>BSBM01000274.1:10275000-13151250 GCA_027924585.1 Larix kaempferi | reverse complement strand
CCTTCAACGCTTCTAGACCAGAGAGTGCACTTCCTAGACACTCCCTAAATGTTCCCTGCACACTCCCTAGCTCACCCAGGTACTCCCATCGGAAAATGCAAAACTAAAGGGAGAAACAAAAGCACTTCTCCCCCACTATTTTCGTCACTATATTCATCTTTGCGTGCTTGAGCTTGGAGAAGGAAGCTTGGCCTTATTGCTGGTTTTTGAGGAATGCAAATTTGTCAGAGTTTGGAGGAGAGAACGAAGGCTGTCATCTACTGCTGCAAATAGTTAGAGAGTCAAAGAGGTAAGCCCAAAACTCCTTCTTTGTAGTTTCCTGCATATCCTTGTGTTGTTTGTTTGGGAATTTTTTCTTCTTCTCCTACTCTTTCCCATTCCTACTCCCTCATATTATTGCAGGTAGTTCATCTAAGACTTGGGGAAAATAATCTTCTTGGAGCTTATGTTTCTGTTTTTTATTCACATGGTGTTGGTGGGGAATAGGTATGAGAGGGAAGAAGAGGACAGTGGTAATTCTCATAGTGACTCATTATATGAAGATGAGGAAGATTTGGAAGGGGATGAAGGTGGCAATGAAAGCAGCAAAACTTCATTAACACCCTTGTGGAAGTTTGTGACAAAATTTGAGGGGGGCAAAGGAGGTGGAAGCACTAAATTTTTATGTAAACAGATTGTCATCAAGGAAAGCCTTATGCCAGTTCATATACCCGTATCACGTGTGAGGAGGCATCTCTGTCGGGTATTGGAGAGTGATGATAATAAAGTGACCATTGGGATATCAATTTGCCCCAAGGTATCAAAGGAAGACAGGCAAAAATACATCAAGATAGAGGAAGCTGCACAAAGAATGCATGCTAAAAAATAAAAGCTTCAATTTGACGCATCACCCAGATTTGGTGGCAACACACATGCATGCCATCATGCTAGTGGAACCTCAGGGCATGGAGGGGATGGATCTAAAAGAAAAATAGCAGATTTCCTTGGTATCGGTGGTAGGAATAAGGTGGATGCAAAAGTCGTGCAGTTTCTCTATGCATGTGATGTACTATTCAATGTTCTTCACTCCCCCTATTGGCATGATATGGTTCAGGCCATCAACAATGCCCCCAAAGGATACAAGGGCCCCAGGTATAAGAAAGACAAAAGTGTGTTACTAGAAAAGGAAAGAGCAAAAAAATCCAAAGAGCTCTGACATGGTTTACAGATGAAGGGGTGGAAAATGGGGTATCCATTGTATCTAACAATTGAACAAGTGTTAAATCCAAATAAATATTCTTAGTATTTCGGCTAGTGGAGCAATGTTTCTTGTAGCAGATGACTCCTCAATCACTTCATCTGCTCAAAACATATCAGAGCTCCTGCTTAAAACCATTAATGATGTTGTTCATTCTAATGTGAATCAAGTAATCACCAATAACACAGTAAATTTTAAGGGAGCAGGAAAATTCATTGAGCAAGGTCATCCTTACATCTTCTGGTCTGGGTATTTGGTGCACACATTGAACCTTTTGATGCATGATATTGTCAAGCATAAAGAATGTGTTGATGATTGTAGCTCAGACAAGTACTTTTGCATAGGTCAAGTATCAGGCATGCAAGAGTTGTCCAAATCACCTCTCTAGGAGCTTGCTTAAGAGAAAAAGAGACATTTGTATCTCTTTCCTAAGTCTAACTTGGGCAAAGCACATTATTAACTTACTGTTGACTAATGACTAAAAAGTGAACTTAAGAGAGAGTCACAGCGATTGACCTTAAGTGAGGTTTGAGATCTTATCTCAGCCATTGATCACCTTGGAGATCTAGGGTTAGGGTTTTGGTCATTGAGAAGATATAAAAGGAATCCTAAGGAGAGGATGAGACACAAAACTGTCACACATAGTGAAGGAGATCTCATTGAGTGGTTGGAGAAGGACTTTCAGCCAAGTGTGCAGGTGCAGGGGCAGGATCAAAGGAAAGGAGCAAGGGGCAGTCGAGGGTTAGCAACCAACAAGATCAAAGGCTTGATCTTGAGGTGTGAAGGCTAGAATTCAGTCAATGTATTTTTCCTCAGTGTGCCATTATCCCAGGACAGGAGCCCAGGATTTGTATCATTAATAAAAATCAATTGTTTGCTGGTTTTTCTTAGTTGGGGTTTTCAAGAGTAAATCTAAGTGTCAAATGTGTGTGATTTCCTGTGTTTTTCAGCTACATAATTTGTTGAGTTAGTGTGTTTTCAGTTAGTAATTGCAGTAAATTATTTGAACCATTAACCGAATCTAAGTTCAATGAAAATCAACATGGTATCAGAGGTCAGTTTTAGCTCTGAGCGGGAGATCATGAATTGACTTGTTTACGTGAAAAAAAGAGGGCAGTCATATGGTCATCATACGGATGTATGGATTGCACCAGCACCGTATAGTCGTGTGTGTTGAAGAACCGAGAGATCGTGCTACGAGTTGGGCTGTGGCTGCTAGTGCATGAACAAATCATCATAATGACGACCAATTGTTGAGGATGCGTTGGACGGCAGAACTGGACACGGAGGACTATGTGTAGGCATTCAACGAGAGCATAAAGAGCCATTGTGGGCTGAAAGAAAAGGGCCACCGACAGGAACAGAGGACATAAGGTAGAGGCGAACGTATATCGGGCTCAAGCTGGAGATGACGGGAGGTCAGTCAACATAAAAGGAGAGGCGTGCGGACAAGAGAAAACAAAGGTGTAGACTCGGGCATGTAGACTCAGGAGAGCAACCGCGTGAGTGACAGCCGCAGAGAACCGAGTGTAGACACTAGAGCAGAGGACAGTGAGAGTCGGACGACATAGATCTCGAGCTAAGCAAAGCACCTACGGAAGGCGTGGACCAGACGGGCCATGGGATAGGAGACGAGCCATCGAAGAAAGGAAGACTACGACTATGTGGAGACCGTAAGCGACGGCAGAAGGGCGACGTGGGTGAAACAGGTGACAACGGAAGGTTGAGGTCGTTGCCAACAGGTAGCAGCCACGAGTAGAGAAACGCCCAAACAGCTAGCTGCCAGGGTGTCGCTAACAGAGTAGACTAGCAGCCAGCAGGGTCGTGATAGTTGGGAACAGCTCAACAGAGAGACCACGTAATACGGGCAGTCGCTAAGTCATTCGAGCAAAGCCAGGGGCAATCTGAGAAACCGCAGAAAGGATTTGGGCAACTGCAAAGAGGTCAGGGCAACATTGGGAAGCCTAGAATAGACCTCAAGCAACGACTGAAAGGGCTCAGAAAGTAATCCGGGCAATAGTAGTAGGTTGAAATAGGCTTGGGGAGCAGTAGGTTGCACATCCGGCAGCGGTTGACTACAAAAGTTCGGTCAGCAAGCATTTCAAGCAACAATTAAAGATAGCAATTGCAGGTATACGATACGAAGGCAGGTTGGAGGGTGCCTCCAACTATAGCCCTTGGAAGGAAAGTGTTATGCTGTTCGCAAGCACAATAGTGATCACGCCGACAGATCCTAAGGACCTAGCAACTCACAACTTGAAAGATGTGAAGGCCAAGAGGATTATCTTGGACGCGATGAAGGATCATTTGATCTCTCACATAACTAAGAAGACGTCGGCCAAGGCAGTGTGCGATGCTCTAATAGGTCTATATCAAAGTAATAACCACAAAAGGAAGATGGTGTTGCAGGAGGAGCTCAGAAGCACCAAGATGTTCAAGGATGATACCATAGCTTCTCATCTCACCAGGATCACACAGATTCGTGACATGTTGGCAGCGATTTGGGAGATAGTGGGAGATTTAGAGTTGGTGAGGATTTCCCTAAATGTCTTCACCAAGCCATGGGTACCCCTTTGTCAAAGGGATTGTTGCACGGGAAAATCTTCATAATTGGGAGAGGTTATGGGATGACTTCATCCAAGATGAGATTCGAGAGGAATCTCTATCTGGACGCCAACAAAAGGATGAGGAGGAGGAGAATGTTGCTCCTGCCGGTTAGGAAAAGAGAAGCAAGAACAGTATAGGTGGAGAGAACTTCACAGGGGGTGAAGAGAAGAAGGACATGAGCAAATTCAATTGCTTTGCGTGCCACAAGTGTGGCCATTATGCTCCACGGTGTCCAGAACAGAAAAAAGGGAAGAGCAAGTCTCAGCAAGTAGCAACAACTGTAGAAGCTCAGATCAAGAAGTTTGCTGAGAGGTTCGAGAAGGATTTCTCGTCAGTCTCTTGTATTTCTGGCACAGTTTCCAGTAGTGCCTATTCGTGGATAGTGTGGCTTCTCGTCACATGACGGGGACACGTGTGTTGTTCAGCAGTTTCTCAGGGACAGACCCAGATTTGCATGTGGAACTTGGCACTCATGCCAAGTGTGCTGTGAAGGGAATTGGAACAATTAGGCTTCAGCTAGAGTCAAGAGGCTTTTTGGAGGTGACAAGCATGTTGTATATACCAAAGCTCAAGATGAATTTGGCCTCAGTATCGACATTGGAGGACAATGGGGTACGTCATCTCTTGCAAGAGTGGAAGGGTTCTCATTCGATCGATATGATATGGCATAGACTCAACACGAGTTCTTGGTGTCAGAGAGGGCTAAGTTTACAGGTTACAAGGAAATCCTATAGTTAGGTCCAAGGGAATCTTGGATCATTGATCGATGTCAGTGACAGAGATCAAGGAGCCGAGGACTACAAAGGGTGAGTAGAGTTCACAGACTTCCATTGTGGGGAGTAAACCTTTAGATGGGAAGAGGGAGTTAGCTCCTTCCAGTTCTACTAGGAGACCTAGTTGGTACAACATGACAATGATGGATTCTCAGGAGCAGGAATAGACTCCTAGGAGCACATTTAGGGAGAGCAAGCCTTTGACGAAGTTCTCAAACTTCTTGGCACTAATGTGTAGCGTCATTGATTCTGTGACTTCCAGTGATTAGGGAGCAGCTGACCAGCAGGGTTGGAGGGATGCCATTGTGAAGGATGCTAAGAAACCGGATTCGTTGAACCGGATTCGTTGAAAAGGATCTACGTGTCCCGTGTGAGCAAGGTACCTTGTGAGCAAGAGACAAGGGAGTTTATGATGGTACCTATGGGACACGATTTCCCATCGTGTCCCCGACTGTGCGTCACGTGTCCCGATTCCAGGACACGTTTTCCACGGAAAAGGGCGCCATGGTTGAGTTTAAAAACAAAAATACACTTATTTTTTGTCATTTGCAAGTGTGGAGAAGCTTGAGAGTGGGTTTTATGTAATACTAACAAATGTGTAATACTAATCATTAATGTATTTTGATTCTAATCTCTATTGAATATTTGTAAATGTTCTAGTTTCTAAAAAAAATTGGATCTATATGTCTATATTTTTAAATTTTAATATATTTTAAAATATATATATATATATATATATATATGTATATAAAACGTGTCCTGATTCCGGGGGTCACCGTGTCTGTGTCGGACACTCGTATTTTCGTGTCCCGTGTCCTCGTGTCAGGTGACTTAGGAAGGATGATGTACACAACAGTGTATCGGGTCAGAGGGAGAACCAGTTCCAAGTGGCTCTCGAAGAAGTACCTTCCTCACTAAGAGGAAGTGTTGATGATTGTAGCTTGGACAAGTACTTCTGCACATAGTTTTAAAAATCGAAAAAATCAGTTTCGGTTTCGGCTGATTTACCGATTTGATAACTGACCGAATCAAACCGATGATCAGATCAGTTTAGTACCGAACTAGTCCAATCAACCGCTCCACATAAAAAATCAGTCAGTTTTGCTAGCATTGACGGTGGAAGACCCGCGGACTTGGTAAATGCTGGTTGGTTGGGTTTTCTCCTAACCTAACCCAAACCTAACCCAAACCTAACACTTAACCTATTTATTAGAACCCGCCCCCCCTCCTATTTCCTACCATTATCGTTGTGATTACTGATTTCTGAGTGTGATACATGTGTTGTGAAGTGAAGGGTCAAGACTCAAGACGGTAACCTGTGACTCACGACTGAGTGATGGAGACTGTACTGAGTGGTGACCGCAGCCATGAGAGTGTGGGCTCCTGGAAACAGTGATGAACCTGAACCAAGACCAAGACCATTTGCCATTGAGTGGAGTGGAGTCCAGACTTGCTATTCAAACTTCAATGTTGCCAACTTGCTAGTGACACCAGTGTGTAGGATGCTGATTGTGGACTCGTGGAGTGTGTAGTTGCACTGTGGGATGGAGTGTTGTAGTTCTTGTTGCAACTTGCAGTGTTGTAGTATAGTTGTTGTTGCAGTGGAGTGTGGACAACTAACAAACTTGACCACAGCTGGAGACTGGAGCTGCAAGTTGTTGTAGCAGACTTGGAAGTTGGAGGATGCTAGTTGCCAAATGAGAGGTACCTAAAACTAAATACTAAACACTAATTGTTCGCCTGTAAAAAATTTAAGTTAATTGTTACACTGAAACTTGCTTGAAGCCTTGAAGCCAGCTTGCCATTTTAATTTTTTTCATTTTATTTGCTTCTTTTTTTACTACATGCATGTTCATATTTTTATTGTTTTTTCTTTGCATGTTCAACTACAACAGTTAACTTCAAGTTCAAATCTATAGACTCATAGAGCACCTGTACAATGGCCCCAAAAGTAGAAGATCCTACATGGATCCATGCAAATGTTGTTGATTGGGATATGTATTGCAAGTATTGCAAGAAACTAATTGGGGTGGGGGGGGGGGGGGGGTAGGCTTAAACAGCACTTTGTTGCTATCAAAGGCAAAGTTAAGGCATGTGAAGCTCCATTAGATGTGATTGGGCAGATTAGAGTTGATTTGCAAGAACAGTTTCAGAATTTTGAAGAGGGTAAGCCCAAGCAAAACGAGAGATAGGAAGAAATAGGGAAGAATAGGAGGCTTGCGAAAATGATGGGTGGGACCTATGCTCCTATTTTTTCAAATGAAGGCTCTTCATCTATCCCTTCATCCACTCTCAAGGATCCTTTTCAGTATGTTCCGCCATCTAAGTCTACAAAAGATACACAAAATAAGGGCAGAAAGAAGAGTAACATTCAAAGTTATTTCACACGTCCCAACACCTCTGCTTGTGCCAATGCTTCTCAGTTGCCTACGACACAAGTTCATCCCACCTTAGATGCCCATTGAAAAAAGCAGTACAAAGAAGTTGCCTATGAGTACATAGCTAGATGGTGGTGTGATGTTGATCTCCCCTTCAATGTTGCCCGCTCTTCTTAATACCAACCTAGGTGGGATGTTGTTATAGCTGTTGGTAAGGGCTTCAAAGGCCCTAGTATGTAATACTTGAGGGTATCTCTTTTGCAAAAAGAGATCGTGTCCACAGATGAATACCTAAAGGAATTCAAGCAGTCGTGGGTCAAAACTAGATGCACTATCATGTCAGATGGATGGACCAATACAAAGAACCGTACCATCATAAACTCCCTTGTCTCTTGCTCACAAGGTACCATATTTTTTAGATCATGCGATGCATCTGATAAGGTGCAAGATGCAAATCTATTATTTCATCTTTTGGATGAGGTTGAGGAGGTAGGGAAGCTAATGCTGTGCAAGTCATCACAGGTAGTGCCTCTAACTATGTTCTTGCTAGTAAGATGTTAGAGAAAAAACATAAAACCATATTCTGGACTCCATGTGCAGCACATTGCATAGACCTCATGCTTGAGGACTGAGCCAAACAAAAAGTTCGCTCACACACAGATTACCAAAATATTTGGAATATCAAATAAGCCATGAGTAAAATATTTGAATAAGAGATAAGATATGATATTGATGATGTTTTACTATTACAATGATAGGGCTTTATATAAGCCTTATCGTGCCTTTTCAAGTATAAGGGCACGTCTCTTGACTTTTCTTAATTAATTATTTATTTATTTCTATTAATTAATTATTAATTATTAATATTAATATATATTAATATTAATATACATTAATATTAATAATTAATATTGATATTTAATGTTTATATATATTTATATATCTTACTATGTTATATATTTTTTATATAACATTGCCTTCCTCTTAGAGATGCTTTGTCCTCAAAGCATAATTATAGAAGATTCTTATCCTTTATTCTTATTCGTAACTTCTTCTCATGATCTTCTAAACTTGTAACTCTAATACTTGACGAAACAAGGCAATATGGGTTACAAATTCCAAAGAAAAAATGTCACATCGTTTGTGAAGTGGTCCATCCGAGATCTATCTTAATCGGAGCTGTTTGTTGATCACTTTGTTGGATGGAACTTTCGTATTCCGCTTAGTTTGTTGATTTTGAGTTCTTTCTTTTCTAAATTTATAATTCTTTTGTTTATGTTCATTTTGACCCTATTGTTGGTCAAAATTATTTTTATAATTTGGGTGTCGATAGGGCGTTCTTGTTGTTTGTTCTTTTACTAAATTGGCTTCTTTTTCCTCAACTTGAATTTGTTTTTCAAAGAGTCTGGATACTTCCTTCTGGATTTGTTCTAATCTGTTCTCTAATAGATTGTTATTATGTTGAATCTTCTCGAACTTTTCACCTTGCAACTTTTTGTCCTATGTTAACTTCTTGATTTGTTCTTCTAGTTCTTGATTAAGATTTCTTAGGCGTTGATTTTCTTCTTGCTTTTCTAGTATTTTTCCTTCGAGGTCTTCATTAGAATGATTGAACTTCCGACTATTTTTCAATTTTTTTATCTTTGTAACAAATGTTTTGTTATGATTCTTTAGTCGAAATATTTCTTATGTATTGCTTAATAAGGTGTTATTGATTTTTGAGATTTTCAACTTGTGTGTCTTCTTAGTGTCGTCATATTTCTACTGGATTTCTTTCTTTTGTTGTTGATGTCAACATGTCTCTGATTCTTGACTGTCTAACTTTCTCTAGACTTGCGCCAATTTATTATCTTTGTCCATGACGAGCTGGTTTAAACGCTTTATTTCTAATTCGATATTGTCATCATTTTTATAAGGTGATTCTTTGTTATTTTCGGACTTTTTAATTTTGTCTTCAAGATCTTGATTGTGATTTTTTAATCGAGATATTTCTTCATTCTTAGCTGATAACATTTTCTTGATACCTTCATTAGCTTTTTCCAACTTTTGATTTTGATCTTTTAAGCGACGATTCTCTTGTTCTGTCAACTGATCAAGAATGCTCTGCTTACTTATCTCAAATTGTAGAATTTTATTGCTTTCCTTGTAGTATCCTAATTCGCCTTCCAATTTTTGTATTTGCGATTTCAATTGTGATTACCTTGATTGTACTTCATAAAAAAGTATATACCACATATTGGATAGGAGCAATTGCAATTCTTGAAAACTGTCGCACATTGGAATTCCATTTCGCAATAAGGACACTTAGTCCAAAATTTGGACTTATATATGGAATCCATAATTCACCACTCTCTTCTTCAATAATCGCTTCAATGACTTCCTTCAATATATATTTTTAATAATAATTGTAATAGATACAATTATTAAATAATTATTATTATTATTACTATTATTAAAAGTTAATAATAATAATAATAATATTAAAAAATATAATATAATAATTATTATTAATAATTGTAATAATTGTTTTTGGAGTGGAAGGATAATAAAAATGGTGTGGATTGGGTGGTTAGGAGGAATGATTGTTACCTTCCCCACCCAAGTTCAATTCTCGCTTGCTTCTTGGTAGCCTTAAAATTCCTTACGCCCTTCTAGCTTTTATGTTCTAACTTTATTATTAGCTTTCACAAAACCACCCTTAAGACTTCTTATGCACTTCTAGATTTGGAATATATTATTTTCACATATGCTTCCAATGCCTTTCCTTCTGAGAAGGCTACAGAGAACCCCTTGTCTTCTAAAATTGCCACTGAAAGAACATTCTTCTTTAAACCAGGAACATACAAAATTTCCTCAACATGAATTAACGTACCTGAATCAAGCTTTAAGACAGTTGAACCAACTCCTTTTATTGCATAGGTACTTTTGTCTCCCATCTCCACTTTCGCATTGAACTTCCTGGCTTTGTAACCTACAAGAGCCCTTTTGAATCCAGTCATATGCTTGGTGAACCCACTATCAATCCACCAGGTCTCAACCTTAGATTTCTTTTGCTGAGGCTCTTCTTCTTCTATAGTAGTTGAAGCATGATACTTCCCTTTATGCCATTTCCTGTTAGAAGGATTCTTACAGTCTTTTGCATAATGACCAAGCTTGCTACACTTATAACATCTTACTTTTGACATATGAAAGTGCTTACCTTGAGGTCCCTTACCTTTGTTCTGGTGTTGAGGGAAGCTTCTTCCTTTATTTGCCTCGGCAGCAAGAGCATGATTCTTTTCAGTTGGAGGTCCAGACCTACTTAGGATTATCCCTTCTTCTTCTAGACAATCATGCCACGACCTATCAAAGCTTGGTTGTATTTCTCTTCCATTTACTGTTGCAAGAAATGTCTCCCAAGATGTAGGAAAACCATCTACTGTTGTTTGCACAAGGTCATCATTATTTACTTCAACTCCAATTGCCATGAGTTTATCTCTTATCTGAGCAATCTTTGAAAAGAAGGAGGCAATTGATTCTTTCTCCCCCATCTTCAATGAACGAAGTTGCCTCTTTAAAACTCTCTTTTGAGTAGGTGCCTTCTTCTCATAGAGATTTTCTAGGGCATCAAAGCATTCCTTAGCTGTCCTTGGAGGAGCTATCACAGGAATCAAATTATCTTTAACTAAGTCAAATATGACTCTCTTTGCCTTGGTTTGCTTCTACTTAAATGCTGCTCTTCCTTGGGCTGTTGTGGGCTCTTCCACAACCCTAGTAACCAAATCATCCAAGTCATTCTCCTCCAAAATATTCAAGACCCTAACGTTCCATGCATTAAATTTTGAGGTTCCTTCAAGCCTCTCTTCTGCCTTTACTGAGTTAGAAGCCATCTCAAACCCTTACAACCAACTTGCCAAGAACATCTATAAACCTGCAGTCAAGTTGATTAGGACACAAACCCTTACCTTAGGATCTATGTAGATTATGTTAGCCTGCAAAACAGAGTTAGCTACAAAACCTAAAGCTTTGATACCATGTTAAATTTGTGTTAGGGTTAGGGTTTGATGCAAAGAAATCAAATTTGATGTACTTCAACGCAAAATTTCATTCAACAAATTAATACTGAAGCAGAAATGGTACAACAGTAAATAAACAGTACAATTTAACACAGTTTTTCATCTCATCATCTTTAACACTATCAATTGGGTCACCGTGTTAAAGTAATCTTTAGTAACATGTAATCAGCAATATTAATAACATATTTAATTCATAATAAGAACAAGTTAAGGGTACTTACCTGCATTGTGGGACCCTTCCTATTTTATACTCAGAAGAATTTACTTTCAGAATAAGGATTGTGCCTCTCAGAGGCCAGTCAATCACTAGGAATCAGCTGACCCTACTAGAGGGTAAGTACAAACAAGAGAGAGAGAGAGAGAGATGATAGGTTGAAATACAGTAGTGAGGTCAATGCCAGTCAAATTACAGTGATAGTCTCAAACAAGATTCAGCATAAAGGTTTGACCACAACCAAAGTCAAAGCATAGGGTTTAAACCACAGATAAATCTCAATACAAGGATTAGGTCCTAAACATGTCTCAACAAACAAGTCTCAGCATTATATGCATCAAATCCAAATTAGATCTCAACACAAACTCATCAAAGTCAAGGCATAGAAGATATGGCCTGAATAAGGTCTTAATACAAAAGTCAATCCTCACACTCTCCACAAAAAGGCCTACAACAGAGTAGATTAAACACACAGGCCTTACGGCCTCCACACATCTGCACTCAGCAGATGATATTTGAGCCAAAGAGGGTCACGGCCTCCATAAAAATGTATAGAGCAAGAAGACCTTACCTCAACTAGATCTTAAATAGTAGATTGGTGTCCAACAAGACCTCAACGATCTTAAATAGTAGATCAGTGTCCAACAAGACCTCAACCAGATCTTAAATAGTAGATTGGTGTCTAACAAGACCTCAAACGGGTAGACCGAATTCCAATAGACCTTTATTAAGCAGACAGATGATGGATCTGACTTCAACCAAGCTCATTGTGGTTTCTATATTTTTTTTTCTTTTTACTTCTTTTACTGCTTTGTTTTTACTTTTTCTTTTCTTTTATTTTCTTTTCTTTTTACTTCTTTTATTTCTTTGTTTTTACTTTACTTTTTCTTTCTATATTCTCTTTTCTTTTTACTTCTTTTACTTCTTTGTTTTTACTTTTCTTCTTTTATTTTATTTTTCTTTTTTCTTTTTTTTTTACTTCTTCATTTTTTCCTTCATGGTCAAACATCACTATTTTAGGGAAACCCTAAGATAATGGTCAAAAACCACAATATGGCCAAAGGCCTAGATTATGAACATAGCTCTGATACCAAATGAGCCGAACAAAAAGTTCGCTCATACACAGATTACCAAAATATTTGGAATATTGAATAAGCCATGAGTAAAATATTTGAATAAGAGATAAGATATGATATTGATGATGTTTTACAATTACAATGATAGGGCTTTATATAAGCCTTATCGTGCCTTTTCAAGTATAAGGGCACGTCTCTTGACTCTTCTTAATTAATTAATTATTTATTTCTATTTATTAATTATTAATTATTAATATTAATATATATTAATACTAATAATTAATATTGATATTTAATGTTTATATATATTTATGTATCTTATTATGTTATATATATTTTTATATAACAAGGACATATGCAAACAGGATTGGATAAAGGACACTATAGAGCATGCCAAAAGCATCACCAAGTACATCTACAACCACGGTTGGGTATTGAGCTTGATGAGGAGACACACACAGGGCAAGGAGCTTGTTAGGCCTATAATTACTAGATTTGCAACTCACTTCCTCATGTTGCAATCTCTCCTTTCCCAAGCACAGAACTTGGAGTAGATATTTTCAAGTGATGAATGGAATTCATATTCATCTTAATGGGCCTGCAAAGAAGATGGAAAAGACACCAAGAAGAGAATTAAAAGCTCTTCATTTTGGAAAAAATTAGCAAAGGTTGTGGTAATTACTAAGCCACTTATTAAGGTGTTGCGGTTGGTGAATGGGGAAAAATTGGCCATGGGCTACATTTATGAGGCTATGGATCAAGCGAAGGAGAAAATAAGGGAAACACAAAAGGAAAGAGTGGGTAAGTATGGGCCTATCTAGGATATCATTGATCGAAGATGGAACAATCAACTCCATCGCCCTATACATGCAACCGGCTATTTCCTAAACCCAAGGTATCATTATAGAGATCAGTTTGATCAAGATCCGAACCGGGAGGTGAGTGATGGATTGTATTCTTGCCTTGAGCACATGGTCCCAAGTGAGGCGGACCAATTTCAAATACACCGGCATATCACCTCCTTCAGCGTCGCCACAGGTATCTTTGGCAAAAATGTGGCTAAAAATGAAAGAGTTGTGGACCAACCAGGTAAACAATTCCATTGTTTTACTAAATTATGTTGTTTAACTTTAAAGTTTAAACCTTAAAATGTAAATACCTCAATTCTTAGCCAAATTCACAATCTAATTTGTTAAATTTAATGTCTCAACTCTTTGCATTTGCAGCACAATAATTGAAGGCATTTGGTGGCCAATGTAAACAATTGCAAAAGTTTGCAATTCGGGTCATGAGTCAAACCTACAGTGCTTCTAAGTGTGAGTGCAATCGGCCTTTGATTGAGCGGATTCACACAAAGAAGAGAAACTGTTTAGAGCAGAAACGGTTAAATGATCTAGTCTTCGTGCAGTACAACCTTTGACTCGGGCGCAACCAATTAATGAACAAAAGACCTGATACGGATCCCATTGTGTTGGATGATATAGATCCAAACTCAGATTGGGTAGTGGAGACCCAAGTGCCAGAGTTTGATGATGATCTGGAGATTGAGCTGGAGGACTTGCTGGAGGTTCTGTTGGATGCAGATCCTCTATTGCCAATGCCACCAGTTCATACAAGTGTAGATCCTGAGATTCTAGGCATGGCAGGCACTAGTCGACCAGGACCTCGTACTTATAGGCAACAACGATGTGGGCATTCAGCCAATACAACTACTGCAGTAGCAAATGACCTTGAGCCTGAGGAGCCCAAGCTTGAGCCAGGTGATGATGCCTTTGCTAGTCCTTTTGGTTCTTCTTCTAGTTCTACTTCTACTTCTAGCAGTGACGATGAGTTTGATTATTGGTAATGTATGACAGTTGACTATGTAGTCAATAGTAGTCACTATTATGTAGTTGACTATGTAGCATGTTTTTTTTTGGACTCTATAGGCCATATAGCCTAAAGGCCTCGTGGATTATGTATTTTGTTCTAGTTCCAGTGTCCTAGATATGTATTGCACAGTAGACTTTGTGCCATTTTGATATATTGACTCTTATATGGTATATACACGAGCAGACTTTGGATATTTTGTCTCTAATACTTTGGAATCATGGATTAATATCTTGAAAATGTTGTTTTTCTTTAAAATTTAAATATTTTATGTATTTTTGAGTAAACCGATTCATTATCAAATCGGAGACCCTCAACCGATTCAAAGTCCAATTCCAATTTTTAAAACTATGCTTCTGCATAGGCCAAGTGTCGAGCATGTAGTAGCCCATCCAAATCACCTCTCTAGGGGCTTGCTTGAGAGAGCAAGAGACTTTTGTATCTCTTTCCTAAGTCTAACTTAGGAAAAGCACATTATTAACTTAATGTTGGCTAATGACTAAAAAGTGAACTTAAGATTAAGTCACGACTATTGATCTTATGTGAGGCTTGAGATCTAATCTCAGCCATTGATCACTTTGGAGATCCAGGATTAGGGTTTTGGTCATTGAGAAGATATAAAAGGAAGCCTAAGGAGAGGATGAGACACACAATAGTCACACAGACTGAGTGAGATCTCATTGAGTGGTTGGAGAAGGACTTTCAGCCAAGTGTGCAGGTGCAAGGGTAGGGTCAGAGGAAAGGAGCAAGGGGCAGCCAAGGGTTAGCAACTAGCAAGATCGAAGAATTAATCTTGAGGTGTGAAGGCTAGCATTTTGTCATTGTATTTTTCCTCAGTGGGCCATTATCCCAGGACAAGAACCCAAGATTTTTATCATTAATAAAAATCAATTGTTTGTTAATTTTTCCCAGTTGTGGTTTTCCAGGATAAATCTAAGTGTCAAATGTGTGTGATTTCCTGTGTTTTTCCATTGCGTAATTTGTTGAGATCTCAGTGTGTTTTTAGTTATTAATGGTAGTAAATTACTTAAACATTTAATCGGATCTGAGTTTGATAAAAATCAACAGACTGTGGATGGATTTATGACTTGTACAACATGGAAGAAATTCATAAAATTTGTCACCGAGCATACAGGGGTCCATTACTTTTCTGGCACTCACTCTAGGTTGTAGCTACTTAAGATTACAAAGACTAGATTTGGTACCTATTTCCCCACCTTCAGGCACCTATTGAGGGTAAGACAGGCTTTGGGTGCTATCGTGATTAGTGATGATTAGGATGACTTGAGCACTAATAGAGATGGTGCTAATGCAATTAAGGAGACTATTGTTGATAATCATTTTAGTCACAAGTTAAGTATGTTTTGAAGTTCCCAAAACCAGTTTATAACATGATTCGATTTGCAAATTCTGATTGGCCAGTCATTAGTGAGGTGTATGAGCAAATGGACACCATGCTAGGGTAGATTAAGGACATTGTTCAACCTAGCGATGTGAATTTATATTATCATATTTGTATTGATCTGGAAACATAGTGGGAAAAGATAAATATTCCACCACATACTTTAGCATATGTGCTTACACCAAATACTATCATATACCATGGCTTGCAGTACCAACACCTAGTGGTGCAACAAAGAGAAACCCACAGCAAGATCCAGAGGTTTAGGCTGGTTATATTCAAGCATTAGATAAACTTGTCCCTGATGAGGAGTGTGATACCATACGAAAACAATTGAGCCACTACATCAGTGACAATGGTGCCTTTGGGACCAACCATCCAATTAGAGATAGAGGGAATCTATCTTCTATTGAGTGGTGGAACATGCATGGCGGTGCTGCCCTACAGCTACAACATTGGCAAAATAGGTGATGAACACTTCTTCCGCAAAGAGGTGTTGGAGCAACTACAGTTTCATCCACAATGTCAAAAGAAACAAGTTGAATGTAAACCAATCAAAGAGCTTGGTTTATGTGTGCTACCCCACATTTTGCACGGTGTCCACTCGTAATTTTCATCACAAACTTCATGGGGGTGACATGTTGATGATGGCTTGGATGATAGCTTTTGGATGTTCATGAAGATTTGATGATTGGTGAGGGTTTTGTTGCTTATTGCTATATGATGTTGCTCCTCATTCATGCATTTTCCTTGGTTAATTGATGTTTTCCATGATAATGTTGAGTCCTTGGCATGGACTCGCGGTTCTGCAACTAATTTTCATGTTGTTTCCAGGGAAAATTGTACAAAAGAGGACTTTGTATTCAAACCCTTATTTCTCCAACGACCTAGCTTAGATGGGGACTTATGATATATAGATGGAAAGCTCTTTCAAAGGGCTATCTCATGGTGATAAATGCTCAGCCTAGTTCTCTAGGCCATTAGAGTAATCAAGTCATCTTGTTGGCTCATTTTTGTTGGTTTCTAGGTGGTTTTACAGTAGTTTGGTACCTTATCTTCAAGAAGGTGGATCTCACTCATCCTAGCTCTCTTTGGGAAGTGCCATATATGGTTGGAAATCTTTCCAAAACCTTTCCAAAGGTCCAAAATGCTCAACCTCATTCTTCAAAACGTGAGAGCAATGGAGACATCTTTTTGGGTCGTTTTTATGTAGTTTGGTACTCTATCTTCAAGAGGGTGGATCTCACTCATCCTAGCTCTGTTTGGGAAGTGCTATATACGATTGGAAAGCTCTTTCCAAAGGCCTTTACAAAAGTGCAAAAAGCTCATCCAAATTCCTTGTAGTTTGGGAGTGTTGGAGTCATCTTTGAGACCGTTTTTTATGGTTTTTGAGCTATTTTTCGACAATTTGGTACCTTGTCTTCAGGAGGGTGGATCTCACTCATCCTAGCTCTATTTGGAAAGTGCCATGTATGGTTAAAAAGCTCTTTCTGAGACCTTTGAAAGGTGTAGAGCGCTCAACATGTTTCTTATGGGTTTGAGAGAACTAGAGTCATCTTTGAGGCCGCTTTTTCACCTTTTTGGAGCTATTTCCAGCACCGGTTTTATCCCCCTACGATGATGATAGGTGTCCCACCCCTTTGGAGTTATTTCCTCCTTGCATGGAGAAGCTTATGGGTTGAATCTTGCACATGTGGCATTGACCACCTCATCATATGGATGTTTGGTAGAGTTGGTTAGATTTTAGAGGAGTATTTTTATCTGTTTACACCTCTCTAGGATAGATCTAAGGTTTTGGTAAATCTATTATTATTTTATTGTAAAGGAAGACGAGTTCCTCTCCTATAAAAGGGAGCCTCTTCCCCATGTGCACTCATGGTTGGGTTTTGAGAGCTCTCTCTTTTGGAGCCTAATAGACATATCTTTCATTGTGCAACTTGAAGTGTAGGGGTTTCTTCTCCATTCAAAGTGTGGCATCATTGTTCCTATTTCTAATGTTTTTAGTGGATTGTAGAATAACCTAGGACTTGTTAATTAAGGGCACTGAAAGGTAAATCAGTCTTATTGGAGGGGTTTTATGTGAGAATTGTATTCCTCTATCTCTCTTTGATGTTTTATGAATGATTATATTACATTGTTCCAATCATCTTTCTAGACTAAGAGTTTGTAATACTTCATTGTATGAGGCACACCCTAGTTGACATTGTTTTAATGTGGCACCACTATTGGGACATCGTAGCTGATTTCTACATTCATTTTCAGTGTGTTAGGGTTTTGTTATCACACCATAGTAGCGGGGCTTGTATTCTTGCTTAGCAGATATCTGCACATTTCAGAGCTTGGATTAATTAGAGCATGGCTATGATGAGCTTATATTTTGAGATCACTCATGATCAGAGCAATGTATTTTATCAGAATTATGTTAGACCTTGTGCCAAGGCTGAGCCTTGAGAGTTCAGATGTGATGACCGATGTGACCCTTTATTCCATAGAGTTTCAGTTCAGTGCCTAGTGATGTTATAGCAGCAGTGTTTCAGATGATTTATGATGATTATTCTTATGATGATGTTGTATGACCTATGGATTTATGATCATTGACTATGGATTATTATCTTGTTGCTTTACTCATATTCACAGCATTAGCTTCGTATATAATTCATGATGTGGCAAACTTTGTAAATTTAAAATGGACTATCTTGATGATGAATTATAAAATGGACATTTTACTTGCACATTTAGGTTTCTTGACAAAACTCACTAGTTTACTACCTTGCATAGATATGATCTTTCCTGACTCTGCCTGTCTGCTAGCTTAGGCACCACCTTCATTTGTCTCCATCCATCCATGACCTTCCTTGTTTGGCTTTTACCTTCGACTTGTCTTGCTTGACTTTCTGATATTGAGGACATTCCTTTTTACTACCTCTATGTTTGGATCGCATCCATGTTTGTTTTGTGTCTCAGCTCTGAGTTGGTGACAGAACTTGCCTTTGGCAAGTTGGATTGTAGTCCTAAATCATTCTTGTCGGTTGTCCCCATGATTGGCACTGGCACGAAGTCCCCCTAGTCACTTGAGATGTTGTTGGCTAAAACTGAAAGCTCATGTACTACTTTTGGAAACTTGTGTAAATTCGCCCATGGAAACTATAAACTCTAGAATGTGTTTCCGAACACACGTGAGTAAAGGGCAAGAGCGATGAACTGCTAAAAATACTCCTCGAAGAGTATAAGAAAGGTCCAAAAAGCAATGGTTCTTAAACTCTATATCTAAACGATTATTGACCTTATATATATATAAACATACCCTGGATGCAAGCTGCAATTAGTTGTGCTTTTTAACGCACCTGAGATCCAAAGGGTTATGTAGGCCAAAAAGGCCAAGAAATGAAATTGAATGATCCTAATGAACCTGGATCAACTTAATGTAGACATGATGCCTAAGTTGAATAAGCCTAAACAACTTACCCATTTGTGAGGCACAGCCCTTCCCCGTGTTATTTGTTCGGCACAGAGTGTAGCTTCCCCTCTCTCCTAGTCCAAAGTATCTTTCAGTTGAGTTAAGACAAGTCACCCCTTGCCCAGCCTTGTTCCTAGCCTTCATCCTTAGCTAGCAATTAGACCATGTCCAATGGGTGAGTTTGTCATTTAAGTTATTGTGCAAGTAGTTATAAATAACAATGGAATATGCAAACATGATGAATGCCACTAATTGATGTTTATACTTTAAGTTAAGTTGTGAGTATGATTAGAGGAACATGTCTTAGTCTGTTGATATGAATTATCCTTGGTTGTATATTGACCTAGTCAAACCCAGTTTGACTATGGTCATTTATTGGGATCCATGATGATGTGGGCCAGGTATACTTATTGATGATGATTGATGGTCCCACATACTCTTGATGATGATGCTATATGATGGTTATATGATTTAGATGGTGATTGATGCAATTCAGCAGGTTTTATTATTACTTCATATCATCAAATTATGCACTGTCCATATATGGTGGACCTTACAGTTAGCCCATCAGAGCAACCCATAGTGTATGAGTATACATTCTTAGTAGTTTTGGGTCTTCTGGATCCAATGAGACACTTATATTTCAGTTCCAGGCACTTCTGATAGTGATAGATGCAGTTTTCCACTTGTTGACCAGATTTGGGGCTGATATCCTAGCCTGACCAGCAGGGGCCATAAGAGGCTAGTTCACCTAGGGCGTTGTATGAGGAGGGGGTGGTCCATCCACTTGATATTACCATTTACCCCCCCCCTTCTGGAGAGCCTAGAGGGCTCAGTTTGACAGCGCATGTACCCTAAGAGGCAGTTTCAGCACTTTCACAATTACCGAGGCAGGTTAAAAATGGAATAAAAGGGTCACTAAAAAATTTGATTTGGGCAATTGAGGCAAGGTTTTGGCATTTGGTCTTCACAGAGGTCTTCCAGGGTAAACCCCCCATCTTCCAGCCAATTTTCATCAGTCAGTGGGGTCCACAGAGGCCACAGGAGGCCTTTTACTGCATGTCTCTCACAGATTTTGAGGACAGATTTCATCATTTGTATTATTTTGGACATATTATTTTATATTATTGTGCCATGGGGATGAGCTAGAAAGGATTGGTGCCTCCTAGCCCCACCATGTGCTTCATGAGTCATGTCCTAGTCATATGAGGTGGGCCCATGTACTTTTGCCCCCTCTAGAGGATGACGTCACCCTCCATGAGTCTCTTCTAGCTATGATGTCACCTTAGTATTGAGTGATCCATGTGTTATACTGTTAGACTCATCTTAGCCATTGATTATGTATTGAGATCTTTTAATCTCAACCACTCATCTTTATGTTTTGTAAAGTGGTTTTGAGATCTAGGGTTTTGGTCTTTATTATCCTATATAAGGAGGAGACCCCCTATTGTATAGCTCACCCTTGGAGCTCTGGAATATTGGAATAGAACACTTCTTTGTGGAGCATATTTCTCTTGTCTTGTGGATTCTCCTGCATCTTGAATATACAGTATCTCTTCTATGTATCATTGTGGATTTTGGAGCTACACGTTGTTTTCTTGCAAGGAGGCCGAATTGGTGGAGAGGAGGACAATTTGAAGAGGGTTATTGTTGGAGGGATCCACATATTCTCTCTTGGGTTGATCTTGGTGACAGGGAGTATCATTATTGTATCTTTGTGACATAGTTGATGCTTTCTATTACATCTTTCCATCATTTTCATAATTTTCTTACTTGGCTTGTTTCACTTGATCTTGTCTTGTAAGAGGAGGACGATTTGGCATCTTGGAGGAGGACATTTTGGCTTGGAGCAACAAAATCTCACTCTTGAATATACACATAGGTGAATGCTATCAATTTGCAAGGTGGCCATAAGCAACTGAGGTAAGTTCTACAAGGTATGTGCCTAGATCCATCCATTCTTCTTCATTGGTCAATAAACCCTTAAAATCAAAACCCTTGTTTTCACTTTTTCTTAGATCTACAAAGATCTAGCTTGGCTTTGGGTATAATAAAAAGAACCCACCTCTATAGTATCCACGACACTTCGGATCTATAGTTTGGTGGCATTTGGACTTCATTTGACCCTTCCCCCAAGGCACTTGGCCTTCCTTGAGTGAGGTCGCCCTCCTTGGGTAGGTGAGTTAAGCTAGTTCCATCACATGGGTAGGTGAGATCCCACTTGATTCATACTCCTCTCACTTGATAACCTACCCCTAGTGCTTCACTTCATTGAGTTTCACCTTGTGGGCCCCATTCCTCATTTTGAGGGTTGTGCCCCACTTGGGTCAATTTGGTGATGCATTTTCAATCTTAGATCTATGGAGATGTAGCCATTGGATGCCTTTGATCTTCAAAACCCACTTTGATAATTGCCTAAACTACCCCGATCTATAATTTGGCATGCTTTGGACTCCATTTACCCATCCATCTTAAGGCACTAGTCCACCTAAGGCAAATCGCACTTCCTGGGATTAGTGTCATGTGCTAGATCCCATATGTGGATATCTTCAATTTCATCCGAGATCCATAGATCTACTCCTTGCATACCCCTTGGTACCATTTGCACCCCTAATCTCACCTTGTGGGCCCCATTTGGACCATTTCCATATTCTAAGGAAGTGGGCCACACTTGTGTATTTCATGGTACTAGATCTTATCATTTGATCTCATTATGTGGCCTAAATCATTCATAGCTTGAAACACTAGTCATCCCTTAAGCCTCTTTCAACCATACTAAAACTTCTAGGTCCACCTAACCTTGCATTGGTTTCCGTAACTTGTCTTTCACACTTCCCTAGAAACCTTTGCTTTGGTGAGCCACACAGTCTCGAAGCCAAAAAATATAGGACAGCCATGGTGAGCCACACAGTCTCGAAGCTCGATGCTACAGTACTCCGTATGGATCTTTCTAGAGAGCTTGAGATGAGACACCTTAGAGCTAGAGGGAAAGCAAGTCTTCGACCTACTCATCAAACCATTGATCACATCTTTACCCTCTGGGCCATCATTGAGGAGGCGCGGCATCGGTCTTCAAAACTCTACTATTGTTTTGTAGGTTTTCAAAAAGCTTTCGATTTGATCCCTCAAAAGACTCTATTCCATAATCTTAGTGACATTGGCATCTATGAGATACAAGTCAGTCCTTGGTCGTCTCTGCACTGCTCACGAGGTATCAGAGCTCATCGGGAGTACCATTGGCGTTAAACAAGGATGCCTATTTCCTTATTTTTCCAATGGCTATTTTTTGTGAAAATCCTCACAGCAGATCTAAGAGATGATGTATACCTCACAATGAAAGAATTTAGGAATAAGATTAAGAGTGGTCAATGCAGTAAGATGAGCAACAGAATAATAATACAGTAGAACTCGAATAAAAGCAAAAATACTTCACACACACTAATTCATTAATCACAAATGGACAAATAAATAATGAATGCCAAGGTGGCAATTTGAATTGGCCTTCATGGAATGATCAAAAGATCACTGGAGTGTCATCGGAGCACAACTAGTAGTCTATCTCATCATCAGTGGAGTCATCAATGCTCAAGTAACTGTCAAGCATCAGTCAAATTGAGTCTAACTGAGTGTGGTAGGTGTAACTGAGTGTAACTGGAACTAACTGAATGAAGGAGGCTCAGTGGAGGGCGCATGAGGAGCTAACTAAAGTCAGAATGAGCAGTCTAGTCACACTGGAGGTCCATCGGAGTGGTAAGGCTAGTTAAGAGTGAGTCAAGCCTAAAATCAAGGAGAGAACTCAGTTAACTGAAGACAACTGGACTAGTAGGTGAAGAAGGGCGCCTTTGTCAAGTGGATGGTGGGCGCATCACTGGCTAGGAGGGCTCAATCTGAGTGGAAATAAGCTCCCGAGTGCTGGAAGACTAGGGACTAGGTGCTCGAGGTGTCAACCTGATGACTAAGCAGCATGCGGATGCATGCAGAATGCATGCTCCATGCAGGAATGCATGCAAGACTGAAAATGTAAAGGATGAAAATGATGGTAGGACTAGGATGGAGTATAGGAATATCCTAACACCCCCCCTTAATCCATCCTGGGCCCTGGTAACTAAGACCAAAGGTCACCCAATACAATGAATAATAACAGTCAATAAACCAAGGAAATGGGAAAAACCTCATGGGAAAAATACCCCCCCTCAAAATAGACTGTAAGGCACACACAAAAATAAATGCTCCAAACTCAAGCAGGTGTGATGCTTGGTCATATGTCTGGAGGTATCTTCTTCTTGGGAAGAAGTGGATCATGCTCAGAAAGCATGTGCTTGTACTTGCTCTTCAGATCGAATGTGATGAGAACAAATCCAAAAGTATGAGGATGATCCTTGAACCTATGATTCGAATCAGCTGAGGTAGGATCAAATCTATGAATGTGCAGATAGTCTTTTGTCTTCTCCTTCGAACCATCATGGGTGAGATTATGCCAAAAAGAACCATCACATGATTGCTTGAAATCCAAATCAAATTTAAGACTTGAAGAATGATTTCTTGAGATCTGCTTTGAACCAGCAGGGGTGAGATCAAAACCATCATATGCATGAGAAATTATCCCCAAGTAGAGATTGCTTAGAATCCAAATTAGATCCAAGACTTGAATCATGGTTTCTTGAGATCTCCTTTGAACCATTAGAGGTGAGATCAAAACCAATAAGTGCATGAGAAATTATCCCATGCGAATGGCAATGGCCATCATCTTCAATAACCTTCTGAAAGCATGAAATAATGATCATATTGTAGTACAGAAGAGGTGAGTGATCAAGGAGAGCGAATGCATTACCTCCAATGGTTGATTTGACCTCCGAAACATTCAATAGATCATGATGCAGACCAACAGACTCTGGTGCAAGAGAGGATTTAGGACCTTCTGCAATTTCGAGAGTGTGAGCTGGCACAGAATTCGAAATAGAAGAAATTTGGAGCATGAGTGTCGAATCTACAAGTTCTTCTTCTTTTTGGACAACTTCAATATGAGATATGTTTGATATTGGTTCATGATCAATGAGATCATCAAGGAGGGCGAATGCATCACTTTGCTTGCTCTCGAAAGGGTTTGGACCAATCCCTTCATTCTGTATGCCAAATCTTTCATCTAGATGGGCCCATAGCTCTTTTGGAGATTCAACATCAATGTATTGGTGTACCATGCATCGAGGCATAGAAAACATCATAATTGCACGGACATGGTCACCTTTATTTAACCAATCAATCTCTTCTTCAGAGGATTCGAACTCTCTTTCAAAACAATAATCAAAGAGACAATTTCTCTTCAAATGTGCTATCATCTTTGGTTTCCATTCATCATAGTTGAATGGAGAAAGAAGATCATAGTTGAATGGAGGAGGATAGATTTCTTCTGAATACATGGAAGCTGTAGAAGACCTGCAAAAACAATAGAAATATCTGCAACTGCCACTGCTGCAAAAGTGCAGAAACTGCTGCAACTGCTGCACTCAAATTTTGATAATAACCTGCAAAAAACTCTCAGGAATGGAGATAAACAATACTCTCAACATGCTATGATACCTTGTGAAAATCCTCACAACAGATCTAAGAAATGATGTATACCTCACAATGAAAGAATTTAGGAATAAGATTAAGAGTGGTCAATGCAGTAAGATGAGCAACAAAATAATAATACAGTAGAACTCAGATAGAAGCAAAAATACTTCACACACACTAATTCATTAATCACAAATGGACAAATAAATTATACAATGCATGAGGAATTCGAATGCCAAGGTGGCAATTCAAATTGGCCTTCATCGAGTGATCAAAAGATCACTGGAGTGTCATCGGAGCACAACTAGTAGTCTATCTCATCATCAATGGAGTCATCAATGCTCAAGTAACTGTCAACCATCAGTCAAACTGAGTCTAACTGAGTGTGGTAGGTGTAACTGAGTGTAACTGGAACTAACTGAATGAAGGAGGCTCAGTGGAGGGCGCATGAGGAGCTAACTAAAGTCAGAATGAGCAGTCTAGTCACACTGGAGGTCCATCGGAGTGGTAAGGTTAGTTAAGAGTGAGTCAAGCCTAAAATCAAGGAGAGAACTCAGTTAACTGAAGACAACTGGACTGGTAGGTGAAGAAGGGCGCCTTTGTCAAGTGGAAGGTGAGATGTGGGCGCATCACTGGCTAGGAGGGCTCAATCTGAGTGGAAATAAGCTCTCGAGTGTCGGAAGACTAGGGACTAGGTGCTCGAGGTGTCAACCTGATCACTGGGCAGCATGCAAATGCATGCAATGCATGCAGAATGCATGCTGCATGCAAGAATGCATGCAAGACTGAAAATGTAAAGGATGAAAATGATGGTAGGACTAGGATGGAGTATCGGAATATCCTAACATTTTTTGCCAATGCCAATTTGCAGCATTGCTTCAAAGTTCAAATGCAGCATAAAATTAAGCATTGTCTATTAAAAGAAGACGATCAACCATGGTGAAAAAGGCATGGAGCAAAACTGTTCAAAAAGTGCTGCAATATCTCAGATGAGTAAAAGACACAAACTTGAAAGAAAAGAAATAAAGCTTCCTTGATCTTATTTCCAAGACATTTCATTATAAATGCAGTACTTCAGTCTCTAGCTCATCCTTTAATAAGAGTGATTAGTTTACAAGAATCTAGCGATCGCACATGTAGATATCAATAAAAGACAGCGAATATAATTAACAATTCAATTTCAGAAGCAAATGCAGTACTTATCTTCAGCCACTCTCTTGTTTCTGGAGTTAAGAGTTAATTGAAGACATGTTGCACTAGAAAGTATGAGGTATATAGCCGTTCATATTTTAAAGGTCTCATCCAAGTAGATAATTTATTTTCAATAATTAAACTTCCATGGAGGTTATAACACTTTATTCCATAAGAACAAAAAGAATCTTGTATTTCATTATTTTCAATAACAAAGTTATAGAAGGTACGATATCAGGTTAACTCTGGAACTTGAACTTATTTAACCTCAATGCTTTCATATGTTGTCAACCTTGACCATATTCGTTCCCTGTGGATTGCTCCCCGAAGTTGTTGCTGAACCAGATCAACCCAAAATGCTCCTTCTTCTCCTCCCAACAAATCATTTTTACCCCTGTAAGCAGTAGCTCGTGGACCAAAGTATAGAAGAAACTCCCTCCGTAGACCCACCTCAGAAGTGAAGTGATATACTTGATCTATAGGAATCAATTCTGCCAGCGTATCCATTAGTTTACCATTCATCTCTAATAAGGTGGAAGAAAATTGAGGGCAAGAAACCTTGGCTGGTCCAAGTTTCATAACTGCCGCTATACTGCTCAGTGCCAGCATAAGAAGAGACAGATCACATGCTCTACTCGGACTCAATGATGCTTCCTCCCATCCTCTGGAACCAATGTAAAAATATTTCTGTTACAAATAAAACTAATCCCATTTCTGCTCAACATAACCCATCAAAAAAATTGCAGAGCAATTCTGTTACTGAAACATTATTGTAAAGTGAAGAACCACTAATTCTAGAACTTCATTATTTACTTACAGCGAAGTTACAGCAGTGAAGCGTGGATCATTTTCTAAGATATTGACAAAGTTTGTTACAATAGCAGGATGTTGTTGGGACCAAAACCATTCGCATGCCACAGGGTCCTTGGAAAAGAGTTGATCTCTAATTGACTTCTCCAATGGGCTAGATTGGCATAATAGACTGCAGGAACATCTCAGTATGTTAGGACAAAATGGTATCTCATATAACAAAGCAAATCATAAACTGAGCTATTAGAACATGGAAGAAAATTAATTGTCTATAAATCAACTAATAGCCTAAAGAAAGGTTAATGGGCCTGTAATGAAGGAAAAGGTAGAAAATAAACCTAATGCAGCATTAGGCCTGGAGTGCCCAATGCAGCTGTTGGATTAAATAAGAGTGCATGCACATTGACAAACAAGCATTCCAAGATCAATATGTGAAAATGATAAATTAATCTCCATAGCAAACACACACTATACTAATTGGCTACTAGGGGTGACTTCAATATAGGGAATGGAAGGTGTAACATCCTGCCGTGTAATCAATTAAAGAGGGGGAGCTCTGAACATAGATTTCTTACTAGATCAATAAAAGCATAAGGAAAAGCAATCAAGAAACCAAATCAGGAAAATCTGGTAAGATGAGCCCATAGTTAGGAAAATCTGCAACAGTTTTGATCCATCCACATACCTCCCAACCATAGCTATAAGCTATTGACAGGAATCATACCCACTGTACCCCAACTTTGAACAGCAAGAAGGAAGGAAACTCGCAGGTACAACATTCACCTAAATATCCTGGACCTAACGCAAGTTTGACGGCAAATCAGGAGCTCACTCTCCCAGCAGATTTGAGCAAGTTGCCTGATCACCTTCAGCCCCTCTATTCTCTATTCTGTTTATAACTAGCCAGCTTCAACCCTCTGGCTTATGACAAGCCACATTCAGTGGATTGCTTATGACTAGCCAGCTTCAGCAGATTGGGCTTATGATCATTCCCCGTATTCCTCCAATCTGCAACAAGTCTGTAACAATGTTGCAAATATCGTTTCAGGGAATATATTGCCCAAGTGTCCAGAAAGAACTCATAAGAAATATCAGAGACAATATCGGTATGCATAAACTTGGACCTCAAAAGCTAAAAAATCAACCTAAAAATTTCTGAAAAAAACGAGAGAAATCAGAGATATTTGGAATGCTGGTCTATATACCCCAACCCTCACAGTAGGGTGGTCTCAAACTAACAAGGAACTCAAGGGCTTCAAATACCTCAACATTAACAAGATCTAAATCAGGAGTTAAGCTATTCCACCAAGATATTACTCTGAAACTTTTAATTTCTATCGTGCCCTCGCTCGCACGACCTCTTTTGCCCACGCCTACATCCATTCCCTTGCCCATGCCCATACCCACGTGACCTCCTGTGTCCGTGCAACCTCCCGTACCCAGTCCTCCCTGCGTCCAACTCCTCGGCTCCTCCCACTTCCAGTCCTCCCTGCATCCAACTCCTTGGCTCCTCCAACGTCCTGAATTCAGACTCGCACTCAGTCTACTGTGAGTCTTAATCCAACGTCGATATGTGCGTGTACTCATACCCTATGGCACCGCAGTAAGCTTGCTCCAAGTGGTTTATTATGGCCCTCGGGGTTTGAACAAGGCAACTTTCTGACAAGAACCCAGCTGTCAGCCACACATGTCGAGAAAGAACTTGTTACCAACTATTTTGTACAATAGTTGAATTTCTTGTGAGCCGCCAGTTTCATGAACATGTTCAATGTTCATCGTCAGTGTTCAGAAGTCTTTTTGCAGGGCCTTTTTGCCCCTTTTGTAATAACTACATGTTCATAGCCCCATGGGGAAATTGTATAAAGTTGGTCTAAGCATGGTCATTTTATAAACGACTTGGCTTTTCTTAGGTTTAGCCATCAGGGGGATACTCTAGAGTGTTTTTCCCTTAGGAATTATACACTACTCTTCAGTGGCGTATAATTCCTGAGTTTTTCACTCACACCTCCAAAGCTAGAGTATTTACCATGGTGGTCGAACCTAAGGAGGTTATTAAAGTCTTCGTGTCTAGGATTTTTTACATGCTAGCCATTTAAATTGAGTCGTATGGACATGCACTAGGTCCCCTAGGAGTTTGGTTTCATTCCGGCATAAATAATGTTTTCCACAAAATTAGACCATTTTTTAATGGTTTAATTGGAATTTTTCAAAACGTAATAAAAACCTCATCTGGAAGCGGAATTTGGCGTGGGGAGGCTCGTTTTGACACTCAGAGCGTCCTCTTTACCCTAGTGCCCGCTTTCTTCAGGTTCCGGGCGATTACGTCGCCTCTGAGAGCAGTTTTGCTAAAGATGCATCAAATTGCCATTTAATTGCTAAAAAGGAGAAAATGCACCAAGGACAAAAATTGAAAAAAGTCAAAAAATAATAAAAAATGGACTGGAAAGGGGTGGCATATGATTTAATAAGGGTGTACGACCATGCTTAAGATTAAAGCACATGCCAATAATAAAACTTTGGATAAACATATGAGTTTTCAAAGTTGGATTAGCGTGGGCCTCCCTCACATGGGCGCCTTCATGCATTTGACCGTTCGTATAGCATGGGCGAACATTCTTTAGTGGTGGGCGTTGGTTCCAATGGGAGAGGGGTGCCCCTCTCATGAGGTGGTGGCCACCTCATCCCCCACCAACTCCACCTACCAAACTCGTGCGCCAAGCCTCCTTCAAGAGCTCTCACCCTCCTCTCTTGACCTATTCGCATACCTATTGTAAGGCTATATAATGAGGCTCTTGCTCCACCATTGAGGGTGGAAAATTGTGCAAGGAACCTGTTATCACATATATAGTAGCCGAGCTACCATACATTATTTTTCTGATTCTAGTACACTATTCAGTTAGTTCCCTTACATTGAGATGCTGAGATGAGCATCTATTATGGATCACTATCAGATTTGGACAGCAGTTATATTCCCCATGCCATGACCGAGTCTCAGGACACTCAAAGAGATGACCGATGTAGCCACTATACCATTGATACAGAGCAGTCAATAGTGCCCAGAGTTACAGTAGGAGTTTCAGAGGACGGATGATGGTTCAGATGATGAGCATTCAGGTATATGACTCAGCAGGTATATCATGGTGTTATGGTTATATTTCTTTTATATTGATTCTTATAGCATGTCTTAGCATTTAGTGTCATGATCTGGCGATCATATAGATATGTGGACCTAGTTGATCTTATTATATATATTCTATTGTCCCTACTCAAACTTAGAAGTTCATTTTTCATACTCATTGGTTTTACCCTCCTTAGGGAGAATAGAGGTGATCATTCCACCATACCTTGGCTTGCTAGTGTTGGCACCATTATTCACTGTCTTCATCCATCCATTACTTACCTTTTAGTTTATCACCCTGACTTACTACTTGACTAGTGGCATGGAGGACTTTTCCCCACTGTAGCCTCTGTATTGAATGAGCTTCCCAGTTTATTGTGTCTCGGCTCTGAGTTGGTGACAAAACTTACCTATGGTGAGTTGGATTTCCTTGTGAATTCCCCCTAGTCACTAAAGTTGTGTTGGCTAAACCTGAAACTTTTAGTGCTACCATGAATACAAAATCTGGAAAATGAAATGTTATATCTTGTATGAAAAGCCCATTGATGCAATGTGTTTTTAAACACACATGAATGAAAGGCAAGCCAAATGAAAGTGGCTATGAAATAAAATGTTATATCTTTTGTGAAATGTAAAATACCTAGGTAAACAAGCTGTCTGTGACACACCTAGAAGTGCTCAGGTAAACAAGTGCCTTAAAAACACACTTGCAGCAAAAAGCCTAAATAAATGTAAATCTATGCAATGTGTTTATAAACACACATAGATCAAAGGCTATGGAAACTTCAGGCCCAAAAAGCAATGGAACTTAAATGCTATATCAAAACAATTGCTGGCCTCATTTGTATTATGGATTGTGCGCATCTGTTAAAGGTGAATAAACCCTCTTTGAACAACTTATCCATTTGTGAGACACCGCCATTCCCTATGTTATTGCTCATTCAGTATATACTATGGTGTGTATTCCCTTTCCCATATCCAAAGTGTCACAATGTTGAGTCAGTGAGTCATCCCTTAGCCTAGCCAGTTTATTTTAAGCCTTCACCCTTCACTAGCAAATTGATCACAACTATGAAGTGAGTATGGTCTTGAAAGTCTAGTCTGAGTTATAATAATAATTAGTGACAGTATATATTTGGATTTAGATCGCTAGTAATGATTACTTTTTGTTATAATTGCTATTTGAATGAGTTGTAAAGCATGCATTAACCTTTGATACTTTGCACCAGCTTCTGATGATAGTCTGAGTTATATTTGGTCATGTTGACTTGGTCAAACCTGACCAAGGTCAACCATAGGACATGAGATGGTTGGACCTTGTGATGATACAGATAGATGATATATGGTCCATTGTATATGTACATGATGGTCCTATGCATCAGATACAGGTTTATGATGATGATTCATGGTTTTCAGCATTATTTGATCATTTACAGATTATTATTATTTCACCTGTTCCGGTATATTGGATGTATTATATGATCATGCAGAGATCCATATGGTGTATGAGTACACATCTTGGATAGATTTGGACCTTCTGAGTCCAATGAGACAGTCTGTTTTCAGTTCCGGGCAGTTACAGTGATGATTGAGCCTCAGTAGGCTATCCTAGTGCAGTTTTGGCCTGTCGGAGACCCTGTCAGAGCAGAGATGGATTTTATCTGGTTGACCTAGGGCGCTGTGCATGGAGGGGGTGGTCCAGCCACTTGTTTTTACCATATTACCCCCCTCTCGGACACACCAGTGCCCTCACCTTGACAGCGCAGGCACTCCAAGAGGCAGTTTTGGGCAATTACACGCTTCCCGAAGCATTTCAGGATTGGTAGAAATGGCTATAGAGGAATTCGATTTGGGCTACTGAGGCAAAGTTTTGGCATGGGATGATCAGTGATGATGAGTGGGATGTCTTCCACACCTTCTCTAGCAGTTTCAGCTTCATCGGGACCCACATCCATCACTTATGGCACTTTCTGATGATTTCTGAGGCCTCTTAAGGCCCACGATTTGTCCATAGAGGCACGATTTGGTATATTGATGATTATTTTATTATTATTGTGCTATGGGGGTTGACCGATGGTGGCTAAAATTACCCCTTGGACCCACCATGAGCTTCTTATTATATTTTGTCATCATGATTTGGTGGGATTCCCCTCTCCTAGGGCGATTTTGTCCACTTATGGTTATATTTTATTAGTGATCCATGTATTTTATTGTTGAGCTCATCTCAACCATTGATTAGACATTTGTATCTTTTGATCTTAGCCACTCATTCAAAAAGTGGTTAGGGTTTTGGTGCCTCTCCTATCTATTTAAAGGAGAGAGCCTCTCATTGTAAAGGGGTCTTTGGCTCTTGGATTCTTGATATAGAAAAATTCTCTTGTGGAAATTCTTGTGGTCCCCTTTGCATCTGGTGTTCTTAGATGGTGATTGGAAAGTCTATTGCATCCTAGCATTTGGGAATTTGTGGTAAGATCTATCTTTTTTTGGAAATCTTTGTCTTGTCTACAGGAGGGTGACTTCAACTAGGGCGATTTTGCAAGGCTTCTTCAAATCGATCTCTTTGGCATTCGCTTGTATCAGGGGGTTATCATTAGTATCATTGTGATCTATGCTATCTTTCTGGTATTTCTCTTGTGGCATTAGTCTTATCTCTTGATTACAGTAAATCTGATATTGTTGACGTTTATTGTGCAGGAGAGAGGGCACATTGGCTTCCTTGGGCAAATCGCACTTCATAGAAAACTACCTCAAAGCTTCTCAAATTGATCGGGTTTGCATAGATCATCATCATCAAGGCATCTACAAGGTTACCCAGGTAAAATCCACAGGATTGTTTCTCTTATCTTGATTCCAATCCATTGACACAAACACATAATTGATAAAACCCTAATTAATCAAAACCCTCATTGTTACATTTTCTCAGATCTACTAAGATCTAGTGGTTCCTTGGGTAAGATATTTAAAACCCACCTCTATAGTATCCACGGCATCCCAGATCTATAGTTTGGTGAGGATTGGCCTCCATTTGACCCTCTTCCCAAGCCAACTTAGCTTCTCCAAGCAAGGGCGCACTTCTTGGTGAGGGTGAGTTGACCTAGATCTAGTACATGGGTAGTTGAGATTTCAATTGATTCATATTCTACACATCCTAAAACCTACTGCTAGACTGTCACTTTGGCAATTTCTGCCTTGTGGGCCCTATTCCACATTTTAAGGGATTTAATCCCCATTTTGGACCACTTGGTGCCTTAAAACTCAGATCTAGTAAGATCTAACCCTTGAATTGCCTTGAAACTGTAGATCCACATTCTCACTTGATTAACCTACTTGGATCTAAAATTTGGATGTCATTGGACTTGTCTTGATCCATTTATCCCACATTTTACCCTCCTTGGGCAAAGTCGCACTTCCCTGGGAGATTGAGTTGGTCCACTTCTAGGACATGGGTACATGAGATTTTGGTGTATTTGGAACGAGCATAATTTAAAACCTAGGTCTAGTGGGTCACTTTGTGAAATCTTGCCTTGGGGATAGCTTGTTTTAAGGGATTGTGGTCCACTTAGGTCAAACCATGAATTATTAGATCTAGACTTATTCATCCATCAAACCATTAATAGCCCACTTGTCTTATGCCATAGGGGTCATCACCCATAAGTTAATCTCTTTTGACTCCATCTATCCCAATTCCAAAGACACTGATCTCTCTCCAAGTCAATTCGACTTTCCTAAATTGTTGGATTAACTTGTGGTTTGATCCTTGTTTGGTGGACTAAACCCTTTGATGTTATCACATCTCACAATCAAGCTTGTCACTTGTACTAGTTAGCCCCAATTCAACCCTTAAACTACCCTGCATAAGACACGGTTCCCAAGGCAGTGGATTTTCTCACATTGAACTAGTACTTTAATCTTGGATCTCATTTCAAATATTATAAGTCACTCTCACATCAACAATGAGCCAAAGCTATACTCATTGAACCCCTCACTTATCTTGTGACTTCATCCTTAGGTCTAGGATAAACCATACACCTTACTTCACTTAGTATTAACTTGATTTGGTGTCTTGGTTTGATCTCTCCTGTCAGGAGTAGATCGGGTCTTCCCCTTGTTGTCTGGGCTAGATAACATAAAGCAAAGGTTGCCTCGACTGGCGTGACAACCATCTATTGGAGGTCGAGGTGATCGTGGTTGCACCTTTTGAGTTGCCCTTCCCTATTGCCATCCATTAATGGATACATCCACAGGGGTAACTACAGTTTAGGTGATAACAGAACCTTTGCTGCAAATTTGTTAAGTGCTTGTTGCTATTTGGCAATCAACCTTGGAATAAAGTGAAGACTTTGGAGGTCCAATGGCAAATTCTCATGGCATGTGTTTGAACTGAGGTGACATCTCTCTATATTTTGCTTTCTTTTTTGCAATATCATTGATCAATCCTAGCTTAGAAGGTTATTATTAATGCATAGGGTAAGCATTTGTAGCTTCAACTTGTTTACTTATGTTTTGTACTTGAAGTCAAGGAGTAGCCAAAAGTAGTAAGTTATACTTAGGCTCTCAAAAATTTCTTTTATTGTAATATACTGGATTTGATCATGGTTTGCTTTTAGTGGTGAAGTATTGCAGGGTGTCAGAAAAGCAAAGTAGGACTTGGAGTTCAGTTGCTTCCAACCCTCTTTGCTACCTTTTTATGCTAATGAGTTTGTTTTACAGGATCCTTCAAAGTGATTCATTTGTTCAAGCTTGGGCTTGAGCTCCTTCTCTTTCACCCATTTAAATTTAAATCAAACTCTTTTTCCTTCAGTTGGTTACAATAGCGAATCTCATTTTTAAAAAGCTAGATCTCTCAAGTGTATTCACTTTCAAAGGTGCAATAGGTTGTTTTAGCTTCACGTTTTACATCTCCCTCACCTATTCGCTCACCTGCATGCAAGAAGCTAAAATTTCAAGTTTTTTCAAAGTTTTATATTATGCTTGCTTGCTTGATTACCTCTAGAACTTAGTTACTTGTTAACGTTTGCATCTTTCTTCTTGCAAGATCTAGTTTGTAGTTGTATTTTTGTTTTATAAACTAACAATACTAATCAACTAACCTATCTTTGCTCAAAGCTCTTACTTTTAGGAAAGCTAGGAAGCAAGGCCAAACCAAAGAAGCCCAAAGGCTAAGGCAAACTAAAAGAGCAGGAGCAAAACCTTAAAGGCACATAAAAACTCTTCTTCCCCTCTTATGCATTCCCACTTCTATCCTTGTGCCTTCAAAGGGATTAACACCATTCATTGTACAAAATATCAATAAAGAGAAAGTGGGATAAAGGCTCCCACACCCTACTTCCCCCATTTGGGGGAAGCTTGTATTGTCTTCAGGTACTTTATTTGCTTTATACCTGCAAGTATAATAGGAAAGATAGATTAGTTTCACTTTGATAGGTTGCTAGATCTTAAAATTGGTAGCTTTAGTTTGATTTACTTTCAAGTTTTACTTAGTTTTCATTTGATATAAATTGATTAAAAGGAACATAAAGACTCTTGATTCTCACTGCAAAGTGGATCAATAGCACTCTGTGTCGGAGAGCTTCTTGTTTTTGTCATAGTTCTTAGTTTTCCATTTTATATAAATTGCTAAAAAGAACATAAAGACTCTTGAATCTCACTGAAAAGTGGATCAAGAGAACTCTCTGTCGGAGAGCCTTTTGCTTTAAGTTGTTTAGTTTCATCTTGTTTTAGCATTTTCTTGTTCATAAATCTCTTGAATCTCGCCATAAGGCGGATCAAAAGTGCTCTCTATCGGAGGGTCAGTGGCTCTTACTTTCATCACAAAATAAAGTTGGAACGAACATTTTTACTACATTGTGTATGCTCTACCCACTTGTGGGATACCCAGAAGCAATTGTAGATTATTTAAATTCCTCACATCTAATTCGACTTCAACATTAATAAAATACATTCTCGAGAAAACCAACAAAAATCCGGCGTTGATCGCTATAATCGAAAGTGGGCAAATTCTGCCTGGGGACGCAGGAACCACTGGGACGAGACCTCAAAACACCAGTTAGACTACATCCTTGTTGGTGTAGTGTTGAACATCGCTCTCGAGACTCCAGCCAGCCCACAAGTCCTTGTACGGAGCCACTTAGATTGTAATCTGGACATATCTCCTGTACCAAAAGGTATATCTTGGAGATCCCCTTTCCCATAATAATACACCTCACCCAAAAATTTACAATAAAATTTACCGAGAGACATTTGCAAAACATCTACAAGCACTCCAAGCATTTCTCGACTCCATTTGGCACTGGTCATTTATACAACAACAACTATTGTTCAATCATTTCATTTGCTTATTATCTATCTGGAAGTTGTTGTTATTTGCTTTATCATATTATGTTATGGATGCTTCATTTATAAGTTATCATTATATCGTGGATGTGATCTATCTTGCAAAGTTATACTTGGACAAAATTTTGTTGCAAATTACTCAAAAACTCCTAAAAAACACCCATCCCAATCCATCAAAAACACTTAAAAACATTTAAGAGCCTTAGTAACTCTTTGTTAGGGTCTACCCCCTTGGCTTCGTTAGGAGTTTGACTAAACGGAGGAGTCGGGATCAGGTGACAGCACCTGACTCTTTGCTTGCCCCCAAGGCCACACATTCCCCAAAGCAGCTTCAAAAGATTTAGGGTCTACCCCCCTTGGCTTCGTTAGGAGTTTGACTAAACGGAGGAGTCGGGATCAGGTGACAGCACCTAACTCTTTGCTTGCCCCCAAGGCCACACATTCCCCAAAGCAGCTTCAAAAGATTTCTACTGTTATGTGCACATCGGCGGGCAACAGAACTCACAGTCCAGGTCGGCCTCCAAGAAGCCATAAAGCGCGGGGTCCAGGTCCACTGGTACAAACCGAGAGCTCTGGTTTGTTCTCATGAGGATAATTCCATGCAATTACTGTCAATTTGCCAAAGAATAAACGATTATTTTCAAGGAATATTGGTGAATATCAAGCCCAAAACATGCACTTTCAATTTCTGTGTGGGAAAGAAAACGAAAATTTCAAAGCAAAGAATCATATGATGCCAAATTTTATCTATTCCGTGAAGTTGTGGTCTATTCTCATGAGAATAATTCCGTGCAATTACTGTCAATTTGCCAAAGAATAAAAGATCATTTTCAGGGAATATTGGTGAATTTCAAGCCCAAGACCTGCGCTTTCAATTTCTGTGCGGGAAAGTAAACGGAAAATTCAGTAAATATCAGGAATATTGTAGCACAGGTAATGATGGATTCAACCCCAAAAATCCCTATAAATGATTAAATATCCCCAGTGATAAACAGTCTGGGCAAACAAAGACAAAAACCGATGTACTCTACTAAAACAATCAATTCGAGTACCTTCGAAACTACAACAACACTCAGGGACCAATTTACAGCACCACCAATATAGCCATGGAATCAGATTTCTCATTTTGGACACCCCAGATTAAAAACCTGCTATGAAGGATGGAATCTCTCGAAACTGAGAAAATTAGGTTACATTCAGAGGTGACAGATCTCAAATAGCTGCTCTCTAAAAATAAACACCAAGAAAACATACAATTGCAAAACCCGCTTGCGAATTCCCCCACTCTCCAATTCGAAATTTCTAACAATAAAAATCTGCAAGCGAAAATGAGATCCCAGCAGGCCCTGTTCAAAGAAGAAACAGAAATACACAAGCAAACCCTTAACTCTTGGGTCCAAGTGGTCCAGACAAGGGAGCATCCCCCCCCACACCCACTCGCCAAGGTGGAGAAGGTGAAACAAACCAGATTACACGAAGAACGCCTCTACAGATCCCAAGAACTTCATCTCAGAGTGCATATGCTTCCCCCCCCCCCACCCACCCACCCCCATGGCCTTGTTACCACCTAAAGTTGCACTTTAGTGGACTTTAGTGAGCCGCCAGTATTACACAATTACTTGTGCTCTTTCAGAGTTCAGAAGTTCCAAGTTTGGCCTGTTCAGCTAAGTCACCTGGTTCGAGTTCGTGTTCGAATTCGGCGACCTTGAAATTCGGGAAAAAATCGGCACTTGAAATTTTGGCGATAAAAATCGGCATAAAATTCGGCATTAAGTTCGAATGACTAAAAAATATGGAAATTAAAAAATATATGAATTTTTTCAATAAAATTCATTATGCTCATTAAACTATGAACATTAAACACATCAACAAATTAACAATGAACATGATAGTCATAGAATCATAGAAATAATGAACACATCAACATTAAATGAAGTATGTACTATGAACATGATAATCATTGAATCATAGAAATAAAAATATGGCAACAGGAATGATTGAACATATATTTTGAAAACATTAGAGTCTACATGATCATCTTGATTGAAATTTAAAAACATGTTCATAAAGTGATAAAACATAATATTAAAATGTCAATATCTAAGTAGCAACTATTTAGCAAAATAGCATCCCAAAAAGAAACTAGAACTATAAGTCTAGAGACTAGAACGAGAACACAAGTATTATTCTTGTCGTTCTCATGGCCTACTTGATACATCAAAAAGCTCTAAATCATCAAAAGCACTCAGGGAAGTGAAACCACTAGAAGCACGATCACCATTGGATTCATCACTGTCATTGTCAAGATCATCTTGATCTCTTAATTCATCTTGAACATACTCCGTCAAAGGACGAAAAGAATTTGTCTCATCTTTAGCCACATTGCTTAAAGCCAATTGCAAGTTACTGCGAACATAAACAAGATCTCCTAATTTTCCTTATAACAATCTGTTTCTTCTCTTGGAATGAATATGGCTAAAAGCACTCCAATTCCTTTCACAAGCTGATGCACTTGATGTCTGGCTCAAGATACGAATTGCAATTTTTTGCAATTCTGGGGCTCCTGATGCATAAAACTCCCACCACACTGCTGGAGCAGCCAAAGTCTTATCTCTCTTCGCTGCCGTGGTTCCAAATAGGCCTTCTTGTAACCTGTATGCTCTAAACTGGGATCTAATCAAAGTTGCAATAGTCTCATCTGGATGCATCCTGTCAATAGCCTCATAAAGTCCACTCATGACCTTCTCATCTTGATGTCTTTGTATCCCAAACAATGTAGGGTCCAAATAACATGCTGTTGCATGTAATGGGCTATGCATCATCTTCCATCTCTGATCAACCACCTCCCATATCTCTTTATAATCAGCTTCCACATTATCAAAAGCACTTGCAATATTTTCCTTGCAACGATCCATGGCCTCACAAATAAAACCCATAGAGGGCTTATCGCCATCAACCATGCGGAGCACCTCAACAATTGGATCACAAGTTTTTAGAACTTTTTGAGCATTTTCCCAAAAGCTATTGTTGCTTAGCAAAATCTGTTCAACATGCTTTCCCTTTGACTCTTTTGAAAGGTGAGATCTCTCCCACTCAGTAGTGCAAAAGATACTTCTTATGCTTGTTTTTTCCTCAACAACTCTTTTCAGAGTGATGTAAAAACTAGCAAACCTTGTATCACAAGGCCTCAACAACTCTCTAGATGCATTTTTCCTGTACAAGCTCAAAGTGAGACGATGGTTAATGATGAAGTTTGCAGTAGTTTTTGCTCTTCGGATTGTCTCATTGGACCCATGGAAATTTGGCTAAATCATGCAACAATAAATCCAAGCAATGAGTTGCACATGGGGTCCAATAAATAGTTCTATACTTCTCCATAATCAGCTTCCCTGCACCAACACAATTTGAGGCATTGTCGGTGACAACTTGAGACCACATTTTTCTCCCCGACTTCTTGAATCGCTTCATCCAAAATGCTGAAAATGTATTCTGATGTTTTCAACATCATTCATTGCATCAACAGCCTTCAAAAAATATACCCCTTGAGGACAATAAACAAGAACATTAATCAGTGGTCGATGGCATGAATCAGACCAACCATCACTCAAAATCGTGCAACCTGTAATCTCCCAAGATTGTTTAATTTCATCCAACCTGCTTGTCACTCTTTCCTTTGTTTTTTTTAAGAGGGTGGTCCTGAAGGCTTCAGATCCAGGAGCAGCATACCCCTTGCCAAAATCAGCAACCTTTTTAATTGCATTTTTAAAATATGGATTTCTTGCCACATTAAAAGGAATGGCACATGCATAAAACATTTCAGCAATAGAATCATCAACTTTCTGTTTGTCTAAAGGTTTCCAAAATGTATTTAGTGTAGCTGTTCCACCTGTTGATGCTATTGCTGGGGTGGAAGTGGAACTTGAGCCACCAAATTTTGAGGTGTGAGAAGCAATTTCAGGTGAAGAAGAGACATCAATCTCTCTCATAACTCTTTGCCTTTTTGCTTCCCTTTTTCCCCCTTCTGCTTTTGATTTGTCAGTATCCTGTTGCAGTACAACTTTCTGTTCATCTGATATTTTTTTACATTTTTCTACACCACCTCCACTGCCATTACTAATACCAAGAAGGTGGTCTGTCACCCGAGTTAAGGAGCCACAAAATTTGTGCCCGCATAGAAGACAGGTAACATATAACCCTTCCCTCTTGACAAATTTCCATGCCTCTGCAGAACATTTATGGGGGGGCATTTCCTCAAAGTTTCTACAGAACAAGTGGCCAGATATGTATTTAATGGATCATTTAAAATTTTCATACAATTTACTGCTAAAAATTACCATGATAAAATTAAATTTTATAGGGTGAATGAGAATCTGAAGGTCTGATACATATTAAATTTATATTTTGATTGGATACTAAATTGCCTAACAGCCTACAAATTAAACTTACAGACTAAATAAAATATTTAGTCTATAAAATTGAACTGTAAATCTATACAATAATTAATGAATAAAATTATTTGAAACCTGGAAATTGCCAAGCTTTGGAAGTGTAACTGCACTGTAGAAGTGAGTCAACTGACCAGTGACAGTGTAACTGCACAGTGGAAGTAATTGTAAGTCGACAGAACTTCTTTGCAGTTTTGAACTCGGGCTCGGCTTTCTCAACTGGTCAATGGTCACTAGGAGGTCTGAAGTTTGAACTTTACACTCTGCAACGCCGCACGCAATCGGAATACCTGTGCCGCAGTCGCACTGTGCCCTCCTGGCTCTAGCCTCCAGCAACAGCCGCACTACTGTTCAGTGTTCACGGGCTATTCACGGGCGTCAGCACTCACTCAGCCGCACTGCTATTCACGGGCGTCGGCACTCACTCGGGCGCACTGCTATGTTCACGAGCTGTGCCTGTCACGAGCTATCTCGAGCTCACGAGGTAAAGTGCACAGTGAATATCGCGGGATAAATAATGCTCGGGCTCACGAGGTAAGGTAATGTGCACAATGAATATCGCGGGAGAAATAAAGCCCAGGCCACGGAGGGAAAAAAAATGCGCGGCGGTTTTTCATTAACCCGCCAAAAGCGATTACAAGCGATTTTTTGGGCATTTTTAAACGAAATTCGCCGATTCTATGGCGAATTTTATCGCCAAGCAGTTCGCCGAGCACAAAAAATCGAATTCGCGTTTGCAATCGGCGAATTTCATCGAACAGAATCGGCCCGCTCGAAAAAACGACGATTTTCGAACTTCAAGGCAAAAATTCGCCGAACACGGTGACTTAGCTGTTCAGGACCCCTTTTTTAATTTTTGTAGTGCATGACCATGCCCCACAGGGTTTGTAATAAGTGTGCTAGCATGGTGGGCTTTGAGTGACTCGGTTCCCTAGGACTTGATAACCAAAGAAGGTATTCCAAGGAGTTTTTTCCCTTGTCGATTATGCTTTGCCTTTAGCCGAGTATAATCGATGAGTTTTTCTCCTGCACCTCCAAAGCTGGAATGCCCAAAGTGGTGGTTAGGCCTTAGGGGGTTATTAGAGTCCATTTTGTAACGTTTATAAACATGCTAGACGCTAAAATTTTATTGTTTGGTCATGTACTAGGTCCCCCAGAAGTTTCAATCAATTCTGAGAAAAATAATTTTTTCACATTTTTTAAGCCATTTTTAATGGTTTAAATGAAAAAATTCAAGGGGTGATAAAAGTGTGATCCGGAGTCTGAATTTGGCGCAGGGATGCTCGTTTTCAAGCTCAAAGCATCCTCTTTACCCTGGTACCCTGATTTCCTATGTTTCGGGAGATCAAAACGTCCCGTGGAGCAGTTTTTCCTATCTGAGCTACAAACTGGCACTTTAATGCCAAAAATGCATCAAAATGCACCATTATCAAAAATTAAAATATTTAAATTTTGGTGTTTGGCACAAGTCAAATTAAGGTGGGCGACTAAGTGAAAGGTGAAATCATATGTTAAAGGTTGGTTGGAAAGTCAAACATTTAATATACCAAAGAAGTGATGCGCTCAACCTTCACGTGGGACATCCTCTCCTCACGGTCATATACGGATTTGGTTAGTGAGAATTCTTTTGGTGGGCTCCTACACCATGGTGAGGTGGCACAACCCATGTGGAAAGGTTGCCATCTAAAGCGACCACCCAATCCACCATTCAACGATGCAATGGAAACATCCATTCGCTTCTTCCTTCATGTGGGCCAGCAGCTCCATCCTCGCGGCATTTTCGTTTTGGTTGATGTATAAGGTTAAGGTGGGGGCGGCTATCTTAAGGAGGTGGCACCACCCACGTGAAAAGCTTCTAATTAAACAACCAATCGTTCCATCCAATGAAAAGCTCCAAACAAAGCAAGGAAACATCGTCTAGCTCACCATCCACATTCAAGTGAGCTTCCTTCAACTCGGCTGCTTCCACTTTTGAACTGTTTTTTCCAAGTGAGGAGGCACATATCCATTGGATAGGAGTTGCCTTGCTCTACGATCTAGGAGGTTGCCCTCCTTAGGGTTTTGCGCCCTAGCTAGCTTGCATTATGCTATAAATTGAGGAGCTTAGCTCCATTGTTATCATCAAAAGGTAGAACCTCTGCTCGTTTAATATAATATTTTTCTGAGTTTAATAAAGAAGGCTTTGGAGGCTAGTCTGGTGTTTGTCTTTGGTTGGATCTTCATGCTTGTTACACTTGAGGTAAACTGTATTATGTTTCATAGTTAGTATTGTCGGGATTGCATGTCTTTTAAAGGGAAGTTATCTTCTTAAAGAACTATAAGTAATACTCTATAGTTTGCTTACTCTTGTAAATGATGTTAGGGTGCTAATAGTTGTGTGGGTTCCTGTTCGAATCCATTGCTTTACTGCTTTCTTTCAATCATTTACACATATGCTCTTATCCCCTTGCTAGTTGTTTGCAGTTGTTTACAGGTAGCCTAAGCTGAAGAAGTCCACGAACATGTTAGATGGTATCTTCATTCAGTAAATTCGAACAAAGTCTTGGTCCTACCGGTGCATCAAGGAGCTTGACTCCATTGCCCTTTCTTCAAAACGCTCAACCCCCAAGGGTTCCATTCCTCTGATCCAATTTTCTTCTGCTATCTTTGGTTACTGGTTACTAGTCTTAAGATTTACATTTTATCAAGCAAATCTGAAAGTAAATCTAAGTTATTATGTTAGATCATAGTTCTTTCAAAGCATAAATAATTAAATATTGATCTAATTACACAAGTCTTGTATATTTGACTATTTTAAGAGCTTGCTATTGGCTTCCCCAAAAGAGCAAGCCAAGATCCCAAGAAACGAACTTTCTAGTTCATGTTCTTGGTTCATTTTTACTCGTTTTTCATTACTAGTTTAGCTAGATCTCATTTTTTGCAAGTTCTAGTATTGTCAGAACACTCTTAAAGTGTTATGATTGTCATTTCTAACCAACTTTAGCTCGCTGGTCTGTTTTATGTTCTTAGCAGGTTGGAGTTAAAAAACTCACAAAATAGTCATCCTGAAACTTCCAGAACCGCCCTGTGAATCAACTGTTCAAAGCGTTGTTTCACTTTCACATTTTATTGTAAACTGTCTTGTTCCCTAATGATAAAGGGCAAGCAGTAGCTCTCAGAATTTCTTGATTATAATCAAAAGAATAAAAAGAGCATAGCAGGCAATTCCAGCGCCTAAACCCAATTCCCCCAGGGGGGATTTCGCACTTTTTTTCCTTTTTTTTAAAAAAAATTCGCAACATTTTTCTAATTTTTCGATTTAGATTAGTTTTATTTGAGCAGTAGTAATTAAATAACTCACTCAAGCACACAACGTCCTCCGAGGACTCATTTATCATTTTGTTATATGTTTATGTGTTTTGTTCAATCGTACAACTGTTCTTAAAATTTGATTCTAAAATTAACCACTTGCTCTACCGAAGTACTCCATCACTTTGTGGTGCGAGGAAAAGATATTCTTGGGTTGTAGTTTAGTTAATCATCCACTCACACTTTTAATAAACTGAACCACGCCCCAAGCCCAAAGTATGCTCTTGGCCGCTGCAGCTTAGTCGGAACAGTTGGACCAATCAGAAACGGGTGCAAGGTACTTAGTTTAATAGGACAATCCAATCTCATCTTTCTTGGCAGATTCGGGAGGTTGCATGGGTGTATACTGTAGAGTAGGCAGGCTACTTTAAGAAGGTTTATCCTCGCCTGGTTGGACAATCGGTTAAGCCGCTAAAGCACTCAGTCCAAAGAGCTAGATCTGGTTGGGCCAAACCAAGAATTAACCCATTCCTTAATCCACTCATTTAATAATCTTAAAATTTACCAACCAAGACACTGTAATACTTTCACCGAGACCACAGAAGCAACCCTCGCAAGCACTCCATTTTCATCAACACTGGTCTTTAATGTCGTGAATCGTGTTGTATATTAAATGTTGTGGGTTTTAATTTCATATTGCAGTGATTTATGGTTTATTTTTAAGTTATTTCATCATAACTCCTAGAATAGACTTTTACTTTTGTTATAGATTAAAAGCCTTAATTTAATTTTCATAGGGACCACCCCCCTTGGCTTCGCTAGGAGTAAGCCTAGACGAAGGAGTCGAGTAATCAAGTGACAGCACTTGACTCTCACTTGCCCCCTAGGACACACCGAGCGACTTGAAGGTTTCCTGCCGTGTCCCCCCAGGTGTGTATTAGGCGGCAACAGGCCCCATCGGGCCCTTTATAGATTAGCGCCTACTTCCTTCACGACACACTGGATTTGAAAGACCAAGATCCAACGCGCTTGCATGGGCGACAACTCCACACTCTTCCTCCGTTTCCGGACACCAAGGAATCAACTTAGAGCCCTCTGAAGTAAGAGTCGTTTGACTTCCCTCGCACATCGAGTCTTCCTCAATGCTAACCTCACCAAATCCCAAAAGGTTAAGCTCAAGCAGTCTAGAGATTTGGTCACAACAGCAAGAAAAGAAGGGAAATGGGTCGTTATCCAAGACCTCAGAGCTATCATCCGAGACTCTCCCCTCTGAGATACTCCTTCCCTTGGTCTAAATGAAGGGCCCGTCTAGGAGGTGCATAGGAAAGGGGGGCCTCGTCTGCCATCCCCATCTCCATTGGTTGTTGGAACTACAATGGAGCATTTTGGTATTCTCCGAGCACACTTTGAGACGCAACTAGGTCCCATGACCTCCTCTTTTACACAGAGACACATGCGAGATGCAGACACTGCCTCAGATACATGGATACCACTAGGCATGGTCTTGTCAACGAGAGACACAGTCTGACAACGTAGTCTTCAAGGGGGTTGCATATCTCATACGTGACTCCCTTCAGATCCAGGTTACTATGCTGGCATCGAACGAGCACACCAAGTTCCTATGGGTTCGGATTCATCAGAATGCCCCCCTACTTTGGGATAGTTACTTTGTTCTATGCCACTTCCCTCCAACCTCGTCACACTTTAAACTTCTTAGGGAGTTGAAGGGAGACCCTTTCCTCAATCTTTCCATCGACATCTCCCACTACTCCACTATTGGGGAAGTCATTCTATTGGGGGACTTCAATGCTCGTACCAAAAACCTACAAGTTTCCTTACATGAAAAAGTCGAGGATGCACTCTCCCTACAAGAGCTAGAACCATAGTCAATTGGCCTTCACAGGAGCTTCGATGACATGATCGAGCCCCTCACAGTGTATGGGAGATAGCTTTTACATTCAGGTGAATCACACAACTTGTTGATCCTTAATGGTCTCCCTTGTTATCCAATATCAAGAAGGTTCACTCGATTCCCACATAGCAAAGGGGCCAATGTGATGGACTATGTTTCGGCCCACGAGGACCTCCTTCCACTTATATGATACTTATCGATCTCTCCCCTTCGGTTGGCAAACCATGCCCTCCTCACCTTCTCCCTCTCTACATGCCCCTCCCCTACCCCCACCACACCGCCCTCCTGCACTACCATCCTTTTCGATAGAGAATATGCAAACTCCTACACCACCCACCTTAAGGATTTTCTCCCCCCATCTCTTACTTAATGTCACTCGACACAGCCACAGCTAAGTATGAGACACTCTCTAAAGCTCTACAGGAAGCAACCCTCGACTCCTACCCCCACTCCACTCAATAACATACTCATAAACCCACCCCTAGCTCTTGCCCCATGAACCATTGGTTCAATGATGAATGCAAAACCCTCCACAAGCATCTCTGCTTCACCCTCACACATGACCCAATATCTTCTCCCCACCTCCGCAAAACCTATCGTCACCCCTTATGCAATAAGAAGTGAAAGTTTCTCTCCCCAAGGAGATGTGAACTTTGCACGGCCCTCCGCCACTCCCTAAAAACCTTTTGGCGTACCCTTTTCCCTCAACACCACACCATCTCTCCCAACCTAGACCCCCAATCCATGTTCTCCCACATGACCTCCCTCTACAATATTCACAAACAACCCCCCATCTGTATCTCCTACCCCCCTTCATGCCATCTCTTCTCAGAGAGAGACATGAAGAGAGCAATCAAGGTTACAAGCACTAACAGAGCAACATATGAGGAAGTCCTCCAAAACAAATTCCTCAAGCATGGCAATTGATCCCTTGACTCACACATTGCTGATTTATTTAACCATGTGGTATGCTCTAGTTTTCCCCAATTCTAGACAAGACACATTATTCACCCGTTCCACAAACCGGGGGTGTAGTTTCGAGTCGAATAATTACCAAACTATCATAGTTGGAGAGTGGACACACATTCTCCAAGCTTTATGCCACAATCCTACATTTGTGGCTTTCGGACAAGCTGGAGAGCCAACGCCTCATGGCCAAAGGACAGGCAAGTTTCCACCCAAAGTATAAAACATCCTATCACATTTTCACACTCAAAACCATTATTAAGTAGGCCCACCCGCCATAGCTCTTCGAAAGTCTATTGACACTTTGTAGACTTCTGGAAAACATTTGACACAATTCCACGACAAGCATTGCTCCAACGGCTTCGTGATATCGACATATCTAAGATTGTTAGTTTTTCGCAATTTAATTCAATATGATCTAGGATCTTATCTGAGAGAATAACATGCACAGCAAATCAAACACGAGAGACAAGAGACACAAAGCATTTCATCGGGGAAACCATAAAGGAGAAAACCCCGCAACTTCCTTAGAGATAGAATGAGCAATAATACAAAACCCCAAAACAAAGAGATGGTCTTCAGCAGCTTCCTCCTCCTCCACTTGTGTGAACTTCTCTCTCTCTCACTTATGCGAATGAGTGAGCGAGTGAATGAATAAATAGAAAGGTGCTCTTCTCTATTTATACTTTACTTTCACTTGCCTTTTACCCTAACTGGGCCGACTTCTCCTAGGAGAGTCTAATAACCCATTACCACTTAACTCTGGGCCGACCCCTCTAGAGGAGTCTAATAACCCTATCAAATACAATAATAACTTTCCTGATCAGAGAAATAAAACCTCTCCGTCGAAAGTACAATGACATATGAATACAATATAAAATATACAAGTAAAATATCTTCCGAAGTTACAAATACATTACACTCCCTCTTAACTAGGAAGGTATTCTCTTGACACAGTTCATCAGCACAAGTCTTCATCACCGGATCGTCATCAAAGTTGGATCATCATCGTCACTACTGTTACTATCTTGACCATCGGTCTCCAATCTACTCATCATAGGAAGTTCTACAGAGCCAGCCCATTTTCATGCTGGATGTAGGCCTAGCCTTCATGTAGGTCTTCATCATCTCTGCGAACAAGCTATCAAGTAGGTATATCTCAGGACTTATTATATGCCTCTGCAAAACCTGCAAGATCTCCCAGGACTGATTATATGCCACTGCAAAACCTGAAGGATCATCCCAGGACTGATTATATGCCTATGCAAAACCTGTGTACCCTATTGTCACCTCATCATCTTTAGATCATCTCATCGTCAACAGAGCACAGCCCAAATGCACATCACACAGCACTTACATCAACCAGCATGGGAGGACCAACCTACCACCATCCGAGAAAGGCTCAGCAATTACATCAACGACCATGGGAGGACCAACCTACCACCATGTCGGAAAAGCTCAGCAATTGCATCAACGACCATTGGAGGACCAACCTACCACCATGTCGTAAAAGCTCGACAATTACATCAACGACCATGGGAGGACCAACCTACCACCATGTCAGAAAAGCCCGGCAATTACATCAACAACCATGGGAGGACCAACCTACCACCATGTCGGAAAAGCCTATGTGCATCTACGTCTTCCGGGATCATAACTTCCCCTTGGAAGGAACCTCGATCTGAAGTACACCAAGCTTCTCACTGAAGTATTCAAACTTCACTCTGGCCAACGGCTTGGTCAATACATCGGCTATCTGCTCGTCTGTCGCAACATACTGGAGCTTCACTACTCCTCTCTGCACCATATCCTTGATATAGTGGTACTTGATCTCAATGTGCTTCGACTTGTCATGGAACACCGGGTTCTCAGACAACTTCACACAACTCTGGTTGTCGCAATATATACAAGTCGTGTCCAACTGGAGATCAAACAAATCAGACAGTAGATTCCTTAACCGTACTGCCTCACAACTAGCCGAACAAGCTGCGACATACTCTGCTTCGGCTGTACTCAATGCCACGCAGGACTACTTCCTGCTAAACCAAGAGATCACACCTGATCCCACACTGAAGCCGCACCCCGATTTGCTCTTCCTATCAATGGCACTGCCTGCCCAATCCGAATCAACATAACCCTCCGGGTTAATCTTCTGATTCGCATCATACTTGAGCCCATAATCAACCGTACCCTACAGGTACCTCAGAACATGCTTTGCAGCAATCAAGTGAACATGTCTCGAATCCGTCAGGAACTGGCTCAATGTGTTCACAACAAAGCAAATATCTGGTCTCATATTCGTCAGGTACATCAAGGACCCAATCATCTGACGATACATCATGGCATCAACCAACTCTGATGAAGCATCACTCAATAGATTCAGGTTCGATGCCATAGGTGTGGCCATGGCCTTTCAATCCATCATCCCGAACCTCTTCAGGATCTCTACTGCATACTTCCCTCGTCCAAGGAAGATTCCATCTGCACTCTGCCACAACTCCATGCCTAGAAAATAGTGCATCATACCCAAGTCCTTCATCTCGAACTCAGCAGCAAGCTTCCTCTTCGTGTCAACAATCAACCCATCCTCACCTATCACAAACAGGTCATCTAGATAAAGTAGAAGTATCATTGGGTTCCCTTCCTCAACCTTGTAGTAAAGGTTGGAATCCGCTTTACTCTTGGTAAAGCCCAAACTGGTCAGGAAGTTGTATATCCTATCGTACCATGTCCTGGGTGCCTGTTTCAAACCATACAAGGCTTTCTTCAATTTGCACACATGAGTCTCCTTGTCATGTGTCTCAAATCCGAGTTGCTGCTCCACATACACTTCCTCTACTACACCATTCAAGAACGTTGTCTTGACATCCATCTAGTGTACCTTCCACTTCATCACTGCAGCCGGAGCAAGTACTAATCTGATGGAAGTGTATCTAGCTACAGGTGCAAATGTTTCTTCATAATCTATCCCTTCCTCCTGGGAGAACCCACGTGCCACAAACCTCGCCTTGTGTTTCTCTATGATGCCATCTGCAGCATGCTTGATCTTGTAGATCCACTTGGAAGTCACAACAGACTTCCCTACTAGTCTCGGGACCACATCCTAGACATCATTCTTCATGATCGACTGGTACTCCTCGATCATGGCATCCTTCCATTCTTTCTTCTCAGTTGCTTCCTCATAGTTGGAAGGTTCTTTGTCAATGATGTCACACAGCAGGGCTACATAACTGGAGAATGGTCTCGATGTCTTGCTTTCTCTATGCATTCCCTCTGGAGCACCATATCTCTGTGCATCTTGAATTGCTTCTCATACCCATGTTGGTTTCCTCTTGTGAGAATTCTTCTCACGTGGTGGATCTACAGGTTCCTGTGGGTCTTCCACCTCGCGTTCTCCATAATCTTCTGGATTTACTTCATTCATAGTTGTTTCTCGGATCCTGGATGCTTCTGGTTCTTCAATGTCTTCAATAGGTATCTTTTTGGATTTGTAAAATGCTGAGTCTTCGTCAAATGTTACATCCCTACTGATGTCGATCTTCTTGAATCCTGGGAAATATATTCTGTAAGCCTTCCAGCTTTCACTACATCCCACGAATATACACTTCTTTCCTGAAGGATCTAACTTTGTCCTCTTCTCTTTTGGAATATGTATGTACACCGAGCAACCAAATATTCTGAGATGGTTGACTTCTGGTTTCTCGCCGGAGAAAGCTTCTTCTGGTGTCTTGTTGTCAAGTACTCTATGTGGAGTACGATTCTGTACATACACGGCTATCCTTGCAGCTTCTTCCTATAGATGCATAGGAAGATCCTGGTCATGAAGCATCGCCCTGGCTGCTTCCATAATTGTTTTATTCTTCCTTTCTGAAACTCCATTCTTTTGTGGATTATATGGAGTGGTCAACTCCCTCTTAATCCCTAAATCTCTGCATAATTTCTTGAAGTCTTCTGAGGTGAACTCTCCGCCATTGTCTGACTGGAAAATCTTGATTTTCTTCTCTGTGTGGTTTTCGATCAAGGCTTTGAATTCCTTGAACTTACTGAATACTTCATCTTTGCTCTTGAAGAAATATATCCATGTCTTCCTAGAAAAAATCATCAATGAAAGAAACATAATATACATACCCACTCAATGAACTGGATGACATCGGACCGCATACATCGAAGTGGATGATTTCCAAGATTCCTTTTGCCTTGCTCTCGCTACTTGGAAATGTCTTCTTTGTATTCTTTCCCTTTGCACAACCTTTGCAAACGCCTTCATGCTTTGCTTGCAAGAGATAGTGCTCTATAATGCACATGTGCAAGCCTTCTATGCCATAGTTCACTAAGCTCCATGGATTCATGGACCAAGGCTTGTTCTGGTTGGCCCTTCAGTTTGTATAGACCTCCCTCTTGCTCTCTAATCACTACAGCATCATCTATAGTCTTTCCTTTTGGCCACATAAGAACTTGGCCATCTACAAATGCAACCCTCGTACCTTTTGCATCCAATGCAGAGATGGAGAGAAGGTTCTTTTTGAGTCCTAGTACAAACAGGACATCTTTCATCTTCATAGACTTTCCAAAGTCTAGCTTATAAGAGGCTTCACCACTTCCTTTTATAGGATATTGGTAGTCATCCCCAAGTTTCACTTTGTGGGGTGACTCATGTTCAGATAGGTTCATAAAGGATTCCTTGAATCCCATCATATGCTTGGAAGCCCCACTATCTATAAGCCAATCATTGCTACCATGTGTAATAGTTCCTGTGAGGGCAGAAATCAAAACATACTCTTCATCGCTTGAAGAATCTTCACTTTCTTCTCTGGCTCTCTTCCTGGGAGGTTCATCATCCTCTGCAGTGTGAGCATGATGTCTTCTTTTGTTGTTCTTCTTGTTGTGAGAGCCACTTTTATTTCTAGGACAATCCCTGGAGATGTGTCCCTTTTCATCACATGTATAGCATCGAATGGTGGATACATCTCTTCGGAATCTAAAGTTATCCCTCTGATTCTGGTGGTGTTGTTTTTCTTTCTTACTGTGGTGGTGCACCCTCTTATTATCATTCCTCCTGGAGTGTGCTGTGAGAGCTTGATCTTCATTGCCCATCTTCTCTTCTCGAGCTACAAGTCGAGCTTCTTCTTGTGAGCATTCCTCCCACAGCCTACTAAATGTGATGAGCTTCTTCCTTGCACAAATTCCTTGAATGAAGGAATCCCATGATCTGGGTAGACCATTCAAGGTGGTCATCACTATTTCTCCACTTTCTATGTCTTCTCCCACAGCTTCAAGTTGTTCTTTTATCTGAGAGACCCTTGTAAAGTAAGACTACATGGTCTCTGTATTTTGTCTCTTCACATTCTTCAATTGGTTCCGCAATGTCATCCTCCGATTTATATTCTTTCTTTCAAATAGCTTGGTCAAGGAATCAAACATCTCCTTGGGTGTCTTTAGAGATGACACATGTGGTATGAGATGGTCCTTGATAGAATCTGCAATAATCCTCATGGCCTTGACCAAGTTCTTCTTATGTAAGGCCTTAGCCTCATCTCCCTCTCGAACTGGAACCTCTTCATTTATGTAGGTGTCCAATTCATTCTCTTCTAGGACTAACCCAATCCTATACTTCCATGCTCGGAAGTTTTCAGCCCCTTCAAGCTTATCCTCAAGCTTGGTGTGGTGAGACATCTTTAATGAGAAACTCAAATGGAAATAGAAAAGCTTTAGGTCTTACCACTTGATTTGCTGAAACTGGATCTGGAGCTGGCTAGGGTTTGATAGAGAAACCCTAAAAATCCAAACTTGGAATTTCAAACTTCTGTCTTGATGGAAAGATGCGCCTTGCTGAGACAAGCAAGTTGGTACACTTGGATTTTGAAAATTCCAAAAATTGACCCCTCAAAAGTGACTTGCGAATTTCGGATCTGCAATTTCTAGTCCTTTCTGGTTTTCTAGTTTTTTTGGTCCAAAAATCAAACTAGGGTTTGACGTATCCCGGGGTTCTACCCAACCAAAAACTTCGATCTTGGTCTGTAAATTTCGATGTTGATGAGGAAAACAATCCTGTGCTGAGAGCACTCCAAAATTCCACTTTTGTCAAAAGCCTTAATTTAGTGACAGGCCAAAAAATGAAAATGCTCGGAATCAAATTCTGTTTCGACAGAAAGATGCGCCTTCCTTAGGAGAGTTAGCCTAGCCTCCTGCCCTTGATGATTTGTGGAAAGAGACCCAAAAATTAAGAAGCCCTAGCTTCCGCAGCTGCACAGTGTCTTCTTCTCAGGTTAGCTCTGATACCATGTTAGTTTTTCGCAATTTAATTCAATACGATCTAGGATCTTATCTGAGAGAATAACATGCACAGCAAATCAAACACAAGAGACGAGATACAAAGCATTTCATCGAGGAAACCATAAAGGAGAAAACACCGCAACTTCCTTAGAGATAGAATGAGCAATAATACAAAACCCCAAAACAAAGAGATGGTCTTCAGCAACTTCCTCCTCCTCCACTTGTGCAAACTTCTCTCTCTCTCACTTATGCGAATGAGTGAGTGAGTGAATGAATGAATAAAGAGGTGCTCCTCTCTATTTATACTTTACTTTCACTTGCCTTTTACCCTAACTAGGCCGACTTCTCCTAGGAGAGTCTAATAACCCATTACCACTTAACTTTAGGCCGACCCCTCTAGGGGAGTAATAACCCTATCAAAAACAATAATAACTTTCCCGATCGGAGGAATAAAACCTCTCCGTCGGAAGTACAATGACATATGAATACAATATAAAATATACAAGTGAAATATCTTCCAAAGTTACAAATACATTAACAAAGACACTCCTAATGACCATCACGATATTGTATGAGTTGGTTCTGTGTCGCCTCCGATTGACACATGACCTTTCTAACTTCATCCAAAGTACCACTAGGGTAAAGCAAGGATGCCCCCTTTCCTCAACTCTCGTTGGGGTCTATATTGACGAGTTGGATTCCTTCCTCCACGAGCACATCCAAGAGGGAGATTGTTGCCTTCTACACCAAGAATTGATTTCCTTGCTCCTTTTTGTCGATGACTTGATCTTGCTGCCCTCCACTCTAGAGGGCCTTCATAGGCAGATTGACGCTCTAGCTAGCTTCTGTGATCTTTGACAATTGACGATCAACCTGGGTAAAACCAAGGTTCTGATCTTCAACCCATCGAAAAGCCCACTTTCTAAGTTGCATTTCTACATATGAGGGGTATAGATTAAGATCATGACAGTATACACCTACCTGGGGATCCAGTTCATAGGACCCCATTTCAGTATGTGACAAGCCCTACAGCCCAAGCTCAGCAAAGTCTATGCCTCCCTATCCCTCATCGAAAGACAGTGCTTCCAAGGCCAATTTCAGGACATCTCATCTAAACTTCACCTCGTGGATGCAATTATCAAACCCACAATCTTCTATGGTTCAAAGATTTGGGGACCGAGTTTGCTTCAATAAGACTGGGCCCAAACTGAGAGAGTTCAGAACCTGCTTCTCAGGCACATCATTCAATGCAAATGTGCAACGAATGGAAATGTGCAACCCTTTTGCCTCAAGGTCATTTTTCGTCTAGTCTCCTTCCTACATAGAGTCGGGAACTTCGAAGACTTGACCTCCGAGACAGAAAGGTACCCCTACCTTGCACTCTGCTCCTCAAAAGCCCTTGCTTTAGATTGCCACATTGGCCATGTATGAGGTTGGTTTTCAAAGGCCTCCCTACTTCTCCAATCAATGACCATCTCCCCAAAGTGCCTTCCCACCTTCCGATACTCTCTCTAGATGCACCGAGCCAATTTCAGTGGCTCACTACCATATACCCATGTTAAGCAATGAAATACATGAATCACATAATATATTTATTTATGTACTAAATAGCACAATAAGATGTCCATCTATGCAATGTCTGCATATAACCCAGTGTTAGTAAAACTGGTCCAGTTTTGGCAAAACCAGTCAGTCCGATCGATTTAGCCACCCAACTAGTCCAAACTGCCATCCTGAATCAGAAATGGACGGTTTTGTACCGAACTAGTCGGTTCTGTACAAGAACAAGTCGGCTCAGTATGAAACCGGTCGGCTTTAACCTAATCAATCGGTTCCATACCGAACCGGCCGATTCCTTACTGAATCGTACAGTCATGGCTTTGGGCCCTAAAAATTCAATTTTTTTTTAAACAAAGAAAGGCCTACACTAATAGAAAAATAACTAACCTTAGTAATCATCGGTAACATTAAATAGAAATATTAAATTCTTAAAGTAAACAGATAGAAAATGAAAGATAATGAGAATGCCACTTAGAAAATGAAAGATTAGGAGAATACCACTTTTACTCAAATTTTTAACATTACCATTAATTGTTTCGGGATGTTTGGGAGTGGTTCCAACCTCATTGGACTTCATATGCAAAAAGTAGAATTTTAGGTTTCATTCAAATTTCAACAGACTTAACAGTATTCAAGGTTTTAGGATTGCAACGTTTCCACTGGATTCTATCATGTATGAGGGTAGGGGATTGCATTTAATCAAGCGCATCAACCCCTCTATGTACCTTGATGTTGGTGGTGTTGATTGTTTAACTCCTTTGTCATGACCTTAGTAAAAAAGTACCCTTCATTAGGCATCTGAAGTTTTCTACCTTTTTTTAATGCTTGGATTAGGAGGTTTCATCAAAATTGTAGGGTGTCTACTATGCACAATTAGAGTCTAGACTAGTAGTACCATATGAGCAAATTGTAGACACTAGACTATAGTTATTGATTAGTACTGTGCTTACTTTTGGACTCTAGGGGCCATTTAGAGCCTCTTTGTTGATGTATTTTGGTTCAAAGATGGATTGCACTCAGTGCTATTTATGCACCCATATTTGCTATCTACATGAGAAACTTTGCATATTTATGTATAATGGTTTGGATTCATATGGATGCACAAGAATATATATGTTTTTCGACAAAATTTGAATATTTTGTGTAATTTTTGGTCAACCGGTTTTTTTCGGTTCCAGTCCAGTTCAGATTTTTGGGCTCTGCCGGTTCGATGACGGTCCGGTCCTGATAACATTGATATAACCAAACATATCCAATAATGTCCTCAAGAGGTTGTACTGTTACAAAAGGTGACATAAATGAAGGTTCTCCCCATTCATTGTTGGCAGGAAGAAAACAATCTTGGAATGCCCATAAGTGTCTTCATATTGTTGACATAAATTGAAAGCAAAAACCCAGAGCCCATGTGGAGTAGTCTACTTGGACCAATAAGCAAAAATAAGAGACGAAGATTTTTGGCCTAGTTAACCAAATTTTATTGTAATATTGTAGATTCCTCTTTATGCAATGGATCCACCATTGAGTTGAGGCCCTTACATCGGTAACAAGGCCTTATCATCTACTCAAGAAATGATTTGTTTTTATCTTTTCATCTTTAATGTACTTTACATATTTTGGCCGCTCCATGAACTTCCTTTCATATTCATCAATAGACATTTGGCTTTGCTTGAGTTCCTAAAATTCATCAACTTTCTTCTCATAATAGTGATCAAAGAGATCGTTTTGCTTAAAATACTTCTTGAATTGTTGCCAAACAATATTCTATCATTTATCTTCTTTACCTGCTAATAATCTTCCCACCAAAGAGAGGCTTTGTCAATCAAGGTATATATAGCAACTTTCGCTATTATGCTCCTTGGGAAGTCATGGATCTATAAGTATTTTCTCATTTCCAATATCCATGCTTCAAAATCTTGCGTGGATTTGATTTCACCATCGAATGTGGGCATCTTTGCCTTGCAAAACTCCCCCTACAAGCTATCTCATATTTTCTCATTTCCAATATCCATGCTTCAATATATTGCCCAAATTCGATTTCACCGTCGAATGTGGGCAGCTTTGCCTTGCGAAACTCCCCCTGGAGGCTATCTCTACAAGGCCTTTTTCTTCTATCATCTCTTCCAAAGTGTTACAGCATATTACTACATTGCGATTTTGGTCACTTGTGAAAATTCTTCACAAGTGTCAAGCTTGCAAGATTTCATGGCTAAACAATTGGATGGGTAGGTGGTGCACTTGTCTCCTTGCTTGGAGATGTTGCTTCTTGATGGTTGAGGGTGTTCACTTAGCTTATTTCACTTTTCTTGGAGGGGTGTGCCTTATTTCCTTGAGCCATTTTGGAGGTGGTTGGTAACTAATTCCATCATTTATTCATTGATGAAACTTTATAGAGTTAGTTATTTGAAACGGGTGGACCTAAGAAACTCCATTGTTTATTATTTGTTGAACTCTTCTCAAAGAGTTGGTTAGATGAGAACTATTATTGTATTATTACCCTTCGAGAAAGAATAGATCTAACCCCTAGTTTGTTATTCTTAGAAAGATATGTTGAAATAGTGGATATAGAAAGGGAAATTATTATTCTATTGTACAATGAAGATGAGTTGAAACCAGTGTAGTCAGACTCGGACTCAGCAAATACTTGGCTGGCTTGGGACTCGGCAGACTCGGATAAGACTAGGCAAAGACTCAGCAAATATGAAAAATATGAAAAAAATTAAAAATGTGGTAACTTTTAAGCACAAAACACATAGAAACACATAGATAATGACATTTCTAATCCATATAAGTTATAAAAACAATAAATAAATTACATAAAAACAAAATTACAAATAGTTTAAAAATTAAAACAAAACTTAATTAAAAATTTAAAACAAAACTTAATTTAAAAGTTAAAACATGACTTAATTAAAAATTTAAAATTTAAAAAAACTCAAATATTTAAACTTTAAAACTTTAATCTTTAAAAATATTATTTTAAATTAAAATTTAAAAATTAAAAATATATTTTTTTTTTATTTTTATTTTTTTTCATTGTTATGTATGTATCTCAATTCTCGAGGCCCGATTGGGCCTTTTGGCAGCCCGGGGAGGCTGCCTATAGGCCGTGATGGCTGTGTAGGCAGCCTGTGGAGGCTGCCTACAGGCCATGATAGTAGATAGTATTAGAAAAAATAAAAAACTATAAAAAATAAAAAATAAACATTTAAAATGTTAAGCAAATTGTATTAGAAAAAAAAAGGCAGCATTCACCAACTTGGCAACTCGGTCGGTCGATGGCGGTCTTCAGCGCTTCACAGATCGTCGCTTCTTAAAGAAATACCCACCGCGTCTTGAAGAAATACTCGCCAAAAACAAGCCAACGTGGAACAGAGTGGGGCTTTCCGGCGGGTGACACAAACTCGCGAGTTTCGGCGAGTAACTGCGAATAGGGTGAGTTCCCGCGAGTGTAAGCAAGTAGGGCGAGTCGCGAGTTTGAGCAGCGAGTCTATGGCAAGTAACCGGTCCGGCTGCCACTCGGCCAAACTCGGCCAAACTCACGAGTCTCTGCCGAGTCTAACTACACCGGTAGAAACCTATATAAGGGTTTGCTCACTTCACTTGAGAGGAGGATGGTTTTTGGAGAGACTCTTTGTCTATTGTAAGTATTTTGGTGCTAGGGGAATATAATGAAGATCATTGTTGGTGCCTTGATGCTGGAATCATTCTTGGTGGTATTCATTGTGATAGATTGCATGCCATGGAGTAATCTTGTGTGGTAATCTATTTTTCCCCAATTGAATTTGTTAAGTAGGGAAGCCTTTTCTTTAACACTTCAACTGTCATAGTTCCTTGATGTTATCTTGAAGCATTAAGACTATGTAAAGAGATCATCTCCATTTGCTATGTAATCTTCATTGTAAAAGGCTCATTTTGCAATTGCTTGATCTAGCCATTTAGAGTCTCTAGTATGAGGATTGGATTATGTAATGCATGTTCCCTCTTCCATTTGCAAGTGCCTCATTCATTTAAGTATGACCCCATGCTCCCAATTGATGGTAGGCACTAGTCTCTTCCTATATACCATCACTCATTCATTCCCATATCTAAAAACCCATTCGTTCTGCTAAAGTATCTTTCTGCTTTGAGCATCCACTCCTAGTAGTAGGGAAGCCTCTATTGTGCAAGACGAGAGCTAGCACTAAATACCAAAAGAGGGTGGTGAGGTGACGGTGGCCCCCTCTTAGTTCAATTTTTCTTTACCTAGTGATTGAGGACTCTATCACTTAAGGTACTAGATAAAGTTGTAATACAGAGGATTAAGGGATTCTCAAAGGATATTCAGATGTATATGATTAAATGATAGAAGAAAGATGGAGACAAATGATATGTCTCAATGTGTGATGACCTCGGAGATCTTCAATGAGAATGGGTGATGACCTACGATATCTTCAATGAGGATCCCTTCTGTAGCTACTTCTACTCCTATCAGCATGATTGGAGCTCTAACTCTACTGTAGTTGTCTTTGTAATTGTTTCATACTTTAGAGTAGTTAAGTGTCAATTCGGCTATGGTCCCCATGACCTTTGATCAACCTCTCATTGACTGCTCTATGGCGTTGGAATTCAACCCTTGGGCTCCTCATGGTTTCTATTAAATTTGGGGTCCTTTTGGCTTTGATGTCCATTGGACTCTATTTATGCATCCCTGGCATTCAAGTTTGCATCCCTAATGTCCATCGCACCATTAGAAACAAGTTATACAACTTGACGAGAACTTTGTACTCAAGACGAGAACTCTAGCCATAAAAATTCATATTTTTGCATAAAAAATACCAAAAAACAACCCTGAATCAAAAAGTGGTGCTACCAGTAGCACCACTTTTTTAATTTTTAAAAATATAGACATGGACCAAAACAATCCTTCTTGTTGTTTACAAAAACCTTAAAATCAATCCCCGAATTGAAAATTAATGCTATTGGTAGCACACTTTTTCAAAAAATGGCATTATTATATCATTGTATCATAATTTAAAATTGTATTTATTAAAACTCTTTCATATTTTTGCACCAAAAAACAACCCCGAAACGAAAAGTGGTAATACCAGTATCACCCCCTTTTTGGGGGGGCTACATTTACAACTTTTTGGAAACCAGGGGTGGTATCATTGTAATCGAAATCTTAAATCGATCCCCGGATTGAAAAGTGGATCTCCTAGAATAGCTGCCAATTTTTTTTTAGGTTAAAATTTAAAAAACAATAACTTAAAAAAGTAATTAAGAAAAGTGAAAGTTCAAAAACACAAAATTTATTAAAAAACATTCAGAAACCAAATTTAAAAAAAAAAAACATCAAAAAATATTTACAACTTTCAAAGAAAATTTATAAACAAAAAATTTTAAAAATAAATCCAAAAAACATATAAAAAATAAATTATTAAAAAAATAAAATAAAAATACAAATTTTAATGTTAAAAAAAATTATACAAAATTTAAAAAATATAACATTTAAAAAAATAAATAAAAAACCTTTAAACATATTTGAAAAAAAAAAATTTTAAAAAAACATTAAAAATTCCATTTTTTTAATTAAAATTTTTTAAAAACATTTAAGAAAAAAACAAATTTAAAAAAAAAAATAAACGAAAATTTATTAAAAATTTAAAAAAAAAACTAAAAAAAAATACAAAATTTTAAATTAAAAAACAAAATTTTAAAAAATCAAAATTTTAAAAATTAAAAACAAAATTTTAAATTTTAAAATATTAAAAAAATTAAAACAAAAAAAAAACTAACTAACCGAACCTACCCCCCTACCCTTCATCCCCCTCCGCTCCTCCCCCCACTCCCCCTCCCTTCCCTCGTCCCCTCCCCCTCTCCCCCCTATACACACTTTCTGAAACGAGGGTAAAAATAGCTACTAAAATTGACCCCCAAAATAACGAGAACAATGTCGGGTTCTCGTCAAGTTGTATAATATGTTTAGACAAGGGTGTCCATTGGCATCCTACTTATATGTGTTGATTGTCAATGTGCCTGGGTACTTGCTTGAAGCAGCTCGGATTACTAAACAAATCAAGGGGATTTCTCTTCCGAATCGATCAAAAATGGTTAACAATCATTTCATAGATGACTCCCTTTTTGCAGTGAGTGTTGATCAAGGCTCTCTTTATGGGGCCCTCTCAAGTCTGGACAATTTTTGCAAGGCCTCTAGTGCCATTGTCAATCCCCATAAAACTGACATTTGGCTCATTGGGTTGGACTCTCCCACAGCTTGGATTTCAGCTACATGGTCTTATATCTGCCCTGGGGCTATTGTAAGGTATCTTGGCATTCCATTTGGTATAGGTTTATCGCCAGTGGCTATGTGGGATTGGTACCTATTGTGCCACAGTTTGTGGGGCACCCCTACAGACCTATTTTTGTAAAATTTCCAAAGAATGGGAGTCCACATTTGTTACTCTTGGGCACCCAATATCGCATGAATGTAGTTCATTTTTATGTATGATCAAAGGAGGATATATTATATGACATACCATGATGTTGATGATGATGTATATCTTATAAAATTTGAACAAAAATGCTCTGTGATTGTCTGATGAGTATAGCTAGCAGTATCAACCCTTAAGTTCACAAGGGTGAAAGATGTGTGGTCAATTGATTAGCCAGGTCACCAAGTTAACCCTTGGTATTATTAAGAACTTTTACCCCCTCCTCTGGGTCCACCTATAATCTTATCATCCATCCTCCATAATTCACTTCATTTTTTTATCTGCAACCTTTGGCTAAAACGTGATAAATGGATTCTAGACCTCTCCTCTCTGTAACCTCTTCACTAGGAAGACCTCCCAGTTATCCATGGTGTCTTGGGATTGATCATTTGTAGCAATGAATGTTGGATGATTACGGGTCATTTTTCTTTCAAGTACAGGTCCCTCTTGTACAGTAGGATTTGCCAAGTGAGCAATGCTCTCCTCTATGTCTGGTCTAAAACAAGTTCCCCCCATGCTATGCCCAGTGTTTTAAAAACCGATCAGACCGAAACCAAAACCGGCTAGTTTGACTGACTAGACAAAGTCGAACCCCAACCCGGCACAAAACTCGGCCCGGGCACCGATTCAGTATCGAACAAACCGGCCTGAAGCTTGAACCGATCCAAACCGATCGAGCCCGTCTAAAACCGGTTGAGACGACCATCACTCTACCTCCACAGGCAAAAGTTCAAACATGTGTTTTGTGTCGAAGTTAGAGCATGTGTGTCAGTTGTGCCTCAGCCCAACAGCCTGCCGCTGTTAGCAATAGCATTTGTGAGTGTAGTTGTAGCCTACTAGCGTATGAGTGTGGGTCATGGCTTGTGAACACTAAACAATGAGTGTTGTTGTGCCATTGTAGCTATGCATGTGCAGTCACCAGTGTGCTACTATTGAGTGACAAGATGATAGCGAAGGGAAGCTTATTTTATACATGGATTCTATTTTTTTCCTCCTTTTTTTGTTTTCCAAAAAATATGAGGAGCACTTTCATAATTATTCAGTTGGCCTCAGAACAGCACTATAGGCTCCATATGTTATTGTAGTCTACTGTGAGTCTTGACAGTTGTGAGTGTGGCAGCAAGCTATAGCTGTGAGCCTGTTAAATATATTTTTTTAAATATATGTGCATGGAATGTTAAATGTATATTTTTTCATTAAAATTATTTAAAAAAATTATATTTTTGAATAATCTGATTCATTGAAATCAAACCACTCCAGTTCATTATCAATTGGGGTTCTGGTCCAAGTTGACCCTCAACCAGTTTGGCTCACGATTCCGAGTTTTAAAACATTGGCTATGCCAAATAAGGTGGCAGTTGGAAGGGTAGGTACTCCTTCAATTAAGAGGTTAAGCCTACTTGTTGTAAAAATCATTATTGCGGCAACTCCATTGGGGTTATCGATGCTTGTTGACAGCAGAGGCAAGGTCATGTCAGTATTTGGGGCCCCGAAGGATATCCTGGGCCAATATCTTTCAAGTGTTACCCTTAAATAAAAAATGAACAATCAAAGAAATATCAGAAGGAAAAGGAAAAATGTGCAATAGAAAAATCAAAAGAAAAAGTACTAGAAAATATAAAGGGGTGGCTTACAAAGACCAACCAGAAGGGCACCGCATTACTTCCGACTCCCTTTGTGAGACACATCCCTAGTGCTTGTCTGAATGGGGAAGAACATAGAGTTTCCCCCTTGTCCCTCTTGTATAGAATCTATTAAATCTGTTTAAGCCATACAAGTTCACTTGACTAACCTTAGTCGACCATGTTAACTATTGACAATCACTTGTGTTTTTTGTATCTATCCACATGGACATTCTTTGTTGCTGGTCCATCAGGGACATATGACATAGATGTACATCATCCAACCAATGTATCGGGGTTTTTTAGCCAAATTAGATTTCCTCAGTGCCAATTTTCAGTGCTTCAAGGTGGCCAGATGGGGGGGTATGCTATAACTTGAGTTGCATTTGGTATAATTTTATTCCGAGGACATTTTTGGCTACCCATTTGGCCCTTTATAAGTTTATCTAAACATGTGCCATCAAATTGATCATTACTACCACAGATCAGCCAATTTGAAAAAGGTGGTGGGGTTTTCGTTAGTGGACAGCCTGCAAATTTCCATGAACGTGCATGGAAGGCTTACAATTGATATTATGACAACGTTTTGGCCTCTTGGGTATCGATTAGAGTCCTACCAGATATATCCAACATTACATGGGTCAATGTTGGCATTCTACAAAGTTTTCCGGGCATAGAGAGTTAAAATAGGTTTATTTTGGCTCAGTTTAGGTTAAATATGGTTTAGACTCTGGTTTTTAATTAAAAGAAGTGCACAAGAGTTTCTAATTTCATTTTGAGATTGCACTTTTCAATTATTTGGAAAAATTAATTAATTTCTCCTAAGTAATTTTAATTAAAGATGAGCATGGCACATATGTGGAGGCAAAAATATATTATTTTATCTTAAAGCCTCAAGAAGAAATGTAATCAAGGGGCAAGATCTAAAAGTCAACGAGCAAATAAGTCACACCCGTAGATTTGGATCTTAGCACATGGATCACGAGCCTTTTGAGGAAATCGTTGGGGCCAAAAGGACCAAAATTTATCAAACACGTGGTATTTTTACAAGGTAGTTATGTTTTGGACCCTTGTATTAGGACTTTGCCCCTTGTATTTATCAATGACCTATGGTATTTGGCAATTTTTAATAATTTTCCTCCTTGAAAGATGGATGGACCCCACTTAGGCAAAATTATTCAAGAATATTTCATTATTTTTGTAATTTGAGATGAGATCCAAACCATTGATGGCTAGATCTCCTTGAGATCATCCAAATGAGAAAATATATTTTATTGTGACCACTTTTGACTCTTAACAAGCCTAAGGTGCCCTCCTTGTGCTATAAAAGGAGAGGTATTAGCCTTAGCAAAGGGTCGAATTTTTTGGGAATATATATATAGCAAGTCATCCCAGACTATGGCCTGCACAATACCGCCCCCATGACAGCAAATCACTCCTTGGAAACAGTTTTCAGCAGAAATAGTCTGTACGGAATACTAACAGCAAATATCACCTTGAAATGTGTGCCAAAGGCTGTCTCAAATTCTATGCCTTCTACTTGTTGTACAGCCATCTCATTCACAGCTGTACAACCCTCTATTCCATACAGTACGACCTTCTCTCTCCTGCTATACGGACCTGCTCTCAAATGTTGCAATCTCTCCTTGGGATGTGTGCCCTTCCTTTTTGCTGCTCCCTTTTCTTCCTTTCAGCTCAAATCCTCTTTCTCTCTTGAAAATCGTGCCTCTCACACAATGTATGCCCCACTCTTCAAAAAGCTCTCTTGGAATGCATGCCAATAGGTCTCGCTCAAGCTTCTTTTATTTTCTCATTTAGGGTAACTACCCTAACTCTTCATCTTCTACGGTCAAGATCAAATCTTGGGCCACAAGATCGATGGATGTGATTTATTCTCAAGATGACATAACTTAAATCACTTAAGTGATGAAACTTTATAAAAATCACTTTTACTTTACCCCAAAATAAAAAAAGTCCCCACTTTGACTTTATAAACTCACTTTATAAAGTCACTTAAGTGAGACATTTGCTCAAACTTCTGCATCCTAGGCACAATGAATGCAAAAGTATCTCCGAGCTACAAAAATATAACATTAGTTGCTTGAGATGTCTACACAATCCCCAAGGATGAAGGGAACTAGGTTTGATTAATGTGGCAATGCAAAGCAATATCGTGGCACCCAAGTGCGTGGTGAGATGCTTGGAAGGCACGATGCCTTGGTAGGTTCTACTCTGGCAACATATTATTCTGACATAGCATGTAGGAAAGGTACAAGGGGGTTTAGTTTGTGTGATGTCATCGCTACTCCTTTGTTTCAGGTTGGTGGTTCCATCTTTTTTAGGAGTATATAGGCAGCTTGGAGATCGGTTGTTGGGTTATTTTGTTCGAAGTGGGAGGGAAGCCATGAGGGATGGCATCTAGCTTCTTGCTCGATTTGGAGTTGGCATGACCAGGGGATGTGTCTGGCAGGGCTACAACAGTTACAAGCACGTCATTTGAGTCGAAAGAGCATCCTCTACTGGAAGGACTTACAGGACCCCAAGACCCACTCATGGAAAGAGTGGAGATTGTTTATGCAGAAGTTTGGGCTCCAAGTCTCTGAACAACCTTCGATCATGGAGCTCCATGCCTTTATTTTGGAGTCTAAGTTATTGAAGATGAACATTGGTATGCATGGGCCCTTCTGGCAGGATTGGAGGCGGTGCTTTGGAATCCCTCTATTACAGTATGATCCCCCGGCTTGTGAGTACACCACCTGTCACTGATTCTTAATGCAAGGTTGGCGTTGTCAAATCCTAAGGCCAATCAGATTCGTTAGTTACACAATGTTTGGTCATTGCGGCTTTCCTACAAAATGTGAATCCTTGTGTGCTTGCTTATCTATCAAGGGATCCTGTCACAGGTTTGCACCAACCCGACTCAAAACACTAAGTTTATTTTTCCTTCTAGTGGTTCATGCGGCACTGCTCGGGACTCTCCCAGCCGGTGGCGAGACCAACCCCAGTTGGTATCCCGACAACCTACAACTAACCAAACACTTTATTTATCTCTGTTATACTTAGCTAATTTAATGTGTTATACTTAAAAAGTTTACACTTAGCCAAATTTGAACATACAAAAGACAAGAACACCAAAGTATGGTGGCACCCCAAACCGGGCGTGCCGAAGCCCTTATAATACAAGTGCAATATTACAGTTTACAATAGAACGGGTGCGCCCACTGGATGCCACTCGGGAGAGAGCCCAACTAGCCACCCTCTCCAAAAACCCCAAGAATTCTCCACACTTAAGAACGTTCCCTTCTCTGCAATTCCCTCCTGAAGCCATCTACAAACCTGTTGCCTAGGACGTCATGTCACTCTTCCTGAATCTGGAATCTCGGTGCACTGTTTGCCCGTCTACCTACCTAGGGCAAGCCTCTGCCTAACTGTGCCCACCCGCCTCTTGGTTGTGCCCAAACTCAGCCCAGACTACCTTGTCGAATTCCTTACCTGGCTCTTGGGCGAACTCCCTCTAAGTTGCCCACTGAACTCCTAGCGAGTTCTTCCCTCCGAGCTTTCGTCAAGTTGTGTCCCTGCCCCTTCAAGACTATCTTGGCCAAACTGCCCTACCGAGTTCTTCACCTTGCTCCTCCACTGAGTTTCCTTATGAGCATCCACGCTCCTCTTATATATACGTGGGCAAGTGAGCTACCGAGTCGTGCTAAGTGCACCTACCTAGAGCCGACTTTCATACTTAGTCGTTTTCTTGCCAATACCCATGTCCACATAGCTGACGTCCGTGCTACTAGCCATGCTACGCACTTGCTTCACTTGGACACCTCCTTGCCAACGCGCTCATGCCCCATGCTTGGCGTGCTCCTGGGCTTCTCCACGATGCTCCCAAGCCTTGTTGCTTGTCGATGCGTCAAGTCTTGCTTTAGCCACACTTCTCGAATGCTTCTTGGGTCCGCACTTGCCTACTCAAGCGTCCCGTATGCCAAGGGTTGTGTCCAGGGGCTCCCAAGTCGGGTTGCCAAGCTCGTCTTGGCGTCTTTGGCAAGCCCCCATGCAAAGCTTACCCGCGTGAGGTGAGTTCGTCGATGTGCCTCCTCACCAAGGCCAGTACATCCTCCCCCACTCCAAAGTGTTTCCGCCCTCGACAACGTCTCCAAGATGCCTGTCGACCCAAAAACATCTGCTGCAAATATTGTCGCTACCAACTGCTACTACAACCGAGTCTTCCTAAGAAGTCCCTTCCGTCAAAAGCACCTACTCCACCTACTACCAACATGGTACTCCGCCAATTCTATCAAGCCTCCATTCATTGGTACCTCTCATGTGCCAAATTGGTTGGGTAGTTAATCCAACCGTCACACTCAACCACCATGAGAACGAACTTCCTCAAGCCAAAACTGTGTTTTCCCTTCTACATTTCGTGCAAGTCTGTCGAAACCGTGAAAAGTCCTCACCTATGCCGCACTACTGTTGAATCGCTTTCCGCAACTAAACACTCAACTACGACACCAATTCACGATCCGTCTACATGCTTCCAAATATGGCTGAATTTGTCTAAGGCAACCTCCGTATGGTGCCTAGGGCCTCACTGCCTACACCAAAGGCAGTGAGCCAATCTACTCATTATCATCGTGGGTAGAATGGCAAGTGGTTCCCAAGGCCACCACCTCCAAAACTCCCAAAACTGCTAGTAGTCCACCCATCCACCTCATGCTTGTTGCACAAGTACTTCAAGGTCGCTTCAACTCCAAAGAGATACAACCCAACTCCTCCAATCGAGTTGTTAGCTTGGATTCCTCAATCCTGAAAGCTAACTCACACAAGTCTGTCACATGGTTCGTAATCACCAAAGGTGCTTCCTCCATCTCAGCATGTTGTTGTCTCCTCTTGGCTCGTCGCTTTGCTCCTTTGCACATCCCTTTGAAAGGTGACTGAGTCTTGTACACATATCCCCCGTGGTGCTACAGGTTCCTTGAGACAAGTCGCTCATCTTGTCGATCCTCACATTGTTGAAGGGTGCCTAATGCAGCCTCCACGTCCTTGATGTCCTCATCCGACTTACTGTGCAAGTGAGACTTTGTTTCCAACAAGTCTAGGACTGCCTCCATCTCGAACAATTTGCAACCCACTTACTTCAACCTCTCATGCATCAATTGGGACTCTGGGATCCTTATGGTATGCATGCAAAAGGCTATGATGTCTCCCGCATCACGTGCCAGGAAGTCCTCACTTTCACCGTCACCCTGATCCACCATCGTAGCCCCCTGAGGCACCTTTGTCACCTCAGCATCCTTTGCATCTGCCACCAAGTCTACTACCCACTGCTTGCACTGTTGGTCAAATGCCTCCTCGCATTAGCCATCGTCAAGACTCTGCTCGTCTTGCTAAAGTGAACCCACCTCTTGGGCTACTTCGTCTAGACTATCGTCACTTGGTGTGCATGGAGTCTCGTCGAGAATGCCCTCTTCCGTAACCTCTACTGCCACTATCGGCGCAAGCTCAGCCTTGTCTCCAACGTGTTGCGGATGGTCTATCGAAATGCACAACTGCTCAGCCTTCTTCACAACAGAGTTTGCTCGCAACTCCAATTCAACCAACTTGCTTACCAAGTGATCAACCACCTCTGTTGCACCTACGTTCTTGTTGCCCACCAATCCTTCTTGTTGTCATGCAATGCCACAAGGCCTATTATCGAGTGTGTCAGGTATCTCAACCATCTACACGGAAGACATCCTCAACATACGTCCTAACTTCCTTCTTGGCATCATCGGCACACTCCAAGTCTCAGTCTCACCCAAGAACACCAAACAACTCATGGAAGGCACCAGTACTGCCTTGGCCAACCTTAGGAAGTCTTACCCCAAGACCACCAAATGGTCATCCAATGAAGCGACCGCCAAGTCCATCTTGACATACCAATTTCCAACCTTTATTAGCATTGCACGAACCATCCCAGCTACCGATTCCACTGTTAAGTTCACCTTGAACGTGGCCTTGTTGAACTCAAACTGACTATATAGTATAATGTGTCATCGCGGTTCTGCTGCTAACAAATCTATGGGTGGCGTCAATGTCCACCAACACGGAAACCTTCAACCCACTCATCGTTGCATCCACAATGCAAAGACCCTACTGGTCTACTTCTTGTGAACTATCTTGACCTTCCGTCAAGTTGTCCAACCATGTCGTCAATGCCTTAACCGCTTCTAAAACTTCTCCTGAAGGTTGCTACATTTGAGCCTCTCCCACAGCTGGAATTTTCCCAGTTTGCTACCCTTGACCTACTTCCAAGCGTGCTTCTAACTCTGCCTTCAATGGACAAGTCTTCACGCAGTGGTTTTCATTGCAAAGGTAACATCCCGTCTTCTTGCTTGGCTTCACGGATGGCTCTAGTTATGTCTTCACCTTCTGATGGGCGTCGTTCACTGCGTAGAGCGACCCCATCCTGGGCACCTCCCAAGTCTCTACTTGAGCTTCCAACACCTGCAACCGTCGCACCCGATCTCTGCTTCACAAGCACAGTTGTTCTACCTTCGCTTCATGCTCCCAGAACATCTACCTTAACTCGTAGCCATATTGTTCCAAGGCTTTTGTCGTGGCTTCCATCGCAGCTTGCCATGACACTTCCTCCTCGTGCACATCCCGTCGTAACTCCTACCAAATCCGACTATGCATCAATGAAGCATCCACCAAAGCCTCACAAAACCTCAACAAAACTCATCACCTCTCCCGAGCTCCTTCGGGTGCATTTTCCGAGTGTTGGGTGCACATCCACCAAAGTGTGCCTACTGCGGTTTACCCTTTTGTCGAATTCGTCAAGAGTCCACAACATCCGCAACTGTTTCACTGTTGGGCCAACTAGGCAGCTCTGTCAATCTGCGTTCCATCCACACACTACATCCCAGTCAGGCGCGTTGCTGCTCAATGCTCTCCCAACGAGCTACCACTTGCGACTTTGTCAGAACATCCAACACGCACTTCCTCCCGAATCCACAGACCTGCATGTACTTCACCTCTGCGACTCTATTGTTGCGCCTTTCATCAGGGCCCTTGTTGGTCGTTCTGCCTTGTGGGCACCGTTATCACCAATCTTGTAGTTGCCCCTAAAGATGGATCCGTAAGGATGGTAGAGAGGACAAGCAACCAAAGTGGTGAACCAAGATAGCCTCAATCTCCAAGGGATTGGTTGTCACGCCAATCGAGGCAATCTTCACTTGAGTTGTCAAAGCCAAGACAACAAGGGGGAGACCGAGATATACTCCCGACAGGAGAGATCAAACCAAATCACCAGATCAAATCAGATAAGATGAAGTATGTAAGGTGACAGGTATGGAACCCTAGTATTTAAGGAATTGAGACCACTGTGGAGGCTTAGGAAAGATGTGAAATGATAAAGATAGATAATACACAGTGACTTGATAATTAAGTGCAATTCTAGGATTCAGGTGCTAGTTTAAAATGATCAAATTTAGCTGCCTTGGGAAACATGACCCTTAAAACAGGGAAAGTGTCCCAAAGACTGAATTTGAGGTTGGGGGGTTTCTAGCATAACTTGTGAGATAGATCTGACAGTATTAAAACCAACAAGCTCAGGAAAATGGACCAACAGACAGGCAAACCAAACAGCCAGGGAAAGTCATGAGGGTTTGAGGAAGCCAGTGCCTTGGGGTTTGCCCCTATGGAGTCCTCCAAGTGTGACGTTTTGGAGAAACCACCTAGATATATGTCGGATACCAAAAGCCCAGAAATGGTTTGCCAGTAAACCAAGTCTACTGACCCAGGGATTTTTCAGAAGAAATTTGCTTAGGGTTTTTAATGTAAATGACAGATGGGTAGTTTGAGCAAATAGAAATCTTACCTTGAGAGCATACCTGATTGATGGAAATGGTTGCTATGATGCCGAAGACAATCCCCACAAAGATCAAATAAGAAAATTTTATGAAGACCAATGCCAAACTTGATGCCCTTGTCCCACACATGTGCCCTTCTCTCTCCTGCAAAACCAAGGATGAAAATCAATCAGCAATACAGAAGCAAAGGCAAATGCAAATGATGAAAAGATATAGAAAGTAAAAGGTCATAGATAGTAATACTCCCTGAACCAAACCAATTTGTCGAAAGAGAGAGCAGGGAGAGTCTTCCCCAACCAGTGCGCCTTCCTTGAGCAATTCGGCCTCCTCACCTGCAGATGAAATCATGTGGAAAAAAAGATAACAATAGCATTCACCAATTATCTCAGTGCAATGGAAAGATATTTTAAGTCGAACAACAATAGCATTCACCACCACAACACAAGTATCTCCAAGAAAATATTTTATTCCCAAAATCCAAAGCCAAAAGTCCCTTTACAATGAGAAGCTCTCTCCTTTAAATAGGATGGAGAGATACCAAAACCCTAACCACCTTTTGAATGGATGGCTAAGATTAAAAGATCAAAATGTTCTAATCTACGGTTGAGATGAGCTCAACAATAAAGTACGTGGATCAACTCAAAAATATAACAATACATGGACAAAATCGCCCTAGGAGAGGGGGTCCCACTCAAAATGATAAAATGAACATGAATAAAGCTCATGGTGGGTCTAGGGGGTTGTCTAACACCCCTAATGTGTCCCCATGGCACAATATCATCAAATGACCAACACAAGCACCAAATCGTGCTCCTCTGGGAAAGTCGTGAGCCTCCAAAGGCTCCAGAAAACCATAAAATGTGCCGGAGAGATGGGTGTGGGCCCCACTGAATGTTGAAACTGCTGTGGAAGGGGTGGAAGACATCACACTCATCATCAAAACTCTTCCCATGCCATTTCCTTAACCCAATAGCCCAAATCGAATCCTTTAGTGGCCATTTTAACCATTTTTTATCCTCTGTAAATCCTCTGGAAAGAATCAAAATGCCTGTAACTCTCTGCCTGGTCACCTGGGGCCAAATCTGACTACACCAATGTGTCCGGGAGCAAAGCAATATAGTAAAAACAAGTGGCTACACTGCATGCCCACTCTGTAGCGCCATAGGCAAACCAATCATACCATCACTCTGCTCTGAAGGGAACATGGCAAATATGCATCGAAATGATAAACTGAGGAAAATACTCACTGTAACTGCCCGGAGCTGAAAACTAACTGTCTCATTGGACTCCGAGAGCCCAAATCCACTAGAGGTGTGTACTCTTACACCCTATGGATCTCTGCATGATCATATAAAATCTCCAATATATCCAGATAGATAAAATAATAATAATCTGTAAATGATCAAATATGTTGAAAATCACAAATCATCATCATAAACCTGTAACCAATGCATGGAACCATCTAGTGACCTACAATAGACCACATATCATCCATCTACATCATCCAAGGTCTATCCACCTCATGTCCTGTAGTTGACTTTGGTCAAACTGGGTTTGACCAAGTCAACATGACCAATAATATGACCCAAATTGAAAATAAGTTGCTGCAAGTGTTAAGAGGTTAAGACATGCTCTACAAATCATTCGAGTAGCAATTATTACATAGAGTAATCAATTCTCTAGCGATCTAAAACCAAATATACAGTGTTTTCAATATTTATTAAGACTCAAACCAGACTTTCAAGACCATATTCACTTCATAGTTGTGATCAGTTTGCTAGTGATGGGTGAAGGCTAAAACTCATAAGGCTAGGCTAAAGGATTACCACTGACTTGACACTATGACACTTTGGAAATGGAAAGGGGATACACACTCTAGCATATGCTGGACAAGCAGTAACACAGGGGATGGCAGTGTGTCACAAATGGGTAAGTTGTTGCAGAAGTTCTTATTCAACCTTGACAGATGCCTACAACTCACATCCAAGCTGATACAGCTCCATGAGGATCTTTTCTAGAGCCGCCATGACTAGGTGCCCAATCAACCGTAAGTTGAGACTCTAGGGGACATAACTCGAGCTGTCCCTTACTCCATCTCACATGATAACTCGCAAGCTAGTGAGAGATAAATCAATACAAGTGAGGCCAGCAATCATTTAGATATAACATTATTCGAACCATTGCTTTTTGGGCCTTTGAATTTCCATAGCCTTGATCCATGTGTGTTCAGAAACACGATTCCATGGATTTACATTTACTAAGGCTTTATGATCTATGTGTGTTCAAAAACACGATTCCATAGATTTACATTTCACATTTAACTTTCAAAGCCAAGTTCATTAGGCTTGCCTTTCATTCATGTGTGTTCAAAAACACGATTCCATGAACAGGCTTTCACATAAGATATACATTTCATTTCCATATACACTGTACTGATGGTAGCACTATCTGTTTCAGGTCTAGCCAACACAACTTAGCCAACTCAGAGCCGAGACACAATATAACAAGGGAAGCTCATCCAACAAAGAGGCTAAAGCGAGGGAAGGTCCTCCATGCCACTAGTCAAGTAGTGAGTCAGGGTAGTAACGACAACAGGAAGGTAATGGATGGGTAGAGAAAGTGAATAATGAGACCAACACTAGCAAGAAAAATGATGGTGGGAATGATCACCTCTATTCTCCCTAAGGAGGGTAAAACCAATGAGTATAGATCAAGAACTTCTAAGTCTGAGTGGGGACATATATACATATAATCAATTTAACCAAGTCCACATATCTATATGATCACCAGATCATAATACTAAATGCTAAGACATGCCACAAGAATGAGTATAAAAGCAATAATAACCATAACACACGATAATACCTGCTGGGTCATATACCTATGCATACACAATCTGAACCATCATCTGTCCACTGAAACCTACTGCTACAACTCTGGGCAATACCAACTGCTCTGTAAATGGCTAAATGGCTACATCAGTCATCAAATCTGAGTTTCCTGAGACTCAGTCATGGCATAGGAATATATTGTTGTCCATAATCAAATAGTGATCCAACATAGATGCTCATCTCAGCATCTCAAATGTAAGGGAACTGGCTGAAAAATGTACTGGAATCTGGAATAAAACATATGGTAGCCCAGCTACTATATATGTGATAATAGGCACCCACAGAAATGTCGAGCGCACTACTGCTCAGTGCTTCCTTCTATCACCCTACCGGCGTGCCACCCCACCTCTCCTGACTGCGGCAAATCTATGGAAACTTCATGCACCGTGGTGAAGGGCTCGTCTTCTGCAATCACAACTCTGATACCACATGCCACGGGCTTGCACCAGCCCAACTCAAAACACTAAGTTGATTTTTCCTTCCTATGGCCCATGCGGCACTACCTAGGACTCCCCCAATCGATGGTGAGACCAACCTTGGTTGGGAGCCCAACAGACTATGCCTAACCAAACACTTTACTTATCTTTGTTATATTTGGCCAATTTAATGTGGTATACTTAAACAGTTTACACTTAGCCAAATTTAAACATAAAAGAGAGAAGAAAACCAAAGTATGGTGCCAAACCAAACCGGACATGCCAAAGCCTTTATAATACAAGTGCAAGATTACAATTTACAACAGAACAGGTGCACCCACTGCCTGCCACCCGAGAGAGTTCCCAACTAGCCACCCTCTCCAGAAACTCCATGAATTTGCCACACACAAGAACTTGTCCGTCTCTGCGATTTCCTCCTAAGCTATTTGCAGGCCTGCTGCGTGGGACGTCCTGTCACCTTGCCTGAATCTGTAACCCAGTCCAACTGTCATCCTGTCCACACTGCCTACTGCCTAGGGCAAGCCTCTAGCTGACTGCGCCCACCTGTCTCCTGGATGTGCACAGACTAATCCCAGACTGCCTTGTCAAATTCCTTGCCTAGCTCTTCGGTGAACTCCCTCTGAGTTGCCCACTGAACTCCTAGCGAGTTCTGCTCTGCTAGCTCCTGTCGAGCTGCATCCCTACCCCTGCGAAACTGTCTTGGCCGAACTGCCCCCACTAAGTTCTTCACTTTGCTCCTCTCCCTATGAGCCTCCACACTCCTCTTATATATACGTGTTCACGCGGGCTACCGAGTCGTGCTAAGTGCACCCACCTAGAGCCGACTTCCATACTTGGCCATTTTCTTGCCAATACCCATGTCGACATAGCCAACATCCGCATGTTGCTTGCCATGCTACGCGCTTGCTTCCCTTGGACGCCTCCTTGCCAACGCCCTCTTGCCTCATTCTTGGCGTGCTCCTGAGCTTCTCCACGGGGCTCCCAAGCCATGCCAGCCCGTCAGGTCTTTCCTTAGCCACAACTCCTCAAATGCTTCTTGGGTCCGCGCTTGCCTACTCAAGCATCCTGTATGCCAAGAGTTGTGTCTAGGGGCTCCCAAGTCAGGTTTCCAAGCCCGTCTTGGTGTCTTGGGCAAGGCCCCATGCCAAGCTTGCCCGCATGAGGTGAGTTCCCCGAGTTTCCTCCTCACCAAGGCCGTTATAGATCCCCTCCAAAGCCAAGTTGGCCAAGTCTGGACTTTCAGATGGACTGTGCCCCAGGTGTCTGAGGCCTGAGACAGTCGAGCATATTTTTTGGGACTCTAGGACTGCAAGACAGTGTTGGAGGTTTGTGGAGCGTCAGCATCCTGGATTGTTTCAGAACACACTCTATTGGAGGGTTACATTGTTTGGTGATGGCCATCCCCTTGTTTGCGAGTCTTTCTCCAGTTTGTGGCATTGCTTGCGGATTTCTGCTCTGTTTGTTATTTGGAAGCTCAGGTGCAAGTATGTATTTGACCATGAAGTTAGTTTTGTGTCTGCTTTTGTTGCTTTGTGGAAGAACGAGGTACACCATCAACTTTTAGCTAAAGTGGCTTTGTTGATTAAGGATGCCAAGAAGTTGGATCCTCTTGTATATTCTGATTTTATTTCTGCTTTAGATAGTCTCTGAAAGAGGTTATGGTAGGCATTGTCTACACCCTTCCACTTTTGAGCTCTTTGTTTGCAAATTTGCAAATACATTTATGTGAATATAAGAAGTATTTTTCAAAATAAAAATAAAAAAAGTTTGCACCCTTCACATTTACTGAGGTTGACAGCATTATGTGAGTCGTTCACAATGACAATTTTTGTGTCAAAACAAGCCCAAAGGCTCTGTTCTACTTTCTTTCTTTTTTTAAACAGATATTCTTTTCAGAAAAATGAATGTACCAGTGTTATACAGGAATGCAATCCCAAGCGTAGGGGACATGCTCCCCATTCTCCCAGTACATGGATATTCCAAGGGGTATGTTTCCCCACATCCCCTTTTGGGAGGTACGCAGGGAAACGCAGTAGGGAACATCCCCCTAAAAAAACAAGACACTCCCACACTCCCTTTGACCAAAGACCATCATTTTGAGGGAAAAAGACAAACAAACAAAATACAATGAATTTAAAAATGCAAAGGTGACGAGGAAGGACCTGATGAGGCACAACTCAGGTTGGTTGGTGTGCCCTTGAGTATTCTGGGGAATGCACATGATTCTGATTCAAATAACAATATTCCCATGGTTGGATTTTATTCCTTCATGCAGTAGCTAGATGCAGAGACTAGTGGGGCATTCCCTTGAGCAGTGATGCTCATTTGTCATTTGACCTATTCTTATCTTAAAACTTAGATCTATATTTTTTGAATTTTCTAAATATCCTAAGAAATACAATGGTGATAATAGTGATATTATATTATGTTACATCATTACACATATTATTTATGATTTATTATGTTACATGTAATGATATATGTTATTGGCGCATTGTTATGTATGATTTTTCAAATTTCAATGATTTATGTTTCAGTTTTCATATATTTTTATTTTAATTGTTCAGTATTTCAGGCAGGGTCCCCTATGTCAGAGAGCCCAACATCCCCTATTACATCCCCTAGAATGTGGGGTGCTTCCGCACATCCCAAGAATGCCTTTCCCTGTTCTGATATCCCCACATCCCAGAAACTTGGCAGTACATTGGAATGTACAGATCTGCCCTCCTCTAAAAGATCTTTCCAATAGCCATATGCATTCTCAAAACAGATTCTGGAGATCAATTCTGCCTCCAAGAAGTTAGCAACCTCTTACTCTACAATTTATGTTGGTGCAAATCTGGGTCTAAAACCAACATCTGTTCCCTGTGGAGGAAAATCAGGTGGGAACTAGCATAAACTTTGTATTAGGTGTTCATAGAGCTCTAGATTTTGAGCACTCGGCAATTTCCAGATTTACCATACACTCCTCAAGTCAATTTCTATACCTCTTGCAAAAGTTAGTTGTCAACTTTTGCACTTTGTTTAGCCTTGGTTAAAACTGGCACAATTTGTTATCTTCCAAACAGTGAGGATTTGGAAACGTTTCACTCAATGAAAGTTGTCTGGAATTCCTAGAAAAATAAATATTGACTTGGAGAATTTTTCAAGATTTGTTGTTTAGGGTCACTTTTCCTCAGAATACTGTTCTCTTTGAATACTAATTTCAAATTTGGACTGTCAATAATGAATTTGGAGCTGATCTGACAATCTTTTCTAAAATTACCCTGAATTCTCTTTCCAAGAAAAACCTTGAGGGATCCCCATCTCTTGGAACTCACTGTTTGCTCCTCAACAATTCTACTGCATAGGTCTCTCCATTCTTGTCTTGATATTTGCTGGATAACATTGAGAATCAATTTTCTGGTTAAGCTTTTATTTTCTCACATAAACATCAGTCCTGGACCCCTGACTCCTACACTCAAAAGAAGTGCCAGACACTGTAGAGAATTAGCATTTATACAATGTATGGTTCTGCTACTATAATGTATGACATTACACAAACATTACCAAAACAATCGATTCCAAAATGCAAAGTCTTAAGAGTTTCACGCTCAGATCATGTGTAAATTTTCAGACCAGACATTTTGAAGTGCCCCAACAACCCAGAACAGAGAAAACAACAAATAATGAAATCCACCAAAGCAAGCAGGTACTTTGTTTGACCTTAGAATTTTTCTCAAGCCATTTCCTGCTTCTTTCATTACAAACTACAGTTCATTACTTCTTTCAGGCATTCCTAAGTCTACAAAGCATGAACAGCTCCAATGAAGAAAATGCCTTGGCAAAAAACATGGTTGATAAACTTCTGACCTTCGCTGGACAAAAACATTAACCTCTCTGTCTCTGCCGTCTCCTCGTGATGCAATTTCAGTGGCTGCTTGTAATAGAGCATGTACAGAAGCCTACAAAATAAGAACCATGAAAAAGACAAGCAGTCAGTTAAACAGGCCGTTTAAACTCTTGCCTAAAACATTTCATTATTTTATAATGAATTACAAGCATACAGAATGGTAACACATCAACCCACCCTAATGCATTAAGCTTTGACATGATATGCAAAAGCTATCTTTAATTGAGAGTTTGCCATAATATTTTCCATTTGATTATCAGCCCATACCTTAGCATCACGTTTAGAGCAAATCATACTCCAAAATCTTCTGCTGTGCAATGCATAAGAAGGGATGCAGATAAAAAAAGTATATATACAGATAGAAATGCAGCAATTCTGAAACTTTTTGGCTACAAAAATGGGTCAAATTCAGGGTTCGAAGGAAATATATAAATTATGGATAAATATGAAGCTTCAAATTAGGCAAACAAGATATTGAAGATTAAGATAATACAACTGCCGATGCATCCAATCTGAAATCAGCCTTTTTCAAATGTTAAAACTGACGTAGTGCCTCTCAAAGGAGTATATAATTTACATTCATAGAAAAAGCATGAATTTTTTTTTAGATTCCTAGTAAACAATCATCACGGTTAACTCTATAGGTCCCATTCCTTCAAAGTATCAAAATCAAAAGGTGCTTTAACAGCTCAAAGAAGTACAAGGTCTCTAAAAGGAAATTTCTCTTGTATTGTCCAGTGTCTTTATGATATCATGTGGTAATACTGGCAGCTGCTCTAGTGTAAACATTGTCAGAGCAAATTTGATATCAAATTTCACTGGTAATTATTACCTTGTTACTCTGTTTATAGGCTATCCTGGAAAATATAGGTCACTAAATCTAGCCTAAGCCTAGTTTTATAGTTCTCAATCTTCAAATGAAACCTTTGGGCTAGTGTTGTATGTCTCTTTAGGATTTCACAATATAAGCAAGCATGACTTTTAAATATAAAATATAAATGTCAAGTTTTCTTTGTTTCCTAAGAATTATTTTATTCATGCAATCAGTTCTTCAGTCCGGAAAGTTCTAGAGCCCTCCTTTTGCTCCCGACTGGTTCATGTTTCTCACAGTAAAGTTTTGCTTTTATTGCTTGGATTATCTCTTCCAAGATACAACTTTTATGGGTGTTGTTATATTCTGAATAAGTACTTTTTCAACACAGAAAAAGGAAATCGTATGACATTACACGAGCAATGACCCTAGCTATACCTGAAGCATTTAAAGCTACAAGATATTTAAGCTTCATGGTATCTTCTCTAGCTGTATTGACTGACAAAAATGAGGTTTCAAAATTAATACTACAAGAACCCTATCTACAAGTCAAACAACAGGATGTCCCATTCTTTGACAAAAGCATAAAACTTTGGAACTATGCTGCATACAACAATAACAAAACCCATACTAAAGCTGAGAACCAAAATGGGGATGGCTGCATCATTTTTACCAGTTGTTGATACCATGGCTGTGTTGGAGATATGTTGGCTAACCTTTGACTTGTGGCTCCAATTGCCCTTAATAGTAATTTACTATAGAGTTCTCCATAGACCCTTAGTGGCCGGTTGTAGTCCACATTGTGATTGGTGTTAGTGGGTGTCCACTAGGAGTACCACATCTTAGGTTAGGGTCCACATCATAAGTGACCCTAACACCTATTTATAAAGAGGCCTACTACTCATTTGTACTTGTCTCACTAGAGCAAATATATCGTTATTGACATTATCTTGGGAGGTACTTATTGTACCTGTTACCCCATATATTGTATGAGGTCCCAGATTTGTGATTTGTCATCACAAGGCTTGATTGACAGGTTGATGGAGCTGATTTATGCCTTGGGTTATTGATGCTAGAGTTATGATTCATGTTGTGATGATGCAAGGTGATGATTGTTTGATGGATCTTCACAATGTATTTGTGCTAGTAGCTATGGGATGTGGCCCTTCTTGATGCTTTGATATTGATGAGCTCTCATATGGATGATATTGGCATGCTTGGAGTTTGTTTTGCAATTGACTAATGCCTTGCACATCCATGGAATGGGAACCCATCAACTTAGGTTCTCCCAAAGTTTAAGGAGTGTTAGTGATTGCTCTTTTTCATGAAACAATGCCTATGGATGATTATAGATATGTTTATGAGGGTTTGAGGCCTCCTAGCTTGAGAATGATGGTACACTTCACTCATGCATTGCTTGTTCATGACACAGCGTTCACTTATTGATGGAGTGCCCTATCACTTTTGGGCTATTTTCTCTTCTTCATGACATAGATCACCATATCTTGTAGAGCACTCTTCCTAATTGGTCATGATTCACACATAGAGATGACTTATGGTGAGTTTTACTTGGCATCTCCATGGCATGGATGGTCCTTGTTGATAGAGTGCTTAGCTTATTTGCATGATTTGATGACATATGAAGGCATTCTGGTAGGAGATCTCTAGCTTATGACACATGGTTTAAACTTGTGATTGCTTTGTTCTTGGTTTGACATTGAGCGCCCACCCTCTATCACATGATTTGATAACATGTAAAGGTTATCTATTGGAGCGCTCTATCTTTTTGGGTATTGTTATACCAGATTGTATATAGTGATATTTTATCCTCATTTTTGCTGCAGAGATAATGGCTGTGATTCAGCTTTACAAAGTAGAGATGGTCATGATTGTTGAGATGCTATATTATGGTTGCCATGTGTTGCCTTGTGATGATACCATGCCATTATGATCAAGGTTACTTGGGAGCGGGAGCGGGAGTGAGAAGCAAGAGCGGGAGCGAGAAGCAAAATTTTCAAAAGCTTCCGGTTAGGAAGCGTTCCAGAAGCGTTTTTTATATAATATATATTTCTATATATTTTGATGCATATATGTCAACAAATGCATGTAGAATGTTGAATTAGTTATGGAAAGGATAAAAACATGAAATAAACAATAATACCATATAACATCATTCATCATTCATCAATCATTAATCATTTACTAGTGAATTCATCAACCATAGGTCCAGTATCCATGATTCCATAAGTTATAACATCAAGATTCAACCTTAAAGCTTCAAATTTTTAATATATAAACATTTTGTCATCACTAGTACTTGTAAGTTGTAACCAAAGTTACCAAACTATAGTGACATAGTCTATAACAGAGAACATCAACCATAAAATGAAACTTGAAACTTGAAACAATTCACGAAGCATCATATTCATTACCAAAGAGTTATAATATGCTTTTATGCAGTCAATGACTCAATCATGCAAAGTTGCAAATAGTGAACTTCAAAGGTAGGTTCAAGTTTCAACTTCAAACCTTCAAACTTGAAATGCCATGTAATGTTTACAAAATATACCATAATAAATATAAAAGAGTCAATAGTGCATAAACTTGAAAGTACTGTAAACAAGAAAAGACAAGAAAAGTAAATTTTATGGATGTTTCCTCTTGCCACAGGAAATTTCCATTTTCTTTTCTCATGCTCTATGAACAATGGCACTGGGATTACCATCCCCAGTAGCCACCAATGTTGAGCCATGTCCAAGACTCGATCCTACACGAGCCCCCCTCACTGATGCAGAGATGGAGGTTGTGAAGTTGAACCTCTAGGAAAAGATGGTGCATCTCGAAACAAGGTAGAAGATGGCGGTGGCATTGCTGTAACATGGTCATCCTCATCGCCCAAAAGCTCTTCCTCCAAGCGCTCTAAAGCTAAAGACTCCATCCTCCAAGTTATGCTCCTCCAGATTGTTGTCCCAAGTGACATATGATCTATCAGTTTTGGCACGCTCACAATAATGAGTCAACAACCTCAAGTTGTAATGTACATAAACCAAGCTTTATGCTTGGTTTTCATTTAATTGGTTTCTTTTCACTGAGTGGATGAAGCTATAGGTGCTCCAACACCTTTCTATAGAGGAACTGTTAACCACCTGTGAAAGCACTCTGACAACCAATTTATTCAAGCGTGGGCATGTTGAGCCATACATGTTCCAACATTCGATAGGAGGCGCCCTATCTTGATCTTTGATTGCATGCAAAGTACCAAATGGACCAACTTCACTGAGGTATTTGCTTAATTCACTGTGCAATAAGTCACATTCCTATACATCAGGGACCAACTTGTCTATAGCAACCATGTACCCAACCTGTACCTCTGGATCTGTGTGGGGCTTTCTCCTAACCCCACCCCCAGGTGCTGGTTTGGCCAACCAAGATGGAGAATAATATATTGGTGTTAACACATAAGCTAAGGCATGCAGTGGAACGTTGAGATGTTCCCACCTTTTGACCACATGTCTGTGAATATGGTCATACAAGATGGGACTTTTTGTTCAACAATATCTTTAATTTCGCCCAGCATGTTATCCATCTGCTCATACACCTCCCCAATCACCGGCTTATATGTATTTGCACATCGAATCATGTAATAAATGGGCTTTGTGAACTACAAAACATACTTGACACTTGCCCAAAATTGACCATCAAGAACTGTGTCCTCCACCTCCTGAAAATCAAGCCTGTCAGATGTGGATGTAGCCCTATCTTTCAAGACCTGCCATGATTCACTTGATACCATGCTAGCCAATGCCTCTCTTACCTTCAAAAGGCGCCTAAAAGTGAGGTAGTAGCTAGCAAATCTAGTCTTTGCTCTCTTCAATAGCTCCAACTTTGAGCGACTGTGGAAAATGCCATGGGCATTGCTATGGTTGGTTATAAATCTTATCATGTACTTGCCATTTTTGTACAATTCACCAATCCATTTGCAATCATTTTCCTTCAACTTAATGATGTCGTGCATCAAAAGGTTCAGTGTGTGAACCAAACACTCGGACCAAAATATGTTGGGGTATCTATCTTCAATGATTGCTCTCGTTGCCTTACAATTAGCAACATTATCGGTTATGAATTTGATGACATTGTATGGACCAATAGCTTCACTAGTTTTGAGTAGGAGTTCTACAATGTTTATGTCGATCTTGAATTTATCTGAGTAGTCATGGGCTGAAAGGAAGATTGCACTAGTTGCAGACATACCAAGAACATTTATCAATGGCTTGCCTTTTACATATGTCCAACCATCTGATACAATTGATACCCCATAATCATTCCAAGCATTTGTGAATTGCCCCAACGCATTTTGGATCTTGGCTCTTTCCTTGTCAAGCCCCACAGTTCTAGCTTTGTCATACCCCGGGCTCTTGTATCCTGCTGGATCAGTGCGAACGACCTCTACCATTTCATGCCAATAGGGTAAGTGAAGGACATTGAATGGTATGCCACATGCATAGAGAAACCAGAACACTTTTGCATCCATGTCATCCCTACCACCTTAGTCAAGGAAATCTGATATTGTCTTGCGTGACCCCATGGGTGAGAATTCACTACCTTGGGTGGATGGGCCTCCAGTTCTTGGTGAGTTTGAGGGGTCCTGGTCAACCCTTGATGCTTTTGATTTGTTTTGTGCTTCAAATTCTTCCTTCTTATACATGGCTCTTTGTGTTGATGGCACATTTGGGCAAACACAAACTCCTATAGTTTTGTTTTCATCACATGGCATGTGCCCACATAGATGTCTTCTCACACGGGTATATGAACCCATGTAAGTGCTTTTACAATGGGGGCAACCAAATTTGGCGGTTCCACCCCCTTTGCTTCCTCCTTGCTTGGTGACATATTTCCACAAGGGTGTTGAGTCCTCCTTGTTTTTCATTCGGTTTCCCTCCTCCTCCTCCTCCTCCTCCTCCTCTTCCCCTCCCTCCTCCTCTCCACGGCATGTGCACTACCCACTTCTTCATCCTCTCCCTCTCCCTCATTCCTCCTTTGGTTTCCAATCACCATCATCAAAATAATAAATGGAACCAACAAAACAAACCATAAACCCATCATCATGTTTGTTGGAAGTTGGAAGTGGAACTAGAGATTTAACCTGTTGCCCTGCAATAGAATGAGGGAGAAAGGATGGGAAAGAGTAGGAGACGAACATTTACATTTTAGATTCTAGATTTCAAGCATTCAAATATAGATCAATGATTAATCATCAAACTTCAAGTTCAAATTTCAAACTTCAAAAGTTCAAATCTCAAGCATCAAAACTTCAAGTTCAAACACAAAGCAAATCAACAAGAAAGGGTTTAGAGCCTACCTATTTGGATCTCCAATGGTAGTGAGTGTGCCAAGCAGCCAACCTTCTTCAAACTCCAAGAAAAAACCAACCTTAACCCGCAACCTAGATTATGATACAATGTCAGTTGCATGCCTCGAGGATATTTTATTATGGAGATATGGTCCTTATTGATGATTGTCCTAGATGGTCTCATGTTACTAGCATTTGTTAATTCTAATAAGCATGGTTAGTAGGAATATTAATGTAGATTGGTACATAAAAGATGTTTTTGTTCTATGCATATACCATTGACTTTCTATGCACATACCATTGAATTACATCTCTTGATTATTACAGGGACCATACAAACTCCTTTGGCTCCACCTATTACCTCTCCATCTCTGTGGCATATCATCTTTGTGTCTTGAAAATCCATTGGCTAAGACTTGACAAATTGACTCTTGACTTCTCTGTGACCCCTTCACCATGAAGGCCTCCCTATTCTCCCTAGTGTTTCAGCTCTGTTGTGTTGTAACGATGGTCTTTAACGCTATAGGAGGCTCACTTGTAAAACCTTGGGGCTGGCTATCATTAAGGAGGGTGAGTTGCCATGGAGTAATGTGCTCCATTGACCTAAAACAAGTTTCCCCTATCCTTGGAATTGGTTAGTAGTTGGAAGGGTAGGTACTCCTTGAATTAAGAGGTACTGCATATTTGCTCTAAACAAGCATTGTTGTGGCAACTCCATCAAACCTATGGATGGTCGTTGGCAATGAAGTTAAGGTCGTGTCATCATTGGTGCCCAGAAGGCATCCAAGGCCAGTACCTTTCAGCCATTAGCCAACTGAAGGATAAGAAAAGAAAAAGAGAAAAGAGCAAAAGAAAGAAAATCAAAAGAAAAGAAAGAAAAGTGCAAAAGAGAAAGATCCAAAAGAAAAAAGAAAAAGTGAAAAAGAAAGAAAAGAAATAAGAAGCAAAGAAAAATAAAAGGGGGCCTTGCTAAGGTCGAAAGGGGTAGTATCTCCTTACACTCCATCCATTCGTGAGACACATTCCCTAGTGTTTGTTTGATTGTTGAATGTCACAGAGTTCACCTTGTCCCCTTATCTTAAATCAATTAGTCATCTTTGACTTTGACCAATCCTCCACTTGACTAGTCTTGTTTGACTTTGTCCACCCACTTCACCCAAGGGAGAAATGATCTTTGTAATGTTGTTGATGTTGTTTAGATGGTGGCATGAATATAAAACATTAATTTCATGCTATGTATTAATTTATGGAATATTTTCTATGCCTGAAACTATACAATGATTCAAATAAATCTCTTGTAATGTAAATATTGTAGCTCTAGTATGTGATCAATATAAACCATTTGAAATACTCTTTTTTTCTCCTAAAGGCATTGGATGAGTCCATTCATTTAATGGGCAAGTTTGTCCAACTTTGAACAAAGTTGACTTTGTTTACTTTTTTATTTGGTCAAAGGGGGGTTTGACTTGGTTAACCGGACCAGCCAACAGTATGTGGTTACCTTTTATCATCATTCATCATACTTCAACCTTTGGAAGCCAATTTGATCCTTCCAAATGTGATTTTCAGCTTATATGAACTAATAGGCTTTAATAAATAGAATTTCCTAAGTTTTCAATTAAAAAACCTAAGTCCTAGTTTAATAATTTGGAGCAGCAATAAAATAGATATTTCAGATCAGATTTTGGCATGGTATGGATTGGTATGAACTAATTAAAGCATCATGGAACTCATCCAGGGCAATTACTAAGTGATTTCATCGTGTATTCATCAAAATCCAACTAATAGGTGTTTAATAATCAAACTTTCTAAGGTTTGATTTTAAAAATGTCTAAGTCAAAATAAGTGGAAACGAGAAATCAAATTGAGCAAAAGATGAATTGGGTCTTCATGAAAAGTGTTTCTAATGTCAAATCAGGCATCTCCTAGCAAAGAGATTTTGCTCTCATTAGCATTAGGGATTTTGCTCTATCATTCTTTAAAAAGAGATTGAGCCTCATTTTGTAGAGGAGTTTGCTACAACAATACACAAAGATATTCTGATTTTTCCAAAACTTGTCCATGGTGTTCTTTATGTTATGGTAGATGAATTTCGATTCTTGCTTTCCTCTAAAAAATGGTAAAGGGTAATGGATTCAAGATTGAGGTAATATTTTTCAAATTTTTTATTTGTAAACTCGTGATCTTCAATTTGCTCAAATTGTCCTTGATGGTTTAACGAGGTTTGGCTGGAAATTCCATAGCAAAATTTGCCTTCACTTCCCAATTTTATTATCTCTTTATTTATGCATCAAAATCTAATTTGCTTGCCTGATTTGTGATAGGATTTGGAATTTCTTCACCGATTTCCATATACTTACACTATGTCATTGCATGCATATTAGAAAACACTTCTAAGTCATAGAGACTCGAGAGCGCTTCACTTGGATCGATTTGGATGAATGTTCCATAGCCTCACCAAGCTTAAGTTACCAGCTACCATTTGCTTGCTAGCAAGGGCGAATCGACTCCCCTACCCAACTAAGGCACCGGTCAAAAATTCTTTGAACCTTGCTTTTATTCTCCATCCTTTCAAACACTCTTGTTCTCTTGTTGTTTCTAGCACTAAAAAAAAATTGTTGGATTGAATGTAGTATGCACCCTAGGAATCATACTTAGATCAGAAACAAATTTCATATTGAAACCCTGGGGGAAAGGCACTGGTTACACAATATTGCATAGTTCTACAATCTAGTAGGTGTTTGTTTGAGTTTAGTGCCATTTTATGCTTGATGCTAATCATTTTTCGAATCTGATCTGCAAAAACCAGCAAGCTGAATGTATGTTGAGCCACTTATAATTTATTCCAGCACTCATTTCTCACACATAAATTCTAGATCTATACCCCAAACTCAAATAATAAAAATCTGAACATAAACAAGTGTTAGACATCACATGAACTCAACATATAAGATCCTAAGTGACTCATACTCTCTAATTCCTAGGCATATAATTAAACTCAGCTGTCCCACACACCATTCTTGGCCTCTAAAACCCTAGGACAGCCACATATTTTAGTGCCTATTGATATCTAGGGTCACTTATTTGACTAAGAGTAGCTTGCTGATTATTTCCAAATCCATTCTAGTTACTCTTCCTAGCTTAAGGGATCATTTAGCTCCAGTAAACTTAAACCCCTTTAGCATTCCCCCAGGGTGCCATATTTTCCCCTTTGTTAAATCCAAAGGCACTCTATATCCTAGAAATCGGTCTTATTGTGTTTGGTCCATTTTGGAGGGGCCTTATTTGGATACCAATTAATGCCCGAAAAATTTGAAGGGGCATACACTCTACCATGCATCTCTTCTAGGAGGATGCCATATTGATTTCCTTCCAAATCTTAAAAATGTAATAGTGATATGAAATCTCAAAATAGTATTACATTCATACATTTTCATACCAATGAATCACCAGATGAGGAAACCAAATCTTCAACCAAGTCCATCTCATAACATCATTGTAGCCATGTCTACTAAATTTGGGAAACGGACTTTATCCTCAGAAACCACACCAATTTATTACCTCTTGAATCTGCACACAAGATAAGTCCAAATCATCCAAGTACAAACCCTAGGTCAACTTTAGAAGTGCCACCCACTGTCACCTCAAAGGCCACCTCTCTCACTTCAACCAGCTCTCCTCCAGCACAAGGGGGGAAGGGAGGTAGGGGCAGCAGTTCCATAAATAAGATTGCTAAATCACCCTTACAATCTTCTTCAACAAATCAAATTTAGCAATCCAAAAGTTATGATTTACAATGGACTATTGCGGTGAATTTAAATAGTGCCTATCCTTGGGAAAAATGAAAATGGAGTCAAAACACTTCAAACCTTGAAAGACTTAATGATAGACAATATTAAACCCATGCTTTCCAGTGGACCTATAGCATTGTTATCTGGACTGAATCCACAATCATTGAGTTTGTGGTCTTAACACCATAGCTGAGCAACATCAAAAGACTCAACTCAGAGCAGCGTAAAGCATTCATTTTGAAGATCAATTCAACTTCAGATTCAACATTATTTGCAACCTGCAAACTGTCATTTCTATAAGTTCACTTGTATTTTGGTACTTAAAATTTTTTCCTATGAGTGTCAAAACAAATATGTAATCAGGCGCACTTTCAGTAGAAGCCGACACCTTTCATTTTCTGAGTTAGAGTCTTGTTGTGAAAGGATGGAGTTGCAAGAAACCCTTTGTGTCTTTTATCCGTCCTTAAATAGCTCAGACTGGTAGAGTATTAGAGTTACCAAACACTCTAATACTCACCGTTGTTGACGACACAGTCTCAATCAGCAAGAAAAATCTACAATCTATACTAACTTGTTTACAAGACTCACAAGAGACAATTGAATTTCTTCAGCTTGAATCACAGCTCCAACATGAGGAAATACAACAAAAACATCAACATTTTGAACCTATTTCTGTTCAGAACAATCAATAGCCTACACATTCAAATCGGTGATGCCATCTCAAAAGAAAATGAAGATGAAATTTGTCATACACAAGTTTTGCTTGCACTTTTCAAGCCCATCATGAGACTTTGGGAAGAAATCATCCACGACAAGCATAGAACCGATCTTGGATACAAGGAAGTGACCTTTCACATTCCTGATTATTCCAAACCTATCTAGTTCTAGAATGTTGGATTCCTTCAAGAAAGTTCATCTTCACCTGTTTCAGATTTGCATCAGATTTCGAAATGCCAACATTGTCATAGTGTTGGTCACATGGAAGATCGATGTTTTGATCTCCATCCTTGTAAGCATTATGGAAAGCATACTCATTCTTCAGACATATGCTTCATAATAAAGAAACCTACAAGAGAGAAGATTCACTATGGGTGAATTGCTTCTTGGTAATGGTCATCAAGAGCCCAGAATATATATATGCCATACCAAAGAGTTCGTTCTCGAGTAGTGAAACATCTTGCAATTGAGAGATTTTCTTTCTCCTTACCTTGTTCCCGACAGGGGGAATGATTGATAGTCAAAAACAAGTGAGCGAGAACAAGCGAGCGGGAATAAGCAAGCATGAACTAGTGTCAGAACCATACCCAAAACCTTGTGCCAGTTGCCAAAGCCTCGAGCCGAAGCCACCTAGCCTGAGTTAGAGTTGTAGCCAGAGCCAAAGTCAGAGTCGTGTTCCACCTGATAATGATTTGGTTTGTGGTCTTCCTAAAAACACCCATTTAGTAGAAGACATCAACCTCTGTTGCTTCTCTTAAACATCACTTTGTGCTGGTCCCTAAACCACCATTTTCCCGAGGAAATCGCAAAGTCAAGTTCTAGAGTTTGTGGTCATCCTTAAACCATCCTTCACCATAGACTAGCACTCCATAGGGTAGTCATGTTAAACCCTCAAATAACCATTCCCATGTGTGAAAAGAGATAAATGAAGGAGGGTGCTAAAGTATTAGCCTTGTAAATGATTAAAATAACCATTAAATGGTTAAATCAACCTCAATATGTGTGCATTGGGTAAACTTTTAATCAAACCATAGTCCAACCTTCAATTAGTCACCAAATGATTAAAACATCATGAACATGTGTGCCAATGAAGAAATCCAACTTTCAATTAGTCACCAAATGATTAAAACATCATGAACATGTGTGCCAATGAAGGAGGAGTGCTCCATCAAGTGTTGTTCCATGTGTATAAGTTGTTCTCTCTAGTAAAACCCCACATAATGAAAAATTAGAAGCTGCTCATAGGTTTGAAACTAGGGAGCTCCACCAAAGGACTAATACATGATTAATATCACATCAATGATCAAACCTTAGGAAAAGGCTTGATCATCAAAGGTGTGTGTGTAGTAAACCCTTTTTCTAACTCAAACTTATGAAATATTAAACCACAAGGGTACTAACATCATCAATTACACACTCCACCTAGATGATCTCTAGCAAATGTCACAATATAAAGTCATATCACCTAGGAAAATCCCGCCAAGGCAAAATGCACCACCTTAACACATCAAAACCACTATCGATCCACATCAAGCATGTCCCCAATATACATCCAACCAAGGGGACCATCAAAAACATCTTCTGCTAGTGATATCAACCATATAACATCACCATGCAAACAATCAATAGGGATCATCCATATGTCAAAGAAAATGACTTAAGTGCATGAAGGCAACATATAACCGCAAGAAAATCATCCACCTAGATCATCCACCATAGAGAAGTGTCTCCTGCACCAAAGGTCTTCATCAAACATCCATCCTGAAGAAGAGAAGAAGCTGCATGAAGATGTATATCCCCCAAGTCCATCAAGATGCTCCAAGGTAGGAGCTGAAAACCCCAATGTGAAACCTCATATAACACGAGGTATAACAAGTCCCAATCTCTTAACTGCTTCAGCTTACAATATATACAGCTGATAGTCATGAAATATTTCCATAGAGATCGGGATTTTTTCATGGCTTTAAAGATCAAGTGTATTAGCTGGTATAATTTGTTAGGCATCAATCCCGTAATTGTAGTAGTAAATCACAGCAATAAATACATAATTAAGATGACATGACACATTTCACACATGAAAAGTATCTACACATCCTTTTGATCCTTTCTTATGAAACAAAAGAAACAGAGATTAAATTATATTAAAGGCTCAAAGGATAACCCACTTTGTTTTACCAGATGCAACACCAGTTCTTTCATATGAACCCCTGGCATTCCTCAAGTCGCAAATAGGAGGTGGCTTCATGCAGGTGGTCGTGTTTATTTGGCATTTGATCTCCCTTCCAATTCTTTACTCTTCAATCACTTTCATTGACTTAAAATATTACAAATTTCATTCTTTTTACCTTATCAGGGTAGACAGATAAAGCTACAAACATATATAAGAGTAGTGTGTTAAACTGAAGAATAACCACTTCATTTTACTACACAAGATACTAGTTATTTCATGTGAACCTAGCACTCCTCAAATCTCCAATGGGAGGTGGCTAGATGTCGGTGGTCATATTTATTTTGCATGTGATCTCTCCCCTGGATACCCTCTTCGATAAATTTCACTAACTTTCTGCACGTTTAAATAAATCAAACTTCGTTCTTGCTATCTTCTCAAGGCAGACAGTCAAAGTTCTGAGCATTCATAAGAGGACAGTGTGCTCAACTGAAGAAAAATATTATAGAGATATGTATAAACCTGATATGAAAGTGTCTTAACCCAAGCATTCTTATCAATGCCAAGCCAAGCCTTTGAAAATAAGGGCCCCCGTGTTAAAGAACCTTGTTTCTCTATAGCTAGTTCAAATACCCGTGCAGCATCATGCAGGCATTGTACCAGGTCATTACTGGCATCTTCCCCTCGAATAGATTGATTCAATTTTAGCCTCATTTTTTCCAAGTCTCCATCAGAATTTGAACTGGAACTCCTATTAACAGCAATACCATCCTCTGAAGCAGCTGATACAATAATAGATTGAAATGACTTCAGCTTCATATTACAGAAAGGTGATAACTTTTCAAACTTTGATAGTCCAAACCTGCTGCTATCTTTCTGCCTTAGATTGGCCATACAACTTGGTACATATTTGACCTTAAAGCATGCCTTGTAAAGAGAACCTCTTCTACTTAATGGATGTAAAACAACCCCATTTGATTTGCTGCAAAAATAGTACACAAGGTAAGAGCTTGCTATTCTTCAAATGATATAAGATAAAACTGATCAAATAAATCATCGATATTGAGATCAACATTTTAAAATGACAACTATACACCCAATAAAACTTCACATTTTGAAACAATGAAACAGAGCATGATCTCTTTTGCAGGATAAACAATGAAATGAGATTAATTAGCATCGGTAAGAGCAATTTGATCAACTAGCATAGATCCCTCTTAATCCCGGATCTACTAAGCACTGAGAGAGATTAAAAAAGTACAGGTGCAAACACCACTTGAAAGATCCAGGGTTAAAATAGATTTATGCCAGGTTTTTAAATGCTTTGTCTTTTTTAACATTATTGTAGGCTCATTCCTTTTTTCTATTTTTGACAATAGCCTTCAAACGTCAACCTTTTTTTCACTTTCGTTTGTTAGCATTACACGCGTGACACATGTATTGTGACACATCTCTTCCACCCCCAGCTGTAAGAGCACCTCACTTCTCTCAGTACAAGGCTGAAGCATACCAATTATATGTTTAATTCTGAGAATTATTCAGATTTATCCAAGCAATGACTTGTTTGTATTTATATTGAAAGCACACGAGACAATTTCTGCCTAACCAAGATTCCAAATCTTTTCCTCCCATTTTTTAAAGCCCAGAATGTCTACAAGAAGGATAGGCCACACTGAACCTATCCCTCTAAGGTAGGGCTTACCTTCAGTGAATGTGTGTAAAGGTTAGAACAAGATTGTTTTACCCATTTACAAGGGTGCCTAGATCAGCTTAAAATGTGGGCATCCAAGTATTTACTGTAAGGAACACTTCTTTGGTCACCAAGATGATTTTCTGAGAGGTCGGAGTGCGGACAGTGCATTTCTTCAAAAGCCAAGTCAAAACATGGGCATCTAATAGATGTGGATCTTAAGTCGCTTGGTTCATGTTCATGTTTGAACTCGGCAACAATGATAATTTGGAAAAAAAAATCTCCAGTGCAAAACATATAGATAAAATTCACCAGGTAGTTCTGCAAAGAGAATTAAAGTCATAACTCCATATATTCAAACAAAAAACAAATACAAAATAATTTATAACTTCAAATGATCCAAAATTATCTTAAATGAAATGTGAAGGTAGAGCAGAGCTTTTAGGGTTCCTACTGCATCCAAGAAATGTTCCCAAGGGGCGATCCATCAGGTATAATCCCTAACAGAATGGCAGAAGATTCAGGTGGGGTCCTCGATCTCTCCTGTATCTCATACAAGCAGATCCTTACCTTGGGAGAAGCAGGGTCGTTCTCAGTGCAATAGCATCCCGTTGAGATCAACATATGTGAAATGAAAAATATACACCCAATAAAACTTCACACTTCCAGCAATAAAAAAGAACACCATCTCTTTTTCAGGATAAACAAGTGTGTTAACACAATGAAATGAAATTAATTGGCATCGATAAGAGCTATTTGATCTACTAGCATGGATCCCTCTTAAACCCGGATCTACTAAGCACCGAAAGAGATTTAAAAAGTACAGGTGCAAACTTCTCACCACCTGAAAGATCCAGGGTTAAGATAGATCTATGCCAGGTTTTTAAATGCTGTCTTTCTTAACATTATTGTAGAGATTCTTAACATTATTGTAGAGATAGATCTATGCCAGGTTTTTAAATGCTTTTTCTTTCTTAACATTATTGTAGGCTCTTTCTTTTTTCTTTTTTTGACAATAGCCTTCATACATCAACCTTTTTTTCACTTCAGTTTGTTAGCATTACACACACGACACACGTAATGTGACACATCTCTTCCACCCCCAGCCGTAAGAGCACCTCACTTCTCTCAGTACAAACATACCAATTGTTATGTTTAAATCTGAGAATTATTCAGATTTATCCAAGCATGACTTGTTTGTATTTATATTGAAAGCACAAGAGACAATTTCCGCCCAGCCAAGATTCCAAATCTTTTCCTCCCATTTTTTTAAGCCCAGAATATGCCTACAAAAGGGATAGGCCACATTGAACCTATCCCTCTAAGGATAGGGCTTACCTTCAGTGAATGTATGCAAAGGTTATAAACTTAGAATAAGATTTTTTTACCCATTTACAAGGGTGCCTAGATCAGCTTAAAATGTGGGCATCCAAGTATTTACTACAAGGAACACTTCTTTGGTCACCAGGATGATTTTCTGAGAGGTCGGAGTGTGCACAGTGCATTTCTTCAAAATCCAAGGCAAAATATCGGCACCTAATAGATGTGGGTCTTCAGTCACTTGGTTCACGTTCATGTTTGAACTTGGCAACAATGATGGTTTGAAAAAAAATATCCAGTGCAAAAGATATAGATAAAATTCACCATTTAGTTCTGCAAAGAGAATTAAGCAAATTTTGTCATAACAACCCCTGTGAAACCAACTTTCAACCATTATTTGAGCAAGACAAACATTGTGGTGAGCTACTTGACTAGGATCACTGAGTTGAGAGATCAATTGGCTGCCATTGAAACCAGCATAGATCCATCTTAAAAGGGGATCTACCAAGCGCCGAGAGGGATCAAATTTCTCGAGATGCAAACCGTTTTTTAGAGTGCAAACGTTAAGGAAGCTTTTTAATTTATCTAATTTGTGTAGTTTTATATATATGTCTTTGTAAATGTTTTAAATCTAATTTGAGCCGACAAGTTATTTTTTATAATATTTTATTATTTTTTAAAAAGGACACGTGTCAACTCCAGGATGAGCAAGGAAGGAGTTACACATCCCCCTACTGGGCTGTAGAATGCGCCTCTTCCGCGCAACAAAATGGAGGATCAAGTGTTGGTGTCCATTGCTTTCAATGGACTTGTTCCTTTCTAGATGCCTTTTCTTCAGAGTGTTTATGCTCAAGAGACCTTGCCAAGGTTTCCAAAGGTTTGGATTGATCTTGTGAAAAAAGAAATCAGACTGCAGTCTTGTTCAAAACAACATGAGGAAGGAGATGCAATTGGTCTCATTGGGAAGACGAAGAAGGGTGGCAAGAAGATTGCAAGAAGAACGAAAGTACAGATACAAGAAAGAAGGATCTGAGTAAAGTGATGTGTTTCCAACATCATGAGATGGGACATTATGCTCGCCAGTGTCCACTAAAGATGAAAGGGAAGGCCAAGCAGCAAATACATGATGTAGGGATTGCAAGTACTATAGTAGGAGTGGATGAGACACTATCATGGCTTGAGACCACTTTCTCATTGATCTTTTGTTTATCCTTTAACATTGTGTCAAGTGTTGGATGGTATATGGATACTAGAGCTTCAAGACATGTGACTTATGACAGGTCATTATTCAGCAGGTTTCAGGAGCAAGAGGAAGGTAGGAATGTGGAGCTTAGTGATGATGTTACTTATCCTGTGAGAGGAGTCAGGTCCATTTCCTTCTATTACCGGGCAAATTAGCAAGGCTAATTCCCAGTAAGCAAAAATAAGAACAATGACTCAATGTCACCTCGGTCACGGTTCTAACTTCTTCGGAAGCAGAAAACCTCCAAGGAGAAGTATCCTTGCAACAACCTGTAGAACACTAGGGCAACCATTGAACTATATCTTCTATGTAATTTGTAGTTAGACCAGTGCCTAAATGGAGTCAATGTGTATTCAAAGTGCTAGTCGGCATAAGTGTAACCCAAGATATAGCGAAACACATGTAGCACTTAGAGCATTCAATAAAGTACAAGTTCAATGTAAAAGCACAAGACAGATCATATGCATTTAATCAAAAGTAACATTCCAAATAACCATTTATCAATGAAACATAGGAGCATGAACTCCAAAGATCATCCACCAAACATGTACCAATAGTTAAGTGAAAATGCAGTTCTATGTATATTGTATATAAATAATGTTCAACCTCATTCAGTTTTCACCATTAACTAGCCTTTGTCAAATAGATAACCAAAACAATTTATCCACCAATAACTATTAGGCAAGTATCATTTACTAACATGGAAATGTATCATTAATATCAGGGTATCAGTCAACGAAATGTAAGAAGGTGTACACAGGTATTATACCAATCAATGCTGGATCAAAATACTGTATTGAGCACACGTTTCAAAATATAAATACCATTTTCCAGTTTAACCAACCAAGTAGTATTCAAAGTCATTCAACAAGTTCGAATATCATTAGATGAGATCAATGTATTCAAGTTATATGTGTAGTTTAGCATTCAATAGGTAACATGTAAATTAGTGCAATTTTCCAGATCTGTGAGCAATCTTCTGAGATGAATTTACACAGTAAAGAAAAGGATCTGCTTAATGTACCGAAAAAAGGAGAAACAAGTATCAATTTGATCTAAAATGCTTATATTAAAATACTAACTCAGTTTTCTGTTTGGTTTAATGCAGATGAGGGCAAGGAAGTGATGCACAGGGTCTGCAATTTTTTATTGCAGACCTGTGTACACCTGGGGTGAGGGCTCGGATATGGCAGTAGAAGGAGAGGAAGGGACACCGAGGAGTAGAGGAATAGAAGGGTAAGAAATGGGGGCAGCTAGGGAAAGGAGAAGGAGAGAAAAGGGATGTGAAGGAGGTTGGGTAGAGGAGAAGGGAGGCCGAGGTACAAAGGGAGCTCGGTGAGGATAGAGGAGAGGATGGGGAAGAGATGTAGGAGCTGCGGATGGAACGAAGCAGGTCTGGAGCAGACCTGAGGTGGGAAGAACAGCAGGTCAAAAAGGATGAGGCCAAGTTGATGGAATAAGGAACCGAGGGCCTAGAAAGGCAAATTGGAGGAGGCCAAACTCTTTGGAAGGTAGGGCGAGGTTAGTAGAAGAGCTAGGGCTAGGTCGTAGGGTTGCAGGTTAGGGAAACTAGGGTAAAAACACAGAAAAGTAGAAAAGTAGGGTTTAGAACTAGAGTTTTTCTAACATAAAAAACCAAAAATTAACCTAGAACACAAAAAATAGTAATATTTACAATATCTACAAACTCAGAAATTTAATAGGTGGAAAGAAAGTGAACAACATTGGGGTTTTTAGGTCATCCATCCTAACTTAGGGTTTTCAAGAGGAAGAACCTCTCCTTGAGATGGTACTTGCCTAGTTTGGCAAGCCAATGACTCCTCCAACAACCTCTAGGGTTGGTTGTGAGAAGTTTGGCTAAGACAAACCTAGGAGACCTAAAGCTCAAGCCTTCCTTGCTAGGGCAACAAAATACTGAAATTCTACTAGGCTAGGGCAAAATGCAGCATTACAACTACCATTCAACCTTAGACAAGCATGGTTTCAACATTTAACAAAAAGACATCAAGGGAGAAGACTTAGATACCTTTTTGTGCATGTGTCAAGCAAACAACCCTTAGCATTACCCAAGCAAAGTGCAAGAAACAAAGATGCTCCAATGATCAATCCCCAAACAAGCTCATACATTCATCCTCAAGAAGTGCGCACCTCTTCAGAATGCCCAAGGAGGGTCGAAAATCAGAAAATAAAGTTGTATCCCTTGTGTTGTTGTAAAATTAAGTGAGGAGAAGGTCTATTTATACCTTTCTCACACTCACTTTACAAAAATAAAATTAAATCCAGGCCGACATGTCTTTTTAAATGTCAATTTAATTTTATAAAATGTCAACTTAAAAATATAACAAAAATAATATAAAATAATCAACTGAGTGGGTGAATTGGGACATTTTCCCCAGCATTCACCCCTGCATGTCTAAAATGACTGAAAATGGCCACATCGGACTGAACTGAAGGCTGAGATGCGGAGGGGGGGTCGTCATACCCCTACTAACCCCAGAAAATAGTGAAAATCCCTCAACGCCCCCCCTCAAAGCAAGCAAACTGCAGCCAAGGAAGGATGACGTCATCCTCTGTCGAGGCCAAGGAGAGCTGGCGCTGGAGCTCTGGAGCAGCAGGAGGGTGCAAGAGAAGACCTGGGGCTATGGCGTAGGCCCCAGTGCTAAAGAAAGGCATGCCACCAGTGTAAAAGTAATGGGGGTAGTTATGTGGTCCAGTGACCCATTCCTGGGGGGCCCGATCACCTACCTCAGGGTTTCAACCCTTTTATGAGGCAATCAATAGTGCCATTAAGCCATAGTACCCCCAGGAAGGAGCTAGAGGATCTGGCCATGACCCCACCTACGAAAGGTTGCTACATCGCACCCTCCAAGTCAAAAAAAAAAGTTGCCATCTCCTTGGGGTACATCTGGAACATGTGCGGGTACCAGTACCACGTAACACCTTCCAAATGCCTTCAGGTGATGTTCTTGAGTTGAGTGATATTCTATTTGTTCCTAGTTTGAAGAAGAATATTCTTTCAAATTTTTGTATCGCAGAAGTACAATGAAGAGTTGCATTTAAGGGTCAATTGTGCACCATCAATGATTGTAGTCTAGCTAGTTTGAGGATTCTAGCTAGAGGGGTGAGAAAGGGTGGCCTTTAGAGGTTACTTGCTAATCCACTAACACTTGTACATTCTAATGAAAGGTCGAATGAGCCTTCTAGTTTTCAAGAGGGTCAAGAGCATTTAGGAGCACCCAAATCTTTAGTGAAAGTGAGTATACCTTCTAGGATACATGCTACTCATATTGAATTGGTTTCTTCCATCTGTGTGCCTCACAATTGTCATGACGAGGAGAGGTGTGATACCTTGATGGAGGATGATAGTGGGGTTGATTCCAGGATTACGGCCAATGGGATTATTGTAGAGTAAGGGACAAAGTTGTTGGATTCTCTCAGACATAGGGAGTTGACCGTGATGTCACTCTTGCTTCAAGATTCTCTTGGAAAGAGGGAGTTGACCTAGTTAAAGTTGGTTAAATTGCTGGAGGTTGAGGTGCATGAGAGGGATTCTCATGTTAACAAGTTGTTGATATCCTTGCATGGGTTCTTACTTATGCCACGAGCTTGGTACTTTAGGATAAATGAGGTGACTAGTGCAAATTTCTATCTTTGTGACTTTTATAGATGTGATTCACTTGTTTTGGTATTGTATGGAGATATGATTATCTTTGCAAGACGTCATGAACAACTCATGATGTGGTGTCTAGAGATTTTGGCCCGTGATGATGACTCGAGGGATTTGGAGTTTTGCAAGCTACTTATGATCAATAGTTATGTTCCTCCATCTTCATAGGTGGAGAACATTCTTTGGAGGTTCGAGATGTCGTGATAGCATCCTATGATGGATGGGTGATGGTTATTTTGCAAGAGATAGTGATTGATTTTGAGAATGCAACAGGTACAGATTTACACATGGCAAGTTTGGTGGAATTGCAAAGGGAGTAAACAAGAGTTAGTGAAAACGATTTGCTCGTAAAGAGGGAGTATTATCTTTTGGGGTTATTCTGAAAGTGTTTACACCATGTTTGGGGTGCTTCATGAGATTTAGGGTACATGGATGATAGTGTATGATCAACCCATGGATGTCCAGGACAGATTTGCACATTGGAGATGGTTGTCAAAAATTTCACTGAAATGACACTTCAATGCAATTCAGAAATTTCACCTTTCTAGAAAGTTCCTCAGACCTTAACCCCGGAATTTTCTGCTCTAGGACTGCTACAAATTAAATTGCAGAACAACAGCAGAAGAAGCATAATAATTCACTTTCAAACAACCCTAAACTTCCCAACAATTAAGAAGAAAAGACACCAACCAATGATATAAGTTTTCAGCCCTTTTAGGGCAACTTATCAATCAATATTAAGATCTAAGAACATACTTTTACAGCAGAAATAACAGCCGTATTGCAGCAATAAATCGGCCCCTTTATCTTCTTCTTTAGATTTCAAAATCACTTAACAATTTGCCCTTCTACTTATGTCCAATCATGAAGATCATAAATAGATGACAATAGCAAAATATGAAGAACACATGTAGCTGAAAATTAAATCTGAAATTGACATAAGACATGTATGGCTGGAAAAATCATATATAAAGCTTAATGATGAAGTACATACCACAGCCTCCTCTCAAGGCTACAAAATCCAATCATGCAAAATTCCCTAGCTAGAGTAAATCATCAAACCCTAGCTCCACCAAGAAGAACAAATGCAAGAAACCCCCAACACTACCTCCAACGCAAGATGTCCTCCTCTTCTCTTCTTCACAAGTCCACCCTAGAGTTTTCTCTCAAAACCCTAGTCTCCAATCTCCAAGGATAAAACCCTAACCCTAGAACTCCAAGATGCTACAAGAAACTCCTGGAGACCAACAAACCCTAGCACCTGTGAGTGAGAGAAAGAGAGAGAAACAAGTACAAGTGAAGACCTAGAGAGAGAGGACAACTACGCTCTTCTTCTATGTCACATCTCGACTTAGGCATGAGAAAGAATGAACGTACAAATCATATGAATGAAAGAATCTCTCCTTCCTCTATTTATATAAGGTAAGGGAGGCCAACAATACTATGTGGGCACAAGCCCTTACAAGCAACCTACATGAGACCTTGTAAGCCACACAAGTGAGACATACACTCTAGAGTATGAGTGTCATGCTCCAATGATGATGTCGTGTACAATAAGGACTCCAAGGTGTTGATGTATTTGTAACTTCGGAATGTATTTCATATATGTATATTGTATTCCTATAGAGATGTTATTATTTCTCTATACGTAAGTGTTTGTATTCCTATAGAGATGTTATTATTCCTCTATACGGAAGTGTCGTCATTTATATTGTAAATGTCGTAACTTATACTTGATGGGTTATTAGACCACCTTGTTGGGGTCGGCCCTGTATAAGTCATGTGGGTTAAAGGGTTATTAGACCACCCTATTGGGGGTCGGCCCTGTCAGCATTATGTTATGTGGTTAAGTTAAGGCCGACCTAGTAAAGGTCATTAGGCAAGTCAAGTCGAGTATAAATAGAGTGCGGGAGGCACTCTATTTGCTCATTCACTTTCTCACTCTTACACTCATTGGAGAGTGGTGCACTTGTGGTGGAGGAGAAGCTGCTACTAGGAGAAGACTATCTCTTATGCTTGGGTTGTATCATTGCTCTATCTATCTCTGAGGAAGTTGTGGGGTTTTTCACCTTTATGGTTTTCCCCAGTGAAACTCTGTGTGTCTATTGTCTCTTGTGTGCTTGCATTATTATGTCCATGATTGATATGCTATAGATATGTTGTACATGTTGTTCTCTCAATTAAGATCCTAGATCATATTGAAGTAAATTCTGAAAAACTAACAAGGTATCAGAGCTAGCCTAAAAGAAGGCATGGTATGGCATTTATGACACTTGTTGCACTTGCGAAGCTAGGGCTTGATATAGCAAAAACCAATCATCATAGCACTTTCACTATAAATCCATTTTGGAGAAGTTTCAGGATCCGAAACTTTTACAGGTCGAAAATAAGATCCCAATGTACCTTGTGTCCGAAGCACAACTTCAAATTCATTGTACTTTGTGTTTTATGATCTGTACAATCTAGGGTTTCTGCCTCTTCCAGATCTCAGTCATAAACAGTTGACCTAGGCAAAAAGGTCACAACTTGGGCTAGGAAGCTCCAAATGAAATTTCATAAAAAGTGACAGGTAGGGCACGGACTGCAGTTTCTCAGGTAAGGTTTTCAGAGGCCGAAATTGAATCAGTGACACGTGGCACTCCATACAAGTTCGCTCTCCTGTTTTATCCCATAAACAGGTCACGTTGCAACAATTGGCATAACTCTCTCTCAGAAAATCCAATTGAGGTCAGACCTATGGGGTTGGAAAGATGACAGGTCAGGTTACCACAGGTCGCAGTTTCAGACCCTGTGGATTCGTAATTTCGGAGTTACACCACAAACAATCAGGTGCATATTTCTGTCAAAACATAATTGGATTTTGAGCACCTTCATTCATGGCTCCGAGAATTTAGGGTTTCGGAGAATGTTGGAATTTTTGTATCGGAGACCACGGCTGAATGCTCCTCATGAAAATCGAAATTTAGAGACCAAGATCGAATTTTTTGGTTGGGCAGAGGGCCGGGCTTGATCAAACCCTAGTTCGGGACTTTGATCGGAAAAGTGGAAAATTAGGGCTTCTGCAAAAATGGGAACTTTTGAAATCTGTGACCATAGCTGGAAGCTCCTTGGAAAAATCGAAGTTTAGAGCTTTGGATCAAACTATTTGGTTGAGTGAAGCTCCGGGAAACTCAAACCCTAATTCAGGGTCCTCCCGAGTGAATCCGGAAGATTGAAAAGCAAATTTGAGGGGTGAAACTTTGCAGTTTCCAAATTCCGAGTATACCAGCTTGATCAACTCATCAAGGTGCATCTTTCTATCCTTTCAGAAGTTTGAAATTCAAAGTTTGAATTTTTAGGGTTTCCCTAACAAACCCTAATCCAGCTCCAGATCCAGTTTCTGCAAATCAAGTGGATTGGGTTAATCCTAGAAGAAAATGGATTAGTCACCTGCATAAGTGAAGAAGTTCCTGTTTCAGAGGGAGTTGAGGCTAAGGCCTTACATAAGAAGATTACAAGCAATCTCGACAAGTATGACTTATCCAGTGTTGTATGAGGTTGATGTTGTATGCTAACATGAAAGATACATCAAGAAAGACAAATCATGTTCTAGTTCAAGAACATATGACCATTGTGACATGAAGACAAAGATTCATCCATTGTCATGGATCACATAGAAGATCTACTTACGAGGTATGTATAACTTGGTTCTATAATGATTAACCTATGAGATATGCAGGTTACTAACACAAGTCATTGAAGAGAACAAGAAGACATTGCTAGACATAACTAGCAAATATGATAACCAAGTATGTTTTTCCTATATCAAGTTAGAATCCTACCTTGTGTTAGGATCTTATACTGTTGTATGGTTGATAATGATTATTCATGAAGTTAGAAATGTAAGTAATCAAGGGTTTATGCATATTATGTCTCTTACCTTGATTGATGATATGACTAACCAGAAAAGTCCTTTAGTCAAATAAGAATATGCATGAGTAAAGAAGTATTCCCTGAAACCTTGAATATTAATGTTTATTATCTATGTTTGAAATGATCATGACTATACATGTTTAAGATTATTGTGTTTTGATAGTATTGAGATTATACTAATGAATGTATGTATGAGACCTCGAGGATAACACAATGATGATACTAGTAAGTATGCATAGTGATCGAGTATGGATATAAGTTCAAAGACAGGTAATCCAGATCAAGAGGGAGCACACTCCAGTAGTTCCTGCAAGGAAGCAAATATTGAGAGGGAGTCCACCCTACAAACCAAACAAAGATTAGTATTTAAATTGTCATTTCTTGCATATTTGTTTGTTTAAATAATATTGTTCAATGATGTATATGCTTATGTTTCTAGACTCAGGGTGTGTATTATGCATATTAATTAATTGCATCAATGAACAGTATACTACTAATATGCATGTGATGGGTAAGTGGCCTATGGCACTGTACAACATTCCATTGCTACTTACCTAAAATGAAACCTCTTTGCTGACATGTTGGGAGTAGTGCAAACTCTTAACAATGTTCTGGTAGAGATTGGAAGGCATCTAGAAAGTTACGGGATATCGATAAATGTTGTATTGAAGCATTGGCTAAAATAATTGCATGATTGTATGACATATTTCTTTATGTGTAAGAATTTGTACTGAAAACTATGAGAAGTTTCTAATCATGCAATTTAACTTGTTTTGTAGGAAAGATCGTATACAAGCACCTACAAAAGAAGGACTGCAACATTTGTTCCAGCAACAAAGTTATCTATTGAAAATATTGAATATATTGAAGTTCTCAGGATCCAGGAAGAATGCCATGATCCGTCGATCATGAAGAATGATGTTTGGGATGTGGTCCCAAGACCTGAAGGGAAGTCTGTTGTGACTTCCAAGTGGATCTATAAGATCAAGTATGCTGCAGAAGGCAGCATAGAGAAATACAAAGCAAGTGATGAAATGGAAGATACACCAGATGGATGTCAAGACAGCTTTCTTGCTTGGTGTTCTTCAGATTGATGACACTTCGAGGAAGAAGTTATGGACACATTTGCTAGAGCCATTCCAAGCATGGTGAGAGGAGGATCCTTCCCATGGCTGTGGATGTAAGCGCTGGATGATGAGCATCATAACGATGCTCCAGTTACTGCTCTGTATATGCATCATGTTGGATGCTTGTTATGATCAGTAGGATCATGTATATGTATTTGCATCATGTTGGATGCTTGTTATGATCAGTTGGATCATGTATATGTATATGCATCATGTTAGATGCTTGTTATGATCAGGTAGATCATGTATGATGATATACATCAGGTAGATACTTGGTATGCATCTGGTGAATGCACTGTATGATCAGGATGATCATGGATGATGAGCTTCAGGGTGTTGCTCCAGATGATATGCATCAGGATGATGCTGTGATGATGATCAGGATGATCATGTGATGATGTATCGTCAGATGATTGGGTCCTTGATGTACCTGACGAATACGAGACTAGATATCTGCTTTGCGGTGAACACCTTGAGCAAGTATTTGACAGATCCAAGACATGTTGACCTGATAGCTGCAAAGCATATTCTGAGGTACCTGAAGGGTACAGTTGACTATGGGCTCAAGTATGAGGCGAATCAAAAGTTTAACCTGGTGGGTTATGTTGATTCGGATTGGGCAGGCAGTGCCATTGATTGAAAGAGCACTTCGGGGTGCTGCTTCAGTATGGGATCCGGTATGATCTCTTGGTTTAGCAGGAAGCAGTCCTGTGTGGCCCTGAGTACAACCGAAGCAGAGTATGTCGCAGCTTGTTCGGCTAGTTGTGAGGAAGTATGGCTTAAGAAGCTACTGTCTTATTTGTTTTGATCTCCAGTTGAGTGCTACTTGTATATATTGCGACAACCAGAGTTGTGTGAGAACCCGGTGTTCCATGACAAGTCGAAGCACATTGAGATCAAGTTCCACTATATCAAGGATATGGTGCAGAGAGGAGCAGTGAAGCTCCTGTATGTTGCGACGGACGAAGCAGATAGCCGATGTGTTGACCAAGCCGCTGGCCAAAGTGAAGTTTGAGTACTTCAGAGAGAGACTTGGTGTACTTCAGATCGAGATTCCTTCCAAGGGGAAGTGATGAGTCCGGAGACACAGATGCACACGAGCCATTCTCACATAGTGGTAGGTAGGTCCTCCTATGGTGCAGATGTAAGGGCTGGGGCCATTCTCACATGGTGGTAGGTAGGTCCTCCCATGGTGAGATATAAGGGCTGTTGGGCTTTTCCGACATGATGGTAGGTAGTTCCTTCCATGGTGACATGGTGATAGGAGAGTCCTCTCATGGTCGTTGATGTAATTGTCGGGCTTTTCCGACATGATGGTAGGTAGTTCCTTCCATGGTGACATGGTGATAGGAGAGTCCTCTCATGGTCGTTGATGTAATTGCCGTGCCTTTTCGACATGATGGTAGGTAGTTCCTTCCATGGTGACATGGTGATAGGAGAGTCCTCTCATGGTCGTTGATGTAAGTGTTGGGCCATTCTGACATGGTGGTAGGTTGGTCCTCCCATGGTCGTTGATGTAAGTGCTGTGCCATTTCGACATGGTGGTAGGTTGGTCCTCCCATGGTCGTTGATGTAAGTGTTGTGAGCCTTTCACAGATGGTAGTAGGTTGGTCCTCCCATGCTGGTGAGTGTAAGTGCTATGTGTGTGCATCTGGGTTGTGCTCCGTGGACGATAACGATGATATGAAGACGATGATGTGACAGTATGGTACACAGGTTTTGCAGAGGCATATGATCAGCCTTGAGATGCTCTTACAGGTTTTGCAGAGGCAGTGTAATCAGTCCTGGGAGATCTTGCAAGTTTTGCAGAGGCAGTGTAATCAGTCCTGAGGTGTACCTACTTGATGGCTTGCTCGCTGAGATGACATGATCAGTATGATCATGAGTATCAGGATGATACTTCGTGGCCGTGGACAGGTTGTGCAGTCGCATGTAAAAGATCCTGGGAGATCCGATAGGTTGAGCAATATGCTCGTAATCAGTCCTGGGATTCTCTTTCGAGGTTTTGGCTTAACGCACGTAATCAGTCCTGAGGACTCCACAGTATGGCTAGTGATGATGAAGACCTACAGGTGGTGGGCCTACATCCAGTATGAAAAAGGACTGGCTCTGTAGAACTTCCTATGACGAGTAGATGAGAGATTGATTGAGATAGCAGCAACAGTGACGATGACGATGATTCGATGATGATGATCCAGTGACGATGATCCAGAGAAGAAGACTTGTGCTAGAATACATGTGTCGAGAAATACCTTCCTAGTTAAGAGGGAGTGTTGATGTATTTGTAACTTCGGAATGTATTTCATATATGTATATTGTATTCCTATAGAGATGTTAATATTCCTCTATACGTAAGTGTTTGTATTCCTATAGAGATGTTATTATTCCTCTATACGGAAGTGTCGTCATTTATATTGTAAGTGTCATAACTTATACTTGATGGGTTATTAGACCACCTTGTTGGGATCGGCCTTGTATAAGTCATGTGGGTTAAAGGGTTATTAAACCACCCTATTGGGGGTCGGCCCTGTCAGCATTATGTTATGTGGTTAAGTTAAGGCCAACCTAGTAAAGGTCATTAAGCAAGTCAAGTCAAGGATAAATAGAGTGCGGGAGGCACTCTATTTGCTCATTCACTTTCTCACTCTTACACTCATTGGAGAGTGGCGCACTTGTGGCGGAGAAGAAGCTGCTGCTAGGAGAAGACTATCTCTTATGCTTGGGTTCTATCATTGCTCTATCTATCTCTGAGGAAGTTGTGGGGTTTTTCACCTTTATGGTTTTCCCCAGTGAAACTCTATGTGTCTATTGTCTCTTATGTGCTTGCATTATTATGTCCATGATTGATATTCTATAGATATGTTGCACATGTTGTTCTCTCAATTAAGATCCTAGATCATATTGAAGTAAATTCTGAAAATTCTGAAAAACTAACACAAGGTGATGTAGCTACAGAAGGCAAGTCCACACCACTCCATCCTAAGCCTCCATGGACTCCATCTATCCAAAACAAAGTACTCCACTAGGTCAACTACCACCTGGAAGTACATTTGTCGAATCCCTAGACATCCTCGAGCCATTTACAATCCTCTGAACAAGAATCCAAGTTTCCACATGCCATATATAGCTTGAAGCCCTCCTCCATGATGCACAATACTCCACATACCATATACGGTGTTCTCCAACCAAGTGAATCCTCCATCTGGCCATCATGAAGTGCATCCACCATCCAAGCAAGAGATCTCCAATGCCCAAGGGAAGAACATTGAGTGAGCAATCAAATGAGGTCAAGCATCCACTAAGCAAGCTATCTCAAGTGTCCATATCCATCACAGACCATCTCTCATGCTACAATCCATCTCAGACCATCCAAGGGTTGAAGTGTCGTTGAACATACACCATGTACACCAAATCTCATGAAGCACCCCCAAACATGGTGTAAATACTTTGAAGTAACATGAAAATCTAAAAATAGCTTACTTAGTGATTGCTTGACCTCAGTTAGGTGCTCGTATGACATTCTTCCTTAGGGCATTGGAGATCTTCAAACAACTTGGTGATATTGTACATGCTGGCCACATGCAAGAGGATGCTTGCTTGAAGAACACCCTGCATTGGAAGAGGAACATTTAGTATTCAGAAGGAGGGCATTGAGCCCCATACTACATGGGGTAGCTTGGATTCTTGCATGGAGGCATGGAGTTGACTTGGGGACATCTGGGTTGTGATAGTGTTCATGTAGGGAGAGTGGACCCAGTGGCGTATGTTATGCCCCAGATTGTTTGCACTGTGCAGCGTGCCTTTCAAGATATACCGAAGTGAAGGGGCCTTTTGCCATTGTAAAAGGCCAATTATGGGATTTTTTATGTAAAAGTGTTGGTCTAGCAGGGCTCAAGACCCTTGGTCTAGTCATGGCAGGTCCTCTTAGTTTTCATTTCAAGGATTATTGACTTAGTGGCTTTGCTAACTACCCCTTGATGGGCGGAAGTCCCCCATCATGTTGGGCATTTGTGCCCTAAATTGGTGCTCTGGTACTTCTTGGGATGGATCCATTAGGACACATGGCTCAAGGGTTCCTAGCCACACTTGTGTTTATGCTATGTAGAAGGTGAATACGCTTGTAAGGGTTGTCATACTCGCTTTAGCACACCTCATCTATGCCCACTTGGACCTCTCTTTTCATGGATTACCCCTCCTCTTGGTCTCCACATGCAAGAATGTTGATAACGTCATCCTTTGAAGGAGGCCTTACCTTGCTAAAAAGGAGGACATTGAGGGACAAGCACATTGTTGGAGTTAGTTGGGGCATGACATCCTCCTCCAGCGCAACACTTCAATTGGTTGAATCCATTTGCATCATTTTATCATTATTTTTAGTCTTTTGTGGTTTAGTCCTCGGCTTGTGGGTGATAAACCCTAAATTTAAGTTATTTTATCTTTTAGTAAGGTAGGCTCTAAAACGCAAAAAGACTACAACGCCTCATATAAATAGAGGTTCCTAGCTCTCATTTGTAAACAAGACAAGAGTTCAAATATGATCTTATTTCTCTTTCTCTTGATATATTGGAGCTCTTAAGGCTATGTTCACCTCTCTTTTTGGCACTTATCTCTTGTGATGAATGGTTGGATGATGAAATCTTAAGGTATTGCTATCTCTCAAGGTTGATTCAAAGAATGGTTGTTATAACTCGTGACTAAGAAAGACCTAAGAACTCTCTCTTGCTCTTTCCTTGGTGGATGTCGATAAGATCTTTCAATTTTCTTGTTTGACATTGCAAGATAAAATAGGGTTTTGTTGGAATCTTGTCAATCTTGTTTCAGGAGACTTTCCTCTTGAAGGAGCTCTCCATAGTGGGGCCTTGGAGTTCATTGTTTGCCCTAATTAGGCTTAGGCTACTTTGACCCATCTGTTGATGTATTTGTAACTTCGAAAGATATTCACTTGTATATTGTATGTATTACATTTGTACTTTATTGTATCCCCAACGGAGATGTATTATTCCTCCGATTGGAAGTGTCATCATGTGTACTTGCAAGTGTCGCAAGTTATATTGTAAGTGTCGTAACTTATACTTGATGGGTTATTAGACCACTTTGTTGGGGTCGGCCCTGTATGAGTCATGTGGGTCAAAGGGTTATTAGACCACCCTATAGGGGGTCGGCCCAGTCAGCATTATGTTATGTGGTTAAGTTAGGGCCGACCTAGTTGAGTAAAGGTCAAGTGATGTAGTGTATAAATAGAGAGTGTGTCTCTCTCATTTTACACATTCTATTGTTCACTCACTTCGCATTAGTGAGAGAAGAGGAGGATGCGCACAAGTGGAGGAAGAGCATGCTGCTGTAGATATCTATCTCTTGGGTTTGATCATGGTGATCATTGTATTGATGCTTATTCTATCTCTAAGGAAGTTGCGGGGTTTTTCACCTTCTTGGTTTTCCCCGGTGAAATGTTTTGTGTCTCTTGTCTCTTGTCTCTTGTGCTTGATATGCTGTACATGTTGTTCTTTCAGTTAAAATCCTAGATCATAATGTATTAAATTCTGAAAAACTAACATCGTATCAGAGCTAGCCTGAAAGAAGGCATGGTATGGCATTTATGACACTTGCTGCACTTGTGAAGCTAGGGCTTGATATAGCAAAAACCAGTCATCGTATCACTTTCACTATAAATCCATTTTGGCGAAGTTTCTGAATCTAAAAGTTTTACGGGTCGAAGATAAGATCCCAATGTACCTAGTGTCCGAAGAACAGCATCTAATTCGCTATACTTTTTGTTTTATGGTCCGTACAATCTAGGGTTTCTGCCTCTTCCAGATCTCAGTCATAAACAGGTGACCTAGGAAACAAGGTCACAACTTGGGATAGGAAGCTCCAAATGAAATTTCGTAAAACGTGGCAGGTAGGGCACGGACTGTACTTTAACAGGTCCGATTTTCAGAGGCCCAAATTGAACCAGTGACACGTGGCACTCCGTACAAGTTCGCTCTCCTGTTTTATCCCATAAACAGGTCACGTTGCGACACTTAGCATAACTCTCTCTCAGAGAATTCATTTGAAGTCAGACCTGTGGGGTTGGAAAGATAACAGGTCAGGCTACCACAGGCAAAATTTTCAGACCCTGTAGATCTGAAATTTCGGAATTACACCAGAAACAATCAGGTGCATATTTCTATCAAAACAAAATTGGATTTTGAGCACCTTCATTCATGGCTCCGGGAATTTAGGGTTTCGGAGAATGTTGGAATTTTTTGGTTGGGCAGAAGGCTGGGCTTGATCAAACCCTAGTTCGGGACTTTGATCGGAAAAGTGGAAAATTAGGGCTTCTACAAAAGTTGGAATTTTTTAATTCTGTGACCATGGCTGGAAGCTCCTCAAGAAAATCGAAGTTTAGAGCTTTAGATCAAACCTTTTGGTTGAGTGAAGCTCCGGGAAAATCAAACCCTAATTCAATGTCCTCCCTAGTGAATCTGGAAATCTAAAAGACAATTTTGAGGGGTGAAACTTTGCAGTTTTCAAATTCTAAATATACCAGCTTGATCAGCTCATCAAGGCGCATCTTTCTATCCTTTCAGAAGTTTGAAATTCAAAATTTGAATTTTTAGGGTTTCTCTGACAAACCCTAATACAGCTCCAGATCCAGTTTCAGCAAATCAAAGTGGATTGGGCTAATCCTGGAAGAGAATGAATTGGACACCTGGATAAGTGAAGAAGTTCCAGTTCCAGAGGGAGATGAGGCTAAGGCCTTACATGAGAAGTCTACAAGCAATCTCGACAGGTATGACTTGAGGAGATACAGGTATGTTTTGAAATATGTTCATGATTAAGGTTATGATTGTCTTCATATTATTGAGGTTAGTAAAATATTGATTAATTTTAGACTTGTCTTATCACCCTAGTAAAAGTATGAATGCATGTATAGGGTTATGACATTTATGATTGTACTAATGCACCATGATGTTGTATGAGGTTGATGTTGTCCGCTAACATGTAAGGTACATCAAGAAAGACAAATCAAGTTCTAGATCAAGAACATTTGACCATGGTGACATGAAGACAAAGACTCATGAAGCTCTACTTACAAGGTATGTATAATTTGGTTCCACAATGGTTAACTTATGAGATATGCAGGTCACTAGCACAAGTCATTTAAGAGAACAAGAAACATCATGTGGGTATGTTAGACATAACCAGCTAACATATTAATCCAGGTATGTTTTTCCTATATCAAGTTAGAATCCTACCTTGTGATAGGATCTCTTATATAAGTATACTTGGTATGATTGATAATGATTATTCATGAAGTTATAGGTTTGAGTAATCATGGGTTTAGGCATATTATGCTTCTTACTTTGATTGATGATATGACTAACCAGAAAAGTCCTATGGTCAAAAGAATTGTGATAAATTATCTATGTATGAAGTGATCTTGACCATACATGTTTAAGATTACTTAGAATCATAATGTTTTTGATAGTATTAAGATTATACTAATGAATGTATGTATGAGGCCACAAGGATAACACAATGATGATACTAATAAGTATGCATAGTGATCGAGGATGGATATAAGTTCAAAGATAGGTAATCCAGGAAGCAAAGATCAAGAGGGAGCACACTCCAGTAGTTCCTGCAAGGAAGCAAATATTGAGAGGGAGTCCACCCTACAACCAAACAAAGATAAGTATTTGAATTGTCATTTCTTGCATACTTGTTTGTTTAAATAATATTGTTCAATGATGTTCCTAGACTTAGGGTGTGTATTATGCATATTAGAATAATTGCATTAATGAACAGTATAATACTAATATGCATGTAATGAGTAAGTGACCTATGGCACTGTACAACATTCCATTGCTACTTATCTAGAATGAAACCTCTTTGCTGACATGTTGGGAGTTGTGCACACTCTTAACAATGTTCTAGTAGAGATTGGAAGGCATCTAGAAAGTTACAGGATATGGATAAATGTTGTATTGAAGCATTGGCTAAAATAATTGCATAACTGTATGACATATTTCTTTGTGTAAGAATTTGTCTTGAAAACTATGAAATGTTTCTAATCATGCAATTTAACTTGCTTTGTAGGAAAGATCGTATACCATCACCTACAAAAGAAGGACTACAACATTTGTTCCAACAACAAAGCTATCTATTGAAGATATTGAAGTTCCCAGGATCCGAGATGAAGTAATGGAAGAATACCATGATCCGTCGATCATGAAGAAAGATTTTTGGGATGTGGTCCCAAGACCAGATGGGAAGTCTGTCGTGACTTCCAAAGATCAAGCATGCTGCAGATGGCAGCATAGAGAAATACAAAGCGAGATTTGTAGCTCGTGGATTCTCCCAGAAAAAGGGAATAGACTATGAAGAGACTCTTGCTCCTATTGCCAGATACACTTCCATCAGATCAGTACTTGCTCTGGCTGCAGTGATGAAATGGAAGATACACCAGATAGATGTCAAGACAACTTTCTTGAATGGTGTAGTCAAGGAGGAAGTGTATGTGGAGCAGCCACTTGGTTTTGAGACACATGACAGAGAGTCATATGTGTGCAGGTTGAAGAAAGCCTTGTATGGCTTGAAGCAAGCTCCTAGGACTTGGTATGGTGTAGGATAGACAGCTTTCTATCCAGTCTGGGCTTTACCAAGAGTAAAGCAGATTCCAACATTTACTACAAGGTTGAGGAAGGCAATCCAGTGATACTACTCTTGTATGTGGATGACCTGTTTGTTACAGGTTATGATAGATTGATTGTCGACATGAAGAGGAAGCTTGCTGCCGAGTTCGAGATGAAGGACTTGGGGATGATGAACTACTTTCTAGGCATGGAGGTGTGGCAGAGTGCAGATGGAATCTTCCTTGGACAAGGGAAGTATGCAGTAGAAATCCTGAAGAGGTTCAGGATGATGGACTGCAAGGCCATGGCCACACCTATGGCATCGAACCTGAAGCTTCTGTGTGATGCTTCATCTGATCCGGTTGATGTTACTGTGTATCGTCAGATGATTGGGTCCTTAATGTACCTGACGAACACGAGACCAGATATTTGCTTTGCAGTGAACACATTGAGCCAGTTCCTGACGGATCCCAGAGGTGTTCACCTGGTTGCTGTAAAGCATATTCTGAGGTACCTGAAGGGTACGGTTGATTATGGGCTAAAGTATGATGCGAATCAAAAGTTTAACTTGGAGGGTTATGTTGATTTGGATTAGGCAGGCAGTGCCATTGATCGGAAGAGCACTTCGGGGTGTTGCTTCAGTATGGGATCCGGTATGATCTCTTGGTTTAGCAAGAAGCAGTGCTGTGTGGCACTGACTACAGCCGAAGCAGAGTATGTCGCAGCTTGTTCGGCTAGTTGTGAGGCAGTATGGCTGAGGAAGCTACTGTCTGAGTTATTTGATCTCCCGTTGGATGCTACTAGTATCTTTTGCGACAACCAGAGTTGTGTGAAGCTATCTGAGAACCCTGTGTTCCATGACAGGTCGAAGCACATCGAGATCAAATATCACTATATCAGGGATATGGTGCAGAGAGGAGCACTAAAGCTCCTGTATGTTGCGACGGATGAGCAAATAGCCGATGTGTTGACCAAGCCGCTAGCCAGAGTGAAGTTTGAGTACTTCAGAGAGAGGCTTGTTGTACTTCAGATTGAGATTCCTTCCAAGGGGAAGTGATGAGTCCGGAGACACAGATGCACATGAACCATTCTCACATGGTGGTAGGTGTGTCCTCCCATGGTGTAGATATAAGGGTTGGGGCCATTCCGACATGGTTGAAGTGTGTCTTCCCATGGTCGTTGATGTAAGAGCTGTGCCATTCGAGCATGGTTGAAGTGTGTCTTCCCATGGCTGCGATATAAGTGCTGTGCCATTCGAGCATGGTTGAAGTGTGTCTTCCCATGGCTGCGATATAAGTGTTGTGCCATTCGAGCATGGTTGAAGTGTGTCTTCCCATGGCTGCAATATAAGTGTTGTGCCATTCGAGCATGGTTGAAGTGTGTCTTCCCATGGCTGCGATATAAGTGTTGTGCCATTCTCGCATGGTTGAAGTGTGTCTTCCCATGGCGTAGATATAAGTGTTGAGCCTTTCACGGATGGTTGAAGTGTGTCTTCCCATATCGATGAGTGTAAGTGCTGTGTGATGTGCATCTGGGTTGTGCTCCATGGACGATGAGGTGATCTGACGACGATGAGGTGACAATATGGTACACAGGTTTTGCAGAGGCATATAATCAGTCCAGAGATGCTCTTACAGGTTTTGCAGAGGCAGTGTAATCAGTCCTGGGAGATCTTGCAGGTTTTGCAGAGGCAGTGTAATCAATCCTGAGGTGTACCTACTTGATGGCTTGCTTGCTGAGATCACATCAGGATGATACTCTGTGGCCGTGGACAGGTTGTGCAGTTGCATGTAAAAGATCCAGGGAGATCCGATAGGTTGAGCTGTGTGCTCGTAATCAATCCTAGGATGCTCTTTCGAGGTTTTGCCATGACCACATGTAATATTGCCCTGGGAGATCCGATAGGTTGAGCTGTGTGCTCGTAATCAATCCTGGGATGCTCTTTTGAGGTTTTGCCATGACCACATGTAATATTGCCCTGGGAGATCCGATAGGTTGAGCTGTGTGCTCGTAATCAGTCCTGGGATGCTCTTTCGAGGTTTTGTGGAGGTCACATATAATATTGCCCTGGGAGATCCGATAGGTTGAGCAGTGAGCTCGTTAAAGTCCTGGGATGCTCTTTCGAGGTTTTGTTGACGCACGTAATAAGTCCTAAGGATTCCACAGTATGGCCAGTGATGATGAAGACCTACAGGGGGTGGGCCTACATCTAGCATGAAAAAGGGTTGGCTTTGTAGAACTTCCTATGACGAGAAGAATTATAAGATAGCACCAGTGATCGAGATGACGAGTACAGCAGTAGTGATGATGATCCAGCTCCAGTATCGAAGACTTGTGCCTATATGTATTGATGACTTGTGTCAAGAGAATACCTTCCTAGTTAAGAGGGAGTGTTGATGTATTTGTAACTTCGAAAGATATTCACTTGTATATTGTATGTATTACATTTGTACTTTATTGTATCCCCAACGGAGATGTATTATTCCTCCGATTGGAAGTGTCGTCATATGTACTTGCAAGTGTCGCAAGTTATATTGTAAGTGTCGTAACTTATACTTGATGGGTTATTAGACCACCTTGTTGGGGTCGGCCCTATATGAGTCATGTGGGTCAAAGGGTTATTAGACCACCCTATTGGGGGTCGGCCCAGTCAGCATTATGTTATGTGGTTAAGTTAGGGCTGACCTAGTTGAGTAAAGGTCAAGTGATGTAGTGTATAAATAGAGAGTGTGTCTCTCTCATTTTACACATTCTATTGTTCACTCACTTCGCATTAGTGAGAGAAGAGGAGGATGCGCACAAGTGGAGGAAGAGCATGCTGCTGTAAATATCTATCTCTTGGGTTTGATCATGGTGATCATTGTATTGATGCTTATTCTATCTCTGAGGAAGTTGCGGGGTTTTTCACCTTCTTGGTTTTCCCCGGTGAAATGTTTTGTATCTCTTGTCTCTCGTCTCTTATGCTTGATATGCTGTACATGTTGTTCTTTCAGTTAAGATCCTAGATCAGAATGTATTAAATTCTGAAAAACTAACACCATCTAGGGTTACTAGTCTATGCCCTAATTGGTAAATCTTGAATATCCAAATTGAGAAGGGGCATTGACTTTGATCTCTAGTTTCCCTAGGATTGAGGACTAAGGTCTAACCCCTTCTCTTCTTCATTTTTTATCAAAATTTTGTTTTATATATTGCAAAAAATACAAAAAATATAATATTTGAGAAAACCCTAAAAATATAGAAAATTCATATCTCAAAAAATATCATTAATTTGGAAATTGTGCTCCGCTGGATAAGTGTTCCCCAGGGGGTTTTGTGGTGGATTTTCAAGGGTGCCTTTTTTTTCTGTAGTTGGATTGAGAAATACACTTGATTTGTGTTAACTAAGGCTTTTTTTCGGATCCGTTATAGCAGGTTCAGCAGGTACATCAATCAAATCAGCAATCTTTGAAGGTCTAAAAAGGCAAGGAAAAGGCCTAGGGTTGACCCCTGGGGGTTGGGCATCTGTTGGATAAGTTTTAAGCGAGTCCACCATCTATTTGGGGGCTGATTAGGGCCTAAACCAGATCTGGTTATGCACTTTCTGATCTGATTTAGAGCTTCCCTTCACCCTCTGGAGGCATGTCAATTGCCCTAAGCCTCAACGTACATCTTATATGGTAAGTTGGCATTGTTTGGGTCAATTTTTCATCCATTTTTTGAAGTGTTATTCACTGCTGCAATTTTATAACAGCAGTAACATATTGAAGTTATCTATCTTGAAATTCATAGTAAAGTGTTTTAACTCCTTCCTCTCACCTAGTGTCATTTTATGCTTCATTGTTTTGACTCCATAAGACATTGGTCTTAGCCGAGAAGCTACTTGTGAAGGGTATTTGTGTGTTGTTGAAGTGATTGCAGATATCATTTATTGAGGTTAGGGACTACCCCTAGGTCTTAGGAGTTGACCTAAAGTGTTGAGGAGCTAGGATGTGGTGACAATGGGCACTAGCTTCCCCCGTGCTTACCTCTCATCGCACCGTAATCCGTGACCTTGGTCAAGGGTGCTAATTTGAGCGATAACAAGGTACATGACTTAGGAGGATCACTGGAGTCATTAGAGGCTTGGAGTTGGACACATCTCATGGTGCACCCTTGCATTGGAACCTTTCCAGTGTGCAATATCACCTTGAAGCTTGACATGTGTACCCTCGAAGTGTAGCGCTCCACATGTGTGAGCCTACTTGTGGCTTTGTAGGTTGCTTGCAAGGGTTTAGGCCCACATGTGTTTTGCTGGCCTCTCTTACCTCTCATAAAGATAGAGGAATGAGAGAGTCCTTTCATTCCTCATCATTGTACTTGTCTTCTTGAAGTGAAACGCTAGGGTTCATGAGGAAACCCTAGGAGAAGTCATGAAAGGGAAAGAGGACATCTTTGTTGGGAGCTTGCTCTTGTGAGATACTAGTGTTTACCCTTGTGAAGAAAAAATTGTAGTTGATGATCTTATAATTCTCATCTTTGTTCATTATCTTGAGTTAGAGATGTGACTAAGAGGAGCACACTAGCCTTCCTCTCTCTAGTTCATCTTCATTTATACTTTATCTCTTTGGTGTTAGGATCACTAGGGTTTCTTGGAGCTTCTTGTAGCATCCTGAACACTAGGCTTACGGTCTTGTCTCTTGGAGACTTGGAGATTGGGGTTTTGAGATGAAACCCTAGGTTTTACTTGTCGAAGAGAAGAAGAAAAAGAGATGTCTTGCCTTGGAAGACATCCGTGTATGATGCTAGCTTGTTGGAGATCCTTGATGTAAACTAAGGTTTTCACTGTTTTCCTTAGCTAGGGTTTTGGACAGCTAGAGGATTGTACTAGCCTTGGGATAAGGCTATGGAATGTACATGAACGAAGTTTCCAGCTGTCCAAAATTGTCTCTATTGCAGATTTGATTTTCAACCATCTATTTCTTCATGATTTTGTAATTTCCAGCACTTGTATGTCGTGCTGATTTGACATAACGCATAAAAATTTTAAGTGATTTAACATTACATTGAAGAAGATAGGGCAGATTTGTTGCTGTATTTACAGCTTTCATAAAGTGAATTTCATCTGTTTTACGCATGATAAGATTGCCCTAGAGGGCTGAAAATTGTTGGCAAGCTTTGGTATCTTTTCTCTTGAATTGTATAGTGGATTGGGGTTGTTCAGAGCTGAAATATTGTCCTTTGTTGCTGCTGTTTTATTTACATTTCATAACAGCCCTAAGGCTGAAAATTCACAGGGTTTAGACAGGAAAACTCTAGGAAAGAGGTGAAATTTCTGTTTTGCATTTAAAATCATAGAACACAGAAATTTCAATAAGGACTTAGGTAGATACAGTTATAACCTAAGCTCCTAATCCGCACAACCCCCAGAGACAAGAAGGAGATCTACAGTTGAGAAGAACTAAAGATTTGCTCTACAGGAACAATCCAAACACAACTTGAAGATTCAGACATGAAAAGAAAGAAGCGAAGAACGAACAGTAAAAAAGAGAAGACCCAAGAAACATATGATTTCTCCAAAATCTGTAGCTACTTTTATCACTATCAACTCTGCCCCCATTGAAGTCTGAACTAAGATCCTTTCCTCGAATAAATAATGGGACGCAAAAGTACACAAGATCTGCCCATATGGAGCACCTGCCTCCTGCCAAAAATATCTCAAAGAAAAGCCCAAAATATCTCCAATGTAGTGTGTCCTTCTGCCCGACCCCAGTGGAATTTTTTTGGCATAAAGAAGCTCTGAAAATAAAACTAGAAGAGCACCCACCAACTGTCGAAAATAGCATTCATATGTGTGAATATCAGGCAGTCCAACTGCTGGTTAAATTTGACATGAAATCAGTCTCAGAATAGAATTGAAGAGAGCACCCTCATCCTGATCTGCATGCTAACTTGGCACAGGAATCAGTGAATGCATGAACAAGGATAATTTTAGTAGAAAATCAGGCCCAAAACAAACTCTTGTGAGAACCCTCCACAAGCTGATATCATCCTTAAAAGTGTGCCCAGAATACTAAATACATCTGAGACGGAGAATGCTGCATACTGATAATATCTCCTCTAAGAGCAGCACGTCTCATGTATGCAAGTCAGGCCTAAAAGCCGTGCCTAAACATGCCAAATCAAAACCCTTTCAATAGTGCCTTATACATGCAGAATAAACACCAAATACAGTGCCTAACCAATACAGTCAATAACACCCATAGTCTGCTAAAAGTAAAGAGAGCGTCCTCATCTGTTAAATATATGAAGAAGAAAGAGCCATATCTGGATGTTGAATATTGATCAGAAAGATAAGTATACAAGCAAAGTCAAAACCAGTCTGAATCAAGCTCAATTAGGCACCTTTCTTTATCAAAGGAAAGTGCAGCAAATAGTGCCCATGACAGCACCTACATCAGTAAACTGTAACTATCTCATCGCCCATAACTGCACCCTTGTTTGCTGGCAATTTCTGTTTGGAATTAGTGGCCAATCTTGCACAAAAACAGTGAACTTGGTCTCGAAGTAAAGCTTTGGATCTTCATTAGACAGATGACTTTGCTTAGAAATCAAGCAACCTCAAAAAAACGCTGATATGCTTGAAAGAAGGGGCTGGAAAAGTTCCAAAGTCCAAACATGTCTGCTATGGCAGAAATCAGCAGGTCCTGATCTCCCTTGGGAGATGTATGCAACAATATTATCATGAAAGCACTCTTTCCAAGCAAGTACAGGCTTGAATTCCTTCAAAAAAATCTGATCTTAACCTCTCGATTTTGCTTGCAGGTACAGGGGTTAGTTAACAGCTCCCAAACCAACTCTTCAGAACCTAGAAGGAAGCATGAGAAACATTTTATCGTAGGGATTGAAACAAGAAAAAATGGCCTTTGATGGTTTGGAGAAATGTCCAAAAAAAAAGTGGGCTGAGGGACCGCGTTTTTTAGAAGATTGGAAATAGTCACAAAGACCTTTAGAGTCAAACTTAACTGGTGGATTCTGATCAATCCCCATGCCCTTTGGTGCAGGATACGGAGTTGGGAATACACTGGTGTAGCGTCCTCAGAGGATATCTTCAGAGGGAAAGGCTAGACCAATCATACAGGTAGCTATCCATGACCTCATACAGGTAGCTATATGAGGTCATGGATAAGGCCAATGAAGCTATCCGAATTTATTATGGGACCAAGGGTGAGGAGGTAAAGCTCAAATACAAAATGATCTGGGGTCTGATAGATGATAGATGGAACAATATGCTCCATCGTACCATTCATGCAAATGGGGTCTACCTCAGGCTCAACCTCTATATTTGTACTCCTATAAATTTAATTTCGATGGCAAGGTTGTGGAAGGATTCTTTGCTATCCAGATGAACACTTAGCCATACAGAATGAAATGGGGTTGTATATGAAATCTGCCAAATTATTTGGCTTGGACATGGCAGTCTATGGAAGGAAAACTGTGTTGCTAGACAAGCAATTTAGTTTAATTACAAATTTCTATGCAATTTTGTTTGTTTTATCTTTTTCCTATTTGGTAGAGGATAGTGTTAGATTTGATAAATATGTATTAACATGTAACAGGAATCTGACTAGTTTAAATCTTTAATCTCCTATCAATACAACCATCAGATAAATCAATAAACATAAAATGCAAGCTACAAGAAAGGGAAAAGAGAGGACAGATTTTACGTGGTAAAAACCCCAAGATGGAGAAACATCCACGGAAGGCTGATCTTCTTTTCTTCAGAAAACTTTCAATCACAACTTTTCAATATATGTCAAATGGGTCTCCTTCACCTCTATTATATATGCTAGGGGGGGTGGAAATATTATGCCTCATATTCTAGTGGGACCACTAGACATCATTACACATTCTTACAGATAAAATGTTATTTATTTCTTTTCTTTTATTATTTTGTCATAGATGTTTGATGGAGAAACCATGGTGGATAAACATCGAGTTTACAAATATTTGTCATTTGGGTGTTGGGACAAATTTGTAGAGCTTCAAGTTGCAAGTGCAATTGTGTATAATTGAAAAAATGCATGCAAGGGGATACAACAGGTTGAAATATCAATGCTAGAATCATATGGTCTTTGTCTAGTGCAATTTTCAATTGTTGGTGAGATTGTTGGAGAAACCACCTACTGCTGAGGCCATTTGCTTGGATGAAATTGTCCCCGTGTTTGACTAGGTGGTGGACTCTGAGAGGACTGTTATAGAAGATTGTCCTGGATGGTTAAATGGGAAGGATGAGTAGAAGAAGGTGGAAGAAGAGGATGTTCCAGACCACCCATTACAGTACAAGGAGTGTCAAGTACTAGCCTCAGTACCCACCACTAGACTTTTGACTATGGACACAGGGCCTTCCGCTGCAACAGGAGGACACATTACCTTTGCCGTAAAAGACATAAAGGGCATGATAGTAGAAGCCACCGACTATTAATGTACAACATCCACCATACATCTTTGCAATCTAATGCATCTCAAGGAAAACATCAGGGAAACCCCAAGCAATTCCCACATTTCGCAAGTTGTAACCAATGTAAACTGTCGACACTGATAACATCCGACCCTCTACGGACATCAAGTGAGGCCTGCAACAGAAATATATCTTTTTTCCATATCTATCTGACAAATGTGATTATTTAATGCTGTGTTAGTTTATATTTAAATTTAAATGAAACCAAAATTGAAATATTTTACATTTGTCAATGCTTGCCAATTTTTCAATGACTTTTGAAATATTTTACATTTTTCAATGCTGGCCAATTTTCCTTAGTTTTCGGATTTTACAAGAGCCACCTTTTCGCATTCTGATTTTTGTAAAGATGGGAATAGTTACCCCTCAGCCCCTGTTCCTGAACCAAAGGAAGGTCATGTCATGAGGTACAGCCCCAATCTAGAGGCATATTTCTTTACGCAACTTCCTATATATGCCTACCTTTGGTATAAGGGGCCATGAAGAGAACACAAGTAATCACCCCCAATTTTCAAATTGCACGCCGAAACTAATTCATCTACAACTCCACCGCCTATGAGCTTCTGACCATATGCTCACTCTATCGAATTACTTTCTTTCATTGCATGTAATGAATTCCACAACAATCTCAACCGACAGAACAAACGGCCAGCAATAATCTTCAAGCATTAAAAATAAAATTAGTACATACCTTGCAGAGCAATGCGGAAAATTGGGTTCTATCCGCAATGCCATGACAATCCCCCCCCTCCTATGTTTTCACCCAGTTCACAAGCTTCCACGACCAATACAACCACCCTTCTCTTCTTCCCGCGAAAAACAGCGTTTGGCTCTTTAAAATCCCACATCCATCGAATCCATACAGAGTCCTTTATGCCTTTTCCACCGGGAAATCGAGCCTAGGCCCCTCAAAACTGCATTCCATACAGAGTCCTTTACACCTTTTTCACCTGGAAATCGAGCCTAGGCCCTCAAAACTGCATTCCATACAGAGTCCTTTACGCCTTTTTCACCGGGAAATCGAGCCCAGGCCCTCAAAATTGCATGGCTGAATTCCGCAATCTATTCAAAGAAATAAACAATGTATATATGTTTGGATAATAACAGGAACTGGGCTCAATGGATTCTGCACGTAGGTGGAGAGGTGGAAAATTAAATTCACATGTGGATCATTTGACGCCTCGTAAATGGCCTACACGCCTTCCACACATTCCGTTCACGACATCTTCGATAGGTTCGTCTTCACCGAAACAACTGGTTCTGCCGGTGGCACTGACCAATACAGTGTCCACCTGCCGGTTGTTGGCGATCAACGTGAGAGTAAAGACATAGCTTTGTGAAGTCGACTAAATTTGGTTTGCACACATAGTTGTTAAGAGGGAGATTGATCATTTTTATTCATTGCACTTTTCAAATATTTTCATTTCAAATTTCACTTCATAAATCTGGCTTGATTCGCTATGTTTCATCCCAAGTTCAGGTTTGAATTTTTCATATACATGTTTCACTTCTTATGACTTATCTTGTCTTGCTTATGTCACTCGGTTGTTTCAAATAATGAGGATCGATGGTACAAATGTGTTTCTCTTTTAAGGTTTGAATCAATTATAAACATGTTTCACCTTTTGTGGTTTAACTTTCCTATGTGAATCAATTATAAACATGTTTAACCTTTTGTGGTTCAACGTCTCTATGTGAGTAGGTTGTTTCAAGTATTTGGGACATTGTTTATGTAAGTGGGTTGTTTCATGTAGTTAGGACTCAGTGCATGTTTTGGGTGACTTTGGTATAATAGAGATACCTTCACTAGCAATGTTTACAATCACTCCTACTTATTTGTGCATTGGGTGTGTATTATGAGTAATCTCGCATGCATAACAATTGTGAAACATAAGTGGTTTATAAGGCGCATAACAATTGTGAAACATAAGTGGTTTATAAAGGTGTGTAACAATTGCGAAACATAAGTGGTTTAAAAAGGCACTATCTACACCAAAGCTTTTGCCAGTTTGGATGTTAGTTTTGTACTGCAAGTATAACTATAGTCATTGTTTCATTATTTTTTAGTTACACGTAATTAAGAGAGTAAGCTAATCTTGAATCAAAATGACCCTCTTTTTGGCCACAAATCTAAATTCTAAGAATACAACATAAATTTTAGGCATGAGCAATGTTCCACTATGATCCAAGTTTTGTGCATGGTGGGACAACTCCCTTGGAAGTTTTGCACAATTCTAAATCGACCTATATCGTCGAAAATTTGATCAAAGTTACGGATTAATCAGAAATCTAACTTCCTCTATCAACATATTCTAACAACTTCAGGGAATTTTGCTACAGTATTAGATTGATCCATGAACAAATTTTGCTACATCGATTTTGAATATAGTTAGCATGTTATAATTATAGAATTGGCATATTTATGCTCTTATCATTTAAAAACCCTAATTTCAAGGCTTTGGACCCATGCTGGGCATTTTATGCCCTTGCTATTGTATTTCATCACACAAAATATTTGAACACGAGTATTGACAGAATACGATATTTATACACTATGTACACTCGATTACATGAACAAGGTATTTTGGGATCCTAATTTGCCTTGTCTTACCTTGCAACTCTTCTTGGAACCCTTTTGGCCATTGTTGGAACCCCCTAGTCCTTTTAGAGTCCCCATCTTGCCTTGGTTTTTTTCTTTACTACTTTGGGTTTATGTGTGGTTAAATAGGTTGAAATTGATCAATTTAATTCCCTTAATTCAAGTTATGGATCTAGCCTCGAAAGAATATGTGTGCTTCCTAAATCACACTTTTCCATGATTTTAACATGTATCAAAACTCATTCTTGATAAGGGTGCAGAATCTTCAAGGGGTTGTGCCTTTCTCTTGTTCCAATTTTAAATTGGTGGTATCGCTCCTCGTATTAAGAGGGGATTTTTGTAGCAATGGTGAAACCGTGCTCCTACAACGTCTTAGATGACTTAACAGAGTTTTTGGGATCATCTTTTGAAAAAATCCCCTTCGTATCCACTTTCATTAAGGAGTTGAACTATGGAAAATTTTGTTAAATTTATTCTTGTCAATATTGATTCCATGAACTAGACCAACAATATGAGGGTTTGATTTGTTGAACACATTCCACCACAATACTCATTCATGTACCTTCATTCCCTTTTAATGGCATTTATTTACTTTTAGTAGTGCTCCATATTCTATTGTGGCTCTACCGATACATTTGAGCTCAAGAAATTCAACATTCTTTTGTTAGAGGGGAACTCTTTTTTATTCTATTACCATTTTTTATTATTTTTTCAAGCAAATAATCTCGACCCACCCTCGCATACTTAAGTGAAAAAAGGGCGTTGGTACTAGGGAAACCCTAGCAAAGCACTCCATCTCCTTCTCCAACTTTTCTAAATGGAAGGCGAATCAACTACCAACCAACAAAGCAAGTAATAATCCCAAAGGACCCAATGGGATTTTATCTTTAGACATTTGTGGACTTGCCACGAGAGTGTCTACTTTAAAACTAACCCTTGGAGCTATTCATAGTTGAATTAGTTAAAAATATATATTAGACTTGTAACTACATTCTTATTGGTTAGTTACATTATTATGATATATGGTTGGTTTGGGGTTTTATTTATTATCTCTTTCATTGAAATTGCATTTGAAATGTTATATTAGGAAGAAACCTTAGCAGCTATGCCCATTTTTTTTAAGCTCCAAGTTCATGGTAACTTGTAAGAGAGTTGGCAGAGTGCACCTTCCTTTCTCGAGGACATATTTTTTAGTTTCACCTTTTGCGGGTAACCCTTGGTGTGATCCTCTCTTCTTGCTTGCACTTTTTTGCCAAGCATGGTGGGATTACTTTGTTTTCTTATTTATTGTTTATAGTTGTGCACCAGCCATGAGAACTTGCTAGACTTTAGTTTATAACTTTCTTGATGCACTTTTCCACTTTACATGTGTGATTTCGTGTGATTATAAGTTTTCATGTAGAAATAGAGGTCTTAAATCTGAAATTCATCGGCATCGGTAGCTCTATCTGAACCCATGTCAAATGGGAAGAATTATAAGAACTTATAGGCAAAGAAATGTAGAATGAAGGTGGCATAGATGTTTATGATAGTCAACACTTTGCCCATGTTAATTTGGAATGCCCCTTAAACCCTATGTTCACACAAGACATCCCCATAATTACTTCCATTCGTACCCACCCAATCTAAGATGTAAACACTCATATTTCCTCTCAACCTAATTTCACATTTACATCGATAGTTTTATTCCTTCTTCCTTATACATCCATCCTGTAATTTATGCCATCATTCAACTTTGGGATTCTTCTTACACCTTATGGTTCAACATCAACCCTCTTGTGCCATGGGTATACTCCAAGTCTACCTCAAAACTCCACATCTCATGTTGTCCTTGAAGTTGCTATCAATCCTATCCATGTAAAATGTATGGTCTCACACATGGGACATCTTTCAAATACCCTTTTGTGTCCACGCATGGAGTGGTTTCTCAACCCTTTATATCATCTAATGAAGTAAATTCTTAACCCCACACCTCTACCCTCTTCTCTACATCAATCTATTTTCCATTCCTCTCATATGATGCATTTTCAAGGCAATTCCATAGTGATGAAGGGATAAAGTCCCTTTCTTTGAAAGTATGTTCAATATCAACCCTCTCATGCCATGGGTATACCTTTGAATCTACCTCAAAACCTCCACCTCCACCTCCATGTCTCATGTGTTATTTTTTTCAGCATTTAATTCAATCTGAACTAGGATCTTAACTGAGAGAACAACATGTACAACATATCAAGCATAAGAGACAAGAGACAAGAGACACGAAGCATTTCACCGGGGAAAACCAAGAAGGTGAAAAACCCCACAACTTCCTCAGAGATAGAATAAGCACCAATACAAAGATCACCAAGATGAATCCCCAAAAGATAAATGTCTGCAGCAGCTACTCCTCCTCCACTTGTGCGCACTCCTCCTCTCTCTCACTATTGTGAAGTGAGTGAATGAGTGAGTAGAATGAGAGAGACACACTCTCTATTTATACAATGACTTGACTTGCCTTTTACTCTAACTAGGTCGACCTCCCTTAGGAGAGTCTAATAACCCATTACCACTTGTTACTGGACCGACCCCACTAGGGTGGTCTAATAACCCTTTAACCCACATGACTCATACAGGGCCGACCCCACCAAGGTGGTCTAATAACCCATCAAATACAAATGACGACACTTACAATGTAACTTGCGACACTTGCAAATCCAAATGACGACAGTTCCAATCGGAGGAATAATACATCTCCGCTGGGGATACAATAAAGTGCAAATGTAATACATACAATATACAAGTGAATATCTTCTGAAGTTACAAATACATCAACACTCCCTCTTAACTAGGAAGGTATTCTCTTGACACAAGTCATCAATACATATAGGCACAAGTCTTCAATACTGGAGTTGGATCATCGTCATTGGATCACTGGAGTATCATCGTCACTGTTGTTGTACTCTTCATCTCGATCACTGGTGCTATCTCTCAATTCTTCTCATCATAGGAAGTTCTACATAGCCAACCCTTTGTCATGTTGGTTGTATGCCTAGCCTCCTCTAGGTCGTCATCATCTCTGCGAACTAGCCATCCTATGGATCTCAGGACTTATTACGTGCATCAACAAAACCTCGAAAGAGCATCCCAGGACTTTTACGAGCACACAGCTCAACCTATCGGATCTCCCAGCTCAACCTATCGAATCTCCCAGGATCTTTTACATGTTACCACCACAAAACCTCGAAAGAGAATCCCAGGACCCTTACGAGCACACAGCTCAACCTATCGGATATCCCAGGATCTTTTACATGTGGTCAGGAAAAACCTTAAAAGAGTGTCTTGCAACCTGCAAGATCTCTAAAGAGCATCCCAGGACTTTTACGAGCACACAGCTCAACCTATTGGATCTCCAGGACTAATTACATGCCTTCTGTAGCAAAACCTCTAAAGAGCATCCCAGGACTTTTACGAGCACACAGCTCAATCTATTGGATCTCCAGGACTAATTACATGCCTTCTGTAGCAAAACCTCGAAAGAGCATCCCAGGACTTTTACGAGCACACAGCTCAACCTATCGGATCTCCCAGGATCTTTTCTATGCTACCTGTAGAAAACCTCGAAAGAGCATCCCAAGACTTTTACGAGCACACAGCTCAACCTATCGGATCTCCCAGGATCTTTTCTATGCTACTTGCACAACTTGTCCACGGCCACGGAGTATCGACCTGATACTCATGATCCACCTGATCATCCTCACACGGAGCATCCTCCCGATGCTCATGATCGTACTGATCATCATCATACAAAGAACTACCCTGATGTAAATGATCCAACTGATCATCATCACAACATCGTCCCGATGCATATCATCTGGAGCATCATCTTGATGCTCATCACACATGATCGAATTGATCATACAAAGCATCCACCTGATGCATACTCATCACACATGATCGAACTGATCATGCAAAGCATCCACTTGATGCATATCATCACACATGATCGAATTGATCATGCAAAGCATCCACTTGATGCATATCATCACATATGATCATCCCGATCATCATCAAATAGAAAATCATCTGGAGCATCGTCCTGATGTTCATCACACAACGCTTACATCCACAACCATGGGAAGGATCTTCCTACCACCATGCTTGGAATGGCTCCTGCAAATGTGTTCCATCACTTCCTCCTCGACTTATCTTCTATCTGAAGAACACCAAGCCTCTCTTTGAAGTACTCGAACTTCACTCTGGCTAGTGGTTTGGTTAACACATCTGCAATCTGCTCATCCGTCGCAACATACAGGAGCTTCACTGCTCCTCTCTACACCATATCCCCGATATAATGATATTTGATCTCGATATGCTTCGACTTGTCATGGAACACCGAGTTCTCTAACAACTTCACATAACTCTGGTTGTAACAATAGATAGAAGCAGCATCCAACTGGAGATCAAACAAATCAGACAGTAGCTTCCTCAGCCATACTGTCTCACAACTAGCCGAACAAGCTACGACATACTCTGCTTCGGCTGTACTCGGTGCTACGCAGGATTGCTTCCTGCTAAACCAAGAGATCACACCTGATCCCATACTGAAGTAGCACCCCGAAGTGCTCTTCCTCTATGCAGCATTGCCTTCCCAATCTGAACCAACATAACCCTCCAGGTTAAACTTTTGATTTGCATCATACTTGAGCCCATAATCAACCGTACCCTTCAGGTACCTCATAATATGCTTTACCGCAATCAGGTGAACATGTTTAGGATTCGTCAGGAACTAGCTCAATGTGTTCACCGCAAAGCAAATATCTGGTCTCGTGTTCGTCAGGTACATCAAGGACCCAATCATTTGACGATACATCGTGGCATCAACCGACTCTGATGAAGCATCACTCAATAGATTTAGGTTCGATGCCATAGGTGTGGTCATGGCCTTGCAGTCCATCATCCCAAACCGCTTCAAGATCTCTACTGCATACTTCCCTTGTCCAAGGAAGATTCCATCTGCACTCTGCCACACCTCCATACCTAGAAAGTAATGCATCATACCCAAGTCCTTCATCTCAAACTCGGCAACAAGCTTCCTCTTCGTGTTGGCAATCAACCTATCCTCACCTATCACAAACAGGTCATCCACATACAGTAGAAGTATCACTGGATTGCCTTCCTCAACCTTGTAGTAAAGGTTGGAATCCGTTTTACTCTTGGTAAAGCCCAAACTGGTCAGGAAGCTGTCTATCCTGTCGTGCCATGACCTCGGTGCTTGCTTCAAGCCATACAAGGCTTTCTTCAATTTGCACACATATGACTCCCTGTCATGTGTCTCAAAACCGAGTGGCTTCTCCACATACACTTCCTCTTCGACTACACCATTCAAGAAAGTTGTCTTAACATCCATCTGGTGTATCTTCCACTTCATTACTGCAGCCAGAGCAAGTATTGTTCTGATGGAAGTGCATTTGGCTACAGGTGCAAAAGTTTCTTCATAATCTATCCCCTCTTTCTGGGAGAAGCCACGAGCCACAACCTTGCCTTGTATTTCTCTATGCTGCCATCTGCAGCATGCTTGATCTTATAGATCCACTTGGAAGTCACAACATACTTCCCTTCTGGTCTTGGGACCACATCCCAAACATCATTCTTCATGATCGACTGGTACTCCTTGATCATGGCATCCTTCTATTACTGCATCCCGGATCCTGGGAACTTCAGATTCTTCAATATCTTCAATAGATAGTTTTCTTGAACTTCGTTGCTGGAACAAATGTTGTTGTCCTTCTTTTGTAGGTGATTGTACACGATCTTTCCTACAAGTCAAATTCAATTGCATGAATAGAAACTTCTTATAGTTTTCATAACAAAATCTTACACACAAAATATATATGTCATACAGTCATGCAATTATCTTAGCCAATGCTTCAATACAACATTTATCCATATCCCGTATTCACACGGTAACTTTCTAGATGCCTTCCATTTCTACCAGAACATTTGTTAAGAGTGTGCACAACTCCCAACATGTCAGCAAAGAGGTTTCATTCTAGATAAGTAGCAATGGAATGTTGTACAGTACCATAGGCCACTCACCCATTACTTGCATATTAGTAGTATCTTGTTCATTAATGCAACTTTTCTAATATGCATAATATACATCCTAAATATATGAACATAAGTATGTACATGACTGGACAACATCATTTAAGTAATCATATATATAATAAATGACAATTCAAATACTTAACTTTGTTTGGTTGTTGGGTGGACTCCCTCTCAATATTTGCTTCCTTGCAGGAACTACTGGAGTGTGCTCCCTCTTGATCTTAGCTTCCTTGTAGGAACTACTGGAGTGTGCTCCCTCTTGATCTTTGCTTCCTAGATTATCTGTCCTTGAATTTATATCCATCCTGGACCACTATGCATGCTTAAGTGTGCACTAGTGTCATCATTGTGTCATCCTCAAGATCTCATACATAATCATACATTCATTCATATAATCTCAATACTATCAAAACATTATGATTCTAAATAATCTTAAACATGTATGGTCATGGTCATTTCATACACAGGTAATTTATCACAAGCGTTAGTATCAAGGTTTCAGGGAGTACTTCTTTTGATTCATGCATATTCTTATTTGACCATAGGACTCTTCTAGTTTGTCATATCATCAATCAAAGTAAGAAGCATAATATGCATAAACCCATGATTACCCAAACTTATAACATCATGAATTATCAATCATACCAAGTATACTTATATAAGATCCTAACACAAGGTAGGATTCTAACTTGATATAGGAAAAACATACCTGGATTATCATGCTTGCTAGTTATGTCTAACATACCCACATAATGTCTTCTTGTTCTCTTCAATGACTTGTGCTAGTAACCTACATATCTCATAAGTTAACCATTGTAGAACCAAATTATACATACCTCGTAAGTAGAGCTTCTATGTGATCAATGGTTATGGACGAGTCTTTGTCTTCATGGTCATATGTTCTTGATATAGAACTTGATTTGTCTTTCTTGATGTACCTTTCATGTTAGCGGACAACATCATCCTCATACAACACCACAGTGCATTAGTACATTCATAAGTGTCATAAACCTAATCAATGAATGTCTTCTATCATTCACATGCATTCATACTTCTACTAGGGTGATAAGACAAGTCTAAAATTAATCAAGATTGTACTAACCTCATTAATATGAAGACAAACTTTAATTATGAACAGGTACCTATATCTCCTCAAGTCATACCTGTCGAGATTGCTTGTAGACTTCTTATGTAAGGCCTTAGCCTCATCTCCCTCTGGAACTGGAACTTCTTAACCCAATCCACTTTGATTTGGTGAAGTTGGATCTGGAGCTGGATTAGGGTTTGTCAGAGAAACCCTAAAAATTCAAACTTATGATTGGATGAAAAAATCTGCCTTGCTGAGCTAATCAAGATGGTATACTTCAAATTTGAAATCTCCAAAATTGACCCCTCAAAATTGACTTTGAAAGTTTCGGATATGCAACTTCTGTCAAATTCTGGTTTTCTGGTCAAAATCCCGAACTAGAGTTTGATAGAGCCCGGGGTTCTACCCAACCAAGAACTTCGATCTTGGTCTCTAAATTTCAATTTTGATGAGGAGCATCCAGCCGTGTTCTCAGATTTCAAAAATTCCAACTTTCTCTGAAACCCTAATTTCCCGCAGCAGTGACAAACCAAAAATGAAAGTGCTCAGAATCCAATTCTGTTTGGACATAAATATATTCCATATTGTTTATGATGTATCTCTTAAATTTTGGATCCTCAGGGTCTGAAACTTCGGCCTGTGGTAGACTGACCTGTCATATTTCCAACCCCACAAATCTGAGCTCAAATGGATTCTCTGAGAGAGAGATATGCCAAGTGTCGCAACGTGACCTGTTTATGGGATGAAACAATATAGCAAACTTGTACAGCGTGCCACGTTTCACTATTTCAACTTCGGCTTCTGAAACCCGAACTTGTGAAACTGCAGTCCGTGCCCTAACTATCACTTTTTACGGAATTCCATTTGGACCTTCCTAGCTCGAGATATGACCTTTTTTCCTAGGTCACCTGTTTAGGACTGGATTATGGAAGAGGCAGAAACCCTAACTTGTACAGATCATATCTCACAAAGTACAACGAATCCGAGGCTGTCCTTCGGAAACAAGGTACATGGACATTTCTTATTCGACTTGTAAAATTTTTAGATCTTGAACCGTCGCCAAAACTGAGTCATAGCGAAAGTGCCACGATAACTAGTTTTTACTATACCAAGCCCTAGCTTCCAATTTGTCGCAAGTGCAACAAGTGTCGTAAATGCCATACTATTCCTTCCTTCAGGCTAGCTCTGATACCATGTTAGTTTTTTCAGCATTTAATTCAATCTGATCCAGGATCTTAACTGAGAGAACAACATGCACAACATATCAAGCATAAGAGACAAGAGACAAGAGACATAAAGCATTTCACCGGGGAAAACCAAGAAGGTGAAAAACCCCGCAACTTCCTCAGAGATAGAATAAGCACCAATACAAAGATCACCAAGATGAATCCCCAAAAGATAAATGTCTGCAATAGCTACTCCTCCTCCACTCGTGTGCACTCCTCCTCTCTCTCACTAATGTGAAGTGAGTGAATGAGTGAATAGAATGAGAGGGACACACTCTCTATTTATACAATGACTTGACTTGCCTTTTACTCTAACTAGGCCAACCTCCCTTAGGAGAGTCTAATAACCCATTACCACTTGTCACTGGACCGACCCCACTAGGGTGGTCTAACAACCCTTTAACCCACATGACTCATACAGGACCGACCCCACCAAGGTGGTCGAATAACCCATCAAATACAAATGACGACACTTACAATGTAACTTGCGACACTTGCAAATACAAATGACGACACTTCCAATCGGAGGAATAATACATCTCCGTTGGGGATACAATAAAGTACAAATGTAATACATACAATATACAAGTGAATATCTTCCGAAGTTACAAATACATCAACATCATGTGTACTCAAACTTACCATCAATCCTATCCATGTAAATTGCATGGTCTTGCACATGGGGCATCTTTCAAAACCTCTTTTTTGTCCACATATGGAGTGTTTCTCAACCCTTCATTTCATTCAATGGAGTAAGTTCTTAACCTCACACCTCTACCAATGTTCTCACTTCTCTACACCAATCCACTTCCCATTCCTCATCATATGATGCAATTTCAAGCCAATCACGTGACAATGAAGGGATAAAGTTCCTTTATTTCAAAGTATGTTTTTTGTTTATTCCTCCTTTCCTTCATCCTAGACAATTTCTATATAGTCTTTATGCTCATAAAATCTTTGTGTGGAAGTCATTTGCCATTAATGTGAGTCCTCCTAATCAAGCAAATCCTGACATTAATGTTAGATCTTCTTTGTTTTTTAGATGGGTTTGGTGCTACATCCACATCCTCCTCTTCCACTTGAATTATTAACCCTTCATATACACATGACCTTAAAAATCCATTAGATTTTCACAACCTTATAACTTGTTTTCCTTGTAGATTGCCTTGTTGGTTGCGAAACAGTGCCAACTTCTCCTTAAGTCTTAATCCCTAACACGTGCATTTGTAAGAAGGATGTTAAAGCACCAAAACCCCCACTATTAACTAGCAATTTCCCTTGAAGGTGCAAAGAGACACTAGTATGAAAACACATTTTAGCGGAACCTCCCCCAAAATGTCTTATTTATTCATTTATAGTGGAGGTGGGTGGTCGGAGTTTTTTTTCGGTGCTCCTGAGATGTACTAACACATTGGTGCATTAAAATAGCACACATGTTAAATGTCAAAATACCTCATTGATCGAGGAAATAATAAGTTTATTTTTATTTGATGAAATCACTCACCGTTGCATCTAACATGAGATAATGCACCAGGGTGTTACATCGTAAAATAAATTGGCTCTTGTCAACTAATCAATAATAAATATAGGCTTTTATATTAAAAAAAAACTTAACGGTGCACTGAATGGATATGCGTGCACTAGTGCATCATTATACATAAGGCATTTAATTCATATGTTTGTATAGCTAAATTGGTGCACTATAGTTAAGAGAGAGCACCAAAGCATGCTAAATTGTTTATTAATATAATTTGTGTATTTTTAAAATAGAATTATCAATGTACTGGGACGTATAGTGCCATGAACTGCAAGTGGTGTGTATGTATATAAGGTGCATCGTCAATTTTGACCATTGAAATAAAATATAATTCTATTTTTCCCAAAAAAATTCAAACGCATCACAGTGGGTTGGTATGTCATAACCATGTCGAGGCATTTATTCAAATAGCACATCGTCATAGGTCTTTTTAAATTTATTCAACAATGCATTGTATTAACACAAATGGATTGGTGCGCCATATCGTCGGATGCATCGGGGTAGGGTTAAATATAAAAGAAATTACAGAACATTGATTTCATTTGCAAATCATTTGCAATGCTTGATACCGAAGAAGCACTAGTGCATAACTTACTCGTATGATCATCCCATCATCAGTGTTGTTAAGTTGTCACATCCATGCCCCCCTTCCATTTGTTAGTGGATTCGAATTTTGGGAAACATGTCCATAACTTCTTTGCTTGTCTACGTGGCAACCGTGCCTCCTTGACCAACAAGATAGTAGATAAAGTGTTTATTACCTTATCATTTAAATTTTTAGCAGATTAAAATTTTAAATTTTCCTTTTTTCATGTGGCACATTTGAGTGATTCGACTCACACCAAAAAGAGGTGCACCCTGTGAATTTACATGACATACTGGAACCGATGCTCTCTTGTTTTAAAAGCACATTGGTCCACCAAAATATAGGTACCCAAGCGACTTACCAGTGCGAGTTATGGTATACAAAACCACCATTAAAATGTATAAAATGTCACACACAAGTTGTGAGGCGGTGCATTGTTTGATGGACACGTGTCATGTTTAGTGCATATTGTCATTGTATACGCACCATTCATGGTTTTACTTGAAGGCCATATATCTTGTCGGTGTGCATTATAATTTACAGATGCACTATTGGAAATGTGTCTGTATAGACTAAGTGCACCAATTAAAAAATACAATTTAATTTAAAATTTGACCTCACTATAGTGACTCATAGTGTATTGACACTAAGTACGCGCTCGGTTGATTTATGTCAAGAGCACAAGTAAGCCTAGTGAGTAAATATCGACGTTGCTATATATTTTTTTGGCCTAAATAACTGGTGAGTTTTGTATATACGAAGGCACCATCCGTGTTGCATTTGTATATATTAAGTGCATTGCCAATATATAGTACAACGACAATCACAATGTGCATTATTATGATGCACCACATTGTATGTGAAGAAGCATCGCTAATGGTGGTATCAATTTTTTAAGGTGCATCGATTGTGTTAGACATTTTTCCCCCAAAAAGTAACAATTTTCAATAAATAAAAAAGGTCATGTGAATCAAAGACAACAACGAAGACATGAGCAATAGCAGTAGACCGATCCATATAACTTTTTATGGGACCGGGAGGACCAAGAAAGGGTGAGGTCTTTGTACCCTCATCCTATTACTCTATAGACTCATCTCCTCTTAAGGAATGTTGGCCTCGTCAAGTTTTATGAGGAGGCTATATCCCTTATAGCAAAAATGGTTTTATTGAGGCAATTGATTCGCCACTGGGATCATGCCAGGCAGGCCTTTAGGGTCAGTCTTGATCTATGGTACCCACCCACAAAGAAGGACATGTACTTCATTACTAGGTTGCCTAAGAGAGGGGAGGATTTTCCCATTTCCCTAGTCTCATGCCTAGCATTACGAGAGAGAGTTGATGGGATTGTGTCTAAAGATATCTAGTGATCACATCATTAACCTTGGTCAATTCCAAGTTGTTGATGGTTGGTTGGATTTGCATTATTTCAATCTAGAAGAGGTTGGATGCCTCTCACTTTTTGTCTCGATAATGTCAGATTACATCATTGATGAGAAACACATTAGTTGCCCTATGTTATATTATGTATATTATTTACTGCAAATACCTAGATGTATTAGGTGGTTTGCCATTTTTGCAACAATTTTGTTTAGCTCTGGATCACTAGTGTTTTCTATTTGAGAGGAAGGGGCTTCTCTTTGGGTTCTAGCTATTTTTTGTTTTAGGCTTTTAGCCACTAGGTTGTCATTCAATTGCCTTCCTCCTAGGCCAAGGACTGATGTAATGTCAATGTTATGTTTTGATTAATATAGTCTCATTTTCATCTTATTTAATGCACATGTAATTTATTGCATAAATTTCTTTAAATTCTTTAATTATTGTTTAAATTATCTAATTATTGTTGTCTATTATTTTGTAGATATTATCATATTTGTTGGGGATGTACCTCCCAAAAAAGATGAGGATATGGCGAGGTAGATGAGATACCTTATATATAGAGACTTGGTATGAGACACAGGCTAGATCACAAATTTTGCCAAGAGTCGGTGGATCAACCATGTGTATTGCTGGCACAACATGGAGTGTGCTCTATACAAGTGACCTATATCATACAAGACTCGGATTTTATTGGTATCTAGGTGACCCTTCCATGCAATATGATGTTATTGTTATGTCATTTTGTTGGTGTGGTGAGACCACTAGAGAGAAGGAGGACAACACACCATGGACATTAGCCTTCTTCTTCAAATTTGTCTTTTGAGGATGGGGGTCCTCCACCCCCTCTAATAGTCGATCGACCACCCCCTTCTCCTCTTCCTTCTCCTCTTCCTCCTCCTCTAGCATTCGAACAACCATGCTCTTCTCCTCATAAAGTCGATTAACCACCAGCTCCTGCTCCACTAGTCCTCCAACTTATGTCTCCTCCTCCACGAGTTGACCAACCACCCTCCCCTCCTTCATAGGCCAACCAACCATCCTCTCCTCCTCCACAACCTCACCGACCCCCTCTCTTTATTTCCTACCTAACAAACCCTCATTGCCTCCTCCATTGATTTACTAAACCCAATCTCCTCCTCCTCAACATCTGACTAACCAACCAGTACAGCCATTGCACTTACCAATACTATAGACGAGATGGTGGCATTGGATGATATACCTTATGGCGGAGATATATAACAAATGCTTCATTTTGTTTATTTATCTAGCGTAGGTACTAATGCCTCTTGCTCTGGTGGCAGAGGTACCGATGCCTTTGACTCCGATGGTGGACCAACTAGCTCATAGTAGTTATTGATCACATGTATATATTTGATTGCTACGATGTATCTTTTACATATATATTTGACTGGAGATTTATGTTTGACTTATATATTGATTATGATATTATAATTCATATATATATTATGCATTTACATATCATGTTGATATTAATGTTGCTTTATTTATAAAATATATTGTGTGTGTTAATTATTTATATTATTAATTGTTTCTTTGTTTTTAAATAAAATTTGAGATGGCATGTTTGACATGCATATTGATTTTGATATTAACGTTCATGTACATTATGTCTTTTCATATGATATTGATGTTGATCATGTTGTTTATAAAATGTATTATGTATGTTAATGGTTAATATCATTAATGATTTCTCTATTTCAAAATCAAATTCGAGATGTACCAGTGATTTAAATTAGAGATGTCATATAATGATTAACTGGTATAATTATTGAATTTAATATTCACTCTCTTCGTTGATGCGATCATTGAAGTTTACTTGATTGTGAAAATAGCTATTGTGATTACTGAAGTTTATCTTCATACTATTCATTGATGTTAATTAAATGCTTTTTAATTTTAATATTTTCCTGAATTAATTTTGTAAAAAATGGAAAATTTTAATTAACATTATGATTTCATGAAAATAAAAATGATATTTAGTTATTTTCAAAGTGTTTGGCTATAATTGATTCGGACATACTAAGTTCATTTTGTAATAAAAAATCCAACAAACTAAATGAGAAATTTTAGAGCGGAGGGCATGCACTTTGTTAAGATAATATTTTTTTCATTGCATACTATTTAAATAACAAACATTGGGATTTGTTGGAGGAGCTAGTTAATCTAGCCGACTATTGGAAAGAAACAACACGTCAATTAGGTCGGTCACGTCCATCAACCGACCTAGTCGGTCGGTCGACCAACAGATATGGAAGTTGCAACTCCATCCCCCTGAATGTATGATATATAAGCATGGTTATGTAAGGCATAATGTATGAGTAGGATGATATGATATAATATATGACTACGTGTCCCTAGTACTACCATTACTTTCTTGCATTTAGTCTCTTTATGTGTGATATCATGTGTCATATATTGTAATGTATGATGTACTATGTTTGATACTGGTAACTACTATGCACAATCCCCTTGATTACAACATTTGGTTCCGTTGTCGATAGCAGACCAAGGAAAAACATACATAATTGTTGTCTGAAGACGAGATTCGCAGGTGGTGGCGCAGGAAAATAAAAAACTACTTAAGGAATTATGCCTGAAGAAACAAATGCATCCAGTACACGCAGATTCACTTTTCTTTGCGGAAACATATGAGAGATTCTTAGAAACCATCCCATCACAAATAAATAAGTTGCTTGACCACCTCACTGATGACCAGGACAATTGAAGATGAAAATTATTGTCGAATCTAATTAACGGTGGTCAAACAAATTTGTATGAGTGGCTTGAGCAGTTATGTGATGAATTATGTGAGGAATATGTGATTGAATAAAATACATCCCTTGACAACATAAAAAGAATATTTACAACGATTTGCACCACAATTTCTTCTGCACTATACCAAATTTTGCCGCACAAAATTTTAATAGAGAAAGGAATCGACCGCGTAGTTTAACCGTGGTCGTTGTTAAGCACTCCCATCATGACTGAATGGAAGAAAAAAAAAGAGTGGGAATATTTTCTCGAAAAATAATATCCATGGCCACTGCTTTCGATTGAGAGCAGTAAATTTGGCACGACCATGGGGCGGGGGGGGGCAATAACCCATGAGATACCTCGAGCGTAAGGATATTAATTAAAGAAGTGAAGACAACCATGTACAATAAAAATGTCTAGAAAAGGACAGTCTATGGGGAGAGTATATACAACAAAAAAAGAAACAAGTAGAAGAAGAGAAATAAGAATGCAAGAATATAAGCCCACATCTAACATCTAGAAACTCGAGAGAGATAAAAGACAAAGAAGAAGAGAAGAAATACAAGAAAGTATGAATATAAACCAAATAAAGGCACAAGAAAAAGAGATGGAGCGATAGGTCGATAGCATACCAACACTACCTGATTCTTGTGAGAATCGACCAGGTGTGCAAGCGGAGGTAACTACGGTGGATTTAGTTGATATTAGTTATGAAGACGAATGATGGGTTAATGAGGATTTAACCCTATTCCGGTTGAATGGAAGTCGATCAAATGCGGAAGAGAAAGCTACCATGACAGTTCCTAAGGTAGAGAAGCAATTACATGAAATAGAAATAAGTTTATAAAGTATGCACATCTCTCAAGAAATGGAAATAGATGATTCTCCCCCAACGATTACTCACGGATCAAACATGTATATTGTAAATCATATTCTCAAAAATCAATTGCACTTAGAACTTGATGATTCTTCAATATGGAATCGACTAGATGAAAGGGGCCAGATAAAATACAACATTAGAAGGATCACCAAGAAGAGGTGATTGGTTAACTATCACTCCAAATAATTGTCGAAATAACCTAAAGGTAGGCTTCAAGGATTTCATGGGCTTGCCACCCTACCAAATTTAGCATCAGAATAAAGTGAAGGTAAAAATAGTGACGGACATGGTGAAGAGTCACAACCATTCGTAAAGTATTCCAACACATATGAAAAGCAAGAGTGCTAGACAAAAGCATAGGAAGAAGTCAAACAAATACAAGAAAGCTCAAAAGAAGAAAACGAAGAACAACTAGTCAATCTGAACCAATAAATTCCTTAGGAACGGGGTATCCTAGCAACCCAGTAGAATCAACCTAAGTTGGCACCTAATAGTTTACCACCATCACCAATAAAATTATAAATTCTGTAAATATGGCTCCTCACACCGCTAGAAACCTTCCACTATATGAGGGAGTTGAGGATCCTAAGAGACACTAGTTTGTGTGTGAAAACATTTGGGATGCACAAGATGTGTCTGATGAAGCAAAAAAAATGGCTCAGTTTGCGGGAGTCACGAGGAAAAGAGATCTCACATGGTTTATGGACTACACTGACGGCTCAGTAAGAAGTAAAGCTGAAATTAAGCAAGCACTTCTGGAATTCTTTAGAACTCGAGATATTAAACATTTAGCTACTTAGAAATTAAAAGAAATCAAATAACACATAGGATAACCATTCAGAAATAATGACAAAATATTTAAATATTTATTAAGTCAAATCCCTCATACAAACAACAACAAATTCCTTATACAATGGTTTATTGTCGGACTACTACAAAGATTAAGGGCCTTGTTACGAATGCATGGCATTTATACATAAGAAGACACCCTTAAAAAAGGCACATCATATAGAAACTGACGATGATGGATCAACTGTATTAATCGACATACGACTAGAAGAGAAACTAGAAGTTTTGTAGATGTTGATATGAGAGTGACGAGCCATGGATTTGGCATATTTCTATCATCATTGTAAAATTATTTAACACAATAGATCATCGAGCTTGATAAAATCTCACAGTGAAAGAAATAGCAAGGAAGAAGTATTGCAGTGAATTGAGCAATAAAATCAAACATGCAAAGAAACTCGGATGTGCATGAAATATGGTGTCATTTTCCATTAATCTGTATAGTAAAAGAATATAGTACAATTGAGATAATTCGATTATCTAGGAGGAATTCGAATCCATGTCAGTCTAGCATAGGAAATATCACCACTACAGTGCTCCGGAGGTTCCAATCTCAACTAATTGTTAGTGATCTGAAGCTATTGTCAGTTATCTGAGCATGAAGGGTGCATCAGTGAGTTTAGCATGCAAATCAGGCTAAATAGGGCGCATTTGATCACAATTAGTTGCAATTGGAGCTCAAACCCCCCACTAGAGTCATGAACTCAGATGGACTGACCTAGATCACTAAGTTAGCTCTTAAAATGTAGGGAACTGACTTTGCATGGCCTAAGATCATGCATGCAGGGCGCATCAAGTGGATAATGTGTCCTATATGACATATGCACACCACTAGGGGGTTAACAACATCATCTGATACTAGGAAAAAGTAAATAATACTAAGGTGGACAAGGATTGGAGTATTAATTATCCTAACACCCCCCCTTAATTCAAACTTAGACAACCTGGGTCTTGGTAACTGAGACCAAAGGTCACCCATATAATCAATAATAAAAAATAATTTTCCATGAAGCTAAGGAAATGGGGAAAACCTCATGGGGAAAAAAACCCTAAAAAATGAACAACAGAGAACTTAAGCAGCCTTCACACTGAGCAGAGATCTGAGATAGGCAAATCTCTTATGAGTGAAAGACTTTGTAAAAATGTCTGCAATTTGCTCCTTTGTAGGATAGTAATGCAATGTGTTGGTCCTATTGTGCACTAGTCCCCTGATGTAGTGCTTGTGAACCTCAATTTTCCATCTTGGATCATGTCAAACCTCTTTAAAGGATTGCGGATCAGACCCCACCATCATGTAGCACATCTATGGGATACGTGGATATGTATGACATAGTGCAAGGTTTGCAACTTGATACTGAGATCTGGTTCTTCTATGGTCAAATGGACCCCTAGCTATGTTCCCAACAACTTCAAGGAATTTGTGAGCCCATTTTGGCCTTGGCCATGGATTGGGAGCAGGTGCTAGTTATGGATCCAGATTTGCTTGATCTTCATTCTCAACATCAAGATCTGATTCAACTTGGTCCTCATCAGAAGAGACATCATTTTGATCTTCACCGGGTGCAAATGGAGTAGGCAGATCAAATCTACCTTTTTCTTCAACTAACTGTAGATCTTGCAATGGATCTTCATTGAAATAGACACTTCTTTCAATGAAGCATCTTTTGGTTGCAATATCCATCAGTTTTTATGCCTTTGCATCTTCTGCATATCCCAACAAAATGCATTCGCTACTTTGGGGTTGAAGAGATTTTCTTTTGTCAGATGGGATTCTGGCCCATGCCTTGGATCCAAAAACCCTCAGGTGTGAGACATCTGGCTTGTGTCCCTTTAGTGCTTCAAATGGAGTGACCCCATCCACTAACTTGTGGGGTACCCTATTCTAAATGTATGAAGCACAATTCACTGCTTATGCCTATAGAGATAGTGGAAGATTCCTTGCTTCAAGCAAACAGGTAGCCATTTCTTTCAATGACCTATTCTTCCTCTCATCTACACCATTTTGTTGTGGCGTGTATGGGGTAGAATGTTGCATTTGGATGCCCTTAGAAGCACAAAATTGTTGCAACTCTCTCTTGAAGTACTCCCATCCATTGTCAGATCTGAGTGCTTTGATATTCTTCCCAGTAGTGTTCTCAACCAAGGCTTTGAAGACTTTGAAGGTCTCAAATACCCGAGACTTCTGCTTAAGAAAATAGATCCAGCAAAACCTAGAGTAGTCATCTATGAAGGTCAGAAGGTATATGGATCCATTCATAGAAGTTGCGGGCATCAGTCTTGAGACATCACTGTGTATCAAATCAAGTGTGGAGGAATCTCTCTTTGCCTTCCCAACATAAAACTTTCACTCTAGATGGTTCCCTACCAAGCAACCTTTGCAGATTCCTCAAGAGAATTTTATGTCAGGAAATCCTTCAACCATATCTTCCTTGTGCAACTGCTGCAAGTACTTGAAATTTAGATGGTCAAATCGCTCATGCCAGAGTTTGATAGTCTCATTTGCATGGGTCAAGAGAACACTTTGATGTGAATATGGCATAAAATAGGAGAACTTATATGCCTTGGAGGCATGGTTTGCAACACCTTTAGCTATTGGCTGTTGAAGAATTGTAACTTCAGAATATATTCTTGTTGTACTTTTATTGTACTTCCTTCGAGAAATATTCACATTGTATTGGATATTGTAAAACCCTAAAAGAATTCAAGTGAAATCAGTCAAGTTGGCCCGATGGGTAAACTACCCCAAAATAGTGGGCAGTCTGCCACAAACAATGGGCATAACTGTCCCAGCCAGGTCAGCCCAGTTTGGGAAGGTCAGGTTGTCCCAGTAAGGGAAAAAGTCACTTTTTAATGTGTATAAATAGAGAGGTCATGTGCCTCATTTTTTCAGTCACTCACACTCAAGCAATTTCGCACCTACTATGATGATTTACTTAAGACATTCGATGCCAAAATCATTCAGCACAACATCCCTATGAATCTTGATGCCAAACCCTACCAACAGAAGCTAAGAAAAATGCATCCTAGTTTAGAACCATCTGTAAAGAAAGAACTAGAAAAACTATTGGCAGCAAGAATCATATTCCCAGTAAGACACACACAATGGATCACCAATATAGTCCCTGTTTGTAAAAAGAACGAGGAAATAAGACTGCGTGTAGACTTCAGGAATTTGAATAAAGCGTCCGAGAAGGACAACTATCCTGTGCCCCCTATGGAACAAATTTTCTAGAAAGTTGCAAGTGCAGAGATGTTTTATTTGTTAGATGGTTTTTCTGGGTACAATCAGGTATTGGTCACCCCTTCTGATTAACTTAAAACTGCATTTAGGACACCTTGGGGAACTTTTGCTTACAGAAAAATGCCCTTTGGATTAATAAATGCAGGTGGTACTTTCCAGAGAGCTATGGACATAGCTTTCAAAGGCCTAATGCATAACTCCATAGTAGTTTATCTTGATGATATAACTATTTATTCCAAAAGGAGACATGCTCATTTGTTTCCTCTTAAACAGGTTTTTGAAAGGTGTCGGAAGTACGGTATTTCTTTGAATCCAAAGAAGTCCATTTTTGCAGTCACAAAAGGTAAAATTTTGGGGTTTATTGTTTCGAAACACGGTATGATCATTAATCCTGAAAGAACAGACGCTATTGCTAAAATTAGACTCCCAATTTCTAAGAAAGCCATGCAGTCCTTTTTAGGGAAGATCAACTTTGTCAGGAGGTTTGTACCCAACTTTGCTCATACTGTTAAACCTTTACAAGATTTGATTAAGAAGGATATTCAATTTAAGTGGTCTGATGTTCAGAGAGATTCTTTTGATGAGATTCAGAAATCTATTGTAGAAGCTCCTGCTTTAATGTCACTTGATTTCATGAAGGATTTTATTCTATATACGTTTTCCACTGACTTTTCTTATGCTGCTGTGCTAACACAGAAACAAGTTGAGGATGTTGAAATTCCAATCTCTTTTATGAGTTCTACATTTAAAGGGGTTGAATTGAACTACTCTCAAATTGATAAACAAGCTTATGCAGTTTACAAGTCTGTAAAAAATTTCAGGCCCGATCTCCTAAAATCTAGTACTAAAGTCATTGTGACTTATGCAGCAATAAGAAATGTTTTGGTCCAGAAAGAGCTTGCTGAAAAATGCACCCACTGGATTACTGCGCTTCAAGAGTATGATTTGGAAATTAAGCCTGATAGAATTATTAAAGGACAAGGTTTGTGTTTAATCAATGCCCAATCTAATGATCCTAAACAAGCATAGCTTGAATGGAACCAAGAGGAAGGTACGTCTGAAGGTATTGTAAATGTCATCTCTACTCTAGCGTCTGAATGGTATGATGATATTAGATTTTTTCTTGCACATGGGTTTGCTCCTCAAACTTTAGAGTTCAAGAAGCGCAGAGCTCTGAGGTTGAAAGATGCACCTTATCAGTTCATTGATGGTGTTTTGTTTAGAAGAAATTATGATGGAGTTTTTCTCAGGTATCTTGAAAAAACAGAAACTGACAATATCTTGTTGGAATTGCATGCAGGGCCTGCTGGAGGACATTACTTAGGGGAGACAACTGCCCATAAAATATTAAGGGGTAGTTATTATTGGACAACTTTATTCAGAGATGCATATGCCTTTGCTAGAAAATGTGAAGCTTGCCAAAGATGTGCTGGTAAGGTTAAGAAATCTGCTTTCCCCCTTCAACCAGTCACTGTCCACTTTCCCTTTTAGCAATGGGGTTTAGATTTTGTTGGTCCTATCACCCCTGCCTCTTCCTTGCAACATCGTTACATCCTTATTGCAACAGATTATTTTACTAGATGGGTAGAAGCAGTCCCCCTCATGGTTGCTAATACAAACCAAGTGATATCCTTTCTTGAGAGTCACATTGTCACTAGGATTGGGGTTCCTGAATACCTGGTTTTTGATAATGCATATTATTTTTCCTCTACTGATCTCACCCAATATGCCCTAGAGAAAGGAATTAAACTCAAGTACTCTACCAATTATTACCCACAGGGAAATGAATTTTGAGTCTTCAAATAAAAATCTCATTAATATCATGAAGAAGACCGTAGCCACTCATCATAAGAATTGGCATACTCAACTTTTTAATGCTCTCTGGGAAGACAGAGTAACTCCAAAAGTTGCTGTTGGAAATTCCTCTTACTGCTTAGTCTATGGTAAGGAATCCATTTTACCTTCAAACCTCTTACTCCCTTCATTACAGTTGTCTCAATCTTTTTAACAGGATGACTCTTCTCCCCTTCACAACAGAATTGATTCATTACTTAAATTAGAAGAGGAGAGGGAGAAGTCCAAAAATAAATTATACCAACATCAACAACTAGTCAAAAGATGGTTTGATGAAAAATATGCAACTGAAAGAGATTTCCAAGTAGGAGATTTGGTCTTGAAATGGGACAAGCAACACAAGGATAAAAATGAATATACTAAATTTCAACGCTTGTGGCTAGGGCCATTCATTGTTACAGGAAAGCTTGGTCCTAGTACCGTCCGATTACAAACGCTGGAGGGTTTCTTTGAAACCTATCCAGTAAATATTCAGCTTTTGAAGAAATATTTTATTTAAGATAAGCATTTGCTTATTTGTACATATGAGTGGTTTGCTTTTTGTTTTGTTTTGGATTGTTTTCCGAATTTTGTTTTCTTTCAAAGCATGATAATAATGAAGAATTTGGCCAAGCTGTTTGGTCAATTTATTTCAAATCAATTGAAATTAAAAGTTTGGGATCACCACGGAAAATTATACTTTGTTTAGTCTATACATGGAAGTGTGCTTTCAATAAAATCTAGCAAGCAATCGATGCAGACTATCAATTGATACTTTCTCATTTGAACCACCATTTTTAGAAACATCTCATTTGATGAATAAGCCATATGAGTAGCTTGGTTTTCCTGTCATATGTTCCATCAATGGTTGGCAGTAAATATTTTTAGTCTAGTGAATCTTCGGCTACTCTAGTTCCCATCTTGATTATTTTGGAATTAAATAAAATTCACCTAAAATGATTATAAATTGCAAGCTAGGGGGTCTTATTACAAGCCAGCTTATCATGTTCATAGATATTTGGTGGAATGACATCCCCAGATCTGGCCATCAAGCTAGGGAGATGGATTTCAACTTCTACTGGAAGATGGAAGATCCTATCATAGGTCGATCCATTCATGATATGCTGGTATCAGTGAATGGCGCTACTAATATTTGGTTACCAAGCCAAGGTAGTGCCTTGCAGTTTACAATTTAATAAAATTTTGTTTTTCTCTGTAAGATATTTTGTTGAACTCAAGGACAGGGGGTCTTATTGCAATCCATCCTGACCATGATCATGGGTTCTATTATGGAATGAAATTACTATCATGTGGTCATCAATACATGGTAATTGCTTTTAGTCAAAAGCTAAAAGACAAGGGGTCTCTCGACAGAGCCAACTTGTTCATTTTCTAGGTAGGATTTGTGAATGGCATTGCCAAAATATGATCACCAAGTCAGGGCAATGGTCTTGTTTCAACAAAGTCTTAGTTTCTCTTTTGTTTTTCTCTTTTCCTAAAAAAAGAAAAAAGAGGGAGTTTTACGTGGATAAACAAATTAATAAATAAAGTAAGTAAATACAAGAATAAATTAATAATAACTCAAGATGATTGATGATTGGGTGATCAGATTTTCGGCTCTGCATTTTCGCATTACGCAATGCGGATTGCAGAAAGTGGGAACCAAACTAAAAAAAAAATTGTGTCACCTTTTTCGAAATCGCAAATATATTGTGGATTGCAGATACCTAAGAAAAACGTTCCCACAATTCCGCAATCCCACAACCCGCAAGGCGGATTGCAGGAAGATCGAATTTTTTCCCATAATTTTTACTGCTCCGCATTTCTTACTTCGGGTTGCGGATTGCGGAAACGATAAACTTCCCAACATTGAATTTGCACGTCCGTAATCCCGCAACCCGCAATGTGGATTGCGGGAGGTTTGAATCATAAATTTTTGAAAAGCGCAACCGCAATTTCACTTTCCGCTTTTCTTCGTTTTTGACCATTGATTCGCTTGAGATCTACGGTACTGTTTTAAATTTGCTAATAAAATTTTTCGGGTTAAATACGCGAAGTAAAATTATCTTTTTACCATTTTTACATTGCAACTTTACCTTCTGCAAACAGATTTCACTGTGGATTTCACCCTTCTACCAACTTTACCTTTCTTTATACCGGTTTACAAGTAAATTTCATGTTCTATGCCAATCGTATGCTTAATAATTTGAAATTGAAATTCAATTTTAATTAAAATCTCTTTTCATTTTTATCAGAAAACCTATTTTCTCAATCATGTCGAGGAACACTATATCCAAAATTGTCATGGACCAAATGAAAAACAAAGACCCAAACAACAGAATCTTCTTTGACACCAACAAGAGAGTTTCCGAGACCTATTACCTGGATTGGTCACGAATTTATGCCATATTTGACAATGATGATTTTTCCGAAATCCAGCCTAACCAGGTGGCTTATGTGAACATCAGTAAATCCCAAATCCATGCTATAGAAACCATACTATCCCCGATGCCATACACAGATGTGATAAAATGGATTATTGATCATGCCAACCCTCAGGACCATTCATTCAATGACATAAACCAAAATCTGTTAGCTTCTTTCTGACATGAGGTATTTTCCAGGGTTTATGCACTTAGAAGTCCCCAACAACTTCTTATCAAGCAATTCATAGAGTATTCTGAAACCCAATTCAATTTCAATGAAATGATCAAATCCTGGATGGAAACCCCTGCTATCTTTGCTCCCAAAGCTGATAAGTTGTATCCTATTGCCTGGTTTAGAGATCCCTTTTCCTTGTTAGTAGCTATGTTGTGCAGATTGTATGGGTTACCGAATCGTACAGTCTTCAAAGCACAATGGGCACCTGTGGCACATCACGTTCTCACCACCGATGAATCTTTTAATTGGGCACAGGTTTTGTCAGTAGTGTTGAAGGAATCCATTGAGAAGTATAAGAAGACTCCTGCCTCTAGGAAGCCAGTGTTCTTTCTTTCTGGTTATGTTATGGATGTGTTTTGTTCAGCCTTCCCCTTTCCTGCCATGGGATGGAATTAGACCAGGGAAGGACATCCAGTCCACATTTATTTCTCTACATTGTGGGAGCACAACTTTGTACCCCTCATCTATGACGTTTGTGATCATTTTCTGGGCTCCATTTATTACAAGATCTTCAAGGAGGATGCCCCCACCTTTTATGCTCAAGCTAAGGCATTGATTGCCACTATGTGAGATTAGTATGTGGGAGAATATTTTTCTTACATCATAGTTTGGGGAAGCAACACAGTTCATTTATTACCCAGGATTGTACCTAACCGAATGGTAATGGAAGAGATATACTTCCAAACTGTCATTGATGGTGTGTTCCCTCAGTTTACTAGAGCTAAAAGGAAAGGCTGGCCTAAGTTTCCTCTTAATCTTGGATCTCTAGTTATTCAGAACTCCACTCTTGCAACTCTGCTTGGGAATAAAATTACAACCTTGAAGCTTGCGGAGGCCCATAAAAGGATGCATGATCCAAAGTCTTTCTTGACCAATCACTTCACAAAGGAACATATCAAGAGTACTTATGTGCATTAGTCTGAGCCCGATGAATCCATCTATGAAGGTGTGAATTATTTCTACGAGGTATTGAACAAAGTCACCTCTCAAGAGGAGAAACGTTTCATTCACCAGTACCAGCAAGACCTCAAGGAAAAAGTGCTACAAGACAGAAAACTAAAACTGTTGGATGATGAAAGAGCTCAAAAGGAACTGATAGAGAAGGAGGCACACAAAACTCAGGTTGAAACTCCTTTGCTGCTGACCTATCACTCAGAAGATAAAGGTAAGCTCCATTTGAGGATCCTCAACAGCCTCAACCCCTGGTTAATCTGAATGCTCTTATCAAATCAGCTGAAGAAATGAAGAAGAACCTAGCATTAATGAGCTCTGCAATCGAGACCAAGACTACTTGTAACATCCCGAAAATACTAAAAAATAAACAAATTATAATAGCAATATTTATCAAAGTCATTAATGCAGAACATATAAATTAACTTGATTTCTTAACTAAGATAATTAGTAGCGATGACACGTCATACTTCTCCACTAAATATGATTTAATTGTATTTGCTACTTCAGATTTAAGCGGATGTTAATCTCTTGAATGAAAGATCTTTTATGATTGTGCAATAATAGTACAATTTACATATGTGTCTAAGTCCTTGGATATTATTGCATGCTGTTACAGTTTGTACTGTTATGATATTCTTGATGGAGTGCTGACAGTTTGTTTGTATGTTGACAAAGGGGTCCTACGAGGTACCCTGGAGTTTACTTAGCTACATTTAGCTAAGGCATTGAATCTTGTTTCCATGTGCAGACCGCAGGTAAGAAATCTTATAAGACAACATAAGTTAAGAGTACTTGTGTCTTTCAATTCATCGTCAATGTAAAATTAAAATGCTAAGTACTTCCTTGCATCACCAGTTACTAGAGGTATGGATAAAAGGTTCTAATCCTAGTTTATGTACTGTCTTACGAAGCTCTTCAAGGTTATCATTCCATGTCGTCCAAAAGTTCTGTTATGATGCTACATTCATTGTCAGAAGACTACTGTCATTGATATTAAAACAACGATACTACTATCTATTAAGTATGCTATTGTGAAGCTTGTAGAAATAATGATTACAGCTTCGAACTATCATCATACTTGGCGTCTACAAGTCTTAGACTACTCTATGTCATGTATTTATCATTTCCATACACAGTTAATATATAGAAAGTATAGTGATTACTGCTTGTGCTCATGAACTTAGTAAAAGAATGAATATCGTCATTATTTAAACTATACTTATAGTATTACATTTGTCGTTAGACTTCGTAATACATAGCTAACATTTCTAATATGCTGTACGTATGATGATTATGCAATGGACTTAGTATTGAATGTGTATTACCCCATTATCTATACTTATAGATTCATATTAATATTATGGATTGGATAAGCATGCTATAGTGTACATGTATCTAATATTCTTGTACATAGTTAGAATCCTAACTATATCTAGTTTTCCATGAATTAGCAATATAATATTTATATGGCTAAGTTTAAACTTGGGACTATATAAAGTTTACGCTACATTTTACAATGATAAGGCTTTTATTATGCAATGATATGATTATAATATGCAAACCTAGCTATACGTTAGCACTGCCGGATATTATCATATGCAGACATGAATACGATCTAAACAACCTTAGAAAGGTTATGGCTTAAGCAGTAGTTTGACCCATGCTATATGTATTAGCTCTTATCCTAAGTGTTTTTTTTTTTCCTGGGAAAATGTCCGTAATTTTATTTCAAAAAGATGATTAAAATTACATTCTGCAGATGTAGTAGAATCACAGGGATCCCTACATTTTCACATATTTCTGTCGCATATAAGCAGATACAACAGCTTATAAAGAGCTGAACCAAAAAAGAAATCCAATAAAACTTCGCCACAAGAAGATGAATCTTGAACATTAAAGAGGAACCCAAAAGACGTCTTCAAACCGAAACCCTCAGCAGAATAAACAGCAGATCCAAGTCTGTGGACAAGCAGCAAACTCTGGATCTCCCAAACTGGCGAACTCAGCCAGCAACTACTAATGAAGAAAAATGGCCAGACACCCTAAGCAGAGCCTCCACCGCACGCCGTCCATCATCCTCTGCTCAGGTTCTTGAATCTGCGTCTCCATGCCATACTGCCGAGAGTGTGATTCGGCTCGGTCCCCACTCGGCTCAGCCCCTACTCCAGCCACGGTCTCCAAGCCTGTTCCGGACATCCGCGTGCACTGCATTGAAACTGAGACGCCCATCTGCAATCGCCAACATTAGCCGTGTTAATCTTCTAATCGCGTGGGAAACGCTTGATCGATTGCAATAACATACAGCCCGTGTGCAAGTTCTTGATCAAGAACAAGAAACTTGAACTTCAAGATGTGGCGGTGGACGAGAACCGATCTGGAGCAGATGCATCCGCGTGTGATATACGGGGTCGACGATCAAGAACAGCAGCCCGTCTTGAGGAAACGCGACACCCTGTTAATGCTGCCTCCGCTCGGCTCGGTCCCCACTCGGCTCAGCCCCTACTCCAGCCACGGTCAAGAAATCATCCAAGCCTCGGACATCCTCGTGCACTGTAACTGACGGCTCTGCAATCGCCAACATTAGCCGAACGCTGGCTCGAATTGCAGTAAACATTCAGCCCGTGTGCAAGATCTTGATCCAATAAACTTGAACTTCTTGATGTGGCGGTGGACGATGACGCAGAAACAGCAGCAGAGAGAACCGATTTGGAGCAGATGCATCCGCGTGATGTTTGTACTCGGGGTCGACGATTCAAGAACAGCAGCCCGATGAGGAGATCTGGATACGCGACGCCCTGTTAATGAGCAGTGGATATGGGGCATCTCCGGGAGCGCCACCACAGAGGGAGAAACACCACCGCCTCCACTGATGCAGGACCGCTAAGACCAGGAAGCTAGAGGGGAAAATGGGTTGGCAGCCATGGAAGGAACCATGGCCGCCAAGATCTTCAAGTTGACCCTCTTCCTAGTTGCAGAGCGTCCGCCATCTAGCAGTCTCCTCCAGCTCTTATCCTAAGTGTTATTAACATATGTTATTGTAATCACCAAAGTCTCGTTAATGGAGTGATGAGTTGATGTGCATTGAAATTGCTATTGACAGGTTGATAGGGTTACGATCATGTATTAATTGTTATGACCAAACTCCATAGTGGAAAGCCTGGTTGTCAACCCACGTGAACTTTGATCGATAATGTAACTAAGAGTTCTAGCTGGTAAGGTTGTTGTATCGCCTCTCCTCCACACTATACACGGTAATGTTCACTTGGCATGTAATGTTGGCCACTTCATGGTTGAAGTAATTAATGAGATGTTAATGCGTGGTTGCTCGGCTTTCAACGTAGCACTGTTGGCTCTTTCCTGTGCGTTGATCTCACCAAATCTTGATCGTTGATTTGTGTAACCCTAACCTTGTTGTATGTAGTGGTAGCAAGTTTCTCGGTCTTTCATTGTTATGTTGAGTTGAGGCCGACAGGTTGCCAAAATGTAGGGTTAAAGGAAATTCCCTTCCAGGGTTTCGATCCCGTGACCTGTGATATGTAATTTCTTTAATAGTTTGTCACCTACCCAAATTTATGAAAATTATTATTTTATTTGCAAAATGCTTTATGTTAAATTTAATTACAAAGTTTTGTAATTATGATCAGTTTTGATCAAGGATGAATGTAATTACTGAATATTCTTATTTAAATAAATTAATTAGGAGACAAACACCCAAGCGGACTGTTAAATGAGTGTTCACTGACCCACTAGGAGGAATGGAAGCTGTTGGAAGGTATGGGATAGATGGAAACAATTGCATCACACCACTAGCTGTTGGTTATGGGACAACTACCCCTAAAAATGTGACATTATCCCCCAGGTGGAGGGAGTGAGCAGGCAACTCATTTAATGACCCAGTAACATCTGAAAAATGCCTAGGCAGCCTACAAAAGGCAAATTCGAATTGAGCAGGCAACTCTTACACAATATTTTTTGCATAAATATTTCCTCATGTGCATCAGGTGATCACTGAGAGATTCGAATAGGGAGGCTAGTTGTGAGTGCAATCTTAAGTCTGCATATTGCTGAGAAGAACCAGACATGCTGGTGCAGTTCTATTGGACTGCTAGTTCTTGAAGATTCAACAGTTAGTGCTACTGCAAGTGGAGATCCTAATTCCTAGAGTTTCTTCCTCCTGGTGGTTCAGTGAACAGGCTCGGGGTTCCTAAGGCAAGTACTTAACTGCTTTCAGGAATTGGTTGGGTGGAACAGTCTTCTTGGGTTGTTTGTTGCCCTATAGATTTATCCAAGTTTTACAAATTTTCTACTTTATCTCAGCTAGTAGTTCTGTTCAGTAAGTTAGTAATCTTTGTTTTATGTTTGAAAGAAGAATCTATTTCTAAATTTGTTTAAAGTCTAAATGTTAAAGTTTACTGCTGATTTCGAATTGATAAACCAGTATCTATATTTTTCCACATGTTGTTTTATGCATCGTACTCTAGCATAGATACGCAAATTAAGAATAGATTAGAAGATAGGCAAATGCCATTGATTCGAATAGACAAGTGCAGTGATTGAATTATGTTTTCATTTCTGCCCTATAACTAACAGTAGTAATTAATATACAGTACTTACTACAGTACAGAGGAGACTCTATTGTTTTCATGAAAAACAAATGTAGCTTATTGACTATACAATTTCATTGTATTTTATTACCTCTATCTTTTACATAGGAAATCAATACATTTAAAAGTTCTGTACATTATATTTAGAAAACAAATATTATTGTTGTAATAACTAGAAATGCTAGTTATGATCACAAGTCACAAATTACAGTCATCTTACACAGTCTTCATATCTTCATATCTTCATATTTCACATACACATTGTTTTCATTTTTCCACTTTAAACATTTCAAAGATGATTTTCTAGCATTATTGAAAACATGATAAACCATATTTCGTTTTCCTTTCATCTTGTTCATCTATGTATAAACTTATATATTATGAACTGCATTATTGTTTTCAAAATCAAACTTGGTTCCTATCAAAACCCTAAGTTAGAATTTCGAATTCCTTTACCATCGTTTTTCCTTTTTAAACATACTCATTCTACACAAACAAAGGATCGAATCCAGTTTTGACTTCAAGATCTTTTAGAAGTCTTTTTCTAAACACTTAACCATTTTCAAAGACCAAACACGAACTAGGGTATGGCCCTGTTCGTTTCCATTATAAACAATTTGAACACCATTTCGAACATCACTTATGACCGAGTTATCCTCCACAACGAGTATTTAGACTCTAATCTAGTTCAACAATCACGATATCAACACACATAAATCAACATTTAACACAGGCGAATTTCCCAGAACGAAAACAGTAATTTTATTATCTTTGCCGACGAGAAAACATTGTAATCACAGATGAACGAGCCTCGGCTCTATTTTCTTTCTTTCTCTTCATTTCTCATAACATAAACCTGAAGGATGTGCTTGAAGTATAAAACAATACAAGTCCCATTTCCAAGTTTAAAACAATGTTCCCAGAAACAAAATATTACATTACGTTTCCAACGATTTTTGCACAGGGTTTATTCCCAAAACTTTTAATAGTGCAAAACAAGTCCAACAAACCCTCAGTATTGATGAAATAACATAACCCTTAGTTCAATGAGTTAAACAACAGAGTTTCAAAACCAAGTATCATACATTTAAACGAAGGTTACAACCCTGCACAAGCATCACTCGAATAACAAGAGAGTTTTCAAGTTTTCCAACTGACAGATGATGCCAAGGCATGGTGAAATACTGTTACTCATCCCTTGAAACCACTTCAACATATAGACGGAGAGCACCTACAAGGGTTGTGGAAGACCCGGAGCGTACCAGTTTGGAAGCACGCCTCTCTTTCCAAACCCTTGCTCAAACCATTCCTTCATAACCTGCAACTGACAAGAAAATCGTTTGAATTTAGATAACTGATACTTTTCAAATCGAAAGACGAATTGCAACAAAGGAATATCACTATTCTTTACAAGATTATTTACCTTGCTGTAAGCGACCAAAGCTTTCCACTTTCACCAGTTAAACGATGATTCCACGCTGTAGACGAGACAGGAAACCCTCTGTCCATTTTCACCAGGGTGTATCTTTCACTCAATCTAAAAACGAAAAGCTCCAAAAACTATCAACCATTGACACTTCAAACTAGAGACTCAAGCTGTTAACACGACGCCATTACAGAAGGAAGGAACCTGCAACCTTTCCAAACTAGCAGGTCTCGAGGTTGAAACCTCATACACTTTCTAAACCAAAATTTTGGCAGCCTGTTGGCCCTAACAGACCGAATAATAACAATAACATAGAACACAATAACTTCTATCAACCCAACACTTGTTGCAACGCTATGGTTAGATCCGATGATTGAGATCAAACATGATCGACGACTGTAAACATGCCAACACTCTTCGCATTGGAACGAGCAACAATCCCATTTATTGCTCATTCAACGTCGTAGCACGACCTTACCAACCCGTGTACACGGTGGACAATCATTCAGCCAGCTCGGAGGACTATCAACGGGATGAGTTACATGGCAGCGTTCACGTTCACCATTTGCATTAGTTACATTCACGTGGAGCTTGAAGTTCCTCATCATATAGGACACGATGGATGACCATTATTGCAGGAATGAAAAACAATAACCAACACCGATTCGTATCACTTACCTGTCCATCAACATTTATTGCATGTCAGCGCTCATTTATTCCAACGTTATGATTTCAAATCTGGATACATAACATTATAACATTATAAGTTATGTTTAGTTGATTCCAAAGATCGTATTGGTTCCAAGTTACGTTCCAAAACACACATTATAGTGTTATTTCGACAACGTCGATACAATTATTCATATAGTCCAAAGCCTAGGTTGTATTTTAGATTGGCGATTTTAGATAGACTCCATGGTAGATGTTTTTGTGTATATTTATATCAAAAGGTAAGCCTAGTAGTCTTAAAAATTAAATATATAGTTTTTGTATTAGTTGCAATAATAACTATAGTCACTAGGTTGACATAGTGCTTGTCCACATGAGATTCACACAATAAATGATACTGTACATAAGTCTTAAAGGCTTATAAATTATCACATCTAGTTCGACATTGCGAAATTATGACTTAAAGTAGTCCATACATGAGAAATTTACACACTATCCTGGTAACATTGGTGCATTCATATAAAATCTATTATTGCAACTACAGATAGACTGTATGGTAGACGTTTCAATAAATCCATTGTTAAAGATTATTATAATAGCTAACTAATTGTTAGGTGTATTCTCTTACTGCAAACATTTAAATGATTTTTGCGATACAATTATTACATCAGAATGGGAAGATAATCAATTATCTTAAAGACGACGACAAAGCCAGCTACGACAACGACAAGAATTACAACGACAAAACTATCAGTATGGTGACATACATAGATGACTCTGTTGTAAACATTGTGGAGTTGTAAGACAACATCTGAAAAACAATAATTATAGCCATGAAATCCATACCTACATACTTATGGTAGATCGCAACAGAATTCTAATATGTTATTTAATTATGACGTTGAATTTGAACTTACACATACTTGTTTCTACGTAGCCATGAAACTTCTTACCTGTTGTCTGCACACAGGATGTTCATTATGCTTTAGCATTACAGCTAAGTAAGCTCCAGGGTACCTCGTAGGACACCCTTATGCATCAAAAGTCAAACTATCAGTATATTTGCAAAAGAAAAATGTCGCATCACTTTTCTGATCGATTAGTACATTTGTTATCATAATCATGTTTACTAATTATGTGTTAAAACTGTCATTATCATATTGCTGCTAAAACAGAAATTAAAGCATGTTTAGTACTAACAACTTTACAATTAATACTGTCATAATCTTAATTATTATTTCCGCAATTATTATTATCATAATTAATGCTGTCATAACTTTTTTTAAGTTTTTATGAAAATTCGGGATGTTACATAGTTGCAGGCTTAGCTCCTTGCCATAGAGCCACGATACAGTAATACGAAATGTGGTTTCTGTTAGCGGTTGAGAGTGGTTTTGTATTGGGGTTTGGATTTTCTTTCTGAATCGTCTTCAAGGTTTTGAAAAATGCGGTTACTGATGTTGTTCCAGACTTCGTTGTTCTTCTGCTGGTGTGGTGTGCCACTGACCCGAGCTTTGATTAAATGGTAATGTTTATGATAATAACAAAATACTGTTTTGCTTAATTGTTTTCTTGAATCTTCTTATTTTTAACCACTTTGATGTGTAACTGTGCGGGTACCCTCTTCGTTGGAAGTCTTCTACGCAACGGTTTTGGGAAAGGAAAGCTACTACCACTTCCTGGTAAGCTCCGGTGGTTCTTGCAAAGCCTCATAGGTGCCTTTGATGTTTTTTCTATGTGCCGAGAGTTGGAAACCTCCGGCTTGTATCAGTGATGGCTGCAAAGAAGTTTAAGCTTGTTTTGTTTTGATATTATACTCTAAGAGGTTGATCCTCAGTCTTGTATTTGATGTTTGGCTCAGTAATACTGTAGCGTTGGAATCGCCTTTGAGTTGGTCTTTACACCATAAGTTGTTAAGTTCAGGGTAAAACCCTGTGTAGTTTCGTGGTTCCACAGTCTCGGCTTAATGTTAAAATGTCGAGGGTAACTCTTGTAATTCTCTGTTATTTGTTTGGATGGAAATCCAGAATCGAGGGTTCTTATTGCACTTGTAAACTATGGTTCATTTTCTTTTCAATGGAAAGTTATATTTAAATAACAGTTGACTGTGTGAAAGCTGGTTATGGTGATGCCAAGCAACAATAGTTGTCTTGGACTGAAATTTATGATTTTCATGACTTAAAAACTGTATGTCTGTGTTTTGTTCTCGTTGTTGATAATCTTATTTGGAAATAGATGAAAATGGTTGACTGTTAATAGATGTCGAAACGGATATGCCTCCATACTCTAGTTTTGTTTTTACGAAGGATACTCTACCTGTAGCTTACGATTTTTATCGTGCTTGTGCCGGGATTTGTACCCAAGATTAAATCTTTGTAATCATAATTTCGATAATGTATATGTGTACTGCTAGGGATTGTGAGCTAATGTTTAGACATGAATATGTAATCGTGCCTTCAGCTAACTGCTAGATAATTCTTAGATAGTAAACTTACCATATATAAAAGATAGTATGGTTCTAGAAAGTGATGACTAGGGTTTAATAAGTCATAAATGTTATCATTCTCTGAATAATGTCTACAGTTTGTCATAGAAGATTTGATATAGAAATTATGATGTGTGTATACATAATTAGGGTTTGTAGTGTATTAGGTTTTGATACTACTGTAATAAATATTCGATACTTGAAATCAAAGCAGGAAATTAGTGAAGAAATAAAATATGTATAATGACATGAAATCTATATAGTGATTAGTTCTTGTAGCTGCTATAATTCTTTAAAATACTATTACTTGGAAAATAATGAAATGTTTAATTTTGATTGCATTTGCTTGCTATCTTAAATGAATAGAGACAAGAGAAATATATGGAACTGTCAGAAGCATACTGTGTTTTTCTTTCAATTAATATTTACATGAATTCTATGCTGCAATTTGTGCTATACTATAATGTTTTATTGTGTTTAAACATAGGACAAAATTATAAACATAACACTTACTGAAATCATTTATCCAATCAATGGAAATCTGCCTATCTCTCATTTATCATTAATTTGCTTCTCTATACTAGAGAACTATGCAGAGAACAACATGGGGAAAAATATAGAGATGGTTATCTAATCAGATCTTTAACAAAGCTTTATCATTCAGAATTAAACATAGATCAGAAAATAAAATAAATTCTTTTACAAAACAGAGTTTGACTAAGCAGAAACATTAAACTATAAACAAAGTAGGAATAGTGAAACCTGGTTAAGTGTAGGGAAACAAACAGCCCAAGGAACTTGTTCTACCCAACCAATTCACAAAGACAGCCAAGTTTACTTACCTTAGGACCCTCGAGCCTGTTCACTGAACCACTAGGAGGAAGAAACTTAGAAGCTTAGGATCTCAACTTGCAGTAGCAATAGTTATCCAGTTTTAAAGACTTAGCAGTCAAAGGGACCTGCACCAGCACCTCTGGTTCTCCTTCTTAGAATAATTTGCAGACTTACAGTTGCACTCTCACGTAGCCTCCCTATTCGAATCTCTCAGTGATCATCTAATGCACTTGAGGAATATTTCTGCAGAAAATATTGTAAGAGCTGCCTGCTCAATTTGAATTTGCCTTATGTAGGCTGCCTAGGGGTTTCAGTAGTTAACTGGTCATTTAATGAGCTGCCTGCTCACTCCCACTACCTGGGGGATAATTCCACAATTTTAGGGGTAGTTGTCCCATAACCAACAGCTAGTGGTGAAGTGCAATTGCTGCCATCTATCCCATGCCTTTTAACAACTTCCATTCCTCCTAGTGGGTCAGTGAACACTCATTTAACAGTTCCCTTGGCTGTTTGTCTCCTACTTTTAATTTATTAAATAATAATAATTAGTAATTACATAAAGTATTTTTCCAATAAAATAATATTTTCAGAATTTGGGTAGGTGACATACACCCCCCTTAAGCCTCAACATCGTCCTCGATGTTGGTTAATCACTCTTTGAGTGTTCCTGAAACAGAGTTGGGTATGCTGCTTGCATACTACTCTCCAACACCCAAGTTGCCTCTTCTGGGCTAAGGTGCTTCCATTTCACTTTCACTTGCCCAATGGTGCGATTCCGGAGCAGAGTTTCCCTCCTTTCGAGGATACAGTCCGGTTCCACCTGAAAATCGCTGTCTTGTCCCACCTGTACATCATTCCAGTTTACAACATGAGTAACATCGTGTACATACTTCTTTAAAAATGATATATGAAAAACATTATGTATCTTTAGATTTGGTGGCAAAGCCAATTGGTATGCCACTGGTCCAACCCTTGATAATATTTCGAAAGGACCACAATACCTGGGTGCCAACTTGGCACAGCTTCCCAATTTCAATGAACTCTTTTTCGATCTTACCTTGAGGAACACATGTTCACCAACCTGGAACTCTTTATGAGTCCTTTTTAGATCTGCTTGACTCTTTTGCCTATCTTGGGCAACTTTTAGATTTCCTTGTACCTGTTTCACAATTAGTTCTAACTCCTGCAACAATTCAAGTCCTAAAACAATTCTATTTACTGGGTCATTCCAAGAAACATGTGTATCACATTTCCTACCATAAAGAATTTCAAATGGGATAGGTCTGGCTGATGCATGATAATGGTTATTATATGCAAATTTTGCTAAATGCAAGTAGTCTTCCCACTTACTAGGCTGATCCTTAACATACATTCTCAGTAAGTCTTCCAAAACTTGATCCACCCTTTCTGTCTGTCCATCCGTTTGTGGATGAAATGTTGTGCTGAAATTTAAGGTTGTATTCAAACCTTTAAACAAAGTCCTCCAAAAGTTTCTAGTAAACTTAGAGTCACGATCTGAAATTATCACTTTCGGTATACCATGTAGTCGAAAAATCTGCTTCATGAATATTTCTGCAATGTCTAGAGACTTATGAGTAGTCTTCACAAGTATAAAGTGTGCTGCCTTGCTACGTTTGTCCACTACCACCACGATAGAGTCATTTTATTTCTAATTTTTGGGTAGTCCAGCAACAAAGTTTATGCTTATCACTTCCCATTTCCAGCTAGGTATAGGCAATGGCTGCAACAATCCAGCTGGATGTTGATGTTCAACTTTCACTTTCTGACAGTCGAAACACTTAGCTATGTACTCTGCTACTTCATCTTTCATTCGGGGCCAAAAGTATGCTTTCCGTAGTATAGTAATGGTCTTCTGATAACCTGGATGGCAAGAGTAATGACTTTTGTGCATTTCATTTAAAATCATAATTTTTACTTCTGGTATGTTGGGTACATACAATCTGTTTTTGTATAACAATAGTCCATTTTCCTTCAAACTGTAATCTGCCATAGAATTTTCAGAACTATTATTTGCTGTCTTTTCTTGTAATTTCCTGTATTCTTCATCCGTTTCACTCCTTTCAAGGATTTGAGTTTATAAGTTTGTTGAATAAGTACTGATGGTTGAAATAAAATTGAGTTTTACCGTGCGACTTAATGCATCTCCAACCTTGTTCTCTTTCCCTTTAATATGCTGAATTTCGAAATCATACTCACTTAGGAAAGTTAACCATCTAGCTTGTCTAGCATTCAGATTTGTCTGATCTAATAAATATTTCAGACCCATGTTGTCTGTCAATAAGGTAAATTTTCTGCCAATAAGGTGATGACGCCACATTTTTAAAGCATGAATTACTCCTAATAACTCTAAATCATAAGTAGAGTAGTTCTTTTCATGTATTTTCAGCTTTCTTGATTCGTATGCCATAGCATTCCCTTCTTGTGTTAGGACTCCACCGAGTCCGTCATTACATGCATCTGTGCACACTATAAAATCCTTATTAGGATCTGCTATCCTCAAAATAGGTGCTGTAGTCAATAACTCTTTTAACTTCTTAAAACGATCTGAACACTTTTGATCCCACACGAATTTCTTCCCTTTCTTATGCAAGGAGGTTATGGGGTTTGCAATCTTCGAAAAACCCTCTATAAATTTTCTGTAATATCCAGTAATACCCATAAATGATCTTACATCCGACACATACTTAGGAGCCGACCAATCATTAATGGCTTTTATCTTGTCGGGGTCAACCGAGATTCCTTCTTTAGAAATTATGTGTCCTTAATACTGAATTTTGTCCTTGTGAAAATCACACTTACTAAACTTAGCGTATAGTTGATGATCTCTCAGAACTTGTAAGATAATCCGTAGATGTTCGTCATGCTCTTCTTTGTTTTTAGAATACGCTAAAATGTCATCTATAAACACAACATCAAACTTATCTAATTATTTGTGCAGAATATTGTTCATCAAACACATAAATACAGCCGGGGCATTAGTCAAGCCAAATGGCATGACTACAAACTCGTAATGTCCATATTGAGTTCTGAAAGTTGTTTTGAAAATATCCTCATCCTTAACCCGCACTTGATGATATCCTGACCTTAGATAAATCTTTGAAAATATTGTTGCTCCACGCAGCTGATCAAATAGATCATATATGCAGGGTAACGGATATCGATTCTTGATTGTCATCTTATTCAGCTGGCGATAATCTATACACAGTCTTAGGGTTCCATTTTTCTTCTTAACAAATATAACAGGTGCTCCCCAAGGAGACACGCAGGGTCTTATATAATTCTTATCAATCTTCAACTGTGAATTCAACTCGTTTAATTCCAGTATATTCATCCTATATGGAGTTTTAGAATTCGGTACTGCTCCTGGTATTAACTTGATGGTAAAATCTAAATCTCTTTTAGGAGGTAATCCTGGAATCTCCTTAGGAAAAACATCTTTGAAATCCTTTAGGACAGGTATGTCTTCTAGTTTCAGTTTGTCCTCTTTACAAATAAACTCATCATTTACTACATTTACTACAAACAACTGACTTCCTTTCCTAACTGCCCTCTTAACTTGCATGGCTGAAATCTGTTTAAGGGTTGTCTTTCTTGGAATACCTTTTACTTCTACAGTTTTTCCTTCATCATTTAAACATGTAAAACTTTTCTTGTAACAGTTCAGAATGACATGATGGGCTTCTAACCAGTCCATTCCGATTATGATATCATAAGATCCTAAAGGTAAAATATTCAACTTGATTTGTGTCTGTAACTGGTTCATGGATAAAACACAACTTTCAATAAAATCTGAGACTTTTCTCTTTGTTCCTGTTGCTAGTCTAACTAACCAAGATTTACTGAACTTTTCTGTTTTCAATTTAAAACTTTCCACAATATCTGGTGATATATAACTTAAGCTAGCACTTGGATCAATCAAAATAGTAACAGGATGATTTTGTAGCATACCTTCAATCTCTACCATTGAGATTTGAGGATCTGCTTGTCTGTTGTCGAGTGCTGCATTGATTTTGGGCATCTCCCTCGCCAAGTCTCTAACAATAGGTTCAGTTTGAATAGAGTGAATGTTGTTAGCTGTCCGCTTCCTCTTGGGGTATTCTGATGCATAATGAGGACCTTGACACTCAAAACATTTGATAGGTGCCTTTTGATCATTAGTCCTGGTAGTATTGGGAGTGTTTCTAGGAGCTGTAAAATTCTTTTGCTGACTGTTTCTGGAATTGTTTCCTTGAAAATTCCGATTCTGAATTTTTTTCTTTTGGAAACCAGAATTCTCACTAAATCTGAAATTTTTCTTTTTCAGCTTGAAATTGCTAGGTTTATGACTTTTCCAGTTTGACATTCCTTCCCTTTTCCGATTAGTGTCGTAATAGAAAGTTGCTTTCCTCATAGCCTCTTCCAAGGTTTTTGGACTGTCATACTCGATTCTGTCTTTGATATTGAAAGGTAGATAGCTCAAGTATCTTTGGATCTTATGTTTTTCTTCCACGAGGTAGGGCACATATCTCAGTAAGTTCAGAAATTTACTCTTCATTTCCTTCATGTTCATACTTCCCAGCTTTAAGTCGTAGAACTCCTTTGATTTTTCTTCATAGTATTGTTTTGATAAGAACTTCTTTTTGAAATAACGTTTGAAAGTACTCCAATTGACATCGTTGTCTTTGATGCCCTTCACTCTCTTGATATCCTACCACCAAATATCCGCCTTGCCGATCAAGTTGTAGATTGCCACCTTCGCCTTCAATGATGCAGAATAATAATATATTTGGAAATACTTTTTCATGCCGGACAACCAAGCTTCTGCCATCTCTCCTTTTTCAGTTTCACCATTGAAGGTTAGGGGTTTGATTTTCTTGAACTCCCCAGAAATTTGCTCATACTGTTTGTGACTTTTCCTTTTGGGTTTGTAGTCCCCTTTGCTGCTGTCACTTGAATAATTTCTTTTCTTTTTCCATTTTTCATGGGCAGCTTCTAATGATATCGAAATGCTGTTTGCATCATCAGCTTTCATATTTTTACTTCTATCTAGATGAGATAAATATTCAACCTTGGAAGTATTCTCAATTTCTCTATTATGTTCATCAGTTGGGCATTGTTCGAACAGTACTTGATTTAACTCTTCTTGCGCCTTCAATATTCTCTCATTGTCTTGTTTTACAGATCTGATTTCTGCCTTTAATTCTTGAAATGCTCGTAATAATTTTTACGAATTATCGTTTACTTCGCCATGGAATTCTTCTCCTTCGAAATTCCTTCCCGTGCTATGACTCTTGGGTTGAAATCTGTCTTCTAAATGTTCAGCTGATATTTCCATACCTGTAACTCAAAATAATTTCTGTATAACACAATAGTTTAAATTTTTGAATTAGTAAAAGTTCTGTTGTAAATAAATTTTTCTCTGCTGCGTGTTCTTGGACCTTTTTCAGGCCTAGAGTTCGAACATGAGTTCTGATACCACATGTAACATCCCGAAAATACCAATTTATTTTTTATTTTTTATAATAGCAATATTTATCAAAGTCATTAATGCGGAACATATAAATTAACTTGATTTCTTAACTAAGATAATTAGTAGCGATGACACGTCATACTTCTCCACTAAATATGATTTAATTCTATTTGCTACTTCAGATTTAAGCGGATGTCAATCTCTTGAATGAAAGATATTTTATGATTATGCAATAATAGTACAGTTTACAGATGTGTTTAAGTTCTTGGATATTATTGCATGATGTTACAGTTTGTACTGTTATGATATTCTTGATGGAGTACTGACAATTTGTTTGTATGTTGACGAAGGGGTCCTACGAGGTACCCTGGAGTTTACTTAGCTACGTTTAGCTAAGGCATTGAGTCTTGTTTCCATGTGCAGACTGTAGGTAAGAAATCTTATAAGACAACATAAGTTAAGAGTACTTGTGTCTTTCAATTCATCGTCAATGTAAAATTAAAATGCTAAGTACTTCCTTGCATCACCAGTTACTGGAGGTATGGATACAAGGTTCTAATCCTAGTTTATGTACTGTCTTACGAAGCTCTTCAAGGTTATCATTCCATGTCGTCCAAAAGTTCTGTTATGATGCTACATTCATTGTCACAAGACTACTGTCATTGATATTAAAACAACGATACTACTATCTATTAAGTATGCTATTGTGAAGCTTGTAGAAATAATGATTACACCTTCGAACTATCATCATATTTGGCGTCTACAAGTCTTAGACTACTCCATGTCATGTATTTATCATTTCCATACACAGTTAATATATAGAAAGTATAGTGATTATTGCTTGTGCTCATGAACTTAGTAAAAGAATGAATATCGTCATTATTTAAACTATACTTATAGTATTACATTTGTCGTTAGACTTCGTAATACATAGCTAACATTTCTAATATGTTGTACGTATGATGATTATGCAATGGACTTAGTATTGAATGTGTATTACCCCATTATCTATACTTATAGATTCATATTAATATTATGGATTGGATAAGCATGCTATAGTGTACATGTATCTAATATTCTTGTACATAGTTAGAATCCTAACTATATCTACTTTTCCATGAATTAGCAGTATAATATTTATATGGCTAAGTTTAAACTTGGGACTATATAAAGTTTACACTACATTTTACAATGGTAAGGTTTTTATTATGCAATGATATGATTATAATATGCAAACCTAGCTATACGTTAGCACTGTCGGATATTATCATATGCAGACGTCGGATATTATCATATGCAGACATGAATACGATCTAAACAACTTTAGAAAGGTTATGGATTAAGTAGTAGTTTGACCCATGCTATATGTATTAGCTCTTATCCTAAGTGTTATTAACATATGTTATTGTAATCACCAAAGTCTCGTTAATGGAGTGATGAGTTGATGTGCATTGAAATTGCTATTGACAGGTTGACAGGGTTACGATCATGTATTAATTGTTATGACCGAACTCCATAGTGGAAAGCCTGGTTGTCAACCCACGTAGTCCAACCACGTGAACTTTGATCGATAATGTAACTAAGAGTTCTAGCTGGCAAGGTTGTTGTATCGCCTCTCCTCCACGGTGTACACGGTAATGTTCACTTGGCATGTAATGTTGACCACTTTGTGGTTGAAGTAATTAATGAGATGTTAATGCGTGGTTGCTCGGCTTTCAACATAGCACTGTTGGCTCTTTCCTGTGCGTTGATCTCACCAAATCTTGATCATTGATTTGTGTAACCCTAACCTTGTTGTATGTAGTGGTAGCAAGTTTCTCGGTCTTTCATTGTTACGTTGAGTTGAGGTCGACAGGCTCCCAAAATGTAGGGTTGAAAGAAATTCCCTTCCAGGGTTTCGATCCTGTGACCTGTGATATGTAATTTCTTTAATAGTTTCAGGCTTAGCTCCTTGCCATAAAGCCACAATACAGTAATACGAAATGTGGTTTTTGTCAGCTGTTGAGAGTGGTTTTGTATTGGGGTTTGGATTTTCTTTCTGAATCATCTTCAAGGTTTTGAAAAATGCGGTTACTAATGTTGTTCCAGACTTCGTTGTTCTTCTGCTGGTGTGGTTTGCCAATGACCTGAGCTTCGATTAAAAGGTAATGTTTATGATAATAACAAAATACTATTTTGCTTAATTATTTTCTTGTATCTTCTTATTTTTAACGACTTTGATGTGTAACTGTGCAGGTACCCTCTTCGTTGGAAGTCTTCTATGCAACGGTTTTGGGAAAGGAAAGCTACTACCTCTTCCTGGTAAGCTCCGATGGTTCTTGCAAAGCCTCGTAGGTGCCTTTGATGTTTTTTCTATGTGCCGAGAGTTGGAAACCTCCGGCTTGTATCAGTGATGGATGCAAAGAAGTTTAAGCTTGTTTTGTTTTGATATTATACTGTAAGAGGTTGATCCTCAGTCTTGCATTTGGTGTTCGGCTTAGTAATACTGTAGTGTTGGAACCGACTTTGAGTTGGTCTTTACACCGTAAGTTGTTAAGTTCAGGGTAAAACCTTGTGTAGTTTCGTGGTTCCACAGTCTCGGCTTAATGTTAAAATGTCGAGGGTAACTCTTGTAATTCTCTGTTATTTGTTTGGATGGAAAACCAGAATCGAGGGTTCTTATTGCACTTGTAAACTATGGTTCATTTTCTTTTCAATGGAAAGTTATATTTAAATAACAGTTGACTGTGTGAAAGCTGGTTATGGTGATGCCAAGCAACAATAGTTGTCTTGGACCGAAATTTATAATTTGCATGACTTAAAAAGTGTATGTCTGTGTTTTGTTCTCGTTGTTGATCATCTTATTTGGAAATAGATGAAAATGGTTGACTATTAATAGATGTCGAAACGGATATGCCTCCATACTCTAGTTTTGTTTTTACGAAGGATACTCTACCTATAGCTTACGATTTCTATCGGGCTTGTGTCGGGCTTTGTACCCAAGATTAAATCTTTGTAATCATAATTTCGATAATGTATATGTGTAATACTAGGGATTGTGAGCTAATGTTTAGACATGAATATGTAATCGTGCCTTCGGCTAACGGTTAGATAATTCTTAGATAGTAAACTTACCATATATAAAAGATAGTATGGTTCTAGAAAGTGATGACTAGGGTTTAATAAGTCATAAATGTTATCATTCTCTGAATAATGTCTATAGTTCGTCATAGAAGACTTGATATAGAAATTATGATGTGTGTATACAGAATTAGGGTTTGTAGTGTATTAGGTTTTGATACTACTGTAATAAATATTCGATACTTGAAATCAAAGCAGGAAATCAGTGAAGAAATAAAATATGTACAATGACATGAAATCTATATAGTGATTAGTTCTTGTAGCTGCTATAATTCTTTAAAATACTATTACTTGGAAAATCATGAAATGTTTAATTTTGATTGTATTTGCTTGCTATCTTAAATGAATAGAGACAAGAGAAATATATGGAACTGTCAGAAGCATACTATGTTTTTCTTTCAATTAATATTTACATAAATTCTATAATGCAATTTGTGCTATACTATAATGTTTTACCGTGTTTAAACATAGGACAGAATTATAAACAGAACACTTACTGAAATCATTTATCCAATCAATGGCAATCTGCCTATCTCTCATTTATCATTAATTTGCTTCTCTATACTAGAGTACTATGCAGAGAACAACATGGGGAAAAATATAGAGATGGTTATCTAATCAAATCTTTAACAAAGCTTTATCATTCAGAATTAAACATAGATCAGAAAATAAAATAAATTCTTTTACAAAACAGAGTTTGACTAAGCAGAAACATTAAACTATAAACAAAGTAGGAACAATGAAACTTGGTTAAGTGTAGGGAAACAAACAACCCAAGGAACCTGTTCCACCCAACCAATTCGCAAAGACAGCCAAGTTTACTTGCCTTAGGACCCCGAGCTTGTTCACTGAACCACAAGGAGGAAGAAACTTAGAAGCTTAGGACATCAACTTGCAGTAGCAATAGTTATCGAGTCTTAAAGACTTAGCAGTCAAAGGGACCTGCACCAGCACCTCTGGTTCTCCTTCTCAGAATAATTTGTAGACTTACAGTTGCACTCTCACATAGCCTCCCTATTCGAATCTCTCAGTGATCACTTGATGCACTTGAGGAATAATTCTGTAGAAAATATTGTAAGAGTTTCCTGATCAATTCAAATTTGCCTTATGTAGGCTGCGTAGGCCTTTTAGTGGTTAACTGGTAATTTAATGAGCTGCCTGCTCACTCCCACCACCTGGGGGATAATGCCACAATTTTAGGGGTAGTTGTCCCATAACCAATAGCTAGTGGTGAAGTGCAATTGCTGCCATATGTCCCATGCCTTCTAACAGCTTCCATTCCTCCTAGTGGGTCAGTGAACACTCATTTAACAGTTCCCTTGGTTGTTCGTCTCCTACTTTTAATTTATTAAATAATAATAATCAGTAATTACATTCATCCTCAACCAAACTTGGTCATAATTGCAAAAATTTGTAATTAAAATTTAACATCAAGTATTTTGCCAATAAAATAATATTTTCAGAATTTGGATAGGTGACACTACTGCTTCAACTCCTCCAGCCAAGAAGCAGAAAACTGAAGTGTCAGTGACAAAAGCTGCATTGTTGCATATTGATGACAGTGATTTGGAAGACGAGTTGCCTTTTACCAACTTGTCTTGTCCAGTCACTATTCCTACTAGCTTTAATGTGGTTACTTCAGTTACCGAGACTTCTTCTGGTCCACTTGAAAATCTATTGGTTGATGATTCTTTTCCTGAAATTCAATTTTAAAAAATCTCCACCACCTCTATTGGCACTTCTTCTCCACTTCTTACCATCCCTACTAGTTTTCCATCTATACCATCATCAGACCTTAGAGTTCCTCCATATCCATCATCTGATCAACTTGTTATTCCTATGGATATTTCACCCAATCCTGTTGAAATACAAGTTTCTCCTGCATCTTTAGATCGTGCCACTTCTTCTACAGTTCCCAGTTCTTTTCCTTCAGTCTCCACTACTGCAATAGCTTCCACTTCCATACCTCATATAAGCATGCCTATTCCTACCCCTGCTACTTCCCTACCTGTATCTTTGGTTACAGTTCTGGGAGTGTCTTCATCCCCTGTTGAAGAAATTGCAGATTTTGGTGAAGATGCAGTGGTCTCACTTGGAGAATATTTTTGGATTAAGTCAGAGAAGGAAGTTGTGAAGAAATGTTCCAAAAGAGCAAGAGAAGGGACATTGGTACAAGGCTCTGTGCCTAATCAGATTATTTGGAAGAGAGCTTCCACAGATGTCAAACATGAAGCCTTAGAAACAACTGTTGCCATGAGAGCCTTTGCTGGTGCTAACTATGATTTTTTTGCCTCACTCAACAGGGAAATTGAGAAGAAGGAAGATGAATTACAAGACCTCAAGCATAAAAAGATTCAATGCAATGAACAACATCAATCTCAGTTGCAGGGATTGAAAGATAATTATGAAGATCAGGTTCAGAAATTGCATCCTCAGAATGATGATCTTAAGCAACAACTTATAAAAGCACAAGGGCATAATGCACAATATGCTGAGAAGTTAGCATCCCTTGAACAATAGTTGAAAGCTTCACAGTCCATTTCTGTTGTTTCTTCATTTTCAAAATTTTCTAAAGAAGAATTTAAAGAATTCACCTTAGAGATTAATGATTATTTCAGGAACTCTTTGATTGAATTGTTTCAGGGCCTGAATGAAATTCAGGATATCTTTAATTCCTTTGAGCATTTTTTAGATGTCGTTTGTGATCAAAATCAAAGGAGAAATGATGCCACTAGAGATTTTGAAGATGTAATTGATTGGCAAAAATACATCAAAGATAAACCTGAAGAAGTCCCTATTTTGGATATGATCAAACTCAAAAGGATAAAGATTTCTTTAGAATCCTGGGAGAATGTTTGTGACATAGTTGAAACTACAATTGAAGAAGGCCAACAAGTTTGCATAAAGAGATGGTTTGCCTCTGATAGCCTGCTAGGTTTGTTGGACTTTCCTGTCATGAATCAGATTGAGAGTGCTCTTCCACCCAAACTTATGATCACGCAGGTCGAAGAAAAGTATCTGAAATCCAAGGAGCGCATTGAGCAACTTGATCAGATCTAGGTAGCAGATATCAAGGAATTAATTGAATAGCCCGTGGCTTCAGGAATTAAGATTAATCTCTTCTTACGAGAATGGTTAAAGGCTAAGAAGAGGGAAAACAAGGCTTTCACTTGCAAGGCACAATTACAGCTCGAGCATGCACAATATCAAGATGTTGATTATCTTTTGGATGTATTTGCCAAGTGGCAATCTACCCTTGGAAAATCTTAAACCAATATCTTGTAATCCCTACTTTTGTGGGAGATTTGTTTCTTTGTATTTTTTTATAATTACTATTTTAGAGACTTAGATCTCATGAGGGAGAGGGGGGGGGAAACCATCGAATGAGAGAACTGGAGACACTATGTACTTCGAGAATTTTAATATTTTACAATCTTTAAAGAATTTTAGTTAGTTTCTCTTTTCCTTTCATTTGTTATGTTTATCAATTTTCCTTGATTCATTTTGGTTTTCCACACATACATCTAATAACTTTGTTTTGTATTGTTTAAATCATCAAACATATAAATCAGTGTGCTTGATTTCTCATCATATGATTTATATGCAGGTTATGCATCAAGAAATTTCTTTACTTGATTCATATTGTTTCATGTTATGCAATTACATAACAATCATTATCATCATAAGTTAATTTGTTAATTAGCTTATCATTGAGAGGACAGTCACACTGTTTTTATCCTTTGAATAAAATAAACTAGTTTATACTATTTTGTTTTGTTTAAAACTGGTAATGTTAGGTCTGATCCATATGTTTATTGGTTAATATAACACTTACCTAATCTTTCAGATCTGATAGTTCTGAATCTATAATCACATTTTTCAGATTTAGTTTAGTTTAAGTAGATCAACTTAAATTTACTTTTACTTGTCTTCTTTCTGTTTATATATTTTTTTCTTTGTCACAAAAAGCTTTTAGATCTTCCTTTGTAGGAAGAAAGATCCATGTTGGATTACCCACATAGTGCCAACAGAGGCCTGATATCCGTTAGAGTTATCTCTACCAAACAGTCCAACGATAGAATAATTCTTGCACAGGGTTATTTGAAGCCTTCAGAATGGGCTTTCTCTTTTGCGTTGTTGCCTCGAACACTTCCAACACACCCGAGGTCTCAACACGCTCCAACAAATAAGAAGCTTGTTTTGGGTTGTAGAAGACTTTGAAGACATCTTATCTTTTGGGATTCATCTTATCTTTTTTTGGCATTGTACTTGGTGACTGAATCTATACTAAAGAAGTTGCAGGGTTTTCTCCCTTGTGGTTTCCCCGAGGAAAATATTTGTGTTCCTTTATCATGTTGTGCTTGTCTTTCTTTTAGTGATCCTATTGCATATGGATATGATGTTATGATGCTATATGTTTAAAGATCTAGTATAACCATTAAAAAATTAACATGGTTTCAGAGCTACCCTGAAAGAAGACCTTGTGCAATTGTTACTAGAGAAAGTTGGAAACTAGGGTTTCCTATTCTAAGCACTTCCATCCACAGATCAGCTGAAAAAGGAGGACCATCTAACTCACCCTATAAGGGCACATATTTATGTGGTGATAAAATTCAGATACGAGAATTTTCATTTTTGGCCCTATCACTACTGTCGGGAAAACTAGGGCATCATATATTTTGCAATTCTGTCCACAGATTTGGGAAAAGGAGTACATTTCTCAACTCACCTTGAGGAGGCACACCTTTATAGTGGATTATATTTATCATTCAAGAAATTTTATTTTTGACCTACCTCCTGCTAGGGTTTCCAGGTCAAAACCATAGGTCACCTTGCAAGCAGATTCCAGAAGTCAAGCAAAGTCAACATTTGATTGTGACATTCCTATTCAGTAAGATGAAATTTAGAGTTGACGATAGATTAGAAGGGGCCATAAACTTCAATACCTAGAAGGCTAGATTACTCTACATCATGGAAGAAATTGAGATAGAAGATCATCTCACCAACGATTCTATAGAATCTGAAGTAGAAGCAGAGAAGGCCAAGTATAACAAGAATGAAAGGAAAGCTAAAATAATATTAATGGATTTAGTAAAAGATCACTTAATTCCATATATTTCTCAGCTAGGGTCAGTCAAGAAGATGTTTGATCCCCTGATAAGATTGATTGAAAGCAACAATACTAGCATAAAAATATCCTTGAGAAATCAGCTTCGAGAAGTTGGTACAAATGATTCAGTCTAAGTTAACTCTTATCTTACAAAGGTCTCTGAATTAAGAGACCGACTTACAACCATTGGTGATACAATAGATGATAAATAACTTGTGACAATAGATCTTAATGGTGTTCCCTCTTCCTCAGAACCATTTATTCAGGGACTATGTGCATGGAAGAAACCACCCAAGTTTGATAAGCTTTTGGCTCTTTGTGTACAAGAAGAAACCAAGTTACAATCAAGAACCAAATCTCAGAAACCTCAGCATGAAGAGGATCAAGCTCTTATTACTCACACAAAAGGAGAAAAAGGAAGAAGGTTTGAAAGAAGAAAACAAGATATAAGACTAGGATCAGTTAAAGTTCAAGAATCAAGGAAGAAGAGAGATGCTTCACACATCCAGTGCTTCAGATGCAATGAATTTGGTCACTTTGCAGCAAATTGTCCGCAAAGAAAGAGCCAGTATGAATCAATAGCTTATGTCCATGATGAACCTCCACCAAAAAGGTCATCATTAAAAGAATACGAAGAATGTGTTGTTTGCTTATGGGCCATTATCCTTGGTATGAGAGCCTAAGAGACTTGATATCTTTTGTATCCAATTCAGAGGGAGGCAACCTCAAGGAAGTAAGATACAGAGGGAGGAAACCTCAAGGAAGTAATATACATAGGGAGGAAACCCTACCAAACAAACAAGATAAGTATTTAAATTGTCATTTCCTGTAATGATAGTGATCAGTTGTGCACTTAGTTATGTTCCTAGATTTAGGAAGTGTATTATGCATGTTAGAGTGTTTACATTAATGAAACAATATACTACTAATATGCATGTGATGGGTAAGTGGCCTATGGTACTGCACAACATTCCATTGCTTCTTATCTAGAATGAAACCTCTTTGCTAACATGTTGGGAGTAGTGCACACTCTTAATTATGTTCCGGTAGAGAAGGAAGGCATCTAGAAAGTTACCGTATGTATGTGGGATATGGATGAATGTTGTGTTGAAGCATTGGATAAGATAGTTGCATGACTGTGTGACCTGTGTCTTTATTCATAAAGTTTGTCATTATGGAAACTATGAAATGTATCTAATCATGCAACTGAATTTGACTTGTAGGAAAGATCGTGTGATGAAGACTCACAAAGCAAGATTGAAGAAGACTTCAACCTTTTCTACAAGGTTGAATAGAAGCAGTCCAATTACCCTACATTTCACATGATTGTATTGATTCTCATTGGAAACGAGAAGCATATTGCAGAATATGTTCTAGTTGCTGAGAATTGTCAGATGGACTTGACATTAGGATGACCTCTGTGACAGAGGGAGCAATGTGTTCCAAGAGTTGAAGAGTGATGATACATTTACTAAGAGTGCCATGCTGAATTGTCCATGGGAAAATAGATCATTGGCATAACCATGTTGACTTGGTTCTTGTCTGATAAGTGTTGTCGATGTATTCCCCAAGAGTGCCATGCTAACTTGGCCATGGGAGAATAGATCATAGAAATAACCATGCTGACTTGGTTCTTGTCTGATAAGTGTTGTCGATGCATTCCCCAAGAGTGTCATGCTGAATTGGCCATGGGAGAATATATCATAGACATAACCATGCTGACTTGGTTCTTGTCTGATAAGTGTTGTCAATGCATTCTTTAGGAGTGCCATGTTGACTTGGACATGGGAGAATAGATCATAGACATAACCATGTTGAGTTGGTTCTTTTATGGGACTGACACTTCCGATACCCTGCGATGGGGTACAATGATCTCCTCCTATGACAAGATGATGAGATTAGACTTTACTTAAGAGCTGGGATATTCTGCGACGGGATGGTAAGGCTCTCTAGAACATCCTGCGACGGGATAGAGAGAGAGAGATACCAATATGTAAGAAGGGAAGTGTCGAGGTGGAGAGAGATCCTCACATCCTGCGACATGATGATGAGTTTAGTTCTTACTTATGAGCCGGGACATCCTGTGATGGCGTGGTAATGCTCTTTAGGACATCCTACGATGGGATAGAGAGAGAGAGATACCAATATGTAAGAAGGACAACATCTCTTTCAGCTACTGTGCGACGGTATAAGCCCCCATCCCGTGAGGATGGATAGTCCTAAAGGGCTCACTTATTGATGATGATGATGATGATGATGCATACATAATTGATGATGATGATGTACTTATTGATGATGATGATGATGATGATGTTCCAGCTGTTATATGTTGATGATGATGATGTTCCAGTGGTTATATGTTGATGATGATGACGATGCTGATGTTGATGATGATGCTCCATCGATTCCATGTTGAATGATGATGATAATACATATATTGTTGTTGATGATGATGTGAACTTCTGATGATATATAGATTTGAGAAATGTCACAAGTCAATGGCCAAAGTACCAAGTAGTAGTAATGATGTCCAATGATGATATCTAGTAATGAGATCTAGTGATGATGTCCATAATCGAGATCCAGTGATGATGTCCAGAATTGATATCCAGCGATGATGTCCAATGTCGAGTTACAAGAACTAGGGATGATGTCCAAGGATGATGACCGTAATGGAAGAGCACCTTCCTTGTTAAGAGGGAGTGTTGAAGAATTGTAACTCCATAAGATATCCTTGTTGTACTTTTATTGTACTTCCTTCGGGAAATGTTCACATTGTATTTGATAATGTAAAACCCTAAAAGAATTCAAGTAAAAACAGTCAAGTCGTCCTAGTGGGTAAACTGCCCCAAAACAGTGGGCAGTCTGCCCCAAACAATGGGCAAAATTGCCCTAGTAAGGTCGACCCAGTTTGGGAAAGTCAGGTCGGCCCAGTAAGGGGAAAAGTCACTTTTTCATGTGTATAAATAGAGAGATTGTGTGCCTCATTTTGTCACTCACTCACACTCAAGCAAGTTCACTCCTACCTGAGAAAGAGGTTCGCTCCAATAGAGAAGAAGCCTATTTTGGGTTGTAGAAGACTTGGAAGACATCTTATATTTTGGGATTCATCTTATCTTGGTTTGGTATTGTACTTGGTTATGGAATCTATACTAAAGAAGTTGCGAGGTTTTCTCCCTTGTGGTTTCCCCGAGGAAAATATTTGTGTTCCTTTGTCATGTTGTGCTTGTATTTCTTTCAGTGATCCTATTGCATATGGTTATGATGTTATGATGCTAAATGTTTAAGGATCTAGTATAACCATTAAAAACTTAACATTAGCTTCCCATATGTGATCTATGCAATCTCAACTGTGTCAGGTCCAAAAAAAAACTTTCTTCGTTGAACCTGTGTGTGTCATCAGATAAATAGATAGCAAGTTTGCTGCTAGAGAAGGTACATACTAAAACATTGTTGAACTTTCCATTCTCTAGTTGTATTGTGCCCTTCCATTCAACATAGATATGTGAATCATCTCCCATGTGAATACTAGGACCATTAATGAGAAACCATGTGGTTGGAGTCTCTAGAATCAATTAGGAAGGCTTGTGATTGTGAGAATCCAGCCTTCAGTGCATGTCATCTCTCATGATCATTTGTCTCACTTCCAGAATCACTCTTGCTTGCGCCTTCTAGGAGGGAAATTTTGTGTTGTTCAAGAAGTTTGGTTATTTGATCTATCTTCTTCTTCATGCATGGACTCTCTGGATGGTTTCCTTTCTTGCAATAGGTATACTTGGTCTTCTCAAACCTTTTTTGCTTATCCTTCTTAGAGCCGGAGGCTCCTTCTGATGGATTGGGCTTCTCCTTTGGTTTGGATTCAAATTGCTTCTTGTCCTTTCCCTTATGCTTCCCTTTGACATTCACACTTTTTGACTCCCCATCCATAAGAGCCTGATTCTTGGAGGCCTTCAAGGTGCCCATTTGAATCAGTTTGTCTTGTTCTTGGATGAGAGATCCAGTGAATGCATCTAAAGAATGTATTTTTCAATTGGAGATTGAAAATCTCCCTGAGTGAAAGTTAGGCACAAATATTGAAAATTTAGGACCAAGCTTGCTTAGGATGGATAGCACCAACTACTCATCCTTCTTGTCAATTCCACAATGTTTACACTGCATAACCAAGGGCTTGAAATTTGAAAAGAACTGATGTATGGTTTCAAAACTGATGGGTTGAAGAACAATTACTTCATTCCCCAAAACATGGCCTCTCAACTCATCGTGCTTTCCAAAAATAGTTTCAAGATTGTACCAAACCTCCCTTGGGGTATTCAATCCATCAAGATGGAATAACAAATCTCTGGAGATGTGAATACACATAAAACCAAAATCCTCATCTAACTTGTTCACGTACTTTGCTTTATCAACAACTGCTTGAGGTTCGACCTCATTTCCCATTGTGACCTTGTATAGACTCTTGTTGCGCAACACAATCTGCATATATGCCCTCCAATCCAGATAATTGAAGGGTCTCATGATTCTTGGTGTCAAAGGAGCATTTGAATTCTCCATCTATAACTGCTAAAGTGAATGTAAACTTCTACTATTGCACTGAAAACTACTCAAAATCTTGCAGAAAACTCTCAAAACAAAGCTAAACCAGCTCTGCTAAGCTCTGATACCATGTGAAATTATGTAACACAACAGATCATTGAGGGAAAATCTCACAGTGAAATAATTAGCAAGGAAGAAGAATTGCAGTGAATTGAGTAGTAAAATCAAACATGTAAAGAAACTCAGATGTGCATGAAAAATGGTGTAATATTCCATTAATCTCTATAGTAAAAGAATATAGTACAATTGAGAGAATTCGATTATGCAGTAGGAATTTGATCCATGTCAGTATATGTCATGTCCCAAATTTGGAATTGGGTCACAATGGCCTAATCACATTGGCCATATTCATTAGAGTTTGTAAAATTGATGTTAAAGGTCAAATAATTGCCAAGGAGGAAAATTACTAGTTTCCTAGGTTTGGGGTGGAAGCTTTGGGATTTGGAATAATGGGGATAATAAATGATGTTTGAACACTAGAGTGGCATAAATATTTAATAAAGGAGCTAAATAAATATATACAAGTGAAAATCAAAGTGGCATTTGATCATGAAGACACATGGAGGAAGTGAGACCCACATATGGCTAGATTTCCCCACTACACTTGGCATCATTCTCTCACCAATTTGAATTCAAGGTGAATGGTAACATACTTGGGGGAGTCCAAAAGGTATTATTCATGGAATGACTCATCCAAGGTCGAAATATAGAGGAAGAGTAACTCCCATGGAAGAGGAAGAGGCAATTTGGAGCTAGTGAGACACTTGGGCTAGATCCCCTAGCTCTATGACAACAATGATGAAGATGCTATGACACTTATGACACAAATCAGACCTGAAGGTTGACATATGACATATATGACATGTCAGGGCTAAAACTAGACTCTAAGAGGGTGCTCAAGGGTGTTAGGGAAGCTAAGATGCTTCCACATGTGATTTGGTGGAAGTGGGAGACTAGGAATTGTTGTACAAGTGGCGTTCTTTGGAATCTCTTCCCAATTTGAGTTGGAATGAGTCTCTTGGAAGGAATTAGACCCATGGAGGACATTAGAACTTTATAAATGTCAATAAAAAAGAATGAAACCAGCTTTTGATCATTTGTAGAATTTGCAATTGCATTTCTGAAGAGGGAGAGCTAGTGGATGACTAGTTGCTTGCCTTAGCCAATTTCGAGGGTGAAAGATTCCCATCCAAGTTGGAAATTGGAAAGGCCATTCAGACCTTTCATTTGGAGCTTTAATGGAGTCTTTATTTGCAGGTGTAAGCTACATGGCAACTCATGGTTTCTTCTATTGCATCTCACTCCTTCAACCATTTCTAGTTTTGATGGCATATTCTTGATCCTTGAGGGAGGGCGTTTTTGGTGAGCTATTGTACTCTTTGGGGGAGCTTCTAATGACCCATTTATTTTTTAATATGAAGTAAATACTCTGTTCTTCATCTCCAGAAAGTTTTAGGTCGAAATTCCAAGTAGAAATGTATAAATCTCATTTTTAATGGAAGAACAATGCCATGTCCCCACTACCTTGTTGTGAACCAATGTATTGATGATTATTTCGAATGAATGGATGATTATATGATGAATTTGTGATTAATGGACTGCCATGGATGTATTTTACAAGTTTCATGTACTGTACTTGAGCATTTGAAGTATTTTTACTCAGTTTAATTGCAGTGGGAGAAGAAATAGTGCCATTTTCCCAAGGGTCGAATTGGTGATTTTTGCAGTTGAATGGGAGAGGGTTGGAACAGATATAATAATCAATTAATGGTGCAAATGAGACCTTAATAAAATACTTAATACATTCCCTAACTCTGTTCAGAAATTTGAGTGGCTTTGGAGGCATTTGGGAAGCCATTTTCAGTACATATCCCACGGGGATTTGAACCCCAAATTACTAGTAAAATTGCATACTTGGCCCAGAATATTAAGAGAGTTTGCAGAGGTCTTTTGGTGGCCATATGTCATCCCTGAACATCATATTCCAGTCCTACTATCATTCATACACCTTCCTTGAATATTTGAAGGCATTTGGAGTCAATTTGAGACCTAAAGACCAATACTAGTCAAAGGGAAATCACTAGTAAAGTTACCTACATTGACCAGAAATGAAAGAGGATTTGCAGAAGTATTTTAAAGGTCCAGAGGCATCCCTGAAACACATATTTATGTTCTAATATCATTCATATAACTTCTCAGAAGATTTGGGATCATTTGGGGCAAATTTGGGACCTAGAGATCAAAACTAGTCAAAGGTCTAACTAGGGAAAAAAGTGAAAAATTACCATTTTAATAAAATTCCTAACAAGGGACATTACAGTGGTATCAGAGCATGCTCTTGGAACCTGATGTGGTAGAACATTAATGAAGATCAGGAGTCAAAGAAATAATCCACCACCCTTAGAAACTGAAACTGGATGTACTTTGGTGAAAGGGAAGAAGTAGGAGAAGAAGTGCATTCATTGGTCACCATGAGTAAGGATGAGAAAGGAACCTTAGAGGAGAATGAGGAGTTTAGAAAATTACTTAAACCATCCTTTGAAGACAAGTGGAGGCAATACTTTCAAGAGTTCAAATTGTTGCTTAGTGAACTTGGAAGCAACTTGGAAAAAATAATGAGCAATGGTTCTCTTTTCAAGGAACATGATGAAATAATTTATGTCACAAAAGAGGAACCTAATGTAATTGTGGAACATGAGGTACATGTTGATATGCAGGTTCTTGAAGATTCTACACTAAAACAAGAAGAAGGACAAGCACTTGTCCTTGTTCAGAGGGATTATGAGTTGCCTAAGGGAGAGAATTGCAAATCCTTGGAGGAGGCACATGATCTCACAATAGTTGGACCAGCCAATTATAGAGAGGATGAATTAAAGATTTCAATGGGTAAGAGTTGTAAGGATTTAAGGTTGGTTCATAATTCCTCACCCCCTACTTCTTTTCCAGCCACATCACTTTGGGATGAAAATTGGGTGGAAGGTTTTTTTCTAGTGGTGCCACATGAGGGGTATGAAACTCCTACCTCTCCTTTTGATGATGACATGAATAGAGCACCTTATTATTTAGAATTGCAGCAGCATATTTTTTTACCTTACGATGACACATATCCTCATGGATGTATGGATGAGACTTCTTTGAGTCCTTTGAAGTCTCCTTGTTTTTCCTGCCCATTATTTGGTTCATATTTTAGTGGAGATTCTTCATTCACTTCTTGGATGAAAGAATGCATGGCTGAATATTTTGATGCATATCACATTCTTTTGGAGCAGCACTATCGAACATGGGATCCTCACCTATGTCATTGGAGTATATTTGATTGGTCACTTGAAGATTGTATGCACCTAGCAAATGGTGGTCTAGTTACTTGGAGGTATAAACACTTCCATGATTCTTTGATGAAGCATCTTCTTGATGTACATTTTCATTATGTTGTTATGTACTTTGATGATATATATTTTGTACTCATGATGTTTGGAAGAATGCATACAAAAATAATTGGATCCAGGAATCATCTTATCTGATGGTATGGGTTGAAGAGCACTCTTAATGATTGGGGTGCAATACAAGCAATGGGACCCTGGAATAATTTTTATCTCATTGGTTTCAAAGTTTTTGGGGAAACAAGCAGTAGGGGAGATGGATTTCCCACTTAATAAAGTGATTTTTATCAGATTAGTGCAGCAGCAAGCATGGTGGTTCCTCTCTAAAATCTTCATGGAAACTCAAAGACTCAAGGTTGGGCAATTCAATGGCAACTTCAAAGAATTATACCAGAAGCAGGTTCTTCAACACCCATGTTTGAAATTGCTTGAGGACAAGCAATATTGGGAAGGGAGGATTTGTCATGTCCCAAATTTGGAATTGGGTCACAATGGCCTAATCACATTGGCCATATTCTTTAGAGTTTGTAAAATTGATGTTAAAGGTCAAATAATTGACAAGGAGGAAAATTACTAGTTTCCTAGGTTTGGGGTGGAAGCTTTGGGATTTGGAATAATGGGGATAATAAATGATGTTTGAACATTAGAGTGGCATAAATATTTAATAAAGGATCTAAATAAATATATACAAGTGAAAATCAAAGTGGAATTTGATCATGAAGACACATGGAGGAAGTGAGACCCACATATGTCTAGATTTCCCCACTACACTTGGCATCATTCTCTCACCAATTTGAATTCAAGGTAAATGGTAACATACTTGGGGGAGTCCAAAAGGTATTATTCATGGCATGACTCATCCAAGGTCAAAATATAGAGGAAGAGTAACTCCCATGGAAGAGGAAGAGGCAATTTGGAGCTAGTGAGACACTTGGGCTAGATTCCCTAGCTCTATGACAACAATGATGAAGATGCTATGACACCTATGACACAAATCAGATCTGAAGGCTGACATATGACATATATGACATGTCAGGGCTAAAAATAGACTCTAAGAGGGCGCTCAAGGGTGTTAGGGCAGCTAAGATGCTTCCACATGTGATTTGGTGGAAATGGGAGACTAGGAATTGTTGTACAAGTGGCGTTCTTTGGAATCTCTTCCCAACTTGAGTTGGCATGAGTCTCTTGGAAGGAATTCGACCCATGGAGGACATTAGAACTTTATAAATGTTAATAAAAAAGATTGAAACCAGCTTTTGATCATTTGTAGAATTTGCAATTGCATGTGTGAAGAGGGAGAGCTAGTGGATGACTAGTTGCTTGACTTAGCCAATTTCGAGGGTGAAAGATTCCCATCCAAGTTGGAAATTGGAAAGGCCATTCAGACCTTTCATTTGGAGATTTAATGGAGTCTTTATTTGCAGGTGTAAGCTACAGGTCAGCTCATGGTTTCTTCTATTGCAGCTCACTCCTTCAACCATTTCCAGTTTTGATGGCATATTCTTGATCCTTGAGGGAGGGCGTTTTTGGTGAGCTATTGTACTCTTTGGGGGAGCTTCTAATGACCCATTTATTTTTTAATATGAAGTAAATACTCTGTTATTCATCTCCAGAAAGTTTCAAGTCGAAATTCCAAGTAGAAATGTATAAATCTCATTTTTAATGGAAGAACAATGCCATGTCCCCACTACCTTGTTGTGAACCAATGTATTGATGATGATTTCAAATGAATGGATGATTCTATGATGAATTTGTGATTAATGGACTACCATGGATGTATTTTACAAGTTTCGTGTACTGTACTTGAGCATTTGAAGTATTTTTACTCAGTTTAATTGCATTGGGAGAAAAAATAGTGCCATTTCCCCAAGGGTCGAATTGGTGATTTTTGCAGTTGAATGGGAGAGGGTTGGAACAGATATAATAATCAATTAATGGTGCAAATGAGACATTAATAACATCCTTAATACATTCCCTACCTCTGTTCAGAAATTTGAGTGGCTTTGGAGGCATTTGGGAAGCCATTTTCAGTACATACCCCAGGGGGATTTGAACCCCAAATTACTAGTAAAATTGCATACTTGGCCCAGAATCTTAAGAGAGTTTGCAGAGGTCTTTTGGTGGCCATATGTCATCCCTGAACATCATATTCTAGTCATAATATCATTCATACACCTTCCTTGAAGATTTGAAGGCATTTGGAGTCAATTTGAGACCTAGAGACCAATACTAGTCAAAGGGAAATCACTAGTAAAGTTACCTACATTGACCAGAATTGAAAGAGGATTTGCAGAAGTATTTTAAAGGTCCAAAGGCATCCATGTAACACATATTTATGTTCTAATATCATTCATATACCTTCTCAAAATATTTGGGATCATTTGGGGCAAATTTGGGACCTAGAGATCAAAACTAGTCAAAGGTCTAACTAGGGAAAAAAGTGAAAAATTGCCATTTTAATAAAATTCCTAACAAGGGACATTACAGTATAGCATAGGAAATATCACCACTATAGTTCTCTAGAGGTTCAAACTCAACTGATTGTTAGTGAACTGAAGCTACTATCAGTTAACTAAGCATGAAGGGCGCATCCATGAGTTTAGCATGCAAATCAGGCTAGAGAGGGAGAATTTGATCACAGTCAGTTGCAATCGGAGCTCAAACCCCCCAAAAGATTCATGAACTCAGGTGGACTGAACTAGATCATTGAGTTAGATCCTAAAATGTAGGGAACCGACTCTTCATAGAACCTGAGTTAGTTGCGGAACCTATGTAGAACCTACGAGTTGCGGAACCTCCTACAGAACCTATGAGATGCGGAAACCTCTACAGAAGCTATAGAAGCAACAGAAAGTCAATAATTAAAATTTACCTTTAACCACCAACTTTGGAGAAAGATATTCATTAGGAGTAATGGATTATTTCTATTATTCTTATATTTTTCAAATCATGATGTTAAATTATTTGAAAATTAAAGGTGGCAAATGGAGGTGGATATGAGTGCATATTTAACTTATCCACAAAAATTTGAAGATATCTATCAAATATATGATGGACCTAAGAGTTGTTACGAGACATTTGGGATGAGTTTTGACTATTTTATTATAGCCTCTCTCCATAAATTCGAATTTGACTTCAAAGGTATTCTAAATAACATGTAGTTAGCAAAGATATTGGAATTAATTTTGAATTAGTTTTTAGATAAAAAAAAGGATTTGTTGAGGATATTTTGGATCCTCATTTATTATTTGTTATGGAAAACTCATGTATAAATAAGAGCTCATTCTCCATTATAGGGGGGACACTTAGAGCAATAGTCCAAATTATGATGGAATAACTTCAATTTCATCTTTCTTTTTTTCATAGAAACGGTTGAGTAGCTTTGATTAAAAAGAAAAACGAGGATTACATGGAAATCTTGAAGGATTTCCCCCATAAAAGGAAGGAGTCCATCACGCCTTGTTCGTCCTTTACAAGCTTATAGCTACTATGGAATTTCCCTAATCCATGAGTGTTGTAGCACCTTACAAATTGTCCAAGAAGGGATAAGCAGGAGAAGTACATATAGAAGGACTTTGCATATACAAAAAACAGAAATCTGAAGATTTCTAGTTAACAAAAAGTTGCATAAGAGTGCATGAATACCCAAACTTAAGTAGGCTAGAGATAGAAGAGGCATAGCTTAAAAGGAGAGTGAAAACAAAAACAGAGTGTAGACAACCTTCAAAATAGTATATGAGTCAAACGTTCAGAACATCACCATCGGGTTCTGCTAACCCGATCTTTCCAGCTTTGTGGGCAATGTGCAGGTCAACTTGAACTATATCTTCTTTATTCTTGTCTAGGAGCCTACCAATAGCTTCCAACTTGCTGCTAACCTCCTCATGGTGTTGATTCCTGCTTGCCTTGTGAGGGTGGAGTGGTCCAAAGGATACTTCCAACAATTCAACCAGCTCATCAAATTTCTTGTTATGATTCTTAAATTCCAAGTGGGTCAAATGAGCCAGCGTAAATAGGCGAGTTATAGCCCGTTCAAACTCAAGGTTTTCATTTCTTATTAACCGGACCTGACCTTATAAATCATGAAGATGCTCCATAATCACCCCAGAGTCCTGCTCGCAGCCGTGGCTCTGTCCTGAGCTCTGAGCCCGTTTTGCACCAACACGCTTGTGACTTAAACCGACTGTCGGGGGTGTAACCTGCTCAACCTCAAAATCCATACCATAATCCATATCATCTAACAGGATGGGCCAATTGCTCGCTCCAGGAGAGTTTCCAATGGGCTTACTGCAGCGAATGCATCTCAATCGCAGGCAACCTTCCTGAGAAGGGGAACCACAAAAATGAAGAGCCATAATGACCTCTCTGTAAGCAGAAGAGTCATAGGAACAATCGTAGCAGAATACAAACCGAGATAGAGGTTTCCAGAAATTTCTGAGATGAATGGGGATGACAACCATCTCTTCAGTATTTATTGTCGAGCCCTCACTAAGCATGCCAACCACCTGGCATTGAAACATACTAGTGAATTTAATGAGGAATGGTGCGAAGATCCAAGGGATATACGAGGAGTGGGTTTTGATTTTAGTCCCAAGAAAATTGAGAGCTCGCCCATTAAAATTTGAATTAACCATAACTAAATGAGGGGTCATCAACCCATGGTAGCCAACATTAGGGGACCAAAACATTTTCAGAAGAAGCATGACCACAATCAAGAGTTCCATATCTTAGCTTAACGCCGAGGTTTGCCATGGTATCCGCCTGTCTATTGAGATCTCTCAAAATGTGAAAAAGACTGATGTCTTCGAATTCCTTGACAATACTGAGAAGAAGAGAGTGCATTTTTGAGGAAGGGCTCTTTCTTCTTTTGGAAATGGATCTAGCTTCCCTGGTGATGATAAGAGAGTCTCTAAGAACCACTAGAGTTTCAACTTCCAGATCTCTAGCGAGTTCTAAACCTTTGATGAGACCAAGCCATTCAGCTTCATTATTTGTCTTTCTTCCAATACCCCATGAGAAGTTTCTCTGCTTGTTCCCCATGGAGTCAAGGATGACTCCACCCGCACCTGCCAACCTGGGAACTTTCATCTTGATTCAATATAGATCTTAGCTTTATAATTTTTTGTAATATGATTTTATTTATTTTATGATCATGTAGTTTTAATTTGCTACTTTGTTTTAATTGGATAATTTTGCATTTCTCGTTATGTAGTTTATTTCTACAATGTAATTTTAATCTATAGATTAGTGATTGTTTATTTTATTTTACAATCCATGAATGCAATGAATGTGCTTAATGCAATAATCTTATTTACTACCTTGTATCATAAACAATAACTTGTATTTGGCAAAGATATCTTTTAGATTTCATTTCTGCAATTTACCTTTATGTCAAGTGTGGTGTGAATTTAGTTTTAGAATTTACTTTCCCGCACAGTGTGAACATAGTTTTATAATTTACTTTTCTGCACAATGTGAATGTAGTTTTAGAATTTACTTTCCTGCACACTGTGATTTAATTTTAGAATTTACTTTTCCCGCAGAGTGTGAATTAGTTTTAGCATTTACTTTCTAGCGTGGTGTGAATTTCAATTTCTGTAAGAGTGATTTAGGATTTCAATTCTGCAATTAGTTTTAGTGCACATTGATGGGGTTGTTTCAGGAGATAGTTGAGTCACACTCTTGATACCTGCTGCTAGTGTGAATTAATTTTTCCGTCGTGTGATTTACTTTCCTTGCAATTTAGTTTCAATAGTAGTTTAGCCGGCTACTTCCTTGCCAAGACTGTGTAACTGTTCATACCATTGTTTGTAAGTAAGGTTATTGAACTACAACTTCACAGTAGAAAAAACGATATAAGAGGAAATTGTGGCTTGCACATATAGGGCACGATAACTCGCAAGTTCCCAACAAACCCTGGGTTGACAATTAATGTACATACTTCTTACCTATCCTTTGAGAAATTAGACGGTAAAAAAAAATCCCGTCATTTTGGCACTGTTGCCAGGGAGTTACCAAAGGTGCAATTGATTCTAGAAAGCATCAATATGTTAAAATTGATAGTTTTGCTCATTAGTTTTAAGATTTTGTTTTTATGAACAAATTTCAATCATTTCATCAAATTAGTTTTATGATGCATTTTTTTTCATGAATAAAAATAAAGACCCAAGAGGATGATCCCGTGGTGCAGTAAGAGCCACCCATATTACTAATTTGTCCTTTGCAGAAATCTTGGAAAGAGGAATAAGGCTTGGTGAATGAAGATTCTATTGAAGGATTCAAGAGGATTCAAGGCGAAGCCATTGAATAAGGAGTACACAAGACTCAAAATTTTCAAAAGGGTTTGTAATATGTCATTCGATTCATAAAAATACATCATGTGCATTGAAATTCAATTTTTGAAGTTGGCCTATAATCATTTATTCATATATTGCAAACTTCAGGATTTGGATTGAAATTATACCCCTAAAAACATTCACTTCCATTTAGATCGTCATTTTAGTGAGAAATTGGCTATTGGGGCATTTTGGCTAGTTGGACTTACTGAAAACACAGTCGGGACAGTCATGTTTTGAGATACCACATGGGAATATTTTTAAAAATCGTGTCTATCCAATGTATCCCTTGAAATATAGTTTCTAAGCCAATTTGAATTTTTCAATTTGGGTATCAAACGAAAAAGATATGGTTAAAATACCGATTGGTTGTAGAGTAGGAAGTTCAAGAACATAGTTGGGACAATCACTTTTTGGGTGCCTAAATGGATGAATTTTTCAAACCTGTTTCTAAGGCATATTCTCCTATGAATATAGTTTACAACACAATTTGAATCAGTCAATTCCAATATCATACGAGAAAATTATGCCCAAAATACTAACTATCTATCATAAATCAACACTCTTAGAACTCTATATCCTAGGCTATTAATTGGCATATTTGATCCTTCAATTCTTCTTGTCTTCAAAAATATTTATATTGGAGTTACCTACATGACTCTACTTTCACCTCCAATTTGAATCGAGTAAATCCGTCATCAAACGAAAAATTTGTGCTCAAATTAATGACTAGTTGTCTAGGCTGGAAATTGGAAACAACTCTATCATGCAGGATGTTCTTTAGAAAATTGGCATACCATATTAATGAATTTTCAAAACTTGTTTCTACTGGAGGTGTCCCTCTAAATCCACTTTCATTTGGATTTGGAATCACTCAAATTGGTCGTGAAATGAAGAAGTTATTACAAAATACCGTAAAAATGAATTTTGTTTTGTTTATCTTTCTTGCATTTGTTTTATAAGCAATTATTTGTATTTTTTTGCGTAAGTTTGGGATGAAGAGATACCGATAACCTCTCTTCTTCCATGAGCTCATGTTTTATTGTAGGTAAGTGCTAGTTTTTTCTATAGGTCCTGGGAATACCAAAGAAGATCAATCTATGCATGAGTGATTCATGAGGACCAAATTTCATGCCAAATGGGAATGCCCCCATTTAGCCAATGATGAAGATGAAATATCATGAGATGTTGTGCTATGCTTGAAGTTCAAGTTACTAGAATCCTAATCCAGTAGTGTCTCACCTGAAGACAATAAAAAGAAGACGTTTTTATCAAATGTTACAAATGAATCCAGAATGAGACACATGCAGAATTGATTTGAAGAATTTGAAGACCATTATTCCAAAGGTCAAGTCCCATTGCCACATTCCCCATTGCTACATATACTACGCCATTTCTACAAGAAAATTCTTTCGGAAGGCCTAAGTTTCATCATGCTTGTTGTTAGGGAAATTGTCGTTATAGTAGGGGAAGACTACCAACATACTGGGGTTATCAGATAGACATATAAGGCTTTGCAAACATTGTTATTAAGCAAATAGGATTAGGGTTAGGAGAATGCATACCTTATTTATGAAGGTCGATCCAAGCTTTTTCTCCCTTTGTTATCCTATGCAACAACCTGCAAAACAAACATAAAACCTTCCTCAAATCAGTTTGACCACAAATAACATATTGACATTAATAAGACAACATAACATCAACTTGTAATCAAATTGCAATAGACATAATCAAATCTATTGGAAAGGGAAGAATGTCTCAATCTTTATTGACAAATGCAGAAAGTAGAATAATGCTATACCTGTCCTACACCGACACCATCGTAACCAAACCCTGGGATTCTGCTCCTTTCTCTTAGCTATAAATTTCTCTAGCATAACTTTCTCCAATGATCATAATGTCCCTTTTTGAATCCCCTCTCCTTGTATTTATGGCAAGGCAAGGAGGGCAGGTTCGAAAGGTGGTTGAGTTGGGAAGTTGGGGTAGTTTGGGTACCCGCCTCAACTAATCCCAATTTGTGTTTTTAATTATTTTTCAAGTTTTCTTAAGATACCCGCGAGTATGATATAGGACAACTAGCGAGTGAATCGCGAGTGTCCTAACTTGCATCTAGCGGGTGAAACTTTTAATTGACACCTGCGGGTTGTCAATAGAGATACCCGCAGTTGAACCGCTGGTTGACAAGCATAAGGGTCGCGGTTATGTGTAAAAATAGGCAGAGAAAGATGATTCTGAGGAAAGGATTGCAAGGTTCAACTCTAGGTCATCTAGGGTCAAGGTAATCTTTTCCATCCATAGTGTCCTTTTCTGTGACCGACAAGGTAATGTGGTCATGGATGGATAAGTGCTAATTTGACCGATAACATATGCCCCCTAATGTGTGATGTCAGAGGGAAGCGATGCCTGAAATACATTACAATCCAAGCAGAGGAGGAGCAAAGAGGCCACAGAATGAGGTCACAAACAGTACTTGAAACAGAAACAAAGTCAGCAAGCAATTTACAATCTTGACATCATGAGATGTTCAGAATAGTAGAACATTATCTCTAATACATAACTGGAAGATGTATATAGCATGGCCACTGAAATACAAGCGTGGATCCATGTCAAACAAGATATCGTAGCCATAACAACAAACTGGATCTATGTCTCATCAAGAGCCAAAAAAATGGGTGTGGCTCAGTCTTGCGCAACTTGGGCAATAAAAAAATGTGATGATGCTATTATAGGTTCAAGGTCTTCATCCAAACTGTCAAGGTACGAATCCTAACCATGCGAATAAATGAGTTGAGGTCGAACATGGAGGATACCGTTTGATTACCGGTCAATGATGTAGACCATTAACAAATGCGAGGGCACCCACCAATAATGAAAATGGGGCCCAAGGTACCTAGTACATTCTATCAAGTGCGAATAAAGGGTCTCGAAGTCGAACACTTGAAGAATCCGTCGAGTAGGATACATTGATGTATTTCCACTACTGAATGGTGAGGGAAATTTCCAATGGTGACTGCAATCCCCAAGGTACTACCGAAAAACTCTAAACTTCATTCCCATAGAAATGAGCTGAAGTCGATAGGAAGAAGTTCGTTGGAAGGGAGGCCTTAAGGAATCCTCCATCATCCAACAGGAGATACAATCAACAGTTTGATCTGATCTGGAGTAGGACTGAGTACATGTTGAAACATAGTGACACCAAGGAATGGACGACACATGTGGTCAAGGCAACTGCATAATGGCCGACACAAGGGGTGTCCTTGAACAGTGAGCATGAAACAAGAGTGGCTTAGGAAGCTTTGAAGACAAAGGGACCATGATATAAATCTGTAATGTAGGAGACATTAACAAATTCTCCATATGACTAGAAGAGTAACCAATCAGAGGAGTAAAAAACTCTGAGATCAGGTTCATCCTAAGGCCAAAACTAAAACCCAACTTGTTGGAAAGACTCAAAAAGGTGTTGTGTTCAAGGACATAAGTGACATGATGCCTTTATTCTGAAAGATACTTGACATTATTCCCTTCCTTTTCTCTTTTTATTAAAGAATTTTTTTTCTTGATTTTAACAGCATGAAAAGGTGGAAAAGAAAGCTCGAGAATATCCTTCTTGTTAGTTTTAATGAGTCCAAGAAAGAAAACTCAATAGTCCTTCTTCATTTTTGAAAACAAGCTGGAAGAGGGGATAGAAGAATGCTTTGTATAAGTCCAATCATGTGTAATTTAAAGAGTCTATGGGAGGGAAACTCAAGACCTTCTTCATGTTTTAACGAGTTTGAAGAAGAGATAGACTAGTACACGATAACACTGATCCATGGATTTTAATATCGAGCCTGGATCTGTTCATGCTCGTCGGTGTTTTCAATTTTAAGGAGTCTGAAAAACTTAAACAACAACTCCATGCACCCACTTGTGGATTTTAATATCGAGCTTGAGTTGGTATGTGCTCGCCGGTGTTTTCATATTTAAAGATTCTGAAAACTTAAACAAGAACTCTATATACCCTCTCGTGGATTTCACATCGAGCCCAAGTTGGTGAATGCTCGTTGGTGTTTTCATATTTCGAGAGTCTGAAAACCCTAAAGAAGACTCCTAAAGGTCCTTTTTCGTAAAGTTAGTCTCCTCACCCGAAAAAGTGTAAAACAATGAGAGAATAACTCTTCTAGCCACGTATGACTAGAGTATACCTTTTTTCTAAATAATCCACTGAGGTTCGGAAAATGGGTAAACTTATACCTAAGTGGATGACTGTTCAAGTCCTTTAACGAGTCTGAAGAAGACAAGTGTACTCGGCAATCTTGTTATATTTAAAGAGTCTAACAAGATCGTGAAAGAACTCTATAGGTACCAGGGAACTAAGTTCCTTGATCTGTCAAATGACGAAAAGGCTTTAGATATCATGAAGACTACATGATTAGTAGAAAATGACATATAAACATGATCTAAAGAGATTTCAATATCGCAAAAAATGACAGAAAGTATTGTACTTAAAACTGACATGCCACAAAGAAAATCAAACCTTTGTACGATCCTTGTTGCGAAAAGTAGTGAGAAATGTCGCTCAGAACTTCACCTAATCAAAAAGAACTTAAAAAAGGACATTAGTGACTAAATAAAGGTGAAAATAGTTTTGAAACTATATGAAATTGGGAAAAGTGGGTAAAAATTTAAAGTAATTTTTTATAAATAGTTCCAAAATGTCCACATAACTCACAAAGTCACTTTGTTGGAGCAAAAAGGTAAAATAACCCTCTTACTTCAACCGCTTGCAGCGCTCAAACCGGGTCACCAAATCAACTTCCGTCAGTTGCATGAAAGTCATCTCTCCTTTGTCCATCAATTCAATCCATTATTTTAGATTTTTAGTGGTGTTTTTTTATTTTTACATGGGTTTAAAAACTAGGGCCTCATACTCGCGGGTTCATTTATGCTAAACTCGCAGCTACGTGAGATATGCGGGGGTTTAGCATGGGCAAACCCATGGGTACTCGCCTCTGTTACAGAGGTGAAGCCGTGGGTACCGCCAAAAAAATGAAAAATAAAAAAACTAATGGGTGAAATGGATGAATGATGTAGGAATGGCGTTGACTTGGAGGGAGAGAGAGCATGAATCCATGGATAGAGATGCCATGGGAGATCCACTTACAATGAATGCATTACGAAGATGCAGTTTGCTCAAATATTTTCGAACAACGAGTATGCGTGCGCAAACACACCTACTCCAAATGCTTGTTGGCTATTGGGATCCCGATCACGGAATGTTCGATATCCAAGGGGAGATGTTAGACATCACCATAGATGATATATAATTTATCACCAGTTTATCCCATAGAGGTGAGGGGGTAAATCTCAAGGGTACATTTAGAGGGGTCGGTGCGCTATCGATCCAAGATTACATCAACACTTATTGTTTGTTGGGTACCGAAAAGAGTGGTATCTAAGTCCCAATTGGCTCTATTGCAATCTTCCCTCTGAAAGTGATACCAAGCACACTTAATAGGATTGGAGGGAGTGCCACACAACATTTGGCCTCTCGAAACTACATGCAAATCAGGGTTGAATGCTTGCGTGGTGTAGTGTTTGACTGGTGTTTAGGTCTCTTGGTGAATATGAAACACCAATTGATTGAATGCAAAACCGTGAAGAAGAATTTTTTGGGCTATGGAAGCATTTTGTGCACTTTCTTCTTCGAAAGAGTCCCCGCTCTGTGTCCGGGGGTAGCTCTACCAGTACTAGATCCTCGCGAGCCATTGATGACTCGATGGGGAGACAATTTCTTTTGCTAGGGTGGTGGCGAAACTAGTCTCTCATATGCAGACGGAGACTACCTATCTTGGTGGAGCCGCCAAGTGTCGGCTCTAGAACAGTTCCGGTACGTAGGTATGGATTTTTGAGGAGACCCAGAGCTCGCTCTTCCTCCAGGATCATCTTGGGGAGAGATAGGTAAGATGTGATTATGCTTTTGAAATTTATTTCATTTTTATGCTTTTATGTATATATAATTTTTATGATGAGTAAGAGTACTAATAGTGTGATTTATGTAGATGTGGGGTTTGTGCGACCTGCCGGACATCCTCGCGTATTTATATGTCCGACTGATCCTGGTGTTTCAGATGCGATGCTGTTGAACCTTGAGGGGAAGATGAGTTGGTTGACTCGTGATATCCCGACGTACAAGATCGAGTGGATGCCGCTCGAGATGCAAGGGCATGTTGTAGGTGTGTCCCCAACATGGATCGAGCTACTTAGAAAAGTAGCCAGGCTAGTCATATGCTATAGGGAGGCTGTAGCAGAGTTAGTAGAGGTACCTCCCTATCCATAGGGAGAGAGACATGTTATATTTTTGAGGCCTTTGAGCCCATTTTTGTATATTATGACACTGCGACATACTATGACTCGTACTCATATTTTTGATCCTGATATATACAGTATCGGTTTATATATATACATGTGTTTTGTCTTTATGTGTGTGGCTGTTTAATGTGATTTTGTATGGTACAGATGCCAATCTAGTATATAGTTTGCATATGAGTCAGCTAATGAATTTAAATTCCTTGAAATATGTTGAAATGTAATTAACTCAAAGTGTCTTTCAAGTAACCTAACACGCAAAACTGACGAAGTAAAGCAGGATCCCTAACCATGTACTCACCCATCAACTGAAGTATAACTAATTGTGAGTCGAGTCTTACTTCCGAACGTGAAATGCCGTGATGAATAAAATCTCAGAGTAACTCAATGATTGCACTGTACTCAGCTATATTGTTCCTCGTAGGGCTTGTCACATACCCACCCATCCATCCAAGGCAAGGGAGGGAACATGATGCCAATCTCTTGGGATTTGACATAATCTCAGCCAATTCATTAGAATCATCTAAATAAATCATTTGTGTGCAGATGTAAAACAAATCAATTATGCACAACGGAATTAAACTATCCACACACATTACTCATGCATACAACATATCAACAATCATCAAATTAATACAGTGCAGAAGTAAATACATAGACAGAAAAACACTTATCTCCATTTTGCAATTGCCCCGAACAACTAGCTATGTCGCTGCAACGTTCCACCCAACCATAGGCCAGTTGTGTTCATCAATCTCTCAACAAAACTGCCACCCCCGAGCTGGGCATGATTCCTACAAGGAAAAAGGGGACATTCAGCTCATACGCAACTAATTAAGCATTTCATTTGAGCCAAGCCAGTCCATAGCTGGGTTTATCAGGCTACATCAGAACCCTGGATGCTTGCACTCAAGCTCAAGCCAAAACAATGGAGAACCATAACCCATACCCCAACATACTCTTTTTTCACACAGCAAGCACAATCATTAGGCAGGGATACAAATTTAACAATGGGATTTACAACAGGATAGCCATGGGTTTTCCCCAATTCGTTTCCAGCCAAAAACGGATTATGGGATGGGGAGAAACAATCACAGGGAGGCAAATGATTTCTTCCCCAACTAACTAAGCATTCATCAGCCAAACGATCTCTATGGAACCCCAATTCCATTCCCCTTCTTCCCCACTGGTATACAACACAAAAACGCCCTTCTCCCAGCTAAGAATGAAGGAAAACATAGGAAAACATGGCTAGAAAATGCCCAGGTAGCTCCAAACTCGTGTGGGAGAGAAAACTGGTTGATGGATAATGGCTTGGGGAGCAATTCATGGCTCTTTTCTTGCCCAAGAAGCAAAAACGCGATTTTCCATGCAGGGTGGCTTGCCCATACCCGAAATTGGACAGCCATACCTCTCATTCCCCAAGGCATTAACTACCTCAACCAACTCTTGGGAGAAATCAATGATTGGGTACAAAATTCAACATGGGTAGTTGAGGGTTTGATGGGTTCTCTCATTGACACCTGGCTTGACTTGATTAGCTCCAAGGGTTTGAATTTTTTCCCTCCCAATTCCTTGTAAAATCATGCCCCCATCTCTTTGTTGCATTGCATAGCTAGTTGTGGGTATTTGATTAAAATGCCTATTTACATGATATTCACAATTCCACCATGCCTGGATAGCACGTGAACCATATGCATCAATAAATCGATGGTGGGGCCTTGGCCTTGAGCTCCTCACCATGATTTTATAACAATATTACATCATTTACATTTTAATGCGATAGGGTCAAGGTGGGGATGTGACATACCCCTCCCCTTGGAATAACACCGTCCTCGGTGTTCCAACACGTAGGAATAAATACCCACTTTACACATGCCTCAAAATTCACACAATGGTGGCAGGTCTGCCCTACATTTGTAATGTCCCTTCTTAGGAATTTTATTAAAATGACAATTTTTCACTTTTTTCCCTAGTTAGACCTTTGACTAGTTTTTATCTCTAGATCCCAAATTTGCCCCAAATGATCCCAAATATTCTGAGAAGGTATATGAATGATATTAGAACATAAATATGTGTTTCAGGGATGCCTTTGGACCTTTAAAATACTTCTGCAAATCCTCTTTCAATTCTGATCAATGTAGGTAACTTTACTAGTGATTTCCCTTTGACTAGTATTGGTCTCTAGGTCTCAAATTGACTCCGAATGCCTTCAAATCTTCATGGAAGGTGTATGAATGATATTATAACTTGAATATGATGTTTATGGATGACATATTTCCACCAAAATACCTCTGCAAACTCTCTTAAGATTCTGGACCAATTATGCAATTTTACTAGTAATTTGGGGTTCAAATCCCCATGGGGTAAGTACTGAAAATGGCTTCCCAAATGCCTCCAAACCCACTCAAATTTATGAACAGAGGTATGTAAGGTGTTAAGTATGTTATTAAAGTCTCATATACACCATTAATGGATTATTAAAACTGTTCTCACCCTCTCCCATTCAACTGCAAAAATTCCCAATTCGACCCTTGGGGAAATGACACTATTTCACCTCCCAATACAACTAAACTGAGTAAAAATGCTTCAAATGCTCAAGTACAGTACATGAAACTTGTATACGATATCCATGGCAGTATATTGATCACAAATATATCAGAGAATAATCTAGTCATTCGAAATCATCAGCATTACATTGACTCACAACAAGGTAGTGGGGAAATGGCACTGTTCTTTCATTAAAATTGAGATTTATACATTTCTACTTGGAATTTCGACCTGAAACTTTCTGGATATGAAGAACAGAGTATTTAATTCATATTAAAAAATAAATGGGGCATTATAAGCTCCCCCAAAGAGTACAATAGCTCACAAAAAACGCCCTCCCTCAAGGATCAAGAATATGCCATCAAAACTGGAAATGGTTGAAGGAGTGAGTTGCAATAGAAGAAATCATGAGATGCCCTGTAGCTTACACCTACAAATAAAGACTCCATTAAAGCTCCAAATGAAAGGTCTGAATGGCCTTTCCAATTACCAACTTGGATGGGAATCTTTCACCCTCGAAATTGGCTAAGGCAAGCAACTAGTCATCCACTAGCTCTCCCTCTTCACAAATGCAATTGCAAATTCTACAAATGATCAAAAGCCATTCTCATACTTCATTTCTACATTTTATAACCAACATTAGCCTTCTAAGGGTCGAAATCCTGTCAATAGATTCAATAGATTTCCATTTAGGAAATATTCCACATTTGCCACTTGTCTCCTAGTTCCAACCTTCCATCTTCTCCCAAATTTGATTTTGAGTCTCTTTGGCTTCTCCAACTCCCAAATTCGCCTTCCTTGAGCCTATTTTTGGGGCTGACATGTCATAGTGGTCAGATGTCAGAGGTCAGGTCTGCAATTTTTCATAGTTGTCATAGATGCTCCATCATTGGTGTCATAGGGGCTAGGGAATCTAGCCCAAGTGTCCACAAACTTCCACTTTGACTCTTTATCTTCCATGGAGGTTACCAATCCTTCCCAATTCGACCTAATATGCTCAATGACATGTGTTATAACTTACCAACTCACCCAAGAGTGTTCACATTCCCATTAATTCGAATTTGCAAAAGAGAGATACCATGTATTATGAAAAATCAAGCTAGTGTGGGTCCCACATCCTCCATATGTCTCCAAAATCATTTGTCACCTAGGGTTTATCTTGAATTTCTTTATTCACTCTATTTATTAAATACTTGAACCCTTCTAATGTCTAAACATCATTTATTATCCCCCTTATTCCAAATCCCAAAGCTTCCACCCCAAACCTAGGAAACTAGTAATTTTCCTCCTTGGCAATTATTTGACCCTTAACATCAATTTTACAAACTCTAATGAATATGGCTAATGTGATTAGGCCATTGTGACCCAATTCCAAATTTGGGACATGACAACATTTCATCTCTTTACTTTGAACTTTTAGGATCAAGTCCTTTGGCTTCCACAAGCTTCTCCTGTTGGCTTTGGTATTCTAGCTCTACAGGTGGGCATTGCTCTACAGCGATCCCTTCCTTTTATTCACCTTCCAGCTAGTCTACAAGTCTGGAATTTCATAGATGCCATATTTCTTGCTGTCCTGGCAACTATCTGAGGAAGACCTTTAGCCAAAACAAATACCTTTTGGTCTACTTCCAAGATCAATGTGCACAACTGGTTCTCACTTTGCTCACTAGCAACACTTGGCTGGTAACAACTGCAACCAATGGCTTTCAATTTCTCACCTGTGAGACTCATCATGGCAATTCCTGTTAGGACAAGCATAACACGATATTAAAATTAGTCAATTATTTTCCCCATTGACTTGGAACATCCATGCTTTACTCATGATACTTCCACACTTTCATGCTTTCCAACATACACATGAACTCATTCATGTTCATCCTTTCACATGAAATTTACTATTTCAGCATTCACAATTCATTTCAAGCAATTAAACACAATCTATTTTCATCCATGACATACACTCAACAATCTTTTGTTTTATAAATGCATCAATCGAAAGGAAAGAGAAGAGTAGGATTTTCTCCCTCTTAGTCTTGTTCTATTATGGAGCTACACCATCGCTGTGGTTTCATGCTCCCTAGTCTCTTTCACTTTAATGTGAATGCTGTGAATTTCCTTTCTTGGCTATGACACTTAGTGTCTAAGGTTTGTCTAAGGATTTTCAACTAGGAACCCTCCTCCATAGTTTCCTACAGAACCTTTGGCTGCTATGGCTCCCTCATGTCCACTAGCACCATCTTTCATTACTGCTCATACTGAGCTCTTTAGGACAGTCACATGTCCACATGCATCTCTAGGATGCCTTCATAATCCTTGTTTCCTGCAATACCTACACTCAAACATTGAATCAATTCACATGTTTAGTTCATTTTCATAGGGTTTATCTCTAAACAAGAGTTTAGGAAATCATAACCACATCATATACACACATATATTCATAAGCAAGAAGCTGCAAGGTAACCAAATACTTATCTGTATTGGATTTCTTCACTTTATTCCACGAGATCCTTCTTTGATTTGCAAGCCTTGGATTTCTCGTGGACACAATTATGAATGTTGTACCAGCACGTAGGCTACTCCACAATCATTCGAATAGGCAATGCCAGGCCAGTACTCCGACTGGGTTTTATCAATTGTTTAATGGGTGTTGGGCCAGCGTACACGCTACTTTATCATATCAAGTAGTTAATTCCCAACTAGTCACTCTCTGGACTTATCAAGAACTTTATAGCATTCAACCAGCTATTCCCTGGTTTTCTCAATAATTTATATCACCCACTCATTTACTCTCTGGATTTACCAGCAATTTATAGTCTTTCAGGGTCTTTCCTTCCTACAATGACCAAGGTTTCCAACAAAGAAATAATAGTGTATCAGCTTAGCTATTAGAAGACTTATACTTGAAATCTTCATTATTCCAAACAAGACATAAATGAAAACGAATACTTATCTGTATTGTGCGTTTCCCCTCTGGTCCACAGGGTCCTGCTTCACTTTGCAAGCCTTGGAATCGCTTATTGACTTTGATGTAGTTAATGCTTAACCAGTACATCTACCCATCAGCCGGATTTAACAAGCATTCGGTGGTGTCCAACTAGTCCCATACTTGGTTGGCCCTCTCCAGTGCCGAGCCAACACATTCGTTTGGGTCATCGACTAATGGAAGGAAACTGTGCCACCTGACCATTATAGGTCAAGGCTCTACTATGGAGCCATAGGCATCTTAGGGTTTTCAGTCAGTCTTGGCGCCTGCCCTCCTACTGCTGACACAATAGGCATCTCAGGGTTTTCAGTCAGTCTTGGTGCCCGCCCTCCTACTGCTGACGCAATAGAGATTTTATGCCTTCACCAATGTCACCACACCTTCTTGCACCATAACCCTTCACACACACATCAACTCTTCATTCATACAAGGATGCCACTCCTTCTATTGTGCAAATCGGTGGTTCCTTTTAGGAACTTTATAGGTGACTTTCTTGACTGCAGTTTAACATGGCCCCACTCACATAAGGATGGTACCCCTTTTCACTACACAGCTCCTTGGGTTTGTCCATCCCTTCCAACATTATTTAGTGTGAGCATAGAAAGGTTTCCAATTCCTATACAGTCCTTCTGTGTACCCTTCTTCACCTTGCCTCTTAATGTGCAGTACCAATTGGCATCTGTGTAGGATGACAACACAAGAAGGATAAGCAGGCTTATCAGTATTGCTTCTCAAAATTGTATCCGCATTCCATAACATTCACTATCAAGTATTGAAACACCAGGAATGCGTCCATTCCCTTAGGGTGTAGTCAATATTAAAAACCCTATCATAACCCGACACCAAAAAAGGTGTGCACCCCCTTTTAGATGTGAGCCATGTAGGCCCTAATCATACTCAAGCAGTCTGAAATGATATAAATAAAATAGAGCATTCTTTGCATATTAACCCTAATAATTTAGACATGCATGTTCTTATCTAGGGTCACAGAATACTCATTCATTTTCACAGGGGTATCTTTTCTTCATTTGCGAAGAATGGGGGCTCCCTTCTCTGAGTCAACAGTTCTTCGGTTTGCCACCCCAATCTTTCCACGTTCCATAATCCATAGATGCCTTCTTAGCATAGTTTTACCATCTCACTCTCATGGTTGTCCAACATACAACTCAGCTGAGATGTCATCCTTGAATTATGCAATGGTTTTTCACCCGAAACCCATTTCTAAAGCATGGGCTCCTTCCCATGGAGTTTGGCTTCTGCAGGTCATCACACATGGTCTTCTTGCAATGTGTCTACCTGGCACATTTATCAAATAGCCAAACAGTCAGCAACATTTCAATAAAATTCAAATCTGATTTTCCTTAATCATTCGATGACATTAATAATTAAATTCAAGTATGAATTTGCAATTCTGTCCTCCGCAGAATTGATTTGCTTAGCCATGAGTCTGTTCTCATATCGTCTGGCTCTTTCTCATGGTAGATTCCAATCTCCATCATGGACTTACCCACATCTCCCATGCCCAAAACAATCTACCTGAAATTTGAAACTTCAATCAGCCAAACATGTTGTGAGTATCTATGCATATAATCCTTTCATTGCTACAATAGTCACTGAAGTGATCTCAGAATTATAACACTCAATAATTCAAACCCCTTCAGCTGTTAGCATTTGAGGTGCAATGAAATATATGTATATATCTATATATGCATCGTTATCATCAATAATATTGCAAGACATGGGTACACTATTCGTGCAATTTAAATAAATTGTAAGTACTCATTACTTCGCATTCCATGCAATCTCTGTCCTTCCATAGAGCACTCTGGTAGCCCATCATCATGTCTACCTTCTTCATGCAATCTTTCTCCTACATTCATAGCAGCTCATGAAATTCTCTCAGTATTAACAATGGTTCACCATTTCATCGATTATCTAATTGCATTGAACATATATCACAATCATGCACTCACACAATGCATCTCAACATGTGCATCTATACCTATGCATGCACATTCACAACATTTACATAATATTTTAATGTGCATTCACTCAATGCATAATCCCTCAATACAACTTTGCATCAATCCACGGATACTATGCATTCCAGCATATTATGGCCTAACCATTCATATGGCATGTACTACCACAACATGACTATAGGTCTTTACTTGCTTTGGCTGTTAAACTCACAACCAACATACACAAATGGCATGATATAATTTCATACGAATGCATTGAGGTTTCTAAGAAACTACAGGGTGTAAGGATACTTCCCTTCACTTACCCACTCCTGACCATACTTGGTAGGATTATCTTCACATTCAGGCACTTAGTCTCACTTGCAAACAATTCAACATAGTTTAAACATAGTTGAAGGAATCTCACCAAATCCTCTTTCAACATTCATGCAATTAAGCATAAATAACCATTACCTGCATGGCTGTCATTAACATCGTTTGATGTTACCTGTTTAGTTGGCCTCTTACCAAGGATTCATAGTTCTTTTTCCAACCTCATGCTCATATATTTGTGGCACCATCTTTTCCTCATAAGGTTTTTTAATCATATGCAATAACATCATCCACATCTTTAGCCATGCTTCGGTTGTCTTCGGTCCTATAACCATTGAGAACACAACTATCTTATTAGCAACCTCAATAATTATCTTAAGTGGCTCATTGCATATGTAAAACCTCACTTTTTACCAACATGCAATATCATATACATATATGCACAAACATTTTCACATTCACTGTGCAATGTTTATCAATATGCCATCTAGTGCATATTTATTTCAGCTATCTAATCTCTTACATTCTCAATCATGCTTCTATGGTTTGATTCATACAACCATTATCAACAACATTAATTGTTATCAACCATAGGAGATATCATTAATGGGCTATTGCATACGTAACTTCACTACCTTTACCCATATGCAACTTCATGCTCATGCATAAGCAATTCACATGCATTATGCAATGACTCTTTAATCATGCCCACTAATTCATATGCATTTAGGCCGCTACTCTCTTGCATTTCTATCATCCCTATGCCATAATTTTCAACTTATGAAACTTAGGAAATATAAATACAATAGCAAGAGAGGAGTTAAAGATTTCTTCCCAATTCCTCATTCTGACATGGAGTTCCTCATCCACATCATATCTAATCCTTTCCTTGGCTTCCCTACCAAGCATACAAGCAATCATTAGTTATGATATTCTCATGAGTTAGCAATTCAACATATACATATGTGTAATCATTCATTCTTTCTATTTTCCAAATATGCAATTCTTATGCTACGAACAAAATTAGTTTTAAGGCTAGGAATTTCCCTTTCATCCTCTATAATGGATATTACAACCCATTACTCTTGCTGAGAATTCCACAACCATTTATGCAATCCCTGCTTCTCATCCCAAGCATAGAGAATGCACTTCACACTTTAGCGACTGTCTCCGGGAGACAACAGGGTTCAAGGGGGCTTGCCCCCTTGGACTGCAGGGCGGGTCGAGGGCAGCGCCCTCATTTTTTTGTTTTTTGTTTTTGTAAATTCTTCAATTTCACGTAATCTAGCGCATGAGTTCAAAGCGATTTTTCTCTTTTGGGCACCTGAAAATTTCACTGAAAAACTGTTGTATTTTCTCTGTTTTGGCGGACTTCGTCATTCTCTTCCGCCCCTTTGCGGACAAACTTGCTGAGTTCTTCCGGTCGAAAACTCAGCTTTTCCTTCTGCCATCGCCCAACTCTTCCGCCGTTGCGAACGAACTTGCCCATCTCTTCCGCCGTTGCGGAGCAACTCGCCCATCTCTTCCACCATTGCGGAGCAACTCGCCCATCTCTTCCGCCGTTGCAGACGAACTTGCCCATCTCTTCCGCCGTTGCGGACAAACTCGCCCATCTCTTCCGCTGTTGCGGAGAAAATCGCCAAGTTCTTCCGCCGTTGCGGACAAACTTGTCGAGTTCTTCCGCCGTTGCGGACAAACTTGTCGAGTTCTTCCGGTCGAAAACTCAACTTTTCCTTCCGTTACTGCAGCGGAAACTCACCATCCTTTTCCGCCATTGCGGACGAACTTGCTGAGTTTCGCCGCCGTTGTGGATGAACTCGCCGAGTTCTTCCGGTGTTGTGGACGAACTCGCCGAGTTCTTCCGGTGTTGTGGACCAAAACTCATAATTTTTCCCGCTGTTTTCGATGAACTTATTGATTTTCCATCGGTTTGCTGCGGAGCAACTTGCCAAGTTCTTCCGCCAACTTCGGCAAAAATCTCGCAAGTTCCTTCCGATACAGACTTAGAAAAAATTTAAAAAACACTTAGAGGAATTTTGAAAATCTGAAATTTTCTTAAGGATCAGTTTGAGCAGGAGGAATACTTACCTCTGCCACTGTGATAGGTAGCCCATAAAGGCCCAATGCTGCAACCAGCAGCTCTGATACCATCTGTCACATACCCACCCATCCATCCAAGGCAAGGGAGGGAACATGATGCCAATCTCTGGGGATTTGACATAATCTCAGCCAATTCATTAGAATCATATGAATAAATCATTTGTGTGCAGATGTAAAACAAATCAATTATGCACAGCAGAATTAAACTATCCACACACATTACTCATGCATACAACATATCAGCAATCATCAAATTAATACAGTGCAGAAGTAAATACATAGATAGAAAAACACTTATCTCCATTTTGCAATTGCCTCGAACAACTAGCTATGTCGCTGCAACATTCCACCCAACCATAGGCCAGTTGTGTTCATCAATCTCTCAACACAACTGCCACCCCCGAGCTGGGCATGATTCCTACAAGGAAAAAGGGGACATTCAGCTCATACGTAGCCAATTGAACATTTCATTTGAGCCAAGCCAGTCCATAGCTGGGTTTATCAGGCTACATCAGAACCCTGGATGCTTGGACTCAAGCTCAAGCCAAAACAATGGAGACCCATAACCCATACCCCAACATACTCTTTTTTCACACAACAAGCACAATCATTGGGCAGGGATACACATTTAACAATGGGATTTACAACAGGATGGCCACGGGTTTTCCCCAATTCGTTTCCAGCCAAAAACAGATTATGGGATGGGGAGAAACAATCACAGGGAGGAAAATGATTTCTTCCCCAACTAACTGAGCATTCAACATCCAAACGATCTCTATGGAACCCCAATTCCATTCCCCTTCTTCCCCATTGGTATACAACACAAAAATTCCCTTCTCCCAGCTAAGAATGAAGGAAAACACAGGAAAACATGGCTGAAAAATGCCCAGGTAGCTCCAAACTCGTGAGGGAGAGAAAAATGGTTGATGGATAATGGCTTGGGGAGCAATTCATGGATCTTTTCTTGCCCAAGAATCAAAAACGTGATTTTCCATGCAGGGTGGCTTGCCCATACCCAAAATTGGATAGCCATACCTCTCATTCCCCAAGGCATTAACTACCTCAACCAACTCTTGGGAGAAATCAATGATTGGGTACAAAATTCAACATGGGTAGTTGAGGGTTTGATGGGTTCTCTCATTGACACCTGGCTTGACTTGATTGGCTCCAAGGGTTTGAATGTTTTCCCTCCCAATTCCTTGTAAAATCATGCCCCCATCTCTTTGTTGCATTGCATAGCTAGTTGTGGGTATTTTATTAAAATGCCTATTTACATGATATTCACAATTCCACTGTGCCTGGCTACCACGTGAACCATATGCATCTATAAATTGATGGTGGGGCCTTGGCCTTGAGCTCCTCACCATGATTTTATAACAATATTACATCATTTACATTTTAATGTGATAGGGTCAAGGTGGGGATGTGACAGGGCCCAAGCAAGCACCTCCCGAAGACACAAGTTGACCAGACGGTGAGTAAATAACACAAGCTGCCGAATCCAACTGGCGGGTGTGGCGACTAGCCCCATCAATGAATCCTATAAAGCACTCGATTGTCATCTGAAACCAAAATCCAAAAGACACATAAGACAAAAAATCAAAAGAAAAGACTAACTCTACAAACATGTACAGTTATAATACAAGAAAAAGCATATGAGCCTAAGCGTAATGCTTTGTCAGGTAGATCCCATTTCTAGGCTCAGGTGACCAAAAGGTCAAAGCCCGACTTCTGCTTGTAAGACCAGGTGTAAGTGTCACGAAATTCCTTAAATTAATTGGTATACAAAGTGATATCCCGTGGAGAACTACTTGCTCCAATAAAAATGTTTTCCACAACGCCAGGTTTAGTGGAGATATCGATCGGTATAGTCGTCGATATGTTTGCCACGTTACCTTCAGCATAAATCGTTTGCGTAGTAGGAGTGATGGACAAATCGATATCACCACCAGGTCTCACCGAAAACTCACCATTCTCTATCTTGTCTAGATCTGGGACTGGGAGGAAATAGGATATGTGATGCATGTGTTCCCACATATGATCCATACCTACCATGGCTTCTAGAATAGCCTCATCAAAAGGTAAAACGGTATCCAGATAATCAAAAGAATGGATGGAGTTGACTGACCATGTAGGTGCATAGTCACTATCTAACTCTGTGGAGACGGACGGAGTCAAGATATAATCTGTTGCGACATTTTGTGATGCTTGGTACGCCACTTCTTCAATAGATAAGGGCACACTTGAGTCTTGCTGAGTGGGAAGAATCCACGGATCAGTTGTTCGACTGACCATGAAGATTTCCCGAGACAAACTGTCAGTAGTACTTGTAGAACAAATGTAGTTTATGGGAGAAGGTAGGTCGAATGTGCCCATCAACGATGAATACATGCCTACTCCTAGACTCTCCCTGGGTAGATGAGTTTGATCAATCAAGGGGATAGCTGAATCCGATGAAGTAGTGTTGTTTTTCCAAGTGAAAGAAATTTGATCAATCGTGATGATCTTGCCTTCGTGCGGGAATATGAGTACTTGGAAAACAGACAATGGGATAGCTTGCATAGCATACGTCCAGCTCCTTCCTAACATAGATTGTATTCAAGAGGAGCATCGAAAATTTCAACCTCGAAATACACTAACTTACCGAAAAGTTGAATATCGAATGCGGGAAAGACTCCATGCGGTCGGAATGATATTCCGTCAAAAGCAGTAAGCAATGTGTTGGAAGGGGCTAACTCAGGAGAGCCAAGGGATTTCCAACAGGATATTGACATTACACACGTTGATGCGCCTTCATATATGACAATTCGTCCAATGGTTTTGGGGCCATGAACTACTTCAATCTGGAAGGCTACGTGATACGGTAACTGGGGTTTGATGTTAGACATGTCAAACCTAGCAAGCATACTTGATGAGTGCATGCTCCCAATGGCCTATAAAAGTGCATTATGCTGCAAAGGGAAACTTTTCAAGACTTCTAATGTGGACATTGCACATGGCGTTTGGGCCAGGTCCTCTACAATAGAGTAGTTTGGAGCAGCCCGCACGTTAGGGTTGTGCATATCCCATTTGTAGACACCCTTAGGTATCTTCGGCATAGAATCTGTTGCTCTCTCAATGTGAAGAGGAGCAGATGACTCGGGAACCTCTTTATCTTTCTGTTGCATGTCCGGGGTATAATTCCGGGCTCTAGTCTGCAATAGCGTGTGCGAGTTAACCATGTTAATGAATGATTGATCAACTGATGAAGCACGAGAAGTGCCCCCAGCACTAGAGTTTCCAAAAGCTGGGCCTTGTCCATGAGGAAACAGATCCTTCAAGACAGTCAGTTTCTTTTCTTGAAGTAGCTGCAGGGCTTCGTCTAATAAAGGGCATTGATGAGTAAGGTGGTCGTCTTTGTAAAGTTTGCAAGGAAACTTTACCTTCTTTTTCTCTTTCTTTCCCTCCTTGACATTTTCAGTATTTTTGGGTTTCTGATGGTTCCCCTCCCCTTTCTTACCCTTCTTTTTGTTGTTGTTGGGTTTCCGAGGACCCTTTTGATTTATTTGCACCTGTTGTAGAGATTCAGTTGTTGAAGGGGAGGCTACAACCGTAGTTGCTTCAGCAGCAGACTGCTTCACAGAGAGTGCATGAACTTTTTTTGTTAAAGCTTCAAGTGTTGTTGAATATGATGAACCAACAATGCCATCGGCATGCGGTCCAGGCTTAGGTTTTCCAATATCTATGTTAGACCTCGGATCGTCCGGAATGATCTCATAGAGGATCCCAGATTGGGCATAAACTAAGTCAAGCTGCTAGGTCCTAAGGATTGCTTCTTCCTCAGAAGTTACCTAGAAGTTGAAACATCCTTAGAAATATAAGGAAGGAGTGACTGCAATTACCACTCTAAAAGGAACTCTGAGGGGATCTCAACCTTGATGAGTCACTTCCGTCTTCGCCCCTCCTGAATGTGATTAGAAAGGTGAGTGGCTTTGTTCTGCCTAAAAGTAGACAGAATATCTATACCGACATCATACCGAATTGGAAGCTAGAAGTGATTAAAAAAGAATGTCGCCAGGTACCAAAAGTTATCGTATGTTGCAACAGGCAATTCAATGTACCACTTGGCTGAAACACTAGTTAAGGTCTTTTGGAAGAGCCTCAATCGAATCGAATCGTCATTTAGCAAGTTGGAAGATCACCATAGGTGAAAGGTCGTAACATGGTCTCCAGGGTCTTCCCCAGTCTTACCTTCGAACTTCAGAATGTCTGAGGGAAGCTTGGTTGGGACCGGTGGCCATGCAGGGTTGTGTCGCACTAGATCGTTGGTTAGTTTCAAAAGATATGGCAAGTTTAAGGTTGCCAGAAAAGGAAAACGGGGTCTCGCCGATGGCATTTGATTAAAAGGAGTTTGGTAGGGGGAACCACCCAAAACATGGCTCCTATACTGTTGGTTGGAGTTGCCCCCAGCCACCAGTTGTGAAGAAAATGCATTATGGAAGTTGCTCCAGACGTAAGCTGAGGGATGTGTCCTCCAAACCAAGGAAATCCGTGACTAAAAGGAGCAAAATGAGGGTTAACCTGGAATTGATGTACAAAAGGGGAAGATGTGAAAGATACCGAAGGTATCCCTGACAAGGGACACTGGATGGACCAATGGTAGAACCAAAAGGACTAGATGTAGTCGTAGCTTGAGAGCCAGACAAACCTAAGGATCTAGCATTGAAACTAAATGAAGTGCTTGGAGCAGAAGTAGCTTGCAATGAGCTTGGTATCGATGTGTGTGCATATGGAGCGGAAAAAACTTCTGATATGATAGCTGTTGTAGGAGTATGAGGAACTCCTGACACATCCCCTATGTTATCCACAAAAGAACCAGGTGTAAATCAATATATACTTAACTCTGGAAGACTTAGAGAAACTACCCTTTCTAACAAGGGATCGTTGGGTCCAGTTAATGGAGGGTTGAAGGGTGTAACAAACTCCTCAGTAGTCAAGTCCTCAATCTCTATAGTTTCCTAAACTAGTTGATCTTCGGAGATAAGATGAGGTTCTCTGGGTTGTTTAGCTGTTCCCGTAAGCTCGTAAGAACAATGAGAGTCTGTTCTTTGTCGCTGTGGTGGCGGTGGAGGCTCCACTGTGAGTTGAGGAAGGTTCTGCAACCTTCGTGACCTTCGAAGAGGTTGGTCCTCCACAATTGTGTGAAAAATATAGTAAGCAATTACCCTAGGGTCCACTAAAACAACTAGGAGCAAACAACACACCACTAAAAATGTCCTAAAGTAATCCAGACCAGGCACACAAAGATAATACTCTCAAAAGTAAGTATGGGATGATGAGGGCCCATAACAAACTAGTAGAGTATCAAAGGATAGTTACCCGGGGTCCACAATAAAGTATTCTTAGGTGTAAGCGTTTGAATCACCAACCACCCTCCCAAAAACCTGTAAGGGATTTCCTCCCACGTCTGTCCTAGGTACAATGGAAATATCCTTCCACCGTCACTTGTGTAGAGCCCTAAAGTTCAAAATATACTAAAGGCTACCAAAATTGTGGAAAGAGCCTGGGGACAGTTTCAGGTCCAGCCAAGATGCATGGGCAGGGTAACTAAGCCCGAAATCCAAGAGTACACAAGGCACTAATGGATCCCCGTAGGAAAAAAAGGCTCTAGTGTATGCTTTGAAGAAAAGTGGGGGGTTATCCCCAACAGTCCAATCTCACACGACCTTGTGGTTAACTCTGGTTTGAGTAGAGCTTCATGGACACCTCCACAACAACGGATTTACCTAAACGATAGTTTGTACTACGATTTGAGATTTGAATGGTATTGGAGAGTTAAAAATGTTCTATTCCAAAACCCTAGCCTAAGCTAGTTGATGTTGTGTAACCTAAAAAGAAAATGTTACTGTTTGTGCCAGAAATTGTTTCCAAGGCCAGAGAAACAAGCCAACACAATCTCAAACAAAATTCAATAAAGAAAACAAAGTTTAAAGGTTTTTGTAATGTGTTTTTGGTTGTGAACTTTGGGAACATACATGGAATGCATTCATAAGCAAAATAACTACTGAATTATAAGCAAAAGAAGATAAAGATGCATGATATATCTAACAAGATCCAACAGAAATAGTATTGAGGTTCATACCTAAATGAAAAGCATTACCAGCATATAAACATAAACCAGTAAATGAATATATCAATTAAGCAACTAGACAAGCTGAAAAATGAAGCCAACACAGAAAACTGAAGGGTAAAAGTCACATATATCTCATAATTTCATCATCAACTGCATACAAGAGTTTTGTACTTAACTCATGAACAAGTCTGAAAACCAACTGAGTTTGAAGACCTCCTGAAAGCTCCCAAAAATCGAACCCCCTTCATAACTTTCTAACCTCTCTAAATACTAATCTTTACAAAATCAGTTAGGGATCTAACCCTAACTACCTTCCATCTACTCGATGAGGTAAAGTAAAATCAATATTACAAAATTACAAAATATGCTAAAAATAGTAAATCACTAACATATGTGTTTATCAACTAGTGACAACTAACTAAATGAACAACTGACTTATAGATCTTTTGTTGCTTCGGCCAGCAGATCGATGCCATCTAATACTTGATCTTCCCTTTTAGCTTTCTTCTGCTCCTGCTCCATGTCATTTATCTTCTTGATGCGCTCCTCGTTTCTCTGCTGCAGGTCCTGGACTATCTTCTCCAACTCTGTGCAATGCATGTCAGTAGCTCTTTTTCTCTTTAGTGCTTCCTTTGCTTCTGCTATCAACTCCTGAAAATGGTCATTTACATCCTGTAGGTCTTCTCTCAACCTTCTGTTAGCCATCATTAATCCATCATTGACCTCTTGCATGTAACTCATCTAATGTTTGTACTGCTTAACAGTTTTCTGCAAATTCTCTCTATCAGAGTCAAATAGTTTGTCTATTGTAGGATCTTGTTCCTCATCAGGTCTCCAAGGTATATCAAGTTTTTTGAAGATTTCAGCCTCTTCAATTAACAGGTCTGTAGGAGTGTCTTCAATGCTAGGATTTTCCTCACCTGTTGCTTCAACTAAAGGAGCTTCTCCTTTTGATTGTGGCTTCTTTAAAATATCACTTCTTATTTCATTATCACCCATGGAAACCTCATCTAGGACAGTAACTTCATTTGTATTTAATCTGGGATTGAGCAATTTCTTCATGTTCAGTCTTAGCTTGTTTTTCGACCTAGTTTTAGGTCTCCAACATGATGTTGCTTCTCCCATCATTTTCAGCTCCTTTCCTTGATGCTGGATAGCAGCCAACTCTACTACTTCAAGTTTATTCCTCTTTCTGTTAGGTTTTGTTACTTTGCTGTTTGAAGTAGGGATTTCTTTGCCTGTTTCAACCTTGAATTCTGTTTTAGCGATGGGCTGCTCTTCCTCCAATAAATATCCCTCATCATCTGAGAGAATGGTGATAGGGCTTCTCTGTTGAGTTTGAATCTTCTCCTTAGGTGCAGCAACCTCTCTTATATCAGCAGTTTTCACTTCATGAGAATCCTCTGCAGGTGCCAAGTACTGTTCAGGTTGCTCTTTCTCATCTACAAACAGTAAGTACTTTCCTTTAAGACTGGCTGAAAACAGTTTAGGTTTACTATCCTCCTCCACATGCTCTGATGCTTCCTCAACTTTGACCTCTTCCTTATCTTCAAGTTTAGGCTTCTGACCTAATTTTCTCATCAAGACCTTACCCTTGTCTGCTTGCCTCTTAGGTTTTTGATCTTCAAAGCCAGACCAAAAGATGAAAAAGTCCCAGGTCTTCCCTTCATGCTACAAAATAGTGCTAATAATCAACTTAATTAGCCCATGGTGAAAGATGGACTGAGAAGAATGGTCTATCTTCCCTTTCACCCTGTTGGACATCTTCTGCAAGCTTTTCAAAAAGAAGAATGGCAGGTTCATCTTGGACACCCCCACCATGTGCTGAAGGAATCTGAAGTGGTACTTGTATACATAAGCATACCTGCCCTCACAAGTAACATAGCTCTGCAGTATCCTGATTGGCTCAACCCATTCCTTTATGAAATTTTGAATAAGGATGCCTTTATTCCAATCAGGGGTGACATTTGGTAAAAGATATCTTTGTGGATCAAAGTCAAAAGGCAATTTCTTAAACCATGGTTCACCCTCATTCTTAATCCCTGTAGCTTCTGAAATCAGCTTCACTGTCAGCCTGAATTTAAGAGTATCAAAGGTCACCATGTCATTTTTAAAGCCTTGAGCAAACTTACAGGACACTTCTGCATTATACCCATCTATCTTCTTGAAAAAATCCATCCAACTAGCTTGTTGAAACAGCTCAACACACCTAGGGAGTTTTTCAATCCATCCTACATCAGTAGGTTCTGCTCTGTTTATCTTACCACTCCTGCCCATTCTTCTTCAATTACTGAAAACTGAATAACTTATAGGGTTCTTAAATTTAATCCATTTTAGCTCTCAGGAATCTTAGTATCACAATGGTGGTAAGTTTCATCCACTCTCAAGTCTTTAGCTCCACGCAGCCTCTATCTGGTTCCAAAAAACATTAAGCTCCAATACCTAGCACACTAGCTCTCCCTGCAACTTCAAATATTCGGTACCCTTGGATGTACAAACGTCCTCCAACGTTCAATTTAACTGCTAGCAACGAAATTAGGAAGCCCTAACTTCCCATGAAGCCATCAAAACCTCTCCTTTGTTCAGCAGCGACAATGTCCAGTTTTTTAGTGGTTATGGATACTCCACTAAGTCCTTCATCTTTGAATGTGCCTGTAAATGACAACTCATCTCTCATTTACCTCAAACCACGCTGCTACCTGTAAAAAGGAATTTCATTTGGGCTCACGATGAGCACGATTTCCTCACAATGTGTAACCACTTGGAATCATGATGTTCCCTGCATCAGCACGTAACAAATTCTCCAAAACATGTAATTAGTCATTCATCATTCCGAAACATGCCAAAATTTGCTAAAAAATTGGAGGAATTTTGGAGTCACGATATTCTTGTAGCGCGCCTTTGGTGATTTTGAGCTCTAGCGCTACAAGAATAACCTTAACACTCTTTTGGCGCTTTTTTTACAGCTTTTTATCATTTTGCATAGAGTTTTAAAGCTGTTAGGGTAATGATTATGCATGACTATACTTAGAGTATGGTCTATGAACCCATTATTTGATATGGTGACTTTTAAAACCCTTTAACAAAAAACAAACCTAAAGTTTAAAACTTGAAAATTTCAAAAGCAAGCCCAAAATTTCATATAAAAACTAAAGAAAATTTCCTAAAAGAGGGAAAAAAATCAAATTAAAGCAAATGAATAACTTGAAATAAAATGCAAATCAAACAAAATTTGAAGGAACAAATTACTGACTTAACAGTTACAAATAAATTTTATTAATGGTTCTTTTTAAGGCCGTTACTTACTCAAATGATAGTGCAATGTGTGGTGATGGTTACAACTGAAAAGAAATGCGTATATAAAAATGTAAAAAATTCACAATTAACCTACTTTGTTTGTCTTCCAAAACATGAAATGATAAAGCAAACTAAGCATAATAATTTTTTTTTGTATTTTCAAAGATGATAGTACTAAAGACTACAACTACTTCGAAAAGAAAATGACAATTCTTGCTATAAAAAAGAAAGTTCTTTTTAAATTTGATTTTTTCTTTAACTATGAAAGAAATACAAATAAACGTGAACCAACAAGAACCGTAAAAGCAGTGCAAGCAAAGAGAAAATGACCCAAAACTAAAGCAATCATACCTTATGCAAGACCGACAAAGACCAACCCAACTAGTTGCTTAAGGAAACCTAGAAGTAACTAGGTTTTGGAAACAAAATGGAAACCAAGATCACTGATATGTAAGACAGAAAAATAGAGGCTCTTATGCGGAGATCAAACTGCTCCTGAATACCAGTGATCAAAGAGGATGAAATCCAAGCACTTGCCAAACACAAAATGGGATAGAAAGCAAGTGTAACTTTGCAAGCACAAAAGTCAAGTAGAAACTCTTAAAGAGGCTACAAACAGACTCAGAATACACTGAACAATGTCCAGAGGGTATCAGATCAGCAAAATACTTCCAAATCCACAGACAAACCACCCTAATACCAAACCTTAATTAAAAAAGAAAAGTCTCAGGAAAAACCCGCGACTGTAACATGCAGTAATGCGCAGTTGACCCGCGGGTACATATACTAGCAACTCGCGAGTAGGGCAAAAAAGCCGTGACTATATGTATATGAAGGTCGTGGGTGAGCCTTGAAAAGATTTAAAGACCTAAAAACTACTGAATCAAGCACAAAAACCAAAGTAGATCTCTAAGAGTGGCTGTAAAAGAGAATCAGATAAACAATCAGAGGCATTAAACAAGTGTCAAATCAACAAACAAACTTCCAAAGCAAAAAAAAGTAATCCTAAGACCAAACCCTAAAAAAGAACAAAAATATCTGGAAAAGTTCATGACTGTAACATGCAGAAGCACGTGAGTGCAACTAGAAAACCGTGGGTACTGATAGAGGCAACTTGTGAGTGCAACTAAATAACCGCGACTGTAAGCACAGGGAACTCGTGGGTGGGCTTTGAAAAATTATAAAAAAAGGAAATTTACAGATCAGGATAGCACTGAGTCAGGCACAAGGGTAAAGGATACCCTAGACACTTCTACAGAGATCAAACAAGTTATAAAAGACTGAAAGAAACTCAACAAGAGTCCCCAAATCATAAAATAGATGGTGCTCCCCAGCGGAGTCTCCAGTTCTATTGTTAGGGAAATTGTCCTTATAGTAGGGGAAGACTACCAACGTACCGGGGTTATCAGATAAACATATAAGGCTTTGTAAACATTTTTATTAAGCAAATAGGTTTAGGGTTAGGAGAATGCATATCTTATTTATGAAGGTCGATCTAAGCTTTTTCTCCCTTTGTTCTTCTATGCAACAACCTACAAAACAAACATAAAACCTTCCTCAAACTAGTTTGACCACAAATAACATATTAATATTAATAAGACAACATAACATCAACTTGTAATCAAATTGCAATAGACATAATCAAATCTATTGGAAATGGAAGAATATCTCAATCTTTATTGACAAATGCAGAAAGTACAATAATGCTATACCCGTCCTGCACCGGCACCATCATAACCAGACCCTAGGCTCCTGCTCCTTTCTCTTAACTATGAATTTCTCCAGCATAACTTTCTCCAATGATCATAAGGTCCCTTTCTCAATCCCCTCCCCTTGTATTTATGGCAAGGAAAGGAGGGAAGGTTCGAAAGGTGGTTGAGTTGGGAAGTTGGGGTAGTTTGGGTACCTGCCTCAACTAATCCCAATTCGTGTTTTTAATTATTTTTTCAAGTTTTCTTAAGATACCCGCGAGTATGATATAGGACAACTAGCGAGTGTCCTAACTTGCATCTAGCGGGTGCATCTTTTAATTGACACCCGCGAGTTGTCAGTAGAGATACCCGCGGCTGACCCGCTGGTTGAAAAGCAGAAGGGTTACGGTTATGTGTAAAAATAGGCAGAGAAATATGATTCTGAGGAAAGGATTGCAAGGTTCAACTCTAGGTCATCTAGGGTCAAGGTAAGCTCTTCCATCCATAGTTTCCTTTTGTGTGATCGACAAGGCAATGTGGTCACGGATGGAGAAGTGCTAATTTGATCGATAACAATGCTCATTCACCAGTGCCATGGTATGCGTATGTATTTCCTTCTTCCCATATACATGCATGCTGAATTTAATAAAGCTTTCATTTTCTCATGTGGTTGATAACCCTTAATCATGAGCATCATTCATGTCACCACTGTCATCCGATTAACTTTAGTCTCCACTATTACATCACTTCCATGACTTTCTGCTCCATCCATCCCTAACCAACACAATAAATTTATCTCATCTCACTTACAATGTCGATGGAGAAATAAAGTTTCCAAGATTATCTTTAAATAAAGTTTCCAAAATTTTCTACTTCATCAAAATATAATTTTCAGCTCCAAATCTCAGTTGCAATTCATCATGTTATGAGCTCCAAGTTTTCACATCGTTGTGGACCACATCAGATCTTGAGTTTCCTAGGATGTTGTGGTCAATTTCATGACATTCGTAGGTAGGTACATGTATGCTTCTTTTCCTTATTATTAGTCAAGTTCATTGAATGCTATAGATTTGTATTTGAAAAATCACTTGAGCCTTTTTCCCTACTTCCTCCTATATTTTTAAGGGTAGTAAAAGTTCGGTTTGGGGGAAGGGGCACACCATTACCTACCATGACCACACCATCACCGATCATAATCCTTACATTACTTATCATCACTCTTTCCCATCCCCTACCATCCATTCTCATCCCAAATCCTCATCATTCCATTTAAGCATTACCTCATATTTACTTCCTTAGCTGAGCCCACTTCGACATTTCCTAACACCCAAACATGAAAATGATGTTCCTACATAAGCCCTATTGTTGTCACACAAGAACCAACAATGGGAAGTCTTACTCCTGTCACACAAGAACCAACAGAAAGAAAAAGGGAAGCAACTCATATACAAGCCAAGGACACTACATGTAATGGGAATAGGCTGGCCACAATAACCTAGAACAAAATAAGCTATTGTAGAAGCCATTCCTACATATGAATATGCTGATGGAAAATAGAGTGTCATTCATTCTTGACAGCAGAAAATCAACACATTAGTTCATGTAAATGATGTGTCTTGATAGAACATTCATGCTCTGTCTTCAGTTTGGGGGATATTGTGTGGATAGATAAGCAACAATTTGAAGTGAGCAGACATAACATAGCACAACTCTTGGGAAGAATATTGTAAGGTCAACCCTGTTTTAATTTTCAAATTAATTCGTGTTGTAAAGTTGGCTTAATGCAGGTCTCTCCCACATGGATGCTTATGGTTTTTGTTTGTAAACTTTGCTAAGTTTGGTGACATAAAAGGATTGATTGTTGACATAGCCAAAGTTGCGGCATACTCAAATCACTCGCTCCACCAATTTGGTTTTTGTTAGTGCTCATCAATGAAAATCATGGTAGTATTCACTTATGACAGTCCTATGGTAGTGAGAAACATGGTTTCTAGCCTCTTTATTGGTACCCACACCCACATATCTTATACTACTCATATATAGACAAAATAAGAGTATGGTGTTGTTATGTTGATGGAAAGGTTTTCCACCTTCATTGCTTTGCAGAGGTATTAGGGTTTTAAAAGTTGCAGTTATAGGTCTGTCATGTTTTGAAATTTTGATGAATCTATCTCTGTCATAGGAAGGCTATATTACATTTGTTGGTTGCAATTTCTTGAATATCCAAAATAGCCTTGCTCCAACACTTGTGCTACAGGCAATTTCTGCATCATAAGTGATGCAAATCATATTGTTTGGGGTGAAGCTAATGTCATGCTCTCTGGTGGTTTTGATGCTGCAATTATTCCAATTGGCATGGGAGGATTTGTAGCTTGTAGAGAATTATCATAAAGAAATTAATATCCTTCAAAAGCATCTAATCCTTTGGATGTGGATAATGATGGATTTGTAATGAGAGAGGGAGCAAGAGTTTTGCTTCTGAAATAACTAGAATATGTGAAGAAAAGGGGAGCAAAGATGTGAGCATAATTTCTTGGGGGAGGTTCTACCTCTCATGCATATCATATGACATATCCTCACCCATAAGGTATTGGAATATTTTTATAAATGCTTCACGTTAGGCAGGGGTAAGAAACATCAACATCAATTAAAACCAATGATTTGAACGGGTACAAAACCATAAGCAAATATGCCGTAATACTGCTACAGTCATGTAGCAGCCTGTAAGACAACCTTGTGATAATTTTTGGATAGCATCGTGACTGTGACATTTAACATGGCATTTGATAATATCCCTAGTATGATTGTGACATTGCTGCATGCAATAAATCTCTTTTCTGAATTATTATGTAGTTGATTATGAAGGCAGCCTTTGAAGGAGAGCTTTGCATCATTATCGGCTCTAAAAATGATATAAACTGAAGGGGATATATCTGACCTTTATTTTCTTTCCAATCTTTGGAGATGTGTTGGATGAAAAAAATTTGTAGGGAAAACAACTGCTAGGGGACCCTGTTTTGATCTCTGTACTTAGTGTTTTAGCAACAATTGTTTACATTTGACTAAGCCTATGCCTATGTTTGCCATTCCTTTCTTATTTTCCCCGAGGACATGGAAAGTATCCAGTTTGGGGGAGAAGAAGATGGTTATTCCAAGTTAATGGCAACATTATAAAATCCACACAGTCCACCCTCATAAATATGAAGCATGGCTCTCCATACTTTCAATATGCTCTATTGCTATAACCTCGTTGGCTGCTATACACTCTAGTAAATAATTCATGAACAATAGGAGTGGTGCAAGCTCTCTATGTTGGTTGGGGCGTTGCAAGTTTTTTTAGTTATCTACTTCCACTGGGTATATAAATGATTTTATATTCTCCACGGGATAGGAAAGAGAAATCGGTGCCATGATTTTAAATAACCCAACTACCTTATTCCAACATCTTAGTTGAAATAGTCCATTGTTCACGTTGGTGTGTTGGTTGGCACAAAAGTGATGGTATTCTAAAAGGAGTGGATTGCTTATTAATGTCAATTATGAAGATATGAACTTTTCCTGTGGTGGATTTGCTGCTGTTGTCAAGCCATTTTCTACTTATACATGCACATTGGTTGTTCTTCCACTATAATGTTGATGGCAAGGGTCACTAAATAAAAGGAAAATGGTGGATCATCAAAGAGAATAGAAGAAGTGAAGCTCTATCCACCTTATTGTTGTTAATACTACACAGGTAATGCTTGCAACAATGCTCAGGATGTTGTTGATTCATGCAAGACTGGAATAAGAGCCAATGTTATATATGCAATGGATCTGTGATACAAATCTGTTATATAAAATTACAATGGACATTTTTGTTAGTTTTATACTCATGAGATGCATGCCAAAAGTATTCACAGTCAAGAAATTATGCCTAAAGAACAACAAAATGAATGAAAATGAGTCATTATAGGTTATGGTGCAACAGTTGAAGGTTTTCTACAACACATTACCAGTTAGATTGTAAATGCAAGAACAACATGAGAAGTCAAGGTCCACTGTTTCAAAATTTCCTTCTTTTTTATGTAAAGTAATGGGGCATGATATGGTCATAATGAGGCAAATTAAGTATAAGCTTATGAAACTATGGATTTGCATCTCTTCAGCCAACACTTCTTCTATTATAGTGCTGTCACGTAGATAAATGGACCAAATGCCAAGGACAAAAAATTGTGATGGTGTTTTTACTCATTCACGTTTTTGAAAAAGTGCAAAAATTGAAGTGACCATATCTTCCAAATGGAAAATTGGGTTTCCACGAAAATTAGTGAGCGGAAGCATTATGGTAAGAAGAAAAAAAATCAAGCAAGTTTCAGCTCAATCCAATATACAGTTTTTGAGAAGTCAAGCATAGTCACCTACAACCATTTTCTCATTTTCTCGAAAATTGTGTTGTGGGTTTCTCCAATTTTTGGTCGGGAGAAGCAGAATTGCATTCCTAACATCCTTACAAAATTTGGCCAAAACCCAATTTGTATTTTTGGAAAATTCACGATTTTTTTAAAGATGCAAATCGTCAGTCCACTGCCTACAGATCACCAGTCCAGCTACAAATCACTAGTCCATTGGCTACAAAATCTAGTTTTCTTGCATTTTTGACACGAAAATGTTATTTTTGAGGGTATGTTGGCATGCAAAGTTGTTCGGGATGATATTTTACACTTCTTGATAATCATACATAGTGGTTTTGGCTTGTTGACGATGAATTCGGAGGCATGCATTAAAAAGGAACATCATTAACCTTGGTTGACATAGGGTTGCATGCATACATGCAACGTTTTTAGTTTGGGGGAGATGACAGGCCTTGTATTTGACATCTTTTTATCATCATTATACCTTACTTATAAACCTTTTGCTTATCCATAACCTTGTATTAATCCCTTCTAATGCTCATATGTGGGTTTTTATGCTCAAGGTGTTTTTCCATTACATGTCTTAGTATTTCATTTGAATTTTTACAAACATTAGGGGGATTAGTGTACTATGTATTTGATTTAGATATTGAATCAATTGTTAGAAAGTAGCTACAAAATATTTGAAGGAGTTCTGTAGTATCTACAAATACTCTACAAGTATATTGTTAAGGCTACAGAACCTTTGTAGGAAGCTACGTAAACTCTATAGGAAGTTGCAGAACCTTTGTATGCAGCTACAGAAACTCTAGAGGAAGCTCCAGAACCTTTACAGGTAACTGCATTACCTTTATAGGTAACTACATTACCTACAAGTTGTGGAACCTCTACATAACCTACAAGTTGCGGAACCTCTATAGAACCCGTGAGTTGTGAAACCTCCTAAAGAACCTACGAGATGCAGAAACCTATACAGAACCTACAGAACCTACAGAAAGTCAATAATTCAAATTTACATTTAACCATCAAATTTGGAGAAAAATATTCATTAGGAGTAATGGATTATTTCTATTATTCTTATATGTCTCAAATCATGATGTTAAATTATTTGAAAATTAAAGGTGGAAAACGGAGGTGGATATGAGTGCATATTTGGCTTATCCACAAATATTTGAAGATATCTATCAAATATATGATGGATCTAAGAAGTCAAAAGTTGTTATAAAACATTTGGGATGAGGTTTGACTATTTAATTATAGTCTCTCTCCCTAAATTCGAATTTGACTTCAAAGGCATTCTAAATAGCATGTAGTTAGCAAACATCTTGGAATTAGTTTTGGATTAGTTTTGAGATCAAAATTTTTAGGAATTTGTTGAGGATATTTTGTATCCTCATTTATTATTTATTATGAAAAACTCATGTATAAATAAGAGCTCATTCTCCATTCTACGGGGGGAGGACTCTTAGAGCAATAGTCCAAATAATGATGGAATAACTTCAATTTCATCTTGATTCAATATAGATAAAAGGTTAAGAACTATTGGGAATTAGATTAGGATGACAGGGAATTCAAGCAATGGTGCCCAAGGGAGTGGTGAAGAAATATAGGCCAGAGAGAGGATATTCAAGGTTTCCGGGAATAATTGCAAGAGAGAAATATTAGAAAGCAGGATGGGTCGAATAAGCATTGATGGGGTTACAAGGCGAAGGGAACTTTCAATGTGAAGGACGATTATATTTTAGGAGTAGGATGGGGTGATATCCCTAAACAACCAGAGTGAAAGAAGGTATGGGGAGCTAATTTATGGTCGAAGGTGGCTACTTTTCTTTGGTTGCCCATCAAACTATGTATTCTTTCAGGGGTAAATCAACAAAAACATGGATTTACTGGTCCAACTTGGTGTAGCTTATGTTGCATAGAAGAATAAACAATGGATCACCTACTTGAACAATTCCCCTTTGCTTCAACAATATGGGATAAAGGAGTTGAAGTATTAAGAAAATCAACAAGAGTTAGAGGGAGACCGGACCTATCAATTCAAGAATAGTCAAAGAATCCTTTTCAAAATGTAATCTTGAATTGGATTTGGAAACTCTTCTCGGAATTTATTCTTTAGAATATCTGGAAAGAACATAATCGATGTATTTTCTAAGAGAAAATCAAATCAAGTGAGGTAGTTTGGAATTTAGTTCTTTGTCACATTCAGGAAACATTGAAGCTCATCCCTTAGTCTAGCCAAAACCGATAAGTTAATGATAGGGAAGAGAGAATCCTCCAGGCATGGGAAGTGTCCTCCCCTCTGAATTTTATTGGGCGGGGTCCAATGGCTAGAGAAGGAAATCACATTCCGGAAGTGTGGAGTGCTCCTCTCAGTGGGTTTTTCAAACTGAACTTTGATGGAGCGTCCAAGGGTAACCTGGGTCATGTGGGTTTTGGGGGAGTAGTCCGCAATAAAAATGGGAGAAGTAATTTGGATTTATTAGGGTTTCATAGGCTTGGAAACTAATTATTCTACGCAACTGGTAGGTATTTTGCAAGGGTTAACCAGCGTCAAAGACAAAGGCCTTTATCCTCTCATTATGGAAGGAGGTTCTAAAGTGATATTGAAAATGGAAGAGCGCCTCTAGAATGTTCAGCAAGTTTCAAAGGTTTCAGACCACTGGCGCTTAGAATTCATATTAGAAAATCTCGCCTCCAATCTTATCCAATGTCAAGGTGTTTCCTTCAGTCATGTGAAACGCAAAGGAAATAAGGTGGTGGATTTTTTGGTGAATAAAGGGGCTCAAATGAGGGAATGATTGATGGAAGGGGATCTCAGGAGTCTATGAGACGAAACATTCATTAATCAATGTTATGCCCTAGCTGCAAATGACTAAGCTTCCCTGGATGCAGGTGGGGAGGGAGACATAGGTGAGGTGGAGGTAGATATGCGTGGTGACTTATTTCCGACATGTGATGATTAGCCAAGCCATTATGTGGAAAGGTGGAGTTGATTCTCTTCCTCGAGGGATCATAATGAGGAGATATGGTTCTCAGGAAGGAAGCACATGGCATAGGAAGGAATTCATGGAAAAGATTCTGACCATGACAATTCAAATGTGGGAGTTGGAGAGACTGATGTTCAATATCCTAATCAGTTTGGCCATGGGTACGGAGCAATGTGTGGAAGTATGGATCCTAATTAAGGATTTCATAATCAATCAGAAAACCGATGACATCCACACATCTCAAATCTTTTTATCTCGTCGTTGGGGGCCTTTGGGGCTTGAGTTGAAGGGTGATGATCTCCTACCGAAGTCTGAGACTCTATTCTCTGGTTTTGTGGTCTACGTGAGGTCTTGGAGGATATAAAAAAGCGGGGATGATTCAGAAAGAGGGAAGGTGGGGCTAAAGAGAGATAACAGGGAGCAGTTGCGTGCTGCTTAGGCGACCTGGTTGTATAAGGCTTTGATTTCGTATAAGGTCCGTGAGGAAATTAAAGCGGTGGAGAAGGATATTTGGGACGAGTTGGAAGAGGCCAATCCCAAGGAAGAGTTTTCTACATTAGAGACCTTGATTCAAAATCCAGGGACTTCAAGAGATTGAAAAAATTAGTTTGAGAGGACCATTTCATTATATTGGATTATTAAAGGGCTTCTTGGTCAAATTCTGCTGGAAAAAGAAGAGAAGAGCAAAGGAGATGAAGTTCCTGTCCATTTTTTGAAGGATATTTATGCAGATACCAGGCTCATGCACATGAATATAGACATCATCGCCAAAAAATTGGGGATTCCTTTGATGTCAAGGCCGAGTGCTATAGGAGATACGGTCAGATCGTTGCAAGCGGGGAGATATGGATCGTCGCCTGACAAACAGGTCCCGTAATCTGTAGTTTGGGTTTATAAATGATGTCTTGGGATGTGTTTTTTTATATCCAGCTGATAGAGTAATTTGTTTTGAATTGATAATAAAAGTATTATATATCTGATAGACAAGTTAGAATGGGATAGTCCAATGTTAGTGCAACCAAAGAAACATGACCCAAAAAGATTGAGAATCTGTGTCGAAGTGTGGGGTTTGAACAAAGTAATAGTGACTGGTCCTTTTTCAACTCCATATGTGGATGAAATAATTATCAAAGTTGCCGGACATGCATGCTATTAGTTTACGGACAAATTCTTAGGATATAATCAAGTTCCAATAGAAAAATAAGATTAGTAGAAAACCACATTTGTGACATAAATTGGATTGTTTGCATACAAAGTAATTCCATTTGGATTAAAAAAATGCTTGGGATGTATTCTCAAGAATATTTGTGAAAGCATTGCAAGAATACATATATAAAATGGTGGCAATGTACTTTGATGACTAGAGGATATATGGCTTATTCAAAAACCACATATAGTCGCTTCAACTAATGTTGGAGTGTTGTCGACAAATTCACTTGTCCCTAAACATCAGGAAGTGTATATTCATTACACCGATTGGAATTCTCCTAGGCCATTTAGTTTGTAAAGAAGGAATTAAGTTGAACATAGCAAAAATATAAGTAATCCTCAACTTAAAACTGATAGTGAAACCTAAGGAGACAAGAATATTTTTGGGTCATATGGGGTATTATAGAAAATTTATTCGACATTACTAAGACATATCATTTCCTCTGGAAGAGTTACTACAAATAGATGCAAAATTTGAATGGAGTGCAAAATGAAACAAATCATTTGAAATTCTTAAGAAGAAGTTGGTTGAAGCACCCATTTTGCGATTTCCCGACTTGTCGAAAAAAATTCATGTTCATATAGATGTATCGGGAGTAGTAGTTGGAGCCGTGCTGGCACAACCTAGTGATGAAGATATTGATCATACTAATGCTTATGCAAGCTAGAACTAAACAAGTAGTGAGGAATTACTCGACTACAGGAAGAGAAGGGTTAGGAATGATTTTTCACTTTGCAAAAATTTAGGCATTACCTACTGGCGAATCCATTATATTTTATATTGACCATCAAGCGTTGAAGTGCTTAGTCAATAAACTAGTTCACCAAGGAAGAATATACAAGTGACTCTTACTATTCCAAGAATTTGAATTCGAAGTGAATTGTCGACCAGGAAAGAATAATTTTGGACCTGACCACCTATCAAGAATTGAAACAGGAGAAGAACTGCTTGGAATCAATGACGAATTACTAGATGCCCACCTATTTAAAGTAGAAGCAGTACTAGTGGAACTAACAGATATTGCACAATTTCTAGAAGAAAGGAACACACCACATGATATGATAGAAAACAAAAAGAAATTTCTTGCTATGAAGGTTGCACCATTTATTCTTATAAATGGGTACTTAAATAAAATAGGACCTGATGACATATTGAGAATATGTGTCCTTGAACATGAAATTGATGACATAATACAAGAGGCACAATGATTTCAAGAAGGTAGGAACATCTAACACGCATCATCAAGGGTGTCAAAACATATATGGGATATACCAAGGTAAACAATAAAGATGCAGGAGGACTGTAATATCGATTTGGAAGCAGCATAGAATGCATCAATTGAAAACAAAATGACATACTTAGCATAAATAAATAAAACAAATATTTCTTGTCAATGGGATTTAGAAGATTGGTTGGATTTTAAAAGTCAACTTCAACAACTTGCACCATTGATCCATTAAGCTTGTACAGGGTAACACAACTCCTATAAATATTAATAGAAATAACAAAAGAATCCATCTCCACCAAGGCCAAATTTTCCCCTTTTCAGCCCAAGCACATCAACAAGTCAACAACATATAGCCTAGTAGTCAAAAGAACAAACCAACATCCAGGCGGACCAGCTTCAATAAAGGAAACTATGTAATTTAATTTTTGTGTATTATAACAATTTTTTGTATAAAACCTTTTTTTTCATATTCTTCGGGTGAAGAAGATTTTGAGGGTGGGTGAGATATTGGAGGAGCTAGTCAGTCTAGTTGACTAGTGGAAAGAAATGACTGGTCGGTTGGATCGATCACATCGGTCAACCGACCCAGTTGATCAACCCAATGACAGTTATGGAAGTTGCAAATCCCTCCCCTTGAATGTAATTTATATAAGAATGGTTATGTAAGGCATTATGCATGCATAGTAATGATTATATGGGATAATATAAGACTACTTGTCCTCAGTTCTACCATTACTTTCTTGTCGTTACTCTCTTTATGTAGGTTATCATGTGTTATATATTGTAATGTATGATGTACTATGTTTTTTGTTGGTAACTATTGTGCACAGTACCTAGATTATAATGGGATCAATAAAATTGAGAGGGTGTTCTTCAACTAAATTAAATTCGTTTTCAATCAACCCTTTCATACAATCACAAAAAACTAGATAGATAAATACATTACACATTAAATTGATTTCTAACCCACTAAAATGGTTTAATTGAAATTAATCCAAATTAAATATTCTTAGCTACAACCTTATAACAAACAATTATTTGTAATATTTGATGAAGGATTGAGATGAAATATAACAATGTTTAGTACTAATGGTAATTTTTTTTTTTTTTTTTTTTAACGAAGAGTTATGAATTAATTATAATGTAAATTACAACAATTATTATATGTCTTTGAATTATCCAAAAATACCTAAACATAGAGGTAATTATAGTTAAAATACGCATTCTTTAATAAGGCCCACGAACAAAGACACAATTGCATTATTTCGATAGGGTTTTGGTTCTCTTGAAAAAGCTTGTTTTTTCATGGCCATAATGGGAGGATGGAGTGGGGCTCCCTCCTACAAAGAGATACTTTCCTCCACCTCATTGATACCAATACCTAATAGATACTAGGGAAACAAGACCAATGATCAAGCACCTTAGGAGATAAATGACATAGGAATGGGAGGCAAATGAAACTTAGATTTCCTCCTGGAAACACTAAAAACAAAACTGGATTTTCAACAACCGAAAGCAACATCTCGAACCATTGGCAAGTGCAGACCCAAGAAAATTGAGACACTCAGATATGAGGTAAATCACCCAAGTTTGGTGAATACATTTAGTTCATGAAAGATGATTCCTTAATCGAGAAATTCATGGGCCTATTGCCAACAAAGAAAGCATTGATCAGATGGATATCAACAAGATGAAGGTTGAAAGGTTAGATCGACCTGAAATTGGGGGGGGAATGGTTTTTTTATAGAAATATTCTCAAATATGGAAGACAATGAGAGATTCTTGTAAGGGGGACCATATTTCTTCAACTTAGTTGGTTTATTTCTTTGAAATTGGAAGGAGAAATTCAACTCAGATAAGGAGAAATTCTCCACAACACCAGTTTGGATACATATGTATTCCTTTCCAAAAGAATATTGGAATGATGAAACATTTGAAGGGATAGGGAATACCCATAGATAATGTATTCAAAACTTCGGAAGTCACCAAGAAAGGGAGATATACTACCTATGCCATAATTTGTTTATATTTGAATGTAGCACAACCTCTATCAGAGTCAATCTGTCTTAGTTTCCAGGACAACAATTGGATGCAAACCATCGATTATGAGCATATCCCGTTTTGCTGCTATAAATGTCATGAAAATGGACACTTCTTTAGAGATTGTCCTCTTAATAGGAGCACCACCCATTTAAGAATCACATACAATCCAAACACATAAGGATTCACGAAGGCCATTCCAAGGAAAAAGCAGGGAGAGAAACCCCTTATCATGGCGCATGAGAATACTTTAAAATTTAATAACAGGTTTGAAATCGTAATGGATTAGAAGACCAAGGATGTCACCCAAGGGACATGCTTGGAACCCTCCAATACTAAAAAAAAGGTGATTCCAATCTTAAGAGAGGAGAATCCAAAAAGGGAAATCGCGATAATGATCCTATAATCCAATTATCCACCGGTAAAGGAAAATAAAAAAAATAATGGAGGAAGACGATATCATGGAATCCGAGGATGGAGAGGACATGGATTTGGGAAACTTGGATCTCCAAGGAATTGTATACTCATGCAAACTACATGAAACTCAATGCATACCATCAAAGCAACTACAAGTACTCAAAGACGCCTTCCATATAAGCCACTCCCTACAACATCACTTTACACCAAAGAAAATCCCAACTTCAACCTTTCTTGGGGTCAAAACAATAATCACTAAAGATACAATGAAGCCATTAATATATGAATGAAAAAGGGGCCGAAAGTCCAACTAGAAACTCCTAAAGGACCTGGGAAAGAGAAAAACCAATTATGGGTAATATGTGCTTATTACAAATAAGTTCTACCCATCTTTATAAAAACATTAATGAAGATCATCACATGGAATGTAAAAGGTTTGAATGAAAAAAGTAAACAACAAATTCTAAAAAGAAAAACTCTTGAAGAAAAACTCTTGAAGAAAAACCAACATTAATAATGATCCAAAAGACAAAATGCTCTGAAAGAATCCTAGACATTATAGCTCAACATATATGGAAAATATGCCTCTTGATTGCATTGGATGCGAGGGGCATCGATGGGGAGATAACCATTCTTTGGGACTTAAGAGAAATATATCTAGCATACGTCTTCTCGACTCCTTACATCCTCTTAGATAAATTTCATTCAACATGGACAATACTAATAGCCACATGGTATATAACTAATGTTATGGTCCACAGGCCCTATAGGAAAACATATGCTTCCTCAAATCCCTTCAGGTGCTGCAATCCTTACTGAGAATTAACAATGGGTTATAGGGAGATACTTCAACATAGTTACCTCCCCATAGGAAAAGAGAGGAGGCATTCAGAGACTTGAAGCGGACAATCACCTTTTCAAACAACTTATCTAGGAACTTAGTCTTGTGGACATTGAGACAATGAATGAACTACACACCTAAAACAACAAATGAGGAGTGGATCAATAGATCGCCTCCAGATTCGATCAATTCCTTATTTAAAAATGCCTTGTACTTCAAGGAACAACTTTGGATGCCTCCATTCTACCATGTTTTGGATCCAACCATTGGCCAATCAACCTCATAATAGGCTTGGGGGTCCTCCTACAAAAAAACCATTTAGATTTGAGAAATTTTGGTTAGATCACCTGAATTTCCAGGAAATTATTGCCACTTGGTGGAAGGAGGCTGCAATCAACTGATGTATACATTTCAACAATAGCTAAAGAACCTTAAAAGCAAGTTAAAACAATGTAATAAAGAGGTCTTTAGAAACATATTCAAAGATCAAACGATTTTGGAATCTAGAATGGCCCAACTACAACGAAGAATCATTCAAGAAGGAAATACTAAATATCTCCTCAAATAGGAGTTTGAACTCTAGACACAAATGGACCTCCCAGGAAGGCATGAGGAAATTTTGAGGCACAAATATGGTTGAATGGTTGAGGGAAGGTGAGAAAAACACTAAAAAAATACATAGATCTATGGTTTAACACAAACACAACAATTGCATCAACACCATTAAAGATTCCCAAGGTAATATTTTCACTACCTGAGACAATATTGAAAAGGAATTGATCACCTATTATTAGGGTATGCTTAACGAACCACAAAACAACAAAAGAGCTATTATTTAACAAAAAATGCAACACATACGAAAACTGGTAACTAGAGAATATAATGACATCCTCTTAAGAGCCATACCAATGGAAGAGATTGAGCAGGCCATTATTGAAACACCCGATGGCAAGTCTCTAGGACCAAATGGATTCACCATATATTTTTTTCATAACTGGTAGACAATGATCGAATCAGAGGTAGTCAAGGAGTCAAGGAGAAATTCATCAATTCTCCCTCCTCTAAACTCCACCTTCCTTACAATTATTTTGAAGGAAGAGTGGACCAACAAACTTGGTAAATTTAGACCGACAATGTTATGCAATGTCAATTACAAAATCATTACCAAGGTGATTTACAATTTCCTCATCTCTATAGAACAATTTGGTTATGTCGAAGGCAAGCAAATCCTTGATGGCATTATCGTGGCTCATGGAAACATACACTTGCTCAAAACTTCCCCAAAACTAGGTATGTTACTATGTTTAAATATTTTGACAAACTTAGCTAGGATTACATAAAGCACATTCTTCTTGCTTTTAGATTCTCCCTAGTCTAGGTAAATTAGATTCTATCTCTAATTTTCTTGACCTTTTTCTCTATCCTCATTAAGGGTAACCCCTCTGCAATTTTATCCTCCTCTAGAGGTATCAGACAAGGGGACCCCCTCCTCCCTTTTTCTTCATTCTAATGGCTAAGGGAATAGTTTTATGTCTAAAAGATGTTGTCCTTGTCATTTACTTCAAATCCCTGCTCCTACATGGAAATGACCTTCCCACTTCTTGCTTATAATTTGCAGACGATACCATGTTGATAGGCATCCCCATAGTAAGATAAGCTAAAGTTATCAAACAATTTTTAAAACTCTTCATGAATGCATCCTACATTGACCTTGATCTCGACAAATCCAAAATCTTCTTCTTCAACACTACCCCCTCTTTACATCTCCATGTCTCCCAGATGCTTGAATTTCATCGAAGCTCCCTTCTGTCCAAATATCTAGGTGCCCCCTGATAGAAATGCCCTTCAAAATATTTTTTGGGAGGAATTCCTCACTAAAATAGAGAGAAACTTGTTAAATTGGAATTTTAGTACCCTCAATATCCCCACTCAACTTATTCTCCTCAAGTTTGTTCTTAAATCCATGCCCATATACCTTTTTATATCCTTCTTTCCCCAAAATTTGTCCTCAAGGCATTCCACAACCTTCAACACTCCTTCCTTTGGGAAAGCAACGACACAAAGTGAAAATGGGAAATAGTTGCTTGGAATAAGGTTTTCCACCTTAAGTCTGGTGGAGGTATCATCCTCCGAGATTTGGAAATAGAAAGTTATGCTTTGGGATCCAAGCTATGGTGGAGATGTTTCAACACTAAAGAGGAACTATGGGGTAAAGTGTGGAGGAGAAAATATGCTCCAGAAACCCTAAACTAAGAAATAATCCATCTTGATGGAACCAAAAATTGCTCACTCATTTGGAACAATGCTTGGAAACATTGTGCCATCATCCACAAACATTGTTTTTGGGAAATTTGACATGGGAACTTAGCAATATTTTGGGAGGATGCATGGAAACATCTCCCAAGACTTAGAGACAACCCTGAACTTCAGAACCACATAATTTCCTTCACTACTCAAGATCAAACAAAGGTAACCCAATACTGGGACATCAACCATCAGAATGACATATGGTGATGTTGGATACCCAAAGACACATGGCTGCCTCTTCCACCCAACACGAATATTGATATTCTGTGGACATAAATGTAGCTGCTAAGGATCAGGGTAAAAATTAGACCATATAGGCTTCAATGGTGTCATAAAACAGGTGGTGTATTTAATATAAAAGAGGCATATTCATTATCACCAGGAATCAAATATAATGGGAATACAAAATCTGGCAACAAAACTTATGGCCCAAAATCTCCACTTTCACTTGGATGGTAGCAAAAAGAAAATATTTAACATGGGATCAAATTATAAAGAGAGGCTTTAAGGGACCATCCCAGTGACCAATCTACCAAGATCACGATGAAACAATGGATGATCTATTAAATAGTTGGACTTATGCTTCAAATGTATGGGATAAAGGAGTAGTACCCTTTAGACAATCTGATTGGAACCAAGATAGCATAAGATCCTCCATAGAAAACTAGAGGAAACATATATTTTAAAATCCCATCCTGAGTCGAACTTGGAAGATGCTTCTTGGCTTCGTTAGGTGGGAGACTTGGAAAGAGAGAAATCACAGGATATTTAAATATCAGGTCCAACATGTAGAACAAACATGGACCAAAATAAAAAGGGACATTGTGGAAACACTTCAACACACACGTTGGAATGAAGAGGACGGAAAATGTCACGACCAAGAATCTAACATCTTGCACACTCTAGGTTATGATATTAAGGTGATACCCAACAACATGAAGCATAAAAAACCCACTACCTAATCCCAACAAACTTAAGTCCCTCGACATAAGTATTCAAAAAATTGAACTTCGATGGGGTATTACGAAGTAATCCTAGTCCAATGGGCTATGGTGGTGCATTCATAAGTAACTTGAAACATATTGAATGGATCTACACATGAGCTATAGGAATCAATACCAACAACACAACCAAGTTGTATGTCATAATTTGAGGTCTTCAAATAGCTATTCAATAGGACTATACAAAACTAATTGTGGAAGGAGACCCAGTGATCATTATCTATATGATATGAAAACTCTATCATGGATCTCTATTCAACAAAATCTAGAAGATTTGGATATTGGAAAAAAATATGGAAGATTTATCAAAATTTCTACCAAAAATATTAGCTTCATCTCCTCACATGTTCATTTATCAACCAACAATGTGGTAGATTGACTAGAAAATGAAGGGATCAAGTAATGGCATGGAGACATAGACACATATTGGAACCACATTGATCCTTCAACACTTCTGGAAGAATGTATCAATATCTCATCTATGGATCACTACTCCTCGGATCAGTTTCCTGGGACAGGACAAGGTAGCTGCTATTTGCCACATCTATCCCCTTATGGAACAATCATCACTTCATAGGGAGTTAAACAACACAAGGAGGGAAGATGGGAGGGTACAACCCTTCCTCCTAGTAGATTGAACACACACTTCAAAATATGATGATCAATACCACCTGGTTGAGAGCTCTAGAGCGACATTAATGGCAATCATTTTTTCTACTTTAGGTCCATGACAGACTATGGTGCTAGTAGGGACATTATGATTTCACCATCCTCTCCAGAAAATTCCTCCTGGTAGCATATCCACGATGTTCTTTCTCTACCTTATTCATGTTAGAAAAACATGATAGCAGAACAATAGAATAAAATAAGATGCAAAAATAAAACACATAAACAGAATATAATAGAGACACCAATATACATGGTTCAACCAATATAAGCTACGTCCACAGAGAAATTTCCAGTCCTTTTATTAATCTATCCACCAAATGAAGGGATACAACCCGCAGAACATCCGATGCAACTTCCTCTTCATTCTCTCATAGTCTCTCTCACACAGTCACAAATATCTTTACAATGCTACAATACACAACTGTATTGCAATGCCTTCCTTTTAAAGAAGCATTACCATGGGAAGATACCATAGGATACCCAATACCATGGGCTTGTAAATTACTCATTATTGAACAAGTCACGACTATGAAAATACAACATTTTACAAGGCATTTTTTCTAAACTTTTTGCTATGGGGGTGCTACCCCCCCAGACCCCCCATGGTGATTTAGTTGGGGGAAAGTCCCCCCACACCCCTTGTCATGGTATGGGATCCAAACATGGCTGAAACATGACATTTGAATCAGGAATATCAGGCTCCACAACCAACAATCTCCCACTTGGAGATTGATCACAACAAATCCACCAATACTGCATCTGCTGGACTATGCTCCAAACCTTGGACCTGAAAAATTTCTCATCTTTACCTTCGTGATTGAAGGCCAATTGAAACTAAGCATGAACTCAATTTCTCTCTTGTTTCTACCTTTGTCAACATATTTGCAGGATTTTGGCTAGTATGTATCTTTTCCAATTTCAACAGTTCACCTTCCAGAACAGAGCGTATGAAATGGTACTTGAGCTATATATGTTTAGTCTTAGAATGGAAGGATGAGTTCTTTGCAAGATGAATGGAACTCTAGTTGTCACTATACAACCTACCATTCTCCTGCTTCTTTCCCAATTCCTCCATGAGCCTCTGTATCCAAATCATTTCTTTACTAGCCTCTGTAGCAACAACATACTATGATTCCGTTGTTGAAAGTGCAACAACCTTTTGCAGTTTCGAAATCCAACTTACTAGTGTTCTTCCTATAGTAAATCCATACCCTATGGTGCTTCACTACTATGTTTATCACCTTTCATATCTACATCAACATATCCCTGTAGAACAATGTCTGAACCTCCAAAACATAATGCATGAGTAGTAGTACCTCTCAAATACCTGAGAATTCACTTTACCACCTTCCAATGTTCTTTACCTGGATTGTTCATATACCTGCTCACAAATCCCACTGCATGTGCTATATCTGGTCTTGTGCACATAGTGGCATACATCAAGTTGCCAACTGCTGATGAATATGGAACCTTGTACATACATTCTATCTCTTCTTGTGTCTTGGGACGCATCTCCTTGCTTAGTTTGAAATGGATGGCCAAAGGTGTACTAACTAGTTTTGCATCCCACATTCTAAACCTCTCCAACACTTTTTCTATGTACTCACCCAGAGACAATGTCAATTTATGATTTTTCCTATCTCTTGTTATTCTCATACCAAGGATTTGCTATGTAGCACCCAAATCCTTCATCGTAAATGAATTAGCTAATTTCATTTTAACACATTTATATCTTGCATGTTCGACCTTGGAACAAGCATGTCATCCACATAAAATAACAAGATAATATATCTTCCATTATCTATCTTCTTGAAATAAATACGGTGGTTAGAATGACATCTACTATAATCTTGTTCTGTCATAAACCTGTCAAATTTTAAATACTATTTCCTTGGAGCTTGCTTCAGGACATACAAGCTCTTCTTCAACATGCATACTAAATTCTCCTTCCCTTTGACCTCATACCCTTGTGGCTGCTGCATATAAATCTCTTCCTCCAAATCCCCATGGAGAAAAGTAGTTTTTACATCTAACTGTTCAAGATGCAAATATTCTACCACCACTAGACTTAAAATAGTCCTAATTGAAGTCATTTTAACAACAGGAGAAAACATTTCATCAAAATCTATAGATTCCTTTTCTGTAAACCCCTTTACAACAAGTCTGGCCTTGTACTGCTTCTTTCCTCCATCTTCTTCCTTCAACATGTAAACCCATTTATTCTGTAATGCTCCTTTACCTACGGGAAACTGAACCAAATCCCAAGTCTAGTTTCTTACCAATGAGTCCATCTCCTCATTCATGCGTTGCTCCCACTTCTTTCTAGTTTCCACTTGCTTTTCTTCTTCATAACATTATGATTCACCTAAATCAGTCATCAATAAATAATATAGTGAAGGAGAGTATCATTCAAAGGGTCTACTTAATCTGATAGATCTTCTAACACTTGCAAGAGTTTGAGGTACTTGTTGTTGTTCTTGATTTTTCGACACCTTTGGAATTTCATTTTCTTTGATTTCATCAAGCACTGTGTACTCTGTGTTTTCATTTTCTTGATTCCTTCCCTGCAACTGATCTTTATACATGATTTTTTCATTGAATACCACATCTCTACTCCCAATGGCTTTGTTATTTTCATAATACCATAAGCGATAACCAAAATTATCAACCCTGTATCCAAAAAAGGTACATTTCTTGGATTTAGCCTAAAGCTTTGTTCTATTTTCTTTATCAACATGGACAAATGCTTCACAACCAAAAGTTCTCAGAAATGAGTAGTTTACTTGTTTAGATGTCCAGGCCTCCTCTGGAATCCCACCATCCAAAGCGCTTCAAGGTCCTCTGTTTATTAAGTAAACAATAGTATCTACATCATCTGCCCAAAACTGTAAGGGAAACCCTGCATGCAATCTCATACACCTTGCACGCTCCATGATTGTTTTGTTCATTCTTTCTAACACACCATTTTCTTATGGTGCTTCTGGATTAATTCTCTCTCTACGAATCCCATGGTATGAAAAGTAACTATCAAATTCCTTTCCAGTATTCACCTCCATTATCAGATCCGAGACACTTCAAACTTTTTTCCTTTCTCATTCTCAACCAAAACTTTCCATTTCTTAAAAGTAGGAAAAAAATCATATTTTTGTCGAATGCAATAAACCCAAGTTTTTATAGTTGCATCATCAATAAAAGTAACATAATAACGAGAGCCACCAAGAGATTGTACCTGAGTCGTTCCCCATACATCTGTATGCACAAGCTTTAACTTTTCACTCTTCTTTTGCTTCCCAACTCTGAGAAATATGACAGTTTTATGTTTTCCATAAACACAATTCTGACAGAATTCCAAACTTACATGCTTCAAATCTAGTAGCAACTTTCTTGAGTGGAGAATCTACATCCCCTTCTCACTCATGTGGCCAAGCCTATGATGCCACAATGTTGTATCTGTATCTTTGGAAGCTATAGAGATAGAAGAATTAGTATTGTGAGGACATAAATACAACGTACCTATCACATCTCCTTTTGTCATTACCAATGATCCTTTAGTGATCTTCCACCATGTTTCTCCAAACGTAGATAAATAGTCGCCATCTCCCAATTGCCCTATCGAGATCATATTTCTTTTCATAGCAGAAATATGCCTTACATCTTTCAGTAGCCATTCATCTCCATTCTTTAACTTTATTCGTACCTTACCCATTTCAACAATTTTACATGGTTCATCATCACCCAATAAAACATGTCCAAAATCACCTGGAACATAATCATGAAAGAATTTCCTATGGGGTGTAGCATGACATGAAGCCCCTAAATATACTGCCCAGTAATCACTAGTACTATCTAATACAAGAATCAAAGCATCTTGTAACACATCACCTGCTACATTTGCTTCATGAGTAGTATCCTGCTATCCATCTCCTTTCTTATTTAGATATCTGCAGTCTTTCTTCATATGTCCTTTCTTTCCACAGTTCCACCACTCTATCTTTCCCAATATGGACTTGGATGTTCCCTTCCTATACTTTCCACGATTACTTGGGCTCTTTCCTCTCTCTTTTTGGATTCCCATGCTCTCCATGGTCAACACATTAGCTGATGTCTCACCTGTGCTTTTCCTTCGCAATTCCTTTCTAAGAATAACATCAACAACATCATCAAATTTCAAAGTGTTTGAACCAGAGACATAATTACTTACGGCCATGACTAAGCCGTTCCAACTTTTTGGCAATGAGCACAATATTAGAAGAGCCCTAACCTCATCTTCAAAGTTCACTTTTACAAAATTTAGTTGATTAGTAATTGTATTAAATTCATTTAAATGGTCAGTAACCGACCCACCATATGAAATCTTCATATTAAATAAACACTTCATTAGAAATACCTTTATGGAGGCCAATTATTTTTCATATAGTTTAGCCAATGCGCTCATCAGACCCTCCATTTTCTTTTCTCTTGAAATATTGAAAGCCACCGACGAAGCCATGCACAACCTTATTGTTCATAGTGCCTTTTTGTCAAGAACCTACCATTCTTCATCCTTCATAGCCGATGACTATTTTGACTTTCCTCCCAATGTTAGGAATAGATAATTTTGATACATATAGTCCTCCATTTGCATATTCCATAACTAGTAGTTTTGGCCATTAATTTTTTTAAACCTAAAATTTCCTTCTTCCGCCATTGCTCCCACTCAAATTGGGAACCCTTCTTTCCTGTGAGTTTATGCACCAAATAGGCCTTTTTCTTTGATACCAATTATTAGAAAATTAGGATCGTAGAACAATAGAATAAAATAAGATGCAGAAATAAAACACATAAACACATTACAAGAGAGACACCAATATACGTGGTTCACCCCTCTCACACAGTCACATAGATCTTTACAATACTACAATACACAACCATATTACAATGCCTTCCTTTTAAAGAAGGATTATCATGGGAAAATACCATAAGATACCCAATACCATGGGCCCGTAAATTACCCATTATTGAAAAAGTCAAGACTATGAAAATACAACATTTTACAAGGCTTTTTTATTTTTCCTGAAATTTTTGCTACGTGGGGCGCTGCCCCCGAACCCTTGCCAGGGGGGTGGCTCCCAAATCAGTCATCGCCCCCCCTGGACCCTCCATGGAGACTGTATTGGGGGGTCAAGCCCCCCCACACCTCCCCATCATGGTCTTGGATCCAAACAAAACTTAAACATGATCTCCTAATAAGGAAGATCAGGCTCCACAACCAACTATTTGCAGGTTCATTATGGAAACTCTCCACTTTTTTTTCTTTGTCAGGCTTACTTTGATGCTTTTGTCATTCAATTCAATAAACTTAAGGTAAGGGAAGATTGGCCTTTTCTCTCGGCTTAAGTGCTCTGCCTATGCACTAGAAGTACCCTACTCCCCTACTCCCATATCTGTTTGCTTCAACTCCATAGCTTGCTCCCTGCTCTCACATTCTCATTAAGGCTTCAATATTGTTACCCCCAATTCCATACTTTGGCTCCGACATTTTCTATGCTCCTATCCCTGGGGATATAACCCCTATTCATCCACCTAACCATCCCCCAACTAACCTCTACCGAGCTCCCCCCTACAACAAGCATTTGCTTTCTTTCTAGGTTGTAGCTACTCTAATGACTAGCCGAGTTAGAGGAAGAGAGACCACAACATCGACTCTTAGCTACCCACATTCAATGAGAAATAATGTAGGTAGAAAATTGGGTGGAAAATCAATAGGATTGCACTTAGGAGGAAGATATTAGATTGAAACGGGGCCTTGTGTCCCTGACCCTAAAACATTTAGGACTTGAGATACCAAATATTACAGGACTGTTACTCTCTACAAGAAAATAAAATCTCTTCTTGGTAAGGTCCTCCTAGATATTAAAGAAGAAAGAAATGATTTGGTGCTTGAAATAGAGGAAATTCATAACCAAAACAGGGAAATTCTATAACATAATAGGAACCTAGAAGGAAAACTCAACATTTTTCTCAAGGACACCACTAGACTAAAGTTTGCACTTGTTAATACTCAACCATCAGGTGAGAGGAAGGTTCCTACAATCCCTGTTTCAAATGATGACAATATTTCTTAGTTTAGCTCTCTTTATCCTAGGCATATATAGGTCATATCAACCCATCTTTTTTGCTTTTCTTGTGCCAATTTGTTAATTAAGACCGTAAAATATATTATTTTTGTATATGGTCAGGTTTCCCTAGTGGAAGACCACCGATACTCTCAGATTCTGTCATATATTTTGATGATTAATATATCTCCTATTTAGCTTACAAAAAATAAAAATATAGTTAAATGAAATAGGATTATAGGATTATAGGTTATTGAGAACAACACTATATACTAAAAATTGGTTAAATGTATCTCTATTTATTTGTGGTCTACTTAGTTGGAATTATAGTAAGCATGTATAGATTAAATGGATAACACAAATATTTGAATAAATGAATCTAAAAAAATTATTCATCCAACATTTTTATGTAGTGATAACATCATGCATATTAAATGATCATAAAAAATTACAATTAAATCATATTTGAATACATTTTTACATCAATTTGTTTGATTAAATTAATATTGTAATGTATCCAAACTAGATTAGGCACACTAACTCAAAGTTTTGAAACTTCAAACACACAGATGATGGGCTAGATACAAATAAATTGTAACATCCCTCAATTTCGACCCCTATTGTTATTATTTTGTAAATGTATTTATGAATTGTATAAGCGGCCCTGGTGAGGAGCTCAAGGCCAAGGCCCCACCAGTGGACCGCGAGCTAGTGTTATGTTTTTACGTCCTAGATTAATCCTAGAAGACTAAAGAATAGCAATACGACTAAACGATAAGTAACAAAACCCACCTATAAGAAAAAGTCATGAATTTTAGGATGAGGATAGTAGTTATTCGTTGCACACTAATATCTATCTCCGACAACCTATCTAGTGGCATAAAATAAAATTACGACCGTAAAGAGTAACTAATGGCATCAAATATTAAATAAAGGTGCACCAAAAGAAAATACTTTCAATAATTCCTTTACTAAAATTGAGGAATTAGTATGAAAAGGATTAACATTTCTTACATATATATATTACTCAAAGGATTTATGAAAGAAGATAACATATTAGAATATATGATTCGTAAACCTATATAATTATATAATAAACAAAAATGTACAATTGATAAAATTGTTGGGGAAACTTAGCTTATTATAGATATAATTGATAAACTTATCTTATCTAGAATGATTGTTATTGTTTATTATAAACTTCCCTATTATTTGATAAATATTATTTTATTTATCAAATTGGAAAGTTAAGCCAAGGTATATATATATATATATATAAAACATGCAAATGTGAATAGAGTATTAAATGTATATTTTAATTAGTTATGATAACTAAATAAATATTATATATATAAGAATGTATATATATATACTTATACCTATTTAGTCATTACTAGGTATAGACAATTATTTAGATATAAAGGGTATTTTAAGAGCATCGCAGGGAGTGGTATGAAGGATTTGTTTTACATAAAAGGGTCACAGATCTAGCTTATTAAAAATATCGAATCTGAGAACACCGTGAGAGCTCCTTGAGTAATGTCTTCCAAGGTAGAATAGGACCTCTAAATTCCATAGCTGTCGTCTGCTAACCGTTTTGAAGAACATGGACAATAACTGGGAGATCGTGGGGCGTTTGTCCCCTTAAAGGTTTATGACGAGAATTTTCTGCTGACTTCCACTATCTCGACTCTTGATCAAACTCCTTGATAGCTTAAACCGTCTGCACTATGAATTACCTCCACTATCATTGAGGATCGGTGTTAAGAGCTTAAATTGCTCCACCTTTGTAGAGCACATAATGTTCTGCCACATCTAAATAAGTATGTCGAGTACCTGTCCGCTTGATGGATACAACGTATTTATTAACAGAGTTTAAGTTATTTGGGGGGAACTGCCACCCACTCTCTCCATAAAGTGCCGAGATCTAAGTCATGCCAGATATCTACATTTTGGGGATATGGTTGATTAGCTTATAAATAGAGGAATCCCAATCATGCGAAGGGCTGGCTGGTGAATGTGGAATTTTCATTGATGTTTTGGGGAGAACGGACGGCGTAACGCTGTTCCGGTTGACAATATAAGCATATATGTAATTCATACGCCAATATTCGAAGGCCGAGGAAGAAAGTTATCGGCATCAAGGACGTTGGAAAATAACAACGCCCAAGTGGCAAGCTCACTGTAGAATTTTCAGAGAGTCGTGGTTATGAGAAGCGACCTTGGCAGTGAGCGATTTTCTGTGAACAACTTTAGTTCCAATCTCGGTGGAGGAAGGATAGCAAAACCCTGCAAGCAGGGATGGTGAGAGAATGACCTTCGTAAGGACTATGATGGAGATACGAACACAATGGTAGGAGGCAGTACGACGTTTTGACGATAATGATTGGTAAGTAAATCTTTAATTTAAATAATATATATATCTTCTGAAGATCGCTTGGGTAAATGAAACCACTTAGATACCTCTGTTATTGTTCTTAAACCAGTTATGCTTTATATTTGTGAAGACCTGCATTATGAGGTTAACCCTTTGCATTCGCTTTATAAAAACTTCGTCTATCCATATGGGTAATGGCGTCTACCTTTTGTTGGTTGAAAGTATAGTTATTTAGTTCTATTTTATGTTCGTTCTGTTTGGTGTATAAAAATAACACCAGTTAGAAGGATTCAGATTGTTCCCACTCAGCTATCTCTACGATTGGGTTTAGATCCATATATTTTTCTTCCCTTTTTCTTTGTATTCCAATTCTGCGGGATCTAAACTTGGTCGTATGATTCAGTAGTACGCATTGGGAAGGGACCGCGATCCCTGGCGAGCCTTTTTGTTTTAATTGATCTCCGTTCTGTACAAGTTCTTTTTATGGTTTTATTTAGGGTTTTACAACCATGTTTACTCTACATTAACAACTGTTATAACGTCTTCAAAAGTCGTAGTGGTTACTTAACCCATTTCCTTATTCAATATTTCAGTATTTCAAATGCTAGCAGAGTACGTTGGGTCAGGTATTAGCATCTGATACGAATAATATCAACATGTACATTTTATTTATATATTCTTTTACAGTTAGCATCTTGTTGCTTATTATGTTAGGCGCAGGATCATTGTAGTTGACCTTCACTTTCTTGTTTAAATGTGTCATGGATTTTTATGTCGTCGATTGCTGAATAGGCGGTTCGCAATTACTGAATATTAATACTAATCGGTATAGTAGATGTTAGATTATAATAATCCAAGCTGGGTGGTGCGTAAAGATTAAGGGTATTGACCTCTTTACAATGTCATGCCTATATATATATATATATATATATATATATATATATATATATATATATATAAGTATGGATTGGTTTGTATATAAACCTTTCTTTCTATAAGAAATCGCTGTTAACCATTACATATATATAGGTATTGTATATTAGATGGTAACTATTATATATATGGGTATATATATATATATAATAGATTACTGTATTACATTGATGACCGAAACATAACTGAAGTATTATATTTTGTTATATTAAAATCTGAAGTATTATATTGAAGTCCTTTGGTAATGTTCTCGCTATGATTAGAAATAACTCCGGTGCTTATAAATAAGATATCGTAAATCATTGTAATCACATTGATTAAGGGACTTATTGGCTATTAGTTTTACTTAAGACAGACCCATATATTCACCATGATTTGTGAAGAAAGAAACATATGGTTTATGTAAATAATATTAAACATGTTAAAATAGATCTTGATCTTATATGATAGCATGTAATAGATTGTTAAAAGAAAGAAACATATTAAAATAAGAGATACGGAGAATTACACTAGCATCTTAATAGTTGAAGGTACTAAAGTGAAAAGGTTAAGTAAGACAATTAGGAAGATAAATAAAGTTGTCCTTACCAGTATGATTAGATGATAAGTGTATCATATATCTATATGCTAGTCATTTATATTATGTGCAACTTTTCTTTATTTTAAGGATAAGGTTCAAGATGATAAGTGTATAATATATCTATATGCTAGTTGATTCATGAAAAGCTCTATGTGATAGAGGCTTGGCGAAAGGAAAATGAATCTTGTTACAACAACCATGTTGCTCATTGTAATTCTATTACTTTTTGCCTAATAATAAATGATGCACACACCTTTGTGGACTAGCCCGTGTACGGGTGAACCACGCTATTTTTGGTCTTGTTATTTGTCTGTGGCCTTTATTATATGTGTATGTGCCTTCATGACGATTGTATTATTTTCCTCTCATATGTGTTATTTTAACAGTTGATGTTTATAATACATTTGTTGAATGCATCGTGGCAAAGGATATTTCATGTTAAATGGTGTTAAGGGATATTTCATGTGTTCCAATAAGAACCATAAAGATTATACAATCACATTGGTCCCTACATACGAAGGTTTCATATGAGAACCAATGAAGTGCATAAGAATCACTTAAGGTTAAAAAGGTAATTTCCGCCAGTTGTAAGTATGTACTAACACCCTTGCATAAATATTCAATGATAAATTTTATGGAGCATCACATGTCGCATATATTAAATAGAAATTTAGATACTGATTATATATTTATAATTCCGCAAAGCATTTTAATGGTGATTAGACCTTTTGGGAGGGAAATAAGACCACTTAGAGAAATTTTAAATTTTTACAAATTTTGGGTTCCTGATAAAGCTCATCAACATCCTATAGCAGCCTAAATAGACTCCCAACTTCGACAACTGCACATTCTCTAGGTGCATCATGTTTGGGTAGAGTCATTTGGATAAACCAAAGGCTTCAAGGAAATTGCCCCAAGACTTATGTGGAACCCAATGGCTTCTAGTGCATATATGGAAGTGGTTGGCCCGAAAACTACCCCAACCAGCTATAGGAACAATAATATTAACAATTAGGTTCAACTGGGTTTGATTTGGAGGCTAGAAAACAAGTTACTAGTTTCAGGACAACTCGACTAGTCAAATTACAAGCATTCCCAAATGGCTCAAGAGGGTCACGAATTTATGATACATGGCTTGGTATGGGTTCATCTGAGTGTTAGAAACATGCAACAACTCACATAATACAGTTTGGATACATATGCTAAAAATCCTTTGAGAAGCAAGATAAATTTGCAGCACATGAAACAAATTGATATCATTAACTTGAAGTAGAGTTCATAAACATTACAAGGTTGTGATTATAGCAGCAAATAACCATGAAATCATTATCTTCATTCTATATCAAATACAATCACTAAATATTGCAGAAAGCTCACTAAAACCACTGGATATCTTCATCACATGATAGATCAGGAGCTCGCTTGTCTGGAAGAGAATTGGACGTGCAGTTTTCCTCGGTGAGAAAGGATGAATGCCATCCTCCTCATGATCTAGCTGAATTCTCAATTAGAATGTTGAACAGTAGGGGCACATCTCCCAATTGGTGACTAGGGGCACATCTCCCAAGTATTGAAAAGCTTAAAGCTCATCAATTCGAAACTCAAACTTGAAAAAATATGTGAGTGGGTGTGCCCTTCCTTCTTTTATAAGTTCATTTGGATTCAATATGCAATATATGTGGTCACTGGCCTCATCCAATGCGCTCTCACTGACTAATTTTTGGACTGGCAACTTTATCCTTCTTTTTCCTTGCTTTCTTGCCTTTCTGGTTTAGTATGCTTTTCCTACTTTTCCTTGATTTTATTTGCTTTACTGCGTTTATGTTGCTTTGTGCTTTTCCAATGCTTTCATGCTTTTATGTTGCTTTCTGCTTTTCTATGCTTTCTTGCTTTTATGCTGCGTTTCAGCTTTTCAGTTGATTTATTGATTTTCTCTACTTTTCTTCCAATTTCCTTTTTGGAAGAGAACTCATAGGGTCCACTAAAGATCCTATGCACCCTCCTAGGCCACCTAAGCATTTACACCTCATCAAATAGTTAATTAATAATTAAATACTCAAAACTATGGACTACAACCTTCTCCATGGTTTAATTTAATTATTCTAGATAACCATAGATAAAATTAACTTCCTAACTAATTTATTTAATTTTCCACTAGGACCCATCGAGATCTAATGGGATAGTGGTTACTCCCCGGTGCTTTCAAAATGGGGACATTACAAATATTCTATTAATCGTGAAAGTAATTCTAAAGTTTTATATTAATATGCAATGAGATAAAAAGACCTTCATAACTAAACCTGCTTAAGTGATTATTTTTCATTTTCTTAACATGTGACATTACACATGTATCAATATAAGGTTATAAAAAATGGGAGGATCTTCATCATTATTTTTTTATTATATATTTAAAAATAATAATTTATTTTTGACATGATGGTTTAAAATGGCTCTTGGATTTTGATTTCTAACATCATTGGTGGTCCAAAGAATTGTAGCCATAAACATTGAATCCCTTGGCTCATTACTTAAATTATCAACCCGAGAGTTTGTACAAACTTAGAGGTACCGTGCACTATATATGCAATTGTAATGGAATAACTTGAATTACTAACTATGAAGGAAAGTAAATGAAAATTAACAACATACTAGAAAATGTAGAATGTAAGATGATAATTCTCATGCTTAGCCTTTATTTCCTTATATGCTTATAAGGGGCAAGCAAAGGTAGGCTTATCCGAAATGTTAGAAGACTAGGAGGAAGAGACTGCTTTTTACTATTTCTTAAGTAAACAAGAATGCGAGACATAGTAGGCTATGGTTATACAAATGTACACAGATGTAAAGTTGGAGCATCTACCAAGCAAGGAACATCTCATTCTAGCATGGAAAGTAAATATCATAACATCAAACAAACTTCCAAGCTTCTACAAAGCAAATAAAAAAAACTGTTAACAAGAAATAAGGTAAAACTACAAATTACATATTTCTACAGGAAATTACTACGTTTCTATAGGAAGGCTATAGTTTTCTAGAGGAAGACATAAACACATGAAAGAAAGGGAATAAATTGAAACAAATGGAATAAAAGACATGTAGGGGTTCTTAGTCCTTCCCTTGAGCAGTACCAACTCAAGGAAGCTCCTGAACACTGCCTAAGCAAGTACACTAAATATGGAACAAAACTAGCTCTTCTTTATTAAAAACTTGCCATTAAAACATGGCAGTAAGATGCCTCTTGATACAACTTCGCTTTGACTAGTAAGGGAGGAATGGAAATGCTAAAGAGAGGAAGAGTGATAAACTAACTAACTCATATGTTTTGATCCTACTGCTATTTATACTTGAGTAAACTTAAAATTTTCCATGCAAGATGTCTCCTTGTGAACTAGAAATAATCATGCAAGTTAGTAGGATTGGTTCCCCCTTTAGGAATTCGACCATGGCATTTAATAAATTGATTTATCATGGTCTGTAAGTCCTTATCTAAGTTGGGGCATCTCATGAGAAATATTTTCACTTGGTAAACTATCCCATGCAATCAACTCCTTGATTTGTGGAAGATGTCTTGTTCTTAACTAGAAATCAACATGCAAGTTGGTGGGGTTGATTACCCCTTTAGAAATTCGACTTGGCCTTTGTAAATTAGTATTTGGATGCTCATTGAGTCCTCTTCCATATGGTGGCAATAAATCATGAGAATAATTTGGGGACATAATCCCTTAAATTTCTCAATATTGTTTTAGTTTGTCTAGTTAACTCATTGAAGAAGTTTGATCTAGTTGTTGTGACTTGATTTTCAACTTAGCTTTTAGATAACCTCCACCTATAAATCCATCACAAATCAAGACTGTTTTGACAAATATTAGCCCATTATATCAACAAATAAATAAAAGGAATAAGCAGATGAAGTAAACATTACTAATCAAATGTTAAGATATTCATTTTACAAATATGCATAGGCTTTAAGTAATGTAAAACCCCATGTGTTAAGCCCCACCAGACATATGTAATATTTTGTAATTGTTTATTATTGTAGCACTAGGTGCTAGGACAAGGGTCTTTAAGGACCAAGAGACCTTATTATTATTGTAAATAATTAATTAATAAAAATAAGTAGCACAACAAGAACGACACACGAGGATGGGAGGCCATGTTTCCACAATGTGAGGGGGAATGATGACATTCATAGCACTTTAGAACTTGATTGGATTGAGTTTGTTCATCCTAGTCCATATTTGTACCTTGGTGACATTATGAGTTTATCGTCACCCAAACATTGTACAACGGACCCTACTTTTGATTATTTCGGCCATTGGAGTTACTTTGACACCTTATTCATGGTTTAGTGGATCCCACTTGATAAATTCACCCTCCTTAGGTGGGAAGATGATTTTACGGGCCCCACTCCTATTACATGGTCTTTTTTTTGGGAAATGCACCCTCATGAGGATATTCTCTCCTATTTTTGTGCTTCTGGGTATTTATGAATCCTATTATGCCTCTTCTATCATCTCTCATGACCAAGTGTGCCTTCACTAGCTAAAATTGTGCTTCCACTTGTTGATTTTGGGTAACTCCTAACGATGGTGCTTTTCCACGAAGGTATTTTATCTTGTGTAATCCTCCTCTCACTAATTAGAGTTCCTCTTCATGAATGAAGTGTCCCTACATGAATTGGAGTTGGGTTGGGTGGTTTGGAGTCACCCTCCTTGAAATTCGAGTTACCCTGAGTAGAATTGGAATTGGTCTCTTGTGGTTGAGTTAACCTCCTTCAGTTGAATCAAGTTGGATTACCTTGGTTCTAATTTACCTCCTCAGGTTCGTGTTGCCTCCTTTGGTCTATAAATCCACGTTTGATCTCCTTGAGAATGAGCTAGCTATCAATCTTCATGCTAGTTCATGTAATTTCATGGTGCGCTTGTGAGCTTAGGAAGCCATGTATGCTATGCTATGTGTGAGAACTATGTGCTTGAATTTAATGTGATATTGTGTTGTGTTTAATGTAAGCCTGGACAAATATGGTATAGTTCCTCTGAGTCCATTTCTTGTCTCCTCTTAATCCTGCACATAAATCCCGATGGTGAATGGTGATGTCTTGAGGGACCTGGGTGGTGAAGGAATTCCCATTACACCTAGTAGTGAGGTGGAGGAGAAAGTAGATGGTGAGGAATTGAGTTGTGTCTTCTCAGACCGATAACCTCGAGTTATTCCATTTATTGAGTGCACCTATTCATGTGGATCTGTGGCCTCATCTCAAGGGTGGCCTGTCCAAGAGGATTTGGCTTAGTAGTGCCAAAGGCTAGGTGGAACGTGGACCGGTTGAATCCAGTTACAAATCAAAAGATAAGTGTTTCATTTTGTGTTATTTCATAAGTTTATATGATGCATCAATTGTTTCCAATATTCCCTTGATGGCTTAATTGTTTACTGTTGATGTACATGGTTTATGTATCAATGATTGGATGCATATTTGATGGTTTAACTGCTTGGAAACTTGCACATTATACTTGACTATGAGATCTGATCTTTATGGAATATTGAAATATGTTTATTTATGTGTCTATTTGTTTTATATTAACCTAAAAATGCACCCTGTATGGTTGATCAGACCCATAAAATTAATCTGTAGATGAAATACTGAATTTCAGTCACTAATTGATGAATTTGTTTGCTTGAAAATTGGAAATTATTGATAGTTTCTCTCTAGATCTTATTATCATTTGTTGTATGGATGTACATGAACATGATAGTGCACCCTTGGTGGCTGTAGAGTGCCCCTATGGGTGATATGCTTTTTTTTGGGCTCACAGTTGGTTTTGCAAGGAATTGGATGCTTATCAGATGATCTGGTTGTGAATTTACAAGCTAACTGTATATCTGATTTTATAAATAAGTTAATGGTTATAGATGGAATCCCTATAAATATTATTATTCATTATTGAATGGATGTACATGTTAACTTCATATATGATATGATAATTAATTCAAAACTATTAAAGGAAGCGTTGTAGTTCAGATTTACGAAAGTGTCATAATTTGCATAGTTTAACTATTGAAATTTATGGTTTGTGTTTGTTTGCAAAGAAGTCCGTAAATATGATTTATAAGTGTTATTGGGATGATTATGGTCATCCGTGAATATTTAAATAATACTTATGTCCAATTTTAATAAGCATGCAAATCTGGTTTAATTTTCATGCTTGCACGATCTTGCATCTACATGAGCTTTTGGGAAGTTTTAAATTGTATTTGAAAGTGTCACAATTTAATTTTTAAAGGATGAATGTTTATTTTAATTTAATTGATGGCTTGATGGCATAGCCTTAGAAACCTTAATCCGCTGTGCTCTTCAATTATTTCCGCCTTCCCCTTGGTTATTTGGTGTCCTCGGCGACGGTTTCAGGTTCGCGTACACTATGGAGTGGTATCCGAGCTTAGGTTCCAACTTTGCGGTTGGTGGGCCTATTATGGATTTATAACTCTATTTATATGCATTTGGATATTATGAATGTGCAAGTGAAATAAATTCAACCCCCTTATGTTAATGGAAGAATCGAAAGCCTTGACTAATGCCTACTTCAAAGATCAGTTTGGGTGTATCCTACTTTTTAATTTCAGAAGTCAAGAGATTAAATATCGATTTATTATATGATTGGCTTGGTTTTTGGAAGGATTGATTTTCATGTTTTCAGACCTTTTGTCTGATTTGGGTGCATAGTTGAGTTATGAAAAGTCTTGGAAAAGTTTATGAGAAGATCTCCTTCAAAGTTGCACTCTTACTTGGAAACTGGCATTTTGAAATTGAAATTTGGGCACTAGTAAAAGTCATATTTAATTGTTTGCGGAATGTGTATACATATTACAAAATTCTCGTTGGAGGTTACCCTTTGATTTTTTTTAAAATTGAAGCATTATGCCAAAATTAAAGTATAACATTAGTTTCTGAATTTGATTTTTCAAATGATTTCTAAATGCAATCCGGTACTCCAAATAATATGAAAATTAGTTTTTAATGGTTCAGTATAGAGTGATGCTCAGTGTGGAAGTTTGGTAGTGATCAGAATCACCTACTCAATTTTCTTGATTTGCACTTTTCAACATTCATATACTGGCCTTTTTTTTACTGTTTTCTAAAGAAGCTTTATGCTTTGTGTTAAGATGAAAAGTAGTATGATTAATGGATGGACATGTTAGTTTTATAACAATGGTTGACAAATGAACACATCACAACTTTTAGTGTCATTTAATCAAGTAGTAAAGGGTAGGAGATAGATTTTGATGATGCACATAACCCATACAACTCTAAAGAGAATTTTGTTGGGCCAAGGGAAGAAAGGAAAAATGGACACAAGAGAGGCATGAAATCCTTAAGTCTAGAGGGCTCAGTGATAAAATGTAGAGAAGATAATGAAAGGATCATTCATACACAAGAATGAATCATGCATGATCTAAAACAAATGCACGGAACCACACCAGGAGACAATGTACCAAGGAAATATCAGGAGAGGTCTTGATCCTCTTCAATAATAATTTGTCACATGCTATCTGTAGTAAAGAGGGAAAGGTACTCATCAAGCACCTCAGAGAGTAGTCCTGAAAGATCCCTAGTTATATACAAGAAGAGGAGAAATGAATTGGTAGGTGAACTAAGAAGAATCAAGCCTCCAACTATTGATGGAGAAGGAAATCAAGGTGAGGAAGCGAAAGCTTGGTTGTTGGGAATGAGGAAGTATTTCCAGTTGCATCAATTTTCACCAAACATGGAAGTAAGGGTAGCTATCTACCATTTGCTACGTAAGAATTCTAATTGGTAGTATCCGCTGTTCAAGTTGAAGGAAATTGATGAAGAAATAATGTCTTGGAGGAAGTTCAAGAAGTAATTCCATAAGGAGCATCTCTCAAAATATTACTATGACAAGAAGATGGAAGACTTCTTTGAAATCAAGCTAGGCAGCATGACCATGGAAGCTTATGAGAAGAGGTTCTTAGAACTTTTTAAATATGAAAATTTTGTGAAGGATGAAAATGTGAAGATTCAGAGGTTTCTCAATGGTCTACTAGATTTCTATAGGGACAAGATTTAGTACGACAGACTGAAGAACCTTAAAGAAGTTGTTTGGAAGGCCAAGCATTTGTATGATCTAAATGAGAACAAAGATCCACATTAGAAAGACTGGAGAGATAAGAAAGAAGACAAGCAAGAGCAGAGGAAGAAAAGATTTCAACCTCCAAACATTAATCAACAAGAACAACTAGAACATAGCAGATCCAGAGGAGATGAAGGATCAATACCACCTATCGAATGTTGGAAATGTAAAGGGAACCAATACTACATGAATTTTCCACACAGGGGAAGCAACACATAAAATATCAAGAATATTAAAAAAGCCTCAATTGTTAAAGATAATGTTTAAATTGTAGATTTTATGGCTCTTTTTAGATCTTAGTTAGATTGGACTATTGCATATACATTTTCCTTGTTTGTTGCATCAAAATGCATAAAGTGTTTCATGTGATCTTTGTCGAGAAAGTATTTTTGAAAACTTTGTTAGAAAAGTATCTTGTGATGTAATTATATTTGTGATCTTTGTTAGAAGTGTATATTTGTGATATTCGTTAGAAAAGTATCTTTTTGATCTGAATGTCTTTATGATCTTGTTGAAAGTATCTATTTTGAAAAAGTATCTTTGCTGGAAGAGTATCCTTGTGGTATTTTCTTATATCTTTGTTGGAAATTATCGTGGTGATAGTTCATGCATATTTGTTGGAAGATATATTATATGTAAAAGTATCTTAATGCATTTCATGTACCCTTCGCACGCGCGTGAGTGTGTGTGTTTGTGTGTGCATTGCTAATCTTGTGCTTGTTAGAATGTGAAGAAAGTATTTTTGTTGAAGAATATCCTTATATCATGTACCATATATTTTTATACCTAATGTTAATCATATGAGTGATTGAAATATGATTTTCAGGTGGATGTATCTTTGTTGAAGGTTTGAAGACCCTATGATGAGGATTGAAGAATGACCCTTGATTCCTTCAGTCCACTCTACTAGTCCCAGATTCTCACACATGAATCCAAGAAAATGGGATGGTGATAGGATTCACATCCCATAGGTAGTGGAGACGAAAAAATAAGTAGGTGGTAGTGGGAAGTATTGTGGTTTCGCAGAAGAGGAGTTTCGAGAAGGAATACTGGAGAACTGAAGGAGGTTATCGTTTTGAAAAATTTGTAAAGGCATGTATGCAATATGCATTGAGGATGTTGTGTTGTTTAAGGGGGAGTGGAATGTAATATCCCTTGTGTTAAGTCCCAGACATATGTAATATTTTGTAATTGTTTATTATTGTGGCACTAGGTGTCGGGAAAAGAGTCTTTAAGGACCAAGAGACGTTATTATTATTGTAAATAATTAATTAATAAAAACAAATGGCACAACGAGAACCCCAAAAGAGGATGGGAGGCCATGTTTCCATAGTGTGAGGGGGAATGGGGACATTCTTATCACTTTAGAACTTGATTGGATTTAGTTTGTTCATCCTAGTCTGTATTTGTACCTTGGTGACGTTATGACTTGATGGTCACCCAAACATTGTACAACGGACCCTACTTTTGATTATTTTCACCATTGGAGTTACTTTGACACCTTATTCATGGTTTAGTGGATCCCAATTGAACTATGCAGCCTCCTTGGGTGGAAATATGGTTTTGTGCGGCTTATTCCTCTTACATGCTCTCTTTTTTGGGAAATGCACCCTCATGTGGAGATTCTATACTATTTTTGTGTTTATGGGTATTTATGACTCCTATTATGCCTCCTCTATCCTCTCTCATGACTAAGTGCAACCTCACTAGCTAAAATTGTGCTTCCACACCTTGATTTTGGGTAACTCCTCATGATGGTGCTATTCCAGGAAGGTATCTTTGGCTTGTGTTACTCCTCCTCTCACTAATTCGAGTTCCTCTTCATGAATGAAGTGTCCCCACATGAATTGGAGTTGGGTTGGGTGGTTTGTAGTCACCCTCCTTGAAATTTGAGTTACCTTGGGTAGAATTCAAATTGGTCTCTTGTGGTTGAGTTAATCTCTTTCGGTTGACTGAAGTTGGATTTTGGTTCTAATTGACCTCCTTGGGTTCGATTTTCCTCCTTTGGTATATAAATCCATGTTTGTTCTCCTTAAGAAGGATCTAACTATAATTCTTCATGTTAATTCATGTAATTTCATGGTGAGCTTGTGAGCTTGGGAAGCCATGTATGCTATGCTATGTGTGAGAACTATGTGCTTGAAGGCACTGTGATATTGTGTTGTGTTTAATGTAAGTCTGGAAAAATTTGGTGTAGTTCCTTTGAGTCCACTGCTTGTCTCCGTTCTGATCCTGCACATAAATCTCGATGGTGAATGGTGATTTACTTAGGGACCTGGGTGGTGAACGGATTTCCATTGCACCTGGTAGTAAGGTGGAGGAGAAAGTAGGTGGTGAGGAATTGAGTTGTGGCTTCTCAGACTGATGGCCTGTTATCGGAAAATCCACTCGAGCGGACACGAGTAGGATCTACCTAGCTCAATGTGAGTCTAGAACAAATAGAACAGATTACAAGTGCATTTCCTAGATCTACTTAAGGACCAAGTACTAGATGTCTTACCTTTTTACTATGCAATCCTTTCTCTCGAGTGTTGATGCACGTCCCGTGGTCGTCAGATCCAAGCTGCAAGACCTATCAAGACAAGAAATAAGAGAAACCAGTAAAAGACATCTATACAATAAGCGATCTAAGTAAACAGTTAAGCAGGTAAACTACTCAATATCATTGCACACAAGAACAATATTGGTGGAAAGCATTTGTATTACTGCAAATAGAGGAGTACATGATAGAGATATATAACTACAACCAAGACTTAATGCAGTAGCCCTTCTCCGACCAAGCCAATTGCCACGTCCTTCCAAGGAAGTATGAGTTCTCCAATAGGTGAATGGAGGTGTTCTAAGAGAGATTTCACCAGCATGTAGATACCATAGTCTTCCTCCCTTTGTGATGGGAGTGAACCTCACTTATATAGGACTAAGTGGATAGGGTATGGATAGGATAGGTTGAGAGATGGTAGGAGAGAGATAGGGGATCCTCCCAAAGAGTTAGGGGTCGAGTACCAGCTCCCCTAGAGGTCAGGGATAAGCCCCTAAATGAGCAAGTTTCGAGAAGGATCTCGAATAAGCTATTTTTTCCCATTAACTGACCTCGTCACACGCTGCAGTGGAGCAAGCTGCGACGTCGCATGTTGCTAGTGTGCAACATGCGACGGCCTCTCAAAAGATTGCAGAATTGAGTGCAACTCCTCCCAGGATGATTACTTAGTCCAGGTATCTTCAAGGGTGTATACACTGAATCTAATGATGAGTAGATTTTGGGTGTAACATAGCCTTGAGATATTCCATTGTTTTAGTGCACCTCTACTTGTGGATCCATGGCCTCATCTCGGGGGTGTCCTGTGCAAGAGTATTTGGCTTGGAAGTTCCAAAGGTTGGGTGGAACCGATGCCAAATAATGTGTCATTTTAGGGGCCCATCAATCATAAAATGAATAAAAAGTAGAATTGTCCAGTTATAGATAACAATAATAAAATGACACACCCACAATATAAATGTTTAAATAAAACATGTACATATCACTCTTCGTTGCCATCACCCTAATTATCTTCCTCACTTAGCATTATAACATGGTTGTTCTCACCATAGATGGTATGATAGGGAGGATTGGGATGCCCATAAGGCATGACCCAGATGCAAGATCTAACCCACAACCTAGCTTATGAGGGAACATGTGGCAGAGGATGGGTAAATGATCAACATGCAAACTTTAATGAATAGAACATATGGAATAGGGAGTATCAATGGATCCAAGCGGGGGATGAATACAATCTATAATTTCAGCTTGAGGAATCAAGCAATGGTTTTGATAAGGATGGACATAGAAATCACGAGAGGAGGTAGCATCAAGAAGGAATGATATGGTCCATATTCGATAATATGATAGGAGCAGCTAGTATATGGCACATTTGTTTGCCAGAGGAATTTAAAGGTATCTCATGTTTGGAGGTGGGATGGTACCCTTCTCTTAGGGAGATGGTGAATTCACCTTGGGTTGGTTATCATGCTTCTTTCTTTCTCAATATGTGCTCTTGGTTTGGAATTAGTGACTTCAGGATGAGAGGAAACCAACCCGTTCTTGTTCTCCCAAATTTTTTATGTATTGAAATCTTGATAGAGCTCAAGTCTTTCAAGATAGAGGGTTTTTATATTGCGAACCATCGATTCTATCTGATTTTGAACACAATTCCTGATAGAGGCAGACGCCATCAAAATCATAGATGGATGGAAACAAATCCATTATCCTGATCGATGCAGAGAGCAACAAAATTAGCCTCAACATACGAGAGACTGATCCTTGAGACAATTTAGTAGGAGATTCACCTAGCTTAGTATGGAGTATGGATATAAAGAGCCATGTTTTCCAATAATGAAGTGGATAGCAAGATATAGCCCTGGGTTTAGGATTTGGGAAATACTCATACTTGAACCACCCAATATCACATAACGATCAACCTCTACTGCTAGATGAAATCTTTGATCGGGTAGCCATTTAGGGAACAATATCAAACTCGCAACGAGTTTCATTGTAGTTGGACAAAATTTAGTTACAACTCAAAAATATGGATGCCAAAATCAATATTCTTACCAAGGCTACTGGTACAATTGAGTTTGTAGAGGAAGATTATGAGCCAAGGAAAATTCAAGAGGTCCCCATTAATGTCCCTTTTGAAGATGACCAACTTATTTAGTTTTCTTTCTGTTGCCGATATCATGTTATTTGTTTCAATACATACTAGTATTCTTATAGGCATTCAAATTGGATATCATTGTTTCAAGCATAGTTTTTGGAGATATGAAGTCCCTACATGCGGGGCTTGGTGTATTATGAATGATAATGGAATTTTTTGATGCTAGTCAAGTTTCCCTAATGGCAGGCCATTGTCATCAAACCCTGTATATATTTTTTGATGAAATAATACAAAAACTATACTAGCTTACAAAAAAAATGGTTGTTCTTAAAAAGTTTGTTTTATCTAGGGTCGTGCCTTAGTACGAACCACCAATTCCTATCCAATGCATTTGGGTGAAAAAACACTTGGTAGCAGTGTTTTGGAAAAACAAAAGGGTCTTTATTTTCATGCCACATCCTTCTAGAGTTGATACATATGATCCCACTAATGCGCTCTTCCTTTACATTACTCTGGTTGAAGATATCCCACCACTTGCACTTAAAAATAACACATTGGAAAGATTTGAAATCCAGTTGCACAATCTCTTCTATCTTTCGCATGTAACATAACTTCCCCTCTATTATGTTATAATCATGGTGGCTAACTTGACTATTTTGGATGAACTTGATTTCCACTCCATAGGTGAGTGTGACACATCCATCATCAACATCCTCAGTGGGAAAATTATGTCTATATTCACACATAGATGGGAACACATGTACTTATAAAAATGTGAACAAATGATTGTGTTGTATGTATAATAACACTAGCATTAATAAAAACATATCAATGTTATAATTAAAATGTGCATTATTAAGTTAATAATGTACACAAGGATATTATTATAGAGTTGTTGCGCTCGATCCCTATCTTGGTGCATACTCATCACCACATGGGTAACGATTGGATGCCATATTTCTCTCTCATCTAGTCAACCACCCAACTATTGGGACAAATCATTGTCATATTTTCTTTTAAATGTTGAGGATAAGGCATGCTTCTACTGTTCAACCACTTGAATTCCTTACTATCACTCTCCCATTTCCTTCTCTTCTCTTCATATAATAAAACCCACGATTGTACGGCTTTTGTGTTGTAAATAGTGAATTTATTAATGGAATCAATTTCTAAATTCGTTGATGTATTTATGAAACAAAAAGCAATAGTGTGAGATGAAATATATTATCAAGTTTAGTGTAAACAATCACTCTGTAGAAATTTGTCAAAAGATAAGTTACTTGCTCTTTATCATGTGACTTTTTCCATTCATTTGGAGTAGCTCCCCTTCCCTTTTTTCCTCATCCGAATGGTGATCCAAATCTATTGTGTCTGGTGTGTCATTAATTTACTTGATGTATTGATTGGCATAATAAAATTACTTGTATACTATGTACCTCTCCATCATAGACCCCTTGGGTTTTTCCCTTTGCCAAAAAACCCCTTCATTTTTTCATGTACCTCTCTATGAAGAACATCCGACGACATGAGACCACGTCGACTAATTTAATGTCATCAATTAGGTGAATTAGAATATGAACCTCTCAGTCCATGAAACTCATGGGTAGTTATTTCTCAAACATCTAAATAATCTCAACTATCTCTTAATGCCATTGTGGAATATAGGCCTTATGAATATCCTTTGATGTGATCCAACATACAAATGCATATAATTTAGATATGGCACACAACAAGTCCATGGAAAATTTTAAGACCCCCCCCTAAATTTCTATGTATAAAAATTGGGTGAATCCCCATGATATACCAGAAAATATGAAGGCTATTTTAGCAATGTTATATTATGTATATATAATTTTTTGGCGAATCTATCGTTAAATTATATAATCTTGTAAATTCTTGGCGAATATTTCACTAAATTATAAAACCTTGTAAAATCTTGGCGAATCTTTCACAAAATCATAAAACCTTATAAAGACTTGGCGAATATTTATAACACTAGTACTGGAAATCCCGTTGTTAAACACTAAATCAACAACACCAAATATTGTGTCAATCCACCTGAGTTACAAATTTAGAATAATGACAGAGATGTACTTAACAAGTAGAATATCTATGCACAAGAACAAAGGTAGCTTCATGAAGATCTTATCAACTCATTGTAAACGACAGATATAGAGGTTTGATGCATAAGAAGCAATGATGTTGCCTCCACTCATGATAATTCATTTCAAGCTAAGGGGGCACTTTATGGCGCACATAGAGGTACACATACACAAATAATTGAAGAACAATTACAATGTCCAAACATCTACATCAAAATGATGTTGCCATGATTTCACTCACAAAATACCCATAAGCTGTTAAAGTGATTGCACCATCATCACAATAATAACTCCATCTAGCATATGTATAAGTCACAAAATAGACAATAACACAAAATACAATATTCTGATCATTGGGGCTAACAATGACAGATATGGTTTTATGTAGTTTGTGCAGTCAGCTATGGCAATCTAACGAGTCTAGATATGCACCATAGGATTCAAGAGATTTAAGCCAAATTTTGTTTATTCCAGAATGGAATGGTTAAACTTTAAAGATACCCTTGATTTCACATTTTTCTTTTGACCTTGTAGAATGCAATTTTGTTGGCATTTATAGACCTACCTAGCACATATGGGACTAAAAAACGACCTTGATATTTAATTGAGAAACCTATGGTGTCACAAAAATCAAATTAAAAACTATGATTTCCATCTAGCTGGTTAAAATGGATTACCTTAGTACATTGAAGAAAGTTAGCTCTTTAAATAGATCATAAGGAAATCAAAACTTAATAGTTTTCAAGATTTCAGGATTTAACTTAACATGTACATAAATAATCATGAGACAAGTGTTAACCTCTCCATTTTCACTTGTTGAGTTAAATCACAAACCCTGACCATCATTAGGATTTGCCACTTGTTTGACAAGCAGAAAACTTAACAGTTTTTCAGGATTTCAGGATTTAACTTAACATCTACATAAATAATCACGAGACAACTCTGGAAAGTGACCATATCTAGAAAGGAACTGGTAGTTTTATATGAACCCCCTTGAAACGAATCTGAAGAGACAGAATATTTGCTTGACAACAATGACAAAGAATAAATTACTAAGGATTCTTCTTCATCTACGAAGAAAAGAAAAGCGGAAAGACTAGGTAAGAAAACCATACAGATGGTGCTTAGATATAGACAAACCCCAAAATCTGTAGGATTTGTCCATCGCTACACCTCTTTAGACATTGAGCCAGATGATTGACACAATGGTGGATTTGCAGTTGAGGCCAGGTGTAGGACCTGCGAAATTTTTACCAAAAAGACACCCTGCATTCTTGGCATCATGGCTGAAAAAGGAATTGAAAGCTTATTCCTCAAAGTGCACGAGATAATTTCAGAAGATTCATGATCTAAGGTGGCTATGCATTTGCGCTTCAATCAAGATGAAAAAAACAAAAAAGACGAGTATGACAAGTCTTTACTTCCAAATGTACATTAATGTCAAAAAAATGTAAAACCTCTGTAAGTTTGAATACAACAAAGTTTCTATTGATAAGATTGCTTGAAACTCAACATGCATACAATGCACATGAATTTCTTGAATCACAATAGAAATGTACCCTAGGGTGCTAAGAACCTATTGCTTCCATGAATCATTATAAAAGATAAACCTTTTACAGCTAAGAACTCCTGATCCTTCCATCACTCTTCATGGCATCAATATTACTCATAAATCCCTTCTTCATGCCATACATCCAAAATAAATTTAACCATCTCCTGCAATGTCAATGTGTTCCAGTAAAGTTCAATGTCCTAAATCTATTTTGCAAATTATCCTTGTCACAAGACTAGTATCAAGTCTCAGCTCAACTTTTGGATGGGGAATTCAGGTAATTTCTATGTTTTTGACAAATTATGTATATAAACTTATCATTTTGGGAAGCAATCCACATATTTCTTCATAACTCTGTTTTTAAACAAATCAAATTACCACATCTCTTCATCATATTTATTACTTCAATGCAACCTTTTTGTTGCGTTTGGGATTAATTTCATACCTTGGATCACCATATATATCCAAGTTGACCCATGCACTACTTGTCATTATTATCTATACCTCAACCATTGTCAGAAGAAATAAGTCATATGTTAGTTTGAGGGCATACACAATAATCATATCAATGCATAACCATGAAAGGAATTGGGATCATTGTCTATTACACTCATGCTACCAAATGCATGCCTACCAACACCTACCTTGTACACAATCCTTCCACGTTTGTTGCACAATGCCCATTTCTTACATCTGCACGTAGAATTTGGAGGTGGTTCAACAGTTCCATTAAGGGAATTCAATTTTTGTGTAACCAATTCTACATAGCAAGTTCATATGATATTGGAATACTATTGAGGGGGAGATACCCATAATTTCGCAACTATGGGAAGTGTTGTCATAATACCGAACTACTTTTGAAACATCCCAAGGCAATGGCAATTTTCATGCATGTTGGATGGTTGGATTTTCTTGAATGTTCTAAGGGAGGAAACTCTTTCATAGAAAAGGAATTTGCACAATCCTTTGATAGGGGAATGGCCACCATCAAAGGATTGACATTTTTCATTAATGAAGACATAATAAGCCATACAACATGGTTTTCTTCCTCATAAGAACATTGGTTTAAACAACAAACGATGCTTTCCAATAGTTAGTCCCAGTTATTAAATCTTGATGTGAAAGAGGAATGCGTAGGGACTCGTTAGCATCACCTCGAGATGATGGTTTCTCTGCTCATACATATGTTCATCTATCCCTTTTCGATAGATCTATCCAGCATGGGAAATGCATACCAAAAATGCGTTGAAGTCTGATACTTGTATCTTCCACCAAGGGTCAATATAGATGGTGTGGCAAAGTGCATTGGAGAAATTAAATATCAGTTGGGAGCATCCACCATGAACCCCCATGCAAGCTTCATTGACGCCAATCCAAAACATGAACATGAGAAGGAATCCAAGGTTACGAATTCTAACCTTGGCTCACAATTGATGTGTCTCTGTCTCTCCATCCTATGGAAGTGGAAGGTCCACAAATTTTGACGCCAACATCCACAATCCATGAATTGGATCAATAATGCATAGGAGATCCTATTCAAAGGAAAACACAAAAAGAAACATAAAGACAGAGAAAGGAGTTTCAAGAGTGTAAGATACAAAAATCAAATAAATATTCTATGGATACGTTGTTAGGGGTCATCGAATCAACTAAGCCATCAAGTCATCCCATTGGCATTCAAACTGAGAAATTGTTAATACCATTTTAGCTATTGACCTCGACAATATATATGCCTTTATTCACTATATAAGTGTAGACTCTTGAATTCTCGTTCTATTGGCACATGTGTTTATCTTGTGCAGACATATAGTTGTAGCATTCAAATTTTCAACATTTTTAACACAAGGAAGTCTAAGTTGTAAATGGTTTAACAAAGTATGTGAAATAATTCTTGTCATTTATGTAGATTTGGTCTTTGAAATTCAAGGCAATGAAATTTTTTAGACTTTCAGGAATGAAGTATGATGATATGTCATTTATGTTTATATGTATGAACCAAATTTTCAAATTAGATTGGGAAAACGTTTGATAATTTTGCAAGTTATCTTATTCATCACCATTCAAATGATTCATGAAAAGAATTCTGAGTTCTTTCAAATTCTTTCTTTTCTTTCATATTCAACATTTCATTGTGGACCAATTTTGTGAACAATTTTCTTTTTCCACGTCAATCATATTCTTTAAACAAAGGAGGTCTACTAAAAATATTAGGCTATCATTTTTTTAATCTTCTAGGAGGCATCCAATAATTCATATTATGAATAACCATCTATGAGTTAAAAGCAAAAAACTTTTTCCACTATAAATAACCATCTATGAGTTAAAAACCAAATCTTTCATTGAAAAAGAGAATGGATGCTACAATTTTCTTGAACATTAATAAATGAAGGGAATGTCAAAATTTCATTTTATGTTTTTGGGGGTTATTTTATATTTCCAAGGCACTAATCATGAAAGACACACACTTTAGGGATTACAAAATGATGCAACCATTCTCCTTTGAGCTGTCTTTATAAAATATTATATAGATATTATAGTCGTTAATGTCCATATCAACTCATTGGAAAAATCTCCACATTACCTTTTACCTCTATATTTCAGTCTCGTTCCTCTTCTCCAATCTCATTCTTTTTCATTTATTTACTCCATATTCTTCCTCTATTCCTATATCTTGTTCTTATTTTCATCGTATTTATTATTGAACCCTTCTTGGCATTGTAGAAATTTTGTGATCCAAAAAGTGATGACTATGGGCTCCATCGATTTTCCCAACATTGACAGAATTGATATCTATGTGGATAACCTTCCATTCCTGTATCTTGTTCTTATTTTCATCGTATTTGTTCTTATTTTCAACGTATTGATTATTGAAGCCTTCTTGGCATTGTAGAAATTTTGTGATCCAAAAAGCGATGACTATGGGATCCATCGATTTTCCCAACATTGACAGAATTGATATCTATGTGGATAACGTACTGTAGCAATTAACAAAAAAATCCTTGCAAATTAAACCAATGGATGAGAGATTGTAGCTCCAAGTTCCAAGTTTTGGAGGCGAGGCTATCAAGCTTTTTAAAATATTCTAAGCAATAATATTCTTCACAGTCTTACCATAAACATATATGGTACATACAGGCAAGAGTTGCAAATAGAAGCTACTTTGTTAAGTGCACCGCTACAGTTTAAAACTAGTAATATGGATCGAGTTTGTAGTTGCAAAATAGAAGCTACTCCGTTAAGTGCACCGCTACAGTTTAATATTAGTAATATGGATCGAGTTTGTAGTTTCAAAATAGAAGCTACTCTGTTAAGTGGACCACTACAGTTTAAGACTGGTAATATGGATCAATCACTTGCAGTGAAAACAAGTACAGGGAATGGAAAACCGAACCTAGAATGGAAGGCCCAACGTTTCTGGGAGACAAAGACGCGATGAAAATTAGCTTCCCAAGGGAGTAGGAAACATGTATTGGTAAAGAAGGAAATGGATATATACCAGTCAAGCACCCTTTCAAACCAATATACAAATGAAAATGATAAAACACATGATCAAATACTAACTTTAAATATTGAACATACAAGTATGGATGACTACACGTCACGCCAGGTTTTCAAACTGTGCCCAGCATTATTTTGTCAGGTTTAATTGATTGCATTTTACAATTAATTTTTGTTAAGGACTTTTCATGGGAATCACTAAATTTTCTTCTTGGAATGGCTTGGATATGGATCTGTATCAGCTCTGGGTACATACAACAATCAACTAAGAAACATACCCTAAATAATTTTGTCCCTATAATGGATTTGGGATGGGTATGTAGAATGAATAAGTTTTCTGTGAACCTCATAATTTTGTGAAGTATGATGCCTTTCGGTATCAGAAACCATCACTGTAATTTTGTGAAGTATGATGCCTTGAGATCATGTTGGACCTGTGCGTTGAAGATGGAGTTGGAGTGACTGTTTTTTTTTTTTGCAGTCACGGTTAGGAGGATACCCAATGTAATGGCCTCAATCTCAAAAAGTAGAAACGAAACACAAAAGTATAATTGAAATCAAAATCTAGGGTTTAGCCACTATAATCGAAATCAAAATCGAAGTATAATTGAAATCAAAATCCTAACAGAAATAGGATTTTAGTGAATATGTGATGGCCCCAAATCTAGGGTTTAGCCACTATGTGAATGATATTCCACCTTAAATAATGTTGAGCCAGTGGATATATATATATATATATATCCGTCGGAAAACTTTCTATAATTGATAGTGATGGCCTTTTCAATAAAAATGCAGAGCATATAAATATATATACGTACATTTATCAATAAGAAAGGAATGGCCCAACACTCAAGATCTAGTCGACACCCTCAGAAGGGAAAAGCCCAACATTCAAGATCTAGTCGGAACTCTTCTCAAACCCTCGTTTTGGCATGACGCAAAAAGGAGAAGAAATGCACTGATTTAAAACCGTAATACAGAAAGCGAATGCAAGTCAAGGGAAACTGTGGCGAACCAACGGTAATAACCGAGCTAGTTAGGAGTAAATCGAAATGCAATAATTATTGTGGTAGTAAACACCGTATTTAAAGATCTGGTTTTGACCAAGAATTGGAAGAGCCCCGCAGAGCCTGGGTTATCAGGGTTAAGACAATCAAATATATAAATTGCAGAGTTTATTTTTATGCAGAGATCACTTACCAACCTTTACTGCCAGGCATCTTACCAACCCATATCATTGAGTGTATATATCCATTTCAAACGCTTCAGACATAGATCCCCAGCGTACGCAAATGCCACAATGGCGAGTCAACTCCCCTTCGCATGGTTACATACTTAGTCAACCTAAACGCTTTGGCTCCATCCCACTCAACATATGCAGAAAGGGAAGCGTAGAAAGATATGAGCATGTGCTCTTTCTTCTCTGCTCTCTCTCCTCTGCCTATGTGAATAATAAATTGATTAGGAGCAGAAAGAGATGAGCCTCGCATCTCTCTTCTATCGGCGTAAATAAAAAAAAAGGATGAGTAGGAAAAAAACGTGCCCCTGGATAGAATGCAACCCTGCATTTATATTCACTGTGAGGTTGTCTACCCTGGGAGATCCGTCAAGTGTAGAGGAGGTCTTCTAGACACTTGGAGGGCGAAAAATGTCCAGCAGAAAAAAATTAAGGGAACAACATTGCAATAATCTCTCCTTGAGATTTCTCGCCAATACTAAATTATTATATCAATTCAATGTTCCATAAAAAATGTGATCTTCCCGTCTCTTTATGAAACGAATCAGAGCGCAAACTAGGTGACAAGTGGTATCTAAAACAACTTGGCGCTCTATCAGGAGATCCACTACCTGTGATATCTCCGGAGAAGTTTTTATCCCTAGACCAAAACCCAAGTGAATGCCGAAATTTAAGTGTAAATCCCATCCGTTAATTTGGAGAAACACAAAATCGTTTAAGATATGATAACAACCAAATCGAAAACATCATATATATGGGGCGAATTAAAATTGAAAATCATTTTCAATCCATAATATCTGGGCGATTTTACCAAAAACCAGCATTTCCATGATCGCTGAAGGGCGAATTTACCCTCAGCAACCGCCGTTTCTACATATTTTTGGCGAAATAGAGGGAGCAAGATTATTTTACGGGCTATGGGAGCTCCGAATCGAATCTAACCTGGGTGAAATGGTTAGATTTAAATTCCTCTTTATATATTTTATTGGGCTAATGTGCCATTTATTAAAAATAAATACATAAAAATTGGGCTAATCATAGTAAATGATGGTTTAATAAAAAATAGCCCACTAAAAAATTAAAACCCCTAAATTTAACCCATGGGCTAAGATTAGCCCCTAAAATTTTCCCTGAACAAGTCCTAGGTAAAATCACGGTTCACACAACCATGCATAAGAAAAGGATAATGACACTACAAAATAAACACATACAATATTAATTTCCATCAAAATTTGAGTTCATAGTATATTATAACCTATGGTACAATTAAAAAAAACATGTATTTGACATACACATGCTTAGAAGGTTCAGATGGTCATGTGATTTCAACCCCGACAAATGTTATTCTATAGTAAAGCAATGTCGTAGAGTCAACCCATATAATGAAGACACCTTCACATAAAATATAACTTCCTTCACTAGAGAAAGATCATCTTTCTTCAAAATCATGGGACATCACCTTCTTTAAAAGACCAATAGGGACCAACCTCTCCTCTACTTTCTTTTCTTGGTCAATGTCTCTTTTTAGTATTTGAATAAATAAAATGTTTCCTAACACCCAATGTATCACTTTTTCTGATGATATGTGCCCCCATAAAGAAGATGAAACAATTTTAAATATATGCATGGGATCTAGTAAGTGGTCAATCTTAATATTCTTCCACCATGGAAGCTCATAAAGTATAGATTTCCTTTTAATCCTAATAGACATTTTCTCAACATAAGTGTTGAAAAGTTGAGGATCATCAAACATAGGTTCCCCATTTGAATCAAACCATTATGCATATTCGTTCTCCTTCTCTATTTCATATGCCCTAAGCTAGTCAATCAATTTCATTATTTTAGGTTGTTGGGTTCTTGATGGTTTACCATTGAAAGCAAATGCTTATATTCTATAAAGGTCATCTTTTGGAGCAATCACACACTAGCTTTAGTAGGTGGTTGTACCACCAAGCCATTTTACGAGGTTCAAAACATTTATATCCATGATACCCTCTTGTTACAAGACTTTCAATGTTATTGTATACAAGGGATGTTAGTGTTAAGTAAGATAATTACACCAAATTAACTATGCAAATTAATATTGGTACAAATATAAATAAATAAATATAATGCTTGCTATAGAAAATTCCTAAGCCTCGTCGATAATCATGCATGGTGTACTTACATATGTGATACAATGTAAAATATCTCTCTACTTGGATGGGTCTTGATACATAGTATACAACAATCCATTCCCATCATTGCCTAAATTCATTGATCAATGGTTGTAGGTAGATATTTATATTCTTAACTTGTCTTCTACCGGGGACTATAAGAGTTAACATAAGATGTTCATTCTTCGCGGAAAACGATGGGGGGATATTGTTATTGATGACAGCTATTAGTCAAACAAAATAGTTGGTGTTTTGGAGGGAATACAGGTTAACTCCATCCATAGATATGCTCAATTGAAGGTTCTGTACTTCATCCTTGAATTTATCGAGCCATGTATCCTCTATATGCTTCATGGCTATTTAATATGTTGTGGTTTTCTTAGTTATTGGTTCACTTCTGTGTGCGGCATTTCACCCCTACAACATAGATAAGTGTTTGCAATAGAGGACCCTTTGAAACCTTGGGATTATAAGAATGTGCCTCAGTACCTTATGAGGAGGTCCATATACTTTACCCCTATATTTTTTTTATTTTGTGTATCTGTCATGCCCACATTTGGACATATCTCTTTATCTGCATGTTCACCTCTATATAGAATATAATCATTTGGACAAGCATGATATGATATGAAATCAACACATGACCTTTTCAACATTTGCTTCGCCTCTTCATATCTATCGAGCAATACATTATCACTCAGAAGTACCTTATCTTTCATTAACTTGCAAATAGTAGGCAATAGAAATGTACACTATCATCAAGCATGCATAAAATCAACTGTTTACAATGTTGTCTGTGCGACAAGATTCATCGAAATATGTTAGGATATTAAGACACTTAGGAGTTAGATAAGATCAACTTGGTATAATGTATCTTTAGGTAAAGCGTGTTTCTTTAGTATGCATTAGCATGCATTTGTACTTATGTAATCTGATGGTCATGATGTGTTCTAGAAATAGAGTGATCCAACGATTCATTCTCACCTCTATCTTAATGACCATTGATCCATGACTTAACACCTGATTGGTCCATGATCTCTATTTAATCAAAATGGAGGGTCATTTGCTTAATGATTGATTGTGGGAAACTTATTGTAACATTTCTTTCCTTTTGCATAATAATATTGCCTCGAGTAGCTATTTGGCTAGGGCCATGGATTGTTTCCCTCTTCGATGGTTTTTACCACATAAAAACACGATGTGATGATTTGTGATCTGTTTGTGTGAGCAGCTGCTCAAGGTGCTCGAACTTTGGGAAATATCCTTTGTTCAAACATGGTATCAGAGCTCTTATGAAGTTCCACTTCCATTGATGATCAAGATCTTGAATTTGTGTTACCATATGCATCAAATGGTTTATGGTTTATGACATTTATGTGCATTTCTGGGCTAAGAGAGGTGTTCCATTGCATCCATAGAGCTACTTCTAGTTGGAAATGATTTTCACTTCACTGAAAAAGGTTTTCGTTTTCCCAAGATATGACCATTTAACTAGATCCATAGGTATGTTGTTTATAGTTAATACACATTTTTTAAAAAACATTTCTCATATTCTTTCAATTTTTAGCCCGGTTTTTCTTCTATATCCGATTTGTTACCTTTTCAATATGTGTATTCACTTTTCCGTGAGCTCTACACAAACTCGGAAAATAAAAAACATAGTGGAAAGGGTTTTCTTTACTACGTATGCTCTTTTCCATACGCTTTATGCGAACTCGGTAAACTAGAAACAATGAGAAACCTTACATTTTTCAGGAAATCTAAACAAGGACTAATATTACCAAATTTTTTGATTGGATTACTTGGTTGAAAGTTACTTTAAAAAGCAAGAGGTCTTGGATCCAAGTATTTTTTTTTGTTACATTTTGTAAAAGTTAATGTAACTTTAAGTTATAAAGTAAATACATTGTAAAAGTGGTTCCCACTTGATTTATAAAAGTGGGTCACTTATTTTAAAATAACTTATTTGTAAAAGTGATCTTAAAGACAAAGTTAGTAAGGGGAGACATTTTACTGCATTTTTTTCTCCCATTCCCAAGGGGATAAACATTTGTCTTCCACATGGCTCCTTGGCTCTTTTCCATGCCTTTCTTCAAAAGGGCATAACATTGGCATCTAGAGTCCATTTTCAGTGCTTTTTTTAATTGCGTATTTTTTCGATATCTTTGCATCTAGACTACAAGTTTATGATTTTGAATCCATATTAGATGTGTATTACAATATGGCCACTATGTCTTACCAGTACCAATTGCTTCTCATGGAAATCTAGTATGGGGGTTTCCCTACAAAGTAGGAGAATTCACCGAATTACCTTGGGAAAAGAAACTGAACCCACTTATGATGATAAGAAAAATAAAATACGTCATTAAATGTGATGAAGCCCATGGATTAATTTGTTGAAATAAAATACAACTACGGAAGATATCCTTGTATTGCATAAACCCTAAAAGAATAATACTAAAGAAATTCTAAATAAATCAAGTGAAAATAGACAAGTCGACCCCATAGAAATCAATGGATAAAAATTCCCCAAACATTGGGCAAAACTGCCCCAGTGAAGTCGAACCTATAGTGAAAAAGTTAGCTAGAAAAGAGTATAAATAAGGGGGTCGAATTCCACATTTAGTGACATCACACAAGTTCGCTAAAGCAAGAGAGACACAAGTGCACAAGAGGGAGAGAGTAGCAGCATCTGGAGGAAGACATATTCTTGGGGTTATTTTATCTTTGCTTCTTGTGTATTTTTTCCATAAGAGAGCTTTAGCTCTTCGTTGTATTGGCATTGTACTTTGTTGACGAATCTATACTAAGAAGTTCTGCTGGGTTTATCTCGTGAAAGGGTTTTCCTATGATAAATATTTGTGTCTATTGTTGAATGTATTTATTTAAGTGATCCTTATGCATGCAATTATTATGATGATATATGGAAAATTGAATGAAAGTCTAACATAATTGCTCTTAAGTAAAATTATAACATGGCATCAGAGCAGGGTTGAAAGAAAGCATTGCGATAATTGTGAAAGTTGGAAACTAGGGATTCTTGTTTCTAGGGTTTCTATCCATAGATCAAGATCAACATTAGCACTATTGACCTCACCATAGTAGGGAACATCTACATGTAGAGTCAGATCTCAGATCCAAGAATTTTCAATTTTCACCTAAATTCTACATAAACTATAGAAATTAGGGTTTCCAGTTTTTACCTTTTCTGTCCATAGATTTGAGTGAAAAGGAGGTTTGCTCAACTCTCCTTGGGAGGGCACATCTTTCCAGTGAATCATATTCTTCGTTAAAGAACTTTCAATTAGAGAAGATAATGACTTGGAAAAGTATGTTGAAGAAGAGGTTGCAAATCTAGAGGGAGATGAGGTTAAGGCAAGGCAAGAGAAGAACATGGTTAGGGGAAAGAGGATCAACAATGGATAAGAAAGGATTCAGAGTTTCCTTCATGGATGGAGAAGTTATCGTGTGGCCAAAAGGAAATACCATCGATGATGAAATCATGATTGATATTGAATAAGGAGGACTATTCAAGTTGAAGGGGCACTCAGTTTCAACTATAACATATAGTACTGTTAAACCAAGTGAACTATGGCATAGAAGACTTACTCGTTTAGACTGCAAAGCATTGTTGATCGTGAGCAAGGTGGTAACAGGTTCTCTAGAGTTCCAGGTAGATCATGATGGTGATTGTAAAGGAAAGAATGTGAAGAGTCCGTTTCCAAGAAGTGATAGCAAAGCAATAGGAGATATTGGATCCAGTGCATAAGGGCCAAGGATGAAGATTTCAACAAGTTTCAAACTAGACAAAGAAAAATATCAAGGTCTTTAGAATCAGATGATGGAGGATAGTATGTTTCTTGAAACTCCAATGACTTCTACAAGGAGGCATAAATCAAGAGGGAGCCTACAAAACAAAACAAAGATACATATTTAATGTTTTGAGAAATAAGTGTTATTTATTCAAATTAAATTGTTATTTTATTGATGAATAGTATAACTGTTAAATTAGTACCAGTTAACCCTTGTGGACATTTATGTCAGGTCCATTATGGAGGCTATGAAAGCAATAATCCGTGATCAATATTTACCCATGTATTATGGGCAGAATAATCAAGTACGAAAACTATGTTCAAATCAAATATTCTCACCAAATAATGAAGGAAAAGATTCCTGAAGATGGGACCTTCAGAAAATAAGAGTATAGTGAGGCATCGAAGGCATACATAGTCTACATCCCTAGTTACAGATAGATTGATATTAGAAGAGATGTTTCCTTCGATGAAGATGCAACTTTTAGGAGATCCAAATAGAATAAGTTAGATGAGGTCCATGATGAGGAACCTGAAGTTCCTAGAGTTGCAGAAACAAACATAAGTGATGGAAAACCACACCAAATAGATGTCAAGACCACTTTCTTGAATGGTGTAATTGAAGAACAAGTGTATATTGAGCAACCTCCAAGGTTTGATACTCTCAATAGAGAATCAAATGTGTAGAAGGCTTGTAGAAGGCTTTGTACATGCTTAGAAGGAACCAAAGGCATAATATGATGGGATAGAAAGTTATTTGATGCAAATTTCAACCTTTTGATACAAGGTTGAAGATGGTTTCTATATGTAGATTTCCCGATGCAAAGAGTGCAAGATGTAAAGATGCATAGGGATGATAGTGCTCAGTTACAGAAGAAGCATATAACTCCACTTCAGAGGGAGTGACTACAACACAGGATTGCCGATTTTCTGATGAGCTTGGGATTTCCTATGAGTAAAGAAGATTCCAACCTTTACTATAATGTTCTGAATTGTGGACCAGTGATACTACTGTTATATGTGGATGACCTTTTTCTAACAGGGGACGAGAAGCTCATCACTAAATGTAGGAGGAAGCTTGTTGCAGAATTCGAGATGAAAGACTTGGGTATGATGCACTATTTCTTAGGTCTAGAGGTATGGCAGAAACAAAGTGATATTTTCCTTAACCAAGGAAAATATGCTGTAGAGATCCTGAAAAGATTCAGGATGATGGATTGTAAAGCCATGCCTACACCAATGGTGACGAACTTGAAGTTATTGAGTGATACTTCATCATATAGAGTGGATGCCGCCATGCATAGACATATGATTGGCTTGTTGATGTATTTGATGAACATGAGGCCAAATATATGCTTTGCGGTGAAAACTTTGAGTCAGTACATGGTTGATCCAAGATGTGCTCACTTGATTGCAACAAAGCATGTGATGAGGTACCTGAAAGGTACAATGGACTATGGACTCAGATATGTTTCAGATTGTGAGATAAGACTACATGGCTATGCTGATTCAAATTAGGCCAGTAGTTTCGCAGACCAAAAGAGTACATCAGGATGTTGCTTCAGTCTGGGGCCAACTATGATTTCATGGATTAGTAGGAAGCATACTAGTGTGGCACTCAGTACAACCGAGGCAGAGTATGTTGCAGCAAGTTCAACCTGTAGCGAAGTTGTGTGGATTCAAAAGTTGCTTAAAGGGATATTTGATCTCGAGTTAGAAGTGACTTGTATCTTTTGTGACAACCAAAGTTTCATAAATTTGTCAGAGAACCCTATGTTTCATGCCAAGTCCAAGCACATCGAGATCAAGTAACATTACATTCATGACATGATACAAAAGGGAGTTGTGAAGCTCCAGTATGTTGAGACAAACGAGCAGATAACCGATGTGTTGACAAAGCTTCTATCAAGGGTAAAGTTTGAATACTTCAGGGACAAGCTTGGAGTGTTTCGACAGGACTTCCCTTGTGAGAGGGAGTGTTGAGTTACATATGCAATTTAAGGAGGAAGTAGCACACTGAGTGTGGAAACAATGGGTAGTCATTCATGGACTAGTCACCTAGATTCTGTGTGATCTAGGTGAATTCGGGTAATGACATAAGGTCCGACGGGACGCCAAGACCCATAAGATCCAAAAGTACAATGAGGTTGCACCCACTAGTGAGATGCTATGCTGAGATCCCGAATGCATGATGAAGGGATTGCTCATATAGAACTTCTAGTGATAGAGATATTCATCAACAAGTAAATGGTCAAGTACAAGTCAACATAAGCAGTGTTGAATATTATGTTAGAAGAATACCTTCCTTGCTGAGAGGGAGTTTTGAAATAAAATGCAAATGTGGAAGATAGTCGTGTATTGCATAAACCCTAAAATAATAATACTAAATACACACTCAAGAAATTAAGTGAAAATAGACAAGTCGTCCCCAGAGAAATCAATGGGTAAAACTACCCCAAACAATGGGAAAAACTGCCCCAGTGAAGTTGGCCCTATAGTGAAAACGTTAGCCAGGAAAGAGTATAAATAAGGGGGTCGAACTCCCCATTTAGTGACATCACACAAGTTTGTTGGAATATTGGTCAATACTGAGAGGGGGGGGTGAATCAGTATTGTTAACTTTTTACCATTTTAAACCACTTATTAAACTTAATTAAAACATGGAATCAACAAGATACACAAAACACAGATTTTATCGTGGAAATACAATTGGGAAAACCACAAACTCTTTCTATACTGCAAAATTATGTTTACAATAGTTTTTGCAAGCTACAACATGCTAGAGACTTCAATCCCCAAGTTTCTCAGCTACAACTAAAGGATGCTACAACAGACAAGGATGCTACTGCACCCTATTTTACCATCCACTACTGGAAGGAGGTTACAACCCCCTGGTTTATCAGTTACAACTGAAAGGATGCTTCGACACCTTATTTACCAACTAACACTGGAAGGAGGCTATGACCCCCTTGTAGGCTTGTAGCCTTCCCTTGCACCACCCTACCTCCCTAATATGTTTATATCAATCCTCCATATCTTTCTTTCTTCAATTATGTTCCATATAATTCCTTGCTTCTTCAATCTTTGTATTCTCTTGCTGCTACATAGATCTGGGCTGCAAACAGCTTCAATTATTCCCCTTTAATTCTCTGACTTCTGTTATGCACTTCTTCATCTTGTGTGTGCAAACATTTTGGTCTCTTACTCTGGTCTCAATGCTGCTTCAGATATTCATCTCAAAACCTAGCATACACTTCAGTTCTTGTTCTTCCTGAACCTTCAATATAAACTGTTGAGAAATCTTCCTTCTTCTTCATAATTCTATTTATATATTCTTTTACTCTTCTCTTGAACCTTGCATCTTTCCAGAATGGGATCATTCCCTTTCATCGTCATGCCTCTTCAAATATCTGATAATTAATCTTTAATTTGTAATTTTGTTTATTGCAGATTTTTAATTAATTAATTAATTAAAACCTCTTTGGACATCTCAGGCTTGTGGCCTTCTTCCATCTGTGGGCTTCTTCTCTCATTGCGAACCATCCAATTTTGCTGGCATCTTCTTCTATCTGTGGTATATCCTCTATTGTCTTGCGGGAATATCCCATCCTTCACCTGCAGACATACTTCAGGCTCTTGCGAGCGTGTCTTTTAAGCCTCTGCAGGCATATAATAAGCCTTTGCGGGCTTATGCTTCTTTTACCTATGGGCATAGCCTAGCTCTTGCGGGATTATGCCTTAAGCACCTTGCAGACATAACTTAAGCCTTTGCGGGCATCTCTCCTTTACCTACGGGCATAGCCTTATGCCTTTGCGGGCTTAACCCTTAGCCCTCGCGAGCATATCTTTTAGCCCTTATCCATTAATCCCTTTGTGGGAATTCCCTTAACCCCTTGTGGGCATACCATAAGCTCATGTGGGATTAATATAGCCCCTTGCGGGCATAATATAAGGTGTCTTTAAGCTTATTTTTCACCATTTTGGCAGGCCAAAATCTCGTACGTGTGACCCTCAAAGAGAGAACTAACACCATAGCTAGATGGCCAGATCACCAGGGAACATGTCCATGCCATCTGGAGAATTTATTATCACAAGGACACTCTTTGGTGGGCATTTCCAAATACCTCTTCAACCTTTATTTGGACATCAAAACAAACTTTTTCTTGTTTTGGCAGGCTTGTCTTTCACATGTATGAACTACAGAGGCAAATATGATCCTAGGGATAGATAGCCAGTTCATCAAGGAACAAGCCTTTGCCACCTGATTAATTTTATTAGCACAAGGAAACCTCCTTGCGAGCCTTTCCAAATGGCCTCTTAGCCATGTGAGTTCAACACAGCCAAATTTTTGTTCTTAATATGCAAAACAAAACAACCTTTTTTCTCATTTTGGCAGGCTTGTCTTTCACACGTGTGAACTCTAGAGGAAAATATGATCCTATGGATAGATAGCCAGTTCATCAAGGAACAAGCCTATGCCACCTGATTAATTTTATCAGCACAAGGACACCTCCTTGCAGGCATTTCCAAATGCCTCTTCAACCTTCATTTGAACAGTAAAAACAAGCTTTTTTCTCATTTTGGTGGGCTTGTTTTTCGTACGTGTGAACTCCATAGGAAGATCTGAGCTCATGGTTAGATAACCAATTCACCAGAGAAAAATCCTATGCCATCTGATTAATTTCATCATCACATGAACACCTCCTTGCGGGAATTTCCAAATGGCCTCTTAGCCATGTGAGTTTGACACAGACAAATTTGTCTTTAATATGTAAAACACTTTTTCTTTCACTTTGGTAGATTGATTTATTTCATATATGATCACCATAAGGAAAAATAAAAGCATGGATGGATATATACTTCAACAATTGACAATACCATGTCAAAAGATGAACTTACTGACACGCACCCATCATCTGGCGGGTATTTGAAAGTGGCCTTCCAAACTGCTGATTTGACACTTAGGCAAAATTATCAAACCCTAGGTTAATATTAAGTGATTTTTCTTTTCATCAAATTTAAAGTGTGAGACATCCACTGGATAGGGGCCAACTAGGGGATTCTATCCAAACCAATTTCACCCCTTGAAACCTCTTTCTCTCTCCTCGGCGGGCATTTTACTGTAGTGTAAATCAGGCTAAGAAGCACTTTTGGCAGATCAATATCTTCCTCCTCAAAGACTCTTTGGACAATCTGAGACCATGGTCAGATGCAAAAAACAACATTCTACAATATGACCATATGGTGCGGGCATTTTCTTCAACCCAAAAACTATGGCGGGCATTTCCTTGAGGCCACTTAGGCAGTTTTGCTACTTTGGTGTAAAAGCAACCTGAAACCCTGTTTTGGTAGACATATAAATTTCTCCTCATAAATGATTAAGTAAAACTGAGACCATGAATAGATAGACACTTCAACAAGATATATACTGATATGATGGCACGTGCATTTTTCTCAAACCATGAATTATGGTGGGCATTCTCTTAGAGCAGTTTTGACTACTTTTTCAATACTTAGTCAATTTCCAAAGTTTCGTAAACTTGTCCTACTTTTCCAGAATGATGTCAAATTGCAACACTGACTTAATGATAGCACCAGAACACCATCATGTGTCTTTCCATCTTCATCACACATGCCACATCATCATACATTCCATGTCATCACTTCCTTTGTCATTCCTTTGTCTTTCACTGAGTTTGTCGCTGCCATCATGTCCTTGGTTATTCATTTGTCATTACTGAACTCCTTTGACATCAATGAAAATTATATTCAACATTATCCCCCTTTGTCATTGATGGAAACATCTAAACATTCTCCCCCTTTGACAACAATTACAAAGATAACTTATTATGCTCTTTTGCTGTAACCATCTTGATAGAGAATTTCCTATCCTTCTTCCTTTTGATAACTGCCCTTCTTTTGCTTCTCTTCCTCCTTTTATCTTTGACTTGGTACTACTCACTGTGTTTTAAGATAATATTAGTTATTATCTTGTAGTAGGCATTTGAATGAGAACCTGGATGATGAGTTCATAAACTCCCCCTTTCAATGGTCCTCCCCTTTGTCAACATTTTCTCCATTTTGTGATAGGGTTTATACTCTGCTCTTTGTCAACCATACACCAGTCTTATCACTTGACCATGATCATCTCTTCTTCTCTAATTCTCCTTCTGATTTTGTTACACTTCAACCATGTGCTTGTCACATAGATGTTTTCTGGACCAAATGTGTTTCTTCAATTTTGTCACCTCTACTTTACTTCTTGTCTTTGATGAAGATAACCTTTTATTCTTAGCAAGTGATATTAGTTACCTTCAAATATCAATTGTAATTTTATGATTTTTACTCCCTTGAGTATATGATTCCCTCTAATACGAATTTCAGGGTTTCTCTTATAGGCCATGAAAGACTTTAGAAGAGAATTTCATAATCCTTCTCTCCATCGGTGTATTCTTCATCTTCATCTTGCTTTCCATCATAATGGATGGCATTCTCATCTGCAACACTATTATGCTGATCATCATATTCATTGATGCTTGGAATCCATGTTTCCTATGACTCTTTGTAGTCTTCCTTTCTTCTCCACATCTTTCCATGAGGTACCCTCCTAACTGACCTTTTTTGTTTCTTGGATTCTGTACTTTGATCTTTTCCCTTGGTTTTGCAATTAATAGCCTTGTGACCAAACTTGTGACAATAGTGACAATATCCATAGAACCTTCCTTTATATTTGAGGAATCTTTGTGTTAGGATATTTCTATACTCCATCCTAGTCCCACCAGTATTTTGATCATTTACATTTTCAGTCATGCATGCATCCCAGTCATCAGTCCAGCACCTAGCCCTCAGTTAGCCAGCCCCCAGGAGATTCTCACTATTCAGTTTTAGCCCTCCAATTGCTTAATGCGCCCTTCTTCCTTGATTTTAGGGAGCAACTTGCCCTTCTTCACCTACCAGTCCAGTTGTCACTCAGTTACAGTCAGTTACACTCAGTTACACTTAGTTACATTGAGTTACACTCAGTTACACCTACCAGAGTTAGTTTGACTGATGGTTGACAATTACTTGAGCATTGATGACTCCACTGATGATGATGAAGACTTCCAGTTGCGCTCCGATGATCATGAGGACACCTAGTTGTGCTCCGATGACACTCTATTGATCTTATGATCACTCTGAGAGGTTAATTCGAATTGCCACCTTAGGCATTCGAATCCTCTCTACCATTGTACTATTTATTTGTCCATACTGTGATTAATTAATTAGTGTGTGTGAAGTATTATTGCTTCTATCTGAGTTCTATTGTACCATATTATTTTGTTGCTCATTATACTGTATTGTTCACTCTTCTTCTATTTTCCTGCTTAATCATAATTACTCTTGTGAGGTACACATCATCTCTTAGATCTGCTGTGAGGATTTTCACATGGTATCAGAGCATGTTGAGAGTATTGTTTATCTCCATTCTTGAGAGTTTTTTACAGGTTATTATCCAGATTTCGAGTGCAGCAGTTGCAGCAGTTTCTGCATTTTTGCAGCAGTAGCAGTTGCAATTATTCTATATTGTTTTTGTAGGTCTTCTATAGCGTCAATGTATCCTGAATTAGAAGAAATCACTCCTCTTTCTCTATTCAACTATGATGAATGGAAACAAAAAAAATAGCATATTTAAAGAGCCGTGATCTCTTTGATTGTTACTTTGAAAGAGAGTTCGAATCCTCTGATGAGAAGATTGACTGGTTGAATAAAGGTGACATGCACATTGGAAGAATGAAGCTTACTATGCCGGATTACATATTGCTCCCAATCATTATTGATATTGAAACTCCAAAAGAGCTATGGTCTCACCTGGATGAAAAATTTGGCAGAAAGAATGAAGGATTTGGTCCAAACCCCTTCAAAAGCAAGCAAAGTGATGCATTCGCTCCTCTTGATGGTCTCTTAGATCATGAACCAGTATCATCTCATATTGAAGTCATTGACAAAGAACTTGCAGATCATGAACCAGTATCATCTCATATTGAAGTTTTGCTAGGTTTTCTTCCCCTAGAGGGTTTCCTAGGATAAATTTGTGTCTCTTGTGTTTATGCTGTGCTTGTTATTCTTTCAGTGATCCTGTATATGCTATTGTTGTGAAATTGAATTGAATACTAATGTTATCTATCTTAGCATATTGAATCTTAACATTTGAGTGCAGTAGCATAGATTCTTTTATTTCTATCTTGGAGTGTATGAGACAAACATTTTGGATTCTTTTCTTTGTCATAACCTTATCCAGTTTTATCACTTGATGGTATTTGGCTACTTAAGATTTCATCTAAAACCTTTGAGCTGTTCTCAAACTTTGATTTAATAAATTCTTCATCAAGCTTCTTCCTAAGTAAAGTAACTTCTTCTTCAAGTCTTTTAGATTCTTGTATTTTTTTCCTTGAGCTTCTCATTAATGGTCTGCTGGTATTTTAGCTTCTTTACTTCTTCCTTGAAGTTTTCACTTCCTGTTTTAAGCTCTGTTGAGGCCTCGAGGGTGAAGGTTGCTGGAATGTTGTCCAAGGCTCACAACAAAGGGTGAAAATCCAGACTGAAAGAATTCAAAAGGTTCTACGCAAGAACAGTTCTATCCCTAGCCTGTTTGGAATAGTAATCTCCCACGGATACAAAGGCCTCCGCTTGCTCTTATGGGTTTTTGATCCAAAAGGATCTGTCTTCTTGTGAGGGAAGAACAAAGTGTTCTAACTCTAGACAAGGATCTACCTAGAAAGAGATCTAATCTAACTAGGAAGAAATATAATCTAAGTCAAATCTAATCTAAAGAAGAGTGTCTTGTTTGTGTACAAGATAACTTGTTTTGAATGTTAAATAAGCCTTATCACCAGTTTGACAGAAATGTGAAAATGGATCAACACTTATTAACTCAAAGCATAATCAGGTAATGAAAATTAACTAATAACAATCTGAGGATTAAGCACATACAAATTTACCCTAAAGCTTGAATGTCAATTGAAAAATTAACATATGTTGATTAATTTCTGTTAATCATTTGCAGAAATAGATAAATGTTTTAATTAAATAAATTCATTTAAAACATATACTACACAGACCATAAGTTAAGAAAAATCTGAACTAGTGATCAATGTATAAATAATAATTGCAAAATCAAACAGTATCAGTCCAATGATCAAGGTGGGAAAATCAAATATCATCAAATAAATTTAACAACATAGACAAAGAAGATACCAAAAGAAACTAACTTTGATTCATCAAGTCTGCAAGAAATTACAAGATCTTATGTGAAACAGTGTTTCTCCAGTCCTTCCCTGGCGATTTTCTCCCCCAAAATACATCATCCCCTACCTACGAGACATCTACCCCTTCATGATGAGTGACAATGTATTCAAAAACCGAAAATTCAGCCGTCGGACCTTCCTTCAAGAGAACTGGTGTAGTTACAAGTGCTTCATTGATTATAAAGTCCTGAATAATTGTATCATATCGATCAACATGTTCTCCGGTGATCTTCCTCTTCTTCCTGTGAGGGAATCGTACATATATGGATTGAATCTCAGAGTCTTCATTTTCTCTACCAGTGCTGTCATCTGCAACATATGCTTTAAAAGGTGGTTACAAGGGTTCATGGTATTGAAGAGGCTGCAGTTCTTTCCCATCACAAATCTTGAATGAAGATTTGTGACACTTCTGCATCTCACTCATAATATGTAATTGCTAGAAGGAAACCTCTGGAAATTAAAACACAAAACTTTTATATGGAATTTTGACGATGAATAGATTGCCCATATCGATCTTTGTATTTAAAAGAACAATGATACCATAATGATTGACTGTAATGAATAACCATGATCAAAATATTACGGTCTGAGAACTGCAATTATCACATTCGTAACGAAATAACTTATAGCATGCATTAACCAAATTTGGATTAAGATGAAGTACGATTTTAATTATGTCATGTATGCTTCGAAATTGAATCTAAAAGCTTATCATTATGGATCAGTCGAATCAATAATTATGACTTTGAATTTGGCCGAAGGCGAAAACCACAGTCAGAAAAATGGTCATAATTCATAAAATTGACAAAGAATGGGAGAATTTAAATGTTGATTTAAATCATGTAGCATGATCCCATCCGTAGGATCAAGAGAAATTGATAGCTGAGATATGATCCCGCGGGGTGCCAAAAAAATGAGTTGCGGGAATTTATTTCTTGGAAATATATACATCCATCCCGCAATCCGCAATTTGCATTGCGGGTTGCGAGTTGCAGGATCGCAACTCACAGTAACAAATAAACCAATATTTCCGCAATCCGCAATCCACAATTATGGGTTGCGGAAATGCAAACGACTCAACTTAATAAAATGAAATTTCCATAATCCGCAATCCGCATTTGCAGGTTGCGGAAATGCAAAGCGCAAAATCATTTGTGAACTCTTCCCGCAATCCGCAATTGCGGGTTTGCGTGCGCAAAACCACGATTATTGAAAAACTATTTCCGCATCCGTAATCCACATTGCGGGTTGCGAGTTGCAGAAATAAAACATTCCAAAAACAAAAAACCAAGCTTCCGCAAACCCGCAATTCCGCAATCCATATTGCGGGTTGCGAGTTGCGGAAAGAAAACATTCCAAAAACAAAAAAGCAAGCTTCCGCAATCCGCAATTGCGCATTGCGGAATTGCGGGTTTGCGGAAATAAGGGTTGCGGAAAGACTTGATTTTTTGGGAAAAATCAGTGCTTTCCACAACTCACAAAAATAATCAGAAAAAGCAAGAAATTCTCAAATGAAAATTATTACTAATTATATCAAACCATGACAAAAGCATAGAAACATGATAAGCATGGTGAACAACCCCAAAAAATTACTAAGGAATTTCTTAGTAATTTCTTATATGCAAAGGTAACGCTCAACCTCTTTCATGTGGTCTTCTAGCTTCTTTACTTCTTTCTTAAATTTATCAACTTCCTGTCTTAAGCTCTCGGCCTCTTTCATGCTAGCCATTGTTTGTTGTTTTGACTTGTGCATCTCCTTTTGGAGGGTCTTGACTTCCTCTTCTTTGACTTTATCTCTTCTTGGTATTCTGAAAATTGTCCTTTCAAAGATTTGTTCCTTCTTCTACATTTTTCAATTTCCTCAAGAGAACACATGAGTTCAGCCTCTAGGTCTACCTCTTCTTCCATATCTGAATCATCTTCTACTTCTTATTCAAATATTTTATTTTTTATTCCCATGAATAAGGTTTCTACTTCTTCATCTTCACTAGCATCCTCGAGAATAGAAAAGCTTGCTTCTATTCTTTGTTCAACTGAGTAAAGTTTCTCCAATTTGACCTAGAGTTCCTTAGCTACGATGCATTTTCCTACCTTCTCTTTGATGGGTTGAGATAATCCATCAAGTATGGCCTCCATTTCCCTTGAGTTATTTTTCTTGGACTCTTTCTGAGATGTAGTCCTTATCATTTTTGGTGGGATATAATAAGATATTACTGAACTCCATACACCATATCCTAATGATTGTAAGTATGCACTCATTCTTTCGCTCCAATATACATAGTCTTCTTTATTAAGTACTAGAGCTCTGTGGGATGCAATCTCTTCTTGTTGATCCATAGTGGTTTTTAATAGGATCTTCCTTCCAGTGGTTTAGATTGTAGTGAAGGATCTTGCTCTGATACCAATTGTTGGAATATTGGTCAATACTAAGAGGGGGGGGGTGAGTCAGTATTGTTAACTTTTTACCATTTTAAACCACTTATTAAACTTAATTAAAACATGGAATCAACAAGATACACAGAACACCGATTTTATCGTGGAAACCTAATTGGGAAAACCACAAAATCTTTCTATACTGCAAAATTACGTTTACAATGGTTTTTGCAAGCTACAACATGCTGGAGACTTCAATCCTCAAGTTTCTCAGCTACAACTGAAGGATGCTACAATACCTTGGTTTCTGCCTGCTACAACAGACAAGGATGCTACTGCACCCTATTTTACCATCCACTACTGGAAGGAGGCTACAACCCCCTGGTTTATCAACTACAATTGAAAGGATGCTTCGACACCCTATTTACCAACTACCACTGGAAGGAGGCTACAAACCCCTTGCATGATTGTAGCCTGCCCTTGCACCACCCTACCTCCCTAATATGTTTATATCAATCCTCCAGATATTTCTTTCTTCAATTCTATTCCATATAATTCCTTGATTCTTCAATCTTTGTCTTCTCTTGTTGCTGCATAGATCTGGGCTGCAGACAGCTTCAATTCTTCCCCTTTAATTCCTTGACTTCTGTTATGCACTTCTTCATCTTGATTGTGCAAACGTTCTGTTCTCTTACTCTAGTCTCAATGCTGCTTCAGATATTCATCTCAAAACCCAACATACACTTCAGTTCTTGTTCTTCCTAAACCTTCAATATGAACTACTGAGACATCTTCCTTCTTCTTCAGAATTCCTTTATATATTCTTTCACTCTTCTCTTGAACCTTGCATCTTTCCAGAATGGGCTCATGCCCTTTCATCTTCATGTCTCTTCAAATCTCTGATAATTAATCTTTAATTTGTAATTTTGTGTATTGCAGTTTTTTAATCAATTAATTAATTAAAACCTCTTTGGACATCTCAGGCCTATGGCCTTCTTCTATCTGCGGGATTTTTCTCTCATTGTGAACCCTCCAATTTTGCTGGCATCTTCTTCTATCTGCGGGCTATCCTCTATTGTCTTGGGGGCATATCCCATCCTTCACCTGTAGACATACTCTAGGCTCTTGCGAGCTTGTCTTTTAAGCCTCTGCGGGCATATCATAAGCCTTTGCGGGCTTATGATTCTTTTACCTGTGGGCATAGCCTAGCTCTTGCGGGATTATGTCTTAAGCACCTTGTGGACATAACTTAAGCCTTTGCGAGCTTATCTCCTTTACTTGCAGGCATAGCCTTATGCCTTTGCGGGCTTAACCCTAAGCCCTTGCGGGCATATCTTTTAGCCCTTATCCATTAATCCCTTTGTGGGCATTACTGTAACCCCTTGCAAGCATACCATAAGCTCATGTGGGCTTAATATAACCCCTTTAGGACATTTTCCCAAGCCCTTGTGGGCATAATATAAGGTGTCTTTAACCTTATTTTTCACCATTTTGGCAGGCCAAAATGTCGTACGTGTGACCCTCACTGACACCATAGCTAGATGGCCAGATCACCAGGGAACATGTCCATTCCATCTGGAGAATTTATTATCATAAGGACACTCTTTGGCGGGAATTGCCAAATGCTTCTACAACCTCTATTTGGACATCAAAACAAATTTTTTCTTATTTTGGCAAGGTTGTCTTTCACACTTGTGAACTACAGAGGCAAGTCTGATCCTATGGATAGATAGCCAGTTCATCAAGGAACAAGCTTATGCCACTTGATTAATTTTATCAGCACAAGGACACCTCCTTGCAGGCATTCCCAAATGGTCTCTTAGCCATGTGAGTTCAACACTTAGCCAAATTTTTGTTCTTAATATGTAAAACAAAACAACCTTTTTCTCATTTTTCCAAGCTTGTATTTCACACGTGTGAACTCCAGAGGCAAATATGATTCTATGGCTAGATAGCCAGTTCATCAAGGAACAAGCCTATGCCACCTGATTAATTTTATCAGCACAAGGACACCTCCTTGCGGGCATTTCCAAATGCCTCTTCAACCTTCATTTGAACAGTAAAAACAAGCTTTTTCTCATTTTGGCAGGCTTGTTTTTTCGCACGTGTGAACTCCATAGGAATATCTGAGCTCATGGTTAGACCTACATAGATCCATCTTAAAACCGTATCTATCAAGCACCGAGAGGGATCTAATTTCTTGAGGTGTATTTCTTTTAAAAAAAATTTAAACTCAAGAAATTTGCTCTCTCTTGATTGATAGATCCAGGTTTAAGTTTTAAGTTTTTATTTTATAAATGAACATCTATTTTTTAATTACTTTTCATAATATTTTATTTTATGAACCAACATGGATTTTTTTTAAATACTTTCCATAATTTATTTTTATTTTATTTTATGAGCCGACATGAATTTTTTTAATTATTGTTTAATTATTTTGTTAGTAACAAACATTACATCACGATGTAAGATTACATCATACACGTTACAACATCTCCCCCATACTAGGCTGTAGAGCACCTAGTTTCACTCGGTGCAATAACCAATTCACCAGAGAACAAGCCTATGCCATCTGATTAATTTTATCAACACATGAACACCTCCTTGCGGGCATTTCCAAATGGCCTCTTAGCCATGTGAGTTTGACACTTGGACAAATTTTTGTCTTTAATATGTAAAACAATTTTTCTTTCACTTTGGAATATTGATTTATTTCATATATGATAACCATAAGGAAAAATAAAAGAATGGATGGATAGCTACTTCAACAATGAACACGACCATGTCAAAATATGAACTTATTGACACACACCCATCATCTGGCGGGCATTTGAAAGTGGCCTTCCAAACTGTTGATTTGACACTTACGCAAAATTATCAAACCCTAGGTTAATATGAAGTGATTTTTCTTTTCATCAAATTTGAAGTGTGAGACATCCACTGGATAGGGGCCAACTAGGGGATTCTATCCAAACCAATTTCACCCCTTGAAACCTCTTTCTCTCTCCTTGACGGGAATTTGACTGGAGTAGTGTAAATCAGGCTAAGAAGCACTTTTGGTAGATCAATATCTTCCTCCTCAAAGACTCTTTGGACAATATGAGACCATGGTCAGATGCAAAAAACAACATTCTACAAGATTTCCATATTGTGCGGAAATTTTCTTCAACCCACAAACTATGGCGGGCATTTCCTTGAGGCCACTTAGGCAGTTTTGATACTTTGGTGTAAAAGCAACCTGAAACCCTGTTTTGGCAGACTTATAACTTTCTCCTAAGAAATGATGAAGGAAAACTGAGACCATGAATAGATATCCACTTCAACAAGCTATAGCCTGATATGATGGTGTGTGCATTTTTCTCAAACCATGAATTATGGCGGGCATTCTCTTAGAGCAGTTTTGACTACTTTTTCAATACTTAGTCAATTTCCAAAGTTTCGTAAACTTGTCATACTTCTCCAGAATTATGTCATATTACAACACTGACTTAATGATAGCACCAAAACACCATCATGTGTCTTTCTAGATTCATCATACATGCCACATCATCATACATTCCATGCCATCACTTCCTTTGTCATTCCTTTGTCTTTCACTGAGTTTTCCCTGCCATCATGTCCTTGGTTATTCCTTTGTCATTACTGAAATCCTTTGACATCAATGACAATCATATTCAACAAAGTTTTCTCAAGCAAGAGAGAGACAAGTGCGCAAGAGGGTGAGAGTAGCAACAGCCAGAGGAACACATATTCTTGGGGATATATTATCTTTTCTTCTTGTGTATTTTTTATGTAAGAGAGCGTTAGCTCTTCATTGTATTGACATTGTACTTTATTGATGAATCTATACTGAGAATTTCTGTTGGGTTTTTCCCGTGAAAGGGTTTTCCTAGGATAAATATTTATGTCTATTGTTGAATGTATTTCTTTTAGTGATCCTTATGGATGCAATTATTATGATGCGATATGTTAAATGAAAGTATAACACTATTTCTCTTAAGTAAAATTATAACACAATTGGGATGCCAAGGTCTAAAGAGTTACGATTCCACCTTCAAGGAATTGATGAACTAGATAAATCATGAGAAAAAATAGAAGCTTTGTTTGGTAAACACAATAAGATTCGAGGTCACCAGCTTGAAAATGAGTTGGTTACTTTAAATCCAAGTGATTTCTCTTGCATTCAAGACTATTTATTGAAGTACAAAACCCTTAGACTCTTAGTTGAAGAATGTAACGTACAAAGGGAATAAAAACAATGTATTTTTCATATTATTTCCAAGCTTGGTCCAGCCTATTCTGCTTTATATCTACCTTTTACTCCATGAAATAATCTGTAGGGGATCACTAGACAAAACCTACTGTTGAATATTTTTATGATTCCTTAATTAGAGAGCAAGATAAGCTCATACATCTTGGAGTATAAGCTCATACATCTTGGAATAATCAACAATGCAGATACATCTAGCAAAGCCTTAGTGGCACAATAGGAGACAAAAAACAAGAATCCCAAGAAGCAACATACTTGCAATAATAAGCAAAACAAGGGTCCTAAACCCTCTTAGTTATCTCATCCTTCCAAAGGTGACAAGGGAATTGAATTAAAAGATAAGAATACTATACACCATTGCAATTTTTGCGGGAAATATGGTCATGTGGAATCTAAGTCTTTCATGAAGATGGAAACCTTGGGACAAACAATGAAGAAGCACAACAACAACCTTAATTCATCTTCCAACTCTACAACTCATGCACATGCACTTTGTACCTCTAGTTTTTCCTTTAATGCATCTTCTTCCTCTTCTTATAATGAATGGCTCATTGATTCTGGAGCATATTATCATTTGGCTAAGGATAAAGCCATTTTTATTTCTCTAAATGAATATAACACCAAATAAGGATAAAGCCACTTTGGTTGGCACACCAATTGAACAGGAAGAAGGGACTACGCAGGACAAACCCGAAGGACAAGCGGGAGATAAGAGTAAAGCGACTGCGAGCCCTTCATCGTTAAAAGGCCAACATAAAAGCGGAAGGTTATTAAGCCCAAATTGCAGCCAATACTGCACGTAGATGAATGTGAGACCATTGCGATAAAGGTACAAGAAATATGGGAATAAACGCGTGCTGCAAAAGAGGCAAAATAGGAGGATATGCAGGTAAGCCTCCTTCAGACTGTTGAAACAATAAAAATGATGGTCGCGTAGATCGGACAAGCCCAAAAGGACTTGGTCCGAGAATCAGACTCAGAAGGGAAGTCAGGAGGGACTAGCAGGCGGAAGAGGCAATCCCATGCTTTGAGCATGCACCCTCGGGTGGCGCATATTGAACCTGTGCACCTTATTTTTCCAAATGATAAGGTAGCCGAAGCAACAAAGAACTTGGAACATTTTGACCTCAACATTGGGACATTACCAATTGAGGACTTGAACAATTTGAATATGCAGATTGTAGAGAAATTCACGAAAGAGGAATCACCTCATGCGATTAGAATGTCCAGTTGTGGGAAAGCCTCAATGATATGAAACAATAATCAACCCAAAACACCAAGGAATTGTCAGAGATTCAAGAAAGAAACCACAGGTTAAAAGAAACAGTATCCGCGGTATGCGCCAAGATCGACAAGGGTGAAGAAGAACCAAATGTCGAAGACACAATCATCAAGATTGGGGCCAAAGTGGAATCCCTTATGATGGAAATGATGGAAATGGAGATTTCCTACAAAGAAAAGATCGTAGACTTGGAGGCTCGACGACCTAGTACCCCATCGGATAAACACGCAGCTCCAACTGAAGAGGTAAAAGCCACTATAGACAACATTTCGGCCAAGGTGGCGAAGTGTTAAAATTTGCTAGAGGAAGCAAATACATTTTTGGATGGATTAAACAAGGATCCAGACCTTCAACAGTTGAAAGTGGATCTACAGCAAAGGCAACAGGCACTTGATGCCGCAAATGTAGAACTAAAGACTTTGTCGGCAAGGAAAAAGATGCAAAAATTTAATGAGGTAAAAGAGCTGCAAAAAGAGTTCATGGTGCTAAGGGAAAGAGAGGCTGCCGCTTCTGCGAGGTTGCAACCCATAGAGGAGGAAGGGATCGCACTAATGTAGCATATTGATGAGAAGTTCGTAGAACTTCAAACGACAGAGGGCACAGTGAAAGAAAAATCCCAGGAGCAGGTCTCGCAAGCGATGCTAGAGACCATTAAAGAATTTGAGAATAAGGAAAACGAAGCAATTGCGGAGCTCACCGTTACTTTCTACAACTTCACTGCAAAGTTAAGTACCACCGAAGATGCGGAGGAGAAGTCGGCTAGCGAAAGTGGATCGGGGACGATCCACAAGTAAGTGTTAGGGGCCTGTTGGGCATGGCCCAAGTTGGCACAATTCGATGAAGAACAATTTTGGAAATTGCGCAGTTCGGACTGCGAGGCAGATGGCACAATTTTGTCAAAGGTGCAGTTCGAATTGCGAAGTCAGTTAAGTGCAACAAGCAGTGCGAAGTCGAGGCATTGCACAGTTATGCTGATGCGTAGTTCCAGTGAAACAACTATTTTGGGCAAAAAGAATAAGGAAATGTCGAGTAGATGAAAGCAACCTATTTTGGGCAAGCGACTCCGTGATTCTCGGGAGTGGGTAAGGAGCGACGTGAAGGAAGATGAAAGCGACTTGTCAGTAGAGCGACGAAAAACCGTTAGAAGCTAAGACACGAAGTCGATGACGATAGGCATCCCAGAGGGGCGGAAAGCGACAGGCCATGATGCGGTTGTAACCATTTTTATGATGATTGCGGCTGTCAGAAGAGCGTGTGAGCCATGAGAGGCCCTGCAAGGCAGCCTAAAGCGAGTGAGGAAAGCTGTCGACGGCGACAGGCAGGGTGGCGGGTAACCGCACCAGTTTTGAGTAACCTTAGGGTTTTGGCCTATGCATTATAACATACATGACCTAAGGGCACGATCTATATAAAGGGGCACTTTTGTAAGGGAAAGGGTTGGATTTTGATTGGGATTATTGTTGAATCTTGATCTTTGTTGAGAGACTTATTGTAAAAAGGATCTGCCACTGCGTGCGTAGAGACCTACTGAAGAGAGAAGAGAGTCTGCAGTTGAGTGCGTAGACTGGAACTGTTGTACCCTTCCCATTGATAATATAACAACAGTTTCTGTGGACGTAGCTCCCATCCTGGGGGTGAACCATGTTAAATCATTGTGTTATGTGATTGAATGTGCATTTAATTCTGTTGAATGGTTAAGTTTCTGTTTATAAGTAAATGTATCTTTGCTTCCATATATATTATCCAGAAGAATGAATGATAGGAATAATATGCTAAGTGTTGAGTGCATATGAATGAATGTTGAATGTGGAAGAACTTCTGAACATGATGAATGCATGAATATTGGGTAAACACTTAATTCATCGAATTCTGTATCGTGTGATTCCTTGAAGCATAGCACCGAAAGTGTGCAGTGCATTGTAGTTCATCATATTGCATAAGTTCGTGAAATAAGCAACCTAAAGCACTTGTTGAATGAGTAATTTACACTAAGTAAAAGTATATCAAAGTTGGTTAAGTACCAAAGAGGAAGCACAGTCTTCAGTTGCGCTGTCCTATCGTCGAGTAGCCATTCCAAGCCACGCAGTCCTTGGATTCGCTATTGTATAAGTGTTAACCGCGAAGAAGGTGAACTTTGCGCAGTCCCCAGTTCGTAGCGCGAGTCCTGTAGCGCGTTGCTCGCCAGTCTGTTGAAGTGCGCATCACTCGGTTGTGGAAATCTGATTCCGCAACCTCCCCATAACTTCACCTCAAGTGAGACCTCAGTCTGCTCGCAGACTGTTGCCGAAAGAGCCGGTGAAAAGGGGTTTTTTTGGTTCCCTGAACCACGCAGAACCTGGGTCTATCTAGAAAAACTAAAGAGCAGTATAAGTAGCCAACATATTTATTGGTGATGATAGATCTCTTAATGTTGTAGTATTTATCGAGTCAGCCTTGAGGAGCGCAAAGGTGATCTTTTCCCTATCGAAAAAATTATGGACAGAGAAATACCCTTCTAGTAGGTTCAACCATTTATCTAGGGCATCAACATCAATCTTGCCTTCAAATAAAGGGATATCAAAGTTAACTTGTACCTTGAAGGGAGTCGCATCTTCGAAATGGATGCTCATTGAAGGTGTATTTGCCGCTATTGGCATGCGTCAAAGGATCTGGGCGAAATTATCCATCATATCATTCCTCTGTCGCACGAGGGATTCCTCGAGCAACAACTTGATAGGATCTTCTGCTCCATTGTCTCTATTTTATTCTTCCATGGAAGGCCGTTTGGGGCGGCGAGAGTGATCTTCCCCAAGTGAAACTAGTTCAAGACCCAACTCTCTATATCCTGACCTCGTCGGGGACATGTATTGAGAAACAATCAAAGAGCAGATTGCTCTGATACCACTGCTACGGATTTATGTGGGAATGAAATGAAAGAGAAGATATAGAATATATACAGAGATATATTGCAAAGAACACAGTGGTACAGTAAACACATATTCTATTAAATAGCGGAAATAGAACAGACTGTAAAATAAAACATCTTGAATGGTAGTAGCTATCTCCGAGAAGAGTTGTGGCCGCTGTGCTCATTCGTGCCAAGATGAATACAAAAAGAGGCTGAAAGGGACTATTTATCATAATCATTAGGGAAAGAATCCCAAACATCCAAAAACCTAACCCTAGAAGATGAACCATCACAAAGTTCGCGGCCCCAAGGTGGTTAGTTTAACACTTAACTTCACGGGGTCATAAATTTTGCAGACGATATCCGTTTGGGGAGCTCGGTAGCCCGTTGGAAAGGTCTATCCGAGATTTACAACTATCAAATGGGGCCAAATGCATGTCATTGGAAATCCTTTACCCCCCAAATCGCCAAAAAACTTTCTTTAGGGCCTCAAAATGGCCCTAGAAGTTTAGGAACCAAAAGAGTTGTAGAAAAATTACTAGAAAATTGCCGAAATGGAAAATCGTTTCGAGCCAGTGGAATAGGTGGGTGGCCACCGATATCCATCTATATCATTCCCCCCCCCTTAGGAAGCAATGGTCTCCATTGCGTCAAATCCCTTACCATATATTGAACTGTGTGTTGAGTTGAGCTCCTGGTGCAGCATTTGCTGAAGTTAAAAGGTTGTCCTTCTTTGACATCTCAAAAGGGTTGTAATGGTTCTTGATGGATGCCCTGGAGTTATTCAACAATTTTGGTTGTCGTGCTATCCGTGGTCTGCACCGATGTGGATGATTTATTTCTGGAGGAGCACCTTGAATGCGTGGCCTTTCACTGTAGAGGTACCTGGACATATGATGCTGCAATGAATTTGTGTTCTTCTTGTTTCTGCTGAGTAGAGAGATCATGTACAGAGGTTGTGGATCATGGAGGTCTTGGAACACTTGTCATGTTTGGATGCTTATTTCTTTACCATATGCATGACCCAGAATGTGCTACTGTTCTAATTGCAAGAAGAAGAGAGAGGCTCTATGTACTACAAGGAGAGATAGTTCATGCAAGATCAGGAGGTTGGTTATCAGAATTTGAATCTGAAGGTGAGACAAGTGCACAGATGATACTTTCAGATGAAGAAAGAAACACTGGCAAGAGACTCAGCCAGCATAGAGACATTGATCAGGATCCCGAGTTTCGAGTTGTCTTTCGACATCAGCTCCAAGAGTAAGAGGGAGTTCTTGACAGTGGTCAAGATGATAGTGTTGGGACCTCCCTCATTAAGAGGGAGTGTTAGAAAAGTAACTCAGGAGGTCCCACCATGATTTTGTAATGTTTACATGGTGGGAACCATTTGTTTAACTTTCCTAGGATGTTTTATAATATAAAAGTGACTTTATAATTTTTAAATGACTTCAGTGAAAAGTTAAGTTGTGGGTCCCAAAATATTTTGTGAGCATTAAATAATAAAGTGTATTATTAAATGAGCATTTAATGTGATCCTTTAGATATAATTTATCTCAACCATTGATGAGTTAGTTGAGATTAATTAGTTAGGGTTTTGGGAAAAGAAAAATATAAAATGACATCTAGGGAAGGAGAGAAAACATTATTGAAGTCACATTGTCAATAATTGAAGAGAAAGAGAAATTGATGCATTGAAGAAAGATAGAGTAAGAGAAGATTTCAAACACGGTTTGAGAGCAGTCTGTATAACATGAGCATTATTTTCTGAGCCATAATGTATTTTACACAGTTGAGAGGGCACATTTATTATTTATGGGCCGTATAGTGACTTCCAACACACAAACTGAGGTCAATATAGTCATTAATGAAGGAAACACTGTTTCAGATTGTCTGAACGCATTTCCAGACAGATTTATGTATTTTATTGCAGATCTGGAAAAGTCCGTACAGTCTGTACGAGTTTGACAGAAGAGGAGTAGTAACAGTCTGTACGATTTTGACATAAAGAGAGCAGTAATAGTTCGCATAATTTCTAAAGTTTATGCCGGTCAAATGATGAGATATGTACAACTTGAATGATTGTATTTTGTACTTGAAATAAGAATTTCTCTATTTTTGGGTTGCCTCACAGTTTGTGAGGATTTTCCCTGCCTTAAGCCTAATTTCCGTGTCAACTACTTACAGTAGTATCTACTAGGTTGATTGGTGCTTTCATTTCAGTTTGGTTCCAATTCATTAAATGCATGTGGTGTAGTTGGTTTATTAATAACTCAGTTAAATGCAAAGTCAAGTGTTTCAGCCAAGTGTTTGAAAAAATGTTTCATTGAAGTTGTGCAGTCTGTTATAGAAAATTTACAAAAAGGTTGTCTTTCTTTGACATCTTCAGAGGGTTGTAATGGTTGTTGATGGATGCGTTGGATCTGTTCAACAATTTTGGTTGTCGTGTTATCCCTGGTTTGCACTGGTGTGGATGATTTATTTCTGGAGGAGCACCTTGAATGTGCGGCCTTTCACTGTATAGGTACAGGGAAGTATGATGCTGCAATGAATTTGTATTCTTCCTATATCTACTAAGTAGAGGGATCATGTGCAGAGGTTGTGGATGTATCTGCGATATGATGTTCTCAATTAGTGGAAATTGTGAATAGCGAAAAATTTCCCAGTGTGGGAGATTATCTTCCCACACTGCTTAGTTGGGGTAGGTGCAACTATCTCTAGTATTCGATAGAGTTGTCCTCCCAAAATGACAATGACACTACGGGGTCGTGATTCATATACAACATGACGCTTCCACATATATGGTTGTCCTAAAAGAACATCACATACTTCAAGTGGGGCCAGATCACACAATACCTCATCTTTGAAGGGCTTGATGCCGTATAGTAGGCGACATTGATGACTAACGCAGATACCTCATCCTTGGCTTAGCCAACCAATGGTGTATGGTTGTGGGTGTGGTGTTACTGGTAGCTCCAACTCTTGATGAATTCTGCTGAGATTAGGTTCTTTTGGCTGCTGCAGTCCAAAAAAAAATGTAGGGGAATTCCTTTCACCCACATCTGTGAGTGGAAGAGGCGCTCCTCTTCCTATGACTCTTCAGGTTCCTCTGGTTGAATCTGTGTGGTAGCAACGGTGACACTGGGTTTTGCATCAATGATCCGAACTAAAATTGGAACTGGGATCTGATTATGAAGCTTTGATCTTAGCCACCAATGACTGTTTTGAGTGACATTCATCAGTGTTGTTCTAGGGGATTTTTTGGAACTTGCACCACTTCCCAGTGTCCTTCTTTGTATTTCCGTTACCCTTCTTCACTTGTGGTTGGGACTGGTTTTTCGTGTTCTGCGAGCCAGAGTTTCCCTTCCCCTGCTTCTGTGCAGGTCTGAAGTCATGCTTGTTCTTTTGCTAAAATTTCTACTCAATTTTAACAACATATCGATAGGCAGATCCGAGTGAAGAGATGCCCAGGAAATCCATCTTTGTTCGTATGTACCAGTGTAGGCCATTATGATATTTCAGTACTAGGCGTCGCTCAGAGTCCTTGGTACCCAGCTTTGTGCCCAATGTATGAAAGTTGTTGGTGTACTTCGATACTGTTTGGTCCCTCTCTTGATGCAGAATGGTCCATTTTGTGTACCGGTCATCATAGTTTCCCACAAAGTAATATTGCTCCTTGATGGCATCTATAAAAGAGGACCAAGTGGGATTGGCCTCAAACAATCTAGACTCATCTGATGAGTTTTGCTCACAATAAGTTTCTCACCAATTTTTGACATGGGGGGAATCCTTGAGGAGCGCAAAGTCGATCTTTTCCCTATCGAAAAAATTATGGAGAGAAAAATACCCTTCTAGTAGATTCAACCATTTATCTAGGGAATCAAAATCGATTTGGCCCTCAAATAAAGGGATAGCAAAGTTAACTTGTACCTTGAAGGGAGTCGCATATTTGAAATGGCTGCTCGTTTAAGGTGTATTTTCCGTTGTTGGCATGCGTCGAAGGATCTAGGCGAAATTGTCCATTATCTTGTTTCCTTTGTCGCGCGAGGGATTCCTCGAGCAACAACTTGATAGATATCCTGCTTTGTCGTATCTATTTTCTTCCGCCATGGGAGACCGTTTGGGGCGGCGAGAGTGATCTTCCCCAAGTGAAACTAGATCGAGACCCAAATCTCTATATCCTGACCTCGTCGGGGACATGCACTGAGAAACAATCAAAGAGCAGATTGCTTTGATATCACTGATACAGATTTATGTGGTAACGAAATGAAAGAGCATATACATAATCATATACATAGATATATTGCAAAGAACATAGTGATATAATAAACACATATTCTATTAAATAGCACAAATAGAACAGACTGTAAAATAAAACAGCTTGAATGGTGGTAGCTATCTCTAAGAAGAGATGTGGCCGCTGTGCTCATTCGTGCCAAGCTGAACACAAAAAGAGACCGAAAGGGCCTATTTATCATAAGCATGAGGTAAAGAATCCCAAACATTCAAAAACTTAACCCTAGAAGATGAACCATCATAAAATTTGTGGCCCCAAGGTGGTTAGTTGAACAATCAACTTCCCGGGGTTATAAATTTTGCCTCTGTTTGGGGCGCTCGGTAGTCCTTTGGAAAGGCCTATTCGAGATTTAAAACTTTAGACTACAACTAATTACATGTTGTTGGCAACCACTTGGCCCTCCAAATCGCCAAAAAACATTGTTTAGTGCCTCAAAATGGCCCCGGAAGTTTAGGACCCGAAAAAAACGTAGAAAAATTAGTAGAAAATTGCCGAAATGGGAAACTGTTTCGAGCCAGCAGAATAAGTGGGTGGCCACCGATATCCATTTGGATTATTCCTCCCCCCTTAGGAAGCAATGGTATCCATTGCGTCAAATACCTTATCATATGTCGAACTGTGTGTTGAGTTGAGCTATTGGTGCGACATTTCTGAAGTGAAAAGGCTGTCTTTCTTTCACATATTCAGAGGGTTGTAATGGTTGTTGATGGATGCGCTGGATCTATTCAACAATTTCAGTTGTTTTTTTATCCGTGGTTTGCACCAGTGTGGATGATTTATTTCTGGAGGAGCACCTTGAATGCGTGCCCTTGCACTGTAGAGGTACCTGGACACATGATGCTGCAATGAATTTGTGTTCTTCTTGTTTTTGCTGAGTAGAGGGATCATGTACAGAGGTTCTGGATGTCTATACGATCTGATGTTCTCCTTTAGTGGAAATTGTGAATAGGGAAAATTTCCCAGGGTGGGAGATTATCTTCCTGCACTGCTTGGTTGGGGTAGGTGCAACTATCTCTGGTATCCGATAGAGTTTTCCTCCCAAAGTGACAATGACACTATGGGGTCATGATTCATATACAACATGATGCTTCCACATATATGGATGTCCTAAAAGAACATCACATACTTCAAGTGGGGCCCCATCACACAATACCTCATCTTTTAAGGGCTTGATGCCGTATGGTAGGTGACATTGATGACTAATGTGAATACCTTGTCCTTGGCTTAGCCAACCAATGGTGTATGGTTGCGGGTGTGGTGTTATTGGTAGCTCCAATCTCTTGATGAATTTTGCTGAGATTAGGTTCTTTTGGCTGCCGCTGTCCATAACAAAATGTAGGGGAATTCCCTTCACCCACATCTGTGAGTGGAAGAGGCGCTCCTCTTCTTCTGACTCTTCAGGTTCCTCTGGTTGAATCTGTGTGGTAGCAACAGTGACATTGGGTTATGCATAAATGATTTGATTCCCTCTGTCTGCAATTGTGACATTAAAATATGAATAAGAATCGGAACTGAGAACTGATTATGAAGCTTTGATCTCATCCACCAATGACTATTTTGAGCGACATTCATCAGTGTTGTGCCAGGGGATGTTTTGGAACTTGCACCACTTCCCAGTTTCCTTCTTTATATTTCTGTTACCCTTCTTCACTTGTGGTTGGGATTGGTTTTCCGTGTTCTGCGAGCCAAAGTTTCCCTTCCCTTGCTTCTGCACAGGTCTGAAGTCACGCTTGTTCTTTTGATGAAATTTCTGCTCAATTTTAACAACATATCGATAGGTGGATCGAGATGTCCAAGAAATCCATCTTTGTTCGTATGTACTGCTGTAGGCCATTGCGATATTTCAGTACTAGGTGTCACTCAGAATGCTTGATACCCAACTTTGTGCGCAAGGTATGATAGTTGTTGGTGTACTCTGATACCATTTGGTCCCTCTCTTGACGCATAATGGTCCATTTTGTGTACCGGTCATCATAGTTTCCCACAGAGTAATATTGTTCCTTGATGGCATCTATAAAATAGGCCCAAGTGGGATTGGCCTCAAACAATCTAGACTCGTCTGATGAGTTTTGCTCACAATAAGTTTCCCACCAAATTTTGACATGGGGGGTAGCCTTGAGGAGTGAAAAGGTGATATTTTCCCTATCGAAAAAATTATGGACAGAGAAATACCCTTCTAGTAGATTCAACTGTTTATCTAGGGAATCAACATTGATATGGCCCTCAAATAAAGGGATATCAAAGTTAACTTGTACCTTGAAGGGAGTCACATCTCCGAAATGGCTTCTCGTTGAAGGTGTATTTTCCGTTGTTGGCATGTGTCAAAGGATCTAGGCGAAATTATCCATTATCTCGTTTCCTTTGTCGCGCGAGGGATTCCTCGAGCAACAACTTGATAAGATATCCTGCTTCGTCGTATCTCTTTTCTTCCGCCATGGGAGGCCGTTTGGGGCGGCGAGAGTGATCTTCCCCAAGTGAAACTAGTTCGAGACGCAACTCTCTATATCATGACCTCGTCAGGGACATGCACTGAGAAACAATCAAAGAGCAGATTGCTCTGATACCACTGATACATAGATATATTGCAAAGAACACAGTGATACAATAAACACATATTCTATTAAATAGCGCAAATAGAACAGATTGTAAAATAAATCAACATGAATGGTGGTAGCTATCTCTAAGAAGAGATGTGGTTGATGTGCTCATTCGTGCCAAGTTGAACACAAAAAGAGGCCGAAAGGTCCTATTTACCATAAGCATGAGGGAAAGAATCCCAAACATCCAAAAACCTAACCCTAGAAGATGAACCATCATAAAATTTGCGGCCCCAAGGTGGTTATTTGAAAAGTCAACTTCTCGGGGTCATAACTTTTGCATACGATCTCCGTTTGGGGCGCTTGGTATCCCATTGGAAAGGTCTATCTGATATTTAAAAATTTCGACTAGGACTTGTTGCATGTCGCTGGCAACCATTTGACCCCCCAAATCACCAAAAACCGTTGTTTAGGGCCTCAAAACGGCCCCGAAAGTTTAGGACCCGAAAAAACCGTAGAAAAATTACTAGAAAATTGCCGAAATGAGAAACTGTTTCGAGCCAACGGAATAGGTGGGTGGACACCGATATCCATCTGGATCATTCCTCCCCCCTTAGGAAGAAATGGTCTCCATTACTTCAAATCCCTTATCATATCTCGAACTGTGTGTTGAGTTGAGCTTCTGGTGCGACATTTTCTGAAGTGAAAAGGCTGTATTTCTTTGACATCTTCAGAGGGTTGTAATGGTTGTTGATGGATGAGGTGGAGCTATTCAACAATTTTAGTTGTTGTGTTATCCGTGGTCTACACTGGTGTGGATGATTTATTTCTGGAGGAGCACCTTGAATGCGTGGCCTTGCATTGTAGAGGTACTCGGACATATGATCCTGCAATGAATTTGTGTTCTTCTTGTTTATGCTGAGTAGAGGGATCATGTGCAGAGGTTGTGGATGTCTCTGCGAAATGATGTTCTCCTTTAGTGGAAATTGTGAATAGGGAAAAATTCCCAGTTTGGGAGATTATCTTCCTGCACTGCTTGGTTGGGGTGCAACTATCTTTGGTATCCGATAGAGTTTTCCTCCCAAAGTGACAATGACACTACGAGATCGTGATTCATATACAACATGACGCTTCCACATATATGGATGTCCTAAAAGAACATCACATACTTCAAATGGGGCCACATCACACAATACCTCATCTTTGAAGGTCTTGATGCCGTATGGTAGGTGACATTGATGATTAACACGTATACCTTTTCCTTGGCTTAGCCAACCAATGGTGTATGGTTGTGGGTGTGGTGTTATTGGTAGCTCCAATATCTTGATGACTTGTGCTAATATCAGGTTCTTTTGGCTGCCGCTATCCACAATAAAATGTAGGGGAATTCCCTTCACCCACATCTGTGAGTGGAAGAGGCGCTCCTCTTACTATGACTCTTCAGGTCCCTCTTGTTGAATCCGTGTGGTAGCAAGGGTGACACTGGGTTCTGCATCAATGATCCGCTTCCCTCTCTCTGCAACTGTGACATTAAGATATGAATCAAAATAGGAATTGGGATCTGATTGTGAAGCTCTGATCTCAACCACCAATGACTGTTTTGAGTGACATTTATCAGTGTTGTGCCAGGGGATTTGGTGGAACTCGCACCACTTCCCAGTGTCCTTCTTTGTCTTTCCATTACCCTTCTTCACATGTGATTGGGACTGGTTTTCGTGTTGTGCGAGCCAGAGTTTCCCTTGCCTTGCTTCTGCGCAGGTCCAAAGTCATGCTTCTTCTTTTGCTGAAATTTCTCCTCAATTTTAACAACGTATCGATAGGACAATCTGAGTGAAGAGATGTCCGGGAAATCCATCTATGTTCATATGTACCGGTGTAGGCCATTGTGACATTTCAGTACTAGGTGTCACTCGGAGTCCTTGATACCCAACTTTGTGCGCAAGGTATGAAAGTTGTTGGTGTACTCCGACACCGTTTGGTCCCTCTCTTGACGCAGAATGGTCCATTTTTGTGTACTGGTCATCATAGTTTCCCATAGGGTAATATTGTTTCTTGATGGCATCTATAAAAGAGGCCCAAGTGGGATTGGCCTCAAACAATCCAGACTCGTCTGATGAGTTTTGCACACAATATGTTTCCCACCATTTTTGACATGGGGGCAGCCTTGAGAAGCGCAAAGGTGATCTTTTCCCTTTCAGAAAAATTATGGATAGAGAAATAGCCTTCTAGTAGATTCAACCATTTATATAGGGAATCAACATCGATCTGGCCTTCAAATAAAGGGATATCAAAGTTAACTTGTACCTTGAAGGGAGTCGCATCTCTGAAATTGCTGCTCGTCGAAGGTGTATTTGTCGTTGTTGGCACGCGTCGAAGGATCTGGGAGAAATTATCTATCATCTCGTTCCTCTGTTGTGCGAGGGATTCCTCGAGAAAGAACTTGATAAGGTCTCTTGCTTTTTTGTCTCTCTTTTCTTCCGCCATGGGAGTCTGTTTGGGGCGGCCAGAGTGATCTTCCCCAAGTGAAATTACTTAGAGACCCAACTCTCTATATCCTGACCTCATCGAGGACATGCACCGAGAAATAATCAAAGAGAAGATTGCTCTGATACCACTGATACAAATTTATGTGGGAACAAAATGAAAGAGCAGATACAAAATCATATACAAATATATATTGTAAAGAACACAATGATACAGTAAACACATTTTCTATTAAATAGTGGAAATAGAACAGATTGTAAAATAAAATAGCTTGAATAGTGGTAGCTATCTCTAAGAAGAGATGTGGCCGTTGTGCTCATTCGCGCCAAGATGAATACAAAAAGAGGCCGAAAGGGCCTATTTATCATAAGCATGAGGGAAAGAATCTCAAAACCTATCCCTAGAAGATGAACCGTCATAAAGTTTGCGGCCCCAAGGTGGTTAGTTGAACAGTTAACTTCCCGAGGTCATAACTTTTGCATATGATCTCTGTTTGGGGTGCTCGGTATCCCGTTGGAAAGGTCTATCCAAGATTTAAAACTTCTAAATAGGACCAAATGCATAAATTCAAAAACCAGTAGGCTCCCCAAATCGCCAAAAAACGTTGTTTAGGGTCTCAAAACGGCCCCAGAAGTTTAGGACCTGAAAAAACCGTATAAAAATTACTAGAAAATAATCGAAATGGGAAATTGTTTCGTGCCAGTGGAATAGGTGGGTGGCCACCGATATCCATCTGGATCAGACGGTCAGTTCCATGATGTATTATGTGTTTCAAGAATTTCCTGCAATTTATTGTTAGTCTATCAAATCACTCAGTATGGTAAAGGTAAGACTGTAACATTTACACCTCACCAAGTTTTAATCAAGGATTTCAAAGCTCCTAAGCATGTCCTAACTGCTAGAGTTGTTGATGATATTACTAGGTTGTACATATTCAACAACATTGGGTCATCACCTTTTCCCTCAATTTTTATTGCTCATAGTGATGACTTGAGAAAACTTTGGCATGAGTGATTTAGTCATTTAAACTATTACTCATTGCATCACATGTAATTAGAAAATGGTGACTGGTATTCCTCTCATCTCTTGTAGAAATGGTGTTTGTCCTAGGTGTGTTCTCAACAAACATCATTGGGATATTTTTGAAAAATGTGCCTCTTGGCTTGGTTCAACCCACTTGTAGCTTGTTCACAGTGATTTATATGGTTTGCTTCCTTCTGCTTCTTGTTACACCAAAATGTCATCACCCTTGTGCAAGTGTCGCAAGTGTTGCAAGTGTCGTCATCATGACCTAGTGTCGTCACCATGACCGTTGTGTAAACTCTTTGCTCTGACCCTGTAATATCCCTTTTTCAAATTTTATTAAAATGCCAATTTTTCCACTTTTTCCCCAATTTCGACCTTTGACTAGTTTAACTGTTTTGACCTCCAAATCATCCCAAATGCTCCCAAATCTTCTGTATGAGTGTATTAATGGTATTTAGACTTGAATATCAGGTTCAGGGATGTTTTATGGACCTCCAAATACTGCTGCAAACTTGATTTGTATTCTGATCAATATAGGTAATTTTGACTAGTAATTTGTGCATCAAATCCCCCCCGGGTAACACTGAAAATGGCCTTCCAAATGCCTCCAAACTCCCACAAATTTATGAAAAGAGGTATATAATGTGTTAATTATGTTATTGAAGTCTCATATGCACCATTAATTGATTTTTACTACTGTTCTAACTCTCTCACATTCAACAGCAAAAACCCCCAATTCGACCCTTGGGGAAATGGCACTATTTCATCTCCCAATACAACTAAACTGAGTAAAAATGCTTCAAATGCTCAAGTACAGTACATGAAACTTGTAGAAGACATCCATGGCATTATATTGATCACAAATATATCAGAGAATCATCCATCCATTCGAAATAATCAACATTATAGTGTCATACATCAATGCATTGGGGAAATGGACATTGTTTGCTCATTAATCAATAGTTTTGCATACAACCAGTGGCTATTTCGACCTGAGACTTTCTGAATATGAATAACAGAGGATATGAAGCTATTACAATCATAAATATATAATGAGAAGCTCTCTCAAGAAGCACAAGTGCTCACCAAAAACGCCCTCCCTCAAGGAGCATGAATATGCCTTCAAAACTGGAAACGGTGGAGAGAAAGTGCTGCACTAAACCAAACCATGAAACTTCCTGTAGCTGATACCTGCAAATACAAACTCCATTAAAGCACCATGAAAGACCTGAGTGGCCTCTCCAAACACCAACTTGGATGGGAATCTTTCACCCTCGAAATTGGCTAAGGCAAGAAACTAGTCATCCACTAGCTCTCTCTTCACAAATGCAATTTTTCTCAAATCATCAAAAGCCATTCTCATACTTCATTTCTACATTTTATAACCAACATTAGCCTTCTAAGGGTCGAAATCCTCTCAATATATTCAATAGATTTCCATTTAGGAATTATTCCACATTTGCCACTTGTCTCCTAGTTCCAACCTTCCATCTTCTCCCCAAATTCGATTTTGAGTCTCTTTGGCTTCTCCAACTCCCAAATTCGACTTCCTTGAGCCTATTTTTGGGGCTGACATGTCATAGTGGTCAGATGTCAGAGGTCAGGTCTGCAATTTGTCATATTTGTCATAGATGCTCCATCATTGGTGTCATAGGGGCTAGGGAATCTAGCCCAAGTGTCCACAAACTTCCACTTTGACTCTTTATCTTCCATGGAGGTTACCAATCCTTCCCAATTCGACCTAATATGCTCAATGACATGTGTTATGACTTACCAACTCACCCAAGAGTGTTCACATTCCCATTAATTCGAATTTGCAAAAGAGAGATACCATGTATTATGAAAAATCAAGCTAGTGTGGGTCCCACATCCTCCATATGTCTCCAAAACCATTTGTCACCTATGATTTCTCTTGAATTTCTTTATTCACTATATTTATTAAATACTTGAACCCTTATAATGTCTAAACATCATTTATTTGCTTCCTTATTACCATTCCACATGTGCCCATCCAACCTAGGAAACTAGTAGGATTGATGGGATTGTCTTACTATGAAATTATTGGAATGGGGACATTACAGTCCTCCCCACCCAAGATTGCTTGCCCTCAAGCAATCTCAATTTACCATGCTGCAAACTTGTCCCTCCTCTATCAGGTGGCCTTCCATGAGTAATGTCTCCCATAATATTTCTATTCCGGTGCTTCATGCTGTGGGAAGAAACTACCTGATTCGGATAGGTGTGTTGCCCTCTCACAATCCTTAGTACTCCTTTTGAATCTTGGAATTTCATTTCAGGAATTTTATAATTTACTGTATGCTCTCCTATTGAATACAACCATTGCACTCCCAAAACAACATTAGTATCAGCAATATCAACCACATAAAAACTATCAACAAAAGTATAGTTACCTACGGTGACTTGCAGCTGGGGAATCCATGTTTTGCACTCCATTGTGTTGTGACCGGGAATGACAACTGTGAAGCCATCAAATGGTTCAATAGGTATATTTCTTTTCTCCACCATCTCTGCATCAATGAAGTTATGGGTGGCTCCTCCATCTACCAAAACTGAAGTTCTTTGTCCTTGTACCATACCTTTGCATCGGATAGTATGATAGCGAGGTACTGCTGAAAGTACTGCCATTGTTACTTTGGTGGGAGAGGGATGCTTCACCTCTGGTTTCCCTTCTTCTGCTGTAGTATATCCTTCTTCTTGGGCTGAATTATTTCCTTCTTCCTCCATGCCCCCTTCATATCCCTCATCACAAAATACTTCAATGAATTGGGCCTTTCCTTTAGCACATTTATGTCCAGGTACCCATGGTTGGAAGCATGAGTAACACAATTTCTTCCTTCTGAGCTCTTCCCTGCTTAGTTCCTCTTTCTTATCCTTTCCATATTCATCTTCTTTCCATGTCTTCTTATCAGGTGCATCTCTTTGCCAAGGTTTCTTTTCAATTCTGAAGTCAGGCTTGGGAGGAAATCTCGTTCTAGGAAGCACATTTTGGAGATCCCTAGTCAAGCTCATTGCATCTTTTAATGTAGTTGGCTTGTGGGCTTTGACCAAACCTTTTAAGGGTTCAACCAAACCTTCAGTGAACAGCAATACCAACCTTCCCATAGATACATCAGCCACCTTGACTGATAATTTTTGAAAGTCCAACATATATTCAGTAGGTGTCCCAGTTTGCTTCAATTGAGCTAATTCCTTGAAAGGCAATTCTGGATCTTTTTGTTCAAACCTCTCTAGTACCCTATCAACAAATTCTCCATATGTTTTAACCTGATCATGACCCAAGGTTTTCAAACCATAGAACCACCATTCATTGGCATCTCCTTCCAAATGCAAAATGGCCATTTTTAATGCATCCTCTTCCAACATAGGATTCAGCTGAAAATATACATCCAATTTTTGCACCCAAGTGTTAGCAGAATTTTGAGAAGAACCATCAAAAGTAGGAAGTGACATTTTTCCAATAGCACTATTCAATTCTTTGTTATGGAATGGACTCCTATTGTCTCCCTTCATTTTAATCTTTTGCATAGCATCAATGTAGTCACTGAGTGGTACACCTCTTTTACACTCTTCATTCAAATCATTCCAATCATTTACTAGTTTCTTGTAATCCAATTCAAGATTGGGCTCTTCTTTGGGTGTGAGAAATTTAGGTGCAGTATGCCTTTGTGTGCTTTGAAATTCATCAGGTCTATTATGAGGTCCTGTACTTGAGAAAATATGCTCATTCCCTTTCATCGTTTCCCCTGAGTGTGAACCACTATTATCTCCTATCATCCCTTTGCTTTGAAGCTGGCTAATCAACAATTCAAATCCTTGCAGCAATTTATCACCTATCCTATCCATGTTTGCTGAAAGTTTAGAGAAACATGGATCTAAGGTTGCAATAAGTTCCTCCTTATGTTTTAATTTGTCATCCTCCTCTCTACCCATGGTTTCAGCAAAAGACTCCTCTTCTTCTACTACCTCTTCTTCAACAAAAACCTCTTCAACTACTGGTTCAAAGGGTGGTGGATTATTCTTTTGACTTCTTGTTAGGACCATCAGGTGCCAAGAACATGCTCTGATACCACTTGTAATATCCCTTTTTCAAATTTTATTAAAATGCCAATTTTTCCACTTTTTCCCCAATTTCGACCTTTGACTAGTTTAACTGTTTTGACCTCCAAATCATCCCAAATGCTCCCAAATCTTCTGTATGAGTGTATTAATGGTATTTAGACTTGAATATCAGGTTCAGGGATGTTTTATGGACCTCCAAATACTGCTGCAAACTTGATTTGTATTCTGATCAATATAGGTAATTTTGACTAGTAATTTGTGCATCAAATCCCCCCCGGGTAACACTGAAAATGGCCTTCCAAATGCCTCCAAACTCCCACAAATTTATGAAAAGAGGTATATAATGTGTTAATTATGTTATTGAAGTCTCATATGCACCATTAATTGATTTTTACTACTGTTCTAACTCTCTCACATTCAACAGCAAAAACCCCCAATTCGACCCTTGGGGAAATGGCACTATTTCATCTCCCAATACAACTAAACTGAGTAAAAATGCTTCAAATGCTCAAGTACAGTACATGAAACTTGTAGAAGACATCCATGGCATTATATTGATCACAAATATATCAGAGAATCATCCATCCATTCGAAATAATCAACATTATAGTGTCATACATCAATGCATTGGGGAAATGGACATTGTTTGCTCATTAATCAATAGTTTTGCATACAACCAGTGGCTATTTCGACCTGAGACTTTCTGAATATGAATAACAGAGGATATGAAGCTATTACAATCATAAATATATAATGAGAAGCTCTCTCAAGAAGCACAAGTGCTCACCAAAAACGCCCTCCCTCAAGGAGCATGAATATGCCTTCAAAACTGGAAACGGTGGAGAGAAAGTGCTGCACTAAACCAAACCATGAAACTTCCTGTAGCTGATACCTGCAAATACAAACTCCATTAAAGCACCATGAAAGACCTGAGTGGCCTCTCCAAACACCAACTTGGATGGGAATCTTTCACCCTCGAAATTGGCTAAGGCAAGAAACTAGTCATCCACTAGCTCTCTCTTCACAAATGCAATTTTTCTCAAATCATCAAAAGCCATTCTCATACTTCATTTCTACATTTTATAACCAACATTAGCCTTCTAAGGGTCGAAATCCTCTCAATATATTCAATAGATTTCCATTTAGGAATTATTCCACATTTGCCACTTGTCTCCTAGTTCCAACCTTCCATCTTCTCCCCAAATTCGATTTTGAGTCTCTTTGGCTTCTCCAACTCCCAAATTCGACTTCCTTGAGCCTATTTTTGGGGCTGACATGTCATAGTGGTCAGATGTCAGAGGTCAGGTCTGCAATTTGTCATATTTGTCATAGATGCTCCATCATTGGTGTCATAGGGGCTAGGGAATCTAGCCCAAGTGTCCACAAACTTCCACTTTGACTCTTTATCTTCCATGGAGGTTACCAATCCTTCCCAATTCGACCTAATATGCTCAATGACATGTGTTATGACTTACCAACTCACCCAAGAGTGTTCACATTCCCATTAATTCGAATTTGCAAAAGAGAGATACCATGTATTATGAAAAATCAAGCTAGTGTGGGTCCCACATCCTCCATATGTCTCCAAAACCATTTGTCACCTATGATTTCTCTTGAATTTCTTTATTCACTATATTTATTAAATACTTGAACCCTTATAATGTCTAAACATCATTTATTTGCTTCCTTATTACCATTCCACATGTGCCCATCCAACCTAGGAAACTAGTAGGATTGATGGGATTGTCTTACTATGAAATTATTGGAATGGGGACATTACAGACCCCTAAAATCATTCTGGGATAAAACACATCCAACTGATTGATTTCCCTGCCTAGTTGAACTCTTTGAGTAGGCTGTCGCACTTTGTCTTCCTACAGGGTGAGACAAACCCCCCTCTGTCGCAGTTCTTGGTCAGCTAGGGTGAGACACTGTTGCACTTTGTCTTCCTACAGGGTGCGACAGGCCCCTCTATCGCTCTATGTCCTCTACCAGGGTGCAACGAGGTTGGTTAAATCCTATTTTGGGGAGTCTCGAGGTCTCTCTAGAAGTTTGTTGAGGTGGATACCTATCCCTAGGCTCTAGGTGAGGTGGCATTTCAGTTCCTAACCTAATGGGAGGATCCCTTAACCATCTCCCCCTAATCTTCAACCTACCCTATCTCTTTAGCCCTATATAAACACCCATTCTCTCCATGGGAAGGGAGGAAGGTCTATGGTATCCTTATGTTGGTAGAATCCATATTGATGATTGAGAAGCTTGTACCATCTTGGAGGCTTGGCTTGGACATGTTGGATGGAGGATGTGACGTTGAGGCTTTGGTTGTGGCTTCATCCTTTCTATGTATTCCCACCTTTTAATATAGTTAATATAATCTCTTTCCATTTATGTTGTCTCAATTATGATGTTTATAACTTTCTTCCTCAACTGTTAGTTTAGATGAGTTATTATTTAGATATATTGTACTTCTTGTATCGTTTCCATATTGTCTTGACAGTTCTTGCAGCTGGAGATCTGACGACCGCGGGACTTGGAGCAACAACAAGGAGAAGGATCCACGATCTGAAAGGTACGGTATCTAAGTACTCGATTTGTAATTGATCTAGGGAAGTAGATTCATATTTTGTCCTATTTGTTCTAGACTTACATTATGTTAGGAACCTATGTCAACCCTTCTCTTTACTATGTTAGTATATTGTTGTTGGACGCATATGCTTTGTAAGTCGTCCCGTAGTATTTGTTGATCCGTAGTTTATATTAGCCCATAGTATTGACCCATAGTATTGGACGCATATGCTTTGTAAGTCGTCCTGTAGTATTATATGTCCCATGGTTTTGACTCATAGTATTGGGCATAGACTTAGTATATAAGTGTGTGTTGAGGTCATTGAAGGCACCGTGAAGTTAATTGTATTGAGCTTGCTCAAAGGAGGTTGCCCCCTCGAAGTGGCCCGTGATCAATATAAAAGCGATTCTGTTCTATTATTTCTGATATCTCGTGTATTTGCATTAATTAATTATTGCAGGTACACCACACATTAAGCTAGGGAGATCAGGACTTGAGTTCTCTCTTGGTAGATTGTCTGTCAAACAAATATGGCGACCATACTGGGGATACGAACAGTAGAATTGATTTCATGTATGTTTGATTTCATCTCTTTTGTCTAAGCCATTTCTATCCTTTTTAAGCCTTCCTCCCATCATATCTCTATCATTGAAGAGTTTCTTATGTGTCCTTGATTCCCTTTGGGGTCATCATCAGGCCTCCTACCCTCCTACCTTGGGAGATATCACACTTTTACTGCTCAAAATTCGACTCTCGCACTTGGGTAGTGTCTCCCCTGCGCTCTTGTGTGCCTGTCTCACTTTGTTTGAAGACAGACTACGATAGTGTCGCACTTTTCCTGTGTACTACCTGTGACGGACCCCCTCTGTCGCTCTGTATAGTGAAGTAGGGTGCGAAGACCTCCCCAATTGAGTTTTGACAGTGATTTCCATCATTTTTTTGGGTTTTGGTCTGATTGATTGTGTTCTGTGTGTTGCATATTCCAGTTACAGAACCCCTAGACACAACTTATTTCCTTATTCCTCCATTTTTGGGTCTTTTTGAGATTTGGATCCATGTTTGGCCCCTTGAGTAAAAACTAGTGTTTTGCTTGCCTTTTTAAGCGAAATGGGGGGGGCATGAATCGTGTATCCTACAGTTTTTTTGACCCATTTTAAGGTTGTTGGCACCCCCATAAAATTTTGTGCTTAAATGTCTTCTGACGGCATTAATCATCTTCCGGAAACATTGGCGGTGCAAAATTAAGATATTTCTCCATGACGGGAATTTCAAAGCCTAGTCGAAGAAAAAGAACTGCAGACGTCATGATCGCAAAATAAAGATGGTCCTAAGTATTGGTGAACTAAGTCTTTTCGAGGGGCCTAGAAGATTCTTAACCTAAGTCGAAAATGAAGAAAAAGATTTGATTTAGCCAAGGCCTAAATTTTATGAGAAAAGGCATCGATCTTCAATTTTCTATGGAAATTCTTATACTTTATGAAGGTTTTCAATAAAGCCTAAGTCAAAATGGAACAAAGGGGATTTTGTTTTTATAATGAAACCAAAATCAAGGTATCAACTTTATAAAAAAAAAGGAGGTCTAAAGCTTTAAATTAACTTTTTATAACTTAAGGCTCCTTCTAAATATTTGGTTTAGGCCAAATAAAACAAAAGGTATTAGCGCCCAACACCGAGGGCTCACCACAGGACCGAGTGCCAAGCCTTGAGGGCCCTACATATCTCATATCCTCCATCATCCATGAACCTACCAATTCGTTGTTACTTGGTATATTGTGAAAGCATTAAGGTATATGAAGAATGGGAACCATCCCTTTGTATTGCATGTGGGATAATTCCGCGTCCCTCAATAGCTCGAAATTCAAAATTATAAAGCGGTCGCGGACGAAATACCACGGGAGCACGTGGCACATTATCATTCATCCGCGTCAACGCGAGGTGGTATCATAAACCGCCTTCCGCCCACGCGGAACCACCATTCCCGACGAAGAGAAGCACAATAGCACGTGCTATGTGTTATCAAGTGTTGTGCGCGGTGGGGTATATAAACACCACAATCATTTCCCGCTCAACCAATGTGGGATATATCCCATAAAGAAAATCAAATAGGATAAGTATAACACGTTTTTGAGAAAATGCCTGTTTTAGTCACCATTTTCTAGAAGCTTTTTCCGCCAAACCGAGAGGAATTTTAGGAAACTGAAAGAGGTTTTTCTTCAGCACGGGCCAATCTTCAAAAACCTCTCTCAGTTTTTACACAGGTGTTATGGTTTAAGAGAATCGAAGTCATCTTCACGGGGCAATTTTCCAGAATTTCAGTTTACTGTTTTAGTCATCAACTTCAAAGAGATGGTTCTTCCAAATGAAGATGAATTTTCAGAAACTGAAAGAGGTTTTTCTTCATAACATGCCCAGTTACAAAAACCTCTCTCAAAATGTACACATCTATCTCCATTTGAGATATACAGACAGGTCTTTGAAGCCTATTTTTCAGCAAATTTACTTCCTGAAATAAAAAAAAAATAAGTTGTAACTGTTTCTATTTTTAGAGTTTCAGTTAGGTTTTGAATTCAAGATTAGGTATAGGCCGTCTTTCTATATATTGATATGTAAAAAACATGTAAAGGGTTGGATTTTCTGGGAGGAGAGACCCATTTCGGGTGTTTTGCAGGGTTTTCAGAACTTAATACAGATCTCAGAAATGAGCAGATTTTTCATAAAAGATTCAAGCGTTGTTTAAAAATTGCAGTCTGTACCTTTTCCCTTTCTCTAATCGTGCAAGTTTACTTTCTGCGTTATGCCTTTCATTATGTCATTCTCTTCTATGCTTAGATGAACGTTTATATAGATTGAGATTCATGTTTCTATGCCTCAATTTATTCGCTTCTGAGCATCCATTTATTTCTCTAAAATTAACGGTAGATTCATCTGAAAATTGATGCCTGCTGTTAATGGACTGTCTTTATTTCTTTCCCTATCACCTGCAAAAATCTTATTGACTGTAATAAGACAGCTATCTTGCCTTTGTATGAAAATATTTGTTTGACTGATGGTTGATATTTTTCTGTTTTCTCGACTCCATTGCCCAATGGTATCCTGTTCATGTTGATCTAGCCACCTCATTAAAAAGCCTTAAGTTTTTATTTATTTTACAAATTGGCCCTTGAGTTTCATTGTCAAACTGCTGTCGTGGTGACATTGGATGGCAGATTTGCCGAGAGAGCCCTCTCTGGCTGAAGGAGGCCAACTTTCAGTCTAAAGATTGGTTTGAAATAGGTTACCTCGGGTTTCTTTGATACAGCCCAAGGAAAATCCGAGTGCTAACATTTTTGGCGCCGTTGCCGGGGAACAAGGGTTTCATTTTCCTTGGGTATGAACGACAAAGTTTTCAGTTTTGATTGTTGATGGTGAACAACGGTCAAACATCGGTAAGGTTGTACATCTTTCACCTGGCGACTCCATCTTCAAGAATCCAAATTTCAGTGACTCCATCGGCGGCATGATCCAGAATCAAGTCTTTAAAGAGAACCGACAGACTCCGCTGGGAAATGAGCTCATTGTGAAGACATGGAAAGGCATGATGAAAAGACAAGGTACTCAAGTTTCAGTTTTCTCCAAGACATATTATCCTTTCTTGTAAATCTTTTCCTGTCTTTTCCTAAGCTTGGCAAAAGAATTTCTCATTGTTTACTATATTCGAAAAAAGACCATAGATTTACTCATGTATACCCTTCTTTAGAAACTGAAAATGTGTCTTCATTCTATACATATGATGTCGATCAAGATCTTTTACTTGAACCGCATGGCTGCAAGGATCAGCCTTATGAACCTCATGATACCAAAGCTGATAATACATCCTCTCTACATAGTTCAGTTTCTTCCAATATCCAAAATCGATACCGGCCACTTCACCTACCTCATGTTCTCCATGATTATCCTCCTAAATACCAGAAATACCTTCCTAAATTCGATGGAGAAATCAAAGGCCTTACTGCTGAGAAACATCTTCAAGGTTTTGAAAATTTTCTGGATCTGTTTGAAGTGGATCAGGATGATGTTTGTATGAGGATTTTTGCTCAAACTTTCCAGGGAGATGTGAAGAAATGGTTTCGCCATTTACAGCCAGAGTCTATAGACACATGGCAGGAATTTTCTGATGTCTTCTTGAAGTTTTGGGGTAAGAGGAGGTCATGGGACTTAGTCCTTTCAGAATTTTACTCTATGAGGGTGCAGGAAGGGGAATCCTTATCCAGTTTCAACAGGAGGTTTGCCAGCGCCTATTATGATATACCGAAAGAAATTCAGCCCTTAGAGAATGCTGCCAAGTTACATTATGTATCTATTTTTCATTCTGATTTCTCTTTTCTTCTCTTGGAAAGAAAGTCCTCCAGCTTACAACATATGTTTGTTGATGCTTTAGAAGTTGAAGATAATCTTAGAATGTCCAGGAAATTATCGAACAAAGAAAATAATGAGAGGATTAAAGAAGAAGGTGGGTTCGAAGAGAAGTATAGACAAGGAGAAATGGATTGGCATTCCAGTGGTTCCCATAACAAACAAAGAGATGATCAGCCGGATGATGTGCCAGAAGAAGGTAACTCTGACTTGTTTTATGTCGATTACAATCAGCCTGCTAAAATTTCTGTTAGTGAGGGTTTTAAAGAAAATTTCAGTCCACCTAAATTTGATGTGTACGAAGAAGATTGCTTGGGTATGGCACCGACTGAAAACTTTATAAGTCCCAGGGCAGTTAGTGAAGAAAATTTGATCACTATTCATGATCAAACCTCTGAAAATCAACATGCTGAAAGTGATTGTCTACCCCTCTGTTATGCTTCATTCGAATTGATAAAACAAAAAATTAAGGCTTCTAATCAAAAACAGAAATCTATGATGGAGAGCTCCATAAACTTTTTTGAAAGTGGAATTAAAGAGGAAGAGGAACAAATATGTCATCGATCCCAAAGAGCTGGAGTTTGCCATAGGGTAGAAAAGTGCCAAACAGAAAACCAGGTCTCCATTTCGCATTCAGAAATTCTGTATCAAGAAGAATCTGTTGCACTTGATGTCATTGAAAAATTTAATGATGGTTCTGCTGTTTTTGATGAAGAAGGGCAAGTTTTAAATTCCGAATTTTCAAATGAAATTGGTGATGGCCTTTGTATCTTTTCTCCTGAGCCGGATAAGAATTTTCTTCAAACTTGTCAGTGGTCGTCTAATTCAGAAGAAGGTCAGATAAGTTTCTCTCCATGTGACATTATTTCAGAAGCTGTGGGTCTAGAGGACTTTATTTTATTTGATTCACTTAAAAAACAATACATCAGTACTTCTCTCGGAATACAAGAAACAAATCTGAATCTAAACACTGACAGTCATAACGATCCTTTGAAAGAACCTATTTATGATGATGATTCTCCACCACGGGATCAGCTATTAGACATCATTTCTTTCTGTCAAGAAGATAGGATTGACATGATTAATGATCTTGAAGGATGTTTGTTGTTTGAAGATGTTTTGGATAATGATGTGGATAAGTATAAAGATGGGATAGATGACATACCAAAAAGGGAACCAGAGATGCTCACGCTTGAGGAAGATCCAGTCAACACTCAGGTATTAGAATATCATGCCCCCCTATGCACTCTCATCAATCCACAGTTGAGTAGTCTTGCAGGTCAATTGGAAAGAGATATTTCCATTCTTGTTGAATCTCAAGACGAGATAATATTTCAAACATTTGAAGATCCTTATGCTAATTTACTACAGTCTAAGGGGAAGATGAATTTTCTTACATTTGTGGGACATGAACTCATTATCAGAGAATGTTTGGAGTGGTTTGTTTTATGTCTTCTTTACTCACTCAAAAGGAATGCAAGCCATAGTCGAGCCGATGGTCAGTTATTAGATTGGCTTCATTGGCACTTTTGTGTCATTTGATTTAGCAGTCACGTTTCAGCAGAGTAGGGTAGGTAGGAGGAATAAGTTTGCCCGTCAAACATTTTTTCAGTATGTACAACATTGTTTTCAGTTTAATTCCAGCATGTATGTTTCAGTGTTCAGCAGTTATCGGTTTTCAGCTACAGTTTTTGGATACAGGATGCAGGATACAGGTTACAGGTTGCAGTTGTCAAGGTTGGGAGCCGCCCAATGGTCAGGCACATGGTCTACGTTGTTCTTTGCTGCCTCGCTGGGAGGACAGCATCCCCAGTAGGAGCCAGTTGTTGGCACCCCATAAAATTTTGTGCTTAAATGTCTTCTGACGGCATTAATCATCTTCCGGAAACATTGGCGGTGCAAAATTAAGATATTTCTCCATGACGGGAATTTCAAAGCCTAGTCGAAGAAAAAGAACTGCAGACGTCATGATCGCAAAATAAAGATGGTCCTAAGTATTGGTGAACTAAGTCTTTTCGAGGGGCCTAGAAGATTCTTAACCTAAGTCGAAAATGAAGAAAAAGATTTGATTTAGCCAAGGCCTAAATTTTATGAGAAAAGGGATCGATCTTCAATTTTCTATGGAAATTCTTATACTTTATGAAGGTTTTCAATAAAGCCTAAGTCAAAATGGAACAAAGGGGATTTTGTTTTTATAATGAAACCAAAATCAAGGTATCAACTTTATAAAAACAAAGGAGGTCTAAAGCTTTAAATTAACTTTTTATAACTTAAGGCTCCTTCTAAATATTTGGTTTAGGCCAAATAAAACAAAAGGTATTAGCGCCCAACACCGAGGGCTCACCACAGGACCGAGTGCCAAGCCTTGAGGGCCCTACATATCTCATATCCTCCATCATCCATGAACCTACCAATTCGTTGTTACTTGGTATATTGTGAAAGCATTAAGGTATATGAAGAATGGGAACCATCCCTTTGTATTGCATGTGGGATAATTCCGCGTCCCTCAATAGCTCGAAATTCAAAATTATAAAGCGGGTCGCGGACGAAATACCACGGGAGCACGTGACACATTATCATTCATCCGCGTCAACGCGAGGTGGTATCATAAACCGCCTTCCGCCCACGCGGAACCACCATTCCCGACGAAGAGAAGCACAATAGCACGTGCTATGTGTTATCAAGTGTTGTGCGCGGTGGGGTATATAAACACCACAATCATTTCCCGCTCAACCAATGTGGGATATATCCCATAAAGAAAATCAAATAGGATAAGGATAACACGTTTTTGAGAAAATGCCTGTTTTAGTCACCATTTTCTAGAAGATTTTTCCGCCAAACTGAGAGGAATTTTAGGAAACTGAAAGAGGTTTTTCTTCAGTACGGGCCAATATTCAAAAACCTCTCTCAGTTTTTACACAGGTGTTATGGTTTAAGAGAATCGAAGTCATCTTCACGGGGCAATTTTCCAGAATTTCAGTTTACTGTTTTAGTCATCAACTTCAAAGAGCTGGTTCTTCCAAATGAAGATGAATTTTCAGAAACTGAAAGAGGTTTTTCTTCATAACATGCCCAGTTACAAAAACCTCTCTCAAAATGTACACAGCTATCTCCATTTGAGATATACAGCCAGGTCTTTGAAGCCTATTTTTCAGCAAATTTACTTCCTGAAATAAAAAAAAAATAAGTTGTAACTGTTTCTATTTTTAGAGTTTCAGTTAGGTTTTGAATTCAAGATTAGGTATAGGCCGTCTTTCTATATATTGATATGTAAAAAACATGTAAAGGGTTGGATTTTCTGGGAGGAGAGACCCATTTCGGGTGTTTTGCAGGGTTTTCAGAACTTAATACAGATCTCAGAAATGAGCAGATTTTTCATAAAAGATTCAAGCGTTGTTTAAAAATTGCAGTCTGTACCTTTTCCCTTTCTCTAATCGTGCAAGTTTACTTTCTGCGTTATGCCTTTCATTATGTCATTCTCTTCTATGCTTAGATGAACGTTTATATAGATTGAGATTCATGTTTCTATGCCTCAATTTATTCGCTTCTGAGCATCCATTTATTTCTCTAAAATTAACGGTAGATTCATCTGAAAATTGATGCCTGCTGTTAATGGACTGTCTTTATTTCTTTCCCTATCACCTGCAAAAATCTTATTGACTGTAATAAGACAGCTATCTTGCCTTTGTATGAAAATATTTGTTTGACTGATGGTTGATATTTTTCTGTTTTCTCGACTCCATTGCCCAATGGTATCCTGTTCATGTTGATCTAGCCACCTCATTAAAAAGCCTTAAGTTTTTATTTATTTTACAAATTGGCCCTTGAGTTTCATTGTCAAACTGCTGTCGTGGTGACATTGGATGGCAGATTTGCCGAGAGAGCCCTCTCTGGCTGAAGGAGGCCAACTTTCAGTCTAAAGATTGGTTTGAAATAGGTTACCTCGGGTTTCTTTGATACAGCCCAAGGAAAATCCGAGTGCTAACAAAGGTTTTGAGATAATTTTTTGTTCGGTGTGATTGGCTTGTTTTAAAGACTTGAAAAGTGTGGGATATCCATGTCTTTTTGAGCCTCTCTTTCTTGGGTTGTGCATCTTATTTCCTTTACATCCTATCTAATGATTATTTGGAAAGATTGATTCTTTGTCTCCACTTTAGTTCAAAGATAAGCTTGATTTTGTCACTCTTTTGCTATATTCATGAAATTGGAAAACATAAGTATTCTTCTTACTTTAATTTGATCATTTCAAATTCTTGGTCTCACACTCATAAGAAGAAGAAAGGCTTGTTTCAGATTTGTGTGCATTTGAGTTAGATAAGATTGTTAAGTGCTTTTCTTTGTCTTGGGTTTGATTGGAAATATTTATGGAATTTTTCTTTCCGTATATTAGATGTGTCTTTTTCAAGTGTAAAAAGATAGGAAATGGATTAGAATTATTACATTTGGTATATTTTGAGCCTTTCTTGTGTGCCTTTGAGTTGTTTGGGTGCTTGTCGTTTTTCTTTGGGAATTTCTGAATGATTAGAGTGCTGTAGATATTCTCTCACTTTCTGTATAAAGATATGAAAAGCATTTAGCTATGAAATTCCAATTTTGGTACATGCATTTGAAAATTGAAAGTGCTTCATTATTTTGTCCTATACATTGTTAAGATTTGTCCCATCTTTCATCTTCTTTGCACTTTTTGGCTTATTATTGCATAAAGTTAGAGTTATTGCATTCTAGATAGGAATTCTTATTTTCATTACTACTTAACATCATTTTGATCATAAAAGAGAAAAATATATCTCCTTACCTTAAGTAGGTTTCATCGAAGACAAAGGAAAATGTGCATTGTCATGTAGTTAGGATTTGCATTATTTTTACATTTCCTGTCTACACCTCATGCATCCACCTAACCGCACAAGATAAAATTAATGCTAGCTTAGGTTAAAATCATTTAGTAACTTTGTAAGTTATAGACATGTTCCGACGTCTTTAAGTGTGACAGCTATCGTTATTTTCCAGCACTCTATTCCGGGGGTATTGTAGTCTTCCACATACTTATCGGTATATCGAAGCTCTATCACGTACCAACCAGGTATATCGAAGCTCTTTCACATACCCACCAAGTAATTCACGTACTTGGTGTATATCGAAAGGTGTTTCGTGTACTTGGCGTATATAGAAAGGTGTTTCACGTACTCGGTAGTATATAGGAAGGTCTCATGCGATATGGTTGTGCATTAGATAACATCACTACAGATTTGAGCTCCCACATACCTAGTGTATATCCGGAGACACTCCTAGGATTCCTGTGACCAACTAAGTTTACCATTTGGTCGTCTTGGCATCGCAATACACCGAGAACAACACTCGGGGACATTACTACGCATGTTCCATCTAGGTAGTCAGGTATTCAGGCAAGGATACGGTCCCAATCCTCCTTGTCACATTTTACTGTTGGACCCTGCAGTATATAGCGAGTTGTGGCGTCTTGACAATCCTGTAAGGATCTTGACTGTTTATCCACTCCTATTCACACAGTTTGCTTGTTGCTTTTAGACTTGAGTAGTGTTTTATTTGTGTGGTACTTTAGAGACTCTTAGGGAGTATAGATATGGAAGATTCTTTCGGGACTACCAACCAAGAGACCCCTTTCCAGGGTATTCCATTTGTTATTCCCCCTTGTGGAACTGTTGGTCCTCCATTTATGGCTATGTTGAGTCTTCCTGGATTGACGATAGGATTACCAGTATGGTTATTCTCCAATCCAGTTACACCAAGTGCACCAATCGTGTCGAACCTAGGTCCTTCACCACATGAGCATCAATCTCATGGTGACCCTTCTCCTTCTTTGTTGAAATTTGAATCAGCTTCCATCTCTTCCTCTTCTCCTACTGAAAAATCTGATGTTAGTAAGAAGGTGGGTGAGAAGAAGAAGAAAGGGAAGACTAAGAAGAAGATACTAAGCAGAAGGTCACAACCCCAGCCACTGATCATCACAATGGGGACTCACCAGCCACTAATCATCATGCTGAGGGCAACGATACACCTGTTTCAAATTTGCGTAAACCGAAATTCCCTTGCAATATTTGTAAAGGGTCCCATTTTCTTAAGAGATGCCCTGGTATCTCCAAGGTCTTAGAAATATGGTCATGTTCTGAACATCCCTCATCATCAGTCTCTGGACATCATACTGATGACACCCCATCAACTAGTGACATTGTAGTTAAGGGTCAGAAGGGTAGAGTTGCAGACCCTTGTTGGTTATGCAAGGGCATGCACCGTACTTACCTTTGTCCTCGTATGGATGAAGCTTCACAATTGTTAGAAGACATAGACACATCCCATAAACACCTTCCAACAAAGTATTGTAGGTTGTCCCCTGATCCTACATTGGTTGATAGGGTGGTCAATCCGACCCCACCCTAGGTTGACCCCACTCTTTCATCAGAGAGTGAAAACGAAGTAGTCGATTCAACAACATTTTTGATCGACCCCATTACCCCCTTGAGGGATGATACCCAAGTGGTTAATCAAGTTTCGTTATTAGTTGATCCCACTCCTCCCATGACGAGTGAAATCCAAGTGATTAATCGAGCTTCATCTTTGGTTGATCCCACTCCTCCTTTGAAGAGTGAAACACAAACGGTAGATCCAGTTTTATACTCGGTCCACCCGACTCTTTCATTGGAAAATGCCCAGATTGAAGCAGTCAACATCGCAGAGTCTTCATCGTATCCCGCTTTTCCAACTAAAAGCGATTTAGAAACCGCTGATATTTTTCTGGTCGGTTCAGACAGTTATAGGCAAGGATAAGTCTCGTCCACAGAGCCTCCTCCAAGTACTGAGGTTATTTCATTTGATTGGAATAGTCTAGCAGAATCTCGTCTCCCCTCAGATGTTCCTTTCCAAATATCTGTAGGTGTTCTGATGAAGAAATATTTCGCACTATAGTTGACGAGGAAGCTTCTATTAGTATTCTATCCTCAACTGCTTGGCAAATGATAGGGTCTCCTCAGCTTGTGCCGGTTACTGGCTAGATTTTGGCTTTCAATAGAAGGCCTACTAGACCCTTAGGGATTCTTTCGCGGTTACCTATCACCCTGGGAGGTAAAACTATTTATGTTGATGTCATGGTTGTCCAAGGTCCTTTAGATTTCAATCTGCTCCTTGGACGTGATTATGTCTATGCTATGAAAGTCGTAGTGTCCACACTCTTTCAAGTGATGTATTTTCCCTATGATGGGAGGATTGTGACCATTGATCAGCTTTCCTTCATGACACCCAATCATCGCATGACTTCCATTCAACAAAATTCCTTGAACGCTCCGCACGTATTAGTGGTTTCTTCCCTTAAACTTGAGGGGCATATCTCCAGCATATGGGCATCATGCTCGAGTAGTTCCCCTAGCTTATTATGCTGGGGGGAACTTCACCAACCTTTGGTCATCATGTTGGGTAATTTCCAAGCAAAGTTTCCTTTTTGGTTTCAAGCTTGTGTAAAAATGAAACCATTTCCAAGCAAAGTTTTCCTTTTGGTTTCAAGCTTGTGTAAAAATGAAACCATCCCCAAGCATAGTTTACCTTTAGTTTCAAGCATGTGTAAAAATGAAACCATTTCTGAGCATAGTTATTTTCCTGTGTCAAGCTCGTTAAAAAATGAAACAGTACCCAATGAGCATGGTTCTATTCCTGTGTCAAGCTCGTTAAAAAATGAAACAATATCCTGTGAGCATAGTTTTATTCCCTTTCAAGCTCATTAAAAAATGAAATGACCCTTTTTGGAGCAGAGTTTACCTTTGGCTTCAAGCTCGTTAAAAAATGAAACCAATAGTTTGAGCAGAGTTTACCTTTGGATTCAAGCTCGTTAAAAAATGAAACCAGTAGTTTGAGCAGAGTTTACCTTTGGCTTCAAGCTCGTTAAAAAATGAAACCAATAGTTTGAGCAAAGTTTACCTTTGGCTTCAAGCTCGTTAAAAAATGAAACGAGTAGTTTGAGCATAGTTCCCTTTCTATGTCAAGCTCATTAAAAAATGAATAGGTTCTCTGAGCATAGTTCCCTTTCTGTGTCAAGCTCATTAAAAATGAAATAGGTCTTATGAACATAGTTCCCTTTCTGTGTCAAGCTCGTTAAAAAATGAAACAGGTCTTATGAGCATAGTTCCCTTTCTATGTCAAGCTCGTTAAAAAATGAAATAGGTTCCCCTGAGCATAGTTCCCTTTCTATGTCAAGCTCGTTAAAAAATGAAATAGGTCCCCTGAGCATAGTTCCCTTTCTATGCCAAGCTTGTTAAAAAATGAAATAGGTTCCCCTGAGCATAGTTCCCTTTCTATGTCAAGCTCGTTAAAAAATGAAATAGGTTCTATGAGCATAGTTCCCTTTCTATGTCAAGCTTGTTAAAAAATGAAACAGGTCTTACGAGCATAGTTCCCTTTCTATGTCAAGCTCGTTAAAAAATGAAATAGATTCCTATGAGCATAGTTCCCTTTCTATGTCAAGGTCGTTAAAAAATGAAATAGGTTCCCATCAGCACGGTTCTTTTCCTGTGTCAAGCTCATTAGAAAATGAAACAGACCCTTTCCCTTTGAGTCGAGTCTTCTCGTTCACTTAGTACCTGAACCTTCTTTTCATCCGCCTATGCCTTAGGCGAATGAAATGAAGCTTGGGGGGCATGTCTTCAACCTTTGTACGCCATGTTGAAGTCAACTCGATCGCCTCTCCACACCATGTTGGAGTTAAGTCACTTACTTCTAGCAATCATGCTGGGGGCATGTGCCAACCTTTGGATTTCATGACGGGAAGAAATCCACCAATGGGAATACTTTTCAAGCATACTTTATTTTTGGGTTTTGAGCTCGCTAAACCATGAAAATAATCCCGAGCATAGTTCATTTTTCTGTTACAAGCTCCTTAACAAATGAAGCAGACATCATGAGCATTCTTTTCACTTGTCTTCGAGCTCATTAAAAACAGTAAGATGGTTTTTGAGCTTACTTTTCACTTTTTTCGTGCTTTGGTTAAAACATGAAAAGTGGTTTTGAGCTTACTTTTTACTTTTTCGTGCTCTAGTTCAACTATGAAAAAGATTCTGAGTGCTTTTGATACCATTATCGCACTCGTTAAAAAATTGAGTAAAAAGGTGTGTCTAACGAGTGTAGGTTTATCACTTTATCTGACCTCGCTAGACTATTTACGGAAAAGGAACTATGTTGAGTTTACTTTTTCCTTTGTCGTACTTGGTTATCAACCATGAAAAAGTTGTTCATGGAGTCCTCTTTAAACTCTTTTAAGACTCCCTAAATAGGAAAAGATTGCCAAGTGAACTTGATGCGTTCATGCTTGTAAAAGGATTTGAATGGTCGTCTCCCTGGTGATAGTTTACCCCATTTTCAGATCAGGGGGCACTAGTTACGAAAAATGAATACTCCAACCAATCATGATTGAAAGAGTCCTCTCTCGCATTGTTTTACCCTTTTTCGGGCGAAGAGGGTAACCTTACGAAAAAGGACCTTTGGAGTCTTCTTTAGTTCTTTTCAGACTCTCTAAACATGAAATGACGACCGAGTTTTCCTTCTCTGGACTCGTTAAAACTCAACACGGAAGGGCCCGTTATGGGACGAACCCCTCCTTTTCCAGGTTCGTAAAACATGTGGAATTGGACTCATATATGAGATGATCTATACCGAGCATCTGGTTACCCTCATCAAGCTCGTAAAAAACACATGAGGTACTCATTAATAATGATGAGGAAAAAGGGAAGATTTTGTGTTACATCTTAATTACGGTAGTACGTAGTCACTCTTGAAAATGGCACTAGTTTTCATTTCCATTCAGTACTTGGGTAATCCGTTTGTCTCCGAGTCCTATCAATTCCGTGAGCCTTGTCACTCCTTTGGGTCGTCCAAAGAATGCTTCCATCATCAGTTACATTAGGGGTTGGTATAATTCTTGTCATGTAAATACAGGCAAGTCATGCCATGCCCATGTTCAAGAGACATTTGTTATTAATTATCTGTAGTCAATACACCTTCAATCATGTCGGTCTACTCTGAGTCAGTATTGCGTGTTACTGTACCATCCAATCTACTCCAAACATCTGTTTTCGTGTTTCGTGTCGATGATGAAGGATTCATCATGGCCCTCCTTCGACGGATTTCATCCTTGTTGACGTCAACACATCATCCGAGGATTGAATCTAGAAACCAACCAAGTACCTTGGGCCCGCATGCCTCAATGGAAGGTTACCTCGCTTTCGACATGAGTTTACATCATTTACTGTTGATTGAAATATTTCATCATCCGTTTGACTTCAACTCATTTATTCACGCTTGGGGATATGTACTATGATACCTTGGGAATCATTGACATCAATGGTGATTTACCTCGCACTTGTTAACGGTATACATTAATGACCGGTAATCAAGTGGTTTCTACCATGTTCGACTCCAAAACATTGTAATCGCATGGATAGATTCGTATCATTGTGGGTTCGACTTGAAGACCCTGGGGAAGTCATATTGTACCCAGGTTGCGATGGAGATTGTTTGAGTTATATTACACGGATACACTTTGTATTGGTCGTGGCTATGTTATCATCTCATCATGGATCTACGATTGTGTCTAGTAGCCATGATTGTGTTCGGTTGGTCTTTACTATCATGGATCTACAGTGTATTGGTCGGCAGCCATGTTTTGTGAGACTTGTGGATCTCATGTCATTTCTGCAGCAACTCCTTCCAACCAGCAAATCCTTGCCATTTTTCTTACTACAAAGCATTTCACTTGTCTCATTTTGTCAACTTCATGCTTTGGGGGGCATTCTGTTACACCAAAATGTCATCACCTTTGTGAAAGTGTCGCAAGTGTTGCAAGTGTCATCATCATGACCTAGTGTCGTCACCATGACCATTGTGTAAACTCTTTGCTCTGACCCCTAAACTCATTCTGGGCTAAAACACATCCAACTGAGAGCTTTCCGTGCCTAGTTGACCTCTTTGAGTAGGCTGTCGCACTTTTTCTTCCTACAGGGTGAGACAGACCCCCTCTGTTGCAGTTCTTGGTCAGCTAGGGTGAGACATTGTCGCACTTTGTCTTCCTATAGGGTGTGATAGGCCCCTTTGTCTCTCTGTGTCCTCTACCAGGGTGCGATGAGGTTGGCTTGGACATGTTGGATGGAGGATGTGACGTTGAGGCTTTGGTTGTAGCTTCATCCTTTCTATGTATTCCCACCTTTTAATACAGTTAATATAATCTCTTTCCATGAATGTTGTCTCATTGATGATGTTTAGAACTTTCTTCCTCAACTATTAGTTTAGATCAGTTATTGTTTAGATATATTGTACTGCTTGTATCGTTTCCATATTGTCTTGACAGGTCTTGCAGTGGGAGATCTGACGACCGTGGGACTTGGAGAAACAACAAGGAGAAGGATCCACGATCTAAAAGGTACGATATCTAAGTACTCGATCTGTAATTGATCTAGGGAAGTAGATTCATATTCTGTCCTATTTTTTCTAGATTTACATTAAGCTAGGGAGATTAGGCCTCGAGTCCGCTCTTGGTAGATTGTCCGTCAAACACTTCTTTCTTTAGCTTCAAGTATTTCTTAAATTACATTGATGACTTCTCTAGATACACTTACTTTTAGTTCTTAAAACTTAAGAGTGAAGTTTTTGCCAAGTTTTCTCCCTACAAGGCCCTTGTAGAGAAACAATTTAGACATCAAATACACAAGTTAAGAACATATAATGGAGGTGAATATGTAAACAAAATTTTTACTGCTTACTGCATTGCATAGGGAATTCAAATGCAACATCCTATTCCATATACATCACAACAAAATTGTGTTGTTGAGAGAAAGAATCACACATTAAAAGAAATGGCTAATTGTTTACTCCAAGCGAAGGGACAATGTCTTCAATTTTGGGTTGAAGCAATTAATTGTGAAAATTACATAATTAATCACACTCCCACCAAGGATCTCAAAGATATAACAACGAAAGAAGCATGGAGTAATATTAAACTAGATATGATCCACTTCGGTGTGTTTGGTAGTGAAGCATGGTCTCATATTCCTGATGAGAAATAGAAAGCATTGCAACCTAAAAGTGAAAAGTGCATATTTGTTGGATATTATGAATATGTAAAAGGTAATCGACTTCTTCAACCACATTCCAATGATATAATTATTAGAAGAGATTTTAAATTTGATGAAAATATCTCGACATATGAGCCTAAGTCGACGTTTGTGCCATATGTGGCCTGTGAGCCATCTTCGATGCTCGTGACAACTTCTACTCCCAACTTTCTTGATAGTGTTCCTAATTCAACTTATTCTTCTGATGATGATAGCAAGGATGAAATTCCACCTCCACCTACTCATTTTAATCCAATTTCACCATCACAACAACGTCCTAAATGGGTCTATACAATATGTGAAGCAGCTAGTGATCTTGCAGGTGAACCTAGAGGTCAACGCCGAACAATTTCTCATTTCCAAGGAGCCTCTTATCCTTTCGATCAAGTTTTAGAGAATCATGATCCAAATACATTTGCAGAAGCTTTAGGCCATCTAGATTGGGATGCCTATATGGATGAAGAATTTCCTTCCTTAATGGCGAACGATACTTGGGATCTTGTACCTGTTCCGAAAGGAAGAAAACTTGTCAAATGTAAATGGGTATATCCAAATTAGTATGCATCCAATGGAAGTGTTGAAACACTTAAGGAAAATTAAGTTGCCAAAGGATTTTTTCAAGTTGAATGAATTCACTACAATGAAACCTTTACCCCTGTTGGGAAAATGAATTCAATCCTTCTTGTTCTTTCCCTTGGTTCTTCACATAAATGGGAGTTCCATGAAATAGATATAAGTCCAACTTATTACATGGGGATTTCTAGGGATAAATTTACATGGGACAACCTATTGGCCATGTTCATAATATATCTAGCCTTGTCTGTCACCTTAAGAAATATTTATATGGCCTTAACCAAGCTCCTCCAACTTGACATGCCAAAATGGATAGATTTATCCTTGACACTGGCTTTTCTATATGCCATTCTGACCATAACGTCTATACAAAGAAAGTAGAAAACCATCTCATAATCCTTGTTCTTTATGTTGATGACCTTATTCTTATTGGTAGTGACCATAAAATTTTAACCCACATGAAATCAATCCTTCAGAAGAACTATGAAATGACAAACTAAGGAAATTTGCATTATTTTCTTAGATTCCAAGTCCTGCAACCCAAATAATGAATATTTCTTTCTCAATCTAAGTATGCATGTGACCTTCTTCATCAATTTCACATGGATGATTGCAAGCCAATCCCATCTCCCTTCCAGTCAACGGTCAAAATTTCTACCACTGGCACTTCACCTGAAGTAGATGCCACCTTGTATTGTTAGCTAGTTGGTAGTCTCTTATACTTGATTCATAATCAACCAGATATTTCCTTTGTTGTTGGTATTCTTTCCTACTATATGAAAACATCCCATGAAATCCATTGAAAAGAAACAAAAAAGATACTTTGGTATATTTGGGGTATAGTTCAATCTGGGATTCACTACAGTTCAGGGGGGATTCCTTTGTTGGTTGGTTTCACTGATTTAGATTGGGATGATGACCTTGATGATTAGAAGTTTATTATAGGTTATGTTTTTATTCTTGGTTTTAGAATTGTCTTGTGGGTCTATAAGAAAAACCAAGGTCTTTCTATTTCTTCAGTAGAAGCATACTATCGAACCACATTTAATGCAAGTAAGGAAGCTTTCTGGATTCGACAGATCCTTTCAGAGTTTGGATTCGAGCAACAACATCTGAATACTCTTTGGTGTGACAATAAGAGTTTCATCAAGCTTGTCAAATATCTAGTTCAACATCAACCCATCAAATACATAGAGTTGCATATGCACTTCATCAATAAGGTTATTCACAAACACATTCTTGAAGTTCTCTTTTTCCCTACAAATGATCAAGTTGCAGACATCTTCACAAAGTCTCTTACAAAAGCGATTTTTTCTAGACTTTGATATATGCTAGTAGTTTAGGATTTTTTCATTAAGGGAGGATAGGATCTAATGCCTCCCTCCTTCTCTTATAGTGTCACCTTTGTAAATCCTTCAATCCTATCCCAAGTTGTTCTTAAGGGGGGATGTTAGGATAGTATGGGACATGGTATAATGTATCTTTAGGTAAATTGTGTGTTTTTAGTATGCACTAGTATGCATTTGTACTTGTATAATATGATAGTCACGATATGTTATAGACATAGAGTTATATGATGGTTCATTCTTACCTCAATCTTAACGACCATTGATTTGTGGCTTAACACCTGATTGGTCCATGATCTCTATTTAAAGAGCATTGAGGGTCATTTGCTTGATGATTGATTTTGAGAAAATTATTGTAACCATTCTTTTCTTTTGCATAATAATATTGCCTCAAGTAGGTATTTGGCTGGGGCTGTGGACATTTTCCCTCTTCAAGGGATTTATCCATGTAAAAACGAGGTGTGTCGATTTGTGATTTATTTGTGTGAGCGACTACTCAAGGTGTTCAATATTTTTGAAATATAAGGTGTTAGTCGAACAAAATATAGGGCACTTAATGGTTAGTTACCTCAAAATCATCGAGAAGCACACATACAACATACCATACATTGCTTTCAAGTTGTATAGTAACATTGTTGTCCTTGGTTGGGTAGACTTTGACCCATGTCCAAAGAGAGGGGTGGTGGAAGCATATTTTAGGATTTTGAAGAATGTATAGATTATATGGGAACCATCCCATAACTCACCTTACATGAATGCATGTAACAACATTCCCTCCATGGCACTAGTATATCATAAGAAATCTTCCATACTGACCTCCATTTCATTTCCTTCAATGCCAACATGCAATGAACTAGTGTTACTATAGGAAATTTGACTTGGTGACTCAATATGTAGCATAAATTCAATAGGTTGTTCATTCAACCATGCTTGGTATGCTTCCTCTCTGATTTGCGCTCATTTAGTAGCCTTATCTCAATTTGAAATAGTAGTGGGGTGAAATGGAAGATGGTGAATAGATCAATCATCATCAAAATTCTGATTGCAAAAATATTAAATATTACATTGATGATACTAATAATCACAATGCATTTAGTATGTTCAAACATTATACCAAACAATTATTTGAAGCATGGATTTTTTTCCAATAGGACATGTACAATGTCCAATCACTTTATAAAACAAAGTGTCAAATTAAACAATACGTTTACCTTGATTCCACTGAAAATAAATAAAATAAAATTACTTAATGATATTTTTCTTACACCCTAGAGGAACATCTAAAGGTAGTTCCAATGCAAGGTACCGTTGATGAGTAGTTGGTGGTCTATGGAAGTTATAGTTTATTAACAACTCGTCACCAAGAGAGAATCTACATGTTGCATACTAACTGTATGGGAGGAATGAATACATGTGGAAGGATAAACAACCCAATATTTGCAACATCTATTTTAGACTTGACAATCATATAATTATTACAACAAAAGAAAAAAAATTCCCCACATCTAGAGAAGATGGCCAAGCACCATACATTGCATGATTGTAAAAGGTTTAGTATTTGCTTTGTATATGGACAGGAAGCGAGAGGTCATCACTACCCTCCGACAATTGAATCAACCTTGGTGTATACTTGGACATGTTTGCTCTCAACTCATACAAATTTTTGGATCTCCTAGTTGATATGTTTTGGGTGGTATCGATATCATACTTTGAATCACTAAAACTCTCTGCTTAGTCAATTGAAGGACTGATGGTTTGGTCAATTTTGGAATAAACAATTGTTTTGGCTTTCACCTTTTCAAAAAGGAGCATACAGAAGTGTTCCTACTTGTCTTTTCTATACAACCTATTGTATATTTTACCACAGTGGTTGGGTAATAAATCATTAATATAATGAGACAGTGTGACACTATGAGGGTTCGACTCAAACCTTTTACATTTTAAACAACCACATACTATTGGGGTGTGATAAAAGAGATCCAGATGATGGTGAAGTACCATTTCCCTAGTTGGTGGTGTTGATGAGGAAAAAATCCCTTAGTCAAACAATATGGGTTATACCTAGAAAAGAGGCCCAATTAGACTCTTTCTTGTTTGGTGTGGTAAAACCCTCTAGATTATATGGCATGCCAAACAATTTTTGGGATTTAACTAGGGAAAACATAAACTAATTACATCAAAATAACTACAAAAACTAAGATAACTTAGATATCTGTAAAACAAAGGTAGTGTTTTATCTATACTTCAGTTACATAAATAATTTGTTTACTTTATACAAATATTTCCATAGCCTTGGAAAATAGAAGAAATATTAACTAATAACAAAAAAATAAGAAAGAAATTAATATGATGAAGGAAATAATGTAGAGCAACTCATTTATAACAGAAAAGTCTGAAAGAAAAAAAGAAGAAGAAGTTGCCATACAACCATTAATGTTTCCGATACAAGCATAATGGTCCATAGTGTTCAGCAACATAAAAATATATCCAACAACAAAGTGGCCGATTAATTGTTTTCTCCATTAACATTGAAAAAGAGCAGTCTTTTTACAAATGAGTTTAAAAAAAGCTCTAGCCCAAAAAGCACCTCTTCCTTCATTATTTTCTCTTTAAATAACATTTTGAAAATAGTTATTGTAGCTACTTTCTTAACACTAACTAATTCTAAACTCAATCCATGATTCTTCCTCTTAATGATTCGAAGGTTCATATTTATGCTTTCCCCACTCGTCAAATAAATTTTGACAAAGTTGAATATGTGGGAAAACATGTTGTTGTAGTCCCAAGGTTCACGTGGTTATCATGGATACATTACATAATATAAGAAAACATACACAATGATACAGATACAAGAAAGGAGAGAGAGAGAGAGAGAGAGAGAGAGAGAGAGAGAGAGAGAGAGAGAGAGAGAGAGAAGCCTTTATATTAACCAGCAAGAGCATAATACAGTCATAGAACCAATCTCTCCTTCTACATCGGCTCACCAGCCTAGATATATATATATGCAAATACAGTTACATAACCATTTGTCAGTTTATCCAACCGACCCGACCTATACTAGTCGACGCGAGCTGTCGACATGTGCTGTAGAGTGGTTAGGTAGAGGGTCTAGTCGATAGGCCGACCTAGGCCCCTCCAACATCTCCCCCACCTCAAAATCTTTCTTTGTCCTGAAGAAATGGAGAGATCAAAATTTCAAAAAGAGTTATACAGACGGTTATGAAAAAGGAACGCTGGAATCAATAGCGTCAGATATCTAGAGACAGGCTTCAATGATAAATTCAGTAGAGGCAGAGAGGTGGTGCTGGAATTCTTCCCAAGTGCGTAGCAGATTTTGGATGTCTACGGTCAGAGTTGTGAGTTTCGACAGGTTTTCCATCTTGTCGTGAGTGGATGTAGCCTGCAAGTGGATCATGTTGGGACCAAATGTGTTGATTGTATTGTCGGCAGCAGCAAGTAACTGATGGAATCGAGGTTGAATTTCTCCAAGTTTGTTGAGGCCTCCTTGGGCTTGTGACATCCACTGAACTTCTTGTTTCTCTAACTTATCCAATTTCTTGTTTTCCATGATGATCTGGATATCAAGTTTTTTGATAAGGGATTCATCTACAGTCAAGCGCTGGTGCTGAAGCTTTCTTAGCAATGCTCTTGTTTTCTGAATATTTTTGTTGACGTCACCATAATAAACATACCAATTGTTCAGAACTGCGGTAAGTTTTTCTGCTTGATTAGCGTACTGCTTGAGTACTTTGAAGGCTTCTGAAAAGGCTGTAAACTGATTTGTCATGAGGGAAGCTACCTCAATAGCTTGATCTTGCTGTTTATTAAGAAGCTCAGATTGTAGCATCGACAGGACAGATTCCAATAACTGGTATGCTTTGTCTAGAGGTGGTGTCGTGGCAGAACTAGTTGGAAGCGGGAAAACTTGCTGAGCTAAGCGTTCACATTTGGTGAGAAATATAATATTTTCTTCTTGGAGCTGTATTATTTGTTCCTGTGATTCCTGTCGGCGACATCTTTGGACTCTGAAGACTGCGTCTTCAACTAAATCAAGCTCATCTTGAGGCGCCAAGTGTGGCTGATAACTTGTAGTAGCTCCCAATTGGTCTAAATATACATATGGAGTATTTTCCTGTATTTGCTGCATTTCCAATTGCTGCTGCAATTCTCTTTCTTTGTGTTTCTTTTCTTTGTGCTTCTTGCGGCTACTCTTTTCTTTTTCTTTGTTTACAATTTGTTGTTCTGGGTCCTTATCTTTTCCTTCTGTTGCTGGGTACCTGTCGATGACTGCTTGTGTGCTGACAACAGCCTATTCTGCCTGACTTTGTGTACTAGGTACTGCTGTTGTGATGACTGGAGTTTCATGTTCTGCTACTTCGACCCTTGGTGGATTTGCTGCTAATGTGCTAGAGATTTCTACATTGCTTGTATTGATATCTGGAGCATTTGTGTGCTATGATGGTCTTGTCATGTCAGTTGCAGTTTCTTGAGTTGCGATTGCTTCCTTGGTTATAGTAGAAGTGGCTTTATCTGCTTCTGTCGTGGTTGCTTCTTTGTTGAGCTGCTGTGTAAATGGACTAGACTTGGATCCGTCGACAGGGGAAATCGACTGGTTTACCGAGAGTGATGGTAGGTTGACGGATGTCGGAATTGGACTTGATGAAATGGTACTGTCGAGCGGATCCAAACTAACTAGACTAGACTCGACCTGGGAACTGACAACTTGGGGATCTTCCTTTCTAACGGTATTCGCTTGAGATGAATTCATTTGTTGTGGAGGTGAATTGACTGGAAGAGGAGTATAGACACCTGTTTGTTGTGCATATACTAGGTCTGATGGGTTAGGATGTCTGATATGATGGGTTTTCAAGTGACCAACAATTTCTGGAATGGATGATTGTAAAGGTAAACTTCCAGTTTGAATGGTGTCGGAGGGAGCTAAATTAACCGGGACAGTAGGTGGAGAGGCAAAAACTGGTTGTTGGATGACCATCTCGCGCCAGTTGGGACAAAATACTAGAATGTTTGCAATGAATGTATTCAAAGCGGTGTCTTCTGTGACAGGAGGAGTAGGTAAAGCTAAAAGATTGCTTTCTTCTTCTACTGCAGTTGGGAGATGGGGAGGGGACTGGATAGTTAGGTAAATATCAGGTATGACTGAAATTTTTGGTTTTTTAAAAGTAATTTGGGAAGATGGATACTTATTTGTTTCTAGGAATTTTCTGAACTGATATTCGACTGGAAGTTTGTTCTTGGCTGCATCTTCAAGGATTTGGGTAGCGGTGTCATATAGCTCGATCTCATCTGCTACTGACAGTTCTTGAAATGTTACTTGTCTTTTCCCTTTTCCCTTGGTCGATATTACTCAGTTCTGTCGGGCTGTGATGATTTCAACTGCTACCTTCTGGATATTATCATCTGTCAGAAGATGTTCTGGGTTGTCGGACTCTGTGTCGCTGTTCAATTGCTCTCCGGCCTCTGCTGATTCTGTGTGCGGAGTATGGGTAAGTGCTAACACCTTAGGGCTAGGTGTCGGCTCGGGCTGATAGCTGAAAGTGTTCATGTACAACCGACTTTCATATGCTTCTTCTTGTTCCATGTCGGATAGAGGTTCAACATATTTGAAGTTGGTTTTCCTTGCTTGTGCCAGGATGGGTAATACTTTGTTAGATTGGCGGCTTAACTTTGTGAAGATTTCGCTTATTGAAGGGTAATAGTCGAGCCGTTCTGCTAGACCTGCTGCTCCTTCCATGTACCATACTGTTGTGTCATCCAAAGATAGTTGGATGTGCGTTGTCGAGGGTAGGCTTCGATGGACATTCTGTGGTACCCTCCATCTTATTGCTATCTCTTTAAGGTCAATAAACCATGCTTTAAGCCAAAGTTTGACTGTTGTAGGTCCATATCGGCTTGCTCCAGGTGCAAAGCAGTGGAAATTTTCCATAAGGACAAGTCGATTTTCGGCAAAATCCTTGTTTCCTTTTGGTCAAAGGTGGGTCATAGCAATCCAAATGAGTACAGATGGGTAGCGGATGCTAGCTCCCTCCTCCTGGCACTTATGGCATGTATATTTGAGAATGTCGGCCAGGTAATCTGCCTAGTTGTATACCTTGCCGTTCATAGCCATATTCTTGATAGCTTCTATCATTTCGGTCTTCAAGTCTGACCCTCTGCCTGTCTGTGAAAGTGCATGTGATATAATCTTGGCTGTAGTTTTGTAATTTCCAAAAACAATATGGCCCATGACTATACCTCATGAATTATTTCCAGTAGGAGAATCGACAAACTCATCAATCAAGTCCGCACCTGAACTTGTTGGTACAACATCTCCTTTATGTGAAAGGCCAGTTATTTTGTGGATGATTTCACCATTGATTTCAACCGAAACATCAAAGTAAAGCTTGCCGTTGTGATATCTTCTAACGATGAATTGTGCAATGACTTCTTTCAATCCTCCAAAATTATCCAATAAAGGTGCCTTCAGGTAATGCAGAATTGTGGCTGTCTGCAACTGTCATGATTTTTCTCTCCAGTGACCATTTGATTCCTTCCCCCAATCTTTCACATTCTTCCATGCTCTCTTCCAGGTGGGTTCTGGTGCCTTTGCATTCTTAATCAAATGGAGTCTAGTTTGCAGCGGTGTTTGTTCTTTATCCAGTTCTCTAATTGACGTTGCGGTGGCTCTGCTAGTTGTTAAATTTTTTTTGGGAGCCATGGCGGATTCAGGGTTCAAGGTTGTGAAATTGGCTTCAGCGGAGTCAGGGAATTCTGTTTCTTGGAGTTCAAGTTCTTGGAAAAAGAGTAACCAAGAATCCTCGAGCTTCGGATTTATGGTGGAGTTACTCGACACGGGTGAATGAGACGTAGAGGCCTGTATTAATGGTTGATTTGATAGGGCTATTAAATTAGATTGGATGGATATCAGCGCTTCGTCAGATGCATTACTTCTGGCGGCGCGGTTATCTATAGCCTTTATTACTTTGTCATCATGGCGTTGTGATAGCTTGTTCATTGTGTTCTGTCGACGAGCTTCTCTAATTAGGTTTGGTCCGTTCGAGCTCCAATGCTTCTATCATGCTGGATTTTCTTCTGCAAACCGTTGATGTTCTCGTCGGTGCCTGTAATATCGATGGTTATGCATCGGACTTCTTTCTTTGCTTTTTCCATCCTTCTTCTGCCATTCTCTCGTCATTTTTGCTTTTGCCATGTTTTGCTGTATTTGCTTGATTGCTTATAGTACTCTCATTCGGTTATTTCTTACCGTTTTTTTTTTAATATTTATGATTTATACCTTTTAAGTCGGGCGTCGTTTACCGCTTTCTTGAAAATATTTCCTTGTAACGCTTTCATTTGGACTGAACCATTAGGATTTAACGTTTCGATGATATAGGGTCCCATCCATTCTGTATGCAACTTCTTTGGCTTCCCTTTTACTCGGCTATTATAGAGGAGTGCTAAATCTCCAACTGATAGATTCTTTTGTTTGATATTTCTATCATGCCATGCTTTTTGTTGTTATTTTTACACTCTTTGATGTTCTATTGCCAACTGTTGACTTTCATCCAGCTTCGACAGCTGTAATAGTTGTTCATGTCGAGTATCTTCGACATTGAGATCAATGGCATTTCTGTTCTTGGTAGTGGTCGGCCCATGCGCTGACATTTATCACTCTTAGATACAAATTCTCGATAGTCTTTATGAACTGTCGACCACCAAAGTCCTTCCTGCAGGATTTTTCTACCTGTTATGTCTGCGTGATAATGTCCTCCTGCTGGTCCAGCATGGGCTTCCGTAAGTATATCCTGTCGTTCATGCTCAAGTGCACATCGGCGTAATATATCATCCAGGCCAAGTTTATAGAGGAATCCATTGATCAAAGCGTAGGGGGATGCTTTCATTTCTAATATCTTCCTCTTTTTCTCATTCATTACCTCAGGAGCTTGCCCATTTTCAAGAAATTGTGCAATTTTCGTAAGTTCTAAAGGTACTACTTCAATGCAAAACAAGTGTGCGTCCGGTAAGTTGTCTTCAATTCCCCGTTGGTTCTTCTCCTGTGTCGACTCTCTAAAAATGGTCTGGTTCGACATTAGATTTTCCAGGTTGAATGATTACTTCGAATTCAAATTCTTGAAACAGTAATAACCAGGGACATAGTCTCCTGTGATGCAATGGTTTATTGACTAAGTATTTTAAAGCTTGGTGATCTGTATAAAATACAAAGGGATTAGCCAATAAATAATGACGGTATTTCTGAAGGGAAAATACCATACCTAATGCTTCTCTTTCAGTCGTAGAATAATTTCTTTCAGCTTTATTCAATTTTTGACTTCTGAATGCATTAGGATAATCCATGTCATCATCTCCGGGTTGTGTTAGAATGGCTCCTACTAGTATTCCATATGCAACAATATGTACATGAAATTTCTTTGACCAATCCGGAAATCGAAGGATCGATGCTTTGACCATTTTTCTTTTCAATGTGTTGAATGAAATGTTGCATTCCTCCGTCCATCTATAATCTTGATCATCTTTTAGCAATTCTTCGAGAGGATAAGTCATATCAGAATAGTGTCTGATAAACTTCCTGTAATATCCGATATGACCCAATAGGATTCGTACTTGTTTCGGATTAACTGGAGGCTTTAGGTCGAGGATAATTTTGATCTTCGCGTAATCGACCTTGATTCCTTCTTTGCAAATGGCATGGCCAAGTAATATGACGATAGGTGTCGCAAAGATGCACTTTTTAATGTTCAAGGATAGTTGTATCTGTTGACATCTTTCCAACATTAGTCGAAGCCACTTGCAGTGATCTTTCAACATTGTATAAATCGTCTAATAATCAAAGTATACAGCCATGGTTTTTTAAATATATTCTTGAAATGCTTTGACGACAATTCTTGAGAAGACCGCAGGTGCATTCTTCAAACCAAACGGCATGAATTTATACGTGAATGACCCAAATTCACACACGAATGTTGTCTGTTTCTGATCTTCTTTTGCTATAGGTACTTGGTTGTACCCCGAGAATCCATCCCTGAAAGAATAACACTCATGCCCTGCAACTTCATTAATAATTTCAACTGCAAAAGGGGAAGAGAAGGGACCTGTTAGTGTTACCTTGTTCATCTCCCTAAAGTCAACACAAATTATCAGTCGTGTCGGATCTTGTTTCTTTGGTTGAACGACCATTGGAATTTCCCACTCCGACTAGTCGATAGGTTATATGATTCCTCCAGCAAGCATGCTATATATCTCCTTTTTGACAATATCCTTATATTTGTGAGCAAGTTTGTAGGGTATTTTCTTTACGGGTCTGGCATCAGGTTTAATATCAATTTTCATCTTGCCCATTTCCTTTACAAGTCCTTTCAAGTCTTTATAGTCTCGAGCAAAAACGTCTTGGAATTCTTTGAGAATACTAGAGATTTTTGCTGTTTGTTCCTCATTCCAGTAATCGCCAATTTTTTCCATTTTCGGTCAGTTGTCATTTGAAATATCTACTTCCTTTGTTTTGATCTTCGCGTCCATCCATTCTGGTGCACGAATGTTACTTATCTGTCTTTCACCTTCTTTGATTTGTGTGAAAGTTGGTGGAAAGTCTTTTTCTGATAACCTTTTGGGTTCATCTGTTTCTACAATCTCTGTGCTTAAGATTGTTCTTACGGGCTTCGACACACTGGGATGATCCTTTCTCCATTGAAAATTTTTTCCTACTGACATCTCTGTTTATAGACTCAGTCTTGTCGAGTGTTGTTTTTCTGTCGTCTTTATATTGTAGCAAGTGTTAGGTGGGTGCATACTCTTCTGTTTGTCTCCAAGTGCTAAAGTTTCTGTTGGTTGCAAAAATTCTTTGGTGCTTTTGATTGCTTAAACCATTCTCTCATCCTACGGAGAAAAATGGAAATCCTTAATAAAATTTTCTTTTAGGTCTTTCCAAAAGAAAGTTTCTCCTCTTGCTTCTTCCATCTTGTACCATTTTTTAGGTAGATCATCGAGTGTTCTGGGGAAGAGGTGAGGCCATTTTCTTTCATATTTATGGCCTAATTTTCTCCATTCTTTTTCGCAACAGTCAATGTGAGCTTCAGGGTTTTGTCCTTGTGTAAACAAGGGAATGTCAGCCTGAGTTGTCAATTTTCTTCCTCCAGACCTTTCTATGAAATATGTTGATGCAGCATTCCAATTTTGGAGTTTCGACTGATGAGTGTCCCACCATCTCACAGCTTGACCAGTAAATGTCTCTACCAAAATTTGTAGTCGGCCTTGCTCTCCAACATGTTTTGATACCTGTTCAACATGGACATCAGGTGAATCACGTTCTTTATATATTAATTTCGAGATACCGTATTGTACATTTTTATCTGGAACAAGTGTTGGATATGCTCGCATTTTTCGTTCGAAAATATTCGGTGTGTAAGATACTGAGAGACACTTCTTTATTTGCTTCCTTGAGATGGCTTCCACAGTCCAGCATTCTTTTGCATGCAAATCATAATTTTCTATTTGCCAGTCATAGAGTTCTGCATCGGAATTGTATTCGAGCGAGATAGGATCTCTGAGATGAAGTTATCATTCGGTGTTTGGGTCAATGCGATCTTCATTATTGTCTATTTGGTAAAGCTATCGGACATCATTTCCGACTTTTGTAGGTTCTGACCAAGGTTCTCCCTGAGATGGGAAGATTGGTACGCTAACCTTCTGACCGTTGTCTTTCAACTTGATACGGATTTTATCTAAGGAAATCGAGGCCTTCATCTTTCGTCCCCATGGTCGACCGACCAATGCAGGGAATGATCTTGCATCATCTTTTGGGGTGATGATTTCGAAATCTACTATCGTCGTGATACCTTTAATGGAAGTTTCGACTCCTTTCCATACTCCAATCGGCTCAATTAATCCTTGATCTGCGAGCTTTAAGTAGATGCCTGATTCCTGTAGTTGAGGTCGATCGAGTTGGTCCCAGGTATCACGAGTCATGATATTCACTTGGGATCCAAAATCAAGTACGACTTGACGTACATGATATCCATTTATGTCGAGATCGACTAATGGGTCGACGTCATTTTTCTCTTTTTGTTTTAGTCGGCAAATGTTTTTAGTTTGTCTTTGCTCGACATGTTTTAATTTATGCAACAAGTCAATCATTTTTCCTACAGCTTCTTCATTTGAAATTAATTTGAGCAATTCATTGAGAACATCTTCATGTGTTGCTAAGTCATGAAATATGTCGGATGCATCTTTGTACACAGATTTTTGTTTTATAGGATTTGGATAATCCTCCTTATCAACAATTCTAGTTATCTGAGGTTTATCTTGACCAATGTGAGTGCCTTGCCTTTTTACAATTTGCAAGTTTTTTGTACGAAGCATATCATTTTTTTGAATACAAGATAAAACATGAACATTCTTTTTATTATTTATTTTCTCGATCATGGTAGGGAAATCCTCTAAATAGTGATCGCCTGCCCCACACTTTGTACAAAATTTAAGGTCAATTCTTTCTTTATAAGGGCATTCTGCATGCCGATGATTCTCGCTGAAACATGTAAAACATGCACTAGGTCAACCAGATCGAATGCCTCGACCTCCACTGCCACGACTGTGACTCTGGTATCCACCACGTCTATTGTAGCTGTCATATCGCTGATTGCGCCGTTGATCATTATAACTTGGGTATCTGTCATTCCTGTTTTGATTGTACTAGTTATTTCTTCCATCATTTCTCTCGAATCTGTCGTTTGCTGGATTTCTGTCTTGATTCTGCTCGACAGAATTTGTCTGGTACACTGAATGATAATTTTTCCGATTTTTCAGGTTCAGGTGACATTCTTCAATTGTATGTGTATTCACTTCACAAATTTGACACCATCTTGCCTTTTTATTTTTTAGATTGTATGGACAATCATTTGTGGTATGTGAATCATACTCTTTGCATAGATCGCAGAAACATCTGGATTGAATGAGTTTTACTTCTTGTCGCCGATCCTCAATTCGACAAGAATATTTGGTATGTCCTGAAGTTCGACAAGTTGTACACCCTAGTTTTGGTCCTTTTAGCGTCATATTTCTGATATCTTGTTCCATACTTTCAAGGCATTCGTCGACGTGTCTATCCATGGATACTAAAGGGTATTCGTCATCCATTTTGATTTCTAGTGCTACTCTTAGTGCATTTGCATATGTATTAACATTTTGTCGACGGACATGTATTCTAATTTTATTGATTAAACCAGCAATAAACCATTTGATTAATAGTTTTTCTTCGATTTCATAATCTAATTTGCTCAGGAGGTCTTTAAACCTCTTGTCGTATTCCTTGACAGTTTATGTCGGCTTTTGGACTATCGTCTTCATTCGTTCTACCGCCATGTATGTCGCATCTTCAATCATAAAGAAGGCCATAAAGCTTTGTTTGATTTGTGCTTTTGTTGCATTTGGCGATTTTTCTACGTACCCCATGTACCATGTCAGTGCTCTTTTTCTTGACAAACCAACAAATTGAGCAATTTGTCTTTCTTCATTGGTAATTTGATTGGCTATCCATATTGCTTCGCACACAAACCAATGTCTTCTTGGGTCTTCGTCTCCTTCGTAGAACGAAAAGTGTGCTATTGTGTGTGCCATGTCTGCTGGTGTATTATTCTGAGAATTTGATGGAGGTGTGGGTGGGTTATTTCCACAATCAACACTTGGTGCTTCGTTAATTTGGATTAGCTGTCTTTCTGGACTTGGTTCTCTGTCTTCAGAATCAATAACTATATCTTCTTTGATATTGCTAGATGTGCATTCTTCGACCACTTCTGTCGAAATCTAGTTAAAGTTTTGCTCGAACGGGATTTCACTAAATCTCGGGCTTTCCGACGTGCTTGTCGAGTCGCTCAAACTTGGTATTGGTAGGGGGGAGCTTCCTCATGCTTTGAGTACACTAGATGAAAACTTCTATTTGAAAATTCGGGTTGAAAAGATACCCAATTTCCTTCCTCCGGTCGATGAATCAATAGTCTATTAATATCATCGCCTTCTATGATTCGACGACTCCAAATTCCCGACTGAACAACATGGAGACCAAGATTTTCTTCGACAATTTATTCCACCTGAACGCTTTGTGTTAAACGAAATGGAGACGGAGGTGCTACCATTTCAGGTATTTGAACTTGGAGAGCTCTACCACGCTCTATCCACAAGTCATCATCCATCGGCGACAGTTCTTCTTCAACACCCTGATCATCGCGGGCTCAGCTTGATTCTGGCAGATTCTCTTCTGCATCTATCGCGACATTTGATCCTCGCGTCCTTCGAAGCGCAATTGCCTGCTTCCGCAGCTCTTCACGTCGCTTCCTCCTTTTTTCTCTTTTGATTTTCTGAATATCTGGGGTGATTTTGTGACTCAAAGTCTGTCTTTGTCGGATTTTTTTCCACTGTTGGTCATGTCGTTTGTCATATGTCGCATTTCATCAAACTGGGTATATCAAAGCATGCTTCATCACTCCCCCAATGCCGGCCCGAAGGTTTCTAGACTATTGGGGAAGTGCAGACCATCATTTGTTCAAGAAAAATTCCCATTTGCGCTCCTTTACAAATTTTTCCCACTTACGTTCTTTCTCCTCCCAGTTAGAGTTTGGAAGGGGCGGGAGTAGCAACGGTCTTGTTTTGACAATATGTGCGACACCTTTGTCAATAAAAAATTTAAACAATAATGTTGGCAGAGAACACAAAAATTGATTAGCTAATTCAATGAAGAACTTTCTTCTTATTTCGTCTACCAAGACTCGATTTTCGATCGCCTGTTCTTCACAGAAATCTTCTGCAATCTTTTCGCACCACTCCGATAGATTTGTACGTCATCCGTTGATCAGCTTCAACAATAGCTTCCACTCTGCTTCATCAACTGGTCTGTTCATCCAGAAGTTTCTTCAAGGCGGTCGGCACAGATTCTACAAATCGCTCATGTGTCTCGTAGAAGAATCGATTTTTCGCTTGGCTAATCGTTAGTTTGTTACGTCGCGCATAGTTCTGTAGGTAATTCATGATTTTCTTCTCCCACCAGTCTCTAATCTCCTGTTCTGAAATCATAGGTCATGCTGCTAGTAATTTTTCATGTATCAATCGGCAACGGAACCAGATGTTGTAGTCCCAAGGTTCACATGGTTATCATGGATACATTATATAATATAAGCAAACATACACAATGATATAGATACAAGAAACGAGAGCGAGAGAGAGAGAGAGAGAGAGAGAGAGAGAGAGAGAGAGAGAGAGAGAGAGAGAAGCCTTTATATTAACCAGCAAGAGCAGAATACAGTCATAGAACCAATCTCTCCTTCTACATCGGCTCACTAGCCTAGATATATATATATATGAAAATATAGTTACATAACCATCTGCCAGTTTATCCAACCGACCTGACCTATACTAGTCGACGCGACCTGTCGACATGTGTTGCAGAGTGGTCAGGTGGAGGGCCTAGTCGACAGGCTGACCTAGGCCCCTCCAACACATGTTGCTTTATTGGGCCACCCAAACTAAATATTTCCATTTCAAACCTTTGAGAATCTTTCTCAATATTTTGAAAAGAAAATTCTAAAAATGCTACCTTTTTAGTTTCAACAACTAGGAACTTGTCCAAATGTTCTCTCTCAACATTCTTAATTGCTTTAATTTCTTGTTTATGTTGAATGAGAGAATCATCCAACTTCTTCAACACTTGATTTGCAGGGTACAAATATCCAGGTTGTCCAAAAGAAGGTAACTAGTATTGGAATTTAATGTCCTCAATGAAATCCCACACTTTTAAACACTATAACCACTTTTCCTTGACAATTCTCAACTTTCCTTGACTAATTTTACCCAAAAATGTAGATCGACTTTTATTTCCTGAAACTCCTTCTTACTTAACAATGTGATATCATGTATTTCTTGAGGTTTATGTTTTTGAATTTCTTTAATGAAAGCCAATCGATCCTAAAATTTTTCTTGAGTTTCCTTCTAATGTAAGTTTTCCTTGTAAATCAAGGATATATGTAAAGTATATTCTTGCATTTTAAAATACCTTGAGTAGAAGTCTTGTTGAATGTTGGATTAGACTCATACACTGCTATTACATGATTTGTAAAGATAGTAATTGACTCTTCAACAATTTTGTCCGAGACTACTTGTACTTCCAATCTTTTGAGCTTCTTCTTCAATTTCTCAATCTTATTTTCCTCTTTCTGCACCTTGTCCATGGTGGTTTGAGTGTGTTCCAATTTGATTCCTCCAGTTGTACTCTTATTTTTGACTCTTTTTTTATGTTTGAATTTTATCTTGTTCCTATGCCCTTTTTTGATATTTCAAGTTCTTCTTGCTTCTTTTCAATTTGTTCTATTTGACCTTCTTCAACTCCCTTTTTATCTTTTCCTCTCTTTTCTCTTTCTGCTTGTTTCAAGACTAAGGCATGTGGATCATGTTTCTTGAATTGATCCCATGGAAGTTTGAATTCTAACATGAGGTTGCATTTTTGTTTTGCATGTTTAGCATTCATGAGTCTATAATGTCCAATTGAAAAAATATAAGGAAGAAACAACTTATTTCTTGCATCTTTTGCAAGAACAACATTGAAATCTTGCATAATAGTTTGGTAAGCAATTTCAGACTAATTTATTGGGAACATACACATGTAATAAGTGTATTGCTCATCCAAAAACCAGTTCCCTATATATTTGAGTACCTTTTTTTTCTTTTCTTATGATAATCTATTCTATAACATTCTTTGTGAATGATTAATCTATAAAGAGGAGCTATAAAATAATCACAAATCAAAGAATAGGAGCTCTTGTATTTTGTGTTCAAAAGATCCTAATAATATACATGAATTGTGGACTTTGACGGGTTTCATTGTCACCCCATGCCATAAAATGCTTTATCTATGCAAATACTGTCTAGCATGTATGAGGACATGTAAAAGGAAGAAGCCACTTATGCATATTGATTTTTTTCTTTGTCTAAATATTTCTTTAGGGGTTGTGATAAGATATCCCCCCATTTGAATATAATCCCTTTTGTAATCACTCCATGGGATATTGGCATCCAATCATCTTTGAATTGTGTGCAATCCTTTCTTCCATTGGGGATACATAAGATATCCATGAGGTAAATGTATGGTTATCTAAGATTCATGATATTGTAGATGCCATCACTCTTATGGAATAAATTCTTATCCCCAATCCATCAATTAGCCACAAATCGGTTATGATCCTTCTCTTTGTGAAAGTCGATGACAAATTATGTGCTTAGGTTTTCATTGGGTTTGGGAAACTTATAATGTTTTTCTATATCATCAAGCTTAATGGAAGCTATAACATTATGAAGTCTGTGTCTAATCACCCTGTCTTTTGTATTTGCATGGTATATTAACCAACCAATTGCTTTTGAGCAAGGAAAAAACGGTGTTCTAGATGCTACATAATAAATACATGATTTCCCAATGTTCTGATACACTACATAATCGAAATTCCTCCTCTCTAAGTTGTTGAGAGGAATTATAATTGGAAAATATTCATCTTTCAATTTCCTATAAATTCCACCCCATTTAGGAGTCCTTTTATCTTTTATAATCAAATTATGAGTGCCACCATATAGAGGCTTGATTTTTTCATCATCCATTTTTCCAATTTTAATTAGAGGTTCTACTATTTCAGTTTGTACTTATTTTCTACAAACTTTGAGTCAGTATTCAAAATTTTCTTTGTTTCTGAATCATCCTTATGAGTCTTGTTTTCCATCTTCTTCCCCCTACGAGAAATTTTGAGTGTTCTAGGGGATCATTTCTTAAGAACCATTTCACATGAATTCAAAAATTATAATTAAAAATCCTTCAAAAGTTATGTAAACAAACAATTTTGAATGCAATTAGAGCTTTTGCAAAAAATAAAACATTTTCCCTTTCACTAAAGATATTTAATGCACTAAATATTTTCAAAGCATTCCCTTTCAATACACATTTTTTAGATTTTATATTTATTGGATAATGGTGCACATTAATATTATAAGCGCACTAATTTCCATAAAAAAATTGCATGTGTTTTTCATCGATGAGCTAAAAATATCCAGTGAAAAAATGAGTGGGAATTTCATTATTTAAAAGCAAGTTTATAATAGAAACCCTAGTCATTAATTCATTTTTTTGTCCAAAGTTTGAGGGGATATTTGTGCAAGAGAGATTTACTCGAGAAGAATTTGGAGTGACCATATGTTTATGAAGAGCCAAATTCACAAGGGATTATGGGTCACATGCAACTCTACAGAGGATAAATTTCAAGTATGTAACTTCTTACCATTCATCTCGATTTTTCTCTTAATTGTTTCAATAAAACTCATTACTTTTTTTTGTTCCTACTAATATTTACAACACATTCTAAAGAAAATAAAAAAATTCATAGTCCCTTCAACATTGGAAACCCTAGATTTATTGTTACTTCCCTTCTATTTTATGTGTCTGCAAACTTAAGCATTAGGATTTTAGCCTCTTTACGATTTCACAATGAGACTTTTTCTTCTAAGCAATGGATATTTAATGGTGTTTTGTATCCATATATGAAGCATTGGGATTTAATTGCAATGAGACCACTTATTGCATTGGATCCCAAAACCTGTCCTTGTCAGTTTTTTGAAAAAAATGTTTTCACTGTAATTAGTGCATACATAAAGTAGAACACATAGATTCTCTTTTTCTAAAGATCACCGCTTTAGATTCATTTCATGTAACGTACCCTTCCATCATCAAATGCCGGGAAGGAAACGTTAACAACACACTGGGGCTTTTGGCAGACTTAGCCCCAATATTTTTACTCATAAAATACATAACATTTAAAAACTTCTGTGTGCAGATTCAAACTTCAATAAAACACAACGGAATTAAACATACCAACACACATAAGCACAAACATAAGCTGATTCCATATGCAGGGATTCAATCCCATTCTTATGCTATGCACAGACTTCATTTCAATTTCAAACTCATGAATAAATAATATTCAGATTTAGCACATTGCAGAATACAGATATATATATAAATTAAAATCACAGAGAGCACTTATCTTGCAACGCAATATCCAACGACTGGCTACGTGAGAGCAATGTTCCACCCAACCATAGATCTCTGTCCAGCCTGTATTCTTCCAACTGAGAGATCACCCCCGAGCTGGGCTGTGTATCCACTAAGGAGGAACTAGATGGCTCACTCACAGTCAGGGTTTCACTCAGACAGCCATGCTAAGCCAACACACCGTTGGGTTTTTCAAGCATGCAATGGGAAATGGAGGAGGATGCTAGTCCACTGAGCTCAATCCCAGAGCCACATACACTTCAATCTGGACTCAGCAATCCCATCCTCTATTCATACATCCACAATCGGATTTCTCACAACTCTGTCACAAATAACCCCAAATCCGTCACTGATTTTCTGGGCTGTTAAAACTGGGTTTTCCCATGGATTTTGGGGTAGCTATTGCTCCCAAATCCGCTCCAAGGCTCATACCAACGGATCCCCCATTGGATTTCACTCTCTAATACCCATTCTGGGCGTTTTTGGCTTCCCAAAACGTGGGTTCATTCCAAGTTGCGATTTCTGGTTTTTCTCCCTCATGGGAGCTCGTTTTTGGATGGATAATGATGCTGGGTTTTTCACCATGGAATGGGGATGAGGAAGAAGCAACTTCAAAGAGGTAGAGTGACTTGTGGCACAAGTAAACAGAGCTCATTACTGCCCATACGAATTTCTGGGCTGCCCATGCTCCATCAAAGTCATTGACTTAATTCTTCAACCACTTTCTTACAACAGGAATAAATGTCATCTAGAAAAGTCAAATGGGTTCTCATAATGATATATGGCAACCTATGGTTCACTCCCTTGGCCCCCTCACCACTCCCTAGTGGATACACGAGGCCCCTTCTCATTCGTTGCCTCCGTAGCCAGTTTTGGTATTTTATATTGCATGATGTTTATTTACATTCTATTACAATTTCCATGGCTTAAGAGCACATGGGCATCAAATATCAATGCTTGCCCTTTTAAATCAAAATTCAGGATTTCACTAGCGGGGCCTTGGCCTTGAGCTCCACGCTAGGAAAACATACATCACATGTACACATTATTTACATTAAATGCTAATACATCCTAAGAGTTAGAATGGGATATTACATTTCATTGAAGAAAAAAAATACTTGTATACTGGTGCACATTCCTGTATACGATGCGCTAGAACATATACTTGTACAATATGCACCGATAAACCTAAATTAAATACATTTTTTTTTAAACAGAAACAGGTGAAAGGTTTATATTAACAAAGGCTGTGCACAGCCAATCAGTACAAAAATCAAAATCCAGCTCTCTGCATCAGAGGAAGGAAAATTGCAGAGGCTTGTAGTGTTTTCCCCTGGAGTTCTACACTTTCAGACTTCCTATAAACTCTATTTTTACTGGTGGGATAAACCCTTACAAACTGATTACATAATTTTAGGCAAAAAAACATTCAAGATAAACAGCTTAGAGAACCTGCAAACAAGAGACTGCCATTATCCGAAATTCTGCTGATGGACTGAAGCCGCCTCAACCATCTCCTGATTAACTGTTGGGGCCTCCTGCACGCAGCTGCATTGTGTTTTGTAGACAAAGGCAGAGATTTCCGTTTTGACACTGTCAACTTTCCCCATTAACTCAATAATGTTCCTGTCTATATCCTCCATGCGCGATTCCAGACAGAGAGCCTAGAGTGGATATATTTATCTTCCAGAACTAGTTCATCAATTTTATTTTCTGTGTTGCAGACTGCAGCATACGTCCTGGAAAGATATACCTTGATATCAGAGGTGAGCCGACTCAGCGTGACTATGGCTTGCCTTACGCCTTCCATTTCGCAGTCAGCCGAGAGTAAACCGCCTTCGAGCAGCACTGAGGGTTCCTGAGAGATGCAGAGGCTTTGCAGAGCCGGGCCGAGAGCAGAGAATGAAGGGCCTTCCATTTTGAAAACAATATCACCGATGGGCGCCTGGGGTAGTAAATGCCCAAGCGTGGGGACTGTGCAAACCACGAGGAAAGCACGTGGAGTGGTGTGAGACTGTCGAGCCATGCCGTGGCGGTGGGGGAAGTGAGGACTAAGGCCAAATTCGCCATGGAGATATGGGCTATCAAGCCTATTGTTTTTCCAAAAATTATATTCCCTTAACCGTGATTTCATTAAGGTAGAAAATGATATGTTAAAACTTTGTTGAGAGAGGCTTGCCCCATGTCTAACGTGACTCCATCATTAGCCAGTGTGTCGGCAATACAATTATGGTCTCTTAGCACATGATAATAGAGTGTGTCCTTTGGGAGAGCAAGACGCTTAATTCTTTTCTGAATTCTTTGGCTTTTATTATTCTTGTAGAGATTGCCATTGCGCATAGCTTGAATAACATGCCTGGAATCCCCAAAAACCTGTAAGCGATTCATGTTAAAGTTGACCGCTATTTCTAGAGAGTAATACAGGGCAAGCCATTCTGCTTGATTGTTGGTGCTGGTGCCAAGTCCCTAAGAGAAGTCTACTACTTTGTTTCCTCCAGGGTCAAAAATTACCCCCCCCCCGCACCTGCCACCCCCGGGTTCCCCTTTGAGGCCCCGTCGAAAAAGATTGTGTATCTTGCTTGTTTCTTCCACCATTTTCCAAAAGAATCTTTGTCTTTTCTTATTTCCCACTCATGACAGACTGGAGGGGTTTTGGACTGAAGAGAACTCACCATTATGAAACTTTGACTCCATTGAAATTCATTCCAGCTTAAAGCTTCCTTGGAGCAGAGTGCCACTCCCTTGGATTTCAAAGATTCAGAGATGAGAATTATTGCTTTGTTTGCTAAGATCATCTCTGTATTTTTTTTGTCTTCGAATATTCTTCTGTTTCTTTCCATCCATATTTGCTAACATGTATTCATGGGAATAAGCTTCCAGATTCTTAAGAAGGTGGGTTTGTTTTTTGAACCTCCCTGGACTCTATAATTCCATTCGTCCAACATCTGTTTCATCTGTCTGGGGAAGGGAAAAGAGATTGCTAGTGGATCAAGAACCACATTCCAAACCTGTCTAGCAAAGGGGCATTCTAGAAATAGATGTTGTGCATTCTCCTCTGCGTTTTGGCACAGGGGGCATCTAGAGGGGCCTTCGATACCACGTAGCTTGAGGTTGTCGGCTGTCAATTGTTTGTTGTGAGCAAGAATCCAGAAAAAGTAGTTTATCTTTGGAATGCTGTCTCTATTCCAAAATTTCTTCCACCTTGTTTGAAGAGGGTTGTTGTTCCTGGTGAGCATTGCATAGCCATCTTTGACTGAGTAATTTCCAGCTTTGCCCTAGCCTCTAGTATCCTTGGATCTGATGCTTAAGGGGGATTTCCCATTCAAGAGTTGTGTGAAGAATTTGTAGCTTTCAAATAGGTGGCCTGGAGGGTCCATATTTTTCCAGTCTTTCCACTTCCCTGAGGATGTCCAGATAGCCATATCCACCAGCTTTATTATCCCTGCATCTTGAAGCCAGATTTTGACATTCTGGATTGCTTGTATTTCACCTATAGGCTGTTCTCCATTAATGCTATCTGTCCAAAGGTTGATTTTGTTTCCGCTACCTAGAATCCAATACATATTATCTTTAATTAGTCCTGCTGAGGTGAGCATAAGTCTCCAAATGGCAGTTCCTGTGTTCTCCTTCATATTGTTTAGACATCTCTGTCTTGACCCTCTGGTATATTTTTTCCTTATTGCCTCCTTCCATCACTCTTTTTGGCTTGATACCAATCTCCAAACTATTTTTGCTCCAAGTGCTTTGCTCATCGTCGCTGGATCTCGGATGCCCAAACCTCCTCTTTTCCAGTTCTCCTTAACGGTGTTCCAGTTGACAAGATGGAACTTCTTGCCTTGAGACTTCCCTCCCTGCCAGAGAAATTTTCTGATTTCCAGGCATATATCATTCATAACCGTCTTGGGGGCCAGGAGAATGGCTCCAGTGTAAATGGGGAGAGAATAAATGACTGCTTTAATCAAGGTCACTCTACCAGCTAAGTTGAGCCAGCGTGATCCCCATGAGTTGATCTTATTCTTGATTTTTTCCAATATCGGTTGCCAGGAGGTTGAGGAGGTTTTTTTGTGGGAGATAGGAATGCCTAAGTACTTTAAAGATGTCCAGTCAAAGCAGGGTTTGAAGTCTAAGATGAGGGCTATATTTCTAAGAAGGAGGTTTCCGCAATTCCAACTGTAGATATTGCACTTTTGACTGTTTACTTTTCCCCCGGAGGCATGAAGGAAAAGGTCAAGAATTAACTTAAATCTGGAAGCAATGATGGACGAGGCGCTACCTAAAAGAATGGTGTCATTAGCAAACTGCGCATGGTTGATGGGAGGAACGTTTTTGGTTATTACAATACCTGGAAGAGAACCATTCAATTGCTGACTATTAAGTTTCCTACTCAGGGAGTCCGCCATGATGACAAAAAGACTAGGAGAGAGGGGACAACCTTGCCTCAATCCCCTAGTCAAATGGAAGAAGGAAGAAGGTCTGCCATTAACTAGAGGGGCGATCCATGGAGATCCAATGCATGCTTTGATCCACCCTATGAAATCTTTCCCAAACCCAAATTTTGCCATTACTGTAAAAAGAAATTCATGCCTTACTCTGTCAAAAGCATTTGCCATATCCAATTTTATAACCATACCTGAATCTTTTCTTTGAATGCTCGAATGTATTGCCTCTTGGACAAGAAGGATGTTGTCATAAATTTGTCTTTCAGCCATGAATCCACCTTGATTTGGGGATATGATTCTGGATAGAAGCCTTTTAATTCTGTTGGCAATGATTTTGGTAAGAATTTTGTAGGAGGAATTACATAGAGAGATGGGGCGGAATCTTCCTATGGAGAGAGGATGTTTCTCCTTGGGTATGAAAGCTATGAATGAGGAGTTGGTAGCCCCTCCAATTTTTGCTCTTCCCCTTGTCCAATTGAGCATTCTGACCAGATCTTTTTTGAGCCAGTACCAAAATTTCCTGTAGAATTGAATGGGAAGTCCATCCGGACCTGGGGCCTTTTCTGGATGCAATGACCAGACTGATTTTTTCACTTCTTCTTCTGTTATCTGATCCATTAATCTCTTATTATCAGAATTTGAAATAAGCGCGGGGATTTCCATGCTCATTTGGTCCAGATCATCTTTGGAGACATCCTCATTTTCATTGTATAACGTTTCAAAATAGGATTTAGCTTCTTGGAGAATGCTTTCCTGACCGTCTATCTTCTGGCCATCCTCCCTTGTGAGACACAGGATGTTGTTTTTCCTGAATCTCTCCTTGCATTGGGCGTGAATTTTTTTTGTATTCCTATCTCCTGCCTTTAACCAAAGACATCTTGATCTGAGCCTCCATTCTTCTTCTTCTTTTCTAGCAATGTTCAAAATTGCCTCATCAAGATTCTTTTCTTCTCTAAGCATTTCCATTGTGACTGTAGTCTGCTCCATTTTAATTTGATGTTGTTCCATTTCCTTTTGGAGCTTCTCGAGTTCTTCTCCAGGTTTTAGATTGTTTTGCTTTGCCCAATTTTTCAGCGTTCTTTTGATTAACTTTAATTTGGTCTCCCATATGTAGCCAGGGGACCCAGGAATGAATTGCTTCCAGATCGAAACAACCTCATCCATGCAGTTTTGGTTTTCTAGCCAAGCCAGATTGAGCCTGAAGGGGAGAGGGCCAAGGTTTCCCGGGGAGGAGAAGAAGAGGGAGATGGGCCTGTGGTCAGAGGTAGCTGAGGCTAATATTTTAGATTTAGGAATTTTGGGGTTGAGGAGGAAGGAGGAACTGATTAGAAAACGATCCAGGCGAGCAGCAATGTGATTAGGGCCAATCCTCTTGTTGTTCCAGGTGTAGGCACATTGCTTGGGCTTGATGTCTATTAGATTCCATTCCAAAAGCAGGTCTTCCAATCTTTGTCCAAATGGATCTCTGATTTTTGACCCACCTTTTCTCTCAGACGCCGAGATGGTGACATTAAAATCACCTGCTAGAATACAGGGGAGATTTGCTAGGCTGGGGCGTAGGTCTATTAACTGGTTCCAAAACTGTTCCTTATGGCCATACATGGTCGGCCCATAGATATTTCCGATCCAAAACCTGTCGTTACTTGAAATATCTTCTAACTCAGTAAAAATCCAGTGTCGACTTATTTCAAAAGAATGACATTTATACTTACCTTCATCCCATATGGATATTAGTCCTCCAGATGCTCCTATTGCGTTGACTGCAATTCCTTTTCCTTTGGGCCAGACTTTCTTCATAATGCTGATGCAGTCTTCCTTTTGCATTTTAGTCTCCTGGATTGTGAGGATTGAAATGTTCTCCATTTTTTTTATTCTTTTTATTGCTTCTGCTTTTTGCTTTCCACCTAATCCTCTACAATTCCAAGAGACTATTTTCATTGTTTTTTAATTTGAAGAGGACCTGCTCCGTCCTTTCTTTCCTCCAGAGTCTGTTTTCCACTAGGTATTTGTAAAATTAGTCACAGCAGATCTAATGAACAAGTAAATCAATCACAACAGATGAACATAGAAAATATGGTGCAAAACTGTGCAAAACATGCAGCAGTGCTCAATATCCCAATAAGGGTGTATGATTACAATATAAACTGTCTCAATGACTAAGCAATTCGAATTTCCTAAGTAGGTCATTCGAATCACTGAATGGAGTAGCTTGACTCCAACTAGGAGTCCTCATCATCAATCAGTAGTGGTCATCAATGCACAAGAACCAGTCATCCAGGTGTCAATCTGAGTCTAACTGAGTGTAACAAGTGTAACTAAAGTGTGTAGCATTGATTAAGGGAAGGAGGCTCAGTGGGGGGTGCATGGGAGGCTAACTGGAGTCAGAACAAGTCATCTAGTCAATCTAGAGGTCCAACGGAAGTGAAACAGTCAGTCGGGAGTGAAACTAGCCTCAAATCAGGGAGAATCGGAGCTAACTGAGTGTAACTGAAGTGGAACTGCAGTGGTAGGTGAACAAGTGCGCCCTTCTCTGGCAGTAGGTGAGAAGTGGGCGCCTTTCAGCCTAGGAGGGCTAAAACTCTGAAGTAAGTGGCTCCCGGGTGCTAGAATAAGGTGGCTAAGGTGCTGGAGGCATCAAACTGGTGACTGGGATGCATGCAAAGTGCATGCAAACCCTAATTTCATGCAAGATCCTAAAAAAGATGATGTGGATATCCGAACACCCCCCCTCAAGCTAGACTATGATGTGCAAAAAATAATGTGGGGCCCTGGTAACTAAGACCAAAGGTCACCCCAATACAATAATCCAAAAAATGCTGAATATAAACTAAGTGAGGAAAGAGGGAAAACCCAGTGGGAAGAAAGCCCCCCCTCAAGCTAAAGCATAATAATGAATCAATCTGTCTCCACCATGATGGAACTCTCCCCCAACAGTGAACGGAGGTAAGAGAAATTCTTCTCAGTGAAGCTCTTGGTGAAGATGTCTGCAATTTGCTCATCAGTAGGGCAATATTGCAGAATGATGGTGCGGTCATGCACCAACTGTCGAATGTAATGCATATGAATCTCAATGTGTTTGGTCCTCTGCCGTTGAACTGGATCTGTGGAGATCTTGATAACACTTTGATTGTCACAAAATAGGACAGTCGAAGTAGTGCCACCAAAACCAAACTCGAAAAGAATACCCTGCAACCAAACTGCCTGAATGCAGGCATTGACTGCCCCTCGATACTCTGCCTCTGCTGAAGAAAGTGCAATGGCTGCTTGCTTTTTGCTGGACCAGCAAATAGCACCATGACCAATCATGAAAACATAACCGGAAGTGGACTTCCGATCAATGCTATCACTTGCCCAATCTGAATCAGTAAAACCAACGAAATCAAGCTCAGAATCTGCAGCATAATGTATGCCAAACTGTCTCGTACCTTGCACATACTGCAAGATCCGCTTGGCTGCTCGCCAATGAAGCTCATGTGGCTGCTGCATATATCTTGACACAACACTCACGGCATATGAGATATCAGGCCTTGAGTGTGTCAAATAAAGTAGTGAACCAATCAACTGTCGATACATACTGCAATCTGCAAGCGGTGTAGAATCTCCCTCCTCAAGACTGATTCCTGAGAGGAATGGGAATGGGGCTGCCTTACATTCAGCCATATTAAACTTCAATAACAGGTCGGAAGCATATTTTTTCTGAGATATAGTGATCCCATCAAAATTTTGAGCTATCTCCAAGCCCAAAAAGTGACTCAGCAAGCCCAAATCGCTCATGTCAAAAGCTAGATTTAAGGCAGTTTTTAGCTTGTTTATTGAAGTAAGAGTGCTACCAGTAATGAGAAGATCATCAACATAAAGTAAAATAACCAACAAATTACCTTTAACTCTCTGAAGATACACATTCGGATCAGATTTGCATCTTTGGAAATTCTGAGAAAGAAGGAAGGAGTCCATCTTTGCGTACCAAGCTCTTGGGGCCTGTTTTAACCCGTACAAAGATTTCTTCAATCTGCAAACCAATGATGGATCTCATGTATAACCCTCTGGCTGCTGCATATATACCTCTTCAGCAAGGTCTCCATGTAAAAATGCACTCTTCACATCCATGTGGTGCACCTCCCAGTGCTTGGATGCGGAAATAGCTAAAACAAGGCGGATGGAATCCATCTTTGCAACCGGTGCAAAGGTCTCAGTGTAGTCCACTCCTTGGACTTGGGAGAAACCTTTTTCCACCAAACTTGCTTTATATTTGCTGATAGTGCCATCAGCAGCAAATTTAGTATGGTAGACCCATTTACACTTCACTAATTTTCTTCCAGGTGGAAGAGAAACTAGCTCCCATGTGTTGTTCTTTTGAAGAGAACTGTACTCTTCATCCATGGCACTTTTCCATCTCGGATCTCGATGAGCAGAATAGTATGATGTAGGATCTGAACCAGCCATCAAATAACAAATCTCAGGAATAAATGGATCAGCAATAGAAAGAGCCATACCTGCTCTTTGAAAGTCTGCTCTTGTTCGTCTCGGATCAGCAGGATTTTCAAGGTTCGAACCAGCAGATTGTAGAGTGTTTTGGGCCCACTTTGGTAACTGAGGGGGATCATAATGGTCGGATTCCGAACCTGATATGTCATGATCATCATATGCTGCTACAATATCAGAAATATCAGAACTCATACCTTCATTATCGCTGCACGGATCTTCTTCTGGTGAAGGTGGTGAATTGGCAATCTTCTCCTCGACTAGTTGCAATTCTTGAAGCGGTTCTTCAAATTGCACACTGCGCTCTATGAATATCTTTTTAGATCTGATATCCATGAGTTTATATGCTTTTGATTCTTCCCCATATCCTATCAGTATGCACTCGGTACTTTGTGGATCCAAAGCTCGTCTCTTCTCGGAAGGAATTCTAGCCCATGCAGTAGAGCCAAAAACTCTCAAATTTGACACATCCGGTTTGTGACCAAAGAATGCTTCGAAAGGAGTCATACCTTTCACGGATGAATGTGGAACACGGTTCTGTATATATGCAGCAACATTGATTTCTTCAGCCCAAATATTTGCAGCCAAACCTTTTGATTCAATCATGCATGTAGCCATCTCTTTCAGTGACCGATTTTTCCTTTCCGCTACACCGTTCTGCTGGGGTGTGTAGGGAACTGTATGTTGGATCTGAATTCCGCTTAGGGCACAGAGTTGCAGCAACTTGGATTTAATATATTCTCCACCATTATCAGATCTAAGAGCTTTGATCTTGCTCTCAGTGGCGGTCTCAACAGAAGCCTTAAAATCCTTGAATTTTCCAAGCACTTCTGACTTGTTTTTGAGAAAGAATACCCATGTAAAGCGGGAAAAATCATCAATAAATGTCAAAACATACCTTGAACCATTTAATGACATATGGGGCAGCGGACCACTGATATCAGAATGGATCAAACCCAAAATAGTAGAAGCTCTGCTAGCTTTGCCGCGGTCGAATCTGTGCTCGGGGTGCTTCCCAATGATGCAACCAATGCATATTCCCTTCGAGGAACGGAGTTGTGGAAGCCCATCTACCATGGATTTATTTGATAGCAGCAGAAAATATTTATAATTAAAATGTCCAAATATTTCATGCCAAAGCCTACTAACCTCATTACCATGTGTGCGAAGAGCAGTGGGCTTTGCAAGCGGAATAAAGTGTGAAAACTCATAGCATTTTGCAGTGTGATTTGCCTTTCCGACTGCAACTAGTCTTCCACTTTTGATATCAGAAATTTCAACTGTATTAGGGCTGAATGTAACTTGCTTTGGTTCACCAGTGTGTGTCATTTGATACACAGAAAGAAGATTTGAAGCCAAGGAAGGCACATAGAGAACATTCTGAAAGCTTCCATGATCTACATGAATCGTACCTTTGCCCTTTGAAGAAATTTTTGAGTCATCTCCCAAATGGATGGGGATGGAACTATTTGGATCGAATGAGGAAAAAGAATCAATATTTGCAGCCATATGATTTGATGCACCCGAATCTATCAAGAGAGTAGTGGGCTTCGAAACCGTTGCCATGAGTGCTTGTCCTCTTTCATGATCATCATTCCTATCCTTCTTCCTTGCACCGTCGGGAAGAGTTATGTTGTTCTTTTCCAAAAGGAGGGCCATTTGATCTATAGTCTTCTTCATACATGAACTTTCGGGATGAAAGCCACGATTGCAATAAGTACATTTAGATTTTTGGTTACCTTCTTTGCCCTTTTGCTTGAACTTCGAACTGGATGGTGCATCCGTTTGTTTGCTTTTGTCTTTTTGCTTGTGAGGCTCGAATTTGGGCTTCTCCTTCTTTTGCTTTCCTTTACCATTCGAGATCTTGGGTCCTTGAACATATAGGGCTGAATCTTTGGAGCTTATGGACCCCATTTGAATCAACTTGTCATGCTCTTTTGTGACGGACTCAATGAAGGCATTCAAGGTAGGCATCTTCCAATTCGGGGTAGTTAGCCGACCAGAATTGAAAGTAGAGACAAATACCGAATAATCTTTCCCAAGCTTGCTTAGAATGGAGAGGATCAATTGTTTATCCTCTTTGATAACTCCACTGTTCTTCAATTGCAAGTTCAAGTTCTTGAATTTTGTGAAGAATTCATTGATGGTCTCGAAATTCTCAGGACTAAGGGCAATCAATTCATTCTCTAATTGAAAAGCCCTAAGCTCATCCTGCTTGCCAAATAGTGTTTCAAGTTGCTCCCATATGGATTTTGGAGTCTTCAATCCGCTGAGATGGAAGTGAAGATCTTTGGAGATGGAGAGACAAAGAAGACCATAAGCTTCATCAAGCTTGTTGTAGTGTTTGGTTCTATCTGACAGATTGCTTGGCTCCAATTCAAGACCAATAGTGACTCGATAGTAACCTTTTGAACGTAATATGATCTCCATATCATCTTTCCAATCAAAATAATTGAATGGGGTGAGGATAGGCTTTGAAGAAGAGTATTCCATTGCTAGGAGCGAGTCAAACTGATGTAGAAGGAGCTTGCATGCACAGTGTAGCAAATGCAATTGCTGTAGAGGAGCTTGCATGCACAATGTAGCGAATGCAATTGATGGAGACAATAAACCTGCAAATCACAATAAACCAAGAACAATAAGGTCGAACAATCCACCCTTTTAGAGTTGCATCACACCTGGGATTAGAGATCAAACAATGTTGAATGGGTCCAATGTATCAGATCCAGGAATTATGTGGAAACTCAAGCTTCTGGAGTGGTATTGGAATTATTTTCAAGCTTTGCATGCACAGGAGCGAATGCCCTTGAGATATCTCATGCCAAAACTTTTTGCAATTTGAGCAATTCAGTCAAATCTTCTTGTAAAAACACCTGTAGAAAAGAGATATTGTCCCTGCAATGGCTCTGATACCATGTAAAATTAGTCACAACAGATCTAATGAACAAGTAAATTAATCACAACAGATGAACATAGAAAATATGGTGCAAAACTGTGCAAAACATGCAGCAGTGCTCAATATCCCAATAAGGGTGTATGATTACAATATAAACTGTCTCAATGACTAAGCAATTCGAATTGCCTAAGTAGGTCATTCGAATCACTGAATGGAGTAGCTTGACTCCAACTAGGAGTCCTCATCATCAATCATTAGTGGTCATCAATGCACAAGAACCAGTCATCCAGGTGTCAATCTGAGTCTAACTGAGTGTAACAAGTGTAACTGAAGTGTGTAGCACTGATTAAGGGAAGGAGGCTCAGTGGGGGGTGCATGGGAGGCTAACTGGAGTCAGAACAAGTCATCTAGTCAATCTGTAGGTCCAACGGAAGTGAAACAGTCAGTCGGGAGTGAAACTAGCCTCAAATCAGGGAGAATCGGAGCTAACTGAGTGTAACTGAAGTGGAACTGCAGTGGTAGGTGAACAAGTGCGCCCTTCTCTGGCAGTAGGTGAAAAGTGGGCGCCTTTCAGCCTAGGAGGGCTAAAAATCTGAAGTAAGTGGCTCCCGGGTGCTAGAATAAGGTGGCTAAGGTGCTGGAGGCATCAAACTGGTGACTGGGATGCATGCAAAGTGCATGCAAGTGCATGCAAACCCTAGAATTTGCATGCAAACCCTAATTGCATGCAAGATCCTGAAAAAGATGATGTGGATATCCGAACAGTATTATTCTAACATGCTGGTCCAAACTGGTTTGCTTGCCCGCCGCCCTTTCTCTGGCTGATTCTTGTTCTCTGATAGTTTTGTTTAGTCTTCTTCCTCTTTTGGCTATGGGTTCTTGTTCATCTTCTTTGCTTTCCGAGGTTTCTTCTTGAAATAATTTTGCTTTGGCTCTTGTTACTGATCCTCCTGAATTTAATGAGGGCTCTATTCCATCCACTGCGTGCTGAGAGGAGGGTAGGTTTTGGTTCTTGTCCTCATTATCGATTTGAGCCTGACCTCCCTGATGTTCTTTAGATTGCTTTTCTTGCTCTTGTTCTTCTTCATTTTCCTCGCTGCTCAGTATCTGAAATTTGTTGGGATGCTCTTTGTTTTTTGGTGGAGATTTGGTCACTGCACTTGCATTATTTTTGCTCCCTTTTTTCTTTGAGACTTCATTCCATTCTCCTCCTTGAGTCTCTTCTACTTTTGGGATTTTTCTTTTAGGACATAACCTCGCAAAATGCCCATATTCATGACAAACCTTGCACTTAAAGGGAATCTGTTCATAGTCCACTGTTTGCCTGTGACTCCATCCTTCCATTGCCAAGTCTATAACTTCTAGAAGGCCCTTTTCCAAATCGACTTCAACACATATTCTTGCACAAGAGAACATTGGGGGTTTTGGCTCTGATTTGTCTATGTATTTCCCCAACGAGTTGCCGATGGCTCGTAAATATTCATCATTCCAACAGTGAAGAGGGAGATGCGGCAGTTTTACCCAGACGGGGACTTCCCTTGGAATGTCTTTTTCTGGATCAAAGGAGAGATCCCATTTGTTGAGGTACATTCCTATTGGCCCCATGAAATATGGTCCATTCCTGAAGATTAAGTCTCGATCCTCCTTTTTCTCAAAGTAAAAGACAAAAAACCCTTTCCCACAGAAAATTCGGTGCACTTCACCTTGAATTAGAGGTCGCCAGTTTTTGCTGAGCCAAGATTCTATAGAGCGAGGGGAAGTCCAAAGTCCCGTGAAATGTCCTACCAGTCCTTTTTTTGCTAGCGCAATGGCTTTACATTTCGAGGCAATTGAAGTGAGCTTCACTTCTGGAACCTCTGTTCTTTTGACAAATTTGGATTCCGGTGGGGTTGTGGCTTTCGAAGAAGCAGGCAGAGAAGCGACCAACTCCTTAAACAAATCGGCAACGAGAGAACGGGAAGCCTCCGGGCCGTTGCGGCCAGGGTCCGGCGGCGGCTCCATTCGAGCAGGCGAAACTGCAAACCCTAGCAGGCGAAACTGCAAACCCTAGCAGGCAAAACTAACACTTAAATACATTTTAACTTGAAATGCTTTACTTTATTGGTAAAACACATTTCATAGTTTCTCTATTTTATGATGTAGGGCATTTATTGGAAGAAGATGTCTGAAAGAACAAGGAAAGCTCTTTGAAAGTTTACTATAAAATCAATATATTTGAATTATTTGTAAGTTTAAATGATGTATGTTGGTTAGTATGTGTCATGGAGAGAAAAAGCTTGAAGAAAATTGATAAGATTGTTTGCAATATAAGTACAAAAGAATGTAAAACCTTGATGAAAATGTTGTAAAGAGATGAATTAGGTGAATCAAAAGGTAATCAACAAGAAGTTTATATTTTAATTTTTAGTAATAGTGTACTTATTAAGAATAGTGGTTGACATGTTTCAAACACTTTTTTCCACATTTGTTGAAGATTGTGGAGTGACCAACAAGAGGGATGGGGATGTTGTGCTAAGATGATAAAATTCACGAATGATACAAATTATGTTGAATTGGTACTTAGTTCATCTAGAGCGGTGCTCGAAATTGATGGAAGGGGGAAATCTTTTATAAAACTATGAGGGATATTGTGGTAAGAATGTATAGACGTAGTTTCCTCTTATAGTACACAAATCAATCCAATGACTCAAATAATCAAATTATATATAAATTACAACAAGTGTCTCTAAACCAATAGTCAATGAGACATGTCAGACTTGCAATAGAAAAAAAGAATAATTTCAAAAGTAATATTCCTAAACATGCTTTTCTGTAATATGAATATACCACTACGAAAAATTATGAACTTAATATTTCAACTATATTTACGTTCGTATCAATATAAATGTTTTTCTTTGAACTTTTAATTTTTCCGGAAGATTGTGAAATTTTAAAGGATGTTTGAGGTGATATCCGAGACATGTTGGTAGCGTTTTCCAAAAAGTGTACAAGGTGATGGTGAAAGAAATGAAGATAATTGCATCACAAGAGGATCCAACTCAATAAAAATGTGCATCAAACATATGTAATCATTGTTTTTTTCTTTTTCTTTTTTCCAAGGAAAAAAAGTGTATTTTTATTTGAGAAGAACAAAAAATACAATCATTTGGTGCTCGTGGCATGATAAAAAATAGATCATCAAAGTTGATCAAGAGAAAGAACATCACAGTTCTAAATTGACCCAAACATTCATATAAATGACCCAAACTTTCAAACTATAAAACTATAAAACTCTTAGACTTAGAAGGTTCATAGGACCGACATAATGCAATCTATAAAAAAAAACAAAGTTCAAAAAACACTTACGATGAATTGTCTAATACCATTAAAAACTACCCTAGTTTTGAATCAAGGGTAGACCTATCTCACCCACGACCCATCTCCCACCCTCCAAGAAAAATAGTTATCAATGACTGGGAATGCAAGTGTCACTATGTTACACTCATCATGGGAATATTGTGGCCATTGATTAGCTTTCCTTCGTGACACCCACTCATCATATGACTCCTAGTCATCAGACTTCTCTGAATGTTCCGCATGTTTTAGTCGTTTCTTCCCCCTGAGGATGGGGGGTTACGAGCACGGTTTATGTTATGTTTCAAGCTCGTTAAAAAATGAAACCAACAACCCTAGCATAGTTTCCCTTTGGTTTCAAACCTGCATAAAAATGAAACCAATCCACTGGAGCATAGTTTTATTCTATTTCAAGCTCGTTAAAAAATGAAATAGACCCCTCTAAGCATAGTTTACCTTTAGTTTCAAGCTTGCATAAAAATGAAACCATCCCTTCGAGCATAGTTTTATTCCATTTCAAGCTCGTTAAAAAATAATATGGGCCCCCTCAAGCATAGTTATTGTCTATTTCAAGCTTGTGTAAAAATAAAATAGATCTCCCTCCCTTCAGTTCGAGTCTCTCACTAGAGTTAGAACTTGAACCTTCATTTCCTCTGATTCTTGTTTTCCCACCCTTGGTGAACATTTTCATATTAGTAGCCAGGTTGGTAGTTGGGTTAGCAAGCAAAACTTTCAAACGAAGTGAACCTTGGGGGGCATGCCACATGTCATACTGTTAGCAATCATGTTGAGGGAACACTACCATGTTAAGCCGCTAGCAATCATGCTGGGGGAATTTACCAACCTCTGGGCATCATGTTGGGAAGGAACCCGTCAATGGGCCTTAACCTATGAGCATAGTTCCATTTCTATGTCAAGCTTGTTAAAAAATTAAATAGGTTCTCGTGAGCATAGTTCTAATCTTGGGTCAAGCTCGTTAAAAAATGAAACATATCCTTTCCCTTTGAGTCGAGTCTCCTCGTAGACTTAGTACCTGAACCTTCTTTTCACCCGCCTATGCCTTAGGCGGATGAAATGAAGCTTGGGGGCATGTCTTCAACCTATGGAAATTACGTTGAAGTTAACTTGATTGCCTCTCCACACCACGTTGGAGCTAAGTCACTTACTTCTAGCAATCATGCTGGGGGCATGTACCAACCTCTGGATTTCATGAAGGGAAGAAGTTCACCATTGGGAACATTTTCGAGCATAGTTTCCTTTTTAGGTTTCAAGTTCATTAAACCATGAAAATTACCCCGAGCATAGTTTTATTCCATTTCAAGCTCGTTAAAAAATGAAGCAGACATCATGAGCATTCTTCCAACCTATCTTCGAGCTCGTTAAAAATAGTAAGATGGTGTTGAGCTTACTTTTCACTTTTTTCGTGCTCTGGGTGAAACATGAAAAGTGGTTTGAGCTTACTTTTTACTTTTTCATGCTCTGGTTCAAATATGAAAAAGATTCTGAGTGATTTTGATACCATTGTTGTGCTCATTAAAAAATTGAGTAAAAAGGTGTGTCTAACGAGTATAGGTTTATCACTTTATCCGGCATCGCTAGACTATTTACGGAAAAGGAACTGTGCCGAGTTTACTTTTTCCTTTGTCGTACTCGGTCATGAACCATGACAAAGTTGTTCATGGAGTTCTTTTAAGCTCTTTTTAGACTCCCTAAATAAGAAAAGATTGCCAAGCGAACTTGATGCTTTCATGCTTGTAAAAGCATTTGAATGATCGTCTTTCTGGTGATAGTTTACCCCTTTTTCGGACCAGGAAGCACTCTTTATGAAAAATGAATGCGCCAACCAACCATGGTTGGAAGATTTCTCTCTCGCGTTGTTTTACCCTTTTCCAGGCGAAGATACTAACTTTATGAAAAAGGACCTTTTGGAGTCTCCTTTAGTTCTTTTCAGACTCTCTAAACATGAAATGATGCCAAGTTTTCCTTCTTTGGACTCATTAAAATTTTAAACATTGAAGGGCCCATTATGGGACGAACCCCTCCTTTCCCAGGTTCGTAAAACGTTTGGGATTGGACTCATCTATGAGCTGAGCTATACCAAGCATCTGGTTACCCTCATCAAGCTCGTCAAAAACACATGAGGCACTCATCAATCATGATGGAGAAAAAAGAAATATTTTGTGTTACATTTTAATTACGGCAGTACATAGTCACTCTTGAACATGGCACTCGTTTGCATTTGCATTCAGTACTTGGATAAACTGTTTGTCCTCGAGTCTTGTCAATTACATGAGTTGCGTCGGTCCTTTGGATCATCCAAAGAATGCTTCCACCATCAGTTGCATTAGGGGTTGGTATCATTCTCGTCATGTCAATACTGCCAAGTCATGCCATGCCCATGTTCAAGAGACATTTGTTACTCATCTTCTGCAGTCATTATACCTTCGATCATGTTGGTATACCTTGAGTTAGTCTTGCACATTACTCTACCATTCGATCCACACCAAACATCTGTTATCGAGTTTCATGTCGATGATGAGGGATTCATCATGGCCCTCCTTCGATGGGTTCATCCTTGTCGACTTCAAATCATCATCCGAGGATTGAACTTAGAAACCAACCAAGTACCTTGGGCCTGCATGCCTTAATGGCAGGTTACCTCGCTTTCAACATGAGTTCACCTCATTGACTCTTGATTGAAAGATTCCATTAGGCGTTCGGCTTCATCTCATTTATTCAAGCTCAATGATATGTACTGTGATACCTTGGGAATCATTGACATCAATGATGATATCCCTCGTACTTGTTAACGGTTTACATCAATGGCCGGTAATCAAGTGGTTTCTACCATGTTCGACGTCAAGACATTTGTAATCACATGGATAGATTCGTATCATTGCGGGTTCAGCTTGAAGACCCTGGGGAGTCATGTTTTACCTAGGTTGTGATGGAGATTGTTTGGGACGCATAGATCCACTTTGTATTGGTCGTGGCTATGTTGTCAGTTCAGAGTTACATGGATCCACTTTTGTATTGGTCGTGGCTATGTTATCATCTCATCATGGATCTACGATTGTGTCTAGTAGCCATGATTGTGTTCAGTCGGTCTTTACTATCATGGATCTACAATGTATTGGTCGGCAGCCATGTTTTGTGTTGTATGAGACTTGTGGATCTCAGGTCATTTCTGCAGCAATTCCTTCCAACCAGCAAGTCCTTTCCATTTTTCTTATTACAAAGCATTTCACCTGTCTCATTCCGTCAGCTTCATGCTTTGGGGGGCATTCTGTTACACCAAAATGTCATCGCCCTTGTGCAAGTGTCGTCATCACGACCTAGTGTCATCACCATGACCATTGCAAGTATCGTCATTATGACCAAGTGTCGTCATCATGACTATTGTGATAATGTCGTCATCTTGACCATTGTGTAAACTCTTTGCTTTGACCCCTAACCTCATCCTGGGCTAAAACACATCCAACTAAGACATTTCCCTGCCTAGTTGACCTCTTTGAGTAGGCTGTCGCACTTCTCCTTCATCTAGGGTGCGACATCGTAGTTCTTGGTCATCTAGGGTGAGACAGTGTCGTAGGTTGTCTTCATACAAAGTGCGACAACCTCCTTTTATCGCTCTGTGTCCTCTACTAGGGTGCGACGAGGTTGGTTAAAGGCTATTTTGGGGAGTCTCGAGGTCTTTCTAGAAGTTTGTTGAGGTTGAGAGTTATCCCTAGACTCTAGGTGAGGTGGCATTTCGGTTCCTAACCTAATGGGAATATCCCTTAACAATCTCCCCCTAATCCTCAACCTACCCTATCTCTTTAGACCTATATAAACACCCACTCTCTCCATGGGAGGGGGGAAGGTCTATGGTATCCTTATGCTGATAGAATCCATATTGGTGATTGGGAAGCTTGTACCATCTTGGTGACTTGGCTTGGACATGTTGGATGGAGGATGCGACGTTGAGGCTTTGGTTGTAGCTTCATCCTTTCTATGTATTCCCACCTTTTTATATAGTTAATATAATCTCTTTCCACAAATGTTGTCTTGTTGATGATGTTTAGAACTTTCTTCCTCAACTGTTAGTTTAGATCAGTTATTGTTTAGATATCTTGTACTGCTTGTATTGTTTCCATATTGTCTTGACAGGTCTTGCAGCTGGAGATCTGTTGACCGCGAGACTTGGAGCAACAACAAGGAGAAGGATCTGCGATCTAAAAGGTATGATATCTAAGTACTTGATCTGTAACTAGATCTAGGAAATGATTTTTATATTCTGTTCTATTTGTTCTAGATTCACTTGAACTAGGGAGATCACGCCTTAGATCCATCTTTGGTAGATTGTCTGATAACACACTACCTTCCACTGATTGGAAATATTTACATGCTCTTTCTTCCTTTTCTTATCCAATACATCAATGAGTCGAGAGCGATAAATTTATGGATAAGTATCCTTTTCCACAAGCTATCTTTAATGATAACATCACATATAGATTTTGTTTCAAGGAATTTACCGAATAAATAAATTCTCTTCACCCCAAACCCCCTAGGGCCTTGGGGGTTGCTATCCTTTTTCATTTGAGTAAATGAGTCCCCTTATATTCTCCGTTCCCTTGCAATACAAAATTATAGTAGCACTTTCTAATTCTTTCCACAATTCCCTTGGGAATGTGAGCTAGGGAATGCGAATATATTTGTGTTGCCTCCAACATAGCCTTTACTAAAACAAGTCCTTCTACCCAAGACAACCACCTATTGCACTAGAATGAAATGCACTTTTCAATCTTAGACAAAAACCAATACCAATATGCTTTCTGTGATAAACAATGTTTGTTACTAAAGAAACATACAACGTAAATAGGTCAAATAATCCATACTGGACAAGTATATAATAAATGTATAATGAATAAAATATATGATATGACATAATGACCATGTGACGATGTACTTATAGAATTTGCTGGTCACAATGGTAAGTCATGTCCTTTCAATAGGTCGTGTCTTTTATATAAGACATTTCCCTTCATTTATCATTAATCACTAATCATTAATTATTATCATTATTATCATTATTATTTATTGTAATTTATTATTATTATGTATATTACATTGCCTTCCCCTTTTCAAAATGATTTGTTCTCAAAGCATAGAAAAGTCATGTCTTCATTTTGGCTTGTAATTCCTTCTTAGGATTCTTCATTCTTACTTTCATCATTGTTGAGGACACAAGGTGATATGATCTTATGAGTGATGAGAAGAGTTGTCAAAATGTGTAAGTGTCATACCACCCTAATTTGAGCTTTTGTGATTTTGTTTGGTAATGACTTATATGATGATAGGATTCCATACTTAAACTTCTTGTTAATAGAGTAGGACCTCTACTTAACCTTGTATATTTATTTCGCCTTTGGTTAGTTCATTGATGACCCTTATAGTTAAGATGACGATAGGGTATGCTTGCTTCTAGCGTCATGTTCTTGAAACATTCATCTTTTGATGCTTTCAATGATTTAGTGGTAGGTATGATTTCAATTGGATTTGTATTGGTTCCCTTCTCCAATGTCTCGATTTTTACCTCATATAACTTGCTTATTTCAATGAGATTAGTCATGGTTTCTTTATTGATTTATGGTTCTTTATTGATAAGTTTCTCTAGGTTCCCCACTAGCGAATTCTTATCCATCGTTAGCTTCTTGAATTGGGTAAGTAACCTTTGATTATGAATCCTAAAGCGTGAAAGTTGAGGTTTTCTGACTGCACCTCTTTTAATATTTTGATTTGCTCAAGCAACCTTTGATTAAGGTTCCTTAAGGTAGAGGCTTATGGAACTTTCTCCGATAACTTCTTGTTGAATTCCTTTGCAAGATCTTGATTCTCTTATTCTAACTTTTGAAAAAACAACTTCTTCTCTTGGAATTCATGATTTTTGCAAGTAGTTTAATATTATGATTTCTTAGGCGAGAGATACCTTCATCGTTTTCAGTGATGAAATTCACATTCATTTTGTTGATCCTGCAAATTTTGTATATTCTTCTGGCTATCTTGAAGTATCACTTTTGATACAACCTTTTGGTCTTCTGATGAAGGAGATTTCGAGTCTGACCTCATATTGACATCTTGCAACATTAATTCATGTGTATGCGCCTTGTATACATATTCCTTTGCAATGTATATTTTTTTACAATTGTGGCAAATGAGGATTTTATTTTTAAAGATTGAGAGATACTCAAACTCCCCTTTACAATAAGGACATTTATTCCACAATGTTGTATCATTCTTGAACTTCATAGTCAATATCAACTTATAATATCTTCAAAAATTTCAACAAAGCTATATAATAATTCCCTTTTTCTTCGTTATATAAAAAGGTTTATCTTTTCGAGCATATACCTTTTCTTGGTGGATGTTGTACTTTGTCCCTTATAGAATTTAAGGAACAAACACTTCACTTCACTTCTATATATAAAACAAATTTTCCTTATAACCCTTTTGTTCGACTTAGTATTAGAATAACTTTAAATAACGACTTTATGCTTTTTGCCTTTAAACTTAGGGAAACCATATTTTATATATTTCCTTTTGGGATTGAATACCTTTTAATCGACCTTTAAAAGTAGCCTTGGATAGAAGAAGTTGTCATTGATGTCAAAAAAGATGCCATTGATGTCAAAAGGGTGAAGAGATCTATAGTGTTTCCATTGGTGTCAAGGTGATAATGATGATGTGGCTGTAATAGATATAGATTGTCCGGGAATGTTTGATGAAGCTTTGAAGCCCATAGAGAAGACCCTAATGATCCTAAGGAATCCCTTGGAGAAGAATCTTGGTCACAAGTGTACATAAATCCAAATCAATCCCCTTATTATGTAGCAGTTGCATATGGACCTCACAGGAAGACACTTTTATTTGTACACAAGTGGTGCAAAGCCGCTAGAGAAGCTCCTAATGACCATGATGATGTGGAGTGTAAAGGAGTACCTAAAGTGTCTTAAAGAAGTGCGAATAATTTCCTAAAGAAATGGTGCTGGGTCCACATGAACACGATAATGGGTCAGATGACCATGATGGTGGGTTACCTAACCATGATGATGAGAAGTGTAAGGAATTCCCTAAAGTTTCCTTGAAGCAATGTTAAAAAGAATTATGAAGAAATCCCTAAAATAGTGGTGTTGGGTCCACATGACCATGTGGTTGGGGTCACATAACCCATGGTGGAGAAGGACCTAGAGAGTCCCCACTGTTCGTTTGAAGCAAACTAGTTTGAAGATTGAAGTATTCCAAAAACAATGATGTTTGGTCCACATGACCCTGAAATTTGTGGTACTTTGTCCCATTGGACCACGTGAAGTGGCAAGGATCCCCACAAGAAGTAATGATGTGTCAACCAAGTATCATGATGTGTAAAAAACTAAGGTCCCTTTGATAAGATATGGAGTGATACTGAATTTTAGCTGAAGTTTCATGATGGATCCTTGAAGTGGGGTACTAACCCTTGACACCCCCTTAAAAATTGGAAATCAATTTTTTAAGGAAGAATAAAATGTTTTTGCAAAAATGAGTTGGAGTCCCCTTGAAGAGTATAAATAAGAGATGGAACTTTTCATTTTCAATCAATAAAAAATTGAATATCTCACATACAAGAGTAGATAACCAAATTTCAGGGGTAGATGAAGAGAACAAGGCCATAATTATAGTGGAATATGAAATCTTGTGATGATTTCTATTTGGGATTTTTTGTTGTGAAATTTGTTTCATGGCATCTTGGAATTTTCACTATATCTTTTGTTCTAATATGATTTAGAAAGTTTCCTTTGAATTAGATGAGGGAGATATCTTGATGAACTTGTGATGGAAGATTCTGATATTGATTCTCTATAGTTTAGGAGATATAACCTTAGGAAGTTAGGGTTTCTGAAAAATATTCAAACATGCCATTTTTGAATTTTATTTATATATTTTGATATAGAATTTTTTTGACTATGCCCCTTGGAGGGTAAGTAGAATAGTTCTTGAAGATTATATGGTTCAAGTTTCAGATATTGGTTCACTACAGTTTCAGAGATATGATCTCAGAAATTTGGGTCTTCTGAATGACTTATAAATCATATTTAAATAGGTCAGTTTGTCATTTTCACTAGAAGTTTTGATTCAGGATGTTTCGAAGAGTTCCCCTTGGAGGAGACACAGTAGATATAATGACGAACATGTTGTAGAATTTTTTTATTCTGAACAATTACAATTTTGGAGTTATACTTGTTGGAAGTCAGGGTTTGTGACAGTGACAGTGATAGTGAAAATTCAAGAGAAGAAGGTTGAAGAAATCTTGCATAACTTTTGCATATGGTATCGGAATCATAAAATTCTTGGCTCATTGGAAAGCTTGTTGTAAGGGATATATGATGACATGATATAGGGTTTATTTTTGTTCCATATTTGGTCTTGAAAAAGATATGAATTTTGTACATGCTCTAGTGCTTCTCTCTTGGCATACTTTATGATGATCTTAGCACAGATCTTGGTGATTATCTTGGCATATTGTTGGCATAGATCTTGGTGATTTGTTGGAATAGATATTGGTTATTTGTTGGTACAGATAATGGTGATTATTTGGGAATATTGTATGATTGTATTGGCATAGAGCATAGTGGCTATCTTGGTATAGTCCATGGTTATGTTTTGGCATATGACTCATTTTTTGGAGTGTTCAATGTTTTGAAAATGTCCATGATGTAAAAGTTGAGGATGCAAATGAAATTGATGGATGATTGTTTCTAGGTATAGATTTGAGGCATGTGCATGTTGATATAGTGTTATAGATATTGAGACAATGTGACAGTGATTGTGACATTGCGACATTAACAGTGGCATTGTGTGAGAGTTAGTGATTGTGGCATTGAGATAGAGACCTATGAAAGTACGAATTTTCTACATGCTCTAGTGCTTCTCCCTTGTTATACTTTATGATGATATTAACACATATCTTGGTGATTATCTTGGCATATTGTTGGAATAGATCTTGGTGATTTTTTGGCATATTTTTTGGTATAGATCATGGTGATTATCTGGGCATATTGTATGATTGTCTTGGCATAGAGCATAGTGGCTATCTTGGTATAGTCCATGGTTATGTTTTGGCATATTGCCCATCTCTTGGAGTGTTCAATGTTTTGAAAATGTCCATGATGTAAAAGTTGAGGATGCAAATGAAATCAATGGATGATTGTTTATGGGTATAGATTCAAGGCATGTACAAGTTGATGTAGTGTGATATCTATCGAGACAATGTGACAATGATTGTGGCATTGTGACATTAACAGTGGCATTATGTGAGAGTTAGTGATTGTGACAAGGATAGTGATACAAGTACAAAGACTGAGATACATGTACATGTTGATAGAGATAGAGAAACATGTTATAGAGGCAGTGATTGGGGCACTGTGATAGATATAGTGATTGTAACAAGTTGACGGAGGTAGTGATACGAGTTGACAGAGATAGTATAGGTACATAGTGACATAGACAATGATATAGGTACAGGTTGCGACATAGAAAATGACAATGATAGATTGATTCTCTTATTCAGATTAGGGTGGTAGGATGGGGCAAGGATAATGAGTTGTAGCTTCCTTCCAGTCAGTGCTGGTAAATCAGGGAGTTGGATCTTCCTTCAGGGGTTGGAGCCTCATTCTAGTCGGTGTTGGTAAATTAGGGAGTTGGATCTTCCTTCAGGTTGGTGCTTTTAAATAAGGGGGTTTGTGTCTCCTTCCAGTCGGTACTGGAGAATATTGGAAGTTGGTGCTTCCTATGAATGTAATCTTGTTATTATATAAGAAAAACATTCAGTGGTTTTCTCTTGTTTGGGTTTCCACGTTAAATATCTTATGCATTGTGTATAGTTTATGTGATGATGAATAAATTTTTTAATGTTTAATGTTTACATGATATAATTAATTCGTGAAATGGTAAAAGGTGCTCAATACCGGTTCACCCCCCTCTTAGTATTTCCAACAACCCTTTATAAGTGACTTAAATTTTTTAATGAAGTCTTGTCACTTATAGGGAAAACATAACTTCAATGTATTTATATATAATATTATAGTTTTCAAATAAAATAGCTATTATTATAAAACTATACTATTTTATTCTTCTTCAAGGGTATATAATATAGGGCGATGGATACAAATTTCACCCTAAAACGATTTTATTGCAATCTCTACACCACATCAACTGTCATGATTTTAGACAAGTCTTGGTTTGAATTTTGGATGGGGCATTTGAATTAAAAATTTCAGTCTCGAATCAGGACTTAACAGTAAAAACTCATTGAAGTATTGACATGTATTTTTTATAAACGTAATTAGAATTGTTCGTTGATGTGATCTTTGCACCGAGATTTCATTGATTTCCTGTGTGTAATTGGAAGCTTATGAAACGATGGTGGCAACATTGAATATAATCTCAACGACCTCCAATAATATTCTCCAATGCGACTCCTTAATACATGTGTTGTATTGACATAAATCAAGAATAGTTTGTAGGAAACAATGGTGACTTAATCACCCATGATTTACTCGATAACCTATTAATATGAAATGACCCACACTCAATATGATCAGGCATTAGGCTCAATAACCAGTTCTTTATTCCTGGACAATTCCTACAAAACCCAATATAACAAAATGATTCCTAGTCTTCTTCTCTTGTGTTTGGCAGTTTTCCACATTGATTTATTGGAAAATTCTTATGGAATCGCTTTTCTATTTTAGTGTATACATTTTTTCGTAAGGTTATGCTAGGTTTTTAGCTTCACATAATTCTCCTTATTTTTTTCCTCGAATGTGCATCATAATTTAATTTATTTTCCTTCTTCTACATAAATTCAATGGCCAAGAGTAAAATGTGGTCAAAGACCTAGTAAATAGAGAAACTAAGTTAAGTTGGTAATTGCATGGCCAAAATCCTAAAGGTTGATTTGACACCAAGATCTGATACCAATGTGACGAACAATGTTCGTTACTAAAGAAACATCTAATGGAAATAGGACAAATAATCTATAAATGGACAAGTATATAATAAATGTATAATGAATAAAATATATGAGATGATATAATGACCATGTGATGATGTACTTATAGCACTGAACGGTTACAATGGTAAGTCATATCCTTTCAATAGGTCATATCTTTTGGATAAGATGTTTCCTTTCGTTAAGCATTATTCACTAATTATTAATTATTATCAATATTATTTATTGTAATTATTATTTTATAGTTATTTATTGTTATTATGTATGTTACACTTTCCTATAGCTATCTGCTTTAACATTAAAACCCATGTATTTGACCACTTCAAACATGTCCAGGCATTGGTAGGGAAAGCACCTTTCCATTCTTAAGTCCTATAGACCATACATCCCAATTGTATACATAGAAGACTTATTATCATTTATTTCCACACTAGTTTCCTTTTTATACAATTGTAGAATTTCCTTGAAATACATACCTTCCCTTCTAAACCCAAAATAGAATAAAAGAACATCATCAACAAAGAGAAAATGTGTGAGTGCCTCATTCCAACCCACTTGAACTTCTTGTCTCTTGGATTCACTAACGTATTTGCTCAAACCTTTTGCCCCCATTGGAAAGAGACAGGGGGATAGTGAGTAGCTTTGTTTAAGCCCCCTGGGAGGCTTGAAAAAATTAGAGGTTGAGCCATTAATAAGAAGAACAATTGAAGTGAAGGTAACACATCCCATAACCATTTGACCATAGGTAGAGAGAAACCAATATGTATAAGAAGTAGGAAAATATACAACTAAGAAAATTCATCATAAACCTTTAAAAGCTCTGGATTAATCACTATTGCAGGTAAACAAAAAGTTTTTATGGTGTAGGGAGCTTCTTGAGAAGTTCCCATGGCCTCATGTATCTGGTTCCTTTCCAAGAAACCAAACTATTTAGGTGAGATAAATACATACAATATAGCCTTCAACTTAATTGCAATAAGCTTGTAAATAACCTTATATATGCAATTACATAAAGAAATAGATATGAAACCATCAAGAGTCTATGTACAATCAATTTCGGGGATGAGTTCAATAAATATAACATTGAAGTTTCCAGGCACTTTCCCTGAAATTCCCACCTTCTCCACCACCCTAAGTAGATCCATTACCCAGCATATCAAAGAAATTAATAAAAAATCCACAGTCCACTCATTAGGGCATGGGATTCGATCTTTCTTACAAGTATTCAAGACAAACAATAACTCCTCATATATTCCTTTAAAAATCCTTTCATTTTCCTCCTCACTTACCAATCTAGGGAAATAAGAGATCACTTTGAGGATCTCCTCAATATTTGCTTTTTTAGGTTCTTTGAAAATGTCCTCTAAGTGTTGAACCCCCCAGTCTACTAAGTGATAAAAGTTGATTAATTTCATCCCTTCCTTATTGGTAAACTCCCATATTGTGTTAAAGGTCTTCTTGTGATTGGACATTGTGTTCTCGTACCCCAAAGCCAACCAAGTAGCCCTACTCTTGATCCTCCATTCACTTTCCCTATCCAATAGTAAGTTTTGAATTTCTTGTCTGCAAAAGATTCATTGAAGCCATGTCCTTCTCACCCAATAGACAACCCTCAATAGTAGCTAACAAGTTCTCCAAATCCTTTTCAACTTCTTGATTTTTACCATCCCTACTCCAATGCCTTTCATCTACACAAACTACCACCATTTCTTTCATTGATTTTGGGGCCCTAACAAATTGTTCACAAGAAGAAGCCTCCTATGAAAGGTAAAATTTCCTCCATTTGTTTTCACCGAGGATTGAAAATCCTCCTCAACTACCCATATTGGATTGAATTTAAAGGCAAACATAGGATTTGGATTATTATGATCCAATTCCAACACAACTAGGAAGTGATAAGATTAGTCGGTAGGGCCTATCCTTGTTATGTACCTTTCCACATTTTGAAGAAGCACATTATACATAAAGAGCCTATCTAAGCTCTTGGAAACTCTTGTTCCCTTACTCTGTTATTGCTCTAACTAGGTTTTATTTGAATAGGCTCTATATCTATAGAGCCTACCAAATAAAAAATGTTACATAATTAATGTACTAATTTGTCCATTATAGCACATGTCGCCCATATATCCCTTTTACTCATAGTAAGATTTAGATCCCCCCCAATAATATTTCAAACTCAAAACACTAAGAAGCAAACAAATTGTCTTAGAATAATTTCCTTATACCCTCATGAGGCCCATAATATTGAATATAGTCAGAGCTAACCCTAGACTCTTACTAAAGACCTCCATGTATAGACTTGAGTGGATAGAAAATGAGTTGATTAGAGTCACATTTTAATTCCATTCAGTTATCAACCCACCAGGAAAGCCTTCAGAATCAATAGCAAAAAAGTTCCAACCAGAAAAAGACTTATTTAAACTTGAAATAATATGATCTCCATTCCCTATTGTTTCTTGAATCAACACAATATCTGGTCTCCCAAATCTATAATACGTTCAAGGGCCAATTTTTTGGCCTACTCCCCCAACCCTCTTATGTTTAAAGAGATCAATTTAATTGGGAAATAGTGGAGTGGATTAATCCTACTCTAAGGGCTCGTGTTATCAATATTTGTTTACCTATATTTACCTCATTGATAGCTTTTTCTTGTTCTAGATTTAGAGTTGGCTTACTCCCCACCCGCAAGGATTCTAGACCTCTTTCAAGAATCTTGCCTTAATCACCCCAAGGCTAAGATATCTTGAGAGATATCTCCCTTAAAGAAACCCCTCACACAATCCAAACTTATTTTAGATAGACCTCGCCTATATGTACTTTTCAAAGTTTGAAACTCAAAAGTTCCCAGGCATCCTTTTCCCCCCAAGGAATTTGGGATCTTTTCCATAAGGGACACTATACTTGGATATGTCACAAATACTTGAATCTTGGATAAAGAATCCTCCAAGTAGTCTACTAGTTGAAGTTCTTCACCCATCTTCAGATATAAATACAATCCCTTCTCAACTGCAAACCTTAGTTCCTTCCATCACAACCTCATTTTTTCTTTTACATGCATTTAATTTAATTATTGCATGAAATACTAATTTTCATTTGTTTTGTTGTAGAAAAGAAAATAAAACGGAACCCATTCATCACTTAAGACAGGATGACAAGAAATAAAAGGGTTGATTGCAAAGTTTGTTAGTATAACTTGTGTGTTTCCTTAATTCATATTTCATATTGTCACGATCTTTCTATTTTAATATATTTACAACTCATCCTTAGATATCTTCCAACATGTGCTAACATATCCCCAAATAGGGTAGTAGGAAAGATTGGTTAGACCACTCATGGGTTAGAGAGCATAAGAGGGGCATCATGGCCATGTTATGGCACAAAAAACGAGCAAGCATGTGGTGCCAATGGGGCAAAGGTTTCACATGCACAAGTAAATGGTAGGGATGATGGAATTGATTGACAATTGTGGATACAAGAGGGGACAATGTGTAAGATCCTTTTGTGACATGATTCCTTTAGGGATGTCTCAAATGATGGCGACAGAGGTAGAGGTATGATGGCATTGCCATGGTTCATTTTTTTACTATTTAAATTGAAAGTGTAGGATGAGGAAGGAGTCAACTTATTTGCTTTTGGGTGCTAAGGGAGGAAGGCATATCTCCATAAGAGCGTTGGTATATTAGAAATCACTATAAGGAAAAGGCGCTTTAATAGAGGTTATAGTAGAGATTTTTAGTGTTACAAGATTGACCAAAATTGCCCAAAAAACCTCCGTTGCGACCTTCTCCAATGGTACCAGATGGTTTGGTAGAGGTTTTTACGAAAGATTATTATAACTAAAAAAATCGATGGCCGGAGGTTTTAGCGAAGGAATTTTTTCGGTGCATTTTACTTAACTGAATGCATTGATGTGTATAATAATAAAAGGCATCAATGCACATTCACTAAAAAGCACCAATGTATTTTCAAAACAAGCACCAATGCACACAACTATCTTAATGGCATCGATGCATTCAACTATCTTAATGGCACTGATGCGTACAACTATCTTAATGGGTCTCTAGTTAGTACCTTTTTGTCACTTGGTACCCATGGTGAGTTTTCTTGTAGGCTTAGAAGCCATCATAGTTTGTTATGAAAGTTAGTTTGAACCATATGATTCTCTCACCTTACTTTTTGACATCCCCTTGATAAGATCTCACTTTTCCTTTTCCATGCATTTGTTTTTGCACACAACTACTTGCATACTAATGCCTAATGCACCTCTATAGGATTGATACTATAATTCACATTCATTTATGTTGATAGTCATTTGCATCCATGGCATTTTCCTTTTAAAATTAGTATCCCTAGAAGATACAATTGATGAGTGTCTACCTCCTACTCAATACCTTGACTACATTTTGTTTTGCATAAGTTTATTCCATGTGCTTGAAACATAGTTCCATGCCTTGCCACACTCATTTCTTCCACTCTATTATGGCATTCTTTTATTCCTTTTTAGGATTTATTAACATAAGAAAGACACAAAAATTAAACATTTATAAAAAGAGGGAGGGGGGAAAGAAGTTAGATCTTGTATGCTTATTATGAATCAACAAAGTTGTGTCACCATTGAGAAAAGCACTTGTGTCATGTATTCCTTCACAAATAGCATTTTGGTATTGGTCATAGAATCTAAACCATGAATATTCGAGTTTATTACACTTCCAATCAAAATAAAGCAACCCTCATTTCCTCCTGCATTATTGGCTTCATATCATTAGTCTCTCTATGGGTCTTAATTGCCTCTCAAGTCACAATTGTGTCATGTTTATGTTCAAATAGTGTAAAACCCATTTGGCCATTTTTCAGATTTCCTGACTTTGCATGTCAGCCTTCCCTGTTATCAAGTCGTTCTTAATGAGATCATATCTAGTGTTAACTCATGCTAGTATGGAAAGGTTTCCATGACCTTCTTGTTGGTGAGTCTTCTCTCATCGACTTCAACTCATTATTTTGGGAGATAGACCTAGAGTCGGTAGCACCTAGGATTTTACTGTCATTATTGGTGAGTTATCTTACATTCGATAGATGAAATCTCTTCATTAGTTGCTAATTGAGTGCCTTCCGCCTACATTCGATGGCTAAACAACTCTTCACATAGTGGGACTCATGTTGTACCTTTTTTAATAAACATTTCAAACACTTAAGGAGGATTACACTCTTTGAAATTGACCACAAATTATGAAATAGGGTCAAATCCTCCAAACAAACATTTTTTGTCTTGAATATGTGTGCTAACCAATAGAAACAAGTGTACCATAAGCGAGCTACCCTTTTATAAATCACATACACATCTGAAGTGAAAACACAATAAAAAGAGCATGTGTTTTCACACGTTCCCTAGGTGGATTTAGGTGACTGTCAGGTTGGTTGGGATTGGTTATACCCTATTTAACTCCCTCAACCAATCAAGCTTTGTATAAAATCAAGTGTAATGAGAAAAGGAAGGAGATAATACCTTGATTATGCCCTCATACTAGAGAATTGGAATTAAGAGTGTCCAAGGTTTTTACAGTGCCACCCTTAGAGTTATTCATGTCCGATTGCCCTTTCCCACCATTGTGTTAGGATATAGATCATCTTTGATTATCCTTCATATTTAAGATCAAGGGAGAGCATTAGGAGTGGAATCTTGTTAGTGACCTGTGCTAGAAGAAGCCAAACTCCAGAGAAGAAGGTTTGGAACAAATAACTCTAGTATTACTTTGTTTCATGTATTGTTACTGACTTTTGAAATAATATAGGAGATCCATCTTCTTTCCCCTCCCCAAATCCTTGTATTTCATATGATCTGGTGTAATGAATGTTGTGATTTAGGATCATATAATTTGATTTGAAAATTAGACTGCTTAGTTTTTCATGAATTTTATGTTATCCTTGAATATTTCATTTTAAATCTTGATTGGATTTAAGAAAGGTAGTGTTTTGGTTTTGTGTGCAAGTCAGAGACAAGAGGAATTGGATTGAAGGATCAAGGCAAAGATTTATAAGTTTCAACTTGCAAGGACAACTGTCAATATCTAGGTATGCAATTTCACCTTTCTTCATCAAATTCATGTTTGTATTGTGTGAATTCGGATTGGGGATTGAGTATTTCCTATCTCCAAACCGATATGTGAATGAGATACTCAATTCCCAATCCCAATTCACACAATACATACATTAATTTGATGAAGAAAGGTGAATTTGCATACTTGGATATCAATGATTGTCCTTGCAAGTTGAAAGTTGTGAATCTTGGAATTGATTCTTCAATCCAATTCCTATTGTCCTTGACTTGCACACAAAACCATAACACTAACTTTATCAAATCCAACCAAACTTTAAAATGAAATATTCATGTATTAAAATAAACTTCATGAACAACTAAGCAGTCTAATTTTCAAATCAAATTATATGATCACAGATCACAACTTTCATCACACCAAATCATATGAAATACAAGGATTTGGGGAAGGGAAATGAGATGGATCTCTTATATTATTTCAAAAGTCAACAACAATACATAAAACAAAGTCATACCTGAGTTTTTGTAGCCAAAACTTATTCTTCAAAGTTTGGATTCTTCCATCCCAGGTCACTAACAAGACTCCACTCCTAATTCTTGAAGGATAATCAAAGTTGATCTAGATCCCAACACAATGAGGGGAAAGGGAAGTTGGGTGTAAATAAATCTAAGGGTGGCATTGTAAAAACCTTGGACACTCTTAATTCCAATTCTCCATCATGAGGGAATAATCAAGGTATTTTCTCCTTCCTTTGATCTTTAGACTTGCTTTTATACAAAGCTTGATTGGATGAGGGAGTCGAATCGAGTATAATCGAGTCCAAACAACCTGACAACCGCCTGAAACCACCCAGGGCTTGGGTGGAAAGACACATTCTTTTTATTTTATTGTCACTTCAGATGTGTACACGAGTTGTAAAAGGGTAAATCACGTATGGTACGCTTTTTTCTATTGGGTAATACACGTATGCAAGCCAAAATATGTTTTTTTAAAGGATTTGTCCCTATTTCATAATGTGTGCTAGATGTCAAAGAGTGTAAGCATCCTTAAGTGTTTGAAATTCTTATAGAAAACCCAAGAACCATTTTCATCATCGATATAATTCCTCTCCCGTGTTGATGATTTTCATTATCGGTTGTCACATTTGGAACATGTGAGAGAAGTAGTTGGTGGTGTGCTTGTTTAATTTTTTTTCCCAAAACCTTTAACTCAAATCATTTTCTTGATACTTGATCATGTTGGTCGATGGGGAAGACTTGATTCCTTCCTTCAACCTGATCTCATCCTATCGACATTAGTTAATTTTCTTAGGGAGTGAGATTTAGAGATTTTTTCAGTACTTTGGGGCTTGTAATCATTAGTGGTAGGTTCCCTCACTATTGACAGTGGGAATCCATCAATGTCCCTTGCTTGATATATTCTATATGTGTTTGATGTCAACACATCTATTCACACTCACTAGTTTATATTGTTGATCTTGACACCCATTATGATTATCGATGGGTTGTCCTACATTTTTTAATGGTATTCATTAATGATTGATAATCAAATGGTTTCTCTCATGTTTTACTTCATATCATTTATTCACATGGTATAGATTTGTACATTTCGATGGATTTGGATTGAATACATTAGGCCTATAGTAAAGCTTCCCTTTTGTTGCTTCCCATGTTGTGCAAGCATTACCACATACCTATATGACATTGGTACTTGTCGAAAGATAAACTTCTGATTACATTTATCATCAAACATTCTCTTGATGTACATTTAGACATAGGTCCACTTTTTATTTGTTCATGGCTATGATCTATATTTGACATGGATCTGCAGTGTAGTTGTTTTAGTGACCATGCTTGTTTTCAACCTGAGCATGGGTATGCTCGCCTTAGGGAAGAGAATAATCTGATATGTATTTTATTTTTATAGGTACCTTTCTGATCCATTCTTGTGCACTCCACCTGGGTCTGCACATAATACTTCTATATGTTTTATAATATGTTTTAGCTATTGGTTTCTCGTCTACCCTCATACATTAGGTATATCTGTTATAGCATTATCAAGTCCACCACTACTTGTAATTTCTGCTAGCCTTATTTTCCCTTTGAATCACTACAAATCCTCTTAAAAACCATTTTTTTCTTGGCCCTCTCTCCTTTCCTTAAAACAACACACGGGGCCTTATGCATTTCCTTAAACCAAGGCATGGGGGTGCTCCATAAAGTTACAAAATATTAAATGTGCATTAAATGCACACTCTTGAGTGGGATTATCAAGGTTCATACACCTAGACATGGTTAGAAACCTACACTAATTTTACCAACTCTCAAGATTATAAAAGAAGGAAAATTGTTGGAGAAGAGGCACCACAACTATCAAGCACCCTAAGGATTGAAAAGTGATTTCCTATGATTTGTTTGGTCCTTTCCCCATTAGAAACCCGATTTTTTGGATATTTGTCTCTTTAAGTATGAGTTGGGATCATAATTTCCCTGAATTATTCCATTTTTTCACGATCAAGGAGCTGGAGTGGAGTATTTGTCCATGAGTAGTCCAGGTTGGAGGGATCCATAATCTGGTGAAGAAGGTGCCTCAACAAGATTCAAGTACAACTAATTTTTTGTTCATATTTTATTAATAAAATGAAGATCTCTGAGAATGCAAGTTTCCATAGTTAGCCATAATAGTATTATTTTTATTCTAGAGTTTAACTGTGTTGGAGTTTTTGAAGCTTAATGTTTCTTATGAACACTTCACCCATCTTCAGGGGAACATGAAAAGCTTATGAAAAAGTGGGTGAAGTGTTCACTTGAAACGTTAGGATTTGAAAAATCCAACAGGGTTAAACTCCAAAATCATAATACTACTATGAAGAACACTCTTCTTTAACCCCCCAAAAGTATGTGTTGATTTATATGTTTAAGAATTAGTAGTTTGAAGGTGGAAGTATTGTACATGAAGGCGGTTATTTTTTAGTTATTTATGAATTTTCACTTCATTGATTATATTTATTAATGGTTGAAAATATTTGAGAAAGGTTCCTTGTCTGTTTGTGTGTAGGTTTAGCATAGATTGGACTTGTGAAAGAGCTCATTTCTTGGGAATACAGACTACAAAAAGGGGGCCAAATGATTGGATTAAGGTATTTTTTAGTTCTCTTTTCACTTAATCTTCAAATTATTTAATGAATTTGGTAATTAGAGTATTTACTCTTCGACCTTGCTTTGTCAATGACCTAGTTGTATTCATTAGGAAGTATTTTTGTCAACATTAATCCTCCTCCTTAAATGTTTTGTACATCTCCCCCCAACCAAAAGTTTTAGTTGGGCACTAATATAGGCTTCAATATCTAGCTTGCTAGTTGAATTACAAGCATATAAGATTTTGTTGCTTCCTCCATCTCTTTATTAGTTGCTTATGATATGTCAATGATTTTAATCTTTGCATTGGGGTTTTGGGGTATCTTTTCTTAGAGGCATGATGATTCTTTTTTTTTCCTCGAAAAAAAAGCGTAATTTCATTTCATCAAAAGAGTACAAAATTACATTGATCATCTCACTCATCTAGAGTGGAATATAGTACTGCAGAGACTATTGTCCAGTAATGTGCCAAAAATAAACTGTGATGTTCTCTCTGTGGGAGAAGATACAGCTTTTACAAAACTCTGAGAGTAGGCTTTTAAGGTGCCATATATACAGGTACAGGGATTTTCCAATCCTATTACAAAACGGAAATCAAAGCATTAAGTTCAAATCATTCTTCCACATGGGAATAACTCAAAAAAACAGTAAACGGTGCCAGTGACCAAGGATCCTCACCCCATTCATTCATTCATTCAATGAATGGGCGATGATAGTAAACCTGCACATGCCCGTTCAGTGATTCAGAAATTTTCCAAATTCCATCCCCTAGGGTAAGACCCTCCTTGGAGGCCTCGTCCGCCTCTGCGTTGTTCTCACGATAAACGTGCCTGCAAGTAAAAGTATCCAGAGTAAGAGTGGCATTCTGAATTTGATCCAAAACAGAGGCAATCCTCCGGTTGTTGCAGATAAAGGTTCCATTAACCCAATTAACCACATTTAATGAATCCCCAAAGACGTTCAAATGCAGTAAGGAACGTTCCAAAGCAAAAGAGAGCAGCAGCTTGAGACTGAGTATTTCAGCCCAGTTGTTGGTTCCTCTACCAAAACCAAAGGCCATCACAAAGAAATGCACAGGGGATAAGAAAAGAACTGCTCCTCCCCCACAGATGTCATTTTGGCAGGCCCCGTCGAAGAAGCCCCAGGGTTGAGATCTATCAATATCTACAGGGAGAATAGTTCGGGGAGAGGATGGCTGCCGGACCCGATGGAGTGCTAAATAAATCCCGCAGCTCTGTAGTGCCACTTGTGCCGGAGAACCCAGTTTGTCTTTAAACAGTCCACTATTACGCATGAGCCAAAGTCCCCAGTTTATCACCGGAGGGAGAGCTTTGAAAGGTTTCAGCGCTGCATTGTTGGTCCATAACCTCCATGCTTCATCGATAGAGTTCCCAGTCCAAGGAAGCAATGTTTTAAGAATGCGAGCAGAAATATTCCAGACCTCCTTGGTGAAGTGGCACTGGAGGAACAGATGTGGAGTCGTTTCCTCAAATTGTTTGCACAAAATACAGCGACTAGGCCCATGGAAGCTGCGCTTCTGCAGGATGAGAGGCATGATGATTCTATTAGCTGCAATTAAAATATAAATTCAAATTATTATATTGTATCTCTGGAACAAAACCATAGAAAATTATTCCTACTCTGTTTTCTTTAAATTTTTTAGTCTTTCACTAACAAATATTTTCATTAAACCCTATCTAGTTTGTAAAACTCTTAGCAATTATATACAAGGAAGGGAAATTCAAAGTAAAATTAACTTTTGTGTAATTATCTACATTGATTTGTGTCTGTATCTCACTTATAGAAACTTGCGATTTTGTTCCATGATAATGCTAGAACAAGAGAAAATACTAAAACTTTCGATAGAAATTGCATCTTCCCTTTGTTAAATAAAATTGAAAACAAAATTTAATCATTAGATTCGAAAAAATTTAGATTTGCAAAGATTTGTATTATTAGGACTTCATTAATGCCGGATTTGACATTGTGGAGTTCAAATTTTGTAATGTTTGGGAAAATTTATGTGTTGTAGAGTGTTTAAACCACTTTCCCTTGAACAAGACTGTGGGGTAAGTTGGTCACTTTAAATATGTGTGAATCAAGCCAAGCCATTAAATTTCATTGTAGCAAAGGTCCTATTTTCACTCCATGCAAAGTATCCAACCACCTCAAAATGATAAATCAATCAACATGATGTATTAGAGAAGATTTTAATTGATGGAAGGATTTCAGTTCATTGGAGGAGAAGCTTGACTTTCAATTCCAATGAAAGTCAAAAGCTAACCCCACAACAATGGATATTACAGAGTTTGTTGAATACTTTCATTGGAGTTAAAAGTGAACTTTTAAGTGTGATAAAAGTGAAAGAAGAAATTCATGTTTCACTAAGAAAGAAAAGAATTTGGAGAACTAACTCTGCAACAAGGAATTTCAAAGAAAATTTGAAGTTAGAAGTTAGATATGGATTTTTAGAATGTTTAAATCAAAGAAAATTTGAAGTTAGATATGGATTTTTAGAATGTTTAAATCTTTTTCAATTTTCATACAAAAGAAGAAGAATCCGCAGTCTTAAAGAAAAACCTCTACATGGAAGCTTTAAAATGAAATTTCTCAAAGATATAGCATCTAAGCTTTACGAAATTGAATGACAATGCGAAAATTGAAACAACTAAAAAGGGGTACCCAAAAAGCTTTCCTAAATTTTTTAAAGGGTATGTTGAGGTATCAACAAGAATTTGTTTTTTTATGGATATAAGTCACATGAAGGGCAAGAGCGGGTTGTATTATGATAAATCAACAATAAAAAATGCCAACTAGTTTCTTGTAGGCTAGAATTCAAGTGCACCAAGAACACCAATGAGTACGAGGCCTTGATCCAAGGTTTGCAAAAAAGGCAATTGATTTAAAGGTCAAATCTTTGAAAGCTTTTGGTGATTCTAAGATAGTTGTAAGCTAGGAAATGAATTCTCTTAAATTTTTATTGCCTCATTTGAGGAGTTATAAAGTAGAGGTATGGAAGCTAATTAATGAATTTGATACTTTTAATAACATCTATGCCTCAATCAAAGAATGCATATGCATATAGTTAGCTAACACTGCTTCTAAATGATTTCCATTTATTGATGGATTTTTTTTATTGAATTACTTGTCAACCCATCATTACTAGATAATGTTACTAACTCAAGGATATTTAATGACAACCAACAATAATAAAGTTTTCAACAAATCAAGACATGTTTACAGACATGATAATCAACGACAAAGAACATGTAAAAGCTCTAAGAAATCATTTAGATGGGATGGAAGATGTAAAAAGCAATCCGATACCAAAATAAGTTGTGCCATTGGAAAATATTTTGGTTTATAGGTAAGATTTAGTAAGTTTGTAAATGTTAGGTCAAATAGTTCTTCTGTGAACTATGAACCTACTAACTTGGGCACCACCAAGGATCCAAAAATATTGAAACTTGTTGATCAGAAACAAAGAGACATGCTTGTATTCATCTATTTAGGCAACACATCGACATTTTTGCTTGGTCCTACGAATATTTGAAGAATTATTCAACATGTAATCCCCCTCAAGGGGGAGCCAAATCATTACAAGAAAAGTTAATGAGGGTAAATATGATGCCAAAGCCATTAATCCAAAAGGGATGAAAGAAGATGTTGGATTCCAAAATGGTCTTCAAAGTATGGTATTCTACATGGGTGGGAAATCTAGTTATTGTAAGAAAAAGTGAGGAGTAATCAAACACTATTTCGACTTTTGGAATCTTAACCAAGCATTGTACAAAGACATTATCCCATTCCCTGGATGGATCATCTTTTAAAACTGGTATTAAGTTATGAAATCTTCTCACTAGTGAACAATTTCTTTGGTTATAATCAAGTACTTGTTGTCGAGGGAGATAGGTTGAAAACTACTTTTAAGATAAAATGGGGAAACTTTGCATATTGTCAAATGCCATTCGAGGAAATTAGTGAAGGAGCTAAATTTTAGAGAGCCATGGACATAGCATTTAAAGGGCTCACCAATCAAAGTGTGGTATTTTACCTGGATGAAGTCACAATTTATTCTAAAAATTGGGCAGATCATATCTATTACTTTAAATAGATTTTTGCTAGATGCATAAAATATTGAATCTCATTAAACCCAAAGAAAAACATTTTTGCAATCACAAAAGGACAACTTTTGGGCCATATGATTTCAAAATATGGGATTCTTGTTAATCCATAATGAACCAATACCATCAGTAAGATTATTATGCTCATTAACAAAAGGGGGATGAAATCCTTCTTTGGAAAAATATTTTTTGTTAGGGAGTTTGTATTTGATTTCACTAAAATATTCAAACCTTTGCAAAAAATGATTAAAAAGAACGTTGTGTTTAGGTGGGCCCCAATTGAAAAATAATATTTTGAAGGGATTGAGTTTTCAATTGTCACTTCCCAAACATCACACAACCTAGTTTCTTACAAATATTTATATTGTTCACTTTTGTATAGGATGATTCCCTTGTAATAGTGCTCACCTAGAAAGATGAGTAAGGGAATGGATGCCCAATTTATTTATGAGAACTGGTTTAGAAGGGGATGATATGAATTATCCTATTATTGATTAAAAATATTTGAAGTGTTAGTTTAGGTCGTATATTTTAAAGAACCATAGAAAGTAATTATGCGGAACCCCACTATTAGGTCATTTTTCATTTATAAAGAACTAGGTGAAAGAAGATGAAATTAGGTGACTATTATTCATGAATACGATCTAGAATTTAAACCAACAAAAATAGTGAGAGACAATGGCTTATGCCAAATAGCAGCAGAGGCATTACTCCCACTAGAATAAATAGAGGAGGGAAGAGAAAATGAAAGATTGTTCTATACCCAAGATTTTTTTGTTGTTCCAATTTTACAAAATTCATGGTATGTTGATTGAAGAAAAATATGGAACAAGATGAATGGCCCGTAGAAGAAGAAGAAATGGGAACCAAGACTTATGAAAACAGACCTTCTGATCTCGTTAAGATTCAAAACTTATAAAATATGGTAGTCCATTTACAAGCAACAATAAGGGAGCTAGAAGAGCGGCTCATAAATGCCATGGATCAGAGAGAAGGGAATTTGCAGGGAACATGGGCCAAGCAACTTAAAGAACATGACTCTGCCCTGGCCACAAGGAGGCTCAGCATGGAGATTGAAAAGCTAAAATATGAAAAGCATTACATGAGATATCTTGCACATATTATGAGAATTCGAGACCTCCCTCTAACCTTTACTCTGTATTCTTAAAAGAGCAACTGATATCATTAAGAATTTCAACAATAGCAGTAGGGTATGAAGACCATATTGAAACAAAAGAACAGTTCATCAATACTTTTTCTAGGAGTAATGAAGAGGAGTGAGATTTATTGTGTGAATTATATCTGCATAATCTCATCATGGTCGATTATAATTATTGGGACTCGAACCCTCATGCGGGGGAGGTGCAACTTAGGGATTTCATGTCATTTATGAGGAATCAACTTATATGGAACAATGTTGCATCCTTCATAGAATTCACATAGTGGGAGGACGTTCTTTGGATAAGAGCTTCCCCTTCAACCGAGAAATTGTTTACAAAAAGAGGTAGGGTCATGCAGGATCCAACATTTGTTACGCTATTGGAAGTATCCCATACTACACCTACTAATGAATGTAAAAATTGGATCCCCTTTCATAGAATGGAAGCCATATTTTGTTTGAGGAGAAGGATTTGGGATTTGGATATCGAGCTTAAGAAGAAGGAACCCTTCACTAATAGGATGTTTGAAGGGGCATTAGATAGAGTGCATATTTGTTGTGATTTCTTGCAGGTTCGTGAAGCCAAGTGGACTGGAATCAAGTTTCATTTTCCCATACTCTGGAGTCCTGTATCTGATAAGGAGGATAATGAGTTATGTCGCATTGTTACTGAGCAAAGGGGTTTCTAAATATCATCTGAAGAATGACACTCCTCCTATAGGTGGAGTAATGAATGCAGAACTAGCTCCCCAAGTACCTCCAACAGTGAAGCACAATTCCATTTTGCATGGGGACATGCAAACCCTTTGGTTGGGGGAAGATGAAGGGTTATATATATGACATCTTTTGAAACTCTTTATGGAGACCTTTTTGTATATTTTTGACTACTTCCTATACTTCCACTGATCCCTTTTTGGACAACCTGTCATGTTTTAGCATTGGTATGAAATGATCATGTTTCCTTGAGTATTTGTTATTTACTAATGACTTGGGACATGGTTATGTTGCTTCTAGTTTCCTAAATAGATTTGGTGTTTTAGGTCTATTTCCTATTGCAGTTTTGGGGCTACAAAAAGTTTCTTGGAGGTAGCTGCAGAACTTGTGATATAGTGGTTGCGGAACCTATGACAGAGTGGCTGCGAAACCTATGACAGAGTGGCTACATAAACTATAATTGAGTGGCTATGTAACCTATACTTCACTGGAGATACGAAACCAAGTGCAACGGTTCTACAGCTAACCGGGAGAGATATGGAAACTTATTTTAATGTTCCGCAGCCTGATGCCATAGCTGTAACCACTCCCGATTTTATTGCACCATCTAGAATCGTGTCTGTTCGAGAGATCACTATCATTAGATCTGATCCTATGTTTAAAATGTTGTTTTCTTAATTTGGTTTACGCAATCATAGGGAGACTGAGTTGGAATGGCACCATTCTTGGTATTCCATTTCAACTACAAACCATAGACATGAACTGTTAGTTCTTTTTAGGATTTATGTGATATATAAAAACTCTTAATTTCCTGTTGAAGAGGCTAGCCATAGATCTATAGAACTGCGGAAAATCATTGTACCAGAATCAACTATTTTATAAAAGAATTGTTGTTGTTGGTTTCTTTATGCATTGAATAGGTTTGTGTGATTGAGTGGATTATTCAACTCATGTCTTTGAAGGCAGGGCCCCCTTCAGAGGACATGTGTTGATTGTAATTTAGTTTTCTCTTTCTATAATTTGCAAGAGATTGGTGTTCTTTATTTAATTCATGTTATGGTGATTAGTTGAGTGCTTTTCATATTATTACTTTGATTATTTATCAGTTCCGTAGTACAAAGTGCTTGTCTCAAGATTTGGATGCACAAGTTTGGAGTGAATATCTTCTTGGCAGTTGAAGTAGGGTTCTGTGGATGCTGATTGATTTTCTATATGAACAGTTAAAGAGTTCCGTAGAGTTTGGATTGCATATTTGAGAAGAATAGTTAGGTTTGATTTCCTTTCTATAGGTTAAAGTAGATATCAAATTATGTCTACAGATTAGATACAGATTTGTTTCTTCCTTGAAAAAGTAATCTAGTTGGTTTGTTTTCTTTCTGCAAAAGTAAATTAGATGATTTGAATTTCCTTATGCAAAAGTAAATTAGATGATTGAATCTCCTTTTGCAAAAGTAAATAGGTGGTTTGATTAATTTCAGATTAGACTAGTAAGGGTGTGATATTGTTAGGCAAATGATTACTCTTGAGGTCTGTTTAATTCATTAAGTTAAAAGCATTCCTTTGTTTATGTAGAGATAGTTGATTTCAATATCTTTATGCCAAGACTATTACTTGCCTTCTGACTGAAGCTCCAACACACAGAAGTAAGATTTCATGTTTAGAAGAACCATTAAAGTGCGGTGACTGACATCGATTTTTTCTAGTAGCTCATAAGTTATCAAAACCACTGGTTTGATAATTAATGAATAGTTCTCAATTGTCCCCTAAGTTATTAGAAGGTGATTGAAAAACCTCGTCAGTATTAGAGCTCAAAATTTCAGTACTGGGGCCGTTTGGACTAGAAATCGGTGCGTACAAGTTGAAAAAATGTGAAGTGTTCAACAAAATGCTTCAATGGGATTTCTTCTTGAAAAATTATAGTTTATAGCTTGTCTGTTGGTAAATGTCAATGAAGAGAAGTGTATAGGGTTGTAATTGATAAACGATTATGAAATTGAAACCTTGTTGGTGTGATTATAATATTTAAAAAAATCAACTATTTAGAAAATGAACGAAATCAGTGATTGCACCATTTAGTTAGCCATTGTTGGGGTTGAATCTACCAAGAATGAAGTTCAAATTCCTTAAATTATCATTATCGAGTGAACTAGTAAAAAATGGGATAACAAATTTCATTAGGAAAATGTGTAGGAGGTAATCCATGAAATTTTTTATAAGGCAGTTCTAGAGTGGTGATTTTAGAAGTTGAGGAAGTGGTATTGGAAACCACTTATCAAGTTCGGAAATTGACTAGGAAGTGCCATGTGTAAAGGTGGTTTAAAATTTCAACCATTAAAATTTTGCGAGTTCGACCTTTGAAACAACTAGATTCATGTCACGTGCTTTATGGAACCCATTACAAGAGAAACTAAATGGGTGGTTTTCAATAGTGGCGATAAGTGGTTTTGGAAGTTGACAAAATGGTATTGAAAACTACTTATTTAAGTACTGAAATGGTCATGAGATCACCACATGTCTTGTTGGATTCCCATTTTGGAAGCAAAAGGCACATTGATGGTGTAGATCAATGGCTGGTAATAATTTCACAAGTATAACTAATCATGTTTTAATCATAGTTTGAACCTCTAAAACATTGGATGGTTGTGGATTATTTACGATCTTATATGATGCATATGTATTTCCATAATCAAACTACTTGATAGTTAAGTGGTGCCTTCACTCTCGAAATGAATGATTGGTTGCCACATGTCTAATGGAACCGGTTGTACATGAATAACAGGGTGGTTTTTGCGATGGCGATGAGTGGTTTCAGAACAATAGTTTGTGGTTTTGAAAACCACATTTCAGGCCTGTTCTAAAATGATGAGGGTAGGCCACATGTAAAGGTATTTTTGAAAGTTTGGAAGGAAAGGGTCATGTAAATGGACGCATAGTTTCACCTTTGCAATTGATCTAGATTGTCAATATGGGGAAAACATGTGCACTGGGAATCCGACAATAGAGATAGCGACTCCGCAGTCACATCATTCTTGGGATTTATGCTTGTTGAATAAAAGCAAAAATGGCCATGATGACAAGGAAATATGACTTGGTGACTAAGGCTGACGATAAGGAAGATGTAAGTAATGACATGTAGGATCCCATTGCCACATTAGAGAGTATGAGTCATGCCATGTCAGCAGTTGGAAAAGGTTATTTGAGGTATCAACAAGTGCAATTTAGTGAATAATTAAGCAATATTATATATAACGATGCATGTTTAGTATTAGCGAATTATAATTTTTGTATATATAATATTAATAATTTTCTTGGAAAATATATAATAATTAATATTAATAATAAAATATGACTAAAAATGATTAATTAATTAAAAAATGAGTTAGACTAGTAAGAAGTTAACATGCAATATATAATTTAATAATAGAAAGAAAAGATGGGGAAAGGGATCTTTGTTGAAGGGAGGGGGGAGGGGGGTGCATTTGATTCCTTTGGGGAAAATAGGGAATAATAGAAGAATCGATATTTGTGCACTTTATGGATTGCTTAAACTTTCATGAATGCTTGGCATGCTTGATTTTTTTGCATATTGAGTTGATGAGGGTTGCGGGTTCAGGTGGTTTAACTACTCAACCCAAGGAGATAGGTTGGGAGGAAGTCCTATTCCCATTCCCCACAATTGCTGATGTGGATGCTAGTTCTAGGTTGTTTGAGCTATTAATGGATGAGAATTATGAGGCAAACCCATTACAACAATATACTCATTATGAGATCAACATGTCACTTATGTGAATAGAACTTCGGTGGGGAGGATAACACTCCATCCCATAACCACTCTGGCTAAATCCAATTAACATTAACATGAAGTAGTTAGCGACTCTTCCTTACATTTAATTGTCGTATTTTGTGAAATGAAGCTGCGAAATTGTTGCTTGTTTATATTACCCTAGTAGAAATTAGGTTTTAAAATTGTCACTAAGTATCTTTAAGGATTATTAAGATACAAGGGATTCAAATACAAAGCAACTACTACATATGGTATCGAAGCTAGATTCCAATGCTTGGCCTTATGGACCTTCTAGGCTAGCTAAACTTATAAATATGTAGATTTGTTTTTAGGTGCATCCTAGTAATAAGGTCACGAATCTAGGTTGATGCCTAATAATGCAAGGCTGAAGTGAAATTTACCTATACACTAAACTAATTAATATAATTAGGGTAATAAAAAAAGAGAGACTTAATTAAAGTATGGGGAGGATAAAATTCATCCCACAACCACATGAGTTAGACCCAATTGACTATATATATATATGGGGCCCTTAAGAATTTAAAAAAAAGGCAGGGAAAGGCACTAAGCCTATATGAAATGCACACATTGTCTCCTAGTAAAAATCAGTATCCATATTACAGCTACAACTAATAAGAATTTGAATTTGTTCTAGATTTCCGTACACAAAATACCAATACGACCAAATTATGCTACTATGGTGTCTTGTGAAGCTATGAATCCCACCATAGAACGATGTGGTTGATCATGAAGAGTAGGCCACTTAAAGGGCATGGCCAACAATTTAAATGGGTGTTTTCTATTCAATGTCATACATCAATTTTCCATATCTCCTTTAAAAAATCTACCAATGTTTCCATACTTGATAGCTCTTCAAAATTTCCATGGCCAGCGATCAACCTCCATTAAACAAAACGTGGTGCTGAGAATTGACATGCATTATACAGACCGCCATGGCCATGAGCCGTGGCTTCTCTACGAACCGACATGGCCATGAGCCATGGCTTCTCTATGAACCGCCATGGATTATCTACAGCCGTAGCATCTCTATGAATCCTCAACCAAATGGAAGATAAATGGCCTATGAGATATATGCAAGGATGCCATGAAACCTAGATGGCAAAGTGATTGGGGAGGTGGTATGACCGGAGCAGTGGACGAAGACAAACAATTTAATTTAACCTTATTAGTCCCTGCTACGATCATAGGTTGTTTTCCGTAATTAGTGGGATTGAAATCAAATTTCAAGTCTGCTAAGAGGACGACTGTCTGCTTTGTGTATAATGCATGACAATGTATATGACACATGATTTTGGTGGCAAACCAAGTGACACTTATGAGTATAGGGGTACTCTATTCGATTCATTTACTTTATATGTTGCCAAATTATAGATATATCTGGAGTGAAAATCTAGTTTTGGATATAAGTTTTTTTTTTTTTAAAACTTGCGATATGCTATATGCCATGTGTTATAAGGAGGGAGTTATAAGGGATATTTTATTTAAAAGGGTTTTTTTAAAGTGTATGGTGGATTTAGGTGGGAGTTATAAGGTGTGTTTTTTATTTTATTTTAGTAAACCTTATTCCATTTTAATTAAAAAAAATTTGAAATTTTTTTTCCACGATATATTAAGAGCTTGATCTTATAAAGTTTTGATCTGGTTTTTTGAGAAAATGGTAAAAACATAGAGTGTTAAATTCAAAATTGAGAAGTTTAATGGGAGTAATAATTTCGAGTTATGGAAGGTCAAGATGCGGGATATGCTCGTGCAACAAGGAGTGACAAAGGCACTGGCAGGGAAGATGAAGAAACCCGCGGATATTTCAAATGAAGATTGGGAGGAGATGGATGAAAGAGCTCTCAATGCTATTCGTCTGTGCTTGGACGACGATGTTTTATTTAACACCGGGTCTGAAACTACAGTAGCAGGTCTTTAGACAAAATTGGAAAGCCTGCACATGACTAAATCCTTGACGAATAAATTCCTCCTGAAGCGACAGTTATTTAACTTGTGTATGAAATAAGGTACACAAATTTCTGATCATTTGAATACATTCAATACTCTTATTTGTCAGTTGGCTAGTATGGATGATAAAATTCAATCCGAAGACAAGGCGATTTTAGTGTTGTGCTCTTTGTCTGAGTCTTGGGGTACATTTTGTAACCTGTATCAGTTTAAGTTCTACCAAGTCTATTACCTTTGATGATGTTGTGGGCGCCTTGATTTCTGAGGAAACTCGAAAGAAACCTAGTCTTGAAACCTCGACATCACAAGTAATGGTGGCCAGAGGAAGAATCAGTGAAAGAGGACAATATTCGAGGGGCACATCAAGATCAAAGTCAAAGGGAAAAAATAGTAAATTGAAGTGCTGGTATTGCAATAAAATAGGACACCTTAAGAACGATTGCTGGAAACAGAAGCAAGCATCTAAGGAGGAGGACTCTACAAAGGAGGAAAGCATAGCCGAGAAGGATTCATGTATGATCGATGAGGTATTATCTACATCTACTGTCTCACAATACCATTATGACTGGTTAATTGATTCTGGAGCATCCCATCACATGCGTCTTCATAGAAATTGGTATTCCACATACCAATCTATGGATGACGGGGTGGTTTATGTGGGAAATAATGTTTCATGTAAAACTGTTGGGATAGAGCGTATCAGAATAAAAATGTATGATGGGACTATAAAGACACTAACAGATGTGAGGCATGTACCTGAACTTAGGAATAACTTGGTATCAATGGGAGTTCTAGATGCTGCTAGTTACAAATTTACAGTTCTAGATGGAGTTATGAAGATATCAAAAGGTATCTTGGTTTTCATGAAGGAAAACAGAGTCGGGAACCTATATAAACTTTCAGGGAGGACAGAAATCGATCACACAACAATAGAATCAGTTGGTGCAGCATACTTCACTCGTTTATGGCATCAACGATTAGGTCATATGAGCGAAAAAAAGGAATGAGGGTACTTGTTGATCGAAAGTTGCTTCCTAGTTTAAAATTTGTAGATTTGAAGTTTTGTGAGCATTGTATTTATGGTAAACAAGCTAGACAAAAAATTAAATATGGAAAACACACCAGTAGAGATATCCTAGACTATATTCATTCTGATCTATGGGGTCCATCTCCTAAAATATCCTATGGAGGATCATCATATTTCATCATTTTTATAGATGATTACTCGAGGAAAGTCTGGATCTACTTATTAAAGAGAAAAGCTAATCTTTTCAATATATTTAAGCAGTTTAGAGATTTGGTTGAAAAGAGCACTGACAGGTTCATTAAATGTCTTAGAACAGATAATGGAATCGAATTTACTTCTAAGGAGTTTGATAATTATTGCAAGAAGGATGGGATCAAGAGGCATAAAACCACTGTTTACACTCCGCAGCAGAACAATGTTGCTGAACACATGAACATGACTCTTCTTGAAAGAGCAAGGAGTATGCTCAGTAATGCAAAGTTGCAGTAGGAATTGTGGGGAGTGGCATTGCTTATAGCTTGTTACCTGGTCAACTGATCACCATCAACAACAATTGATTGAAAAATTCCAAAAGAGGTATGGATAGGTCAACCATGTGATTATTCTAATCTTAGATTATTTGGTTGTGAAGCCTACGCACTTATTCCGAAAAATCAGCGTTCCAAACTAGATCCTAAATCAATCAAATTGATCTTTGTTGGATATGGTGATGGTATTAAGGGATATATATTGTGGAATCCTACTGCCTACAAAATCATCATAAATAAAGATGTAATATTTGATGAACTTTCTCTATCAAATTTAGATGTAAGTAATGATTTGAAACAAGTTAATATACCACAGTCACAACAAATTCAATTTGATACTCAGTCATCTACGAGGAGGAATCATGAGGATGTCCATGGCAAGAATATTCATGAGGAAATTCCTCAAGAGGATGAGCAGACGAAAACATATCAAGAAATAGAGGAAATGCCACAACAACTCTACGAAGATATACACGGGACAAAACTTTTCCAAAGAGGTATGATGATTTTGTTACATCTGTTTCTTTAATTTCTAATGAAGGAGAACCTAACAGTTATCAGGAAGCATTAGAAGTTCCTAACAGTGACAAATGGAAACTTGCAATGAAAGAAGAAATGGATTCTTTGGAAAAGAACAAAATATGGGATCTTGTGGAACTTCCTGAAAGTAGGAAAGTGGTTGGATACAAATGGGTGTACAAATTGAAGAAAGGAGTTGATGACATTGTTTCGAAGTACAAGGCCAGACTGGTTTCAAAAAGGTTTTCTCAGAAAGCGGGTATTGACTTTCATGAGATTTTTTCACCAGTTGTGAAACTTGTTTCTATCATAATTCTATTAGCACTAGTTTCCTTATATGATTTGGAGTTAGAGCAACTAGATGTCAAGACAACTTTCTTACGTGGAGATTTAGATGAGGAAATTTTCATGGAACAACCAGAAGGATTCGTTTAGAATCGCAACAAGAGGTTTGTTTGCAAGCTCAGAAAATCATTGTATGGCCTGAAGCAATCTCCCAAGCAATGGTACAAGAAGTTTGATTCTGTCATCGTGAGCCGGGATTTTACTAGAAGTGAGTATGATCATTGTGTGTACTTTAAAAGGTTGGAAACGGACATGTTCATTATTTTAGTATTATATGTTGATTATATGCTTGTTGCAAACAAAAGCATGTTTGAAATCAACAAGTTAAAGGCTCAGTTGGCTAGGACATTTGATATGAAGGATATATGAGCATCAAATCAGATCTTGGGCATGCAGATACACAGAGACATAAAAAATGGCAAGCTGTGGTTATCGCAAAAGAAGTATGTGGAGAAAATACTTCAGAGATTCGGTATGAATAAGGTGAAGCAGTGAAATGGGTGCTTCGGTATCTTAGAGGCACATGCAATTATTGTATCACCTTTGATGGTTGTAGTGATGAAGTCTATGGTTATATTGATTCTGATTTTGCAGGTGACTTGGATAAGATGAGATCCACTTTAGGTTATGTCTTTACTCTTGCACGTGGAGCTATTAGTTGGATGTCAAAGCTTCAGAATATTGTTTCTTTATCCACTACAGAGGCAGAGTACATATCTGCTTCACATGTTTGCAACGAGGCAATCTGGTTAAAAGGTTTGCTGGGTGAGTTAGGAAAGGTTCAGAACACTATAAAATTTTTCTGTGATAGTCAAAGTGCTATTCATTTGGCTAAAAATCCAGCTTATCACAGTAAGACAAAACAAATTCCTGTAAAATACCATTTTGTAAGACATGTTATTGATGAAGGTGGAGTGGTTCTTGAAAAGGTCCACACTCAAAAGAATAGTGCAGACATGTTCATGAAAACAGTTACTTTAGAGAAGCTACAGTGGTGCTTAGCTTCTCTCGGCTTAAGAAAGGTGATGAACAAAGCAATGAGAAAGGTATCAAGTAAATTGTTGTCAAGGTGGAGATTGTTGGAAACGGGTGACAACCAGTTTTATCGGTGATTGTGTAACTGTCTAATCGAGCAACTAAGTTTGGTCAGTTATGAGTAACTGTGTTAAGAAATATATTTATTTCTTGTATTCTCGTAGTATAAGAGATTGTTGAGAGCTGTTGTAATCTTCATGTTCTGAATAATAAGAGAATCAATACCATTGCTCTGTGGATGTTTCCCTCTCGAGGGTTTTACCACATAAATCTCTGTGTACATTTTTTAATGTGTTTTCCATTGTTTGCTATCTCATTTAATTCTTTAATGTGTTTTCCATTATTTTCTATCTCTATGTACATTTTTTAATGTGTTTTCCATTTTTTTCTGTGGCTACTTGTTACGACAAAACCTACCCATTTTAGTCTTAAAAAACTTGCAATCATGTGGATGGAGCTCTATAATGAAATATTGGTTCATGGTTTGCAATTTAACATTGTTGGTGTACATTATGTTATACAATCTAATAAATACTATCATATCATTCTATATTTTTATTCAATAAGTATGAATCATAAGTGGAGTAGTCTATTTATTCTATGTTTTGGACTTTTTGGTGTTTTTTAGTTTGAATCTAGTATTTTTTTTGGTAAAATCCAAATTTGGAAGCGTTTAATTTGTGTTTTTGAATGCATAAATGGATTCAACACCCTTAAATACCCATATGGCATTTAGATTATGCAATTTTTACAACTAATATATGTGACTTTAAGATTTTTTGAATATTTCCAACTGGAGTCAGAACAAAACAAACAGAAAAATATACGTGGAAAAGGTCCAAAAAGTAGAATATTTAGACTACTTCACCATAAATAATACAACTTCAATTACTTTGTCATTTTATGTATCCAACATAGATCCATCATCCAATTTCTTGAGGTGTAATTTTTTTTTAATCTTAAACTCATGAAAGTTGATTCCTCTCTTGCTTGATAGATCTCGGTTTAGTTTTAATTTTTATTTTATATATGGATTTTTTTAATTACTTTACATAAATTTTTATTTTATGAGCAGACATGGATTTTTTAAATTACTTTTCATAATTTTTTATTTTATAAGTGGGCATGAATTTTTTAATTACTTTTCATAATTTTATATTTTATGAGCGAACATGAATTTTTTTAATTACTTTTTTTTTTTTGTAATGTTATGTTATGTTATGTTACCTTATGTGACAACATCTCCCCCATTTGGGTTGTAGAGCACCTGGATCCTCTTGCTACAATAAAAGAATTTAATTCTAACTAGCATAAATCCATCTTAAAAAGGGATCTACCAAGCGTCGAGAGGGATCAAATCTCCCGAGGTGAAAACCCCTCCTTTTTAGAGTGTAAATGTTGAGGAAGAGTTTTAATTTATCTAATTATGTTGTTTTATACATATGTTGTTGTAAATGTTTTAAATCTAATTTGAGCAGACATGTTATTTTTTTATAATATTTTTTTTTTTAAAAGGACACATGTCAGCTCTAGGATGAGCACGGAAGGAGTTACACATCCCCCTAATGGGCTGTAGAATGTGCCTCTTTGATGCAATAAAAATATCTATTGGTTTTTTAGACTAATTTATTCTTTGAAAAATAAATAATTATAAAATTCAAAAAAGAATAATATAGGTATTTGTATGAATTCAATGTTAAACGTTTGGTAACAAAGTGGCAAAAGTATAACAAATAATAAGTGGTAAAAGTATAACAAATAATTTGTTGGGTGAATATATTTAGTATTGATTTTATGCTATGGAATCTTTTTTTCAACAAGAAAAAAAATCCAATTGCTTGCTATTTAAGATATTTGATTAAAAAAACGATAACAATATTCCGTAGAGTGTAAACATAGGCTTTTCTCAACATAGTTTAACCCACCAAAGGTTTTACATAATCATATACTTGTTGTTCAATCCTCTAACTATAAATCAAAATATATTAGGTCTTACACAAACATAATCACCAAAAATACAGAATATATTTTCAACGAAACAAAATCCTATCCTCAAAAAGTCCAAAAAAGAAATAAAGAAGAAGTATAACAAAATTACAAAAAATTAAACCCTGTCATAGGCTTGAAAAGAGCCTGCACCCATCCTTGTGGATTTCCTATATTTTTCATAGAACAATATACCCTCTGGCTTTCCAACCGCCTTTTTGGACATGCGATCTGCTCTAAGATTAAGTTGTCGATATATATGGCTGATAGAGATCACATTCAAAGATGATTCAAATCCTGAATCCTACATTTCCATTCATCTAGTGCAATTACCTGTAGACAAGACTGACTTGAAACCCATCCAATGATGGTTTATGAATCACCTAGTATTTGAATGGTCAATAGCCTAATTCTTCCTACAAGCAATAAACGACCCTAAAGAGCGATTACCTTGGCCCTTGTATTAGTTCCAATCCCGTATTCCATCCAACACTGGTAAAAGTGATTGTTGCTCAATTTTATGACTAAACCAACTCCATAGTGACCACCCTGTTCCGCACCATCAAAAAATCCAACGGGGAAACCTTGAACAATTTGTGGAAATATGATAAGATGGGTCCTGATGACTGGAATACCGATATGCTATGGAATCTAAATTGATAGGGTAAAGTGAGACTCTACTTTTTGCCACTAGTCTCTCATATACTATTTAGTGAATATTAAATAACATAGTCCTGTAGACACAATGTCCCCAGGCTTGAATCATGTTTTGTCCAAGGGGCTCACATGAACCCCAAATCTTAGATCCTTGATATATGTTTGCAACTTTATAATTTTCATTGTGTATTTTCCTCTATTTCGTATATGTGTATATCTAAAAGTGTGTATAATAACAACCCATGTATCCTAAATTTATAAATTTGCTTCCTCTCATACATACTTTCAAAACCACTTTCAGAAACCAAGTGTGATGACATTCTAAATTTACATAGGCCTTTAAAATATAGGTAAACATATTTTTTTGTGTTTTCTTAGTTTAGATTCTTTTATAATATTTATTATTGATTTCATATTTTACTAAAACACTAGAACAATGGTATAGGTAGAAATTTCATGACAGGCTGTTTAGTAATATTTGAGAATTTATGTACAATCAAACCCCAAAGTAATAACTAAATAATTAAAGTCCAAACCTTCATAGTAAACAATGTAAAACAAGGCATCACATTATTTACTTACAACTACATGGTTGAGGAGTCATTTGATGGGGTGCAGGGTTCTTCAATGTTACACATGAAGTGATGGAAAACTAATGTATACAAGTTTTTTCATTTTTTTACATGATTTTTAGTGTAGCTGTTTGGAAGTATTTATGTACTATGTTTCATGTAAAGTGAACAAAAAAATCAATATCTTAAGTTGGATGAGCAATGTTTCACCTTTTCTATAGACAAAAAAATTACATTGCTACTAAATAAGATTCATATAAGCATCAATAAAGGCCTTGTAGGCTAGCGGCCTTTTGAAACTTGTTACACATGTAACTAATGCAATGATGTTTTGGATGTCATATACTAGCTTTTGGTTAATTTTGACATAGTATTTGTTGTTTTCAGAATTTTTGGTTTGGTAGGTCGTCCATCAATATCTCATGTAAACTTTAAAAGCAAATGTTTGCATTTATCGTGCCCCTTTTATTTTTATGGATATATTTGCCTTTACGTTCGCCCTCACTCAATGAAGAAAGCGTGCATAGGAAGGTTGGCTTGAGAAGGGTCCTTCACAAGATTTATGGTCCCCCTTTTATTTTTAATTGTTATATAGATAAAGCAAAGATTTTATTTAGAAAATAGAATAAAGAGAAGAGAACATAGAAAATATCATGATAAATTTAGATTTTATCTAGAAAATAGAATTAAGAGAAAAGAGAATATCATGACAATTTTGAATAGTTGGTTAATTGGAGCATATTGAGAGGAAGCATATTGCAATTCTTTAATATGTATTTAAGTATAATAACTTAATAGATGAGGTGAACAAGTACTTAGATTCCATTTTCATAAGATTTATTAAGATTTATTGTCGTTTATATTATGGAAAATTTGAATAGTTGGTTTATTGTTGAAAGGAAGTGTATTTCATTTTTTCAATATGTGTTTGAAAACAATATATAATTGATGAATTAATGAGGCGATCAAGTATTTGGACTTTACTCAACAATATTTATCGTCACCGTTCTTTTTCTATAATCCTATAGATAATTGTAGATTTTTTCCTAAAAAGTAAATAAATAGATTATTATGAGAAATTCGAATAATTGGTCCATTAAAGCAAGCATATTGAAATTCTCACCATGTATTTAAGAGCAGTAACTTAACCAATAAAGTGATTACATACTTAGATATTGATCGATAAGAATTATTGTCAATTTTTTTTCTATAATTATATCGATAAGCATATATTTTATGTTAAAAGAGAATAGAGAGAACACTGAGAAATTTGTTCCTAGATGGGGTGACAAGCGGCGTGTGATGAGGTTTGCGTGGAGGATGGTCAGGATGGGTGGGAGAATGTCTTTAATATGGCATGTCCCTGGTTTGATGTGCACTCTTATAGATATGCAAGCACTCAGCCTTATTACCTAGTCTCGACGTTTGATGTTGTGTCCTTCCCAACGGTTTTGCACTGGGTCATGACGGATGGCCTTAAATTCACATGTGGAGGATGTAATTTCTTACCTGCTAAGGATCTTGTAACCTAGTTTTTGTTTTAATTCAGCTATGAATTTAATGGGGCAATTATGGCTTCATGAGCTTATTTCTTGTTGGCACTCTGGTTGGCCTCCTAAAGGCATTGTCAATTTATCTGACGAATTACAAGACACTGGGTTTGCTTGGCTCTAGTTTCAGAGCATGCATATTCTTAGGCTCAAGGTATGCTCTTGTCGTGGGCGTGGTGGCCATCCTCAGGCTTGGGAAGCTCCAGATTCCCCTCCCCTGTTTGTTGTTTCAAGGGAGAGGCCATCTTCAGAGGACATGGATCTTTTGGTGGACGAGGGGCCGTCTCAAGCTGTCCAGAAGGAAAATGAATGGTTATGTTTAATGGAATGGTTCGACGATTTCAGAAACTCGCTTGGCTTTGGGGAACGATTTCCACTACCTCTGCCTCAGTATGGTAATCCACCTCCACCGTTGAGTTCGGGTAAGCCCTTTTGTGCTCATTGCTCCGAAGCCGTGCATTCGAATTCTGAGGACAATTCGCCTTTGGTGCATGCCTTGTGTGATATGCATTTTGAACACTATCATCATATGGAAGATGTTTCCTTCAGTTTGGAATCAATGGAGAAGAAAATCTATGTTTTTCTCTCTATCCTCTCTAGGCATGATTCGAGCGTTCCACGGATGGTTATTGCCAATCACGATACCATTATTGTGCAGGATGGAGCTCCCAATCAGGAAATTGGACAACATAATATTCGTGACAACTCTTAGTTTTTTTGTCAGCTTTGCTTCTCTACTTTTGGTTTTGTTACTGGTCTTTCCTCAACTGTTGAATATGTATAGGGCTATTATTTTGCTTACCGGCTCAGGAATCCATTTTTGTAATATGTATAAGTGTCATTCAATTTTGAAATCCCAGGATATGAGCTATCAGAGCGCCTTTGTCATGGCCCTCAAAATTTGTTATGTATTTCTTTTTATGATATAATATAATGTTGCTCTTACTTACCAAAAAAACACTACGAGAAATTTGAACAATTGGTTAATTGAAGCACTTTGAGAGGAAGTGTATTTCAATCCTCACCATGTGTTTGAGAAGAGAAAATTAATTGATAAGGTGAACAAGTATTTAGACCTTGCCCATGGAAGGACAGGTAAAATGACATCAAGACTTAAGCAAACCCATGAGCACTCTAGCCAAGCAAAAGTTGCAATATGCTAAGTTTAACCCCTGGTAAATAATTGATCATGTAAATAGATAATGTTTTTGTTATTGATTTAAGAAATGCAAGTTAAGTTTGGATACATCATGATGTAAGTATGTTGTACATATTTTTACTGTGGATCCAAAGACCAAGCTCCAACTAGAGAATAATAAGTCTTAGACTTAGTGGTGATTTCTAAGTTGTTTTTTAATTTGACATGTTAATCCAACATGTCAAATATTAAATTACAAAAAATAGAAATATATAATACAATAAAATGTGCACATGATAAAGACTACTAGTAGCACAAGGGGGTTAAAACCTAGCGAGTGGACATGGATGGAAAAATAAGACATATTCTCTCATGTTAAATATATTTATGAATTTTTCTGCATGGTTATTGAATTATTGGAGCACTCCTAATATTCCTCTATTTGTTTTTAAGAGGGTATACGAGACAAAAATAATGCATAATTTTTCTTCCTGTGACTTTTGAATGAGGTGGAGCACTTCCAAGATTCCTCCACTTGTCTTTAAGTGGGCATATGTGTGGGCATATGTGACGAAAAGAATCCATGACCTATTTTTGTTGGGGAGCAATCTCAATATTCCTATACTTGTCCTTAATTATGGATGATACATTTTTGACTATCGAGATATGATTCTTTCATTTCATGGAATTTTCCCAACTTGAATAGATCTCCATCCTTATCCTTTACTCATCCTTTTCCCCTATAAAAAGGAAAATCCCTTTCCTTGTTTTTAGCATTTAATTTTCTAAGTTATGATTATATTTCTATTATATTAGAGTCATGTTTCATTTTGCAATTTTGATGCAAAAATTATTCCCATATGCCTTGTGTTATATTACATGACTGTCATAGAGTGCTAAGCTGCCACATGTAACCTACAATCTAACCATGTCAAGATGCGAGAAAGACTAACTTACTGTACTTATCTATGGTTTCATTGGCTTAGAACTTTGTGGATTTCACTACTATTTGATATTCTTCCATCCCCTACATTGTGCCATGTAACCTTCATGCATGGTCTATTGGATAAATGAAGGAACTTCCTAATTTATAGAAGCATGCCCGCCCTATGACTAAGAGAGGTCAAGAGGAAGGTGGGAAAGTGGGGGATCAAGTGCTCACATAGATATCAAAGGATTCATAGTGGATGTATAGTTGTAGAAAAGATATGTAGTATTGGAATATGTTGAGTTTGAGGTGGAGATTTGGTGGTAGTCTTTGCCCTTGTTATTTCGTAGCTCGACTTGGCGGTGGAATATTTTGCAGATACCTATAATTTGATGGTGAATTGTTCATATATAGTGGATATACATGTCTATAGTGCTTGCTACAAATAAGTTCCTTCATATTAATCAACATGATGTATAAATTGTTTATTGTAAATTTTTGTATGTGTCATTGGGCCACTTTGTATTTATAGCTAGTAAAAAGTATTCTCAAAATATATGCAAATTAGTTAGCATATTATTGTATAAAACTTTATTCAAGGTTGTTGGAAACCCAAACCTAAGTTGTAGTCTAATCTTTGTCTTTATATGAATGCATATATCATAGTCCATTTTTAGGGTCACCAACATAAGGTGCCTAGGTTGGTTATAAGTAATAAGTCATTATGATGTAGGAGCATCCTTGGATTTGGGAAATCAACATCACCCAAAAAGATTCTAGTTGGTTAGTAGTTGTAGGAGGAAATAAGCGGCTGTAGATCCCGTTCTGTGCTGTTGTAGAACCCTGTTGCTGTAGATTCGTGTTGTTGCAGATCCGTGTTGCTGTAGAACCTTGTTTCTACGGATCCATGATGCTATAGAACCTGGCTACGGAACCTCACGGCTACAGATTGCGCGGGCTGCAAATCACTGCACATAGATGGTCATAGATCAATTCTAGCATGTGGAATGAGTTGGGAAAAGGATTCATTAGTGGAATCAGTTGGAAGAGGAACGGTTGTAATTGTCCACCTTCCACACTGGAAAATGAAGAGACATAAAGGAAAAGCTAAAAAGGGGAAAATTCGAAGGAGGAAGAGTAGAGGGGGGTTCAACTAGGCTATGTTCAACTCAGTTAGTTTTGGTTTAGCTCAGCCTGGATAAATTCGAACCAACAACGAAGGAAGGGGAGTCAATTCAGATTGTTGAAGAGGGTTGAATTCGTGGTTGACAATCAATTTCTGTTTGTAAGCAAAGTAGGGAAACTTTTATTCTCTATTTTCATTGTACATGGTTTGATCATTTTCAATAAAAAAAGGAATTACATTTCCGCTCTGTAATTTATATTGGTCTAAATCTAGTGGTTCTATTTCTATGCTTACTTCCATATCTTTTATTTGGTTAAGAAAATGGTTGTAGCTGTGCATCTAATGGGAAGTAGGAATCTGTAAACCCTATCTAAGAGAGTTGTGGGTTACCTCTCTACATCAAGTGGTATCAAAGAATGTATGATTGCTGAGAGTGGAGCTTGTGGGAGATAGCGTTGGCTAGGTGCTTTGTAACTAGTAGTCTGGATTTAAGACTACGAGGCGAGTGTGTGAAGAGAAAACCATGAAGAGGAATGACCTAGAGAGGTGAGAGGAGCAAAGGGAACTACATAACTAGAAGATTGGAAGAATTAAGACAATCAAGAACGATTGTGGAGTAGATTGGAAAAAGGTAGAAGTATGCAAGTGACAATTTATAGAGAATAATTTTTTTCTTTCCAATTTGATGGCAATAATGTGTAAGAAAGGAACCCCAAGAGATGATGAGATGACCATAATTAGAGAATTGATGGACATGGTTGAGATCCTAGCAAGAATCCCTTGAAAAAAGAAGACGATAGAGGATAAAAGGCTATAGAAGTATTGGATATATTTCTTAAAAGGAAGACTAGATGCTTTGGAAAGCAAGCCAAGGAGGAAGCTTATACATTTGGCTTCTACAAGTCAAGAAAAGTATGGGAGTCATAAAATATAACAATCTGTATTGGAGAATGTGGGCGATTGGTATGCAAAACCCCCAAGTACTGAAGAGGTCAAGAAGGATGAAGAAAAATCCAGTTTGAGCCTTGGTGAAAGTGATATAATGAGAGATGAAGAACCTGCGATTGTATGCTGGCCTAAAGAAGAAGAAAATGAGGAAGAATGTGTACTAGAGATGCCAAGCATATTGGATGAAGAAGCATGGAGACCAGAAGCTCGTCTAGAAACTCAAGAAGTCCCTATATCATGTGATGGTTTTATTGTTTTTGCAGGTGTAAAAGAAATTACTAAAGAGGATGACCGTGCAGGCCATGAGGTTGCTAATAATACAAGGATCAAAGAGGACATTGTGAGAGTTGGTATTTTAGATCCTAGAAGGTATGAAGACGCCCAAAAGGATGCTTTTGAAGATAACCTTACAAGTTAGAAGATTCAGATGATAGGGAGAAAATGATTGTCCAAGAGTGCCCAAGGGAAGAGATTTACTTCAAATTTGTTGGATTCCAAGGGGAAATAGAGAAAGAATTTGCAGCAGAATGTTGGATTCCAAGTTATGAAAATAGTGTCGGAAATTACATTAAATGCCTTGTCAATGATAGAATTAGAAAAGAAATTGTCCATGAGGAAAATGGGAAAGTACAGCAATTGAAGGACCGAGAAGATGATGAAGATAAAGGCATGTTAAAATTTGAAGACATTGTCCAAAGAAATGTTTTCCCAAGAATTCCCGTTGTTGAAGGTATGTCCTCAATAGCGTTGTTTGATTTGATAGCATGTGATGGAGAAAAAAGGAATGTTGCATTTAGAGACTTGTTCAAGGTTGAATGGAAAGCAAGAAAAACATGTGAAAGATTGAAAAGGATTGTGAAATTGTCAAGCTCACAAGAATGTGTGTTCCGCATGATGACGGATGTTGTAAGCTTATGCGGAAAACCCGTGGGGAAAATTGATTCCCAAGGAGGTGAAAGGATGAGGACTTGAAGCAAAAAGAAATGGATATGGAAATGATATGAGAAGACATAACACATAAATGGAATACATAAGTATAGCAATATCGAGTTGGGTGAAAAGAATGCAACAAAATTTGGCATTATTGAGTGGATAATAGATTTGTTGGATTGGAATCGACATGAGGATGTTACCAATGTGATGGGAAAGCGTATATCTTAGATGAGGAAAGAAAAGTGGAAGAAGAATCAACTTCAGAAAAGGAAAATTACAGTAGTAGAACAGATCCTGGATGGCTATAGCATGCCATGGGGAGCAAAACTACTGTTTTCCCTAACATATTTGATATTATATTTGCAGGTGCAACGAAAGCATGTGAGGGTACACATGGAAAGAGAGGATTCCAGGGAAGCTCATGGTAAATGTGAAGCTGGAGATGATGCGAGAATTAATATTCTCGTAGCAGAAGCACAAGATGGACATGGTATGTTTGTTCCAAAGGAAATGGAAGCACATCGGCCTAATGAATGGGAAATTCCAGATATCTTAAAGGATACTAATCTATGGGTGAGAAGAACGAACGAGGAATCCTGACATTATGAAGGATTAATCATGGCTGAAAGAGATATGTTTGATCTCGGCTGTATGTGGAAACTCAATTTTGAAAGATTTATGTTAAAGGTGGAAGAGTAGAGTGGGTTTGTTGTAGATGCATTTATTAAAGAAGCATGTTGCGTGGTTGACATGATAGGAGTGACTGAGAAGATGACAACCCAGCTAGTCATTACTTTGGGTTTCTCCATTGGAATGAGAGCTTGCCTGAGAAGTATGAACACCATGCTAGAGATGAACGTGTTAGTGAACAACGAACGAGAAACAACTATGAAGCACATGGACAATTATGAAATTGAATTGGTATGTGTAATACAGATTACTGAAATTTTTCTTATGAGATCTATACATAGTCCAAATTTGTGTGCAAAGAATGTATTGGAAGATGTGGCTGAAGAATCTCATCTTCAAGAGACGTTTTGTGTAGTGGCTGTACAAATGATTTTTACTGAAGGAAAAGAGCAGGTAAGGGATATTTTACTTGCATAAAGTGATGAGGAAAGTCTCCAAGTTTATTTGGAGGTAAGATACTTTATTCTAATGATGGAGAAAAATATCGAACTTGTAGGGTCTGAGCATGTGTTTGGAATCATGTTGCATATGGAAGATGAGGACGTTGTAGAAGAAATGCCTAAAGATGTCATGAATGTTGTTGTTTTGGAAGGATTTTCAAAACCCAATACTGTAATGGTTGGTTGTTTTGCGGGTACTACATGGGGTTGGAAGGTTGAATGTGTGAAGGATAATGAATCCTTGAGGATTGCTGCCAAGGAATCCATGGAGATGGTAGACACACACCTTATTTCCAGCGTAGCAGAATATATCAAGCAAGTGGAAGACAAACTTAATGATAGGAGTTGTGAGAGGGATAAAATTTTGATGGAAGTCTATTGTTAGATTGGAGGATGTGTAGCAGAAAGGAAGGCTTTAGATGCCCTAAGAAGATTGCCTTGGTGATAGAGTGGAACTTGTATTATGTGAAAATGGTATCTAACATGTTGGTAGATACAAAGGATTGTACAAATGACGATGGAAATGATGTTTTTCATAAGGACCTATAGGAAGAAGAGGCAAATGTGGATCTTCATGTGAAACAAAGTGCATTTGGAAGTGGCCAAAGCAGTCTAGGACATGGGTAGAGTGTTGATGTATATGTAACTTCGGAATGTATTTCACCCATGTATATTGTATTCCTATAGAGATGTTATTATTCCTCTATACATAAGTGTTTGTATTCCTATAGAGATGTTATTATTCCTCTATACGGAAGTGTCATCATTTATATTGTAAGTGTCGTAACTTATACTTGATGGGTTATTAGACCACCTTGATGGGGTCGGCCCTATATGAGTCATGTGGGTAAAAAGGTTATTAGACCACCAAGTGTGGGGTTGGCATAGATTAATGTAACCATGGGTTATTAGACTGAGTTAGACAAGTTGGCCCTGCTAGTTTATTGGGCAGGACAAGACAAGTATAAATAGAGATCGAGAGATCTCTATTTGATGATATCATTCACTTCTCACTCACACACTCATTAGAGAGTGGTGCACTAGTGGAGGAGGAGAAGCTACTTCTAGGAGGACTATCTCTTGTACTTGGGTTGTATCATTGCTCTATCTATCTCTGAGGAAGTTGTGGGGTTTTTCACCTTCTTGGTTTTCCCCGGTGAAACTCTGTGTCTCTTGTGTGCTTGCATTATTGTGTCCATGATTGATATGCTGTAGATATGATGTACATGTTATTCTCTCAGTTAAGATCCTAGATCAGATTGACATTTCTAAAAAACTAACATAGAGCATGGCCCTAAATATGCAAATGGAAGTTGAATCACATGATACATTTGACAAAAATGTTGAGGAAGGTAAATCCTTTGCAATGAATATTTTTTTTGTTGAGTAGCGGAATGGGATGCTGGATTTGGGAACACATTTTATTGCGAAGTTTGATTTTGATTTGGAGTTGGTGTACGATGTTGACACCGTGAGTTTTAAAGACATGCAAAATAGATGTCCTAAGGATGTTGGTCTTTACGGTAATGACAAAAGTGTTGCATTCCAAGAGAAGAACACAGAGGATGAACAACTCGTGTTGTTGATCATATTACAATGGGACGATGGGGAGGAAGTATGCCTTGTTGGGCATGGATTTTTGAAGGATGCAAGCCTTGATGAGCATGAGTCCTTGTTGAGTGTAAGCCCCGTTGGGTTTGTAGAGAAGTTGTGGAAAAATAGACAAAGGGGGGGATTTTCATGAGCTCTTTGAGCAGGATGCTCAATGCTTTTCTTACCAAGGGTGTCTGATGCATGAGCATCCTTGGATTTGGGCAATCAACATCACCAAAAATATTTTAGTTGGTTAGTAGTTGTAGGAGTAAATAAGCGGCTACAGATCCTGTTCTATGCCGCTGCAGAATCCTGTTGATGTAGATATGTGTTGTTGCAGAACCCTGGTGCTGTAGATCTATGCTTCTGCAGAACCCTATTGTCACAGATCCGTGATATTGCAGAACCTGGCTACGAAACCTCGCGGCTACATATCGCGCAGGATGCAAATCACATCACATAGATAGCCACAGATCAATTCTAGCACGTGGAATGATCTGTGCTAAGGATTCGTTGGTGGAATCGGTTGGAAGAGTAACCGTTGTAGCTGTCCACCTTCCACACTGGAAAATGAAGAGACAAAAAGGAAAAGATAAAAAGGGGAAATTTCGAAGGAGGAAGAGTAGCGTGGGGTTCGGTTCGGCCCTGTTCAACTCAGTTAGTTTTGGTTTAGCTCAACCTGGCTAAATTCAACCCAACAATAGAGGAAGGGGAGTTAATTTAGATTGCTGCAGAAGGTTAAATTCGTGGTTGACAATAAATTTATGTTTGTAAGCAATGTAGTGAAACTTTTACTCTCTATTTTCATTGTACATGGTATGATCATTTTCAATAAAGAAAGACATTACATTTATGCTCTATAATTTCTATTGGTCTGAATCTAGTGGTTCTATTTCCATGCTTGCTTCCATCTATGTTATTTGGTTAAGAAAATGGTTGTAGCTGTGCATCTGATGGGCAGCAGGAATTTGTAAACCTTGTCTAAGAGAATTTTAGGTTACCTCTCTGCATCACATTGTTATCCATACCAAGTCTTTCCATCCTAGATGTATTTTTTACTTCCCATGTGTAAATGAGGAGAATTTTGAAGTGATGAGGAAATTCCATAATCATTTCTTTATGTCTTCTGTAATTTGCATCAAATCTCCAAAGGAATGAGTAAAATAGTGTAATCTCTTAGAATATTTCCGAGTTCTTTTGTATCTATTCTCTTTGGGAAGCTAAATATATAGATTATAGTTGATAAACTAACACGTGATAATATAAAAATTTACTTCAAATTCATCTCAAATTACACCTAGATTCTCATAATTAGGATATATGTATGTTACAAAATTCCATGTTGATCTAATATGTTAAGACTTAATGCAATCAGTCATTCATGCAAGCACCTTTTCTTCTTCACATTGTCATGATAAATAAATGAAATTTTGCACTCATTTGTTACTTCAAACTTATAATTCAAATATATATAAACAACATCTATGCCAAATGTGTCCATTGGATGTAGTTTGGGTGGTTGGGAGTACTAATTGAGAACGTTCCCACCATGCTAGGCACTTAATTAGCCACCCTTGTTGAAACAAAGTATTCTAGATGTAGGAGCCTAGTCTTTGAACATTTACATAATTGTGTATCCAAATATTTATGTAAACACTTAATACATTCATTTATTTATATTTAAAGAAGTAAAGTTCTTTTAAAAATTTACATTTAACATTTTTATTCATTTTAAAATTTACTTTTTCATTAAAATAAAGCTATATTATATTTCAATAACTAAAATACTTTAAAAATTTATATTTAATAATTTTACTCTTTTCAACCTTTAATAAATTCTAATTCACCATAAAGTTATTTTTAGTATTATTTAATTTTTGTAATTTTATAGTATTATTTAATTTTTATATACAACTAGCATAAATTTACTTTATTTCAATTTATTAAATATTTATAAAAGTGTATGATTTATTATTATTATGGATGAATATGTATTTGGCTTATCAGTGTTTAACTAATCCTCAAAATTTAAATTAATTTTATTAATATAATAATAAAATGAAATAATAGTATAATATCTTCTTCCTGAAATCAAGGAAAGCTAGTTAATACATAGGGGCTCAACAATAGTATCATATTACTTACAAGAATTGAATCCAGGTGGGGAGGGTAACAATCATTCCCCCAACCACCCAAGATACATCTAATGGACAAAAAAAAAAAATAGAAATATTATAGTAAAGATTAAGATCACTTTTCTAATAATATAATATTATGGGTAGTTACCATTTTAACACTCTTTTTCTTATAATTAATGTTTAATATTTTTTGATTAAAAATAAGTTATTTTTTCTTTCTTAATAAAACATAAAAGAATAATTTTATACTAAAAAAATGATTCTTACCTTTCTCCACCTAAATTTAATTTTTGTACATAACATAAAGTTATATTAATTATATAATGATGGAATGTATTATATAATTATGGCCACAAAAAAGATGAGTTATTTTATAACCATTTTTTATAAGCTTAGATTTTTTACATAATTTTTGAAAAAACATCTTTTATCCAATATTAATTACAATAAAATTAATAACTTAATTTACTTGATTTTTTCCATTACATAATTTTTAAAATTAAAATTTTCATAATTTATATTAATTAAAATAAAATTAATAACTTTATTATAACAATTTATTTATTTAATAACATTTTTGTTGCAACACTAACTTATATATCTAAGGCATATCAAAGTCATTTCAACCTTTTATCTATACATTATGTTTTTTAACTTCATTCTTGATTTTATAAAAACAATACATTATTTTGTTTTATTTTTATATTTTATACACTAAATATAATTACTCCATCCATAAAAAAGAAAGTGGTCATGCCACCAAATCTACCTATGTTTCCTATCGTAGGCTCTCAAAACAATCAATTACATCATTACTTTAAAATACTTTCCATTCCTGACATTAAAATATTAACAAGAAGGTTTGTTGTCATGGTTGTCCTTTTTTTTCCAAAGAAAAAAGTCATATATTGATATTTTTAGAGCAAAATACATTCCACATGTGCTTGGTAAGCACGATAAACAAAAATAGATTCTGCAAAAACACAGGAACCGTTTGTACAACTAATTTCTTAGTTTGACACTATCCTTCAGTTTTTTTTTAAACATTCACATACTATGAAAACCTTCACAAAAAGGCTATAAAAGCTGATCCAAAAAAAGATCTAATTAAGAGAGTCTAAATGAAACCAGCTGGTTTCACGAATATCCTGACCGTAAGATGTTATCTTGCGTTTTCCTTCGTCCATGAGTAAACCAGCTTAGGAAAGAATATTGGCTTGGGTGTTCTGGTCTCTGTAAACATGTGCAAAAGATGCATTCTTGATTAAAGTTACCTCGTTTTCTATATTGCTTCCAAGGTTCTGAAGCGAGTGATTGTTGAAAGTATTAACCTTATTCATATAAATGATCCATATCTCTGAGTCCCCATAGATCTTAAGAGTTTCCACTTTCTTCTCTATGGCTAAAAGTAATAGAGTACGCAGAGCTAAACCTTCCGCCCTATTGTTTGTGCCCTTGCCTCAATTAGCTTGAAAGCTATAATGCATAGTCCCCGAAAGCCTCAAAGTACCCCCCATACCACATAGATTATTTTTGCATGCTCCATCGAAAAAACCGACATTATCCTCCGCAACATGAGAAATAGCTTTTGACTTTCTGTCTTGAACCTTATTCTCCGGTCCCTAGAAAAATTTATAAATCTAAAGTACCTGGGACGTCACAAAAAAACATGGTTGATTAATATCCTCAAAGATTGAGAGGTTACGTGTTATCCACACATACCAAGGAACCAAGAATACTAAACTTCTGATCCTTTTCAATTTAGGATCCTCAAACCATTCCTTCATAAAATTTTCATAAGAGGCTCCAACTTCCACCAAAGCCATATGTAGTGTTTGTCTCAATTCTGTCCATACTTGTAAAATAAAAGGACAAAATAGAAAAAGATGGTCAGCATCCTCATCTGCCTCAGTACATAAACTGCACCTCCCGGGACCTTCTATATTCCTCCTCTTCAGCTTATCCCATGTTTAAACCTTGCCATGTAGGATGAGCCATACTAAAATTTTACTTTTATGGGTCGCCCTAGCTTTCCATAACTTCCCCCACCACCAGGGATCTTCTTGAAATCGATGACTCCATAAAGAATTATAAGCTGCCCTCACGGAGAAAGTGCCTTCTTCCTCAGAACCCTGCCATTGTAAAGAATCAGACTCATTACCCAACAAAATAAATCCATTAGTTAAACCTTCAATCCAGACTTCCCATCTCTCGGTCCATCTCGGAGGTAACTGTAAGGTAGCGGCTGATTTCCATATCTGTGTAAAACTTGAGCTTCCTTCTGCAATATCGGCTAAAACCACGAACCCCCTCTCTTCAAAATGTTTCACTAGTTCCAGAGGTAACATAAGTTGATGATACACTCCCTTATAATAATCCAATCCAATTCGATCCTCATGACTGTTCCCCACCTGCCATAACAACCGGTCCCTAATGACTGAAAAAGCTCCAATGATATTTTTCCAGAAAAGCGATCCTCCTCAGCCGTTTTTATTGGGTTTCCGTATCCAATTTATCATTGTTATATTATTCATATACTTTGATTTCAAGATTTCCTGCCACTTACCTTCCTTCGAAATCAGCTTCCAGACAGACTTAGCTGCCAGGGCCTTTCCAAAAGTAATTAAATCTTTAAAGCCCCATCCCCTAGCTTCCTTAGGTTTACAAATCGATTTCCATGACGTCCAGTGCATTCCTCTGACTTCTTTACCCCGCCATAGAAATCTGAAAAAAAAAATCTTTCTAAGTTCCTATATAACCCCAAGAGGAATTTTGGCTAAAATCGACCAATATACTGGAATAACGCTCAACACACTCTTAATCAGAACTGTTTTTCCTCCCTTCGACAGGAAGCGATTACACCAAAACTTTATCTTACATTCCACCTTATCAATTAACCACTCCCAGTTTTGCTTAGTATAACAGTTTGGTTTGAGGTGAAAGCCCAAGTACACAAAACCATCAAATAAAGTACTTGTTGTCATTGTTTCCCTATCTGATTGATTCAATCAGAAGCACAATCATATTGGAGTGATAATAAAAATAATCCAAAGTATACAGCTAAATTTATATTTTGTAAAATAAAAAAATATCTATTCTAGTTAAAAATAATTATCTGATAATTTTTAGACAACTCCATTTTTTACATTTGTATTTAAGATAAATTATTTAAATAATTTAATTATAATTTTGATAATTTAATTCAAATAAAATATTAAGTAAAGTATATAATATTTTAAAAAATAATTAATATGAAAATTTTAACTTATAGTTTTATAATTTTTTGCTTACCATTCACAGCATTCAATTTTATACTTACTAATTTTTTAAGACCAACTACTTACATCATAACATATAATTGATTATTACACACAACTTCAGAGTGTATTGATTGTCTATATCTATCTCTACGTGCTAACTCTCAAGAAAAATACGCTGTCAAAATCCAGAAATCAAATTGTAGGACCCCGGTCCTGGATTTTCTGAGTTTATCAATAAACTACTCATTAAACTTTGTTTACAAACTGTGTCCAATTTCAGTTTCTATTTTGTGGCTTATGTTTAAGTTTCATGTCTGTAAAAAATGTTAAGTTTACATTTACGGGTTTGAATAACTATAGGTGCTGTTTTATGGTTTCTAACAGTTACTATCTTTCAGGTGTAACAGCATATAATATATGACAAACTACTTCACTTAAATTTCTTCATTTTACATAACATGGAAATAATGATTTACAAGGTTAGAAATTAATTGTATACCTGAATGAGAAATACCTCTTAATAGCTGGTAGATCCCCCTTTTGTTGCTGCGTCTTCTGTTGCCCTGCTTGTTGTTTCCCTACTTGCTGCCCTGCAACCAATATCTTCCCAAACCCTTGAAACTCAACCTTCCCAAACAAGTATGCCACCCTACCAACTGGCGAGGTCTCGCAGACCACCCAGCTCCAAAGGTACCCCTTTGGACCCCCGAGCCCAAACCGAGTACAAGCCAACCAGTATTTCCCTTTTGCCAACTCTCCAACAAGAACCCCCTTATTTTCTGCTCCCTCCTCCTATCTCTGCTCCCTTTCCTATCTAAAATATCCAAGGTGAAGAAGACCACTTCTCCTCCCTCTCCTCTCAACCTTATTCCCCCTCTTTGTCCTTCCACCGACTCCTCCTATCATAACTACCCCTATCCTCCTTATTAATTTTATCCAAAGTCAGTCCTCCTCGAGCCCCCAACAATTGACTCATAAACAAAAGTTTGTATTATTTTATTATTAAATTAAATTTTGGGTTGGTTCATCTTTGAACCTTAAGTGCTTTCCACTCAACCAACAACCTCTCGGCAATATTCTAACATTCTTTCCCTTTTTCAAAATAATAATTAATAATTAATAAAATGTTATATTATAAAATTAAAGTTTTACACCAATCACAAATGTTTTACACTTACACGTTTTACCCCAATAATTACTAGTCCACTCTCGGTGACCTCATAATTAAATGTTTCATAATTAATTTATTATTAATTCATCATTTTTATTAAACAACTACAAATGTGCATTCCGACACTTGTTTATAAATTGCATAATATATCTATTTGCAATTTACCCTAGGTTCTAATTAACTTAGACATGATCATAATTAAATTAATAGTTATAAATTAATTCTTATCCATATGTTTTAATTGATTAACTAACCTTGTAATTAATACTAACCTTTCAGATTAATATTACAATAACCATTTAACATTTTAACCCTTACCCCTAACTAATTAAATTCATTAATAATCAATCAAGCATCACTAATCAATTACATTAGTTACTACTTACGTTAACCATAGTTCGTTTATTAATCAACACTATTAATCATTAACTGATAAAAATTAACATTAATCAACTTACTAACATTCATCGCCATTATTTAACATTATTATTCAGTATTATTAACATTAATCGACAATAATTAACACTATTACTAAATCGTCTTTCATTACCACCTAATTTACTCTATTATCTTATTTAGTTATTAAACCAAAATTTACTAACTCGACGTATTAACTTAATCTCCTAGTTAGATAAGTAGTAACAATGTAATTAATGCCTAAATGTTATAGTTCAATTTTATTTCACGCAATTTATAAATATGTAGGCAAGTGATGTAATCGTAGCTACTGCTTACATATCTCGCGTAAGTACACTAACAGTAATACATCACACACATCAATCAAAATCACGAAACTTATTGTTTACTGACACAGGTTTAAACATAGTTTGCGAGGTACATTCTTTTACTAAAAGACATCTTATTAAGTTACGACAATTCATACATTACCGAGTTCCGACACATAATCAATCAAAGGTTTTTCAACAAACGTAGTTAGATCGCGTTTTCTTTTCAGCTTCAAGCTACACCTATCTACCTACATCATCTACCTAATCACAATTAACTTCCACATCCTATCCTTTCCTCTGCTGGACTACCCTGAAGTGTCAAGCCATGACCGAATCCAGCTAGAACCCGTAAGCGGAAGTGTCGACTACATCGACCAAGCTTCCCCAGCAGGAAACCACCAGTCATCATCACACACCTTGGGGAGCGCGTCGTAGCACATCCCTCCCATGACTCTGGGTTTCGGGGATAAATGGTGGGTAAATCCTCCACCCCCCTAATGGAACAAGGGACTATGTCTACCCGAAATAATAACCGCGTTGCACCTGTACTCGGTTTGTCATCGTATAAGCAATTTGGGTGGTTGAGTTTCCTGAAACCCTACCCCACCCATACATCATAATAACAGCATAATAATCATGCGAAAGTAAATAATGCATCACTTGCATACCGTTTATCTTTCGGAGTCCATATCCCCAAGGCTCTCCCACCTCGTAGTATACAGCTACCACTTAGCCATTTTAACCTGTAAGTCAGTCCTTGACATACAATCTCGAATATCGTGCACAAATCCTCAACATGTACACATACATTTCGTCATAACATAACCACAATAATCAATTCATTATTTTCACCATGCACCTGGTTTAACATTCTTTCGTTCAACAATAACTTTAACGGTATCTACGTACCCATCATTCCTTAACTTGCATATATGAGACATAACTAACACATGATACATATCTAACATGACTATGTATCCTAATACTAACATCACACACACACACATATATATCGGCCAAACAATAGAACCACATGTCCACAGTGTCGTCAAACCGATGAAGTCTCATAATCAAGCAAATACAACATATAATAATAGTTTAGGTAGTAATGTCAAAATGGGGCGTTACAGAAATTGTATGTTTGATTTTATTAAAATCTCTACGCATTGTGAGTCCTTTACCTATTTGGATTTAGAGGTGTTACTTCGAGTATTTTTTTTTTCCGCGTCAAGGTATGGCCAGATTTACAATCATTACATAGAAAGTCGACTCCCAAGAAGTATGTGTCACAAAGCAAGATTTGAACCCGGGTGGGGAGGATAACAACATTCCTTCCAACCACCCAATCTACACTCAATTGACTACTTTGAACATTACCTATCATAATGATAATAAACAAATAAAGCAAAATTTTATTTATTTACTTTTTAATATTATAAAATTTTCAATAAATTATCATAATTTAGTTGTCAAATAAAAATAAAAATTATTATAAATTAATTTATAATTATTAAATAAAAAAAACTAAATTGTCTAAAATATAATTTTCTAAAAATATAACTAAATTATCTAAAATATAATTTGACTATTCTTTATATTCAAAACTCCAACTTTTAACCCATAAAAACATTATAAAGTAACTTTTGTTTTTATTTGGTTTGTCATTTTATTATACTTATATTTTTATATATTTTCCTTCTCATTAATAATAACAACTATTATTATTATTTTTTAACCATTTTATTATACTAATATTTTTATATATTTTTCTTCTCATTAATAATAATAATAATAATAAATTATTATTATTATTATTATTCCTTAAATTATAAGTATTAGTATTAAATTATTTTATTTAGTTTTAGTATTGCTTTAGTATTATTAGTATTAATATTGTTTTATTTAGTTTTAGGATTTTTTAGGAGTATTTTATTTAATTATGGTATTATTATTATTAATAATAATAAATAATAATACTAATAATAATAATTATTATTATTATTAATGCTTAGCTTATAAGTATTAGTATTTTATTATTTTATTTAGTTTTGGTATTACTTTAGTATTATTAGTATTAATATTGTTTTATTTAGTTATGGTATTATTATTATTACTATTACTATTACTATTATTTTATTTGATTTTAGGATTATTTGATTTAATTTTTTTTTTCTGGTTGAAAAAAGCATACCAATATTATTCACATTGAATCAAAAGGTATATGATCATCCAAGTCTCCTGAAAGTCTTATGAAATACTTTATATGGAATGTAGCAGATATACCTTGCATCCATATCAAAACAACAAAGCACTGAAAATAGCATTCAGAATATTACATAAAGGTAAGAAAGAGCCCACTTATGTACTCTGCATAAGGTTCTATACTCAAATAGATTCCAGACATATGCCCTTAAAAAAACCTCATAGATGCTGAATCAACAACTTGGGAATTAAGGAATTCTTCCCATATAATAAAACCCTCCTCATTGCTCAGGGCTTGCTTGGAAAGTTTGTCTGCCAAAAGATTGTGCTGCCTGTAAATATGTTCCAAAGAGATGTTCCTGAAAAGAAGGATAGTTGATTTGATCCTGTTGCTCCAGTGAATTAAAGATAAGACTTTGAGATTGTAATCACCTTGAGCCCATTTTATGGTGACCCTGGAATCCTCAAATATCTTCAGATCATCGATACCGAAGACACTAGCCACTTTTAAAATGCACCATAAAGCTAGAAGCTCTGCCTTCATGTTTCTCCCGGCACCGCAATTGAGTCTTAAAGTAAAGTAATGAAATTCATTCAAAAAAATAGCTCCACCAGCTGCACACAAGCCATCTTGTGCAGCACCATCAAAAAAGAGTGTAGGGCAATTATACTGAGGGTCAAAGGATCCAATACTCTTTATCTTTAAAGGCTCATGTTCTCTATAAATGGAGTGATACACATTAAGAATCTGACAGGTAGTCTTCTGGAAACATGGCTTCTGGTCTTCAAATACAACTTTGTTTCTAGTGTACCAAATAAACTAGGCAATAATCAATGGCAAGAGAGGGTGTACTTTGTAGTCCCTAAACCAATTGAGTGTACAGACATAAAAGTTTTCAAACCCCCAATCTTGGGTGATATTTAAACAGACCAAATAATCCTCCATATTTTTCTAGTGAAAATGCAAGTCACCAGAAGATGTTTAGAAGACTCAGAATCAACATTACATAAAGAGCATCTACTAGGTCCAGTCCAGCCCATTTTAATTAAGTTATCCCAGGTTTTTAATTTACCTTGGAATGAAAACCATCCAAAACATTTAAACTTTAAAGGCATCTTCCACCTCCATAATCGTTTGAACCACCATTGCTGAGGGTTGTAATGCCTGAACTTTATGATAGCCTTGTAGGCAGATTTCGCTGTGATTTCTCCCGAGCTAGGATTGCCTGTCCACTTAATTTTATCAAGACCTAAAGAAAATCTACAACCCGCAGCATCAAGCTGGTTGAAGTAATTATCCCATTACCACACAAAATTCTCGGTGAACCCAATATCAACAGCTTTCATCCAATGATGATTTCCATTCAGATTGCTTTTGTTCTTAACTCTATCCAAAGTAGTGAAATCATTATTGTTCAAGTAGACTATAATTTCTTCAGACAGAGTATAATTTTCTTCCATACCCAGAATAGGGTCAATGCCAACCAGAATTTGTCTCCCAGTTCCCACTTGCCATTGGATATCCTTTTCCATCCAGTTGAATACATTCATAAAACCTTTCCAAATTGAAGAAACATTCCTTAATCTTTTGATAGGGTTCCTAAGCCAATTTATATTATATTCCTTAATATATTTCACAGCTTGAACTCTAGACCAAAGAGTAGATCCAAAGATACCCCTCCACAAGATTTTTATTCTCAGGGCCTTACTGAAAGCATCCAGATTCTTTACACCCCACCCACCGCAACTCTCAGGAAGACTGATTTTTTCCCATCTTGCCATAATTAATCCTTTACGATCTTTACCTCCAGACCATAAAAAATTTGAAAACAATTTCTTGATAGAGTTTAAAACAGAGCTAAGAGCTTTAAACAAGGACAACCAATAAACTGGGATGTTGGTAAGGACTTCCTTTACTAGAGTAAGCAGCCCACCTATATACAAAAGTATACGAGTCCAAGAATTAATTATGTTTTCCACTTTCTTGAAAAGCCATGACCAGTCCTTTACTCGATAGTTGTTTGGCTTCAGAAAAAAGCCAAGATATTTAAACCCATCTTCCAGTAATTGAAAATTATAGGGCATTAAGTTTTGAAGATCCACAAGCCTGGTCTCATCTAATTTATGCTGATAAATGATGGATTTTACTGAACTAACCTTCATTCCTAAGGTGCTGCAAAAGACTCTATATTTTTCATATAGCACTCCCATTCATCGAAGGAATCTGATCCTGCAAGAAGCACATCATCTACACAGAGTAGATGGGAAATAGAGAGATCCTTAGCCATCTTTATCCCTTTAATTAGACCTTCAAATTTGGATTTGATAAGTAACCTGCTGAACCCATCAATAACAAGCAAGAATAGAAGCGGAGATAAGGGACAACCCCGCCGAATTCCTCCAGTGCACTTGAAGAAGTCCGAAGGTGCACCGTTGACCAAAACAACAATATTTGTAGATGATACAGAAGCCATTATCCAATTAAGCACTAGAGGAGGCACACCAATTTGAATTAGGACAATTATGAGAAAACCCCAATCAACACGGTCATATGCTTTCTCAAGGTCCATTTTAATCAGACAAGATTTCTTTTTCCTGGTTTTATAGTGTGGATGATTTCCTGAGAGATGCCAACCGCATCCAAAATTTGTCGATCATGTAAAAACCCAAATTGTTCAGTAGTAATATACTTTGAAAACCAGGGTTTCAATCTCATAGCTATGATCTTAGAGATGAGTTTATATATCAAGTTGCATAATTCTATTGGCCTATAATCTCCAAAGGAATGAGGCTTATTACACTTTGGGATCAAGGTCAAGAAGGTAAAATTCAAAGTACCTGAGATCAACCCAGTAGTTCTGGAAAACTCCACCATTTCAAGAATTTCTTCACCCATGATGTCAAAGAAATGCAAAAACAACTCCACAGTCCAACCATCAGGCCTAAGACTTTTTTCTTTAGAAAAATGTTTTGAGGTATCTTCAACCTCCTTCAAAGTGACAGCCTTCCCCAGATCAATACCTTCCCAAGTGCTGAAGAAAACTGGGTATAAATGAGCTATCTCCAGTTGCAACATAAGATCGCTATCACCTTGATCAAGGAAAATATTTCCAAAATAGTTTTTTGCAGACACCTGAAACTGTTTTTTCCCAGAGATTTTGTTTCCCACCTCATCCTCCAAGTCCCAAATTGCATTGTTGTTCCTTCTAAAGGAGGCATAAGCATGGAAGAACTTTGAGTTTTTGTCCCCTAATTCCAACCATAATGCTCTACTCTTGAGCCTCCACTCTGCTTCTTCCTGAATCAAAATAGCTTATTTCTTCTCTTCAAGAGATTTAATTAGAGCATGATCATCAATTTCCTCCAATTGTTCAAATTTCCTTAAGTGAACTTCTTGCAACTGCTTCTCCAAATCTTTGTATTCCTCTAAATCTCGAGCCGTCTGATTCTTTATACATTTTGTGACAACATCTTTTAGTGTCCTTAGCTTTATAATAAAGCGATCCATTGGATTCAAATCATCCCAGTCCTTATAGCTTAACCAAAACTGTTGAATGACCCCACATAAAATTTCATTCTTAAGCCGGGAGCTGTTGAATTTGAATGGATAATTCATAGTATGTGCCCTATCATCACTTTGAAGAAACAACGTCCAATGGTCAGAGAAAATGGCCTCCCCAACCCATGATCTATGGCGTTGAAACGTTTGAATCAAGGTTCCTTTAACCAAAAAACGATAAATTCCTTTATGAATGCCATCCGCACCAGATCTGCCATTAGTCCAAGTGGGAAGGAGAACAACAGGAGCAATATCTACCATGTCAAATGAAATTAGCAGATCTGAGAAGTAAACTGCTAAGTCATCCACACGCGTTGAATGACCCCAAACTTTTGAAACACTTAAGGAGAAATTCAAATCTGCAATGAGAATAAGGTTATTCAAATTTAAAAGGCTAGAAAGCTTCAATGAATCCCAAAAGGCGGCTCTTCCCTTATAAGGGCCATAACAGTTTAACACATATAACTTTAAATCATGTAAAAGACTCCCGCCATCAAGAAAAATGCCCCAACTAGTTTTGAAAGCAGAGAAGTGGAATTGGAATGTATATTTTATTTATTGAATTGATGATTTTTACAAGGAGTACAGTGCGGCTTTATACAAATCAAGGGTCACCATTAAACGAGGTGACCTATCAAGCCGTTTAATTAATAAATAACAAAAACTAAACTAATTAGTTTTATTACAAGTCATCCCTCTCTGGAATACTTCGTCCACCAAGTATTGGTAAGGATGGGTGGCGCGAATGAAAATCTTCATTCTCCCATGTAGCTTCTTCCTCTGGTAAGTTTCTCCACTTGATAAGGTATTCGTTGACAGACCTGGAGCGAAGTGTTCTAGTTTTAATTTCCAAAATGTATTCTGGTTCCAACACTAACTTTCCTCCATCATCTAACATAGGAAATTCAGTTTGTATGTGAGTGGTTAAGCCCAATTTCTTCTTTAGGCATGATACATGAAAGATGTCATGTATTTTTCCTTTATTTGGGATGTCTAGAACATAGGGCACTTGTCCCACTTGCTTTCAAACCTGATATGGGCCATAGAACTTGGGTGCAAGTTTATGATTTTTGGAATTTTTTAGTGAAGTTTGTTTGTACGGTTGAAGGAAAACAAACACCCAGTCGCCCACTTCAAATTATCGATCGGTTCTTTTTGAGTCTGCTTGTTGTTTCATGCGGTTTCTTACGTGTTCGAGATGGTTCTTCAAAATGCGGATGACCTCATCAGACGTCGCTAGGTAATCTCTTGCTGCTGGAACTTTGGAATTGTTGATCACATATTCTTTTGCTGTAGGAGGTGGATACCCATATAAGGCTTCAAAAGGTGACATTTTTGTTGATGTATGATATGTACTATTGTACCACCATTCTGCAAGGTGTAGCCATTGTACCCATTGAGTTTGTCGGTCGTTCACAAAATTCCTCAGGTATCCTTCAAGGCATTTGTTTACTACTTCTGTTTGTCCATCTGTCTGGGGGTGGTACGAGGTTCTCATAGTTAATGAAGTGCCAACTAGGTGGAACAATTATTTCCAGAAGTTGCTGGTAAATTTGGGGTCCCTGTCACTAACAATAACCTTGGGAAACCCATGGAGCTTAAATATATTCTTTACATAACTATCTGCGACTTGGCTTGCTTTTGCTTTGGATGAAATACTAATGAAATGAGCATATTTCGTTAATCTGTCAACGACTACAAATATACTATCATTTCCTTATGATGTAGGAAGGCCAATGATAAAATCCATGGATACCTCTGACCATTTTTGGGTTGGAATATGAAGGGGTTGTAGGAGACCTGGAGGGGCCACCGTTTCGAACTTCTGCCTTTGACAAGTATCACATTCAGCTACATATTTCTGGATATCAGTCTTCATTCCCTTCCAAAAGAAGGATTGGCGGGTATTGTGGAATGTTTTAAAGAAACCAACATGGCCTATTGTTGGGGAGTCATGGTTCTCTTTTAAGACTTGAGTTTTAAATTTTGATGAACTGGGTAAATATATTCTTTGTTTGTACCATAGTATGTCTTTTTCCCATGAATATTTGGATTTTGTTGTTTTGTTGTTCTCAACCTCTTCAATTAGCTTCCTTATCTCCGGGTCTTTCACATAATCCCCTTGGACTTCTGAAATCCATTCAGGAAACTACAGATATGGCACATAGTGAGGCATCACTCTCATGTTTCCTTGATAAGCTGTCTGCAACCCTATTCTCCTTACCCTTTTTATAAAAAATGTCGAAATCAAAGACTTGGATTTTGCTTACCCATTTCTGTTGTTCGGGAGAGATATTTTTTTGAGTTAGAAAATACTTCAGGTTGTTGTGGTCTGTTTTAACAAGAAATTTTGCCCCAAACAAATATTGCTTCCATTTAACAAGGGCATGCATTATTGCCAACATTTCCTTGTCGTATGTGGATTTTGTTTGCTTGCTTGGTTTTAACTTTCGGCTTTCGAAAGCAATGGGATGTTTATCTTGCATGAGGAAAGCTCCTAAGCCTGTCCCTGAAGTGTCACATTCAAGGGTGAATGTTTTTGTAAAATTAGGAGTTGCTAACACTGGTGTGGATGTCATCAGGGTTTTCAATTGTTCAAAACAAGTTTTTGCATCCTTATCCCATCTGAAAGCATCCCTTTTTAATAATGATGTTAGGGGTGCTTCAATTTGGGCGTAGTTGTGAACAAATCTTCTATAATAAACTGTTAGATCCAGAAATCCTCTTAACGATGTAATTGACTTGGGGGACGACCACTCTGTGATCGCCATAATTTTTTTGGGATCGACCTTAATGCCATCGGCTGAAACAATGTGCCCCAAAAATTCTATCTCTTGTTGCCCAAAATTGCATTTTGATTTGTTAGTATAAAATTTGTTTTCTTCTAGAAGCTTCAATGTTGTTTCTACATGCTTGAGGTGCAAATTCCAATTTTTACTATAAATACGGATATCATCAAAAAACACTAACACGAACTTCCTTAGGTATGGGTGAAACAAATCGTTCATTACTACTTGAAATGTTGCTGGAGCGTTGGATAATTCAAATGGCATCACTCGAAATTCATATAAACCTTCGTGGGTGCAGAAAGTTGTTTTGGGGACATCTTCTTCTCGAATACGGATTTGGTAATATCCTGATTTTAAGTCTAGTTTAGAAAAATATTTTGCACCATGTATCTCATCGAGCAGTTCGTCAACAAAGGGAATGGGGAATTTATCTTTTATAATGACTTTGTTTAACGCTCGATAATCAATGCAAAGTCTATATGATCCAAATTTTTTCCTAATGAGTGTGACTGGTGATGAGAAAGGACTCTTACTACGTGTGATTATTCTAGTATCTAATAGTTGCTGCACCAAACGTTCGATCTCTGCTTTGTTCCTGTGAGATTGTCTATACGAATTTTTTCTAATTGGAGCTGATCTTGGCATCAACTCGATGATGTGATCCATAGAATGTAGGGGCGGGAGACCATGTGGAGGATTTTGGAATATGCCACTATGTTCCCCTAGGAGTTGTGCTAATTGACATGGATCAATATTTTGTCTTTCGTCAACTGTTCTTTCCATACCATAGCAATGTAAGAAGAAGGCTTGAGCCCCCTTTTTTATCATCTTTTCCATTTTATTGGATGAGACAATTTGGGGAGGGGGGCAGTTAATATTGTAAAGCTTATATTTCCTCCCATTTTCATAGAACTTTATAAATTGTTCTCGTAAGTTTAATCCGATTGTCCCCAACGTTTCCAACCATTGTGCACCTAACACAATGTCAACCCCTCTGATTTCCATAGCATACATTAGAGATCTTAGCTTGTAGTCCTTTACAGACAATTCTACTTTATGGCATGTACCGACGCACGGTGTGGTCTTGTTTCTTGGTATCAATACTTGGAAGCTGGCGGTAGGGTAGATGAATATGTTTAACTGTTTTGCTACCCTAGAGTCTATGAAGTTGTGTGTACTCCCACTATCGATCAACACTGTCACTTTATTGTTTTTGATATGGCCAAACAATTTGAGGGTTTGGGGTTGAGAGATACCTGTCATTGCAGGCACTGAGAGCGTTGGTGTGATGTTAGCCTTGTCTTTGCCAGTCTCTTCGTTATCTGACTCAGTGTCGGAGGAAGGTGCATCGCTTGATTCTTCATCATTATCATTACCCGTATTACTTTTTTCTCACAAGAATAGATTCTTATTTTTGCACTTATGTCCTTGCCAATTAGGGGCATTACACGTATGGCATGGATTGTCGTCCTTTTTCCCATTTGCTATGAGGTGGGGTGGTATATAAACCGACGAACGTTGTGTTTTTTTCTTTTCTTCAATTAATTTTTCTTTTTGACGGGCTTGTTCCACGTCTTTGACGTCTAATAATTTTATTTTGCTTTGGATACTCTGTTTTATCCCCCCAATGGAAATTTGCAGGAGACGTTCTTCAATTATATCTTGGACACAAGTGGCCAGGACTAATAGATTGCTAAAATATTCATCCACAATTCCTTCTTGTTGTAAATGAGTGAGCTTGCTGTAGATTTCGGCTTTTTCCATGTCGTGAAACCGTTTAAAGAAATTTGTCTTGAAGGTGTTCCAGTCTCTAACTAGTCTTCCTCCCGCCATTGCTGAGTCCCACCATAAGAACCAGTCACAAGCAGTTTTATCCATGTACATTGCTACAACATTCAATTTTTTGTCGTCACCATAGATATTGTACATTTCAAAATATTTTTCGATTTTGCTGATCCATCGAATCCCATCTCGATTATTTTCACCATCGAACCTTGGTAAATCGATCTTAATCTTATGAACGACGTTGCGGGTTGGGACTGTATGTGAGTTATTGCCCCCTTTAACTTGGACTCGTAGTGAGAGGATTTCAAGCTTTAGGTCGTGAATGTCCTCATCTTTTTTCTCAAGCTTGGCTAGTATCTTTTGAAATGGATCATCTTCTGATTTTATGGATGCATCTTTGTTCTCCGGGGGGTTTCTCTCTGTATTTCTTGTATTCATGTTGCTAATTTTGGATTGGAGAGAATTTAACTATTAAAGTGTTAATTGCAATAATAATTTATTATTAAAAAAAATAATAAATTTATTACAAAATTTTAATATTTTTTTTGAATGGAATCTAGGAGGCAGTGAGGAGCACGGGGTGAGTAGCACGCAACGAGCAGGTTGGTGGGCACGTTGGTGGCCTGCACGGGGAATGGGCGAGGGCTTACGCAGAGGGAGGGGGTAGCGTGGTAGGAGAGCATGGAGTAGGGTAGGAGGATGGAGGTGGCAGGGGAGCGTGGAGCAAGAGGATGGAGGTGGCGAGAACTGAGACGCTGGTGGAGGATGCGGAAGCTTTGATACCAACTTGGAATGTATATTCCAAAATATATGTTTTATTTATTGAATTGATGATTTTTACAAGGAGTACAGTGTGGCTTTATACAAATCAAGGGTCACCATTAAATGAGGTAACTTATCAAGCCGTTTAATTAATAAATAACACAAACTAAACTATTTAGTTTTATTACAGGAATAGACGAGGATTCCACCCAACTAATAGACCTCCAGACATACCCTTGGTACTAACCGCAGATAACTCCCACCCTGGTAAGATATTTGCAACCTTCAAAATAGTCGAGGACTCTTCACACATCGTCTCCTATAGAAGAATAATTTTCGGGCTAGCAGCAATAAAAAGCTTAGACAAGGCCCTAACCCATGAGGCCTTACCTAAACACCTAACGTTTAAGGATAAAATCACCACTAATCAACTGTAACAGAGGGCTGCACAACGCTAAGTGCCCTAGGGTTTTGTGAATCACTAACTAGAGAGGTAGACTCATCAATTCTGACTGACAAAGACTTATAGCCATTAATATCAGGATCATCAGACACCCCATTTACCCTCCTCTTGGGTTTATTGATAGTTACATTCTGAAAACGAAGGATTTCCGAGGGTTTTACTGCAGAGTTCAAGGAAGGATGTTTAGAATAAACAGTCAAGGGGGTTATACAGAGGTCATCACTGCCATGGATATAGCCACTATCAGAAAGCACGGAGTTTTCCTCCGCGGTAAAAACCCTAGCTTCCTTCTCTCGATTAACATGAGGTGACTTTAAACGAATGTGTGATCTAGGGTTGTCCACAGGAGAGAAGAGGGGTTCAGTTAAAAAAGAAGTCTGTGACACACCCCCTGAAACCTTAGCAGGGGATACAACACTACCCATATTTAGGGTTATCTCTCCCCTAGAGATACGTTGATCAAGAGATTTTTCAACTTCAACATAAAAATTAAGTTCTTCTTTAGACACGTCTTTGTAAGGTGTTTCATCCGGAGAGGGCTTACTCGATAAATACCGCAGAGGAGTAGTCAGACTGGATTTTGGATTTTAACATGTATGGGAATCACAAAAATCCTTGCTGTTACCAATATCTCCTTTCAGCTTCAGAGAAGAAAAGGGACACTTAGCAAGAGTGTGCCCCGTATTTCGACAACAAAAACAACAAAAAGGAATTTTGAAATAGTCTAGTCTCTGATAAAAGGTCCGAGAACCCCATATAACCTCAACTTCAGCCGACAACCGCAAACTCATGTCAAACTCAACCATGACTTTGGCAAATCTTCGATCAATACCAAATAGAGAGTTCTTGTCCAAACGTATGAATTTACCTACAAAGTTTGCCAAACCTATAAAAATATTCTCGGTCCAGAGCTCAATCGGAAACCCCGATAATAACATCCAGATATGGCAGTACCTCTGCTTTTCACGCAAAGGGTCGAATGAGGCATGCCATTTCTTCAAACATAGCGATCCATCCTTGAAAAGCCATATTTTCTAAAGAATATCATCCAAATGCTTACTGCTAGGGAAAATAAACAGAATCCAACGGTTGACAAGAAGGTTTACCCGAGGGGCCAACCCCAATACTAATGGCGTCCAAAAACAATTCACCCACTCCAGTATTTCCTCCCTGCTCCTAGAGGTGAAATCCAACCTCCCTACCAAAGCCCGGTTAGCCAACAGTTCCACTCTGTCGAGATTGCAATTAGGGTTAATGATAAATTGTTCCCTTCCCTCCTTCGCTTTGATCGATTTAGCAAACCGACGATCCCTAGCTCTAACACCATTGAAATTAGGGTTACCACTCCTGGACTTACCCACATCAGAACGAAAAGGAAAGGATCTAAGACTGTCTGGGATGTTTGGGTGAGAAGCAATTGCAGCAGAAACCCTGCCTTCGTTAAGTGAGTCCAAAGCTAAAGGAGTGAAGCCTTTAGGACACGAGGATGATGAGGGGGGATCCATCTAGCACGAGGTAGGGGTCCCGAGAAAAAGAAACAAAGGACAGGGAGAAAGAGCCACCTGTCAAGGAAAGCAACCGGTAGTAAAGGGCACCAAACCCTGCCACATGAACAACCAGAAAAAACCAAAAAGGGTCCACAAATAAAAAGCCCCGGAAACACCCAGAAAGAATCCAACCGGGGAAAGACCACCACAGAAAACCGACAACGAAGCTGCAGAAAAAAATCAAATTCCCACTTTTTGTTAGTTCCTTGGTTGGTACTAAAGTTGGCCCACCAGACCAACTAGACTCCAAGTTACTGCAACTCGTTAATTAGCTTCTGAAGCGTCCATTCCCGGAAAGATCTAACCAAAAACCCTGAAAACCAAACTCATCGACAACATCTCCCAAACTCTTTGGTGAACCCTTAGTCTATGTAAGCACTTGGGACAAAGGTGAAGCGATATTTGATGAAGCCCTATTTAATTTAATTATTTATTATTAATAGAAAAAACTAACTATACTTATTAATATTAATATTAATATTTCTTAATATTGTTATTATTAATTATATTCCCTTCTACTTTATATTTTTTAGTTTTTCTTTTTTAACTTTTAAAATTTTGTTTTGTTTTTTTAATAAAGTAATTATATATATTTTTAATTACAATTTTATTTATAACAAATAAAAATTACATTCTTCAAATTATTACATCTTCAATCAACAAAAACCTTCAGAGGATCATAAGAACTCCTTTACTTCTTGAAATACCAAATGGGGTAATCTGGGGCCTTGTCAATGTGTTTCCCAAAGAAAAGAGTGATGAAGTTTTGTGGTTTTGCCATCTTGCTTATGTTGAACTTGCTCTCACAATACTTTAAACTTTAATTGTTTAACTGGTATATTTAAGGATTTCATTTAAATTAAATTTTGAACCACCAATGTCTAACATAAACACGAGAAAGTGAGGATATAATTTTTTATATTAACATACGTCAATACCATACCAAATATGTCACATTCGATTTATACTAACCCCATGTGATTCTTCTTCCACTTTAACGAAATCAACAAATAATTTTTTATATTAAAATACGTCGATACCATACCAAATATTGCACAATCGATTTGTACTAATCCCATGTGATTCTTCTTTCACTTCAACGAAATCAACAAAGAGTAAATTAGGTGCTGATAGATCCCCAATGATAGGGATCTATCAGCACCTACCTAATTCTCTACAAAGAATTTTTTATTTATAAAATGTCTAGAATCCTACCCAATTTCTCATTTAATACAATTCATTCTTTTTACATTTATGAACTTTATATCTCCATTTAGATAAATTCATATTTTAATATAAAATGTTCACCTATCTAAAACTTAACACCATATCATTAAAATACAAATGTAGTAATATTAACATTTTCAACAAAGTGCTTAATGAAATTTGAAATATTAATTTAACAATTTATAATCTGCAACAATCAAAATACCTCAAGGCCTGTATGTTAGCTAAAACATATAAAATAAAATTGACTAAATTCAATTATTAATACAAAGGCTTGGAGTCTAAACTATATTACGGGGTATTATTAGTTCAAGAATTGACAGCGTGGCAATTGAAGCGAATCTCGCCCTGAGTCCCAGTGAGCACACCGATGTCACCCATCCTGATCATGGCTTTGCCGAATCTGCTACTCCACAGCAATGGATCCAGGGAATTCTGGGTCACCATGTTGGCTGTTGCAGGATCTGTGAGCAGTGTCTGGTCAGAAGTAAAGAGGCCTCTGTTGGCTTTAACTTCTTTGTAGTAACCATTATCCAGAATTGTTGGGGTCACGCTGTCCATGGGCACCAATGTGTTTGGATCAGGGTTTCCTGGAGGACATTTCTGCTTCAGGATATTTGCATATGTACTGTCCAGACTGGGGTCTTGAGCATTGGCTGTGCTAAAGTTGTACAGCCGATTTGTGAATGAGGGACAATGTGAACGGCCCACTGTGTGAGCTCCTGTTTGCATAAGAATGAATCATGGATTGCATTTTTTAATATTGTTGTTAGGAAGAATCAAATACCATTAAAACATTTCGAAATTGCTGAAAGAATCACCTGAGAGAGTGACCATCTCTTCTTGCGTTAGACCTTTCACTGCAAATCTTTGAGTTACTTGACTAAGATTGAATGAAGGAGGAACCAGGTTGGTTCCTACATCTGAAGCTTTTGAAGTCTTTCCGTCTCTTCTGCCAGCACTAACTTCCCAACTAATCCCACCAGCCTTCACCACGTTTATATATTTATCACAACCAAAACAATCAGTACTTTAAATATAAGTTACGAGTGAACAATATTGATGAATTGAGCATTGAGATCATAGTTAACTTAGTGTAGACAATATTGGTATATTACCAATCTCGCACTATCACGAGCTGCAAAGGCAATGATGTCTGAACAGGAAACGACTCCCTTGCAGACAGCTTCTATGTTCTTCTTTGCTTCGTCTATAACTTCGTAACCTTTGAGGCTGTTAATGTTTCCAGGTGCATCTTTCTCTGCTTTGTTTCCTGTCGTTGAGTCTAAAAGAATAGATCCATCGCATCCCTGAAACAAAATGTATGTCAGCAATGGAGAAATCTATTCTACAGCCCAGAGGGAGAATAATTAAACACTGGGATCCTTGGTTGGTGGTTTTTTATTTTTTTATAAAGTTAATTTAAAAGATACTTGGGTCAAAATGGATTCATAAACTTTAAAACTTGTCTGCAATGAGAAAGGCAGATAGTTATTTACTTTAAAACTTGTCAATGCTGCAATTTAAGACATAAAAATATGAATAGTGGATTACTAATAAGAAGACAGAATTTATATGGTTAAATAAACTTGGAGTTTATACTTACAAAATTAAAAAATTTCATTTGTCACTGCAATTAAACAAGAAAAAGAAATTGATGAGTAATTCAAAAATTAGAACAACCACTTTGTACTTGATATACTTTGGATAGGCATGTGGAAGTACTGAACTTTGCAATTCTATTATTTTCTTCTCACAATTCAATTGCATAGCTGCATTTGCATTTGCCATTCCTCTTTGCAGCATTTGCATAGTTTTGACATCCATCCCTTTGACATTACACTTATGAGTTTTTGACATGTCTCTGGAATCTGGATGATGGAAAACAGAAAACTTACAGCAATGGAATGGATTCATGACAATGGAAATCAAGTCTATGGAATACACCAAAATTTATTAAAAAAAGCTAAAAGAAATGTCAAATTTCTTGATCTACCATATGAATTTATTAAAATGCTAAATGAGATGTCAAAATTCTTGATCTACCATAATTGAAAAAGCAACCAGAATATATTAAAATGCAAGATGAAATGTCAAAATGCTTGATATGCCATAATTAAAAGGCAATCAGAATTCTTCATTTGCCAACTAAGTATTTCTATAAAATAAATGTAGGAGTTGATACTTTGAAAATAAACACAACCAAATTGTCCAAAGTTTGAGCTTTTGCAATTGGATTATTTTCTTGTAACAATCCAATTGCATATCTGCATTTGCTTTTCTTCTTTTGCTGCAAGAAAATAATCCAATTGCATATCTTCTTTTGCTGCATTTGCATAGTTTGAACATCCATCCCCTTTGGCTCTACTCTATTGAGTTTTTAGCATCTTTTCGGATGGAAGATTAAAAAAAAAAACATGTACCAACACGAAAACTCTCAGCACTGAATTAATGGCAATGGAGAATACTGAATAAGCCTATGGACGAGTAACACGCTTAGGTTAAAACAGCAGACTTGATTAAAAATGTTAAGTGAAGTGTCAAAATGGTTGATCTGTCATACTTTAAAAAGCAAATCGCAACAAAGATTAATCTCACCAAATACCCAGAGTGTACTTCTAGACCTAAAGCTTAACAAAAAAGCATCACCCATATCTTAATCTGTCAACTCTATACAACAATGTATTAAATTTAGACAGTACTTTGGGTGCATTTATAAACTACAAACTACAGATATTTGGGTTTGCATGGCTGTGAGTGTGTGCCAGTGACTATCCTTACATTAACGAAGCAGTCATGGAAGTGCATCCTTATAAGCCCAGCTGCTATAAGAGAATTCTGCGCAAAAGCCTTAGAGACTGCTTGTTGAATAATGCTTTCAGCTGCAAAGCAACTTTTATCATAAAAACCTACTTGAAGCTGAGCTCCAACGCCGCTGTTATCAGACATTGATATAAAAGTTGCTAAGCTGATGATCAGGCGGGCAATTGACTTGATTTCCATGTTGTTAATGGGTAGGCAAGCTCCAGCAATGTGATCATAGCTTCTTCTAAACTTATACTTGTGGATCACCCATTCAAACGATTGAAGAGATAACGTGGTGGTTCAAAAGACCTATAATGTTGAAATTGACGTTGTAGATTAGCCATTCAAAGGATTGAGGTGATAAAGTGGTAGTTAAAAAGATCCATAATGTGAAATTGACGTTGAATTCATTCAAAAGCTTATTATTGCTGCGAATATACTACTGCAAGCTGTTCCCAACATTGAATATAAGCCATTGTGCTATTCCATCCAAGGATCCGTGAACTTTGCTTATTGACCTACTCTTCCACTAAAACACTATTAGAACAATGACTGCAAAAAGACAATAGTTCAATGTTTTCAGGTCTCCATTATGTACTCCACATCAATCTATTTTTTTGGTCCACACAGTGTTTTGTACAGCAAAGAATAACTAATTTTATGGAAACTTTCAAAGTAAGGAACTTGTTCATGATCAGGTTGTCTGTGGTGGCCATGACAATGGATTAAAGTTAGGAATATTTTTATCACCAACTTGATTCTGTTGTCTATTACAGACCCACATTTAATGACGTAACATATCACTATATATAATGAGCCAAGGAAACATTATCACGTTGTTCAATCAAGTAATCAAATTGAATTTGAACTTTGATCTGGAGGTATATTCTACAATACAGAATTTAGATGAGAAATGTAACTGTTTATGCTTGACATGGGTAGTATTTAGCTCTTGATCTGCATCAAATTCACATAGATCCAGATTTATTAAATGGATACAATAATTTTATATAGAAAGCGTTCAGTATATCTATATTAGAAAAAAATAAATTGATCTTTAACATATATTCATTTACCCCAAAGTGCTTTCATAGATCTTTAGATACCCACTTATGTACGCAGGGAGACTCGAGAGCATAATTGTGTCAATTTCAGTAACAATGTTCATTGCCATAACTGTACGTTTATTATATTTGAATTGTCGGCGAGTTTGAAGTAACAACTAACAAATGATCACTGTACAATGTATTCTTTTACTTTGACACGGGGAGGAAGGAAAGCAGTTTCTTCAATGATGGATTCCTTCAAAGGTCTTGTCATTTAAAGTAAAGCGGCATCCAGACTTTAACACGAGAGCCAGGACTGCTGAATCCTGATATAATGCTGATGCAAGGATTGATGCATCGATGAAATACATGGCAAGCTCAACATGGAGGGCAGTTCTCTTGACCTGAGGGCTCAGGGGTTTGCTTAACTGTGGTGTCCTTTACCCAATCTTTCCATGGGTATGGTTGAAAATGCTGTTATCTATACAATTATAAAAAGACCATATGTTTGGTCGTTAAAATGAATTTTGATATAAAGATCATATAAAGATCCTTATAGGGACAAAATATGGATCCCATTTGGAATTATGGAGCACGAGTATTTTGAATGAAATTGGTGACAAAATTGGAAGGCACATTTTGGAAATGGAAAACTTAGTCACCTGCGTGGAAATGGACTTAAATTAGGGACTTCTAGAAGGCATTGGGATTGGATATACCTTCAATATAGTTGCCCCATGAAGGGTTGTTCTAAAAAATGATTGGAGGAGATAGAAGAGGAGGAAGATTTCATAGGTAAACCCTACTTCTCTCTACCCATTGGACCTTCCCTTCTTATAGTTCATCCTAGTGGCAAAGTTCCATCATCTTTCGGTATTCCTTCTTCTCTTCCCTCATCTCATCAAACTAGCTCCCTAGATGAATCCTCCATAGCTCTCAAGAAACTAAAGTAACTGCTTGAATGGCATGTTCTCATTTAAAAAATGCTTATACCCTCCTCGTCAATCCCTGACCTGAAAAACCCTTCCCCTACTCCTTCATACCCTCCACCCCCTACATCAATCCATTCTTCCGTGTGAATCCCTCTATCATCCCACCCTCCATCTCCCATCCCCAACCTCTCATCCTTCATCCCTGCACATTTAGATTGAAGAAGTAAAGGGTGAAATACCAAAATTCTCAAGACTTTCATGAACCCCCATCACTGTGATACATCATCTTTCTTAGTATTGGGTTGATCATGAAATCGATATTGCACTAGATCTAAAACAACGAAATTACTAAAGGCCTCTTCTCTCACCTCCACAGAGGCTTGGAAATGATACATTATGGGGATTTAGAAAAGTAAAAGGCAGGGCATATATCAAACATGACCAAGGAATATCTCAAGCAGACATTGAAGTTCAACATGGAAGACAACAAACTATTATTGGGGTGCTTAGAGCAATGAAAGTTTAAAAGTGAAATTGTTTCCATCAATAATGGGGGCCTAGGATCTGCCCACAAGATGAGATCCTTCAGATGAATCATTTTTGTTCACAAACCCAATATTATCTTCGTTCAAGAAACGATGATCTCAAAACATATGTTCATAACATCACTCAAGAAATCCCTCCCCAATTAGAATTTTGATTGTGTTGATGCAACTAACATGTCAGAAGGCCTTGTCATAACTTGGAAAGGTGATTTTAATATGATAAGCAATATAAAATCTATCCATTGCTACTTGGTCTCGTTATTCTCACAAGAGACAAATGGAATAATAGACCTACTCAATGTGTTATGGGCCTCTACATGACATGCAATAATTTTGGTAGGATTTAACAAATTGAGGTGTGTTGGAATCTTTATCTCTCATCGTTGGGGGAGATCTAAATCTCATTACCTTGGGTGCAAAAAAATGGGGCGATAACATTCAATCGCACCCATTGGAAGATTACTTCTTATATCTAGTCGAACATAAAGAGTTGATAGATGTGGAACCTGTCTCGTGAATGGAAACCTAGAGAAACAAACATAAAGGGGATGGATATATTGGTAAGAGATTAGACATATTCTTAATTAATGATATTCTTCTATATTTCTTTCAAAGAAATCAAACGGAGTCCCATCCATCTAGAGGGTCAAACCATGCAACAATAACTCAGCGAGCCCCCCTCAACCATATGCTCCTTTCAAATTTAACCCTCATTGGTTGAGTCATTTGGACCACGTCCAAAAAATTACATATGCATAGCATCCCCATACACTAGATCATGGAGATATAATGATTCATTTCCATAGAAATCTCTTAAAAATAGAAGAATACAAATTGACATCAAAAGATTATTGGAAAGCTACAAATGCTTTACTTATGATAGAAGGGGAGCTGATAGCCACATATAGCCAGGTAGGCATTGATACTCCCTCTCGCGAAGCCCTAGAGGAATTTAGATGATTGGAACCCTAACAATCATGCCTACTATTTTGGGAGGAGGCTCGTTGGAGAATGAAAAGCTGAGTGATTTGGTTACAAGAGGGTGATCAAAACACTACTTTCTTTCACAAGAAAGCATCATTTAGGAAATCCTACAATATTATCTAGTGGATAATTGACCACGGAAAGAAAGCATCATCTAGGAAATCCTATAATATGATCTAGTGGATAATTGACCATAGGGGGCTCAAATGTGAATATTTTGATGATATTAGCTTAGCAAGAGTTGCTCACTTCAAATACCTTTACAATCAACTAGATGGGGAATCTCTTTGAAGTGTTCTCATTGTAGCAACAACTTTCCGAGATTAGATAGGGGAAGAGGAAAACCAAGGCTTTAACACCACAATATCTCCCTTGGAGCTCAAGGCAACAATTTATAAGCTTCAGTCGAACAAATCCCTGGGCCTTAATGGTTTCCCTACAAAATTCCTTAAGGGTTTATGGGATATCATCCATGAGGACTTACTTAGTTTGGCAGATTCCAAAGGACAAGAAGGGAAAAGCCTTAGTGATCTAAACTCCACTTTCCATACATTGATCCCAAAGGTGTCAAATCCCACTAGGTTTGAATCTTTCCATCTTATCTCTCTTTGCAATTGTGTGTGTAAAATGATCTCCATCATTGTTGCTCTTAGAATCAAACCTTTGTTATCTACCCATATCTTTCAAGAACAAATGGTTTTCCTTCATGGGATCAGGGATATTCAATATGTTATTAGTTTTTCCTAGGAGCTCCTCCACTTACTGCAAATCCTGAGTAAGAGGGATTTTGTAAACCTCTCCAAAGATTTCGATATAGTCAATTGGATTTAACTTTGCATGAGTATTATCCAAGTTGGATTCTCCCGGCCTTTCATAAAATGGATTGAATCCTACATCTCTTCTCCCTATTTAGTAGTTCTTATCAATGGTTTTGCCTCTCCTTTCTTCCCTATCTCTTGAGGTCTTTTTCAAGGTTGCTCCTTCCCCCCCTCTTGTTTATTTTAGTGACAGAGGGTCTTAATATGATGTTAAGAGTTGATTTTAGGGTTGGTAATATTAAAGGGATAAACATGTTCCCTTCCACTCATCTCACTCACCTATTGTTTGCGAATGACATTCTCCTCTTTGGGAATGGAACCACGGGGGGGGGGGGGGGCAAAAGACATCTCCAGAACCTTGGATATTTTCTGGAAATCTTAAGGAATTATGGAAATAACTAAAGCCAAATATTTATTTGTTTAAATTACATTCTTAAATTCCAACATGAAATGATTGTAAAATTCCTCCCCTGCACTATTTAGGATTTTGACTCATTCTAATTTATATGGAATTTCATCTAAAGCCGAACAAGTATGGGATTAGATATTGGACTTGCTTGGTGGATTTTATAAAGGTAAGGATAAATCACTAGATCCATTGATGGATTTCTAGAGAAGGAATATTGATATTGATCAAGATTGTCCTCCATGCCATTTCAATCTATTGGATGGCACTTGTAGCCATCTACCCATTCACACCTTATCTTATATTAGATGGATTTTACTCATATTTCTATGGAAATGAGCAAATGAATTAGGAGGCATGCCATTGGTTGATTGGGATATATTGGCAAGATCGAAAGATATTGGGGGCTAGGGTGAAAAACATTTGTAGTATTTTGGCAGGGTGTTAGCATCAAAAGGCACTTCGAAATTAATTAGTAGAAAAGGTATTTAGAAAGAAATTTTGTTCCAAAAATACATTACACCCCTACATATCTTAAGGATTGGTTGAGAAACCCAATAAAAAACATGAGGAAGGTTCAAATTTATGGAAGTATTTAGTGCTCTCATCATAGGTTATTATAGATCACTTATATTGGAAGGTGGGCAATGACACAAAAATCAGGCCTGGAACATTGTAATGAGTAGGGAAATATGTAGATTACATAATGCTAATCTATCTTGTAGATGCCTTGAGAAATCACAATCTTTATTTTCTCACTCAAGTGGCAATTGGTAATGCTAATGATGCATAGCAATGGGCCTTTGCATAGGATATTGAGATTCATGATATAGAAGGGAATCATTAGATAACATTCAGAAATTCTCTCATTGAGGCCAACATTGAACTGCGAGATGAATTTGATGAATTGTTATGGGAAGAATATTCAAAGAGGGTCATTATAGTGTCAAATTGGGTTGTCATATGCACCACCTAAAAATAACAAATGCAGTCTATGGTGGTGGAATCTATTGTGGAAAGTCTAGGCTCCTCCCAAAAACCATTCTTCATGTCTGGTAACCCTTAAGTAATCAATCCCTACCTAGGACATGTTAAAGCAAAGAGGATGGATGGGCCCAAGAAAATGGAATCTATGTGAGCGTAGGAGGAATCAACTATTCATATTTTTCTCCATTGAAATTTCACTAAGGAAATTTGGGTAGTTTCAGGGAGCTTAACCAAGCCACAAATCACTTGGGAAGGTGACAACATCAATGACGTGCTACTGTTTTGGATTAGGAATGCAAATGAGGAGGAAAAAGGCATGGATTTGTAAATTATTTGGTTAGTGTGGTTCGCACATAATGAAAGTATATTTAATAGAAAAACCTTGCTTATATAGTATATTCTATATATTGACGAGCATCATATCGACATTGACTAGTGTAAAGAAGGAAAACAACCTAATATATTTGAATCATATTGCTTATGATTAAACAATGCCTTACATATATTTTGATGGTGTTTCACAAGGAAACTCGGGGCCCAGTGGGGTTGGAGGTTGTTTACATTCCGAATGGGAAAAAATGTCCTTCATTCTAGGATTGGATCACTCCACCGACAACAAGGTAGAACTTACAATAGTGGGCACACTATTGAAAATTGCTTTGGATATAGGAATTAGAATGATGACTACCTTTGGTTATTCCCAAGTAGTCATTTGATGGCTCACATTAAATAAGGAGCAATCACATATCTCTTAGTATGCAAGGGTGCAACCCACAAAGGGGCTCCTATCAAAGATTTAACAAACCACCCTCTCACATATCTATAAGGAACTCGACATGTCAAGAAAATCATTGGCTAAATAGGTTGTTCTTGAATGTGAAGGTAAGCTTATGTGGAGCATGATTTGGAAGGGATCCCCTCTACCAAGTGCTCATATATTTCTATAGATGGACTCTTAGAGTTTTAACTATTGTCTAATAGATAACCTTCCTTTTTTCTTCTTCTTTTATGGATCAAAACACTCATGACTTTGGTGGCATATTGTGGATATCTAAACTTATTTTTATTGATATTTAAATTTTTAACAAATTATATATATATTTTGAAGTATCTCGAATTAACCATATTTAACAACATTACTATCTTTTCACTATAGCAATATATGCACATTTTAAAGTTGAGATATTATTTTTAATTTTTTTAATATATGCACATCTCAAACACTATTTCCTAATCATGATATCAATCTCAAAGAGAAAAGAGTATTCACAACCTTACAAATAAATCCACATATGCTTGCCTTTATAGAGGGAGGTGTTATGGGAACCCATGACCTAGACCTTGATTAACATTCTCAAATTTCATTAGGATGCTCCACCAACTAAATATATTATATAAATCCAAGCTTTACCTACCATACCTACCATATACATGATAGGCACGTCATCCATTATAATTGATAACTATCATTAATACTTATCTATAATTAGAACTCGTGCCCATACCATCTACTATGTTATTATTAATTTGTTAATATATTATATTTTCTAAACACAATTCAAAATATAATGATGAATACAAACCGAAGAATAAATATAAGACTCAAATGTGATCCAAAACCAAACTACACCATAACCCTAAAAACAAAAGCCATAAACTCCAAAATTATTTATAAAAAACTAAAAACTCGAAATTATTTTTCATCAAAAATGTGAGAAAACCAAAACACTTTATATGTTAAATATCACAAACCTAAAATATTCCATGCACTTGAAGGATGCCCATACAAAATAAAAGTTGATGAGAGCATTCCAAAAACTAAAGAAAGTGGACATGTGAGACCAAATATTTGCATTTATACATCAACTACTCCATACCATGTATTTTTGAATGGCTCCACAAAATAAAATAAAAGTTGATGATACAATTCCAAGAACTAAAGAGAAAGTTGATGAGACCATTCGAACAACTAAAGAAAGTGGATCTTTAAGACAAAGTGGCCTTGGAGTCTTGATATTTGGAATTATAAATCAATTATTTCATGTACTTGAGGAGTGCTTCCATTACAATATACAAGTTGATAAGAGCATTCCAAGAATTAAAGAAAGTGGACATTTGAGGCCAAAGTGATACTAGATTTTTAATATTTATGTTTTTATATAAAGTTAAAAATAAATCCAAATATCTTAGACACTACTTTATATGATAAATTTTTTATAAATAGAAAAATATCATTACAAAATAAAGTAGACAAGAATATTCTAAAAATTAGTGAACACTTAAAATAAAGAATTTCTTGCTATTCATTAATGAATTAAAGAAACTTCACAAACGACTAGTGAACACTTAAAAACAAAGTTAATATGTGGGTAGTTTACCAAATTTCGACATAATAGTTTGTCTTACACAAGTATAAAGATTCTTGTTGCATTAATAACAAAGATTTGTTTGTGTTTGTGTGAAGATAAGTAATTGTAATGTTGACATTACAATATAATATGTTACTATAGTTATAATTCAAATAGAATCATAGCTCTCTTAGAATCTAATTTAGTGGATTTATATAAAAAAGGAGATGGTTGGCGATGATTTTTTTAACTATTCATATATTTGAATAAGGGATTGTACGGTGTACGGTGGATTCAGTATGTACAACTTTTCCATACATAGTATCATCAGGATCACATCTTCTATGAATTAGAATGTAGAAAGATGAGAACTATATCTTATGTACTAAACAAAGAACAATGAATAGCAATGGTTAATAAAATTATTAATAATCAAATATAAAAAAGTGAGTATATAATTGTATCGAAGATATGTGTAATCCTTTAATGCTCAACATACAATTTACCCATGATGATATGTCAACTTTTAATTATGAATAATAAATATATATGGTTTACTTATATGAGATATGTTAAAGATCTAATATCTACTATATGGCTTTTAAAACATATTTGTAATCTACATCATATCAACATAAATATCTTATTAGGAAAAAACAACCACAAGTGTGAGTAGACTTCCCTCTTGGGATATCATTGAGGTTGTAGCAAGTACACAATATTTTAGATTGAGAATTAATATCCCATGTATCAAATGACAAAGCAAACTTTAAGCAAAGAATACAGATAAACACAAAGATAAATTAAAATGGACAAGTGCTAAATAAAAATAAAAGAAAAGACTATGACAAACCAAATGATGATTTCCCAACGGTAAAGCTTGTTGCAATTGTTACACCTAAATCTCATCACCATGAGTCCTGTGTCAACTACATGCTTCAATTCCTGAAGTTTCCTTGACCGATAACACTCAGAGTAAGTTGTTAACCCTTGTGTCCACCTTTTCTAGTGGCACTGGCACATGTTGTCTTCCAGCGACAGGCGCCAGATCATGTCCGGCGCAAAGTGTCATCTAGCATCCTGTGCCACTTGCTCAGATTGCCTTTATTCAGCTTGCACCACCCCTTTCCCGGTGCAAATTGCCTTCATGCAGGGTGCACCAGAGGTGGTTAAATTTGATAAACAAGGGCTTCGAGTGAATTCTTGAAGTATGGTGAGGTGGATGTCTATCCCTACCTGATAGGTGAGTTGTCCTTTGGTTCCCTAACCTCAAGGGAAGATCCCTTAGACTTCTCCCATTAGTTCTCAACCTACTCTATCCACTTGGTCTTATAAATATGAAGCTCCTCTCCATTGTAAGGGGAGGAAGGTCTATAACACTCTCATGCTATTGGAATTGGCTTAGGTGATCCTTGTACACCCTTGGGAGTCCTACTTCATCCTTGGAGGCTTTGGCTTGGCTTGTTGGAAGGAAGGTTGAGACGTTAAGGCATAGGTTGTAACGTTCTCTCCTATTGTACTCTCTTTCATTACAGTTAATACAATCTCTTCCCATATACATTATTTTGTTATTAATGTTTACAACTTACCTCCTTAACTGTTAGCTTAGATCAATCATATGTGATATATGCTTTTACTGATTGTTTGTGTCTACTTGTTCAACAAGGCTTTGCAGTTGCAGATCTGAAGGTGCTGGAGCATTGGGTCAAGCAAGGAGCAAAAGGGATTGTGAATCTCAGGTAAGGGACTTACTTGTTGTTTTAAATTCCTATTGATCTAGGGAAGTTGGTTGCATTCTGTATCTATTTGTTCTAGATCTAGTTAGACTAGGGAGATCTGGCCTTTAAGTCTGCTTAGGTAGATTGTTCGAAAACAAATTTGGCGACCATACTGGGAAGTGAACTTTTCACTTCCCTAGAGTCCACCATGGATTCGGGAGTGAAATTTTCACTTCCCTTGAGTCCACTAATCACTGATCCTCCAAGTTCTGTGACCATGGAACCGTTCGCTTCACGAGACACATATTTCCACCTTTCAATGGAAGGAGAACTTGGGGCTGTAGAATGGTACAATCAACCCCAGGATGAACCTATATCTACAACTTTTGGTCCATATGCATCCTTTTGGGACACCACTCTAGGGAAACAATGGGCCTACTTTGCTTTGCGTCCGGGGGCAGAATATTCCCCCCATTACTAGATCCCTAGTAATGAACTCTTGGCTCTAGTCCATGAGTAGATCGCTCAATTACACCAACATGGCGATTTACTTTGTCGCCAGAGTCTCTCAAGGAGAATTCATACCTCGGAAGTGCCCACGTCTCAACACACCCCAATTCGTTCACTATCTTTTACTTCACCGAAAACACCCATACATAACATAACCACTTACGAACCTGGTCAACCCTTGTTTCCTGCGAGTACACCTCGTAATAAGGAGACCAATTCCATACCCCAAGTGACTCAAAACATTGAAGGAAAACTTTCCAACACTCTCCATACTACTACTGGAACATTACCCACCCCTCCCCCACCCCAAAAATCACAGGGAGGATACTCTTTACCTCTTAATTTCCTCATGAGTAGTGTTCCTCCATTAGTAAGTAACCATCAACCTATTGCAAGTCAACCATCAACAAGTGGTCAAAACATCGTTACTAGGGGGAAACCCTTGTTCACTAACCCTAATTAGAGTTGAGGTCTTCCAACTGGTCATTCCGTTGGCAGCTCCTTACCAATCGCGGGACATACCATTGGATTACATCATGGTGGGGGACCATCCAAACTAACTCAATCACTATGGAGTCATATATATCCAAGTAATTTCAACCCTGCGTCGGGACAATCCCAGCCAGGAAACATGCTTCCCGGGGTACCTTATCCCGACAACTCAAACACTCCATGGGGACATCACAATGTTATGCCAATTGGACCCCCACCAACCTTTCCTCAAGTCCCACCACCCCCACCACCGTGTGGTCCATATCCACCTCCTTCCGGAGGCGACAAGTCCCCACCTCATTCCGGAGGGGGAAGACCTCCACCTTTTGGTGGAGGCCCACCCCATTTCGATGGTGGCGGCCCACCCCACTCCAGCGGAGGATGCGGAGGCCAACCCCCTTCCAGCAGCGGAGGACCCCCACCTTCAGGATGAATCCCTCCTTATTTTGGAGGCAACAGACCACCTTATTCCGATGGAGGAGGTGGAGGACCACCTTATTTTGGCGGTGGAGGACCACCACCTTTTGGCGGAGTCCCACCCTATTCCAATGGAGGAGGTGAAGGACCACCTTATTTTGGCGGCAGTGGAGGACTCCCACCTTTCAGCAGGGGCCCACCTTATTACGACGGTGGTGGAAGAATCCCACCTTTCGGTGGCAAACCACCCTATTATGGAGACGGACCACCATCAGGTCCACCACCCAACCCAAGAGGCACACCCCCTTATGGACAATTCCCTCTGGGAACACCTTACAATCAATCGATTCAAGGTCCTACTGGTCCATACATGCCATATCAATACTACCAGTATCCGCAACCAAACCAATAACTGCCATTTTTGGCTACTTTAGGCCTGCCAGGCCTGTCTCGTTTGACCAATGATCCCATCATGCACGGTTGTAATTGGCCACCCATTCCAGTTAAGTTACCTTTTGATATTCCAAAGTTTGATGGCAATCCCGGTGAAGACCCGAACAATCATGTGATGACATACCATCTATGGTGCTCATCCAATTCCTTGATGGATGATTCGATCCATCTGAGGTTATTTCAAAGGACCCTCACCAGTTTAGCTGCCAAGTGGTATATTGAACTACCACCTCACTCATTTCCCGATTTTCGTTCTTTAGCTATGTCGTTCCTGACTCATTTCCAGTTACCCATCTGCTATGAAACTGGCACTGACTTATTGAATTCTCTCCGCCAGACTATTGCAAATCAATATCCGATCATATCCATGAGTGGCGGAGGAGATGACGTCTCATTAAGGATCCCATTCTAGACCAATTATTAGCTGACTGGTTTACAAAGTCTCTTTTACCCACCGTAGCTAGAGATGTAGCTATGGGTGGGGCCGTCACCGAGGAACAGGCTATTGCTCATGCCCATTACTTATACCTTATCTATGCTCAATTTGAAACTTTATATGACATTGTTCGTGATGCCCCCCGCCCTACCTACGATCTTGCAAAACCGTCTCAGGGACTTCATGCCGACGACATTATTTTTTCTGTACACTCCCAGCCTTCTACTCAAACCGGTGGATCGTCAAACCACTATGGTTCTTCCCCACCCTCGCCACAAGCTGGTAGCAACACCACCAAGTCACCCACTCCTACTCCCATTGGAGAGGTTAATTCTGTTGAATCAGCTTCGCCTCAGAAATCTGGTGGCAAGACGAAAACCAAAGTCAAACCCAAGAAATATTCCAACCAATAGGAACACAAGAACCCTCCCGAAGACATGAAACATAAACGAAAGCTCAAGTATCCTTGTTTACTATGTGGTGGTGACCATTTCTCCAAAGAGTGTCCCCACAGAGACGAAATGTAGAAGTTTCTTAAGGGAAACTCCACACCCGTAGTTCTCAATGATCCCTTCCCCACCCAAAACCAACAAATGATTACCCAACCCTCTCCTTCTCAAGGAGAAACATCCTCCACTGCGCATGTTCTCATGATGTGTAGTGAGACGGTTAACTTGAATACATGATCGCGATCATACGACTCAGTCCCTCCTAAGGAACCCGTCAGAAGTAATACTGAAAAATATCTTCCTCTACCTCGAATATTTCCGTGCCACAAGGTTCTCTCACCATTGAGGAACCTTCATTAGATTCAGTGTTGCGTCCACCTAAGAGGACGATTCGAAAAATAGTTTTCAATCCTAATGCTCAGACAGCTCAGAACTAGAACATCGTAGAGGACTTGGCGCAAGCGCCTTGTGCCATTTCGATGCTAGAAGTCTTACGGAATTGTCCCAATCAACGTCAGACTCTCCTCGCTACCATCGGCGCGGTAGACCCGGATTCCTCAACTACAATCACGTTTAAACTTGAGTATTTTAAACTGAGGCTTTCCCATCAACTGACTTTCCAAATTTCCACAAAGGTTGTTGGGAAGACAATCCATTGTACTGTGTTAGACGAAGGTGCCTCCACCTCGGTCATGTCGTTATCTTGTTGGCGAGCCATTGGCTCTCCTAAGTTAAACCGTTCTCCTACTACCCTGAAAGCATTTGACGAACGTGGCTTCCAACCCCATGGGCTATAACAAGCCTTAGCAGTAGAGTTGGGGGCAAATACTGTGACCATTAACATGGAAGTAGTCGCAACCCCTTTGGATTACAATCTCTTGCTTGGTCATAACTGGTTTTACGCTATGACTATGGTTGCATCATCCGTCTTCCACACTGTGCAATTCCCCCATCAAGGACAAATTGTCACCATTGACCAATTGGAATTTTGTACACCAGACACCGCTACTCACCCTGGAGACAATGTCCCTTTGCTAGGACAATCATCACATCCATATGAGAGTGTGGGGGTCGGCCTCATAAAATATTCATCTCTTATGGGCATCTTTCCAACCCCGGATCCCCCTAACCATGTTGCCACAGTGAACATGATCTCCTACATGATTCCATCTTCTTCTAACTCTACAGATCAATGGCTCATGCCCGATGAGGCCACCATGCATTTGATTGGAGATACTATGCCTCTCTCACCAGCTGAAGCTACTTATGAGGCTATCCAGTCAGCCCCTGAGCACCACTTGGACGTGGCCTCTACATCATGTTCTCTACAGCGAACGTCATCTTCACCAGACCCTCTGCTCTGGACTTTCCATTCTGATGAGTCCATTATAGATATTATGAGCACGGATGAACCTCCGTGGGAAGACCTTCACCATCGATCGTCTTTCCTACCCTCATGAGATTCTGTGGAGAATGCTATCCCAACTATTTTTACACCATATGTCTATCCTTTCCCGCAGTCACCGATCCTCACTTGCAATACGGTTACAAAAGGAAACATGGAAAACATCACACCCACCATCCTGATTGACATCTTGGTTACACCGGACGTTGCGGAACATATCCGCATTGGCCAGACTTGCTCTCCTGAGGAGCTCACCACATTCATGACCTTATTCAAACAATTTCGTGACGTCTTCGCATGGACCTATGAGGAAATTCCGGGGATCGATCCTGCCATCGTTTCACATGAGATCAAAACCTATCCCGACGCTAAGCCTGTCCACCAAAAGTTGCAACCAATGCATCCTCCAAAAACCGCGACAATTAAATTTGAGATTGAAAAGCTCTTCAAGGTCGGATTTATCTATCCCATTCCCTTAACAGAATGGGTCTCCAATGTCATCCCTGTGGCCAAGAAGCATGGAACTATTAGGGTCTGTGTCGATTATAGGGACTTGAACAAGGCTTGTCCCAAAGACAACTACCCTACTTCCTTCATCGATCATATCATCGACAATTGCGCTGGGAGCATCATATTCTTGTTTATGGATGGATTTTTCGGTTATAGTCAAATTGAGATCTACCCAACTGACCAACACAAGACCGCTTTCATTTTCCCCTGGGGTACATTTGCTTATCATAAAATCCCTTTTGGCATAAAAAATGTTGGTGCTACATTCCAGTGGGCCATGTCATACACTTTTCATGATGTGAAGGATTTTGTGGATCCCTATCTCGATGATCTCCTCGCCCATTCGCATCATCACGAGTTCCACATCAATCATCTGATGGTTGTATTCCTCAGATGTAGGCAGTATAATATCCGTCTGAATCCTCACAAGTGCATTTTCTGCATCGAATCAGGATGCCTCCTGGGTTTCATTGTCTCAAAGGACGGGATCTGCATTGATCCCTTGAAGGTGGAAGCCATTGTCTCTCTCCCACCTCCTACTGATATCACAGAACTCCAGAGTTTGCAAGGGAAGGAAACCTACCTACGACATTTTGTATGTAATTTCGCTCAAAATACACAGGGCTATATGTGATTGCTCAAGAAGGACGTCCCTTTCATCTGGGACGACCAAGCCTAACAATCCTTCGACAATTTGAAGTCTGCCATTACTCACACCCCTGTGCTCCAACTGCCCAATTACTATAAGATTACATCCTTTATCTTGCCACTTCCACCACCACGATCGCCATGGCTTTGGTCCAGGAAGAAAATAACGCCCAGGAACATGTGATCTAGTACCTTAGTAAGGGTCTTATTGACTCTGAAACCCGTTATTCACATGTCGAGAAACTTGCTCTCACAGTAGTCATTGTCGTCCAAAGGTTTTGTCACTACATCCTACTCCACACCACTATTTTTATTTCCGACTCAAACCCCATGTACCACATCCTTACACGTAAGATGCTCAAGGGAAAGTATTCATGTTGGATTGTGATACTTCAGGAATTTGATCTCCTCTTTGAGAAATCCAAGTCAAAGAAATCTTTAGTCTTTGTGGATCTCATTTGCGATCTTCCCCATGTTGATTCAGGAACTGAGCCCATCGAATCCCTTCCAGACGAGTCATTGTTTCTCATCAGCACGTCTGACCCATGGTATGGAGATATCACATTATATCTTCAAACCCAATGGTTCAATCCCCAACTATCTCGTGACGATCGTCGTTGTATACACCACCACGCCGAGTATTACTTGATCATCAATGATACCTTGTATCATCGTGGTGTTGACTCTATCCTTTGTCGTTGTTTAACACACGAGGAGGCTGAACACATACTCAATGACTGTCACTGCGGGGCTTGTGGTGATCTTTCTGGGATGACTACAGCTCTGAAAATACTATGCATAGGACACTACTGGCCTTTGATCTTCAAGGACTGTATTGAGGCCGTTAAGAAGTGTCCCCCATGAAAGCACTTTCAATTCAAAAAGTGCTCCCATCCATCCCCTTTACATCCGGTTATTGCCGTCGGGCCCTTTGCTAAATGGGGCATAGATTTCATGCACTATAATCCTACCTCGGTTGGGGGGGAATGGTTACGTCATCGTAGCCATCGATTATTTCACTAAATGGGCTAAGGAAATGCCTACATACAATGAGGATGGAAAAACCGTTACACTCTTCATGTTTAACCATGTCATTGCGCGATTTAGAGTCCCACAAGCCATCATTATCGATCACGGATCTCATTTTCAAAACACGATGGTAGATGAATTGAGTGCTAGATTGGGTTTTCACCATGAGAAATCAACCCCATACTACCCATAGTCCAATGGACAAGTAGAGGCCATTAATAAGGTCTTGAAAACCATGATTCAACGTATGGTGGGTACTCACAAGTCAAACTAGCATAACATGCTCTTTTCTGCCCTATGGGCATATAGGACCTCCGTTAAGACTGCCAATGGGTTCACACCTTTCCAACTAGTTTACGGATTGGAGGTAGTTCTTCTGATAGAGTGCAAGATTCCATCACTGAAACTTGCATTCGAACTTCTCCCACACACCACTGCCGAGGAAGAACGTTTCCTTCACTTGGAAAAAATCAAAGAAACCCGCCACGATGCTGCTCTTGACAATGAAATGCATAAGAAACACATTAAATCCCAGTATGATAAGTCAGTCAAACCTCGTGTCTTTAACGAGGGGGATTTGGTCCTCATGTATGACCAGAAACATGATAAGTTGGGGGCAGGCAAGTTTGAGTCCATATGGCCAGGCCATATGTTGTAAAACATGTCTTGGAGAAGGGAGCTTACAAGCTCGAGGATTATGATGGAATATCTCTAGGGGAGCCTCTCAATGGGCTCTACATGAAGAGATACTACGCTTGATTATTTCATGCATTAGTATCTTATATATACTGTACATGGTGTGTGTTTTGTGTGGTGTGACAATTTGCTTTAGTGTGTTAGGATCTTTGTTTTATGCATATATCATGTTCTTCCTACATGTGCAGATGGCAACCTATTTTGGATTCGCTGATGACGCCAGTCGACATACCCGTAGCCTCGCTTAGACAGCCTGGTTACTTTATTCCCCTACCGACGAGCTCATTAGTTCAGGAGGGAGTTGTCTAGGGTACGCAAGAAACAACGCCGCATAGTATCATGCGGTGATTGGAGTTTTAACCAACGCCATTCCCCTTGGTATGGACCACATTGTCGCCCACCCTGACTCACAATTAGTGGTCTCCCACCTTAATAGTGTCTATGTCATCCGTGATCCCACATTACTCCGTCTTTTCCGACGAGTACGTCTCTTGGAGAGGTCCTTCAAATTTGTTCAGTACCTGCACATTTCAAGAGACATGAACACCGTTGCTGATTCCATGGCCAATTTCATATTGGACTGGTACATTGCACATACATGAAAACATCATAAACATAAAAGTGGCACGACATGTACATAATGCATAAACAAGCACATAAATAAGATCCCATAATCATCCATAAGAACACAGTGTATAAATCCGCCATAGATTTTTTATATATCATATCAAAATGTCGTACTGATACAAAAATATGAAGCATATAAGCTTTCAATAAACATCTTCTGATACAAAATCTGAATCCTGTAGCTTTCAGTACATAAACATATACAAGAGAGCCTAGTATCCACAACGCTCATGGTAGCAGATGATAGCCCTCGCTACTTTCCTAAGCAGCGAGCTGAAACGCTCAAACGCTCCAACGGATTGACCCTGATACCGGTGAGGTAAGTCATGAACCCTCGACTTTGGGATGTATAGAGTCAAACGCCGTAGGTTCTCCTCCATCTCATCCAACTCCTCGATGACATCACTCACTACGGAATCCATCACTGGAACTGCCCCTCTTCGAGCAATCAGAGAGACACGAACTGGTCATGACAGGCCCACATCTGCATAAAACATATGTAAACCATCAATACTACTCCAAAAGAAATCTAAAAAATCTAAAATTAAAAAAAACAGCAGAGTTGTCGTTCTTACCCATGTCACTCCACTGCATCCCCTCGGGGAGAACCAGGTCCGGGTCACCCCTGTAATTAGTACCATCATAAGGAAAGTCCTCAACCATGAGGAGCTGACCCCTCAATCATCTAAAGAAGGGTGTACCAAAAGTGATGATGGGACCACTGTCACCGTGGTGGGCCATCACCTCTGTCCAACGGATCATGTGAGGATCTATTGAATCCAGATCCTCTATATCAACCTGTGGGCGTAGATGCGACACCTGCTCCAGGAAGAATGAGACTACGACTGATCTGTAGCGAAACTGCTTCAGCACACCACGTCTACACTTGGTGAGCGGATCTCGTAGGTTTGCGAGAAGTCCCTCGCACCAGTTGAAGACCGTGGGAGCCATGCACTCCTTAGCGTACAACATATGGGACTTGCTTTCCAGATGAGCACCCCTACTACCTGCCACCCTCACGATGGTAAAAAAACTGTGCGGAGAGGTCAATCTCTGACCTCCTTGATGGGAATCTTCCCACCTACCATATGGGTGCCATCAGTGCACCACTAGTCAATCAAGTCCTCGGTAGTTCGGTCATGCCCTCGTTACCCAAATAAAGACACGGGATTCCCCCATCAAGATAATCCTATCAAGAAATATATATCCTCGATATCTATCGTCAGTGTGTGGACCCCAATATGAAAGTGTTGCTGCACCAGATCCCAACATTGGATGAAGTGCTCCAATAATATCACTTGGGCCCTCATGCCCGGAACCTGGAAGTACTTCAGTAACCTATAGTTTTGCGATGCGGCCACGCATTGTGGATCATTTTCCACTTGAGCGTCATCGAGCTCATGCTCGCGTTCTCTCCTTTCAATCACCATAATGTCCACCCAAAACCTATCCAAAGGAAATTTAAATACTATTAGAAACTTTTCCAACTATCAAACTCATCCATTTTTGGTTAGGTTTTGACTTTGCCAAACGGACTTGCGTCGACGCAGCCCATCCTTGTGGACAGGGTGCCACTGGCGCAAGCATGTATGTCGAGATTTGCACCGGTAAGCCCTCGACATAGTTCCTGAAAGGGGAAACTGCGTCGGGCCGAGGGCACAATTTCCCTCCACAAATCAATCCCCAAACCAAATAAAATGGACAAAAAATGAAATTTTAAACCACTGGAAATGAAAAGGACAGGGATTAGGCCTACCTGACGCTGACAACACTGAAAATGATAGATCACAACTCCCGCAATCGGCAGATGAAAACCGCACTCCAAAGGGTCACTTTCACTTCTCAACTTGGTAAAAAACAAATAGTAACTATTTTTACTATTTTTCCCTGTTTAAATTGAAAAAAATATATTCCCTTTTTTATTTTATTCGTTTATGGGTTATTTTACTATAGCTGAGATTATTTTTATATCAAATTACTCAACTAATCATTTTGATCGAGTCTTTGGAGTTCACAGGTGATCTGACATGTCATATTATGATCTTTGCCATGATCGTAGTCATTTCATAGCCGTTGCAAGGTGTGAACAACTCTTCAAGCATTCTTTATGTTATTATTTCGCTCGTTAAAATCAAATATTAATGACATCGAGCTCACTCTTTGTTCCTTCTCATGGTCGTAAAACGATGAGAATAAGTTACCGAGTTATATTTTATCACTTTTTCGGGCTCATTAAAATTCCACAAAAAAGGAACCCCTCAGAGTCCTCTTTTAAGCTCTTTCCAGGCTCCCTAAATATGAAAAGATCGCCAAGCGAACTTGATGCGTTCACACTTGTAAAATTATTTGAATGATTGTCTTTTTGGTGATAGTTTATCCCTTTTTTTCGGACCAAGAGGCACTATTTACAAAAAAGGAGCACTCCATCCAATCATGGATGGAAGAGTTCTCTCTCGCATTGTTTTACCCTTTTTCGAGCGAAAAGACTAACCTTACGAAAAAATGAATTTTGGAGTCTTCTTTAGTTCTTTTTAGACTCTCTAAACATGAAATGATGCCGAGTTTACCTTCTTTGGACTCGTTAAAATATGACATAGAAGGGCCCGTTATGGGACGAACCCCTCCTATCCTAGGTTCATAAAATATTTGGGATTGGAATCATCCATGGGATGAGCTATACCGAGCATTTATTACCCTCCTCAAGCTCATTAAAAAAGAAAAAGAGGTACTCATCAATCATGATGGGGAATAGGGATGAGATTGGGTCATCGTAGTTATGGTAGTACATAGTCACTCTTGAACATGACACTAGTTGTATATGCATTTAGTACTTGGGAAATCCGTTTTTCTTCGAGTCTTACTAATTCCATGAGTCTTGTCACTCCTTTGGGTCATCCAAAGAATTATTCCATCATCAGTTTCCTTAGGGGTTGGTATCATTCTCGTCGTTTCAATACTGCCAAGTCATGCCATGCCCATCTTCAAGAGATGTTCATTATTCATCATCTACAGTCACTGTACCTTCTTTCATGTCGGTTTACCCTGAGTCAGGTTTACATGTCACTCTAATGTCTGATTCACTCCAAACATCTGTGATCATGTTTCATGTCGATGATGGGGGATTCATCATGGCCCTCCTTCAACGGATTCATCCTTGTTGACTTCAACACATCATTCGAGGATAGAATCTAGAAACCAATCGAGTACCTTGGGCCCGCATGCCTCAATAGCAGGTTACCTCACTTTCAACATGAGTTTACATCATTGACTCTTGATTGAAAGATCCCATCGGGTGTTCGACCTCAACTCATTAATTCACACTCGATGGTATGTACTATGATACCTTAGGAATCATTGACATTAATGGTGATTTTCCCTCGGACTTGTTAACGATATACATTAATGACCGGTAATCAAGTGGTTTCTATCATGTTTGACTCCAAAACATTATAATCACATGGATAGATTCATATCATTGCGGGTTCATCTTGAAGACCTTGGGTTGTTTCATGTTTCACCCAGGTCGCGATGGGGATTGTTTTGGTCATATCACACGGATCCACTTTGTATTGGTCGTGGCTATGTTATCATCTCATCATGGATCTACGATTGTGTCTAGTAGCCATGATTGTGTTCAATCGGTCTTTACTACCATGGATCTGCATTGTATTGGTTAGAAGCTGTGTTGTGAGTGAGATTGGGATCTCAGCGTCAGTTGTACTGTAGCAACACCTTCCGACCAACAAGTGCTTTCCATCTATTGCAAATCATATCACCTGTCTCATTTTTCCAGCTTCATGCTTTGGGGGGCATTCTGTTACACCTAAATCTTGTCACCATGAGTCTTGTGTCAACTTCATGCCTCAATCCCTGAATTTTCCCTGGCCGATAACACTTAGAGTAAGTTGTTAACCCTTGTGTCCAACTTTCCTAGTGGCATTGGTGCATGTTGTCTTCCAGCAACGGGCGCCAGATCATGCCTGACACAAAGTGTCATCTAGCATCCTACTCCAGTGGCTCAGGTTTCCTTTATTCATCTTGTGCCACCCCCTTCCTGGCAAAAATTGCCTTCATGCAGGGTGTTCCAGAGGTGGTTAAATTGGATAAACAAGGGCTTCGAGTGACTTCTCGAAGTATGGTGAGGTGGATGTCTATCCCTAACTGATAGGTGAGCTGTATTTTGGTTCCCTAACCTCAAGGGAAGATCCCTTAGACTTCTCCCATTAGTTCTCAACCTACTCTATCCACTTGGTCTTATAAATATGAATCTCCTCTCCATTGGAAGGGGAGGAAGGTCTATAGCACTCTCATGCTGGTGGAATTGGCTTAGGTGATCCTTGTACATCCTTGGGATTAATACTTCATCCTTGGAGGCTTTGGCTTGGCTTGTTGGAAGGAAGGTTGCAACGTTAAGGCATAGGTTGTGACGTTCTCTCCTATTGTACTTTCTTTCATTACAGTTAATATAATCTCTTCCCATATACATTGTTGTGTTATTAATGTTTAGAGCTTACCTCCTTAACTGTTATCTTAGATCAATCATATGTGATATATGCTTTTACTGCTTGTTTGCGTCTACTTGTTCAACATGCCTTTGCAACTACATATCTGAAGGTTCCAGAGCATTGGGTCAAGCAAGGAGCAAAAGGGATTGCGAATATCAAGTAAGAGACTTACTTGTTTTTTTACATTCCTATTGATCTAGGGAAGTTCGTTGCATTTTGTATTTATTTGTTCTAGATATAGTTAGACTAGGGAGATCTGGCCTTTAAGTCCGCTTAGGTAGATTGTCCGAAAACAACAATGGTGTCACCTAGGAGGTGGTGGTTTCAAAGGGAAGCCAACAATATCCCTTAGGGAGGTATTTTTTGTCCACACAAATGCAAGATAACAAGCTTAGAATAATGGAGAAAACTCTTGCTTCTTAAAGGAAGAAAGCAAGGGAGCTTTGCATGCCAATTGGAGGTAAGAAGTGGATTGAAAGTTGAGCTCTCAATGCAATTCTTGTAACGTACCTTTGATCCTTATTTTCTATTATAGAATGCATGTCCATGGATTCCTTTTATAGGCCAAATGGAGGCCAAAAAACATCTAGATACTAATGTGAACACCCTTGTTAGTGAACTGGTTCTCCAAGTACATGAAGGGGGATATTGAATTCTCCCAAGCATGTGAGGAGTCCACTTCAAATTTTGGAGCCAAGGTATCTATTATGAGCCTCTAATGCATCATGGAAAGTAAGTGGTCCCGCCGTTTTCATAGTCATGTGAATTTTGAAGGAAAAGTCACATTGGTTCATGCAGGTCGCTGAATAAGGGGTCGTGTTATTAGTGCGGGTGTCCAATGAAAATAATAATGATATTGTCCAAAATGGATGATTCTGTCATCCTAGGTCTCAAGTTCTCTTGTTCATATGATGACGATGTCTTCAATGAGCTGCATGTTGTATGTTGATGATGCCATCCTGTAATATTAGCTAAAATGTTGCATGCGTTAGCATCTATCCTATCTCCAGATCTATCATGAATGACAATGGATTAAATTTCTTAAAGTGAAAACCTTTTCTCAAATCTTTGCACTACAAAATTTTTATACCTTTTAGTATCTACATTAATGTATTTACTAAAACATAAAATATGATAAACCTCATACACTACAAACGTATTTTAATAATTAAAGATCGATAATGAATTCCTCTTGTATAAATGTGTATCATAATTCATTTATAATATTTTAACAACGAAATATTAAAGATCTTTTTTAATGATTTACCGACACATCTAACTTTCTTAGCCTTACTTTATAATGCTAAAGGGAATTGAGTTACTCGTATGACTCTTATATTAGCAATATAGTTTGGTTATAGTACATCTTGAGTGGGCCTAATGGTTAAGAACATGTGCTTCTTTCTAAGAGATCACAGGTTCAAATCCAGAGGGGTTAGGGTATGTACACCCCTCTAGATTTTTCCTAGAGAGTGTTGCAACTGCAACCACCCTCCCCAGTGTTTTCTTTTGGAAGGAATAGTTCCCCACATTAAAATTGACATTTACTTGTATCGAGCATTTGAATTCCTCTTAGACTAAGTCAAGTGCTGCATGAAGTTGGAATATTCCCAAAAAAGAGAAAGTACTTAGCCAAGTTTGAAGTTTTACTTAATCGGCCTTTTTTTATAAGTTTCATGTTTCGACGAGTTTCCTTAAGTTCACCGAAACATCGCCAAAACTTGACCTTTTACATCGAAACATCGACCAATATTTTGACTTCTCGCTGAAACTTAGATGAAGTTATGGATTTTGCACAGAAATGTCCGCATGACTCAACGTTTCCCGTCGAAACTTTAGAAAGATTTTGAAATTTCCTCGAAGTATCAAATGCTTTCTCCTAGTCTAAGAAAACATTTATTTCGCCAACATGTCACTTGATTTTTCGAATAGTTTCCAACTATCAGCGTTTTCTTGTCTTTTCAGCGAGTTTGCCAACTTTGGTGCGAAACATTTCGACAGACTTATCCATTTTGTACGATACACCACATTGCAAAAGTTTTTAATTTTCCACCGAAGCACATCGGCGAGCATGGTGGTTTAACGTCAATACTACCATGTGACTTGAAGTTCATCATCATAACATATTATCGCATGGGAAATAAAACTCAACGCCAATACAGGTCGAGGAAACTCACCCTTTTATGCCGAAATGACTCATGGAAATCACAAAAACACACTGATGCCATTTTTTAAGGCCCCTTTGGGGATTTAGGGTTTTATAAGCCCATTTTTAATACAAGAAACTCCGTATTTCTCTCCTCATTGTTGTCACGTAATATCATTCATTCCTACACCACTTGGATAATATTCCTTGCTCGGTATGCTCTCATATACTACCAACTAACTTAGCACATCTATCATCCATTTTCCAGGTAAGTACACTTTTTCCCTGATTGGTGGGTCTCAAATTGGTTTATTTCCACTTGGAAATGTGTGGTGTGAGGGAAAGGGCCCATGATTGGTCTTATCAATCTCATGCTTGACTGTTCTCCTTATTTTATCTTTATTGGTCGATTTTTTCCTTGGGGCCTAAGGGTTTCGAGCCTCACTTGTATTGAATGACTTATGCCTTAAAGCTCAGTTCGCGCCTCTTCTACCCAATAGAGAATTCTTTTGGAGTTTTCTCTCGTTCTTGTTAAAGCCCTACCTTAGGGTGCATCGACTTTCTCCAACACTATCTCGACTGACACGAGCCACTGCATTTTCCAATTTGCAAGCTAGCCAATGTGCCGATGCAAACCCTAATGAATAAACTAGGAAGTTTCTAGATTTAGTGATGAACAATTAATTTATTCATATGAAAAGAACATGTTTATTTATTGCAAATATTTGTAGTCGTTGCTGGTTTTTCACGAAATTACATCTCATTTTGTGATTTCAATGGACTTTACCCAATATAATTATGTTTCCACTGTCGTACAAGATTCAGAAATGTCGAAAAATGGGTTCTAAGCACTCCTCTAAATCCGTATTGGAGATAGCATCTGATGATGAACCGGTTCAGGAAGCATCCTTGGAGATGCCTTGGAGGCCCAGTTCAACGACACACAACATATCATAGGTGCATAGCTCCTGAATTCAAATGGGGTGAGATTTACCATCTGATTAGAGACCAGAATGTCCCAGAATCTACCATCCAAGAAGACTTGATTTACCAAAACATAAAAAAGTCAGTCGTTCACAAGGCTGCAGCCAGACCTGAATTGTTCCCTTGTGTCGAAGTGATAGGATGGGTCCTTCCCCATATTGATACTAAATCTCATATCATTATAAGGGCTACGTGGAAAGGTTTTTCTTCGTTTTGACCTGCACACAGCGATAAATCATATATACCTCCATCCCCCAAGAGAATTTTTAATGGAAGAATTGCTCACAAGACTGAAACTTGACTATGTTGAATGTGATAACAAGATGCTGCTACCAATAAAGCAGTTGTGCCATAAAGACATCGGGGAATATGAAACTAAATTTTTGAAGACTCATTTTAGGAATACTGCTACTCTCATATGTAGGCTCTATGGGAGGCCCAACTCAACTCATTACAAGCTCAATTGGGTGCCTTTGATTTATCATATTACAATGCATGGAATTGTTTTTAATTGGGCAGCCATTATCTCTGAGAACATGGTCCAAGCAATCAAAGATGCTCAACAAGGACTCAAAGTAAAGAAAGTTGAATTCCATATGTCGTCTTATTTGGTAGATTGTATGATGAATCTGCATCCCTTTCCCGGTCTCGGATCTAGATGGAATCCTAATGAATCTCCTATTTATGTGGGCTATCAAATTTTGTAGGCCCAAAATCATGCAAGCTGTTACACGAAGATCCGCGAAGAGTTCATGGTTCCCTTGTACAAATTAATATATGAAAAGGAGCAAGATTGAATGTTTGAGGATGCTCTTGAGGTAGTCACTGAATTAGGGTATTTATATTAGACCCCTGAAGGCACATACTTGAGTATCTATGGAGGATTGAAGGGTCCATTTTTGTTACCCAAGTATGTCACAGATTGTATTATTCTGAAAGAAATTGTGAGGCGGACATTTGTAGATGGCATCAACCATTTCCTACATAATAATAAGAAAGCTTCTTGTCCTCCACTCCTATTGATATTAAGATCATATAGGATGAAAAAATTCAAAGATGTCCCAAACCTAATAAAGTATTTGGGTTCCTTTCACTTTGGAGAGAAGATATTTGTAAGAAATGATAGTCACCAAAATGTGGTTCTGCATTGCACATATGCTAAAAATTCAGTATGAATATATTGACCAATTTTTTAAGGAAGAGTAAGTATACATACGGGTCCCAAACCTCACATAATTGGCATAAGACTTAACACAAGGAAGGGTGTTAAGGAGGCAAGCTACAACAAACCAGTAGATACTTCGAAACAAGAAAAATTGGAAGAAGTCACTAGGAAGAAAGATGTGGAAGAGGCTCTCCTGGTTGAAACAAGTAAAATATTGCAGGAGGAAGATCTAGCAAGGAAGGTCGAGGAAGAAATAAAAGCAAGAGAGGAAGCAAGAGAACTGCAGGAAGCGGTAGAACTGTAGAAGAGGATATAAAAAGAAAAAACTAGATAATCTTGTTGCAGATCAAGAAAATAAAAGAGTCGAGTTAATACAACAACAACAATAGGAATCAGGTCGGCAGGAGGAACTACAAAAGAAGAAAGAAGTAGAAGAATCTTTCAAGAAAGATGTGGAAGACAAAGGTCAGCAAAAAGGTGAGGAATTGGGTAATGAAGGTCAATATATGGACATTGATGCTACAACAAACACCAACATGAAATTTTCACTCACTGGAGAGCATCTTCCTTTTGTTGAGTTAGGACTCACCCCATTTACACCCTCCAAGCAACACGTCGTAGCTAAGTTGGATACTATTGTTTATGAATCCAAGAGAAATATCATCATGAAGCAAACATAAAAGAGGCTTAAAATTGTCTCATATCCTGATGTAGTTACAATACAAGAATTCCCAGTGGTCGAAGGTACAAATAGGGACCTGGAGTTCACAGCATTTGTTGGTGTAACTTCAACCCTGGCCAATAAAGATAATGTACACAAATTGATAGAGAGTGTAGAAAGAAGCAATGCTAAAGTAGTTAAGCTTAAAGACAATCTGGTTCAAGCAAGGAATGAAGGAATTGAAACCAGATGCTAGTGGGATGCCCTTGAACTTCAAAAGGGAGAATCCATGAACACCATTCAAAGTATGGAAGCAAAAAGAGATTCACTTAATGTTCAGGTGGTAATATTGGAAGGAGAATAGACAACTTTGAAGTCCCAATTACAAGAAATGCAATCAAAGGAAATTGGATGGGACCAATAGATAGAAGCTCTCACTATCAAAAAAGGATCCCTACAGGCTCAAGTAGTAGAGTTAATAGAGAAAAATATTCATTGACAATTGCATTGAACACCACCCAAGAGCAAAAGCAAGATTTAACCCCGTTTTATGATTGCGCATCTACCCTTCAAGAAATATTTTTCCATTCACAAGAGATACTCACAGAACATACATTTGAGGTACAAGGGATGGTGTCTATACTCAAGAAAATATCTGAGACAACTACTTCCACTCGATAGAAATTAGGAGATATTCATGACAAAATGAAGAAGATGACTTGTTGGAGAAAGAAAGCAAAGGAAATCCCTCCCCGTCTTCCTAAGAGATCTAAAGATGAATTGAGATTGGATTTTGTAACTCTGTACAATTTCCAAAATGATAAGAGGAAATTGCAAAGTGAGGTAGCAACTTCTATTTCAAGATGTGAAGGGATCCATCAGAATATAGACAAAGCTTTTGAAAAGTGTCATTTTCCTTCTCCTAGCCCATTTGGAAACCCTGTACTGAAAGAGAAAAGATTGATTGAACTAAGAACCATTGAGGATGAAGATATATATGTTATTCGTAATCTAGAAAATATTACTCTAGAGGACCTACATGAATGCATTGGGAGGACCTACATGAATGCATTGGGAAAGCAACGTTGAAAACACAATACTTGGCTAACGGGCATAGCACAACGACCAAAGGCCTTAATGAAATGGTCAAATATTTATCTTTTCATGAAGTGGCTTTACGGTTGTTGGAGCCACAACAGTTAAATGTTATATCTTTTGAAATTGGCCTTTGGAATGAATTTATACAGACTCAAGAGGGAACCCCACCATCATGATGTAATAATTTTATTTTATTATGTATTTTTGTCCCCTTTATTTAAGTTGTATTTGAAATATGACAATGGTCCTGGAAGACAAAGGGTTGTAACTAAATGAAGGTGAACTAAAAAGTCACCTAGTGGGGTTGAATATAAATGATCAATAGAGGAAATTAGGTAAAGGAAGGGGCTTTTACTTTGATGAATATTTTTCCTAAACTCATATTTAAGAATTATTTCTAATAATAAGCAAGGCAATTTTCTAGGTGGAAGCTTGCAATGGAGTCTGTGTCAAAATGTGTGGATGAATTCATGGAACTGATTTCCTCCTTTTGTCTATTAAAATGTTGTAAGGTTGTTATTGTTTATGTTGGATTTTCTAATAGTTTCTAGATTATTTTAGTGCATATGCAAGTGAGCACAATTCAATGAATGTGACGAATGTTAATACTCAAGTTATATAATGTGCTAACTTTATCTTGTAATTGTTAAATGTGTTTATTTTCAGTGGTTATCTCCTGTAAAAAATGCGTGATGCAGTTGCCTTGTGTTGCTCCCTTTTAATCTCACTCCTTGCAAGGATAGTTTAGTTTCATAAAATATTGCATTCAATTAGGGAATGCACTTGGGTGACCGGCGGTAAGGGAAGGGATAATATGAGAAGTAAGAATCTATGCATAGTTGTGTGAGTCTTCTTCCTATCGATCAAACAAGTACAATTTAGTGAGTATAAATCTTTGCATTTAGGTTTGGTAGCTTGCATTTCATTTAATACCAATTAAAATCCTAAGCGGTGGGTCAGGCCACATCCGACAAATCCATTCCAAGACTATATTGAATGGTAGTCGGACCGTAAGTGTTGGCTTGGTTTTGCAACCAAGCTTAGTGCTATGGGCACCTGCTAACTAGTATCAGCAGTTTCAATAGAAATAAAAAACAATAAACTAAATCTAAACTAAACTAAACTAGCATGTGCATTTTTGAATTAAAGAACAAGAACAAGAAATATGAGAAATAATTTTTTGTATTGACAATGGGGACAAGCAAGTGCTTGCAATAACAATACCTCCAAGTGATGAAGGTTGTTGAATAGCTCCAATGGTGAGCAGCTCCAATCTCCAATGGGTCCTTTCTCCAAGGTTGCTACAATGGCCAAAACTCAAGGGAGATTTTGGCAGCATGAGGATAGGAATATGGATGGATGTGAAATGAGGAGCCCCTACCACCTTTTTATAGGTTTTGGTGGTGGGGAATACCATTTGTGGTTTTGTGGAAACCAATGGTATTGACCAACATGGTTTAGGTACTTTTCCCTCCTTTTTCCTTTTTTGAATAAAATTAATAATTTTATTCCCTTTTTAATATTTTGGGAATTTTGAACCCTTTTTGAGGGTTTTTTATGTTTTTTTAGGAAAAATAATCTTTTTAAGTGGGAAAAGGGGTGTACTAAGGTCTTTTGGTGACCTTTTGTTGGCTTGAGAGGCTCAGATGGTGGAAAAAGTGGACAAATGGGTCACGTGAATAAGGGAATGAACTAGTGAGCACTTTTTAGGTGTTAACAGATTGCCCCCTGATGTGTGAGGGCAGGAGCTCATCGTATGGCCGATAGACATCATAGTTCTTTTATCTTTTTTTGGGGTTTTGGGGAGGAGAAGAGACCGTTTGGAGATTGGATCCGCGGACCTTGGAAGCTGCAAAAACAAAAAATATTACATGGCCTTAATATTAATGTGGAATAATCTCTGATAATGGACGAGGTGGGCATACCCATGCTCGTATCAAGACATATACATAACAATTAGTCCCAAGAAGGGGGATCTAATACATAGAAAACATACTGGTACATCATAATGGTCCAGAGGGGACATGATTTTGGGATGTACTCATGATCATGACATGACTGATCTCAATAACTGATACACTGGAATAACTGATGAACTGCTGAAACTGAAGGTGTCAAACATCTGTAAGGACTTAATGACTATGAGCCATCTCTAGGAAGTATATGTGACTGTATACTCGAGGGAGTATAAAACTGGTGTACATCTGAATACTGTCGCCATGCGCAACCCGGATATCTATAGAAAAAGTGTAACTGGGTGTATCCATAGGTAGACTCTCAAATGTGGAGGAGTCGAGAGGTATCCGGGGTCTTCGACAAATAATTGAACGGACCGATGCCCTGTGCAAGTCTCAACAATGCGATCAAGGTGTTTGACGTCGAGCATGTGAGAAACAACCATTTGGAGAGGCACTGAGGACTTTTCTCGAAATGATTCGTAGGCACTCATCATAAATGGTGATGAGTCCAAGACACAGGGACCTCTAGGTTTATCCTCTGGAATAAATTTGGTTGTCGTCGACAGAGGGAGACCAACAACTAACAAGGCAATGATGTTTCCTTGATAGGAGCGCGAGGTGTAGAACTGAAGTGTGGTAGTACTGATGGTAGGACTGACATACTTGTGGAGATGGGAAGTAACTGGGGTCATATAGTGGGTAGACTCAAACTTCCTTTGTTCAGAGCATGATGACATGGTTGACCTGGCAGTGTAGGGAACTAACTTATAGGTGTGGGAATCATTGCTTTTAAGGACTGAAGGGTATGTATTGACTCTGGGGGGGGGTCAAGCTGATGGGTGTTGTCGAAGGATTCTCAGGGTGACATACTGCAGAATACTCTGAACAAGGGCGACCAAATGGGGAAGCTACCATATGAGTAGACGTGATCTGTTGTGGCACCGAGAAGCACCATTGGGTCCTTCTTCGTAGTTTTAATGAGCTCCAAGAAGGTATAAAAGTGTGCTTTGAAATGGTACTGTCCTGTGGATTTTGTGAGCCTAGGACTGTTCGTGCTCATTGGTGCTTTCATTTTTAAGGAGTCTGAAAGCGATAAGAAGACTCTGCAGTGGTTATGACTACTGTCTTGTTGGTTTTACGAGCCCAGGATGGTGATTGCTCATGGTTGCTTTCATGTTTAGAGAGTCTGAAAGCGGTAAGTGGACTCCATTGGTGTTCTTTTTCGTAAGTTTAGTCTCCAAGGCCCAAAAAAGCATAAAATGATGCAGATGGAGAACTCTTCTAGCCGATGTGACTAGAGTATACCTTTTTCGTAATTAGTCTTCAAGGTCCGGAAAAGGGGTAAACTTATACCAGGTAGACGCCCTTTCAGATACGTTTAGCGAGCATGAAAGGAAGCAAGGTTGCTCGTCGATATTTTCATTGTTTTAGGAGTCAGAAAAGAGCTTAACAGAAACTCCCTAAGTGCCTTTTTCGTAAAAAGGGATTGCTCGGCCCGAAAAAGGGATAAAATTATACCGAACAAAAATGGATTGATGGGAGCGAGAAAAGGTCTCAAGCATCATCATGTGTGCGGGATACTGGATCCGGTGACATAAAGATTGTCAAAAAGGGGCAACGGCCAATGTGGCACGCGAACTGAGGCGACGAGGGGTCATGGGAAAAAATACCCAAAAGCATCAGGGCTTGAGAGCGAGAAATGATCTCAAGCATCATCACGAGCGCGAAAAACTGAATCCGGCTATATAAGACTTGTCAAAAAAGGACGACGGCCTATGTGGCACGCAAACCGAGGCGACGAGGGGTCATGGGAAAAAATACCCAAAAAAATCAGGGCGTGAGAGCGAGAAATGATCTCAAGCATCATCACAAGCGCAGGAAACTGAATCCGACGATATAAGACTCGCTAGAAACGGACGACGGTCGATGTGGCACGCAAACCGAGGCGACGAGGGGGCATGGAAAAATGCCCTAAAAATCAGGAGGTGAGAGCGAGAAATGATCTCAAGTGTCATCACAAGTGCGGGAAACTGAATTCGACGATATAAGGCATGCAAAAAATGGATGACGGCCGATGTGGCACGCAAACCGAGGCGACGAGGGGGCATGGAAAAATGCCCTAAAAATTGGGAGGTGAGAGAGAGAAATGATCTCAAGCATCATCACAAGCGCAGGAAACTGAATCCGGCGATATAAGACTCGCTAGAAACGGACGACGGTCGATGTGGCACGTAAACCGAGGCGACGAGGGGGCATGGAAAAATGCCCTAAAAATCGGGAGGTGAGAGCGAGAAATGATCTCAAGCGTCATCACAAGCATGGGAAACTGAATCCAGTGATATAAGACTCGCTAGAAATGGACGACGGTCGATGTGGCACGCAAACCGAGGCGACGAGGGGGCATGGAAAATGGACGATGGCCCTAAAAATCGGGAGGTGAGAGCGAGAAATGATCTCAAGAATCATCACGAGCGCGGAAAACTGAATTCGGCGATATAAGGCATGCAAAAAATGGACGATGGTCGATGTGGCACGCAAATCGAGGCGACGAGGGCACCCAAAAAATGGTCAAAAAATGGACCTGGTGAAAACAGTAAAAGGAAAAATCTATCATGAAATTCTCGCTGCACTGATTCTAATGGTACCAACGGTTTGAGAAATGGACGTTGTATGAGACCGGAATGGCGGTGTCAAGGCCAGGCATTTCGGTATCTGACCAAGTAAAGACATCAGTGAATTCTTGGAACAGTCGTTGGTATTCTCCGATCTCATGCTCACTGTGGGAGGCTCCTAATGTAATGGTATGAAGGGCACCAAGTGGGTCAGAGATGTCAATGTGGATGACGGGAGAAATATTGGTCATGGGATCCTTTGACCAGTCGACTTTAGTAGGAAGGAAATCTTTGGACGCAACCGCGGATTAGGTAGCGGTGGTGGATGAAGTCTCTTCCGGGAGGAAGTATGGACAATGGTGCATGTCTTCCCAGGGATAATCAAGGGCAGTAGGAGCCTCTAGAATCTCTTCATCATTGTGGGAGCTTTGAGTGGTCAAATGAAGTGATGAGGTAGTGGTAGCCGAAGAGATCATGTAGATGGTGTTAATCTCTCCGGATGAGGATGATGCGGGAGGGTAGATCTCCTCGATAGTAGGGGGTGTCGTCTCAAGGTCCAAATTGTTCATCTCATAGAGAGCTGCTCTGTAATCTGGGATGTGAGGACAGTGATGTGAGTAGTGGCCGTAAATACCGCATATCGCACATGGGTGGTTGGTACGAAGTGATTTATCACGAGGCATGGGGTTTGGATTGAGGTTGACCACCGGGATGTTGGGGTCGTCATCCAACATTTGCATGTGTTCCTGTAATGCAGGTAACTGTGGACACTGATGGGTTGGATGGCCTAACTCGTCACACAACGAGCATTTTGGAGGAGCACGAAATACGGGGGGAGGTTTAACTGCCTTGGGTGGGGGTACCGCAGTGTATGGTTGTGGGCCTCTGCCCCCAGTGGACCTGATGAGTGGAGGGGGATTCGTCGATGACGAAGGAGTATTGATACCGGGAGGTGGTTGAGTAGAAGTAACAATGGGTTGCACCGGTTGCAGGATGACATTTGGTGTCGGTGGAGGAACGGGAGGCGTAATATACCACACGGGTAATCCCAATGTTAACCCGGGGAGACTAAGGGTAGCCATTACCGGAGCGCTTACTACACCCGAAGGAGGGAATAGAAAGGGGATTGTGTGGATGGGTGTAACACCGATGTGACTAGGGACCAATGGTGGTTTAGGGAACAAGGGTTGTTGATTACCGGGTGTTTGTGTATTCTGTGAAAGAGTACAGAGGTTCGCGACGTGGGTCTCTGGTGACAGTGGTGGAATGGACTGGAATGTAGAGGTCATCGGTGCCTCGGAGTAAAGTCCGGGTCCTACTGAGGAAACGAAAGAGGTAGTTGCACCACAAACAGGTTGTTCAACCATGGGGAGAACATTTTCAGGTGTGGTGGGGGCCTTGGGATCGTAGTAGGTGAGTTGGTCAACCTTGACCACGCGTCCCTCATGGGGGAACTGCATGGTACAAAAAACGGATGAGGCGACCGCCCACATGGCATACATGTAGCTGCGGCCAAGTAATAGGTTATAGTCGAGTTGGGCATTGATGACCTCAATGTCAATGAGCACGGTTTTACCCGCCAGCTGGACGGGGACATTAGTTAATAGACCTTGGGGTTGTGCCGAACGACCGTCATAGGCTCGCAACGCAGTGGTGGACTGCTGGAGAGTAGGGGATCCCAACTTCTGCCAAACGAATGTGGACATGACGCATGTAGAGGCCCCTTCATCGATAATGCACTGATGGATGACAAGATTTCGAACAGAAACGGAAACTTGGAATGCTAAAGAGGAAGGCAGGCGTGGTTCAGACTGGTCTGAATCGAATGCGATCAGCTGTGAATCATTGGGGTCAATGGCGCCAATGGCAGAGAGTAAAGTCTTGCGCTGTGAAGGACAGTTTTTCAAAACTTCTAAAGCAGACATGGCTACAGGAGACTGGGCTAAGTCGTCGACAATGTTGTAATTCGACGCAGCGAGAGCATTGGGATTATTGTTGATGCGACAAAGTGGGAAGCGAGGTGCTTTGGAAGCACCATCAAGTGGAGCCGGAGGTATACGTAACGTTTGATCTGTGGGATTAACGTTAGTGTTTTTGTCGGCGACAGGGGCTTTGGAGGTGGAGCCATATTGGTTCCGACGTGTTTGGAGGTTGGCATCGGCAGTTGACATCATCAACAAATGGTGAGTACCTGAATCGAACATGGGTTGATCAGGGGCTGCATAAGTGATCTGTTGTGGTGGCACGTTTCCCTGAGGGGGAGCTAACGGCTGAGTGTTCACTACACCTTGGTTTGGAAATGGGTTTTGCAGCACCAAAGGTTGATGTTGAGGTGGTGGAGGGTTGGGTGGCAGCTAAGGAGCCGCTTGCCCTTGACGATGGGCATCGTCGGTCCAGAGTTGCCGAGCTCGCTCCAAATGTGGGCAAGAATGTGTGTAATGACCATAGACCCCGCAGATAGAACAAGGGTGGTTTGTTCTGAGTTTATTATTTCTAGGCTGCTTGGGATTCCGATCCGGATTGCGGTTGGGAGGAGCAGCATTGTTATTTTGCGGAGGATTGGGAGGTGGAGGACCTTGCTGATGTTGTTGGTTATTACCTCGGTTACGACCTCTACCACGGTTCTGTTGCGCACCTTGGTTGCGCTGGTTGTTTTGGTTCTGGGGCTAGTTGTGCTATGTGTACACTTGCCCTTGAGAAGTGGGAGGATTTTGGTTCGCCGCAGGTGCGGGAGCAGGTTGTGGTGGATAATAAGCCTATGGGGCTGGAGGTGGTCCAGTTCCCTGCTGGGGTTGTTGGTAACCCTGAGCTATTGGAGGTGTTGGGTTAGCTGCCACATCCTGCTGTGGGTAATACATTGGTTGAGGTGCAGCTGGGGGAGCGTATGCAGGTGGTGCATGACCAAAGCACTGAGGTGGACATGAAGGTCCATGGGTATGGTGGTGATGTGCCATGGGAGCATATGAACTGGTTGCTCCAGACTGAGATGTAGCCCGCGAAAGGTCGGGACCATGGCTAGGATGTGCAATGGAAAAGGGGTGGGGATGCGAGGCCATACGACCAATGATGCCATCAGCGGCATGGGATGCCCCCGGTGCATCATGTTGGGATGACTCGCCCCGAGGGGCGTCCGGTATAATGGTATACAGATAACCCGATTGGGCGTAAATGAGATCAAACTGTTGGGCTTTGAGGATGGCCTCTTCTTCAGACTGGGGTCTTTCGGATGTGACATCCTTCGCAATGAGAGGGAGAAGGGATTTTAGAAACCAATCTAGGAAGATACAGTCGTCTAACTTGATTTTGCAGAGGCTTCGACGTCGACGCCACTCATGAATGTGGTCAGTGATGTGGGTGGCCGTGTTTTGTCTGCAAGACAGTAGGATCTCGACGCCCGCATCATAGCGGACAGGTAATTGAAAGAACTGCAGGAAGGTCGAGGCAAGGGAGGTAAAGGTGGCATGCGTCCCATGGGGCTGCTCGATATACCACTTAGCTGCAGAGCCAGTGAAGGTGCGTTGTAATAGACGGAGGCGGACAGAGTCGTCCACTATGGAGTTGGAGGAACACCATAGATGGAAGGACATGATATGGTTCTGGGGGTCCTCACCTACCTTGCCCTCAAACTTAGGGATGTTGGAGGGGATTTTAGTGGGCATGTGAGGCCACGCAGGATCGTGTCTGATAGGATCATTGGTGAGCCTGGCCAAGTCTAGTAAGTTCAGACTCGCCATGTACGGTAAGCTAGCAGATGTAGTGACTGGGACTGGGACATGCCTAGTCATGGTGGTATGATGTAGGGGTCCAGTAGCGCCTAAAGGTATGCTAGGTATTGAAGGTATGTGTCCTCCAATAGGTGTGGTCTAGTATGGGCCAGCGCTTCCAAGTGCAACATGGGTTACACTTGGGTTAGGAATAGTAGTGGTGATTCCTAGAATCTGGGTTGTGGAACTGAGAGGGGGTGTGACCCCTATATTCGGCATACCCATAATAGGTGGTGGCCCTGTGTTGGGCATTCCTAAGGGTGGAGTGTTGCCCATATTAGGCATACCTAGGGGGGTGGTTGCTGCCATGGATGGCACCGCAGTAGAAGGGTCTATAGACGTCTCTCCTATGGTGCTGGTAAAAAGTGGGTCAAAAGGTGTTCCAGCCACAATGTTGGTTGGGAATAACGCAGTGGGGTTTTTGGATTCTGCCTCAGAATCAGAAGTGAAGTGAGGCGTGTCAGAATCGGATGACCGTCTGTTTGATCGACGATGTGTCGAGTCAAGGGATAAGGCTCGGCGTCGGTGACATGGCGAGCCAAGTAGACTGAACTCTGGGAGTTCGCCCTGAAGACGACGAAAGCGTCTAAAATTCTCAATGGTGAGAAATAAGTTTTTTGTGAAAAAATCTTATGTGTAAAATGGTAATGTATAAAAAACTCAAAACCCTAATGCAACCAAGGGTGCAAGAAGGGAAGTGAAAATGAAGGCTCTCAGGCCAAAAAATCAACCTCAAAAAGGCACTTATTATAGCAGCTGTGCTATAATAAGTGGAGGGATGCAAAAAAATGGTTAGAGTACCAACATGCAAACAACTTCTAGAAAAAATAGGTGTAACTAGACCAAAGGTGGGTTGAATCATGCAAACACCTAACTAAAAGTATTGTGAATCAACAAACGATATTCTCTGCAAGGTGATGAAATCCAAGTCAAACAATATGAGTGTTGAGTTAACGGCTAGATATCCCCCTACCGGGAGGGACACCGGGTAATCAATCCTAAAGAATGGCTACTAGGCTACTCCGTTCATGACATGTCGAGAAAAGGTAAATCTGCTGTTTGGTCCTTTATCGCAATACCCCCATACAGGGATATCCCGATAACTGCGAATGGTAGCCCTTCGGTTACTGAATGGATTTTGGTATTCCACTCAGGCTTCTGGAACCATCCTCGCGACTTCAACCCTCCTAGGGGAGAAGCCTTCCCATAAACTGGTTGTGACCATGCCAATAAATACTAGGAGATTTTAGCTCCCTAAAGGACAACAACTATGTCTCAGATGTAATAACTGAGGGGTGTTATTTGAACACCTATCCCCTCAATACTACCTAGCTACAAAGTTCTTTTAGTGTTCCCCAAGTGGGGTTAAAAGTGGGTTGAAATTAGGGTAAGTTTTAAGGCTCAGTTTAAAATTAGTGTTTGAGTGGATGCACGTGTGATATTTTAAACTGAAATTGAAAAAGTAAATGCTAAGTATTCAAAAAACAAAGGATCTTTTGAAATAAAAAGCAAATATTATGACTTTTTCAATAAATGAAAATTAAATGCTTTTCAAGGACTATTCAAAAAACTAAGAATCTTTTGAAATAGGAAAGCAAATAATGTAACTTCTTTGCGAAATAAATGGATTTCGTTTTCAAAAATTGCTATGGCAAAATATTGAAAGAAGTAAACAACAAATTTTTTAAATCTAGATAAAAATGCAAAAAGAAATCCTTCTTTCAATTTCTGAAAATTTTTAAAAAGACTTTTTCACATGTGCATTCTAAATAGTAAAAAAATTTCCTATGGCTATAAAATATGCAGGATTTCTAATACTGGAAAATGTGCTATGTGGGCAGAAAATACAGTAAGAAATTAATTTTTTAAACGATTCGGCCGAATGAAAAAATTAGCATCGCGGGTTTTGACAGAAAAGTCGCGACGGACCGCGCGGGTTTCTGTCGCATAATCGCGATGGGAAGTGCGGGTTTTGACCGCGAAGCCGCGATGTGCAGCGTGGGATTTCGTTACACAGTTGCGATGTGCAGCGTGGAAAAGGTCCGCGAAGCCGCGATGTGCAGCGTGCTAACGAGCCGCGAAGCCGCGGTGAACCGCGCGGAAAAAAGCTGCGCAGTCGCGATGAGCCGCGCGACTGTTGGACAAAAAGCCACGAGGCGAATGCCGTACGCGGATGCCGAAAAACGAAGCCGAAAATTGAGAATTTCGGGCTGTTAATGGCTAAAAAATGGGCCAAGATCTAGAACAGCAATGGATCTGCTATCTAGGGTGGCAAATCTATGAATTAAACTAACGAATACTATCAAAAAGTAAGATCTAAAGCAAAAGTGAGATCTAAAGATTCAAAAAGCAGCGGAGTCGCCAAAAACTGTTGGCTTGGTTTTGCAACCAAGCTTAGTGCTATGGGCACCTGCTAACTAGTAGCTGTAGTTTCAATAGAAATAAAAAACAATAAACTAAATCTAAACTAAACTAAACTAGCATGTGCATTTTTGAATTAAAGAACAAGAACAAGAAATATGAGAAATAATTTTTTGTATTGACAATGGGGGCAAGCAAGTGCTTGCAATAACAATACCTCCAAGTGATGAAGGTTGTTGAATAGCTCCAATGGTGAGCAGCTCCAATTTCCAATGGGTCCTTTCTCCAAGGTTGCTACAATGGCCAAAACTCAAGGGAGATTTTGGCAGCATGAGGATAGGAATATGGATGGATGTGAAATGAGGAGCCCCTACCACCTTTTTATAGGTTTTGGTGGTGGGGAATACCATTTGTGGTTTTGTGGAAACCAATGGTATTGACCAACATGGTTTAGGTACTTTTCCCTCCTTTTTCCTTTTTTGAATAAAATTAATATTTTTATTCCCTTTTTAATATTTTGGGAATTTTGGACCCTTTTTGAGGGTTTTTTATGTTTTTTTAGGAAAAATAATCTTTTTAAGTGGGAAAAGGGGTGTACTAAGGTCTTTTGGTGACCTTTTGTTGGCTTGAGAGGCTCAGATGGTGGAAAAAGTGGACAAATGGGTCATGTGAATAAGGGAATGAGCTAGTGAGCACTTTTTAGGTGTTAACAGTAAGCCAGATGGGTTCCCTATTCCAAACAGTGCAAGGTCTAATTGGGATCTTTCATTGGGAAGAACCCCTACTGTCGATGCAAGGATTTTTCTAGGCGTTAACAAAGAGGAGGGTCCCTTATCTGACAAACAATGGAGTCTTATACACCAAATTGGCGGGGGTCCCTTAATATTTTTTAAATATTAAATAATGTTTTTATGTATTTATTTTTCTTAATTATATAATATTATAGTTATTTATTTTTATAATTATATAACAATGTTGATAATGGGATTATAAGTCCCTATGGTGGGTAGAGAATATTTTTTTTGTTTTTGTTTTTCATTATTTTCATGCAAACTATACATTTAATATTTGAATATGTCTAAAGTGCAACTAAAGTTTTAGGCTTTTTGTTTATTTGTTTAATTTATTTTAATTTCTAGAGGAAATTTTCCCAAATGTGATTGGTCCCATACCATGGAAATGAAGATCAAATAAATTGAAAAAAAAATTAACATCCCATGCTTCCATAATTATATGTCACAAAAAGTATATTAATTGCATGCTTACATACTTACATGCGAAAACTTTCCCAATAACCTCATACATGCATTCAATGATTCCTTTTCATAAGTCAAAAGGAGGTAAATTTCATTTAAGGCACATGGAAGAAGTGGATGAGTTCTAAGTCTGACACTTGGAAAATTATGATTTAATCTCCCATAGGCCCCCTTTCCTCTTCACCTCTAGTGGAATCATAACCCCTCTAGTGCTCTTTACATAGCGAACTTAGAACATTTTATTATTTTCCATCATAATATTTACATTGCTTTTGAGTCATCGTGACAATTCAACCACATGGCCCATATAAAAATATTTACATTATAAATGCCTATCCATTCACTAGTTAGGAATTGGCCACGAGATTTGCAGTAGGAATCCATACTAGCATATTTACATAGTTTGATTTTTATACATTCCCTTCCCCCTTGCGACAATACCATCCACGGTGTCATATTAGAATTAGAACAAAAATGAATATGCCTCTCTCATGAATCCTCCAGCTCCCATGTAGCCTTATTGAGACCAAAGTGCTTCCATTACACCTTTACATGTGCAATGCGTTGGTTCCAAATATATGTTACTTTCTTGTCAATGATGCATAGTGGTTTTGTTTTGAGTTCTCCCTCTAGTTCCACCTGAATGACATCTCAATCAGTCACATGGTAAGCATGTACATATTTCTCAACCAAAGAAACATGAAAAACATTATGATCTTTAGTGTTAGTAGGAAATGCAATTCTATATGCAAATGGCCTTATCCTTTCAAGCATTTCAAATGGCCTACAATATCTTGGTGACAACTTGACACAACTTCCAAGTTTCAAGAAACTTTTCCTTGGCCCCACTTGAAGGAAAACATGATCCCCAACATTAAATTCTCTATGTACTCTATTTTCATTTGCATATATTTTCTATCTATCTTGGGATGCCTTTAAACTTTACCTAATTTTTGCAACCTCTTCTTCCATTTTCTTAAGCATTTATGGCCTAAGCACAATTATGTTCACCATATTATCCCAACTTACTGGTTTCTTTCATATTTTTTCCATATATAGCATTAAATGGACTCATTTTCAGTTATGCTTGATTCCCATTGTTAAATGGAAACTCTAACAAGTGTAGATAATTCTCCCACTTGGACGATTTACCCATCACATACATGTGAAGCATGCCTTCAATCAATTGATTTACTCCTTTTGTGTACCCATCTATTTGTGGATGTTAGGCAATGCTAAAATTTAGTTGTATACCCAAATCCGCAAAAAAAATTTTTCCAGAAGTGAGAAGTAAACTTTGTATCTTGGTTGGATACAACTGCATTGGGTAGCATGTGCAATCATAATATTTCTCTCAGAAACATTATTTTTATCTCATTGGTCTTGTGAGTGGATTTAATTGGAACAAAATGTGTTTCCCTAGTCAATTTATCCACCACAACCATGATATAATCATGCCTTTTAGAAGTAGTTGATAAATCGGTAATAAAATCCATAGTTACCACTTCCCACTTCCATTTCAGAATTGGAAAAGACTGCAATAAAATTGTTGGGTGTTGATGTTCAACATTTACTTGCTGACATTTCATACATTTGAAAATATATTCAACAACATATTTCTTCACTCTTGGCTAAACAAACCGCTTCCTTAATTGGTTCATCGTATTCGGTCTAATGATAGCGAAGAAGAAGAAACCTACATTTGGATTCAAAATTAGACTCGATGTTTCGATCCCATAGTTAGGATCATCATCCTAGGTGTTTTAAGCTCAAATAATTATCTTCCCAACATTCCAATAAATAATAACAAACCAATCATATAGAGCCAAGTCGGGATGACAAGCCGATCTTCTTTACTGCATGGTTGGATTGTTATTGCCGATTTTATACAATACAGGGTTTCAAACTTCACTTAATTTCAAACCTCCATCTCTATTTAAGTTATTTTAGTTAAGCTTAATTTCGAGGGCCTCCCATATCTTTGTTTTTCCGTAATGATCAATTGTCGCGATGATTTTCACGTCTTCTATGCAAATGTGGTGACCAATGTTTTTGCTTCCTTGTTGTAGCATTTGTTTTATGGTAGACAACATGTCCAAAATATGAAATTTTATGGATTAATCATCGATAATAATTATTCTCAAATATGCAAAATTAGGAATGTATATTCTAGTTATATAGGTAAGAAGTCTGTCATCATCTAAATGATAACTTCCATACCTTTTTACCAAATTTTGATGTTGTAATTTATATTTTACTTGAACATAGTGTTCATGTTTAGCAAGGGAATTAACAGTCCTTTGTCTCAAATGTGATTTGCAAATGCTAATGGATGCCACGTGCATACATGCAATTTTTTGCTAAGTGCATCGACCCCTTTATTTTCTTTCCCTTTTATGTGTTTGATTTCAAAATCAAATTCACATAAAAATTCTAGCCATCTAGCTTGTCTTACATTTAATATTGGTTATTCAAACAAATATTTGAAACCATAGTGGTCAGTTCTAAGCTCAAATTTCCTGCGCATCAAATAGTGTCTCCACATTTTTGAAGCATGCACTATGGAAGTGAGCTCTAGATCATGGGTAACATAATTATTTTCATGTTCTTTCAGCTTTCTTGACTCATAACATACCACATGATTGTCTTGCATAAGAGCAGTCTCCTCCAATTCCTTGTTGTGTGCATCAATACACACCACAAAATCCTTTTATGGGTCTACAATTTTCATAATTGGAGCACTAGTAAGAAGCTTCTTCAATAGATGGAAGCTTTCCTCACATTCATGTGTCTATTCAAACTTTATTCCTTTCTTTTGCAAAGAACTAATGGGGTATGCAACCTTGGAAAATCCTTCAATGAACCTCCTATAATAACCAATAAGATCCATAAAAGATCTCACATATATCACATTGTTTGGAGTTGGCCAGTTCATAATGGCCTAAATCTTTTATGAATAAACAAATATTCCTTCCTCTAAAATAATGTGATCTAAATAATGAATTTGTTTTTGACAGAAATCACATTTTCATAGCTTTGCATACAATTTAAGCTCTCTTAGCAATTGTAAAACCATTCTCAAATTTACTTCATGCTCCTCTTCATTCTTAGAATAAATAAGAATATCATCCAGAAAAACTAGCACAAACATATCCAAGTACTTGTTGAAAACACTATTCACGAGACACATGAATGTAGCTGGTGCATTAGTGAGACCGAATGGAATCACCACAAACTCATAATGTCCCTAACTTATTCTTAAGGTTGTTTATGAAGGTATTCTTCCTTAATTTTGAGTTGATGGTAACCATACCTCAAACAATCTTTGAAAATACCTTTGCCCCTCTCATTTGGTCAAAGAGATCATCAATTTGAAGTATATGGTACTTTTGGTCTATCATATGAAGTTATATGTGTCTAAATGTTGTTTGCAGGATGTATCATCAGTTGTGTAAATGCTTTTCATAGACTATTAGTTGGATTTAGGACTTAGCCAGGACGTGGAGAAATAATTTTTGTAACAGACCATCTACACATATGTTGCTAATATAGTATAGTTTTTTCTGTTTGAAAAAAAGGGTTTAAGTCTCTTAAAAAACGTGTTTCATTTGATATTAAGGTGGGAATGTCAAAGCTAATGCAAGTGGTTTCAATGTCACTGAAGCGCAATGCTACTCTAAGTTTGTTGGCTCACTTTATTATGATATTTTTCAATTATTAATAAGGAGGAACATGTTTCATTTGTTATAAAGGTCAAAGCTAATGCAAGTAGTTTTTAATGACACTAAAGGACAATGCTACTCTAGCTCACTTTATTATGATATTTTTAATTAGTATTAAAGTGGTTTTTTATAATATTATAGTTTATTGTTAAAGAGATTATTAAAGTTTTTAGGAAAGTTGAAGTCTTTTCAAAAAAATGTTACATGTGTAATTAAGGTGGGAATGTCAAGGCTAATGTAAGTAATTTTGGTATAATTATACGATAATATTTTTAATTAGTATTAAAGTGGTTTTTATAATTTTATAATTTATTGTTAAAGAGATTATTAAAGTTTTTTAAGAAAATTCAAGTTTCCTTAAAAACATGTTACTTAAAAACATGTTACTTGTGTAATTAAGGTGGGAATAAGTAATTTTGGTATAATTATACGATAATGTTATTCAATCTAAGTTTGCTAGCTCATTTATTAATAAAGGTGTTTTTTAATTAGATTTAAGTAATGTGATAGTGTAATGTTACATTGTGATAAGTGGAAACTCCTCATAAAAAGATTATGGTTTATTATTATGGTAGTCTTTTTTCTTTTTATGTTATGGTTTCAACTTTTCTCTCATTTTAATTTATTAGCATTATTTTATGTTACACATCTTATTTATACTAGATTGCATATTGCACTTTGTTTCTTTCGATGCAAAAAGCAAGTATTAAATATTTGTGTTTCTTTTATTTGTACATAGTAGTTAGAAGTCTTAATGGCACTTTGCACCATAGTGCCATCGCACATCTTACATGCTAACATGTCCAAGACAACTCAATATTGAACCCAATCAACCCAGGCTTGATACAAAAAATAGTCAATATCATTCATCTTTCTTTGACTACTAAAGGTGGACCAGATATGGTCACCATACACACTATTGCATCCATATACCACTAACTAATCATGGCCTATGTACAACCTCCACTAACTAACCAAGAAAGAATGATTATTGACCCTCTTAGCAAGGTGGATAATCAACGACATGTCACTTTAGCCTACCTAACACAATCTATGATAACTATGTTAGTAAGTTTACTGTATCCACTAATTTCTCTCAACCACATAAGCCACCAAGCAAGTCAACCAAAAAAGAATGTGACAATGTGCTTAATCATTCATGGGCCTACTTCAATATATGGTGCATTTAAGAATAATTCTTTACCAATTATTTTGGCATTGTCCTTGGACCTAAATAGTGTGCTTAATAATGATGTAAATATTCAGTGTGAGAGCGATGGTGTAAATTAAATTAAAAGAGACCTTCTTTGTGATAAGATATGAGATCATGCAAAGAATAATTGAAGGAGTAATAATGGAGGTCATCTTTTCACTTACAATCAAGATTTCAACTTGTTCAATTGGGTAAGCCATGGAAACATCATTTCTCATATGAAATATTGACTCTAAAACATTAAAATGGTAAGGACTAGGCATGTTGTCCTAGAGTAAGGAAATATAGTAACTAAATTTACTTATTAATTTGATGAAACATTGCCCACCTTATAGACCTAGAAATTGAAAGAATAAGGAACAAAGAAAAAGATGGTAAAAATGCTTTTACCTAATAAGACCTAATAAGACCTAACAAGGTATAATGATTAAGTATATTCCTCAAGTAGGAAAAGGTTGTAATTAGGTAAAAACTTGATAAAATGCTTCCAACTCCGTAAGACTTATCAGTAATGTTAAAATTTGAATGATATAAACTCATGATTGAAGTTATTTTCTATGTTTAGGAATATCACTATTGTATTAATATTGAGTGAAAATGTTTGGAATTGGTTGAAGTTTCAAGTAACTTCATGTCTTGGGTTTTTTTAATATGTCTTGTTAATGGACTTTTGCTTTGATTTTGTTTCTTTATTTTCTATTGGTAATGGTAATTTGTTGGTTGACATGTTTAAATAAGGATATCCTTGACTTGCATGCCTAGTTGTATTAGATATGTATCAAGTTACATTAGGAATTGAGTTTGTTTTCTAAGATTTTGATTTAGTACATTCCTTGTATTGGGTACATTATGTGTTAATGGATTATCGGATTTGAATAAAGTGGTTCTCACGCTCAGACCCAATACTTATTTCCATATACTTTGATCCCTTGAGTGCTTATGCTAACCATCCTCAACCCCTTTTCCTGGATTTTGACATTTATGTGTCCCTTTTGGGTTTGGGAAGTTTTGAGTGTTAACAGTACCCACCAAGCACTCTCATCTCTTGGATCCAAATCGATGGTGGAAATCAATTAGGGCATGAGTTTAACTCTTAAATAGAAAATAGAAAATTGATTAGGCATTTTCATTGTGGGAAAGAGGCAAGGTTAGGGCTATTGTTGTAAACATAATAATAATAATAATAATAATAATAATAATGTCACTAATAATGATGATGATGATGATTATAATAGTTAAACTAAATGAAAGGTTAAAAAACACACCTCTTACCTTGTAACCAGTCAATGCATATGTATATATACAGTTTCACGAAGCTTTGTAATTATCTATCATTTATTCAATCATTATTTATAAATATATTTTATTTCATAATTATTGAACATGAGTTGTTCTTTTCATTGGTATCATAGCTCGGCCACATCCTCCTCATTTACCCTCCATCTACTCGCATCATTCACCGAAATCACCACTCCATTTCTCCACTCCATCTTCCACTGCTTCCCCATGCCACCATTCTCCTAGGATTCTACCTTCCTTCTCCACCACTGCTCCCATGCTCCTCCACCATGTGCAAACCCTCACACCCTCCTCTTCCGCCAATTTTTCCTCCCTCCAACATCTCATCCACCCTCGCTTTTGATCATGCCTCCCTCACATCCTCCTCTTCTGTCGCTCCCCTCCTCTCCCACATTTATTCTACCTCCACACCTCTCTCAACTCTCCCTTGACACCTCTTCCTGCACCCTCCTCCTTCGTCATTTCCTGCACACCCCTCTATCCCCGTGCTCATTTAATCTCGCCTCCCTCACTCCTCTTGTCCTTACATTCGCCCCCTTTCCCGCACCCCCATTCCTCCTTCTCGTTACCTCCTCCTTGCGCCCTCACTCTCTCCTCCTTCTCGTTCCCTCCTCCTCGCACCCTCACTCTCTCCTCCCACTCTCTCCCTAATCTATGCACCCCTCCACCCCCATCGTATATTTCCAGTCCCTCCCTTCTTCCCTCTCTCCCTCCCTCCCTCCCCTGCCCTCGGCTCCTCTCCCGCCCATGCACTCCCTCCTCTCCCACACATCGCTACCTTCCACCATCACCTCCATGCTAACCCTACACCAAAACCACAAAAAATATCAATAAAAAAATGTTATACAATAATAATATTATTATTGTAATAATATTTTATTTTAAAAAAACTTTATAATATATATATATAACCAAGTTTCATTCACCTCAGTCATAGGTCAAAATAACGAAAAGGTATACACCACCTAACACCCGAAGCATGGCGGACATAAAGAACCAACTCGAACATATGGAAAAGGAAGTCAACACTCTCAATGACATCATCACCAAAAACCTCAAGGACCTAAGAGAAGAAATGAGGAACAATAATGTTGCACTCAAATGCGAGCTCAAAGATGAGATTGTCGCAATAATGGAGAACAGGCTAGATGCAATGAATTGGGAGCAAGATAAAAAAAATGGTGTGCTCGTAAACCTTATAAAAGATAAAGGTTCTCAAAGTCTATTGATGCCTAGAAAATCCTTATGTCGACAGTAGGGGTTCTCCCCAATGAAAAGTCCCAATTAGACTATTCATTATTTGGAATAGGGAACCCGTCCGGTTAGCGGTCTGGCTACCGTAAGATGTGTTCTTGTAATGAGTTTATTGGTTACGGCCCGATCCACCGTTTTGGGTTTTATTATTTTGTATGCAAATGCAGAGTTCTAATTCTAAATGAATATGATTATGCCTATATTTGATTGACGGGTAGAAAGAGGCCTCACAAAGTGATGCGGAGGTTCTTACCTCTCGTCTTACGACTCCTTTGCTATTAGTCAACCAATAAAATACCCTAACTAAATGCAAGATTATAATCGAACTAACCTATCCTTGCAAGGAGAGGAATATTAAAAGAGAGTAATGACTCTAAACTACTTAATACAATCCCAAAAGATAGTTGCTGAAAGAAATGTATTTAACAATCACAAGATAAAATTAACACAAAGATAGATTTGGTATTGCCATTCATTCCATTCATTACTCATAAATACATAGAGAGTTGCATTTTATATTCCTAAACAATAAGATGTTTCACAAACCATTAGAAGAATCCAGTAGCAAAAGGAAAGATCTTACTAGATATTGATGAACAAAGGAAGAAATAAATTATGCACATTCATGCATATAATTCCATGCAACATTCCATGTACACCTTCACCCAACAAAAACTGTCTTTTTCATTAGAAGAAAATAGTTTCTCACAAGTGAGATTAGTACAATCTTTTACAAGCCAAAATCCCACGGGGGGTTCACTAGTGAGGCAATATCATATCATGTCCATTCATATTGGGGGTTTGAATACTCTTAAAAACCTCAAAAATATATTTCCATGTATTAAGGGTTCACATGGGTTTTTAATTTGACATAGTAATATAAATATTGGGGGTTATTTTATTTGGCTGTGCCGAGGACTAACCTCCAAATTGCTGGAAGGATTCATACCTCCAAATCATGGGCTCAAGTCATACCCACCTAAAACTTAAGGACCCTCCATTTTTATTTGATATTGCTTATGATCCTAAGTTTTGCATAAATCTGATGATAGTGTACCAATGATAATATCGATGGAAGTGTCTTTGGATTATTGGCCTTGAGAAATCCTCATTTAATAGCTTATTTAGGCTTGGTTTGAATTGATGTTATATTATTTTTCATCTTTAAGTTAAGAGATGTAGCTGATTGGGGGTTCTGGACTTGAATAATTGTATTGTTTTTTTTGTAGGCATTCAAGTAAAAGATCTAACTCTTCATTTTTTAGGTTGGGGTTTAGGTGGGTATTTAGATTCAATTAAACCTTGCTCCACGAAAACCAAAAAAAGTGAGATCAATCTTTCTTGGCTCATTGGAACCAAGAAACGTTAGATCAATTTTTCTTGACTAATTATTTCTTTCAACTTTTTGTATTCTTATTTAATATTTTCACATTGCCAGTTAGGAATAGTTGTTATATTGAGTTATATTTGGCACATTCATAATTGTAGTTTCAATTCTTATATGCAAGGCATCCATTTTAATGTTGTATTGGAACTGACATGATCATAGGTGAAAATATAAATCCTTATTACATACCCTATGCGTTATCGGTACCATGAAATGGTATCATATAAGTTTCACCATATGTGTATCTTTATAACTATTGCATGCTTAAAACCTAACAATGGGTATTTTTACCTCTCATTTAAAGATAGAAAAAAAAACTAGATACAGCCCAAGAAAAATGTAACTAAATGTTGTTAATTCCCTTGATTGCAAGTATAAATGTAGATGAAGTGGAGGAAATTCATTGGATCTTGTGAATGACCCAAATCCAAGCTATGGACATGATCATATCGTGGATCATATGGTGTTATTGAAAAGTAAGAAGACTTTTCTATGTTCATTTTGGTTCAAACATCAATGATGCTTGTTTTGATAGGAAGGTAGGGGAGTCCATCCATGAAAGGGTTTTAAATTTTGCATTTTTATAGAGTTTAATTTATTAAGATTATAGAAAAATGAGCTATCTATGGCTATACTTGTATTTACATGATATAAAATTCGTATATTGACAGGTTGTGGTGTGAAATATATGCAATTATCATATTTTCTAAGCATTGCACTAACTATTGGACTATCAGTCTTTTACATTCTTTGTTATGTTGATCTCTTGACTAGGTTTCCTTTTATGCATTTTTCCTTCCCTGGTACTATTTCATTGGGTCTTCCATTATCCAATGCTACAAATTGATCAGTCGCCCCTGCAATCCTAGCGGGATCATTATTAGCATTATACTATTATTTTATTTAGCATCTTGTTTGCTTATACTAAGATGCGTTAGGGCTCCTGTTTGTTACAATTTGATAATATGATATAAAGGAGGTGTTAAAATGGGTTGATAAAAATAGATACCTACAATATCTGGTGAAACTAGGGGTTTTCTTAATTAGAAAGGCATATTGGGAGGGGGGTTCAACAATATAATTTTAGGACACATTTTCCAATATTTAGTGAAATTAGCGATATTCTTTAATATCATGCGAACGATCGTGCTATGTAACAAGTTCACTGAGTGATCCCCCCATGCAAAATCCCCTTTCCTATCTAGTCCCTTCTATTTATATTTACAAACTCAAACTTGAGGTGACTTATCACTTCATATTCCCTTAAAACCTTTTGTTTTCCACAAATTTGTCATTTCCTATCTAGTCCCTTCTATTTATATTTACAAACTCAAACTTAGTCCCTTCTATTTATATTTACAAACTCAAACTTGAGGTGACTTATCACTTCATATTCCCTTAAAACCTTTTGTTTTCCACAATTTTGTCCTTTTGTGGTTGCAGCATAAATAACCAAAACAAAAATAAAATACAATATTGCATCAATTTGATGGTTTGTTTTCTTGACTTTGGATGTAATCATTCTAAATACCACTTTCATAAGCTATTGCATTTAATTGTTGTGGTTCCAATAATTTCAAAGTCACTTCATGAAAAGGTAGATCCTTGACCATAACATTCAATCCCTTAGTTGTTGTATTGTGACCATTTCTTAAGAAATGAGCCTTCATTGTGGCTTGTCCAATACGTTGTTGGAGATATTCTGCAATGAGTGTGTCTAGACTTTTGATGGCAGCAATATCCTCCTTCATGATAGTCCTTAGTTATGATAAACACTGCTCTTTTGGTACTAGTTCTTCAATTGCACCTGGAGGAGGTAGATAGCATTTTTCGAAAGCCCTGCAAATACTCTGGCGAATATCCTCACACTTAGTGATGGAATCATTCACCTCATCCTGCAAATTTTTCTCTGCCCTCTGGCAACTATCTAGGAGTTCTAAGTCCAATTTTAGTTCAATAGTGGACCTCTTGGGCAGATGTTGGGGAATCTTCATAGCCTTATTCCTCCAAGCAAATAGCCTTTTCATTTTATCGTATATTTCTGTGAGCTTTTGCTTTGTAGTTGCACCTTCTTCTGAAATTTTCCCAAGTCTGGTTACCATCCCTTGCAATTCATATGTTTGATCAGCGAGCAATTCTTGGGAATGAAATAGTTGTTCTTGCAATGTAGAAGAAAACTCATAGAACGGTGTCAAATCTTGTATTTGTTCTTGAGCAGAGTTCAATTGTTCCACTAAGGACTCCTTTTCTCTATTTAGCTCTGCTACTTGAGCTTGTAAAGATCCCTTTTATATTGTAAGAGCCTCAACCTGCTGGTCTAGTTGGGTTTCTTTTTCCTGTAACCCATTTATTTGATCTTGTAGGTCAATCTTCTCTCCTTCCAGGATCACTACCTGTACATTTAATGAGTCTTTTTCATCCTCCAGACTCTAAGCAGTCTGCATGATTTTCTCTTTCTCCAACTCTAGAGCATCACACTGTCTTCTCATTTCGATTCCTTCATTTCAGGCCTGTACCAAATTGTCTTTCGACTTAGTCATTTTAGCTTTTCTCTTCTCTACATCTTCCATCAACTTATGAATATTATATTCATTGGCTTGTGCAGTAGAAAAAATTACCGATGCTATGAATTTAGGATCCGTGTTCGTGCTTTCTAATAATGTAAATTCTTGTATGGTAACAATATCTGGTTATGCAACAACCTTTAATCTCTTTTCTGTTATTTTCATGATAATCTTTCTTTTGGGATCAAAGACTATTGTCTCCAGTTTGGCAACTGAATGTTGCTTGGACGGTGTCAATGGCGTGAGTCCTAGCTCAGCCAAAGGTAGATGACCTCCTGTGAGAGGTACTTTAGTATCGATATTTGTAGGATTTTCGATCTCCATGTCCTACTGATCATTACTTTCTTGTGCATTATGAAATTCCACAACTTTCTTGATATGATCTTCCTCTTCAATTTTCTTCTTCAATGCTTCTTCTTGCATTCTCTTTTCCTCTTGCTCTGCAGCCATCTTTTCTACCTTTTCATGCTCTTCTTTGTTCCATGTTTCTTCATCCTTTTCTTCCTTATGTCTCTTTTCTTCTTTATTCTTGGCTAACTCTTATTCTTGCATCCTCTTTGCATTTTCAGTTGCCAGAGCTTCTTCATTAGCTTTCTTCGATGTTGCCTCATCTAAATATTCTTTTGTTGATGTATTTAACTGGTTGGAATGTGTTTATGCTTTCTTTCCAAATCTTTTGTTTAAATCTATAAGATTCTTTGCTCTTCTATACACCTCTTCATCTCGCAAGAAGTGGTCTGCATATTCATAATTAGTCTTACACGACAAGCGATGTTGAGCCACCTTCTACATGTTGTCATTTCTGACAAAAACCATTTCTCCAAAGTGATAAGCCTCCAGTTCTTTCACATATTCCTCTTCTCCCTTGAATTTGTTAAATTTATATGCCCAAACTATAAGTGGGAGTGGTGGCCATGAGGATTTCTTATTTTCATGTAAGAAGTTCCCAACACCATTGATGAAAACTTGCCTCACTATTTCCTTCAATATGATGTAATCTGTAACATATTTAGGCATCAGCGAGGGGCTCTTTGAACCTCTGTACAAGCGTAGATATATGCCTTAACGAGTGAAGTAGTAGTCTCCAAATTCGGTAACCACCGTGAGTGCTTGCTTCATTTGACATACAATTGGGTTCTTCTACAAAAATCAGTTTATATAAGGGCATCAGGAACTCTTCACAAATGTGCTTATAGAAGCTAGCATGTTTATGGGCCCACAAAATTTGATAGGCCACATATACTTGAGCTTCATTTGGATTCCAATTGTATCTGAGCTTCGGAAACGGATTCCTAATAAGAATACAATCAATAATATATGATGACATATAAAACTCAGCCTTCTTGTGCTTGATTCCCTCCTGAGCATATTTTATGTCTTGCATCATATTTTCTGAAATAATATTGGCCCAATTGAACACAGTGTTGTGCATTGTGACATGATACAATAGTGGAATTTAGCTGAGTTTGTAACTGCTTGCATTGGCTTTCCATATATTCTACACAAAATCTTGGTAGCCACATTTCTGAATTCTGCAACACAACGACAACATCATTGGGTTGCTTGGACTCCATTGAAAACATTACTAGACATATTTATGCATAAAAGAATGATTATGGGAATAACTCAATGAATTAAAAAAAAACTAAATATATGAGCATGTTATCTCTTATCAATAGAACATTTTCACCCTTCCTCATCATGATCACCATTTGTAACTAAAATGTAAACAAAAGGCTCATACTACCAACAAGTTCATCAACATTATTCTCAACAAAATTGCTTATGAGACAAAAACTGTAAATCATAATTTAAAGGCCCAATGAATATGCATGTATTTGGAAGAAAATCTATAAATTAGGTTTAGCATCCCTTTGGGTAGATGATCAGTTCAGAAAGGATAGAGTCGAACAACGACTCCTCCAAATGAGAAGTGTAATAAGATTGGTTAGAAATGGTGGATAAAATACCAGATTCTACCGGTTGTGCTAAATGGAAACGTAAGACCTATGGTCTCAACCAGACTTCAAACCATCACAAATGCAAAAGACGGATAAGTAGGGTTCAATTGAAAAGATCTGTTCAAAATCGTGTTGAGGAAGAATCCGTTGGCTAGGGTTTACACTCTTTTAAGCAAACAAAATGTGTTCGAGTAAAGGAACTTAGGGTTGAGAGACACCCCTATGAAAATGCAATTGGACTGGTTAAAATGGCGGGATAAGATTCCTGTGTTCAACGGGACTCACACAACCACAAGATCGACAGCTAGCTAGGGTTTGTCACGTCCCCATTTTGACCCCCCTTTGTAAATGATGTAAATACTGATATTTAATCATGGTGAGGAGCTCAAGGCCAAGGCCCCACCATTGATTTAGCGTTTATGTATCGGCAATTAAACTAAGATGCTTATGACTCTTGTGCTAGATGGGCACAATGTAAATGAGACATCATGTAAATGTGAATTTTAATGAAAAATACCCACAACCGGCTATGCAATGCAACAAAAGAGATGGGGCATGACTCTACAAGGAAAAGGGAGGGAAATTATTCAAACCCTTGAGCCAATGGTATTAATCCATGTGTCAATGGGGAAACCCATAAACCACCAACTACCCATTTTGTCTTATGTACCCAATCATTTAATTCTTCCAAGAAATTGGTTAAGGCAGTTAATGCCTTGGAAATGAAGAAGGATGGGAAAGCCATTTTCGTGCATGGGCAAGCCAAACCTGGAAATTCGTGTTTTTGCTTGTGGGGCAAGAAAACACCCACGAAATGGTGCCCAAAGCCATGGGGAATGGGAAGTCTTCATTCATTCACGCAGTTGGAGTTAGCTGGGTCTTTTCCACATACGTTTTTCATCAAAATCCTGCATTTTTCCATGCCTGGGAGTCGTTTTTGCCTGGTATAACAGTTGGGAGAGGAAGGCCACGAATTGGGGACTAGGAGGGAGGTCGTTTTTGCCCCTGAATGTCCAAGGACGTTTTTCTAAAAACAGATTTGGCTTCCTGGGTTGTTCACCAACTTCCCATTTCGTTTTTGTGGGTTCCCACGTTTTTCTGGGTTAGTTGAAACCCCATCTCATGCATCCCACTGTGGAAAACGTTTTCCTCATGCCCAGTAAGTGGGGTTCTGCTTTTATGTGCATCCTTGCTTTTGGTTTGAGCTTGTGAGCTGAAGTTTTGGAGTGGTAGTGGACAGAAGTAGCTTGATAAACCTAGTGGGGAAGACAACCTCTCAAGAAGATCAAGAGGGCTTTGGTTACTCTTCTATGCATACCCTGAGAGCACTAGATAGGGAAGGTATGGCTTGAGGGACTGTATAGCAGAGAAAAGAATACTTCCTTGTGTTGGGTGTGTAGGTATTGTGGGTGCCAAGCTAGATAGATCTTGCAAGGTTATCCCTGGCTCTGTGCTGGAGCTCACTAGCTTAGCAACTCTTCCTTTCCATCTCCTAGCAGCCTGATAAACCCAATTGTAGATTGGCTTGGCTCATTTTGGTGTATGCTTGGCTATGTGTGAGTCTGCTGTTCCCTGGTTCCTTGTAGAGATCATGCCCAGCTCGGGGGTGGCAGTGGTGCTGAGAGATTGAGGAGCACACTGGCCTACGGTTGGGTGGAACGTTGCAGTTGCATAGCCAGTTGCATGGGACTACTTCTGTATAAGATAAGTATTCTCTTGTGCGTTAAATTGGCAATTACCATTTGATGAATATTATGAATGTGTGAAGTTTGTGTAATTCATAAATAATTTCCGCTTTGATTTCTGATAATTATGCATCTTCATATCTCTATTTAAAAATCTGAATGATTGTTTGAATGCTTCTTTATAATGTATGGGGCTGGATGCCCAGTTTAACCTCACGATCCTCTCCATCTAGCTGGTAGAATGGGAGGGGACGTGACAGGGTTCAAGAAGCTACTTCCTTCATCTTGTTCAAGTGATAATGGGAAAACAATTAGGATTTTAGCGAGTTTTAACTAATCCTTGAAAGTGAAACGACTTCATCTAACCAATCACGTGTTATCCCATAAAATGCACTCCCTAAAAGACAAGTGTAAAATTACTTTAGATAAATACAAAGAAAAATTACCTAGAGGTACGATAGATGCGCATTTGAGCTAATGGTTGTTCTGGCTGGGCTCCTCGTCCAGGTGGTTCAAGCAGTGTAACGACGTTGAAGAAATACCCAACGAGCTTTCAATGAGATTTCTTTCAAATATAAACGGTGCTTAAACCCTAAAACATCTACGACTCAGTCAACAGCTTCTGCAACTAGGAGCAAAAAGCGTGTTACAGATGGATTTGCAGTTAGAAAAAACTTTGTTTTAAAGGCCAATAATCACCAAACGGTGATAAATGATGTTCACATTAATGCTTTCCAAAGTCACAATAAGATTTACATCGATACCTTTCGAGGTTAAAACACAATCTACACCAATGCGTTCGGCATTAACACTCATTTGGCTTTGACGTCTTTGGTGAGTAAAAATTCCTTGGTCGGCGAGGAATGTGGAAATGGTCCAACGTTTCAACGTCAAAATGAAATCGTCATCGACAATTTCGTGACATAAACAGTAACCGCACGACGTTTCATTGTGAAAACAATACATGCATCGATGTTTCGTTGAAGTTTCAGTAAGTCACTGAAACAATGTTGAACTGATAATTTTTCTAAGTGTCATTATTTCCTACAAATAACCAAGCTCCAAGTAATTTTACTCTAGCCCTAGAAAAACTTAAAGGATGAAATAAGCTACCAGTTGAATGCAAAAAAGATAGGAGGGGCCCTAGTTTCTAACAAAACTAGGGTGGATTATTGCAGCTGCAACAAAGTCTTAACAAACGTTAGAATAGTTCAAGCATCTATACCCCCTCATCTCATTCCTCCACATCCCCACCACCTCCACCACCACCACCCCCTTATAATTCATCTATAGGTACCCAATACCATCCCCTTATGATATGCCCACCCAGGGCCAAAATAGAACTATCAAAATACAACATGAACGACGATCAATTTGTGGCATGTTTTAACAAGGCGGAAAAATATTTCAATATATATAATATTATGACAAATGAAGAAAAGGTAAAATATGCTTACATGCATCTAGAAGGTAACACATACAATTGGTATATGTTGTGGAAAGGATAAAATCACTCATACACTTGGAACTTGTTTAAAAATGAATTTTTTAAGGCCCAAGGAATTACTGGAAACAAATTCTTTTTGAAACTTACCAGAACAAAATAAAATGAAGTGTTGAGGAATTCAAAGATCAATGGAAAGCTCTTGCCACATGAGTATTTGGGTTATCTAGTAATCAATTACTCAAAACTTACCTAGAAGGCCTTAAACCGTATATCCAAAATAAATTAAAAATGCATGGCATTCTAACCATGGAAGTAGCAAGGTGTAAGGCAAAGGCAGTAGAAGAAAAACTAGAAAGGATATGCAAATCAATATTTGACAAGGGTTATTTACAACAAAAAGAGACACGATGCAAATATTGTGGAGACAAGTGGTCACCAGGACATAAGTGTAACAATTCCAAATCATATGGACATCAAGCCAAAAATGAATTAGATACATCCATTAGTCGTTTCAGCAATGAAATAAAAACAAGAAAAACATTTGTTGTCGATGTGGTATAAAATGGATCCAATCATACATCTCATTTCAAAATTATAGATTGGAAGGAAGTACAGGTTTTCGTCGAATATGATACATTTGATTCTGATATGGATAGAAACTCACCTGAGGTGTCAATAGAAACAATCACATGCATCCAACAAACATGTAAAGTAAAAGGTTCATTGATACATAATAAAGTTTCCACCCAAAAGGAAGAAACTCACTTACTCACAAGACAATGTATTCCACCCCATTTGAGAAATAGTGATAAAATTAAGGATGAAGATTTTTTATCCCATATGACAAAATCAGAAAAGATTGAATCAAATATGCTACAACTTAAAGAAACTATTAAGAATAAATACATCACAATTTTAGTAGATTCTAGAAGTACTCACAATTTGGTGCAAATAAAAAATGGAAAAATAACTTAATCATTTTGTATACCCCATGAAGAATCTCACAGTATCAACCATCGATGATCAACATGTGAAAGGAGTAGGAAAATGCCATAAGGTTCCCTTACAAGTACAAGACTTGAATCTAGAATCAAATATTATGCCCTACCGCTTAAAGGAGTAGATATGGTGTTAGGAGCAAAATGGCTAATGCAATTAGGAACCTACGCTACCAGCCTATAAGAACAATATATAGAATTTAGATGGCAAGGACATAATTTCAAATTGTATGGATTGGGAAGCTTACAAGCATCACAACTCAAGCAAAAGGAATTCCAAAAGAAAAGGGGCCCATGTACATATCAAGATAAAGGAAGTAATTGTCGTAATTAGGATCGCATATCTCAAATCATCGCTTCAAAACAATTCCAGAATCAAGATGATATTATCAAACATAGCTTTGAGGACAAAGCTCCTTTAAACAAGGCAACATTGTTGTAAACATAATAATAATAATAAAAATAACAATAATGCCACTAATAATAATAATAATAAAACTAAATGAAAGGTCAAAAGACATGTACCTCTTACCTCGTGACCAGTCAATGCATATATATGCACACCATCATGAGGCTTTGTGATTATCTATCATCTATTCAATCATTATTTATAAATATATTTTATTTTAAAATTATTGAACAAAAGATGTTATCTTCATCTATGCCCAACTCTCCAGTAAGCATGTGGCCATACCCATATGTGTTTCCTTGCATACTCAATGGCCATACACATCTGTTTAAGCATCCAGACAATTCAATTTTGGAAAAATCCAAGGCCATGGGTGTGCCCAACACTCCAACATACATGTTTCCATACCCATATGCGTTCTCTTTGCATGCAAGGATGGCCGACCCATCTTCATTTTTCTTGTATACTGAGACAATAGTGACTCTATACATTTCTATGGGTTCCCCAAATTGATTTGTGGAAGGAAGAGAGGCCCCATTAATGTTTTGGGCTCGACCCTAATTGTTCTTTGTTGATTTTGAGAGGGTTGCACTCAAACACATTTATTTGTTCAAAGCGTAGTAAGGCCATGTACAAGGAAAACATATCTACAAATGAACACAACGGTTAACAGGTAATTCTTCATCTCATGGACATTTTTGAAAGGGATATAAGTGCTTGCTTGTGTGGTTGTGGTGGTGGCTCCATACCCATCTACATTTTTACTTGCTATTGTCTTTAATGTTGTCAGTAGAACCCAAAATCCCTCACTCCCTTATCCATTTTGACCTTGAGTTAAAGTTAGGCCTCTTGGCCATTTCCTATTTCTATTTTGTTTGCAAAAATCATTTTTTCGCAGGTTGGAAAGAGGCCATTTTGGGATACATTTCCAAGTCATTCGATGATGTGATTTTTGAACCCCTTACTAAAAAATTCACAGGTTCAATCCTTGGTCAAATCCTTCCTTTTTTTGTTGTTGTGAACCTAGTTATATATGAGTTCTTTTGAAGCCTCACTTGCATTCATTTCTCCTTAACCCCATGGGAATCCCTAGCTTAAACTGTGACCTACACTTGCAATTGTTTGAGCAGACATACAAGGCCACCTTTTGCTAGTTTCATTATGATAATTATCATGGAAAACCTCACCCATGTGGCTTGAGGTGTCAACCATGATGGGATGAAAGAACACTTTCATATTTGTATGCCTATGTAAAAGAGAAAAATGATGTTGTTGACAAGTTCTTAGCATATAATATATGTTTAAGAAAAATAATATCGAAGAAGAGCTTGTTTTTCAAAATATATTCCTGATGTTATGTTTATGCATATTCAATTCGATTTACTTCTACTCATGCTTCAATAAAATTTCTTTAAACAAACAACATACCTCTCTGATATTAGGACAATGTGCTTCCTCGCAAATGGTGTGCAACTTCAACAAGGAAAAGGAATTTTTTAGTTCCTGGTAGCATTTCCCTTGTGGGGCCCTTTGTCTCAACCATTCAGCCTTCTTTTGTGTCATATCACACCCTATGTAAACACACATCTTCCTGGCATTTTCCCTCTAGGATAAGTGTCGCCCACTTTTGCATTTTTTTCTCAAACAACACCTCCCAAGGCTTTTCCTTTGTTGTGGACACACACATCTCATTTTTCTGCACATCCACAACTTTTTATTATGCTTTTATTGTACAAAACATAGGAGATCTCACAAAAATCCTCCCATTACTGTGGAAATTAATTGAAGGGATGCTAACAAATAAAAGAGGAGGAATCCATTTCCATTCTCACTTTGTAGAAATCTACAAATTGATTGTGGGATTTAAAAGAGTACTACTAACAGAAAAAAAAAAAAAGTAAAAACAAGTTGCCTATGGGAGCTGAGCAACTTCTTCCATCATGCTAGGAAACAAAGAGAATGACTAATTTAATCATTGGGATTTCGTCCCTCTTCTTAGTCTATAGGTTAAAAGAAACCAACAAACTAGTATTCCCTTGTTCTTCTAGTATGTAGGTAAAAAGAAACCAACCAACGAAGCCAAGAGAATAGAAGAAGAAATGAAGAATGTGTAATAGACAAAGGATATTTGGTCATAATATTTAATAATGATTAGTACTTCATCGTCGTGCCACTACCTCATATAGGAAATTAGGAACAGCATGGCCTGTCATTACTTTTGAAAGGCATTGTTGCAGTTGCCATAGTATTTGGCTGCGCGTTAGCATTGAAGTGTTCTATGGGCGGCGATGCTCAGATAGAGCAGAGATGGTTTGTCCCACCGGAAAATTTTTCAAAGGTAGCATGGAAAATTGCTAACCACCATGTCACCTATTCTATGTATATAAAGAGTATTAAAATGCCGACAAAGTCCCAAGGATCGATCGATATTAGAAACATATTACTCTCCACCATTACACTACACATTTACCGACCATGTGTATTAAGGTGCCAGGAATAAATGATAACTAGCAGATGGTTGCATGCATTTGACACATGTACACTTATTTTATTCTTTATGTAATGTTATTCATGTCGAAACCTGTACACATCACACTACAATATGGTCTTTTTGGGAAGTCTCGCATCCTATTTACAATCCTCCCATCTTTTCTGTCAACATAACATTATATGCCACTCCCTTCCCATTCACAAGGCATGAGGGTCACAACAGTGTGACATAAGAACCAAAGTAAGTTAGTTGTTTTTGACTATTAGGTAAATTGAGTTGCTTGAAGTTTATTATGTCATTGGTATTGACCCATAATTAGTTGAGAATAAATTCAATGGATCACATGAGAAATTGATGAGAATTAGTTTTTGTAGTGGCAAAGGAATCCAAAGAATACCACCTTAATCGAGAAATTAAATTGTTCATTACAGGGCCACCTTTCAAATGAGAATACATATTCTTCTAGATTTGACTCAAAGTCCTAGTTTAAGCACTAATCTCCATAATATATTTAAAATGGTCGTTCTTATACACCCTTTTGAGGGATCGTAACCACCTATTGGTGTAAGAGGATTCATCAAATATTCAAATAGTGTATTTTACGATAACGTGATTCGTACAATATACACAAACAAACTTGTAAATTAATTAGGCAAAATTTTATATAAAGATATTTTGTCGTAAACAAATGATCTTATCATGTGGTTATAACTTTAAAATGAAATTATTGTTATTATAAATAAGTATTAACATGTTTGTAATTATATTAGTGTATTTATTTAAATAAATAAACATATTATTTCTCTTATCTTTATAAATGAAAGTCAGTTAATATTTGTGTGGCTATATAGTTTATTATTTTTACAAATAACAAACATATCAGTCTACCATGAATAAGACACTACATGCATGTCAAACATTTTGATTATAAATACATTCCATTCATATTCTTATAGCCAAACGGAAACTATATTTATTGAGAAAAAAGTGTAATTAATATCTAATTCAAAATAGATTGAAGTTGGTTTCAAGTTCATGATGTTAGTTTCATAGATGTTTTTTCTTCTAGGTTTTGTTTCAATAACTTTAATGTTATAGAAATACTTTGCAAATTTCAAAATAACATGTTAAAAATGGTACATGGACATTACCACCTCATAACTCTTGTTTAATAAATACAAGTTTCTCTACAAAATAATCATAAATACATGAATACACACAACACCTTTTTGTTCATTGTCGTTTTGTGAAGGCAGCCTGGATGGAGCTGTGCTGCAAGGTATTTATTCATGGCATTTGGAAAGGGGATTGCTTAAGTGACTATTTGTATAATTGGCTTCGACAGTGCGGTAATTGCAGACTTCTGTCTATGTTCCTCATAGATGGTATATGGAGAACAAGGAATGATGGGATATTCAATAATATAATCCCACTGGTCTCATCAACTCGCAAAAGGATTATGCTATGCTGGAAGGACTTCCCGGAGGCTGTGAGCAGGATGAAATGTCAACTGGTTTCCTTTTCGAGGATGGACGAAGATGTTACTTATGGTTATTTTGATGGAGCTTCTAAGATGGGTATGTGTGGAGCAGCTGTTGTGTTTTATCTCCGAAAGGATCACATCATTCACATACATGTGGGGATTGGCAAAGGGGACTGTCTCAAAGCTGAGCTTCTGGCACTGCGTTGTTTGCTTTGGTTTGCTTGCAGGAGGGGCTATATTTCCTTGTCCATCTTTGGAGATTCTCAGGTGGTAACCAAATGGTTCAATGGTTTGCATCTGATCAAAGTGCTACTGTTGGAGCCATGGGAAAATGATATTATCAGATTAAAGAATACCTTTGCTCAGATTTGTTGCACTCATATTTATCGTGAAGCAAACAAGGAAGTTGATCGCCTATCTAAGAAAGTTGTCGGGCCTATGCATGGGATCCTCCATTATGTGGAATTTATGGACAACCAAGTAGTAGTTGAGGGCTCTATACGGGCGTTCTAATGTTGGGGGAGTTGTTTCCTATTCTAGTTTCTCTTCTTGTTTTTTGTCACATTCCACAGTTCGCTTGTTAAAGCGTTAATTGCTACAAGCTTATTGGGTTTAAGCGGATTGGTATTTTTTGTATATATTGAACCAACTGATGAATCCTTTATAGGCTATACCTTTAAGCTAATATAGAGTAGCATGGTACATGCGAACACACTATAAAATCTCAGATATAACTTTGATTTTATTACTTAAAATATCAAGTTATGTATTTTTCTTTCTGAAAAAAAAATACGAATTAGATCCATTCATTACAAAGTTATTTCATTTGCTATGAAAGACTATCATTTACTTCATTATGAATTTTTTTTAGAAAGTTGTTTAATACATTTGCTATAAAAGACTATCATTTATTTATTATGATATTCTTTTTTATTATTAAGGTGGTTTTCTATAATGTGAAAAGGGATTTTCAAATCGAGGAACACGGTTAAAGCTTTTTAAAGCTCAAGTCTTTATTCTTTTCTATTATAAGGTGGTTTTCTATAATGTTAAAAGGGATTTTTCAAATTGATGAATACTGTTAAAGTTCTACTTTTAAAAAATGCTTGTTAGCTGACTTTAGTATTATGATATTATTTTATTATTATTAGAGTTATAGTAGCAAGATTCGAGTACGGATTCGAAAACAATTTGGATACGATATAGAAAAAATACGTAAAAAAAAATCAAGTATGATTAAAATATGGGAGTAGACATCTTATAAATACAAAAAACATATACTTTTAATTTGTATCTATCCAAAATTAAATGCCAAATCCAAAATTAATCACATTCACACGCCAATGTACTCGAAAATTAATCATACATTCACACATCAATACACTCTCACCTAATCAAATTATAAAGTTAAAAATATAAATCATACTATTTACAAATTATAATTAATATGTCAACGTGAATATTACCCAACTATTAAAAAATATGCATCATGGAAGGATAATATATGATATTCTCTTTGAACTCTAGCAAATGCAAGTCACTGTTGAGTGGTGGACCCCAAATTGTTTAGGGGCTGATTTGCATTTCTTTGTTGCAAATCAAATTTCAGAAACAAGTTTGACTTTCTTTGGTTCAGGATTATTTTTTGTTTGAGGGATGGTCAATTTATATGATTTTTAAAAAGTTTTTTAAAGTTTTTTTTTTAAAATAAAATTTTTGATTTGTCGACCATGCTTTGAAGTTTCTTATTTTACTATACCAATATGAATTCAGTTTGGTCAAAATTTGGTAAATAAATTATTGACTGTACTAAACCCGTATCATCTCGAATGTTTATCGTATTTTTATCTTATTTCAAATTTCCATATAGCAACTGCCAATACGACTATATTTTGCTACTATGATTAGAGTGATCTTTTTATAATATTATACTTTATTGTTAAAATCTCTAGGAAAGTTAAGTCTTTTAAAAAATGCTGGTTAGCTGACTTTAGTATTATGATATTATTTTTTAATATAATATTATGATATTATTTTATAATTATTAAAATGGTTTTTTTATAATATTATACTTTATTGTTAAAGTCTCTAGGAAAGTTAAGTCTTTTAAAAAACATGTAGGTAGTAATGCCAAGGCTAATGTAAATAGTTTCGGTATAACTATATGATAATGTTTCTTACTCTAAGTTTGTTAGCTCATCTATTAATTAATAAAGTGTTGATTGGTTAGAATTAAGTCATGTGATAGTGTGTTGTTACATGGTGATAAGTGGAAGTTTTTTATAAAAAATATTATGGTAGTATTTTCTTCTTCACTTTAAGTTACATTATGTTACGGGTTTTATTTTTTTATTAATTTATTAGTATTACTTTATGTTACACATTTCATTTATATTGGATTATACAATGTACCTTGTTTTTCGATGCAATAAGTAAGTATTAATTTTTTTTGTTTTTTTTATTTGAATATAATAGCGAGATGTTTTAATGACATTTTGCATTATAGTGCCATCACACATTTTAAAAGTTAACATGTCGAAGACAACTCAATATTGAACCAATCAACCCAAGCTTGATAAAAAAATAGTCAAAACACATTCATCTTTGTTTGATTACTAAAGATGGACTAGATATGGTCCCTATGCACACTATTGCATCCCTTTACTACCAACTAATCATGGTCTAACCTCCACTAACTAATTATGGCCCATGTACAACCTCCACTAACTAACCAAGAAATAATGATTATTGACCCTCTTAACAATGTGGATAATCAACTACAGGACACTTTAGCCTACCTAACACAATCTCTGATAATTGTGTTAGTAGGTGTACTCTATCCACTAATTCCTCTCAACCACATAAGCAAGCAAGCAAGTCAACTAAAAAAGAATGTAACAATATGCTTAATCATTCATGGGCCTACTTCAATATATGGTGCATTCAAGAATAGTTCTTTACCAATTCTTTTGGTATTGTCTTCGGGCCTAAATAGTGTGCTTAACAATGATGTGAATTAACACCCTGAAAGCGATGGGGTAAATTAAACTAAAAGAGGTTCTTTGTGATAAGATATGAGATCATGCAAAGAATCATTGAATGAGTGATAATGGAGGTGACCTTTTCACTTACAATCAAGATTTTAACTTGTTCAATTGGGTAGGCCATGGAAACATCATTACTCATATGAAATATTGACTCTAAAGCATTAAAACAACGAGAGCTAAGCATATTGTCCTCAAGTAAAGAAATATAGTAATTAAATTTATTTATTAATTTAATGAAAACATTACCTACCTTGTAGGACCTAGCAATTGAAAGAATAAGAACCAAGGAAAAAAATGCTAAAAACACTTTCACCTAATAAGACCTAACAAGATATACTTATTAAGTATATTCCTCAAATAGGAAAAAGTTATAATTAATTAAAAACTTGATAAAATGCTTTCAACTTGTGAGACTTATAAGTAATAATAAAATTTGAATGATATAAACTTATTATTAAAGTTATTTCCCATGTTTAAAGAAGAATAAGAATATCATTATTGTATCAATAGTGAGTGAAAATGTTTGTAATGGTTGTGGTTTCAACTAACTTCGTGTGTTTTTTTTTTTTAAATCTTGTTAATGTACTTTTGCTTTGATTTGGTTTTCTTATTTTCAATTGGTGATGGTAATGTGTTAGTTGACATGCTTAAGTAAGGATATCCTTTACCTTCATGACTAGTTGTATTATATATGTATTAAGTTACTTTATGAATTAAGTTTGTTTTTCAAGATTTTGATTTGGTACATTCTTTGTATTGGATATGTTATGGATTAATGGATTATTTTTGATTGATTAAAATGGTTTTAATAGATTATACAATATTATCATGAGTTAGAAATCGAAAGTAACTTTTTCATCACAGTAGAGATAATGGAAACACAAGGACATGTTGGGTAAAGATAAAAGACAAGTGCATTTGCATATAAACATTAATCAACATGTGAAGTAATTTGGAAAGAGGCATAGGAATGAAAACTCACATTAAAAAAATTCTCATCACCAAAGCAATTTGAAATTTACAGATTATGAAAGCTCTACATATCCTTTATGCATTACATGCCTGGATGATGTAAGGTTTTATGGGAAAATTCTAGTTTATTATGCTGAGAAGTTAGGGGTTTTCAGTGAGGACCATTTTAATTCTCCTCTAAAACTATTTTGAATTGGATTTTGATCTCAAGATACTTTGAGTAGTTTTATGATGCATATGATCTTAAACTATTTTGAATTGGATTTTCATCTCAAGATTGTTTGAGTGGTTTTATGATGCATATGATCTTAAGTTATTAAGTTTCAATCCACAGCTTGAAGTGTAGAAAGCATAATCCTACCAGGGCTATGAAGGCTCCCCGTGACCACCAATCACCCAAGGAAGATCTAAATGGACAACACATCCTCTCAAATGTAATCTATTAGCTATTTAAAGCATGATCCACAATGTAAGAACAAGTTAAATTGCTTTGCAGTCCAACAAAGAAGCTTTCCTCAAGCTTGACAACGTTTAATGACAAGGAAAAATCGTTGGTTTCCCAAGCTAGTGATTTTGCTGCGTTTCCTCTTAGAGGCTACATCACTGACTTGAGAGACGAAAAACCTTTTGAAGTTAGTGATTAACCTTGGGGTTGGGGTCTAAAGTGGGCAAAATTATTCTTTCCTAAATACTATTTTCATACTTAAAAGCTAAATGAATTCCTTCGAAGCCTCCATTATTTTTGGAAGGCCAACATACATGTTAGTGTTGGTGTTTTCCAATGCTGCCATCTTTTGTGAGTTGTAAGTTTATGTAGGCTTCCTTATCTACCCAACTATTCTTATTTACAGTTGGGCCTCTTCCATTGCTATTAATGGAAGAAATTCTCATGTAATTCAAAACACTCAAAGTGATATCAATAGATTTATCTTTGTACTTCAATATACAACGATATATAGATTCCATGTTTCTTGTTGTTCTATTATCTATATGGAAGTTAAACTCATTTATGATCCTAGTTAAACTCAAGTTTCTACAACCAATGCATCATGACTCAATACCTTTAATTATTTGTTTTCTAATATATTCTACAATCCCTTCTAAATCAAAGAAAGTTGGTGCGGGGTGAAAACACTTGCACTAATAGAATTAATATGCATAGCTCATAATGCTTAACCATCCTAGCTATAAGGTTATATCCTACTGAGCCAATGCAACATCGATCCAACAAGCAATGATTCAATGCTTCCACACCAAAATTCCATCGACTTAATGTAATACTTACATAAAAAATATTTTGTGGAAGTGATGGGTTTCATTACATACCTTGGTTTTCGAGCCCAAAATTCCATCGACTTAATGTAATACTTACATAAAAAAATATTTTGGTCAGTGATGGGTTTCATTACATACCTTGGTTTTCGAGCTTGGATATACCTTCCATCAGTGCAATCTTCATTTCCTTATAGTCCTTTAAATTAACTCCCCTCTACGTTCTCCTTTCCAGAGAGAGATTGGGATTATTCTTGGTCGTTGATCTCATCGGATTGGAAGTCATGAGTAGACTCTTTGATAGGCCAACCCAATACCATAAACCCAACACATAAAGGTTTCAAGTGCGAAATATCAAAAACCTCCAAGTGTTTTGTGACTAAGCTCCATTCGGGCGCTAGTCCGAAGTGATATCGAGAAGTAGTTAGTTCGATGTACAAATTTCAACTCGATGCACAAAGCTCGAAATTCCCAAATCGATGCATCCTTTGTCATTGATATTACTATCCTTTCAATTATTATGTCTTCTAAGGGAATCATCTATATTTCGTGAAGCTTTTATTATTTTGGGCTAGTATACCTTATAACTTATAAAATTTTCCATAAGTTTATAGTTTAAACTATATTATATTAAATCTAATTTTTAAATTTAATATTTTTTGGAAATTTTACTGGTTGGAAAACAATGACACCATCTTCGATTCTCCCTTTCCAGGAGGCGGGATGACGTCCCAGGTCATCTTTTTCACATCTACCAAATTTAATGTAAGCGAACATTTTTATGGCAATCTTTAAGGTGAGCTTTGCTTTCTGCGGTTATCAAAATTTATTGTGGTTTGCTCCATGGGTGAAAACCAACGTCTTCATATCACCTGCACCCTCGATGTACCCAAAGAATTCAGTCATAAAAGGTTGTTTCGCAGAACAGGTATATTTACAACAAATTTACCTGTTCTGCGAAAGAATCGGGGGAGAGCTTGGTTGAATTCGACGTCCCGTGGATAAATTAGTATTCGTAGGTTGTTTTACTTAAAACTCATAATCTCAAAAATCCCAAATCCATTGGTTCAGCATTTATAATGTATGCCAGTAGCTATTCACTGTTGTGCTTATAATTTGGTGCACACTGCTCAATTTGATCAACAGTTTATTGAGAGTGAAATGGATCGACGATAGCGAGTTGCTGATTCGGGGACCTTTTGGAGTAGAGTGGATACCTAAAGTCATGTCTTCTGCCACTTTCAAAATGGAAGATATTTAGCTCATCCAACTTTCTGTTGGCGAGGTAATTTTTCAGTCTTTGACAACTGTGTTCCATTGCAAGTGGATTTCGGTTTTGTTGAACTTTGCATTGTTTTACAGATGATGAATGATGTGCTACTGGGTGTATTTTATGGACTTCAACGCTACCTACAGATAAGTCTTGGTCGTCCCACAACCAAATCCTTTATCACTTTTCTTTCTCATTTATGTATTTTCAATGCCTAACTACTGTTAATTGAGATTTTGAATGCAGATGAGAAGACTGTTGGCCTTTATCACTTTTCTTTCTCATTTATGTATTTTCAATGCCTAACTAGTGTTAATTGAGATATTGAATGCAGATGAGAAGAGTGTTGGGGCAGTAGAAAACTTGAGATTAACGATGTTGGTCTTGATGAACACGAGAGCCAGGTCTGGCCCCAAGTATCATTTGGTAAACTTGTTGCAGTTCGAATGCTTGCATGCTTATTTTCTTGTTCAAATGAATGTAGGTAACACATGGAAATGTGCAGGACATGAAGCAGATGCTTAAACCCATCGGTGAAGCAGCTTGGGGAAACCGTTTTGGGTTTTTACATGTTGGTATACCCTTGAAGATGTTGGATAATCCTCTAGACTTTCTTCGTAGGGCAAAAAAATATATAGATAAGAAGAAAATGTCATTTGCAGTCTTCATAATGAATAAAGCTCTGGGCTATGTGACAAAATTAAAAGGCCCACAGGTAGTGCATGAGTACATGAATTATTATTATCTATCATTTTTAAGGAGGAATTGCAAAATTAAAAGGCCCACACGTAGTGCACGAGTACATGAATTATTATTATCTATCATTTTTAAGGAGGAATTATAGAAGAAAATTCAGGTGGCTAATTATAATATGAAATCTTGTAACAGGCGTCTGCTAAATGGATGTACAAAGCCCTAGCAAACACAATGCTTACAGTTACAAACATGGCAGGGCCTAGAGAAAGGATATCTATCGCTGGAAATGCAATTAAAACTTTATATTTCTCAGTATCGTGTGTACCTCAGGTTCGATTTTACCTTTCTCTTTTATTTTATATGTGAATCAATGCATAATACAAATTTGATAGAAAAAAACCAAATGAACTTGCCAACAACAATGTTAAAAAGAGAAGAATGTCCTAATTACAAGAATATTAATGTAAACATTTAACATTCTAATTGAGCAATATATAGATGGAGGATCAACACAAGAATTTTGCAGGGCTGCAATTTGACTAAGAATTTTGCAAGGCTGCAATCTGACTGAGAAGATGGATGTTACTGCAAAAATAAATAAATGAATAAATATTGAAAGACACTGGATAGATTAGCAAGTATATTTGAAATTACAGATATTAATGTAAACATTTAACATTCTAAATAAGCAATATATAGATGGAGGTTCAACACAAGAATTTTGCAGGGATGAAATTTGACTAAGAATTCTGCAGGGTTGCAATTTGACTGAGAAGATGGATGCTACTGGAAAAAATAAATAAATGAATAAATCTTGAAAGGCACTGGAAAAATTAGCAAGTATATTTGAAAGAATCTAGATTTATGTCAATTTTTTTTAATATTTTTTAAGTGCAGTATATATTATCATCAATCATAATGTACACCACTGCAACCAAGAATCATAGCATGTGGAAAATTTGTTGATGGATTTGCAATGGCTGTTAGATTTCTCATTGGTCCTGCTGTAATGGCAACTTCCTCTATTGTTGTTGTATTAAGAGGTCCATTGTTGATGAGTCTAGTATTTTCAGTAGCCTTCATTTTAGCGTCTACTAATGGTAATTCCTCTAAAATAATGCATAGTGCTAATTCCTCTAACATAATGTTGATAATTCCTCTAAAATAATGCATAGTGCTAATTCCTCTAACATAATGTTGATGGGTTGCGGGTGAGTATCCTTGCTTGCTTGACATTGTTAAACTTCTTTAATTGTGTTCTTCAACGCATAATGGTTAATTGGTTACAGTAATGTTGATGGGTTGCGGGTGAGTATCCTTCTTCAACGCATAATGGTTTATTGGTTATAGTAATGTTGATGGGTTGCGAGTGAGTATCCTTGCTTGCTTGAACTGTGTTCTTCAAGGCATAATGGTTAATTGGTTGCAGGATGAATATGTTTGTTTGAAGTTTCTTAACTGTGTTCTATAACATAATGATTCTATAATGATTGCTTGACATTCTTTAACTGTGTTCTTCAACGCATAATAGTTAATTAGTTGTGCTTGACATTCTTTAACTGTGTTCTTCAACGCATAATAGTTAATTAGTTGTGGGATGGGTATATTTGCTTGTTTGCTTGAAGTTTCTTAACTTTGTTCTATAACATAACGGGTCTATAATCATTATAATGGTTTTGTAATCAGTTGATTGAGTGTGATATTGCTTGTCTACTCAGCTTTTGAATTTTTCCTTCTCTTTTATGGGAGGTCTTTTGTGGAATACAATGGTTGATTGATGATTGTGGAGTGCTTATGTATCTCTCTGTTTTCCCTTCCCTGCATTATTCTAAAATGAAGTTGGCAGCTGACCTGTCTGTGAGGTATCTTAATTTTTTCACTTTGATAATGATATTATTATTAACCTTATGTACGTTGATGATAACATGCCATCTGTCTAATTGGCTGTCAGTTAGACCATCCCATATTGTTCCCATAGGCTTGTATAATTCAATTATCAAATAAGTATTTTATATGTGAATCAATGCATAATAAAAAAATTGATTTTCATTTATCAATACGATTTGTAACACGGCAGGCACGTCGAATACGATTTGTAACATGGCAGGCACATCTTGTGATGAGTACGAGATACATGGGTAGCGTGAGAATGCAAATCATAGCTGCAAAAGGATATGTAGATGCAGGTCTGCTCTCCAAGTGCTTTCTTCATTGTTTCCAAGAGATGAAGGAATCTGCCAGGATCTAAAAAAACCCTTTGGTCTCTTGCTATTTTGATATTGTATTTTTAAAATGGGATGATAAACTCTGTTCATTCATTTTTCCAATGAAAGATTTCGATATCTTATTTGGTGTCAACTAACTTGCCTCCTTAGGAAGTCATTTGTCTTTAAAATTTGTATTTATCTGCTTGTTTTTGTTTTTTGTTTTTACTGCATGTGAAGGAAAGCATACTTAACTTATTTATTTAGTAAGCTGAGCTTAACTTACATTTTTTTTAATAATTTTAAACGAGTTTTAGGGAGGCGAACACTAATTCAGCGATTGTATCAGTGAGTGAATTTGATTTTAATCCAAGGGCTTGTTCAGTGGCATTTCTATATTATTTGTTGATGGCTTCATCAAGTCTTTCCCTAGTCATGGCTTACTCCATTGTTTCATTTTTGTTCCATTCAATAATATTTCTCTTCCATAATGGCTATATTAACCCTAAGAACTACATCATTATCCTTAGCAATAACGAGTGACATTATTCTTTGGATTTGTAATTTTAATTGTTTTAGGGAAATAGGTAATAGATATGGAATACAGAGAAAAGGAAAAAAATTGAAGGAAACACAAAATTATATGAAATGATGCACTATTTTTAAGTGAGAAATTTTACCATGTGTAAAGATAACATACCTTTATTGTACAACCCAAACTCTATGTTTCCCACAAAACAAAAGAAAGGTCTCAAAGCAGGATTAGCTTAGTAGATTTTTTAGGACTTAATATAAACATTAGGGGTTCATCTTGAAAAGGGGGAAAATGAGCTCGCTTGCATACAACTAAACATTAAAATTGGCATGTTTCTATTGTGTATTGTGTAAATGGCAAAGAATGAGAAGACAAAATCTCAAAAAAAAGTAAATTCAAAGGCCTATTGGAATTGTAGTGATTAAATATAGCCTAAATAAGGATTTAAATGCCAAGGAGAGTGGTGACTGTAATGGGGGGTTCATCAATAAATACTATTAAAACCAATAAATAGATAGTATTAAAACCAATCATTGTATTTAAACTTTTAAAAAATACAAAGAAGAGATGAACATGGCCAAATGTTCATGTAATGAAGATTTGGCATAATGTCACATCTAATAAGCCATGATCCTAAGCATCGATATAATACATACTTCATAATTACAATTTATCTAATATAATCCATATAATAAATAATGAGACCTTTAACCCTTCAATAATCTATAACAAGTCATGTCGATGGATGTATTCCAAAACTAACCCTTATACCGAGGATGCAATAACTTTGATTATAATGATTTGCAAAAGGAATAAGCATTCGATGGATATATCTATTGAAAATATATAATCGAGCATATGTGTGTAAGAAATAAGACCTCAATGGTATTTAAACATACCAAGATCATTTATATAACAAAGGAAGACCTCAATTCCATATTCAATCATATATGAAGCCAAACAAAGAAAATGCCAACTCAAAAATTACACTTGATCATGTGTTTGAAAACTTTAGATATACATCACCTCAATTAAAATAAAATCTTTTGATGAATATGCGAGATGCATGAGACAAAAGGAATTTTCCAACAAAACATTTCCCTTGTTCCTCCTCAAACTTGTATCTCCAATTTCTTTCTCAAAGAGGAGGGCCTCCTTCTTGTTGTATTCTAAGAGTGTATTGCTTGAGCGAAAGAAAAATAACAGTTATAATGAGTATAAGAGGTTCGATATCTTCACAAACTAGACAAAATTGAAACAATTTTTAAATTGAGGGGATATTAACCATGTAAGTGGTCAACAACTACTGACTCCACAAGGTCAACAACTAGTTATTCCACATGGTGGACTATTGAAAATAGGATATACCTAGAATCTTTGGTTTCACAAATTGGGTGTATAATTTATGGGTAAAAGTGAAATCCTTCGAAGGAAAAGTTATCATTTACAATCAGTATAATATGCTAAAGCAATTTCAAACAAGCATCTAAACGAATGAGCCAAATTTATGATAAACAACTGTATTATATGTCGGAACCCAATCTATCATGCTAGAACTAAGAATATTTAATTTCATCACCGTTGCATTTGACAAAACCCCTTAGCAATGATAATTTATCGAGTTTCAAAGTAAGTGATAAGATACGTGGTTGGGGATCATGTTTCCCTTATAGTAGAGTGTCTCTCTAGAATAATTATAGTTGTGCCCATGAGCTTAGTCATAGCTTGACAGTTTGCTCTTGTGTTGATTACTATGCAACCCATCTTGCAAAAGAACTCCTCCTCATAGCTATCCGCAAAGCTGGTGGCAATGTCGGGGACATTGCCACCACGTGGCTCTTGTTAGATGAGTGCCATGTGTTATTGCACTAACAACAAAATAACCAAAAGGTTCCAAGCCGTTAGACGATCATTTCGATAAACCAAGGAAAGTGAACCCGATATGAAATTAGCACAATAGACAATAGACCATAACTTAGTCACGCAGACATTCAAACGTATAGAGAACTATACATAGAAATTACAATTCACAAACTAACATTGATGCTTAGAATTTGAAAAGGGGAAATGGAGAAAGGACCATGAATGGAATGTGCAATAGATATTTATCATTAAATACTGATATTTCCTTCACATTACTTCTCAACACACCTTCCACCTATCCTACTCTACTCTACCTCCCACTGCTCTCTACCTTCTATGTTTTCATGCACATTAGGTGTATTTATACAAAACAAGAGGGAATCGATTTGAATCACAAAGATGGATTTGAATCCTCTAATTTTACAGAAAATCTAATAAAATCCTATTTGACCCCTAAATTATCTAACTCCTTCAACTATATGCTAAAACAAGAAAAACTTGTTACATTACATGTCATTCGAGGAGAACAAACTCCACTCTTCCTAGACCCATCTATAAACCATTACAAATTTCAACAAAAAAAAAAAAAAATCAAATTTAAATGATTCTCATGCATCAAACTCCCAGGGAATAATGAACTTGTTCATGGCCTCATGTCCATGAGTTCTTCATTATTGTTGTCATCTTCATCATTACTGTTGTGAATAATCTATTAAATTGCACAGTGACACAACTATACAAATTCATGACATTTTAAAAATTATTCACATCATATAGTTATATTGAATAATAATGAATAACAAAATAAAATGAATACAAAACTATAAAACCAAAGATAAATATGACCACAACTAGTATTATACTACTTGCATAGTGCTTTATAACGTGACTAAATATACGACTAAAAATGATAAAAATAAAATAATGACTGAATAAATAACTTCTTCTTCATCCACCTCATTCACCTCTTCTTCATCCAGCATTGGTCCTTGCTCTGTTTCACAAATGCAGATTGCAGAAGGACTAATTTTCATATTATTCCATGCATTCATCTTCTCTTCCAACTCTGCATTTCTTCTCTGCTTTGATTCAAACATGCAATCTCTGTCTCAATTTCATTGCAAACAGTAGCACTATAGGCCATTTGACTCTCTTTTTTAGCTTCCAACCACAAATTTAGTTTTCTCCATCTTCCTCCTATAGCTTCTTCATCATAAGACTCAATCTCTTCTTTAACTCAATTATCTCTTCCTCTATGCCTAACTCATTGGAATTTGCTTTCATCTTACTATGGTCTTTTCTGTCTTCTGAGCCCTTTATATGGGATTCATTATGCTCATCTTCTCTTTAGAATACAATGTGCTATATCAAGTCTATTTCACCCTACTAAAATACCTCGCCAAGATTATCTCTCCTCTAAACCTGGATTGTTGGTATTTCTAGTTCTATTTACTTAGAACCTTATCTCTCTAAGCTTCATATGCTCTACACTTTGATTTTCCCAGCTTTCCAAAGTTGTAGGGATTCTCACCATCAGCTCCTCTTATTCATTGCTACTACCCATGTGAAAGGAACAAACACATCTTCTCCAAGGTTTTAACTTCTCCAAGATCTTATCTACTCAAGATATTATCCTCCTTTGATACCAAAAATTGGTGCAGGGTAAAACAAACTTTCACTATTAGAATTAATATGTAGATTAGAATGCTTACTAGTTCATCTATAAGGTTATATCTATCGAACCAATACAACTTTGATCCAAGCATCAATCCAACAAGATATGATTCAATGATACCACGCCAAAATTCCATTGACTTAGTGCAATACTTACAAAAACAATATTTTGTGCCAACGATTTGTTTCATTACATACCTTGGTTTCCAAGCTTGGATATACCTTCCATCAATGCGATCTTCATTTCCTTATAGTCCTTCATCAACTCTCCTCTATGCTCTCCTTTCTAGAGAGAGATCAGGCTTATTCTCGGTTGTTGATCTCATCGAATCAAATTTCATCAACATAATCTTTGATAGGCCAACCCATTACCATAAACCCAATACATAAAGTCTTCAAGTGCTAAATATAAAAACCTCCAAGTATTTTGTGACTAAGCACTAGATTTGGGTGCTAGTCCAAAGTGATATCGAGAAGTAGTTAGTCTAATGTACAAATTTCAACCTAATGCAAGGAGCTCTAAATTCTCGACCCAATGCATCCTTTTTCCATTGATCTTATTATCCTTCCAATAGTCGGATGAGTGTCACGTTTTATTGCACTACAAACAGAATAACCAAAAGGTTCCAACTCGATAGAGTATCATTTCGATAGACCAAGGAAAGTGAACCTGATAAACTATCACATTGGATTCACAAAATTCATTGGGATAACAAAATAACAAATACTTTTCCAAAACTAATGGCCTAAACCCGATGGGGTATATCAGATCAGGTTCTCATTAATTATCGAGATTTCAATTTAATAAACACCTTTCTCAAAACTGATGGAATATTTCCGATGGGGATGTGAACTTGATATCTCACAAACCCGATGCTCTATTAATTGATGGACTAAGGAAACCAAACCTGATAGACTATCGAATCGGGTTCACAAACTTGGTCAGGATTATCGATATAACAACCTTTTTTCCAAAGCCAATGGCGACCAACTAGGTTCCAAAGTAACAGAGAACTGAAAGGGATCACTAGTAATTAGATGCCAATAGAACTCTCCTCCATACAGAATTAGTACTCAATCTTCACCATAACTCAGTCACACAAACATTCAAACTTAAAGAGAATTATACATATAAATTACAATTCTTGGACTAACATTGATACTTAGAATTTAAACAGGGAAAAAGGAGAAAGGACCATGAATGGAGTCTGCAACATATATTTATCAAATTAAATACCAAGATCTCCTTCACATTACTTCTCTACACACCTTCCACTTATCCTACTCTACTCTACCTCCCACTGCTCTCTACCTTCTACGCTTTCATGCACATTAGGTTTATTTATACAAAACAAGAGGAAATCGATTAAAATCACAAAGATGGATTCAGATCCTCTAATTTTAGGTAAAATATAAACAAATCCTATCTTCCCCTTAAATTATCTAACTCCTTCAACTATTTGTTAAAACTAGCAAATTTGTTACATTACACATTGAGCCTAGGGTGGGGAAAAATACGTGGAGACTATGTCTTATAAATTGTTTTTATTTATTATTGTTGTTAACTTTGTTTACATGTCTTTACATATTTATACCGTTTTCTTAGATAACGAGCGAATGCTAGCATTTCACTCTTTATTGAACAAGGTTGTACTTTTTGTTTTAGTTTTTGAGTTTTTCTGTTGGAATAAGTTTTTTTTACTATCATTACTGGATCTATTCAAAGTATTGTTATAGCTTTTTTTAATGCAATTTTGACAATACACTCAATTTTTTAGTCAATAGAAAACATACACTACACTCATTACTTGATCTATTCAATTTATTGTCATAACTTTTTTTAATGTAATATTGATGGTAGACTTATTTTTTTAGTCAATAGAAAACGAACACTAAAGACAAAGACTTGCTGCTATGCAGTTCCCCTTGTTTATCTAATCAAAAGTGTAATCAAATTGCAATGACAACGAAAATAATCTAAGCTTTGATACTATGTTAAAATTTATTAATTTTACATAAATACCATTAAGAAAGCTAAACATACATACACACTTTCCCTCTAATTTTCATGTATCGAAATTTCTTAAATTCCTTTTTCTTCTCATACCTCATACCTAATGGGAAGTTATAAGTTTTTATATAAAAATTAACATAAAACAACTATTTAAACATTCTAAATAATCTTCACACATAGCTTAGTAATTATTCTAAGTTTTCCCATTTTTTACAAATTTAACTCATAAATTTATAATCATTTAAACTAAAAATTAAACGTATTATAAAACTTGATAAAAAAAATTTGATATATGTAGATGATTGAGTACTCATAAATTTATAATCATTTAAACTAAAAATTAAATGTAAAATAAAGCTTGATAAAAAAATTTGGTATATGTAAATGATTGAGTTTTGATTGATTAGTAAAATTTATGAATTTCAACTCGTGGCATAAGTTTTAATATGAAGAAGAGGAAATTGATTTCATTTTGGGATTTATTTTAATAAGTTTGTGTGTGTTAATTGGGTTTAATTTAAGTGGTTTGGAGTAGAATGTTATCTTCTTTACCTAAATTTTATTTTTAAAAGTGACATGATAGACTCATAATGAGTATATTGTTCTAATAACCTTCTGTCATGAAGAATCTAGGTTTTACCCAATATATCTTGCAAGCCAAAATATCTCTCATACCACATTAAAAAATTAGAATAGAAAAAAATTACAACATTATATATTATAATAAATTCATAATAAAATATAATTGACAAAATTAAACATGCATATGTTAATATGCAATCTTAACCTATATCTATGAAGAAAATTTTTGACTTGTAGTTATGACGTTAAGATAAATTATAAATTAACACACACACACACACACACACACACACACACACACACACACACATATATATATATATATATATATATATAATTTAGTTACATGTGCCCAATTATATAAGTAAAGCAATTTCTCTATAGTGTCAAGGATACGGTGGTCCGCTGGTGGGGTTAGATGGATTTCATTCCATCCACCCGGGTTCAATTCCGTTGAGACATCTTCTGGCTTGGATTACCAGCTAACGATTTGCTCAACTTACCATCCACAATATGTGAGGAAGTTTGTTGAGATTTCCCGTGCGTGTTAGCTTTCTTTGATTCCTTTGGAATGCAGGAAGGTGATTTTTCCGCTGAAAAAAAAAAAAGAAGAAGCAATTTCTCTATACATATTAAAAAATATTTGTTTTCCATAAAAAATCTAAAAGCTTGCTCATTTTTTTAATTTAATATAATTATTTCTTTTACATTTACCATTTCTATATCTTAATTCTAAAAAAATTAGCGCAACCACATTTTTGAAAGTTGTTGATATATATATGTCAATCGACGTATATCAACCATGGCCACACAATTAAAAGTGGTTAATATACGACGATCGACGTATATCAACCACTTTTTAAAATTTATTTGTGTTAGTTGACGGTTGGCATGCGAAGAATGAATGGTGAATTATTATTATTATTATTACAAAAAGTATAAAAAGTATTTATAAATGAAAACATAGAAAATATATAATATAAATAATTTAAGGTTGACTTCAATCCAGGGTTAACTTCGACTTCAATCCATGGTTAACTTCAAGCCATAGTTGACTTCAATCAATGGTTCTTCAATCCAAGGTTGACTTTCAACCATGGTTGACTTCAATCCATAACCACATTTTTAAAAGTAGTTTCTTGACTTTGAACCATAATTGACTTTTAAGAAATGTTGACTTCAATCCATAGTTAAATTTTAAACAAGGTTGAATTCAATACATGGTTGACTTCAATCCATAGCTAACTTCAATCCATAGTTTCCTTTTAGACAAGGTTGACTTCAATCCATAACTGGATTCAATCCATAGTTTCCTTTTAGGCAAGGTTGACTTCAATCTAAGGTTGCTTCAATCCATATTTGACTCCAATCCATAATTCACTTTTAAGAAAGGTTTATTTCAATCTAAGGTTGAATTCAATCCATGGTTGACTTCAATCCAAGGTTGAATTCAATCCGTGGTTGGATTCAATCCAAGGTTGACTTCAATCCATAAGTTACTTTTAAGCAAGGTTGACTTCAATCCAAGGTTGAATTCAATCAAAGGATGATGAGTCAATCCATAGATGACTTTAATCCAAGGGTGACTTCCATTCATAGTTGACTTTTAAGCAAGGTTGACTTCAATACATAGTTGACTTTTAAGCAAGGTTGATTTCAAATCAAGGTTGGCTTCAATCCATAGTTGACTTTTAAGCAAGGTTTACTTGAATCCATAGTTGACTTTTAAACAAGGTTGAATTCAAGCCAAGGTTGGCTTCAATCCATGGTAGACTTCAACCCATAATTGAATTCAATCCATAATTTACTATTAAACAAGGTTAACTTCAATCCAAGGTTGAATTCAATCCATAGTTGACTTCAATCCATAGCTGACTTCAATCCAATGTTGACTTTAATCTATTTTTGACTTCATAATGGACTATTAAACAAGGTTGACTTCAATCCAAGGGTGACTTAAATTCATGGTTGACTTCAATCCAAGGTTGAATTCAATCCATAGTTGAATTTTAAGAAAGGTTGACTTCAATCTAAGGTTGAATTCAATCAAAGGATGACTTCAATTCATACATGAATTTAATCCAAGGGTGACTTCAATCCATAGTTGACTTTTAAGCAAGGTTGAATTCAATCCAAGGTTGGATTCAATCCATGGTTGACTTGAATCCATAGTTCACTTTTAAGAAAGGTTACCTTCAATCCATAGTTGAATTCAAACCAAGGTTGACTTCAATCCAAGGTTGGCTTCAAGGTTGACTTTAATCCAAGGTCGAATTCAATCTATGGTCAACATCAATCCAAGGTTGAATTCAATCCAAGGTTTCCTTCAATCCATTATTGACTTCAATAAAAGGTTGACTTCAATAAAAGGTTGACTTTAATCCATGGTTTATTTCAATCCAAGGTGGAATTCAATCCATGGTCGACTTCAATCCAGGGTTGACTTCAAAGTTGACTTCAATCCAAAGTTGACTTCAATCCATGGTTGACTTCAATCCAAGGTTGACTTCAATGCATGGTTGGATTCAATCCATGGTAGGCTTCAATCCAAGGTTTACTTGAATCCAAGGTTGACTTCAATCCATAATTGACTTTTAAGCACAGATGACTTCAATCTAAGGTTGACTACAATCAAAGGATGACTTAATTCCATGGTTGACTTTAATCCAAGGGTGACTTCAATCTATAGTTAACTTTTAAGCAAGGTTGAGTTCAATCCATAGTTGACTTTTAAGCAAGGTTGAGTTCAATCCATAGTTAACTTTTAAGCAAGGTTGACTTCAATCCAAGGTTGGATTCAATCCATCATTGAATTCAATCCATAATTGACTATTAAGTAAGGTTGAATTCAAACCAAGGTTGAATTCAATCCACGGTTGACTTCAATCCATAGATAAATTTAATCTAAGGTTGATTTCAATCCAAGGTTGACATTAATCCATATTTGACTCCAATCCATAGTTAACTTCTAAGCAAGGTTGACTTCAATCAAAGGGTGACTTCAATACATGGTTGAATTAATCCATGGTTGACTTCAATCCATGGTTGGCTTCAATCCATGGTTGAGTTCAATCTTGTTGGAATATTCTCACCATATTATTTTGGTCTTGCATGCTTTGCATGCATTTTTCATGCATCCATGCATTCCATACAGCACTCCATGCATCCATGCATTGGCAGTTGAGTCTCCTAGCACCGCACCTAGTCCCTGCTTTGGGCCCCCCAGAGCTTGTTTTTGGCCATCATTAGCCCTCCTATCCACTCAAAGCACCTTGTTTACTGTTGGCGGTCGGTTTGGTAAGATGGTATCATAGCATCTCCAATGCTGCGACAAGGCAGAAGATGGCGCGAAAGGCGATGGCGAAAGATGATTTTGTGCATGTATGGGTCAATTGTACCGCGGATTGCGGGTTTTGGGTCATTTGGACCACATAGTATGTAATGATGAGTCAGTCATATAGCAGAACGCGGTTTTTTGGTCGTTTTTGGATTAGGTCAGTTAGAGAGTGGATCATTTGTCCATAATGTTAGTTAGGAAGTCATTAGTAAGTGGACAAGAATTGTAAGGCGGAAGCATATATATAGATAAGAGTTGTAAGTGTTAAAAAACACAACTTGCTGGAGAATAAGAGAAAGCTCTGATGTTGGTTATATGATTTTCGGTATGTTTTGATGTCAAGAATCATTGTGGAGATCTAGTTTTTGCAAAGACATTGTATCTGGGTTAACAATGATAATATGATGAAGCTATTTTGGTACAATCTCTGTGTTCAATCTGTTCGGTTCTGGTAATGCGATGATGCACTATACAATTAATGTCATGTTTCTCTGATGCGATATTTGCTTTTGCAATGATGAATGTTTGGGTTGAATGTTGCTTTAATACTATGTTCAATGCTTAAATATCTTTGTTCTGGTTATGCACTAAGTTTAAGTATTCCGGCCGCAACCATCCTCCTTCATTCAGCGGAAACATGGTTCTATCTGCCCTTCCTGGACGCCTCAGGTGAGACCTCATCTGCTCCACAGGTGTTGCTGGGTGGGATAAAACCTGTCCGGGCCGGTGCCCAGGGAGACTGTGGTATGTGTCTACATTGAGTAGGAACCCCTGTCAACTGGGTTTGAGCCAACAAATGGTTCTGTTGCCGAGACCGTGTTTGAAGTGAAAGGAGGAGATGTTGTGGCATCCGACGAAACCGGAGATCCAAGAATGGTTTGATCAAAAGTTGCAGGAATTCACTGAAGAGGAAAGCTGGAACAATCGATTGACAATAGGACAGTGGGTAGATAGATACATTCACGACGGACCGCATGAATGGTTCTTCTGTGAGTTCCCAGTCCTGTTGTTTGAATGGTTGGAAAAATTGACATTCTAGAAGAGGAAATTCCAAGGTGTTGAACTGATGACCTGGACCCCCGAATTGATTCAGGAACTGCAGGAAGTTGATAATAAAGCATCGTAGGCTGTCGAAGTGTAGTTCGATAGCATCCTAAAGGGATATATCACAGAGTTCGCGGTTGATACTCAGAAGTCCTACAATGAAGCTGAAAGATATTTTTTCCGCAAACCTCGGGGCAGGTTTTTGCTGTCGCTTCAACTATCAATCAAGATGCTTATTTGCGAAAAGGGTATATTGAAGATGCATCTTGATCAGTAGACAGCCTGGTGAGCGGAGGCCGTGGGTACCACGACAGTTGGGGAGCGGTGCATGGAATGTTAAGGGGTATATGGGTGCAAGTCATGATGAGACTGTGAGTGAATTCGAGGAAGAGAGTGGTCTTACGAAGGGAGGAGTGAGGTTCCGACAGGAAAAGAGGAAGAGGACGGGAGAAGGTCCTGTTGTGGTCGAACCGCAAGACCGTGAAGGAAGACCACACGGGACAAGGCGACCTCATAATCCTGACAAGGAAAGCCAGGCTACGCCCAGGATAGAGGCAAGACCAAACCCCAGCACCAACGTACCCACACCTCTGCTCACTATCTCTCAGATAGCAAGAAATACCACTTTGACACCGCCCAATTCATCAATCCCACATAAGTTAATTGGTAGTAGTACAGCGAAAGGAGGAAGGAAGCCCAGAATGGCGGGTGATGATGCTAAGTTACCGTTGTTCCACGGGAGTGTGACAAACAACCCAGAACAATATTGGTTTTTGTGTGAATTTGTTTGGACCATCAAACAGATCACCGATGATGCTGCTAAAAAAGGGACAGTTAGCCACGACCCTGCGAGGTCGTGCATTAGATTGGTTTATGAAATTTGTCCTAGTCCCTACAGGAGCCCCAGAGAAGTTGTTGGATGAGATTCGGGATGGGATGATTGTTGAATATAGAAGGCCCAAGTCAGAGGCTTAATATATTACAGAAATGAAAGAAATTAAGCAGTATCCCAATGAAACGGTATGGGATTTCGACTAGCGATTCAAGACACTGATGGAAAAAGTCAGTTTTGATATGAGCACTGTCCAACAAAAAGAATGGTTCATCGCAGCACTACTACCACATATTTGGCTACCATTGATGCACAAAAACATCTCAATGCCCAGCGAAGCTCTGGAGGTTGCAATGCGATTGGAGGCATTGTCGATTGGAGAAAATGCAGCCGGGATGTCACAGATACAAACACAACTCGTTAACTTAACTATACAACTGCAAGATTTGAAGAAGGGAAAGGAGAAGTGTGATGATGTCTGGTGTATGCGATGTCCAGGAGAAGGGCATACGAAGGACAATTTCCCAGACTTCCGCAATTATTTGGTTTCAGGAGCGCCGAATCCATTGAATGGTGGTATCATGTCGTGGTGTCGCATCTGCCAGGTGTATAGGCACAGTCATGACAATTTCCCATATATGCAGAAAATGGTCACCACCCCGAGGAATCACTATTATACATTCTGTAAATCGGTGGGTCATGATGACAAGGATTGTCGTGCATATGGGTTGCTACAAGAAAGAATGTGTGATGCGTTTTATGTCAAGGATGACCAGTGTGCCGTACAACATCCGCAACCGAAGGTATCCTAGCCGCTACCTCAACCACAGATGTAGTTTGTACCGCAGCAGCAACATCCGCTGCAATTCATGCTGCAATACGCTCTGATGCAGATGGCTCCACAACAGCCCCAGCATGTACAACAGCCGCAGTATGCACTGCAAAGACCAGGAATGCAACAGGCACCAGTGCAGCCACAATTTAATCAACCACAGTACCAACAACAGGAAGGATTCCACGGAGGATACCGGGGTGGCCGTGGTGGTGGATTTGTTCATGGAGGAGGACGATGTGGTCATGGACCTATTCAATGCTATCACTGTGCGGTATGGGAACATTATCAGCAAGACTGTCCGCTACTACAGAACTAGTGTACGTTCTACTTTGTTAACGATCACACGGTTGAGAATTGTCCACAGTTGATTGCACGATGGCAAGCAGGAAATACTCCCCAGTTGCAAAACCAACCCCAGTCACAGCAGCCTGCCCAGAACCCAGTGCAGCAACTAGTATAGAACCAGAATATGCGACCAAATCAGAATCAGAATGTGAACCCACCTGGGAATCCGCCGTTGAACTAGACCCAGGGTGAAAACATCGCGACAATTTCTGCAGAACCAAGACTGCAGGATGCTTCTTTTGCTGTGGTCACTCGCGGAGGAAAGATGACTGGAGCAGACAGTTCAATGATCAGGTTAGCCAGACAAAAGAAAGTCTCATTTGACATTGATGAGGAGCGGGAGACGTTTCTTCAAACACTACGTGCACTAGAACACGATCGAGGTAAAGCTGTTATGTGTGACATGCCTTCTACTTTTGATACCACTTCAGAAGTCGGCCCGTCACAACGATCCAGCACGCTTCGAGCATTTTTGGAACATTTTTTGTTCCTGGCCAGAGATCCTGATGCTCTTGCTGTGATTGAAGCCTTGTTGCGACGACTGGCCCAAGATCGACAAGAGCTCGTGATTAATTCCCTGCAATGATAGAAGACGGGTAAGGAGATGCGGATGAATATTCAAATTGGCGAATATTCAAATTGGTGACTACGATGTTGATTCGGTTATTCTGGAACTTGGTTCGGATGTCAACATCTTGATCAAGTAGGCTTGGCAGAAGATGGGGAGCCCCCAATTGAGTTGGTCTCCTGTACAGCTCTGGTTAGCTAATCATGCTAAAGTAACACCAATTGGGAGAGTTCCACGAATGGTGGTGGACATTGAGGGAATGAAAACATATGCCGACTTTGATGTAATAGAAGTAGTCAAGCGAGGAAGCTCTTATCCAGTGTTACTAGGGATTAGATGGGCTAATGATAGTGGAGTCGTAATCAACTTCAAACGATGAATGGTGACTTTTGAAAATCGCGATCTCAGAGTTATCGCCTCGTTGGATCCGGCTGAAGGACGCCACTACATAGAGCCTGTGAAGGACGATGATCCCAATGGATGGGACCATGCATTCAATATTTCTGAATATTATATCCATCCAACTACTAACGATGAGATGGGATGGCGCAGCGACAACTCTGCGTCCTCTGACTTTGATGATGCGCTAGAATATTGGAAGAACCGCTTGCACGAGGTCTCGCTCCGTAAGTGCAGGTTGGTTACATAGTTAGTATGTCGTATCGCAACTGAACTGGTTACACTCCCAACATATGATGGGCTGCCTAGCATCACTGACTTTCTAACGGCGTTTGAAGAAAGAGTTTCTGAACCTCAGCGATTGCTGGTGTTGAACAAAGCGTTGAAGGCTGCTCCAACACGTTCGTGGGAAACACACAAGGCCTCAATTGATGGATGGTCGAAATGCAAAAGATTGATGTTGGTACGCTTTGGCGATACCGAGGTATACCACACGGGGAATTATGATGGTCGGGATGACCCTGGTGGTCATTTGATGGAGTGTCAATGGTTATGGGTATCGCGACCAAAGGATGAGTGGGTCCATGCTTTTATCCATACTTTTTATGAGATGCCACGATCATGGTATGCTGCAACTGAGTTGCGAGGGGAAATTTCTACTTGGTTAGAGCTCACCGTGTGTTTAACCCATACATTCAGTTTTGCGAATGACGATCCCGAGGTCAATAATGCATTACAACTCATCCGCGATGTCATTCTACAGGTTGTCCTGATGGCCTATCCTACGGATCCACATGCGCATTGCCAGATACAGTCTCTCATGGAATGCTTCAATGTCAGTGGTGGGCCAGAAGATGGTGATGATCCGCGGGATGTGAATATCCCTGAATTCAAAGGAAGCCATGTTGTGGTACCACCTGATGCACCAAGTGATCCTGTCAGTCAGCCGCTGAAGATCTGCAAGATTAACATTGGGACAGAGGACACTCCAAAGTTTGAAAATGTTTGGGATTACTGGGATGACGAGTTGATAAGCAAGGTTACTGATATGCTCCAGGAGTTTCAAGATGTATTCTCGACAAAATTTTCTGACATGAAGGGGATTTTGGGCGATTTAGGGGAGATGAAGATTCCATTAAAACCAGATGCTAAGCCGGTCCGGTAGCGACCCTATCGGCTAAATCCGCAACATAAGGAGAGGGTCAAGGCAGAACTTGATCGCATGCTGGACGTTGGTATTATTGAACTAGTCGAGGAGTCAGAATGGATCAGTCCTATGGTGGTGCAGGACAAGAAGACTGGAGAGGTGCGCATCTGTGTGGATTTACGAAAGTTGAACGATGCTTGCTTGCATGACCCCTTTCCGACCCCATTTACTGACGAAGTGCTCGAAGGAGTGGGTGGCCAGGAGATGTACTCATTCACAGATGGGTTCTCTGGCTACCATTAGATCCGCATTGCCAAAGAAGATCACCATAAGACAACTTTTGTTACCGAATGGGGTTGCTTTCAGTACATCGTGATGCCGTTTGGACTGAAGAAAGCACCTACGATATTTTCATGGGTTGTCGTTGCTGCATTCAAAGATTTCATTCAGAAGTTCTTACAAGTATACATGGACGATTAGAAGGTCTATGGGTTGGTTCGTGATCATCTGGTGAGTCTGCAGTTGATGCTGGAGCGATGCCGACAGCACCAGATATCGTTGAATTTGAAGAAATACATTTTTTGTGCACCGTTTGGCATACTGTTGGGTCATATTGTGTGCAAGCAAGGATTGTTGGTTGGCCCAACAAAGATTGCGCTTATTCTGAGTTTGACACCACCGACTACAATTAAGAAGTTACGGGCGACGTTGGGACACATAGGGTATTATCGCAAGTTCATCAAGGGTTACGCTGCGATTACTACCCCAATGGACAAGTTCTTGAAAAAAGATGCAGTGTTCCAGTGGAGCCCAGAATGTCAGGCTAGCTTTGAAACACTGAAGGCGAAGATGGCATCGGAACCAATATTGGTATTTCTGGAATGGAGTAAGGAATTCCACGTCGATGTTGATGCTTCATCGATTGCGTTGGGCGTCGTCTTGGCTCAACCAGGAGAAGGGGATCTCGATCACCCCATTGCTTTTGCTAGCCGAAATTTGTCATCTGCCGAAATAACTACACTACTACGGAAAGGGAAGGTCTAGCAATGGTTTACGCTTTATAGAAGTTTCGCCATTACTTACTGCAAGGCCATTTCAAGATGTTCACAAATCATTCTGCATTAAAATACCTGGTCAATAAGCCTGTGTTGGGGGGGAAGATATATCGTTGGCTACTTCTTTTTTAGGGGTTCGACTTTGAAGTCATTGTGAAGCTTGGCCGGTTGAATGTCAATCATGATCATCTCTCGTGGATCGATACAGGAGAAGAGCCAACCAACATTGAAGATGGGTTATTGGATGCCCAATTGTTTCGGGTTGAGGTTGCAGTTGGCTACTTTATGGAAATCATTCAGTTTGTGACAACGGATACTGCACCCGATGAGTTCACCACCAGCATGAAGAAGCAGTTGGTAGTCAAGGCAGCGGACTTCCAGCTAATTGCAGCACAATTATACAAAATGGGTGTCGATGAGGTATTGCGCAGATGTGTCTTACCGCATGAGAAAGCGTAGATATTAGCAGAAGCACATGGAGGAGTAGCTGGGGGACACTATGGCGGTTGGGCGACTACTAGGAAAGTGCTACGTGCTGGGATGTGGTGGCCCACACTGCATAATGATGCGAAGGACTATGCGTGGTCCTGCGATATCTATCAGCGAACTGGAAAACCATCTCGATGCGATGAGATGCCCCTCATGCCTCAGTTGAAATTGTAGATGTTCGACAAATGGGCAGTGGACTTTGTCGGACTGATCAATCCACCAGGGATGCGCACGGGTGCGTGCTACATTATCACAGTGACGGAGTATTTGACTCGATGGGCAGAGGAGGCACCAGTATTTGATTGTTCCACAGCAACGGTGGCATGATTTTTGTTCGATCACATTATCACTCATTTCGGCTGCCCCAAGATACTGCTGAGTGACTAGGGAAACCACTTTCTCAACCGCACCATCAGCACATTGATGGAGGAATTGAAAATCCAACACAAAAAGAGTACACCCTATCATCCGCAAGCCAATGGCACGATGGAAGCCTTCAACAAGGTATTGGAGCATGCGCTGACAAAGGTGTGCAATACAAACCACGATGACTGGGATCTGAAAATCCCAGCGGTGTTGTGGGCCTATCGCACCACATGTAAAAGGTTGACAGGGAAAACACCATTCAGGTTAGTATATGGACAAGAAGCAATTATGCCCATGGAATATATTGTCCCAAGCTTGTGCATCGTGGCCGCAATGGACCTGGATGATACAGCGGCACTAGATGAACGTCTAAAGCAATTGGTGAAGTTAGAGGAAGACCGGTTCATCGCTGGGTTCCACCAAGGGGTAGAGAAGGATCGCCAGAAGGCATGGTATGATCGACACATAAAAAAAAATAGTTTCAACAGTGTGACTTGGTGTTGTTGTGTGGCTGTTGTATGACAGCAAGTTTATGAAACATCCAGGAAAATTGCAGATGCATTGGCTTAGTCCATATCGCATCAATAGCATTACTTCAGGGGGTGCAGTTCAGCTACAGCAGCTGAACGGGGCGATGCTCCCAAAACTGGTGAATGGTCATAGGTTGAAGCCCTATCAGTTGGGCTTGGAATAGCACGATGCCTAAGTCGCACCAAAAAAAAAAGTGTGTTGCAGGATGATCGGTGGCAGGATGGCGCACCGACGGAGAAACAAATGCGACAACAGGAGGGTTGTATCGCAAGTGACGAATGGACCGCGACAACTGGTCGTGTTATGACAGGGTCAAATCAGCAATAAATGACAAAAGTTAACAGTTAATTAATGGCGCGTGCTCGCATGATGGGCATTAATGGCGGATCCGGCCGATCGGATAACATGATCGACGATGGATTTGCGTCATTAATACAGGATTTTGGTTGCATTAATGCATGATTTCATGATGATTACGAAGGATTCAGCTAGAAGCTATAAAACCGAGAGCAGAGTTGGTCGGATAGCCCCGAGATTTTCGTTGATAAGTGCCTGTGCAGAGCCGACAAGTACTAGCATAAACTTGGTGAGGCATTGTGCAAGGTCCTGTTGAATTTGCAGAGTGGTGTTAGCACTATGAGATATGCCAAGCGAACTGGAGACAGTTGAGATTAGCAGCAAAGTGGAGTCTCCCTTCATCCCAGCAGTTGTCGAGCAAGAAGTTGTGTCATCCGGAGCCGTCGATCTTGGAGCCGAAGTTGCAAATATGCCTGTTTGTTCCAGAAATTGTTTCTAAGGCTAAGGAAACAAGCTAACACAATCTCAAGAATAAACTCAATTAATAAAGCAAAGTTTAGGGTTTTTTGTATGATTTTAGTGGTTATAAACTTTGAGGACAGTCAGGGAATACATTCAAGAGAAAAGTAAAAACTAATTCATAAACAAAAACTCATAAAGATGTATAACATATCACATGAAATCCCACAGAAAGAATGTGCTGAGGTTCATACATAAAGGATAAGCATCACTAGAAAATGCACATTAACTAGTAATGAATTTACCATTTAAGAAGCTAACAAGCTCAATAACAAAGCCAATCACAAACAAAATGGAGGGGAAAAAGTCATATATTTCATAATTTTATCAGATAATGCTCATAAGAGTCACAGTACTTATCTCTCAAACAAGTCTGAAGATACAATGGATTCTGCAGACCTCCTGATGCTCCCAAAAATCAGAACCCTTACAATGACTTGATCACATCTCTAAATACTATAGTTTTCAAAATCAATTAGGTCTCTAACCCTAACTGTTTTCTATCTCTCGATGAGGTAAAGTAAAGAGAGAATATTTACAAGTTACAAAATATGCTAAAAATAGCATTTCATTAATATATCAGTTTGCTATTTAATGACAACTAACTAAAAGCATAACTGTTTTATAGATACTTTGCCACCTCAGCTAAGAGGGCGATACCATATGGAGTTTGTTCTTTCTTCTTGGCCTTCTTTTGTTCCTTCTCCATGTCATTAATCCTTTTTGTCAGTTCTTTGTTTTTCTGCTGCAAGTCCCGAACTGTCTTCTCCAGCTGAGTGCATTGACTGTCAGCAGCCCTTTTCCTTTTAAGTGCTTCTTTTGCATCAGCCACTAGTTCCTGAAAATTGTCATTAACATCCTGGAGATCTTCTCTTAATCTTCTATTGGCCATCATCAAACCATCTTTGACCTCCTGCATATAATTCATTTGGTGCTTATATTGCTTGACAGTCTTCTGTAAATTTTTCTTGTCAGAATTAGCTATTTTATCCATTGCAGAATCTTGATCTTCATTAGGTTTCCAAGGAATGTCAAATTTCCTGAAGATTTATGCTTCTTCTATCAGCAGCTTCTTAGAAGTGTCCTCAATGCTGGGCTTTGGATTTTCTTCACCTGCTGTTTTTACTGAATGGATTTCTTCTTTTAAACATGGCTGCAATTTATCTATTTCTGATTTGTCATCATCCATGGACACTTCATCTAAGTCAGTCACCTCATCTGTATTTAATTTAGGATTTAGCAACTTCTTCATGTTTAATCTCAGTTTATTCTTTGACCTAGTTTTAGGTCTCCAACATGTTGTGGCCTCTCCCATCATCTTCAATTCTTTCCCTTGGTATTGAATTGCAGTCAATTCTACTACTTCCAGCTTGTTCCTTTTCTTATTAATCCTTGTGGTTTTGCTCTCTAAAGTTTGCATTCCTTCTATTTCAGCTTTGACTTCTAATTTAGGGATAGGCTGTTCATCTTCCAAAATATATCCTTCATCATCTGAAATAATTGTGATTGGGCTTCTTGGCTGGGTTTGAATCTCTTCTTTAGGTCCAGGAACAACCTTAATGTCAACCTTTTTCTCCTCCTGAGGATCTGCTATAAGCGCTGGATTCTTTTCAGGAAATTCCTCTTCAAACAGTGTGAACTAGCTTTCAGGGCTGGCTAAAGATGTTTTATGTTCACTTTCTTCCTCTACAGGCTCTGCTGATTCTTCAATTTTGATCTTTCCTTTATCTTCCATTTTGGGCTTATGACCTAATTTTCTGAGTAAGACTTTGCCCTTATCTGCTTGTCTTTTGGACTTTTTATCTTCAAAACCAGACCAAAAAACAAAAAAGTCCCAGGTCTTTCCCTCATGTTGCAAGGCAGTACTAACAATCAATTTGATTAATCCATGATGAAAAATGGATTGAGAAGAAGAATCTACTGGCCCTTTCACTTTGTTTGCCATTTTCTGCAAACTCTTCAGGAAGAAAAATGGCAAGTTCATTTTAGATATTCCTACCATGTGTTGAAGAAATATAAAATGATACTTGTATACGAAGGCATACCTGCCCTCACAAGTAACATAACTTTGTAAAATTCTAATTGGTTCCACCCATTCTTTCTTAACATTTTGGATTAGCACACCTTTATTCCAATCAGGTATGATATTGGGTAAAAGGTATCTCTGTGGATCAAACTCAAAGGGCAACTTTTTAAACCAATGTTCACCTTCATCTTTAATTCCTGTTGATTCTGAGATCAATTTAACTGTCAGCTTGAATTTCAGGGCATCGAAAACCACCATATCATTCTTGAAACCCTGTGCAAACCTGCAGGATACCTGTGCATTATATCCATCAATTTTTCTGAAAAAATCCATCCAGCCAGCTCGTTTAAATAACTCCACACACTCTGGCAGCTTTTCAACCCATTCAATATATGTTGGCTCAGCCCTATTTATTCTGCCACTCTTGCCCATTATGCTTCAATCACTTGTAAATTGGATATATACTCTGGTATTTTTTGTGAACAGGAGCTGGATTCTGGAAGTTAATAGCACTACTGACTGTACAGGTTTATTCGGAGTACTGACAGGGTTAAATATAAAAACGAGGTTATCATTTTCAACCCTCCTACAATCTGGCATCGCAGCTTATCAGCAAATAACTACTTCTCTGGTTAAAATTGTGTTTTAAAGCACAATTTCACCTATCCTTTGATTAATTTGATCAAAGTAAGCTGAAACGAAAAAAACCCAAATCTGCTATTATATGGGTTTTTTAAGAATACCTGAAAATTGCTCCAATGTGGTTGTTTGAAATCATGACCTCCACTGTCAGATGAGTCAGCTTTGTTGTCCAGATGTCGTGCAATCTTCAATTTAGCAGTTCACCCCGGAATTACGAAGCCCTAATTTCCGTGATGCCCTCAACGCCTCTTACTTGTCCAATTGGCAACGGTGCTCGGCTTTTTCAAGTGGCTATGGTTATCTCATTAAATATTCTGTCTTTGAATGAGCTTGTAGATAACAACATCATGCCACATTACCTGAAATCATGTGGATAGATGTCAAACTGAACTCCACCTGCGTTGATGATGAACCCGACCTTCTCACGACGTGCAAGCATTTGAAATCATGATGCCTTCTGCATCAACACGTCATGAATCATCTGAAACCCATAATTAATCATTCACTAGCCCGTGCGTGTCAAAATTTGCTGGAAAATAGGAAGAATCTGTGATCACGATATTCTTGTAGTGCTTCCTTGTTGAATATCGGCTCCAGCGCTACAAGAAAGACTTCAACACTGATTTGTTGCTTTTAAACAACTTTATATCATTTTGCATGAGATTTTGAGGTTATCAGGAATAGACTTATACATGTCCTCACTTAGACTAAGATCTATGAGCTTCTTATTTGATATAATGAACTTTTAAAAACCCTCATAAAAAACCAATATAAAGCTTTAAAATCTAAAAATTCAAAAGCAAGCCCAAAATCTTATATAAATCCTAAGGAAAACCTACTAAGGAGGAAAAAATCAAGTTTAAGAAAATGAATAACTTAAAATAAAGTGCAAATCAAACCAAAAATTGGAAAAAACAAGGTACTGACTTAACATCTGGCTCCAGCTGCGGGATGAAGACCTCCCTGCGAGGCTTCAAGAACCTGAAGACCAGTTCCTTATCCATTGGGATATGGAGTCTTATTGTGATTCACTCACCAGTATGTACAATGATCGGTGAAAAAAGTTCTTATAAACTGTAAAAATGTTTGAGGAATCGTCCATTAACAGGGCTGGACAACTCCTCACCTTCCAAGGATTGTAGAATAAAGGTATTGTTCTCTAAAAATTTTGATACCAAAAAGGGGCCAAACCAAAGATTGTCAAACTTACCATGTTTGCCCTTTTGTTCCTTTCTTGCATCCCATCTTAGAACCATTTCCCCTTCTATGAAAGTATTTTCCTTAATATTCCTGTCAAACCTGTTTTTCATCTTGGCTCTGTACAGCTGTGCTTTTGCATCCAACTTCTCTCTATTATGCTGTAACTCTATCATTTCAAATAGTCTCCTTTGCATATCATTAGGTTCTTCTTGAGAATTCTGGAGGAATTTCATCACTGGAATTCCCAATTGAACAGGGAACACTGCCTCTGTACCATAAACTAGCTAAAATGGAGAAGTTCCAATTGCTTGTTTCACTGTAATCCTATCTGCCCATAATGCATACTTTAGCATTGAATCCCAAGACCTTTTGTTATGCTTCAGCAGTTTCTTGATGCTATGCATGATATTCTTATTGGAGGATTCAGCTTGACCATTTCCCTGAGGATAATAGGGAGTTGAATGTTTTAAAATGATTCCATTTCTTTCACAGAAGGCCACCATTGCCTTGGATTTAAATGCCTTTGCATTGTCTGTTATTAATCTCTGTGGGCAGCCAAACCTGCTCAAAATATTTTCTTCAATGAATTCCATGATTACTTTGTCTGTAGCATTCCTTGTGGGAATGGCTTCTACCCATTTTGTGAAAAAATATGTGGCAGTTAGAATCCAATGATGCTGACCTAAAGATGCTAGATTTATCTCTCCAATAAAATCCAGACCCCATTGCTGAAACGGGGCATTTACTGCAATAGGTTTTAAAGGTAAGGACAATAATTTCTGTTTACCTGCAAATTTCTGACAAGGAATGCATGCTCTTACCTGATGGTAAACATCTGTAAATAAGGATGGCCAATAATATCCAGCTCGCAGAATTTTGTAAGCTGTTGCTTTCCAATACTTGTGTCCTCCACAGGAACCTTCATGAGATTCTGAAATCACCTCTCCTATTCTCAACTAAACAGTATTTTGTGGCTTTGAGCTTTAAAGATCTTACAGCTTTCTTGTCCAAATGTTCAGGACATTGTAGAAATAACAAGAAATAAACAATGTTTGCATACCAGATTGATGATGAATAAAAATCCATGATTTTTTCTTTCTCCAGTTGTATTTGATCTTCTTCAGGAATTGATTCTTCAGCCATAACATGCAGTCCTAGGGCTTGACAATTTGAATCAGCCAACAGTTTGGCCAAGCCTTGTCCCTTGACAAGCTTAGTAGGTCTGATCTCTATATCATATTCCATAATCTTCGCAATCCACCTGCCTCTCTTTCCTTCACTATCAGGCTGAGTTAACACTTCCTTCACAGCAGGATTAGGTACAAAGGAGATTATCTTTGAATGCAGGATATATATTCTGAAAAATTTCAAAGCTTTCACCAGAGCATAAGCTTGCTTCTCCAGAATACTATACTTTAGCTCAGAATCTCTGAGAGTTTTGCTGAAGAAAGCAATGGGCTGTTCCAAACCTTCTTTATTTTTCTGAAGTAAGACAGCTGCGATCGTATCTTCTGATGCAAATGAGAAGGTAAGGAATTCTTTGGAAAAATCAGGACTTACCAGCACAGGTGCTTCAGTAAGAGCTACTTTGATTTTCTCAAATGCTATCTTTGCCTCAGCAGTCCACTTTACTTCATGATCTTTCTTTAACATGGTTGTGATTTGTTTAATGGTTTCAGCAAAATTGGGAATAAACCACCGCAGAAAATTTATCTTGCCAATGAATGATTGAACATCCTTTTTACTCCGAGGTAAGCTAATATTCAGTATTGCTTTCACCCTTTCAGGATCTATTCTGATGCCATCAGCAGACACCAAGTGACCAAGTAATTTTCCTTCTTGCACAGCAAAATGTGATTTTTTTGGGTTCAAGGATAGGACAAATTTTCTGCATTTTATGAAGGTTTGCTCCAAATGTTTCAAGTGTTCATCATCAGATTTTGAGAAGACAGTAATATCATCCAGATAGATAACCACAAACTTATCTTTTTCACCCACAAATGCAATGTCCATGGCTCTCTGAAAGGTTGCTCCAGCATTCATCAAGCCAAAACGCATCTTGTCATACATAAATGTCCCCCAGGGGGTTGTAAAAGCTGTCTTTTCTTTGTCATCAGGGTGCATGGCAATCTGATTGTACCCTGAGAAACCATCTAGCATAGAAATCCTCTGAGCTCCAACTACCTGCTGCAAAACCTGTTCAATCTTGGGGAGAGGATAATTGTCTTTTAATGATGATCGATTCAGATTTCTGAAGTCAACACATAATCGAATTTCCCCATTCTTCTTTCTAACATGAACCAGATTAGCCACCCAAGAAGAATACATGAGAGGCACTATTATCTTTGCATCCAACAACTTCTTTAGTTCTTTTTCAATTACAGGGAACAAGGCTAGATTGATTCTTCTCAGTTTCTGTCTGAAAGGCTTGACATTAGGTTTCAAAGGGACCTTGTGCTGAATAATTGTTGTATCATAAGTTTTTAGTTCCTTATAAGACCAAGCAAATGCATCTACATGTTTTTTCAATAGCTTAATATATCTATTTCTTTGTTCCACTGTTAGGAATTTCGAAATTTTAACCATTCTGGGATGTTCTGCTGAACCAATATTATAGTCTTCTACATTGTCTTCTGAAGATTGAATTACTGGCTTTGAAGGTGTATCATCTTTTGTGAATATTCTTTCTAAAGGTACTAGACCTTTTGGAATGAAATTGCTCTTCGGTTCGATAATCTTATGACCTGCTATCTCTTCTGCAGCAAACTCATTTAACTGTTCCTCCCTATCATCTTCTTCCTTATCAATTTGAGTATTTGAAAACTCCTCTATAAGCTCTAGAAATTTTTTTATTTCAATGTCATCTTCAAAAACCCTCCAGTGCTTCACATTGTCAGGGACACATGGTCTATAGCTCACTTCTATAGGATATTTTAGCTGAGTGGTTTTAGGGATTCTGAAATGTGTGGTAGCCAGGGCTAAAGAATCTGCAGTCTCATTATGATTCCTGGGAATATGAGTGATATTAAATGCTATAAAATAGTTTTCAAGCATATCCCATACCTCATTTCGATATACTTTCAGCAAACCCTGCTTTACTTGATATTTTTTCTTCACCTGTTGAACAACTAGTTCGGAGTCGCCAAATGCAGAAATCTGCTGAATTCCCAAATCTTTAGCAGCCTTCAATCCCAGTAGCAGAGCTTCATACTCGGTAGTGTTGTTAGTGGTAACAAACTCCAATTTATACATGAGTTTCACTGTTTCACCCCCAGGGGAAATGAGTAAAACTCCAGCTCCAGCACCCTCTTTGCATGAGGATCCATCAAAGTACAACTGCCACAATGCATCTTCCTCTTCTCTGCTGCATTTTACATGCTGTTCTTTTTGCATTTGTAACAAACCAGCAGAATTCTCCTCTTCATTAAACTGTAATATGCATGAACCAAGGTCTTTGTCCACAGAGTACATTGGGTGATTGCTAGGGTTTTTATCATCTGTGACTATGTAAGCAAGCTGTAGATCTCTGTAAAGTCTTCTATTTTCTCCACCAAAAACAGGAATGGTGGCATAAGAGAGGTCCATCTGTAATGTTCCCCCAACCTTCTTAGCCCATGACCTAGATAGAAGCAAGCCAAATTTTGGTGTGATGTCAGCTACCACAACATCCATTATCACACTTTTCATGGGCAACTGAGTAAGGTTGACAACCATGTCTTTTATTACTCCTAAATATTTTACAGCTCGGGAGTCAAAGGCATATAAATCATGGTAAGGTTTGGTGACATTAAGGCCCAGGGCTTCCATTACAGCTTTTGGCATCAAGTTATGGGATGCTCCTGAATCTAGCAGGAAATTATGAATCATCTGCTCATGTACAGTCAAGGTTATATAGAAAGGAGGAGAAGCACCAGTCTCATTTTCAGTCTTTTCAGCCAGAGCTGACCCAATGAAAATTCTAGGGTTTTCTTCCTGCAAATTAACTATATCTGAAACTGGCTGATTACTGGGTATATTCATCACTTTCAAAACTGTATTCTTATATGATGGATTCTTTATTAACTCAGTCAGAGGTACAGGAATTTTTAACTTCCCCAGTTCATTCTCCAAACTAAAATTCTGGACAGATTTGTTTACCTCCTCAACTTCAACATTCTTCTTTGATTTTTCTGCAGATTGCTTCTTCTCAATAACAGGATCAGCTATTTGTTTGGCAAGAACAGGTGCAGCAGGAACAAGTGCCCTCTTCTTTGGAGCTTGGGCCACTTGTTTTGGACCTGATCTAAGATTTAGGGTCTTCTTAGATGGTCCATTCTGATGAACAGCAGCAGTTATAGCAACATTCTCGAAATCTACCTCCTCTTCAGTCTCAAACATATCAGCATTGTAGCATTCAGAATTCAAAAAATCTTCTTCAGTAAGAAAGCCTGTAAACAATCTATCTCCAATGTGGTTCATGTCCTGATCAGTCTCAGTTTCCTCAAAGAGCAGCTGTTGATCAATTTCTTCTTCATCAACCAAATTATTTTGAAAAGGTGGGGGCACTTTTTGATCATCATTTTCCCTCCTTTCTCGCTGGATATCATTATTCCTGCGCTCTCTTGGCATGAATCTAGGAGCAAACTGCCTTCTGAACTGATTTTGGTTGTTTGGATTTCGATCAGCTTCTGGAGTGGGTTTACTAGCACTCTTCTCAAGCTCTAGTTTATTCAATTTTGCAGTAAGAATCTTAACCATTTTAGCCATCTCATCTATCTTGGTCTCAGCAGACTGAGAAGCAGAACTTGCTGTAATAGCTTCTTTCTTTCCTTTTATTTCATACAGCTGCTGGGCTGTTTCATTCTTAAGTCTAGTCACCGCATTCGCGAGTTTGCCCCGTGGGTGGGATTATCAGCCGGTGACATCCTTGAGTATATCCCTCCCATTTGATCGGATGCCACTCCACGCAAGATAAACCCAAAACAGAAGTATAGTGTGAAGATGTCGGTGCTCCCAACGGGAATGGAATGCTCTGTGGATATTGGGCCGACGTTGATGCGCCTATGTTATGATGACCATGACATGGTGGCCTACCCTGACATTGCATCCGCCCCATATGTTCCTGAGACATGCCATTCCCCGACACAAACTGTACAGGACTGGGCACGCGGCTTGAAGCAGGTCGGCTTGATAGGGCTTATTAACATGCCACATTTTGGGCAACTGGCGGAAGTCAATGCATGCGTGAAGCAGCTCCTTGCGTGATTTCATGGCGGGTTGTTGTGGCTGGACAGAGAAATCTCGGTCACCATCGATTTAATCTCGCACATAACCAGCTTGCCGAAAAATGGAGTCGATCCCTCGCAGTTTATCCAAGGGAAGGAAAACGACAAAAAGAGGGCGTTGCAGTTGGCACAGAAATATGGCTTAGAAACGAACGGGCGTGGCTATCGCACCAACACCTACAATGATCAAGCAGTACTCATGGGCATTAAGATCCTATCCTGCAAAGTGATTAGGGGTGGTCGACCTAACCAGTGCAACTCGGGGATTGTTGCATGCGCAGAGCATTGTGCGGAAGGAGTTCAAATGAATTGGTCTCTATTTCTATTGAATCAACTAATGGAGGATGTTGTGGCCATCCAATCGGGAAAGGGTGCCTTCACATATATTTGGTTGTTGCTGTTAATCGCATTCGTTGCATGGAAGGAGCCCGACACATACCAGGGCATGGACTATCCGGCTGCAGCAGAACGGCGGGGTGCGCGATATCAAAATCTGTGGTATGTATGGGAGTCAGAGAGACTCTAGGATTGCCAATTGCAGTTTTGGCTATTTTGGGAGATGCTTTGTGCTGCAGCAACACAAGTTCCGCGAATATCTAAAGAAACTGCAGTGCGGTTCCGACTAGTCATGGCGTTTGCAATTCGGCCACATAACATACATATACAAGCCCACCGTGATCCTGATCGGCAATGGTTGCAGACCTCGTATAAGCTGACGTCCGAAGAGTTAGAGGATACTGTGAATGAGTGGTCGGAGGCATGGCGACAACCTATGAGTCTAGCAGAGATAGAAGCCAACGGCCCGGCATTGGGCCCAAATGATCGAGCATCGGCCCAGGACCAGCAGAGTCACCATAACTCAGGGAAAGAATCGACCAAACCGATATCGGATGATAGTGACCGAGCCCTTGAAGAAACCCGATCGAAAAAGTACCAAGAGCATGCAATGATCAGCGGGTTGTCCTTGTCAGCCGAGGAACAGTTGGGCCGCCTGCTCACAGCACTCAATACTGTATCCTCTGCAGCAGCATACAAGATGGATAGAAAAGTGGATGAATGGTTCCATGCGATCACCGCTCGGTTAGAGTCGCTGTATGATATGGATTCCAGAAAGGCACCAGAGGAAGTAGCGCCAACAACCTTTGGCACAATCAGCACCGAGCCGCGGGTGAGGAATGTGGAGATTCCCCTGATTGCGATTGTGACTGCAGACGAACCTGCCAACACCGTGCTACAACAACTGAAAATAGTGACCCTTAATGTGAATTCCTTGCCCGTGGAAGGGTTTCCCACTATGCAGGCTACTACCAGCAAAGAACTGATAGACAAACTGCGGAAGATCAGCTGTTGTTGACCAACGTGACTCCAGTCGACAGGGGTTCCACTTCACTGTCGACACATGCTGCAGTCTCCCTAGGCACCGGCCCAGGAAGGTTTTATCCCACCCAGCAACACCTGCAGAGCAGATGAGGTCTCACCCGAGGCGTCCAGGAAGAGCAGACGAAACCATGTTTCCGCCGAGGAAGGAGGAGGGTTGCGGCTATGTGAACTAACTCTATTGCAACACTAAACAGGGATCTCAAACATTTGACATGTATTCATAACGCATTATTTGATCACATCATTCATTATCACAATAGTAGTAACAGTAAAACAACATTGCATCAAGGAAACATAGCATTATTCATGAAGTGCGACATTGCATTACCATAAACAAACAAAAAGAACCCAGGAATTGCACCAGAACAGTTTCATCATATCATATTATCACTGCAAAACTTTAGATACAATATCTCCTCAAAGATCAAGTCTCGGCAATATCTCACAGATGCGCAGAAAGAACCCAAACATGCGCTTCTCTTCACCTTCATTCCCCCTCCCCTCCAATACCTATGACTCCTATCTATATATAGGCTTCCGCCATTACAATGCTTGTCCACTTACTAACAACTTCCTAATCGACATTTGGACAAGTGACCCAATATCTAACTAACTTGGTACAAAACCGACCAAAAACCTGCATTCTGCGGTATAACTGACTCAACATTACATAATATGTGGTCCAAATGACCCAAAACCCGCATTCCATAGTACAATTGACCCAAAATACATAACTAATCTTCTTCTCATCGCCATTCACGTCATCTTCTCGCCATTCGCGCCATCTTCTCGCCTTGTCGCAGCATCGGAGATGCTGCGAGAGCACTCTACCAAACCGCCTACCAACAGGTCCCCAACACAATCTTGTGGCTCGCCCCTAAGCCATGTCAACTGCTGGACATAGTACACGCCGTCGTTTTTACTTTGAAGTCCTCATATGGCTGTTCAACTGTTCTTGCTGTCTAGATCACGCAGTGTTGTCTTTCTCCTTCTGCTACATTGATCATCGTCTCGCTGTTATGTAAGTATTACCCGAAAGTGGGCATCCCCCGACTTGCTATCATGTACGTATCAAATTCATCCTCCAGTCTTGAGGAATCTGATGCAGACTGAGGAGAAGTTTATGAACAGTGCCGAGGTGCAAACCAGGCCAACGGCTCTGGCACATCTGTTTTGCACCGGTAAGCTCAAGTTACAGGGACCCAGGGGCGACGACCCCCCCTTTTTGTGTGGTCGCAAGGACCACGAGACTTCGAACCATCACCAACTGCCTAGACATCTCAGACGAAACTTCATGCTTGTAACCCCGGGGTTTCCAAGGCGTAGCCTGCTCCAGGCACTCATGCACACTCGTCGTTCAGGCCCTCAACGCACCTGGTGTGCTACCACATGAAATGAAATGGATCATTTCCATAGCCTCCTTGGAATTCCTAACTTAACAAAATGCCAGAACCTTGCATAGCATAACCCTTCTTAACTAAACAATCTCTATGTGCTTACTCCCCTTAGGTCCTCTATTTATACAGCGCACTCTGTCATCCATCGGCCTCAGCAAGCCGTTGCACCACCGGCTCGCACCCCAAGATAATCATAATTCGTCGTGTGTCGATTATCCGAACGACAGATGAATCATACCTTTGCCTGGTTCCCTTCATGCAGAAACGTGCGAAGCATTTCTTGGGCCATGCCGGCATGGTGGATACGCAACCATGCGGACCATCTTGGTAAGTGCAATCGGCCATACTACCTCGGTGTATCCCTAAGACCAACCAGGCTGTCATCTGTCACGATCAACTCGATTAACAAGCATATCCGTCAAAGTAGGAAAAAGTCCCATCGTCGTCATGATTTCGGATGTGACCCAAGCGCAACATTCCTAGGTGTTGCTAACAACTCCAACCTTGCAGCAGAAGCCTCCCTGCTTCCGCATTCCATCCATGGTGGTGTGACATCCACCAATCATCATGTTTTTTTTTTTTTTAGATGCGACTCAAGCATCGCGGTGTTCCAAGCCCCCACAATAGGGCTTCAACCTATGACCATTTACTATCTTAGGGAGCATCGCCCCGTCCAATTGCTGCAACTGAACCGCTCCTCCGGAAGTAATATTACTGATGCAATAGGGACCAAGCCAATGCATCTGCAACTTCCTTGGATGTTTCATAAACTTGTTGTCATACAATAGCACCAAGTCGCCCTACTGAAAATGTGTATTTTTGATGTGGCGATCATGCCATGCCTTTTGTCGATCCTTCTCAACCCCTTGGTGGAACCCAGCGATGAAACGATCTTCTACCAGCTGCACCAATTGCACTAGACGTTCATCTAATGCTGCGACATCATCCATGCCCATGAAAACCGCAATTCGCAGACTCAGAACAATATACTCCATTGGCATAATCGCTTCTTGTCCATACACCAACTTAAATGGTGTTTGTCCTATCAGTTGTTTACATGTGATGCGATAGGCCCACAACACTGCTGGGATTTTGAGATCCCAGTCGTCGCGGTTCGCATTGCACACCTTTGTCAGCGCATGCTCCAATACCTTGTTAAAAGCTTCCACCGTGCCATTCGCCTGTGGATGATAGGGTGAACTCTTCTTATGATGTATCTGCAACTCCTCCGTCAATGCATTGATGGTGCGATTAAGAAAGTGGCTACCTTGATCACTCGGCAATATCTTGGGGCAGCCGAAGCGAGTGATAATGTTATCAACCAAAAATCGCTTCGTCGTAGCCGCGGAACAATCAACTACAAGTGTCGCCTCGGCCCATCGGGTCAAATACTCTGTCGTGACGATATACTGTGCATGCGTGCATTTCCCTGGTGGATTGATTGGTCCTACAAAATCCACGGCCCATTTGTCGAACAATTGCAATGTTATTTGAGACATCAGCGGCATCTCATCGCATCTAGACGGTTTTCCAGTTCGCTGACAAACATCGCAAGACCGCGCATAGTCTGTCACATCATTATGCAGTGTAGGCCACCACAGCCCCACACGCAACACCTTCCTAGCCGTCGCTCGACCACCATAGTGTCCTCCTGCTACTCCTCCATGTGCTTCAGCTAGTATCGGCGCTTGCTCATGCGGCAAGACACATCTGTGCAATATCTCATCAACGCCCATTTTATACAACTCTCCTGCAATTAGCTGGAAGTCTGCTGCCTTGACTACCAATTGCTTCTTCTAACTGGTGGTGAACTCGTCTAGTGCAGTACCCGTTGTCAGAAACTGGAGGATGTCATAAAAATAGTCATCAGCGACACCAACCTTAAATAGTTGTGCATCCGGCAACCCATCTTCAATATTGGTTGGTTCATCCCCTGTATCAATCCGCGATAGATGATCAGGATCGGCATTCAACTAGCCTGGCTTCACAATGACTTCAAAATCGAACTCTTGAAAAAGAAGTAGCCAGCGGCATATCTTCCCCCCCAACACAGGCGTATTGACTAGGTATGTCAACGCGGAATGGTCAGTGAACATTTTAAAGTGCCCACCCAACAAATAGTGCTTGAACTTCTGCAGCGCATAAACCATTGCCAGACCCTCCTGCTCATTGGTGGTGTAGTTGCGTTCATCGGACGACAACTTCCGACTAGCGAAAGCAATGGGGTGATCAAGATCTCCTTCGCCAGGCTGAGCCAATACTACTCCCAATGCGATTGATGATGCATCGACATGTACATGGAACTCCTTACTCCAATCCGGAAATACCAGTATTGGTGTCGAAGCCATCTTCGTCTTCAATGTGTCGAAACTATCTTGACATTCCAAAGTCCATTGAAATAGCACATCTTTCTTCAGCAATTTCTCCATAGGGGCGATGATCACTGCATATCCCTTGATGAACTTGTGATAATACCCCATATGCCCCAGAGTCGCTCGTAACTGCTTAACAGTGGTCAGTGGTTGCAAACTCAAGATGAGTGCAATCTTAGACGGATCGACCAACAACCCTTGCTTACACACAATATGAGCCAACAATATCCCAAATGGTGCACAAAAAATACATTTCTTCAAGTTCAACGATATCTGGTGCTTTTGGAAGCGCTCAAGCATTAACCGCAGATTGGCTAGATGATCGTGGATCAACTCATAAATTGTCCAATCATCCATGTATACTTGCAAAAACTTCTGAATAAAGTCTTTAAATGCAGCAACAACGACCCGGGAGAATATCGCAGGTGCATTCTTCAAACCAAACGACATTACAGTGTACTGAAAGCAGCCCCATTCAATAATGAAAGTTGTCTTATGGCGATCTTCTTTGGCAATGCGAATCTGATGGTATCCAGAGAACCCATTGGTGAATGAGTACATCTCCTGGCCACCCACCCCTTCAAGTACTTCGTCAGAAAATGGGGTTGGAAAAGGGTCGTGCAAGCAGGAATCATTTAACTTCCGCAAGTCAACACAAATGCGCACCTCACCAGTTTTCTTGTCCTGCACCACCATAGGACTGATCCATTCGGATGCTTCCACTGGTTCAATAATACCAGCATCCAACATGAGATCAAGTTCTGCCTTGACCTTTTCCTTATGTTGCGGATTCAGTCGATAAGGTCACTATCGGACTGGCTTAGCATCTTGTTTTAAAGGAATCCTCATCTCCCCTAAATCACCCAGGATCCCCTTCATATCGGAAAACTTTGTAGGAAACAAGTCTTGAAACTCATGGAGTAAATCAGTGACCTTACTCATCATCTCATCATCCCTATAGTCCCCAACATTTGCAAACTTGGGAGTGGCCTCTGTGTCGATATTGAGCTTACGAAGATTCAATGGTTGACTAAACGGATTACTTGGCGCAGCAGGTGGTACCACATCACGACTTCCTTCAGACTCGGGAATGTTGACATTCCTGGGATTGTCCTCATCCTCTAGCCCACCGGTGATGTTGAAGCATTCCATGAGAGACTGCATCTGACAGTATGTGTGCAGATCGATAGGGTAGGCCGCCGGAACAACCTGAAGTACCACATCGCGGATGAGTTGTAAGGCATTATTGACGTCAGGTTTGGCATCCGCAAAAGTGATCGTATGAGTGAAACAAACCATCAACTCCCCCCATGTTGTAATTTCTCTGCGCAACTCGGCTGCAGTATACCATGAGCGCGGCATCTCATCTAAGGTATGGATAAAAGCATGGACCCACTCATCTCTAGGTCGCACTACCCATAATCATTGGCATTCCATCACATGATCACTGGGATTATTCCAACCAACATACTTGCCAGTGTGATAAACCTCAGTATCGCCAAACCGAACCATCATCAACCTTCGACATTGTGACCAATCATCAATGGATTTCTTGTGTGTCTCCCACCAGCGTGTTGGAGCAACCTTCAGTGCTTCCTCCAATGCCAGCAATCGCTGTGGTTCTGAGACTCGTTCTTCAAATTCTGTCAAAAAGTTGGTTAAGCCAGGCAACCCCTCATAGATTGGCAGTGTGACTGTTTCTGTCGCAACACGACATAAAGATTGCGTAACTAAACCACATTGTTGGAACGACACTTCGTGCAAGCAGTTCTTCCAATGTTCTAACGCATCATTAGACTCGAAAGACACAGAGCTCTCGCTGCGCCATCCCAGCTCACCATTGGCATTAGGGTGAATATAGTCTTCAGATATATTGAATGCATGGTCCCATCCAGTGGGATCGTCATCTTTTACAGGCTCAATGTATTGGCGTCCTTCATTCGGATCCAACGGGGCTATGACTCTGAAATCGCGATTCTCAAAGGTCATCATGCACCTCTTGAAGTTGATTACAGCTCCACTATCGTTAGCCCATCCAATCCTCAATAGCGCAGGATAGGAGCTTCCTCCCTCAACCACTTCAATGACATCGAAGTCAGCATAAGTCTTCATGCCCTCAATATCGACCGTTAGCCGTGGGACTCGCCCAATGGGTGTTACTTTCGCATGGTTAGCCAACCGGAGCTGCACAGGAGACCAGCTCAATGGGGGACTCCCCATTTTCTGCCACGCCTGCTTGGTTAAGATGTTAACATCAGAACCAAGATCAAGAATAACTTAATCGACATCATAGTCACCAATATGGATGTTCATTCTCATCTCCTTGCCAGTATTCCGTCGTTGTAAAGAGTTTACTGCCGACTCCTGCCGTCCTTTTGGAAATCGCTGCAACCATCCCTCAATCTCAACCAAGGTGGTCGGATCCCGGGCCAATAACAGACAACTCTCAAGAAACCTTTGCAATGTTCCCGATGGTGTCGATGGACCGCCCTCTGATGTAGTGCCAAAGACAGGTGGCATATCGCAAACAACAGCCTTACCGCGGTCTTTCTCCAAGGTGCGACGTGCCTGAAGGAATGCCTCCCGTTCAGCATCGATGTCAAATGGTATCGTCTTTTGTCCTACCAACCAAATTAGCAGTCGTGAGCTATCTTCCCCAGTCGTTTTGCCTCCACAAGTTACAACAGCCACCAAAGCATCTTGTGGTCACGGTTCTGCAAAAATTGTCGCAATATTTGCACCTTGCATCTGAGTCTACTGCAGATTCCCCTGTGGGTTCACATTTGGATTTGCATTCTGATTCAGTCGCAGGGGCTGGTTCTGTACTGGTTGTTGTATTTTGTTCTGGACTGGTTGCTATAATTAGTTCTGGGCTGGTTGCTGCGGCTGGGTCTGATTCTATATCTGCAGAGCGTTCCCATCCTGCCATCGTGCAATCAACTATGGACAATTCTCAACTGTATGATCATTAACAAAACAGAACGTACACTGATTTTGTAGTAGTGGATAGTCTCGCTGATAATTCCCCCACACCGCACAGTGATAGCAATGAACAGGTCCATGACCACCTCGTCCTCGACCAAATCCTCCAGCGCGTCTGCCCCGGTATCCTCCTCGGAATCCGCCCTGCTGTTGGTACTGCGGCTACATAGGATTCTGTTGCATGCCTTGCCCCTGCAATGCATACTGCGGTTGCTGGATGTACTGTGGCTGTTGCGGAGCCACTTGCATTGGAGCGTATTGCGGCATGAACTGCTACGGTTGTTGCTGCGGTACAAACTGTATCTGTGGTTGAGATAGTGGCTGAGCTACCTGCGGTTGCAGTTGTGGTTGTTGTATGGCACGCTAATCGTCCTTGACGTAGAATGTATCACATATTCTTTCTTGTAGCAGCCCATATGCACGGCAATATTTGTCATCGTGACCCACCGACTTGCAAAATGTGCAATAAATATTTCTCGGGATTGTGACCATTTTCTGCATATAAGGGAAATTGTCGTGACTTTGCCCATACACCTGGAAAACGCGACACCATGGCATGCTTCCGCCATTCAATGGGTTTGGTGCACCTGACACCAAATAATTGCGGAAATCTGAGCAATTGTCCTTCGTATGCCCTTCTCCTCGGCATCATGTACACCATACTTCATCGTGTTGTTCCTTGTTCTTCTTCAAATCTTGCAACTGTATAGTCAAGTTAGCGAGCTGTGTATGTATCTACGACATCCCGGCTGCATTATCCCTAATCGGTGAAGCCTCCAATCGCATTGCAATCTCTAGAGCTTCGCTGGGCGTCGAGATGTTTTGCTGCATCAGTGGCAGCCGAATGTGCGGGAGCAATGCCGCAATAAACCACTCTTTATGTTGGACAGTGCTCATATCAAAACTAACTCGTTCCATTAGCATCTTGAAACGCTGATCAAAGTCCCACACATACTCATTGGGATACTGCTTCATTTCCTTAAGCTCTATAATGTATTGTGCTTCAGATTTAGGCTTCCAGAATTCCGCGATCAATCCCATGCAGATTTCATCCAATGACTTTGTCGGGGTACCGATAGGAACCTGTGTAAACTTCATAAACCAATCCAAGGCGCGACCCCGAAGAGTTGTCGCCAGTTTCCCTTTCTTCTCATTATCATCAGTGACCTGTTTTACTGTCGATACGACCTCACATAAAAACCGGTACTGTTCATGGTTGTCGGTTCCATTACCATGGAACATCGGTAACTTAGTATCATCGCCTGCCATCCTGGGATTCCTTCCTCCAGTTGTTGAACTACTAGCAAGTAACTTTTGTCGAATTAATGAACTGGGGGGTGTTGAAGTGGTATTCCTTACTGTTTGTGAGATAGTGAGCGGAGGTGTGGGTATGTTGGTGCCGGGGTTCGGTGTTGCTTCTATACTGGGTGTAGCATGGCTGTCCCTGTCAGGACTGTGAGGTCGCTTCGTCCCGTGTGGTCTTCCTTCGCGGTTTTGCGATTCGATTGCAGCAGGACCTTCTCCTGTCCTCTGCCTCTTCTTCTGTTGAAACCTCGCTCCTCCTCTTGTAAGACCACTTTCTTCCTTGGATTCGCTCACAATCTCCTCATGGTCTGCACCCATCTACCCCTTACCATTCCATGTACCATTTCCCAACAATCGCGGTACCCACGGCCTTCGCCCACTAGGCTGTCTACTGATCAAGATGCATCTTGAATATACCCTTTTCACAGATTAGCATCTTAATCGACAGTTGGAGCGACAACAGAAACCTTCCTCTTGGTCCGCGGAAAAAATATCTTTTAGCTTCACTATAGGATTTCTGCGTGTCAACTACAAATTCAGTGATATATCCCTCCAAGATGCTATCGAGCCAAACTTCGACAACCCGTGATGCCTTATTATCGACTTCCTGCAGCTCCTGAATCAATTCCGGGGTCCAAGCCGTCGGCTCACCACCTTGGAAATTCCTCTTTTGGAAGGTCAGCTTTGACAACCATTCGTATAGTATGACTGGGAATTCACAGAAAAACCATTCATGCGGACCGTCGTGAATATATTTTCCCACCCAGTGATCTATTTTCAGTCGCGTGTTTCGGCTTTCTTCTGCAGCAAAATCCTACAACTTCTGATCAAACCAGCTCTGTATCTCCGGCTTCGCTGGGTGCCACAACATGTCCTCCTTTCACTCTTCACATGGTCCCGGCAACAGAACCATTTGTTGACCAACGTGACTCCAGTTGACAGGGGTTCCACTTCATTGTCCGCGACACATGCCGCAATCTCCCTGGGCACCGACCTAGGCAGGTTTTATCCCGCCCAGCAACACCTGCAGAGCAGATGAGGTCTCACCCGAGGCGTCCAGGAAGAGTAGACGGAACCATGTTTCCGCCGAGGAAGGAGGAGGGTTGCGGCTATGTGAACTAACTCTATTGCAATACTAAATAGGGATCTCAAACATTTGACATGTATTCATAACGCATTATTTGATCACAACATTCATTATCACAACAGTAGTAACAGTAAAGCAACATTGCATCAAGGAAACATAGCATTATTCATGAAGTGCGACATTGCATTACCATAAACAAACATAAAGAACCCAGGAATTGCACCAGAACAGTTTCATCATATCATATTATCATTGCAAAACCTTAGATACAATATCTCCTCGAAGATCAGGTCTCGGTAATATCTCATAGATACGCAGAAACAACCCAAACATGCGCTTCTCTTCACCTTCATTCCCCCTCCCCTCCAATACCTACGACTCCTATCTATATATAGGCTTCCACCATTACAATGCTTGTCCACTTACTAACAACTTCCTAACCGATATTTGGACAAGTGACCCAATATCTAACTAACTTGGTACAAAATTGACCAAAAACCCGCATTCTACGATATAAAAGGCTCAACATTACATAATATGTGGTCCAAATGACCCAAAACCCACATTCTGCGGTACAATTGACCCAAAATACATAACTAATCTTCCGCTCATCGCCATTCGCATCATCTTCTCACCATTCATGCCATCTTCTCACCTTGTCGCAACATCAGAGATGCTGCGATAGCACTCTACCAAACTACCTGCCAACAGCGGTATGTGTGTATGACTGCAATCAAGTGAGGCCAAGGCAAAGCGCACTATCGAGGAATTAACCGCCAAGGCTGCTTCCACACGGTAGGATATGGATGACCTCGAAACACACATCAAGGGAGAATGGGCTGAGAAGGCACACGGAATTGAAGGCCTAAAAAAGGACCACAATTTCCTTATTACAGAGAAGGCTCGTATGTGGGATGACAATGTCCACATTGACCGAGCGATCACAACAGCTTATCAACACGTGTCGGAGCCCAATGAAGAGGTGGATGTGCTCCACCGAGTGCAGTGACTGGGGACTGCCATTATCCAGTTGCGCCAGGAAAATCAGGCGTTGAAGGCCCAGATGAATCTGGGTACGCCTCAGGCTGAAGTTGATGAACGAAGAAGGGCAATTGAGGACGTTGCCGCTCAGATGGAGGAGCTGGAGACGCAGGAAACTAGGCTCACGACCGACACTATACAATTCTGGGGTCGCATTTTTCACGATGAGCAGGTCGAACAGCTAACTAAGTATCAGTAGGAAGTAGAGGGATAGTTGGCCACACTGAAGGAGGCAATGTGCACTATGCCACCACTGGAGCAAGTTGCTAAGTCTCAGGAGCTAAAATATTTGCAACACCGTGTCGCCAAGGCGGACGAGAGACAGGAGATGCGCGCGGCACAGTTAGAGGAGTTCCAGGACAACAGCTGCAAATTCATGATGCAAGCTAGTGAAGCTCTGCAGGCAGTATAGACATGTTGATAGTAGGTAGCGGTAAAGCTTACAGATCACCCATCTGCTGAAGACGTGGTCGACAGTCAATCAGCAGTTACGAAATCCAAGGAGGTGGTGTGGATCGTTGAATAACCGTATGAGGACTTCAAAGTCAAAATGACCGAGTACACTGTATCCAGTTAACATGGCTCGAGGGTGAGCCACAAGATTGTGTTGGGGGCTTGTTGGCAGTAGGTTTGGTAAGAAGGTATCGCAGCATCTCCGATGCTGCGACAAGGCAGAAGATGGCGCGAAAGGCAACGGCGGAAGATGATTTTGTGCATGTATGGGTCAATTGTACCACGGATTGCAGGTTTTGGGTCATTTGGACCACATAGTATGTAATGATGAGTCAATCATATCGCAGAACGCGGGTTTTTGGTCGTTTTTGGACTAGGTCAATTAGAGAGTGGGTCATTTGTCCATAATGTTAGTTAGGAAGTCGTTAGCAAGTGGAAAAGAATTGTAAGGCGGAAGCCTATATATAGATAAGAGTTGTAAGTGTTAAAAAACACAACTTGCTGAAGAATAAGAGAAAGCTATGATGTTGGTTATATGATTTTTGGTATGTTTTAATGTCAAGAATCATTACGGAGATCTAGTTTTTGCAGAGACATTGTATCTAGGTTAACAATGATAATATGATGAAGCTATTTTGGTACAATCTCTGTGTTCAATCTATTCGGTTCTGGTAATGCAATGATGCACTATACAATTAATGTCATGTTTCTCTGATGCGATATTTGCTTTTGCAATGATGAATGTTTGGGTTGAATGTTTCTTTAATACTATGTTCAATGCTTAAAGATATTTGTTCCGGTTATGCACTAAGTTTAAGTATTCTGGCCACAACCATCCTCCTTCATTCGGTGGAAACATGGTTCCGTCTGCCCTTCCTGGATGCCTCGGGTGAGACCTCATCTGCTCTGTAGGTGTTGCTGGACGGGATAAAACCTGTCCGGGCTGGTGCCCAGGGAGACTGCGGTATGCGTCGACAATGAGTAGGAACCCCTGTCGACTAGGTTCGAGCCAACATTTACATCACTGGAGTTCCAATGCGCCCTCATGCACAAATTTGGGGATCCTACACAATCAGTTCCATGAATTGGGATCTTTGTCCCCTTGATTGCTCAATTAACTGACTGCAGCTCCTAGTTTGACTGCTACTGAGTATATGAGAACCCTCTTTGACCATTGACAGTTAGTTATGTGCCCCTTTGGATTCTCCTCCCGTATTTTGGTTCCCACATGATTCAGTTATGCTCAGTTCTACCTCAGTTAACTGATTATTCATCATCGGTGACCACTGGACCTTATTGGGAGATGGTTCCAATGCAAACTAAGCCTACACTTGAGGTGAATTCAAATCCTACCTGGAGTATCGAATTGATTTTATTGTAACAATTTTTTATTGCGAGCTTACATCTGATTAGTGTATCAACAACAGTTTTTCATGTGTGTTTCAGTTTTATGAGTGAATTGATCCATTTCTTTGTCTAATTCTTCTCAATAATAACAGTGTAAAATTGTCAGGTTTGTTCAAGCTCGGTGATCTACCCCTATGGAATTTCACATGGTATCAGAGCTCGTGAGATATTTTGAGTGCAGTAGTTACAGCAGTAGCAGCAATTGCAATAGTAGCAACAGTTCCAACAATAGATTGAGCAGTTTCTTTCAGTAGAGCAGCGGAAGCCTCTGGATTTTCACAACAAATCCTAGTGCCATTGCATTGAATTCATTGGAGAAATACTTTGAGGTCTAGCTACTGGTGTGAAGGATCCAGATAAAAGTTCCTACTGTCCTAAAGCAGTGTTCAATAGATTAAGTAACAATCCTCCATATATTTCTGCATTATTTTGCAGGTATTCTACAACAACTTCCCTGAATCTGAAAGCAATTCTTCCTCTCTCTCCATTCAACTATGATGACTAGAAACTAAAGATGATAGCATATTTGAAGAGACAAGGTCTTTTTGATATGTGTATTGGTGTTATGAGAGATTTTTATTCCTATGAAGAAGAGAATTATTAGCTAAATGAATGTGATAAATACTTTGGAGCAATGTGTATTGCTATGTCTCCTAGTATGCGATACCTCATGGAACCTGTTGAATATCCAAGTGATCTATGGGACCAACTAGAAAAAGAATATGGAAAGAATAATGAAGAGATTGATGCAAATTATTTGGAGACCAAGCCCAATGATACCTCCTTAAGTGTTATCTCTAATCATGTCTCGGGCCTCAATCATCTCTCATGATGAAGTTGTTCAAGATGAAGAAGAAGCTGCAGATTAAACATAGAAAGTTCATGTTGAAGAAATTCCTTCCTCTGTTGCTCTAGAAGTTGAATACAGTTTCGAATTGTCCCCTTCCCATGTAGTTGATGTAGCTGAAAGTGATACAACTAATGACAACGATCCTTTTGTAGAGATTATCCATTCCTCACTCATGTTATCAATGTCTTCTATTTTGAATTCTAAGCAAGATATGTCAGTTACTAGTCCAGAAGTTGAAGAGAGTTTCGAATGCTCTACTTCCCATGAGTCTGTCAGTGTGCAGAATGATGATCTATTGAATGTTTTGGAGGTTAAATCAGAGTTTGGAGGTGATGCATTCGCCCTCCTTGATCACATGCTTCCTACGAACTTATATTTGATCATTGGCACATGCTCTCAAAGTTTCTCTGAAGACGGAGAACACTACCATTCGCTTGGGCTCAAGTATCAGACACATTTTGGTGATTTTTCGTTTTGATCTCACCCCTACTAGTTCAAAGGAGATCACAAGAAACCATTTACCAATTATTGGAGCTGATTTAACTTCCACTAATCAGAAGTTCAAGTTTCAAGAGCAATTAGATATGATTGGAGATGATCCTACATGAGTTGGTTCGAATTACAGGTTCCAAGATGATCTTCATATTTTTGGATTTGTTCTCACCATGTTTGGTCTGAAGATAAAGTTCAGAAAGCCTCCAAATTCGCTTGCATCCACTGAAGGAGCATTCAAGCACATGTTTTTGGAGCATGATCCACTTCTTTCCAAGAGGAAGATACCACCAGGAATTGAATCAAGCATCACACCCACTTGAATCTTGAGCAACAATTTTTGGTTTGTTTCATTCTATCTTGAGGATGTTTTTTCAAATTGGGGTTTCCTTCTTTCCTCATTTTTTTTAGATTTTTGTATGGGGTGACCTTTTGGTCTCAGTAAACAGGGCCCTAATTTTCATTTATTTTTTCTCATAGTTCGGCTTAAGGTGGGGTGTTGGAATATTCTCACCATATTATTTTGGTCTTGCATGCATCCATGCATTCCATGCAGCACTCCATGCATCCATGCATTGGCAGTTAATGTGCCCTCATGCACAGATTTAGGATATTACACAGTCAGTTCCATGATTTGGGGAGCCTTGTCCCCTTGATTACTCAGTTAACTGACTGCAGGTCCTAGTTTGACTGCTACTGAGTATAGGAACGCCCTCTTTGACCACTAAAAATTATTTATGCGCCCATTTGAAGTCTCCTCCCCTATTTTGGTGCCCACATGATTTAGTTATGCTCAGTTCTAACTCAGTTAACTGATTATTCATCATGGGTGGCCACTGAACATTATCGAGAGATGGTTCCAATACAAACTAAACCTATAATTGAGGTGAATTCGAATCCTCCCTGGAGTATCGAAATCATTCTATTATAACACTTTTTGATTTCTAGCTTATAGCTGATTAATGTATCAACAACATTTTTTCATGTGTGTATGAGTTTTATGAGTGAATTGATCCATGTCTTTGTCTAATTCTTCTTAGTAATAACAGTGTGAAATTGTGAGGTTTGTTCAAGCTCAGTGATCTACTCTTATGGAATTTCACAAATCCAAGGTTGCCTTCAATGCATTTTTTACTTCATTACAAGTTTGACTTTAATGTTGACTTCAATCCATCGTTGACTTTTATGAAAAGGTTGACTTCAATCCAAGGTTGAATTCAATCAAAGTATGACTTCAATCCATGGTTGACTTTAATCCAAGGGTGAATTTAATCCATAGTTTACTTTTAAGCAAGGTTGAATTCAATCCATAATTGACTTTTAAGCAAGGTTAACTTCAATCCAAGGTTGGCTTCAATCCGTGGTTGACTTCAAACCATAGTTGACTTCAACCCATAGTTCAATTTTAAGCAAGGTTGACTTCAATCCAAGATTGAATTTAATCCATATTTGACTTCAATCCAAGGTTGAATTCAATCCAAGGTCGACTTCGATCCAAGGTCAACTTCGATCCATGGTCGACTTCGATCCAAAGTCGAATTCAATCGAAGGTTTCTTTCAATCCATTGTTGAATTCAATATAAGGTTGGCTTCAATCCAAGGTTAAATTCAATCCAAGGTTGACTTCAATCCATGGTCACCTTCAATCCAAGGTTGACTTCAATTCATGGTCGACTTCAATCAAGGGTTGAATTCAAGGTTAATTTCAAAGTTGACTTTAATCCAAGGTTGACTTCAAGCATGACTTCAATATAAGATCGAAATCAATCCAAGTTTGACTTCATTCCATGGTTGACTTCAATCCAAGGTTGACTTCAATGAATGGTTGGCTTCAATCCAATGTTGGCTTCAATCCAAGGTTGAATTCAAGCCAAGGTTTACGTGAATCCAAGGTTAAATTCAATCCATAGTTGAATTTTAAGCAATGTTGACTTCAATCTAGGGTTGACTTCAATCAAAGGATGATTTCAATTCATGTTTGACTTTAATGCAAAGGTGAATTCAATCCATATTTGAATTTTAATCACGGTTGACTTCAATCCATAATTGACTTTTAAGGAAGGTTGACTTCAATCCAAGGTTGGATTCAATCCATGGTTTCCTTCAATCCATAGTTGACTATTAAGCAAGGATGACTTCAATCCAAGGTTGAATTCAATCCATAGTTGAATTTAATTCATAGTTGACTTCAATCCAAGGTTGACTTTAATTTGTATTTGAATTCAATCCATAGTTGACTTTTAAACAAGGTTGAATTCAATCCAAGGGTGACTTCAATCCAAAGTTGACTTCAATCCAAGGTTGACCTCAATCCAAGGTCGGCTTCAATCCATGGTTGAATTCAATCAAAGGTTGATTTTAATCCAAGGTTTCTTTCAATCCATTGTTGACTTCAAGGTTGACTTCAATCCATCATTGACTTCAATCGAAGGTTGACTTTGGCATGCTAAGGTTGACTTTAATATATGGTTGAATTCAATCCAAGGTTGACTTTAATCCAATGTTCTCCTCAATCTATGGTTGAATTCAATCCAAGGTTGACTTCAATACATGGTTGACATTAATCCAAAGTTAAATTCAATCCAAGGTTGACTTCAATCCATGGTCGCCTTCAAGCCAATGTTGACTTCAATCCATGGTTTCTTGCAAGCCAACGTTGACTTCAATCCAAGGTTGACCTCAATTTTGACTTCAATCCAAGGTTGAATTCAATCTAAGGTTGACTTCAAGGCTAACTTCAATCCAAGGTTGTCTTCAATCCATTGTTGACTTCAATCCAAAGGTTTTTTTATAAATAAGAGAATCGAAAATCGGGATGGGGTTGGTACTCAGGTGACATGGAGTCTAAGAGTACAATACCGTCCACTACCACTATACCCTTAGGTGCACCCACACAACCCGCAAGCATGAGACATGGGTAAGCTGGGGTGATTTGAACTTGTGACCTCTATTTACAACATTTCCTTCATATTAAGTGAATCATCAGTTGACCTACACCCCTACATGTGACTTCAATCCATTAATACTATTAACATTAATGACTTCAATCCATGGTTGACTTCAGTCCATAGTTGACTTCAATCCAAGGTTGAATTTGAACCATGGTTGAATTCAATGTGGAACCACATTTTCAAAAGTGGTTGATTGAATTTGAACCATCGTTGACTTCAATCCATTGTTGACTTTTAAACAAGGTTGGCTTCAATCCATAGTTGACTTTTAGGAAAAGTTGAGTTCAATCCATGGTTGACTTTGGCTTGCGATGGTTGACATCAATACATGGTTGACTTTAATCTAAGGTTGACTTCAATCCAATGTTGAATTCTGTTGGAAACATAATCCAAGAGGCATGTTTGTAGATGAATCCCGATACCCATATGATATGTATAAGTAAATGATTTTGCAATTAAATGAAGCAATTCGGGAGTTATCCACTCAACAGTGGTATCAGAGCTTGGCTACCTGCCATAACTCATGTTGTTCTGAGAATTAGCATTCTGCCAGTTTGATTTTCTACCCTTTGCGCCCCTCCTCAGATTCTCAAGCCTGCCTTCTGCAAGATTCTTCTCATGTTGTTCTGAGAATTAGCATTCTGCCAGTTTGATTTTCTACCCTTTGCGCCCCTCCTCAGATTCTCAAGCCTGCCTTCTGCAAGATTCTTCTGCCTGCTCTCCTCAGTCCCACTTTGCCTACCCTCTACATAGTTAACGCTTTTTGGCTCCTGGCACTATTCCTCCTATCCTCTACACGCTTTGGTGGTCCATCACTGCACTGAAAACTCAATTCTTCCAACGCCTCCTTGATTCCATAAATACTACTAGTGTTGGAATATCATTACTTGAGAGCCCGTATACTACCAAATTTTTAGAGTTGAGGTGTGAAGAAAACCATAACCACACATAGTGGAAACCCTAATTTTCTATTGCGTGAAGCTTTCTCTTGTGGTGTAAAGAAGTGATGATGCTGCGACCTCTGCATTTGTGAAGCTACGACTCCCTCCAGATTGAAGTAACGAGCCAATTCCACATTGTAGGAGTTGTGATCCTCCACGACGAAAAGAGTCACGACCTCCAGTGTTGCATTCTCTCCATTGTGCGTGAGCTGAGTTTGCATTCACTTGTGAAGCTGCGACATCAAACTTCTGAGTTGCGATCTTACCTCGTGAAGGTTGAGACTGTTAAAAGGCGTGAGACTATCTCTACATTTTCTGGGCTATTGCGTTGAAGGTTGAACTATAACTACGTGCTTGTTTTGTTGGAGGAGAGTCCTAACTATGACTCCATCTCCACGATTTCTCTGTTATGGTTGATCACTCCAAGTGCAACTATGTTAATACTGCAACCTATCTCAAAATTGAAACTCGACCTCTGTTTCATACTACGTAAGCAACCTTTTTGGAGAGCTACGCCCACTCATAATTGTGAGTTGGGATCTCAACAAACTAATGGTTCTTGTCTCTAGAGTGTGTGCATCCCATCGTGGATTTGCACTGCGTTGGCGACCTTGAAGAAACACCTTGAAGGTGTCTGGAACTTATAGCTGCAATCCTCCTTGGAGCTGAGACCTTAGTCATTAAAGGATCCTGACCTCCTCCACAACTAAGATTTTTTTTTGCACAAGAGAGGTATCATATTGTTGTATTAATTTATTAAAGTTTGTCCATATATTAATTTATCTCCAAATCAAATCTCCGATGAAGATTTGAGGTGGAGATAAGGGTGAATGTAACTTTCTATGCGTAGCAATGTAATATCACTGAGTTGTAGAATCAAATGAAAGAACACTGCAAAATTGACAATAATGCAAAATTAAATGTAATAGTGTTGTAGAATTAATTTGATAGTGCTACAAAATTTGTAAGAAGCATTTTTTTGTAAATAAGGGAGTGGGAATTTAGACCTGCACCTTCCCATCATTTCTTCCAATATTTTGTTTAAAGTTGTAGGTTCAAGTTGCAGAAGATGCACTCACTGGCATCAATATTTGGTGTAGTCCTTACTATAAGGGACACCTATCCAGAATGGTCGAGGAAGATTAAAGCCACATTCATCTACAATGACTTGTGGGATGGCATATGTGAAGGAAAAACCATTCACACAGATGAAGGCGCAATATTGAGAATTGATCCAAAACCTCCAACATCAAAGAAAGAATTTGTTGTCTCGTAAACCAAAGACAAGAAATATTTAGCAATGATCACTGCCATAATCAATAAAGAGGTGAGCCAACACATATTGCTTACAACATCCAATTTTGAAGCATTAAAGACATTAAAATACTTGTATGACTCACATTCTGAAATGTAAATGATTCAGTTAATGTTAAAATTGTTCAGTTTGGAAGTAAAGAATAATGATCCTATGCTAGTTGATCTAAGATCAAAGAAATCATGCACATGATTCAATCCTCTGACATGAAAACATACCTTCCACTTGCACCATTTTTCAAGTCCCTCTATCCTACTCACTCCAACTATCTTGAGTCTCTTCAAGTAAGTGACAAGTTCAAAGATCTCACCTTTGACACCCTGGTGGAGAATATTGCAGAAAGAGAGAGAAAACCTTTGGAAAGAAGACAAGTGAGCATCTTGGAGAATCTCTTTACTTTGCTTAGAAAGCAAAGAACTAGTCCAAAGACCCTTCCAAGGGAGAAATCAGCGAGAGTGGACGAGGAAGAAGAAATTTTAGAGGCAGGGTGGGAAGAAACAACTCATGCAAAAGATCAAATATGAAGTGCAAGCGTTGTGGGAAGATTGGACATGAAGCAGATCAGTGGTGGGCTCCTTGGGACTCCATAAAAGGAAGACATAACCATAACAAAGAAGACAAAAATAAGATCCAAGAGCTTGGCAAAGCCCCTGATTCTGCTCATTGTATTGTTGCACATTGTAACCTTGGAATTAATGAAATAACTTATCTTTCATCTTACAAACATTGATGGTTGCTTGATACTGGTGTAACACCCCACATGACTTTTAAGAAAGGTTGTTTTGAATAACTGAATGACATTTAGATGCCATAGTGTACTTTGTAGACAAATCTAGCCTCAAACCAAGGGGAATTGGCTCAATCAGGCTCAAGATGCCTGGATTCCCTGACTTTGTGTTGAAGAATATTCTCTATCTTCCAGAATTGCAAAGAAGCTTGTTGTCCTTATTTCAGATTCAATAGCAAGGCCATTCCATCCACATGTTCGATGGAATTGTAGAGATAAGGAAGTCCTCTAACAACAAGGCCATCTTGATCGGATATGAAGATGGAAAGTTTTTGAATTTGAGGGGCTCTTCAACAAGAGTTTAAAACTTTGCCTACCTCTCTCAGCATGAAGAAGGTAATATGTCATCCAATTTGTTATGGCATGCTAGATTTGTTCATTTGAATTATAATAGTCTTCGTTTGTTAAGAAATAATGGTGTAATGTACCAGATCTTCTCAATGGCACATTAACTCAAAATATATACAATTAAATCACACAGTAGATTACTAAGACTCAAAACTATAGCTAGTTTGGCAAATAATACAACAAGAAAAATTCAAACTGCTACATACTCTTTCAAAATTATTAACATGAATGGGTTAGGACCTGATAAGGTTGTGGATCATATGGAAAGCAGGACAATATATTGATAGTGGCACTTTTATGGGTATGTCACGCCCGGGTAGACCCCTTGGGCTAAACCCAAGGGTACAAGGCAATGGTCCACGAGACTTCTGTGGAAACCCAAGGCTTTTGGTGCTCATTGAATATAATCAGACCTGGATTAGGCTAAGTGGCTCATATCAGACATGTCACAACATAATTACAGATATTTGGTAGAAATAAGATCAGATTTGGAGGTCAAATTAGCAAGGGCGCTACCTTGGACTACACACCTAGTCTACTTCTAGAAGACTCCAAAACCAAAAAAGGGTATCCAATTGCAGGTTTAAAACTGAGGAAGGATAAATCAGAACCTTAAATACCTCTATCAACTTACAGACTGAGAAGAGGATTTATAGATATCAACTTATTACAAAATCTGTAAGACTGGTTAAATTTAACATGCAAAGGAGCAAGCATTGAAACATAACTTTTCAAATAGCCTTAGTGGCTCACAAATTTGACTCCATAACTGATCTATGAGATCAAGGGAATGTAAATAGACAAAAACAAGATTATTTTAGCAGCAATGAAGAGTATATTGTAATTAAAGCAACAAAAAGTCTTCAATCATTAGGATTTTACAATTATAAGCAAGAAATGAAAGATAAGAGAAAAGGGAGGTCTGTCACCAATGGATCAAATCCTAGAGCAGTATTTAATCACATCATAGCTCTATGGCAACACATATGCATCTTCTACAACTCTCTATGGCGTAATGACTCAATTTGTCATTCTCTTCAGACCAAATCACAACAATTCATGAATGTTGAAGCATCAAATATCTACACTATTCTGGGGGATCGAGTTCTTCATGAAGAGTGATGGATCACATCTGTACTTCGAACTCTAATGGATACTCTGGCACTAAGATATTGAGTGGAATATGTTTTCTATGGGGCACATCTCCCAAGCCTCTGAGAAGCTAGTTCTCAAGACAAACAATTAGACTAACAAAAGATGTGAAAGTGGTGCACCCTCCTTATTTTATAAGCTCAATGATGAATTATATGAATTGAATGTGGTCACCTCCCTTGCTCACGTGCCCTCCTTGACTGGATTTAGCATGTTTTCTTTTACCTTCTTTTACCCTTACTTTGTTTCCTTTCCACTTTGGATTGCTTTCTTGCTTTTGGCAACATCTTTCTTTTCCTAGATTTCCTCTTCTTTTCCTAGATTTTCTTTGTTTTTCCTGTGCTTTTTCCTACTTTTCTGCTCCTTCATGCTTTGCGGACTTTCTTTCTTTTCCTTCCTGCTTTGTGGACTTTCTTTCTTTTCCTTCTTGCTTTCTGCTTTTCAAAACTTGTTGCTTTTTTGTTTCTATTGTATTGCTTTCTATCTTTTGCTAGCTTTGTGTATTTTTTTGGATTTTCTCATAGTTGCAATTTGAGGTGAAAAATAATTAGGCCAACTTGACCTCATGCACCATCCTTATCCACCTAGCACATGCCTCCAGGGGTTGATTAAGTGGTAGAATGATAATGGGGACCTCATGGAGGGGGCATTACAAATGGTGTATTTGGTTTTCCCACCATTCCTAAACAAAAGAACAAATGTGATGCATGCATACTAGGAAAACATAGTAAGCAACCATTCCAAAAGTATAAATTCAGAGCATGTAGAAATTTAGAGTTGGTTCACTCTGACTTATGTGGTCCCCTTCCAATTCCTTTTGCAAATGGTTGGGTATACTAGAATGTGTTGGGTATACTTGTTGAAGACAAATTCTGGAGCATTTCAAACATTCAAGAACTTTCATGAATGGATAGAAAATCAAGCGCAAGCTCATATTGGTACATTCTATTTTGATAATGGTAAAGAATAAACATCTATTGCTTTTAAAGACTATATTTGTAAACATGGGATTACACATCAAACTTCAATTCCCTACAATCCTAAAAAAAAAGGTAGCAAAAAAGATGAATAGAACCTTAATGAATATGGCATGCTCAATGATGTTTTTCAAGAATGTGAAACTGATGTTTTTGGGTGATGCAATATTATGTGCAACATATTTAAGAAATAGAATCCCATCTCACACCCTTGAAGACAAGACTCCATATGAAATTTGGTTTGGCCACCTTTCTTCAGTTAGGCATATCAGGGTTTTTGGTTCCACCTGCTATGCCTTGATACCAAAGGAGAAAAAAAACAAGCTTGGTGCTAGAAGTAGAAGATCCATTTTCTTGGGGTACTCAGAAACCTCCAAAGATGTCATTTTTCTTGAAACTAATAAAAATGACCAATCTATTGAAAGGCAGCTTGATTGTCTGGAGAATTTTTCCCATGTAAATAAATATTATGAATTTGATAATGAAATTCCACAACTTGAAGGGGGGATCCCTATCTTGGATCATTCTATGGAAATTCCTTTTGAAGCACCAACACCCCATCATGAAGAAAATCATGAAGAATAAGTTCATGCCATTTCTCCTGAATATGAGACTCAACTGGATGATGTGATTGAGAGGATTGGAAGATTAAACCTTGAAGAGAATGAAGCACCACTAGTTGATCAACCAAGGCCATCAAGAAAGATCTTGAGATGGGCCACAAAGACACTTGAAAGTGTCCATCTAGATGAAGTTGGAAAGACGGGAACAAGAAGCTCAACCATACAAGAAGATAGAGGAGATATAGATAACTCAAGTGATGACATGGATGTCTCATTTGATTATGAATTGAATTTACCTGCTAACTTTGAACCAACTTCCTTTGAAGAGGGTGTTATTCATGATGAGTGGAAAGAAGCCATGCAGAATGAGTATGATGCACTCATGAAGAATGGAACATGGAAGCTGGTTGACCCTCCAGTCAGAACCAAACCAATTGGCATCAAGTGGGTATACAAGAACAAATACAAATCAGATGGCTCACTTGAAAAGCACGAAGCAAGGATCATGGAGAAAGGCTATGCACAGAAAGAAGGAATTGACTATGAAGAAACATTCTTCCGCACAGCAAAATGGGCTACCATCCGCACCTTACTCTCTTTGGCTACACAAAATGGATGGAAAGTCCACCAAATGGATGTAAAAACAACTTTCTTGAATGGAGACTTGAAATTGAACATCTTCATGTCCAAACCATAAGGATTTGTTGTGAAGGGACAATAACACAAGGTATGCAAAGTTTTCAAGTCCTTGTATGACATGAAACAAGCACCTCGAGCATGGTATGAAAAGCTAACCGAGCATCTTCTAAAGATAAATTTCAAATATTATAATCTTGATGACACAACATTGTTTGTAAAGAAATTTGGAAGATCTGTTGTGTTTCGTGTGGTGTATGTAGATAACCTTTTGATGACAGGGAACAATGAAATATATATAGCATCCATAAAGAAAGATGAAGAAAGGCTTTAAAATGACTAATCTAGGACATCTTCATTACTACTTAGGAATTGAAGTGACTCAACATCCTAAGTACATATTCATCTCTTAGAATAAGTATGTTGGAGAATTGATGAATAGATTTTACATGATAGAATGCAACCCTCTCTCAACTCTAATGGAAAAAAAGTTGAAGCTCGCAACAAGTGAAGGAAAAGAACTTGAGGATGCGACCAAGTATCGACAGCTTGTAGGAATCCTTACCTACCTTACCACCACCAGACTAGATATTTCTTATGTAGTTCACATCCTTTAAAGGTTCACGCATAAACCTTGTGAAGGACACTAATCTGCTGCAAAAAGAGTTCTAAGATACTTGAAAGGAAATCAAGACTTTGGACTCAAGTACTCTAAGGTGGAGGACTTCAAACTCATTGGGTACTTTGATACAGACTTCGATGGTGACAAAGAGACAAGAGTGTCCACTTCTGGATACGTAATGAGTCTTGGATCAGCAATTGTCTCCTAGAGATCACACAAAAAGTCAATTCCAGTAGGCTCGACAATAAAAGTAGAATATGTGGTTGCTGCAGAAGCAACGAAAGAGATTGTGTGGCTAAGGAAGATACTTGAAGATTTACAGGAGAAGTAAGAGAATTCCACTCCCTTATTAATCGACAACACTTCTACAATCAAATGGGCCAAGAATCCGAGATTCCATGATCGAACCAAGCACATCAACACAAAGTACCATTTGGTTCGAGATCATGTAGAGGCCAAGACAGTCCATTTACGACATTGTTCCACGAATGAGCAAATTGCAGACATCTTCACCAAATCACTTGGATGAGAAAAGTTTGAAAAATTTAGAACCATGCTTGGACTCACAAAAACCCCTTTGGATTAAGAGGAGGAATGTTGGAAACCTAATCCTCAGGATTATGGTTCCACGTATTTTGTAAATATTCTAAATAAAAAATAAGAAGACAACCAGACTTCGTAGGAATCCAAGAGGCATGTTGGTAGGTGAATCCCAACATCCATATGATATGTATAAATAAATTCTTTTGTAAGTGAATGAAGCAATTCGGGAGTTATCCACTCAACAAATTCAATCCAAGGTTGACTTTGGCTTGACATGGTTGACTTCAATCAATGGTTCAATGTAAGGTTGACTTCAATCCTAGGTTGAAATAATATGATTGATTTTAGTAACATTCAACATATTGTTGAGTTTAGTAACATTCAACAATAAATATATTAATTAATATTATTAAATAATATTAATGTTAATATTACCATTGGTTAAGAACCACAACCTGGGCATCTAAGTCGTCAAAGTCACCCATGGATCGCACCTGGCTTAGGCTACACCAACCCTTATGATGGCTGGATTTTTTGGTGTCTCCTAGCAACTAGCTCACCCCTAAGGGGAATTGAACTTGAACCACCCTGCTCACAAACCCACACCTTAACTGAATGAGCTAGCGAGAATTGACTCATTAATTTGAATGCTAATATTTCATATCATTAACGTTAAGGTTGGTATTATTGTTAATAATAATGTTGACATTTATATTATGATTAATGTTAAGATGTTTAATGATATTAATGTTATAAGTCATAATATTAATATTAATAATGTTAATATAAACGTTAACATTATGCCATATAATTACATTTAAATAATAATAATATTTGAATATTATGTTGAAGTGTAAATATTAATAAAAAACCAAATACCTCCCTCATTTATAAAACTATAAAACTATAAAAAATTTATAATTTTTGCTTCATTACCATGCCAATAATATATATTATCATTTATAATATATAAGATTTTTGCACCATTGAAACACGTGAAAGAGAATCAAGGTATGGCCAACAATACAATCATTCCTCCCAACAACCCAACCTGTAACCAATACACCTTGTATTAAAATATATATATCTATTGACATAATTATATTATATAAAATTTTCAATTATCTAAAACTTAACAAAATATTATCAAAATACAACTAATATTTTCTGTTTTAACAATTTATTTTCTTAACGAATCAAAGTGGGATACTTTAAAAGTGAGGGTCAGACTTGGACAAGTAACCTATGTAAATAAACACGACCTGTGAAAAGCACTTGCAACAATTAAAGGACCAAAATACCTATATGTTACCCATATAAAATAATAATAACCAAATTCAATTATCATTATATTACTTTTACAAAGAGATTACTAAGAAACACAATTATACTTGACATATAACATATATGGGATGATTACTAAACTCAATTTGCTATTTGTAGTATATTAGAAAGCATTGTTAATTTAATAGCCCATCAGGAATTGACAGCGTGGCAATTGAAGCGAATCTCGCCCTCAGTCCCAGTGAGCACACCGATGTCACCCATCCTGATCATGGCGGCGCCGAATCTGCAACTCCACAGCAATGGATCCAGGGAATTCTGGGTCACCATGTTGACTGTTGCAGGATCTGTGAGCAGTGTCTGGTCAGAAGTAAAGAGGCCTCTGTTGGCTTTAACTTCTTTGTAGTAACCATTATCCAGAATTGTTGGGGTCACGCTGTCCATGGGCACCAATGTGTTTGGATCAGGGTTTCCTTGAGGACATTTCTGCTTCAGGATATTTGCATATGTACTGTCCAGACTGGGGTCTTGAGCATTGGCTGTGCTAAAGTTGTACAGCCGATTTGTGAATGAGGGACAATGTGAACGGCCCACTGTGTGAGCTCCTGTTTGCATAAGAATGAATCATGGATTGCATTTTTTAATATTGTTGTTAGGAAGAATCAAATACCATTAAAACATTAATTCGAAATTGCTGAAAGAATCACCTGAAAGAGTGACCATCTCTTCTTGCGTTAGACCTTTCACTGCAAATCTTTGAGTTACTTGACTCAGATTGAATGAAGGAGGAACCAGGTTGCCTGCAACATCTGAAGCCATTGAAACTTGTCCGTCTCTTCTCCCAGCGCTAACTTCCCAAGGGATCCAACCAGCCTTCACCATGTTCATATATTTATCAAAGCCAAAATAATTAGTATTCTAAATCTAAATTATGAGGAAGCATTGATGAATTGAGCAATAAGATCACAGCTAGCTTAGTGTGTAATAGATAGATTACCAATATTGCACTATCACGAGCTGCAAAGGCAATGATGTCTGCGCAGGAAACGACTCCCTTACAAACTGCTTCTATGTTCTTCTTTGCTTCATCTATAACTTCGTAGCCTTTGAGGCTGTTAATGTTTCCAGCTGCATCTTTTTCTGCTTTGTTTCCTGGCGTTGAGTCTAAGAGAATAGACCCATCGCACCCCTGAAACAAAATGTATGTCAGCCATGTGTGGAATCAAACTAGTCTACAGTCCAGGTGAAGGATATATGTATCCTACCCTGAATTTAAGCGCTGAGATCCTTGGTAGGAAGGGTTTTTTTCATTTTTTCAGATACTTAGGTCAAAATGGATAAGGCAGCTAGCTGGGCATTTAGAGATAATAATAAGTACTCGGCTTCTCTGCAATTTAAGACATAAAAATATTCCCAGTCTTTTAATAATAATAATGAAAGAGCTATACATGACATAAAAATATTCACAGTCTATTAATAATAATAATGAAATAGCTATACATGATATCTGATATCTGTAAGGGAGGCTAGATGTAGGGAAGGTTACTGGTTATACTTTCTTAATTCCTGAGGATTAGGTATTTAGAACTTAAGCACCATGTTAAAAAGTTAAAAATTAAAACAATTTTGATTTTTATTATATTACTTAATTTTTATAAAACAAGTTTATGAATTATGATTTTTTTTTAAAATTAGCATAATCATTTTGTAATCCATATATTTTGGATAGGCCTGTCAAGATAGAAAGTACTGAGATTTTTCATTTCTTCCAACAATCCAATTGCATGGCTGCATTTGCATTTGTCCTTCCAGTTTTGCAGCATTTGCATAGCTTTGACATTAACAGGTTTATGGAGGGAAAAAAACATGCTACCAAGAAAACTCACATTGATATATTTTGGATAGGCTTGTCAAGATAGAAAGTACTGATATTTTGCAATTGGATTCATTTCTTCCAACAATCCAATTGCATGGCTGCATTTGTATTTGTCCTTCCAGTTTTGCAGCATTTGCATAGTTTTAACATTAGCAGGTTTATGAAGGGAAGAAAACATGCTACCAAAAGCTCACAGCAATGAATTATGGACATGGAAATTAAGCCTATTGATTAGTGACAACTTTAATTTAAAACAATAAATTTTATTAAAATACTAAATGAAATGTCAAAATTCTTTATATGCCAAAGCAATCTCAGTTTTTCATATGTCATCTAACATAGATTTATGAATTAACACAACCAAATTGTGGAAAGTATTGTGCTTTTGCTATTGGCTAATTTTCTTGTAACAATCCAATTGCATAGCTGCATTAGCATTTGCCCTTCCTCTTTTGTCTCAGTTGCACAGTTTGAACATCCATCCCTTTTTAGCATTTTTGCTCATGGAAAATAGAAAACATACCAACAAGAAAACTAACAACAATGAATTAAAATTTAATAGTAATGGAAATTAAGTTTATGGACTAGTACTAAGCTTAATTTAAAAGCCCAAAATTTATTAAAAATGCTAAATCAAATATCAACACTTAAAAAAAAATAACATAGATTAATCTTACCATGAAAGTAATTATAAGCTTAAAGCTTAAAAGAATGCCTGTGATATCAAGATACTTTCTACAATTTGGATGAGCTGGTCTAATCAATTTAATTCTATGTAAACATATATTAAAATTAGATAGTATACAGTTCAATTATATGTAAACATATATTAAAGTTAGATAGTATATAGTTGTAGAAATGTTATGGCTAACTTACAAAAATTAAATGAAAAAATAAAAATAAACAACTTTTGGATAATAAGATATGTAGATTTAATTTTAAATTTAAAAAACCAGCATAGATTGATCATAAATCTGGATCTATCAACACCCAATCTTAATTTATTTGACATATCAATAAAAAAAACTTTCCACTAAAAAGAATAGATTGAGATTTATACTGGTTAAACTAAAAATATACAGTATTAATTACTATCCTTACCCTAACAAAGCAGTCATGGAAATGCATCCTTATAAGCCCAGCTGCTATAAGAGGATTCTGCATAAAAGCCTTAAAGACTGTTAGTTGAATAATGCCTTCAGCTACAATGCAAGTTCTATCATAGAATCCTACTTGAAGCTGAGCTCCAACGCCGCTGTTAGCAGACATCCATATAAAAATTGCTAAGCTGATAATCAAGTTGACTACTAACTTGATTTCCATGTTGTTAATGGATAGACAAGCTACAGTAATGTGATCATCAGCTGATTTAAACTTATATTTGTGGATCAGACATTCAAAAATAGACAAACTACATTCTACACAGTGAAGCTCCAAAAAAACTTAGCACATGTGATCATCAGCTGCTCAAAGCTTATACTTTTCGATCACCCATTCAAGGATAGACAAGCTACAGTAATGTGATCTAAACTTAAACTTATACTTGTGGATCAGCCATTCAAAACATCAAGCAAATAAAGTGGTAGTTTAAAAGATGTTATCTACCATAATGTTAGAAATGAAATGGACGTCGAATTCATTCACAGGTTAATCACAGCTGCGAATATACTGCAAGCTGTTCCCAACATCAAATATAAGCCACTGTACTATTACAGACAAAGATCCGTGAACTCTGGACCTACTCTTCGAGTATTACAACAATGACAGCAAAAGATGGCCAATCAGGGTTTGCCCGCCCTCCATTATTTTATCTACATCAATCTGTTTTTAGGGTCCACACAGTACTTTGTACAGCTAAGAATAGCTAATTTTATTGAGAGTCTGAGACTTCAAAAAGATAGGAACTGTCATTGATCAGTTTATGTATGATGGCCAGACAGTGGATATTAAAGTTAAAAACTTGACCAGCTTGATTGTACCGGCTATGACAGTCACACATTTGATGCGCTTAAAATATCACAATGGAGTGAGGGAAGGAAATATCAACAAATTGATGATAATGAGATGGCCATGACAGTGGATATTAAAGTTAAATACTTGACCAGCTTGATTGTACCGGCTATGACAGTCACACATTTAATGCGCTTAAAATATCACAATGGAGTGACGGAAGGAAATATCAACAAATTGATGATAATGAGATGCCATGACAGTGGATATTAAAGTTAAAAACTTGACCAGCTTGATTGTACCGGCTATGACAGTCACACATTTAATGCGCTTAAAATATCACAATGGAGTGACGGAAGGAAATATCAACAAATTGATGATAATGAGATGGCCATGACAGTGGATATTAAAGTTAAAAACTTGACCAACTTGATTGTACCGGCTATGACAGTCACACATTTGATGCGCTTAAAATATCACAATGGAGTGAGGGAAGGAAATATCAACAAATTGATGATAATGATTAATGTTTATGTTTATTGAGATCAATTTTGCTTTTTACTACTTAAAATATATTTTTATTTTTTTATATATGTTTTTTAAAAGTAAAATAGGACGAATTAAAATTTAGATAAAAAATAAAAATAAAAATTTATAAATAGAAATGGAAATAAACTTTAACATTATAAATAAAAAAAATGTTATATAAATTTTATATACAGTTATAAATGAAAAAAATTAAAGATATATAAATCTTGTATACAACATGTTTAATGAATATATAAATAAAAACAAATTTGTTCTTTTAACATATATGTTTATTCAACCCAAGTGCTTCCATATATCTTTGGGTATACGCACGTAGAGAATCGTTGTGTCATTTTCCATCACAAAATTTGATTGGCATATAGGTACGTTTGAATTGTCTCTGAATAATTAGTGGACAGTGTGTTCCAAGACTGCTGATGTGTTGTTATGTTTGAGTTGTGTTGTTTGATGTAAACATAGATTTATCAAGTTTAGAAAAGATTAAATTTTCTGAAATGAAAATTAATTATAAAATGTTATATTTTAATATTTTTTAATTTATTATTATTATTTTAAAATCAATAGTAATATCTATAATTTAAAAAATTATTATTACATTTTTAATAAATATTATAAAAACATTTATTTTTAAACAAACAAAATATATATATATAAAAAACCAAACTTGTCTAAACAATAAGCAAATTTATCTACAATACATATATATTTATTTATTTTAAAACTTAAATTCATATTATTATCTTCACCATCATTGAACCATCTCTACCTCATAAATCTTTTTACCATTAAAGTTAAGAACTTATAAAAACATATATTTTTAAACAAACAATATATATATTTCTAACCAAACTTTTCTAAATAATGTGCAAACTTATCTACAAAACATATATATATATATAAACTTAAAGTGATATTATTATTTTACCAACTTATCTAATATATATATATATATATATATATATATATATATAAACTTAAAGTAATATTATTATCTTTACCATCATTGAACCATCTTTACCTCATAAATTTTTTTAACATTAAGGTTTATCTTGAGATAGAGTGGAATTTGAGATAAAAACATATATATATATATAAACTTAAAGTAATATTATTATCTTTACCATCATTGAACCATCTTTATCTCATAAATCTTTTTAACATTAAGGTTTATCTTGAGATAAAGGAGTGGAATTTGAGATAAAGGAGTGGAATGTATAATAAAAATAAGAATTTCAACTTAAATGATATTACTTTAAATTTATTTTAGTTTTAAATTTAAAGGATAAATAAAAGTGATTTACAAATTTCATTTATATTGATTTATTTTATTATGATATTCTCTTTTATTTTTATGGTGGTTATTTACAATTACTTGTTATTAATATTATGGTCTATTGTTCAAAGATATTTTTCATTTTTCAAGCAAGGCATTATTAAATCCTTCACAAGAGTTTAATATCTCCACATAAATGGTGCATATTTCATTAAGGTCAGATGATTAAGGCTATCATAAGTAGGTTGGGTGCAAGTGTGAGATAATGCTCTTTGTTTTAAGTTTGTTAGTTCATTGTGATAAGTGGAAGTTTTTCTAAGAAAATGAAATTATAGTTTTCTATTATGGTAGATATTTTTTTACTTTATATTCATATTTTCTTTAGTTTTAATTTATTGGCATTACAATATGTTACAACTCATTTATATTGGATTGTATAGCACACCTAGCTTCTCTTGATTAAAAATGAAAACACTAAATGTCTATGCGTACTCAATCTAAACATAGTAGTTGCAAGCACCTCATGCCTTAATGTGGCCACACCTTTTACATATTAACATCTCTAGGACAACTCAATCTTAACCTCATCCACCTAGGCTTATACCAAAAAGAGCCACATATCATTGATTTAGTAACATCATTGATTTAGTAACATATTGATTGGGCTAACTATGTTTGAAAACTAAAGATGGATTGGATATGGTCACAACTACTCACTAAAACATCCCTATAAGACCAACTTATTTGTAAATATGGCCAGTTTTTATTTGATTATGTATTCTAATTTATTTTCTATGATTTGAAAACTAGTTTGTAATGCTTAGAATTTGTCAAATTCTACTCCATTGATATCGAGAATTAAATGTACAATTTTGGGAAGATTTGGTATTGTATATCACCTAGGTATGTATTTCTAAATGAATTTGTAAAATCATTACTATGTATTTTTTTTTTTCAAAGCGTAATGAAGTATGTTTTATGATTTTTTTTATTTGTATGTATGCATCTACACATTTAGAACTTAGAACTTATTGTTCTACTCACTACGTAACATCCATATGCAACTAAGTGATCATGCCTTACAAATACAACCATCATTAACTAATAAAGTTGAAGAATGGTTCATGATCCTCTCACAAAGGTGGATAATCTATAAGCCACTTTGGCCCCAAAATATCCCAAGTGTGGATCTTGTTAACTAAATCAATATATGATAGCTATGTTAGAAAGTTTTCTCTAGCTACTAATCCCCTTTACCATAGAAGAAAGCAACTCAACTTTCAATGTTGGATGTTAATGTCTTAGCATGGCTCTACACATCTATCACCATGTGTCTAAGTATTAGATTTGATGATGAAGATTAGTGGACAATTGAAAGAGGTTGGACTAATAAAAATATGGGCACAAAAGCATGAATAAAGATGAAGCAAATGAAGGAATAAAATGTGCACACAAAAGTGTATAACATAACAATGTTTGCAAATGTATATGTTAATCCATTACTTAGTAAAGAGAGTGAGAAAAATAATTCTATAGTATTATGAATTTTATCATATATAATTTACATGCAAATACATTTTAGGTGTACAAGAATGTTTATTGGGTTGGTAAAGGTAATCTATTCCATAATTATTAGTGAGTGACTATTTGTCTTGTGCCATGCCATGTGTTGCTATTGGCATGCAAAACTAGTTGGGTATCCATAATAGTCATGTTGGTAATAGGTGTTTCTAGTATGCATGCAACCTGTTAAGTGCATGCACAATCTATTAAGTGTGTGTGTGTGGCATGTTGAGTGTGTGTGAGGTCTTTGGAACATGATTTTCCTACCAGGGAAAATTTTAAGGGCGAAATTTAGCACATGGGCTATTTTTCGATGGTTTTTTTCCAAAAAACGATTCGTCAATTTCCATTTTTTTTTTTAAATTGACTCAGCCAAATTCCAAGGGGATAATTGTTTTTACTCTAAAAATCACCAAAAATTGTCCAAAAACTATAAAAAGTTCTTAAAATTCTAAATATTTAAAAACAAAAAATCACCAAACATTATATGCTTGCAATTGAAGAATTAATGAGATTCACCAAGGTATCTACACTTCAAGAAAATTATTGATCCTTAAATTTTCCTTGGTGCTTATTGTTTTCTGTGTAAGACGATGTTGATATTTCATGGTGCTTCCTTAAACCCTATGGGGACACTGCCCCTTGACTTCTCCCATCAATAGCAACGAGAGTCCACTTGGGACGTTACTCCTTGGACCATGTGATGAGTGCTATGTATCTTGGTGCATGAGGGTTGGCCTAATTGAAGGATGTTGGTGTGGAGGAAACAACATTTTTTATGTAGATGATATTATGAGTTGGACATCAATGATTGTGCTTGAATCATTCAAGTTATCAACATAAATTCATTATTCAAATTAATGTTTATACTACCAATATAACACTAGAAAGAGGATCAAGTACCTCTAAACTAATAAATAAATGTTGATAATACTAGCAATATGACACTAAAATATAAAATAAATCTCCAAACTAACATTGCAAACATTACTTCCTAATCACAATGCCAAACTCAGAGAGGAAAGAGCGTTCACAACTTTACAATAACTCCACATATGTGTGCCTCTAAAGAGGGAGGTCTAGATTAGAGAAATTTTAAGGTCTAAAATGGGCCTCTTAAGGAAAATTATAAAATAATAATGGAAATAATAAAATAATATTAGCATATCTCATCAAATTTTGGAGGAAAAAATAACAAAACTACTTTTTCAACTCGTATTTTCAACTATCTCCCTGTATATTCACTTAAATTTCGAGCAGGAGCACTCGTTGGATGGGGAATTCTAGTATGCATCCAACGAGTACTCACAATACATACTTTTGATGGACCCCGTGTAACACACCCCTTTGCTGAAAACATTTTATGTTTGAAGAAAACATTATCTTAACTTTTATTGTAAAGTTTTATATTTGGACAAGTGTCCAAGGATGACTATAACTGCACAATATTATTATTTAAATAAATAAAATAGGAGACACTCACCCAAGGAGAACTGTTGAAAGAGTGTTTACTGACCCACTAGGAGGAATGGAATTTGTGGTAGAAGGCAATGGACAAGTGGCAACATCATGAATCAAGTAACTCGTTGTTGGTATGGCACAACTCCCTTGAATTGTGGTCATAGTGCCCTGAAAGATGGGACTGGAGCTTGAGGCTCATTTATTGAAAAACTGACCACCAAAAAGACCTAGGCTTCTTTTTAAGAGCCATCGAATTTGGACTGAGGTTCAACACTTTTCTTAACGAGGAAATTTACCTTGTGGTTCTGCTGTATGCACATAAGAGATTTGATGAGGGGGAAAACTAGGTTTTTGATCATGGTGTATGTCTGCCTTGTTTACTGCCGAGTGCAGAGTTTTATTGCTAAGTGCAGAGTTTTACTGTTGAGTGCAGAGATTGAGGTGTATGGCAAGTCTCTATTGATTGCTAGTTATACAACCTAAGTGCCTTGCTTCTACACAGAATCTTCTACCTAGTGGTTCAGTAAACAGGCTCGGGGGTCCAAAGGAGGCAAGTAGTTTGGATGCTTCTTTTGGAGAAGGTTGGGAGCAACATGCCTCCTTGGGTGTTTGTCCACCCTATCTATAGTTGCAGGTTCTACTTGTTATTTCATTCCTAAGTAGTTATAATTTATTTTCTGTAGCTCTTGATTTAGTATTCATTAGTTAAATATTGATAGTTATCATCAAAGCAAATGATTGAATTTCTGATTTGATTATGAATCTGTATATTGTTGAATAAGTATAGGTAATGAATGAATAAATGCCTTCCCTGCATTTTTCCATGTACTATTTTTTGTATCGTACTCTAGTACAGGGAAGGAAGATTAAAATAGATCAATGTTATGTAGTAAGTATAACGAATGAATAGACTAAATCTGTTAGGTTCCCTTTCTCTGTTATATTTTGCAATTTAACAATATCTTATACTCTCAGTCATAGAAGATTATAGTTACATATATGATATGCAGACATTAGAATAGTTTCTCTTTTATAATCAAAGAAATAACATAAATTCAAACAATTCTAGGTTTTTGCATAAACTTAGGTTTTACTTACAGGTTAAACTATTTCCTTACAGCAAATTACTAAATATACAGGATCTTATCATCCTTTCCTTTTATACTTTTAGTATTCAAACTTCACTTAGTATTGCATCGGTATTTAAATAGTTGTAAAACAAACATAGTAATACTCATATTATTCAGACATTCTATTATTTCTACTTTTGCAGCAATAGATTAAAATAGGGTTTAACTTCTCCATGTTTCTAAACTTTTTCGAAAGACAAAAAATAGTTATAGTCTCTTACTATTCTACATATCCATTCGAATCTCCTAATAAGACCTTTATTCATTCTGTATTATATTTATTTAGTATCAAAACAATTACCAACATTCACGATTGAAAACAACTATCAATACAAACAGAGTAAATAGAACTGTTAACACTTATATCATCATTACCATAGACTTTTTAAACACAAAACAAGATTGTATTGGATGAATGTTCTATTCTTGACAGCACCCTAGCTTCTATATTATAACATTTAGTATTCTTTCTTTACTCATTGAATCAAATAGATTATCCAAGACAGAGTACGACCACTTAGAATACTTTTGCATACATAACAATTATGGGTTCGAAACCCTTAAAGAGAACCAAATAACCTTAGCATCGTAACGATTTCATAACCAAATTTACGGCCAAACCCTAAATCTAGCTAAACACTAAATTCATTAACCATACTCAACATTTGAACAATACAATCACGGTATAAAATAACCTGTGCAATGCCTAAACTAAAAACAAAGGAACATTCTCATTATCAACATTAAAGTAGTTGTTTACAATACTAGTGTAACCACCGTCTGCAACGAAACCAAATAGATATACGAGACTAGGTCTTAGTTTCAAGTTCGACTTCTCAAATCTTTCAAAGCTACCTTCTAAACCAAATAGGTTCAGGGTTTGAATGCACAAAACAAGGCATTAGCCTTTGGCTCTCGGCCATTAATGACACAAAACATTTCATAAACTAAGTATTGAAAAATAATAACACAGGTCCTGGAGCATTGATCTCAAACATGACGAATACCACAACATTAAATACAAGTACCAGAACCTTCTTAATTCATCATGGGATCGAAGGTAAAACCTCTCAACAGACGTTACATTTCAACAAATAATTTTACAGTGAAATGCTGCAAGACTAACATCAAAGTAGGTCGAGGATCCCATCCTCCTTACATCCATCTTTTAGGTTACAAAACATTACAATGATGGCCAAATCCTTAGCCAAACACCCAAATCATAGTTTTGGCTAACACTCAAACAACGACCAACAGTTGCCAAGAAGTATCCTACAGGAAAACCACCGAGGCTTACCGATTGTTAAGCAACGCCTCCACGAAGCTTCAACAAAGAAATCTATAGACAAGGAGTACATGCCAACAATACAATTAATGGCTAAAAGGTGCATTATGGAACTGGAGAATAATTTTATAACTGACAGTAACAGTTTAGATTCGAAACCTTACATTAGAACTTGTTTCTGAAACTGAGACGCCCACATCTGATGAGAACCAGATTTGTTTCTGAAATTGAGATGCCCACATCTGATGAGAACCAGATCTATCACCTTACCAACAAACTCAGCTAAGAACAGATACAGATTTGAGACTACTACTAACTTGCAAGAAAAAAACTACCTCTGGTCTGAATTACTCACAAGACTATCATGAACCCTGGAACTATTCAAACTACCAACAACTGTAGCAAAATGGTTCCGCTCTGAGAGTCAAGTTACATAGCCACAGGTCATGATATTGAAACCTGGGAGGTGCCCTCACATCCTGTTAACAAACCCTACAACCTTGCATGCCTGTTGGCCTCTCCACAAAACCACTCACTGCATAATGAAAACCTAAGTTATGCTTCGAAACAATTAACCTCCAGGCAGTTAATGCAACACCACAACCCAAGAAAAATCCACGTGAAAGTTGGCCATGGTGGATGCCAACCAGCATTCCACCAGCACTGCTTAAATGCACTTTAATATGCACATCCGCCACCAGTACGACGATCTACCAGCCAAGCCACAAGGTTATCATTTGGACCTTTTATTAGGTCGATCATTATCAAATAGTTTGGGTCACACTTTATCAAGGGTCAAAACATTCCATATAATTCATATCATACCCTAGGATAGAGTCTTGACCATCCACGATGGTGGGTTTATAAATAATATGCCATGATTACATTCCATTAACAATAAGCTACGGTGGCATATTGTCAATCCATACTTATAGCAATTAATTTAATACGAAGACCACCTTGGTACATACTATATAAACTATAAGAAACCTATCAATACTATGGTGTAGAATCAATGTTAATTATGCACTAGACACTATAGAATTAATGGTACAAATTATAGAGAAAGACCACATAGCAACTATGTTATAATTGTAGATACTATGACCACCCTCTAGCATTAAAATAACCATTACTTTATGGGTTAAAATATAATGCATAGGATCATAGGGTAGACTTATATTTACAAATAGGATATTTCAAACATAGGATTTGATCCTAGCACCATAGACATTAATACCGATTATAATTTCTTTGAGTAGAATTTACAATATTTAATATTGCTTTCAGTACTCATCATTGAGCAAATACTTGTGCATTAAAATAACATAAATATTGGGTGTAGAATGAAATGACTACCATGGCATATGAACAACACATTACAGATTTATAACTGAAGAAATAATCGTAATGAATCTCACCCTGACGTATTTGCAAGATATTCTAATTTTCTCTTTTAACAACTTGAAAAATTAACTGATGTTAAATAGGATCTCCGTATTTACTTTTGAAGCACTTTTTCTCTTACCTGTGATCTGCGAAAAGAACATTCAAATGCTTTAGCTAATATCTAAGTAATCCTCGGGGTGCCCATAGGACCCCTTCATCATCAAAAGAAGAAACAAACAGTTAGCGCATTTAAACAATATCAAGTAATTGTATAGAGCATCGACAAAGTAAAACAATACACATGCATAATCATTACGACAATTTATTTCAGCATGTCGTTTAAATAAACAAATAAGCATGTATTATATTTCCACACAGCTAGTATAAGTAATAAATGCTACATTGAAATTTTTTTAAATTTTGTGAAATTTCGGGATGTTACATGTGGTATCAAAGTGCGAGTTCAAACTCTAGGCCTGAAATAGGCTCACGCATGCAAAACAGAAAATCTAGTTACTAACTTTTACTTAAATTTGTTTCTGTACAGAACAGCTTGACGTTTAAATTGCAGGTATGGACATACCGGAGGAATCAACAGAGGACAGATCTCCTCATAATGAACGTAATAATAACGAACAGGAAAATATTAATGAAGAAATATACGTAGAACTTAATGATCAATCATCTGAATTGTTGCGTACGGTTAAGGATTTAAAAACTGAAATAAGAAGTGTTAAGGAAGAAAATGAAAGAATCTTAAGAGCACAAGAGGAATTAAATCAGATTCTGCTGGAAAAATACCATCAAGATGAAAAAGATAAGAGAACAGAAGTAAAAACTGAATCTGGAACAATGTCCTAGAAACACAAAGATAAGAAAACTAAATACTAAACTAAAAGTAACTCTTCTTCTTCTGAATCTGATGATAAAACTTATCGTAGAAAATATAATTCTGATCGGGACAGCAGTGACAGTGACTATGGTCCTAAGAAAAGATGTAAAAATTATGAACAAATTTCAGGAGAGTTTAAAAAGATAAAACCTCCAACTTTTAATGGCGAAAATGAAAAGGGAGAGGCAGCTGAAGCATGGTTGTCCGGAATGAAGAAGTATTTTCAGATTTATAACTACTCATCGCAATTAAAAGCTAAGATGGCCATATACAATCTGACTGGAAGGGTAGACATTTGGTGGCAAGATATCAAAATAGTTAAAAATCTTAAGGACAAAGACATAAAATGGAGTACATTTAAGAATATGTTCAAGAAAAGAATTTTATCCGAACAGTACTACGAAGATAAGTCAAAAGAATTTTATGATTTAAAGATGGGTTCAATGACCATGAAGGAGTTATGAAACAAATTTCTCAGCTTGTTGAGGTATGTACCTTACCTAGCTGAAGAAAAACCTAAGATACAAAAGTTTCTAAGTTGTTTACCCTGGGCCACATAAAAGATAGAATTGAGTACGATAACCCTTCAACTCTTGAAGAAGCCATGAGGAATGCTAATTTATGTTTTGAACAGAATAAGAGAAGAGAAGGTGTATCGAGTTGGAGGAATAATAAGTCAAGTAATTATGATCATAAAAAGAAAACTTTTAATTTTAAGAATTCTGGAAATAATAAAAATTTCAATAACATAAATTTTCAGAATAATAATAATTACAGAGGTAATGCACCATAGAATTTTACTGCTGCAAGGAATGTGCCTAATAATAATAACATCAATAATAATAACAACACCAGAAATGCTGAACAGAGGCCACCTTTGAAGTGTTATGACTGCGGTGGACCACATACTAGAGATCAATGTCCATGCAATAGAAAGACAGTCAACAACATTCACACCATACAAGCAGAACCAACAGTTGGTGATGTAGCAAGAGAAATGCCCAGGATAAATGCAGCGCTGGAAAATTGACAAGCAAACCATCAAACTTCTATGGTCGAAATCGAAGGTATGATACAAAACAAATCTATTTCAATTTTAATAGATCCAGGCGCAAGTTTGACTTACATTTCACCTGAGTTAGTGAAAAGTTGCAAGTTAAAGGTAGAAAAATTGATAATTCATGGTTAGTTCAGCTAGCAACAGGCACTAAAAAAAAGGTTACAGAATTTGTCAAAGGTTGTGATGTACTTATGAGTCAGTTAAAAACGCAAGTTAATTTGAATGTTTTGCCATTAGGGTCATATGATGTGTTAATTGGCATGGACTGGCTTGAACAGCATAGAGTAGTACTTAATTGTTATGAAAAATCTTTTACTTGTTTGAATAATGAAGGTAATACTGAAACAGTAAAAGGAATTCGTAGGAAAACATCTGCAAGACAAATTTCTGCTTTACAAGTAAAGAGAGCTATAAGAAAGGGCTGTAAAATGTTTGTTGTGAATGTGATTAATGATGAATGTTCATCTAAAGAAGATAAGATAAAATTGGAAGACATACCTATTCTTAGGGACTTTTCTGACGTATTCCCGGAAGAAATTCCAGGACTACCTCCAAAAAGGGAACTTGATTTCACCATTGAGTTAGTACCGAGTGCAGTACCAAACTCAAAGGCTCCCTATAGAATGAATATTATGGAGTTAAATGAACTAAAATCTCAGTTGAAAGAATAAATCGATAAAAACTACATAAGGCCTAGTGCGTCTCCTTGGGGAGCAACAGTTATCTTTGTTAAAAAGAAGGACGGTACCATGCGACTGTGCATAGATTACCATTAACTTAATAAAATGACAATTAAAAATCGATATCCCTTGCCCCGCATTGACGATCTATTCGATCGGGTACGCGGAGTAGAGATATTCACTAAAATTGATTTAAGGTCTGGATATCATCAAGTTAGAATAAAGGATGAAGACATTTTCAAAACTGCTTTCAGAACTCATTATGGGCACTACGAGTTCGTAGTTATGCATTTTGGGCTAACTAACGCACCGACAGTGTTCATGTGCTTAATGAATAATGTTCTGCATAAGTACTTAGATAAGTTTGTAATCGTGTTCATTGATGATATTCTAATCTATTCAAAAACTAAAGAAGAGCACGACGAACATTTAAGAATAATTCTACAAGTATTAAGAGAACATCAGCTTTATGCTAAGTTCAGTAAATGTGACTTTTATAAAGATAAAATACAGTACTTAGGTCACATAATCTCTAAAGACGGAATTTCCGTCGACCCAGATAAAATAAGAGCAATTAACAAGTGGCCTGTCCCTAAAGACGTAACTGATGTACGGTCATTTATGGGAATAACAGGTTACTACAGAAACTTTATTGAAGGATTCTCTAGAATTGCGAATCCCATAACTTCTTTGCAGAAGAAGGGAAAGAAATTCGTCTGGGATCAAAAATGCGAAGAAAGTTTTAAGAAGTTAAAAGAGTTATTAACAACATCACCTATATTAAAAATTGTTGATCCTAATAAGGACTTCGTTGTATGCACCAATGCATGTAACGATGGACTTGGAGGGGTCTTAACTCAAGAAGGACATGCTATTGCTTATAAATCTAGAAATTTAAAAATCCACGAAAAGAATTACGCAACTTACGATCTAGAGCTAGCAGCCATGATACATGCACTGAAAATGTGGCCCATCACTTGATTGGAAGAAAGTTCACGCTAATGACGGATAATAAAGGCTTAAAATACTTGTTGGATCAAACAAATCTTAACGCGAGGCAAGCTAGGTGGTTAGCTTTCCTTAGTGAGTATGATTTTGAAATTCAACACATTAAGGGTAAAGAAAACAAAGTTGTTGATGCCTTGAGAAGAAATGCCAAATTAGGTTTTGTGGCAGCAATTAGCAGATTTAAGACAGATCTGGAAAATCAGATCAAAGAAGGAATTAAGCAAGATGAAAATTATCAAAAATTGCATGATAAAGTTGCTGAAAATTTATCTGAAAATTTAATAACGGATTACAGCATTAATAAAAAGGGCTTAATGACTTATAAAAACAGAATTTATGTACCTAATGTGTCAAAAGTTAAGTTGTTGATTTTGGATGAAGTTCATAAAAGTCCTTATTCAGGACACCCTGGTTATCATAAAATGATAGCTATATTAAGAAAGGATTACTTTTGGCCCAACATGAAGAATGAAGTGGCTGAATACATAGCTAGGTGTTTTGAATGTCAAACAATTAAGGTTGAACATCAACACCCAGCTGGCCTATTGCATCCATTGCCAATTACAGAATGGAAATGGGAAATTATAAGTATTGATTTTATTACAGGTTTACCTAAGAATAAAAAACAGAATGACTCAATAATGGTAGTTGTGGATAAACTTAGTAAATCTACTCATTTTATTCCTATTAAGAATACTTTCAAAGCTGCTAACATTGCAGATGTGTTTATGAAGCAAATATTTCACTTACATGGGATTCCAAAGGTAATTATTTTTGACCGAGACTCCAAGTTTACTGGAAATTTTTGGACAGCATTGTTTAAGGGTTTAAATACTAAATTAAATTTCAGTACTTCTTTCCATCCACAAACTGACGGGCAGACTGAAAGGGTTAATTAGATTTTAGAAGACATGTTAAGAATGTATGTTAAAGATCAGCCAACTAAGTGGGAAGATTATTTGCATTTAGCTGAATTTGCTTACAATAATCATTATCAAGCATCTGCTAGACTTAGTCCATTTGAGATTTTATATGGAAGAAAATGCAATACTCCTATTTCTTGGGATAACCCTGTTGACAGATTAATGTTAGGACTAGATTTGTTAAAAGAGATGGAGCTAACCGTGAAACAGGTACAAGGCAACTTAAAAGTTGCACAAGATAGACAAAAAAGTTATGCAGACCTGAAACGCACTGAAAGATAATTTCAGGTTGGAGATCATGTCTTTGTAAATGTAAAACCCAAGAAAATTTCGTTTAAGCTTGGGAGTTGTGCTAAACTAGCACCAAGGTACTATGGACCATTTGAAGTCCTATCAAGGATTGGACCTGTTGCATATCAATGGGCTTTGCCATCTAATTTAAGAATCCATAATGTTTTTCGCATTTATGTTTTAAAGAAGTACGTGCACAATGCTACTCATGTGCTGAATTGGAATGACATACAGGTGGAACCCGAAGGAGATTTTCAGGTGGAACCAGACTGTATTCTCGACAGGAGGGAAATTGCACTCTGGAATCGTACCATAGGGAAGGTAAAGGTGCAATGGAAGCACCTTAGCCCGGATGAAGCTACCCGGGAACTGGAAAGTAACATGCGGGTAGCATATCCAGTTCTGTTCCAGGGAGGCTCTAATGAAGAATAAGAAACATCGAGGACGATGTTGAGCTTAAGTGGGGGTGTTTATAACATACCCCTTTGCTGAAAAAATTTTATGTTTGAAGAAAAAATTATCTTAACTTTTATTGTAAAGTTTTATATTTGGACAAGTGTCCAAGGATGACTGTAATTGCACAATATTATTATTTAAATAAATAAAATAGGAGACACTCACCCAAGGAGAACTGTTGAAAGAGTGTTTACAGACCCACTAGGAGGAATGGAATCTGTGGTAGAAGGCAATGGACAAGTGGCAGCATCATGAATCAAGTAACTAGATGTTGGTATGGGACAACTCCCTTGAATTGTGGTCATAGTGCCCTGAAAGATGGGACTGGAGCTTGAGGCTCATTTATTGAAAAATTGACCACCAAAAAGGCCTAGGCATATTTTTAAGGGCCATCGAATTTGGACTGAGGTTCAACACTTTTCCTGACGCGGAAATTTACCTTGTGGTTTTGCTGTATGCACACAAGAGATTCGATGAGGGGAAAAACTAGGTTTTTGATCATGGTGTAAGTCTGCCTTCTTTACTGCTGAGTGCAGAGTTTTACTGCTAAGTGCAGAGTTTTACTGCTGAGTGCAGAGATTGAGGTGTATGGCAAGTCTTTATTGATTGCTGGTTATACAACGTGAGTGCCTTTCTTCTACACAGAATCTTCTACCTAGTGGTTCAGTAAACAGGCTCAGGGGTCCAAAGGAGGCAAGTAGTTTGGCTGCTTCTTCTAGAGAAGGTTAGGAGGAATAGGCCTACTTGGGTGTTTGTCCACCCTATCTACAATTGCAGGTTCTACTTGTTATTTTATTCCTAAGTAGTTATAACTTATTTTCTGTAGTTGTTGATTTAGTATTCATTAGTTAAATATTGATAGCTATCATCCTACAAGAGAAAATGATTGAATTTCTAATTTGATTATGAATCTGTATATTGTTGAATAAGTATAGGTAATGAATGAATAAATGCCTTCTCTACATTTTACCACGTACTGTTTTATGTACCGTACTCTAGTACAGGGAAGGAAGATTAAAATAGATAAATGTTATGTAGTGAGTATAACGAATGAATAGACTAACTCTGTTGGGTTCCCTTTCTCTGTTATATTTTGCAATTTAACAATATCTTATACTCTAAGTCATAGAAGATTATAGTTACATATATGATATGCAGACATTAGAATAGTTTCTCTTTTATAATCAAAGAAATAATAAAAATTCAAACAGTTCTAGGTTTCTGCATAAACTTAGGTTTTAGTTACAGGTGAAACTATTTCCTTACAGCAAATTACTAAATATACAAGATCTTATCATCCTTTCCTTTTATACTTTTAGTATTCAAACTTCACTTAGTCTTACATCAGTATTTAAATAGTTGTAAAACAAACATAGTAATACTCATATTATTCAGACATTCTATTATTTCTACTTTTGCTGCAATAGATTAAAATAGGGTTTAACTTCTCCATGTTTCTAAACATTTGCAAAAGATAGAAAATAGTTATGGTCTCTTACTATTCTACATATCCATTCGAATCTCCTAATAAGACCAACATTCACGATTGAAAACAACTATCAATACAAACAGAGTAAACAGAACGGTTAACACTTATATCATCATTACCATAGACCCTTTAAACACAGAACAAGAATGTATTGGATGAATGTTCTATTATTGATAGAACCCGAGCTTCGATATTATAAAATTTAGTATTCTTTATTTACTCATCGAATCAAATAGATTATCCAAGACAGAGTTCGACCACTTAGAATACTTTTGCATACATAACAATTATGGGTTCGAAACCCTTAAAGAGAACCAAATAACTTTAGCATCGTGACAAGTTCATAACCAAATTTACGTCCAAACCCTAAATCTAGCTAAACACTAAATTCATTGCCCATACTCAACATTTGAACAATACAGTCACGGTATCAAATAACCTATGTAATGTCTAAACTAAAAACAAAGGAACATTCTCGGTATCAACATTAAAGTAGTTGTTTACAATACTAGTGTAACCACCATCTGCAACGAAACCAAATAGATATACGATACTAGGTCTTAGTTTCAAGTTCGACTTCTCAAATATTTCAAAGCTACCGTCTAAACCAAACAGGTTCAGGGTTTGAATGCACAAAACAAGGCATTAGCCTTTGGCTCTTGGCCATTAACGACACAAAACATTTCATAAACTAAGTATTGAAAAATAATAACACAGGTCCTGGAGCATTGCTCTCAGACATGACGAATACCACCGCATTAAATACGAGTACCATAACCTTCTTAATTCATCAAACAATCGAGGGTAAAACCCCTCAACAGATGTTACATTTCAACAAATAATTTTACAGTGAAACGTTGCAAGACTAACATCAAAGTAGGTCGAGGATCCCATCCTCCTTACATCCATATTTTAGCTTAAAAAACATTACAACGACGGCCAAATCCTCAGCCAAACACCCAAACCATAGTTTCGGCTAACACTCAAACAACGGCCAACAATTACCAAGAAGTATCCTACAGGAAAACCACCAAGGCTTACCGATTGTTAAGCAATGCCTCCACAAAGCTTCAACAAAGCAATCTATAGACGAGGAGTACCTTCCAACAATACAATTAATGGTTAAAAGGTGCATTATGGAACTGGAGAATAATTTTATAAGTGACAGTAACAGTTTAGATTCGAAACCTTACCTTAGAACTTGTTTCTGAAACTGAGACGCCCACATATGACGAGAACCAGAGCTAACACCTTACCAGCAAACTCAGCGAAGAACAGATACAGATCTGAGACTACGACTAACTTACAAGAAAAAACCTACCTCTGGTCTGAATTACTCACAAGACTATCATGAACCCTGGAACTATTCAAACTACCAGCAACTGTAGCAAAATGGTTCAGCCCTTAGAGTCAAGTTACACAGCCACAGGTCATGATATCGAAACCTGGGAGGTGCCCTCACATCCTGTTAACAAACCCTACAACCTCACACCCCTGTCGGCCTCTCCACAAAACCACTCACTGCATAATGAAAACCTAAATTATGCTTTCGAAACAATTAAACTCCAGGCAGTTAATGCATCACCACAACCCAAGAAAACTCCACGTGAAAGTTGGCCACGGTGGATGCCAACCGGCATTCCACCAGCACTACTTAGATGCACTTTAATACGCACATCCATCACCAGTACGACGATCTACCAGCCAAGCCACAAGGTTATCATTTGGACCTTTTATTAGGTTGATCATTATCAAATAGTTTGGGTCACACTTTATCAAGGCTCAAAACATTCCATATAATCCATATCAAACCCTAGGATAGAGTCTTGACCATCCACGATGGCGGGCTTATAAATAATATGCCATGATTACATTCCATTAACAATAAGCTACGGTGGCATATTGTCAATCCATACTTATAACAATTAATTTAATACGAAGACCACCTTGGTACATACTATATAAACTATAAGAAACCTATCAATACTATGGTGTAGAATCCATGTTAATTATGCACTAGACACTATAGAATTAATGGTACAAATTATAGAGAAAGAGCACATAGCAACTATGTTATAATTGTAGATACTATGACCACGCTCTAGCATTAAAATAACCATTACTTTATGGGTTAAAATATAATGCTTAGGATCATAGGGTAGACTTAGATTTACAAATAGGATATTTCAAACATAGGATTTGATCCTAGCACCATAGACATTAATACCGATTATAATTTCTTTGAGTAGAATTTACAATATTTAATATTGCTTTCAGTACTCATCATTGAGAAAATACTTGTGCATTAAAATAACAGAAATATTGAGTGTAGAATGAAATGACTACCATGGCATATGAACAACACATTACAGATTTATAACTGACGAAATAATCGTAATTAATCTCACCCTAACGTATTTGGAAGATATTCTAATTTTCTCTTTTTACAACTTGAAAAATTAACTAATGTTAAATAGGATCTTCGTATTTACTTTCGAAGCACTTTTTCTCTTACATGTGATCTGCGAAAAGAACATTCAAATGCTTTAGCTAATAGCTAAGTAAGCCTCGGGGTTCCCATAGGACCCCTTCATTATCAAAAGAAGAAACAAACAGTTAGCGCATTTAAACAATATCAAGTAATTGTATAGAGCATCGCAAAGTAAAACAATACACATGCATACTCATTACAACAATTTATTTCAGCATGTCATTTAAATAAACAAATAAGCATGTATTATATTTCTGCACAGCTAGTATAAGCAATAAATGCTACATTGAAAAAAATTTAAATTTTGTGAAATTTCGGGATGTTACACCCCGCTCCCTGAAAAATAAGAAATTCATGAAAAAACGTGTTGAAATGGCCTATTTTAGTAATAGGCAAATCCATTTTAGTCTCCATATATTTTAATTTCTCCACAGGAGAAAGCACAAAGCTTAAGATTACATATTTAGAGCGTTTCGCTTCCTTCTCCATCGCTAGCTCTCCACCCAGCTAGGCCAGCCAGAAATCAAGCTCGAACAAGCCCTTAGTTCATATCTCAGTCGGCAAGCAACAAGTTGTCTTTGACAACATCAAACTACTGGGATCGAGTACTAGCATAGAGTACTGGAATTGAATCTTGGCTATAAGTGACACCTGTAAATCCTATAGAAATGTCGTGAGAGGGCATGTTTCATAAAGAAGAAAATTCATTTAGTAGGTCAGATGAGGAATTTTTGTGCCTCCCAAAGTAGCAATTTTACTAGCAAAGAATGTAGAATTAAGTTGTTTTCTAGAATCAATATCTGACTAAGTATCCCATCCCGAGTATTGCAACCCACCCAGCTCTGACTAGCATTTCCACCTTCCTAGATCGACTGCATCAATTATTAGGATCAACATTCCTGGATTGACTAGTGGTTATCGTAAAATAGAAGAGGCTATGTCATCATCACGTTTTTTCATGAATTTCTTGTTTTTCAGGGAGTGGGGTCTATCAAAAGTATATCTTGTGAGTACTCGTTGTATGCAGAATAGAATTCCCCATCCAACGAGTGCTCCTACTCAAAATTTGAGTGAATATATAGGGAGATAAGTTGAAAATACGAGTTGAAAAAGTAATTTTTTCATTTTTTTACCTTTTTACCAAAAAATTAGTGATTCATTCCCCATGGTTGACATCATCATCTTGAATTCTGTTGGTGATTTTTGTTGTGCAATATTATTGTTTTGAGGCCCATTTTTTACCTCAAAGTTTCTCTAATGTATGGCAAATTGCGACTTATAACTTTATTAATGTTCCTAAACTTCATACAGATACTGAACCAACTAAATAGGTTATAAAACTACAATATATACCTACCATAAATAATTGGTATTTCACACCCTAGGTTCATCTCCTCTTCTTCATCGCTTGATAAGGATTATTTTCCACAATCTGCAGCTGGTGTTTTTATCCCTCCTGAACATAATGTTGCTGCTCATAATCATGATGATAGATCTCTTTTAGCCGAGAGTGGATACCTTCTATCAAAGAAAGGGGAGGAATTTCCACCTTTACCTACCTTTTCTAAAAATCCTGCTAGTGATTCTTTGGTCAAACCTTTGCATTCCCTCAATTTCTAGAATGTTACCATCAGAAGAGGAAAGAAAAAAAAGAAGAATATTGATCATGCTGTGCCAGTTGACATAGACTCATATACTCCTATTTCGAAGAGACTGGCTGATGTGGATGGGGATGATAATGACTGTGTTTCGAGGCTTAGAGCAATGTCCCCCTCTATGGGTGTTTCATAATTTCCATTCTCTCTCTCAATGAACGAGGATTGGGTAGGGTTTCCCAGGCTCAGGCCCTATCCAGTTTGTTCAAAGCTACTGGCCCAGCCATAGTTCTGCTTCAAGAAACCATGTGTGATGATACGGTTGCTATTTCAAAACTTTGCAAGATTCTGCCTAAATGGGAAGTTGCTGCTGTAAACTCCAGTGGTATGTCAAGGGGCATCCTTGTTGCTTGGAATCCTGACTTATTTGCTTTTAAGGTCTTTATTACTCCTTGGGGCATACTACTTAAGGGTACTTTCTGCGGATTCCAGCAAACTCTCTCCATCTTGAACTGTTATGCCCCCTATCGGGAGAGACAACACTTTTGGGAATCTCTTCGTGATTCTGGTCTTCTGCAATTGCCTGACTTGATCATTGCGGGGGATTTAAATTTTACCTGGAATGCATCAGAAATTTAGGGTTCTTCTGCCCAGCTAGATGATTTAGCTGCTTTCTTTAATAAGCTTTTTGCGGATGCAAATATTATTGATGTGGTGCCTCATAAACTGCTGCCAACCTGAACCAATGGTAGGTTTGGCACTGATGGTGTCCACAAAAGGTTGGATAGATTTCTTGTCAAGGCTAATCTGCTAGGCCACTTTCAGAAGCATCGTTCATGGGTGGTTGATACCAAATTCTCCGATTATTGGCCTATTGTTCTACAACTAGAGGAATTTGGCCACAGTTTTTCTTATCTATTCAAGTTCAATCACTCTTGGCTTAGTGATGATAATTTTTGCAATATGGTTCGCACTTTTTGGTTGAACTGTGGAGTATATGATGCAAATCCAATTCTTAATTTTTGCTACAAACTGAAGGATCTGAAAGAAGCAGTTACGGTTTGGATCAAGAATAAGAAAAAGGTTGATAGGTTGGAGCTTGCTCATTTAGAAAAACAAATTCAGGATTCTTCAGTTGCTAATTTTCACAATTCTCTGAATTTTGCATCTTTCGAAGCTTTGAAAAGATTTGAGCAAAAAAAGGAAGAAATCTTGTTGCGAGATGAAAAGGAATGGCGACTCAAACGTCGTTCCATTTGGATATCACATGGAGATAAAAATACGAAGTTCTTTCACTCTTTTGCTTCACCCCAAAGGAATATGAAATACATATGGGAAATTATTGATGATCAAGGTCACCAAATTTCTAGACCTGAGGCACTAAAATCTGAAGCTGCTTCATTTTTTGGCAACATTTACAGTGATACAGGTGACTGCCATGTGATGGATCAGATTAATGTGGCAAGGCTATTCCCCAGATTCATAAATGATCAAGATGCCGAATGTATGCAGAAAGAGGTCACTTTAGAAGAGATTGAATCCACTCTGAAAATATTGCCAAAGATAAGGCTCCCGGTCCAGATGGCTGGTAGGTGGAGTTATACATTCATTTCCTAGACATTATGGGCCTTGAGCTAAAAGATCTGGTGAATTATTCTAGAATTCACGGCTACATGCTTGGAGGTCTTAATTCCACATTTGTTTCATTAATTCCCAAAATGAACAAGCCCATATCTTTTGGGGACTATCGTCCGATAGCTCTTTGCAATCTTTTGTACAAGCTCATCTCCAAGATTCTTGCTGATAGATTGAAGAGTGCTCTATCTGATCATATATCAGCAGAACAATTTGGTTTTTTATCTGGTAGACAGATACATGATGCTATTGGCATATCTCAGGAACTCATGCATAGCATCAAGATTAAAAAGAAAAAGGCCCTTTTGCTCAAAATGGATTTAGAAAAAGCATATGACAGAGTAAATTGGTCATTCCTTCATTTAATTCTTATCAGAATTGACGTACCCCCGCTGGTCATTAAGTGGATAATGGCTTGCATCACATCCATGAATATTGTTGTTTTGGTTAATGGTTCACCATCCAATTTCTTCAGTTGCTCCCGGGGGATTAGACAAGGGTGTCCTCTCTCACCCCTTCTATTCATTTTAGTCATGGATGGCTTCAGCCAATTAATAAAGTAAGCTGTGGACCATGGTCTGATTAAAGGTATCAAGTTGACAAAGGATTGTGTGATCACACACATCTTATTTGCCGATGATGTTTTAGTGGCTGGCTTGGATACTGTGGAGGAATGGCGTATGTATAGTGAACTAATTCAGACCTTTTGCAATGCTTCTGGCATGAAGGTCAGTTATGCAAAGTCGATTTTTTATCACTCATCTATGCATGACAAACATCTCAGGGATATTTTGTTGTGCTTCCTTTCAAATGTTGTTCTCTTGATCAAGGCTTTAAATATCTCGGTTTTAACCTAAATCCCAATAACTATCTCATCAAGGATTGGTTTTGGCTGTTGAGGAAAATTGAATCTCGAGTCGCTTATTGGGCTTACAGACTATTATCTATTGGGGGAAAACTTATTCTTGTTAAATCTGTTCTCACGAGCATTCCCGTCTACTGGTTTTCTTTACTTGAAGTGCCCGTTTTCATTATCAAAGCCATCAAGAAATGTTTTTTTAACTTTCTCTGGTCGGGATCATTAGAAAATGCAAAGATTCCTATGGTTGCTGTCGAGGCTCTCGCTAGACCTTATAGGTTTGGTGGTTGGGATATTAAAGATCTTGAATCTTTTAATTCAGCTCTCAGACTTAAAAGTATGTGGCGGGGTGTATTTGGTAATACTCTCTGGTCTCGACTCATTCAAAGCAAATATTTAAATTTGGATATTCATATTTGGATAAGAAATCTAAAATTATCCAATTGGAATTTTTCTCCAATCTGGAGGGGCTTTATGAAAATATTCAATTGGATAAAAAATGATCTCTACTGGCAGGTTGGCTCCGGTGTGAAAATCCGTGTTGGTATAGATCCCATACTTGGGATGGAAGACTCATTCCTCCTTCCTCCTATCATCCCACAGTACTTACAGGTTATCGGTTTGTCTACATTGAATAAGCTGCAGCTGAACAGGAATGGTGATGTCAGGACTTCTGTTTGGATGTCTGCTAGAGATCTTGGTCTTTCAGGTTTCTTAGCTCGGGTTTGGGATAACTATATCATGAAGCTCAAGGTTGCTGGTGTTAAATTAAATCATGAATCTGATCAGTTAGTTTGGGGTGGGAATCTAGTTACAGGTATTGTAACAGCCAAGTCTGCATATTGGAGAATCATTCAAGACAAATATATCTATCCCCTGGATTGGTGGTATAAAGGTTTATGGACTTGGTCTATTCCTTTAAAATTAAAATGTTTTATATGGCTTTCCCTTCAGGACAAATTGAAGACTTGGGAAAACTTGAGCAAGCGTGGATGGATTGGCCCTAGTTGTTGTTCTCTTTGTTTCAAAGATGCCGAAACTAAGCAGCATTTATTTGTTTCCTGCAGCTTCACCCAAAAAATCTAGAGTTTTGTTACCAAAAACCTGAATATTTCTCTTCAAGGGGATGTTGGTGACTTCAATGTTTGCCTTCTGAATTGGTACAGGCATTGCAAACAGTTTTTTAACATTTCCATTTGCATTACTTAGGCAATTTGGCACACTAGAAATTGTGCTCTATTCCAAAATATTCCCCCAGATATCTTGAGATGCAGTCTGATAGCTCAAAAGATGTTTTCAGCATATGATTCCAATGTACCTAAATAGAATATTGTCAAAGATCGAAATTTCTCTCTTATAGTGGATCAGCCTGTTCTTTTCTTTGATGGTGCTGCACAAAATGGGATATATGCAGTAGGGGGTGTGATACATCTGAATGATTCTCATCATTTCTCAGTCAGGCTCAATTGTGGTGTTGGCAGTAATATGAAAGCGGAACTTACGGCTCTCTGGGGCATTTTGAAAGTGGCCAATGTCTTTGGTTTGGTCAATATTAAAGTTTATGGTGACTCCAAGGTTACAATCAAGTGGGCAGCTGGTGAATTCAAGTTGAATGTGACAAATCTGAGTCATTGGATTTCTCGTGCTCAAAATGAAATATCAAAGCAACAAAATATTATGTTTGAGCATATTTATAGAGAGCATAACTCTCTGGCAGATGAGTTATCAAAACAAGCTCTGTCAGATCCGGAAGGAATTATTGCATGGGAAGAATGGTGTGATAACTGCTTGCTGGATAGTGGTTCCATTTTCTTTTTTGATTAAGAACTCGGGATACTTTGAATCTGCCGGATAGCCTCTTCTTTCGGTCTGTTTTTTCTCTATATGGTTTCTTTTTTGGTGGGATGACCTTCTGGTTGAGGTGTGTCTGAATATCAGACTGGGTCTTGAAAATTTTAGAATCTTCTGAAAGTTTTGTAAAGTTATGTATCTGATTTGGGCTCTGAATCATGAACTTCTTTGTACTATTTGATTCAATGGAATATCAATAGTAGTTTTTTTTTGCTGGAAAAAAATAACATCTGCAATGATTAATAACTATCATTAATACTTACCCTATAATTAGAGCTCATACCCATATTGTTGTCCGTTGATAAGTAGTAATTTCTAAACACAATTCAAAATGAGAACCCAAAAATAAATACAAAACACAATTGTGATAATTCAAAAAATCTAATATACGAAACACTTTAAACATTAAACCTTTAAAACATCAACTATTATAGGTACTTAAAGAATATTTTTACAACATAACATTTTATTTGAGATATTTTGATATACACTAATTTTTAGTTTAGATAGCAATTTAATGTAACTTTGATTCAATTTTGAATAATAAGTTTTTTTTATGTGAAAAAAATATTTACAAAATAAAAAGTATACTATTGAAGAAAATCTTTACAAAAGTTGAAAGCATTCAAAAAATTCAAGAAAGTGAACATTTTAACATCAAAGTGACCTTAGACTTTTAATGTTTGAGATTATATTAATTACTTTATGTATTTGAGAAATTTATTTACACGATATAAAAGTTGATAAGAGCATTTTAGAGCATTGTAAGTGAAAGAAAGTGACAAAGTAAATAAGTGAGAGAATACTGACCTTGAATTTTTAATACTTTTGAAATATATATATGAAAATTTTACATGATAAAAATAAATCAAAACACTTTAAACCTTTACAAATATCAAATTGTTCACACCAATACAAGGTAAAGTTGATGAAAGCATTCCAAGAATTAAAGAAAGCAAGTGGACACTCGAAACCAAAATGAACTTAGACTTCTGAATATATAACTATATATTATATTTATCAAATTTGAATATAGTAATATGTATCTTACGTAGTTTGAAGATTCTTGTTGTATTATTATAAAGATTTGTTTACGCTTGTATCGAGATGAGTAATTGCACCAGCCAATGGATAATTATCATTAATCAAGTTATTAACTTATTTGTAATTAATTTAACAATTATAATGAACTTGGACTTCTAAATATATATAACTCTATATATTATATTTATCAAATTTGAATATAGTAATATGTATCTTACGTAGTTTGAAGATTCTTGTTTTATTATTATAAAGATTTGTTTACGCTGGTAAAATCAATTTATACGAGAGCATAATTTAATAGATTTCAAGATGGATAATTATCATTAACCAAGTTATTAATTTATTTGTAATTAATTTAACAATTATATATATATATATATATAATCAATTTCATATATTATATAGGAGATATTTATATTTAAAATTAGTTATTATAATTATTTTTAAAAATTATGATTAATGATGATTTCTTTTGTAGGTATATATTACATTTTATTGTTAGTCTTTTAAAAACCTAATATTAAAGTGTTTTTTTTATACTTATGAATCATATTTTTATTATCATAATGAAACTGAAATACATTCTTTAAGTGTTAGTAAGCACACTAGATACAAATATGTTCTTTCTTTTAAAACTGATTTCAAAAAAACAAAATTTCTGAAAAAAATTCTAAGTATTTGTAAATTTATAGTAAGACTTATATACTGTATATATGTTTGTATATCACCAAGCCATATTAAATTGATAGAAATTACAAAAATATTGTAATCAAAGTTATAAAATCTTGTTTATAACATGTTTTTACAAAAATAAGTCATGCAAAATCTAATCATTTTGTGATTTCAGATTTGTTGCCATTTGAAAACCTTGAATATATGATTGATCCTTCTAGAAAGATTAATTCCTCCTTAGACAGAACACCAACCCTCACATTTTGTTCTCGGAAAATATGACAAATTCTGAACGAATTGTATGCACATGCTAGACCCTTTAAAATGTTACCCATTCCTTGCAATTGTAAGTTTAGAAGTTGTTGAGTTCCATTCATCACCAAAGACCTGTAAATTATTAACTTTTTCCTCACCTACAAATTTTAATAAAGTTATTAAAGCTAATAATTCAACCCAATTATTAGTACCATGCCCATAGTTTGCTTTGAATTCAATATAGTAATTTTCTAATAAGAAAATAAAGCCTCCCCAGCCACACTTTTTCTCATTTCCTTGACATGCACCATAAAAAAACTTCCAACAAATCTTTCTATCCACAATTCGATCAGGCACTATATGGATTTTTTTGGGCTTTCTCTTTCATCCTTGTGTCACCACCGTTATGAATGTACTCAGCACCAGTGGTTCCAGGAAATCCCATGTATGACACTTGTACGGGAGAAACATCAACAAAATATTCAACCTCTGATTGTATGCGATACCTCCATTCAGTGCCATCATTCTGTCGAAACCAGATGCAATTAGAGTACATTGTTCTGCATGTTGCTTCTGCAATCAGGTCGCAATGCCAAGGCCTTCTTGTGACCCTTAATAGCAGCTTCCATATGACCACTGTCTTTATAAACTGAAGCGAGGTTTGCACGGTCTTTCAGCCATGCTAGGTCTAGATGTAACAGCTTGTATATAATCCTGAATTGCTTCACTACACGACCAATTTCTTTGAGAGTGTTTCCTCCGTTTTACAAGACCATCAAAACTGTTTTCATTGAGGGTTCTAAAACATCTGGATATCTCTATAGAAAATAACAGTGCATACAACGCTCGTGCATATCAGATTATAAAAAAGTTTGTTGCTTATCTTTGATTACATCCATATATTTTTAACAAAATGAAGTTTATCTATGGAAATATTTTGATAGCAACAAAAGTTAGTCTTGTAAAAATGTGATCCATTTTTCACCAAACCAATTTAAGAAACCTTCTTGCAGATGTGTTTCTTCAGGAACTCGTTCAGGTGTATTAATGTCACACTTTATTTCTTCTTTTACATCCTCTTGGCTTGGTCGATCATGTGCAATTCGTCTCCATAATTGTTGATGACGAATCAGATCTTTCTCCTTCTTTATACCGAGGGAAGTACTTTCTTCTTCCGGTTTACTTCTAACTGCACATTTTCTTCTTCCATAGGCTTTAGATTTCCAACATCCCGCAACATTATGATTCTTTCCTCGACATAAAGTACAGAAAAAATTGCGGTCATACCTTGGAATTTTCTTAACTGCATTGCTTCTTAGTGACTTACTTGACGCTTCAGAATCACTATTAGCATATACCTTTCTTTTACCTTCTCGGATTTGAAACCATTTCGGTTTCAGTTCCGGATGCAAATCCCAATAATGATTTGCGGCATGTCCCCGCTTTGAACAGTAGGAACAACTCTCCCAAGAGTTTTCACTGTACATCGTCTCCTGATATCCCAATCCATGATATCGAGGACGTTCCTCAACCTCAATTGGTTGTTTGATGCCATCTGTGTAGGCTTATTTTACATATGTTTTCCAGCATTTTTATACTATTTCCAGATAATGATTCAGATCTATAAATTCACGCATACTCTCCTTATTTAAGTTTGATCACATAGAAGTTGAATATTTTAGTATTTGATTTGAATAGAATAATGTTTTATCGCTTTTGGTATTTGATTGGGTAGATAGAATTTGATTGTTTTTCAACATTAAGATTCCTAGATTAGATTTACCAGCTTTCAGCATTAAGATTCCTAGATTAGATTTACTAGCTTTCAGTATTTAATTCCTAGACTAAATTTCCAGTTTTTCAATATTTATTTCCTAGACTAAATTTTCAGTTTTCCAGTATTCGATTCCTAAGATAAATCTATCAGTCTTCAGCAGATTTAGGTTATATATTTGCATCATTTTTATGTTTCCAGCTTCTTAGTTTTAGAGCAATATTTTCATTTCCCTCAAAGAAACCTTTAAGATACATTCAACACCTTGAACGACAAAGATCACTCTATAGTGCACATACAATGCTTAGCACCTCTTAAGTTTGTACGTTCCCTGGTTGATAATTAAAGTATACTCCCGGTATAGCTACCCTAATTAGGTATCCATTCCTGGAGTCCACCAAGCAATTAATTGAATATTTCACAAAACACATGTGAAAAGATAATGCAAACCAGATTTGTTAACGGAGTTTGTCAGACCTCCTGACTACGTCTCCGAACTCATTGGAACTTGAGTCGCTTTATTATCTCCTTCAAAGATGTGTAGCTTTCATCAGTACAATGCATGCTTTTAGTTCAAGTGGCTCTTTCCCATCCTGGGATGCATTTCCCTTCCATACTAAGAGAATCAAGGCTCTCACAAGAACTAAAATGTTTCTCCCATATTGGGATGAAATCCTTCTCACAATGCTTACTACAAACTCTCTCCAAAAATCCCTACCTCCTTCTCCATGAGAGAATATTTTATAGCTTTCTTATGGATGATTAGTCATCACCTATATGAAGGAGAATATCTCTCCCATGATCCCCTAAAGTAGGATCAGGAGACACCTTAAGGGGGTATGTGGAGGAAGAGTCCTCTTCTTCCTCCATGAGGATCTCAACACCCCTTAGGTTTAGGAAACTAATTCATGAGGTGGATTCTCTCACCTTTTAATTTCATTTTTACAATTAAAAATGAGAATTTAATGTGCATCTCTACATCAAGTTCCTTATTACAAAGTTTGTTCATGAATTTTCAAATGAAAATATTTTTATGCACAATTTGTCGCATAAATCCTTCTTGCTATCGAAATTTCAACCTAGAATCTCCTCTGCATGTGAATCCCATTTGACCTCGTTCAAGTTTCCTTTGGAATATTTATGCGAGCTCTTTGATGGCTGATCTTCTGTAAAGAAAATGGACACCGTCTTCATTCTTCGACTGAGATGATCCTCCTGGATCAGACAGAGTATCACATCCTTTGGATGCATCTTAAGGGTTAGATGTCAGATCATTACCATTGAATCACCCACAATGACTTGATGCCCAATACTTCTTTCTTTGGCTTGATTTAATCCTTACCAAAGTGTGAGAGCCTCCTCTTAAGTTCCTAATCCCCAAGCATAAGTTTGTTCTGCATTTCCTCCGGGGTCAAGAAGCACCCTTCCCCCACACCTGCCACCCCTAAATTTATAAGTTGATTATTAAGTATAGAAAGGGATCAAAATTCTTTGAGTATAGATACTTTTGAAGGTCTAAAGAGTTTTTTTTTATAAGAAAAATTCATTACATTTGTTATTTCAAGTATGAAACCAAAATATACATTGACAATTCTCACAGCTTTCCACAAAGACTAGTTGTGTTCGCAACCCTATCCTGTAGCTACATCATATAGTCTTCCACATCATATAACAGTTCTGGAAAAAATCTCTTATGTCTAACCTTGAAAATTTTCAAATAGAATCCCCAATCCCCTTGAATCTATGTAGTATTTAATATCAATGTTAATACAAGTGAAATTGATATTTCGGGAGATGCGACTTCTCCCTTGACTTCTTGAAAAACTAGTATACTTTCATACAAGTTGAGAGCATAGTTTGAGAGAGAGTATGCTTGAGCATTGAATTCTCTAAAGATATGCAGGAAAGATATGAAATCAAAACTTGATTTTACCTTCTTCACTCTATCTATAATGGGGCCAAGAGATAGATTTGTAATTTGACACTTTTATTATAGAAATCCATCAACATCTTTGAGTCCCCAATCACTTGTGTTGGACCTTGATTTGCAACAAAATTGATTAGAACCCATGGTGTGAACAATTCAGGTCCATTATTAGTTCCATGCCCAACATGATATTTGAGAGTGAAAGAATATTTATTATATATAAAAAGATATATCCCTAGTGCCACACATACTTGATGCTCCTTGGATTGCATCATCAAAGAAACCTCGAGCTTTTGACTAATTAATGGATGGTTCCTTGAGTATCATTGTCGCCTTCAATTTTAGAGACTTCCACCCTTCGCTATAAGAGAGTCTAATTTTATGGTACATCAAACCAAGAGTCACATTAATCCCTTAAAAAATCATCTTATTTCTATAGATCCATAATCCCCATAGTACATAACAAGGCATAACTCTAGGGATCAAAACAATTGGGTTTGACATCTATGATTCAAAGCATTCTAATAGGGTAAACTTTTTCCACAAATTGGAGCCACCCACCACCAGAAGTACTTCATGGTAGACTAATAAGAAGAAGGGACAAATAACAAAATTATGATCAACATATTCACCTTCTACCTTACAAAGGATATGTTGATTTGGGCCATTCCAACATATTTTCTAGCTATTGCCCCATGTGAGAACTTTGTTGGATAGCACAAGCTAGGAAACAAATTTAACTTCTCGTGGAAAAGCTATATTCCATATCGACTTCTACCACCATATCCAATCCCATGATGAATCTTGCATTATTAATGCTTCATATCCCAATTTTGTAGTAACATCACATGTATATTTGTTCGAGGTCCATTTGAGATCATCATTATGATCTTGGAGGAGAATTGCACTATGATTTAACAATGAAACATAGTTTGTCTATTCAACTGCTAAGTTGCCTTGTATATTTAGAGCATCACCTGTATTCTAGATCCAAAACTAGTCCCATGGGGTCCCTCTGATATAAATATATACCAACCTTTAAAACTTTTGGGCTTGAAGTTCCTCTTTCAACTCTCTTGACAATTTGAAATTACTAGTGTAGACAACCCAATGATATTCCCCTAATTTGAGCTTATCTTCTCTTCCAACTTTCCATGCAACCCAGTGACTTATAATTGGAAAATATTTAACCAAACCCTTCCATACAATAGAAGACCCCTTGACATATTTGTGTTCTAATATGATCCATTCTTCTAGTGATATATCTTTGAAATATTTTGACCTCCTGACTTTTCCCCACATACCTTGATTGAAAAAAGTTTCCACAAACTTTTAACAACCAATGCTTGACTCAAAACATAGATGTTCTTTAATCCCCATCTTCTTGCCTCTTTTGGCTTTGCTAATTTTGATCATTTGACCAATGGTATACCTTTTGTAGGCTTATTCCCCATCTAAATAAATTTGAATGATTTCTTCTTGATCTTGTCCAAGATTCATTTCAATATATGAACAATAGATTACCAATATATATGTATACTTTCCAAAACTGACTTTACTACAATCAACCTTCCTCTGTGTGATAACCATCTATGACACCAACAAGTGATCCCATCCTCAATTTTATTGTAAAGCGACAACCAATCAACATATATGTAGCCATTTGGATTCATATTAAACCCTATAATACTTCACCCCTTAGTCAATAGGTCCTAAAGGAAGGGGGAGGACTTTTGAAATTTAACTTTCTAGCTTTGGTCCTAGACCATTTAAAAGAATGTGACAATTAACTTATTTTAACTCCATTTTGCACTACAATAGATTCCTAGGACATCTTTGTGCTTCTTTAATTCCCAAATCGAGCAATGACAAAACAACATGATATCATCGAGAAACAAAAGTTGGGAGAGGGACACAATTGCCACTTTGATACCTTTGATATAACCCTCCCGTTTAGCTTCTGCAATTAACCTGCTCAACCCTTCAACAACCAAAGAAACAAAAAAGGGGATAAGGGACAACCTTATGTAAGACAACTTGAAGCATTGAAAAAACTTAAAGGAGAACAATTTATTAAGACATCCCATTTATTAAGACATCAAAGGAAGCTGAAGTTACTCATCCCATGATCTAATTGACAGAGAGAATATTCATGCCCATTTACAATAGTACCAATCTTAAATACAACCGATCAACCTTATAATAAGCCTTAGTTAAATCTATCTTCATCACTACTATTGGGTGCTTGTCTAATTTGATTGAGTAGAAACCACCTTGTGTAGAGCCATCATCATGAAACTATCTGTTGAAGAGAAACCTGAATTGCTCTTCTGAGATCACCTTGGGAAACATCCTCTTAAGCTTGTTTATTATAATATTTGATGTAATTTTGTATATGAGATTACATATAGATGTAGGCCTAAAATATTTGAAGGAACTAGGCTCTTTTTTTAGAAATAAGGGAAATGAATGTATAATCAAGATCCATTGGAACTTTTCCTGGAGTTTTAGATTCTTCCACCACCCTCAAGTTCTCCTCTTCTAACAACTCATAAAATCCTAGATAGAACTCCACAGTCCAACCACATCGCTTATGACTCTTGTCTTTCTTAAATGAGAGAAAAACACCCTTCAGTTCCTACTTTGTGTCTTCAATTAAATACTAATCACCTTCATTAAATCAACTAAGTTTGAAGCTTTTGGATCTTAAACAGATTTGGGAAGTGATCCTTGCCTACTCTTACTATATCTTCAAAGGATCTTACCTTGTTTTCATTTGGAAGACCTAGTTCCCATATAGTATTAAACTCTTCATAAAATTTTCATAGTCGCGAAAGAACTTTGTGTTATTTTGTCTTGCCTCCAACCATATTGCTCTACTTTTAATTCTCCACTTTATCTCCTCCTTGTCTAGAAGATCCTTTTTTGTCCCCTGGTGCCTTTAAAGCATCCAACTCTTCATCAATGAAAACCCGTGTTACATTGTTTTCAAAGAGAGTATAAATGTCTGATTCCATCGTCTTTAGCTTTGCTTAATTTTCTTTTTTTTTCTTCCTTTCCCATTATGCAATTAACTTCTTGACTTGTTTGAGATTAGAGGCAAATTGATACATCGTCAATTCACCTAAAGATGGATCTTATTGTTTCCAAGTATTGGAAATAAGGAGTCTGAAACCTTCCTCAACCAACTAGTCATGATTAAATTTGAAAGAGGTTGGGGCCTTTTTGTCCTCCTTATCTATTTGTAGAAGGATAGGGATATGATCATATGATCCCCCCATTTGGATCTATGATTTTCCTCTTGTCAACGCTAAAAGATGTTCTCTAAATGCAAGAAGGACATGCCTAGAACATCTTGGATTTGAGATAGTTTTGATTGGTTGTAGGTTAATAAAGTAAGTTGATAGGATTGGTATGAGAAATGGATCACAATGGGTGAAATAATCTAATATTAAAATCTAAAATATGTCTAATACAAAGAGTAACATTTCATAGGTCATTGGCATTCAAATTAAAGCCAAACCAGACATAAACATAAGGGGAATCAGAAAAAAAGGAAATAAACATGTGGGAAAGGTAGCCACACATTCATAAGAAGATATTCCAAACTCAAACGGTGTTTAAAGTTTGGAATCATGTATTTGAAAACAACTCTTCAAGCTTACAGACAATGAACATAAAATCATAATTGTTATTAGACCTGAAACTTGGAAGTAATTAATGCACTGCAATAACCATTCATGCTTTCAAATAAGAGAAGAAGCATAGGAAGAAAACACAGTCTGACCAGTAAATGAATGATCATTGAGCATGAAAGATCACTATTGTATTAGATGTTGAAGAAAATGTACACAAGAAAAGATTCACCCTTCTATGACCCTCTCCTTTTCTAAGAGGAAGATCAAATCCCCTTTTATACAGATATCATTACATTAGTCTTCAATTTTAGATCCAAAAAGAATGGATCGAAGAGTATCTAAAAGATTACAATTGTAATGTCCCCTCCTACCATACCAGCAGGATAGAGAGGACATGGTGCTAAAACTGGGCATCTAACCCCATACTCAGTAAATAAACATTCAATTAAAAAGAAGATGAACATATGCAATTGCATAACCATTTGCAAAAAAAAACGGAAGTAAATTCATTTAACCCATCCACATACATTCATAATATTCATCAAATGGTAATTGCAAGTTAATACAGGAGAACACTTATCTTATAACAGTAGCCCCAAGCAACTGGCTATGCAACTGCAACGTTCCACCCAACCGTAGGCCAGTGTGCTCCTCAGTCTCTCAGCACCACTGCCACCCCCGAGCTGGGCATGATCTCTACAAGGAACCAGGGAACAGCAGACTCCCACATAGCCAAGCATACACCAAGGTGAGCCAAGCCAATCTGCAATTGGGTTTATCAGGCTGCTAGGATATGGAAGGGAAGAATTGCTAAGCTAGTGAGCTCAACCACAGAGCTATGGGTACCCCTCCCAGATCTATTCAGCTTGGCACTCACAATGCCTACACACCCAATCACAAGGAAGTATTCTCTTCACTGCCACACAGTCCCTCAAGCTATACCTTCCTTTCTAGTGCTCTCAGGGTGTGCATAGAAAAGTAGCCAGCCCTCTTGATCTTCTTGAGAGGTTACTCCCTACACTAGGTTTATCAAGCCCATTCTGTCCACTACCATTCCAGTTCCTTGCTCACAGGTTCACAACAAAACAAGGATGCACATAACAGCAAAACTACACTTGCTGAGCATGAAGAAAACGTTTTCCACAGTGGAATGCATGAGATGGGGTTTCAACTAACTCAGAAAAACGTGGGAACCCACAAAAACGAAATGGGAAGTTGGGGAACAACCCAGGGAAGCCAAATCCGTTTTAGAAAAACGTCCTTGGACATTCGGGGCCAAAAACGACCTCCATACAGTCCCCAAATCGTGGCCCTTCTCTCCCAAGCTACTGTATATGCAAAAACAAACTCCTAGGCATGGAAAAATGCAGGATTTGGATGAAAAACGTGTAGGGAAAGACCCAGCTAGCTCCCACTGCGTGAATGAGTGAAGACTGACTATTCAGAATGGCTTTGGGCACCATTTCGTGGGTGTTTTCTTGCCCAAGGAGACAAAACACGAATTTCCAGGTTGATGGCTTGCCCATGCACGAAATTGGCTGCCATACTTCTTCATTTCCAAGGCATTAACTGCCTTAACCAATTTCTTGGAAGAATTAAATGATTGGGTGCATGAGACAAAATGGGTAGTTGGTGGTTTATGGGTTTCCTCATTGACACATGGATTAATACCATTGGCTCAAGGGTTTGAATAATTTCCCTCCCTATTCCTTGTAGAATCATGCCCCATCTCTTTGTTGCATTGCATAGCTAGTTGTGGGTATTTTTCATTAAAAATCGTATTTACATGATGTCTTACTTACATTGTGCATATCTAGCACAAGAGCCGTAGGCATTTGTTTCTTTAATTGTCGATACATGAACCGCTAAATCAATGGTGGGGCCTTGGCCTTGAGCTCCTCACCATGATCAAATTACAATATTTACATCATTTACAATTTAATACAAAGGGGGTCAAAATGGGGACATTACAACAATCATACCTTATCGATACCAAGTGATTTTACAATTGAAAATGTAAAATCACTATTGGATCTTAGATCCTTAAATATAGGAGAGCTTGTCTAATATGATTATGACTCTTTATTGAAATGCCAACAAAATATTGACATTTATCTACATCAGAACTCATGACTTCTAGACACTTCTAGAGTTATTATACCTTGAATATTTACAAAAAAATTGAAAAAATACAATTTAAATCAATACTGCAACCTACAGGCAATTTTGTAGCGCCTGACCATTTTGTAGTTCCCTACAATTCTGCAGTGCCTGACAATTATGTAGCGCTTGACAATTTGACAGATTTATGTATTAGATGGCACTGTGGAATGTTCTGAAAATTAAAACTTTGCCATATTCTAATAATTCTTTAAAACTTCCTCTACAAGGAGATATAACCCCTCCTCTTTAAGCCTTTAGCTTCCACTAGCATATGTCAATCCTTTTCCAATGTCTTAAAATATTCATTTATTGTTATATTTGGTGTTGAATTGATCAACTGATAATTAAAATATGGAAATGATCTTGGAATTTGGTGAGGTGCTACAAATTTTGACAAATTTTATTTTGGTGCTAACACCGGCTTCAACTGGGGATGGTGTCCTCCCTACGAGGCACTAAGAACACGTAGACCAATTCCTTCTTTCATTTATGCAACCTGTAATCCTGCAACTTTCATCATGCACTGGTATCAAAACTCATAAAATAAACCATTCTACATGCTGAAAACAAATCACAGCTGAACACTAAACTGAAAACTGAAATGTTGTGTACCAGTGTCTCCATTGGGCCATGGAGTCTTATTCTGAAACTGAAAACAAACTATGACCAATTGCTTGTACAATGAACTTATTTATGTACCTAACCAATTAGGCTACTCAAACAAGTGATGTGGAAATGTCAATATAGCCATTCAAATATTTCATTAACCAACTGAAATTGTCTTCCAACTTTGAGAGCACATATGCCTAAAGAAACTGAAAAGTATACAAGGAAAAGATCTAGTAGCCCATACTTAAAACTACGGAACTTTGTCTTTATGTAGTCGAAGATGTAGAAGTCATTATTCCATTTTGACTCTATATAATTTTCCACAGGGTCATAAAAATCACAAGAAGACACAATCTGATAGTAGGCAAATACCTCATTTTCTTGTCTTTTAATAAGCTATCCATATGTGATCTCTGCGCCATGGATGATATCAAAATTTTGTTCTTGAAATGATGAAATTGAGGAAGAAAAAAACTAGAAATCACCCCCCATATTTTCAGCAGCACTAACCACATTTTGTTTATTGTCTCCTTTAGATTCTAATTCAAGAATATGAAATATGGGCTTGCTAATTTCTTGAATATGTTGTTCAACAGCTAGTGGAGAAGAAAAAATCATGGAATACTCTTGTAATTCGCCATCATCTCCCTCGCGGCCTTCCAATGAATCTGATCCATACCTGTCATACACAGGCTTGCTGCTGTAGAATTCCATATACACTGATTCAGAAACTGCTCCTCTAAATCATCCTCATATTCATAAAAAACAAGCAAATCCTCATAACAATTTTGAGCAGTAAATCCATCTCGGCCATGACTATTAGAGACATCTGATATGATTTCAAAAGTATCTACAGTCTGGCTACCATCAATTTCAACATTAGTACAATGCTGAAAATCTTTTTGCTGAATAACCAAACTAGAAAAGGATTCAATGGAAAATGAGTCCTCCTACACTTCACTAACATTATATTCCTTTTCATCTGCTACAGAATTTTGAATATGCAATGCAAACTTTTCATAGTGGTAAAAACGACACTCAGCTGGATAATTTTTTACAGTGAGAATGAAAAACTGTATGAAACTCCTGCAATGAAGAAATGCTAGAAATAGGTAGATATCTATACCACTCACGAGCATCTCCCTCTAGTGAGTACATGAAAATTTTCATGAGTACATCCTCATTAGAGATATCCAATTGGTGAATAAGTTCATGAAACTCTAATAAGTGCTTTGCAAGATTGTCATTTGTACCTTATTTGAACTTGGGAATACAACCTTGCCAGTCATCTATAGGAGGTACTAGATTTGGATAACTAGGAACAACTGAGAAATCAAATGGAGCAAACCTTCGAGCTGAAATAGCAGCCATTGCTTTCGGCTTTCTGGATCATTTGAGTCTCCAGTGAGTTCTTCAATCATGGAGCCACTAGGTGAATGATCTATAGTCAAATTCTGTGTCTGATCTTTGATTACTATCAAAAATCAGATCTGAACATTGTCATACCTTGGGGAAGATTGCTTCAATTTCGTCCCCAGTAACAACGCCAAAAGATGTTAGCACTAAAGTATGTTCTCTGACCGCAAGAAGGACATGCCTGGCACATCTTGGATTTGAGATAGTTTTTATTATTTGTAGGTTGATAAATTAAGTTGATAGGATAGGTATGAGAAATGGAACACAAGGGGTGAGATAATCTGAGATTAAAATCTAAAAGATGTATAATACAAAGAGTAACATTTCATAGGTCATTGGCATTCAATTTGAAGACAAATCATACATAACTATAAGGGGAATCAGAAAAAGGAAATAAACATTTGGGTAAGGCAGCCACACATTCATATGAAGATATTCCAAACTCAAACTGTGTTTAAAGTCTGGAATCATGTATTTGAAAACAACTCTTCAAGATTACAGGTACAGGTAATGAACAGAAAATCCTAACTATTAATAGATTTGAAACTTGGAAGTAATTAATGCACTGCAATAACCATTCATTCTTGCAAATAAGAGAAGAAGCATAGGAAGGAAACACAGTCTGACCAGTAAATGAATGATCATTGAGCATGAAATATCACTATTGTATTAGATGGTGAAGAAAATGTACACAGGAAAATATTCGCCCTTCTATGACCCTCTCCTTTTCTAAGAGGAAGATCAAACCCCCTTTTATACAGATATCATTACATAGCAATATTCAATTTTAGATCCAAAAATAATGGATCGAAATCTATCTAAAAGATTATAATCATACCTTATCGATACCAAGTGATTTTACAATTGAAAATATAAAATCACTATTGGATCTTAGATCCTTAAATATAGGAGAGCTTGTCTAATCTGATTATGACTCTATCAAAATTCCAACAAAATATTGGCATTTATCTACATTAGAACTCATGACTTGTAGACACTTCTAGAATTATTATAGCTTGAAGATTTACAAAAAATCGAAAAAATCCAATTTAAATAAGGACTGCAACCTATAGGTAACTCTATAGCGATTGATATTATACTTTGATGAGTATATCAAGTCCATATACAAAAACTTATTAATTTGCTAAGTGCACTTGTCAACTTTAGACCATAATTCATGTCATTTTCTTTCCACTATGGAAATCATAAAAAATATTTATGTTGTTCATTAGTTCTCATAATTATTCAGTCCCTTCACTAGCCTACTTCATATCAAATATATATTAGTATGAGATTTAATCAGTCAAGATAAATTGATGAATATAGAAGGATTAAATCTCCACAGTATATTCTATTAGGTGTCCTTCCTTATATTCTTTTAGTTGTAGAGAACAAGAGATTGCACTGGTCCTTTTTAGATAGAGAGTCAGCAATAGTGTTCATTTCTTTCTATACATGTGTGAAAGCTTTTTTGTAAAATTTTGTGTGGTAGTCTTGTCTTGATCCAATCAAGAAGGGATTGAAGTGAAATGTTGTGAATGACCTGTTTATTGTTCATCCCCTTGATAACCAGTAACGAGTCCCTGAATACAAGTAATAGAGAATTTTTTTTAGACAAATCCAATTTCGGGAAAGTTCGAATTGCTATTAGTTCGGACCTATTATTGGATCCTGTACCAACATCTACTGTAAAGTGTATGTAATGCTGATCCTGAAAGTGCAGAACCCCTATGATCCCAAAAGTGTTATAAGAGCCTTGGAAACCCCCCTCAAAATATCCCTAGCAAGTGGATTTTCCACCATCAACTCCCCAATGTTTCTTATCTTTGAGGTTTCTTTTGGAACTTTATAGTGTTGTTCAATAGCATGGATTTGTATCAAAACCTAAAAAGTTTGTCAGATTCTATCCTCAAACAAGTTGGATTTGCAAGCCATCCTAATGTCCCAACATGGAATGAATGGAACAACTCTGAAATTTGTAAGAGCTCACCTTTGGAACCACAACTTTAAGCTTTCCTCCAAAGATCCACCTTGCCATGCCAAATTAATACCAAGCCACTAACATACATATTTCCATACTTGGGATGTGAAAGGCCATGAAGTAAATAAATGTGAGATATTTTGATAATCATTTTTACACAAATAACATATGCTAATCCCATGTTTATTTTCTTCTAGAGGAAGTCCCAAGTTGAAATCTAACTCATGAGAGTGAACCACATAAATACCTTAGTTTTTCTGGAGTTCACACCTTCCAAATAAGGGACTGCCACCATCACTCGTCACCTTCAGTACGAGGTAGCAAGACCTCATATCTAAGTTTGAATGAAGATGAACTAGCCAACTTGTTTTTATTCCAAATAAGCTCATCATTTGAGTCTCCTAGTATGATATGCCTGAATCTTAGTTCCTCATTATAATAGTCAAGATATTAGCATAAGCACCATCTAAAATAAAATGTCCAACATTGTTTCCATATAGTCATTTGTTCCTCATTTGCGGCTTGATTCAATGTGAAGAGACCAAGTTTGTGTAAGTATTGTATCATATCCTCTGGGAGAAAAACATAGTTTCTATAGTCCATCATGGAATCCCACCCAATTCTTACCATGGATCTATCCCCAACCTTCCAGGCAAGGTGTTTTCTAATGGTAGGATAATATAGAACACGAGCTTTCCAGTGCTTTGATACATTCTCAGTGTTTTTAATTAAGGACCTAATCCAATCCAGGAGTGAAAGTAGTGCCATATATTTATGAGTTATAACCCTTTCCCAGAGCCCATATTTGGAGATCAAGTTCCAAAGTCCTTTAGTTTCTAATGATTGACCAAAATGATATCATTGTTTTAATCCCCACCCCCCTTCATGTTTGGCTTAACAATAAGATACCATATTGCCATACGGAAAGCTACCCTATCACCATTACCTCTCCACAAAAAATCATAACATAGTATGCATGTTTTGTCCAACACTCACTTTGGAATGTGAGCAAGGAGAAGCTAATATGTTTGACTAACACGTGATATTTCCAAAAGGTCGAACACCTTGTGCAACCACTCATACAAATAGATCACAAAGAAACACATTAGGTTTTTACGTGGTTAAATCCTCAAAGAGGGAAACACTCCATGACCCCATCCAAATAGCTACTTGAGGCAATATTATTATGCAAAAGAAAAAAATGTTACAATGACATTCTCATATCCAGTCATCAAGCAAATGACCCTCCATGCTCTTTAAATAGATATCATGGACCAATAGGGTTTTAAGCCACGAATAAATGGTCGTTAAGATCAAGGTGAGAATGAACCATCAGATCAGTCTATGTCTAGAACATATCGTGACCACCAATGTACAAATGCATACTAATGCATCCTAAAGAAACACACTTTTCATAAAGATGCATTATAAAAAGTTAATCTTAACTAACTCCTAAGTGTCTAAATATCCTAACAATAAACCGTGATAGATTTTAAGGCTGCTTTGACAAGGGTCAATCTACCTCCTCGAGACAAATAATGGTGGCACCATAAGTGTATTCTCCATTCAATCTTACCTTCCATTGAGCCGCAATATTTTATCCATGCTTTGACAAGGGTCAATCTGCCTCCTTGAGACAAATAATGGTGGCACCATAAGTGTATTCTCCATTCAATCTTACCTTCCATTGAGCCCTAATATTTTATCCAAATCTAGAGGGCTTTAGAATGAAGCCTATATACTTTAACCCCTCATGCAAGTCTGTCGACCTTAAATGGAATGAGAGTGTGACTTTTGAATCACCACATCACATAAGTAGTTATAGGTAATGATAGACTTTGTAAACAACTTCAAAATTTCAGTGGAAATCATGACTTCTCTAACAATATCTCATAGAAAAAGTAATACATTACATTTTACATATATACAAATATATGTAAAATATTTCACATCTAATTTTTTTTGACTCATTATTATTATTATTATTAAAGATTTCAAGTTTCAATATTGAATTAATCATTTAATAAATAGCATGTAACATCTCACAAACAATTTAATAAATAGTAAATCCTCAACACTAAATTTTTAAAATATCATCTTAGATATTATCAGACATTGCCAAGGCAGGGAATATAGCAATGAGTTGGTCATACATAAACTTTGACTTTATATTAATCCTAAAACAAATTCACAATGTTTCTCAATGTTTTGTAATATTTATGTATTAAATTTAATATTTTGAAAATATAAATTATTTTGTTGAATATTTAAAATTTGTTATTTCTATTTTATGATTGGTTAAAGGTTTTGAAGCGAAAAATTACCCCTAGTTGGATGTGAAATTGTTTAAACAAAATAATAATTTAAATTTGAAAAATTAAAAAAAAAAAACTCTAGCTTGACATGTGGTCTTTGTACTAAAAGTTTAATTAATGCTAATGAATACTATCATTTTTGTGCAATTGTGAAATTGTTTAAACAAAATAATAATTTTAAATTTTAAAATTCAAAAAAAAATTCTAGCTAGACATGTGGTCTTTGTTCTAAAGGTTTCATTAATGCTAATGAATACTATCATTTTTGTACACTGTCATTAATGATAAATACACAATTCTATTAATGATATCATTTTGTGCAATCTACCATATTTCCATTCAAATTAATTTCTAATCCTAAAAACCCAATCAATGACATATATATTTAAAACACTTTTTATGAATTAATAGTAACCATTTTTCCATTTTAACCTAACACTAATATACACAAATTTTTATAGTACATGGGCAATGTATAAATATATGTTTGTCTTTTTATTAGTATATATATTTTTAATTGATAAGAATATAGGAATATACGTTTCTTTAATATTCAATTTTTTTCTTTTGACTTAGCACTAATATATATAAACTTTTTGTGGTTACACAAACTATACATATATATATGTTTATATTGTCTTTTTAATTTTATTGACATATGTATTTTTAATTAATTAACACAATACCTATGGGGATGATACCGAAAAGCAAATATATGACATTTTGATGCACCGACAAATTAAAACTCAGAGGGGTAAGGATATTCTTCGATGGGGTTACTGCCCTAAAGGTATGTTCACTATAAAGGAAGCTTATAATCTGCAGACAAACCCGACGAATCAACCTGTGGATAATACTTGGAAACATCTGTGGGGAGCTAAACTCTGGCCCAAAATCACCCTCTTCCTCTGGCTGGTCTTGAAAGGTAGAATTTTAACTTGGGATAATATCGTGAAGCGAGGTTTCGAGGGACCTTCGATATGTGTCCTTTGTGGTAACAACGACGAAACCATAGCGCACCTGTTGGATGGTTGCAGTTTCGCATCGGCTCTATGGGATGCTGGAGCATCGATATTTCGCATGTCTGGTAGAGTCAGGAATGCACCAGGAGAAACTGTGAAACAATAGAGGGAAGAACCCTTTCAAGGGAGACTCTTGAATTGGGTTTGGAAACTCCTTCTTGGATTCATCCTATGGGAAGTCTGGAAAGAACATAACAAACGAATATTTAATGGAAATCTCAATACCTGGAAGACGGTCTGGGGGCATATACAACGTGGGATCACTGAGACTCTGTAATTAACTATGTGGACTGAATAGTACATGAAGCTTCCGGATATTGAGTTACGTATTCTACATACCTGGGGCATTACAACGCTCCCCTGTTTTGTTGGATGCATCCATCCTGGTTATTGTTCATCTGACAGTCTAGTGGTTTCGTCTCTGCCATTACAAGGGTGGATTAAGCTGAACTTCAACGGGGCTTCTAGTGTTTTTCGGGATGAGCAAGGCAAGGTTATGTTTAGTTACTATGGGCATCTGGGATGCGAAACCAACAATGTTGCAGAGTGTGCAGCCGTGTTGCAAGTCTTATGCATGGCGGCCCGACGTGGCTTTAGCTACTTGGTTGTCGAGGGGGATTTGAACATGCTGATAGAGATTGCCTTCAAACTTAATAATGGGACCCGAGAAGCCAAGCTGGCACAGTCGTGGAGGTTGGCATGGCGACTGACGTGTCTTGGCGAACTCATCGCTTCTTTCAACTCCGTCACCTTCCAGCATGTAAGGCAGAGCGCCAACTGTTTGGCTGACGTATTGGCTAACCATGGCGCCAGCAACCAGAATGATGACTGGGAAGGGGTGGAATTGGAATTACCGTAGGGCACGTGTCGTAACCAATGTATGATGATTGCTAAAAGTGATCGGGGTGGTATGACGCTCGCAGCTGGCAGCAGTAGAGTATTAAATCCAAATGTTATTTAACAGTTGGTACCCTACGCAAGGTGGTATGGACAGGTGGTATTCTGGTGACCTTTATAATTGTGTCACTGCTCGGCCTTCCATATATTTCCTAGCGTCTGGAACAGTCATGTTAGGAGATATGGCGCGTGAGAAGGTTATGGCTGATCGACCTCTCATGATTCTGATGGGTCATACGGAGAAGGTTTCTGCTCAGGTGATAAGGGCTCAAGTCATGCTAAATTATTACAGAGTATGGTTCATTATGATGGACTTAATGGGCAGAGAGGGTGGCATCCCTTTAAATTCCGCGTTTAGGGACGACAATGGTAATAGTGGCTATAGTCTTTGTTATGTTGGTGCCTATTGGAGTTTTTTTGTGTCCAGTTGTGGTGTGAAGTGTGATAGTAAGGGTATTGAGATTATGCCTCCGAGAGGGAGACCTGTCAGGAGGGGTAGACGGGCTCATGGTGAGCCGAGCTATGTGGATAGGGGTAATGTAGCACAGGTCGGTTGTAGTTGCGATAAGTGGAGCACTGCAGCGACTACTCTCTTTTTCCGCCGATTTTTTCCTCGGGATGTGCAGCGGGTGGTGGAAGATTTGGAAGAGAATCTGTGGCATAGGGTGGGAGAGCAGGAGTTGTCGGTGGAGGCTGTTGCAATGTCCGAATGGATTCATGACCCTGGTAATACTAGGGGTCGTATGGCTCTTTACAATCGGGTCGTGGTTATGCTATGGGTGACGAAGACTCTCATTGCCCAAGTTATGGAAACTCATGCTGATATTTTGTCTGTCTCCCTAAGGATGACCAAGATGAAGGACCTCTGCAAGGACCATGCGGAAGAGTCGAAGTGGATTCATATGAAATTGGACGCGATGGAAGTTGATATGGGGATCTCGTTCCTTACCCGTCCAAAAAAAGTGGAGAACCCAAGGGAGATCAATATTTGCGGTAAGGGGGAGGCTGTTGAAGCTCCACTGGTGGTGATTATTGAGGACGAGGTTGGTCCGTCTGTTTAATTTCCTTCCTTCTGTACTTGGTCTCTGTTTGGTCTATGTTGTTTCGGCTTGGTGAATTTCGGCTGGCTTAGACTTCAGCTCTTCTCTGTTGTAGCTAGTTTCAGTTTTAATGGTTTCTCCTGCTTATGGTTATCTGGTGTTTGTTTTTTTCACAGTGTGATGTCTGTTCTCTCAACATCCCTTTTGTAATGGGGGTTTGGGGTAATACTTTTAGTAGCCGGATTGCTGGAAAATTTCAAACTGTTGCATAGTAAGTGGTTTCACCCTATTAGCTCTGTTATGGATTGTAATGATGATGATCTATGGTCTTGGTTATGGGATTATGTTGATAAGGTTAGTTTTGAGCTCTGTAGTGGCTGCTTAAGCACCCATATTTTTGTAAAATATGAAGAATGTACACTTGATCCTACTTTAATAAAATGACGGTCTTTTTTTTGCTAAACAAAAAAAAATTAATTAACACAATATATTTTACTTACTTTTTATCAACATGTATGATATAATTGCACACTATTATGTATACTTATTTTTATTTTTACAAAATATATTTTTAAAATCTTATACACCTTGAAATTTATATTAATGCACATTTAGTTAATGGTTCTACAAAATATTTTTTTGACATAATATATACTTTAAAATGGTAAATATAAACACATGCATTTATCATACTTTAGTTTAGTTGTATATATATCATGTTTAGAATATTTAGAATTTTAACACCACTTTAATTGTAAGGAAAGTGGCTAACTCTTTTAAAAATAAAGATATGAATTAGCCTTTATTAATAGTATTTTTAATAATAAATAAGTAACAAAAATAATATCATATATACTAAAAAAATTATAAACATATAAATCATATCTTAACTATAAACATAATCTTAAGGCATGGACTAACTGCTTTGTAGTTATTTCTCTTATTATTTATCAAAATGCCACATCCCTTTCCTCATTAAAGATTTCAAGTTTCTCCCCGGATGGGGTGACATCTATTGACATGAGCGAGACACGTGGTGACGGTGTGGGCGGGTAGGAGGCGGCTGGCAACATAAGTTGCACCCATGGCAGGCCGTATAAGTTGTTAAATGTTCCTTTTACTCTGATGTGCCCTCCCATGCTTCCTCTTTTGGCTAGTCTGCTCCTCGATCGGACTCTGACTCCACCTCCGTCTTGTTCATTAATGGGGATATTGAAGGGTGGTAATGGTGAGATGGGATGGAAGCAAGTTTCACTCTCTGTTGGAAGGCTCCTCTCATATGTGACATTTATGAGGTCATCCACCCGGATTTACATTGGAGATATATTTCTAGCAGTCAGCATGCAAAGGCCATTTCAACCCTCTGCTTTATCCTTATGACTCGTTCGTGGGTTCGTGGGCGCTCTCGTCTTATTGCTGGCTCTCGCCCCATTCAGATTGGCACTCAAGTAGAAGTGATATCCTCTACATCATCGATGGGTTCTTCGTCTCTTTCCTCAGCCTTGGCCGCTAGGTCTAAGGACTCAAGGATGTATTGCTTGGGCTCTGGTATGTGGAGTTGTTGAGTTGAATGGTTTGATGGACACGGTAATTCCTTGGGCTTTCATCCCACGACACCTCTGTCACTGACCCATTATATAACTGTTGTATACAATATGCGGGTTCAACAGATAGCTGCAAATAATATAGTGCAGGTGACATCTTCTATTGGGGAAAATGAGCATCGCATGGAGTTGAAGGATGGTTTTATGGAGGCACAATGGGATCTCAGCTTTGAAGCTCGTCGTGCTGTCCAAAATTTGGATTTCAAAATGGACCAGTTCAATTATCGTCTGGACATGATTATTCCTACCATGTCTAGTTTGGATATGGTTAAAAATCTATGCTCCACCTCTACATGGGACGTGGTTGTGTTAGGAGCGCCTCTCCAACCTCTCCCAGTCACACAGACTGAGGAATACGAAGGCCATTTTGGTTCGTATGTTGGGCAAGCCCTGGTTTTTTGGTTTTTTGGTCATGGTAATAGATTTGCAGGGTCTGTTCATTATTTTTGTTTAGATATGTTACCGGGATGGTCCCCAATAGACTATGTAATATGTCCTCATCCATGTTGGTTGTCCATGTAGTCCCTATGATTTACAGAATTTAGTTATGTTTATGTTTATGGTCCAGGGAGTTCGATCTAGTGACCTCTTCATTGCTATGTACTGCTATTTGATTATATGGGTATAATATAAAGTTCCTTCTTACTTAAAAAAAAAGGATTTCAAGTTTCAATATTTAATTCAATAACGTTAAATATCTCATAAACTTTATAAATGTATTTTTACAATCTTAGATGAGATGTATGTTTGAAATTTGATTAAAGATATATTTACAAATAGTTGATGGTGTCTTGATAATTAGTTTTGAATTCTATCCCTACATCAATATCCATTTCTTTTTTATTTCGTATAATTAGAAGAAAAAAACTGACATAAGCCAAATTTATCCTAAAGTATATAATTAAAAAAACAAAATTAACATAAACCAAACTCATCCTATAATTAAGAAAAACAAAACTAAAATAAATCAAATTTATAGCTAAATCTATCATAGAGCATATAATTAAGAAAAACAAAACTAACATAAATAAAGTCTAAAGCCAAATCTATCCTAAAAACATATAAATAAAAAAACAAAATTAACACAAACTAAATACACATTTTTTTCGAAAGAAAAAAGTAGCAACTTGCTATTCATAGGTTTAATCAAAGTTACAAGAAGGTAATACAAAAAAAACATAGTCTCCAGCATTGTTGAGAATTCTCCACAAGATAAGAAAACCTCCAAGAGAGGGCAAAAAACAAGGACTATTGTTCCAACATACTAGATCAAAAAGTCTCCAAAAAGAGGACATAAGCAAGGACTACATCTCCAAATTACAATATCTACACATTCCCATACATAGACATTTGAGAACCAAAATATACAAAAACTACAAAAAACAACAGAATTGGTAACCAGGTCCAAGGGCATCAATATGTTATCATCGAGCCCTCTTCAACAAGAATGTAATCCTTAGTTTCTTCAAAGAAAAGGACCCCCTCTGAGCACCCAACAACTTTCTTGATAAAAATATGCCTCCATATTAAAATTCCTGTAGATATGAAAAAATCACAGGTTTGCAAACTCGTCTTTAAGCTCATGAATTCTAATACACCATTGTTCCAATTTATCCACCCGGAGGAAGGACTTGTTCACTGCCCAATCTATCATAGATTTTGAGTCACCATAGATGTTCCTAATCTCCAACCCCCTTTTCTGTGCAAAAAGAAGAATCTCCCATAAAGTAAGGATCTAGGCCCAAGTATTCATGATGGCGCCACATCCCATCCATAAAGAAAACCTTTTCATGTCCAAAACAATGATTATGATACCAGCACCACTATAATGTCCCTTTTTCAATTTTTGTAAAAATGCCCAATTTTCCAATTTTTCCCCAATTTCGACCTTTGACTAGTTTTGCTGTTTTGGCCTCCAAATTAATCCAAATGCTCCCAAATCTTCTGTAAGGGTATATGAATGATATTTAGACTTGAATATTAGGCACAGGGATGATTTATAACCCTCAAAAGACTTCTGCAAACTTGATTTATATTTTGGTCAATGTATGGGATTTTAACTAGTAATTTGTGCATCAAATCCCCCTTGGGTAAACACTGAAAATGGCCTCCCAAATGCTTCCAAAATCCCTCAAAATTATGAACAGAGGTAGGGAATGTATTAAGGATGTTATTAAGGTCTCATGTGCACCATTAATTGATTAATATATCTATTCCAACCCTCTCCCATTCAGCTGCAAAAATCACCAATTCGACCCTTGGGGAAATGACACTATTTCTTCTCCCAATGCAATTAAACTGAGTAAAAATACATCAAATGCTCAAGTACAGTACATGAAACTTGTAAAATATATCCATGGCAGTCCATTAATATAAATGTATCAGAGAATCATCCATTCATTCGAAATCATCAGCATTATAATGATATGCATCAATGTAGTGGGGAAATGGACATTGTTTGCTCATTAATCAACATTTTTGCATACAATAAGTGGGTATTTAGACCTGATACTTTATGAATACGAAGAACAGAGGATATGAAGCTATTACAATCATAAATACATCATATGAATCTCTCCCAATGAGTACAAGAGCTCACCAAAAACGCCCTCCCTTAAGGGGCATGAATATGCCTTCAAAACTGGAAATGGTGGAGAGAAAGTGTTGCACTAAACCACACCACGAGCTTTCCTGTAGCTGCCACCCGCAAATACAAACTCCATTAAATCACCATGAAAGACCTGAGTGGCCTCTCCAAACACCAACTTGGATGGGAATCTTTCACCCTCGAAATTGGCTAAGACAAGAAACTAGTCATCCACTAGCTCTCTCTTCACAAATGCAATTTTTTCTCAAATCATCAAAATCCATTCTCATACTTGATTTCTACATTTTATAACCAACATTATCCTTCTAAGGGTCGAAATCCTCTCATTAGCTTCTAGAGATTTCCACTTAGGAAATATTCCACATTTGCCACTTGTCTCTTAGTTTCCAACTTTCCATCTTCTCCCAAATTCGAGTAGGAGTCTCTTGGGCTTCTCCAAATCCATGAGCGCCTTCCTTGAGCCTATTTTTGGGGATGACATGTCATAATGGTCAGATGTTAGAAGTCAGATCTGAATTTTGTCATAGATTTCATAGATGCTTCATCATTGTTGTCATAAGACTAGGGAATCTAGCCCAAGTGTCCACTAGCCTCCAATTTGACTCTTCCTCTTCCATGGAGGTTACCATTCCATCCCATTTCAACCTAATATGCTCCATGCCATGTGTATGCCTTACCAACTCACCCAATAATGTTTGAATTCCCATGGATTCGAAATGGCAAGTGAGATTTGCCATGTGGTAGTGAGAAACCAAGCTAGTGTGGGTCCTACATCCTCCAAATGTCCTCAAAACCATTTTCCACCTATAATTCCTCTTGGATTCATTTATTCAACTTATTTACTAAATACTTGGACTATTTTAATGTATAAACATTATTCCTTTGCTCCCTTATTACAATTCCCAATGTACCCATTCAACCTAGGGAACTTGGTAGGATTGATGGGGATTGTTTGTTATACAATTATTTGAATGGGGACATTACAGTCCTCCCCACCCAAGATTGCTTGTCCTCAAGCAATTTCAAATTAGGATGCTGCAAAATATTCTCCTCTTCCCATGTGGCATCTTCATTTGGTAATTCCTTCCATTGCACTAAATATTCTTTGATAATTCTACTCCTCAACCTCCTTTCCTGTGTCTTCAAGATCTTTTCCAGAACAAATGTGAGTTGACCTTCATCATCCAAAGGAGGAAGTATTTCTAAAGTGATGATTTGCTGACCAAGGGATTTCTTGAGACAAGAAACATGAAATACATTATGGATTTTACTCCCTTCCGGAAGTTCTAGTTCATATGCTACTTCTTCAGCCTTCCGCACTACCTTGTATGGCCCATATGTGATGAACCTGCAATAATTAATTAATGCAAATACACAAGATATCAAAAATAATATAACAGAATCACTTTTATATTGATCACGGGCCACTTCGAGGGGGCAACCTCCTTTGAGCAAGCTCAATACAATTAACTTCACGATGCCTTCAATGACCTCAACACACACTTATATACTAAGTCTATGCCCAATACTATGAGTCAAAACCATGGGACATATAATACTACAGGACGACTTACAAAGCATATGCGTCCAATACTATGGGTCAATACTATGGGCTAATATAAACTACGGATCAACAAATACTACGGGACGACTTACAAAGCATATGCGTCCAACAACAATATACTAACATAGTAAAGAGAAGGGTTGACATAGGTTCCTAACATCCCCTCTCCCTTAGAAAAAGCTTTGTCCTCAAAGCTTTGGTTGGAGAAATTGCTGCAGAATCTGAAGGAGTGGTTCCCCGGTAGCATCCTCGGTTTGGATTTCGGGCCACTGACGCCTTTGGACTGTCAAGGAGGATTGCTTGGAAGGTTGTAGATGAAGAAGAATCCTGTCAGCTGCGTGAAAAATGCGCTCAGAACGGTGTTGATCGGCTTGTTGTTTCCGGCGAATTCTGGCCATGTGAAGATTGTCCTGCAGAATGAGAAGAATCTGATCGCGGTTTCGAAGAATCGAGTCAATTTCCTGAACTGGGGAGCTGCTAAGGGTGTATGGAAGAAGAACTGGCGGTGTTTGTCCATAGACTGCTTCATATGGTGTCCTTTGAGATGTGGTATTGTACCACCAGAGTGCTGCTAGGAAATCCATAGAAATAGTTGGCCAAAGCTGTGTAGGGATGGGCAAGGGTTTGATCAATCCCGAAAGGAGTGTCGGTTCCCCCTTGTTGACTTGGAAAGTATCATCGTTAGCCACCATCTGTTGAATTGTCATTTTTAGTCCCGGCCAAAAGAAGTTACATTGTTCCTGGTCATACATTTTGCAGAACCCAGAGTGCCATGTTGATGAAGAAGCATGGAGTTCATAGAAGAGATAGCCCTGTTGAACATATTGCAACCAATTTGGAACAAGCAGAGAAAGAGCTGTAAAAGAAACTGGGTCATCAATTGTGCGAGAAGGAGCATCTTCCACCATATTGTCCTTACCCTTCTTGTAAGTGATCACATAGGGATAACCCATGAGTTGGATAACCCATTGCAGGTGTGTTGGGGAGGAGACCCATTGTTCCAGAAAATTTTTCAGACTCGGGAGATCAGTCTTGATGCAGAAATAATTGCCTAATAGGTATGGCTGCCACTTCTGCATGCAAAATAGCCATCATTTCCTGCTGAGAGGTAGATGTGGCTACATTCTTACCGGAAAGGTCTCTTGAAGGAAGCAAGCTCATTGGTTCAACAAAGATACCTGCATATCTATCCAAGGGAGTAGCGGAGACTGTTGATGGGTGCATCTGAATGGAATTAAGCTGAGCGATGACACCATGTGAATTCTTCTTAAGGATTTGTTCCAGGCGATGTGAACTGATGATGCAGAGAGACCCTGGTTGTAAACCCCTAAATTTGTGTTGTGCCCCATTGACTTTAAACTGCATCCAAAGTTCAACAAAATCCCATAAGATGGGGCCAAGTGTGAGTAACCATTGAATGCCCAAAACCACATCACATCCGCCTAAAGGAAAGGCAAACATGTCAGAGCGTAGGTTATAATCTTCCATAGAGATACGCACATTGTGACACTTCCCCTTGCAAGGTAAGGTGCCCCCATTGGCAACAATGACTTCAAAGTTGGAGCAAGGATGGACAAAACAATCAGCCTGTTTGGCAATTCGAGGGTCAATGAAGTTATGAGTGCTACCAGAATCAATGAGTATGGTAAGAGGGAGCTTCTTGAAGTATCCCCTAACCTGCATTGTTTGTGGGGTGGTGATGTCGGTTACAGCATGGAGAGAGATCTCGGATGGGTCATCCTGAGATGGGGTGTCAACACGCGGGTGTTGCATGTCAACCAGATCATCTACTGTATCTGTAGCTTCTTCACCAAGTTCTAAGGCAGGCGGAGAATCCACATCCAAGAGATAGAGCTTTTGTTGAACACATCTATGTCCCCGAGTGAATTTATCATCACAATTATAGCAAAGCCCTTTTTCTCGGCGTGCCTGCATTTCTATTGCAGACAAATGCTTGATAAGAGTTGGTTGAGGAGCAGGCGTGATGGGAGGTCATTGGGAACCCATATTTCTGAAGGGAACAAAGGTGGGTTTGGAGCGTTGTTGAGCTGCGATCTTGTCCTCAGCCAACTTAGCCAACCCTAGGACTTCCATCATTGTGTTGGGACAAAACATTTTGACCTCTGAGCGGATTTCATCCTTGAGACCACTGATAAAACAAATCCTATAGAATTCATCAGACAATCCTTCTGTGTGATTGGCTAGTTTCTCAAATTCCATTTGATACTCTCTCACTGTGCCAGTTTGGTGAAGTTTAGTGAGTGCTCCTGTGAAATCGTCAAAAGCACTAGGACCAAATCGTGGCAAAATGAGTTGGCAAAAATCTGTCCAGTTTGGCTCGGGATGAGCTTTGATGTACCAACGGTACCATTGAAGGGCTTCCTGTTCCAAATGAAAGGATGCAAGTGGAACTTTCTGAACATCAAAAGTATTATGCAGACTGAAATATTGTTTTGCTCGGTATATCCATCCAGTCGGATCAGTACCATTGAAGCGAGGAAAATCAAGCTTCGGCCCACGAAAATTGCTAGAAGCAGAGAACCCGGTGGCTGCAAAAGATTCTGGTTGTCTGGTATTGTTCATGGATGAATGCTGCAGATGGAGGCTGAGAAATTTTTCATCCAGATCTTGGATTTTGGTTTGGATGGCTGCCAGTGCTTCCTCCATGATGTGTGCTCCTGCACAGGTGACAACCATAACCAGGTTTTTTTTTTTTGTTTTTTTTTTTTTTTTTTTTACAGACTGGAGCGGTTACGGCTTAGAAGGAATCTGGAACAACGCCGAACGGCTGGATCTGGAACGGCTTGCAAAATGGATCTGAAACGGCGCAACAGTGATCGACAATAGTTCAGCTGAAAGTAGATATGGACCCCAGGTATGTGCGGCTTCCTAACAGTTCAGGGTTTTCACTCGGCCACCAATGCTGTCTGACGGCTTGCATATTGGGGCAGTACCCCTCACTCCACGGCTCAGGTAAAACTGATAACCGCTTTGCCACAAACGATAGCTCTTGGGTTACCTCACGGGTGGGAACTAGTCAATCAAGTAGGGGTCGTTGCCCTTTTCGTTGGCAGGTCCTCTCAATGGGCCAGCTACTTCGGGGTTCCTGTGGTACTCCTCATAATGAGTTTTAGGGCTTATGCTCAAGTACTTCCCACAGTTAAGCGGAGAGGGATTATTCCCAAATCCGAACCTGCAATAGAAAAAAATTTAGGCAGAAATTCCACCCAATGTTCAAAAACCGGATCTATATTGCTCAGAATCGCTATTATAGCATGTTTCCGGAACTGGAACAACCACTCTTCTTCTACCCATGAAAGCGGAATAGAAATCTGGGCACTCGGTCAAAATATTTTCTCGCCGCAATTTCCGCGGCCGTCACCGAAATTCTGAAAAATTGTTGATTTTAAATCGGCAATATCTCCACTTTTAGAACTCCAAATGAGATGATTTTTTTTTTGAAACTGCGTATTTTTGAAAGAGGAATTCAGATATGCAATCAGATTCTTCTGATTTTGTGCATAAATTTTCAGAAATTGATCTGAAATTCGCTACCCAAAAAAAGAAAAAAAAATTCCCACTTGTGCCAAGGAAAGTGCTCTGATACCAGATGTGATGAACCTGCAATAATTAATTAATGCAAATACACAAGATATCAAAAATAACAGAACATAATCACTTTTATATTGATCACGGACCACTTCGAGGGGGCAACCTCCTTTGAGCAAGCTCAATACAATTAACTTCACGGTGCCTTCAATGACCTCAACACACACTTATATACTAAGTCTATGCCCAATACTATGAGTCAAAACCATGGGACATATAATACTACAGGGCGACTTACAAAGCATATGCGTCCAATACTATGGGTCAATACTATGGGCTAATATAAACTACGGATCAACAAATACTACGGGACGACTTACAAAGCATATGCGTCCAACAACAATATACTAACATAGTAAAGAGAAGGGTTGACATAGGTTCCTAACACCATAGTACCTTGGTTTTAATTTTTCTGCTCCATTCTTTTTTAGAGATGTTTGTTTATAGGGCTGCAACCTTAAATATACTAAATCATTGACCTGAAAGGTTCTTTCTTCTATATGTCTATCAACATATTGTTTTTTGTTGATTTTGAGCAACGTGCAAATTGTCTTTCAAGAGCTTTAAAATTTCTTGGCTCTCTTCCACCCAATCTTTAGCCTTTGGGGTTCTATTATCACCAAATATAATTTCAGCAAATGTAAGTGCATCATAACCATATAATGCTTTGAAATGAGACATCCCTATTGACATATGATAAGTGGTGTTGTAGCAAAACTCACCAAGTGTAGCCATTTTGCTCATGCTTTTTGCTGCTCTCCCACATAGTTTCTCAGGTACCCTTCCAACCATTGATTCACCCTCTCTATTTTTCCATCAATTTTTGGATGATAGTTGGTACTTAGAGTCAATTAAGTGCCCACCAATCTAAAAAGTTCTTGCAAAAAAACACCCATGAATCTACTATCTCTATCACTGACAATGCTCTTGGGGAGCCCATGCAATCTGAAGATTTCTTTGAAAAAAATATCAACCACTTGTGCAGCACCAAAAGATGATGTAACAACAAAGAAACGAGCAAATTTTCTCAACCTATCCACTACCACATAGATGCAATCCTTACCCAAATATTTAGGCAAACCGGTGATGAATTCCATGGAGATATTGTCTCATTTTTGCTCTGGAATGGGCAAGGGTTGTAATAGGCCAGCTAGACATGTAAGTTCTGATTTGTTTTGTTGACATACCTTACATTCATTCACATATTTCTGAACATCTTCCTTCAACCCCTTCCAAAAAAACCTTTGCCTCAACTGTCTATAAGTTTTGAAGATCCCCGGATGGCCCGCCAATGGGGAATCATGTGCTTCTTACAAAATTCGGTACTTGAGCTTTGAGTTTTGAACTAAATAAATTCTGTCCTTATAATATATCATCCCATTCAAAATCCTGTAGTTATCATCCCCTTTGATTCCATCCAATACATCACAAGCAAATTTGTCTTTAGCATATTCAACTAGTAGCATGTTTTTCCAATCCTTGGCAATGTCCATGAGAGAAAAAGAAGGTCTTCTTGACAAAGCATCTGCTACTATATTATTCTTTCTTTTGACATATTCAATATCAAAATCATAAGCTTGAATCTTGCTTATCCACTTTTGTTGCCTTTCATTTAAATATTTTTGGGTGAGAAAGTGTCTCAGACTATTGTGGTTAGTTTTCACCACAAACTTGCCGTCCACTAAGTATTGTCTGAATTTGGCCAATGCATGCATAATGGCTAGCATTTCTTTATCATAGATGGAGTAAAATTTTTCATGAGGATGCAACTTTCTGCTCTCAAAGGCTATGGGGTGTTGGCCTTACTTTAGGACAACCCCTATTCCTCCACCTAAAGCATCGCATTCCACAACAAAAGGTTTAGTAAAATCAGGAAGTGCAAGTATGGGACAACTGCTCATTACCTCTTTCATTTTTTGGAAGATCTTTTTAGCCTCTTCATCCCACTTGAAAGCATCCTTCTTAGTCAAATTAGTGAGTGGAGAAGTCAACTTGGATAATCCTTTCACAAATTTTCTGTAGTAGGTGCATATGCCAATAAAGCCTCTCAATTCGGTAATAAATTTTGGTGATGGCCATTCTAAGATAGCCCTGATTTTTTCTATGTGTACCTTCACCTCTTCTTGCCCAATAATGTGCCCAAGATACAGTAGTTCTTTCATCCCAAATTCACATTTTGATAACTTAGCAAATAAGGACTCTTCTTGCAAAATTCTCAACACAATCTCTAATTGCTACAAATGCTCTTCCCATGTTTTACTATAAATGAGAATGTCATCAAAGAAAACCAAAACAAACCTTCTTAGTTGCTTGCAAAAGATCCTATTCATGCATGCTTGAAATGTGGCTGGAACATTAGTTAACCCAAAAGGCATGACACGAAATTCAAAGTGGCCATAATGACATCGAAAAGTAGTCTTTTGCACATCTCCATCTTTCATTCGAATTTGATGATACCCTGATCTAAGGTCAATTTTGGAGAAGTATTTGGCCCCATGTAGCTCATCCATGAGCTCATCAATCCTAGGAATAGGATACCTATTCTTGATAGTCTTTTTGTTCAAGGCTTTAAAATCTATGCACATTCTCAATGTTCCATCTTTCTTCTTCACTAGCACTACTGAAGAAGCATAAGGGTTAGAGCTTGGTCTAATGAGTCCCAACTCTAGGAGTTCTTGGATAGCTTTTTCAATCTCATCTCTGAACTTTTTAGGATGTCTATAAGGTGGTATCTGAATGGATGAAGTTCCCTCCTCCAAAACAACGCTATGCTCAACCCCCCTATCTGGTGGTCTACCATGTGGAAGGTCTCTAAAAACTTTCATATTTTTGCAAGAGTCTCTCTATCTCCTTTGGGTGTTCAAAAATATTTATATTTGGATTGGGAGATGTAATATGACATTCAGCAGCCCATTCTATGTCCCCATGCCTCAATATAGATCTCATACTATTGCAAGTTACTACTTGATTTGGATAAGTGTGCTGCCTTTTCACCACTCTTAGTACTCCTTTTGAATCTTGGAATTTCATTTCAAGAATTTGATAATTTACTGTATGCTCTCCTACTAAATACAACCATTGCACTCCCAAAACCACATTAGTATCAGCAACATCAAGCACATAAAAACTATCAACAAAAGTATAGTTACCTACGGTGACTTGCAGCTTTGGAACCCATGTTTTGCATTGCATTGTGTTGTGACCAGGAATGACCACTGTGAAGCCATCAAATGGTTCAATAGGTATCTTCTTTTCTCCACCATCTCTGCATCAATGAAGTTATGGGTGGCTCCTCCATCTACCAAAACTAAAGTTCTTTGTCCTAGTACCACACCCTTGCATCGGATAGTATGATAGCATGGCACTGATGTAGTCAAGGTTCTGTCTTCTGTATCTCCCCCCTCAGGGACAACATAACTGTTACATTCACCAATAATGGTTCTTTCCAATAGTTTGTACAGAGTTCCATACTGAATTCCCCTCATCAATACCATTGATCCTCGAACCATTTTGAAACCACCATCTCCACACACAGTCTTTATACCTGCAATATCCATCTTTCCAATAGAAATCAAATTTCTTGCTAGATTTGGAATGTGTAGTACTCCAGGGAGAGTTCTAATCCTTCCATCCTTTAGTTTCAACTTGACTCTACCATGCCCAATGATACTGGCTGGTGAGTCATCTCCCATGAACACATCTTCTCCATTGTACTCTTCATATTCACAGAACCACTCCCTGTGAGGGGTCATATGACATGATGCACCTGAGTCAATCAACCATATATCATGTTATGAAGGATTACCAATAGACGCTAGGTACACATCCCCTCATTCTTCTGAGGAAGTCTTTGCCTCTGTGGTAGAGGTATCCTCTGAACCCTTTCCTTTATCAATATTCTTATATATACAATCCTTTTTATAGTGCCCAGCTTTACCGCATTTCCAACAATTCCTTATAAATTTTCCTGGGGATTTAGATCTACCATTAGATTTAGATCTCCCCCTAGATTCCTTATTTTTGTTTCTCTCTTGGGGGTGACCTCTCACAGACAAGGCATCCATGCTATGAGTATCCATGGATTTCCGCCTCATCTCTTTTGATAGCAGGGATGATACTATTTCATCAAATTTTAAAGTTGCTTGATTAGCACTCCTTATTGCCACAATTAGATTGTCCCAGGAATCTAGCAAAGAACACAATAATGTAATACATTTATCTTCTTAGCCATTGTAATGCCAACATAGGTTATTTGACTTACCAGAGTATTGTAGACATTTAGATGCTCTGTCATTGTGTCATTATCATCCATTCTGACGTGATACAGTTTCTTTTGCAGAAACAACTTGTTCACAAGGCATTTTGATTTATACAAACTCCCTAGTTTCGTCCAAAGCTTTAACGCAGTATCTTCTCCTGATATGTTCAATAACACAGAGTCTGATAAGCACAGTCGAATTGTACTCCTCGCCCTTCTATCTAATTTCTCCCAATCTTCTTTCAACGTTCCAGTGGGTTGTGTACTTGGATCCAGAGCAATCCACTGATCCCGATCTACAAGAAGATCCTTCATTTTGAGCTTCCATAGCTCAAAGTTCTGGCTGTTAAACTTCTCGATCTCAATTCTTGAACTGCTCGCCATTCTCTTTCAATGCATAAATCGAGGCTGCAAAGCTCCCACTAAATCCAGGTTTATCACAGACCCAAGATCTATCAACCGCGTCGAACCCTTAGCAACAGAGGCGTCCCCTTGAAACCAAATAAATCGAGCTCTGATACCACATGTAAGTTTTGAACCTGCGTAGAGAAGCAAAGCATACAGATTCTTTTAAGCAAAACAAATATTACACCACAACATTCACACATAGTACACAGAGATTTACCCTGGAAACCCTTAATCGGGAAAACCAACAAACCTTGGAGCCACACTCCTATTATTCTCATCATCTCATTATGAATCATTCACAATACAATATAGGTATTCTGCAGCATCCAAAACCCTAATACGTTAACCCGGATTAGTCAATAGACCCCAATCCTTTAACCAGGATTAAATTACATATTTTTAGAAAAATCCCCAAAATTTTGCTCGCTACGCTCGCAAACGAAAAGGCCGTTTTCATATCGGAAACGACCTAACATGAAGGTGCCGGGGGGATTGTCACCTGCGTCGCTGACAGGCGCACTCTCCCCTTCACATACATGCAGAGAATATAACACATACCCAACAGTGTAGAGTTACACATGCAAATGTTGTTGTCAGTAGAATACCCTTTTGGTCAAGGGGGAGTGTTAAATTAATGTAACTTCAAAGAATATTCTACTTGTACTTTATTATTGTAACTCCGTCGGGGATGTTTTACCTCCGTTCGGAGATGTCATTATTATATTTGGTCATGTCAAAGTCACGAGGTAAAGCCTCCATTGTAAGTCGGGTCGTTAGTACCCTAAAGAATGTAATATAATATTATTTGAGTTTTTTTTGGAGAGGTCGGCCCAATCAGTTAAAGTGAGGCTGACCTAGCTGGGATAAAAGTCAAGTAAAAGGTAAAGTATAAATAGAGAGTGAGTTCCTCTCATTTGTACCAACACTCACTTGTGCAATTCACATTAGAGGAGAAAGAGAGATATCTGCGAAGGAGGAGGAGGATTGGCTTGGGTCTAGAGTTGGGTTTGTCTCTCTTATTTGTGAGACCTATTTTGGGCATTGTACTTTGATCATCTATATTGAGGAAGTTCTTGTTGGATTTTCTTCCCCTTGAGGGTTTCCCAGGATATATTGTTTTGTGCTTTGTGATTGTGTATCTTTCAGAGATCCTTATTATGATGCTATTGTGAATAATGTATTGAATGCTAATAAAGTTGGAATCTATTCTATAGTAGCATATAATCTTAACAACATTGATAGCAATTTTTTTGGGTTCCTAATCCATTGAAGCACATCCATATTTTTAAATATTTAGAATGTAATAGGTCCTTCCATAAACCCACTCCAAATAACCCACGCCAAAGACTTTTCTATCTCAAAGCATCACTGAACCAAATAAGATTTTTTATTCCCCAACCACCCAAGTCTTTTGGCAGTGATACTCTTTCCCAGTTGGCTAAATGAAACTTAGCTCTATTCACATTACCTAACCATAAAAGATGCATCATTTTCCTTCTCAAAGAGCGCAGTATCACAACAAGAATTTTTGCCAAAACGAGCCAATAAACCGGAATACTTTCTAAGATTGACTTCACGAGAGTAAGCTTACCCCCCAAGGAGAGCCATTTGTAACTCCAACATTCAATCCTTTTTTCTAACTTCCGAAGAAGCCACATCCAATCTACTCCAACATATTTATTATGCTTTAAAAAGAAAACCCATATATTTGAAACCAACAAATAAAAACTCAACTTTGAAAGGGAACCACTGAAATATTTGAGCCAAAATCCTGTCATACACCACATGTTGAATGAAGAAGGATATATGATTACTTGCCTCCATCCCTGAAGCATTATAAAAAAGTTTAATAATTTCAAAATAAGTGTGCCATTCTAAAAGTTTAATAAACCAAACCCATCCTATAATTAAGAAAAACAAAACTAAAATAAGTAAAAGTCTAACTTAGTAGAGCTTTCAAGAACCAAAAAGCTTGCAAATTGGAGTGAGTTAATCTCTAGACGATTTGCATCTTCGCTGATGCCTTTCGCTAGAATTCAACGATGGAGAAATCACTGAAATTGTGATTTGGGTTGCTGGAATTGCAATTTTGATTGCATAAATAGATTCAACATTCTTGATCACGGGTTTTGAATTCCCAATATTTTGATTGCATAAATAGATTCTACATTCTCCATCAAGAGTTTTGAATTCCCAATATTTTGATTGCATAAATAGATCCAACATTCAATTTTGATTGCATCCTGATTGTGCAATCCCATCAACCCAAAACTATCATTTAAACAATTTCAACAATTTCAACCAGACTTGACCAGAAATATTGCTAAATTTTGACTACAAATCATCTAAAATTTTGTTCACGCCTTAACATTTTTTTTTTACCTTTTTCATATTAATGCTCTGAGTGAAGTGCTAAATGGCTCAAGAAAGTCACACACGCGTCGTCTAGACAACATCTTAGATATGTGCTTTCGAAACCGAGATGTCCAGATTATCTACAAAATTCAACACCTTATAGATAATGGGCCTGGAAACTGACATCTTCAGACAACTATACTGCAAAGAATGCTGCATCAAGTTCAAGTGCCGGGAGACAACACACTGAATAATACGTAGAGCCCATAGCTGGTTCTTAAGGACCTTCAGCGAAGTTTAATGTCATTCTTATATTACCCTCCATGTACTTGCAATGAGCTTCATCTTCTTAGTGTTTCTAGCTCTCAAAATGGGTTCCGCAGGGCAATTCATTCAACCTCAAGAAAATGGTACATTGCATCCAGCTTTCATAGGCATGGCCTGTATATTAAGGGTAAGTGGTTTCTCAATTTGGGTGCTGTTTTAGACAACCAACAAGGTAATTTCAATAGGAAATCTAAGCAAAAATACGAGTTTGATGCAATTCAAGACCTTATACAATCATCTCCATCCAAACAAAGAGACAGCAAGGGTTCCAATGACCAGAAACCTGGCAGTCACCCAACCCGACTTGAGAAGGAAGCTCTGGCAATTGTGGGTTCACCCAATTTTTCACTCAGGGATAGAGCAGATGCCATGAATGGACTTCTGGACTTGCTGGAGCAAAAGGGTGTTTCAACAGCTTATGCATTCGAATTCATTAGATATGCAGGGAAGTTGATTGATGAGTTGATCAGAGAGGCAAAGCAGAGTTTGGCTGATCAACATATTCATGAGGGGCAGGGAGACCCAATTAAGGACATGGGTAAGTTTCTTTTACTGGATACATGTCCTAAAAATTCTATCAGAGAAGACAAGATTCCATATATGAGAGTTTCAATCACAGAAACAAATCTCAAAGACCTGATATTTTTGACTATATTCTCGTTTATACTTGATTTTTGGGACGAATAGGTTTTATAAACCAAGTTAGGTCTCAAAGGATGATAAAAGGAGAAACATAAATAATTGAAGAATTTTAGCGTACACGATGAAAGTAATTTGAATTTGATCCTTATTAAGGTCATTTCTTCGTGAACAGGAAAAAACAGTGGTGAGGCCAAACAGCCCGAAGGTCCAAGACATGTGAAAGAGCCTTTAGTCCTTTTTGAAAGGAAACCAGGATTTGGCTTGGAAGACCAATGGGGGGTTCTTGCCAACCCACCTCTCACAAATAGAGTATATGTTTGTGCTGAGAGAAGGGGGGTTGCTAGATTGGTAGCCTATTTTCAAGTCCTTAATATGAAGGCAGCTGATATACCCAAATTGATTCCTTTTGCTGGAAGAAGAATTGATGTTGTGATGGCCAAAGCTGAGTTTTTGAGAAGTATTGGGGTTAAATCGCAACATCTTCCATCTGTCCTTGCTAGCTGGCCTCAACTTTTAAGTCATGAATGTGATGATTTGGCATCGGTTGTTGAGTATCTCAAAAGCATTGGGCTCACCCACAAAGAAATCGTAGCCATTATTGTAAAACATCCAGATGTTCTTGGACAGAGTGTGGAGTTGGGACTCCAGAAAATTGTGACTTTTCTTGAAGAAATTGGTTCGTCTCTAAAAGATGTGAAGATACTTATAACTCGCCATCCAAGCTTACTTTTGCAGGATGTAAAAGGCAAGCTTGGGCTGTTAGTAGACTACTTAGTAAGTGCAGGAATACAGAAAAAGCATATCGGCCCATTGTTTGTAAGGCGACCGGTTCTGATCAACAGTGACACGGAGAAGGATTTATTGCCCGTCATAGACTACTTGAAGAGTCTTAATGCAACTGCGGATGATATAGACAAAATAATCACATCCTTTCCTGGGCTTTTCTGCTACGATCTTGAAAAGGTACGTCAGTTCTAACTACTGATACAAGTATGAGTTTATGTGGAAGCTTTGGAAATAAACGTTTTCTAAAGAGCAGTATGGTTTGAATCTAGCAATTCAAGGCTTGAAAAGATGAAACGCTTGTAACCACTCCATATACTTGCCAACTCATATTGGCATCAGGAGAAGCCACACGTACCTTAATAAATTTGACAACTCATTTGAGTCCAATATTCTTTAGGAAGCAAAGTATTGATAGAATGTATGATGACTGCCATTGTAAAAGAAAAGTAATTTGGAGGTGATGAACCTCAGAGTTCATTAGAGTTATGGCTTTGTTTGGGCCATTTCAAGATAGATCATGAATTTGTCGATTTGAGATCTTGAAACTTCCAGTCTGTTTTGGGCCTTAAACTGTTTTTTTGGGATTGAAACTAGGGAAAAATAGGCATAACCCATTTCATAGTGATAGGGCTCATTGCGAGCTTTCCAATGAACTTAAGAAGGCTGAAAACAGAGTTTGTTCGTGGAAATTATGCTCCCGGCAAGTTGACCAGTGCTTTGCCCATTGCAGTACCATGTGGAAGCCATGTTAGCTCCTGTTACTCACACATGTTGAGTTAGCAACATATAGTTTCTCAAGACGATTCTAGAGGACCCTAACCCTAATAAGGAGGGGATCCAAAACCCTAAACCTAACTATCAAAATGAGGAGTTATAACCCTAGCTGCAAGGGGAGTGTCATCAGCCAAAATAATACCATTGATGAAAGGACCCAAAGGCTTTTGGATAACTTCAGGGAAAGTGCCAATGTTACATCACACAGTCCCTCTCACTTCTGGTTGGTGCTTTGCTAACCTCAGGGGATATCCCTAGATGATCTAAGGCTTCAATTATGAACTCTAAGAGGAATGTAACACCTCAAATCTACAGAAAAAACTTTCTGATCTGCACTAAAATAGTCAGAAATGTGCAATTTATACTTCTAGTCAGCAAGCGTTAACTTGAATACTTAACAACTCAGAAAAATCATAAATCTGTGATAATCTCTCCTTTCTGCAATCAAAGTTGCAGAACAACAAACAAACTTGACAGAAAATGCAAGAAAACACCCTAAATCAAAGTTTTACTGTTGATATAAGTGTTCCCCTTAAAAATCTGCAACTATGTTAAAAAACCAGCAAAGATATTCAATGTATTTTGCCTCCAAACGCTTAAAAATCAACTAATTTAAAGAATGATCGGTGCCTTTTGCTTGGAAAATGGAGTGAATGAAAAGGAAAAATTGTAAGGCAAACGAAACTATTTGAAGCTCACAAGTTCATGTATTCAAGAAACAAGTATTTAAGCAAGTAAGAGCCATGCAAAATAGATAGAATTCTTACACACAAGTACTCTCATATTGGTTGCCAAAAGATGCTGATTGGATCTTCATTTCTCAGAGTTATAAACAGAACAAAGTTCCAAGCAAGTTGGATACAAGTCAACATACTCAAGGATCTCAGGGTATAGAAGTAATCACAGATTCACACCAAGATTCTTATAGTCTCCTCAGTCCTCACACCACTGGAACTATAACCATGGTAGTGAATGTGAATGCGGGAAACTCAATTAGTACAAAAGCACAACTTACAAGTGCTTGCTAAAAAATCTAAGTCTCAAGTGAAAAGAATGGAAGCAAGAGGATGGAAGGATGAAAACATTGATGATTCTTTTCTTTGCTTACGCTCTTTTTATAGCCAAAAGAAAGTCTGAAACTGGAGGAAGACTAAGAATAGAACCAAATTTGATTTGGTAAGTGTTGCCGCTTGAACACGCACCTGGGATAACATGGCAGAAATATTCAAGCCGCTTGGTACGTCCTTGGGGGAAAGTCTCGAGTCAAGTACTGTCTCTTGATCTTGCCTCCTCCGTTTAGGATAACTCCTAATAAAGCCATGGGGGGTAGTCCCTAAATACTATGGCTAATTAAGCTAAGTACAAAAGGTAAATGTGATTTTAGGAGTTAAAAGATTTCAGTGAAACAATAATTGCAAAAGATGATTTAATTCAATAGCATATAAAATTAATGCATTCACGACATGCATATTTGATTTAAAGAAAATAAAGTTTGTAGACTAGTGTCGTGGAGTCAAGGGTTGCTGCTGTGACGGGAAAGCTTTGCAAGTGTCTCGTTGTCATTTTTAATTTATTATGATGAGTGATTAAGGGAGTGGGTTACTTCTTGGTAAATTTTAACTTATTAAAGATGAGTTACTTAAGGGGGAAGGGGATTCCTGATATACCGTGAGGTGCAAGGAATGTGTCTGGATTTACCAAGTGTGGTTTTACATGTGAAATGTGGCCTAGATTGGAGTTGCGGGTGTGTGTCCAACACTAACACCAAACGAGGGTGTAGCCTGACGGATCCCCACGGTCGCTATCTAGTAGTTCCCGCTTCATTGCAGACCTTGCCCACAAATGATAAAGTTCGAGACACCGTATTTCTGTCTTTCAGGGAGGTTAATTTCAAAATGTGAATCGAATTACTACAGTGTGGAGCAGATGCATGATGACACTCCTCGATGGACTGAGATTGTGTTGACGACCTTCAGTGTGTATAGAGATGATTGAGACAGATGTGATGTACAGAGGAGATCTAGATGATAGTGATGCTGATGATGACCATGTCCGAAGAATACCTTCCTTGTTGAGAGGGAGTGTTGGAAATGGTGCAACTTCAGAAGCTATTCTTATTGTACTTTATTATATTATTGTTGTGCCTCCTATGGGAGAAGATATTGATGTAACTGATCATGTAAAACCCTTGAAAGATTCAATGTAAACCTTGGGGTGAAAATACACAAAGAAAATAAATTTTAAATGTTATTTTATCTTCCCCCAAGACAAGTTCAGCCCTGTCAGTTAGACAAGTCAGCCCAGTGGGTAAACTGCCCCAAAATAGTGGGCAGTCTACCCCAAACAATGGGCAGAACTGCCCCAGACAGGTTGGCCCAGTTTGGGAACGTTAGGTCGGCCTAGTAAGGGAAGAAGTCAGTTTTTCATGTGTATAAATAGAGAGGTGTGCCTCATTTGGTCACTCACTCAACTCAAGCACGTTCGCACTAGAGGAGAGAGAAGTTCTCATCTGTAGCTAGAGAAGTGATTTTTGGGGTTTTCACTTGGAGAAATTTTGTATTTCTTTCTCTTGTATCTGTACTCTGTTCTCAGGACTGATTATCTCTATACGGAGGTTGCTGGGTTTTATCAGGATGAAATTCTTGTGTTCATTGTTTCTATGCTTGGTTATTCTTTTAGTGATCCTATTGTTTATCTGCAATTAAATTATACTGCTATAATTGTATAAATCTAACATGGACATGTCCCAAACATGTTTCCACTGAATGTGGGATTTGATTTTCTCTCATATTTTCTATTTTTATTTTTTTTTATTCACTTTTTTGAGAGAATTTTAATTTAAGTGATAAATAATCACTCAAATTATTCTCAAAGTGGGTTTAGGGGTATAGTGGGTGCTCTAAGTTAAACAATGAGCACCCCCATGGCAAAATCCCCTTCCTAACCACACTTTTATGCTTTTTATTTTTATTTTTTACATTAAAAACATTAAAAAATTGACTCGTTTTACGGGAAATTTTTTATTTGCGAAAATTAAAATAAAACCTAGGGGGACCTAGTACATGTTCATATGTCTCAATATTGATGACTAGTATGATAATATACATAGACACTTAGACTTTAATAACCTCCCAAGGTTTAGCCACCAAGGCGGATGCTCCAGCTTTGCAGGTGTGAATGAAAAACTCGGAAATTATACGTCTCTGAAAAGCAATGCATAATTAACAAGAAAAAAACTCTCTAGAGTACCGCATTGATGTCTAAGTCTTAGGCAAGCCAAGTCTTTTACAAATGACATCATGCTACGTCAACTTATTACAATTCCTTGTAGGGTATGAACATGCAAATTACTTCTAGGACTTTTGATTTTCTGAATATGAACAAGTCTACTTGGTCAATCTTTGCAGGCTCACTTGAAATCCAACTAAGTGCAACTTAGGTTGATAACAGTGAGTATCTTGAAATAGAAGAAAGCACCTTGTTGCCGCCTAATACACACTTGGACACGGGTATGTCTCCCAACCGTTGTGTGTTCCTTAGGGAAACTATGAGTTATGAACCCAATGTCATCTCGGTTCTAAACTTCTCCGTTTAGACCACAACTCCTAAAGGTCAAGGGGGGTAGTCCCTAATTACTAAGTTTCTTTTGTTTTTTGGAGTTGTAAGTTACAAAAATGAAAATGACAATCAATGTGCAATGATGCAAATCTTTCAATGACAAGCAAACCCTTTTAATGCTAAGCCAAAAATGATGTAAGAGAGAAATAATCAATTAATCAAGACCAGTGCCGTCTCTACTCGGGCTATGGAGTCACAATAATAAATAACAAGTACTTTCCAAAAGTATTAATTCATTCACTAACAAAATATATCATGAAATCACAACTTCCAGTAAATGAACGTATAAATGTAAAATGCTTGTAGATAGATAATCAAGCTATCACATAAAGCACTGAAATGTAGATTAATAACAACTTAAGGAATCAAGGGCACATATAACAATATTGAGCTGAAAATAAAGTACTTGAAGCAAATATTGTGAACAAGATAATAATGTCAAATGCTTGCTAAGTAGAGAAATGTAAATGACTGTAACAATGTTGTGCGAGTGGTCCTGTAAGTTTTAATAGATTTTAAGTCTCACTTCAACTTAGGGGATTAAGGTGTTTGTTGCAAAGAAAAGAACTAATCTAGATGTCTACCCCAAGAGACTATCTCCTTCGATTAGAGAGAGTGCCAGGTGCTCAACCTGAGAACACAAGGTTCCCAACTAGCTCCACGGGTCAATCTCGAAACTTGCTGGGTGCTCAACTGGAGGACACAAAGTGCCACGAGGCTCCCCACAGCCTCTACCCCACTAGCTCCACATGTCAAGCCTCATTTTCTCCGTTCTAGTGAAGATATGTATCTGGGTGCCTATTAAACTAGCCAACACAAATCTTTGCCCTTTCTCGTCACCCAAGATCGGTCGAACCGGTGAGGGGAGAGGATACGGGGCAAAAACGGGGCTTAAGTTAAATTTTATTCTCTAAGTAAATATTAAGCCAAACAAGCCATGTGTGATATCACAGGAGTGGCAAAGCCTACTCACTTGTGAGGTACGAGCAAAATGAAATAACTTGAAATAAATTTACAGAGATAAAGTACAAGCCAAGCGCGATTTCACAAGGAAGGGCAGACCCTCTTCACTTGTGAGGTGCGGGCAAAATAAACAACTTAAAGAAAATTACTGGAAAAATAAATTGAAAACCAAATGCGAAATCACAGGAGTGGCAGAGCCACTTCACTTGTGAGGTGCGGGCAAAATAAACTACTTAAAGCAAATGAAACTTAAAAGCAAACTAACAAAACCATGCAAGGATGGGCAAAGCCTCTTCACTTGCATGCAACTAAAAATAAATTAACTAAGAAGTAAATGCTTGAAGTAAACTAGCCAACACAAATCTTTGCCCTTTCTCGTCACCCAAGATCGGTCGAACCGGCGAGGGGAGAGGATACGGGGCAAAAACGGGGCTTAAGCTAAATTTTATTCTCTAAGTAAAGATTAAGCCAAACAAGCCATGCGCGATATCACAGGAGTGACAGAGCCTACTCACTTGTGAGGTGCGGGCAAAATGAAATAACTTGAAATAAATTTACAGAGATAAAGTACAAGCCAAGCGTGATTTCACAAGGAAGGCCAAAGCCTCTTCGCTTGTGAGGTGTGGGCAAAATAAACAACTTAAAGCAAATTACTGGAAAAATAAATTGAAAGCCAAGCGTGAAATCACAGGAGTGGCAGAGCCACTTCACTTGTGAGGTGCGGGCAAAATAAACTAATTAAAACAAATGCAACTTAAAAGCAAACTAACAAAACCATGCAAGGATGGGCAAAGCCTCTTCACTTGCATGCAACTAAAAATAAATTTAAAATTAACTAAGAAGTAAATGCTTGAAGAAAAACACAATAAACTCAAGCCCAAGAGGCTCTCTTGGGCTTGTTACAATGATTTAGATTTCAACACTTATTATTATTGAGAAAATAGAGAGAAATAATGATTTTTTTACCGTTTTTGGGTGAAGGACTTGAAGTAGCCCCTCTTGGGTGTTGTTGGTGCTTATTAGTGGCCAAAATTTGGCATTCCCTTCCCCTGTAAGATCAGAAATCTGCACAAAACAACAAGCTATTATAGTACACATGTGATGAAAATGAGATTTAAATGAACTTGTAACTTTGCATGTAAAAATCAGAAATTTCTAAGGCAAATATTGCATGTAAAAACTTGAAAAAAGATGAGTAAGGAGTGCAAGAAAGGTTTGTAAAAATATGCAGTAAGAAGTATGTTAGTATGAAGATGCCAAGTCCTTCAAAGATTGTTGAACAATGAGATATTCCACCTAGAAATCCCACTCTTCAAACTTAGGCAACCTGTAACAAACTAGCTCAACAATACAAATGGGGGTGAGAAACCAACAAAGACCTAAGAAACAATATATTTAAACAAGAAATAAATTACTTCTCAAATACTAAGAGACAACCCACATAGCATACAACAAAACTATTACAATGCTATTCTCAAGCAAAAAACTTTGCTTGAGATCCACAAATGTAAGCAAAACTATGAATGTAACAATGTCACCTCATCCACCATGCCGAGGACAGTAATCCCTCCAAAAAATTCTTCTATTAACTTCTCAAATCTGGAAATTACAATGGCTCTCTTCAAAATGGGAACAAGAGAGCAAAATGGGAGCAAGAAGAAGAAAGAAAGGAAGTGAGTGAGTGATGCTAACCCAAATGAGGAGGAATGCCCTCCTTAAATAGCTCAAGAGAGGAAGGAGACCCTTCTTGCATGAATTCCAAATGTCACAATGGAGAGAGGAGGGCCCAAGAGAGAGGGGGCGCATTTGCTCAAGGAGGGTGCAAACCAAAGTTTGGGAACAATAATGGGGGGGGGAACCCCCCTTTAAATGTTACCAAGACCAAACCTAAGACAAATGGGGGGGAAACCACCCAAGTGGGAACCCACCCATTGACTTTCACAAATCCCATGAGCTCAAGGAGAGGAGGGCGCACCCCCTACGGGAGAAACTCATAACTAGTGATACAAATGCTGGGGGGGGGGGATTTTTACATCCAAAATTGCCCTGGGTACATAACATAACCTTTAGAAATATTACTTGGCCATCCCAAGTGACTATAGTCACTTTTCCAAAATTTGGCTTACTAATTAAATGCCCAATTTCCTGATTTCCTTGACTGACCTGGGCAAAAGTGTCCAAAACCATAGCAAGACTTGTCTGAATGACTTCAAACTTGGCCCAAGGGTGTAGGGGGTATCATGCCATTTATTTTGAGTACCCATACCCCTATACAACATCAAAAAGGACAAAGTAACCCTCTTTTACAATACAACATTTTATGCTGAGGGACATTTTTTAATGACCACAAATTAAAAAAATCCTATGTAAAACCTAATGAAATTCTGCAAGACTCTGGATAATGTCTAGCATGGTAATATAGAACATTCCTAGGCTCCAATCACCCCATGGACTTGATCACTAAAACACCTTTCACCACTTTGAAGGTATTTTTGAGTGAAAAACTCAAATCATTAAAATCACTAAAATATAATTTTGATTATTTAATTGAAAAACACTCGATGAAAGGACTTCCCTAATGACAAAGTCTTAGGTGATTAAGTTACACAAAACTAGACCTTCATGTTGACATATCCTTACAAAATCCCCCGCAGGGGTGCAAAAATTTCATGGAAAGAAGAAAAGAAGAAGAGTTGCCTTGCTTGAAATATTCATTGTGTACTTCTTTCTCATCTTCAAGGTACATTCAACATGTGCATGGTACATCGTTGTCCACCTAGTCGGTTTTGGTGGTCAACATTCTGGCTCCAACTGCGGGACGTGCGCTTGATCTGGTCTTCAGGTAAGGAGAGGATACAAGAACTCTAGAATATTTGGTTCTTATAATTTGTAAAACATTTCAGCTTGACAAGAAAACCTTAGTAGCACAAGTTTCATTAAAAAACTCATGAACCATAAGTTGTTTTAACAAAAATATTATTATTTCTAAGTTCATAAAATACCTGCAGAAAGAAAATGCTCCTTTTAAGGAGCTTATTTTCCTACTCTAAGCATGGTAAAATAAATATCTCAGGTAAAATCAAATATCCAATGCAACCACTTAATCATTTTTTCAACTTTAAATTTTTTGACCTTATCTTTGGTTACCACCCAAAGTAAGGACATATTTATTAAAAAATGCAAACCTGCGTGATGATCTAGAATGGGCAGGCTGGATGGGGAATCATGTGTGTGAATAATGTCCTCAAACTGCTTCCCAATCTGATAAGTGCCCACATAGGATTCTTCAACCCAAGCTTGGATAAGACTAATAGATACATGTGAACGATGAGGCAAATCAATCACTTCAACATAATGTTCCAAAGGGCTCTTATGATGATAAATTTGCGTAGAAGACCCAAGATGCTCCAGCTCATAAGGAACCTCTGTTCGCGAAAATGAAGGTTGAGGAAGATCTTCATTTAACTATACCCAATCTGGCTCATCCTTATTGATACTGATATATGGCTCAGACTGACCACCAAGACAAACTGCATGTTCCTTCTCCATACAAAAATTTCCCAAGGCCTCAAGATCCATGCTTTCATTTCTAAAAACCTCATAGACAGGATCTTCAATAAAACCAACAAGAGGCTCAATACTCCCTCGTCTAGAAATGTCATAGATGGGATTAACAATAAAACCTTCAAAAGAGTCTGGTTCCTCATTTTCCTCTTCAGATATGTCATAGATTGGATTTTCCATGAATGTCCAAGAATCCTTAACAACAACTTGATCAGACATAAGGGAGTCTTCATCACTACTATCATCCTCCCTCTCTTGATCACTATCATCTTCTTGAGAAAAAAGGTCCCAAGGCAAAAGTCCCTCCAAACTATCATCATTACATGGAGAACATGCAAGAATTTCATTATGCACATTATAGATTTCATCATAAGTTTCGTTATAATCTTCTGTAATGGTTTCTTCTTGAGGTGGACCTGGGGTACAAGTGTGATCATCATCACTGAAATAATCATGAAAGCATCCCCAATCTTCAATATCCTCTGTTATGGGGACATGAGGAGAATCTTCAATAATGTTTGGACTTTGATAAACTTCTTCTATAAGATCATCATTAACAGTGTGAGTCTTGGCTTCTTTTAGCTTTTCTAGATAATCAAAACCCCCGTTTAAAACAATTCTCATATCTTCTTCACCATTATACCAAGTCTTTAAAAATATATCAAAGAAATTTCCAATGGACTTAATGCATTTATTTGGAAGACCATGATACCACATCCCAACCTCCCTCTTCAAAGTTCTAACAAATGCCCATATCATAGTATCTTAATGAAGTATGTTGAGATCAATTTGTACCATTTTAATAAAAGATATGATGTGCACAACAACTGAATCAGCATCTCCAAAAAACATGGGAAGCTCGACATACCCCTTCCCTGAGAAACAAGGCTCGTGGTTGGGAAAGCCCGGGATGCCCGAGAAATCTATGGGAGGATATGTATTGGAAATTTCATCTCCGAACTCTTCATCATCCATAGTGGCTACTAGCAGTATACTTTGAATCAATCATGCATTCTGTACTGAACAATGAGCTAGAAAGACTTTACTATGTTGCATGGGCTCATCTACACACAATCAGTCTCAACAATTTTATAAGAAATAGGGTTTTATCCCTTCAGTGAAGTCGCCAAGTGAGAAGAAAAAAATTGCATTATAAATCTCTCACTAAAAACTATTTTTTGCTTTTCTTTGTAAAATACAAAATATCAAAGTTAAGTGGAGTCGCCAGATGAAAAATAAAGATTTACTCTAATCATTCATCCAACAAAGCAAAAACAAAAAGGAGAAAACAAAAGTCGATTAACTAAGGACAAGAGACTTGTCCCCGACAACGGCGCCAAAAATGTTGCCGCCTAAAACACACTTGGACACGGGTAAGTCTCCCAACCGCTATGTGTGTTCCTTAGGGAAACTATGAGTTATGAACCCAATGTCACCTCGGTCCTAAACTCCTCCGTTTAGACCACAACTCCTAAAGGTCAAGGCGGTAGTCCCTAATTACTAAGTTCCTTTTGTTTTTTGGAGTTGTAAGTTACAAAAATGAAAATGACAATCAACGTGCAATGATGCAAATCTTTCAATGACAAGCAGACCCTTTTAATGCTAAGCCAAAAATGATGTAAGAGAGAAATAATCAATTAATCAAGATCAGTGCCGTCTCTACTCGGGCTATGAAGTCACAATAACAACTAACAAGTACTTTCCAAAAGTATTAATTCATTCACTAACAAAATATATCATGAAATCACAATTTCTAGTAAATGAACGAATAAATGTAAAATGTTTGTAGATAGATAATCAAGATATCACATAAAGCACTGAAATGTAGATTATTAACAACTTAAGGAATCAAGGGCACATATAACAATATTGAGTTGAAAATAGAGTACTTGAAGCAAATATTGTGAACAAGATAATAATGTGAAATGCTTGCGAAGTAGAGAAATGTAAATGATTGTAACAATGTTGTGTGAGTGGTCCTGTAAGTTTTAATAGATTTTAAGTCTCACTTCAACTTAGGGGATTAAGGTGTTTGTTGCAAAGAAAAGAACTAATCTAGATGTCTACCCCAAGAGACTATCTCCTTCGATTAGAGAGAGAGTGCTAAGTGCTCAACCTAAGAACACAAGGTTTCCAACTAGCTCCACGGGTCAATCTCGAAACTTGCTGGGTGCTCAACTGGAGGACACAAAGTGCCATGAGCCTCTCCATAGCCTCTACCCCACTAGCTCCACAGGTCAAGCCTCATTTTCTCCGTTCTAGTGAAGATATGTATATGGGTGCCTATTAAACTAGCCAACACAAATATTTGCCCTTTCTCGTCACCCAAGATCGGTCGAACCGGTGAGGGGAGAGGATACGGGGAAAAAACGGGGCTTAAGTTTAAATTTTATTCTCTAAGTAAAGATTAAGCCAAACAAGCCATGCGCGATATCACAGGAGTGGCAGAGCCTACTCACTTGTGAGGTATGGGCAAAATGAAATAACTTGAAATAAATTTACAGAGATAAAGTACAAGCCAAGCGCGATTTCACAAGGAAGGGCAGAGTCTCTTCGCTTGTAAGGTGCGAGCAAAATAAACAACTTAAAGCAAATTATTGGAAAAATAATTGAAAGCCATGCGCGATATCACAGGAGTGGCAGAGCCACTTCACTTGTGAGGTGCGGGCAAAATAAACTACTTAAAGCAAATGCAACTTAAAAACAAACTAACAAAACCATGCAAGGATGGGCAAAGCCTCTTCACTTGCATGCAACTAAAAATAAACTAACTAAGAAGTAAATGCTTGAAGTAAAACACAATAAAATCATGCCCAAGAGACTCTCTTGGGCTTGTTACAATGATTTAGATTTCAACACTTATTATTATTGAGAAAAGAGAGAGAAAGAATGATTTTTTGACCGTTTTTGGGTGAAGGACTTGAAGTAGCCCCTCTTGGGTGTTGTTGGTGCTTGCTAGTGGCCAAATTTTGGCAGTCCCTTCCACTATAAGATCAGAAACCTGCACAAAACAACAAGCTATTATAGTACAAATGTGATGAAAATGAGATTTAAATGAACTTGTAACTTTGCATGTAAAAATCAGAAATTTTTCTAAGGCAAATATTGCATGTAAAAACTTGAAAAAAATGAGTAAAGAGTGCAAGAAAATTTTGTAAAAATCTGCAATAAGAAGAATGTTAGTATGAAGATGCCAAGTCCTTCAAAGATTGTTGAGCAATGGTGTATTCCACCCGGAAATCCCACTTTTCAAACTTAGGCAACCTGTAACAAATTAGCTCAACAATACAAATGGGGGTGAGAAACCAACAGAGACTTGAGAAACAAGATATTTAAACAAGAAATAAATTACTTCTCAAATACTAAGAGACAACCCACATAACATGCAACAAAACTATTACAATGCTATTCTCAAGCAAAAAACATTGTTTGAGATCCACAAATGTAAGCAAAACTATGAATGTAACAATGTCACCTCATCCACCATGCCAAGGACAGTAATTCCTCCAAAGAATTCTTCTATTAACTTCTCAAATCTGGAAATTACAATGGCTCTCTTCAAAATGGGAACAAGAGAGCAAAATTGGAGCAAGAGAGCAAAATGGGAGCAAGAAGAAGAAAGAGAGGAAGAGAGTGAGTGGTGCTAACCCAAATGAGGAGGAATTCCCTCCTTAAATAGCCCAAGAGAGGAAGGAGACCCCTCTTGCATGAATTCCAAATGTCACAATGGAGAGAGGGGGGCCCAAGAGAGGGGGGGCGCATTTGTTCAAGGAGGGTGCAAACCAAAGTTTGGGATCAAATAATGGGGGGGGGGAACCCCCCTTTAAATGTTACCAAGCCCAAACCTAAGCCAAATGGGGGGAAAACCACCCAAGTGGGACCCCACCCATTGACTTTCATAAAGCCCATGAGCTCAAGGAGAGGAGGGCGCACCCCCTAGGGGAGAAACTCATAACTTGTGATATAAATGCTTGGGGGTCCCTTTTTACATCCAAAATTGCCCTGGGTACATAACATAACCTTGAAAAACATTACTTGGCCATCCCAAGTGACTATAGTTAGTTTTCCAAAATTTGGCTTACTAATTAAATGCCCAATTTCCTGATTTCCATGACTGACTTGGGAAAAAGTGTCCAAAACCATAGCAAGACTTGTCCAAATGACTTCAAACTTAGCCCAAGGGTGTAGGGGGTCTCATGCCATTTATCTTGAGTACCCATACCCCTATACAACATAAAAAAGGACCAAGTAACCCTTTTTTACAGTACAACATTTTATGCTGAGGAACATTTTTTAATGACCAAAAATTAAAGAATGCTATGTAAAACCAACCTAATGAAATTCCACAAGACTCTGGATAATGTCTAGCATGGTAATATAGAACATTCATAGGCCCCAATCACCCCATGGACTCGATCACTAGAACACCTTTCACCACTTTGGAGGTATTTTTGAGTGAAAAACTCAAATAATTAAAATCACTAAAAATAAATTTTAATTATTTAAGTGAAAAAACACTCGATGAAAAGACTTCCCTAATGACAAAGTCTTAGGTGATTAAGTTAAACAAAACTAGACCTTCATGTTGACATATCCTTACAAAATCCTCTGCAGGGGCGGGAAAATTTCATGGAAAGAAGAAAAGAAGAAGAGCTGCTTCGCTTGAAATATTCATTATGTACTTCTTTCTCATCTTCAAGGCACATTCAACATGTGTATGGTACATCGTTGTCCACCTAGTCGGTTTTGGTGGTCAACACACCCAACAAATGCATGAAGATTGTCTTCAAAAAGCAATCAAAAGCTCCAACTTGCTCTAAGTCAAACTCATGTAATAACGTGCACTAATATGTCACAAGTAAATCTTTAAGGATAAGAATGAAATAGATCAAACTCCAAGAATAAATGTGTATGCATTCTCACAGTTGCTTGCTAGTCAAGCAACCTTTGAATATCAAAAAATAATGTTCTTCTGTCTTGACCTGATTTTGACTTTCTCATAATCACTTTAAATTTCTGGGTTTTCTTCTCCATGGCCATACAAACTTGCCCATGTATAGGTTTTCCAAATATAGAAACCTTATTTTTGACCTAATTTTTCATGTTCTCTGATCATCACCACAATTGACACACATGTTGTCCTCCATAAAGGGTACCCAAAAATTTAATTAGTTTCCCAAAAGCAGAAGCCAAACCCAACAATAGGAAGCTAGCACTATACAATCCCTTGCTAATACCTAAAAGGCCATGGGAAAACATATCCATGGACTTTGTTGGACGTTTTTCAAGGAGAAGGTGAGGGCATGACCATCTTTGTGTGGTAGTAGATAGATTTATTAAAATGTGCATGTTGCTGCCTTGTAAAAAGATCATCAAAGAACCAAAATCAACAAGCTTATTCTTTGCATAGGTTTAGGTGCAATTTGGGATACCAAAGAGCATTATTTCTAACAAAGATACACGATTCCTCAGTTTATTTTGGAGTACTTTGTGGGAGAATATGGATACAAAATTGAAGAGACTTGTAAGATTCCATCCTCAATTGAACAAGAAAACAGAGGTGGTGAACTAGAAGTTGGTCCAACATTTGAGAGGTTATAATTGAAAGCATCCAAGGTCTTGGAATGAAAATTTGATTTACATTCAACATTCCTATAAGAAGGTAGCCACACTTCTACTAGTAAGTCCTCTTTTGAAACTTGTGTTGGATATTTTCCACCTTCACTTTTAGACATTGTATATAGGTGGCTTGAAGGAGTGATGGTGGAATCTTCAAGTGATGCATTGAAGGAGGAAAAGTTCATTTATAAAATTAGAGAGACCCATTTACAGGAAATTACAAGGCCAAGAATGGCAAGCACAGGATAGATAAGACATTCGAGGTAGGAGACTGATTTTGGTTGCGCATGAACATAGAAAGGTTGTAGGGAGCAGGGAAGAAAATAAAGCCCTTGAGATATGGGCCTTTCGAAGTCTTAGAATAGGTAGGAAACAATGCTTGCAAACTTATTCTACATCCATAAATGCAGATTTACTCAGTGGTGAATGTTGACAATTTGAAACTCTATGAGCCATCCATACTTTGTAAAGAAAATGAGGGGCAAGTCTTACCTTCCATAAAAGACTTGGTATTGGATGCACATGAAGAGTTAGAGAAGATATGGTTTTGTAGAAGAAGACCAAAATGATCAGAAGGGTCGAACAAGAACTTTGGCAGATTGGGTTAAATGGGCAATTATCAGGGAAAGCAAAGTGGTAGTCCAAGGAAAGTTTAGAAACTTTTGAATTTCCTTTGAATTTAAAGGTTTTGGATAGCACAAGCCCCCTAAAATGGGGCAGCATGTTCTGTGTTACATCTCATATTGCATGAGGCCCTATACTTGTGATTTTTATCACATTAAGTGGGATTTTCATCACACTAGAGATATTTACTTATAATTTTCATCACACTTGTTAGAGATTTACATGTTGATGGGGCATTTGGTTGACATAGTGGCATTATTGTTGGTGCATGCACTCTCCTCGACACTTCCCTTGTGACATTGTCAACCGCCATTGGTGGGTGTCGAGATGTCTAGAGGAGAGTTGTTCATTTGCATATTTGCTTGCCTGTTATTATTGCCCCCTAGAGCACATCACCAGTATGAGATTATTTCAGTGGTTTATTATTGATGTACCTTGGTTAGATGATATCTATTATCTTCATGTTTGGCTGATTCATCATGGTTCATGGTTATTGCAGTTGAGATCTTCTTGCTTACGCTCATATCTATGGAGGTGTAGTACCTTGGTACCTATGGTGTAACATTATTCACGACACTTTTTGCTTAATAGGGGAATGCTCTAGAGACATGGACAATTTAGCATTGGTGTGGCATTCTCTGAGTGGTTATTGATGTGATGGCAGAGGGTGCTCCCCTTTCTTAGCATCCTTTCACATATTTAGAGGCATGGGATCATACACTGCACATTATTCTAGGTCACTCCACCTTGGCACACTTGACTTGATGACTTGTTGATGGTATTGGTCTTGGGTTCACATGATAGCACATAGTTTATGGATGTATTATCAGGACGCACCACTACTCATGCACTATGTACTAGGTCGCACCCTTCTTATGATCTCTTGATGTGACACCTTCAATGTACACTTTGCTAGTACACACTTGCTCTTCCATGGAGATTGGTTGTTGACTTGGAGTTGTATTCAAATGGATCTATCCCCTTGCATGTGGTTTGAGGTTTTTTTTGGTATGAGGAGGTGGTTATAAGTTTATAACAACCATAAACCACCCTTGGAACACATTCCCATGAGGTAGTTGCTTCAGGAATTATATGCCACTGAAGCGCAACGCATAATTCCTAAGGAAAAAACACTCTAGACTCCTAGAGTATCCCCCTGATAGCCAAACTTAAGGTAAGCCAAGTCTTTTACAAAATGACCATGCTTAGAGCAACTTATTACAATTCCCCCAAGGGGGTCTGGACATGCAATTATTACAAAAGGGGCCAAAATTGGCCTTGAAAAAGTCTTTTGAATTTCTGAACACTGATGATGAACACTTGACATGTTCATGAAACTGGAGGCTCACAAGAAGTCCAACTATGGTACAAAATAGTTGGTAACATGGCCCAAGTGTGATGCGACCTTTAAAGTTTAAACAAATAAACTCAGTGGGACATCAGAAATAGAGGGGTAACACAGCGGGTGATAAAAGCCATCAATCTCTACACACCAATATTTCACCAACAGTGAATCCCAAACCAGCTACAACAATCAGTACTCCAAGGATTTATTAAACAGTGAACACTTGCTCTTTAGTTGATTCCGAGGCAGTTCACTTGTACTGTAAGCAACAGCAATACCTACACAAGTGTTTGTCAAAATCCATAACGAAAACACTAGGCAGTTGGGAAAATTTGAGTTCAAGATTGCATAGGGCTCTTACATAATTTCCCACTTTTATGCTAGCTCTCAAGGCCTAGGGAGGCTTCCCTCTGTGTTGGATTGGATCTAATTTGAAGAGAGCTAAGGGAATTGAGGTCAACTTGATTATGATATGTATATTGAATTATGTAGTTGATTTTCCCAAATAAGTAATTAACCATTCAAGATATGTAATACTCAATAGATCAAATACTTAGAAACTTCTTCAAGAGTATGAAATATGACATGAACCATGAGACACTAGAAATCATTAACTTCATCCATTCATTGATCTATGAAAGATAAGCATACTTATGAGAGAAATAAATTCCAGAGATGGTTTCTCAATTAGTTAATGTCGTGTGATTCAAGAGTTGTAGTTAATCATTTCACCAATGAGAAATTTCTAGAATTATCACAAGAGTTACAAAATCAAGTAAACTTCAAAAGCTTCCTCTGTAATGCACCATCATTTAAATAGAAGATTGCAGAAAATTCCAGAATTCAGAATTATATCCACTTAAGTCTGACCTTCAAATTATTCCAATTTTTTTTACTTCACTGTTTAGTCAATGTGTCAAGAGTCTTTGCACTATTTTTTTGTAAGCTATATTCTAAATTATATTATGAGATCATAAAAAAAATACATTGGTTGATGTGGCTGGCATGCCACTAGGGAAACCAGACCAACCACTATGCCAAATGGTGATAGTGGTAGGCACCTTGGGATCAGTTGATGCAAAACTTGGCTGCCCTGTAGGAGCTCTCTCTTTGAATGCCATGTCTATGGTAGTCCTTGCCAAGACTTGATTTTTGCCCCAAGTTTCACCTGGCCTCTAGCAAGCTATTTGAGGGTGGCCATAATTAACTTTTGCTGGTTAAGAATTTCATCTAGTTGAAGTAGAATTCTTTTCTTCTCTTCTTCATGTTCCATAATATCCTTCCCCGACAAAGTTTTGAGCTACCAATATATGGTAATGGTCTTCATGTATTTAGTGTCTCTGGTTCGAGAGGAACCAACATCCTCCACCATTTGCCCCACCTTTTGCTTGTCCAGGCTTGTAATTTTCCTTTCTCCCTCCACTCATTCTTTGATTTTTTCGATCTGGGTTTGAACATGGCTAGCCACCACTCTGCCATTGGTAGCCCTCGCAGTTCTAGATTCCTGCATCATGCGGGGCATGTTCATGGGGCTTTGTACTCCCCTTTGAGATTGACGACCTTTTATCATTCTCTGTCGAGGAGACGAACCCAGGTGCTCAATATCCAGATGTCTCAACCCACTGAACATAGATTGGCACCAAGGAAACGAAGAACCGGACCAGAGCAACAGATACCCGAGAGGTTGAGCAAGATACTTTGTCTTTCTACGGATAGGCTCTCACTTCCACTGTAGAAGAGTTCCATTCCTCAAGGCGATTATGGTTGCAATCTCCCCTGAACCTCCCATGATGGCGATCAAAACACACCACCTTTCCTCCTGAGCGCGCCCATCGTGATTCATCCCAATATCTCCCTGAGCCATCATGTCCTTGCAAAATCCCCTGTACCGTGCCCCTGAATCACTGCCTACATGCATAAACACGGTGGGGATCCTCCGTGCTACTTGTCAAGTCGGTTAGAGTGACGTCCCAGGACACTCTCATGTGTCCTGACCACCATTGGGAACCTGTCGTGGGGGTTAAAGAGTCTATGCACTGTTAAATCAACATTAACCAAACATAAGAAACCAGATTCGCTCAAAACCCTCCGCGTGTTCCGTGGAGATCAAATCGGACACGATTCGATGTCAAATCGTGTCTGATTCAAATTTCGGTCGTGTCCGAAATCGGGACACGACCAAAAGTCGAATCAGACACGATTTGACATCGTGTCCCCGACTGTTAGACATGAGTCCCATAAACCGGACACGCAAATGGCGGAAAAGTGCGGCCGGGTTGGCTTTAAAACAAAAATTTGGGTTTCTTTTTGTCATTTGCAAGGAAGGAGTTGGTTGAGATTGACTTGTATGTGCAGGTGAAGGAGATTTGAAGGCTATCCATTGTATCCAAGCGATTCCAAGTGCATTGCGGTGGATTTGTGGAGAGGATTGCAAGCTCAACCATCAAACAAGAAAGGGAATGTCTCAATCAGCTAGGGCAGGAGCTAAGGGGCAAAGGAAAGGGAGAAATGCACCATCTAGTGCCTCCCCTCCTATTCCACCAAGCACAAGCGGTTCTCCTCCTCCGTCAAGTGCTCCATCTGCTGCTAGTGGAGCTCATGTTATGGCTCCATTTAACCCTGTTTTAGCAAGACAACAAGCCCAAGAAAAAAATAACCTTTGTGGAAGTATGTGACAAGGAAAGATGGGACCGGGGCAAAGCTTGGTGGGGGAGGCAATGTGTTAAATTTTCAGAATTTACTTTAATCTGATCTAGGATCTTAACTGAGAGAACAACATGTACAGCATATCTACAGCATATCAATCATGGAGACAATAATGCAAGCACACAAGAGACACAAAGATTTACTTGGGGAAAACCATAAAGGTGAAAAACCCCAATAACTTCCTCAGAGATAGATAGAGCAATGATACAACCATGAGAGATAGACATAACCTAGCAACAGATCCTCCTCCTCCATAAGTGCGCCACTCCTCCTTGAGTGCATGTGTGAGAAGTGAGTGAGCAAATAGAGTGCCTCCCGCACTCTATTTATACTTGACTTGACTTGCCTTTTTACCTAACTCATGTAGGCTCGAACTTAACCACATAACATAATGCTGAGTGGGCCGACCCCCAATAGGGTGGTCTAATAACCCTTTGACCCACATGGCCGACCCCCAATAGGGTGGTCTAATAACCCTTTGACCCACATGACTTTATACAGGGCCGACCCCAAACAAGGTGGTCTAATAACCCATCAAGTATAAGTTACGACACTTACAATATAAATGACGACACTTCCTTATAGAGGAATAATACCATCTCTATAGGAATACAATATACATATATGTGAAATACATTCCGAAGTTACATATACATCAACACTCCCTCTTAACTAGGAAGGTATTTCTCAGCACAGTTCTTCTAGCACAAGTCATCTTCTCTGGATCATCGTCACTGGATAATCGTCATCGAGTCATCATCATCGTCACTGCTGCTGCTATCTCAATCAATCTCTGAATCTACTCGTCATAGGAAGTTCTACAAAGCCAGTCCTTTTTCATACTGGATGTAGGCCCACCACCTGCAGGTCTTCATCATCACTGGCCATACCGTGGAATCCTCAGGACTTATTACATGCGTCACAAAACCTCGAAAGAGCATCCCAGGATGTTACGGGTACACAACTCCAACCTGTAGGATCTCCCAGGGCGCTATTACATGTGACCCCACCACAAAACCTTGAAAGAGCATCCCAGGATGTTACGGGTACACAACTCCAACCTGAAGGATCTCCCAGGGCACAAATTACATGTGGTCACCACAAAACCTAGCAAGAGCATCTCAGGATGTTACGGGTACACAACTCCGACCTGAAATCTCCCAGGGCACAAATTACATGTGGTCATGGCAAAACCTCGAAAGAGCATCTCAGGATGTTACGGGTACACAACTCCGACCTGAAATCTCCCAGGGCACAAATTACATGCCATAGGACAAAACCTCGAAAGAGCATCTGCCAGATATCCCAGGGCACAAATTACATGCCATAGGCAAAACCTCGAAAGACTATCTGCAGATCTCCCAGGGCACAAATTATAATGTCCTCCCAAGCAAAACCTCGAAAGAGCATTTGCCAGATGTCCCAGGGCACCGAATTACATGCCATAGGCAAAACCTCGAAAGACCATCTGCAAATCTCCCAGGGCACAAATTACATGCTTACTTGCACAACCTGATCCACGGCCATAGAGTATCAACCTGATACTCAACATACATCATCCTGATGTACTCATGATCATCCTGATCATCATCACTGCAACGTCCTGCTGCATGTCATCTGGAGCAACATCCTGAAGCTCATCATCCATGATCATCCTGATCATCACTGCAACATCCTGCTGCATGTCATCTGGAGCAACATCCTGAAGCTCATCATCCATGATCATCCTGATCATCACTGCAACATCCTGTTGCATGTCATCTGGAGCAACATCCTGAAGCTCATCCCATGATCATCCTGATCATCACTGCAACATCCTGCTGCATGATCTACCTGATCATCAATGCATCTACCTGATGCATACCAAGTATCTACCTGATACATATCACCATACATGATCCATCTGATCATACAATGTATCCACTTGATACATATACAGATACATGGTCCAAGCATCCAACATGATGCATATACAAAATACATACACATGATCCAACCGATCATATCTAGCATCCAACATGATGCATACATATAAATGATCCAACTGATCATATCAAAGCAGAAACAAGAACATCATCCTGATGCTCATCATACAGCGCTTACATCCATAGCCATGTGAAGGATCCTCCTTCCAACATGCTTGGAATGGCTTCAGCAGATGTGTCCATCACTTCTTCCTCGAAGTGTCCTCGATCTGAAGAACGCCAAGCCTCTCTCTGAAGTACTCGAACTTCACCCTGGCTAGTGGCTTCGTCAGCACATCTGCAATCTGCTCGTCCGTCGCAACATACAGGAGCTTCACAGCTCCTCTCTGCACCATATCCCTGATATAGTGATATTTGATCTCTATGTGTTTCGATCTGTCATGAAACACTGGGTTCTCTGACAGCTTCACACAACTCTGGTTATCACAGAAGATACCAGTAGCCTCCAACGGGAGATCAAATAACTCAGACAGTAGCATCCGTAGCCATACTGCCTCACAACTAGCTGAACAGGCTGCAACATACTTTGCCTCAGCTGTACTCAGTGCTACGCAGAACTGCTTCCTGCTAAACCAAGAGATCACACCTGATCCCATACTGAAGCAACACCCAGATGTGCTCTTCCTATCTGCAGCACTGCCAGCCCAATCTGAATCAACATAACCCTGCAGGTTAAACTTTTGATTCACTTCATAACTGAGCCCATAATCCACTGTACCCTTCAGGTACCTCAGAACATGCTTTACAGAAACCAGGTGAACACTCCTCGGATCCGTCAGGAACTGGCTCAATGTGTTCACAGCAAAGCAAATGTCTGGTCTTGTGTTCGTCAGGTACATCAAGGACCCAATCATCTGACGATACATGGAGACATCAACCGGCTCAGATGAAGCATCACATAGAAGCTTTAGATTCGATGCCATAGGTGTGGCCATATCTTTGCAGTCCATCATCCCGAATCTCTTCAGGACCTCTACTACATACTTCCCTTGTCCAAGGAAGATTCCATCTGCACTCTACCACACTTCCATGCCAAAACAAATAGTGCATCATCCCCAAGTTCTCCAACTCAAACTCAGTAGCAAGCTTCCGCTGCGTGTCGGAAATCAATCTATCATCACCTGTAACAAACAGGTTATCCGCATACAAAAGTAGTATCACTGGATTGCCTTCCTCAACCTTGTAGAAAAGGTTGGAATCCGCTTTATTCTTGATAAAGCCCAAACTGGATAGAAAGCCGTCTATCCTACCATACCAAGTTCTGCACACATATATGACTACACCATGCTGTCTTGAAATCCATCTGGTGCATCTTCTATTTCATCACTTTTATATTTCTCAATGCTGCCATCTGCAACATGCTTGATCTGATAGTTCCATTTGGAAGTCATAACAAACTTCCCTTCACATCTTGGGACTACATCCCAAACAATATTCTTCATGATCGACGGATCATGGCATTCCATTTCTTCATCCCAGATCTTGGGAACTTCAATATCTTCAATAGATAATTTTGTTGCTGAACAAATGTTGTAGTTCTTCTTTTGTAGGAGATGGCATATGATCTTTCCTACACAACAAGTTAAATTGCATGATTAGAAAACATCTCACAGTTTTCAGAACAAATTCTTACACATAAAGAAATATGTCATACAGTCATGCAATTATCCTAGCCAATGCTTCAATACAACATTTATCCATATCCCGTAACTTTCTAGATGCCTTCCAATCTCTACCAGAACATTGTTAAGAGTGTGCACAACTCCCAACATGTCAGCAAAGAGGTTTCATTCTAGATAAGTAGCAATGGAATGTTGTACAGTGCCATAGGCCACTTACCCATGTATATTAGTAGTATACTGTTCATTAATGCAACTATTCTACTATGCACAATACATATCCTAAGTCTAGGAACATGAGCATATACATCATTGAACAATTTTATTTAAACAAACAAATATGCAAGAAATGATGATTAAAATACTTATCTTTCTTTGTTCGTTGGGTGGACTCCCTCTGAGTCTTCGCTTCCTTGCAGGAGTTGCTGGAGTCCTAATCTGAAGTAGCTTCTTCTACACCTTTTTGTTGTGAAGTGTAGAGAGATGGTCAACTCCTTCTGAATATCTGCATCCTTGCAGAAACTACTGAAGTGTGCTCCTTTGCTTTCTTGCAGGAACAACTAGAGTGTGCTCCCTCTTGATCTTTGCTTCCTGAATTACCTGTTCTTGAGCTCATATTCATCCTTGGTCCCTATGCATGCTTATTAGTATCATGATTGTGTTATCCTTGTGAACTCATATAAAATCATACATTCATTAGTATACTATTAAAACACAATAATCTTAAGCATGTATAGTCATGATCATTTCAAACAGAAAAAAAATAAGCATTAGCATTCAAGGTTTATGTAGGATTCTTATGGTTAGTCAAATCATAAGAAACATAACATGTCTAAACCTGTAATTACTCAAACCTATGACTCTTCAGGTTAGTTGAATCATCAATCAAGATAAGAGATATAATATGCATAAAACCTGTGATTATTCAAACCTATACCTTCATGATTCTTCTGGTTAGTCATATTATCAATTATGGTAAGAAATATAATATGCATACAACCATGACTTATTCAAACCTATGACTTCATGAATAATCATTATCAAACAACACAACAGTATAAGATCCTAACACAAGGTAGGATTATATCTTGATATAGGAAAAACATACCTGGATTAGCATGCTAGCTATTTATGTCTAACATACTCACATGATGTCTTCTTGTTCTTCTTCAATGACTTGTGCTAGTAACCTGTATATCTCAGAGGTTAACTATTACAAAATCAAGTTATACATACCTCGTAAATGGATCTTCTATGAGATCCATGACAATGGATGACTCTTTGTCCTCATGTCATCATGATCATATGTTCTTGAACCAGAACATGATTTGTCTTTCTTGGTGTACCTTTCATGTTAGTAACATAAACCTCATACAACACCATAATGCATTAGTACAATCATAAGTGTCAACACCCTAATCAATGAATATTTTCTATCGTGCATTCATAATTTTATTAAGGTGATATGCCAAGTCTAAAATCAAGATTGTACTAACCGTAATAACATGAAGACAAACATACCATAAACTTAATCAAGAACAAATCTCAAAACATACCTCGGTGAGTCATACCTATTGAGATCGCTTTTAATCTCCTTATGTAAAGCCTTAGCCTTATCTCCCTCTGAAACAGGAACTCCTTCACTTATGCAGGCGACCAATCCATCTTCTTCTAGGATTAACCTTATCTACTTGATTTGCAAGAACTGGAGCTGGAGATGGATATGGGTTTGTCAGAGAAACCCCAAAAATTCAAACTTTGAATTTCAAACTTCCGAAAGGATAGAAATATGCGCCTTGATGAGCTGATCAAACTGATATATTCAGAATTTGAAAACTGCAAAGTTTCACTCTTCAATTTTGCCTTTGAAACTTCCGGATTCACTGGACGTGACCCTGAACTGGGGTTTGATGAAGCCCACTCTTTTGCCCCATCAAAAGGTTTGATCCAAAGCTCTAAGCTTCTATTTTTCTGAGGAGCTTCCAGCCGTGGTCACAGATTTCAAAAATTCCCATTTTTACAGAAGCCCTAATTTTCCACTTTTCTGATCAAAGTCCCGAACTAGGGTTTGATCAAGCCCTACCTTTTTCCCAACCAAAAATTCTGATCTTGGTCTCTAAATTTCTATTTTGATGAGTAGCATTCAGCCGTGGTCTCCGATTACAAAAATTCCAACTTTCTCCAAAGCCCTAAATTCCGGAAGCCATGAATGAAGGTACTCAAAAATAATTCTGTTTTGACAGAAATATGTACCTGATTGTTTCTGGTGTACCTCCAAACTTTTCGATCCACAGGGTCTGAAAACGTTTTCTGAGATAGCCTGACCTGTTATCTTTCCATCCTGACAGGTCTGACCTCAATTGGATTCTCTGAGAGAGAGTTATGTCAAATGTCGCAACGTGACCTGTTTTGGGATAAAACAGGAGAGCGAACTTGTACGGCTTGCCACGTGTCACTGTTTGAACTTCGGCCTCTGAAAAAATTTCCTGAGATAGCTCGGCCTGTTATCTTTCCATCCTGACAGGTCTGACCTCAATTGGACTCTTTGAGAGAGAGTTATGCCAAGTGTCGCAACATGACCTGTTTATGGGATAATACAGGAGAGTGAACTTGTACGGTGTGCCACGTGTCACAGGTTCAACTTCGGCCTCTGAAAAAGTTTCCTGAGATAGTACAGACTGTGTACTACCTGTCACTTTTTACGAAATTTCATTTGGAGCTTCCTAGCCCAGGTTATGACCTTTTTCCCAAGGTCACCTGATTTTGACTCAGATCTGGAAGAGGCAGAAACCCTATATTGCACAGATCATAAATCACAAAGTACAACGAATTAGAGGTTGTCCTTTGGACACAAGGTACTTGGAGATTTATTCTTCGTCCTGTAACAATTTCAGATCCGAAAACTTCGCCAAAACGGATTTATAGAGAAAGTTCTACGATGACTGGTTTTTGCTATATCAAGCCCTAGCATCGTAAGTACAACAAGTGTCATACATGCCATATCATGCCTTCTTTCAGGCTAGCTCTGATACCATGTTAAATTTTCAGAATTTACTTCAATTTGATCTAGGATCTTAACTGAGAGAACAACATGTACAGCATATCTACAGCATATCAATCATGGAGACAATAATGCAAGCACACAAGAGACACAAAGATTTACTTGGGGAAAACCATAAAGGTGAAAAACCCCAATAACTTCCTCAGAGATAGATAGAGCAATGATACAACCATGAGAGATAGACATAACCTAGCAGCAGATGCTCCTCCTCCATAAGTGCGCCACTCCTCCTTGAGTGCATGTGTGAGAAGTGAGTGAGCAAATAGAGTGCCTCTCGCACTCTATTTATACTTGACTTGACTTGCCTTTTTACCTAACTCATGTAGGCTCGAACTTAACCACATAACATAATGCTAAGTGGGCCGACCCCCAATAGGGTGGTCTAATAACCCTTTGACCCACATGACTTTATACAGGGCCGACCCCAAACAAGGTGGTCTAATAACCCATCAAGTATAAGTTACGACACTTACAATATAAATGACGACACTTCCTTATAGAGGAATAATACCATCTCTATAGGAATACAATATACATATATGTGAAATACATTCCGAAGTTACATATACATCAACACAATGTGTCTTGGAGATGCAATTTTTGCAAGAATGAGTTCAAGAGCACATATTTCTGGGTTAAGGGCCATTTGTTGGCCCTTCCTTCTTGTGGGATTTCTTCATGCAAAGCGGTGAGTGTTAACCAAAGTAGGGATATGGAAAGAGACGATCATGTTGTCTTAGGGAAGGTGGCAACAGCAAGCAAGAAAAAAAAGGATGATCCTCTTCCATTCTTGAGGAAGTCCTCTAGCACCAAGCCTCCATTTCCACCTAGCATTCATGGGAGTGAGGATACTTATCAAACGAGAAAGAGGGAATCTACAAGTGGTCCAATGGATAGGATTTTCCAACAAGAGGCGCGAGAAGAGGTGGACCTTACCATTGCATTTTTCTTCTACCTCAACTTCATCTCATTCGATGTTTCACGGTCACCATTGTTTTTTGAGATGGTTCGAAGTATCTTGGAACGAGCTCCAAGTGGTTATGTGCCTCCTGGTTCATAGAAGCTTAGAACCACATTGTTGGTTAAGGGAAAGAAGGAGGTAGATAAAATCCTTGAGCCAATTAGAACAACATGGCCCTCATGCGGTGTGAGTATTGTTTTTGATGGATGGACGGATCCAGCACGCTATCCACTCATCAATTTCATGGTATCTTCCCAAAATGGACCGTTGTTCTTGAAAGCGGTGGATGCTCTTGGGAAATACAAAGATGCACAGTATATGGGTGATTTATTCATCAAAACCATTGAAGAAGTAGGTGTTGATTCTTGTGTACAAATCATCACGGACAATGCACTTGTTTGCAAGGCTGCTGGCATGATTGTGGAAGCTAAATATCCACAGGTATGTTCATTTTGGACACCTTTCATTTCTAATTTGCTCATTGTTTGAATTTGGTCATTGCAATGTTAGTGTTGTAGAGTCATTGATACATGCTTTTATTGCTCTTATAGGTTTTTTGGACACCTTGCATTGTCCATTCCTTGAATTTAGCATTGAAATCCATTGCTTCAAATGTGACATGGATTGGCAACCTTATTGAGATGCACGCCATATCCGTAACTTTGTACAAAACCACACAAATGCCCTCACCATCTACAAAGAGTACACACAATTTTCATTGCTGAAGATTGCAAATACTCGGTTTGCTTCCTCATTCATCATGCTCAAGAGGTTGAGGGAGGTCAAAACCGCTCTTGGGTCCATGGTGATTTCAGAGTTTTGGGCTTTTTGGAGAAAGACGGATCAGATTGCTTCACAAAAGGTGAAGGACATGATATTAGAGGATAGTTGGTGGGACACGGTAGATCTTAGCATTAAGATCATGGAGCCAATCATTTCTTTGTTGCGGTTTGCAGACACGGACCAACCCATCCTAGCAGATGTTTATGAGGGGTGGGATTCCATGATTGAGTCCATGAGGTCCATTGTCATGGAGAATGAGTGTCTCGAGTATGGGACATCGGCATAGAACTTATGGACCATGATTCGGGATATTCTTATCTCCAAGTGGGATAAGAAATGCACACCTTTGCATTGCTTGGCCCACTCCTTGAACCCCAAGTTCTACACTCAGGAGTGGCTCACTGGTGGATCGGGGCCCTCACACAGAGTCCCTCCTCACATGGATGCAGAGATTGCACATGGGAGGAAGATAGCACTTAGACAGCTATTTCAGGATAGAGACCTACTTGAGGAGGTGGAGGAGGGCTTTGTAGATTTTTCCACTGGCACTGGGAGATTTGGAGGCTATGATGTGCTTAGAGACAGGGGGGTTAAGAAACCCTATGTTTGGTGGGCAACTCATGGGGCAACATCCCCTATTCTACAGAAGTTAGCCTTGAGGGTCATCTCTCAAGTTACATCATCCTCTTGTTGTGAGAGGAATTGGAGCACATATGGGAACTTGTATAGTGTGAAGAAGAGCAGGCTTGAGCAATCTAGGACAGAGTCGATGGTGTATGTGCACTCCAACCTTTGTCTTATTTACAGGAAGAGGGAGGAGTGAGTGAAGGGAAAGACAAAGATGTGGGATGTCTTTCCTGATGATATGGGTTTGGATAGCAGTACTGAGTTGGCATTAGCTAACACGGATCTTAATGATCCAGTGCTAGAGCCGGTCACTTTTGATGATGGTGATTGTATAGAGGGGTCATCCTCCACAGCAACAGATGCAGATCGTCAAATGGGCAGAGAGGAGGAGGGGGAGGAGGATGAGGATCAGGGCAATGCCAGTGATGAGTATGTTGATTCAGGCATGGAGGAGGACTATTGAAATATGGGATTCTTCCATCGTGATCCATCCCTTTTTGTATTTACTATTAGTCTATTTGGCATTTGTTAGTGCCCAGTGGCATTCTGACATATATGTATACATTTTGATTTTGATCACTTAATGAGAAATATGGTTCTGACATGCATCTATGTGTCTCATTGTGATTTGTGAATGACAAATGTGTTGTGAATCGTGATTTGTGAATGACAAATGTGTAATCATTAATGTGTTTTTATTCTAATTTCTATTGAATATTTGTAAATGTTCTAGTTTCTAAAGATTTTTGGATCTATATGTCTATATTTTTAAATTTTAATATATTTAAAAAATATATATATATGGATATAAAACGTGTCCTTCGTGTCCTGATTCCGGGGGTCACCGTGTCCGTGTCGGACTCTCGTATTTTCGTGTCCTTCGTGTCCCGTGTCCCTGTGTCAGGTGACTTAGGATATTAGTCTATCTTGCTGTTCATAGATTACTCAATAGGAAGCAAAAATCAGAAAGTTCCAGCACTTCAAAATTTCACTTAGATCATTGATTTAATGTGTTTGAGGTGTTAGATCAGACTTTTAAACAATAAGCAATTTCCAGAATCAAAGTGCTGTTGTCATATGTCATTTTCAGCCACATAATCAACAGGAAAAACTCGGAATTTTCAAATTTCTACATAGTAATTTGTTGCAGAAGTTTTTAACCCAGAAATCTAAAATTTGTATGTTAGATATAGCCCCAATTTTTTTTCTAGAATTATATTGTTTGCTGTTATAATTTCTAGAATTAAAATATTAGCAATTTCAACCATAGTAACTACTGGAAAATAGTAGAAATGTATGAAACTAGTGCCCAATGGCTAAAATTTGTTCCAATTATCATATAATCATCAGAATCAAATATAAAGGAATTAGGTATGGGAGGAATCAAATATAAAAGAATTAGCCATGGGAGAGATTTTCTGGGATTAAAACAATGCGTTACCAAGAAATTAAGCAATGAAAGCTGTTTGACCACTTTTGTCAAATAGTTAGTGAATGTGTGTGAGATTTTTTTTTGTCAAACTCTTAGGGTGTTTCCCCTCAAATACTTTTCACAAACAGCAAAGCAATGAAACAAGTCATCAAAGATCAAGAATGAAATGAGAGTTAAAAACAATAAAAAATAGTTTTTCCTTGGGAGTTACAAGATGGAGAGTCAATTTCAAATATTCTGAAAAAGGCATTTTCACCAATTAAATCAGTGTGTTTTCTGGAGTTAGGTTATGAGAAGAGCAGTTCCTGGGAGGGAGTGGAAAATGGAGTATTTGGTTTGCAGGGTGACATAGAGTGTGGTGTAATCAAGTCTGGCGTAAAAAATTTAGGTATGTTTTCTGACCATTTCCTAAAGAAAGAAGAGATCATGAAAAGTATTAGAAAAATTTAATGAAGTAAATTATAGTCTGGGATGGATGTACAGATGTCTGTATGACTGACATTAGTAGGACATCCATACAGTGCATTCAACACTGAGAAAAATACCACTTTCATATACAAATATAAGTCAACATTTATTTGTGTTGGATGCAAGTGGCACTATACTAATCTGGGATGGACCATGATATGCGATTCCAATTTCCACCCTTACATGGCCAGGGAAAACTTCACTCTAAGTGCTTATAACTGTGATGGCACATGTACCACTGTTAAATTCCAATCCTTTACTACTGATGGTAAGCTGGCAATTATCAAGTAAGCTTCGACTAGAGCCCACTACCCCCATCTCAATAAAGAGTGCAAGTTTATTGGGTCCATTTCAACTTTCACCCCCTTTCCACTGATAAAATCCCCTTCAACAAATGTCTTTCCTTAAATGTTGAAACATAAAATAATATTCGGCTAGCAATTTCATTTCATCCATAATCATTGTGACATCTTATGGGTGAGGATGACAAACATACCCTATCCCATTCACAACCGTCTTGTGAGGCCTTACAAGAAATGGCATTATATAATATCAGTATTCGATTTCACATAGCTCTCTTAAGTTTGGTAATGGGAGCTGATAAGAGGGCATCTGTCCTCTCGAGGTATTCCCACTATACTAGAAAAGTGGAGTTAATAAATGAATCAATAGATCAACCAAATGCATGCTGGCCACCAGCTAATTTCCCCACAATAACATCCCCAACTGAATTACAATCCACCCTATGGGATAATGACTGAGGGCTTGTAATGTGCTTTCGTGCATTTTACAGTTTTACTCTGCTATTTCCCAGAGATGAAAATATTCAATATACTTTCATAATCAAATCTACCAGTGTTAAGTGAGGTTATACTTACAAACATGTCTTACTTTACAATTCTTTGATAAACAGGGTCCTTTGGCCCAACTGAATAATGTTCTGCCTTCCAAAGTTGCAAAAGAATTATTCCAGGTTCAATGGGGCCCAAATGGCAAAAATATAGCAAAATGCATTATGCTCTGCAATGGTCAAACAAGGTCTAAGACTGTTCTCCAAAAATTCTAGAAAGAAACCCTAGCAAATTCCTTGGAATGAACCCTGATCATAACGTGAAAAAAATTCATAAATGTGCTAAAACCCTCACTGGAGCAATTGCATAAAATAATGATAAAATGATATGACCAAATGACAGTTTCACATGGCCTATTTATACACACAATGCAAGATAGGCAATTAAACATCCCGATATGACTGCTCTTTCGACTCTTGCCACTGTTGTTTGGGCCCTGGGGTACTTCAATTCTGCCCTTCTAACTGTTGTTTGGTCCCTGGGGTACTTAAAGACCCCAATTCTGGCCTTCTAACTGTTGTTTGGGCCCTGGGGTACTTAAAGACCCCAATTCTGGCCTTCTAAAGTGCCCTGTATGCCCTGGCCGAGTTGGAGTGGCTGCTGTGATCAGCTTGAGAGTTAAATATGGATTGGCCACAGTGAACTTGTGGTTCCTTTTTGCTAATTTGCTTGCTATGTTCACCCGTTTTGGCTGGCCTGCAACACAAAGCAGTCCCATGGTGGGTGCTAGCATAAATGGGGTAATTTGTTAAGATTTTTTTAAATTATTATATAAGAGTTAAATGTGGTCAAATCAGGGTGCGTGCCAGATCTTGACCTTCTTCTATATCTATGATGAAAATCTAGATAGTTTCCAATTTTAATGGTTACTGTTTAACACTTAAATAGTGCATAAATAATTGAAATGGCACTCCTTTCACTTTAGATTTTGCAAATGTTTCCCATGGCTTATTCACTAGTGGTTATAATGTCATTTGCAGCTTAAACCCTTCAAATAATTTGTGATAAGTATTTACATTCTGATTCCTGTTTAATGGTTCCATATTTTAGTGCTTAAGTGTGTGAATTGTAAGGCCAACGCAATTTATTTTATTTTATTTTATGCAATTTATTTTAATTCATATTGTTTGGCTTTTTCTACTGCTGTTTGGTGGTTTCATTTTCCCTTCATTGATGGTGGCCATGGACTTCTTTGCAGTGATGGTTTTATCTTTATGGTGAGTGGTCGACTCATGCTACTTCAAGCTTTCTAGCTGATCAGAATTTGTTTACTCTCATTTGCATTACAGGATTTCAGGCCAGCAGTATCCCAGCTTGAAAGTGTGGGAGTGGATCCCAGCTTAATGGGCAAGATCTTTCGAAGACATCCACAGCTGTTGAAAAACAGGATGAACTTTGGATCAAAAGTGCAGTTTCTGTTAAGGCTTGGGTTGGAAAAAGAAGATCTGGGTAGAGTGAGTTTCAAAACTATACCAGACAATTCCACTGCAATTGAATCCTGATGTGTACCATACATAAGTCTTAAAGTCTAAATGGAAAGAAACCAAAGCATACATATCTTTAATTATCTCTTTTTCACTGCTTGCTTTATGATGGCTTAAGAGTTGAAACTTGAGACTGATGCCCATATGATATAGAGGAACAAAAGGAGATGAAGGTGGGATGCGGCCTAGATTAGCTTTCCAGCATGGATATTATACGAGATACTTATGGTTTATGGGTTTTACCTAGTCTCATATTTGATTTCACTTTATCATTGAATTTTTTTCTTCTAAAGAATGCAATTAATTCTGAAGCTTCTCTTTATGGGATTCAGACTATTTACAATGCTCCTCAGCTTCTTGGCTTAAGGGAAGAGAAATTGAGACCCACAGTAAAATTCCTTGAAAAGATTGGTGTAAAGGGATCATCATTACGCAAGGTGAAATGCTTTTGATTTTTGTGTAGGATACTTTCTAGTTAAATCACAGTTCTTTTTCTGTCCGCATATTTTGTGGGATTTTGTAGACAGCTGATGTTTTGACTCTTCAGGTTTTGAAGCTTAAACCAATGGTTTTGGCTTACAGTGTAGAAGCAAAATTACAGCCAAATGTAAATTTCCTTCAAAGCCTTGGAATCGATCAGTTGGATATTGGCAAGTAAGAAATATTTTTCCTTCCATGAATTTTTTGGCTCCATCACGTGACTTGAATATGTAACTGTATAACATGAGGTTTTTGACAGACTTGTGACTCGCCATCCACAACTGCTTACATTAAGTGTTGAGAAGAACTTGCAACCCACTGTCAACTACCTCCTGGTATTGGGCTTCACAAGGTATGTATAGATTTTCAATTCCGACAATTTGGAGGGACTTAGGGTACAACTACAAAGAGATTTGCAACTTAAATGATTGTATTACAAATTTACATAGTGGCAATAAAATGAATTTGTCAAGAGTACAAAATGTCATCTGTGATCCTCCAAAACATGAATGCTTTTATGATGAAAATCCAGTTCACTATTTAAACTCTAAAGAGATTAGATGGAATGGACCAAGTTAATCAAGCAGAGTGCAACATGAAAGCTAACAAAAGGTAAAGGGAGAAATTCAAGTGAAAAGAGATTCATAAATTAATTCAACATTTAAACATTCCTAGGGACTCTAGGTCTAACTTTATTGCAAAGTGAATTCATTTGTCGTGCAAGATGAATCAGCAATCATTTAAGTTACACAGACTATGCAAGTTAGAAACAGAAAGTAGTTCATACAGATATCCCATTACCTGTTGTGCTATTGTACCCAATATTCAACATTTTGTAGGAGTTTAACAACCCTTAATTGTAAACAGAGATCCTAGCTAAAGCAGCTACTGTTACTGCCACAACTTGAGAAACAATGTGCTACCGGATGAACTAGCAGGGCTAGCGTCTGATGAACAAATGTAAGGAAAATGTGACCACTGTCACCTTAGTCACACATCCAACTGCTTCGGAGTGTCGTAACCTCCAAGGGGAGAGCCCTTAGATGCTCTGCAAACACTTACAATAAAAAGATGCTATGCCTTCTAGATGGCCAAGTTAGTGACCAATGCCTTTATCCAAGTAATTATAGGAATGAAGAAGACATACTAATTTAGTGCTTGTAGAGGTTAGTGTAAGATGTTTCAGATCAATGTAGTATTTCAAGTGAAGCATTAAGAGTATTCTAGGAGATCAATGGCAATAGGTAATAGGCATCAACAACATAACCATAGATCATCCAATAACAACATATATTCAACCGATTATTCTCCAATGACAAAAGAGGACTGATATAGCAGAATTATTATGACAGATTTGACAGTAGGTTTGCCTTTGCAAAGATGTGCAATAAATGTGGTTTAAGCATCCAATGTAAATGCAATGATACCAGTGTATAATCAACCCAATCACTTTCAAATAATAAGTATGAGGACTGACATATTTATATCAGCAGTATGATAGTTTAGACAGTCTTATTTATGACAGTTAGAGCAGCCCTTTATGAGGGTCAAAGAAGAAGCATATGAGATAGACGTTATGCAATCAAAGTATTCCACACCACTTCGTTGTCCACCTAGTTGGTTTTGGTGGTCAACAAACCCTAATAAAATTTCATCTCTACTGGTTTTCCCCGTTGGGGTTTTTCCAGGGGCATTGCCCAAAATATCTTGTGTCATTTAAATGGTTTGTTTTCTAGTTTCTGCTGTGCATTTGAAGTAAAGATTCAATGTGTTTTCAGTATAAATTTCAGTTTTGAATATGCATTCATGAATGGGCATTAAACTGTGACAATCAAATTTATTGAAACTGAAAACCAAGACTTGAATCGTGAAAAATTTACATCTAACCTCAAATTTCTTGGCATAGGTTACATATTGTAATGCTGATGTTGTCACAGTTTTACATCATCTCATGACTCAAAGGATTTCGAAATATACATAATATAGTTTGTTAAATATTGATTGAAAATTTGAATCTCATATCAAGTTTATAGTATCTAGTCACCTTTATGAAATTATTAGAGTGATTTGCCTCCAACAAACTCTGGTTGATCAAGGACATGTTCACATATTTTAGAAACCCAAATGTGAGAATTTATTGAGATTAAATGAACATGTTCAATACTGTGCACAGTTTAGACCATTGCTTTTATTCTTGTTTTAATCCCTCTAGCATTCAGTGAATTAGTGATCTATAGCATGTTGTTTTCTTTTCTACTTTCCTTTTTAATTTGCCTTGTGGACTAGAATTGATCTCATTGTATATTTGCCTATGAATGGCGTGACGTTGGTAATTCAACTATGTGAATGAGTTATAGCTCATATTTAGCAAGGCTTTTATGTATTCTGCCTATATATCATTGTGGCATGGTAATAGAATACTATGAATTGTTTTTCTAAAGCATTAAACAATGAAATAGTGATTTGTCTACAAAATGGAAAACTGTGAATAGTAAACCTAAGTGTGCATCCATATTCTATAGTTAATTTCAAGCTCAAAAAGTGTATGTTGTAAATTTTTAACTTCCTTTTGCATGTATTCAGGGGGGAAATCGCAAATATGCTAAGACGTCTGCCATCACTATTGGGATTTAGTGTCACCAATGTACTACAGCCCAAATATACATTTTTCATAGAAGTCATGCAACGTTCCCCCAAGGAACTTGTAACTTTTCCACAATATTTTAGTTATAGTCTAGACAAACGAATTATACCACGTTTTATTAGTCTAGGAGTTAACAATGCCAATTATTCTTTAAGTAGTATTTATGGTTGTGGAGATCCAGTGTTTGAGAAAAAGCTTTCCAGATGGAATAGTAACTCAAAATGAGAATGGTATTCATCATATCGTTTTGGCCCTTTGTTTTGGTATATATCACGAGGGTACAATTTTGCAATTTGCATCTTTAAGGATAAAAACTTCTACCATAGATAAGTTTGTTTCTTCCAGCATTCAGTTTTTATTTGATTTCCCTCTTGCTATGATTGTCTGGTTTCTTGGTGAAAGGCAACTAGAAATGATTGTTTGGTAGGCCTTCTATTTATTCAATATTGATGTTTTATATTTACAGAAAAGGAGAAGAACTGTGAATTCCATGTACATTTGGATTACTATTACTCACACTTCATTGATCTGATGAGAATTTTAATGGACAGAACATGGTAAAGCATTTGTGATATGCTAAATAAACTTAAGTTTCCCCTTACATAAATACTTTAAACAAGTCAGAAATCAAGAAATGCATGTCTATCGAAATAGAAAATAGCAACCATTATTTTAAACTTTATGCCTCATTATAAAAAATGACTTGGAACACAGAATCAGATACAACTTCCTATTTAGGCTATAATGTACCATGTTGTAGCTCCTCTTTTGGATCTACAAAAAGGAGCATTCACTAGCTCTTTATTTGGGATGTTATCAATAACATGAGAGATGATCCATCTCAATGGTAGGATTCTTAAGAGACTTATTCGCCAGGAATATGGATTATATACAAAAAGATACTCTTGTAAGATCCTTCAATCCCTTATCTTGGTTGTATCTCTCTTAACCAAGAAAACGATTTCCTGGAAAAGTATATACATTATATGTAATAACTTCAAAACAATAGATTTACAAAGATCAAAGTCAAATCTCACCGTAATCTAGTAGTAACTATGAAGGATCAAAAGCTTCTGTAACTTCTTGTAACTAATTTTCAACTCTAGAGAACTACTGTAACAATATTAACAATACTTGTATCAAACTTTACAAAAAGAGCAGAAACTCCAAAATTTTCAAAATCATGCCCTATGCTAGAACTAATTGTTGTTAGTTTTCAAGCATAACAATAACAAAAGAACAGTACATAGGATCATGTGAGACAAAAGTAATGATACTTTCATTATGAGGGTGATAATAGGATCATATGGGACAATAGTAATGATACATTCATTATGAGGATGATAATAAGAACTACATCGATGTTTTTTCGAGGAAAATGTTTACAAGGATATAAATGACCTTTGATCTTCTACTCCAAGACTCCATATGCTCTTTCATTTCCACTTACACACAATCACACACACATGGCATATATTTTCCCACATCTTATTTTGTTTATCTCGTGGACTTTATCAAACACACCTAATAATGTGTATACATTACATACAAAATATGTGACCATTGGGTTGCTATGCATAATGTCAACTCAATCATACAACCTCCTTACACCAAGCGTGTGTTCTATAGACTTTGGGTTCCATAACTCAGGTTGTGAATTTTTTCCATTAGTTTTGCAAAATCGTTCCTTAGCTCATCCTTGAGCTTATTACATGAGATAAGACATGTCATTTATATCCTCAACTTTAAATGTTGTTTTGGTTAGGCATGGATTTGCTTCCTCTATCAGTGATTTCAAACAATTCTATAGAGTAAAATCATTTGTTAGTATTAACTTTCTACTAACTTACGAAATATTAGCCACGACGTAAAGGTTGATGAGATCCTTCCCCATACCCATTAGTCTAACTCTCACTTCATCCTTGGGCTTTATCGTCATATTGCATATTTCATTGGAGCTCATTATAATGGCTTAGGTTTGTTGAGATTTGCAAGAGATGGAGAGAATCGATTGGAACCATCATAAACCCTGATTATGCAATAAGGAGAATAAATCAACACTATGTTATCCCAAATTTTGAAGAGAAATCAACCAAAAGGGGCACAAACCTAGAGTGGGATATGGCCCAAGTACAAATGTGCTAGAAAGAGAAAAAACCCACAAAAAAAAGAGAGAAAAAACCCACAGACAAAAGAGAGCACAACACTTGAGGATGCCCTTAGTAAATCACTTTGATAAAAGATGAATATGAATCCCTCGATTTTAAATTGCAAATAAGGCATGCATTTATACACAACCTACGGGTAGGGCACTTTACCCAAGTGGGGTTATGATCCTATGTGTACAAGGTTGTTGTTGGCCAAACCTAGAAATACAAATTGATTACAATATAAGGTTGGTCATGGCCAAAAGTGAAGATTACACCATTTTCAACACCCCCCTTTAAGTTGAACAAGAGGATACAAAGAAAAACGATGAAAACAAATAAGAGTGGATGTATAGATATTGAACTCATTATAAGGTCAATTGTGGCCGAAATGCAAACGAGAGTGGGTGTAGAGATACCCAACTCAGTATAAGGCTGGTCATGATTGGAATTCAAATGAGAGTGGGTGTATAGATACCCAACGTGGGGAAAGGCCGGTTGTGGCCAAAATACAAGTGAGAGTGGGTGTAAGGTCAATTGTGGTTGAATATAAAGATTACATCCATATTTTTAACATGCCCCCTTAATATGAATAGGGGGCATGAATAGAAGACATTACATCACAAGATTTAACCCCTCACCAATGTTGAATAGGGGCTACATAAATAACACATATCTTCCTTTAATGCCATATATCCTACACCAATAGGATTACACATGCTGGTGAAGATGGCCTCTAGCAAAAGTATAGAAGAATATACTTTTGATCCAAACAAGTCATCAATAAGGTCATCATCATTGACATCATAATGTGAAGGAGAGAGATCCATTGTAACATTATGATAATCATCTGTAAGGCATAGTGAAAAAGATCCTAGCAGAGTGTGAGTAGGAACTTCCTCAAATAAGGTGAGGAAGTACTTAGCTCCACCAAGAGAACGAGTAGTCATAGGCCCACAAATGTCACTATGAACCACCTCAAGAGGATGAGGAGGATGATTAACACCACAATAACTTGAGGTAACCACTTTAAAACCATCATCCATGCCCTCTATAACCCATTGATCTAATGAAATGATCACTTACACTATCATGATGCTATTAATAAACAAAGAGGTAGGGCCCATCTACAAAGTGCACACCTAGATGTGCATTGTAAGATGAGTCCATTAGGGTCAACAATAGAACAAATAATAAGGCTCCATAAAGTTTCCAGAAGTTCACATTGGTAGACATAAGAAAAAGAGAGGCACCACCAATATATTTTGTCAAATTTTGCAATGCACCACCTTTTGTTGCTTAATAAAGGAAGAGAGCTTCAACATTAAAGGAGGGTTTAAACCCTAGGAAACCCAAGAAAAATTGGGAGTTGGCATTGGAGGAGAATTTAAACGTAGGAAATCCTAGAAAAAAGTGCATTGGCCTTGAAGCATGGTTTAAACCTAAGGAAACCCTTAAGAAAGAAATGATCAACTTTTAAACCCTATGAAACACGAGAAAAAGAGGCAATCCAAAAATCCTAGTTCCTTGGTCACAAAGAAGCCTTAAGCAATGGCACTACCTAACATCTTTAACACAATTATTGACTTGAGTAAGTGAGATTCACACCCAATTTGATACCATTCACAAAAGAACAAAACTAACACAAACTCTAATGAGCAATAGAGAGCACACCACTTGAGGGTTCCCTTAAGCAAATCACTTTGATAATAGATGTATAAGAAATTATACCTTGATTTTAAATTACAAATGAGAGTTGTGTATTTATACACAACTTAAGGGTAGGGTGCTTGTTAGAAATTATAACTCTAAAGGTCCTTGTGTTTTTGTGTTATATCATGGGGGACATAAGTTGTATTTTTCCTAGACAACTTTATAATGTAAAGTGACTTTATATTTTAAAAGTGAGTTTGTACTTTATCATTGAAGTTGTGGATCACATATTTTAAATGTGCATTTAATTATTATCTTGTATTAATTAATGTGTATTAAAAGGTGAACCCTTAGATCATAATTTTTAATCCTATCCTTTAATGAGGTAGTTAATGGTAGTTAGGGTTAGTTGAGGAGAAATAAAGTATAAAAATAGTCTAGGGAAAAAAAGAAAGACACCAAGTTAGAGAGAGATCTGATTGAGAGAAGAGGCACAATTTTGAAGACAAAGGCACAGTTTCCAAGATAGTGACATACAACAATTGATAGTCCGTACAATAGATCGCAAGGTACAATTATCAAGGCAGTGGCACACGTGGGCATTTTCCCCAAGACAGATTCACATCATTCTTCCCTGCATATAAATTTGTACTAGCCTGTGTTGTTGGCACATTTCCTGAGGCAAAGAGAGAGAAATCTGTAGTTGTAAATTTCTGACAGGTCATACAGCAGGCCGTATTGTGGCACAATTCCCTAGGAAGTAGTTTGCTACTTTGTTTCTGGGATGTGGCCAGTCTAAAATATTTCCTCCTGTTTGGCATGAATTTCAAGGAATGAATAACCAAGGATTAAGATAAGTTTGTCTTTGTAATATGAAAATGAATTTCTGAGTTGTGAAATTCCAGCTTTGCTCTTCTTAATAAAATCTCTCAAGGGTTTTCCCCAATGGGGGTTTTTCCCTGGTCATTTGGACCTAAATCATCGTGTTAATGGTTAATGCTCTAAATATTTTTAGTTGAAATGTTTAGTACATGTGTTTTAGCTTTCAGAATTTTTAAGGGTTAATAAGTCTAAAACCTCAGAGGTACTAAATGTTTGAGAAAATGTTTACACGAGAAGTTAATTATTTTGTCATAAAATTTCTTCATGGTATTAGAGCGTAGAAGCGCATGGCAGTGAGCATAGGATTTGAAACAAGTGGTTTCAAATTTGGTCAAGAAAGTTTGTACTGTACTTGTAGATTAGTGCTTAGAGCAGCACTAGTTTCGAGGTAAGAAATCTTACAAGTTTAGTACAATAGTTTGCACTATTGTGCAATAGTTAATGCACAATAACCAAGAAAGACAACATTCTTCTTCAGTTCATACAACAGAGGAGTCACAATAATACAATTTAGATTTAACTATCCTTCTTGTGCAAAATTGACAGTTTGTACTGGTTTATAGTGCATAAATATCAAGGTTTGAAATAGACACTAAACCAAGGATTTATTATTGCTTGAAAGGTTGTCAATGAAAGATGACTAGTACTGAGCAGATTGAATTCTCTTTTGCTTCTAGTTGTGGTAGCAACAGTTATGAGAATGATCGAACCTGGATCGTTGACTGTAGGTCAACTAGACATATGACATGGATGTGGGATACATTCCTTAGTATTTCAGAAATTGGTCATGGTCACTTTGTGAATGGAACTCTTCAAGTGAGGGGAGTTGGTAGTGTCATATTTCTGCTTGATTTTGAGACTCTAGAGATAGAGGGAGTCTTATTTGTTCTAGGTATGAGGCATAATCTCCTCTAAGTCTCAGCCCTGGAGGATGCAAGGAATGTGGTTACTTTTGAGCATGGTTATGTTCACATTCATGCAGTAGATGTAGATGCTATAAGAACTGTTCTAATTGGAGAGCGGAGAGGCAGAGTCTACACAGTGCTTGGACAGTCTGTGTGGGGAAGGTTTGGGTGGTTAATAGACTTAGATGAGGAGCAAGAAGCTCATAGGATTGAAAGTGCACCAAGAAGACAATCCTCAGTTCAGTAGGGAGAGCATGGACCTCTATCTAGTAGTGGCAAGAGACTCGACCAGTACGATGTTGGTGAGTAGGTATAGGAGATGAGAGCAGAGTCTCAGAGTTCAGAGTTCCTAGTGGTCTTCCAACACTTATCTCCGAGCCAAATTCCATAGTAGGAGGGAGCTGCAGTAGGGAACATGGACCCAAGCGGAGGAGATACAAATAGTGTGAGAAGGACCTCTGTCGTTAGGAGGGAGTGTTAGAAATTATAACTATGGAGGCCCTTCTTGTGCTTTTGTGTTTTATCATGGGGGGACATAAGTTGTATTTTCCTAGACAACTTTATATTTTAAAAGTGAGTTTGTACTTTATCATTTAAGTTGTCGGTTAAATATTTTAAATGTGCACTTAATTATTATCTTATATTAATTAATGTGTATTAAAAGGTGAACAAATGATCATAAGATTTAATCCTAGCCATTAATGAGGTAGTTAATGGTACTTAGGGTTAGTTGAGGAGCAATAAAGTATAAAAAGAGTCTAGGGAAAAGAAGAAAGACACCAAGTTAGAAAGAGATATGATTGAGAGAAGAGGCACAATTTTCAAGACAAAGGCACAGTTTCCAAGATAGTGACAACCAACAATTGATAGCCCGTACATCAGATCGCAGGGTACAATTATCAAGGCAGTGGCACATGTGGGCATTTTTCCCAAGGTAGATTCACATCATTCTTCCCTGCATAGAAATTTGTACCATTCTATGTTGTTGGCACATTTCCTTAGGCAAAGAGGGAGAAATATGCAGCTGTAATTTTTGACATGCCGTACAGTACGTTGTATTGTGGCACAATTCCCTAGGCAGTAGTTTGCTGCTCTGTTTGTAGCACATGTGGATAGTCTAAAATATTTCCTCTTGTTTGGCACGAATTTCAAGGAATGAACAACCAAGGGTTAAGATAAGTTTGTTTTTGTAATATGAAAATGAATTTATGAGTTGTGAAATTCCAGCTTTGCTCTTCTTAATAAAATCTCTCAAGGGTTTTCCCCAATGGGGGTTTTACCCTGGTCATTTGGACCTAATTCACTGTGTTAATGGTTAATGCTCTAAATGTTTTTAGTTGAAGTGTTTAGTACATGTGTTTTAGCTTTCAGAATCTTTAAGGGTTAATAATTCTAAAACCTCAGAGGTACTAAATGTTTGAAAAAATGTTTACATGAGAAGTTAATTATAGTGCTTTCCTTGTGAGGGGCTAGAGCCTACCTTTATAGGGTCGACCTTAGCCCAATTTAGAAATACAATAATGATTACAATATAAGTCTTTTGTGGTTGAAAGTAAAGCTTACATAATTTTCAACGGAGTCTTCCTAATTTTCTTTTTAGTTACAAGAACTTGAAGTTCAACATTATCTTTTTAGTTACAAGAACATGAAGTTGAACACTTTCTTGTAGTTTTCTTAGACAACATAAACATTGACACTAAATTGGGACCTTCCTCATCATTAACAATCCCCTTGTGCCATCTTTAGTTTCTTCCAAACAACCCTTCATACCATAAAACACTGTAAATGTCGAAAGTAGAAAGTTAGAAAGATAAACTTAATACCCTCAAAAGGAAACATTGAATTTGGTGTCTCCGAAATTATATCTAACACAACTGTCCCAAATCCATTACTTTGATTATCATTACAAGTGTCATCCTTTGAAACTCAGTAACTTCTCCCTTGTAGAAACCATAGGTTTTCATCATTCTTAGAAAGGAAATTTGCATTTGAAAACTATTCTCTCTTGTAGTTTACTAATTTAAACCAATCCTAATATACCTTATTATGTTACCAAAATAACTCTATCTTGTAGTTTACTAATTTAAACCAATCATAATCTACCTTATTATGCTACCAAAATAACTCTCTTTAGTGTTGTTAACTATTAGATAATATCAAATTATATTTAGATTATACTCTCTCCTTATGAATATGCTTCACTTTTTGACAACATTTAAGAGTAAAGATTTTTCCAAATGTTACATCATTCACCAATTAATAGGCCAAATTCGCTTAGATTATTGATATTATAGAATTAACTCTCAAATATTTAGTGAATTTCTAATACAATCAAAACAACAGTTAATGCAATCAAAACAAGAGTTAGATAAATCAGTCCATTGTTAGATAGGTTGATACACATGTCTAATGTAGAGTAAAATAATAGAAACACAATAATAAAAATTGAGTGATAACAAAGTAATGCAATCAACGATACATGTTGATATATTCAATATGGGATTTTATGCAAAATAATTCCATTTAGAGTTAATCTTTACAGAATAAAACAAGGTTTTGTTACAACTCTTCCATATGATACATTACAAATAAAAATTCTTACCATCTTGTTATACAAAACACTAGTTACGACACTTCTCATCCATTTACATCAGCTATAGTGGGTAGCAACTTTCAAATCAAGGGATTTTCAATAACTTAATTTCATTACATAGTCACTAATCCATTCTGTAATCCGAGTGCATCCACATGTATTCAATGTATAACCACATGCACACAATAAAGCAAACATACCCTATGTTGACCTCCTCCAACTAGGTCACATAGGGTCCCTAGCTTCTCTTAAAGGGTCAAGGAGTAGTGTGGGGTTCAGGGTAGTGACACAAAAGTTCTACAACAATTGGCACAAACAACATTTTCTAACTCGGTTCTAGATCCCACACACACCAAGTTTAAGCTTTGTGCACATGCTCTAGCTTCGGGTGCATGCTCCAACTTTGTGTGGATGCTCCATCTTTGTGTGATTCTCCACATGCACACCTCTAATGATACAAGGTGTGCTGAGAGTATAGAATAATTAGTCATCTTTCCTTTCTCTTGCTCTCTATCACAAATCATTGTAAATTAGGACATTCACATAGTAACATAGACACTGTTACATTCTAATTTTCTTTATGTGCATCTTATTCATTCTTTGCCTTTAGTTCTACTTATGCTTCCAATCCCATAACTTAATTAGTTCACTACGTTTAAGTTGTTTTACGATTTGGATCTTGGAATCAACAAATTAGGAATCCATGGTTGTTAGACAATCGATTGACTAGGTGTACTTGTTGGATATAGAAGAATACTTTGTCCATGTTAGCTCCACCATGTTGCCCCATTTCATTTGTAGACCAAGTGTCTAGTCTTCTTAACCGACACAATGATTTGATGATTCTGGTGGTAGAAAATTTCAACAATCTCCCACTTCTCGATCATCTTAGAGTCATTGCACATTGACAACATCTTTGTTGAATTCCCATAGAGTCACAATACCAATCAAACTTACCTCCAACCAATTTGTATGTGAGTTGACAATCATCTCTTTAGACTCGCATTTCACTTGTTGCACCTTTCCAAATTCTACGATCTTTACATTGAAGTGATACCCCATATATATATATATATAATTCAACTTGGTGACTAATTAGATTCTTTCATAGTCCTAATTTCCTTATACTATCGCAATGTATTTTGATGGGCCTTACCACACTATGAGTTGAGAGTTTGCATGGATTAATTATTTGATGGTGAATTGGAGTTTGCCTTTATCATTCCAAAGATTAAGGTATCCATGATTATGCCAACATTTCGAGCCCTCAACTGAGGCTCAACATTATCTGGGCCTTACCATATTTAACCATAAATCCATGGTCAAATATCATAACTAGACAAATTAAATACTTGTATTATCTCTATTTATTTAGATTTGATGCTTGACAGTGCAATAGTTGACTACCTTCCACTACTTGAGTTGATAGCTCCACCACTTGGGGTAAAATCATCACTGGTAATTGATCCTCTACAATTTAGTTTGCTAGTGCAATTTACATCACTATATCCAAGTAGAATTGGTCGTTGGACATGCTCTTCATAGAAAATACCTAACTCAATGGTTCATTTAGATACATGAAACTTTTTCTAACATCAATCCAGTGTTCTCGACCATGATTTCCCATAAACTTACTAACCACTCTCATTGCATGTATATTTTTGTGTCTTGTGTAGTACAATGATACATCAAGCTTTCAATTGCATTGTAATAACACACATTTTCCATGTCATATAAATCAGTTTTAGTCATACTATACATTGATTTCAACAACCTTATGTCGAGGTCTATTGGGGTCCTAACTAGTTCACAATCATAAGCTTCTTCATAGTTGTGTTTGTACTTTCTCTTACTCTAGAATATTTTTTCCTCTTCCCATCCCATGAAACTTCAACCCCTAACCAATGATGCAAACCACGAATCTCCTTCAACTCAAATTGAGACAACTGTTGAATTTTTGTTTATTTAATTGTTCCTCTCTAATTGACATACAAGATAATGATAATCACATGTTTGTAGGCCATAGGCCATATATTTTGACCTTTGGGTTCATAGGCCATTTATAGCTTTCTCTGTTGACATTCTAAGTCACTATTGTCTTTTCAGGTTCACCCTCCAAGCACACTTCATGAGATTTCTCTACCTTTTCATAAAAAAATGCAGCTCATGAATCATGGAATTTGTAGTTTTAGGGCCATGCAACTTATAACTTTTCATCCCACTGGTGTATCTGATGAAGTTACACTTCTTTTACTTTTGGTTGAACTTGTAACTCTTTAGTTTGGGTACTAATGTTTATACATCACATCAATACACTTTTATATGAGCATCATACCATTTCTTATATGTCCTAATAATTTATACATCACATTAATACACTTTTATATGAGCATCATACCATTTCTTATATGTCCTAGTCTTTATTAGGGTGATTCCCTTCAAGGCTATTGTCTATGATTGATTGTTGAGGTATGCCATTGTTTGTACAACTATACCCAAAATGAGTCATCGAGGCTTGCTTACACCATCATACACTTAGACTTTTCCCGTATAATTCTATTTTCCCTCTCTATGCTTCCATTTATTTGTGGTTTACATGGAGTTGATTTCTTTTGCTTGAGAATATAATGGACCAAATTCTCAAAATAGCATAAAAATAGAAATAAAGGGTAACCCAAATCCTTGAGAATCAAATAAAGCATTTGAATAATAAACCTCTTTGAGGGAGAAACCTCCTTTTACAATATATCAAATGCACAAGATGAGATGATCTCTAAAAATAGGTCTCCTTAGTGTATATAGGAGACAAATGATGCGATTACAATTAAGATCCTAGCCAACCAATAAAGACAACACTGATATAATAATAGAAATCTAATGTCACAATATCTAGGGCTTAACATGTCCCTCCCTTTCCAATAAGTGTTGTACTCAACACTTGATTAACTGTGGAGATTTTTTCATAAGAACTCATCTTCTCATGTCACTTCTTCTATTGGAAAGTTATTCCACTTGATGAGGTACTCTGTAATTGCTTGATTCCGTAGTTATTTGATCTGTGTTTTAAGGATTTTTTAGGTTCTAGTATGATTTTTCCATCTTCATCAATGTCTGGTAAAATAGTTTGAACTAGGATCTTGTCATTGATTAAATTTTTTAGGTGAGAAACATGAAAGGCTCAATGTACACATGAAGGTGGAAGCAATCCCAATTTGTAATCCATACTTCCAATCCTCTAGAACATCTTATAGGGACCATAGTATTGTGGTGCTAATTTATTATCATTCTTTTGTTGCTTGAGGGACATTTGTTCGTATGGTTGTAGCCTCAAAAATACCCAATTCCCCACTTCAAATTTCTTTTCACTATGATGTTGATCTTCTTCGCGTTTCATCTTATTTTGTGCTCTATCCAAGTTGTCTTTTAGTATTTGGAGAAACTCTTGTTCGTTGTCACGAAATCCCAAGTGCTACCTTTCAATTTTGCAGTAAGCATCTCTTAGGATGTGTGTATCACTGCCCAACTTGAAACTTAGTGGCATGGCCACTTAAGACAAGCTTCCAAACTATGCCTAACGGGACCCAACCCACTTAATTTATTGTGTTTATATTTAGTTAAGTTTAAGTGCACATCGAGTAAACTTTGCAAGTAAAAAAGTAAACAACATTCAACACAATGTACACAAGATTTGGTGTGACACTTAACTAAGTGCCCAAGGTTTTTCTTATTAAGTGGTTTACAATATACAAAGAGTGCATAGCCACTGCCTGCGGCAGACAACAACTTAAAAAAAACCAAGGCAATAGCCTATTCTACCCTTTCGTGTATTCTTTGTCTGTTGCACCTGTACACCATCACAAAACCTGTGTTTTCCCTGAGCCTACTTCTACGCACCTTTAGTAGCACCGTCGCATGATTCTTCCCACAGACCAACTAAGTGCACCCAAGACCTGCGGTTTCTCCAGTGCTTAACACACCTTAGACTTGTCCACTTGAGTTGTGCCTTACTCTTGTTTTTTCATCTTGTATGATGCTTGATGATTCATGTCTCCTTGCTAAACGTCCACCCCTTATATATATGGTGCATCTCCCACTTAGGTGCACTTCCAAGTCGACACACCCATCCGCTAAGTATGCATAGCCAGTTCCCGTACTTAGTTGATGTGTTTTGCACAACGAAACCTCATCACATTCCCTCCCATCACATGGGAGCCCTTGGATCCGCTCCCCAAATCAACGCGCCCAAGTTTGTTTGCTTCCTAGGGAGACCAACACCACTTGGCCCCCACGAGAACCAGTCATTGTGTGCATGTTTGGCTCCACGCTTCTCTTGGGCCTTGTCGATTCTCCTGCAAACCACCCTCTAATGCGCTGCGGATGTGGGGTCGAGACATCCTCCCCCACTTTATTTGTTTCCTCCTCGACAACACCTTTTTAGTTTTTCTCTCCATCTGATAGTGGCTCTTGGATTTTGCTCCTCCCACTCCCGAATCAAGTCTTCATACTTCTATAGGGATTCCTTCCATTCCTAATTGTTCTCGTCATTCGACAAGCCCTTCCAGCGAACCATGCAGTCATGCCAAGTATGATTTCCATGCTTCACAAAGTGATTATCCAACATTGTCTCCACTTCGCGTTCCAGTCTGTCCAATATCATGGAAAGAGTACATGATAGTTTTACTTTTCTAGGATCCTCTTCATCAATTGGGAAAGGCTTCAACTGACTTATGTGGACAATAGGGTGATAAGCTTTCAAGTGATATGGTAGCGTCAACTTGTATGTAACCTCCTTGATCATCTCAGGTATCTCAAAGGGTCCTACATTAGTGCACTTTCCTTCCCGATGTGTGGTTTGAACTGCTCCTTCATCAACTTCAAAAGGATTTGGTCACCAACTTGAAAATCCAACTCCCGTCTCCCTTGGTCTACACATCTTTTGATCCTCTCGACTGCTTCCATAATCTATATGCATTCCCTTTCCACTCAGTCTTTCCATCCCTTCATGAATCCCATGGAAGTAGCATGGAAGTAGGAATCTTCCCATAGAATCCTTAAACAATGGTATGAGATGCCATCAATTGTTTCCCTGTAGCCAACTCGAATGGACTATACCCCGTCGTTGAGATCTTCTGTGTGTTGTAGATGAACTGCATCGTGTCTAACACGTTTGGACAATATAAATGATCTAAACACACATAGTGCCTCAAATAACCCTCCAACAAACTGATATTTCACTCTGTCTACCTGTCGGTCTATGAATGGTATGACGAACTCATCAACAACTTGGTTCCAACAAGTTTGAACAACTTTGTCCAAAACTGCCCCGTGAACCTTGTGTCCTTGTCTGACACAATGCTCATCAAGAGACCCCACAACTTCACAACATTTCTGAAGAACATCTTCGCAAATTCTTCCATTGAACATGGAACTTTCGTTGGAATGAAAGTGGCATACTTGGAAAATCGATCAACGACGACCAAAATTCTGTTGAACCCCTGCTCCATCGACAACTAAGTTATGAAGTCCATGGACACACTTACCCAAAGATTGTTAATTTTTCGATAATTTCATTCAAACATTATCTTAGGATCCTACTAAGAGAATAACATGCACAACATAACAATCATAAACACAAGAGACACGGAGTTTCCTCGGGGAAAACCAAGAAGGTGAAAAACCCCGCAACTTCCTCAGAGATAGAATAAGCCACAATACAAGATCAATATGATCAAACCGAAGATAGATAACTCTAGCAGCTACTCCTCCTCCACTAGTGCGCACTCCTCTCTCAACTAATGCGATTTGGATGAGTGAGTGAAAAAAATAGAATGAGACACACTCACTCTCTATTTATACACTGACTTGACCTGCCAATAAATTAACAGGGCCGATTTCCTAAGGAATCCTAATAACCCATCCACATGACTCAACTAGGGCCGACCCCACACCGGTGGTCTAATAACCCATCAAATATAAGTTGCGACACTTGCAGAAATTACAAATACAAATGACGACACTTCTTATTGGAGGAATAATACATCTCCATCATGCATATAATAAAGTACAAGTGCAATACATAGAAGAATATATTCCAAAGTTACATATACATCAACACTCCCTCTTAACTAGGAAGGTATTCTCTAGACACAGGTCATCAATACATATCGGCACAAGTCTTCAATTCTGGAGCTAGATCATCGTCACTGGATCATGGAGCATCATCGTCACTGTTGTTGTACTCGTCATCTCGATCTCTGGGTTATTTCTCAATTCTTATCGTCATAGGAAGTTCTATAGAGCCAGCCCTTTTTCATGCTGGATGTAGGCCTAGCCTCCTGTAGGTCTTCATCATCTTTGGCCATCTGTGGATCCCATGACTAATTACGTGCGTCAACAAAACCTCGAAAGAGTATCCCAGGATCCTTTATCTGCCTAAGCACGACCAACAAGATCTCCCAGGGAGCTATTACATGTGACCACCACAAAACCTCGAAAGAGCATCCTAGGACTGGTTACGAGTACACAGCTCAACCTATCGGATCTCCCAGGGCGCTATTACATGTGGTCAAGCAAAACCTCGAAAGAACATCCCAAGAATGATTACGAGCACACGGCTCAACCTATCAGATCTCCCAGGGCGCTATTACATGCCATAGGACAAAACCTCGAAAGATCATTTACCAGATCTCCCAGGGAGCTATTATATTCCATAGGCAAAACCTAGAAAGAGTATCTGCAAATCTCCCAGGGCGCTATTATTTGTCCTCCCAAGCAAAACCTCGAAAGAGCATTTTCCAGATCTCCCAGGGAGCTATTATATGCCATAGGAAAAACCTAGCAAGAGTATCTGCAAATCTCCCAGGGCGCTATTATATGCTTATCTTCACAACTTGTCCACGACCAACCTGTAGCAAAACCTCGAAAGAGTATCCTAGCACAGACTATAGGATCTCCCAAGGAGCTATTACATGCCACCTGCACAATCTGTCTGTAGCCAACCTATAGCAAAACCTCGCAAGAGCATCCGAGCTCAGACTATCGGATCTCCCAGGGAGCTATTACATGCTACCTACACAATCTGTCCATGGCCACGGAGTATCATCCTAATACTCATGATCATACTGATCATCATCACAACATCGTCCTGATGCACATCATCATCGCATGATCATCCTGATCATCGTCACAGCATCATCCTGATGCATATCATCTGGAGCATCTTCCTGATGCTCATCACACAGATCATCCTGATCATCATACATAGCAACAATCTGAGCATCGTCCTGATGCTCATCACACAACGCTTACATCTACATCCATGGGAAGGATCCTCCTACCATCATGCTTGGAATGGATCTTGCAAATGTGTCCCATCACTTCTTCCTCGAAGTATCTTCTATCTGAAGAACACCAAGCCTCTCTCTGAAGTACTCAAACTTCACTCTGGCTAGTGGTTTGGTCAACACATCTGCAATCTGCTCATCAGTTGCAACATACAGGAGCTTCATTGCTCCTCTCTGCACCATATCCTTGATATAGTGATATTTGATCTCGATGTGCTTCGACCTGCCATGGAACACTGGGCTCTCTAACAACTTCACACAACTCTTGTTGTCACAATAGATACAGGTAGCATCCAACGGGAGATTAAATAACTCAGACAGTATCTTCCTTAGCCATACCGCCTCACAACTAGCCGAACAAGCTGCGACATACTCTGCTTCGGCTGTACTCAGTGCTACGTAGGATTGCTTCCTGCTAAACTAAGAGATCACACCTGATCCCATACTGAAGCAGCACCCTGAGGTGCTCTTTCTATCTGCAGCACTGCCTGCCCAATCTGAATCAACATAACCCTCCAAGTTAAACTTTTGATTCGCATCATACTTGAGCCCATAATCAATTGTACCCTTTAGGTACCTCAGAATATGCTTTACATCAATTAGGTGAACATGTCTAGGATCTGTCAGAAACTGGCTCAAGGTGTTCACCGCAAAGAAAATATCTGGTCTCGTGTTCATCAGGTACATCAAGGACCCAATCATCTGACGATACACTGTGACATCAACCGACTCTGATGAAGCATCACTCAATAGATTCAGGTTCGATGCCATAAGTGTGGCCATGGCCTTGCAGTCCATCATCCCGAACCGCTTCAAGATCTCTACTGCATACTTCCCTTGTCCAAGGAAGATTCCATCTACACTATGCCACACCTCCATACTTAGAAAGTAATGCATCATGCCCAAGTCCTTCATCTCGAACTCGGCAGCAAGCTTCCTCTTTGTGTTGGAAATCAATCTATCCTCACCTGTCACAAATAGGTCATCCACATACAATAAGAGTATCACTGGATTGCCTTCCTCAACCTTGTAGTAAAAGTTGGAATCCGCTTTACTCTTGGTAAAGCCCAAAATGGACAAGAAGTTGTCCATCCTGCCGTACCATGTCCTAGGAGCTTGCTTCAAACCATACAAGGCTTTCTTCAATATGCACACATATGACTCCCTGTCATGTGTCTCAAAACCAAGTAGCTGCTCCACATACACTTCCTCTTCGACTACACCATTCAAGAAAGTTGTCTTGACATCCATCTGGTGTATCTTCCACTTCATCACTGCAGCCAGGGCAAGTACTATTCTGATGGAAGTGTATCTGGATACAGGAGAAAAGGTATCTTCATAATCTATCCCCTCTTTCTGGGAGAAGCCACGAGCTACAAACCTTGCCTTGTATTTCTCTATGTTGCCATCTGCAGCATGCTTGATCTTATAAATCCACTTGGAAGTCACAACAGACTTCCCTTCTGGTCTTGGGACCACATCCCAAACATCATTCTTCATGATCGATTGGTATTCCTTAACCATGGCATCCTTCCATTCTTTCTTTTCTGTTGCCTCTTCATAATTGGAAGGTTCTTTGTTCATTATGTCACAGAGCAAGGCCACATAGCTGGTGTGTGATCTTGTCCTTTTCCTTTCTCCATGTTCCTCCTCTGGAATACCATACCTTTCTGCATCTTGGATGAGCTCTCTAGCCGATGCAGATTTCCTCTTGTGAGAGTTATTCTCTCGAGGTGGATCTACAGGTTCTTGTAGATCTTCTATTTCACGATCCACTTCTGGTATTACTTCATTCATGGTGGTGTCTTGTGTTTTGGGTACCCTTGGTTTTTCATAGTCTTCAACAGGTGTCTTTCTGGATTTGATGTATGCTGAGTTTTCATCAAAAGTAACACCCCTGCTAATGTCAATCTTCTTGAACCCTAGAAAGTAGATTCTGTATGCCTTCGAGCTTTCACTGTACCCCACAAATATACCCTTCTTTCCTGAAGGATCTAACTTTGTCCGTTTTTCTTTTGGAACATGTGTATATACTAGACAACCAAATATTCTGATATGGCCAACTTCTAGTCTCTTACCAGAGAAGACTTCTTCTGGTGTCTTGTTGTCAAGTATCTTGTGTGGTGTTTTGTTTTGTACATATACTGTTGTTCTTACATCTTCTGCCCATAGGTGCATGGGTAGGTCTTGGTCATGAAGCATTGCCCGTGCTGCTTCCATGATTGTTCTATTCTTCCTTTCTGCAACCCCATTTTGTTGTGGGTTGTAAGGAGTGGTTAAATCCCTCTTAATCCTTGAATCACTGCATAAATTCTTGAAGTCCCCTGAAGTGAATTATCCGCCATTGTTAGATCTAAATGTCTTGATCTTTTTATCAGTTTGATTTTCTATCAAGGCTTTGAATTCCTTGAACTTATCAAACACTTCATCTTTGTTCTTCAAGAAATAAACCCAAGTCTTTCTAGAGAAATCATTAATGAAAGAAACATAATATACATACCCACTTAGAGAACTTGATGACATTGGTCCGCATACATTAGAGTGGATAATCTCCAAGATTCCTTTTTCTTTGCTTTCATTGCTTGGAAATGCCTGCTTTGTGTTCTTTCCTTTTACACATCCTTTGCAAACACCTTCATGCTTTGACTGGATTTCAGGAAGACCTTCTACTACTTTGCTTGCAATTGGTAGTGCCCTATAGTGCACATGAGCAAGCCTTCTATGCCAAAGTTCACTTGGCTCCATGGATTCATGTACCATGGCATGTTCAGGTTGTCCCCTCAACTTGTACAATCCTCCCTCTTGCTCTCCAATCACTACTGCATCATCTATGGTATTACCTTTAGGCCACATAAGTACTTGGCCATCCACAAATGCAACTCTCATCCCTTTTGCGTCCAAAGATGATATGGAGAGAAGATTCTTCTTGAGTCCAGGTACATATAGAACATTTTGCATCTTCAAAGACTTCCCAGAGTCTAACTTGTAGGAGGATTCACCACTTCCTTTTATGGGGTATTAATAGTCATCCCCAAGTTTGTATTGATAGTCATCCCCAAGTTTCACCTTATGAGGTGACTCATGTTCAGATAGATCTATAAGAGATTCTTTGAATCTCGTCATATGTTTAGAAGCCCCACTATCAATAAGCCAATCATTACACCCATGTGTAACAGTACCTGTGAGAGCAAAGATTAGAACATAATCATTGTCACTTGAAGAGTTTTCACTTTCTTCTCTAGATTTCTTCTTGGGAGGCTCATCATCCTCAGCAGCATGAGCATGATATCTCTTCTTGTTGTTTCTTACTGTTGTTGAAGTCTCTTTTGTTCTTTGGACAATCTCTGGCAAAGTGTCCCTTCTCATTACATGTGAAGCATCTACCATGAGAGGTGTCTTTCTTAAATTTCTCCCTTTGATGATGGTGAGAAGATTTCTTGGTATTAGTTTTCTCCCTCTTGAACTTGCTTCTTCTGGTGTGAGCAGTGAGAGCTTGGTCTTCACTTCCAATATTTTCTTCTCTGGCCACAAGTCTTACTTCTTCTTGTGAACATTCCTCCCATTGTCTACTGAAGGAGATCAACTTCTTTCTTGCACAGATTCCTTGGATGAAGGAGTCCCATGACCTAGGTAGGCCATTCAATGTGGTCATGACAATTTCTCCATTCTCCACTACTTCATCCACAGCTTCAAGTTGTTCCTTGATTTGAGAGACCTTAGTGAAGTAGGATTGGATGGTCTCTCCATTCTAGAACTTTACCCCTTTCAATTGATTCCGCAGAGTCATCTTCCGATTTATATTCTTTCCTTCAAACAACTTGGTCAATGAGTCAAACATCTCCTTAGGTGTCTTTAGGGAAGACACATGGGGAATGAGATGGTCTTTTATAGAATCAACAATGATTCTCTTGGCCTTGACCAAGTCCTTCTTGTGTAAGGCCTTATCCTCATCTCCCTCTAGAACTGGAACCTGTTCCTTTATGTAGTTGTCCAATTCATTCTCTTCTAGGATTAACCCAATCCTATACTTCCATGCTCGGAAGTTATCAGCTCCTTCAAGCTTATCCTCAAGCTTGGTGTGGTGAGACATCTTAAAGAGTACTTCAAATGGAAATAGAAAGTTTTAGGTCTTACCACTTGATTTGCTGAAAACTGGATCTGGAGTTGGATTAGGGTTTGTCAGAGAAACCCTAAAAATTCAAACTTTGAATTCCAAACTTATGAATGGATGGAAAGATGCACCTTGTTGAGCTGATCAAGCTGGTATACTTCAATTTTGAAATCTGCAAAATTTGACCCCTCAAAATTTCCTTTGAAACTTCCAGATTTCCTAGACAAGATCCCGAACTAGGGTTCGATATTGCCCGGGGTTCTACCCAGCCAAAAAGTTCGATCTTGTGCTCTAAAATTTGATTTTTCTGAGGAGCATCTAGCTATGGTCGAAGATTCCAAAAATTGCAACTTTTGTAGAAACCCTAATTTTCCACCCTTCCGATCAAAATCTCGATTTAGGGTTTGATGAAGCCCGACCTTCTGACCAACCAACAAGTTCGATCTTGGTCTCTAAACTTCAATTTTCTTGAGTGGCATCCAGCCGTGGTCTTGGATTCCAAAAATTCCAACTTTCTCGGAAACCCTAATTTCTCGCAGCAGTGACGGGCCAAAAACTGAAGGTGCTCAGAATTGATTTCTGTTTCGACAGAAAGATGTGCCCTTCCAAGGAGAGTCAGCCTAGCCTCCTGCCTTTGATGATCTGAGGAGAGAAACCCAAATATTAAGAAGCCCTAGCTTTCGTGGCTTCACAGTGTCTTCTTCTTAGCACGACTTTGACACCATGTTAATTTTTTGATAATTTCATTCAAACATTATATTAGGATCCTACTAAGAGAATAACATGCACAACATAACAATCATAAACACAAGAGACACAGAGTTTTCTCGGGGAAAACCAAGAAGGTGAAAAACCCTGCAACTTCCTTAGAGTTAGAATAAGCCACAATACAAGATCACAATATGATCAAACCCAAGATAGATAACTCCAACAGCTACTCCTCCTCCACTAGTGTGCACTCCTCTCTCAACTAATGCGAGTTGGATGAGTGAGTTAAAAAAATAGAATGAGACACACTCACTCTCTATTTATACACTGACTTGACCTGCCAATAACTTATCAGGGCCGACTTCCTAAGGAATCCTAATAACCCATCCACATGACTCAGCTACGGCCGAGCCCACACTGGTGGTCTAATAACCCATCAAATATAAGTTGTGACACTTGCAACACTTGCGACACTTGCGAATACAAATGACGACACTTATGATTGGAGGAATAATACTTATCCATCATGCATATAATAAAGTACAAGTGTAATACATAGAAGAATATCTTCCGAAGTTACAAATACATCAACAAGGATTATCTGGCACCAGTAAAGGTTGGAGGGGACCAACCTGCATCTTGTTGTTTGGCTTGTCTTGCTGGGACAACAAGCAAGTCTTGACGTACTCCTCTATGTCACGTTTGATATTCTCTCAATATTACTCGCGCTCTATCAAAGCCAAATTTCGTCGCTACCTGGGGTGTCCAACCCACAATGAGTCATGAAATTCCCACAATAGTTTGCTCTGTAGGTTTGAACTCTTAGGAACATACAACTGTTCGCCAAAGTACAAGAAGCTATCCTCTAACCAAAACTTGTTTTACCTTGCTTCACTTATTTCATGATTATCAAGGAAACATGGCCACCTTCCAGCATTGCCATAATATTTTCCTGCAAGTTTGAGAGCACCTACGAGTGACTTCCATCCAACAACTTCTCATTCTCATCATTCTCTTCCAGGGAAAAAAGTTGTGCCTTCCTACTTAAGGAATCGACAACAGCATTCAGCTTTCCCGGACAATACTTAATGGTCATATCAAACTCTACCAAGAAGTCCTACCACCTTGCCTGTTTAGGTGACAACTTTGGTTGCATCCCGAAGTAATTTATCGCCTCTCCACATCTTGTAGTTTCTTACTCTCATAAACAACTGGATGACCATCCTACATCAAGACTCCTATTGCGAAGTCCAAAGAATATTTTTGTACTTCAAATGGCTTCCCAAAGTTTGGAACCTCAACAAGGCTGTCGTGAAAGCATGCGCTTTAGTTTGCAGAATGATGCATGACACTTCTCTATCCAATTCCACACTTTTTCCTTCAACAGATCGCTCAAGGGTGTTGAAATCTTAGAGTAGGCTGTGACGAACTTGCAGTAGTAGTTTTCAATCCCCAGAAATCTTCTTACTTCATTCATAGTTCTTGTTTCCTCCCAATCCTCAATGTGTTGAAATAATGTAACTTCGAAGAATATTCTACTTGTATTATTCCTCCTTCGGGAGATGTCATTAATGTAAAAGGTCATGTAAAAGTCATGAGGTAAATCCTTCGTTGTAAGTCGAGTCAATAGCACCCAAAATAGTTTAATGTAATTATTATTTTGAGTCTCCCTAGAGAGGTCGGCCCAGTCAAATTAGTGAGGCCGACCCAGTTAGGTTAAAGGTCAAGTGAAAAGTAAAGTATAAATAAAGGGTGTCTCCCTCTCATTTGCACCATTCACTCACTCAAGCATTGCATAAGAGAGGAAGAGGAAGGCTGGCGAAGGAGGAGGAAGATTGTTCTTGTCTCTTGTGTTTGGGTTTTGTCTCTCTTTCTTATGAGACTTATTTCTTTGGGCATTGTACTTTGGTAATCTATATTGAGGAAGTTTTGCTGGGTTTTCTTCCCCTTAAGGGTTTCCCAGGATAAATTGTTGTGTACCTTGTGATTGTGTATCTTTTAGTGATCCTCTTTATGCTGTTATCGTGAAAATGTATTAAATGCTAATGAAGTAGGAATCTAAGTTATTGTAGCATATAAATTTAACACAATGGAGTCAATATTCTTAGGGTACACGCGAATGCCTCCTTTCCCAACCCAATGGCCCAAAAAGGGGAAAATATGCATGCCCAAACATGCGCTTAGGATTTTTTAAAAATAGTTGATGTTCCCTTAACGCATCAAAAACTTTCTCTAAGTGCTTCTTATGCTCTTCCATATTCTTGTTGAACACCACGATTTCATCTAGATAGACAACAATAGACTTGTCCAAAAATGGCTTGATCATGTTGTTCATGAGAGTGAAAAAGGTCGCAGGAGCGTTACACAACCCAAAAGGAATCACTGGCATTGAAAACGTTAACAAGGATTTGTGCCTAAACCTTACTCTTACTTCATATTTGATAAAATATGTTTTAATTAATGTGGAAGCAATTTTTTGTTAATGTAGAAGTGTAATTTTGCATGCAATATTTGCAAGCATGCATTTTTTTAATGCGGAAGTGTAATTTTGCATGCAAGATTTGCAAGCATGCATTTTTTTAATGCGGAACCCAATTGTTATAAAAGAAAGAATATGGGTAGAGGGGGCACAAGAAAAGTGAATTAGGGTTCTGAAACCCTAAAAGGAACCGAATTGTTATAAAAGAAAGAATATGGGTAGAGGGGGCACAAGAAAAGTGAATTAGGGTTCTGAAACCCTAAAAGGAACCGAATTGTTATAAAAGAAAGAATATGGGTAGAGGGGGCACATGAATGAGACATTGCGAGAAGCAAAAGTAGTCGAGAAGACAAGATAGAGAGAGGGGTGCATATCTGAGAGAGAAGGGCGCATTCATATGGAGGAGAGGGAGAATTCATCAGAGACTGAGATTGCTTATGAGAGAGAGAGAGAATTCACCAACATATATAGAGAGGGCGATTCAGCAACAGTGTAAGAGGGAGTGAATCCCAATACAATCAGAAGGAAGAGGGGAGCACAAATCCCAAGGCAGTCTTCAGTAGTGAGTAGGCATGAAATCCAAGGCTAGGATTTGAGAGATAATTCTGTGTGAATACTATGTAATAGATCTGTGTATTTCTTCTGAAAGATAATAATGAAGTTCTACTCTCTCACCGGTTTTTCCTCAAGGGTTTTTCTAGGGTCACATTGACCAAAAATCTCTATGTTAATTATTTACATGTGTGTATTGCTGATTTAAAGGAGTAAAAGATCTCATTTATTTATTGTTATAAATAATTGTTTACACTAATATATATTCTCTGGGGTAGTAGAATTGGGTTGGGCATTAAACATATGATTTATTGAGACTTGAAACTGGGTTGGGGTCTAAGATTTCAGAGCATTGAAATAAATTTACATAGTATCATAGCGCAATTGAAAGATCAGAGCATTAAACACACAAGAGAGACCATATCTGTGATAGAGAGGGTTATTTTGTTCACCGAGGAAAATCTTGGATTTGTTATTTTTTTCAGTTGAGAATATCATGGCTATAGGTTTGAGATTTGAGGATAGGTTGGATGGAGCTGGTAATTTTGGTCCATGGAAGGAAATGATAGTGTTGCTTCTGCAGGAGTGCGAGTGTGGGATATAGTGAACAATACTACAACAAATCTCATGATAGTTCCTACAGGTGAAACAACGAAGGCAACTTATGAGAAAAAGAACATAAAGGCCAAGAGAATCATCCTTGACTCCATCAAGGACTATGCGATTCCACATGTGACAAGCAAGGACAATGTCTATGAAATGTGGGATTCCTTAACTAAGCTGTAACAAAGTTCCAATGAAAATCGAAAAATGGTACTAAGGGAGAAATTGAAGAGGATTAAAATGATAATAGCTACATATCTTACCAGGACAATGCAATTTAGAGATGATCTTCGAGTTATTGGGGAGAAGATTGTTGATAATGAGATTGTGCAAATAACTTTGAATGGGGTAACCAAGTAATGAGTTGTTTTTGTTGAGGTGGTTGTGGCAAGAGAAAATTTTCCCAAGTGGGATCGTCTTTGGGATGAATTCATTCAGGAAGAGACTCAAAGAGGATACGTTCAGGGGAGTTCATATACAGGTAATGATAAGGAGGATGTGGCACTTGTAGCGAAAGGCAAGGAGAAGTCCAAGAAGGGTCCCAAGCATGGGGAGAAGCAGTAGGGTGAGCATAAAAATGATATGAGAAAGGTAAAGTGTTTTTCCTACAACAAGATGGGGCACTATGCAGTAGTGTCTCCTAATAATAATAAGAAGAAGCAACATATTGAAACTTCAGTTGAAGTTGATGATTTTATAGAGAAGTTTGACAATGAATTTTCCCTGAATACTTGTCATTCTTTGAATTCAACAAATGTGTATTCCACAGAGGAGGACAACAAGGAATTTTCCATATTTTCTTGTCAGTGATTGAGTACATCTACTACAAGTGTTTGGTACATATATAGTGGAGCCTCCAGTGACATGACTGGTGTTTGTGTGTACTTTACACATCTTACTAAGAAACTCAGTTTATATCGCAAGGTTGTACATCGAGATGACACATCTATCAAGGTGGTTGGATGAGGGTCAATCACCTTTTAGAGGGAGTCCTGAGAGTCCATGATAGTGAGGGATGTTTTCTATGCCCCGAGGTTGAAGAAGAACTTGATATTAGTTTCCACCATAGAGGATAGGGGATTTGTGGTATTGTTATGAGATGGGCATGTACTCATTCATCCTAAGGGATCCATAGATATTACAATAGTGAGGATTGGAGTCGACGTGGGAAGCTATACAAGATCAACTTTCATCTTTATCATGCCTTGGCACATAGAAGGAGAGAGAGTTGTGATTTATGTGAGTTGTGGCATAGGAGGATGGTTGATTTGTACCATCCAGCACTGTGGGTCTTGAGAGAGATGGTGACAGGGTTTCCATATTTTAGCACAGTGGTCTGTGCACTTGGAAAGTACACCAAGACTGCTTTTCCAAGTAGTGATAGTAGAGCAGTAGGGGCACTAGATTTGGTACATTCTGACCTTTGCGGTCCAATGTCGACTTCATCATTGAAGGGTTATGAGTACTATGTGACCTTCATTTATGACTTATCTAGGAAGACATGTATTTAATTTCTGAAGAGTAAAGAATTGAAAGAATTTTTTCAGTGGTTCAAAGAGTTCAAAGCTCTTGTGGAGAACCAAACATGAATGAGGATCCAGGTGTTACGATTAGACAATGGGCGTGAGTATACCTCCAAGGATTTTAATGAGTTCTGTGCATAGGAGGGAGTCAAGAGGCAGTTGATAATACCATACACCCCACAACAAAATGGGGTGGCAGAGAGTAAGAATAGGGAAATTGTTGCTGCAATGAGATCTATGCTACATGATCAGAGTTTGTCATTATTTCTCTGGGCAGAGGCTTGTAACACAACATTGTACATTCAAAACAAGAGTGCCCATAAGTTTTTGGGATGCAAGGCTCTTGAAGAGGCTTTCACAGGAAAGAAGCATGAGGTTGGGCTTTTCAAGATATTTGGATGCCTTACTTACTCACACGTCCCTTCTGAGAAGAGGACATAGTTGGAACCCACTACAACGAAGGGTATTTTTATTGGGTATGATGAGACTTTTAAGGATTAATGTATATACATTCTTGCAAGGAGACAAACAGTTGTAAGGTGGGATGTGAGATTTGAGGAGGACATGGCTTTCAGCAAGTCACGTGAGTTGGAGAACGGGGAGCAGCATGCTCCTACACCTCAGGATGGTACAATGCAGAGTTTGACTTAACAGAGTTCAAGGTCACAAGTATTAGCAATTTAGCAGTGACAGGCTCATAGGTTACTTTTTCCCCGGGTACAGGTATAGGTACAATATCACAAGGCAATGGTTCCCCAATTTCAAGTTCACAGGTTACAGGTTCACGAGCTTCAGGTGCTACTTCACCTGGTACATAATCTCAGGAGGTTGATTGGGATGAGCAATAGCAGTTCCCTCCACAGGAGGTTAATTTAAGGAAGAGGAAGCCCAAGTGGCTTCAAGATACCTCGAAGGGATCTCAAACTGTGGGGACTCCCAAGAGGACTATGAGAGAGAGTAAGGTGCCAGAGAAATTTTGTAGCTATTTAGCTATGGTGACCAATATTAGTGAGTCTGAGACATCTTCTTATGAGCATGCAACAATCGATCAGGTCTGGAGAGATGCCATGGTGGAAGAGTATGCTTCCATCATGAAGAATGATGTATGTGAGGTCGTGCTAAGACATGAGGAGAAATCAATGGTGACTTCCAAGTGGTTCTACAAGATAAAGTATGTTGCAGATGGAAGCATTGAGAAGTACAAGGATCGATTTGTGGAGAGGGGGTTCTCACAAGCAAAGGGAGTTGACTATGATGATACCTTTGCTCTAGTGGCTTGGTATAATTAGATCATAACAGTGATCTCCATTGCAGCAGAGATGGGTTGGAATATCCACCAGATGGATGTGAAGACACCCTTTCTAAATGGATTCATGCAGGAGGAGGTGTACATAGAGAACCTAGAGGGATTTGAGGTGCATGGGAGAGATTCTCATGTGTGCGGATTGAGAAAGGAACTATATGGTCTGAAGCAAGCTCCGAGAGCTTAGTATTTAAGAATAGATACTTACTTGTACCCAACCTCTACTTCATTATGATTGGTGGGGATCCACTCATTCTGGTACTATATGTGGACGACCTTTTTATTACAAGAGCACAAAAACTCATATCCAGATGCAACAACGATCTTGCTTCAGAGTTTTAGATGAAATACATAGGACTGATGCATCAGTTCTTGGATATGGAGGTTTTGCAGGAGGATGGGCATATCTTTCTGGGACATGGCAGATACGCAGATGACATTCTGAAGATATTTTAGATGGATGATTCTAGGCCTATGGCCACACCTATGAAAACAAATTGGAAGAAGTTGGTAGCTTCTGAGGGTGAGTTGGTTCATCCCACCAGGTACCGTCAGCTTATTGGATCGTTGATGTATCTGGTCAACACTAGGCCAGATCAGTGTTATGTTGTTAATACATTGAGTCAGTATATGGTGGAGCCCAGGAGTGTGCATTGGGTGGCAGTAAAGAATGTGCTCAGGTATCTTAGAGGTACAATGGAATATGGACTGAACTATGAAAGAGGGGATGGAGTACAATTGATTAGCTATACAAATTTTGACTAGGCAGGTAGTGTAGTGGATAGGAAAATCACCTTATGTTGATGTTTCATCTTGGGTTTGGAAGTTGTATCATGGATCGGCAGGAAACAAAATTCAGTGGCATTGATTTTTGCAGAGGAATAATACATGGTAGCTAGTCTGACTAGTTGTGAGGCTATTTGGTTTTGCAAGATACTAGTGAGATTATTTGATTAGCAGTTGAGGCCAACTGTGATTTACTGTGACAATCAGAGTTGCATGAAACTCACGGAGAATCCAGTATTTCACCACCAGTCGAAACATATTGAGATCATATACCATTTCATTCGAGATCATGTTCAAAGGGGAGCAGTTGAGATTCAATATGTGTCTATAAATGAGTAGGTAACAATCATTCTCATGAAGTCATTGACAAAGGGCAAGTTTGTTTATTTAGGGGACAAGATGGGAGTGGTGAAGAGCACTTTCCTCATTAAGAGGGAGCATTGAAAAAGTTAACAAGTACAAGTGTTCGTAGCTTACCCTTACTTCATATTTGATAAAAGAGATTTTTATTGCGAAAGTGAAACTTTTTTTTAATGTAGAAGCATAATTGTGTATGCAGGATTTGCATGCATGCATTTTTTTAATCGAAAGTGTAATTTTGCATGAAAAGTGAATTAGGGTTCTAGAACCCTAAAAGGAGCCTAAGTGTTATAAAAGAAAGCAGAGGGGTAGAGTGGGCACATGAATGAGACATTGAAAGGAAGCAAAATCAATTAAGAAGACAAGACAGAGAGAGGGGCGCACTTCATTTGGAGGAGAGGCGAATTCATCAGAGACTGAGATTGCTTCCAAGAGAGAGAGAGAGAGAGAGAGAGAGAGAGAGAGAGAGAGAGAGAGAGATCACGAATAGATATAGAGAAGGAGAATTGTAGACAGGGCGATTCAACAACAATGGAAGAGGGAGTGAATCCCAAGACAGACAGAAGGAGGAGGTGGGTGCAAATCCCAAGGCAATCTTCAGTAGTGAGCGGGAACAAAATCCAAGGTTGGGATTTCGGAGATAAGTTTGTGTGAAAATTGTGTAATATATTTGTGTATTTCTTCTGAAAGATAATAAAAAACTTCTATTCTCTCAATGGTTTTCCCGCAAGGGTTTTTCCAGGGTCACATTGACCAAAAATATCTATGTCAACTATTTATGTGTGTGTATTGCTGATTTAAAAGAGTAAAATATCTCATGTGTTTCTTGTTATAAATAATTGTTTATGATGATATATATTCTCTAGGGAAATAGAATTGGGTTGGGAATTAAACATATGATTTATTAAGACTTGAAACCAAGTTGGGGTCTAATATTTCAGAGCATTAAAATAAATTTACAACAATAACTCATATCTCTCATAACTCGTCACACAAGTAATCTTCCACTTGTCTCCTTCTGCAATCCTCACTTGATAGTACCATTTTGTCAAGTCTAGCTTCGAGAATTTTTTTTCCTTATCCATCTTGTCGATACAATCTGCTGCTAATGGAAACATATACCAGTTCTTAATGGTATGCTTGTTCAATGCACGGTAGTCCAAACAATCTCAATTCTGGGGTGTGCTTCTTTGTTTGAAAGAGGATTAGCTCGCCATATGGAGACCTTGAAGGTCCAATGAAGTCGGACTCCAACATAGTTGCTTCTTCAACTCCTCCAATTCTGGTCTTGATAGTCGATAAGGAGCCTTCCCAACAGGCCTTGACCCTGACTCAAGCTCAATACAGTGTTCAATAGTGCACCTAGGTGGGAGTCCCTTAGGAAAATTCTCTCTAATGCAATCCTTATACTCTTCCAACATGCCAACAAGTTCTTAAGGAACATGTGTCCCTGTTTCTTCCTCTATCACTTCATCAAGCAATGCTGCAACATAGAGTTGCGAATCCAAATGTTGAGCTGCTTTCTTGAAACTAATTGCAAAGACCAACGACACTTTTACTCTTACTCTTCTTGTCTATGTGCGCACAATGCAAGGTGTTTGTCCCTCCAATATCACCAACTTGTCAACAAGTGACATGAGAACCGCCTTGGCTCTCCGCATAAAGTTCTACCCAAATATGACATCAAAATCATCCATCAACACTACTGTGAAGTTCGCATAACCTCTCCACTTTCCCAATTGAATGTGAACTTTGGACGCAATCCTACTTGTTGCCTTTGTATTAGATTTTACAGGCTTAACTGAAGCACTACAAGGCCGAGCTCTATGTCCAAGCTCACTAACCAACTCCTTCCTCAAGAAGTTGTGAGAGGCACTCAAGTCAACTAATGTCATCATGGTCCTCCGGTTTATTATCAATCCTATTACAGAGAAAACTTCCTATGGCTCGGGGTATACCACAACAAACAACTGACTACCAGAAAATAACTCAATTCCCAATGCAATGTTATTATAATGAGAATGCTAAGATATGGAGAATAAGAACCAACCTTCAATCTGGATGTTCGAAGTAGATCTCTGTTGAGCTTTCAATCTCTACACTTGAACCTGCAGATTAGTCTCAACAACAAATACAAGCAAGTGCATATAATATTTGAAAGATATTAGCATAATCAATAACATGATCCATGATATCATAAGCGAATGTAACCCAATGTAATTTAAACACCATTCACAACATCAATTGAACGAGAAAATGAGTATTTCCATTAATTAATAACAATAAGTACAATGACACAACCTCTTTCCGGCAACCAATCTGAACCAAGAACTGGGTCTCTCCACTTGTGCCTCCACCACTTCAATCCCCCATGCAATGGAAAACTCAAACTATGAAAGGAGTTTGGCAGGTGAACATAAGGAGTTCGCAGCAACAAGGATCAATGAGTGTAGACTCAAGTCATGGCAAAAATCCACTAGAGTTATCTTGATTTCTCTTTCTCCTCCCTTCCATACACCATAAGAGCTCAATATATAGCCTTCCAAAGGTAAGTGAAAGGTCGAATCGAGTCGTTTCGGGGTATATGGAGGGCCAAAGGTCATCCTAAGACCGCTTTTTGGGAGTAAAAAGTAATTTTCTATTGGTTTTTACCATTTAACTTGGTGTACGCTGACTATAGTGGAATAGCCCGCGTGTACGCTGGCTATAGTGGAACAAATAGCGTACAAGAACAAAAATAGGGAAAAAGTGTGTTCCTGGAGGATAAAATGTGGATCTGAGTCAATAAAATGGATCCTGAAGGCCAATCAATGCTGATGCTCACAAGGTGAAAAATTACGCTGTAACAGATACCCCCTAATGTGTGAGGTCAGAGAAGGTACTACGATGGCCGAAATACATTATAAATCTTAGAAGTGGAGTGATGGAGACACAAATGGAGAGAGTAGATCACTCGTCATAATACAATAATATCTCTGAATACATGTTGGTACAACACAACAATCTGATACAATGGCCATGATAGGTAGTATATAGTGAATACATGTCATAAGTGGTCATAGCCATGACCCATACAGTAAGATATGGTCTCATGTTGAAAGGAAACAACTGGTTCAATACTGGAGGTACAAACTGCTGATGTACGAGAAATAAGATCTCATAAGTATAGTCACGATAAAGAGCAACATACTGAATGCTACTAACGTCTAGGGTCTTCTACACAAATCATCTACGGTTCAAGTCCCATCAAGTGAATAAAGGTGTTGAAGTCGAACCTGATGTGATATCGTCTGATTACCGGTCAATGATGTATACCGTTAACAGACGCGTGATAAACCACCAATAATGAAAATGGGCATCAAGGCACAGAGTAAAATCATCAAAGTGTGAATAGATGTGTTGAGGTCGAACACTAAGATGAATCCATCGATCAGGGGACATTGATGTATTCCCAAAATTATCGATGGCGAGAGAACCTACCATTAATGACTGCAAGCCTCAAGGTACTCGACTGACTCTAAGTCTCAATTCTGGAATAAATGAGTTAAAGTCGACGAAACGAAACTTGCTAGAAGGAGGGAATTAAGGCATCCCCAATCAACCAGCACGAGGTAACAACTATGTTGAAAGATTTGGAAGAACTCGGACGAAAGGACTGTCTCAATAAGGATGGTCGACATGCAATCGTCAAGAGATCTGAGGAGTGGCCGACTCTGGTTTTAGGACTTCCTTTGAACAAGAGCATGAGTAGATGGATAGACTTAGGCAGCAGAGACTCGAAAAATAACACTGTGCGATGCAGGAGGCATCAACAAAGGGATCCATAGTGACTAGAAGCTTAACCAATCAGTGGAGTAAAATATGAGAAATGAGTACAACTCCTAAGGTCCTACTATAGTCCCGACTCATGATGGATGGAGTGGAATGAATGCTCTATTCAAAGGCGATACAACAGCTTACAACAAAATGTTAGTTTTTTCAGAATTTAATTCATTTTGATCTAGGATCTTAACTAAAAGAACAAGATGTACAACATATCAAGCATAAGAGACAAGAGACAAGAGACACAAAACATTTCACCGGGGAAAACCAAGAAGGTGAAAAACCCCGCAACTTCCTCATAGACAGAATAAGAATCAATACAAGGATCACCATGATCAAACCCAAGAGATAGATATCTTCAGCAACATCATTAGAGGAATTTTGAGGTCTAAAATGGGCCTTATAAGAAAACTAGCCAACCATAATTTCTTGATGAGTTGTAATTCAAGAACCAATAGAATTGCAATCAAATGAGTCAACCATAATGGTTGACTTGAGATATTTGTCATAAAAAAAACTATTTTTTGTTCATATTTTCAACATATCTCCCTGTGTTTTTACTGAAATTTCGACTGGGAGTACTTGTTGGATGAGAAATTAAATTCCACATCCAACGAGTACCCACACTGCATAATTTTGACGGACCCCGCTACCCTAAAAACAAGAAATACCCGAAAAAACTTGATGATGAACAAGAAATAGTTTTTTCAGGTATTTCTTGTTCATCATCACGTTTTTTTCAGGTATTTCTTGTTTTTGGGGCAGCGGGGGACCGTCAAAAGTATGCCGTGTGGGTTAAATTCTGCATCCAACAAGTACTGCTGCTCGAAATTTGAGTTAAAACACAGGGATATATGTTGAAAATACGAACAAAAAAATTGTTTTTTTTCTTTCTTTCTCTAAAATTAATAAATATTATTTTATTATTTTCCTTAAGAGGCCCATTTTAGACCTCAAATTTCCTCTAATGACTCCTCCTCCACTTGTGCACACTCCTCCTCTCTCTCACTAATGCGAAGTGAGTGAATAAGAGACTGTGTAAAATGAGAGAGACACACTCTCTATTTATACACTACTTCACTTGTCTTTTAACTTTAACTAGGTCGGCCCCAACTTAACCACATAACATAATACTGACTGGGCCGACCCCCACTAGGGTGGTCTAATAACCCTTTAACCCACATAACTCATACATGGTCGACCCCATCAAGGTGGTATAATAACCCATCAAGTATAAGTTACGACACTTACAATATAGCTTGTGACACTTGCAAGTACAACTGACGACACTTACAATCGGAGGAATAATACATCTCCGTTGGGGATACAATAAAGTACAAATACAATATACAAGTGAATATATTCCAAAGTTACAAATACATCAACACTCCCTCTTAACTAGGAAGGTATTCTCTTGACACAAGTCATCAATACATATCGGCACAAGTCTTCAATTCTGGAGCTGGATCATCATCACTGGATCACGGAGCATCATCATCATCACTGTTGCTGTACTCATCATCTCGATCACTGGGCTATCTCTCAATTCTTCTCGTCGTAGGAAGTTTTACAGAGCCAACCCTTTTTCATGCTGGATGTAGGCCCACCTCCTGTAGGTCTTCATTAACACTGGCCATAATGTGGAATCCTCAGGACTTATTATGTGCGACAACAAAACCTCGAAAGAGCATCCCATGATTTTTACGATCTCACTGCTCAACCTATCGAATCTCCCAGGATCTTTTACATGCAACTGCACAACCTGTCCATGGCCACAGAGTATCATCCTGATACTCATGATCATACTGATCATCTCATCTCATCGTCCACGAAGCACAGCCCAAATGCACATCATACAACACTTACACCACCGACATGGGAGAACACATCTACCACCATTTGGGGAAGGCTCCAGCCCTTACTTTTTCACCATGGGATAACACATCTACCACCATGTGAAAAATGGCTTCAGTGCTTACATTTGCACCATGGGAGAACACATCTACTACCATGTGAGAATGGATCCATCCCTTACATTTGCACCATGGGAGAACACATCTACCACCATGTGAGAATGGCTCAGCAATTACATCACGACCATGGGAGAACACATCTACAACCATGTTGGAAAAGCTTCAACAACTACATCACGGCCATGGGAGAACACATCTACAACCATGTCGGAAAAGCCCGACAATTAGATCGCAACCATGGGAGAACACATCTACAACCATGTCCGAAAATCCTATGTGCATCTACGTCTTCCGGACTCATCACACATGATCCACCTGATGCATGTCATCATATCATGATCATCTTGATCATCGTCACAGCATCGTCCTAATGCATGTCATCTGGAGCATCGTCCTAATGCTCATCATAAAATGCTTACATCCACAGCCATGGGAAGGGTCCTCCTGTCACCATGCTTGGAATGGCTCCTGCAAATGTGTCCCATCACTTCCTCCTCGAAGTATCTTCAATATGAAGAACACCAAGCCTCTCTCTGAAGTACTCAAACTTCACTCTGGCTAGTGGTTTCGTCAACACATCTGCAATCTTCTCATCCGTCGCAACATATAGAAGCTTCACTCCTCCACTCTGCACCATATCCTTTATATAGTGATATTTGATCTCAATGTGCTTCGACTTGTCATGTAACATTGGGTTCTCTAACAACTTCACACAACTTTGGTTGTCACAATAGATACAGGTAGCATCCAACGAGAGATCAAATAACTCATACAGTAGATTCCTCAGCCATACTAACTCACAACTAGCCGAACAAGCTACGACATACTCTACTTCGGCTGTACTCCGGTGCTACGCAGGACTGCTTCCTGCTAAGCCAAGAGATCACACCTGATCCCATACTGAAGCAGCACCTAGAAGTGCTCTTCCTATCTGTAGCACTCCCTGCCCAATCTAAATCAACATAACCCTCTAGGTTAAATTTTTGATTTGCATCATACTTGAGCCCATAATCAATTGTACCCTTCAGGTACCTTAGAATATTCTTTACAGCAACCAGATAAACACCTATGGGATCCGTCAGGAATTGGATCAATGTGTTCACTGCAAAGCAAATATCTGGTCTTGTGTCCGTCCGGTACATCAAGGACCCAATCATCTGACGAACATCGTGACATCAACTGGATCAGATGAAGCATTACACAGAAGCTTCAGGTTCGATGCCATATGTGTGGCCATGGCCTTGCAGTCCATCATCCCAAACCGCTTCAAAATATCTACTGCATACTTCCCTTGTACAAGGAAGATTCCATCTGCACTCTGACACACCTCCATGCCTAGAAAGTAATGCATCATCCCCAAGTCCTTCATCTCGAACTCGACAACAAGCTTCCTCTTTGTATCGGCAATCAATCTATCCTCACCTGTAACAAATAGGTCATCCACATACAATAGTAGTATCATTGGATTGCCTTCCTCAACCTTGTAGTAAAGGTTGGAATCTGCTTTACTCTTGGTAAATCCCAAACTGGATAGAAAGCTGTCTATCCTACCATACCAAGTCCTAGGAGCTTTCTTCAAGCCATACAAGGATTTCTTCAACCTGCACACATATGAATCCCTGTCACGTGTCTCAAAACTGAGTGGCTGCTACACATACACTACCTCTTCGACTACACCATTCAGGAAAGTTGTCTTGACATCCATTTGGTGTATCTTCCACTTCATTACTACAGCCAGAGCAAGTACTGTTCTGATGGAAGTGTATTTGGCTACAGGAGCAAAAGTCTCTTCATAATCTATTCCCTCTTCTGGGAAAAACCACGAGCTACAAACCTCGCTTTGTATTTCTCTATGCTACCATCTGCAACATGCTTGATCTTATAGATCCACTTGGAAGTCACAAAAGACTTCCCTTCAGGTCTTGGGACCACATCCCAAACATCATTCTTCATGATCGAATGGTATTCCTCGATCATGGCATCCTTCTATTACTGCATCCCGGATCCTGGGAACTTTATATTCTTCAATATCTTCAATAGATAGTTTTCTCAGACTTTGTTGCTAGAACAAATGTTGTAGTCCTTCTTTTGTAGGTGATGATACATGGTCTTTCCTACAAGTCAAATTCAATTGCACGATTAGAAAATTCTCATAGTTTTCAGAAAAAAATCTTACACATTAGAATATATGTCATACAGTCATGCAATTATCTTAGCCAATGCTTCAATACAACATTTATCCATATCCTGTATTCACACGGTAACTTTCTAGATGCCTTCCATCTCTACCAGAACATTTGTTAAGAGTGTGCACAACTCCCAACATGTTAGCAAAGAGGTTTCATTCTAGATAAGTAGCAATGGAATGTTGTATAGTACCATAGGCCACTTACCCATTACATCCATATTAGTAGTATACTGTTCATTAATGCAATTATTCTAATATGCATAATACACATCCTAAATATAGGAACATAAATATGTACATGAATGAACAACATCATTTAAATAAGAAATGACAATTCAAATACTTATCTTTGTTTGCTTGTTGGGTGGACTCCCTCTCAATCTTTGCTTCATTACAGAAACTACTGGAGTGAGCTCCCTCTCGATCTTTGCTTCCTTGCAGGAATTACTGGAGTGAGCTCCCTCTTGATCTTTTCTTCCTTGAGTATCTGTCCTTGAACTTATATCCATCCTGGACCACTATGCATTCTTAAGTGTGCACTAGTGTCATCCTCAAGATCTCATACATAATCATACATTCATTAGTATAATCTCAATACTATCAAAACATTATGATTCTAAATAATCTTATGTATGGTCATGATCATTTCATACATAGGTTATAAGCGTTAGTGTTCAAGGTCTTAGGGAAGACTTCTTTTACTCATGCATATTCTTATTTGACCATAGGACTCTTCTGGTTAGTCATATCATCAATCAAAGTAAGAAACATAATATCCATAAACCCTTGATTACTAAAACTTCTATCTTTCAAGAATATTCATTATCATCTATACAAAAGTATAAGATCCTAACATAAGGTAGGATTCTAACTTGATATAGGAAAAACATACCTGGTTATCATGTTTGCTAGTTATGTATAACATATATAATGTCTTTTTGTTCTTCTTCAAAGACTTTTGCTTAGTAACTTGCATAACTCATAAGTTAACCATTGTATACCCAAATTATACATACCTCGTAAGTAGAGCTTCTATGTGATCCGTGAGTCTTTGTCTTCATGTCACCAGGGTCATATGTTCTTGATCTAGAACTTGATTTGTACCTTTCATGTTAGCGAACAACATCATCCTCATACAATACCACAGTGCATTAATACAATCATAAATGTCATAACCCTAATCAATGAATGTCTTCTATCATTCACATGCATTCATACTTTTACTAGGGTGATAAGACAAGTCTAAAATTAATCAATATTGTACTAACCTCAATAATATGAAGACAAACATATCATAACCTTAATCATGAATAGATTAAAAAAACATACCTGTATCTCCTCAAGTCATACTTGTCGAGGTTGCTTGTAGTTTTCTTATGTAAGGCCTTAACCTCATCTCCCTTTGAAATTGGAACTTCTTCACTTATGCAGGTGTCCAATTCATTCTCTTCTAGGATTAACCCAATCCACTTTGATTTGCTGAAACTGGATCTGGAGTTGGATTAGGGTTTGTCAGAGAAACCCTAAAAATTCAAACTTTGAATTTCAAACTTCTAATTGGATGAAAAGATGTGTCTTGCTGAGCTGATCAAGCTGGTATACTTCAATTTTGAAATCTCCAAAATTTGACCCCTCAAAATTGCCTTTGAAACTTCTGAATCTTCTAGACAGGATCCCGAACTAGGGTTTTTATAAAGCCCAGTCTTCTACCCATCCAAAAAGTTCGATCTTGTGTTCTAAACTTCAATTTTTTTGAGGAGCTTCCAGTCGTGGTCACAGATTTCAAAAATTCCAACTTTTGCAGAAGCCCTAATTTTTCACCTTTCCAATCAAAATCCCGAACTAGGGTTTGATCAAGCCTTACCTTTTTCCCAACCAAAAAATTCAATCTTTGTCTCTAAATTTCTATTTTGATGAGGAGTATTTAGCCATGGTATCTGATTCCAAAAATTCAAACTTTCTCCGAAGCCCTAAATTCCCGCAGCAGTGACAAGCCAAGAATGAAGTGCTCAGAATCCATTTCTGTTTTGACATAAATATGCACCTTATTGTTTCTAGTGCATCTCTAAAATTACGAATCCATAGGGTTTGAAACTTCGGCCTATGTTAGCCTCACCTATCATATTTTCAACCCCATAGGTCTGACCTCAAATGGATTCTCTGAGAGAGAGTTATGCCAAGTGTCGCAACGTGACCGGTTTATGGGATAAAACAAGAGAGTGCACGAGTGCACTTGTACGATGTGCCATGTGTCATTGGTTCAACTTCAATCTCTGAAAAGCGGACCTGTGAAAGTATAGTCTGTTCCCCACCTGTCACTTTTTACAAAATTTCATTTGGAGCTTCCTAGCCCAAGTTGTGAGCTTTGTTCCTAGGTCACCTGTTTATGACTGAGATCTGGAAGAGGTAGAAACCCTAACTTGTACGGATCATAAATCATAAAGTAAAGCGAATTAGATTTTGTTCTTCGGATAAAAGGTACATGGGGATGTTCTCCAAAATGGATTTATAGTGAAAGTGCTACAATGGCTGGTTTTTGCTATATCAAGCCCTAGCTTCCAATTTGTCGCAAGTGCAACAAGTCTCATAAATGCCATACCATGCCTTCCTTCAGGCTAGCTCTGATACCATGTTAGTTTTTTCAGAATTTAATTCATTCTGATCTAGAATCTTAACTGAAAGAACAACATGTACAACATATCAAGCATAAGAGACAAGAAACAAGAGACACAAAACATTTCACCGGGGAAAACCAAGAAGGTGAAAAACAAGGATCACAATGATGAAACCCAAGAGATAGATATCTTCAACATCATACTCCTCCTCCACTTGTGCGCACTCCTCCTCTCTCTCACTAATGCGAAGTGAGTGAATAAGAGAATGTGTAAAATGAGAGAGACACACTCTCTATTTATACACTACTTCACTTGTCTTTTAACTTTAACTAGGTCGGCCCCAACTTAACCACATAACATAATACTGATTGGGCCGACCCCCACTAGGGTGGTCTAATAACCCTTTAACCCACATAACTCATACAGGGCCGACCCCATCAAGGTGGTCTAATAACCCATCAAGTATATGTTACGACACTTACAATATAGCTTGCGACACTTGCAAGTACAACTGACGACACTTCCAATCGGAGGAATAATACATCTCCGTTGGGGATACAATAAAGTACAAATACAATATACAAGTGAATATCTTTTGAAGTTACAAATACATCAACACAAAAAGAAGTAACGATTCTTCCGTCCTACTTTTTGGAATATTTGATTTTTTTGGTCTTTTTCATATTTGGAAAAGCTTGAAAAAGAATAAAATTGCTTATAGTACAACAAGTGAGGGAATGAGTGTCAAATAGCGAGAAGAACAATCCCAAGCAGTGGAACATACTTATGATCAATGCAAGGAAGCATGTGCAAGATGTGGACACTCGGGGGGGTGTTCCCTCAGGGTCAAAAGGTCATCAAATTGCGAAATAAAAATGAAAGCTCTACAGGGCTTGACAAGGAAAGTGCTCAGGCACCAGGCTAACGATTGAGTAAGCGGGAGCTGGCACAAGGCTCAAGTAGCAAGTAGGATGATGCAATGCAATCACAACTTGGTAAAAATGGGGGAGTCCTCATGGGAGATGGCCAGCATAAGACAAAGTAGAGTATGAGTCTTTATCTTAAAGTCATGGTGTAACTACAAAGGACTCCCGATCCTAGGGAGAAACAACGACATGGGTGCCAAAAGGCATAACAAGGCTCTAACTAGGGCACCCATGTTCGGACAAGCCCTATTTCTAAATAAAAACACTTCTATAACAATGCGAAGGCTCTGTGTCGGTTACAAAGTGAGGGCGCACCTAGGGTTAATGACAAATGGTCAAAGGTCAAATGCAAAATGAAGTTGAAAATGACATCTAACCTATATGACGGGTGTGAAATATACCTACTGTAGGCGCGAAACGGTAAAAAATTCAACTCTCATCAGAAAAATCTGTTCAAAATGGTACTCCAAGACATTATATTAGTTCGAAATAGCTTAAAACGGTGGAAACTATAGAAAAGTGGGTTTGCAAAACTATAAATAGTAAAAATAAATTACTATTTACCAATTCATTTTCATTTTTCATCCAAATAGTGATTTTTGGTTAGTTTTCACCTCAAAGTTCAGTTGTTGATTTCAGAAGCTGTGGGCGTCCATTTCATGAACCCTCTGGAGCAGGTTAGTCATCTCATCCCCCTCTTTCATTTGATAGCTTTTATTTCAATTTTTAGTGGTCCATTGTTTTTATTAGGCCAGCCCTACTTCTCCACGGTGCTGTACACAAGCTACAGCTCTGCGAGTCACGAGTAGGGTCTGCTAGACACGGTCAATGCATGCATTAACCATGGGTAGACGCCCCTGTCTACTCAATAGCCTGCGTGTACAGCTGTGAAGAATGTTTTTTAAATGCTAAAAACTAAACAACTTCTTGTTTTGCCTCCAGGATGGTTCTAGAGTGGAGGGAAAGAGAGCATGATGTGGTGGATGAGACTGTCCGCCAAGATTTTCCTGCGCAACAAGCATTACAAGTGTGTGGGGGCTTTACAAATTATGGAGTGTTGGGGGTTTAAGGGCCCAAAACCAACTACTCCGTTGGTTGATTGACTACTGGGACGTAGATGCACATAACTTCAACATGGATGGTCAAACACTCTCCTTAGAGGTGGATGACATATATTTCATTACAGGGTTGTCCCGCCAAGGGGAGGTGGCTAGTCTTTGATCTCGCACTGTAGGTGGTGGGATCACCATTCCTGACTATATAGAGCTGTATTGTCTTCCTGGCACCCATAAGGTGGGGAGTTAGGTACCCATTGGGGCCATAGTGAGTTTGAGCATGAAGATCACCATGCTCACCCTCGTGAGGATCACGGATTCGGCAGCTTTACACCAAGAATCAAGGCCGGTGATGTTCTACGTAGCATTGTGCATGAGGCCTGTAGTATATGACTGGTGCACAACATTACTGGTGTTTATGAAGACCCAATTAACGGAGTGCAGGCGTGGGCAGGAAAATAACTTCAGGTATGGCAGTATACTATGCAAATTTTTCTTCGAGAGAGTTCCAGGGCTTAGTCCGAGGGTTGAAGTCCCTCTACATAGTTTCTGTGACCCAGCCTTGACCCGGTGGGCAGAGATACTGACGCGATAGGGTGGTGGCCGATAGGCATCACCATATATAGATGAGTTCTTCCACTGGTGGGATCGACAGGTCATCGCCATCGATGACTACCCATATGTTGGGATAGAATACCGGGGCAACTGCGACATGCCGCTCCTTCCAGGGGATGCATTCGAAGACATCGGTATGTTACTCTTTTTATGTTTTGTATATTTAATTTTTTTGGGGATTTTTAATTATATATGAAAATGCAAAAAATCTTTTTGGTGTAGTACCACATATTGACATTCCACTGTTTGCTCACAGATGCTGGTTTTCGAAGACCAGAGGGCTTCCCGAGACATCGTCGACGGGGCAGGGGTGGAGAGGTAGTTGGTGCTACAGCAGAGCGCACATTAGAGACCGTACAGGTCAACCTGTCCCGTATGACCACCAGAGTGCCCATGATTGGGGTTGAGCATCTGCCAGAGGTGATGCAACGACATGTTGTGGGAGTACTGGGAACCTGGGTGCGACTACTGCGGCGCATAGCCTATGCAGTTCACTACTATATTCAGACACATCCTGCCGAGGCATCTAGGCCTCCTCCTAGGGATTAGATATCTCAGAGTCCCATCTTTTGTATCGATTATGTATATTTTTGAGAGCTACGGGATCCAGTTTTGTACTGTAACACCACCTTTTTGGACATATTATTTATAAAAAACTATGATTCTCCGGTTCTACTATATCTGTATGTACAAATGTATGAATGGATGTTTATTTGTGTGCTTCTTTATTGATGTGACAAATGCCAATCTAGGACATAGTTAGCATATGCATCAGATACATGATTAAAACATCTTGAAACATGAATGTATGTAATGGAAACAAAATGACGCTCCAAGAGTCTTACCCTTAAGAACCTCCATACTAATGTAGGATCCTTCACGCGGTATCGGCCATTCAATTGAGACACAACCAGTTGTGAATCTAGGTGGACTTCTAAATACTGGATACCATGCGAAATGGCATCCCGAAGTAGCTCAACTACGGCACTGTACTCAACCACATTGTTGGATGTAGGACCGAGATAGGCATCTCCTGAAGACACAATCTGATGGTCCGATGAATAAATAACCCACGTAGCAAAAGCGAGTCGCCACGTATGACGGCTAGCACCATCCGCGAATCCCAAAAATACAGGAGATTCCGCTGACATCTATCAATCAAACAGAAGCGAATTAGTAGATCCGAAAAATCAAAAGAAACCTAAACTATGTACAGAAGCAACTATACAGTAGTATACAAAACTATTAGCTCGAGCTAGAAGCTCAAGTGTAATATCGCTTGAGGTAGAGCCCATTTCTGAGCTCCTTCAAGGCGTTCCCCTCGTAGTCTTCCAATTTGTAGGCTCCTTTCTCAAGGGCATGCCTCACTATGTAAGGATTGTGCCACATGAGGTTAAACTTGCCTGCCCCCACGAGTTCCTTTGCTTGGTCATACAAGAGAACCAAGTCACCTTCAGCATACTGCTGGGGACAGACAAACCTATCATATTGAACCTTGACATGACGTTCGTTGACATCTATAGCCACGGCGACATCTCGACGCTGCTCATCAAGCTGCTCAAGGTGGATCAAACGTTTCTCAAAATATGACGTATCAAGAAGGAGATCTATGGCGAGTTTTAATGAAGGGATTTCACATTCAATCGGTAAAATAGACTCCACACCATGTACTAGCTGAAATGGTGAGAAACTGGTGGCAGTCTTAACTGCGGTTCGATATGCCCACAAAGCAGGATATAACATAATGTGCCAGTTGCTCTTTCTTTGCTGGATGGTACGTTGGAGAATGGTCTTTAAGGACTTATTCATTTCCTCAACTTGACCATTCTCTTGGGGGTAGTAAGAAGATGAATGATCTTGACGAAACCCAAGCTTGAGTGACAAATCCGCCATCATTTTGTTCTGAAAGTGACTACCATGGTCAGTGACAATCTCTTTCGGGATACCGAATCGAGCTATAATCTGATTGAACATGAAGTGGGCTACTGTAGCACCATCATCTTTTACAGTAGGCATGGCCTCATCCCATTTGGAAAAGTCATCCACAGCCACAATGATATGGTGATGCCTGTTAAGATTTAATATGCTAAGACAGAAAATAGCAGCATTACATTCCATTTCACAATAATAGCATATACAGGATCACTGAAGAAACAACAAGCACAACATAAACACAAGAGACAGAGATTTATCCTGGGAAACCCTCATGGGGTAGAAAACCCAGCAAAGCTTCCTCAATATAGATGACCAGCAATATACAAAGATGAAACCCTGAGACATGATCTCCTCCTCCACAATAGCAGACCTCTCCTCCACAAGTGCGCTATCCTCAAGTGTGTGTGTGTGTGCATAATGAGGAACACACCTCCTCTATTTATACACTACTCTGATATGTATTTTACACAAGTACATGTAGGCTCGTATTTAACCATTAGGTTAAATACCCCATTATAATTGACTGGGCCGACCCCTCTAGGGTGGTCTAATAACCCTTTGACCCACATAACACATTTAGGGCCGACCCCCACTAGGGAAGTCTAATAACCCGAGTTACCACATTCCGACAGAGGAATAAACATCTCCGGATATACAATAAGATCTTCACGGAGGAATGAATCATCTCCAGAATAATAAAGTACAAATATAATATTCTTTGAAGTTACAATATCTCAACACTCCCCCTTAACGAGAAGGATATTATAGCAGCATCTGCCCGAGCAAGGAGTCATCAACATCATACATGATACATCTATAAATCATTGGAAGCTTTCTCAACATCGTTAGTAACTTAAGCAGTTACTGGAACATCTTCAATACTGGAACATCGACATCTTCAGTATTGAGTCTTTATCTTCTGTAGCACTTGAACAGTTACAACAATATCATCATCTGGATCCTCATGATACACGATCATCAGCATCATCATCTCACGATCATCAGCATCGTCATCACACGATCATCAGCATCGTCATCACACGATCATCAGCATCGTCATCTCACGATCATCAACATCGTCATCACATGATCATCAGCATCGTCATCACACGATCATCAGCATCGTCATCTCACGATCATCAGCATCGTCATCACACGATCATCAACATCGTCATCACACGATTATCAGCATCGTCATCACACGATCATCAGCATCGTCATCACACGATCATCAGCATCGTCATCAATACAGGTATCCATAACAATACAAGTATTCACATCATTAGTACAAGTATTCATGCCAATACAAGTATACATATCATCAATACAAGTATCCATACTGATACAAGTAACTACATCATCAATACAAGTATCCTACCGATACAAGTAATCACATCATCAATACAAGTATCCTACCGATACAAGTAACCACATCATCAATAGAAGTATCCTACCGATACAAGTAACCACATCATCAATACAAGTATCCTACCGATACAAGTAACCACATCATCAATACAAGTATCCATACCGATACAAGTAACCACATCATCAATACAAGTATCCATACGATACAAATAACCACATTCATCAATACAAGTATCCTATCGATACAAGTAACCACATCAAAAATCACTTTCTCGGAGACCATACGTCTACGGATCAATTCAGGGACCTAAGTCCGGGGATGATACAATCCCCACTTCTCGGAGACCATACGTCTACGGATCAATTCAGGGACCGTAGTCCGGGGATGATACAATCCCCACTTCTCGGAGACCTCACGTCTACGGATCAATTCAGGGACCGCAGTCCAGGGATGATACAATCCCCACTTCTCGGAGACCTCACGTCTACGGATCAATTCAGGGACCGCAGTCCGGGGATGATACAATCCCCACTTCTCAGAGACCTCATGTCTACGGATCAATTCAGGGACCTAAGTCCAGGGATGATACAATCCCCACTTCTCAGAGACCTCACGTCTACGGATCAATTCAGGGACCTAAGTCCGGGGATGATACAATCCCCACTTCTCGGAGACCTCACGTCTACGGATCAATTCAGGGACCTAAGTCCGGGGATGATACAATCCCCACTTCTCGGAGACCTCACGTCTACGGATCAATTCAGGGACCTAAGTCCGGGGATGATATAATCCCCACTTCTCGGAGACCTCACGTCTACGGCTCTCTTTAGGACTGAAAGTCCAGGGATGATCCAATCCCCTCAACTGTCCACTAAGGACTTCATTCTCGGAGACCTCACGTCTACGGCTCTCTTTAGGACTGAAAGTCCAGGGATGATCCAATCCCCTCAACTGTCCACTAAGGACTTCATTCTCGGAGACCTCACGTCTACGGCTCTCTTTAGGACTGAAAGTCCAGGGATGATCCAATCCCCTCAACTGTCCACTAAGGACTTCATTCTCGGAGACCTCACGTCTACGGCTCTCTTTAGGACTGAAAGTCCAGGGATGATCCAATGCCCTCAACTGTCCACTAAGGACTTCATTCTCGGAGACCTCACATCTACGGCTCTCTTTAGGACTGAAAGTCCAGGGATGATCCAATCCCCTCAACTGTCCACTAAGGACTTCATTCTCGGAGACCTCACGTCTACGACTATCTTTAGGACTGAAAGTCCAGGGATGATCCAATCCCCTCAACTGTCCACTAAGGACTTCATTCTCAGAGACCTCACGTCTACGGATCACTTTAGAACAAGTGTTCAAGGATGATACAATCCCTACATGTATTCTCATCAATACATCTCATCATCAAAAGCATGTATTCTCATCAATACATATATCATCAAAAGCATGTATAAGTAAAACTAAGTATTCTAAGTATAAGAGTCCTAAATCTAAATATTTCTAAGTATCTAGGTGTAGAGAACAGTTTACCTCATCATCAACCTTGTTGTTCGATGAGACAATCTCATCATCAGTGACTATACTACTCCCCCTTTCGAGGAGGGTCCTTTTGAGATACACCAAGCTTGTCTCGGAAGTATTCAAATTTCACTCGAGACAGAGGTTTGGTTAGTATGTTGGTAACTTCTTCACTTGAGGTAGAGATTTGGTTAGTACATCGGTAACCTGTTACAAATTCAAACTTTATAGTTCCTTTCTGTGTCATATCTTGTTAGATCCCTATGTTCTTTGACTTATCATGGAACACTGGATTCTATGTCATCTTGATACAACTCTATTTGTCACATAGGATCACAGTTGGTTCTATCTCTAAGTCAAACAATCCTGAAGCCAAACTTCTTCACAACTAGCAGAGCAAGCAGCCATATATTCTGCTTGTGCTGAGAGCCACACTAGACTGCTTCCAGCTAAACCACGAGATCATGGCTAATCCCAGACAATAACATCCTCTTGATGTGTTCTTCTTGTCTGATACACTTTCTGCCCGATCAGCATCTGAGTAGCCATCTGAAGTCATGATCTCCAAGATAGCACAGATCAAAGTCTATCGTATCCTTTATGCTTTGCAACTATTGGGTGAACACATCTAGTTTCCACTAGATACTGACTCAAGGTGTTCACAACAAAGCATATATCTAACCTAGTATATGTTAGATACATCAATGACCCAATAATTTGACTGTACAGAGTTATATCCACTAACTCTGATGAGTCATCTCCTAACAGCTTCAAGTTGGAATTCATAAGAGTGGCCATTCCAACATATCAAGTCTTCTCAATATTTCCCAGCATACTTTCTCTGGTTGAGAGAGATTCCTTCTGATACTTTCCATACTTTTAGACCTAGAAAGTAATGCATCAATCTGAGATCTTTCAATTTCATTTCTACAGTCATCTATCTGTGCCATCTCTCATCAGATGGGTCTATTGATATGAGCCTCAACATCATTCGAACTCTGTGGTGAGTTCCTTCTTGCATCCATGTCATATGTGTATAGAAGCCATATTCAACCTTGTAGCAAAGGTTGAGATCCATATCACCCATGGTGATCATTAAGCTCATCAATTGATTATCGATCCTGGGAACCATATAGAACCTGATTCACACTTCTTCTTTAATTACACCATACTTGGAGCAAACATCTTGTCATGATTCTCTTCCCCTTTCTAAGAGAATCTTGTAGCCATGAGCCTTCTATATTTTGTTTGATTTGTAAATCTTCTTGTTGAACATCCATTGCTTGTTCAGTGTTCATCATTCATCATGATCTTTCCTACAAATCAAAATTAAGTACAGGATTAGTAATACTTCATAATCATCAAATCATATTGACATGGTAACCTATTATGCATACAGATATCATTTATATAGTTATGCAACTAATTTGACCAATACTTTGGCACAACACTTTCCCATATCTTGTATGCATACAGTGGCTATCTAGATGCCTTCCATCTCTACCAGAACATACTATCGAGAGTGTGCACAACTCTCAGCATGTCAGCAAAGAGGTTTCATTCTAGACAAGCAACAATGGAATGTTTGTCCAACTTACCAATCACATGCATATTAGTAGTATACTGTTCAATGTTCTATGAATATTTACACTCAGCATGATATATTATAGGAATACAAATATGCATACAACCTATTACAGGCAATATCATTACTATTTCAAATAACAACCCAAATACTTATCTTTTATGTTTGTGTGGTTGCCTCCTGCTTGATCTTCTGTATGTCTTTTGAACTTCTATTCATTCTGTACCACTGTGCATGCTCAAGAGTCATCCTCATGATCTCATGCACAAACATACACTCATTAGTATATTCTAAATGCTATCAAAACATTATAGTACTAAATAATCTTGAAAATGTATAGTCATGATTATAGTTAATAAACATTAGTATTCAAGATTTCAGGGAAGTCTTCTTTTACTCATGCATATCATCAATCAAGATAAAAGATATAATATGCATAATCCCTTGATTACTAACTTTATGAATAAGCATAACCAATCATTCCAAGTATACTTATATAAGGGATCCTAACACAAGGTAAGATTCATGGGAAACATACCTGGATTAGTATACCTACTTGGTTATGTACAACACACCTAAACAATCTCTTCAATGATTTAGAGATCCTGAGCTAGAACCTGCATGTCTCATAGGTTAAGCATAATATAACAAAGTCATACATACCTCGTAAGTAGAACAAATATTATGGATGAGTCTTTGTCTTCATGTTTTCATGGTCATGGAACCTGATTTGTCTTTTGTGATGTACCTGTATCTTGTTAGCAGACAACATCAACCTCACACAACATCATAATGCATTAGTACAATCATAAGTGTCAACACCCTAACCAATGAATATCTTCTATCATGCATTCATAATTTTGTTAATGTGATACAACAAATCTAAAATCAAGATTGTACTAACCGTAATAACATGAAGACAAACATACCATAAACTTAATCATGAACAAATCTCAAAACATACCTCGATGAGTCATACCTGTCGAGATCGCTTGTAATCTCCTTATGTAAAGCCTTAGCCTCATCTCCCTCTGAAACAGGAACTCCTTCACTTATGCAGGTGATCAATCCATCTTCTTCTAGGATTAACCCTATCCACTTGATTTGCAAGAACTAGACCTGGAGCTGGATATGGGTTTGTCAGAGAAACCCAAAAAATTCAAACTTTGAATTTCAAACTTCCGAAAGGATAGAAATATGCGCCTTGATGAGCTGATCAAACTGATATATTCAGAATTTGAAAACTGCAAAGTTTCACTCCTCAATTTTGCCTTTGAAACTTCCGGATTCACTGGATGTGACCCTGAACTGGGGTTTGATGAATCCCACTCTTCTGCCCAATCAAAATGTTTGATCCAAAGCTCTAAGCTTCTATTTTTCTGAGGAGCTTCCAGTCATGGTCACAGATTTCAAAAATTCCCATTTTTACAGAAGCCCTAATTTTCCACTTTTCTGATCAAAGTCCCAAACTAGGGTTTGATCAAGCCCGGCCTTCTGCCCAACCAAAAAATCTGATCTTGGTCTCTAAATTTCTATTTTGATGAGTAGCATTCAGCCGTGGTCTTTGTTTACAAAAATTCCAACTTTCTTCAAAGCCCTAAATTCCGGAAGCCATGAATGAAGGTACTCAAAAATAATTCTGTTTTGATAGAAATATGTACCTGATTTTTTCTGGTGTAACTCCAAACTTTTCAATCCACAGGGTCTAAAAAAGTTTTTTGAGATAGCCTGACCTGTTATCTTTCCATCCTGACAGGTCTGACCTCAATTGGATTCTCTGAGAGAGAGTTATGTCAAATGTCGCAACGTGACCTGTTTTGGGATAAAACAGAAGAGAGAACTTGTACGGCGTGCCACGTGTCACTGTTTGAACTTCGGCCTCTGAAAACATTTCCTGAGGTAGCTCGGCCTGTTATCTTTCCATCCTGACAGTTCTGACCTCAATTGGACTCTATGAGAGAGATTTATGCCAAGTGTCGCAACATGACCTGTTTATGGGATAATACAGGAGAGCTAACTTGTACGGAGTTCCACGTGTCACTGGTTCAACTTCGGCCTCTAGAAACGTTTTCTGAGATAGTACAGACTGTGTACTACCTGTCACTTTTTACGAAATTTCATTTGGAGCTTCCTAGCCCAAGATATGACCTTTTTCCCAAGGTCACCTGATTTTGACTCAGATCTGGAAGAGGCAGAAACCCTATATTGTACAGATCATAAATCACAAAGTACAACGAATTAGAGGTTTTCCTTTGGACACAAGGTACCTGGAGACTTAGTATTCGTCCTGTAACAATTTCAGATCCGAAAACGTCGCCAAAACGGATTTATAGAGAAAGTGCTACGATGACTGGTTTTTGCTATGTAAAACCCTAACCTTCAAATTGTCGTAAGTAAAGCAAGTGTCTTTAGTGTCATACCTTGTCTTCCTTCAGGTTAGCTCTGATACCATGTTAAGATTTAATATGCTAAGACAGAAAATAGCAGCATTACATTCCATTTCACAATAATAGCATATACAGGATCACTGAAGAAACAACAAGCACAGCATAAACACAAGAGACAGAGATTTATCCTGGGAAACCCTCATGGGGTAGAAAACCCAGCAAAGCTTCCTCAATATAGATGACCAGCAATATACAAAGATGAAACCCTGAGACATGATCTCCTCCTCCACAATAGCAGACCTCTCCTCCACAAGTGCGCTATCCTCAAGTGTGTGTGTGTGTGCATAATGAGGAACACACCTCCTCTATTTATACACTACTCTGATATGTATTTTACACAAGTACATGTAGGCTCGTATTTAACCATTAGGTTAAATACCCCATTATAACTGACTGGGCCGACCCCTCTAGGGTGGTCTAATAACCCTTTGACCCACATAACACATTTAGGGCCGACCCCCACTAGGGAAGTCTAATAACCCGAGTTACCACATTCCGACAGAGGAATAAACATCTCTGGATATACAATAAGATCTTCACGGAGGAATGAATCATCTCCGGAATAATAAAGTACAAATATAATATTCTTTGAAGTTACAATATCTCAACAATGCCCCCCAGCTGAAGCTGGTTTACAATCCATGAAATCCACCCCCCACTTAGTGAAGGGACCGACGGTGACGACCGGATGAAGGGGCGCTAGATCCGAGTGTATATTCTGAGAAAATAGTTGGAAAGGGTGACATCTCTTCACAACGTTCATACAATATTTAAATATAGAAGGCTAGAAGTAACCTGCTCGCATGATGCGTTGGGATGTCGCAAGCCCTGATAAGTGACCACCACACGCCCCGCTATGGCAGTCATTCAGCACTAACTCCGCTTCTTCATGAGTCAAACAATGACGGAGGATAGAGTTCTTTCCTTGATGATACAAAGTGTCACCGACGATGACTTAATCTTTAGCTTGGTGGCTCACACGCCATCGTTCATCACATGAATAGTGCGAAGGGAACTTCAAAGTTTGGAGATATATGATGATATCCCCATACCAAGGGTCCGCTGACGAGATAAGAAATAAATTCTCATCCACAAAGGAATCTTCATGGATGATTTCCTCATCAAGTCGTGGAAAATATGACATGAGCTCAGCGGAAACCAAGGATTTCACTGACTTCGCCCAAGCAAAATCGAGATCAAAATCCTGAAGAATCACAATCCATTTATTATACTTCCCCCCAATCAAACGTCGTGAAAGCACGAACTGAAATGGATTGATGTGTGCTATGACAATGGTTTTCCTAAGCATGATGTAATGTCGTAAACGTTGGACTGCATGAACAATCGCAAGTGCCAACTTTTCCACGTGAGTGTATCTCAACTCAGCATTTACTATATTTCGACTAAGATAATAGAAAACATGCTCTTGGATCGCATCATCTACCTAAACTAAGACCATGCCAATCATCTCGAGAGATGCAGCCACATAAAGCAAGAAATCTCTAGCAAAGTCGGGCGGACTAAGCAGAGGGGCCGATACCAAAGCTTTCTTCAAATTGTTGAAAGACTGCTGGGCTCGCTCATCCCAGATAAACGGTGTGTCCTTATTCAACAGTCACGCGAAACCTTTGGTAAGACTAGCATAATTCACTATAAAATGTCGTAGAAAAGTAGCTCTCCCTTGGAGGCTCTGAAGTTGAATTATATTACGCGGGGGGGGGGGGCAATTGAAGTATTTCATCAACCTTAATAGGATCGACTCTTATACCCTCTTGTGAAACTACGAACCCTAAAAGACGACCCATTCTCACAACAAAAATGCACTTGTTGAGGTTCAACCGAATCTTGTAACACCGACATCTTTCAAAAATAAGGCAGAGGTGCTTGGGGTGGTCCACTCTCTTACGAGAATGGCTAGCAAGATCGTCCAAGTAAGCCTCCACTATACGCTTAAGGTCATGAAACGCATAGGTCATAGCACGTTGAAACGTAGCTTTGGCGTTTTTAAGGCCGAAGGGCATTTTCCGGTACGCAAATGTACCCCAAGGACATAAAAAAGTTGTTTTATGTTGGTCCTCGGGCTTTATCTAGATTTGATTATATCCAAAGAAACTGTCCATAAACGAAAAAACCTTGCTTCTCGCACACGCATCCAAAATTTGATATATGAATGGTGTGGGAAAGTTGTCTTTCGAACATGCACGGTTCAGATCTCTAAAGTCTGTGCATACACGAATGGTTCCTTGCTTCTTTCTACACGAATAGGATTTGACACCCATTCAGTAAGGGGAACCGGGTAGATGAAACCAGTTTTAAGTAGTTTCTCCACCTCTACCTTGATTACGGCTTCCTTTCTAAGATTCACAACACGAAGTCGTTGCCGAACCATCTTGGCATTGGGATATGTCTTAATCTCGTGTTCGACAATACTAGGGTCTATTCCTGGAATCTCCTCATATGACCAGGCAAAAACATCCCGAAATTCCTTGAACAGTTCGATGTATATACAGATCTCATCAGGAGAACAATTAGCACCGATATAAACGTTCTCTATCTTTTCGGGTGTGTGAGAGATGTCGATTGGTATGGTTGGGGAGATATTGGCCATATTCCCCTTCACGTAAATCCCATGTGAATCCAAAGGAGCCATAGGGTGACCAACCTTCTCTGCCAAAGTTGTCCTAAACTCTTCTTGCTCAAGAAGATCGAGGTTAGGAAGAAAATAAGATCGATGATGTAAATCTTCCCAAGGCCTCTCACTACCACACATGGCCTCAATGATGGCTTCATTCGAAGGCAAAGTACCATCAAGACAATCGTGCAAGCAAGATGAGTCGGTTTCCCATGCCGGCAGCATAACGGGATCTTCCTCCTTTGTTCGTGAAGAGGGTGGATCCGGCTCTGTAGTGGCTTGTTGAATTTCACGGTAAGCAAGCTCAGCCACGGATAACGGCATAGCCATTCCAACGTGCGAAATGTCTCCAAATGGGGCACTCGTGGATGGTAAAGTCCATGAATCATTAAAATACGAGGTTCGGAAAGGTACATTATTTAAAGAGGATGGCGCACTATCGGAAATGGTTCCAATAAAAGCAATTGGTGCAATAAAGTCAAATGATCCCATCAAATATGGATACAATCCTACACCAATTTTCCTAGTTGCCAGCTGAGAATCGTTGATCTGGGGAACCACAGTTCTCGGCGATGCTACGGAATTATAACTAGGGAAGTCAAGCCGATCGACCGTCACAATTATGCCTTCATGAGGAAAGCAAATAACTCTAAACATGGAAGATACGATCGCTTTCATTACTTAGATCCAATTCCTACCCAAAAGAAGGTTGTAGTCGATGGGCGCATCAACCACCTCGACTTCAATAGGCACGGATTTCCCACCCAAGTGGACCTCAAGGGAAGGGAGAATACCATGCAGCCTAAACGACCGACCATCAAGCGCAGTAAGCATGGTCATAGATTTTGACAGGGGAGGAGAGCCAAGAGCTTTCCAACAATCCAATGACATTACTGAGGTGGAAGCACCTTCGTCAACCACCGTGCATTTAACGAACTTATCCAAGCACCTCACATGGATCTGAAAAGCCACATGATAAGGTAAGCGAGGTTGGACATCAGTAGTGTCAAATTTAATGATGTTAGGGATACTCTCATCCTGAACTCCTAAAGCAGATAAAAGGGTGTTCCACTGCGAAGGGCATGCCTGTAACACCTCAAGAGCCAACATGGCACACTGAGTTTGGCCCAAATCTTCTACAATGGAGTACTTCTGAGTGGCTCGGGCATTGGGATTGTGCGTCGAGCGCTTAAGAACACCTTTCGGTATCCGTGGCATAGTAGTGGGCTTCTCGATATGCAGTGAAGTGTCAGGAGGAGGAGGAGGCTCATTCCCCATGTTCGGTTGTGGTGCACCATAATCACATTGACGGGTAGCAACACTAACCTGATATTGGACCATGTTCACGCATCAGCAGCCATCGGCATGGGAAGAGGACGTCGTGGTTTCATTAGTCCCATAGCCAATAGAGGGAGCATTCGACGCCATATTCTGATGATGTCGAAGGGGATCTTTCAACACAGCTGGGCTTTGTGCAAGATGCTTTGATGCTTCTTCAATTCGAGGACACATGTGAGTCAGGTGATCCTCCCCACAAAGTTTGCAAGGGAATTTCACCTTATGTCTTGGATTATGGTCCCCACCAGCATTTCCGTCATCCCAAGGAGGGTTGGCGTTCTCCTTCCTATGAGTGTTTCGATTACTTCCATATTCGAATTATTCCCACCCTTTCGGTTATTTCTCCCCTTCTTCTTTCCACCAGGTTGTTGGTTACCTGATGGGTTCGCCATCTGTATAGAATGAACATTGGACGATTGGGTAGGAATGGACGAGGCATGAGACTGTCTGGGGGTGGACTAGCTAATGGAAATTTTTTTCATTTGGTTTGTAACCAAGTCTACGGGTCGAGTACTCATGGATCCAACAATGCCATTAGCATGTGGTCCAGGAACAGGTTTGGGCTCATGTCGTGAGCGCGGTGCATCAAGGATGATATCGTATAGGATGCCAGATTGAGCATAGAGTAAATCTAGTTGTTGGGATTTGAATATAGCTTGTTCCCTAGTCTTGATGTCGAACACCGAAACGTCCTTAGATATATAGGGAAACAACGACTTGAGGAACCACTCCAACATAAAATCTGGAGGAATGTTGGCTTTCACCAGCCTCTTCCGTTGACGCCACTCTTGAATGTGATCAAATATGTGCGTGGCCTTGTTCTGGCGGAAGGTAGATAAAAGTTCGGTGCCAGTATCGTAACGAACTGGCAACTGAAAGTGATCCAAGAAAACCAAAGCTATCTCATTAAAACTCCTGTAGGTGCCCCCAGGCAACTCGACATACCACTTCGCGGTTTCCCTCGTGAGGGTGCGTTGAAATAGTCTCAGACGAATAGAGTCATGGTTTAAAGAATTCGAGGAGCACCAAAGGTGAAAATTTGTAACATGATCACCCAAATCCTCACCATTCTTCCCTTTAAACTTCAGAATGTCGGAAGGGAGCTTGGTAGGGACTGGAGGCTAAGAAGGATCATGACACACTGGATCATTCGTGAACTTTGAAAGATCTGGTAGATTCAATCGAGCAAGAAACAAGAGCTGAGGCTGTGAAGCTATATTAAAGGCTCCCAAAAGAGGCTGACCTTATGGACCGTAGGGATAATATGAACCGTGACTGTGACCATAGGGTTGATAACTGCCTCCACCCTAACCCGCGTAAGGGTACGAAGGTGTATATGTGTTATAAGCACCATAGTGAGGGGGGTTATAGTAAGGGCCAGGACCCGCTGCATTATAATAAGGTTTACCACCATAATTATGGGGCATATAGGTGCTAGTTGTAGTAGGAGCAGTCGAGTAATAACCATAAGTGTAGGGTATGTTTCCACCCCCAGTGTTGGGAATGTGCCCACCCCCAGGGTTAGGAATGTACCCACACCCAGTATAAGGTATGTGTCCACCTCCAGTGTTGGGAATGTGTCCACCCCTAGTATAGGGTACGTGCCCACCCCTAGTGTTGGGAATGTGCCCACCCCCGCTGTTAGGAGGGACATGCTGGTTAGCAGACGTGGTTGTTGTCATGGGTATATGCGTAGAAGCATGCATGTTAGGTTGTGTGGTGTGAGTCATGTTATGTGAAGTGTTCCCACTAAAATGAGGGGCAATCCTAGGGTGTGGTCCTCCAACAACTGTAGAAGCTGAAGGTACGTGACCAGACGTGAATTGAAATTGAGTAGAAAAGGTCGTTCCACCCTCGGAGGGAGCAGTAGAGGTTGTGCCGCCCCCGGAGGGAGCAGAAAAGGATGCACTGCCCCCGGAAGGAGCAGTGCTCGTAGCTCCAAGGCTAGTGTTAGCTTAACTACCTGAGGAAGTGGATGTAACATTCAAATTAAAGTTAGGCATACCAACTGAAAAAGGATTAGTGGTCGAAGGGTTCGTAGTGTCATTAAGATCTGGCATCCCATATCGGAATCCCTGTGTGTATGTACCATGGGATGGGTTTGGCTCCGGGGGTGGATATGGCCCAAAACTTGAGAAAGTGACATGTGGGGGCGAACCTTCCTCTCCAAGCTCCCTAGGAATGGGAGGAGTGGTTTGTCCATCGACCTCAACCGATGGAGTCACATGAATTCTTCTCGGCGTGCCAGATGTGAGATTCATAACGTACTCGTGAAGTTTATCAAAATTCTCAAAAGTATAGGAGGGGATCCTCCTATGTCTCTTATGAAAAGTACGTGCTACCTCGTTAGCTGGTAAACCAGCTAAATGACGAGACCGACAGAGAGGTGGATCTCGCTCCATGATAACTCCAAGTAAACAGAATGTCTCCTAACAGCCAACTATCGATCAAAGAGCACACACCTAAAGAAACTACAGCCAAATGCACACAAACAGGACTGGATCAAGGGACCTCCCGACACTACAGCCGATATGTATCGCCTAGGAGAGGCTTGAGACTCCCAAATTATAACCGGAGGTAACAGAATCAGTTATAAGGGCTCCCAGACTTCACTGTGTGCACAAAGTCAAATCCCTATACAACAGGAAACTGTGCTGTCCAACCCCTATCTGACTTAGGACAATCGTAGCATAACCACAACGAATGCCCTATGCGATACCTAGGTAAAGTAACTAAGGTCACCACGATATAACTAATGCTCAAGCGGACAGTTGCAGGTGGGATCCGTCATATGGGTAGGGTAGCTAAGCCCGAAACTCAAGAGGTACAGATCCCTCAAGAGCCTCCGTACACGAACAAATCCTGGAAGTATATCCCACGTTCAACTAGTATTGGAGGGCTATCTCCGCAACCAACCTCCCGTGATCTCGTGCTTAAATCTGGTTTTAGTAGAGCTTCCTGAGAACAATGATGTATACCATGGGTTTCACCACTCCCTAGTCAGACACATAATGTTGGTTCAATAGTCTTGGATTTTTAACTCACAATGATCTATTCGAAGACTCTAAATCTAAGCTAGTTGGTGCACCCTATAAAATGAAAATCATTTCTAATCAATTTTAAGATTAAGCGTTGATTTTAATGGCTTTAATTACTCAAAGGATATGGTCGTGAAACTGATGATATATAGGACTCAATGGTTGCACAACCGAAAAACACTAGACTCATCTATTCAATAAAAAGCATACCACTAATATGACAATCAATCCAATGGTTCGAAATAAAATGCAATCTCTTTAAAGTTTCAATGCACAAGCAAGTCCTAGATGAAATCACAAGCACTCTGATGCAAAATGCAGTACATAAAGCAAATATTTTTTGTATTTTCTCTTATAAATGCAAGGAAAATGCAAAACAGTGTTTTTGTATTTTTTCAATATAAAGAAATGAAAAAATGCAAGCAAAATCTAACTATTCAGTAAATAAATGCAGAGCATATCAAATAGACAACCTAGCAAAACCCAAACAGTAAGATTCAACCAAGCTAATGAGCTATAAAACAAGAAATTGTGAAAAATAAAAAAAACTCAAAAACAAAAAGAAAGAGGAGTTTCCGGTCACAAACAGAGCATGGAACAGTCAAGAAACAGGACAACTAAGACTCAGGAACACTCAAAACCAACCTAGCAACAACCCAAGGCCAAAAATCAACCAATCCTGGACTTGTACGCAAATGTTCAAAGAACAACAACGGGTAGACGTGGGCTACAGTTCACACAGGGGCGGGTAGACGCGGTCAAAACTAGGTTGACCCGCGTACAGGGAAAGGAAAATGAACCCAAAAAGAGTCAAACAACCCAGAAAAAGCTAGTTTTCTAATGTAAATCCTGACGTCCAGTCAATGACACAGAAGCTCGACAAACAACAACTCAAAATAAGAACAAATGCCTAAAACAAATCCCCAAAATGGATGTTCTCCCCAGCGGAGTTGCAATTTCTAGTACGGAGAAAACTTCCTATGGCTCTGGGTAGATCACAACAGACAGCTGACTACCAGAAAATAACTCAATTCCCAATGCAATGTTATTATAATGAGAATGCTAATATATGGAGAATAAGAACCAACCTTCAATCTGGATGTTCGAAGTAGATCCCCATTGAGCTTTCAATCTCTACACTTGAACCTGCAGATTAGTCTCAACAACAAATACAAGCAAGTGCATATAATATGTGAAAGATATTAGCATAATCAATAACACGATCCATGATATCATAAGCAAATGTAACCCAATGTAATTTAAACAACATTCACAACATCAACTGGACGAGAAAATGAGTATTTCCATTAATTAATAACAAGAAGTACAATGATACGACCTCTTGCCGGCAACCAATCTAAACCAGGAACTGGGTCTCTCCACTTGTGCCTCCACCACTTCAATCCCCCATGCAATGGCAACTCAAACTATGAAAGGAGTTTGGCAGGTGAACATAAGGAGTTCACAACAACAAGGATCAATGAGTGTAGACTCAAGTCACGGCAAAAATCCACTAGAGTTATCTTGCTTTCTCTTTCTCCTCCCTTCCATACACCATAAGAGCTCAATATATAGCCTTCCAAAGGTAAGTGAAAGGTCGAATCGAGTCGTTTCGGGGTATATGGAGGGCCAAAGGTCACCTTAAGACCGCTTTTTGGGAGTAAAAAGTAATTTTCTATTGGTTTTTACCATTTAACTTGGTGTACGCTGGCTATAGTGGAACAACCTACATGTACGCTGGCTATAGTGGAACAACTAGTGTACAAGAACAAAAATAGGGAAAAAGTGTGTTCCTGGAGGATAAAATGTGGATTTGAGTCAATAAAATGGATCCTGGAGGCCAATCAATGTTGATGCTCACAAGGTGGAAAATTACGCTCTAACAAATCCCACAAAAAAAGGTTGACATCGGTTGTGAGACTAATTACCATTCAAGGCTCCCAACTATTGCAGGTCATGCGCCAAGCTGTTGGAATGTGTAATGATGTCTATCTAGCATTGGAAGACATAATTAACTCTAATGTTATGTAAAAGGAGATATCCCACATGCATTATGGAGAAATACGATCCTATTACCATTCATTATATAAATAGGTGGAAAATCATTTATCTGACATGTATTTTGGGATGTAATTCTTCCATGCCTCTTGGTATATAATATTCATTACCCTTGGTGAATTGGCCAACACCAACCACATGAACCATTTTAGAATGAAGTTCTTCAAACCTTTAAATAGGTTTCATCATATGCTAATACCATGGGCTACCAAATACCATTGGCCCATAAAACACCAAAAGTAAACTCATTCATAATGAAATACACATTAATATAATTACTATTTTACCAAATAAATATTAACCTAATTCAAAGAAACTTATAAAAAAATAAATCTAACCTTTATTCTAGAGTGAATTGTTTTTAAAAACCTCTAACATCCTAACATCAATGAACCATATGTTAAAAAAAAACAAATTTAAGTAGTAAACATATAAATTATGAAATTTAAAGTATTCAACATATAAATTATGAAAAAAAAACTTAAATGTAAAATTTTTATTAGTTTTGTTCTCTTTTGCTGTTCCATCCAAATCACTTAATTAGATAACATTCGTAAAACGCTAATGAAGTTAACTAAATATAAACCAGAAATAGATTTTTTTAAAATAATAATAATTCTTTGCATTTCTCTTCTTTTCCATTTCCAAATCCATCCACCTTCAACGAGGATCGTAAAAAATAAATTTAAATAACATGAAATTACTACCATAATAACTAAAGCAAAAGTTTAATAAAAAACCTCCCCATCGAGTAGTTCCCATGGATACCAATGTGATAAGTTCACACAAAAATAATCAAGTTTTATATACTTGAAATTCACTACAAAGGTGAGGGATCGAACACAGGGAGATAATTAAGAACCATACTAAACCAAACTCTATTGCACCTGGATATGGATTATTTACCAAAAGAGAAAGTAAATAGTCTTTTATTGTACGTGATAACTTGCAAATAAACACCATTAATTTGATATGTAACCCTCATAAATGTGGTATGTAGTAATTCTAAATGTGATATGCAGTAATTCTATATGTTTGATCATTTATCCCAAAACACCATTTCTGAAAGTAAGTTTTCGTTCTAGTTTTCAAAATTTTAGAGTTTTTTTTCACTAAATTCATTATTTGTTCACATTCTACATCTTATTATTCATTTTTACAAGATATGCCTATCCAATCCTTTTCTCTAAAATAAAAACAATAAAAATATGGAACACTCGTTCATATGGATCAAACCTTTATCAAATTAAAACTTAGATTACTAATCTCTTTTTCTTTCTCTATTCTCTTATCCTTTTGTTAATCCATGTATGTATCTATTGCTATAGATGTATGTATCTATTGCTATAGTCCTCTCCTCTAACTTCACGAAATAACAAACTAAAGCATAAAATCCAGTTTTGGTATCTTCATGCATCCTTATTTGTTTTGTTAATTTTAATTCAACATGACTTAACAATATATGTACTTATGCCTAAAGTTGTATAATAAATCATGTTGTTAATTATGCCTTACTTTAGTAATAATCGGTTAGGGATTAATGTATTAATAGTTAGTTGGTTCGAGGTTAGTAGGTTAGGGGTTACTAGGTGAGTGTCCCTTAGTGGGTAAGGGAACTAATAGGTTGGGTCTAGTGGTTAGTGGCCTAGGGGTCGATGGTTAGTGGTTCGTTGGGTTAGGGGTTAGTGTATTAGGGGTTATGGGTTAAGTGTTAGTGGGTTTTGATAAGGCCTAGCCAACGTGCGAGTGGGTTCAATTTTAGGACTCAATGGGTTATAGATTAATGGGTTAGGGTTAAGTGTGTTTACGGGTTATAGGTGACTAGTGATTTAGTGGGTTAAGGGTTAGGGGTTAATGGGTGAGTGGGTTAGTAATTAGTTGATTAGTTGGTTAGGGATTATCAAGGGTTAATGGGTGAGTGTGTTAGGGGTTAGTAATTTGATGTTACTATGTTAGGGTTTATTAAGTTAGGGGTTACTCGTAGGAGGTTAGTGGTTAGGTTGAGTGTGTGGGTGAGTGAAATTGGGACTAGTGTGTTAGGTATTAGTGGATGAGTGGGTTAGGGGCTAGTGGGTTAGTGGGTTAGTGGGTAGTGGGTAAGGGGGCTAATGGTGTAGGGATGGTGGTTTAGGAGTCAAGGGTTATTGGGTTAGTGTTTGGTGGTTAGTGTGTTAGGGGTTATAGGCTATTGCATTAGTGAGTTGGTGGTTAGGGACCAGGGGTCAATGGGTTGGGGGTTAGATGTTTAGTGGGTTAGCAATTAGTGGTTACTAGGCCAAGGGATGTTAGGAGTCGAATGAGTGGGTTAGGGATTTCGAGGTTAGATTTTCGATGTTATTGGGTTCAAGGTTTGTGAGTTGGTGGTTAGGGGTTAGGGGGTTAGTGGATTGAGGAATTAGGGGGTTGTGCATTAGGGGTTAATGGTTATTTGTTTGTGGGTTAGTGGTTAAGGATTAGTGTTTAGAGGGTTGGGGTTAATGGGTTAATATGTTAGGGGTTAAGGTCCATAGGTTAGTAGTTTAGTTGGCCAGTGGTATGTGGGTTGTTGGTGAAAAAATGTCCTTAAATATGATCAATGGGAACAATAGAGATCATTTAGATGTGTTATTAAGGGATATTTGTTTTGGATTTATTTTAGGTGGAAAAACACTCAAAATATTCTTATGTCACTCATAATTTGTTACCCAAATCATACAAAAACAAAATATTTTGGAATATTTTTGTTTCTCATTGGACTCATCTCAAAGATAAGATTTTAATGTATTCATATATAAGAGTGATAAAAACTATGGGCGTTCTTGTAACATAAATAAATAAATAAGCTAAATAATAATTCTTAGTGCATAGAATATTAGGTCTTCATGTTTGTTAGTGTGATTCATTGTTGAGTACTTCTAAGAAATATTTTTTTGAACACTTTTATAGAAGAATATGATAATAAATATACATGTGTTAAACATGGAGTATGGTTACAATTTGAGATAGGGTTGGATAAAATTACAAGCATGACATGAATAAATGAAGGAGAGGTATGGGATGACAATGTTAAATGTGGCATTGTAAGAGTTATATTTAAATATCTTGAAGTGGCAATTCTTAATTATACTTTATAGATGACTATGGAAGTGATGCTTATATACCCATAGAATTGAATATAAAACAACATGAGTGATTTTACAATCCCAATTCCTTAACCGAATTAGTTTACAATGGGTCGCAAAACCATAGTTGAAAATAGCTCAAAACAAACCAAACATGGATCCAAAAAATTTCTTTCAAGGGTGTTGGCTCCCCACGCTCCCCAGAACCCCCCTTTCTCTGCAAAGCTAGAAAGAGTACAACACATGTCCAACATTCTCCCACTTGTTGTATTCTTTGAAATAGGGGGTTAAAGGGGAATCCTTCATGAAATCAGTTGCTAAGGGAAACAATGCTCATTGATTCTCTACACCAAGAGAAAATTTTCAGTACTAACAAACTTTGTCAATGAATCTACAACATTATTCAAGGTATCAACCTTCTCCAACGGTACTTTGTTCTGCTCAACTATGTCTCTTGGTACTAAACATCAATATTCTTTGTCTTGGAATGATAAACATGGTTCTTTGCCAAAAAAATTGCACTTGAACTGTCAAAACCTATTCTCACTACTTAATGAACAAAACCAACTCCTGAACACAATTTTTGCAACGATATGGATTCCTTAGTTCTATGATTGGATACCATGTATTCTACTTTTGTAGTTGACAATGTAACTACATCCCACCTCTTACTCATCCAACTAATTGCTCAACCAAATAAGTTAAGAACATAACCATTTGTAGATCTTCTATGGTCAAGATCTCCATCCCAGTCTACATCAACAAAACCTTGTATATATATTGTCTTGTGAGGTATGAGCCTTTATTGGTATCATATTGCATAATCTGAAGTGCCACAAAAATATCTAAAGACCATATTTACTTATGTCTAATGTTCCTTCCTTGGTTTTGACATATACCTATTCAAAACAACCACCACGTGGACAATGTTTGATCTAGTACAAACCATAACATACATTAGACTTCCAACAGCACTAGCATAAGGAACATGTGGCATGTATTCTACCTCTTCTTGCTACTTGTTCTTGAGTCTTTGGAAATTTATTTGCAGATAACTTTGCACCTACATGAATAGAGACCTTTATCAGTTTACATTCCTGCATATTTATATCTACAATATCGTCTTAACGTATTTTCTCTAACTCAACCATAGCCATCTATTAGCTTAATCCATTTTAATTTCCAAGCCCAAAATAAAATTTGCAGCACCAAGATATTTCATATCAAACTTAGAAGACAACTGGGATTTGACATCCTTGATAATTTCCTTATTGTTTCCAATTGGAAACATATCATCAACATACAAAATCACACAAATAAAATGATCACCAACTTGCTTGGAATACACATATAAACTGTTATGCAACAAATTTCCAAAAAGAGTATGAAAATAGCAGAAATAGATCAAAAAGAGTACTCCACAACTTGATTGAAGAAAATAGCTGAATTAAAAGCCTCTTCGAGGGGGAAACCTCCTTATACAATATACTATGTACAAAAGACAAGATACTTCCACGACTTGATTGAAGAAAATAGCTGAATTAAAAGCCTCTTCGAGGGGGAAACCTCCTTATACAATATACTATGTACACAAGACAAGACAAGACAAGATACTTCCAATGAAAATGTATCCTTCCTATATATAGGAGACTACGGAGTACAATCCCAACTAATTGACCCAAGCCTACGAACAAGTGTTTGGAAGGATATCTTCGTTGCTTTGCATCTGATAAACAAACACAGTGGGTGAAATTGTTGTCTTTGGCAGAATTGGTACAATACTTGCTTCCATACATCATCAAAAATGTCTCCATTTATGTCACTTTATGGGTACCAGCCTCCATCTATCACATATCCCTTAAGAGGAAAATCTAAAGTTCAAGTTGTGGAAGATCACATAGAGCACCTGCAAGAAATTCTCCAGATACTTAAGGACAACCTGACCATGTCAAAAAACAGGATGAAACAACAAGTTGATCAACATCGCGGTGAAAGGAGTTTTGAAGAAGTGGATTGGGTATTTTTGAGGCTACAACCTTATAAGCAGATGTATCTCAAGCAACTAAATAAGGACAGTAAATTAGCACCCAAGTATTATGGTCCTTATAAAGTGTTGCAGAAGATTGGTAGTGTGGCTTACAAATTGGAGCTCCCTTCATCTTCAAGAGTACATCCAGTTTTCCACGTTTCTTGCTTAAAGAAGGTAATAAGAGACAAGATCCTCATTCAAACAGTCTTGCCGGAGCTTGATGAAGAATAAAAATTTATATTGGAACCTGAACAAATCATTGAAACAAGGACCAAATAGCTACGAAATCAGGCTACTACTGAGTGCCTCATAAAGTGGAAGAATTTACCAGTTGAAGATTTGACATGGGAAGATGAGTCCCTCATACAGAGGCATCCGCAACTAATCAAGCATTGAGGACAACACTTATTTGAAGGGGAGGGGCATGTTAATCCCTCAATAGGGGCACATTCCCCCCTATATTGTGGTTCATTACATTAGTTTTGATGTCGTCTTTGGTCCATTAGTGGTAATTGTCATTAGTATGGTTCGATTAGTTACGTCAGTTTTCCCATCATATTGAGGGTGGTAAGATGAACTGTGAGCCAATTGAGTACCCAAACAAGAAATTAATTCAGTCCAAAATTTTCAAGTGAAAATTGTATCTCTATCACTTACAATAATCTTCAGATTTCCATGTAAATTCTGAACAGTTTCCATAAAGGCTGCAACTATTGTACTTGCATTAAAAGGGTGAGAGAGTGCATAAAAGTGTGCATGCTTTATGAGTATATAAACAACCACCATAATAACATTCTTTCCTTTAGACTTGGGTAAACCTGTGATAAAATCCATGGAGTCTTCCTCCCAGCACTGGAAAGGTATGTCTAATGGTTGTAAAAGTCCTGGGGTCTTAACTGTTTCACCCTTATTTTGTTGGAAAACCAAGCACTCAACCACAAATATTTGAACATTATATTTAAGACCTTCCCAAAAAAATTCCTTCTTGATCTTGCAGTAAGTTTTCAAGAATCCGGAATGCCCACCTATAGGAGAGCCGTGTAATGCTGAAAGAACCTTTTGCTTGAGTTGGGATATTTTGCATAAATATAACTGCTCCTTATACCATAGTGAATCATTTTTCCACACAAAAGTATCTTATACCTTGGGATCATTCTGTAGCTTTTGAATGAGCGTCCACACTGATAGGTCATTTTTTCACTCTTCCCTTGCTGCTACTACCCAATCTGGCTGTAGAATGGAAATGGAACAAAGTAATGCCCCAACATATTCATCTTTTTTGGAGAGTGCATATGCCACCACATTATGTTTCCCCTTTATATAGATGATTTCAAAGTCATATCCCAACATCTTGGTTACCCACTTTTGTTTTTCTTCCGAAGATAGTCTTTGTTCCAAGAAGTATTTAAGACTATCATGATTTGTTTTGACCTTGAAGTGCCTACTTATTAGGTAAGTATGTCATTTCTTAAGAGCATGTAGTATTACCAACATTTCCTTCTCATAAATGGGATTTTGTAAGTTCTTTCCCTTGATTGGATGACTTGTGAAAGCAAGTGGGTGTCCTTCTTGCATTAGAACAACACCAATGCCAGTTCTTGAAGCATCACATTCCACAATATAGGTTTTTTTGAAGTATGGTGTGGCCAAAATAGGAGCTGTGCACATAGCTTATTTAAGTTGTTCAAAAGCTTGAGTTGCCTTTGGAGTCCAAGAAAATACATCTTTCTTCAATAATGTTGTTAGACGCGCTGCTATTATTCCATAATTCTGAACAAACTTGAGGTAGTACCCTATCAGACCTAAGAGCCCTCGAATATTTTTCAGGGTTTTGGGAATCAACCAGTCTATCATGGCTTTAATTTTGTTAGGGTATAACTTGACACCTTCATGAGATACAATATGACCCAAATACTCTACCTCCTTCACCCCAAAGAAACATTTGGAAGGTTTTGCATATAGTTGTTTCCCATGTAGTAGTTGTAGTACCCTGTCAACATGTTGAACATGTTCTTCCCAAGACTTGCTATAGATTAGTATATCGTCAAAGAATACTAGAACAAATTTTCTAAGAAAAGGATTGAAAATGGAATTCATCAAACCTTGAAATGTGTAAGGCACTTTCGTGAGATCAAGTGGCATGACTAGAAATTCATAATGTCCTTCATGAGTTATGAATGTTGTTTTTGGGATGTCTTCATCCTTCATTCTAATTTGATGATACCCTGAACGAAGATCCAACTTTGTGAAGAAAATTGCACCATATAATTCATCTAACAATTCATCAATGACATGAACGGGAAACTTATCTTTAATGGTGATCTTGTTGAGCTCTCTATAATATGGAAACATTCTCCATGATCCATCCGGCTTGTGTACCATTACCACTGGTGCAGAGTAAGAACTTTAGCTAGGACTAATTATGCCAGCGTCTAACATTTCTTCAACCATACGCTCAATTTCACTCTTTTCTCCATAGGGGTATATGTACGGTTTGATGTTAGGAGGAACACTTCCTGGAATTAAGTGAATAGCAAGATCAAAATCTTGGACAGGTGGAAGACCTTTCAGAATAGTTTCAAATACCTTGGAATGCTAATTGATGACCCTTTGGAGATCTGCGGAAATAGGAGGCTTAGATGTTTGAACATCTAATGAGCATAATTGTGCAATTACACCTTGATGTCCATTTTTCATCAATTTTGTCATACCATTATATCTTATCACCTTGCTTGGTTTCCATGTGATACCTTGTAATTCATATTCCTTTCCTTCCCATAAAAAAATCATGAAAATATTTTGAAAATTAAAAGCCACAATTCCCAAGGATTGTAACCATTGAACTCCTAAGACAACATCAACACCACCCATTGGAATATCAATCATTGAACTATTCAATACATATTCCCCCATAGAAGTATTTATATTATGGCATTTTTGTGAGTACTTGATAGTTCCTCCATCTACAATTATTACTTGAAACTTTGGTGCTAGATATACAAAGCAATTGAGAGCTTTTTCTAATTTATAGTGAATGAAATTATGAGTACTACTAGAATCAATCAACATTGTTACCTTTTTCTTTTTGATATACTCTTCGATCTTGAGAGTTTGAGGAGTGCTAATTCCATCCAATGCATGACAAGATATGGTGGGAGTAATATCTTCTGAAGTAGTATCCTCTATTTATTCATCTGGATATGGCTCTTGTTCTTTTGGTTCTTCCTCTTCACAATCTAAGTAAAATAATTTCTTCTCACTGCACTTATGTCCCTTACGATACTTGTTGTCACAATTAAACCATAGACCTTTTGCTCTTTTTTCCTCTATTTGTTGAGGTGTCATCCTTTGAGGTGGGTTAGAAGAAGTAACAGTATTCTCTCATAATGTGTTGGAGGTGGTCTTTCTAGTAGCCATCGTCATATTTTTACTTTCAACCTTCCTTGCCATCATGAAGGCCTTCTCCAAGGATGGTGGTTCAAAGAGACGCACCTCATGTTGAATATTATCCTTCAAGGTGCCAATAAAATGATCCAACAGATTATCTTTTGAAATTTTCTTCACTCTAAGACTTAGCTTCTGAAACTGTTTGATGTGCTCTGTACCTGGACCTTTTTGCTTGATATTTATTAATTGGATGAAGAAGGTATTGCTATTAATATCCCCATAATGTGCAATCAATTCTTCGGTGAATATAGAACAAGATATAATAGAGTCTCTTTTACGCTCACAAATCCATTGGTACTATACAAATTGATCAGGATCTAAATATAATGATGCAATAGTTACCTTTTTCAAAGTTGGAACCTGGTGTAGATCAAAGAATTGCTCCATTTGGAATATCCATGTGATTGGATCATTGCTATCACACTTTCTCATGTCAATCTTGGGAAGTTGGGTACCCCTTGGTGACCATCCCTGATGACTTCCATTACTAGAATAATTTCCTCTTGGAATATTCTTATTCATGGCAGGTTTCTCAACATGATAATTATCTTTATCCTCCTGAGTATTCTGGAACACATCATCACTTGTAGGAAGAGTATCCCTTGAATTTTGTTTGAGATTAGCAATATTTTTCATATTTCCCATCAACTTCTCCTCTAATTGGAGTAAATAAACTATTGTGACTGAACCTTTCATATTTTTCTCTATTTTATTCAACTTCTCCTCTAAATTATCCAAATATTTTTTCATGGACCCTTTAATCATATCTTCCAACTGAGACACTCGAAAAGAGAGGTCTTCCATACGTCGAGGATGAATCCTATGGTGGTTTGGATGGAGTGTGATTCTTTAAGCTTCCCTTTGGTGACATTTTGAACAATATAAATAGATGTCACACCCTAGGTTTCACCACAATTTGATCCTTCTACTCAAAGTTATTCAAAATTAAAAGTGGTGTACCTTTTCAAACCCTGATTGGAAGACTGTTTTATGGCTGACTTGAAACTGATGTGAATTTGAATTTATGTTCCTTTAGGTCTGAAAATTCATACTATTGTAGCTTGATGTGTCCTCTTTCCAATTCCATAGATCTGACCTAATTTAGATGTGCCAATAAGAAGTTATTGTGAATCTCCCAACACTTCTTATTTTGGGTCTTCTCAGAGTAGAGAACTTGTACGGTATTCCACGTGTCCAATATTTCATATCTAAAGTTGAAAACCCTACCACAGATACTGTGGTCTGTCTTCGTTCATAGGCAGTAGGTATCACTCAATTTGGATCTTGCATGCCCCATATATGACATTTTTTCCTGGAACACCTATTTTAGACTAGTTTTTGGACTAGTCAGAAACCCTAGATTTTGACTATGAAAAGAGTATGAAAAGATTAGAAATATATCAGAAAGAGTACTCCACGACTTGATTGAAGAAAATAGTTGAATAACAAGCCTCTTCGAGGGCGAAACCTCCTTATACAATATACTATGTACACAAGACAAGACAAGACAAGACACTCCAAATGAAAAGGTCTCATTCCTATATATAGGAGACTAAGGGGTACAATCTCAACTAACTGACCCAAGCCGACGTAACTAATATAACCATACTAATGAAAATTACCACTAATGGACCAAATACGACATCAAAACTAATGTAATGAACCACGATATAGGGGGAAATGTGCCCCTATTGAGGGCTTAACAGAAACCAAGTTCCAATATATAAGTATCAAAATTTTGATACCACACTCTTGGTTATTGTTTTAATCCATCTAGAGACTTATTTAGCTTGCAAACCAATTCCTTCCCTTCATTTCAAAACCCTCAATTTGTTTCATGTAGGTTTATTCTTCCAAATCACAATGTATAAATGTTGTCTTCAAATCCATCTTCTCTACTTCAAGATCAAAATCAATAGTAATATAAAAAATAAATATAATAGAAGTTAATTTAGCAACTTGAGAAAAATTCTCACCAAAATCAATTCCCTCCACCTGGGAACATCCCTTATCTACTAAGCAATTTTTGTACTTATCTACCTTACCTTCTGCATTCAACTTCTTCTTAAACACCAATTTTCTACCAATAGGTTTTCTTCCAGCGAGAAGCTCAACTAGACCCCAAGTCTTATTTTTATCCAAGTTATCCATTTATTCAACCATTTCCTTCTTCCAAATTTTACTATCCTCTAAATTCACTGCCTCCCTGACAGATCTAGAATCATCATCAATAGTAGATAGAGAAAATTAGAGCATATATCAAGTGGGATATACCTTTCTAGTTTCCTTCTTTCACAAATTGATATCCTCAAGATTGGAACTTGATCTTCTTCCTCTTCTTGTTCATCTTGTTCTATTGAGTTGGATTTTTCACCCTCCAACTCAAACTCTATTGTCTTTGGTTCTTCTTCCTTTGGTTAGACTTCCTGTTTTGTAGAAACTTTAACCTCTCTAAATACAACATCTCAATTATAAACAATCTTTTTAGTTACTAGGTTCCAAATTTTATAACCTTTTATACCATCTTTATAACTAATAAAGATACATGTTGTCTACTTTATTATCCATCTTATACATATTTTCCATTAGAAAATGCACATAAGCATCACAATAAAAAAAATTGAGATGTTTAAGAGAGGGTCTTTTACGATGCCATGCCTCATGTAGATTTTTGTCAACCAATGTTGATGTAGATGATCTATTTACCAAGTAACATGCATTATCGACTGCTTCTACCCATAATTCCTATGATAACCTTGCACCAATGAGTATAGTTCTTTCCTTCTCCATCAATGTCATGTTCATCCTTTCTACAACTCCATTTTGTTGATATGTTTATGGAGTAGTCTTTTTCCTTAATATTCCACAACTTCTTACAGAATTCTTCGAATTCATTTCTGCAGAACTCTCCACCATTATATGTCCTAAACACCTTTATTTTTTTCTCTTCCTAGTTTTTAATAAGAGCTTTAAACTCTTTAAATTTTTTGAAAAATTGATATTTCTTATTGAGGAAATAGACCCATGTGATCCTCGAGAAATAATCTATGAATGAAACATAATACACAGATTTACCTAGTGTCATTGTGTATTAATTCCATGATTCCTTTCTCCCTTGTAGCACTAGATGCGATTCTCAGTCGATTTTGTTTACCATATATGCAATGTTCAAAGAAAATGAAATCTAATGTGCAATAAAACATACATTTACCATGTGACTCTCAAAGTCCCCTCTCTCCAATATGTCCCAGTCTTTGATGCCATAGCATTGTCTTGTTTACAAGGACAATAGGGGTTCTGCCTTCTTGATTTATATCCTCAAGAGCAACGAAACTGTTACACCCATAATTAAAAATTATTCCCAATAGCTTGTATAGAGTTCCAATCTGAACTCTCCACATCAACACCATTGCTCCTTGAACCATGTTGCATGTGTCCTTTTCAAATAAACTATGCACATCTACATCACCCATCTTACTAATAGGTATCATGTTTCTACCTAGATCTGGAATGCACAAAACCCCTGGATTAGTTTTAATATTTCCATCTTTGAGTAGCAACTTCACCTTTCCATGTCCTATAATTTTGATTATCGAGTCATCTCCTAGGAAAAATTCACCTCCATTGAAATCTTCATATTAAAAAAACCACTCCTTGTGAGGAGTCATATGAAATGAAGTGTCTGAGTCGATCGATCATACATCATGATCTGCATGTGTACCTATAGATTCCAAGTAAACATCACCTCCTTCTTCTACAAAGGGTTTTGTTTCTGTATAAGGGGCATCATCATATACCTTACCTTTATCAACACTCTTAGATATGCTTTTTTTCTTATAATGCCCAACTTTACCACATTTCCAACATTTCTTTAAAATTTTCTTGGAGATTTGGATATACCTCTAGACTTATGGATTTGCTCCTAGAAGACATATTTTCCTCTCTTGGGAACAACCTCTCACATATAAAGCATCCTTGTTCACACCCTCCATGGATTTTCTCCTCATTTCCACTTACAACAAGGACGAAACTATATCCTCAAATTTTAACGTTGATTGAGTGGCACTACAAATTTCTACAACCGAATTATCCCAAGAGTCTAGAAAAGAACATAGCAATATAATGAACTTATCTTCTTCCACCATCTTATTATCAACAAAAACTAGTTGAATTACCAAAGTATTAAATGCATTTAGATGATATACAACAATATCACTATCCTCCATCCTAATATGATACAACTTCTTTCGAAGAAATAACCCATTTACCAGGGACTTTAGCTGACACAATTCCCCTACTATCCCACTACTTATTTTCACTTTCTTCCCTATAGACATTCAACATCACTAAACCTAAGAGGTAGAGTCGAACCATGCTTCTCACTTTTCTCTCCAATATTTCTTAATCTTATTTTGACATATTAATGGGATTTGTACCTAGATCCACAACAATCCAATAATCTATATCTACATGAAGATGTTCAATCTTTTGCTTCCATAACTTGAAGCTCTGACTATTAACATTCTTGATTTCTAATCTTGGACTGCTCACCATTTTCACTACAAGGGAAACACCTCTTAGTGGAAGTTGTAGCGGAGGTTTTTAGTGTTACAAGATCGACAAAAATTTTCAAATAAAACTCCACTACAACATTTGTTATTAGTACCATAGGTTCTATGAAGGCTATAATGGATATTTATTAGAACTAAAAAATTATGTACAGTTAGAGGTTATAGCAAAGGTTTTATTTTTCGGTGCTCTACAATATATAATGTACACCAATGTGTGTGTTTAATCATAGAATCATTGGTGCTTTAAAATCATTTTGAGCACCGATGCACTAATTTCTAAAATATAAGCATTGGTGCATCTATTTCTAAAATATAAGCATCAATGCTCATATTTCTAAAGAGAAGAACCAATGTGCCAATTTATAAAGAGAAGCATCGGTGTGTCTATTTCTAAAGAGAAGCACCAATGCGCCTATTCCTTAAAAAGGCATCAATGCAACCGTACCTAAAAGATGAACATTAGTGCACCCACAACAATGTGAAACACCTATGTCAGTGCTCTAGGATCAAAGAGGAGAACTAGTGAGCACAAATCAAAGTGAAGCATTAATGTCAGTGCTCCATGATTAAAAGGAGCATTGTTTCTACAATGATTAAATATAGTAATGGTTATATCAAATAAAAAATCAATTATTTTGTTGGGAATGTTATATTCTTTTCATGTAAATCGACTAACAAATTCGATAATCGACTGGTATATGTCAAATAGAGTTGGAGGTGACAACCGGTGGATTTCTGGTCGATTGACCAATCGAAATAGTTTTTTGGTCAAAGGAAAACAACTGGTCAATGGGAAGTCGATGAAACAACCAAACAATCAACAGGAAATTGACCAAAGTTGACCCAGTGAAGTTGGCTATAACATAATAATTGAAAGTGGTTAGGAAGTTATAGATTGGAATTAATGAGCAGTTGGTTGTATTGCATCTATAAATAAGATGTAATAGCTATGCAAGGTGTGTATCAAGTATGATGATCATGTAATGAAGTGTGATTTTTGGTCTAGAAAATAGCAATTTTAAATACATGTTATGAGTATATGATTAATAAATGACTGGAAATCTCATTGGTTTGTTAGTTTTTCCCTAGGAGAGGGGTTTCCAGGGTAATTTCTATGTAATGTGTTGATGTGTTGTGTGCCATTGGTTTATATCTAATTGTGTTTAACTATATGTCAGTTTGAAAACCTATTGTAATCAGTATTAAGAACCAATAGTTGGTATCAAAATTGTATTTGGCTGAAGGGGGACGCCTTTATTGATGAGGGTTTGGCTTGGTCTTGGATTTGGTAATTGTTGCAGTGGGAGTTTCCATAAACATTGATTTATAGTTAGAATGGCTAACACATCGAGGATCGAAATTGAACATTTTAATGGGAAACATTTCTCGCTTTGGAAGCTTAAAATGGAGGATCTCCATGTGGATCGAGAACAATGGGTTGTAGTCGACCTAGAAATGACTATGGCTGGTGTGTGGAAGGGATATTGGGAAAATATTGATAGGAAGGCAAGGAGTACAATCCGACTTTGTTTATCATATTTTATATTGTTGAATATCTCAGAAGAAGACACTACAAAGAAGCGATGGGAAAAGTTGGGGAACTTGTACTAGTCAAAATATCTGATTAACAAGTTGTTTCTTTGAAATAAGTTATATGTTCTGAGGATGGGTGAAGGTGACTTGGTTATAGAGCACCTGGATGTGTACAATACTATGATCAGTCAGTTTTTGTCCATTGATATTAAAATCACCAAGGAGAAAAAATGCATTAGTATGTTGTTTTTTTTCCCAGATTTCTGGGATAGCTTGGTCATGGCTATTATAAGCAATAATACCACATTGAAGATCAACAATGTGGTCACTTATATGTTGTAAGAAGAGATGAAAGAAAATAAAATGGAAGGTTTCACCCATGATGCCTCGACGGTAAGAGGTCGATTGGTAGAGAGAGGAAAAGGAAAAACCTCTAGTAGAAAGTTGAAGTCAGGGGTATATTTAAGACCATATCCCCTAGTCCAACAACGAAAACATGCTACCGATGCGGTAAAGTTGAGAATTATAGATGGAACTGTAAGTCAACAAAAGTCGAGAAAGGAAAAGGGTCTGATGAAGGCCAATTGACTGATGGTAATTCTTCATAAAAAGAGAAAGGAAACGTGCAAGTTTGGCCTCCACAAGTACACAGTTGGAGCATGACTCTTGGTTGATCAACTCTGGTGCATCATATCATATGACACCTCATAGAGAACGGTTATGTGAGTATGAGAAGTTCGATGGTGGTGATGTACTACTGGTAGATTATTCGACCAGGATGATTAGACGAGGTGAAGTTCAATTGAAACTAAAAGATGGACGAATAGGAACACTTCCAGGAGTGTTGCATATCCCAGGTTTGGCTCAAAAACTTATCTCAGTTGGTAAGATGGGGAATGTAGGTGTGAAGTCTATATTTGAGAAATATATGTGTACAATATGATGCGAGGAGCAATGGTATTGATGAGAGGAGTTCAAACTGGAACCTTGTACAAGCTATTGGGAAGAATAGACACCGATGGATGTGCTAATGAGATATGTCCTAAGTCTGACTTCATATATTCTTGTCTAGTGGAATCAACCATGTGTTGGCATTAGAAGATGGGACATATAGGTGAGAATGGTCTTTGTGCTATGTATAATAAAGGTATGGTCGAATTTCTCCCCGATTGTCCAAAAGAAGTTGAATTCAGTGAACATTGTATTTATGGTAAACATAATTGTGTAAGGTTCTCATCTGGTGTTACTAGGGCTGAGGAAATACTGAAGTTAATACATAGTGATGTGTTTGGACTTGTGATGATCCCTTCACTAGGAGGATATCGGTAACATTTATTTCATAAATGATTTATCAAAAATTGCATGGTTGTATTTTCTGAGGAAGAAATGAGGTTTTTGAAAAGTTTTAAGAGTTCAAATCTCTCGTGGAGAATTAGAATGCTAAAAATATCAAGGTGTTGAGAATTGATAATGGAGGAGAGTTATGTGGAAAGGTGTTCACCAAGTTCTTTAGACAACACGGTATAGCTCAACAAAAGGAAACTCCATACACACTTCAATATATTGGAGTTGCTAAAAGAATGAATAGAACGTTGAGGGATAAAGCAGGGAGCATGCTTAGTGGTGCAGGAGTCGCATAGAAAATATGGGCAGAGGTAGTTGACACGGCATGTTACTTGGTGAATAGGTCATCATTGATGGATCTAGTTGACAAGACTCCATATGAGGCATGGGTTGGTAAAAATATCTCTCTTACACATCTCATAGTTTTTGGGTGTGATTCCTTTGTGCATATCCCAAAGGAAAAAATAAACAAATTCCATTGTAAGTCAGATAAATGCATCTTCAATGGGTACAAGGATGGAGTGAAAGGATATAAGTTGTGGAATGTAGTCGTGATGAAGGCGGTTCATATTAGAGATGTGATCTTTAGAGAAGTTAGAGGAATTTCCAAGGATGAAGAGGTTAAAAGAGAAAAAACAAAAAATCAAGAGTTTGAAATGAATGATGAAAGTCTTGATTTAGATTATTCAACTGGATCCGAAGAAGAGGTGGGAAGAGGTGGAACAACATACTTCAGATGTCAAGAGGCATGGTCAAGCAAGGAAATCACTAGTGAGGTATATTCCACCTAACTTTTACTTTTTTGGTGTGTTATCTGCCATAGAAGATGATCCCAATTTATTAAAGTAAGCGATTGACTTGATAGAGGGTAAACATTGGAAAAGGGGCATGGAAGAAGAAATGGAGTCCTTAAAGAAGAATGAAATATGGTATCTAGTCACATTATCAAATGGAAGGAAATTTGTTGGTAGTAAGTGGGTATATTAGAAGAAATTGAATGGAGTGGGTCAATTCAAGAAGTACAAGGCTCAAATAGTAGGGAAAGGCTATTCCCAAGTCAAGGGAGTTGACTTTGGTGGGATGTTCTCTCCTATTGCTAAGCTAAATTCCATAAGGGTACTAATGTATTTAACTGCATCATTTTATCTTGAGATAGAACATATCGATGTAAATCCAACATTTCTTCATGGTGATCTTGACGAAGAAATCTATATGAATCATCCTGAAGATTTTATAGTGGAAGGAGAAAAGGAGTTCATCTACAAGCTCAAGAAGTCTCTCTACAGTTTAAAATAATCACCTAGGATGTGGTATCAGAAGTTTTATATATTTATCCAGCAACTGGGATTTGTAAGAAATCAGGTTGACCACTGTGTGTATGGGAAGAAAGTCGATGGTCATTTCATATATGTAGTTTTGTATGTCGATGACATGTTGTTGCTAAGAAATAACATGGATTTGATAAAGGAGGTAAAACTGTAGATTTAATCCAAGTTCGACATGAAGGATCTCTTAGCAACAAATCTCATTCTTGGAATGAAAATATAGAGAGATGGTGCAGGTAGAAGGCTCTAGTTAAGTCAGAGAAAATATGTTGAGACAATTATGAAATGTTTCAACATGCAGGAGAGTAGAACTATCACGGTTCCTATTCCTATGGGTGTCAAACTATTTTCTAAACAATGTCCAAAGACACAAGAAGAAATTGAGTACATCTTACATGTGCCCTAGGCTAGTGTTGTAGGTAGTCTAATGTATTATATGGTCTGCACTCGACCTAATATTTCCCATGGAATGGGGGTATTGTGAAGGTACATGTCGGCACCTCGAAAAGAGAACTAGACCATAGTCAAGAGAGTATTCAAGTATTTGTGTAGCATGACGGATTATGAAATCTATTATAGAGGAGAACCCGAGGAAAAAAAGGGAAATCAATGTCCAAGGATTTTTCGATTCCCATTGGGATAGAGATATCAACCGTAGATGATCGACCAACAAATATGTTTTCAAGTTATCATGCGGAGCAGCCAGTTGGATGAGTAAAAGACATTCGGTCGTTGCACTGTCGACTAAGGCTGAATACATGGAAGCTACTCATGCATGTAAGGAGGATGTTTGGTTGCAGAGATTATGTTCAGATGTTGGGTTTGGTCAACATGTTGTTAGGTTGGATTGTGATAGTCATAATGCAATCATCTTGGAAAAGAACCCAACATATCATTCAAAGACAAAGCACATTGATGTACAATACCATTTTGTGAGAGAGATGGTGGAGAATCAGAAGGTGTTACTAGAAAAGGTAGACACAGTGAATAATGTTGTAGACTCATTAAAAAAGTCGACGGACACATAGAAGTTTTCTTTGTTTAGGGAAACAATGAGCTTGTTAGCCCTACTAAAATAAACTAAAGTTATGAATCTCTTCTTTATGCAAAGAATAAAACAAGTGGGAGAATGTTGGGACTGTTATATTCTTTGCACATAAATTGACTGGAAAAGTTGATAGTTGACTGGTATAAGTTGACTAAAGTTGGAGGCGATAAGCGGTGAAATTCTGGTTGACTAACCAACCAGAATAGTTGTTTGGTCAAAGGAAAATCATTTCTTAAAGAGAAGTCAACTGAACGACCAAACACTCACTAATCAATCGACCAAAGTTGATCCAGTTAAGTCGACTGCAACAAAATAACTGAAAGTGGTTATGAAGTTATGGATTTCCATTAATGAGCAGTTGGTTGTATTGCATCTATAAATAAGATGTAATGGCTATGCAAGGTGTGTAGAAAGTATGATGATCATGTAATGAAGTGTGATTTGTGGTCTAGCAAATCATGGTTGTAAACACCTGCTATGAGTGTTTGATTAATAGATGAGTGGAAAGTTCACTAGTTTGTTGGTTTTTCTCTAGGAAAAGGGTTTCCAAGGTAATTTCTATGTAATGTGTTGATATGTTGTGTGCCATTGGTTTATGTCTAATTGTGTTTAACTATATAATCAATTTACAAACCTACTGTAATCGGTATTAAGAACCACCATATTTATTTAAAAAATATTTGCAATGAATCATTTAGTAATATATTTAGTAATATTTATTATTAATTTGTTTTGTATATAATAATTTTCATGTTTGCTTAATATTTATCAATTGAATTTAATTAGTAAATACATTATTATTAAAATGTAGTGATAGCATAACTTTTATTTTAAATATTTCAAGTATTAATTCTTATCCTTTTTTATTGATGAATCTCTAATTTACATTTTAATAAATGAAAATACTTGCAAATTTTTATTATTTCAAATAAAAAATTATAGTTGGAATCATATGAAATAAGACATTAGAAATAAACATAAGAACACACTTATGAAAATGTACAATAACTAATATTGAAATGTTAAGCATTACTATATATTAATGATAGTGAAACCACCCATACAAAACCATAGTGACTGTCAAACCACTCAAGCCACTAATCAAGCCACTTAATTAGTGGATCTATTGTAATTACAAAGCCACTCAATTGTTACATGGAAAATGTTTGATGAAAACTCTCCAAAACAACTCATCCACTAGAAATGTTATGCCCAAAGTGGATAATTGATGCTCTCAGACAAAGGAAGACCACTTGTAGCTTTGGTGTTCTGACACAAAAATGGAGCATTGGTGCTCTTAGAAAAAAGGGTAGCACCATTGCTCCAATAACACCAAGAATAACACCATGTAGGTAGAAGAAACTAATGAACTTCCACATAAAGGGAGATGAAAACTCTTTTGGACATGTAACCATGTTGTAAGAAGGTGTGCCCATTTTCTGGTCAAGCTTGCCCCTCATTTTATATTTAAATTCCTTGAAGTAAAACCTTAAAAAAATCCACATTTCACCTGCAAATAAAAGTAAAACCCTCAAATGAATTTAAAAAGAAAAGAAAAAGAAAAAATAAAAACAACCAATAAATAAAGAACAATATTGAGAAATCGAAAATAACATGAAGAAAATCACTAATGGGGATATGCAACGATGCTTCACAAAAATATACCCATTTCTTGGTTGAACTTGCCCCTCATTTTCTAGTCATTTATGTTGATGTAAAACCTTAAAAGAAATACACCATTAACCTAGAAATAGAGACAGAACCTTCAAACTTGCAAATATATATGTATATATATATATATATATATATATAGAGAGAGAGAGAGAGAGAGAGAGAGAGAGAGAGAGAGAGAGAGAGAGAACAATAACAATAAAGAAAAGAAATAAAATAACGAAAAAAGGGAAAAATGGTTACTTGGATGCAATACTCTTTTATCTTTCCTTGCATTCATTGTTGTTTGTGTTGCATTTTCATGTAGAAACACTTCCTAATCCTCTTCTCTCAGAAGAAAGAAACAAACCTTCAACTTTTACTCTTTTTAAGAGCCATCTTTATGTTTTTCCCACTTATTTTAATAATTTAAAAAAAAGGTGAGTTATTATTCATTGCTTTGATATATTATTAGCATAAGTGCTCCAAAACCTCAAAAAGGAGCACCGATGCACATATATCTAAAACATGACCATAGGTGCACATATATCTCGAAAAAGAGCACCAATGTGCCCATACCAAAAGATGAGCACCGATGCTCCCATACCAAAAGATGAGCATTGGTGCAATATTATCAAATAGGAGCACTGATGTTTTTTGGGATATTGGCCCTTTGGTCTGCATTGGTATCGAAGCATTGATGCACCTAGACCAATGTGAAGCACTGGTGCATCTTGGCCAAAGTGGATCACGGACATATTTTAGACATGTTTCTCCAGTGCACTTGTAGACATGGAGCACCAGTGCATTTGATACTAAAACGCATTGGTGTGCCATAGTGGTTTAGTTACACTGTCGAAAAAAATCCCTCTAAAACCTCCATTCGCTCACCTCTGCTATAAACATAGAAGGGATAATTTTTTGGAGAGGCTCCGCAAAAACCTCTGCTAGAAGGAGTTTTCCTTGTAGTGTTTCCTTGCACAAGATTCATTGCACAAAGCTCCCACTCCAACACAAATTTATTGCAAACCCAAGATACCCTTGCTCTTCACAAGATGAACTAAGTCCTAGCAACAAAGGTGTCCCCCTGAAGTCAATAACCTCACTCTGATACTAGATGAAGAGTTTTGATAAACCCGTGTAAGAAAACAATACCAAACATAATCTAAAATACAATAATTAAGAATGACTCACACAAACACCACAAAGATTTACCCTAGAAACCAAAAACCAGGAAAATCAACATTCTTGAGAGTTTCTCCACTCCCTTTATCTCATTGTATTATATTTTATGTTTACAATATATTCTAACATCCAAAATCCTAATCCATTAACCAGGATTAGATTATAACCCCAATTCCTTAACCAAAATTAGTTTACTGGTCACAAAACCATGAGCCGAAAACAACTCAAAATGGACAAAAAACATGCACACAAATTTCTTTATGGGGCATTGCCCCCCATAGCCCTAGTCAGAGGGGGGGCAGTGCGCTAATAAACCCCCCCCAGATCCCCCTTGCTATAAGAACCTACAAAGAGTACAACACAAGTCCAACATTTATCACCCCAAACTTTCAGCTATTGTGCATGCCAATTAATCAAACTCAATTACATGCCTTTTTGCGTAACCTAATCTTGGGGTATAATTTCATCTTATTATATGTGGACGCTAATTTACCTTTTCAAAATCCCAAAATCTAATCAATGATTTTAAACGAAATATGACAAAGACCATGTGATCACATCATGTTTTATCATTCTTAATGTGCTCATATTTGTTATGTTGTGTAATATACTAGTTATGATCCTTTGAAATGGTTTCAATTTAATCATGTATGTTTAAATATTTTGCATAGATGTTTTTTATTACAATGTTTTATTCACGTAATGAGGTAAACATGTCATGATGATTTTGAATACTTGTTAATATTACCATTTCAAGAATCAACACCTAAAAAGGCTATGAAACGACCAGAAAGAAAATGTAGGGGATTTAAGGAAATGCTTATATGCCTATGCCTAATTACCATGTCTCGTATGCTTACTTTTCCTACTCACCTTACCATTACACTAACATTTACTCTATTATAATATTGATGTTGAGCCTAACCTATAATTTAAGTAGAAATACAAAAATTTGACCTAACCATCATTTAAATCTAAGCAACCACCTCCTACATCCATGCATCTTGTCCCTTACCTTTTTGCAACTAGGAAACACTTCTTTTCCCTTCCATTCATTCTTAAAAGGAGGAAACTTGAAAAAGAAGAAAGCCATCGGGGAGAAAAAGAGGGTTTTAAAGGAAAATTCAATTTTTTTTATTTTGTAAAGGAGAGCTATCAAACTTTGATATTGCTTGAAAAAGAGGGTTTTAAAGGAAAATTCAATTTTTTTTTTAATTTTGTAAAGGAAAGCTATCAAACTTTGATATTGCTTGGAGGCCAGTGCCAAGAAAACAACAACTCTCATTTTGGCGTGTCGTCCCTTAACAACTATTAAAAAGTAGATACATATCAATGCCAATGTGGAAATAGTGGAAGAAAGAAACCTTAATGCAAAGAGCAAACGTATCACATACATAAAGAAGTTAAGTATGGTCAATAAAATAAAAATCAAACACCCAATTCTTCAAACATGCAACAAACAATCTGCAAACATGTTGAGAATTATAAGGTAATATTACTTACAAAAGTATAAATCATATATATTAGTGAGAAAAGTAGAAAAAGGTTTATAAGTGGAACTCGCACATGGTTAACTTGCTTATTTGTTTTAAATAAGGGGTTTTGTATTAAAAGAAGCTTTAGACAGAAGAGATATAAAGCAAAAGGAAGCTAATAACCGCGAACATTGTTTTGATATTTTTGTTGATAATCTCAAGAGACAAATCCCAATTGATCTAAGTACATAAGTACATTTCTTCTTGATATTTGATTTTGTTTTAAATGTGTATATCCTCGCAAATTGGAAATATAGCAAAATGCAGAAACAATATATTAATTTTTTTTGGTTGAGATACCGAGGACCCTATCAACAAGGGATTGGATCCAATCTACTTTGATAGCTCAACATGATGTTTTCTTTTGTTTCCTTTTCTTGTCTTTCCTTCTTTGCCTTTCTTGTGAAAGGAGAGGAACGTGATATTTTTGAGCTTCATGGAGAGTGAGTCCTTCTGAGATGAGGAAATTCTTGGTTTTCCTTATCTGTTGAGACTGTGAAGTTCGTAACTAATTCAACCAATCCATCTGGAGCCGAAGCATTTTGTACCCATGCCTCTTTCCTGGAAACTAACGGGGTTGGATTTGGCTCCCCCATTTCTGCCTTTTATGGATATTTGAGATGGGGGTTTATTGGACTCTTAACCCCTGCAAATTCTGGCTCTGGATCTTCCAATTCTCTCAGGGTTTCGAAATTTGTGTTGCTTGTCAGGGGAAGTCCTATAGGAGTTGAGTTTGTAGGGATGGACGTTCTATGTTGAGGAATGGACACTCGAGGTTGGGGATCCTTATGCATTTCAGCGACGATTAGAGAATATGTGGAACTCTATTTCTTGAGTTTCTGGGCCTTTTGTTCATCTTTCATTTTGGGATAGCTCTTGGCAAAATGCCCATGTACATGCCAGGCACATCATTTGAACGGGATCAAATAAAGATGATTTATTTAAAAACATAAGAGGATCTATTTAATATTGCCAATATTGTTGTAATTAAATTTAAAAGATTTACAAAAAAATTATTGCACCGAGAGTAGCAAGGTGCTCTATAACCCAGTATGGGGGAGACGTTGTCACGTAACATGACATTACATTACATTACCAAAAATAAAAAGTAAAATAAAATTAAAACAATTCATGTTGCTCATAAAATAAAATTAAAATAAAACCAAATGAAAAGTAATTAAAAATAATCCATGTTGTTGATAAAATAAAATAAATTAAAACCAACATAGATCCATCTTAGACCCAGATCTATCAAGCACCAAGAGGGAACCAATTTATTGAGGTGTAATTATTTTTAATCTTCAATCGTTTACTTGTCCAAAAAAAAGTACACCTCAAGAAATTGGATCCCTCTTGATACTTGATAGATCCAGGTTTAAAATATATCTATACTAATAATTTTATAAATAAAAACAAGAAATTGCTTGTTTAAAATTTTAAAAAAAAATCTTTATTCCAAAAATCAACAAAACAACATCAATATACTCAATAATTCCACAAGTCAAAATAAAAATATCCAAAAAAAAAAAAATGTAATTTCATTTGAGACAGTATATATATATATATATTAGCTGATGCCTTAAGTCGATTACTGCACAAAGCCAGCTCAGAAGGGGCCATAAAAGGAATCAATATCTCATCCTCTGTTACTTTGACTCACACCCTTTTCGTAGATGATGTTATACTCTTTGGAGAAGGCACTCTGAGCAATTTTAATACCTTTTCAAAAATCTTGGAACTCTATAAAAAGGCCACAGGAATGGTTATCAATACTGAAAAATCCAGGCTGGCTTACAACAATCTTTCAGAGACGGTAAAAATTGCTTTAGCTCAAGTCTCGCCTTTCCCCTTATCACCTCTTTCGGATGGTCTGAAATATCTTGGATTCCTCCTCAAACCCAATGCATATGCCTTCCAGGACTGGCTCTGGCTTTACAAAAAAAATGAAGATAGAATCTCCCTATGGGCAAACCGTTTTCTTTCTAGAGGAGGTAGGTTAATCCTACTAAAATCAGTCCTTCAAAGCATCCCAGTGTACTGGGCCTTGATAGCATATATTCCCAAAGGGATTCTAGTCAAAATAAGGAAGAAATGTTTCTCCTTTCTGTGGACAACTAGCAAACAAAGGGAAGGAATCCCTTTGGTTAATTGGAAAACCATCTCTAAATCTAAGTCCCTTGGTGGCTAGGGGGTCAAAAACCCTGACCTTTTCTGCAAGGCCCTAGCAGCTAAAACTCTTTGGAGATTGGCAGAATCTCCAAATTCACTGTGGGGTAAATCCCTACTCTCCAAATATTGTCATCCTCTCACCATTATTGAATGGTTCAGGAAACCCAACAAAACTTTCAAGAACTGTTCCATAGGTTGGAAGGCACCGGTGCTAGCCTTTCCACTAATTGGAACTTGGGTGGCATGGAAAATAGGAGATGGGAGATGCTTTCGAATTGGAGAGGATCCATGGGCCGGGGTAGGAGAACAATACTGGTTGCCAGTTGATTTAATTAGAGTACTGTATGCCAAGAACATTTTCACACTGAACAATGCATGCGAACTTCTAAATGGAAGAAGCAGTATAGGAGGATGGAAAACAACCACTCAATTGGGCCTGGGAGGAGATCGGGAAGACGAATGGTCCCGCTACATTAACCTCCTAAAAAAGGATTTCATCCATCTAAGAGAGAATCAGTCAGACAAATTGGTTTGGACCAAAAATAATAAGGATGGCTCGTTCTCTGCTAAGATTGGCTATGAAGCTGCTATCGACAGAGTGGCAAGGGAAGACCTCCGGCCCTGGTGGAAAAAAATTTGGAAAATATCTACTCCCCTAAAAACCATCCTTTCTCTCTGGCTGGATTTAAGCAATAAACTACTCACCTGGGATAATCTACAGAAAAGAGGATTTCAAGGTCCTGGAAGATGTGTACTATGCAACATAAATGAGGAATCCATCTCACACTTATTCTGCCATTGCTCATATGCAGATGATGTATGGAGGACTTCAATAGAAAAACTTAACTGTGCAACTCCTATGCTACAGAGCTCAGTGGAAAAGAATGTAATGGAATGGTGGAACGACTGCAGGGTATGTTTATTTCAAGCCTATCCTGCTCTTTTCATTTTTACTATTTGGGAAGCTAGAAACAAGATGATTTTTCAAGACACATTCATTCCCCTAGACATCTCTATATTGCTGCTGGTGTAGAAATCTAGAGAATTCAAGACTCAACCGTCGGAAAAGCAACCAAGAGTTCTCGCACAACCACCCATCAACATAGACATCCCTTGGGCCTACTTTGATGGAGCTAGTCAGGGCTCCCCTTCACTGGGAGGAGCTGGAAGAATCATTCATTTATCAAACTCTAAGAAGTGGCTCATCAAGTATGCTCCAGGTCATGCTTCCAACAGCAAGGTAGAATTAGCAGCGTTATGGGCTACTCTTATGGTTGCATCAGAGAACCATTTGAAGCAAATCCAAATGTATGGAGACTCTAAAATGACTATTGACTGGGCAAACGGAAAAATTCAAATAAATGCACCACATCTACAGCATCTCCTCCTTGCAATCAAAGATCTGATTTCAAGGTTTGACCATATCCAATTTACACATGTTTATCGGGAATTAAACTCTGAAGCAAATTATCTTTCAAAACTAGCTCTAGTCTTACCTCCGGGAAGACTTGAGATAACATGTCTCTCCAACAATCAGACAGAATTTAATCATATGATGGACATCTAGTTACATATAGTTGATTCAGACATCAAGAAATTCCTAGAAATTCATCAGTTTACAGAGATGAAGAGCTGTTTTTTATTTTCTCTATGTAGCCTAAAAGGCATTCAGACTCATGAAATGACAAACAATGATGTAATATTTTTGATATATAATGAAGCCCCTAAGAGGGAAGTCCACGATCACTTTTTATTTAAAGTGATGGATATTTTCCTATTGGAAAATATATATATATATATCATGATAGGATGAGAATGGTTATTAATGTTTATTAGACTAATTTAGTAATTTTTATTTTTAATCTTCATAGTATCACAAAAATACAAATTCTTTTGATCAAGTGCATTTTAGAAATTATCTAATATCTTGTTTCCTATCAAATTTGTAAAAGTTTACTCTTTTTTTTTCTTTGCGCCGAGAGGCGCTCTACAACCCAGTATGAGGGAGATCTTGTAACATGTGTCGAGTTTGTCAAGTGTTTGTGGAGTAACAAAATAATACAAAGTAAAAAGTAATAAATATTATGTCGGCCATAAACAAAAAAGAATAATACAAAGTAAAAAGTAAATATGAGGGAGATCTTGTAACGTTTCTCGAGTTTGTCGAGTAACAAAATAATACAAAGTAAACAAAAAAGAATAATATAAAGTAAAGAGTAATAAATATTATGTCAGCCATAAAGAAAAAAGAATAATACAAAGTAAAAAGTAAATATGAGGTAGATCTTGTAACATTACTTTGATCTTGTAAAGTAAATTTGATCCCTTTCGATGCTTGATAGAACCTAGGATTTGGATCTAGGCTGGTTAGAAAACAACTCTTTATATTAAACAAGACACATTGTTGATAGGCCTGGAGGCCTTACGTCCTCAAAGACTAGTAACAAAAATGTAGCAAGTTATCAAAAACTATTAAAATAGAAACAAGCAAAATGGCTTGCCTCCCATCTACTAGTGCATATTCCACTTTTCCTTATGTCCTGAAATATCAGTTATATATAATAAACAAAAATTGTGTCATGTAGAGCATTAATGTTCCTCTGTCAACCTTTACCGCAGTAACGATCCTAGGTCATGCTCAGTCATAGTCTCATTTTCCATCTCCCACTTGTGACAGGTGCCCATTCCAATTTGTATACCATTCTTTGGCAGTTGATGAGCCAAATGGTCCCTCTCTCTATAAATATGTTCACATTTTACTTCCCTAAGCAATCTAGATATCCTATCTACCTCTTCAAAAATAGGCCTAAGATGTATGTTTATGGGGTCTTCTCTGTCACAACCAATCGATAACAATTTTGGAGTCCCCAAATACCTGCAATTTATGAACTCTCTTGTTGAAAACCATCTGCAATAAGATCTTTAGAGCTATCAAATATGCTCTATTGTTGGTGGGTTTCCCTAGACTTACAACAAACTTGATCGAGTGTGTATCTAACATATATAAGACACCTCATGCCCCTCCCATGGTTGAAGTACCCTGTGATGCTCCATCAAAGTAAGACCAACATCCAACCCTGTATATGATCTTCTCCACCACCCTCCTAGTCTTCATATTCACATCCCCTTGTGGAAAGTGACTTAAGAATGCAAGACCCTCTGTAGCATAAACTGAAGATGTAATGTATTTCTCATTAAATATTGCATTGTTCCTTGATAACCAGACTCCCTAGATAAGGATTATAGGCAATGCCTTGTACTACTTATAGATCTGCTTGTTTACCCATGAGGCCAGTGCTTCTTTTAACTTTTGACTTGCCCAAATAAACTGTGTACTGCTCACTTGAGAGGCACAGTCCTACATTTCCCTGAAATAAGAGCACTATATAAGTAAATGATTAATATTTTCCCCACTTATCTTACATAATGGGAATATACCAGGTCCATTCCCATACTTTTTTATCAATATATCCCATACAGGGACCTTGCTTGATAAGGCCAACCAATTTTTTTATTCATTTATTTAAGAGGACACTTAAATTTTCAATTTTTATTGTACCACCATTGAGGATTTGGTGATTCTTCTTCTTCCCTAATAACCTTGTAGCCCAACCTTGAAGTATATTTCCCACTTGTATCATTCCTCAACCAAATAAGTGCGTCTTCGCGTTCCACCAATCTGATATGGCTGTGTTGTAGGGATTTTATGTACCTATCCCAAACCTCTGCTTCCACCAAGTCTATAAAACCCAAATCTTGTGCCTTTAACCACCCTTGCCTCAGAAAAGAAGTATTGTCCAGATTAGAAATATGTTCCAGGTAGATGAATCCTTGCTCCCTCAAATATTATATCATCTCTTCAAGTAGAGTATCGGCACCTTCACTGCCAATCCATGGGTCTTGTCCCAATATCAACTTCCTGTCATTCCCCACACTCCAAACCAACCAATCTCCAATAACATCAAAATCCATGATCAATGCTTTCCACATTGTGGAAACATTCCTTGCGGATTTATCTCTAACTCTGAACCATTCCTAAATAGAAAAAGGATGTCCATATATTTTTAATAAGCCACCCTCACCCATAACCCCTCACCTTTCAAAATTCTCCATGCTCCTTTTGCAAAACATATGGGCTTTTTTCGACCCCATCCCCCTAGCTCCTCTGGCCAAGCTATCTTAATACATGCCACCCAATGTAAGGATTTATCCTACAGGCTCTCCTTCCATATAAAATTGTAGCACAACTTTCTAATATGTTCCAGAATACCAGTAGGAACATAAGCCAAAGAGACCTAGTAAATTGGGATGGCTTCTGAGACTGATTTTACCAGGATTAGTATACCTCCCCTGGATAACCACTTATTGCACCATAACATTAGTCTTTTTTCCACCATGCCTACTAACCAGGACCAGTCCCTCTCCTATTATAAGCATTAGGATTTAATACAAAACCTAAATACTCAATCCCATCATGTATATCCACCTTTATGAAATCAAACTGTGAGCAAATACAATCTATCTCATCCTAATCAAGGTTCAGAAAAGAAAGAGTTGATTTTTCTTCATTATAAACCATACTTGGAGCTTCTGCAAAGAGTTCCAAAATGTCTTGTAGCTTTGCAACTTCTCTTCTAGACCCATGGGAGAAAATCATAATGTCATCAATAAATAATAAATGAGTTGCATTAACATGTCCTCCTATACGTATACCCCTAAAGAATTCATTATTGAAAACTTGATGAAATAGACAACTAAATCCCTCCACCGGTCTAATGAAAAGTAAAGGAGCCAAAGGGAAACCTTGACGAAGACCCCTACCATGCCTAAAAAAGACAAAAGCTGAGCCATTAACCAATACACCAAAAGACACAAAAATAACACAAGACATGATCTAGTTCACAATCTAATGATGAAAGCCTACTTGTAAAAGTACTAGCCTCAGATAGAGCTAGTTGACTCTATCATAGGATTTTGATAAATCCACCATAACAACCAAATCAAGCAACATCTTTGTCTTGACAATATGCATAACTTCTTGAGCAGTACCTACAACATTGTCTATTTGTCTACTAGCTAGAAAAGCAAATTGTTCTTGTGAGACCAAGGTAGATAGATATCCTTAACTCTACTGGATATACCTTTTGCAATCAATTTATATATGCAATTACACAATGAAATAGGTCTATAATCATTTAGATTAGCAGCACTGTCAGATTTTGGAATAATTGTTATGAATGTGGAGTTAAAACCGTCGGGATTCTTCCATTTTCCCTAAACTCTTCAATAAATTTAAAAAAATCTTGCTCAAACAAATTCATAAATCAAACAAAAAAACTCCACATGCCACCCATCAAGCCCTGGGCTTTTATCCTTCTGCATGGAATGGATGGCTATATTTAATTCTCCCAATGTAACCTCCTCCATTAATGTTGTGTTTTGCTCTTCATACACATAGAAAGAGAAGTGAGCAACCATTCTTATCAACCCATTATGTATTGAAGCTTAAAGGATTATATGTTATAAACCCATTATGTGCTTGAAGCAAAAGGTAGTCACTGGTCACGTCTCGGAGAAATATAGTGTAATAATGGCTTTTTGACAGCAAGGTTTTGCTCGCCAGAATTTAAATAATGTGATTTCCTTGCTGTTTGTGAGGTTGCTTTAAATATCTGTTTTATCCCATTTGGAAAGATCTAGTAGCCCTCTTTTTTATCACACTGATGCAAAGATTAAGGAGAAAGACAGTCCTCGGGCATTGCAATTAAAATCCATAACATTTTCCCTTTGATAATATCAAAGATTCCTTTTGTGCTCTTAAATATGAAGCATTATATGAAATTTTAAGTAATGAAGTCCAAATATTGGTATCTTTTGCCTTTCTCATCTTTTAATATTCCTTTCTTGATTTAAATGTTAAATATATGTGATTATGAATAAATTGTGTAAAAAATAACGCAAAGTACATTCTCATGGCAATCAAGTATTTGGATTTTAGCATCTTTCTTTAAGTTTTTTTTGGGTTTATTATATGATTCGGGGTTTGATTTTATATTGTTTTTATTGATTATTATATTTGGTTATATGATTCGGGGTTTTGATTTTATATTGATTTTATATTTTAGCATCTTTTATTAAGTTTTATTTGCTTGTTGTTTGAGTTTCAATTTTATATTGATTTTGTAAGTCAAAGTTTGAAGTTAAATGAGAGATGTTTTTGATGATTTTTTTGGGAATTTGATAATGCGATGTTAATAGTAATTGTAATTTTCACTGTTTAAATTGTAATTTTGATTGCAAAAATGGATTCAATGTCTTTGATTACCCAGGAGCACTCTAAATATGCAATTCCAACAACCTAAAACTGCAATTTCAACAATTTTAGACGAATTTTGGCTGAAAAATTCGTCAAAAACCGAACACAATTCATCGAACATTTAGCTTACACCATCAAATTTTAATAGTGGGTTTTGACACATTTTTTCATATTTTTTAAGACACAATGATCAAAATTTGATTCAATGTAATTAATTTGATTGTTCTTAATTAAATTAATCATTATGTTGAAATAGTGCTAAAATTTTGACATATAACTATTTTTTTTCCCTGGAAAAAAACTCGTAACTTTTATTTATATAAAAACAAAGGTTACATTCTGTAGTATATCATATCTCTCGTATATAAATAGAGTATCGATAAAGATCTTAAGTCATACATGTAGTATAAAGTTGTGTCTTTTGTACACAAAATTTCTGTCACTTTTCAATAATAATAAAAAAAAGTAGTTACAAAAACCTTGAAGGACCGGCTAATCTTCCACATAACAAAAAAAAGGGGACACCCCAGATTTTCAATTATGCCCTGTAGAGCTGAAATTTAATGTGGATCCCAGAGGTGGTATTGATAATTCCCAACGATAGAACCTTCAAACTCCTTTTGTACATTCCATTGCCCATTGTTGAGATCCAGTCCCAGTTTAGATTGAGTATCTGCATATGTATTCATTTCCTTGTAAATGTAGTGAAAGAAGACCACTTCCATATCTGTCTTTAAAACCTTTATCTCCTCTAAAATAGGAATTAAATCAAGGTTGTGACAAACCTTTTTTTCATTTGACCAATCTATGATCAGTTGGAAGTCTCCAAAAACTTGAAGAAACTTTATCTCTTCCATTTTTGCTAGCTTAAGGAGTAAATTTAAAACACAGAGTTCAGCATAATTGTTTGTACCAACTCCTAAACCTGCCTAAAATCTGTAAAAGGTCTTCTTATCTATGTAGAGTAACCCTCTTGCACCAGATCTGTTGGGAAAGTTACTAGAGGCCCTGCCATGCAAATAATATTCAAATAGTATGTTCCACCACTTTCTTTAAGCTCTCTTTGTGGGTTACAAGGTTCCAACTTTTGATTTAGTACGATTAATTTTGATTTAAGCTACAGAGCTTTAAATTTTCAAAAATATGCTAATCTTCGGCAGTATTTTGGTTGCTTGGGGTATTTGTGTATTAATAATATATGATTTTTAAGGTTACAATCATTTATTTGAGTTCTTTTGAAGTGGAACTGATGTTTAGAGGCTATAATGATGCTCAAGAACACTGGTTAATAGTTAGTAAGGATATATACAAATATTTGCACAAAGTGTAAATGAGGTGCTTACAACCCAGCATGGGGGAGATATTCTAACGTGTGTGATGTAACTTTACATCTAATAAAACGTAAAAAGTGATTGCGTGTAAAAAGAAGTACGTAAAGTAAAGTAAAAAGAAGTAAGTAAAGTAAAGTAACGAAAAAAGAAGTAAAGTAAAGTAAAGTAAGTATGGGGGAGATGTTGTAAAGTTTGTGATGTAATGTTTGTAACTAACAAAATAATTTAAAAAAATCATGTCCGCTCATAAAAAAAAATTATGGAAAGTATTTAAAAAAAATCCATGTTGGTTCATAAAATAAAATATTATGAAAAGTAATTAAAAATAGATGTTCGTTTATAAAATTAAAACTTAAAACTTAAACTCGGATCTATCAATCAATAGAGATCAAATTTCTTGAGTTTAAATTTAAAAAAAGAAATACACCTCAAGAAATTGGATCCCTCTCGATGCTTAATAGATACGGCTTTAAGATGGATCTATGCTGGTTTATTCAAATCCCAAATATGGATGGCTAAATTGGGAATAATGTGGTGATACATTGGTTATGGAGTAAAGGTTTTCACATTGAGAAGCAATATAAACAATTCTTTATCCAAATTTGGTTATTATAAAATTGATTTCATCGAATTTAGTGTGGATTTACATTAATAAGTATTGAGGTAAAAATTTGTACAAAGAAACTTAGTTTTTTAATGGTTATTTAGTGATGGTGAGTCTCTAAAATCTACTCTAGCCAAATTCATAAAGTGGTGTATTTCTTTAAGTCTTAGGTTTAAATTAAACAATATCCATTGGTTGTAGTTTGGGTGGTTGGGAGGGTGTTGGCATTCTCCTGGCGGACTAGCCCTCTAACAAAACTAATAATGCAATGGTAATGCATTTTCCATTTTTTTTGGTTTTTTTTTAGCTTATTGTTTCATAACCTAAACATACAATACTAATGTAATAGTAACAAGGCTACATGGTAGTGTAGTCCCTTCCAATGATTAACTTTGTAATAGATTATGATGGTCTAGCTATTTACAATGTTAATTTCCTTTTGCTATGCAATCGTGACTTATAAATCAAATCTCATAGACACTATCACAGCATTTGGGTCCAAGGTTTGCTCCCAAGCGCGCTTAAATACAAAAAGAAGGTGCATAGAAAGTGTGCATATACATATTAAATACATAGTAATATTCATAAATCAAGGTTGTTAAAAGATTTCAATTTGAGTTCATATTCTAGCTCAACACTTGACAACCCTAAGAAAATGTTGTGTTGAAGTATGTGTGCCTCAACATTATCTATCTCTGAAAATTAAAGTAGCGACGAAGATATATTTGGAGGCCCGAAGGGTGTTTTTGTTGTAGTCGACACTGAAATTGAATTGAAACAGATGGTGCAAGAAGGTCTTTGAATTGAAACAGATGGTGCAAGAAGGTCCTTGAATTGAAACAGATGGTGCAAGAAGCTGGACCTTGTAGACCAACTGAAGCCTGCATGTTGAAACTAATTATAGTTGGTGTGCATAATTTTACCTTATGATTCTCATGATAATGAGAATAAAAAGTGGGGTATTTAAACTGATGCTTAAGCCTATCCATCAATGTGTGAATCAGACAAGCAATTGAAGAAGGAACATAAAAGAAGAAAGTTGAAGTTGAGGCAGAAGATAAAAGGGAGATGAAGCCTAGGAAGAATAGAATAGAATAGGGTTGCAGAGGTGGGTGAAATCCTTTGCATTCTATAAGTGCCGATGGACATGCTTAAACTGAAAGGTAGGCTTGCTAATAGCCATTGATTTCTTCTACTTTTGGTGTTTTAGATATGATGATTGGTGGTTTGAATTCAACAAACATTAAGAATAAACCTAGAAGTGCATGTTCTATTAGTCAAGTAGAGGAGATGGATGTTGGCCTAAATCCCTCACTAAATGAAGCATCTATGCAAATGCAAGTTCAAGATGATGTGTGAAATAGTATGAATATTTTTATGTTACCTCGAATTCCCAAATGGTTATTTTTCTTGTAGATACATGTATCAGACATACATCATAGTTTAAAAACATAGCACGACAGTTAAGGCATGGTTTTATCTTATTATAATGACAAATAATTTGATGAAATATACTTTATAACCTCTCCTAAAATCTTATTTTTCATGTCTACGGGTAGATGAATATGAAGGTCGATGAGCTATCTAAACAAGCTATGTACTTTAGACTTTAATGCATGTACTTTAGAATTAAATGTATGTAGTCTTATCGTCGTGGAGGATAAAGATGAACCAACTGCTACCTATAAAAAAACAGAATAGACAAAAACAGTGTCTTCTGCTACAGTTCCAAAGATAATGGAATGACAAACAAAATGACTAGAGGATAAACCCTTTGATTTGGATTTAGATGCTCAAGACAGCTAAAGATTGACAAACAAATATAATACATTGAGTTGACTTGTAATACTATCTTGTTGATTTGAGGGTAACAGCCATTGAGTACCCGTGTAAGATCGTTCTCTGAGAATAGCAAATGAGTTGTGAGTAGTTAGCAATGAGTACTTATTGAAAGGTAGACTCCCCATCTGAAACAAAAGCAAAACCAGTAAAAAATATATAAATTCACATTTCCTCAATTTCTTAACATCCCCTGAAGCCTAACTTCGATGTTTTCAATTAAAAATTCCTCCAATTTCAAAATCCATAAAATGTTGTTATGTTCTTAAGAATGCTTGCTTATGATGCAATTCACACAAAATGCAAGTGTTTTACATTTCAAAGCCTCTAATTAGAAACTGCATCATTCAGCTATTACATTTTGAAGCATTTGTATTGTTCTGTCTAGGTACTATCAGCTGAATGATACTTCTAAGTTATATGTTGTTTAAGATTTTTAAAGTCATAAATTACCGTCAAATTCCATGTCCATTTATGTTCTCTTCTGTAAAACTCTTATGCTTTCCTTCGACAGATATAGCTTATTGCAAAAAAGACAGTGTTAGAAAAGTACCTTAGACGTTGGATTTATGGACTATATACGAGTGCACCTTGGAAGTAAATCCCCTGCCACAACACAGGTTTCAAAATGTAACCCAGCTGCACAGTCTCTATTCATCATGCAGACATCATGAACCTGGCAACTCAAACAGGAAATTGAAAATTCATAGCTTGTTGGCTTGCTAAATTTCCTCAATGGTATATACGTTTCAGTTTTATTAAAATAAACCTAGAGACTCATATTTCTGTAAGAGAATAAAAAGGACAAGTAATCAAGCAAGTAATATCAGAAAACAAAAGTTACCAACGTGACAATTTCCATTGGAACTAAGAGCATTTATTGTCCCTGAGAACAATGCTAAGATCAGGACTATAACTGCCAACTGTATATCTATGTCAGCAAACTTGCCACGTTACCAACCTACATGGCATTGTTCAGTTAGAAAAAGTCAGTGATTCTATGCTTCCCATCCAAAAGTATGTGAACCTCTGGCCATCCCTCATTTAAGGATTTAAAAAACACTTAATTATGGAAGTTAAAAAACAAATCTAACTAGATACATAATACATATTAGATCTTCAAGAACCATGGGTTTGTTGATCTTAGATCAAAATGAAAAGTACACATTTAAATAACAAATTTAACACAAATAAGGAGCAGTGGCTGCAGAGGTGGTGGAGTCGTGTATAATCTCGATAGACAAAAAGTCATGGAATTCGCATGGGGTTGGTTATAGCTATTGACAATGAAGCAGCAGAAGCTTCAATGAATTAGTGTTCTTAGAGACAAAGGTGCTCAAAAGGTGACAGTGATTGGAGACTCAATAGTGATTATTCGAGCATTATTCTCTTAAAAGTCCCTAAACAGAATTTGTCAAAAGGCTGCTTCTATGGGACTTGGTTTCAATCAAATTGCCTACTTCCAAGGATTGCGAGTGCTAAACACCGAAGTAGACTGCAAAGCAAATTTAGGAGTCTAATTGCAAGAAAGAATTTTGTGGGTGAACAATGGGCTGAAGAGAGTTGAAATAGGGTTTTTTCAAAATTCCAGAAAACACGAAAGGATTTCTATTGAACTTGAAAATTGGTAGAAGGTCATAGCATTACCTTTCGAACTTTGATTAAATATCTACATAACGGAACCTGCAGAATTAGATAACCCGACATTAATAAAATGGTATGTACTTTAAAAAACACACATGTTCATCTTTTGGGAAGTAACAAAACATATTGAAGGTATGAAATTTCAAGAGAAACTCGAATTGAGCACTCACAACGGGAGGTGGCCTATAATAAGTCCAACTACAACAATAGGAGCAGATGGATGGAAATCCAAATCAAAGGGTTGATCCTCTAGTTCAATATCCATCTGTATCTATCTGTCCCTTCCTGTCGCTAGCTCCTCTATACCCTCTGAGATTGAATATGACACCTGCAAGGATTGATATGCAAAAGAAAGATTTAGAAAACTAACCAGTTTGATTATATTGGACTTGCTGACAAGGAATATCAATATTAACAAAATAAAACTTTTAGTAGAGGATTTATAAATGTGTACTCAAAGTACAGAGCCCTTTACCAGTTTGATATTATTTTGAACACAAAGGACAATATATATTCTTAGAACCCGTAGAAAGAATAGTCAGCAGTGCAAATTAACGCAAAAAACTCATATAAGAAACTAACGATAATCCTATAATTTCCATTCAGAGAATTTCTTGTAAGAATGAAGGCCCGCATTACAAATCTCTCTGTAATTTGGACATTCCAGAAACCCTAAGAGAACGAAGAAAAGGATGTAATAAAATTTAATATATTTTTCCGTTAGGGTTTTTGGCACGTCAAGGTATACGATGCCTATAGCAGGATAACATAATAGATCCAAGGTTAATATGGATCTGTCCTAGTACAGACCTTTAACACAGAGCTTCATGATTAGCCAATAAACCAAGAGAGAAAGTGAAAGAATTGAACCAGAACTAACCTGAACATAAGAAGAAGAAAAACATGCCGAAGCTGATGAGAAGAAGGTATGTGAAGCAACCTATCACATATTTCCAAATCCTAACCATTGCTGAATTTGCAGCACATAAATAGAATAGAATAATAACACCAAGAACGCAACCTCTTCAATAGCTCTACCTCACAAAAATCTCTTCTGATGTTAAATTCAAATGTTAGAGGAGAAAGACAATACTCATCGTATGAAAATTCAAGTGTTATTTTCATCCTTCGGGGACATACAAAACAAAGAGTAAATGGAAGCAGCCTGCAAGGTTGGTAGGCACCTGCTGTCATTATGGCAAATTAATTAATTGTGTCTTGCAGGAGGCTCAGCGAACGAAAACCCTATTCAAAGTTGATACACAAATTAAATGCCGTCACAGGCAATATTATCAATGGCCATAAAAACCTACAGGTGCGTGTCGCATGTGACAAGCGGCCCATTTAATCCACACAGAGCTCTTTAATGCAAGGCAGGCTTACCTCGATTGAGCCAAGACCATTAAAAATTTGTAGACTCATGTACATTAAAAACTTGCGAACGCAAAACACATTTAAACCAAGAAGACGTAGGCCCGTCGCCCCCTCCTGGGAAGGGAAAAACGAGGACTACATCATTCTCTTGCAACCAATAACAACCAATAAGAATTTAAAAAAACTCATTTAAAAAAAAAATATTTGACATAATACATTTCAAATTATAGTTCAAAGTATAGTTGAGGAAAAATTTATAGCCTATTTATAGGCTCTAGTTGCAAAATAATAGGTTCTTCCCGATACATATATGATCTCCTTCGGGGACATAACAATATCCCTATATAATTAACTCCATATTTTGTTCACCGTGAAATGCTTATGGTTCTAGAATAGTTCATGTTAAGATAGCAAAAAATAATGTTTTCAAATTCTAGGATATGACGTTGCATCAGTGTTCGCAAGCTAGTTATACCTACACAATTCACAGTCATAAGTTGTTACTCCAAAGCTCCTTAGTGGTGATTAAAATCATTCCATGGAAAGCAATGGGTCAGTCGAGAAGGGATCCATTATTTGTATATTGATTCTCTTAACTCATGTGTTGTTAAAGCTTTAACTTCGGCGTATGAGTGGTTTTGAGGTAGTTGGGTTTATTTTAAGCCTCATATCATTTTAGTCACTAGAGAGTTGGGGACCAAAAGAAATATCAAAGTGAGTCATAGAGAGAGTTGAGGTAGTTGGAGGAGTTGCAGACTAAATTATGTGTAGATTTTTCATATTATGAACTTGATATTTCTTGGGGTTTTTTCTTTGTTGTTATTCCGTAGGATTTATATTATAAAATATTTAATTTTTTTTTTTCACATGTGGTTCACAAACCTCCCAATGGGGCTGCTACGTCCATGGTAAGAAATCACGTGGGGCCCATCTGAAAGGGGCCGTGCCCTGTTCGCTCTAATTACAAAGATAACCTGATGGGGACATCAAGTGATGCCCTTATATAGCAATGTATAGCCACTAGGGGATTTGACCCCGAGACCTTCTGCTCACAACTTACATCACTCAACCACTTGAGCTAGTCTCACCGGGCTCTGAAATACTTAATACATTAACTGTTGACTTCAAAATTTATAGACATGTTACCTTCTTGAGACAGGTTAGCTAGACATCGAGATGAATAATACTAAGAATCCATACATAAACTTCTCAAGTTGTTCTAGAATAATAAGAAGCTACTCTAGACCTGCTCCATAAGAATTGCACTAGAACTTGCTCAAGAGGTTATGATGCAGGGATTTATGTGGATTGAAATTAAAAAGAAAAAGAAAAAGAAATAATGCAAGGGTTTTCGAGGGTCATAACTTTTGACTCGTTTATCCGTTTGGGCTCAAATTTAACAAGAAGTTGTGTTTCGAAGAGTTCACTGCAGTGATTGATCATATCCTTCTGATCAGGCATTTTTTTGACATTTTACAGGGCCTAATTCCTTCATATAGTGCCTCAAATTGGGGTTTTAGTGTTTTTGCAGGACTTTTTAAATTTGTAATTATCAATTATCTATTAGTTTATGCACCTAATTAGAAAAGCAAGTTGACAGCTAGTGTCACTCTAGTTAGCTTTAAGTTAGTGGTCAGTTTTAGATTCATGCGAGAATTTTCTAAAATTAGCAATTTTCGAAAATCTCATATATTAGTTATTTGTTAGTTTATGCACATAATCAGAAAAGCAAGTTGACAACTAGTGTCACTCTAGTTAGCTTTAAGTTAGTGGTTGGTTTTAGAGTCATGTGAGAATTTTATAAAATTAGCAATTTTCGAAAATCTCAGATATCAGTGATAAGAGGTTGATCCTCCATTATAATAGTTAGGATGGAGAAGGAATAAAAGATTGTTATTTTTCCACTCTCATGTGTTTGCATGGTTTTTAGATGTCAAGAATGAATTAAATTTTATTGGCTACATCAGGTTGTCGATGATGCTCCACGGCTCTCCAACATAAACCATGAAATGAAATTGAAAACATGTATATAATCTCAATCCGATGGGTTTCCACGGTGACGAATAGTTTACAGGGCAGTGAAAAGTGTTTCCGGGGTAGTGAAAAGCAATAGTTACGTATTACAAATCATGAACACATGTTAGAAAGGTACTTAGTTTTATTAGTTACGATTGCAATATATTACATTAGTTACAAAAATTGGAGATTCAAGGAAAAGTTGACACTTGTACGAAGGATATTATGGTAATTTTGGTAGTTTTCATAGTCGTCTAACTGCTATCAAGAGTTTTAAATGATTTGTAAAGAATTATGATTTTGGAAGAGCAAAAGGTATCAAAGTTGATGAGATCTCCACATTCAAATTATTTTGAGCGGATGCAACTACATTAGCCAAAATTTTATTGGATTTTAACGAGCTATTGTCTCCATACCATAGTATGCTTTCGCCTCCATCCAATTATTCAACATATTTTCTATTACAAGATTTTTGCAGGGAACAAGCTACATGGGACGTAGAGGGAAATAAGTTTAAATTCATGTATTTTGTCTCCAAACCACAGTATGCTTTCGCCTCCATCCAATTATTCAATAGATTATGGGTTACAATATTTCTGCATGGAACATGTTATACTGGACCCAAAAGGCAATAAGTTTGAAGTCATGTCTTCTGATCAAGGAATTGAAGAATTATAAGATCATGCACAACATTTAGATTGGATTAATGAATTTGATTATATATAGAAATCAAGCCCACTGAGTTTGCTACTATTCGATTCCGAAGATGAAATAGAGGAAATCATTATAACAAGCAAAGTGGGGTTGGGAAACAATAGATAGATGTTCAGTGGAAACACCATTAATAAAATTTAAGCTATGTTGTTGGTTTGATTTGTTCACATTATGCTTGTTGGATTTTGTGCAACTTCGGAAGATATTATTCATTGTATTTTATTGTACTTTCATTGTACTTGATTGTACCTCCTAAGGGAGATGTACTTGATGTATGTACTTATGTAAACAAATGAAAGAACCAATGTAAACCTCGGGGTGCAAAGAAGAAAAAGAAAAATATTAAAAATAAATTATTTATTTCCCCTAGGTGAAGTCGGCCCAGTTAGGGTATTTGTCATATTTGCACTTGTATAAATAAGAGGCTAGTGAACCTCATTATTCACATTCTCAAACTTGACAATTGCGCATCACTTGGGAGAGAGCAGAATTCGCACAAGCTGGAGGAGGAAGCAGATTTGGGGTTTCTACTTGTGGAAGACATTTTCACACTTTCTCTTTTATTATTTGTACTCTGATCTCGGGATTATCATCTCTATACGAAGGTTGCTGGGTTTTTCCCAATTGGGTTTCCCAGGGTAAACTATGTTTTGATGTTTTTTTCTTTGTCTTTCTTCTAGTGATCTTGGTTATGCATTTATGTTATTATGCTATGAATGTAAGAAATTTAACATGGTATCAGAGTAGTTCTAGAAGAATCCATTGCTGAAACATTGTCGCAACCCTGTCGGAACTAGGGTTTCATCTTGTGAAGTCTTCACCCAACATTTTGGAGAAAAAGAGCCATAGGAATTTCGTTTTTGGCAAGGAGCATCTTTTGGTGAAGACAAAATTCAATTCTGAGAATTTTCAATTTTTTACCCAACTCTGTGGCTGTAGCAGAATTAGGGTTTCAATTTTAACTCATTTCTCTCCACAGATTTGGACCAGCCCACCCTCAGTTCAACTCTCCTTGGCAAGGCGCAGTTATCTGTGGTTTCAGTTTTTCAAATTATCAACTTTCATTTTTGACCTAGCTCCTGCTAGGGTTTCTGTTTTGAATATTTAATTAATATATTATTTATAAATTAATAGATTATTAGGTTACGAGTGAAAGGGCTTAACCCTTCACTATGCTTGCTCAAGCCCTATAAAGGTGATCTTATTGTAATTGTATCAGTATCATCTAATATATTATTCTTATTTATCATTCAATATGAAAGTCGGATACGACTATTAAGAGTCCAACCGGATACGATTGCTGCATTTGGTATCAGAGCGGATTCGCTCCTTCGACGTGAGCTCGGATTCGGCTCATCCCCTCTTCCATCCCACGACGCTCCTCTCCTACAAAACACAGTCTCATTTTCGCTACTTTCACATCCACGCGCTGATCCATCTGCCGGCTTCCTTTGCTCCTCTGCACGTCCTCCTCACTACATCGTCGCTCCACCTCCACCTCCACGACCTGTTGCTCCCTCCTTCCATTCGCATGCTGCACCAGTACCTCCACGCCCACGCCCACTCCCACATCTACGTCCTCCCTTCCACATATTCTCACTCCCTTCCCACAGACCCAACGTTCTCCCTGGTCACTATTCCGTCCCCCTCGCTCTTCTGCAACCCACCCTGCGCTCCTCTCTGCGTAGACCTCCCTACACCTCTCCTCCGCAACCCTGGACTCTCGTTCCCTCCTTCCACGCCTCCACGCCCTCCTAGCTCCCAATCCTGCGCTCCTCCTCTTCCAGTCGTCCAACCTCCCTGCGCATGCTCCCTCCTGCACCTCCCCTAATCAACGCCCCTCCCATCTTCGTCGTCACAGCTCCACGCCCTTCAGCTGCTGCCCCACACATTTCTCCACCAGCTCCCGCCGCCTCCTCTCTCCACTCTCCCTCCCTTCCACACCAGCGTCCTCATCCGCTGCCTCCCATACAACTCCTCCCCTTTCCTTCTCACTAGCTGCCCTCGCCGTCCTCTGCTCCTCACGCACCGTCGTTCCCACCTCCACGACCTGTAAAAAAGAACAAAAAAACAAAAAATATTATAATATATTATAATACAATGTAATATAATATATTAATTCAATGTATTATAATATAATATATTTGTAATATTTCATTTTTTTTATTATATTAAAACAAAATAATTAAATAAAGGTTTTATTATATAATAATTAATTATTATTTCTTAAAATCTCACCATCCTTAGTAAAAAGTTTTTTTTCACCCTCACAAGCCAAAATAGCGTCAAAGCACACACCTCCGCATACAAGGTCCAAAACCATGGCGGAACTAAAAGAGCAAATCGAAAAAATGGAGAAGGACATCAAATCCCTCGTCGCTAACCAAAAAAACTTGAAGGAAGAGATGAAAAATAACAATACAGTGCTTAAAAAAGAAATCAAAGACGAAGTTGTTCTGGTACTAGAAAGAAGGTTGGATGCAAAATTTGACATCCTAAACGAAAAACAAAAAGACTTGGATGACAAAATGAGTACTATGACTCAAAACATAAACACCATAACCCAGAACTTGAGCACCATGATGCAAAACCATAATACATTAATGGAGGTGTTACAAAGACTAATGCCTAAGACAAACCAAGTCAGCAGTCCAAACATGCTAGATGCCTCATTTCATATTTTCACACAGGAAGCACTTGCCAAGAATCAAGAAGAATTGCAAAAAGAAATAAAGATTAACAATGCGACGCTTAAGCAAGAGATAGAAACAAAAGTATTGCCAGATATGGAGGCACAATTAAACAACAAAATAGAAGTTATCAGTAAGATAGTAAAGAATAAAAAAGCTAAAAATCACCGCCAACAATGAAGCAGTTCAAATATGTCACTTGCATCGTCCAGTAGTTCTGATCCACCATCAAACCGTAAAGCAAAAGGCAATCAATATCACCCTTACATAGTGTACCCACCTAAGGAAAAAATAGACTTGTCGAAATACAATGGAAGTAAAGACCAATGCGTTGCTTGGCTAAACAAAGCAGAAGAATACTTCGACATTTACAATATTCAATCTGACAAGGAGAAGGTGAAATATGCGTCAATGCATATGGAAGGGTATGCCTATAATTGGTACTTATGGTGGAAGAGAGACAATTTTTCCTACACCTGGAACTTGTTCAAAAATTATTTTTTCAATAGGTTTCAAGGAATCAATGAAGATGAATTTTTTAGTAAACTTACCAAATTAAAACAGGTTGGAAGCATGGAGGAATTCACACATCAGTGGGAATCCTTATCGACACGAGTATTTGGGTTGTCTGACAAGCAAAAACTCGAAACCTATTTAGGAGGTCTTAAACCATACCTCCAAAAAGAGTTAAAGTTACATGACATACCTAACGTAGAAGTAGCAAGACATAAAGAAAAAGCCGCAGAACGCAAATTGGAAGGAATACAAACAAGAGGCGATAACCATTATCGACAAGAAAAAGAGACTCAATTTAGGTACTGTGTAGATACTTGGTCACCTGACCATCAATGCCACAAACCTCAATCATATTCCTATGAAATGGAAATTAGATCAAAGTCATCTAACAGTTACTCTGATAATAGAAAAAAAAAGAAAAACGTATGTCGTCGATGCGGTGATGACTGGACCCCAGGCCATAAATGTAGGAACAATCAGACAATACAGTGTAGAATCACCAATGGAGAGGAAGTGCAAGTCTTTGCATAATAAATCTCATCTGATTCTAATACCGACACCGAATCTGAATGAAGCATGACATTAGGAAAATACTCAAGCTTTGAGGACAAAGCTTTCCTAAGGGGAAGGCAATGTTGTGAATATTTAATTAATATTATTATTTATAAATTAATAGATTATTAGGTTACTAGTGAAAGGGTGTAACCCTTCACTATGCTTGCTCAAGCCCTATAAAGGCGATCTTATTGTAATTTTATAAGCATCATCTAATATATTATTCTTATTTATCATTCAATATGAATGTCAGATACGACTATTAAGAGTCCAACCGGATACGGTTGCTGCAGTTTCTGAACCAGATCTGCAATCAAGATGATTGGTATGAAGGTTGAAGATCGTTTGGAAGGAGCTTCCAACTTTATCTCTTGGAATTCTAGGGTTCTTCTGCTTCTAGAAGAAAATGACCTATTATATATGTAAATGAGAAGGTTCCTAAACCAGAAGCCAAAGAGGATAAATCCCAATGGAGGAAGAATGACGCTAAAGCAAGAAGGATACTTGTGGATTCAGTGAGAGATCACTTGGTCCCACAAATCTCAGGAAAGAAGAATGCTAGGAAAATGTTCAAGACCATTATGAAGTTGTTTGAACACACTAGCCTCAATGTATCCATGACTTTGAGAAACCAGCTCTCAAATATGAAGATAACAAAGTCAGAATCCATTGCCTCATACTTTATGAGGATCACAGAACTCAGAGACAAGCTCAGCACCAGTGGAGATCCTATTAATGATAAGGATCTTGTCCTCCACACTTTAAATGGTCTTCCACCATCATGGGAGTCCTTTATCCAAATCATAAGTGGTAGATCCAAACTACCAAAGTTTGACAATATTTGGGCAGATTGCTCTCAAGAGGAGACAAGGATTGCAGCACGTCAAAGACTCCATGGCACTCAACCAGAGGAGAATGAGAATCAAGCATTCATATCCCATGCCAAGAAAGGAAAAGGAAAGGGAAGAAATTTTTATAAACACAAGCACCAAGATAGGAGATCTAGTCCTTCCCCACATCGGAAGAAGGAGAAGAAGGACTTATCTCAAGCTCAATGTTATAGGTGCAGGAAATATGGACACTATGCCAATAGCTATCGAAGTTCAAGTAAAAGGAAGCATGAAGCCTCAACTGTTGATGTAGAAGAAGACCATCATTACAAGAAACCAAGGGATGATGATCATTCAGAGTTTCTCTTCTAGAATTTATGAAGATCCAGATTTCAAGAACAAATATCTCTTATGGTTCCCACAAGAAGGCAATGGGAGCCCACACCCCAAAACACTATAATTGATTTTCTTTCTTATATAGATATGCGTTGTCTTATATGTATTCATAACTATTATATGTAGATCTAATGTGTTGAGCAGTTGATATAGTTTACATTGTTATATTATGCATATGAGATACACAACACTTCATTAAACATAATGGAGCTAGTCTAGATGATATCTCCTTCCTACATGCTTAGGGTAGTGCAAACTCTTGATGGCATGTTCTAGTGGAGATAACAGACATCTAGATAGTTCTCAGACATCTAGATAGTGTTGAGCAGTTGATAAAGTATCAGCTAAGATTCCCGTGTAAACTATTGCCATTATATTTGATTATGCAATGTCACTGATAATCAGTTGGGATTTGACTTGTAGGGAAAATACCATGTGATTTGGACTACAAGAGAAGACTTGTTCCAATGGACATATGAATCTCGTTAATGTTCAGCAAGAAGCTTCCTAGAATATGACTCTCGGCCTAGAAGGATGACCTCGGAGTAAGCTTTCACAGAAGTGAAACCAACAGTGAGCCACCTTCAGATATTTGGCTATCCAGTCTACATACATGTGCCCAAGAAGAAAAGGACGAAGTTAGAACCTTCAGGCAAGAAGGGAACTTTCGTGGGATACAGTGAGTCTTCAAAGGCACACAGAATCTACATCCCAGAATCCATACAGTATGAAGTCAGTAGGGATGTAACCTTTGAAGAAGAGATGGCTGTCAGGAAAGGTAGAGGATCAGACATGGAGATCGATGCTAGAATCAAAGGAGATGAGATCATCTCCCCCTCTAGTTCAGGAGGGAGCTAGCAGAAGAGGATGAACCTATCGATTCCATTGATCCAATTGATATCCCCAGAAATTTCATAGGTCGGAAAAGACCTAGATGGGAACAACAGACTTTGCAGAATGTAGAGGGTTCTCTCAGAAAGAGGGAGTCAACTATGATGAGACATTTGCTTCCGTGGTTCAATATACTTGCATCAGATAGATCATTGCTATTGCTTCAGCTATGGGATGGAAGTTGCATCAGATGGATGTGAATACAGTTCTTTCTCAATGGTGTTATTGAGGGAGAAGTTTACATCAAATAGCCAGATGGGTTTATTGTCCAAGGAAAGGAGCCTCATGGACTCAAGCAAGCACCCCGTGCTTGGTATGGACGAATAGACGGATTCCTGGTGAGCTTGGGATTTTCCAAGAGTGATGCAGAACCCAACCTTTACTACAAGGTTGTAGATGATGAGCCACTGATTTTGGTATTGTATGTTGATGACTTGTTTCTCACAGGAAATGAGAAACTCATTATATGGTGTAAGAAGAATCTCACCTCTAAGTTTGAAATGAAGGATCTTGGATTGATGCACTACTTCTTGAGGTTAGAAGTATGGTAGAGGCAGAAACATATTTTTCTAGGACAGGGAAAATACACCATTGATATATTAAAGAGATTCGGGATGTTGGATTGCAATTCCATGGCTACTCCGATGGATGCAAATTGGAAGAAGTTGAGAGATTCTACTTTAGATTTTGATTTGATTGATGCCACCATGTATCGCCAATTGATTGGGTCATTGATGTATATGACCAACACTAGACCAGATATATGTTTTGTTGTGAATGCCCTCAGTCAGTTCATGTGCGAATCGAGGCAGATTCATTGGATTGCTGCAAAACATGTGCTCAAATATTTACGTGGCATTGTGGGATATGGATTGAAGCCATGCTTCAGATTGTGACCTGAGATTGTAGGGGTTTACAGACTCAGATTGGGCCAGATGTGTTGCAGATTGGAAGAGTACTTCCGGATGTTGCTTCAGTTTGGGTTCTGCAGTTCTTTCCTGGTGCAGCAGGAAGCAAAACTCGGTAGCACTCAGTACTGTAGAGGTCGAGTACATGGTTTCTAGCACAACAGCTCAAGAAGTAGTTTGGCTTCGTAAACTACTGGAAAGATTGTTCGGCCAGATTCCAAAACTGACCGTGATTCACTGTGATAACCAGAGCTGTGTGTAGATGTCAGTGAATCTTGTATTTCACGACATGTCGAAGCATATCGATATTTGATATCACTTCATTCGTGATATGGTGCAGAAAGGTGCAGTCGAGTTACAGTACGTGCCGACAGACGACTAGACTACAGATGTTCTCACCAAGGCTCTTCCCAGGGTGAAGTTTGAATACTTTCGCGGAAGACTTGGAGTTGAAGAGAATGTGTCCCTCCTTGAGAGGGAAATATGACATTGAGATGCTTGCCCTGCTTTTCCCAGGTACCTCTGCAGTCCAGTTACTTAGCCAGATATGGGAGAAATCCCATAGGCAGATGAGTGGAATAGTCAGCAGTTGGTCGGGTTCACACTGGTGCCTCTACAGTTCATTTAATCAGCCTCTGCAGTCCATTTAATCAGCCAGATATGGGAGAAATCCCATAGGCAGATGAGTAGGACAGTTAGTAGTTGGCCGTGTGATTGCACAAGTACCTCTACAGTCCTGGTACTTAGCTAGATATGGGAGAAATTCCATAGGAAGATGAGTTGGCCAGTCAGTAGATGGTTTTGCACATTTGCTCGTCTGAGATCTCAGCCATGTATGGGAGGACCCCATCGGCAGATGAGATAGATAGGTAGCAAATGATATAGCAGAGATGGCACAACTGATAATCTCAGATATCCAAGATTGAGTGATTCTCCTGGATCCAGGATCCAGTGATTCTCCTGGACTCACCGAAGGACTATTGAAGATATATCAGATATTTAGGATTGAGAGATTCTCCTGAATCTAGGATTGAGTGATTCTCCTGGAATCACTGAAGGACTGGTGAAGATGTATTAGATATTCAAGATTGAGAGATTCTCCTGAATCCAGGATTGAGAGATTCTCTTGGACCCACCAGAGGATTGGTGAAGATGATGCATGACAACACTTCTCGATGGACTGAGACTGTGTGGACAACCTTCAGTATGTATAGAGATGATGGAGACAGAATGGATGTACAAGATGAAACCCATATGATCGTGATGCATATGAATACCGAAGAATACCTTCCTCGTTGAGAGGGAGTGTTGGATTTTGTGCAACTTCGGAAGATATTATTCATTGTATTTTATTGTACTTTCATTGTACTTGATTGTACCTCCTAAGGGAGATGTACCTAATGTAATTACTTATGTAAACACATGAAAGAACCAATGTAAACCTTGGGATGCAAAGAAGAAAAAGAAAAATATTAAAAATAAATTATTTATTGCCCCTAGGTGAAGTCATCCCAGTTAGGGTATTTTTCATATTTGCACTTGTATAAATAAGAGGCTAGTGCACCTCATTATTCACATTCTCACATTTGACAATTGTGCATCACTTGGGAGAGAGTAGAATTCGCACAAGCTGGAGGAGGAAGCAGATTTGGGGTTTCTACTTGTGAAAGACATTTTCACACTTTCTCTTTTATTATTTGTACTCTGATCTCGGGATTATGATCTCTATACGAAGGTTGCGTGGTTTTTACCAATTGGGTTTCCCACGGTAAACTATGTGTTGATGTTTTGTGCTTTGTCTTTCTTCTAGTGATCTTGGTTATGCATTTATGTTATTATGATATGAATGTATGAAATTTAACAATGCTAATTGCTTTATCTTTCTGTCAAAATGTTTCATTCAATTCAGGAGAATGTGGTAAAGATAATTCTCTCCAATCTGGACTGAATTAGCATTGAATTTAAAGGGTTTATTTAATTAATTGCTGGAAATTTGGTCGTGTTAATCAGTTTGCAACATTCTGCCATGGATTTTTCTTGGAATTCTATATTATGTTGTTACAATTTGGTTGCTTTGAGACATAATTTTTTGGATGCCTATCGGCATTCACCGATACTTTGGATGCAATGTGCCAGTATTATGTTTACTAAAGTTAATTAGCATTATATCTAATGTGAATCATTATTCTATGTTGAAGTTATAACAATCCAATGAAAATACTATTACAAAATTGTATAACGCATTAAAACACTATTAAAATATTGTATAATGTTTGGCCTATCTATTAATAGATATTAATGAGCTTTAATATCAATATGAGATACACTTCACACAAAGGGAATTCCTACTCTTTTAGTTTCACTATGACAAATCAATATGTGCAACCCTAACCCCGCCATAATTGAACTTGTGACCTCCATAGAGATAATGCATGTTCTTTACCATTGGGCCCACTTAGGTGCACTAAAAAGATAAGGAACAAGAATTCCAGTCTACCGCCATATCAACACGCAATCAAATCCATATCTCAAAGTAACATCAACTATGGATCAAGGAACATGGGGCATTTTGAGAACCAAACTCGAGATCTCTCGCACCCAAAGTGAATCATACCACCGGGCCAAATGCCCTAACATGTTAAAGAAAAAATGTTTAAAAGTCAAAAATAACTAAAATAAAGTCAGCGATGAACCCATCGCAATAATTCCTCGCCTTTGACTAAAACAAATAACATTGATCTGCATGTTTGACCTTGTTTGACTCTACCAATATTTTAACATAAGAGCACGACAAACATGTAAATGGTTTTGAGAAACGTACATTCTAATTAACACTTTCACTTTCCCTTTAACCATACAATAATGTTAAATGGAGTAGTATATTTATTCTACGTTTTCAATTTTACGGTGGGTTTTGGTCAGAATCCGGTAATTTTTATTTTGGTAAAATCCAAATTTCTACGTGTTTAAATTGTATTTTTGAATCCATAAATAGATGCAACACCAACAAATACCCCCATGACACCTAAATTATGCAATTTTCATAGCTAATATATGTGATTCTAAGATTTTTTAAAGATTTCCAATCGGAATACGAACAAAATTAGACGGAAATATACTAAAAAAAAGTTGAAAAAATAAAAAAAACAACAACAACTTATATTAAAAGAAGTTGTATCAGAATTACATTAGAATGTCAAGGGCAGGCTACCCACATTTCGTCACTTACTAATCTAAAACAGAGGAATCATGCCATCATCGAGTACAAAAAAATGTCATCCAAAGTTGAGGACTTAAGAGAACACCGAGTAATCACCCACAAGAAATGGTTCAATCTCAAAAACCATCTACAAAGCTAATGGAGTAAGTTCTGGAGAGAGTACCACAACTGTACTACTCCACAAACAAGATACCAGTCAGTTCACCTAACACTCTTTTGGTGAGGCGATCAACATCCACATTGTGTTCGTGGTGAATATGCCGAAAGTTGATAGAGACAAAAGTTGAAATGAGAATTTGCGTCCTCTTAATCCAACCATTCAGCTCAAGAGAGAGTAAACTATCCTTCCCATCCGGGGGATTTCACAATGTTGATTACACATAGTTTAACTCGGTAGATAAGGACTTGAGAGAAATTTGGAATCACCTTAAACGAAAAAGGTGACCACGCGGAATCATTTGAAACGGAAAAGTTGACAAATTTATATTCTATTTCCAAAGCTTTCGAGCATCGACAAATAGTCATGCCAAAGTTTTAGCACAAGTTTTCAATATGGCATTCTTGGAACTTACCCCATTGGAATCGTCATGGATTTTAGGGTTTACAACTTAATCACTTCTTAAGGAAAGGAACATGCATATTTTTGGGATCTATAATTTAATCATATTAAAATATATAATCATATCAACGCTAAATGAAACACACATACGGTAAAAGATTTAATCATATTAAAGGAAATGACAAAATTATTGATGTTTTGTTCATGATAGTAGTGACTTTTGACAATTATATTAAAAGATTTAATCGTATCAAAAGGGAATGAAACACCATCATTGATGTGTTGTTCACGATAGGAGTGACTTTTGACGTTTACAATTTAATTATATTAAAAGGAAATGGAGTTGAAATAAAATGAGATTTCCAAAACAAAAGTTAAAAAACAATTGGGGGTTATAGGATTTAATATTTTTAATCATATTTCGAATACGTCTAAACAATATAGTCTTAAAGAACACGAGAATAATTGCACACTTTTTATTATAATAATCCATAATGAAAAGCAATATTGATGAGTTAAAACAAATCCCATTATGTGATAGGGCCTTTCTACCTTTCAATGTGAGGGATATGTGTAGTTATGCGATAGGGCCTTTCTACCTTTCAATGTGAGGGACATGTATAGTTTTGTTCTCAACTATGACATCAAATATTAATAACAATAATATATTTTAATATTTATTTTAAATAAAATATTTTAATATAGGTTTTAAGTAAAAAATCTCACACATAAAAACAAAATCAATTATATTTTGTATGAGAAAATTGTTATAGCTGCATTATATAACATAATAATATAGAAAGAGGAGTGTTGTCCTACATTTAAAAGTTCATCAATCATTCAATTTTTTCAAAACTTATTATAAAAAGAAAAATTACTATGTTTTGTAGAGGATGTTCATATTTTCTTACGTGTGCCCTATGTTAGTGATGTAGGTATTCTAATGTATGTTATGGTCTGCACTCGACCTAATATTTCCCATGTAATGGGGGTATTGTGAAGGTACATGTTGACACCTCTAAAAGAGAACTGGACCATAGTCAAGAGAGTATTCAAGTATTTGTAGCATGACGGATTATGAAATCTATTATAGAGGAGAGCTCGAGGAAAAAAGGGAAATCAATGTATAAGGATTTTTCGATCCCATTGGGATAGAGATATCAACCATAGATGATCGACAAACATATATGTGTTCAAGTTATCATGCAGAACAGTCAGTTGGATGAGTAGAGGCCAATCGGTCGTTGCACTGTCAACTAAGGTTGAATACATGGAAGCTACTCATGCATGTAAGGAAGATGTTTGGTTGCAAAGATTCTGTTCAGATGTTGGGTTTGGTCAACATGTTGTTAGTTGGTTGGATTGTGATAGTCATAGTGCAATCGTCTTAGCAAAGAAACCAACATATCATTTAAAGACAAATCACATTGATGCACAATACCATTTTGTGAGAGAGATAGTGGAGAATCAAAAGGTGTTACTAGAAAAGGTAGACACGGTGAACAATGTTGTAGACTCATTGACAAAGTCGACGAACACATAGAATTTTTATTTGTTTAGGGAAACAATGAGCTTGTTATCCTTGCTAAAATAAACTAAAGTTATGAATCTCTTCTTTATGCAAATAATACAACAAGTGGGAGAATGTTGGGACTGTTATATTCTTTGCATATAAATCGACTGGAAAAGTTGATAGTTGACTAGTATAAGTTGATTGGAGTCGAAGGTGATAAGTGGTGAAATTCTGGTTGACTAACCAACCGGAATAGTTGTTTGGTCAAAGGAAAATCATTGGTCAACGAGAGAAGTCAACTAAATGACCAAACGCTCACTAAACAATCGACCAAAGTTGATCTAGTCAAGTCGACTGCAACAAAATAACTGAAAGTGGTTATGAAGTTATGGATTTCCATTAATAGGAAGTTGGTTGTATTGCATCTATAAATAAGATGTAATGGCTATGCAAGGTGTGTAGAAAGTATGATGATCATGTAATGAAGTGTGATTTGTGGTATAACAAATCATGGTTGTAAATACCTGCTATAAGTGTTTGATTAATAGATGAGTGGAAAGTTCACTAGTTTGTTGTTTTTTTCTCCAGGAAAAGAGTTTCCAAGGTAATTTCTATGTAATGTGTTGATATGTTGTGTGTCATTGGTTTATGTCTAATTGTGTTTAACTATATGAATCAATTTACAAACCTATTGTAATTAGTATTAAGAACCACCATATTTATTTAAAAATTATTTGTAATGAATAATTTAGTCATATATTTAGTCATATTTAATATTAATTTGTTTTGTATATAATAATTTTCATGTTTGCTTAATATTTATTGATTGAATTTAATTAGTAAATACGTTATTATTAAAATGTAGTGATATCATAACTTTTGTTTTAAATATTTCAAGTATTAATTCTTATCCTTTTTTATTGATGAATCTCTAATTTACATTTTAATAAATGAAAATACTTGCAAATTTTTATTATTTCAACTAAAAAATTATAGTTGAAATCATATGAAATAAGACATTAGAAATAAACATAAGAACACAATTATGAAAATGTACAATAACTAATATTGAAATGTTAAGCATTACTATATAGTGATGATAGTGAAACCACCCATACAAACCAAAGTGAGTGTCAAACCACTCAAGCCACTTAATTAGTGGATCGATTGTAATTACAAAGCTACTCAATTGTTACATGGAAAATGTTTGATGAAAACTCTCCAAAACAACTCATCCACTGGAAATGTTATGCCAAAAGTGGATAATTGATGCTCTCAGACAAAGGAATACCACTTGTAGCTTTGGTGTTCTGACACAAAAATGGAGCATTGGTGCTCTTAGATATAGGAGTTTCAACGATTTGGCCTTGGTATTTCTAGATCACTTTCAGTTGTCGGTCCGTTACGATATTGGCACCGAAATCTTATCTACCTTCCGCTAGGATAAGGCCACACATATCTCTGATCATATTCAAGAGTGGCGCCGAAGGGGAAGGTTAGTGAAAGCCAACATTCCACTAGAGTTTCTCTTGGAGTGGTTCCTTAAGTCTTTACTCCCATATATTTGGAAGGACATTTCATTGTCCGGAATTATGACTGAGGAACATGCCATTTTCAAATCCCAGCAATTGGACCTAGTCTATGCTCAATCTAGGATTTTATATGACATTATTCTTGATGTGCCACGATCACGACATGATCCCAAGCCCGTTCCTGGACCACATGCCGATGGCATCGTTGGTTCCGCAAGCGCTCGTTCTGTGGACATGGTTATGAATCAGATGCACAATTTGTCTATTAGCTAGTCCACTTCTGGAAAGGCTCATGCCTTGTCTGTTTCCACCCAGTCGTCCGATGTACATTATGTGCAATCAGCGAACCCATCCAGTAACCAACAACCTGGTGGGAAAAAGAAGGGGAAGAATAATCATATGGGTGGGAATAATAAGAGCAAGAAAGAAAACGCTAACCCTCCTTGGGATGGCGTAAATGCTAGTGAGGATCGCAAGCCTAGACATAAAGTGAAATTTCCTTGTAAACTTTGCACAGAAGATCACCTTACACATTTGTGTCCTCGTATGGAGGAAGCATCTAAGCACATCGCACAGAGCCCAGCTATGTTGACAAATCCCCTTCCTCATCATCAGAATATGGCTTCTGGTGCTTCCACCGCTGGTTGTGGGACTAATGAAACTTTGACTTCTACTACCCATGACGGCACTTATGGATGCGTAAACATGGTTAAATTTGAGGTTAGTGTTGCTACTTGCCTGCGTGATTATGCAGCTCCAAACCTTCTATGGGGAATGAGCCCCCTCCACCCGAAACTCCTTTGCATATCGAGAAGCCCAATTTATGCCGCGGGTATCGAAAGGTGTCCTTAAGCGCTCGGAGCACAATCCTAATGCCCGAGACGCCCAGAGCTACTCCATTGTAGAAGATTTGGGCTAAGCCCTGTGTGTTATGTCGGCACTCGAAGTACTTCAGGCTTGTCATTCTCAAAGGAACACCCTTTTATATGCTTTAGGAGCCCTCGATTCTGATATCCCTAATGTCATCAAGTTTGACATTAATGATATTCAGCTTCGCTTACCCTATCATGTAGCTTTCCAAGTTCATGTTAGGTGCCTTGAGATGATCGTTAAGCATACCATCGTTGACAAAGGTGCATCTACTTCAGTGATGTCTCTAGCTTATTGGAAGGCTCTCGGCTCACCCTCATTGTTGAAATCTACGAACTTGCTTACAACATTTGACGGTAGGTCTTTCAAGCCGCATGGTATTCTCCCTTCCCTTGAGGTCCACTTGGGTGGGAAATCCGTGCCTATAGAGGTTGAGGTGGTTGATGCGCCCGTCGACTATAACCTTTTGCTGGGTCGGAATTGGATTTATGCTATGAAAGCAATTATATCCTTTGTTTTCAGAGTTATTTTCTTTCCCCATGAAGGAAATATTCAAATGATCGATCAACTATCCTTTAATTTCGTAGCATTGCGAGGGTCCGTGGTCCCTCAAATTGAAAATTCTCAGCCGACAACTGGGAATGTTGGTGTAGGCCTATACCCTTCTTTAATGGGATCTTTCGATTTTTTCGCACCAATCTCCTTTATAGGATCCATTTCTGATGATAACCCTTCATCGTTCACTCTTGTACCTTTTCGGACATCGTATTTTGGTGATTCATGGACCTTACCTTCCACGAGTCCCACATCAAGAGATACTTCGCACATCGGAATGTCTATTCCCTTATCTGTAGTTGAACTTGCTTATCGTGATATTCAACAAGTCACTGTAGAGCCGAATCTCTCTTCTTCACGGATAGAGGAAGAAGATCCCATTACGCTTCTCGCATGGGCAGTCGACTCATCTTGTTCGCATGAATGCCTTGATGATATTTTACCATCAGATGAAGCCATCACTGAGGCCATGAATGGAGATGACAAGCCTTGGGAGGTCTTACATCATCAATATTATTTCCTTCCATCCCTTGATCTTATCAAGCAAGATGAGTTTAGATCGACTCTAGCCGAGAAGGTTGGTCACCCTATGGCTCCTTTGGAGTCGCACGACATTTATGCTGAGGGGAATATGGCTAATATTTCTCCGACCATCATGATCAACATTTCTCGCACTCCTGGAAAAATTGAGAATGTGTATATCGGTGCAGATTGCTCTCCTGAAGAGACCGTGTTTACACCGACCTATTTAAAGAATTTCGGGATGTGTTTTCCTGGTCATATGAGGAGATGCCAGGTATTGACCCTAGTATTGTCGAGCATGAAATTAATACTTATCCCAATGTTAAGCCTGTTTGACAATGCCTTCGAGCTGTTAATCCTAGGAAGGCAGTCGCTATTAAGGCAGAGGTGGAGAAACTTCTCAAGGTTGGTTTCATCTACCCGGTTCCCCTTACCGAGTGGGTATCAAACCCCGTTCCTATGGATAAGAAGCAGGGAACCATCCATGTGTGCACTGATTTCTGTGGCCCAAATAGAGCATGTGCTAAAGATAACTTCCCCACCCCAATCATAGACCAAATCTTCGATGAGTGTGTGGGGAGCAAAGTTTTTTTGTTCATGGACGGCTTTTCAGGCTACAGCCAGATCTAGATTAAACTCGAGGACCAGAATAAAATTGCATTTATATGTCCTTGGGGAACCTTTGCATACCGAAGAATTCCCTTCGGCCTTAAAAACGTCGGAGCCACATTTCAACAGGCTATGACCTATGCGTTTCACGATTTAAAACGTATCATGGAATTTTTCTTGGACGATCTTACTGCTCACTCTCGTAGTAGGATAGATCACCCAGGTCACCTCTGTCTTGTTTTCGAAATATGTTGCCGATATAATATTTGTTTGAATCCAAACAAGTGCATCTTTTGCATGAGAACTGGTCACCTTCTAGGGTTCATAGTCTCGAAGGAAGGTATTAGAGTCGATCCATTAAAGGTTGAGGAAATACTTCGGTTGCCTCCCCCACGCAATTTGGTTCAACTTCAGAGCTTCCAAGGGAGGGCTACTTTCTTACGTCGTTTCATTGTAAATTATGCCAGTCTTACCAAGGGTTTCGCGTGATTATTGAAGAAGGACACACCTTTTATCTGGGAAGATATTTTTTGCTTTATTTGGCCGCATCTCAAGAAACGATTGGTATGGTCTTAGTTCAGGTGGACGATGTGATTCAAGAGCATGTTGTCTACTATCTTAGTTGAAACCTAGTAGATGCTGAACTGAGATATTCTCACGTTGAGAAACTGGCCCATGTGACTATTCATGCAGTCCAACGATTGTGACAGTATATTTTGCTTAGGAAAACCACAGTTATAGAGCATGTCAATCCATTTCAGTTCGTGCTCTCGTCACATCTAATTGGGGGGGAATATAATAAATGGATTGTCATCCTTCAGGAAGTTGATCTTTATTTTTCCTCGGTGAAGTCCTTGGTTTTCGCGGAGCTAATGTCGTATTTTCCAAGACTTGATAAGGAAGTGGCACATGAAGACTCATTTGTTGATGAACATTTATTCCTTATCTCGTCGACGGACCCTTAGGATGGAGATATCATTATATATATTCAGACTCTGAAGTTCCCTTCGCATTATTCGCGAGATGAGCGGCGACGTGTGAGACACCATGTCAAAGATTATGTCATAGTCGGTGAAACTTTGTATCGCCGAGGAAAAGAATCTATCCTCCGTCATTGCTTAAATCATGAAGAAGCAGAGCTAGTGCTTAATGACTGCCACATCGGAGCATGTGGTGGTCACTTATCTAGGCTTGCGACATCCCAACGTATCTTGGCGGAGCGTGTGGTGGTCACTTATCTGGGCTTGCGACATCCCAACGTATCTTGCGAGCGGGATATTTTTGGCCTACGATCTTTAAAGATTGTATTAATGTTGCGAAGAGATGTCACCCTTGTTAGGTGTTTGCTCGGAACATGCGCTCACATGCTACTCCTCTACATCCGGTCATCACCGTCGATCCCTTCACCAAGTGGGGGGTTGATTTCATGGATTGCAACCCAGCTTCGCAGGGGGGCATCATCATATTATAGTGGCCGTTGATTACTTCACCAAATGGGCTGAAGCCATGCCGACCATTAAAATTGATGGTGTAGCAGCAGCCCACTTCGTATTCAATCAAATTATAGCTTGATTTGGTATCCCAAAGGATATTGTCATTGACCATGGCAGTCACTTTCAAAACAAGATGATGGTGGAATTATCACTCAAGCTTGGGTTTAGACAAGATCATTCATCATCATATTATCCCCAAGCGAATGGCCAGATCGAGGCAGTTAATAAGTCCCTTAAGGCCATTCTCCAAAGGACCATCCGACAAAGCAAGAGTAATTGGCATATTATGTTGTATCCTGCTTTGTGAGCTTATCGAACCGCAGTAAATACTTCCACCGGTTTCTGACCATTTCAGTTAGTTCATGGTGTGGATTCTATCTTACTGATTGAATGTGAAATCCCTTCCTTGAAGCTAGCTATAGATAGCACTTCAGAAGTAGAGCAACATTTAGTCTACCTCGAGCAACTTGATGAACAACGTCGAGATGCTGCCGTATCAATTAATGCGAACAAACGTCGTGTTAAGGTTCAATATGATAGGTCTTTCTGTCCCTGACAATATGTTGAAGGTGACTTGGTCCTCCTTTATGACCAAGCTAAAGAACTCCTGGGGGCAGGCAAGTTCAACCCAATGTGGCATGGTCCTTACGTTGTGAGGTGTGTCCTAGAGAAAGGAGCCTACGAGTTAGAGGATTACAAAGGGAATGCCTTAAAGGAGCTTAGAAATGGGCTCTACCTCAAGCGGTATTATGCTTGAGCTTCTAGCTCAAGCTCATACTTTTGTATACTATTGTATAGTTGCTGTACATAGTTTAGCTTTCCTTTTATTTTTCGAGTCTGTTGATTCGCTTCCGTTTGGTCAACAGATGTCAACGGAATCTCCAGTGTTCTTGGGGTTCGCGGATGGGGCTATCCGTCATATGTAGAGACTAACTTCTGCTGCGTGGGTCATTTACTCGCCCGACCATCAAATTTTGTCTTTAGGAGGCGCTTGTCTCGGTCCTACATCGAACAATGTGGTTGAGTATAGTGTTGTTATCGAGTTACTTTGTGATTCCATTTCGCATGGTATCGAGTCTTTAGAAGTCCTCCTAGATTCACAAACGGTTGTGTCTCAGTTGAACGACCAGTACAGTGTGAGGGATCCTACATTACTAAGGAGGTTCTTAAGGGTAAGACTCTTGGAGCATCAATTTGTTTTCATTACATACATTCATGTTCCGAGACGTTTTAATCATGTAACTTATGCATATCCTAATTATGTCCTAGATTGGAATTTGTCACATCAATAAAAGAAGCACACAAATAATAACATTCACACATTTGTACATACAAAATACAACAAAATCGTAAATAGGTCATAGTTTTCATAAATAATATGTCCAAAATGTGGTGTCATAGTACAAAAATGGAGCTTGTAGCTCTCAAATATACAATTCGATACAAAAAATAGTGAGCCCCATGGAATCTAAGCCCTATGGGGAGGCCTTGCCGCCTCGGCAGGATGTGTCTGAATGTAATAATGCGCAACGTTGGCTATGCGCCGAATTAATCACATCCACGTGTCAGGTACCCCCACCACATGTCGTTGCATCGCCTCTGGGAGATGCTCTACCTCTATCACGGGTACCCTAGTAGTCATACGGGTCAGGTTGACCAGTACGGTCTCTAACGTGCGCTCTATTGTTGTCCCTACTACCTCTCCACCCTTGCCCCTACGATGATGCCGTGGGAAGCCCTGTGGTCTTCGTGGACCCACGTCTACGAGCAAACAGTCAACCATCAATATATGATACCACACCAAAAACATTTTTGCTTTTACTTAAATAAAAAATACATAAAATTAAATATGCAAAACTTAAAAAGAGTATCTCACCAATGTCCCCGAATGAGGCCCCTGGTGGGAGAGTCATGTCTAGGTCCCCTCGGTATTTTATCCCCTCATAGGGATAATCGTCAATGGAGATCACCTGTCACCGCCACCCGTGGAAAAATTCATCAGAATATGGGGAAGCCTTTCGGCCACCCCCCTGCCATGTCAATATCTCCTCCCAGCGGGTCTGGGTGGGATCTCAGAGACTATGTGGAGGGACCTCAACCCTCGGACTCAATCTCAACACCCTCTCAAAGAAGAAGCTACACAATATGCTACTAATATCTCTAATGATTATTCATGTGTTGCGACTTTTTGTTGCATTAGTGGCCCTCGGATATGCGATACTAGTCCTGCGATGAACCATTCTTTATGTTACAACTCGTTTATCGGAAAGCTCACTTTCGCTATCAGAATCTTGTATCATTAATCGAATTCCCACACTGACTCATTCAGGAATTGCTTAATCTCCTTAAGCTTAGTGACATATTGCGACTCAGATTTTGGTTTTTTAAATTCGTCAATCATCGCAGTTCTGACCTGCGCCAGTGTTTTGGCTGCTGTTCCCACTGGAACCTTTACAAACTTCATGTACCCGTCTAACGCCCGACCCCTAAGGGTCATCGCTAGCTATCCCATCTTTATAGCATCGTCCTGAACCTGCTTCACGGTCCATACTACTTCTCATATATACCAATACTGTTCGGGATCCTCAGTCCCGTTCCCCTGAAAGGTGGGCATATTTTCCTAGTCTTCCATTCTAACGTTGCTAGTATTGTTATTTACTAAAGCGCTACTCTTGTCGCTGGACATAGGGAAACTCCGCGAGTAGTTTGGATTTCTTCCTATAAAATTCGGAGTAGTGTGCGGGGTTGAAGGTACGTGGTAACTTACGATCTAACCTCCTTCTGCCTCTGGGGTAGCCTATTCGACATCTCCTTCGCAATAAGGTCGCTTCCTCCCTTATGGTCCTGTTTCACAGTTCTCTGTTTCGGTCTTCTCAGGAGACTCTCTCTCAGTCCTCCTCTTTTTCTCAGGATGCTGGAATATTTCTCCACTCCTTAAGGTACCACACTCTTCGTCAGCTTCCCTTTGAAACTCATCATCGCTCATGTCCATCTACCACATCTTTTCGTCAGACTCACATTTACGGGATACCTTCACCCTCGCACACTGATTCTTCTACTCATCAGAAGACATCCTCACTATCCCTTTTTCGCAGACAAGCATTTTAATCCATAGTTTTAATGATGACAAAAATCTTCCTCTTGGCCCCCGGAAGAAGTTCCTTTCAGTGTCACTGTACGACTTGATGGTATCTACTGCGAACTTAGTTACGTATCCTTCGAGGATACTATCTACCCAAAAGTCAATAGCTCGTGATACTTTGTTGTCGACTTGCTTTAGCTGTCGCACCAATTCTGGGGTCCAACAGTTAGGTTCAGTCTTCTGACAGTGATTCTTTCGGAACGTCAGCTGTGCTAGCCACTCATGCAACAACACCGAGAATTCACAGAAGAATATTTCGTGGATGTCCGAGTAGATGTATCTCTCTAAACAACTTGTCGTTGTCTGTTTAGGATCTCGCTTCTCGCTTTCTGCGAATTCCTACGCCTTCTTGTCGAACCACTCTTGGATCTCTGGTTTTTTCGGATGCCACAACATATCCTCTTTTCTTCTTCCTTAAGGTCCTGGAAACGAAACCATTTGTTGACGTAGTGTCTTTCAACAGGGGTTCACTTCGTACTGTCACCAACAAACTATCAACCCAAACTCCCTTATACACCATCTCGGAAAGGTGTAACCCTTCCCAGCAACACTTGCGGAGCAAGTGCAGTCTCACCCGAGATGGATAAGGGGGCTGCTGGAACCAAGTTTCCGAATTTGTGTGGAGGATATGCACATATTACCTTCGCACTAACCAGAGATTATAATATTCACAACATACTATTAATTTATCATTCGCATATTTCAATAAACATTCGGAACAACACATTCAACGTACTTATTCAGATTAGCATCACTTCTACAACATATTCGCATCAACCAATGTAAACATTCACATAACATGGTTCTCATTCATCATTGCATAAGATTAAAGACATAGATTACACCATAACCGAACATCTCCATTCATTCACCAAACCTATGGAATAAACCTCGCAGAAACTGTCAAGACATCATATCGCGGATACAAAACGAACCCAAAAGATAGGATGATCATCCAAAAATTCGATGCCCTTAGGCTTACAATCCTACTCTATTTATATGCTTTTATCTTATTACAAAATGGTCCACATGACCGACTCAACTAATCTAACAATTCTTATGCTTCCGCGAATGCCGCGAAGGGTCCTTCTTCCGCGGAATGAACCTTTCGCACCTGTCAGCTTCCGCACTTCCTGCGGATCTATCCCATGCCAACATGCCCCCAATGCAAACTTGTGGCTCATCCCAAGCCACCTCAGCTGGACACTGCTGGTCTGTTGTACTGTTGTTGGAATTCATCGTAGGTGGTCCAAATATAGTCGACTATCTCTTTTATTGATGCTCGGAGCTGCGCACTCTCTATCACCTGCTGCTCCGTTGGGTGGTCGCATACTTTCTGTCGTACCTCCTGCAATTGAACCTGTACCTATTTCATCACTGGTACTACTCATGCTATGAGGGATTCAGACTTTGTTTGGAGCTCATCCAAATGTGTAGCTCGTCGTTGCTTCCTTTCGTGGGATTTTTCAGCCCGATGCTTCATACTTTGCAGTTCCACGGCCTTTGCCATTCGCATCATTGTGGGCATCGTTTTGAACGATCCCTTAAAAGTTTCCAACTGCTCTTCTGCTTCATGGAGCATTCTCTTCAGTGCGATTAACTGGTCATCCTCAACCAACCTGTCCCAAAACTTTATAAGTCTACCGCAACTTGCTGTGCCACCTATTCCATCTCCTGAATCTCTACCACTACTTCCTCTATCGCCATTTTTTTACTCTGAATTTGTGACGGTGGTGTGTTGGGTGTTACTCGAGTTTGGAGCTCTGCATTTTCCTTTCTGAGCTCATTAATGGCGACTCCTAACATAATAGCCTGAGCTTCTGGGTCAACATCTGGATCTAGCGCTGTTATTTCTCATGCCTTTGCAAGTGCTCTTTCTAACCTCATTTGTTCCTCTACAACCTTTTCCTTCACAATGAGTGTGATAGTATGCTCCTTGATGACCTTCTCTTTCCCAACCAGGGATTCTCTAATCGATCCTTCTCCTTGATAGCTTGTACTTCATAGCCAGTACTATGGCATGTTTATCTCAAAGGTACTGTGCCTCCATCTCGTTGTGCTGCAGTTGCTTCTTGTATTCGACCATCTTGTTGTGCATCGCAGCCTCGCAGTCACGGATTTCTGTGCTTGCTGTCGCTTGGACTTGATGTAGTGTCAACATTGGGAGTAAGTTGAAATCGACCAGTGCCAAGTTAGCCTTCCGAATCTTGAGGTCCAAGGTATCATATCCTGTTCCAAAGGTGTGGGTTTCGATTTGGTTGATGCGTTTTTGGGTGCCCACTTCTACCTTGACTCTGGGAGTTGGCAGGTCTTGCTAGATGTCTCCATGTGGTACCCTTATGTTGATTATTGTATTCTCCATGGTGTTTAACATCTCCCCAATGTACTGAAATTTCTCTGCTGAATGTTGTGTAAGCTTTCGGCGGTTACTCTCCACGATCTGCATAATGTTATCCAGAAATCTGTCGGCCTGTTGTGCAGTGAGCCCTTCTTGTGCGTAGTTGCTGGCATGGTCCATTCTCTTCTTCGTCCTTCGTTCTGAATCTGTTAGGGTGTTGGCTATGGACACCCCATCGCGGACAGACTCTACCGTCTAGTCCTCCTGTTCTACACTCTCCTTTTGGTTGGCGGAAGCTAGGTCTTCCTTGGCCGGGTCTTGTCATCCTGTCGCCTGCCCCTTTTCTATGTCCTTCGGATATGCATGAACCTTCCATATCTCTGGCCATTTGGTGACGATGTTGTTGAGCTCACCCTCGGTGAGCTTGTATTGTGTCCTCAACCACTGCTTGGTCGAATCTACTCGGGCCCGAAGGTAAATCGTGTGTTCTTCGATGGATATCTGGGCGATGGGGTGATACTTTGTCGCAGCTTGCAGTGTGATCCGCGGTATCATATGTGCATCCATTCGCGTCCTTTCGAGCCATATATAAAACTGTATGACGTTTTCCTTTTGTCTTTCCTTGTCAGTGGTCGCCCATAAGTTCTGGTATCGCGCTCCATCACATACTCGTGGTTCCGTGAGATTCACCCCCTGATAGTCATCTGGTTCCCTCCATGATTTTAAGGAAATGAGGAGGAGTAGCCATGAATATGTGAATGGCCGACCATATTCTTGTGCATCATACACATCCTCGTTCAATTCGTGGAGCATGAACTTAGCCCAGTTCATCTGTTCTCCTGCGACGCACCATTTTGTAGCTACGATGACACTGGAATTACATTGCAGCGGTCAGTTTTTCCATGTTATTTTGATCGCAAGTATCTTCGCCGCTACTCTGATTGCTTGGTTGTTAATTGTGTTGATCAGGTAGCCTCTGGAATCTTTCTCTACGCCATATTTTGTGAATAATTGTTCGGCTAATTTCTTGTCATTGTCCTTACCCTAGAAAAACTGTGAAGGGTCAGTTCCCTCTTGAGGCAGGCCGGTGATTCTGGCAATTAGGTCAATGGCGACTGGGATTCTCTCGTGCAACCAGAGGGATATGTCATGGAAGCACGCGAGGAGTTTCTTTACACATGCATTGACCTATGTCGGGTGCCCAAAATGTTGTAGGAGGGTGATACCGAGTAACCCTGAGTGTGCCAATCCCAATGCCCACTTCTTAGGTTCCTTTGTAGTCGGGCCTCCTGTGTGGGGGACTTCCTCGTAATCCCCTGTGTATTCTTTAAACTTGGCTAGGTCATGGTCAGTAGATTGTAACCTCTGCAATTTGGCTGTAATATCCCCACTTTCAATAACTCCTGGTGGTACTAGTGCGACCGCGATGGAGTATTTTTCGTTCTTGTTGATCCGTAGCGTGGGAGCTCCCACCCGACGTGGTGGAACATACTGTGATAGCATGGGGCCATCATATCCATCTTGCGTGGCTTCAACAACTGAGGGGCCTGTAGCATCAGTCGTAATCCTTGTGGATGCCCGGGTGCCCTTCTTTTTCTCTCGACCAGTATCGCGAGGTTGAGTCACACTCCTCTTTTTCTTGTGTGGGACTGTAGACATACTTTATGGCTACTCTTGCACAACTAGTGTGGGTTGTGGTCTTTCGGTGTTGGTGCTGGAGATATACACTTCCATTCAGCTCGTTAGATACTACTGTGTTTCCCCGTCGGCTCCTTTGAGATTTATAACGCTGGTCGGTAGACTCCATCCGATTGTAGGTCATGATTACCAAATCTAGCCGAGGTGTGCCAAATCCATCGCGTGCGTTAGTATTAATTGCTGGTGTTCTCATTTTTTCCATTGTCCCTTGTGGTGTAACTGCAACATTTATGGTATTTATTGCTAGTTTAGACCTTCATGCGTCGTGGCAGCTTCCAACTTGGTTATAATGTGTCGACAACTTATTATTATTATTATTATTATTATTATTATTATTATTATTATTTACTCAGACAGAGCAAATGTCGATGTGTCGATACGTCGTCGTATTGTTTGCGTCTCTACGGTGGCCAATTTTTGCTGGTTTCGCTAGGTCGATGTTGTGTACTTCTCGATGTAATTTGTCAGTGGTTTTTCTTTGATCATTCTTCCTATCGCGGTTGGTCCCTATTGATGTGGCCGCTGCTTGACTGGCTTCGAATCGGGTTTTAAGAGGATCTTTATTTCCCCTAATTCTCCAGAAAGTCCCTTTGTCTCTGGAAATTTCGTTGGAAACAAATTCTAAAACTTGGGTGGTAGTTCAGTCATCTTTGCAATGGTTGACTCGTCCCAGTAGTCGCCAATGCGTGCGAACTTGGGGTTTTCCTCTGACCCAATGTTCACCTTCTTGATCTTTAATGGTTGTTGAAATTTGTGCGACGGTATCTGGTGCCACCTCACTGCGACTGCCTTCTGATTCTGGTACGTATGTAGCCCTAGGTTCATCGTCATCTTCGGGCTCTCCGGTGATGTTGTAACACTCAATCAGCATTTCTAGTTTCGCAGTCCATTGGAGTGCCATTGGTTGGTCGGTTGGTACTGCTTCAAATATATTTTCGCGGATCGCCTGTGGCGTGGTGTGTATTAAGGGATTTTCATATGAAGATGAGAATGATTGGTTGAATCCAATAATAAGCTGTTCCCAAGATGTCATCCCATGTCGCAGTTCTGCTGCGACATACCAGCTCCGCGGTACCTCATCCAACGTGTGTACGAATGCATGTACCCACTCCTGTGGTTTTCTCGATCCCCATTGATGTGGACAGGCATTCAGATGCACCTTCGGGTCTCCTCGTCCATCATATCGCATATGGTCATCCTCTACAGCTTCGCCAAACCGAACCTCCATGAGGCGTCGACATATTGGCCAAGATGTGATGTTTGATTTATGTGTCGCCCACCATCGTACAAGAGTAGCCTTTAGGGATTCCTCCAAGGCCAGTAGACGCTGTAGTTCTGCCACTTTTTTCTCAAATTCTATGAGAAACGTGCCCAAGTTGGATGATCCCTCATAGGTAGGTAACACATACTCCTCTGTGACTACCCTTCGCAGGGACTGTGTTATCCGTGAGAATCTTCGAAAGGACACTTCATGCAACCGGTTCTGCAGTACCGGATAGGGACCGGTGTTATCCACAATCTCAATGACATCGAAATCCGCATACGTTCTGAGCCCTTCAATTTCAACCAAAATTTGGCATACCCAACTAAGCGGGGTGACCTTGCTCTGGTTCGCCAGTCGCAGTTGTACTGGTGAATAGGTCATCCGCGACTTTCCCATTGTCTCCCATGTCTGTTTAGTCAGGATATTTACGTCCGAACCTAAATCCAGAATGATGGAGTCGACATCAAATTATCCGATCTGTGTCGACATCTGCATCTCCCTACCTGTCTTTCTTTTATGTATGCGATTAACTCTCTGTTCCAGTCGTGTACCTCCCCGTCATTGCAGTAGATTAGCTATCTCTTCCAGTGCGTCTAGGTCCTTTGCCAAATCTAGGAAACTTTCCAAGAAGGATTTTAGAGTGTTTGCCTTCCTTCGTGACTTCGTCGAGTCGAACGTCGGTGGCATGTCATAGATTTCTTCCTCAAGAGGTAGCTTCCTCCTATTCCTCATTGCCTCCTATGCTTTTAAGAAGACATCCCTTTTGGCTTCGACATCAAAGGTGACCTTCTTCCGCTGTGTTTGTGTTGATCTAACACTGGTGTGTGACCTATCGCCACCTGTCACCGCCCCTCCTCTTGTCACTATTCCAACCATCACATGGCTACTCCTGGCTTCTATGGATATCCTCTGCACAACTAATGGCGCATTTTGATTATTTCAGTTCTGGTTCTGGGGTGGATGTTTAGTTTTCCATTTCGTAATGAGCTGGGGGCAGTCCTCTACACTATGATCTGCAGCACTGCAGTATGTACACTGCGGCGTTGGATTTGGACAGTCTCTTTGGTAGTGCCCCTATTGTTCGTAATTGTAACAGATGATTGGACCTCTTCCTCATCCAACAACACCTCCACATCCCATACCGGCACCTCGGCCTCCGCGGAATCCTCCCCCGAAGCCTCCGCGTGGTGATCCATATTGTTGATACTGCGGTTGTTGATACTGTTGCTGCCCATATTGCGACTGGCCATACGGTGGTTGTGGACACTGCGGGTGCCCATACCGCGGCTGCCCATATTTCCCCTGGTCATATTGTTGTGGTTGGTTAATCTGTGGTTGACTATACTGCGATTGTTGTTGCACCACCAGCGGCTCTTCTCCCTTCATAAAATACGCGTCATCTCTTCTATCTTGCAGCAGGTCATAGGCCCTGCAGTCCTTCTCATCATGGCCAGGCGATCGGCAAAACTTGAAGTATAAGTTCGCTGGCTTTGATACCATCTTTTGCAGATATACGCATTCCTCCGGTCGATGCCCTCTGGTCTGACAGACAGTACACCATGGCATACCTCCTTGACGAAGGAGGCTTGGTGCCCTTGACTGCAAATACTCACGGAATTCTAGGCAATTTTCCTTATGGTGCCCCTCAGTTCTGCATTTGGTGCACCATACATCTCTGCGGGTTTCCTTGCCCTTCTTGATATCCTTCAGTTGCAATGTTAAATTGTCCAACTGTGCCTAAACTCTTTCCATTCCCATTCCTGCTTCGCCGAATCGTGAAGCCTCTAGCTTCATCATGATCTCTAATGCTTCTACCTGTGTTGCGACTTTTTGTTGCATCAACGGCCCTCGGATATGCGATACTAGTCCTACGATGAACCATTCTTTATGTTGCAACTCGTTTATCAGAAAGCTCACTTTCGCTATCAGAGTCTTGTATCACTGATCAAATTCCCACACTGACTCATTCAGGAATTGCTTAATCTCCTTAAGCTCAGTGACATATTGCGACTCAGATTTTGGTTTTTTAAATTCATCAATCATTGTCGTTCTGACCTGCGCCAGTGTTTTGGCTGTTGTTCCCACTGGAACCTTTACAAACTTCATGTACCAGTCTAACTCCCGACCCCTAAGGGTCGTCGCTAGTTGTTCCATATTTATAGCATCGTCCTGAACCTGCTTCATGGTCCATACTACTTCGCATATAAACCAATACTGTTCGGGATCATCGGTCCCGTTCCCCTGAAAGGTGGGCATCTTTTCCTCGTCTTCCATCCTAACGTTGTTGTTATTTATTGAAGCGCTACTCTTGTCGCTGCACGTAGGGTAACTCCGTGAGTAGTTTGGATTTATTCCTATAAAATTCAGAGTAGTGTGCGGGGTCGAAGGTACGTGGTAACTTACGATCTGACCTCCTTCTGCCTCTAGGGTATCCTGGTCGACGTCTCCTTCGTAATAAGGTCGCTTCCTCCCTTATGGTCCTGTTTCACAGTTCTCTGTTCCGGTCCTCTCAAGAGACTCTCTCTCAGTCCTCCTATTTTTCTCAGGACGCCGGAATATTGCTCCACTCCTCAAGGTACCACACTCTTTGTTAACTTCCCTTTGAAACTCGTCGTCACTCATGTCCATCTACCACATCTTTCCGTCAGACTCGCATTTACTTGACACCTTCACCCTCGCACACCGATTCTTCTACTCGTTAGAAGACATCCTCAATATTCCTTTTTCGTAGACAAGCATTTTAATCCACAGTTTTAATGATGACAAAAATCTTCCTCTTGGCCCCCTGAAGAAGTTCCTTTCGGCATCACTGTACGACTTGATGGTATCTACTGTGAACTCAGTTATGTATCCTTCGAGGATACTATCTACCCAAAATTCAACAGCTCGTGATACTTTGTTCTCGAATTGCTTTAGCTGTCACACCAACTATGGGGTCCAACAGTCAAGTTTAGTCTTCTGACAGTGATTCTTTCGAAACATCAGCTGTGCTAGCCACTCATGCAAAAACACCAAGAATCCACAAAAGAATATTTCATGGATGTTCGAGTAGATGTATCTCTCTAACAAACTGGTCGCTGTCTGTTTAGAATCTCACTTCTCGCTTTCTACAAATTCCTCCACCTTCTTGTCAAACCACTCTTGGATCTCTGGTTTTGTTGGATGCCACAACATATCCTCTTTTCTTCTTCCTTAAGGTCCCGGCAACAGAACCATTTGTTGACGCAGTGTCTTTCGACAGGGGTTCACTTCGTACTGTCGCCAACAAACTATCAACCCAAACTCCCTTATACACCGGCATGAAAAGGTGTAACCCTTCCCAACAACACTTGCGGAGCTAGTGCAGTCTCACCCGAGATGGATAAGGGGGCTACTGGAACCAAATTTCCACAGTTGTGTAGAGGATATGCACATATTACCTTCGCACTAATTAGAGATTATAACATTCACAACATACTATTAATTTATCATTCGCAGATTTCAATAAACATTTAGAACAACACATTCAACGTACTTATGTAGATTAGCATCACTTCTATAACATATTCGCATCAACCAATGTAAACATTCACATAACATGGTTCTCATTCATCATTGCATAAGATTAAAGACAAAGATTACACCATAACCGAACATCTCCATTCATTCACCAAACCTATGGAATAAACCTCGCAGAAACTGTCAAGACATCATATCGCAGATACAAAACGAACCCAAAATATAGGATGATCATCCAAAACTTCGATGCCCTTAGGCTTACAATTCTACTCTATTTATATGCTTTTATCTTATTACAAAATGGTCCACATGACCGACTCAACTAATCTAACAATTCTTATGCTTCCGTGAATCCCGCGAAGGGTCCTTCTTCCGCGCATGACCCTTTCACACTTGTCGGCTTCCACACTTCCCGTGGATCTATCCCATGCCAACAACAATGTTGTGCACTAGTAATGCACAGTCGGTCTCAGGCACTCGGCCGCATAGAATATTATTGGCCTTGAGGCCTGATGTAGAGAAGCTGACCCCAAGATTCTCGCTAGAGTGAGGACGATAATCTTCATGCTTAGGCTTGCAATAGACTCGGTGGGGATTTGGATACCCACTTTCTGGGAGCCAGCAATGTAGTACATGTTGATATAGTCACTAATAGTGACTCCAGCCCCCACTGTGCGTGATCAGAGGCTTTCCTCCTCTCCTCAGCGAGACAAACCTGTGATGAAATATATGTCTTCCACCTCCAGGTGAAGTGGTTGCCCATCCAAATCAAAGTGTTGCGCCTTTGCATCCCAATAGTTGACCAACTGAGTGAGCAATCGGTTTTGGGGCCTCAAACCCTCGATGCTCCAAAATTTGTATAACCCAAAAGCTTGCAATGCTTTTTGGGCAGCCAAGTCTTCACGAACTCGTTGATCAACGACATCATGCTCTCTCTCTCTCCATTCCAGAACCATCCTGGAAGCAAAGCAATGAATCTTTTAGTGCCCATGTGTTTAAAAAATATCACCCACGGCGCTGTACGCAGGCTAATTCGTGGACAATCGTGGGTATACGCAAGCTAGTGTTATCTTGCTCACGTACACCCAACCCTCCACACGACCCGCAAAGTTATAGCCCGCGTACAACGAACTATGGGTGTATATCCATTGAAAAAATAAAAATTTGACCATTAAAAACAAAATTGAAAACCATAGAATTGAAGAGGAGGTTGAGAGCACTAACCTGGTCCAGACGGCTCATGATTGCGACGCTTATAGCTCCTAGAATCGTCGATTGAAGATTGGAGGTAAAAACAACCCAAAAGCACTATGTGGAGTGAAAAGTGAAAATGATGTGGTAAAATTAATTCTTTTTACTATTATAATTTTTCAAACCCACTCTACTATAGTTTTTGCCATTTTTGAGCTATTTTGGACTAATATGTCGTCATGAAGTGCCCTTTTTGAGTAGTTTTTTTCCGACAAGAGTGGATTTTTGTACCTTTTCGCACCTTCGGCAGGTATGTTCTTCAACTGGCATATAGGTTAGGATGTCATTTTACTTGCATTTTTGCATCGACCTTATGGCCACATTCATAAACCTTAGGTGCGACCCCGTGTTTTAACTGACATGGAACCTTCATGATGCTTTAGAAGTGTCGTTATTTAGCGGTAGGGCTTGTCCGACCATGGGTGCCCTAGTTAGATCCTTTTATATCAGCACCCATGCCTTTGTTTCTCCTTAAGATTGGGAGTCCTTTGTAGTCACGCCATGACATTGCGATGAAGACTCATACTCTACTTCAGTTTTATTCTGTCCATCTCCCATAAGGACTCCCCGTTTATGTCGAGTTGTGAATGCATCACATTTTCCTACTTGCCTTTGAGCCTTGTGTCGACTCCCACTTTTCTCAGTTTTTAGCCATGTGCTTGAGCACTTAGCCTTCCAAGCCAAGCAGATATTTAATATATCCTTTGCATCTTGATGATCCTTACCTCGAGGGAACATCCCCCCGAGTGTCAACATCTTGCACATGCTTCCTTGCATTGAGCATAGGTATGTTCCACTGCCTGGAACTAGTTTGCTTTCCCATGACACTCATTCCCTCACTTGTTGTACTATAAGAAATTTTATTCTTTTTCAAGCTTTATAATATGAAAAAGACCAAAAAAATCATATAAATAAAAAATCCGGACGGGAAAATTTGTACCACCTTATATTGGCAGCTGTCGTGTCGCCTTTGAACAGAGCTTTCATCCCCACTCCGTATATCATGAGTCGGGAAATTAGTATGACCTTAGGAAGCTGTACTCGTTTCTCAGATCTTTCTCTACCGGCTGGTTAAGCTTCCAGTTATTATGGAGCCTTTGTCTATGCCCCATGTGTCACAAAGTATTATCAGTATCTAGTGTTTGAGTTTATGCTTCCTGAGTCTTTTCATCTGCTCATGCTCTTGTTCAAAGGAAGTTCTGAAACCAAAGTCAGCCACTCCTCATATATATTGACTATTGCATGTCAGCCATCCCTTATGAGTCCGGTTCGATCACATTCTTCCAAATCATTCAGCCTAGCTGCTACCTCGTGCTCGTTGATGGGGGATCCATTAATTCCCTCCTTCGAGCGAATCTTATTCCATGAACTCCAACTCATTTATTATGGAATCGAGATTTAGAGTCCTATTGAGTACCTTGAGACTTGCAGTAATTAGTGGTAGGTCCTCTTGCCATTGACAGTTGGGAATTCATCAATGTCCCCTGATCGATGGATTCGTCAGAGTGTTCGACCTCAACACCTCTATTCACAATTTGATGAACGTACTCAGTGCCTTGATGCCCATTTTCATTATTGGGTTATCTCGTGTCTGTTAACGGTATACATCAATGATTGGTAATCAGATGATGTCACATCAAGTTCGACATCAGTACCCTTATTCACTTGATGGGACATGCACGGTAGATGGTTTGTGTAGAAGACCCTAGATTTCAGTGGCATTCAGTATGCTACTTGTGATCATGATTGTACCTATGGGAGATTATTCTCATACATCAACAGTTTGCACCATCAGTCTACACCAGTTGTTTCCTCTTTCAGCAGGAGACCATATCTTACTGTATTTGGGTCATGGTCGTGACCATTCATGAAATGTATTTATTATATACTGCCTATTCGTGGCCATTTTATCAGATTGCTATGTATTGTACCGATATGTATACAGAGACATCATTGTATTGTGACGGGTGGGCTACTCCTGCCATTTGTGTCTCCATCACTCCACTTCTGAGATTTATAATGTATTTCGGCCATTGTAGTACCTTCTCTGACCTCACACATTAGGGGGCATCTGTTACACCATATTTTGCCACCTTGTGAGCATTAGCACTCATTGGCCTCCATTATCCAGTTATAGACTCAGAACCACTTTTTGTCCTCTAGACACCCTTTTTTCCCTAGTTTTATTCCTGTACGCGAGCTACTTCAATGCAACTCGTGCATCTGCAGGCTGTCCCACTGTAGCCCACGTACATCGAGTTAATTGGTAAAAAAAGGTAAAATCTCATTTTTTCACTCCAAAAGGCAGCCATTGTGTGACCTTTGTCCCTCCATGTATCTCAAAACGTCTTGATCCGACCTTTCACTTGCCTTTGGAGGGTTATATATTGAGCCATTATGCATGGAAGGAGAGGAGAAAGAGAAGATCATCGAAACTCTATTGGAATTTTTCCATAGCTTGAGCCATCATCCATTAATCCTTGTTGTTATGAACCTCTTATGTTCACCTACCAAACTCTTCCATATCTTGTGAGGGATTTTCTCCTTTACTCGTGAGTTTTCCATTGCATGGAGGATTGAAGTTGTGGAGGCACAAGTGGGGGGACCTAGTTCTTGGTTTGGATGAGTTGCCGATGGGAGGTTGTATCTTGTACTTCTCGTTCATATTAATAGAAATACTCATTTTCTCGTCCAATTGATATTGTGAATGGTTGTTCATTATCATCGGGTACATTTAGTTGTTTATATCATGGATTATGCTATTGTTTATGCTAACATCTTTCATATATTATATGCACTTACTTGTGTTTGTTGTTGAGACTAAGCTGCAGATTCAAGTGTAGAGATTTGAAAGCTCAACGGGGATCTTCATCGAACGTGCGGATTGAGGTTGGTTCTTTATTCCACTTATTAGCATTTACATTTATATAGCATGCATTGGGAAATGAGTCTGATTTCTGGAAGTCATCTGTTTGTTGTGGTCTACCCCAAGCCATAGGAGGTTTTTCTCCGTAAGAAGGAACATAAAAGAAGAAAGTTGAAGTTGAGGTAGAATATAGAAGGCAGATGAAGCTTAAGCAGAATAGAACAGGGTTGCAGAAGTGGGTGAAAGCCTTTTCATTCTATAAGTGCAAATGGACATGCTTAAATTGAAAAGTAGGCTTGCTGTAACCATTGATTTCTTCTACTTTTGGTGTTTTAGATATGATGATTGGTGGTTTGAATTCAATGTTTTAGATATGACGATTGGTGGTTTGAATTAAACAAACATTAAGAAGAAACCTAGAAGTGCATGTTCTAGTAGTCAAGTAGAAGAGATAGATGTTGGCCTAAATCCCTCACTAAATGAAGCATCTATGCAAATACAAGTTCAAGATGATGTGTGAAATAGTATGAATATTTTTATGTTACCTCGAATTCCCAAATGGTTATTTTTCTTGTGGATAACATGTATCATAAATACATCATGGTTTAAAAACATAGCTCGACGGTTAAGGCATGGATTATCTTCTAATTTCATGGGTGAATATCAGGTCGACAACCTGATTCTCTTCCAATGCCTCTTCTAAAATGGCTATACAACTATGTTAAAAAACAAATTTAAGTTCGTTTTTATTTTTATTTTTATTTTTTTGGGTTCATTTTGTCTACATTTTGGACAGAATTATCACGAGACTAACGAAGGATGCCAAGTTTCTAAGTTGTTGAGTATTTTAAAAAATTTCCAGTTTTCGTCAATATTGAATTTGTAAATTATTTCAAAGGATTTTAGGTTTCTAAATTCTCAACTAATTTCAATTTTTTTTGGTTTTCATCTATATAGGATTGTAAATTATTTGATTTGCAAATTGATTTTAGTTTTCTTTTGATTATCATGACAAATAATATGATGAAATATACTTTATAACCTCTCCCAAATCTTATTTTTCATGTCTACGGGTAGATGAATATGAAGGTCAATGACCAAAGCTATATAAGGGCTAACTAAAACGCCCCCGACTCACTAGAATCTGACAGAGCAATTCTTGGCAAAATCGCAATTCTTGGCAAAATCGCAATTTGGAGTGCTCAGATCGCAATTTCGGCAATCTGGGTAGTTTTAAAATTAGGCAATTAGTCTCTAGCAAACAATCCCAATTGTTGAAATTACAAAATTGCCAAAATAACAATTTCCAACGAAAATTTTAACCAGTTTTTATCCCAAAATTGCTGGAAAAGCAAGGCGTTTTGGTTGTCTTTTATCCTACGTGATCGAGAACCTACCTAAACAACCTCCAGAATTGAATACATGTACTTTAGAATTGAATGTATGTACTCTTATCACCATGGAGGATAGAGATGAACCAACTGCTACCTATCACAATATCCCTATATAATTAACTCCATATTTTGTTCACATGAAATGCTTATGATTCTAAAATAGTTCATGTTAAGATAGCAAAAAATAATGTTTTCAAATCTTGGAAATGACGTTGCATCACTGTTCGCAAGCTAGTTATACCTACAAAATTCCCAGTCATAAGTTGTTACTCCAAAGCTCCCTAGTGGTGATTAATAAATCATTCCATGGAAAGTAATGGGTTAGTCGAGAAGGGATCAATTATTTGTATATTGATCCTCTTAACTCCTATGTCCTCGACATTTAGTATTCGCGTGGAGGCATTAGTGTAGGGTAGCTTCCAAATTTTAGCAATTTGATAAAGGTTTTTTTATAGTTTTTTTTTTTAAAGCTCATTTACCTTGTTGCTCATGTCCATTTCTATCTTTCTATATCCTTGTTCTTTCTCTCTGACATTTACACGCTTTGACCATCCTTCCCTTACTTCTACAACGAACAAACTCGTGGCTTTTGAATCTCCATCTGCTGAGTCTCTTCTACAGTCTATCGGCTAGCCATTCCCTGTGGCTTTTGAATCTTCATATGTTGAGTCTCTACTCCAGTATATAGGCCAGCCATTGTAAATGGACTTGTCTAACCGTTAGATTAAAATACTTCTAGAAAGTTTGTTCATTAGATCTACGATTTTGTTTATTCTAGGAAAAAGATAAATGCTCAAATTCTAAGATATAAATACTTAGTGATCCTTCAGCAGTGCGTAATGTACCAACTACGTTAGTTGTGCCCCATTATTGATTAATATTAAAAATTACACCTCAAAATCTTTGATCCTCTTTTTCCTATTTAATCAATCAAAATTTTATTTTATTTTTATATTGCATACATGAATATATCTCTCCAAACTTAACTCTTTAGCACCCATGCAATATTCTTTCAATTTTCAAATTCAACCTTTTGTGTTTTTATAAAATTTAAAATATTACACACACTTAATTTATGGCCTGTGAACATCAATAGGCCACAAGTTAAGTGCCACAAATAAAGTTATCCATTTGTTGTTCTCCATGCCTAGTTGTAATCGCTCATTGCCTATGCCTTCTTCTAATTAAACTTGTCTGCCGTGAACTCACAGTTCTCTAGGAAAAACATAAGTACTCAAATTTTATGATATAAACACCTACCCGTGTAACTGTCTAATTATTTCAAATTATTTAATAAAAAATTATAACAATAATGTATAAAATGTAAAATAAAATCATATATTTACATTTCAATATTTAAGAAGTAAAATAATAAAATAATGTGTTATTTAAAAAGTAAAATAATAAAATATTGTGTTTATAATTCAAAATGAAAGGAGGTAAAATTTGACATTTATGGCATTTTTAACTTTGAAAATAGTTTTTTAATTTTTAAATTATAATATTTTTATTTTTTAAATATAATTTTTAATATAAAAATAAAACATAAACATGAATGTTTCCACATTATGTTGGATCTTCTAGATTTTACTATGCCATTGTGTTTAAATTATGAGAGAGTAAAATCCAAAAGATCAAACACAATGGGAATAAAAGGTATGATATTTTAACTTTGAAAATATAAATAAAAAATGAATTTCATTCACCGGCCATTCACCCTCCTCCCTATCCATAAATCTTCTTGTTATAGGTCCCTCGAAAAATCAATGTCTAGATTCCATATTCCTCCATTGTTGCTTCTTGCATATGATATGGTTTCCACTTTAAATATGTGAAATCAAGATCAATATGTAAAACCGAACTTGCTTAAGGAGAGCATAAGCTTTGTAATGTCAATGTCTCATACGGTACATCATCATTGTGGCGTCCACACCACAGTAGGTTGTACTTAAATCCAAGTTTTAGCTAACCAATGATTGCCAACGACTAATTGGAATAAAATCTCGGGATATTTAAACCATAACTAGTATTTTATGGTTTACCTATTAATCTTCAAGTTTAATAGTTAAACAATAAAATAGTTGAATAGTATTTCAATATACTAATTTTGTATACAAGTGTTAATAGCAAATTGATTAGCATTGTTCTTAGCAAATAAAACTCCTAGCAATTGCAAATCACTACTCAGCGCAAGTGCAATGTCGAGGACATTGCCACCTCGTGGCTCTTGTTTGTATATTGATTCTCTTAACTCCTGTGTTGTTAAAGCTATAACTTCAGTGTATGAGTGGTGTTGAGGTAGCTAGGGTTATTTTAAGCGTCATATCATTTTAGTCACTAGAGAGTTGGGGACCAAAAGAAATATCAAAGTGAGTCATAGAGAGAGGTGAGGCACTTGAGGAGTTGCATACTAAATTATGTGTAGATTTTTCATATTATGAACTTGATATTTCCTGGGTTTTTTTCTTTGTTGTTATTACGTAGGATTTATATTATAAAATACTTAATTTTTTTTTTCACATGTGGTTCACAAACCCCCCAGTGGGGTTGCTATGTCCATGGTAAGAAATCGCAGGGGGCCCACCCGAAGGGGCTGTACCTCGTTCGCTCTTATTACGGAGCTAACTCGATGGGGACATCAAGTGATGCCCTTATATAGCAATTTGTAAAGCCACCCAGGGATTTGACCCTGAGACCTTGTGCTCACAACTTACAACACTCAACCACTTGAGCTAGCCCACCGGGCTCTGAAATACTTAATATATTAACTATTAACTTTGGAATTTATGAACATGTTACCTTCTTGAGACAGGTTAGCTAGACATCGAGATGAATAATACTAAGAATCCATACATAAACTTCTCAAGTTGTTCTAGAATAATAAGAAGCTGCTCCAAACCTGCTCCATAAGAATTACAATAGAAGTTGCTCAAGAGGTTATGGTGCAGGGATTTCTGTGGACTGAAATCAAAAAATAAAAAAGAAAAAAAGAAGAAGAACCAATGCAAGGGTTTTCGAGGGTCATAACTTTTGACTCGTTTATCTGTTTGGGCTCAAATTTAACAGGAAGTTGTGTTTCGAAGGGTTCACTGCAATGATCGATCATATCCTTCCGATTGGACCTTTTTTTGACACTTTTACAGGGCCTAATTCCTTCAAATAATGCCTAAAATGGGGGGTTTAGTGTTTTTGCAGGATTTTTTAAATTTGTAATTATCAATTAACTGTTAGTTTATGCACCTAATTAGAAAAGCAAGTTGACAACTAGCGTCGCTCTAGTTAGCTTTAAGTTAGTGGTTAGTTTTAGATTCATGCGAGAATTTTCTAAAATTAGCAATTTTCAAAAATCTCAAATATCAGTTATCTGTTAGTTTATGCACATAATCAGAAAAGCAAGTTGACAACTAGTGTCGCTCTAGTTAGCTTTAAGTTAGTGGTCAGTTTTAGAGTCGTGTGAGAATTTTATAAAATTAGCGATTTTCGAAAATCTCAGATATCATTTATAAGAGGTTGAACCTCCATTGTAATAGTTAAGATGGAGAAGGAATAAAAGATTGTTATTTTTCCACTCTCATGTGTTTGCATGGTTTTTAGATGTCGTGAATGAATTAAAGTTTATTGACTACATCAAGTTGCCGATAATGTTCAACGGCTCTCCAACATAGACTATGAAATTGAAAACATGTATATAATCTCAATCCGATGGGTTTCCAGGGTGACGAATAGTTTACAGGGCAGTGAAAAGTGTTTCTAGGGTAGTGAAAAGTAATAGTTATGTATTACAATTCATGAATGCATGTTAGAAAGCTGCTTAGTTTTATTAGTTACAATTGCAATGCATTACATTAGTTACAAAAATTGGAGATTCAGGGAAAAGTTGACACTTGTACGAAGGATATGATGGTAATTTTGATAGTTTTAAATGATTTGTAAAGCATTATTATTTTGAAAGATTGAAAGGTATCAAAGTTGATGAGATCTCCACATTCAAATTATTTTGAGCGGATGCAACTACATTAGCCAAAAGTTTATTGGATTTGAATGAGCTATTGTCTCCAGACCGTAGTCTGCTTTCGCCTCCATCCAATTATTCAACATATTTTCGGTTACAAGATTTTTGCAGGGAACAAGCTACATGGGACGTAGAGGGAAATAAGTTTAAAGTCATGTCTTTTGTCTCCAAACCATAGTATGCTTTCGCTTCCATCCAATTATTCAATAGATTTTGGGTTACAAGATTTCTGCATGGAACCTACTATATTGGACGCAAAGGGCAATAAGTTTGAAGTCATGTCTTCTGATCAAGGAATTGAAGAATTATACGATCACACACAACATTTAGATTGGATTAATGAATTTGATTATATATAGAAATCAAGCCCACTGAGTTTGCTACTATTGGAGTCCGAAGATGAAACTGAGGAAATCATTATAACAAGCAAAGTGGGCTGGGAAACAATAGATAGATGTTCAGTGGAAACACCATCAATAAAATTTAAGCTATGTTGTTGGTTTGATTTGTTCACATTATGCTAATTGCTTTATCTTTCTATCAAAATGTTTCATTCAATTCAGGAGAATGTATGTTCTTAACCATTGGGTCCACTTAGGTGCACTAAAAAGTTAAGGAACAAGAATTCCAGTCTGCCGCCATATCAACACGCAATCAAATCCATATCTTAAAGTAACATCAACTATGGATCAAGGAACATGGGGCATTTTGAGAACCAAACTCAAGACCTCTCACACCCAAAGTGAGAATCATACCACTAGGCCAAATGCCCTAACATGTAAAAGAAAAAAATTTTAAAAGTAAAAAATAACTCAAATAAAGTCAATGATGAACTCATCGCAATAATTCCCCGCCTTTGACTAAAACAAATAATATTGATTTGCATGTTTGACCTTGTTTGACTCTACCAATATTTTAACATGAGAGCACAACAAACATGTAAATGATTTTGAGAAAGGTACACTCTAATTAACACTTTCACTTTCCCTTTAACCATACAATAATGTTAAATGAAGTAGTATATTTATTCTACGTTTTCAACTTTACGGTGGGTTTTGGTCGGAATTCGGTAATTTTTATTTTGGTAAAATCCAAATTTCTAGGTGTTTAAATTGTATTTTTGAATCCATAAAGAGATTCAACACCCTCAAATACCCCATGACACCTAAATTATGCAATTTTCATAGCTAATATATGTGATTCTAAGATTTTTTAAAGATTTCTAATCGAAATACGAACAAAATTAGACGAAAATATACTAAAAAAGTTGAAAACGTAGAATATTTAGACTACTTTTAAAAAAAAAAAACAAAAAAACAACAACTTATATTAAAAGAAGTTGTATCAGAATTACATCAGAATGTCAAGGACAGGCTGCCCACACTTGGTCACTTACTAATCTAAAACAGAGCAATCAGGCATCATCGAGTACACAAAAAGTCATCCAGAGTTGAGGACTTAAGAGAACACCGAGTAATCACCCACAAGAAATAGTTCAATCTCAAAAATCATCTACAAAGCTAATGGAGTAAGTTCTGGAAAGAGTACCACAATTGTACTCCTCCACAAACAAGATATCGGTCAGTTCACCTAACGCTCTTTTGAAGAGGCGATCAACATCCACATTGTGTTCGCAGTGAATATGCCGAAAATTGATAAAAACAAAAATTGAAATGAGAATTTACATCCTCTTAATCCAACCATTCAGCTCAAGAGAGAGTAAACTATCCTTTCCAGCCTAGGGGATTCATAATGTGTGATTTACACTACACCATGTTGATTACACATAGTTTAACTGGATAGATAAGGACTTGAGAGGGAGCACTCAACGCTAGGTGGAAATTTGGAATCACCTTAAATGAAAAAGGTGACCACGCGGAATAATTTGAAACGGAAAAGGTGACAAATTTATATTCTATTCCGAAAGCTTTCGAGCATCGACAAATAGTCATGCCAAAGTTTTAGCACAAGTTTTCAATATGGCTTTCTTGGAACTTACCCCATTGGAGATTCTCCTATCTCTTCTTCGTCATGGATTTTTAGGGTTTACAACTTAATCACTTCATAAGGAAAGGAACATGCATATTTTTGGGATCTATAATTTAATCATATTAAAAGATATAATCATATCAACGCGAAATGAAACACAAATACATTAAAAGATTTAATCATATTAAAGGAAATGACACAATTATTGATGGTTTGTTCATGATAGGAGTGACTTTTCACAATTATATTAAAAGATTTGATCATATTAAAAGGGAATGAAACACCATCATTGATGTGTTGTTCACGATAGGAGTGACTTATTACGTTTACAATTTAATTATATTAAAGGGAAATGGAGTTGAAATAAAATGAGATTTCCAAAAACAAAGGTTAGAAACAATCGGAGGTTATAGGATTTAATATTTATAATCATATTTCGAATACGTCTAAACAATATAGTCTTAAAGAACATGAGAATAATTACACACTTTTTATTATAATAATTCATAATGAAAAGCAATATTGATGAGTTAAAACAAATCCCATTATGTGATGGGGCCTTTCTACCAATATTGATTAGTTAAAATAAATCCCATTATGTGATTGGGCCTTTCTCCCTTTCAATGCGAGGGACATGTGTAGTGTTGACATCAAATATTAATATTAATAATATATTTTAATGTTTATTTTAAATAAAATATTTTAATGTAGGTTTTAAGTAAAAAATCTCACACATATAAACAAAATCAATTATATTTTGTATAAGAAAATTGTTATAGCTGTATTAGACATCATAATAATATAGAAAGAGGAGTGTTGTCCAATATTTAAAAGTTCATAATTATTCAATTTTTTCATAACTTTTTATAAAAAGAAAAATTACTATGTTTTGTTGAAGATGTTCATATTTTCTTACTAATATATAATGTAAAAAATATTTAGGAACAATTTTGTTTTACAAAATATGAAAAAAAAATGTTTAGTTAAGAGTAGGTTTATTATACCGGGGGCGGCAGGCGCGGGGGGGGTCATCTATGACCCGGGAGGAAACAAACTAGTGGATTTCTCTTGGGGTCTTGGACTCGGCACCAACAATCAAGCTGAATGGCTTGCCTTGTTTCACTCCCTAGAATTAGCAGTCTCCCTCAACATGAATCGTCTTCAAGTTTTTGGGGATTCCAAGCATGTTATACAGGCAATGATCAATGGCGCCCCACTAAAGACAGGCCAAAACCGGAGAATACAGAAAAGAATAAAGCGCCTCTCCCTCCCAAAAGACACACTCTACTTCCATGTGCTAAGGGATCTTAACGGCAATGCCGACACTCTCGCCAACAAAGGAGTCAAGTTGGATTTGGGGCAAGTAATCCTAAATAATGTCTCTTCTTATCATTTTATACCTTAATGATTTTTTGGTCAAGTCATTACACTCCTTGGCATTGTCATAGGCACGATGGCCCTTGGTCTAATCCCCCCCACCTTTGGATTTGCTTTGATCATGGAAAACGTTGGCTTAAACACCTCCCTCCTTACTCCTGCGACGTCCCTTGTCTTGGACTCCACCCTCCCCACCGCCATCACATGGCCCGCATCCCCCAGCAAGCTCCACGTACCCCACTCCACGTGCCAGGTACCTCTCTCACGCCCGGGCATTTAACAGCGCAGGTGAAGGCGGTTGTATTCATTAGCACTATGGCCATTCTCCCTCTCGACGCTCCCGATCCTGCTCTGCATCCGTTTCTTCAGCACTTTGCAGAGCTGTTTGCAGACACTCCCCCGGCTGCTCACGAGATGGACGGGGTCAGGCAGGCGATTATCACCTTGAGCCGCCTCACCTCAGACATTAAAGTTTATTTATCCAGAACCTATTCCGCCGTCTGCAACACTGATAACAAAATCGACGAGCTTGTGGAGGAGGACAAATTTTTTCATTCCAGGCTTATCAGTTTGGAAACACGAATGGAAGGCATTGACAGGAATGTAATTGAACTCATTGGGAAGCTCGACAGTGTGAAAAACGACCTCTCTGTTCTAGTTTGCAAAACGCAGCTCAGCTTTGCACAGGAGGCTCCAATGGCGAATCTGGAAATAGCAGAGGCGACCTCAGTTAATCAGCCGAATTATGGATAATGGCACTTTGGTGCAGGTTCCTCCCAGCTGTTTGTTTTAAATGTTTTTTTGCCTTAAGTTATGTAACCAGTTTGTGAGGGTTTATCCCACTAGCTACAGTAGTTTTCTTATGAATTTTGATAGCAAAAACTCTCAGAGGACAGACTTTAAAAACCTCTGCTATTTTCCTTTATCAGATGCAGAATTTGAATTTTTGATAATGTACTGAATGGCTGTGCACAGCCTTTGTTAATATCAAACCTTCTTCCCTGTTTCTGTTTAAAAAAAAGAGTAGGTTTATTATAAGATTCCCCTTGTCTGCCAAGTGAAGTGAAGGATGAGAATTCATGGAGCCATGTCTTTGGGGAGTTGTTAGACTATCTCTTCCTCTTCGAGCTCTAATGTTACTGCTCCCATTGACATTATGAAGTTTGACGCCACAAAGTGTTAACCCTTGCTCAAGTTTGTAACCATGTGTCAGAGCATATTACAAACAACTTTCAATTCTTGAGTTTTCCTTTTATTGGAGTAGGGTCTCCATTACCACCGATTATATCCATTGTGATGAATTTCATCTTGTGCATGAAATTTCTTTGTCACTAAGAAAATTGATGTGTGGTTACCTGCGATCAATCCCTCCTATTTTCTAAATACCCTATGAATATCATATATTTCACATAATGGACATTACCCAGGGTGGGAATGGTTGCCTAGGTTGTCCATCACCCCTAGAAGAAGTATAGAAAATTCCCTTTTTGGATGCAAATTAGGCTCTTAGGATCCTTTATGAGTAATATAATTTCATGGTGTAAAGTAATTTTCCACAGAACCTTAGTCTAAGAACACAAGACTACTAATACCCCACTAGATGCAAATGCGTAAGAATTGACAATCCCAACCAACATTTCATCTATACTCAATTCACAATCTCGAACTTGACCTAGATGACTCGACTAATAGAAATTGAAGGAAGTTTGATGTTTATTAGCAAAGAGATTCTCAAAGGTTCTGTGGCTTACCAAGGTTCAAAACCTCAGCAAAATACCCTGCAATCCAACATTGAGGATGTCAAAGGTGTAGTGTTCATCCTTCATGAAGAGCACTACAACGTGATTTGTGTTTCAAGCTTGATTAGAATCCTTGAATAATAAAAGGATTTTTTTTTTTGGTTCAAACTTCGTAAATATTGTTTTAATTGTAAAAAAAATGTTTTCTAGTGGTATAGCATGCTAACAGTTAATAATGAAGTTTGCATATGTATAGAATTTATGTATATAAACTTAGAGTTTCCATTTCAATAGTTAGTTGGATTCAAACATTTAATTTTTTCATAGAATGAGAATAATCAATAGAAAATCTGACTACGTGGAATACATGTATCCGGAGAGGTGTAGTAGATCCCGCAGCTCCCGCAGGATTCCTCAGGTCCCCTTAGCAACCAGAAAAATGATGTGTCCACCCTACCAACTAGCTACAATCTTCCTAGCCCTAGGAAATCAATGGATTTCATAGCCCCCGAGCCCACAACCGATAACCTGATAGCAACTTCCTTTTAGTTCAACAATGCAATATTTTTCTTTCAGTTTCCCACCTCCTCCTTAGAGTTAACTACCTCCTCCTTGGATTTAACTACCTCCTCCAAGCCTTGAGTTATCCCCCTCCTTAGCTTCACTTCCAAAATCCCAATTTTCCCCTCCCTCACTCCAAAAGAGCCAACCCCCCTTATAATCCCATAAAGACTTACCTATATACCATTTCCTCCTCCATCAGCCTTCAGGCTTACTCCACCACCCTCCATCTAATCCCTCGAATCCCAAAACATTAATTCCATTCGCGTATTCAAAAAAATGAATAGCAATAAAATATATTTGATTAAATCTTTGATCTTCTCGAGCAGTTCAATAATTTAAGGCTATTTAAGTTGAATCAAATAAGTTGATTGTATAATATTTAATTATTCTTGATCACTTTTGGTCCCTCACGAGATGGTGGATTAATTACTAGTCCCATTCACATCAAATATGTTGAATAAAATAATAATTTAGTAATTATCATGTTGACCTTTCAACTTTTGTACTGGTGGGTATCTTAATTGTTTTACCCAATCTAGGATTCGATGTTAGTAATCACAAACAACACTTATTATTTTTAAAGCAATCATATCTTATCTTGTTGGTCAGATTCAATATTTTATTGTACATTTTTAACTTACACGGAATGATTTGGTCTATTTAATTAATAATTATTTTACTCAAGCCATTTCCACTTTTGTTTAATTGACTATGTTTACCACCAAGGACATTATTATCATTAATAATAATAATAGCAAATAACAACATTTATAATTATTTGTTTTAAAAGACAAGTATCATAGTATCAACACGTTATCATTGTATTCATAAAAAAAGCACCCTTAAGGGTTTAAACAATCATGACAAATATTTAAATGCGACAATTATGCTATTGTATATGAATAATGTTTAAGTTTACTTGACAACAATTCTAATTGACTACACTTGATCAATTACTTATTACAATGTTCACATACAATTAATGAATACCTTAATTGACTTGTTTTACACATATCCAAATAACTTAACATTCATTATCTAAATTTGATCAATGCATAATTAATATATTTACCTACAACAACTTCTACAATTATTCAACATGTTAAGTATTTGTATATCGATACTTGCATACATGTGCAAAGTGTGCATGCGTGGCCAACGTATGCACATGTCAAAAATGTACTATAAGAAAACATCATCTTGCATATGCATACCTGCTAACTAATAATAATCATCATCCATGCAAGTAGAACACTCATAAATATAACCTAATTATTTTAACATCGCCAGTTATTTTAACAGTTAACCATTTAAGATTTCATATCATTATCTTTATGTTTACGTTAGTTTAATCAATCAAGTACAAGGAAGGGTACCTACTACCACTAACTCAAGATCAAGGAATACCCAAATATCAACAATACTAACTAACATATCCTCCCATCCTAACGTATGTTCACATCCTCCCTATCATTCCTCCGCTAGTACAAAAGTGGATGCCAGCTATATTGACCTGACCACATAAAACCTGAGAGTGGTAGCATTGACTAACTAGCGGACCTAGCCTCTCCTAACAGGAATCCGACTGTCGTCACCACAACATCTTGGGGAGCGTGTCTCAGCACGACCCTCCCACGACCTCGGGTATCATAGAAACATAAGGTGGAATATACATCCATCCCTCTCAACATCCTGGGTCTATACCCTGTCAAAACCATACTGTGCTGCTACTGAGGTTATCAGAATGTGTCATCGTACCATCAATTTCAGTTGCTAAGGGTTACTGCATGAACAAGTTCTTATCCCATCTATCAGATCAAGTATTCGGCTATCCCATAGCCCCTATGTCCTATGGGTTAGTATTTCACAAAACCCCATTTATAACAAACTATATTTCCATAATTGATCCACATCATCATCATCATCCTTTCATGTAACAATTTAATTCATCACAGGTACGCATGACATATAACAATTGAATTGATCACATTACAAGACGGTATCCATATACCATATTATGACTTTTACCGTTTCATTAACGAAAAATATTTTAAACATATAACTGTCATCATAAAAAAAGGAACCTCATGATAATCACAACATAGTAACAACATAAACACCGTAACAACATAATCATAGTGACATCATAACCATAGTGACAACATAAACATAATAACAATGTAGACATAGTAGCAACACAAAATCACATTTATCATGTCGTAAGTCTAGCTCACTGAGTCGAACGGAGTCCAATAGATAATAAGCAAATAAAGTGTAATATGTCTAACTGATAAACACACCTAGTCAAAATATGGGGTGTTACAAAAGGCCTTTCCCAAGTGACCAATTACGAACATATCAATGGTGTTACAAAAGGCCTTTCCACTTGCATTAAACTTCAAATCCAACTCCATTTGATTATGTTTACTCCTCAGTAATACAGAAGTGTGCGAGGGTACAAGGTGTATGATGTTCAATTGAATGCTTCTCCATTATGTGACAGATTCTACAACCTTTAAAACATGGAGGAATTGCAATATTTCAATTTTATCATGTTTAATAACCATGGTTGGGGAAGAAGGAAATCCCCTTTTTAACCCTTAGAGTTCCTTCATTCATGCAAGATCCTACATTGGCGAGTTGATCCGCTTGAAGATTGTTATCTCTCAGCACATGGTACTATTCAATGGTGTATTTTGAGTATGGACTTAGTGAGATTGTCATCATCTCTCAACACATGGTACTATTCAATGGTGTATTTTGAGTATGGACTTAGTGAGATTGTCATCAAGTGGGGAGAGATTATCTCTCTCTCTCTTTATATATATAATGAAAACAAATTTGTCAAAGGTTAAACATCTTTATGTCTACCTCTCACATATCAACAGAGGGAAACATGGTGGGGTGGGCTTTAATAAGTTTACAACCATGGCTATTACTAATTAAGGAAAGAAGTAAGAGGCAAGATAAATTGCCACAAATCTATGCTACCATTTTGAGAAGAGAACTAAGTAATATTAACCATTCATCTTAGTAAATCAAAGTAAATAAAATTTAATTCTATCTCTATCTAGTGTCGGGGATAAAAAAAAGTGCCAAACCTTCCTAAGTTTTGCTACCTTTATCTATTTTTGCTCTCTCAAAAAAAGCTTTACCTCCATAAATTTAGTAACTAAAGTTAAGATAAATTTACTCTAATTTATTTTTCACAACAAAATAATACTCAATCTTTCAATTAACATTTGCACAATTTCTTAGCAAGGTGCAAAATATAAATTGATGAAGAAGAACCATACCAAAATGAATACACATTGACCATAAATCTCATTCATGATATGAAACGTAGATAATATTATAATATGATACCTCGATAATATTAAAATCTCTTTGGACAAATATCAATAAAGAAGAGAAGGCCCATTTACATGAAAGATGATATAAATCACAACCTCCACTATTTTTTTACAATTCAGTTTTATATTAAATATTTTTCTTTTAAAATATTATTTTATAGAATAAATAATATAAAATTTTATATAAAATTAGATTCTTTATATATTTTTTTATTTTACCAACATTTGTTTTTTAATATTTTTTTATTTTACTAACATTTGTTTTTTAATATTTTTTTATTTTACTAACATTTTTTTAATTGATTTTATAAAAAATTAATGATTCATTTTGACATCATTTATAAAAATTGTAAAATAATTAAAGTAACTCCAATAAAAATTAATATAATTTTTTATTGTTTGTGTTAGCTCCCTTGGATTGTTCCTTCCCCACGGTAATATCTTTATAAGAATTGTAGTTGGTATTTCCAAACCTACTACGAGATGTTGGGTGGAATTGAAAACGATGGCGTGCCCAACATTATCAGCATCTCAAATGGAGTTTCCATCCAATTGTTGAATGACAAGTGTGATAGGCAACCCCCGATCTTCAATTTGAGGTTAACCCATTAGACCGTTATGGCTTGAGATTAGTAACGGCTTGTGTTACAGAGGCCTCTTGATTGGTAGGTAAGTCAACTTTCTAATCACACATCTGCCACTTAAGGATGGTTCCGTTTTTAAAGGGTAATATTGATGGCCAGCGTTCGATCCACGAAAGGACGGAAGAGGGATCGCGTGTTCTCTGGAAATGCGATCGCCTTCTATCCGCACCTCGGCTCGGTAGCAACGATAGAGGCGGAATTGTCGGCAACGATGGGCCTTTTAACAATCTCCTGTTGGGCTTTTAGTATGCCGAAGCTTAAAAGATTATCTGCTGCAAATCCGTGAGGCAGAAGAGCAGTGTCGCGGAGAATTCCAGTATAATGGCTTTTGACAGCGGGTCCTCCCTCGTTAGAAGCTTGAAAGCGTGATTTCCTTGAGTTTTTTTGAGGTTGCAGTTGGATTGAAGCATAGCCACAGTCTTGGAGCACGATTCTATACTGCACATGATTCGATTGTGTCTCTTCATGGTAAGTTCCGGTGACCTTGCTTTAAATCTCTATTTTATTCGTTTTGCCACGCTTGAGTTGCCTTTTCTGATCATATTGATGCAAAATTTAAAAGTAGAAAGACAATCTTGGGTTTTGTAAATAAAATTAAGTGAATTCTGGTGCTTATCTGTAAAATAATGCCATTTTACCTATAATATCCAATATTCCTTCCGTGCGGTTAAATATGAAGCATTATGATCAAAATTTTGAGTCAGAGCTACATTTTCGGAGCAATAAAAGTCTAAATAGTTTTTGCCTGTCATAAGGTTCGAGCTTTGCAAATAAAATTAAGTGGATACTGGTGCATATCTGTAAAACAATGTCTTTTCATAATTCCAATATTTCTTCCGTGCCGTTTATGATGAAAATTTTGACGCAGAGCGACACTTTCCGAGCTTTAAAGTTCAAATAGTATATTATTTCACCTTTCTTTTAGTTTTTGTCGGTCACAGGGTTCGAGTTTTGATTTGCGTGCGATTAATTTTGGCTTTATTGATAAAGTTCTTTCACATGTCAGCCATTATAATGAAATAGCTGTAAAATATGACGCAGAACGACACTCTCCGGGCAATAAAGTTTAAAGAATGGATCCTGGCACTTTTCTTGAATTTTTATTTGGTTACAAGGTTCGAGCTTTGGTTGGCTTTCTTGAATATCCAGTTTAAATGTCAGCCATTTTGATGAATATTTTTGTAAATTTTGATACAGACCTACTCCCTCGCAGCAACAAAGTTCAGATAGTGGATTCTAACACCTTTCTTTGAATTTCATCCGCCACAAGGTTTGTTTGTTTCCGTGCGATTAATTTTGTCTTTCATGATGCGGTAAAGTTTAAATGTTAGGCCATTACGATGAAATAGCTGTAAAACTTTGACGCAGAACTACACATTTGGAGCAATCACAATCAAATAGTTTGTTCCAGCAACATTATATTGATTTCTTCGGTCAGGTTCGAACTTTGATTTACTGCGATTAATTTAAATTTGTGAGCAGATACATGGTGCTCCAGTTTTTGGCATCTTAGAGCGTTAACGTATTAACTGTATATGCTTTCTGAGGTTACAGCCGGTCGTTTGAGGTCTTTTGAAGGGGATTGATATTCCAAGGTTGTAATGCCCGAGAACACCGCGAGACGATATATGCTGATATTTATTCGAGGCAGAGTTCTGGATAGCTAAGTTCGGAGTAATACGGTGATACAGACTCCAGAGGTTGCATTACATTTTCAAGGCGATAGACTACATGTTTTGAAGCTGAGAAACACTATACCATAATTCGCAGCTCCAAAACCAAGCATTTTAGAACTTACTTCAAAGAATTTAAGGGAAGAAGACTTTGGATTGGTTTTCTGGTGCGGACTTAAATTTACAAGTACAGGGGTTAAATCTTGCACAAAGGAACTTAACCTCTTTGTGGGCGAGTTGAGTAAATCTGCTCCAGCCAAGCCTTTTAATTTGAGGAAGATCCTGAACATGTGCATTTGACGATTTAAAGAGCTTGATTAAAAAACTACAGTTTAATTTTGCATTTGATGATATAGAGAGCTTGATTTGCAAACTACACTTCAATTCTAATTTAATGGCTCAGCAGAGGTTGGTATTTGGAGACAAAGAAACAGCAGATGTGGTATTAAGATTGGTACCTTTAGAAGGACTTGAACAACCTCCTCTTTATGTCCACTCTCAAGCCCTTCGTAGGTCTGAGTTCTTTGATGCCAGGCTATCAGAACGATGGTCTTTTGGTGGTGGCCTACAGCCCATAGAGCTAACCCTGAGTAGTTGCAAAAATGTTGAGAATTATGTGAAGTGCATTCAATTTATGTATTCTTCAAAGCAGTTGACATTCACCAGCATCCAAGAGGCCTTGTCAATTTTGGAGATTGCATCAGAATTGCTCTTCACCGACTGTGTAAACTCATGTATGCAATATTTGGAAGCGATACCATGGACCACAGAGAGTGAATCTCAAATTCAGTCATCCATTATGTCATTACAATTGCAAGTGCCCCCTGACTTGGCCGTTCGTCTTTCCACCCATGCATGTACTCCTGACTTTAAGCCTGTCAACACCATGGGAGAAATCTTAAGTGAATTGTTATCTCTAGTATCAAATGAGGCACCTCCAAAAGCCCGTGATATAACAAAGAGGGTTCTCCGAGCCAATGATCAGCTAAGCATCTCTCCAGCATTTGCAGATGTGAATAAATTAGCACTTTTCAAAGAGCTAAAGAGTAATTTAGAGCTCGTCAAGTCCCAGCTGCAGAAATTCGCTAGCTTATTCGCATGGAATTGTCATCAAATTGATGTTGCAAGTTCTGCAATGTGCTGGCTTCTTGATGAGCTTTTTGTGTTGCAGATAGCTGACATGGCCGTGAAAATGTTTGCTGAGGAGCAAGACCTTGCTCAGTTAATGGTTACTAGATCACATCGGAATCCATTCACAGAGACCTTATTCAGCATTTTGGTTCGTTTACTACTGGCCTTGCAAATCGGAGAAGTGATTTGTCCCCGATCTGTACGCCTTTCTCTGGTAACAACTTGGTTACCTGTCATAGCTAAGCTCGCTCAAGATGAGCATTTTATAAAGAATAATGAGTTGCACAATAGTCTGGAGGAAGGACTGAGTGCTCTTGTTGGTACTCTTCCTATAGCAGACCAAGAACAGGTCTTCAAAATTTGGATTAGTGCTTGCCTCAAAAGAAGAGCATGGCCTGATCTAAGCACGGCTTTTGATTTATGGTGTGACAAACTCAGACAGGCTCAAAATGAAAAGGATTCAGCTTCTTCATTGGATCTGCCCAAGTGTAGTGATAGACATGGCAGTGCTTCATCTTCAGGAAGTCATAATTCTCTGTCAAACTAAAGATTTACTATTCTGGATACCAATTTTTTTCCAGTAAGTGCATGTATGACTAGATTGAATTTACTGTTTAGATATATTCAAATTTTTAACTGAAGGCATTTAAATTCAAGCATGTGCAATTCCATTGGCCTTACAGCAAAGTTCTTTGAAGTTGCGTGTGAACACTTCTGAAAATTTAATTTCTATAGTGGAACTGATTCAATATAGCTTGCAATGCGAAAATTGCTTCAATATTTTGATGGATTATTTCTGATTATAGTAAGTTTTTAAATATGAACATGTTACTTTTGGTAAAAAGTAGCAGAACATGCAGCTTATAAGAGGTTCACTAATCAGACAATCAATGTTTGTATGTTTTTATAAATGCACTATGGATTTACATTTTCTTTTCTGCACCTCTATGTTCACATTTTCTTTTCTGCACCTCTATGTTCACATTTTCTTATGGACAAGTTTTCTGAGTTTTCAAGTCTTATATGAATTAATATTCCAATCATCACTTACAAATTAGTTTCCAGCAGTACTTACTTCCCTTGCCTTTTTCTGAGGTAGTACTATTTCTCTGATATGTGAGGCTTCATCATATTGATCATATACTTAGATAGTGTACATCTTCATTGGGCTATGCTGAACACTATTCATAATGTTTGCAGGGTGCACAGCCTGTACTGATTATAATAAAGATTGCTGAGAGTCCAGAGTCTGAGGGCCAAATTTTAGCCGAAAGCAAGGTGAAGAGTGGATGTCTATGTTTATTAAAGAAATAGTTTGGTTGTTCGTTGAAGCTCAATGTGCATTGTGCACCTGCATATAGACTTGGTAAGGCAACTTATGTATTGCAGCCTAAAGAAACTCTGGGAAGTTACAAAATAACACCTTTGCCAATGTTCTGTGACGATGTCTGAAAATTTCTCTGAAGTCAGCAAAGAGCTTACTGTCCAGTATAGGATCTGTGTCTCTGAACCAGCCTTGGCTCTCTGAACAGTAGTAGTGGAAAAACTGTGGAAATAGCACACTAATCACTTTTTCAATCTCCCTAGTTTTTTTGCGAAGGGCCTATTTGTGATAATGCAAGTCACTTATGATATGCAAAATAGCTAACTTTGGTGATGCAGGAGTATCCCTGGCACTGCAGCTATTCTGTACATTTCTTACATTTGCTTAGTTTTTGTTCTATTTTATGATTCAAGACCCCAAAAAATGTTGTGATTTAGTGAAATATTATTTGTAATTTAAATAGTTAGGGTATTTGTAAGGTCAAAAGCCAAGGAGTACAAGCATAAATATGAAGTTTGTGAATAAGCAAATGGCTTTTGGTTCTCCTTTGTTTTTAGTTTGTGTAGTGTGGATGGTTGTGTGATCCAGAGACCGATGCATGGCCTTTGTGAATGTAAAGAGGCCTAAGAGCATTGGCCATTAATTCAATAAAGAGGTTGTAAAACTGTTTGGTTGTTTTTGCTGTGTATTTTTTGTGTGTGTAATTTTGTTGTGGATACTTATTATTTAAATCGCTTCTTCTGTGGTATTATTTCTACTATGTATCAGTGTGTGTAGATTTCCCTACATAAAGTGGTATTAGAGCAAGTGAGAGTCCTAAGAGATTGGGGAAATTCTAGAGAAAAAGAGGGGTGCTGGGTAGAATTGTTACCTTGCGAAAATGGGGGAATCTGTGAGACAACAATTGCAGTGAAAAAGTAGAAGTGTAGATGGCTCCAGCGAGGGTGTAACAATTGGTAGTCTGGTAGAGTTATTTGAACGAGTAAGCGAAGCATGCTTCTAGTTGCAGGATTGGGTAGACATTGTAAGAGGAGATACAACTCCATTCTTGAGGTGCATTGGGTTGTGGTCATGGAGAATGAGGTATTGAAGAAGACAAAATGATTGGAAGAAAATAAATTGTAGCAATGTCATAGAAGATGATGAAGAGGATGGAACACATAGAATTAGCTCAGTGGAGAAGATAGCCAAAAAGCATACATAGTGAAGATGAGAGTGATGCGGAAGATGTAGAGAGCATGGAGCAGCACCAAATGGAGATGAAGATGTCATAATTTTCTGGAGGTGTAGGTATGGTGTTACTGGACAATCTACCGAAATCGGAATTAAGGCATGATCTCCCTAGTTCAACGTGAATCTAGAACAAGTGGGACAGAACATAGAACTGCTTTCCTAGATCTAGTTAAAGATCGAGTGATTAGATGTCTTACCTTTAGATCGTAGATCTTTTTCCTTGATGTTGCTCCAAGCTTCACGGTCTTCAGATCTCAGCTGCAAAACCTGTCAAGACATACAGAAACAGTACAAGCAGTAAAACAATATCTAAACAGTAACAGATCTAAGTAAACGGTTAAGCAAGTAAACTACACAACTATTATTAACACAACAACATTTGGTGGAAAGAGTTTATATTACTGTATTAAAAGAGGGAAATACAAAGTAGAGAGATGATTACAACCAAAGCTTAACGTCACAATCCTCCTCCAACAAGCCAAGCCAAAGCCTCCAAAGGAAGTATGAGTCTCCCAATAGGTGAGTAGGGATCTCCTAAGCTAATTTCACTAGCATGTAAGTGCTATAGACTTCCTCTCTTTGGAATGGGAATGAGCTTCATATATATAGGACTAAGAGGATAGGGTAGGTTGAGATATAGTGGGAGAGGGCTAAGGGATCCTCCCAAAGGGCTAGGGAACCGAATGCCAGCTCTCTCCTATAGGTTAGGGATAGAGATCCACATCACACATCTTCGAGAAATGGTTCGAAGATGCCCTTTATCCATTTCAACTGACATCATCGCAGGCTGTAGTAGGACAACTTGCGCTGTCGCATGCTGCACAAAGGTGACCTGCGACGACCTTACTAAACCTTATGGAAATAGGTCAGTATCTCTTCCAGTTTGATTCTCTAGTCAAAGGAACTTCAGGGATGTTTACACTGAGTCTTATGGTGGCAAGATTTAGGTGTAACATATGGAAAGGCTGATGGAGTGGATAGAAGGAAAGCACAACTATTTTGATTGCCATGAGATTAATTACCCACCAAAGAGTGAAAATTGCATGTGGAAGATTGAAGAGCTATGCATATGATCGGTTGCAACAATGGAAAAGGGATAAAAAATGGAAAGGCAAAGACAAAAATCAAAATTGAGAGAAGATGGCCACCAAATATAGAGGTAAGCTTGTAAATTCTAATTATACTTTGAAAATGAAGATAAGATTAGAGAAATTGAAGTAAAAGAAAATATGTGTGGAAGAACATTTTGAAGAATTTTGTAGTGTGGCCATGAGAAGTGGTTTTGTGTAAGATAGTGGAGAAAATATTAGTTTGTGGATGGATTTAAGTGGTCCATTAGAAGAAAGGTAACTGTAGAGAAGATGCAGTCAATAGAAGAAGGTTATCATTTGGCCTTGAGAATTGATAAGGTGTAGATGAAGAGAAAGCATAAGAATATACAACAAGAGGAGAAAGCAAAATAAATTCTTTTAAATGTGGTTGAACGTTGATTGTTGAAGCGGGGTGCATGTTATTGATGAAAATTACGAGGAATGAAAATTATTGATTGTTGAGTGTTGATTGTTGAAGTGGGGTGCATGTTATTGATGTACACTGCAAAGTGCATGTTGTGGGTGGCATGTCAAAGGAGAGTGTAGAAAAAGGACTTGCAATAGAAGACTAAGGGAAAAGATTGATTGACGCAAAGGAGTTCATGCAGAAAACTCAAGAAGCAGCAAAAAGTAGTAGTATGCCTGAAAGAGTGTGAGCAAACCAAAGATATTGTTGCAGTAGTGGGTGATGTTGCAGGAAGAAGTGTTGTAGCGATTAGTGGTATTGTCACAACAGAGTGCAAGGGAGATGTTGAAGCAATGAGTGGTGTTGCAGTAGTAGATGGTGTTGCAATACAGAGTGGTCTGGCAATAGTGGAGTTGTAAGGAGATGACACTATCATAGAGGTAATAATGGAAGAGATGTAGGTGGGAATGTTTGATTACCATAATGTTTTGTGTGTTGACTTTATTGCAGGTGAAATAGAATGTGCACCGAAAAGAAAAGAAAGTGGAGCAGACCAAAGAAAAGATGCAATAGTCACAGCAGTAGGAGTTGATGCAAGAGAGTAAAGATGCCACAGAATAGTAGCAAGATGAAATGATTATAGCAGAGGAGTGGTTGCAGCAAAAGAAGGTGAGAATGGGGAGATGCTTGGGAAACAAGCATTGGTGAAGTTTGTTGAGATAGTGGTAATGGTGCAAAAGAAGGAGGAATGGGGAGGCAATAAGCACCATTGCGAGGGAAGAATACAGAATCAGTAAGATCCATTGAGAGGGAAGAATAGAGAGTCAATAAGAACCATTGAGAGGGAGAAGTTTGAGGCAGTAAGCCCCATTGAGTGAGATCTATAGTAGTTGTTAGAGATGGACAAGTTGCGGCAAGTGGTAGAAGAGATGATGGTAATTATGATGAAGGAAGACCAAGTGAGGAAGATGGCAAAGTTGAGTATGGATATGAATTACTTACAATTTCAAAGTGCAGATTATAGAGAGGAAGAAGGAGGACACAAAGTGGAGAAGAAGAATTGATAAGTGATATAAAGTGTGGCTCAGAAGGAAGAAGAAAAGAAAGGGAAGACAGATATTTAACCATTGTTTTAGCAACGACCTTGTGATCAAGATCCTCACCTTTTTCAACCAGGGGATTTTGATATAGGAGCATTCTTAGCACTGTATCTATTCTGCACATTTTCTTACATTTGCTTTGTTCTGGTTCTATTTTGTGAGTAAAGATAGAAGAAGAAGAAAAAAATGTTTTTGGTGAATTTGGGTAAATCCTTGAAATCTGAAGCATTGTATCTAAAATTTGAACAGTGAGGGTAGTTATAAGGCCAAAAGCCAAGGAGTACAAGTATAAATATGAAGTTTGTAAATGAGCAAAGGGCTTCTAGCTCTCCTTTGATTTAGTTTGTGTAGTGTGGATGGTTGCGTGATCCAGAGACCTGTGCATAGGTTCTGTAAATGTAAAGAGGCCCGAGAACATTGGCCATATCAACAAGGATGTTGCAGAACTATGTGGTTGTTTCTGCCGAGTATTTTGTGGTGAGAGTAATTTTGTTGTAGATGCTTATTATTTAAATTTCTGCATGTGTGGTGTTATTTCTGCTGTGCATTTCTGTGTGCAGATCTCTCATCATCATTGGGCCACCCATTTTACCTAAGATTAGGAACCTGTATTCTTATTTAATTTTATTTGATTTTAGGGCTTCTGTGAGGTGCATGCTACAGACCTTGTATACTTATCACCTTTTCTATGCATCCACTTATTTATCTTAGGCACACTATCTTACTTCTGCAATTAGTTGTCAAACTTTCTGATAAAGCAACAGCTGAGGATTTCTATACCCAACTGATGTGAATTCTTTTCTGTCTTTTCATAGACGAACTTGCCTCTTCTTTTGCACGAATAAACTGCAAACTAACAACCACTCTGTCCTACAACACCATTTCTACAAAGTTACAGAAAAATTATCAAAATAAGGCAGTAAGATCGGACATCTTATGATTCATTATTAGGAGAGCACAAGAAAATATGTCCTTGCAGAAAATAAATTCCCCTTTTTTGGATGTGCTGAGTCCAAAAAAATGTTACATTACAAGAGCATTACATTAGACGGATGGAAATAATTTGTCCACTTGGTATGTGCATCATCCTCCCTATATCCAAAGAGCTCTAAACCTCCCTGTTCGGTATCACAGTGAAACTGTTCAGAATTTGTTTATTTTTTGCCCATTGAGCTTCTCTAACTATATTTTATTATTTTTCAGGTATTTGGGTATTGTCTGAGTTTGGTAATCCTTTCCGCTTGACTAAATTAAGTGTGATGATTGATCAACTACTGCATTGTTTCTTGTCTCTTTATATTAAGGATCCTAGAGTTATGTCCTTCATGCAAGAACAAGAAAGCAGTGGAGTGATTTTTTTTTTCCCTGGAGCGGATAGGGCATCTAGGTGATGTCCAACAAGGGGTACAACATACACTTTCGAAGAACCTGACCAGGCCTCTGTAGCAGATAGGTATTGTCCAAGTTGTTCCGTGTAACAGATAAGCACTGTGAATGTCTGAGAAGGCCAGGTCTCTGTAGCAGATGGGTATTGTGCAAGTGATGTTCTACTTCAACTTGTAAGTACTATGTGCATGTTGACCTTGTATGTTACTAGAAAGGAGACGCTCTTGGATGTTAAAGGAATTCTAGTATCGCTAGTTCCAAGTGTGAATTGATTATGATAATAATACTACTGCAATAATGTATGGAACTATTTTATGTTATGTGATTATGAATGCTTTAGAAACAGTTAAAGATTTGCAATGTATTCTAGTCTTAGAAAATACAGTTAAAGATTTGCAATATATTTTAGTCTTAAAATATATCGGAGCCTGAAAATAATAATAACAATGGACGTCATCCTCTTTGGGAGCATTCGTACCTCCATTTCTATGTGGATCAGTTGCATCACAGTCAACCATATAAAACGGCTTGAAGTCATTGAAAAGTAGGCTTAGATGGAATTGGTACGTAAGCAAAATCAATCAACTATACTTGGAGAACAGAAGTTGACCATACCAAAACATGGACATGCATTGCATTGCTTCATGTGTAGCAGCAAGATTATGAGATGCTATGCCACCAGCATAGATCTAGTTTTGCTCCAGCTCTATCAAGTGTTGTGTTACAGTTTGAACTAGCATGTATGATTAACACCCCAAAGAACAAAGTTAGTCCAACAATAACTTGGAGGAGCCACCCATTGTCACCTCAATGACTGCCTCTCTATGCTTTAGGTTGGTTCTTCTCCAACTCAAGAGGGGCTTCCCTAGGGATAGGATTACTAAAGATTAGACAATCATGCACAAGGTGATTTGGAAGAGTAGCTTCAGCAAAACAGTATTTTGTGTTGTAGTATATAGAATAAATGGGTGATGGGAGGACCATGAAGACTAGTGCCAATCCCCAGGGAAAATGGAGTCAAAGGGAACAAGACCAATGAAAGGGTGACTTCATGAAGAGTTAGGGAAATCAGGACTGTTGGCACATGCCACTAATAAACCTTACCATGTTGCAAAATGAATGTAGAAATCACTAGGAGATCCCATGCAGTGCCAACCCAAAACAATGCTAACTAGGGTATGATTCATGTAATGAAGTATTAAAATAACATCTCTTAAACGATAACAAAAGCAATAGTAATACATTCATGCATAAACTGTTAAGATTCAATATGTTAAGATAGATAACATCAGTATTCAATTCAATTTCACAACAATAGCATATACAGGATCACCGAAAGAATAACAAGAACAACATAAACACAAGAGACACAGATTTATCGTGGGAAACCCTCATGGGGTAGAAAACCCAGCAAAACTTCATCAATATAGATGATCAACAAGTACAAATATGAAATCCCCAAACATGAGCTCCTCCTTCTCCATTGTAGATCTCTCTCTCTCCTATACAAGTTCACATGTGAGTGAGTGTGTGTTAAATGAGGAACACACCTCCTCTATTTATACTTTACTTCACTTGACTTTTAACCCTAACTAGGTTGGCCCCAACAACTTAACCACTCAACTTAATGCTGACTGGGCCGACCCCTCTAGGGGACTTAAACACCCCATTACAAATGACTCTTAGGGGATCTATTGCCCCGACTTACATGGAAGGATTTACCTCAATGACTTTACATAATAATAACATCCCGGCGGAGGAATAAAACATCTCCGGATGAATAATAATAAAGTACAAATAGAATATTCTTTGAAGTTACAATATTTCAACACTCCCCCTTAACGAGAAGGATATTCTAACAACATCTGCAGGAGCAAGGAGTCATCAACTACATCACAGTGATACATCTATAAATCATTAGAAGTTTTCTTTAATCATCATCAGGAACTCAAAACAACTACTGGAACATCTTCAATATCTTCAATACTGGAACATCAATATCTTCAGTACTGAGTCTTCATCTTTTGCAACACTCGATCACTTGATCAGCTACAACAACAATATCATCTGGATCTCCCGATCAACAACATCACTTGGATCTCTTGATCAACAACATCATCATCTGGATCTCCTGATCAACATCATCATCATTCGGATCTCCCGATCAACATCATCATCATCTGGATCTCTCGATCAACAGCATCATCATCTGGATTTTTCGATTAACAACATCATATGGATCTCTCGATCAACAACCTCATCATCTGGATCTCTCGATCAACAACATCATCATCTGGATATCCCGATCAACAGTATCATCATCTGGATCTTCCGATCAACAGCCTCATCGTCTGGATCTCTTGATCAACAACATCATAATCTGCAACACACATGATCCAATTACGGGATGATCAATCCCTATCAATTTAAGACACCTCAACATGTCTAAAGACGATGCAATCCATATCTACTTACAGGATGATCAATCCTTATCAATTTAAGACACCACAACATGTCTAGGGAGAATGCAATCCGGATCTATTTACAGGATGATCAATCCTTATCAATTTAAGACACCTCAACATGTCTAGGGTCGATGCAATCCGGATCTACTTACAAGATGATCAATCCTTATCACTTTAGGACATAAGTCCAAGGATGATGCAATCCTGATCCACTTACGGGATCATGGACAATCCTTCCTTTCGGAATTACGGGATTCTAGTCCATCAACTCTGGTGATCCTTCTTTTCGGAATTACAGGATCATGGACAGTCCTTCCTTTCAGAATTACAGGACTCTAGTCCATCAACTCTGGTGATCCTTCCTTTCGGAATTACGGGATCATGGACAGTCCTTCCTTTCGGAATTACGGAACTCTAGTCCATCAACTCTGGTGATCCTTCATTTCGGAATTACGAGATCATGGACAGTCCTTCCTTTCGAAATTACGGGACTCTAGTCCATCAACATTGGTGGTGCTCAGACAATCCTTTCTTTCGGAATTACAGGACCCAGTCTTTACGGAGCTACCACACTTGGACAATCCTTCCTTTCGGAATTACAGGATCCTTGTCCACTACTCACATCTTAGACAATCCTTCCTTTAGGAATTACGGGATTCTAGTCTAAGGATCAATATTTAAGACTATCCTTCCTTTCAGAATTACGGGATCACTGTCTAGGGATGATCAATCCCACCACAATCCAAGGATCAACATTTAAGACTATCCTTCCTTTCGGAATTATGGGATCACTGTCTAAGGATGATCAATCCCACCAGTCCTCTTAGACAAAGTCTAAGTACCACTTCATCGACCTCATCGTCGGTACAGGCATCCTCATCATCGACCTCATCGTCGGAACAGGTAACCTCATTATTGATACCGGTATCCTCATCATTGATACAAGTATCCACATCATCGACCTTACCGTCGGTATAGGCAACCTCATCATCGATACAAGTATCCGCATCGATACTAGTATCCAAATATCATCATCGACCATATCACTCCCCCTTTCAAGGAGGGTCCTTCTGAACTACACCAAGCTTGTCTCGGAAATACTCAAACTTTACTCGAGACAGAGGTTTGTTCAATACATCAGCAACTTTCTCATTAGTGCTCACATACTCGAGCTTTATAGCTTCTTTCTGCACCATATCTCGTATATAGAAATATCGGATCTCTATGTGCTTTGACTTATCATGGAACACTGGATTCTTCGTCATCTTGATACGACTCTGGTTGTCACACAGGATCACAGTGGAGTCCATCTCTAAGTCAAATAGTCCTGACAACAGCTTCCGAAGCCATATGGCTTCACAACTAGCAGAGCAAGCTGCTATATATTCTGCCTTAGTTGTGCTGAGAGCCACACAGGACTGCCTCCTGCTAAACCATGAGATCATGGCGGATACCAGACAATAACATCCAATGACTACATATAACCATACAACATGTAGTCATGATCTCCAACATATTATAGACCAAAGTCTATCATACCTTTCAGGTACCTCATCACATGCTTTGCAGCTACTAGGTGAACACGTCTAAGCTCAACTAGATACTGACTTGGGTGTTCACAACAAAGCATATATCTGGCCAGGTATTCGTCAGATACATCAATGAACCAGTCATCTGTCTGTAAACTGTAGAAACCACCATCCATCATCACGGATCTCTACTTCACATTTTCCTTGGCTAAGGAAAATCTCATCTGATCTCAACCACATATCTAATCACAAGAATCATGCCAGGATTCTTTAACTCTGAAATCTACTCCCTCTGAAGCGGAGTCTTCTACATCTGAGTATTGTCCTCCCTCTGTGACTGAATCATCATGCACACTCTACATTGAGTGATCTTCTGCATATCTATCTGCGCCATCTCCCGTCAGATGGATCTACTGATATGAGCCTCAATATCACTCGAACTCTATGGTGAGTTCCTTCTTGCATCCATCTAAGAGAAGAATGTCATCTGTATATAAAAACCATCGCCAACCTTGTAGCAAAGGTTGAAATTTGCATCACTTGTGGTGATCATCAAGCTCATAAAATGACTATCGATCCTGGGTACCTATTGAACCCGTACAATGTGATAATCTGCAGGGAATCTAGCAACTGTAACAAACTCACAATCAAACTCTCAAGAATGTTGCAAAGAAGAAGAGAAGCATGCACTCAATAATCACTCATAAACACAGAATAATAGACAATATTAGTATCATACAATGAATAGTGAATGTAAAGAATGTGTTACAATAAACTATGAAGTAGCATCATATAGGATTCGAATTAGCCAAGTAGGGCATTCGAATCTGAGCTCAAAGTCTAGCTTGGATAACTATGGAGACATCATCCAGTAAGTAGTATCAGTCATAAATGGTAAGAGTCAGTCAAGTGTGTCCAACTGAGTCTAACAGAACCATCTAGGCATAAATCAGGGAATGGAGACTCCAAGGGGGGCGCATGAGGCTGTCATAGGGTCAAGTGGCACTCCAAAACTAGCTAACTAGGAGCTACAGGTAGTTAGGATGAGAAATCAGTGGAAGAACTACTCAATCCATGCACTAACTGAGTGATAACTCCCGGTAGGTGAGATAAGGCTCCCTAACTGAGTGATAACTGAAGGTAGGTGAGTAAAGGCACACTAATTGAGTGTGGTAGGTGAGAAAGGCGCACTTGCCATGCAAAACAATCAAGAAGGGCACATCAGATAGGTAGGAGGCCAAATGGGGGCTATAGACAGGCTCTGGAGAGCTAGAAGCAAGCTCTAGGTGCTGGGGAGACCACCATGATGATGATTGGATGCATGCAATGGCATGCAAATTTACATGCAGGCATGCAAAATATAAAAATGATGGTGTGAATATTCCAACATACAGAGCCTTCTTCAATCATGTGATTCTTTATCGAATCTTGGGAGTTTGCTCAATTCACACTTCTTCTTCAATTACACCATTCAAGAGAACGGTCTTGTCATCCATGGGTGTAATTTGTCTCTGGAGCAAACATCTCGTCATGATCCTCTCCCTCTTTCTAAGAGAATCCTCTAGCCATGAGCCTTCCTTTGTACTTCTATTGTACGTTTGATTTGTAAGTATTCTTGTTTGAACATCCATCACTTATTCTTTGGAACAGGTGTTCATCATCCTTCTTTTGATCATAGCACATGATCTTTCGTACAAATCAATTTTAATTACATGATTAGTAACACTTCATAGTCATCAAATCATGTTGACATTTTAATGATAATCTATTATGTATACTGATATGATTCACATAGTTATTCAACTATCTTGACCAATACTTTGGCACAACATTTTTTCATATCCTGCATACAGTGGCTATCTAGATGTCTTCCATCTCTACAAGAACATACTATCAAGAGCGTGCACAGCTCCCAGCATGTCAGCAAAGAGGTTTCATTCTAGACAAGCAACAATGGAATGTTTGTCCAACTTATCTATCATATGCATATTAGTAGTATACTGTTCAATGTTATATGAATGCTTACACTATGCGTGATATATTTCCTGATTCTAGGAATACAAATATGCATACAACTATTACGAGCAATATCATTTAACTATTCAGAGATTCAAGAAGTAATTCAAATAACAACTCAAATACTTATCTTTTATGTTTGTGTGGTTGCCTCCCTCTTGATCTCTATTTTTCCCTTTATGATAGCATCATGATTATATGTCTTTGAACTTCTATCCATCCCAGACCACTATGCATGCTTAAGTGTGCACTAGTGTCATCCTCAAGATCTCATACATAATCATACATTCATTAGTATAATCTCAATACTATCAAAACATTATGATTCTAATTAATCTTAAACATGTATGGTCATGATTATTTCATACACAAGTATACTTATCTAAGATCCTAACACAAAGTAGGATTCTTACTCGATATAGGAAAACAAACCTGGATTAGCATGCTTGCTAGTTATGTTTAAAACAATATCTTCTTTGTTCTTTTCAATGATTTAGAGACCTTGTGCTAGAACCTGCATATCTCATAAGTTAAGCATAGTAGAGCCAAATTATACATATCTCGTAAGTAGAGCTTTCTATGTGATCAAAGACTATGGATGAGTCTTTGTCTTCATGTCATCATGGTCATATATTCTTGATCTAGAACTTGATTTGTCTTTCTTGATGTACCTTTCATGTTAGCAGACAACATCATCCTCATACAACACCACAAGTGCATTAGTACAATCATAATTGTCATAACCCTACTCAATGAATCTCTTCTATCATTCACATGCATTCATACTTTTACTACGGTGATTAGACAATCTACAATTAATCATGATTGTACTAACCTCAATAATAGAAGACAAACATATCATGAACTTAATCATGAAACAAATTTCAAAACATACTTGTATCTTCTCAAGTCATACCTGTTGAGATTGCTTGTAGTCTTCTCTATAAGGGTAAAACCCTAACCATCCAAGGTAGATCACTTGTAAACATCTTATATAGGTTCATGGTGCTAGGATGATAAAATATCAGTACCATTTAAACCTCCTTCATTGCTGCCCTATGAGTCTCCCAACTTTGCTAGGGTTTCTTCTTACTTGGAAACCCTAATTTTCAATCTCCTTCCTCCCACAACATTTTGATGGAGGATTTATGATGAATCGATTCCAAATCCATTTTCAAAGTTTCCAATGTTTCATCAGGTGTCTCCAACATTGTATCAGGTCATGCCATACCTAAAAACTGAAAACCCTAAGTGAGAGCTTCTTCCTCTTCTTCTTTGATTTCCTCTGTTGAGCCATTTCATATGTGCCGTATTGTTTCTGGTGTATCTCTGAAATTGTAGATCTTCAGGGTCTGAAACTTTGGCCTGTGGTATAATGACCTGTCATCGTTCCAACCCCACAGGTTTGAGCTTCATTGGATTCTTCATCCGAGAGATATGCCCAGTTTCCCAACATGACCTGTTTAAGGGATGAAACAACATAATGAACTTGTACGGAGTGCCACGTGTCACTGTGTCAACTTCGGCCTCTGAAACTCAGACCTGTGAAACTACAGTCCGTACCCTAACTGTCACATTTTACAAAATCCCATTTGGAGATTCCTAGCCCGAGATATGACATTTTTCCCTAGGTCACCTGTTTAGGGATTCATTTTGGAAGAGGCAGAAACCCTAACTTGTACGGATCATATCTCAAAAAGTACAATGAATCTGATGTTGAAACTCAGACACAAGGTACAAAAAAATTTCATCTTCAGCCTGTCCAAGTTTCAGATCCTAAACCTTCGCCAAAATTGATTTATAGCGAAAGTTCCGCGATGACTAGGTTTTTCTATACAAAACCCTAACTTTCAAATTCTCGCAAGTGAAACAAGTGTCGTAAGTGCCATACATTGCCTTCCTTCAGGATAGCTCTGATACAATGTTAAGATTCAATATGCTAAGATAGATAACATCAATATTCAATTCAATTTCACAACAATAGCATATACAGGATCACTGAAAGAATAACAAGCACAACATAAACACAAGAAACACATATTTATCTTGGGAAACCCTCATGAGGTAGAAAACCCAACAAAACTTCCTCAATATAGATGATCAACAAGAAAAAATATGAAATCCCCAAACATGAGCTCCTCCTTCTCCATTGCAGATCTCTCTCTCTCCTATGCGAGTTCACAAGTGAGTGAGTGTGTGTTAAATGAGGAACACACCTCCTCTATTTATACTTTACTTCACTTGACTTTTAACCCTAACTAGGTCGGGCCCAACAACTTAACCACTCAACTTAATGCTGACTGGGCCGACCCCTCTAGGGGACTTAAACACCCCATTACAAATGACTCTTAGGGGATCTATTGCCCCGACTTACATGGGAGGATTTACCTCAATGACTTTACATAATAATAACATCCCGACGGAGGAATAAAACATCTCCAGATGAATAATAATAAAGTACAAATAGAATATTTTTTGAAGTTGTAATATTTCAACATAAACCAACAAAGGGATGGAGGATATTTTCTCTCACAACCCTTCCAATGAGACAAATTTATCTTTCTATGGCCCTAATCAGCAAGTCTGGTAATTCCACAAATCACTTGCAACATTAAAGATGAGAAAAATGAAAATCACACTTACAAATGGAGAAGAAACCCTTACTTCAATTTGCGCCATGAAAGATATGTCTACGAGGCTCCAAAAGAGAGAGTTCTCAAAATCCAACCATACAAATGAGGGAGAGAGCAAAGTTGTAACAACACATTTTGATGGTAGACTTTAACCTTGATTGAATAGTAGATTCACTGAGAAAAACTTTAGAAAGAACTAATCTATGTTTCTATTCATTAATCAATAAATAACTCTTAGATAACTAGCATAAATTAAAAATTGTATTCCAATGAGCAAAGCCTCTACTTACCTGATTGATGACCATCTTAACCAATTTGCATGCATACATTGTCCTCCATGTTGAGATTTTACTTAATCAGTTATGTTATTCATAATTCTTTAGACTTTAATTCAATTTATATCATATCATAATAACTGCATGCATAATGCTCACTAAAAAAAGACATTCACAACATATACAAATATTTATCCTAGGAAACCCTCTTGGGGAAGAAAACTCAATAGAACTTATTCAGTATAGATTCATCAACAAAGTACAATGTCAATACAATGAAGAGCCAAAGCTCTCTCATAGAAAGATACCCCATATACAAAGGTAAGATACAACCCAAGATATTAGTCTTCCTCTAGCTGTTGCTTCTCTATCTTGCACACTTGTCTCACTAACTTGACATGAATTTGCTTGATGTACAAATGAGGAGGGAATCACCCTCTAGTTATACTTGTTTCTGGCTGAATTTTTCACTTTGGGGCCGACTTCACTTGGGTGACTGGGATGAATTTTCTGGAGTAATTTTGTTAAATTTAGTGCAGCTGCGAGATCCATTCTCAGAGAGGATGGTACCCTAGTCAGTTAACTAGGGTCCCTGGTCAAGCTAACTAGGCAGAGTAAAGAGTAAGACCCTAGAAGGTACCCTAGGCCCCCCAGCTGTCTCTTGGGGTTCTTGGTCGGGGACCAAGTAGGTTGATGCCATGGAAAAGTCCCTAGCATGTGGCTAGGGCCCCTATTTATCTCTAGGGTATTCTGGTCTGGGACCAGACAGTTTTTTGGTCACGAGGACCAAGCAGATCCTGCAGGTTGAGATAGAGACATCTTGGTTTAGGACCAGGCAGATTCTTGGTCACGAGGACCAAGTAGGTCCTGCAGGGGATTGATCAACATTCAGTCTAGGAATGAAAGCTTAGCCTAGGGTTGAGAGCCATTCCTCAAGAATGGAGGTTCTTGGTTAGTTACCAAGATGATGATGAGTAATGTCCTCTTCTCCTAGGTCTTCTAGATGGTCGAGTTAGATGGTCTTCTCAAGGGACTGGCCACCCCTTGATGGATCCACTAGCATTTGACCTAAGGAGCACTCTAGAGGACCACACGATCACATCATCTAGTGTGGAGCCTTCCTTATATAGTGATGATGAACTTTTCAGGTTATATGGAACATTTGTACATTTGAGAGAGAGATTACTGGTTGTACCTTCCCCACCTTGGTTGATTTACTTTTGGTCCTTACACCTTGTTGATTATTGGTCTTGTAGTACCTTGTCTTTGACTTGTGGTTAATAGGGTCATTTACCCACCTTGAGTTATCTTTTGATTTGTACCACCTTTGATGTTTTTGGTCTTATGGGTACTATGGTTGTTTGTCCACGTTTAAGGTAGATCCTTTGGTCCTAGGGGTTATGGGTCATTATACCCACTCTTGTTTTTATGGTTTTGACTTGTACCATATTGATTGGTCATTGTACCCTCACCTAGTTAATTGTATGACCCTAGTACCCACCTAAGACACACTACTTTATTTTTATGTTATTAATTGTGACTGTATTGTTTTGATCATAATGTGTTGGTACCCTCCTAAGTCACTTATACTTTATATGTATATATCTTGTGACTTTTTATTTTGTGCTAACTAAATGGTGCCCTCCTAATTATGTGGAACCCTAACATATTTAAAAGATTATTTAATGATCTTTCTAGAAGATCTATTATCCTATATATTGAGTTCATCATTTTGATATCAACACATCATCTTTATCTCAGTTCTGATCCTTTCCTAGTTTGACATTAAAGACATCATTGCTGCTCACCCGAGTTTGAAGACTGCCTACCTGCTGAACAATTCTAGATCTAATTCTTTTGATGTTAATATGCATCCAGGGTTTGATCTCTAAGACGTGATCTTTCTTTTATGACTAGTGACCTGTTAGGGGAGGGCTGCGAGCTCAGTTCCAATTTGCTTTGTCCACAATTGTTGTTGAGGAGTTTGACCTACTGCTAGAGGGACCCGGTCTGCTTGTTTGAAGTCATCCCCACTTGAATGAGGTTTGAACCAGGTCTGAACTATTTTATGGAGGCTCGATCTGCATGATTGAAGTTGTGATAAACCTCGATCTGCTCATTGAGCTGCCACACAGGTCCGATCTACCTTTTAAGAGCTCTGATATGTTTTACACCTGCTTTCTTGGAAGGCCATGACCCTAAGCCTCTATTGTAAACCCTAGATCTTTCTATTGGAGGAGGTCGTAAGACCTTAGGGTTTGGTTTTCAGTCTGTTGGTTGAAATTTCAAGGAGGTCGTGAGGCCTAGGGTCAAACCTTATCTCCTTTTGTGGAGGTAGTAAATCCCGGGGATCAAACCCGTCTGATTTGGTGATCAATATACTTTCTGTGGATTGATTTGAAGTGGATGTAACCCTCTTTGATGTGATCTCATATGTTAAAGTTTGTTTCTTGCTGACTGCTTAACTACTGAGATTTACCTTGACCAGATTGCTGAGATTTCTTCTCTGTGTTGATCTCTTGTGTCACCACTTAGGGTTTGAAACTTTTGTGCTTACACCACATTTATTATTTGGAAATCTTCTTGTGTCTGCCTTTGTGTTTCTCTGACTTTCATTGACTATCTTAGTTTGACTATACCTCAAACCCATCATCTCTCTCTCTCTCTTTAGTTTGTACATACCCTCTAGCAGGGTCGGCTGGTTCCTAGTATTGATTGGCCTCTAAGAGGCGCAATCCTTTTTTTAAAGTAAAATTTTATGAGTATAAAATAGGAAGGGTTCCACAACCCAGGTAAGTATCCTCACTTATCTCTTTTATTGTTAATTAAACAAATTCATTATTTTTTCTATTATTGATTACATGTTACTGAAGATTACTTTAACACGGTGACCAAATTGGTAGTGCCAAAGGTGAAAAGTTGAAAGAGATGAAAATTATTTTTTGTTAAAGCTACTGTTGTACTATTTCATTTTCAGTACTAGTTGTTAAATGTAAATGTAATTTTGCATTAAAGTACATTGATTTCTTATTTTTCTACATCAAACCCTAACCCTAACAAAAATTTAACAAATTTTACCCTGTGTTTCTTGTGAGGCCAACTTATCTATTTTTATTGTAATATTCTTTTATTTATTATTTTTCTGGAATCTTTTGGGCCAACATAAGATTATCTTCTAAAGCTACATAAAATATCAACACTCCCTCTTAGCAAGGAAGGTATTCTTCTGACGTGATCTTCAATACTGCTTCTGTTGACCTGTACTTGTTGATCTTCCGCGAATTTATCCATCACTAGAAGTTTTGTAAGAGCAAGCTATCAACCACATCATGCATCTGGGGCCTCATCATCGTACATAATATCTCACTAGTGGGTATAGCCTCATCATCCTTTCAGACCTTATGGGTCTCGACATCCTTTCAGACCTTATGTTATTACGAGACTTCATCTAGCTCACACAGAACTAGGCATCTAGTTTGTCACATTCCCTCCCATCTATCCAATTTCTGTAAGGGAACATGATGCCAATCTATGGGGCTTTTTAAACTAACTCAGCCCATTCATTAGATTCATACAATTAAAAACCCATGTGTAGAGATGTAAATTCAACAAACATGCACAACAGAGATAAACTCATCCACACACATAATTTCATATGCAGTCAATATATCAATAACAGTCATTTAATTTAAACACTGCAGAGGCAAAACACATAGATAGAAAACAGTTATCTTTGTTGTGCAATTGTCCCACACAACTAGCTATGTCACTGCAACGTTCCTCCCAACCGTAGATCTCTGCCCAGCCTGTGTTATTTAAGCACTTAGAGACCACCCCCGAGCTGGGAATGATATCTACAAGGAAAAGGGGACTCTCAAGCTCATACATAGCCGAATAATCATTTGCATTTAAGCCAAGCCAGTCCACAGCTGGGTTTATCAGGCTAAATCTGAACCCTCTTCATTTGTGGATGCTTCCACTCAAGCTCAAGCCAAAACAATGGAAACCCATTTCAATCCCAACAATCCCCTACATATAGAAAACTCAAAATTGAGCATGGATACTCATAATAGCAAAATCCCAAGTGTTGGGTATGAATGGAAAATGTGGGCAACCAAAACGAAGTGATGGATGGTGAATCAAACTAGGGAAAGCAAATTCGTTTTTAGAAAACGTCCATGGGCATTCAAAGAGCCACAATGGTCTCTACAGACCCCCAGATTGTGCTCTCTCCTTCCCAACGGGTATGTAATACAAAAACGAGTTCCTAGCAATGCTAAAAAGGGAGGAAAACACTGGAAATCAGTGGAGAAAAATGTCCAGGTAGCTTCCAACAGGTCCGCAACACAAAAACGCCCTCTTCCCAGCTAGAAGACCCAGAGAAACCATAAAAACGTGGCTGGAAAACGCCCAGGCAGTTCCAAAAACGTGAGAGAGGCAAAACTCTTTCATGGATAATGGCTTGGGGAGCAAATCATGGCTATTTTCTTGCCCAAGAAGCAAAAAACACGATTTTCCATGAGGGTGGCTTGCCCATACTCGAATTTGGATAGCCATACCTTCCCAATCCCCAAGGCATTAACTACTTCACCAAACTCTTGGGAGAAATGAATGATTGGGCACCAAAGTCAACATGGGTAGTTGATGGTTGATGCGTTCTCTCATTGACACTTGGCTTGACTTCATGGGCTCAAGGGTTTGAATATTTCCCTCCCAATTCCTTGTAATATCATGCCCCCATCTCTTGTTGCATTGCATAGTTAGTTGTGGGTATTTATATTAAAATGCATATTTATAATTCCCATGGCTCACTAGCACATGGGTTAAATAATACCAACATACTTTCCTCTTCAAGATTGAGCATTCACTAGCGGGGCCTTGGCCTTGAACTCCACGCTAGGAATCATACAAAATATGCATACAATATTTACATTATAGCCCAAATACCATAAGGGTCAAGAATGGGGATGTGACATACCCCTCCCCTTGGAATAACACCGTCCTCGGTGTTTCAATACCTAGGAATACATATACACTTTATACATGTCCAAAATTCACAAAATGTGGCAGGTCTGTCCTGCGTTTCACCGTTTACTTGGGTTTTTAGGACCAAGTCCTTTGGCTTTCACAAACTATTCCTACTGGCTGGGACCTTCTAGTTCTGCATGAGGATATTGTTCCAAAACAATTCCTTCCTTTTCTTTACCTTCCAGCTGGTCCACAAACCTGGAAAATTTACGGCTGCTACCCTCTTGATGTTCTCTTGTTGGGCAGTCGCGGAGGAAATGATTTCCGCCACATCTCCAACATTTCACTGGTTGCTTTACCTTTTCCTGATCCATTTCCTTTGAGTCTTTCCACCTGGAACGTTTCTTAATCGGTTGATTGGATGAATGCTTCTTCATTGATTCCTTTTCCTTTCCCGTACTGATTGCTCCCATAATGCTTTTTACCCCTTTTTGCAGATGAATAGAGTCCTGCAAAATCTCGTGGTTCATCTCATTCTGTTGCCTCTGTAGCTTGAGAATCTCTCCAAGATTTTCTTAGGTCTTGGAAATTGTTTGAAGAAGACTTTCAGCTAAGTCCAATAGCCCTTGGTCTGCGGCCATGGTCAATGCGCACAGCTTTCCTCCCTTGCTTGCTAGCACCACTTATTTGTGTCGGCTGCAACCAATTGTTTCAATTTATCCCTTTGAAATTTATCATGGAAACTCTTTGTTAGGACAAGCATAATATGAACATTAAAATTAGTCAATTATTTCCCAATTGACATGGAACATCCATGCTTCACTCATGCGACTTCCAATTTTATTTTTTTCATACTTTCCCAACATACACATGATCTCTTTCATGTTTAGCCTTTCACAGTGAAATAACTATTTTAGCATTCACAATTTAATTCAAGCAAATAAACACATTCTTCTTCTAGTCATGACATGCATTCAACAATTCTTTGTTTTATAAATGCATCAATAAATAGAAAAGAGAAGAGTAAGAGTTTCTCCCTCTTAGTCTTGTTTTATTACGGAGCTATGCCATCACTGTGGTTTCATGCTCCATAGTCTCTTTCGTTTTAATGTGAATGTTTGAATTGCCCTTTATTGGCTATGACACTTAGTGTCTAAGGTTTGTCTAATGCTTTTCAACTTGGGTACCCCTTCCCATTTTGCTTACAGAACCTCTGGTTGCTAGGACCCACTCATGTTCACTAGCAGCATCTTTTATTACTGCTCATAGTGAGCTCTTTAGGACGGTCATATGTCCATATGCATCCCTATGATGCCTTCTTGGTCCTTGCTTCCAACAATACCTACACTCAAACATTGAATCAATCCACATGTTTAGTTCATTTCATAAGGTTTTTCTCTAAACAAGAGTTTGAGGAATCATAACCAAATCATATACACACGTATATTCATAAGCAAGAAGCTGCAAGATAAGCAAATACTTATATGTATTGGATGTCTTCACTTTATTCCACGGGATCCTTCTTTGCTTTACGAGCCTTGGATTTCCCATGGACACAATTAGGAATGTTGGGCCAGCACGTAGGCTACTCCACAATCATTCGAATAGGCAATTCCAGGCTAGTACGCTGACTAGTTTTATCAATTGTTTAAGGGGTATTGGGCCAGCATACACGTTGTTTCACAATATTAAGTAGGGAATACCCAACCAGTTACTCTCTCGATTTATCAATAATTTCATATTGCCCACTCATTTAATCTCTAGATTTACCAGTAATTTTATAGCGCTTTCAGGGTCTTTCCTTCCTGCAATGACCATGGTTTCCAACAAAGAAACATTAGTGTATCAGCTTAATTGTTAGAAGACTTATACCTGAAATCTTCAAGACATAAATGAAACTGAATACTTATCTATATTGTGCATTTCCCCTCTGGTCCACAGGATCCTGCTTCGCTTTGCAAGTCTTGGGATCGCCTATGGACTTGCATGTAGTTAATGCTTCACCAATACACCTTCACGCTGACTGGATTTACCAAGCATTTGGTGGTGCCCAACCAGTCCCATACCTGGTTGGCCCTCTCCATTTTCGAGCCAACACATTCGTCTGGGTCATCGACCAATGGAAGGAAACTGCGCCACCTGACCATTATAGGTCAAGGCTCTACTATGGAGCCATAGGCATCTCAGGGTTTTCAATTAGTCTTGGCGCCTGCCCTCCTACTGCTGTCCCAATAGAGATTTTATGCCTTCACCAATGTCACCACACCTCTTCATTCATACAAGGACGTCACTCCTTCTCTGGTGCAAATCGGTGGTTCCTTTTAGGAACTTTATAGGTGACTTTCTTGACTGCAGGTTAGCATGACCCCACTCACACAAGGATGATACCTCTTCTTATTACACAGTTCTTCGGGCCTGTCCATCCCTTCTGGTAATATTTTATGTGAGCATAGAAAGGTTACCAATTCCTATACAGTCCTTTTGTGTACCCTTCTTCACTTTGCCTATTAATGTGCAGTATCAATCTGCATCTGTGTGGGATGACAACACAAGAAGGATAAGCAATTTCATCAGTATTGTTGTTCAATTTTGTAACCATAATCCATATCATTCACTATCAAGTATTGAAACACCAGGAATGTGTCCATTCCCTTAGGGTGTAGTCAATATTGAAAACCCTATCATGACCCAGCACCAGAAAAGGTGTGCACCCCCTTTCCGATGTGCACCATGTAGGCCCTAATCATACTCAAGCAGTCTGCAATGATATAAATAAGATAGAGAATTCTCTGCATATTAACCCTAATAATTTAGACATGCATGTTCTTGTCTAGGGTCACAGAATACTCATTCATTTTGTAGATGTATCTCATGTGCCTTCTGGGCATAACTTTACCATCTCACTCTCATGGTTTACTGACATGTGGTTTGGCTAATATATTATCAATGGCGTTTCACCCGAAACCCATTTCCAAAGCATGGGGTCTTTCTCATCTAGTTTGGCTTTTGTAGGTCATCACTCCTGGTCTTCCTGCAATGTGTCTTCCTGGCACATTTATCAAATAGCCAAACAGTTAGCAGCATTTAACAATAAAATTCAAATCTGATTTCTCTAATCAGTCAAACACGTTGTGAGTATTTTATGCATATAATCCTTTCATTGCTACAACAGTCACTGAAGTGATCTCGGAATTATAACACTCAATAATTCAAACATCTTCAGCTATTAACATTTGAAATGCAATCAAATATATACATTTTTATATATGCATCATTATCACAATAAAATTGCAAGACATAGTCACACTATCCATGCAATTTAAATAAACTGTAAATACTCATTACTTCACATTCCATGCAATTCTGTTCTTCCAACAGAGTGCTCTAGTAGCCCATCACAAGTCCACCTTCTTCATGCAGTCTTTCCCCTGCATTCATAGCAGCTCATGAAATGGTATCAGGATTAACAATAGTCCACCATTTCATCTATTATCTAACTGCATTGAATCATATATATATATCACAACCATGCATTCACACAATGCATCTCAACATGTGCACCTATACATATGCATGCACCTTTACATCACTCACATAATCTTTTAGTGTGCAATCACTCAATGTATAACCACAAGATTGTACATAATATTTTAATGCACATCTCCTCAATGCAACACTGCATTAATTAATGAGTACTATGCATTCAAACATATTATGGCCTAACCATGTACTACCATGACAGGGCCATAATTCCTCACTTGCTTTGGTTCACAACCATCATGGCATGACATAATTTCATATGGATGCATTGAGATTTCTAAGCAATTATAGGGTGTAAGGATCATTGCCTTCACTTACCCATACCTCACCATACTCGGTAGGTTAACATTCCCATTCGGCACTCAATACCATATGCAAACTAAATCAACATAGTTTAATCAGAGTTGAAGGGATCTCACCAAATCCTCTTTCAACATTCATGCAATTAAGCACAAATAACCGTTACCTGCATGGTTGTTATTAACATCGCTTGATGTTACCTGGTCAGTTGGCCTCTTACCAAGGCTACTCAGTCATTTTGCCAACATCGTGATCACGGACTTGTTGCACCATCCTCTCTTCATAAGGTCTTTGGTCACGTGCAACAACGTCATCAACTTCTTTATCCATGTTTTGATTGTATTTGTCCTACAACCAATGTGGACACAACTAATTATTAGCAACCACCATAATTATCTCAATTGGCTCATTGCATATGTGAAACCTCACTATTTTACCAATATGCAATGTCCTATTCATGCACAAACATCTCACATGCACTGTGCAATGTTTCTTAATATGCCTACTAGTGCATAGTCATATCATCTATCTAATCTCTTGCATTTCAACATTCCTATGCCATAATTCATATGCATGACCACTTCAGAATTATAAATACAATATCAAGAGGGTAGTGGAGGAATTCTCCCTTCCAATTCCTCATTGTAGCATGGAATTTCCTCTTCCACATCATAGCTGATCCAATTTCATGGGCTTTCTACCATGCACACAAGCAATTATTAGCTATGATCTTCTCACAAAGTAGAAATTCAATATATGTATTCACGTGTATAATATTCATTCATGATATTTTTCAAGTATACAATTATTATGTTATAAACATAAATAGTTTAAGGTGAGATATTTTTCTTTCATCAACATTGCCTTACTGCTCCCATTGCTTTTCCGCAATGCATGTCCACAAACTTTTTATGCAATTCCTGCTTCTGCACTTCATACTTTCAACGATTCTCTCCAGGGAACGACGGGGGCTTGCCATTTCGCGCAATCTAGTGCATAACTTTCATGGCGATTTTCCATTTTTGGCACCTGAAAATCTCAGTGAAAAGCTGTTGCATTTTCCCCGTTTGGTGGACTTATCGAGCTCTCCTCCAACCGCGTTGTAGATATTGAGGTTAAAATTGTCGCGGTTGGCGCGGATGTTAAGATTATAATTGTCGCGGGTGGTGCGGCTCTTATCGCTAATTTTGCCACCGTGCGTGCAAAATTTATCCTTAACTTCGCCACGGATGTCACAGATATTAACGCAAAATATGCCGCCGCGCACGTAGAAGTTAATGTTAATTCTGCCACCGTGCGCAAAAGTTAACCTTAACTTCGCCGACACAGCCTTCGGCAAAATTTTGAAACACTTAGAAAAATTTTGGAATTTTCTCTTCCTTTTGGGTCCGACAGCTAACCTTGCAATCGTCAATCGCTTCCCTTCGGTGTAGAGTTAGAAACTATTTCGTCGACCGTTGCGGTGCTTTTCGGCTTATCTTTGCCGACAGAGTCGCAAGAGTTAGCCTAATATTCGCCGCCGCGCACGTAGAAAATTAGCCTAATTTTCGCCGCCGCGTGCGTGGAAAATTAGCCTAATTTTCGCCGCCGCAACCCTTGGGAAAAATTTCGAAACAATTAGAAAATTTTGAGATTTTCTCTTCCTTTTGGCGCAGAATTACCAACTTCTCCGCCGACCATGTTGCAAGAGATAAGGTTAAATCTCCGACCGCTAACCCTGCGATCGCCGACCGTGTCACAAAGTTAACCTTAACTTCTGCGCCTGCAAGCCTTTGTCGCTGCGACCGCGTCATAGGTTTTAAGGCTAAAATCGCCGCCGCGCGTAAGCCTCCATTTCAACTTTTAACCCTAAAATCCGCCGCCAGTGTCACTGCTTTTAACATTACTTTCGCCGCGTGCATTGTAGATTTTAGTGTTAAAATTGCCCCCGTTGCGCGTCGTTAATTTCGCTGCTGCAACCTTAGCAGCAAACACTTAGAAAATTTTCAAATTTTAAAAAACAATTAAAAAAAATTTAAAATTTTTCCTTCTTTTTTCTGTGATGATCATTGCTCAACAAGAAGCATAATTAGAGATCATACTTCACATATAACAGAGCAATAAAAATATGTAATAAATTGCATATCTTCATGTCAAAATAAAACAACAGAGTAATATACAGATAGCAAGGGGTTGCGCCTCCTTTCTCTCCTCCATGGAGGCAAACAACAAATACAAAAACAAATTGCTACTGCATTAGAAACAATGTAAATTAAGCATTCAACCAAAGAAGGGATTTTCTCCCTCCTTCCTCACTTTCATAAGATGAAATCAATGCAAGCAGTTTTGCAAAATCCCCAAAACAGTCATGGGAATGATTTCCCATTCTAACAAATAAAAGCCATGAGATCTTCAGGTTTCTTTAATGCATTTTAATTCCAAATACTAACTAAATATACACACAATGATTTATATATCTATGAAGGGCCCAACAACCGTAGTGTTGAACCTTAAGCTCTGATACCAATCTGTCACATTCCCTCCCATCTATCCAATTTTTGTAAGGGAACATGATGCCAATCTATGGGGCTTTTTAAACTAACTCAGCCCATTCATTAAATTCATACAATTAAAAACCCATGTGTACAGATGTAAATTCAACAAACATGCACAACGGAGATAAACTCATCCACACACATAATTTCGTATGCATTCAATATATCAATAATAGTCATTTAATTTAAACACTACAGAGGCAAAACACATAGATAGAAAACACTTATCTTTATTGTGCAATTGTCCCACACAATTAGCTATGTCTCTGCAATGTTCCTCCTAACCGTAGGTCTTTGCCCAGCCTGTATTATTTCAGCACTCAGAAACCACCCCCGAGTGGGGCATGATATCTACAAGGAAAAGGGGACTCTCAAGCTCATACATAGCCGAATAATCATCTGTATTTAAGCCAAGCCAATCCACAGCTGGGTTTATCAGGCTAAATCTGAACCCTTTTCATTTGTGGATGCTTCCACTCAAGCTCAAGCCAAAACAATGGAAACCCATTTCAACCCTAACAATCCCTTACATACAGAAAACTCAAAACTGAGCATGGATACTCATAACAGCAAAATCCCAAGTCTTGGGTATGAATGGAAAATCTGGGCAACCAAAACGAAGTGATAGATGGTGAATCAAGCCAAGGAAAGCAAATTCGTTTTTAGAAAACATCCATGGGCATTCAAAGAGCCACAATGGTCTCTATAAACCCCCAAATCGTGCTCTCTCCTTCCCAACGGGTATGTAATACAAAAATGAGTTCCTAACATTGCCAAAAAGGGAGGAAAACACTGGAAATCAATGGAGAAAAATGTCCAGGTAGCTCCCAACAGGTCTGCAACACAAAAACGCCCTCTTCCCAGCTAGAAGACCTAGAGAAACCAGAAAAACGTGGCTGGAAAACGCCCGGGAAGTTCCAAAAATGTGAGAGAGGAAAAACTCTTTCATGGGTAATGGCTTAGGGAGCAAATCATGGCTGTTTTCTTGCCCAAGAAGCAAAAAACACGATTTTCCATGAGGGTGGCTTGCCCATACTCGAATTTGGACAACCATACCTTCCCAATCCCCAAGGCATTAACTACTTCACCAAACTCTTGGGAGAAACGAATGATTGGGCACCAAAGTCAACATGGGTAGTTGATGGTTGATGGGTTCTCTCATTGACACTTAGCTTGATTTCATGGGCTTAAGGGTTTGAATATTTCCCTCCCAATTCCTTGTAATATCATGCCCCCATTTCTTGTTGCATTGCATAGTTAGTTGTGGGTATTTATATTAAAATGCATATTTACAATTCCCATGGCTCACTAGCACATGGGTTAAATAATACTAACATACTTTCCTCTTCAAGATTGAGGGTTCACTAGCGGGGCCTTGGCCTTGAACTCCATGCTAGGAATCATACAAAATATGCATACAATATTTACATTATAGCCCAAATATCATAAGGGTCAAGAATGAGGATGTGACATAGCTCACACAAAATCTAGGAATCCAGCTCACAGAGAACTAGGCATCACACTCACACAGAACTGGGCATCCAACTCACACAGAACTGGTCAACTAGCCTGAAAGTTATCCCTTTTGGTTGGCGCCACCAGGAATCCAACCCATAGTGTCTGGGCATTTAACCACAAAGGTTAGGTGATCCAGTGCACACACACCAACCATCTAGCCCAAGGCTAGGAATCCTCCAACCCACACAGGTTTTCCCTCCATCCTGAAAGTTGGGAATCCACCAGTCCACATGACCTGGTCTTCAGCCCCGAAGATGGGTATCCTGACCTTGTGCGAGGTCAGGCCGACTTGTGACTTAGTCGGTAACGTTATCGTGAATGACTACTCGCTCCTTTCACACTCTGATGACTACCCGTTGCTTCCACACTCTGATGTAACTCAACACTTCCTCTTAGGGATGGAAGTCATTCTCCACCACACCAAGCTTGTCCCTAAAATACTCAAACTTTATCTTTGATAGAGCCTTGGTTAACACATCGGCTATCTACTCATCTATCGCAATATACTGGAGCTTTACAACTACCTTCTGCACCATGTCTCGAATATAATGGTACATGATCTCAATATGCTTGAACTTGTCATGAAACACAGGGTTCTCAAATAACTTTACACAACTTTGGTTGTCACAGAAAATACAAGTCACCTCCAACTCGAGATCAAACAGTCTTGCAAGCAACTTCCGAAGCCACATAGCTTCGCTACTAGCTGAACATGCTGCTATATACTCTGCCTCAGTCGTATTGAGTGCAACACTAGTCTACTCCCTGTTGAGCCACAGGATCATATCTGATCCCAAACTGAAGCAACATCCTGATGTACTCTTCCGAATTGCAACACTACCGGCCCAATTTGAATCAGTATATCCTTGCAGTCTTATATCACTATCCAAAACATATCTGAGTCCATAGTCCATTGTACCTTTCAAGTACCTCATTGTAATACCCCCCATTTTGACCCTTAGGATATTTTGGCTGTAATATAAATATTGTATGCATGTTATGTATGATTTCTAGCGTGGAGCTCAAGGCCAATGCCCCACTAGTGAATGCTTAGCCTTGAAGAGACAAGTATTTTGTATTAGGGTAACCATGTGCTAGTAAGCCATGGAAAATGTAAATGATGTAAATGATACTATGCAAATAAAAATAGCAAGGGTTGGCTATGGATGCAACTAAATGAGGGGGCTATGCGTATCCACTAGGGATTGGTGAGGGGGTTGGGGAATGGAACCCTAGGCTTCCATATGTCACCTTGAGAACCCCTTTGACTATCCTTGATACCATTAAATGCTGTTGTAAGGAAGTGGGTGAAAAGCATTGTTCATGAGGTCGATGGAGTATGGGACTGCCCTGAAATATGTAAGACAGGTTATGCGGATCTGTCTTGCTTGTCCCATAAGCCACCCTACCTCGTGGATGACGTATTCCTCATTCCCCGACCTTGGTTGATGAGGAGGCATCAGTTGAACCCTTATGCAGACCCAACAGACCGAGCAGAGGGGAAGAAAAACGAAAATCGCGATCTTGAGAGAGGCCACGAATTGTAGAGCCAAATTCGCCCAGAAAACTGCATGGGAAGTGGAATCCAACAAAGGGAACAGAGACCCGAACCTTAGACCGAAATGGAGAGGGTTAGATGTTCAGAAGCTCATGTGAGAACCTGAATTTGTTAGCCAAAAACCTGTGGCGGGACAGAACCATTTGCTGCATCGTGAAGGAAGATCCGAGTGTGGATTATAGTGGGAAGAGACCATGAGGGTTTAGTTCTACATGATAGAGTAAGTGAGGGCTCAATTAACTTGATTTAGCAGTGAGGACCAGCCACACTTACCCAGTTCAATTCTAAGGGAACGGGCGCCCTAGGGACTGTGCAACAGTGAAGGGGACCTTACTTAGGCTGAGAGTTAAGGTGACGAGGGTGCCTAAACTGGATGAGGTCATTGGGATATACCCATAGCTCCGTGGAGGATTCTATTGACCCAGAAAAACATACCTACTTTCCCCACTCGCTTGACAAATCTAGCTATGTGCTGATGACCCTGTTTGACTTTGAACCAAGATGTGAGTGAACCTAAGTGGGACTCCTTAGTGGATACATAGCCCCAGCTCGAGGGTGGTTTTTGAGTGTTGAAATAATATAGGCTAAGCACAGACCTATGGCTGGGTTGGAACATTGTATTCCATAGCAAATTTGCTTGGAAGTTTCAATAAAGAGATAAGTGTTCCTTGTGCCTTGAATGATGTCTATTCTACATCTGTGATTGTGTGTTTATTTACGTTAGAATGTATGATTTGATCCAAATGAGTGATAGAGATGAATGCCTATGCTTTATGTTTTCATTCTGTTGTGCATGTCATTGCCATACTTCTGCACCTTTGCATTTTTATATCATGTTAGCACTCATGTATTTAGGCTTGAGGAGTAGGGCTAAGTCTCAGCACGTTAGATCACCAATCCGCCTAGGAGAAATAGGTTGATGTATTCCATTCTATGTGTGTGGATAATGTTTCATCCTCCCGTGTTCATTGGTGTATGAATCTGCATACAAGAGTGACTTATTATACTTCTGCAAATTTGCATTTCCATGGGTGTAATATCTTTAAATTATCCATTGATGAATTAGGGCCAAGTCTGGTAAGTGTGCAAGATAATCCAACCAGGACATGGGAAAGGAATAGACACCCCAGTGGTGTTCATGACCTCTGTGGACCAGTTGAAGGAGAGAGGATATGGCAGAGTGGTAAGGAGGCATAGATGGGGTTTAATGCCATCTTTTGGAGTGGAAGAAGGATAAGATCAATGTTCTCAGGTGTGGACGAAGACTTTGCAACTGCACAGTGGTCACCAAGAGCTTTCCAATGGTACCGGAATTGCCCAAATTGGACTTAGGATGAATAAGTTATGGGATGGAGAAGTTGTGTAGTTGGGATTTCGACTTTCCAAACCCACATGTGGATTGTGGATTGCAAAATCTGGAAGGGAATTCTCTACGGGGTTGTGAAATGGTGGTTCCAACTTCCGAGTCCCGCATGCGGATTGCAGATTGCAGGATTCGGGGAGGTAATCTTCCCTGGTTGGCGAAGTAGGAGTTTCGATTTTCGAGTTACGCATTGCGGATTCGGGATTCAGAAAGGTAACTCGTCGAAGTTGCGAAATTGAGATTTTCAATTTTTGACTTTGACAACGCAGGTTGCGAATTGTGAAAGTCGAGTGAGAAATTCGGCGAGGTGGTGAATTTGGCGTTTTGATTTTCGATTTCCGCACTGCGTATTGCGGAATTGTGGAAGTCAGGGACGTGGTTTTCGGCACTATGTAATTGGGCACTCCAATTTCCGATTTCCGCACTGCGTACTGTGGGTTGCGGATCTCAGAGGCACATTTCTTCGGTGACATGTGATTGGGGATTCCGAATTTCGATTTCTGCAAGGCGGATTGTGGATTGCGGAAGTCGCAGAGGAGATTTTCATTGGAGTTGTAATTGGTGTTCCGATTTCTGAATTCCGACTTGTGGCTTGCGGATTGCTGCTTGCGGAATTGCGGGTTGTAGACTGAAGACCAATGCGGGTGCATAGTTGCGGAACCATTGGGACTGGTTGGAAAAAGAAGAAAAAAATTAGCAGGTATATCCAAGGGTTGTCTCCCATTGCCTTTGAAGGAAAATGAGGTGACCGGGGACATGACAAAGTGGTATCAGAGCCCAAGGTTGCAGCACTAGGGTTGCTTGGGCCAAAGTTGAAGCTTGCAGGCGTGTTAGAGCTGCGAAAGAACAAAGATTGAGACCAAAGGTTGTGTAGTATCTCGCTGGGCGAGACCCAAAAACCAACAGAGATTTCCTGATCAACACAGAGAGGCCGATTCAGTTCCAGCTAGACATCTAGCCCTTTATCGAGCATCAACGTTGAACAAATGGCAACATTGATAAGCATAGAGAATTCCAAGAAGGGCCAAGTTGGACTTGACCCCAATTTCTGAAGGCAATTGGAACAAGGCCAGGAATTAGACCAACTAGGATATGGAAGAGGCAATCCCATGCTTGATAAGGGTTTGTAAAGGGAGAACCCCTTAACCCCTTTCATGTTCTTGTATTATAAGCTTTATATACAAAAAATTAGGGCATAGGAATGCCAAAAATGCAAGTGATTAGATAGTTGAAATACTTATGCACTAATGAGCATATTGTTAGATATTGCATAGTGCATGTATATGATGTTGCATGTTGGTAACGCTAGTGAGGTTTACTTATGCAATGAGCCACTTAAGTTAATCAGTGTGGTTGATAATCACTATTGATGTTGGTATTGGTTGTAGGACCAAAGACAACAAAAGCATGGCTAAAAATTTACATGATGTTGTTTCATATGACCAACAACCTTATGAAGAAAGGATGGTGCAACAAATCTGTGATCATGAGGTTGGTGGAAGGATGGTGTAATCCTTTGCAAGAGGCCAATTGATTAGGTAACACCATATGGTATGTGGATGGAAGCCATGCATGTAATGTTTATTTCTGTTAATTGTATAAGTGTTGAATAGGGATTGGGTAAGAATCCCTAGAACCATATTTTAATCACCATAAAATGGTATGCATGTAAGGTTGAATGCATCTATGTAAGTGCCATATCACCATGGCATGGTGAGGTAGAGGGTAGTGAAGGTAAGAAACCTTCTACTATGTGACTGATTAAATGTTAGAATGCATTCATACGGAATTAGATCATGCCATTTGTGTATGTTGGTCATGAGTTTAATAACCAGTGCAAGTAAGGACTCATGGTCCTGTATGGTAGTGCATGTTATGTGAGACAGCCATGGTTAGGGCCATATGTGTTTGGAATGGTAGAATGCATGGTATGATAAGTATAGTATTCATGAATCAACCTAGGGTGGCATGGATATGCATTAAAATATTTTGTAAATATGTGGTTGCATGAAGTGAATGCATATTAAAAGATAATGTGAATGTTGTAAATGTGCATGCATGGGTGTGGGTGCACATGTTGTGATGCATTGCATGAATGCATGGTTGTGGTGTATGTTTATTACAATTAAACAATAGATGAAATGATGAATTAATGATAATTCCGAGATCATTTCATGAGCTGCTATGAATGCAGGAGAAAGATTGCAGGAAGGTAATCATGATTGGTGGGATGCCAGAGTGCTTTGTTGGAAGGACATAGTTGCATAAAATGATAAGGTTGTGAAGTAATGAGAATTGGAAGTGCTTAAATTACATAGATGATGTGATGGTGTCCTGTAATTTTATTGTGATAAGGATGCATATAAAATAAACCTATACATTTCATGGCATTTAAGATGATTAACAATTGAGAGTGTTTAACTCTGAAAACACTTCAATTACTGTTGCAACAATGAAATATTTTATGCATGAAAACTTACAAATGTTTGGCTGATTGAAATTTTCAGTTTTCAAGTAGAAATGCCTTGGGCATGGCAATGTGGGTAAACCCATGATCAAGGCTGGAATCTACCATGTGCAAAGGCCAAGTATTGTGAGAAGGATCTCATAGATTCACAAACATGATATCTACATGAAACATTTCTGAAAAGTTTCTGATTTAAGTTATGAGAATGGTTTCATGGTTGCAAATAAATAGATACAAGAACGTAGATTTGAAAATCTTAGATTTGGAATTTTGCTAATCAATTACTAATGGTTGTTTGGCTAATTCAGAATTGTGTCAAAGGGACATGTTGTAGGTGGATGGTTGCGTTATGGTAGAAAACATAAAACCCTAATGGACAGTGTGATGCCACTTACAAGAGCCAAACAATATGAGGATGGCCTCATTGTTGAATAAACCAAAATTTTGTAGTGAACATAATTGTGAATTCAGATTTGAGCTTGATTGAGGACACAGTGCAGGAAGAAACAATACATCTGCAAAAAAGATAATTAATTGTGCCCCTTGTTAAAATTATGCATGTCTGATTATTAGAATTAATGTCCATGGCATGTTTTTATTTCAGACTGTTGGAATGTGATTATGTGTTTTTTTTCCCATCATGTGTGAATGTGATTAGGTGTTTTTATTTTAGACCGTTTGAGTATGATTAGGGCCTACATGGCTCACATCGGAAATGGATGCACACCTTTCGGGTGCTGGTTTATGTTAGGGTTGTCAATAATGACTACACCCTAAGGGAATCGACGCATTCTTGGTGTTTCAATATATGAGAGTGAATGTTATAAAATATGTTTACAATTTAAGAGCAACAATACTGATGAGCTTGCTTATCCATCTTGTGTTGTCAGTTTAAATAGATGCAATTTGGTGCTGCACACTAAAGAAGCGAAGTGAATGGTTGTTGTGCGTGTGAAGGTTTGTTGTGGTGTGGCTCCATAGTAGAGCCTTGACCTAGAAATGGTTATGGTGCAGTTTCCTTCCATTGACCTGTTGACCCAGGTGTAAGTGTTGGCTTGGAAATGGAGAGGGAAAACCTGGTATTTGACTGGTTTGGCACCATTAATGCTTGATAAACCCAGTTGATGTACTGGATTGGCATTGACTACTTGATGTTGTGGAGCAGCATGTGTGCTGGCCAAACATCCATCCCACAGGTGATCCAAGGCTTGTAAAGTAGAGAAGGAACCTGTGGAGTAGTGATGAAATGTTCAATACAGATAAGTATTTAATTATCATCTAATCCTTATTCCGAATAACAGAATATTGCATATACAAGTCTTATAACAACCAAGCTGATACACTGTTGTTTCTTTGTTGGAAACTTAGGTCATTGCAGGAAGCAAAAACTATGAAGGCATCCTAAGGATGCATTTGGACATGTGACTATTCTAGAAACCTCAGTATGAGCAGTAATGAAATATGGTGCTAGTGGACTGTGTAGGTCCTAGCAGCCAAGAGTTCTGCAGGCAAACCATGGGGAGGGGTTCCCTGGTTGAGAAATCCTTGGATAGACCTTAGACACTAAGTGTCATCTCCAAAACAAGAAAGGGAGAGTCAAGCATTCACATTTGAAGTGAAAGAGGCTAAGGAGCATGGAACCACAATGGTGGTGTAGCTCCATATTGGAACAAGACTAAGAGGGGGAAACTCTTACTCTTCTCTTTCCTTTTGATTGATGCATCTAGAAAAAAGAAAATTGTTGAATGCATGATATGGCCGAAAGTTGATTGTGTCTACTGTTTGAAATGAATTGTGAATGCTAAAATAGTAAATTCCATATGAAAGGATGAACATGAATGAGTTCATGTGTATGTTGGGAAAGCATGAAAAGTGGGGAAGTCTCATGAATAAAGCATTGAATTTCCATGTCAATTGGGCAAATACTTGACCGATTTAATGTTTATGTTATTCCTGGCCTAACAATATTTGCAATGTTGAATTTCACAGGTCAGAAATTGAAAATCAATTGGTTGCAGCTGTCACAAAACAAATGGTGCTAGGAAGAAAAGTGTGGGTACACATTGACCATGGCAGCAGACCAAAAGCTATTGGATTTAGCTAAAAATATTCTTCAAACAATTTCCAAGAAACAAGAAAATCTTGGAGAGATGCTCAAGCTACAAAAGCAGCATAATGAGATGAACCACAAGGTTTTTTAGGACTCTATTTGTCTGCAAAGGGAGGTAAAAAGAATTCTGGAAGCAACCAACAGTGGAAATGACAGTGGATCAATGAAGAGGCATTCATCCAATCAGTCCACTAAGAAACGTTCCAGGTGGGAAGACTCCAAGGAAATTGAGCAGGTGAAGAAAAAGCAGCCACTGAAATGTTGGGAATGTGGGGGAAATCATTGCTTCTGCAAATGCCCAACAAAGGACAACAAGAAAGCTAGCAGCCATACAGATTTCATACTTGTGGATTAGCTGGAAGGTAAAGAGAAGGAAGGGATTGCTATGGAGAAATGCCCACCTGCAGAGTTGGAAGATCAAAGCCAACAGGAGCAGCTTGTGGGAGCCAAAGGACTTGGTCCTGAAATTTCAAAGTAAAGGATAAAATGCAGGGTAGACCTGCAACATTTTTGTAGTTTTGTACATGTGTAAACTGTGTATGTATTCTTAGGTATTGGAACACTGCGGACAATGTTATTCCAAGGGGAGGGGAATCGTAATACCCCCCATTTTGACCATTAGGATATTTTGGCTGTAATGTAAATATTGTATGCATGTTATGTATTATTCCTAGCGTGGAGCTCAATACCAAGGCCCTGCTAGTGAATGCTTAGCCTTGAAGAGGCAAGTATTTGGTTTTAGGGTAACCATGTGCTACTAAACCATGGAAAATGTAAATGATACCATGGAAATAAAAATACCAAGGGATAGCTATGGATGCAACTAAATGAGGGGGCTATGTGTATCCACTAGGGAGTGGTGAGGGGGTTGGGGAATGGAACCCTAGGATGCCATATGTTAGCTTGAGAACCCCTTTGACTATCCTTGATACCATTGAATGCTGTGGTAAGGAAGTGGGTGAAGAGCACTGTTCATGAGGTTGATGGAATATGCGACTGCCCTGAAATCCATAAGGCAGGGTATGGGGATCTACCTTGCTTGTCCCATAAGACACCCTACCTCGTGGAGGACTTATTCCTCATTATCTGACCTTGGTTGATGAGAAGGCATCATTTGAACCCTTACGCAGACCCAACAGACCGAGCAGAGGGGAAGAAAACCAGAAATCACGATCTTGAGAGAGGCGACGAATTGTAGAGCCAAATTCGCCCAGAAAACTGCGTGGGAAGTGGAATCCGACAAAGGGACCAGAGACTCGAACCCAAGAGCAAAAGGGAGATGGTTAGATGTTCAAAATCTCATGTGAGAACCTGAATTTATTATCCAAAACCCTATGGTGGGACAGAACCATTTGACCACAACATGAAGGAATATCTCAGTGTGGATTGTAGTGGGAAGAGACCAAGAGGGTTTAGTTCTACATGCTAGAGTTAGTGAGGGCTCAAATATCTTGATTTTGCAGTCAGGACCAACCACACTTACCCAGTTCAGTGTTAAGGGAAGAGGTTCCCTAGGGACTATGCAACAGTGCAGGGTACCTTACTTAGGCTGAGAGTGGAGGTGATGGGGGTGCATGAACTGGCTGAGGTCATTGGGATATACCCATAGCCCTGTGGAGGATTCTATTTACCCAGAAAACCTTACCTACTTTCCCCACTTGCTTGACAAAGCTAGATATGTGCTGATGACCCTGTTTGACTGTGAACCAAGTTGTGAGTGAACCTGTGTGGGACTCCTTAGTGGATACATAGCTCCAGTTTGGGGGTAGTCTCTGAGTGCTGAAATAATACAGGATGGGAAGAGACCTTGGTTGGGTTCAAACGTTGCAGTCCATAGCCAGTTTGCTTGGAAGTTTCAATAAAAAGATAAGTGTTCCTTGTGCCTTGAATGATGTCTATTCTACATTTGTGCATGTGTGTTTATTTATGTCAAAATGTATGATTTGATCCAAATGAGTGATAGGGATGAATGCCTATGCTTTATGTTTTCATTATGCTGTGCATGTCATTGCCATACTTCTGCACCTTTGCATTTTTATATCATGTTAACACTCATATGTATTTAGGCTTGAGGAGTAGGGATAAGTCTCATCATGTTATATCACTAATCCGCCTGGGGTAAATAGGTTGATGTATTCCATTTTGTGTGTGGATAATGTTTTATCCTCCTGTGTTAATTGGTGTATGAATCTGCATACAAGAGTGACTTATTATGCTTCTACACATTTGCATTTCCATGGGTGTAATTTATCTGAATTATCCATTGATGAATTAGGGCTACGTCTAGTAAGTGTGTAGGATACTCCAGCCAAGACTTGGGAAAGTAATAGACACCCCAATGGTGTTCATGACCTCTGTGGACCAGTTGAAGGAGAGAGGATATGACAAAGTGGTAAGGAGGAATAGATGGGGTTTAAGGCCATATTTTGGAGTGGAATAAGGATAAGATCAATGTTCCCAGGTGTGGATGGAGACCCATGCAGTTGCATAGTGGTCACCAAGAGCTTTCCAATGGTACCAAAATTTCCCAAATTGGAATTAGGATGAAGAAGTTATGGGATGGAGAAGTTGTGTAGTTGGGATTCCGACTTTCCGAACCCACATGTGGATTGTGGATTGCAAAGGCCGGAAGGGAATTCTCTACGGGGTTGTGAAATGGTGGTTCCAACTTTCGAGTCCCGCATGCGGATTGCAGATTGCAGGATTTGGGGTGGCAATCTTCCCGGGTTGGCGAAGTTGGAGTTCTGATTTTCGAGTTCCGCATTGTGGATTGTGAGATTTAGAAAGGTAACTCGTCGAAGTTGAGAAATTGAGATTTTCAATTTTCGACTTTGACAACGCGGGTTGCGAATTGTGAAAGTCGAGTGAGAAATTCGGCGAGGTGGTGAATTTGGTGTTCCGATTTGCGATTTCCGCACTGCGAATTGTGGAATTGTGGAAGTCAGGGACGTGGTTTTTGGTGCTGTGTAATTGGGCACTCCAATTTCCGATTTCTTCACTGCGGATTGTGGGTTGCGGATCTCGGAGGTGCATTTTTTCGGCAACGTGCAATTGGGGATTCTGACTTCCAATTCCCGCAAGGCGGATTGCGGATTGTGGAATTCGGAGAGGATATTTTGGTTGGAGTTGTAATTGGTGTCCGATTTCCGAATTCTGACTTGCGGTTTGTGGATTGTTGCTTGCGGAATTGCGGGTTGCGGACTGAAGACCAATGCAGGTGCAGAGTTACAGAATCTTTGGAATTGCTTTGAAAAATAAGAAAAAAATTAGCAGGTAGATCCAAGGGTTGTCTCCCATCGTCTCTAAATCACATCGAGGTGACGGGGGACGTGACACTCATCACGTGTTTTGCTGCAATCAAGTGAACATGTCTTGGCTCAATTGTATATTGACTCAATGTGTTCACCACAAAGCATATATCTGGCCTAGTGTTCGTCAAATACATCAACGAACCAATCATATGTCTCATATGTCTATACATGGTGGCATCCACTGTCTCTGAAGAGGTATCACTCAATAAATTCAGATTCGTTACCATTAGTGTAGGCATGGGTTTACAATCCATCATCCTGAATCTCTTCAGGATTTCTACAACATGTTTTCCTTGGCTAAGGAAAATATCGTTCTGTCTCTGCCATACTAGTGCATCATCTTCATAGGCTTTCCAGAATCCAACTTGTAGGAGGTTTCTCCTACATGGGATATTGATAATCATCATCGAGCTTCACCTTATGAGGTGAATACTTTTGAACCAAATTTGTGAGAGAATTCTTGTAATCGGTCATGTGCTTAGAAGCACCACTATCAACAAGCCATGTGTCACTGTCCCTATAAGAGCTGATATTAACCTATATCCTTCACTTGAGTCATCTTCTCTTGCTTTTTTCTTAACAGGTTCATCATCTTCTACGGCATGAGCATGGTGTCTTTTATTATTTCCTTTTTTGATTTGATCTTTTATGTGAGGACAATTTCTTGCAATGTGTCACCATCTTCTGGCAACTGTAACATTTGTAATTAGATTAATCTTTTTTTTTTTGTGTCTTCTAAAACCTTTTGTAGGAGTGGGATTCTTTCTTGCTTTTCCCTTTTCTTGCATGTGTTGCTAGTGCTCGATCTTCATCATCACCCAGCTTTTCTTTTCTTACTACCAATCTAGCTTCTTCTTGTGTGCACTCTTCCCATAGTCTGTTGAACTTTGTTAGCTTCCTTCTGGAACAAATTCCCTGAATAAATGATTCCCAAGACCTTGGGAGACCATTCAATGTAGTCATCACTATCCCAGTTTCATCAACTGTTTCTCCAATGGCTTCAAGCTATTCTTTGATTTGAGATGCCCTTGTGAAGTAAGATTGAATGGTTTCTAAATTCTGCATTTTCACATTCTTGAGCTATGTCCTAAATGTCATCTTTCAGCTGATATTCTTTCCTTCAAACAACTGAGACAAGGAATCAAACATCTGCTTTGGATTCTTCAATGATGAGACATGATGTATCATGTGATCCTTGATAGAATCTGTAATGATTCTCTTTTCCCTAATCATGTTCTTGTGCCTTTCCTTAGCTTCATCTCCCTCTGGCTCATCAACCTCTTCTTCAACATATTTTTCCAAATCATTCTCTTCTAGAATGAGAAGCACCCTATACTTCCATGTTCAGAAGTTATCAACTCCTTCAAGCTTCTCATCAAGCTTGGTGTTGTTCGTCATTTTCACTAAGCTTAAAAATATGACAGAGATGAAAATTTTCATAAATGGAATTTGGACTTACCAGTTAATGTGTTATGCCAAGATGATCTCCACAAGCTAAAATCAGCTCCAATGTCAACCTGAAAACTACTTAACGTCTGGCCTAGGTTTTTATGAGGAAACCCTAATTTTTTCAAACTTTGAATCTGATCCAAGGAGAAGATGTGCCCTCCCAAGGCAAGTTGAGCAAACCTTCTTTTCAGTGAAATCTATGGACAAAATAGACAAAAACTGGAAGCCCTAATTTCTAAAGTTTCTACAGAATTTAGGTCAAAACTGAATCTTGACCAAATTGATGTTGGTCTCCATAAAAAGATGTGCCCTCCTAGGGTGAATTGAGCAATCATCCTTTTCTTCTGAATTAGTGGATGGAAACCCTAGAAACAAGAAGCCCTAGTATCCGGTAGTTGCAACTGTTGCAATGACTTCTTTCAACACTGCTCTCATACCATGTTGAGATTTTACTTAAGCAGTTATGTTATTCATAATTATTTAGACTTTAATTCAATTTATATCATATCATAATAACTGCATGCATAAGGATCACTGTAAGAAGGGCATACACAAATATTTGTCCTGGGAAACCCTCTTGGGGAAGAAAACCCAGCAGAACTTCTTCAGTATAGATTCATCAACAAAGTACAATGTCAATACAACGAAGAGCCAAAGATCTCTCATAGAAAGATACCCCATATACAAAGATAAGATAAAACCTGAGATATTAGTCTTCCTCCAGCTACTGCTTCTCTCTCTTGAGCAACTGTCTCACTCACTTGATGCAAACTTCCTTCATGTACAAATGAGGAGGGTGTCACCCTCTATGTATACTTTTTTTTGGATAACCTTTTCACTATGGGGTCGAGTTCACTTGGGTGATTGGGCCGACTTTTCTAGGGCAATTTTACTCAGTTTTGGGGAAGCTTTATCCCGTGATTCCTGTGGGACCGACTTTTCTATTTTCACTGTAATATTTATTTATTTATTATTCTTTTGGAATCTTCTGGGCCAACATAAGAATGTTTTCTTAAGATACATAAAATATCAACATGCCAGTCAACAACTCTTCTATTCACAACAACATTCGAGGGACAACTCTCCACCCAACCAACCATGAACATAAGATGAGGCCCCCGAACCCTCAACAATAGACTAAGTAAGACCTTAACTCTTTACTCTATCAACTTTTGTTCCATCCTCTCCTCCTCCATAGCCTCCCTCTTAAACTAGTGCACAAACAACAAAAAACAAACAATCAAGCAACAAACCCAAAATCAACCAGCAAGACTAGAGCCCCCACCTCTTGGTATTGACCCCTTTTTATTACTTAATTTTCATATTTTACTCAATTTCTTAATTTTGCATGGATGACAAATTTGTCACCCATGCACCTAAATTAAATTACAAATGCACACTTTCATTTTTATTTCACAACAAAATTTGAACCCAAAATTCGATGAATTTCGACGAAATTGACTGTGTCGTAGGATTTCACCTTTAAAATTACGAATTTTGATGATTTTTTTTTAATTGATACCTGTCATTGTCGAATGTAAGACGCCCATCGGTTCTCCGACGACACTCATCAGATATGCGACGAGTGTCCTTGGATATGCGACATATAGAGTATAACGGTAACTATGATAATATAATTGAAGATCCGACAAACTTTAAATTTTAGAAACTATAAATTATGGAAACATTTCGAAATGTTGGCTATACAAGCGACGATTTGCGGAAATTATATTCTTCACACTGACTGTTTTCCGTAAAAGAATACACAATTATTTCAATTGTTTTTGTGATTAAAAATAGTGAAGTGTGGAGCTTGATTTTTTAAGATCGATAATCTTCATTCAATCTCTTTATGAGAAAATGTCAAATAACAATATTCCTGATCCAGACAAACAAAATTGACAAATGCTTGCTAGATTGTGGCATGGACTGAAAAAGAAAAGGTGATGGGAAATGTTATTGTCCATGTAGTCAATGTAGGGGCTTTAAAAGGAGAAGAATAAATATCACAACAACCATAAAACATTGTAGGGAACATGGACACGCCAAGGGGGGACATGAATATTGTCCATTTGTAAGTTTTGCATCATATATGTCTTTATATTGATTGTTTTTGTAAATGTATGTATTATTTTAATATTTCTTACATTAACTAATATCTATTGATCGTTTTATGTAATTATAAAGGAAAAACCTCCTACAACATATTTCCCAGAGGACGTGCTTTCAGAACAAGTACCAAAGGAACATGGAGCTATGAATAATAGAGAAAAAGTTAATGATCATATTGAAAAAGATAATCATACTGATAACATAGTTGATGATGATGATGATGATGAAAATGATGACCTTGATGATGTTCATGATTTACCTCTTCTTAAGAAGGCATACGAACCCCTTTATGAGGGCTCCAACACAAATCTTATCTCTGCTATATTGTTGATAATGAACTTGAAGGTTATGAATGGTCTTTCAAACACATCAGTCACACGGATGTTATCACTGTTTGTCTAATAATTTTATTGTTAATTCATAAGTAAAATTAATACAGATGAAATGTGTTTCATTAATATTATTTATATATTATATTAACTAGTTTTTTATTTTAATTTGTTGTAGCTTGATAGCTGAATTTTTGTTATTATCGTCAAATATTTTACCTCACACATATCGATATTTATATGCCATCATGAAAGAAATTGGAATGCAGTATGAAGCAATTGATGCATGCCTCGATGACCATGTTATATACTATCATAAGCATGAATTTGAAACAGAATGTCTGGAATGTCATATCAGTAGATATCTAACAAATCAAGTAACAAAAAAGGTGCATCACAAGTTTCTTTGTTATATTCCCATTATTCCACGTTTGCAACGGCTGTTCAGGTGCAAAAACATAGCGCAATTTATGAATTACCATGCACGGAATAGAATTCAAGATGACATTATTCGAATGCCTGCAGATGGGTCTGCATTTAGAGATATGGAGGGAAAATGGCCTCACTTTAAAGAAGAACCTTGTAATCTTAGGATTTTTTTGGTAGCAGATGGTGTCAATCCATTTACAGAGATGAGATCCATATACTCGGTGTGGCCTATTTTTGTTATCAACAATAAAATTTCTCCATGGTTGTCAATAAAGAGGGAGCACATAATGTTGGCAATGATTATTCCAGGCATGTGTCTACAACTTTTTTTTTTAATGTAGTGGCATCTCATTTGTCGTATTTTGTTGCATAATATCATTTATATATTTTTTATTTTTCTCTTGTGTATGGTTTATATATCTAAATGGTTGTAATAATTATATATTTTATATGTTCAAATCAATCAGGTAAGTAACAAGTTAAATATATGAATGCACATATCGAATCTTTTATTAACGAGCTACTAAAGTTATGGAATGGCATCACTATGTATGACGTATTTAGACCAATATGACAAAGACAATTTCAATTCCATGCAATGCTTGTATGGAAAATCCTAGGCTCTATCAAGCGCCGAGAGGGATCAAATTTTCCTAGGTGCAAACCTCTCCTTAAATAGCTCCTTGAGTGCAATACCTGAGCCACCTAATCCTAAGCTCTAAAGTCTCTAGTTTAAGTCTCATATTTACATTTTACTTTGTATTATTCTTTTTTGTTTACTTTGTATTATTTTGTTACTCGAAAAACTCGACAAACACTCAACAAACTCGACAAACACTCTAAAGTCTCATATTTACTTTTTACTTTGTATTAAAAGTAAAAAGTAAAGTCTCCAGTTTAAATCTCATATTTACTTTTTACTTTGTATTATTTTTTTTTGTTTATGGCTGACATAATATTTACCACCTAATTCTAAGCTCTAAAGTCTCTAGTTTAAGTCTCATATTTACTTTTTACTCCGTATTATTCTTTTTTGTTTATGGCGGACATAATATTTACCACCTAATCCTAAGTTCTAAAGTCTCTAGTTTAATTCTCATATTTACTTTTTACTTTGTATTATTCTTTTTTGTTTATGGCTGACATAATATTTATTACTTTTTATTTTGTATTATTCTTTTTTGTTTACTTTGTATTATTTTATTACTCGACAAACACTCACATGTTACAAGATCTCCCTCATACTGGGCTTTAGAGCGCCTCTCGGCGCAATAATATATGATGTCCCAGGATTAACCCATTTTTGTGGTTTGTTTTGGAATATTGTCACCATCATTTTTTATATTTGCATGCATGCATGCATCCAATCATCAGTATGGTGGTCTCCCTAGCACCTGGAGCCTATGTTCATCCCCCTAGAGCCTATTTTTAGCCCTTAGGATCCCTCCTACCTACCTAGTGCACCTTGTTTTCCTCACCTGGATGACATATGTGCCCTACTACACTACTTGGATCACTAACAGTTAGTTGCAACATTTATTGATTAGTTTATTCATTTATTGCTCAGTTTAACTGCCTGTAGCTTCCAGTTTCCTATATCAGAGTGCCACTTGACCTATTGACAGCGTCATCAACCTCATGCTCCCTACTTGGAGTCTCCATCCCTTTATTTGTGCTCACATGACTCAGTTAGACTTAGTTAGACTCATTTTGATTGACCTTTGACTATTTGTGACTACTGCCACTGATTAGATGATGTCTCCAATGTTATCCAAGCCACACATTGAGGAGAATTCGAATCACCTTTGTTTAATTCGAATTCACTTGAAAGTGTTGTATTGTATTCAGTTATTCACAGTGCCAACTTTACAATTGATGTATGATTATGTTGAAGATTTTTCCATTTCTGTGTTCATGAGTGATAATTGATTCATTTCTTTCTCTTTCTTCTCTACAATTCTTGAGTGAGATTAGTGAGATTTGCTCTAGCTATGAGATCTATCCTATATATTATCACATGGTATCAGAGTTGGAGCTAGCTATTCGAATTTCAGCAATAATTCTTTGAGCAACTGTCTTTCATTAAGCACCAGAAGCCTCTGGATTTCCATAGCAATTCTTAGTGCAATTGTCTTGAATTCACTAGAGAAATCTAGTGAGGTATAGCCAAGTGTGAAGGATCCAGTCACATGTGCTCATTGTCCTAAGGCAGTGTTCAATTCGAATTGCAGTAGTTCTCCATTTACAATTCTCATTGTTTTGCAGGTTATTCCATCATTCGAATTCATCATCAATTCGACTTCAACAACTACCAATGGATCTAAAACTGAATTCATTCAACTATGTCGAATGGAAGATCAATATGGACATCTTCATGAAGTCCAAGAGCCTCTCTAGAGTGTTGAATGGGACTGCAATCAAACCCACTGGTGCAATAGAGAAATCCAAGTACTTGGATAAACTTGATGAAGCAGTAGGACTACTGCTCCTTAGCATTTCCGAAGACCTCCATTTTCATGTCATAGATCTAGCAACTCCAAAAGAGGTTTGGGACAAGCTAGAATCTCTTCTTGGACATAAATATGACTTGAAAGGTCACAAATTGGAAAATGAGCTCATCTCCTTGAGCCCTTGCAGTTTCGACTCCATCAATGAGTTTCTTACAAAGTTTAAAAATCTGATTTCACAATTGAAGAGATATGGAATAGAGAAGGAAGAGAAGCATCTCATCCTTGCCATACTATCAAAATTGGGCCCTAACTACTCAGTATTTGTCTCCACCTTTCAGACAACGAAACTATCCATTCCAAAATGGAAGTTCCCAAGCCTTGATAACTTCATCCAATCTCTCACACAAGAGGAGGAGAAGTTAATTCAAACGGGAATGATAAAACCCAAGTTGGATTCAACACTTGCTGCCACTGAAATGAAGAGAGAGAATGTCAAGAGAAATTATTTTTTTTTTGACAGAAAGTTGAATGAGGAGAAGCAGAAGGAGGCTCCAAATCAGTTAGATGGAGTTTTGAATCCCATGAAAGACAAACAAACTCAGAAGGGGAAATCCAAATGCACATACTACAATAGAGGATTCCATCTTGAGAGTTCATGTATGAAGAAGACCATAGATCTCATGGCTTCACTTCTTGAAAAGAATAATATTCTAGTACCTGCTTGTGCTAGAAAGAAAGAAGGTGAACCATCAAGATCAGAGGACAAAGATAGATGCCATGCTCTCATGGTAGGTGCATCAACACAATCCTCCTTCATCATAGATTTAGGAGCATCAAGACACATGTATTCCTCCAAATATCTCTTTATTGGTTTCAAATCCACTGTTGGACCATCCATCATGTTGGGGAATGATTATGAGGTCTCCTCTGAGGGGATTGGAAGAATTAAACTTGATCATGGGTACTTCTCAGATGGGCTCTATGTCCCTACACTCACTGCTAATCTACTTTCAGTCTACTAGATGACCCATACTGGAGAGCCCAAGAGGGTGATCTTCTCTCCAAATGAGGTTGAAATCCAAGACATGGTATCAGGATCTACCATTGCAAAAGGTGTTGCAAACCAAAAGTCGAAACTCTATGAGTTCTCTCATTTTCTACCTCTCTCTAAACAGTCATCTCTTCACACTCATGCAAATGAAGAGAGTAGGCTATGGCATGAAATATTTGGGCATCTCAACTACAAACACTTGCAAGACATGCAAACTCAAAAGGTGGTTGAAGGTCTACCCAATCTCAAGTTTTCCAAAGGCACCTAAAAAGGTTGCTTGAATGGAAAGAATCCATCAAAGAAAATTGAGAAAAAGATGACTCATGAAGAAGTGCAAATGCTAGATCCAAATCCACAAGAACTTGAAGATCTAGCACCTAGAGATCAAACTCCTATTTCTAGATGGGCCTCCGCTACTCCTGCTTCCACCATTGATCTTGTTGGAGATATATTTGATCTCCAAGATACAAGAGTTGCACTCTCTCCCACAGATCCATTTCTAGCTAAGAGATGCTTTCTTATGATTGGATTTGATCCAAAAAAATTCTTTGAGGCCTCCCAAGATCCTTTATCTCTTTTTTCAGCTGAGGCCGAGTATAGAGGTGATGTGAATGCAACCACACAGTGCATCTGGTTGTGGGGTATCTTGTCAGAGTTTGGGATTCGATTTAGTACTCCACCAGTCATCTATTGTGACAATCATAGTGCCATCAGGATCTCCACAGATCCGGTTCTAAGACAGAGAACCAAACATATTGAGATACACATGCATTACATTCGAGAATTAGTACATGACAATACCATCACACTGCTCTATTGTCCTACAGAAAAGCAGATTGCAGATATCTTCACCAAGACCTTCATAGTGAAGAGATTCACTTACCTTATATCTCTTCTTGGTGTGAGTGATGCCATGCTACATTAGCATCCTTCAATCTATTTTGAGGGAGGGCTTTCTTCCCATTGGGTTTTCCCTTTTTCCTCACTTTATTATTTAGATTGTTGTACGGGGTGACCTTTGGTCTCAGTTACTAGGGCTTTACCATTAGTTTCTTCTATTGTTTCCTCATGTTTGGCTTGTAGAGGGGTGTTGGAATATTCTCACCATCATTTTTTATATTTACATGCATGCATGCATTTTGCATGAATCCAGTCATCATGCATGCATTTGTATGCATATAGTCATTAGTATGGTGGTCTTCCCAGCACCTGGAGCCTATGTTCAACCCCCTAGAGCCTGTTTTTAGCCCTCAGGAGCCCTCCTACCTACCTAGTGCGAGTTGTTTTCCTCACCTGGATGACATATGCACCCTACTACATTACTTGGATCACTAACAGTCAGTTGCAACATTTATTGACTAGTTTATTCATTTATTGCTTAGTTTAACTGCCTGTATCTCCTAGTTGTCTATATCGGAGTGCCACTTGACCTACTGACAGCCTCATCAGCCTTATGTTCCCTCTTTGGAGTATCCATCCCTTGATTTGTGCTCACATGACTCATTTAAACTCATTTAGAATCATTTTGACTGACCTTTGACTATTTGTGACTACTGCCACTGATTGGATGATGTATCCAATGTTATCCAAGCCACACATTGAGGATAATTCGAATCACCTTTGGTTAATTTGAATTCACTTGAAAATATTGTATTGTATTCAGTTATTCACAGTACCAACTTACAACTGATGTATGATTGTACTGCGGATTTCTCCATTTCTGTGTTCATAAGTGATAATTGATTCATTTCTTCTTATTTCTTCTCTGCAATTCTTGAGTGAGATTAGTGAGATCTTCTCTAGCTGTGAGATCTATCCTGTAGATTATCACAGTTTGTAATTATAAGTTCCACTTTAATTGCATTTATTTTTATGAACTAGTTAATATATTATGCATGCATGTTTTTTTAAATAATCCATTCATTTTATATATAATTATAATTGGCATAGATAATACATCTCTTTATGTAGGTCTCCAGACAAAGGGAAAATTTTCATGTCCAGTTTGTGGTCCTAAGATCAAATCTCGTTGTTCAAAATTTTTAGGAAAGGAGGTGTTTGATGAGTATAGGCACTTCCTCTCTAAGAATCATAGGTATCGAACTACCGAAAAACATTTGTTCAATGGGAAACAAGAGACTGCATTAAAACCACAGAGAATGACAGCTCACCTATGGAATTTGGAATATAATAGAAATCATTCAGGTACGTATGAATCATCGTATATGAAATGTTATGAATTTTTTTTTTGTGTGTGTTGTTTACTGTAATTGACATTGATTTCTGTACTTTCTTTATAAACTATGATTCATGATGGTTGTCCTGAACATGAAGGCATTAATGGGCTTCCACGAGGAATGAAACGTTATCCTAAACAATTCAGTAGGTTGCCCTACTATGAGCACCTACAAATTTCTCATATGTTTGATACAATGCATATCGAAAAGAATGTGACTGAAACATTATGGCGAATATTGGATGGAAGGAGTGAGAAAGAAAAAATTGTCAAAATTTGCAATGACATTCAAGAAGCCAACCATGCAATGAAAGACGTCATTCAATTTCATAGCAACGGAGACCAAATTAATATAAACTCACTTCCATGGATGTTAATAGAGCAGCAAAGTAATGTTGTAAAAGAAGTCATGCAAAAAATTAAATTTCCCACCGGATTTTGTTCGAACATGAAGAATAACATAACAAAGAAAGGTGATTTTGCGAGGGTGAAAATGCGTGATTGACATATCTTCATGAAGGTAATTATTATGGTATGCATATAGTTGCTATATTTTTTTATTCTAGTGCATATTGTTGGTATTTTTTTGTCTACTTTTTGTAAAAAAAATGAAACGATTTGTATATTGTTACAATATGTTCTACCTCTCTCTTGACAAGAATGTCAAACAAGTTATATATAATCTTGGGAAATATATGAGGTAAGTAGCGATTTTTTGCATGTGCTTAGTGTTTGTTTAATTCATTGTAGAACTTATATTTGATTTTTGTGCACTAATTCATGTTATGTAATATAATGTTGTTTTTTGTTAAATCTTGTGATTGGTTTGCATCACTTGTAGATGGTTTTCTTCTAAAGAAATCCATAAAGAAGATATAAAGTATTGGAGGATATAAATTCCTCGTCTCATGTGTGAAATGCAGAAGCATCTACCTTCAACATTTTTCAATGCACAAGAACACTACCTTATACACCAAGTTGAGGAGATTGAATTGTGTGGAACTATACACTCAAGGTCCATGTGGATGGTTGAGAGGCACTTGAAATTTTTGAAGGGTTTGGTTAGAAAACGAGCACGTTCTGAGGGTTCTATGGTGGAGGGATATATGGTATACCAAAACATGATGTATATTAGTGAATATATTCCTAAATTAGCATCAAAGCTCAATTTAGGTCGCATTTGTGATCCAGACTCCAATAAAAATTTCGAAGGGGAGTACCTGAAGGGGAAAGGTAGATCGAGGGAGGTGAAAGTTAATTATTAGCTAATGGATATTAATTAATATAATACATTTGACTGTTAATTTTTATGTATATGTCATACTTATTCTATTTTTAATATTCAATATGCATCAATTAAAAGTCTATACTTTGTTAAGTGAATATACATTTGTATTGAATTTTAATTTTATTTTCATCAAACAGTTGGTCGAGAGTGGGATGCACTTCATTTATACATCGCAAACAATCTTGACTGGATGAAGGCATGGATTGAACGATGCGAACAATCTGGTCATGGAATATTATGGGAAGGTGTGGCTTCATTAGTTAAAGGAACTCATCGGAATGGAGATACTAGTCTTACACAAAGGGAAATTGATTTAGCATATGGTTTAAAATATAAGCAGGAAAACATATTAATCAGCCATACTATTTATTTTTTTTGCAAATATATTGATGTACACGTTGATTTGTTTCCCTACAGGGCATAAACATGCACTTAATCATCAATCGATCATCCATTTCCTTCTACTATTTGTTCTTGCACTTTGCCACACCATTCTACTAAGGAGTATATAGGATATTCTACTACAACTCAAGCTTTCAAAGGCACAAAAATGCCCGACGTTTTTGTTCACATATACTCCCTCATTTTCTATACACGGAATTTTAAAGACCTTTTCAAAATGCTTCTCTGCAAGAGATTTAAAGTCCTGAAAGTGCTTGACAACCTCTAAAAACACCCAAGTATGCCTATTCATCAATGAAAGTCCAGAAATATTTCGATTTGTTCAATAATGGATGAGGAAATGGACCCATCATATTATTGTGAACAAGCTCTAGCACTTCAATTTCTCTCCACACTTCACCTTTGTCAAATTTTTCCTTTGGATGCTTGCCATGTATGAAACCTTGATAGACACCATCATAAAATTTGTCATTCGATAAGCCTATAAATGTGTTCTACTTGTTGAGATACTACAAACACTGGTAGTTGAGATGGTCAAACCATTCATTAAACAATCTATTCACTTCATCTAAATGAGTGAGAATGATAGCACAAGGAACTTTGGAAACAATTTTTTAGAACATGTACAACATTGACTAGTAATAAATTTTACCAACAACAATTGTAACATTTTTTGTCATCTCACTAATGACCATGAAATTGGGTGTGAAATCAACTTACTTTCTTGAACCAAAATGATTGATTTGGTAGATGGATATGATATTGGTTGATAATAAAGGATATGATATTGGTTAGAGTTTCCATTCATCTACATCATTAGATCCCCTCCTATATACTTCAACATGAATGTTATCCCCCATTAAGATATTCAAAGTAGTAAAAGGAACCAAAGATGCAAGCACCCAAATTGGAAGAGGCGAAGTCCGTTTGGAACCACTATTTTTTTTTTTAAATTCCCTAAGGCCGTCGCATATCTGACGGAACCCTCAGTAAATCCAACGACGGTGCCATACCTCCGACGGCAAATGTTGTTGGACTTTGTCTTGTTTTTGTGGTTACATCTGTCGGATGTCCGACGTATTCTTGGTAGGATATCCGACCCTTCCCTATGTAAGTTAGGTCGGATATGCGATGGAAAGTCCGACGTCTTAAGGGTCGGATATCCGACCCTTCCCTATGTAAGTTATGTCGGATATGCGACGAATATCCGACATATTCTTGGTCGGATATCTGACACGTCCCTATGTAATTTATGTCGGAGATGCGATGGAAATTCCGACGTCTTCTTGGTCAGATATCCGACCCTTCCCTATGTAAGTTCTGTCGGATATGCGACGGAAAGTCCGACGTCTTCTGGTGTTGGTTAATCGACATTTTAGTGCCGGATATCCGATGAGTGCTTCCTGTTGTCGGATATCCACCGAATTTGAAACGACGTTTAAAAAAAGAGAGGCTTGTCGGATTGTCAACAACGTGATGTCGAAAATCAGACATATATGCCTTCAGATTTTGGGTTTAGTTTTTCATGTGTTTCATATATTGCTTGACCTTTTTACTACTACCATATGCTATAATAATAATAATAATAATAATCTTTTTTTAGTCACAACCAAGCTAGACACCAATTTGGTGTATGAGACCTCCTTATTTGTGGGACAATGGATCCCCCTCTGCACAATGATGTAACTACTACAGTCTATAGAGGTGTACATGCCCTACCCCCCTCCATATTTGAACCTATGACCTCATAGGATGAAACCCATGTTTTTAACCATTAGGCCCACTCAAGCCATACAATAAAATAACGATAAAACCCTAGATCTAACCTAGGATCGAGTAAACAAATCAAATACTCAAACCAACTCTAACATACTCCAACAACATCCATGAATATGGTGGTCAAAGCCACAAGTACAATAACGAAGAGAATAAAGGCCCAAGAATGAGGTGCATCCATCAAATGAGGGTGAATGATGACAGGAAGTCAAACCTAGCCTCTAAAGGCTCTGCAAAGGTAGCGCTCCAAGAAAAACCCCTCAAAAGATGGAGCACTTCCTCAAATAAGGTGAACGCTCTCCATGAAAAGGATCTAAAAGTCACACAACAAAAATACGATGCAACTCTTTACGCAATAGTTATGGAATTGTTAACTTCCTCAATATTTATTGGATTTTTTTATTATAACCATTTTTCAAAAATATCGTGGCCATTGTGCATCTAATAATGTTGATATGGCACAATTTTAGGCAATCTGTTAAAGGATAATTACTCTCAAAGTTAGGGCGTCCCTCTAGAAGGCTCAAACTAATGTCCACATGCCAACAATAGTCCTTCAAGCTAGGATGCCACCTTCAATTGGTTCAATATCTCAAGGGTAAAACCTCAACATATGTGCAATGATGCCCACATATTAACCAACTCAACCTACAATGTTGTCTCATCTATCCACACATGGAAGATAGTCCATGAAAGATGGGGACCATCAATCAATAAATATACCATCAACCATAAGAGAAATGTATCCACAATAGATAACCAAATCATGATGAAGGGGATGACCCTTTCTATAAGCCACTAGAATGTCACCACACATGCCATGAGAGAGAAACAAGGAGAGCACTTAACCAAAGATGATACCCAAAATCACTATGATGCGATCTATGTGCTAAGGGTTAAGAACATCCCACAAGAAGAGTCCTCCAAATCCCACTATACACCCTAACATACTCTAACAACATCCATGAATATGGTGGTCAAAGTCACAAGTACAATATCTAAGAGAATAAAGGCCCAAGAATGAGGTGCATCCATCAAATGAGGGTGAATAATGACAAGAAGTCAAATCTAGCCTCTAAAGGCTCTACAAAGGTAGTGCTCCAAGAAAAATCCCTCAAAATATGGACTATTTCCTCAAATAAGGTGAACTCTCTCAATGAAAAGGCTCCAGAAGGCACACACAACAAAAATATGAGGTGACTCTTTAAACAATAGTTCTGGATTTTTTAACTTCCTCAATATTTATTGGAATTTTTATTATAACTACTTTTCATAAATTATGTGGCCACTCTACATCTAATAGCGTTGAGATGGAAAAATTCTAGGTAATCTGTCAAAAGATAATTACTCTCAAATCTAAGGTGTCCCTCCAAAAGGCTCAAACTGATGTCTTGTCGACAATAGTCCTTCAAGCTAGGACATCACCTCCAATTGGTTCAATATCCCAAGGGTAAAATCTCAACATATGTGCAATGATGCCCACATATTAACCAACTCAACCTCCAATTTCATCTCATCAATCCACACATGGAAAATAAGTCCATGAAAGAAGGGGACCACCAATCAATAAATATACCATCAACCACAAAAGCAAAGTGTCCACAATAGATAACCAACTCACGATGAAAGGGATGACCCCTTATACAAGCCACTAGAATGCCACCACACATGCCATGAGAGAGAAACAAGGAGGGTGCTTAACCAAAGATGATACCCAAAATCACTATGATGCGATCTATATGCCAAGGATTAAGAACATCCCACAAGAAGAGGCCTCCAAATCCCACCACATCATCCATATAAGTAAATCAAGGCTAAATAAGCTAGAGTGCTCTTGTGGAAATCCTGCACATGTCAATAATGTTGGAATGTGTAATGTTAGTATTACATGTGTAATGATGTCTTGTGTGATGTCGTAAGATGTTATGGTATCTTATCTAGTAAAGGAAGGCATATATGTCTCTATCTTGTGTAAAAGGAGTTATCCCACATGCATCATGGCGTAATATTCTCATATTACCATTCATTATATAAGGAGGTGGAAAATCATTTATCCCACATCTATTATGGGATGTAATTCTTTCATACCTCTAGCTATATAATAGAGGTGAATGAGACCCTTTGGGTATGTTGAAAATTATATTCTTATGTTATTATAAAGCTATGATAAGCATATGTGGTGTGGAGCTCAAGTGTAGGATTGGATATTAGAATAAGAAAACAATACATTCATGTGGATGTTTTCCCATTTGGGGTTTTACCACGTATATTTGATGTATAATTTCTTTTTCTCTTGTCTCTTACTTATTACTTTGATTATATGGTGCTTGTATAGATAGAAGGCTAGACTAGTAGATTCTTGCTATTAATTTACTTGTTGGTAAATATATTGTTGTACGTTTACTGCATATTCTCAATATTCTAAGTCAAGCATTCCTTAGGACATTCATCGTCAACCTATAACCTTTTGCTGGAAATGTGAAAAAATTCACATGTAGAGGGCCTACACAAAATGGGGCGTAACATGCTGAGAGGGATAAAATTTGTGGAGGAAAAAACATTTTCTAGGAACAAAAATTGAAGAAGGTTTGCACCTCGATATATTTGATCCCTCTATGTACTTGATAAAGATGGAAGTAAGATGTATCTATGGTAGCATATATCATAATGCATAACAAAACTATGGAGTTTTTTTTTTTTTTAATTTTGTAAAAAAATATTGCACCATGGTTTTGAGGCTACCAAAATGAATTTGGTCACTACATATCCATTTCACTTAGTGTTTATGTTTGAAAACATTGAGATACTAATTTTGGAGGCTAACAAAAGGAAATTTGGCTAGTGCATATTCTATGCTGCACCTAGTGTTTATGTTCAAAGGTAGGTATAAACAAAAAAATGTTTTCCTCTTTCATGTTTACCCACACCAACCAAAAAAATAGAAAGAAGAAAACCAAATACAATGTTGAGACCAAACTAACTTTCTTGGTTGTTTATCCATTTCATACTATGTAGCAGGAAGCTTGGAGGGGGGGATATACCCCATGTGTTTCAGTTTTGAAACTCAGAAACATGTACAAAACACATTGGAAATGCATTTTCGTATGCACATATGTGTTTCATACGTTCATAAATACATTTCCATGACATTTCTTGGTTGTACGGGCGCATTTCCACCTTTAAAAATTGTGTTTAACTTTTAAAAAAGTGTGCTCGAACCCACTTAAATAATTAATTTAGTTTTAGGGTTTTAATTAATGGCTTCTATAAGATTTTAAAGACAAAAAATTCTATAAAGAGGAATTTCAGTATGATTTTGCCTCAAAGTATTTGAGCAAGAGCATTGGAGTATGGGCAATTTGAGTAAGAGAAATTGGAGCAAGGGCAATTTTAGAGGCAACTTGAGAAAGGGTGTTTCCAGCAAGAAGTAGTGTAATCTTCTAGGAAACTACAACCATATACAACATTTATGCTAATTATAAATTTATTTATTGAAAAAAATCAGTTTTATTAGAGAAGTGTAAGAAGTCATACAAGGTTCAATAGTCGTGAGAGAATTTATGGAGGTACATCGTGACCTTAGACTAGTATATACTATAAAGTTATTCATTAAAAAAATAAACTTACAACTATAAAACAAAGTTGTTTATGGAAGTGACCTTATAAAACATGAGGGACCTTACCTCTGAGAGGTTAATATTAAAACATCATTCACATCCATAAGAAATGGATCATATTTATGACAAAAATACCTTGTACATTTTGAAATATAGTTAGGAAGACCAACATTAAAAAAGGGTCATTCGGTGGGGTTTAAAGTTGTGGGGTACATTTTGCATGGTGTTTTTCAATGGTGAATTTTTACCAATGTGCTATGTTTTTGCCTTTTTTTCTTCAAAAATACATTTGCAAATTGGTCATGTTCTCTTTAAAAATTAGTCTATTTTTTACATAAAATTGCTTAGATTGATAATATTGTAAAGATTTACAAGTTTTGAAAGTAAATTGTATATTGTTTATTAAATATTCACCTACATATCTATATGTATGATTTTTCAAACTGTAATAATCACTTTAAATGTTATACTTAAGTATGATATTTGAATCCTTAAATAATATCTTAACATTATGACATTCTATTAATTTATACTATAAAGTTATTTATTGAAGAAAAAAAACCTATAATTATAAAACTAAGTTGTTTACATAAAAGTGCCCTTGTAGTACATGCCTTGTAGTACATGAGAAATTATATAATGTTCACATCTACAAGAAATATAACATATTTATGACATGAACTTATTCATATGTTTTCAAACAAAGTTAAGAAGAACAACATTATAACCATAACATCCACCTCATTACTTATATTCAAACTTACATGTACAAATGTTATAAAGGAAATCTAAAAAGTGTACACATGTCATAAAAGAAATCTAAATAGTGTTTAATTAAGACAATCCTAAAGAAAAAAAGAATGACGCTTTCATGATTAAATAGTCATCCACACATTTCCAACTTACAACACCAACATGCTATCCCGATTTGTTGGGACTTACACTCCACTAATTTCAATACCTACAATATTTAAAACATTATTTAAGGATCCTCACTCAAGCAAAACAATTATAAAAACAAAGCATGTTTATGCCACAATCTTAAAAATACATTCCTCGGTACCAATTCCAAATAATAGGTATTTTTCCGACCAAAAGAAAACCAAACATTTTACATCATATAAACATTTTACATCATATAACTACTAGGTATATTGTATTTCTAATAGACTTTAATGCTAAAATCTATGAACATCTCCTTATTTCACTTCACACAAAGTGACCTCTTTACAACGTGCACAAATACATGGCCATTAATAATCTCTTCCATAAATATTGAATTGCTCTAATTTCTAGGGCCATCATGCCATGACCCCTAAGCAATAAACACGACTACCAAGCAAATTCAATGAGCCCAATTGACATCTTTGCTAAGTTGAAAGGGTGCTTGGGTTTGGGGAAGGGGACAAGGACAAAGATAACACTTTTTGAAATAGGGGACTTGAGTTTATTTAACTATACTATATTATATTAATTTAAAACATGCACATTGCATAGTGTCATAATATCATTTTTCTATAGGGAACATCAAACACATGCAAATTGCACAATTAACTTTTTTGCTAAGTTGAAAGGGTGCTTGGGTTTGGGGAAGGGGACAAGGATAGAGACAACACTTTTTGAAATAGGGGACTTGAATTTATTTAACTATACTACACTATATCAATTTAAAAACATGCACATTGCATAGTGTCATAATATCATTTTTCTACCGGGAACAACAAACACATGCAAATTGCTTCATTGAAGTTTTGAGCAATGAACAATCATAAATTGATAAAAAAACACCAAAAATACTAAACAATGAACTTGATTATTATCATTTGAAAATTAAAAATTAAAATTAAAATTGATGTCACCTCAAATCTTAAAAACTTAAACTAAGTGGCATGTACATATGCTATACTACATTCAAAATTTGTTTAAGGAAAAGCTTGTATGTGATGAATGTTGCGTCCCCCCTTCTAGCCTCACTACACCCTTGGGAGGTTTTGTCCTTTTCACATGTTTCCACAGTGGATATTGAGGATTTCATGAACCCATCTTGGTGAAATAAGAAGAGAAGAAGAGAAATATGGTTGAATGGATTTTCATCTCTAAAAGTTACTTAAAATGTTGAGAAAATACCCTTGGAAAGGAAAATTTGATGACCAAAGGAAACAATCAGTTGGAAATATTGTCATTGATGTCAAAGACAAGATTGTAGATGTTATTAATGTCAATTAATGTCCAAAATAAAGATGAAAAAATGAGGATTGAAAGGTCGGCCCAATCCTTTCCCAACCTTTCCAAAACACAAAAGGTTGGCCCCAAAGAATAGCTAAAAACACTATAAATAAACATAAAAAGGGGTGCATTTCTAAAGGACAAGCAAGCAAGATTGGGTATGAAATTAGAAAGTGCGTTGGGGATAAAAGAGATTGTTTTAAGGGCTATTTTTCTGGTTTTTAAGGGCTGATATAAGACTAAGCAAGGCGCAACTTTCAAGGTAACGATGACAACAAGAAAGGATGATCTTTTGACAGTTTAGAATTGTTTTGAGGGCTGAAATAAGGGCTTATTAAAGCACAAATTTCAAGGGTGATATTGTGACAATTGAGGGATGATATAAGGGCTGATTAAAGCATAGATTTCAATGGTGATCTTGTGACAGTTGAGGGATGATATAAGGGCTTATTAAAGCGTATATTTCAAGGGTGATCTTGTGACAATTTAGGGCCGATTCTAGGGCAGATTTGAAGGTGATCCTATGACAAGTTTAGGATTGTTTTGAGGACTGTTTGAGGGCTGATATAGGACTGATTGTGGTGAATATTTCAAGGATATTATATCACCATATTTGAACCTATTTTATCTTGTTGAGTTGGTTCTCAACTGAGTAGATTGGTGTCCCTTATTGGTTGGTGCCTACACAAGATCTTGCTAAGTTGGTGCTCAACTAAGGAGAATGGTGTCTCTTGTAGGTTGGTGCCTACATGAATTTATACATATATATTTTCATGGTTTTCTCTTGAAAATAGTTGCCACATGTGTTATGAGTTGGGTCTTAGATGTGTTTGTTATTTCATAGTCAATGAATGATTGATGAATGCCTATTTAAAGTAAAAAGAAGCACTATACTATTTCACCCCCCTTCTTAGTATAAGCATAAGTTCATCATAATCCACTTTACAACTTAATTGTCTATCATTTTACACAATGTTTTAGTGGGAATAGAGATCATAAATAATTTGATCATTGGATTGTCCTCTCCCTTCATTGTTCAAGATGAAATGGTAAAAATGAGATGTCATATACATAACCATACACCTATTTCATATACATAAACATACATGTATTAGGAATCATACTTTTATCTATCGATCAACCTTGGAAATCATTATTACAACATTTAAATTCCTAATAATAACATGATTTCCACACATAATACTTAGCTTTCAATGGCATGTGGAGTATTCCTTGTCTTCATTATGGCTCACTTTCACCGCCATATCCAAGACATCTCTTTCTTTTATATAACTCTGTTCTCCTGACAGAGAACTCGTGTAGTCCATCCAATGCAACTACTTTTTCTTGCATTTCTTTCACTACATTCACAACAACTCATGAAATGATCTCAAAATTATGCATCACCAATAAGTCCACCATTTCAACTATTAACATATTATGCAATAAAATATGGCATAACTTCCATTCACATAATACATTCAACATATATTCCCATATGCGTGTATGTGTAACCACACGATTTACATAATATACTAATGCATACACATTCAATGCATCATTTCATTGATTCATGATTACCATATCAGGTATGAGGTTCACAAACTCTATTTTGCCAAGTGGTTATTTATCCATAACCAACACACACATGGAATGTTATTCATATGAATGCATTATAGCCATTTTTCACATATGGCATGCTATTACCACCCCATACCAGACCATATCAGGGGGGGTATAATTTAATTTCAATGCATTCAATATTATAGGCATATCAAAATATGATTTGAAAATATTGTTGAAGGAATTCTTACCCAATTCCTTTTCCAACACTTATGCAAGAAACATAAATAATCCATACCTAAATAGTTTCCATTGACATCTCTGATGTTACATGATCAACTAGTCCTATTGAAAACTACATCATTCTTTCACCAAGCTTTGAATTAGATTATCATGTATATTACTCTTATTTAGTTGACTTTCAATTCACTTGCATAACTTGAAAATTCACCACATGGATGATCTTATCTATAGACTTATCACCATCCCAATATCCCTTGCTAGTTTTTTCATCATATGTTGTTCTTATATGCTTCTTAGTATCTTGTAGTTTGTACTAACATTATGGTAGCTTCTTTTGTTGTCTTGGGTTGAACTCCAAACCCATTTTTTTTCACCACAATTGTGTTCCTTCGATGAGTTTCCTCTGTATCTGATTTACCTTTGTACTATTGTTCAATTTTCCTATGAAACTTCCGAACCAAGCCCAACTTGTCCCTTTTTCTTAATTTCCAAGCATTTCAAGTTTAATTCACCAATTCCTTTCTTGGGCATTCTAATTCTGAGTTTAAATTTACCTACGATTAATCTTCAACACTCATATAGGTTCAACCTATAACATACCAACTTCATATGGACTACTTCCCACAGTACATTATTCTTGCATTCTATATAAAGCATTGGTATTATGTTATCTCTATATGCTTATGATTCAATCTAGGAGTGTCCACACTAGTTATGTTCTACTAAATTTGCTACTCATTTCTTCCTTTAAAATTTTGTTAGCATTCTCTATATTTCCACATTTGACCATTCTCCTTTATTGTTGGAATCATCTTCTTCATTCTTTAATATCTTTCAATGACTTGGACATCCACCATATGACAACCCATGATACTATATCTGATTGTGTCCAAGCTTTATTTAATAATGGAATTTTCTCCGCACCTCTTTAGATCACCTTTTGCAAGCTCTATTATGTTGGTCATGACAATTCCATTCAATGGAGTGTTTAATTATTCCATTAGCATATTTTATGATTCCCTTCTTTGTAATCATGATTTATATTACTTCATTAATTACTTGCATGTCCTTACCTAGAAGGTTAAAGAATTGAATCCTCCTATTATGCATGATACTTATATCACTTTTATTTGTTCCTTTGTTCCATGTTCCTTGTTTATACCACTTCTACTTGGACATACACAATAATCAACCAAGAAAAACAAATTTCCCATACTTCTTCTATGCCACCAAACTTCTTGTTGGGTTCATGATTTGCTCTCTTTTTGTCATTCATCCACCTTGCCTTAAAGTCATTATGAATTACCTTTCTATCTTTTTTGACATTATCTCGCCTATTATTCAATGAGTTAACCCAAGGTACAACCTCTTTGAGTATTGCACTGTTTTGAGTTATAATATAAGTTGTTAAAGTGGTTTTGTGCTTATGTTTGGGTTACTGAGTGGGATGCTTAAGGTATGTGCAAGCAGGGTAAGCAAGGTGATCATGTGCTCAAGGATCAAATTTTGTTACTCTTCTATGGGTTTCAAGAATATATTATCTTCTAGTATGATATTAGTTGTAGCATTCTTACTTCCAAGATATGGTGTCATCACTATTTCATGATACTTGAGCATTTGGTCTTTGATTGAAGCTCAAGTGTAGGATAGATGAGCTCCTTCTTGACAACATCTTATCATCCAAATATTTAGGCGGTATCGACGTTATAACCATTTATGGTTTGGACTGTATAATGTAATGTTTTATTTTTATATGTCAGTTGTAACATCATAATCGTATCTCATACTATAAATTGTAGATGGCCCTTGAGAATCACAAGAAGGTTGTTACTCGAGGATTGTATAAAGGAACCGATTCCTTTAAGGCTCGGGGGTTGTTGTTGTTAAGAGAAGGAGATATAGCTCAAACATAGCATTATTGTAACTTATCATATATTTATCTTTTAATAAAGATTATGTTCCTGCAATTCTCCTGAGTTTCGTAGTGTGATTTGTTTTGCAGCCCTGGTTAGAGAAGGAAGGCCACCCTTCGTTAATTAGGAGTTGCCATATAATTGCTTTCATAGGTAGATTTATCATAGTTATTCTTAATTGTTGTGAGTTGTTATACTTTGGATATTATTTTTGATAGTTGTTACTCAATGATTTATCTGCGCTATTACTTGTTAATGGTTGTTATAGAGTGCTTTCATTGTTGTTATTCCCTTAGATCGGAGCCTTAATTATTTTATGCGATTGGATTGAATTTTAATAGATAGTTTCCTTATTTTTATATTATAGCAAGTGCATTCTCTTTGATTTCATGATAAGTTGAGTGTTGATTGAAGGCAAAGTTATTGGTTGTTCCACTGATTAATAAAACAATGAGTGGAGTGACTTTAATGACATACAATGGTTTGTGTGAATTCTTTTTAATCAATGGTGTGACTTCATTACAATAGTGTGTTGTGTGATTCATTTCATGAACAAAGAGTGATGTGATTTCCCTTACAATAGAGATTTCCAATGTTTTTCTTTTGCAAGAGCCGAGTGAGTTATGATTTGTTTGATCTTTAATTGAGATTACAATCATTTTGTATTGATTTTCATGAATGTGTGATTTTAGAGCAGACTAGATTGGTTGATATTTTGATTGCATATTGGATGATCATCATAGATTCAACACTACAAAGGAAATTGTAGCTTGCATAAAATTTGAGCATAACCTTGAGATAAAAGATGATTCCTGGTTTGACAATTAATGTGTGTGCTGTTAGTTTCCTTGTAGAAGATAGTTAAAAGCCCCAACATTTTGGCGTTGTTGTTGGGGAGGTTATAAGGGTGCAAGAGTACAACTTAGTGCTGATATAGCTACATCTCTAGTGTGATTGATGCCTGAGAAGTAAACACGGAAGGTAAGAACTTGCACACCTACCGCAAACCCCTCCAAAAAGGGCCCTACGGTAGACTCTCGTTTCACTTGCACTAGAGCATATAGACTGTATCATTTAGATCACATGAGTAAAATAGAATACATATTGCATACGTAAAAATCATATAGGATGCATGTATAGAGGGAGAGGACGACCTTCGAAAAATACTAACTTGGCAGGTAGAGGAGGTCGAGGACCGAAATATCAAGGTAGAAAAACTTACATTCAGGAGATCATTTCGAAAGAAGAATTAGAGGAAGCACCTCATCACATTGAAGGGGGTGGCATATTGTGCAGGATCCAATCGCCATTCTATTCCAGGAAGCAAGTCTGCTGCAACAGTAGAAGGTGAGTTGCAAACCCTCTCAGAGGGAAGAAAGGAAATTGAAGAACCAGAATCTTGACAAGAAGTTGATCCATCTTTATTAGCAGCAGAATTTGAAACTCAAAATCTAGCAGAGGGATAGGGAGAAACAGGAGGGATTGCCTCTGGACATCAAAGCTTATCTACCATATGAGAAAGAGTTCCTAAGATACCCAATCTCGATAGAGTGATGCCAAATTTGTGGTTCTAGAGACAAAATAACCAATCTCATTTTAGAGGGTATCACCTGAATTTGGGATCCCAGACGAGTATTGGCGATTGTGGGAAATCATGGCCACTCCTACATATACAATCTAATTCCACATCACCGATAGTCAGGAGTGGAGCCTATGAATCCAATTTCACTATCAACACTCCTGAACTTTCATGGGTTAACCATCGAAGATCCAGATGCTTTTCTGTTCGAGTTTGACGTACTGTGCTGGAGTTATGACTACACTACAGACCTGCAAAAACTGAATTTATTTATGTACACCTTAAAGGGGGAATCCCTATGGTGGTTTATGGGTCTTGGTGGTGGTACCATCATTACTTGGGATGAGATGAAGCGAGACTTCCTTGAGAAGTATCAAGAATATTGTAGATCTCGGTACCTGAGAGAAGAGATTTTTAAGATGACGTGGAAGGAGGAGGAGAACCTGGAAGAATACATGGAATGTTTCCAATATAACTTAAATAGGTATCCACATACTACTTTGGGTGGTGATGTCTTAAAAAATATCTTAATCATGGGAATGAGGGATGAGTGGTTTGACATGTTAAATCTAATGGGAAAAGTGGATATTTCAAAGGAAATCTATGAGACAATATGTGATTATTGTAGAAGGTGCTCACGAGGAGTCTCCAAGAATAGATCAGGAATCAGATACCTTCTTACCATGGATATAAAGTAAGTTAGTGGGGGAGTAACCAGGGTATAAATTGGTACGTTGCTAGAAGATTTTAAAACTGACATCCTTAGAACATTATCTTCACAACTGGATGTATTCCAAGTGAAACAAATAAAATTTGAGGCTGAGAAGATGCTCTCTATCTTCTGCCCGAAATGTAAACATAAACATGGCTTTGGAGAATTCCCAGTAAAAACTGTTGAAGTATGTAGGATCTGTGATCAAGACCACCCTACAAAATCCGTCCCATCCTTACTAGGGATGAAGGAAGTTTACTAGGGTACTAGTGAGGAAGTCAAACCTGTCTATTTCCTAGGATGGAAGAAACCATGGAAATCACGAACTCCATGTATGAACCAATATTCTTCTGCATTTTATAATACTTGGAATGGTTATTATAGTTCTCAGCAACTACAATTCCCTACTCCCCACTTGCAAAACCCCTAGCAATTTCCATATCCCTCGTCATGGGTAAAATGGCCATCTCAACCTCTTCAAAATCCTACCTGACCATAGAACTGGCGAAATTCTTCTCTTCCAGCACAACCATTCCCAACACCTCAACATCAAATGTCCTTACCATTTCCACAATTACCTAGGTAGCCGCAATGACAACTTTCGATGGACCCTCTAGCTCCAATAAATGCCCCTGTAATCCGACCTCAACTACCTATACAGGCTAGTCCAAATCCTAATAATAATATGGTTCAGCAAGTCAACCTTCCTGGCTTATAGCATTAGTTCCCTTGCATGTAACGACATACACCTTAGGTATGGGAGGGTGATTAGCTCCAAGAACTCACTAATAATCACAAAACATGCGAAGGATAAACCTCTATCTACTGAAACAAAGGAACCCTAAGAAGAAACTAAAAGTCCTATTCATGCTACGACTTCGAAAGTAACAACAACAACACAACCAATGCCTGTTACTAGCCTGACTCACGTACAAACTATTACTTTTCCATACCCGGAAAGGATGGAAATAGTTAGAATACTGCCACAACCTGAATTTGACTTGTTAGGTGAAATCCATAACTTGTGTGTCAAGATTCCGTTATTACAAGCCATTAGGGACGTGCCAATATACTCCAAAATTGTCCATGAGTTATGTCTTAGAAAACCAAGGATGAAATCCAAAGATCCACCGAATATCCATGTCCTGGGAAAATTGCCTGATTTAATATTAGGAAGGGACATACCTATTAAATATAATGACCTCGAAAATACGATTGTCACTATCCAGATCCAAGGGAATTCTCTTTCCAACACTTTGGTGGATTTGGGAGAAGTCATTAATATTATGATAAAGGAAACCTGGGAGACATTAGGATTGGAAAATATGAGACACATGCCCACAGTCCTTGAATTGGAAGATAATTCTACTATCCGACCTAAGGGAATCCTGGAGGATGTAGCTATCGATGTGGATTCTTGGGAATACCTTGTATATTTCCTAGTCCTGCAAATGAAATCTCATTTAGTAGGCCATCCTTTAATTTTAGGGAGACCTTGGCTGGCCACAACCGATGCTTACATTTGATGTAGGACAGGAAGTATGATGATTTCCCATGGGGATTCAACAAAAAATATAAACCTTTATACCGCATCAAAGCCTAGCATGACATATGAAAATCCTGCATGGGTTGACTATGAACTAGAAGACGAGAATGTTCGACTTGTCTTAACAATTGGGAAAGCTCTGTCTTTCAAAATAGAAATAGAGGATGACATTATTAGCAATTGTATTAGTGATCCTTCCTCTGTTCTTCAACATGTGTATCAAATCTTAGAAACCACCATTAATAACGATGATATTCCCAAGAATCCTCGATTAGATCTAAAAGAAGAGTAATCCATACCGACAATTGTTATTCACAATAACATCCCAATCGAAATCGAACCAGGGAAGACCTTGAATATTAATCTGAATCTAACTCCCTCACATACCGATAAGCTGTTACAGGTCCTGAATTCATAAAAGGAAGCCTTTGCATGGGATTACAAGGATATGAAGGGCATACACCCTGATATTTTTACCCATCATATTTACATTAATAAGGACTGTACACCAACTTGACAACCTCAAAGGAGGATGAATATTGCTCTGAAGGACATTGTCAAGCAATAACTTTAGAAACTATTGGATGCCAATTTCATTTATCATATATCCAACAGGGAATGGGTTTCACGCCTTGTCATTGTCCCCCAAAAAATGGAAAATGGAGGATCTGCGTGGATTATCAACGATCGTGCTCTGAACAAAACTACACAAAAGGACCACTTTCCTTTGCCCATTTATCAACCAAGTCTTAGATACACTTTCCGAGAAGAATTTTTTTTCTTTCCTTGATGGTTTCAGCGGATATAACCAAATCCAGATCGCTCCTAAGGATCATGATAAGACAATTTACCTACCCCTCGGGTACATTTGCATATTGAGTCCTTCCTTTTGGGCTTTGCAGTGCACCTTCTACGTTCCAATGAGCAATATTTGACATCTTTTCTGACTTAATATATGATAGTGTTGAAATATATATGGACAATTTCACACCATATGACATAGAATTTGATGAAGCATTATCTAATCTAGAAAAAACACTAAGACAGTGCAAACAAACAAACCTTTCGCTGAGCACGGTAAAATGCCATATGATGATGATAGAAGGAGTGGTATTGGGAAATCTTCTTTCCATTGTATGGATTCAAGTCGATCTAGCAAAAGTGCAAGTAATTTTGAGTATTCTTCCTCCTAAAACGCGGAATAGGTATGTATATTTTTAGGGAAGATGAGATATTATTGACATTTCATAGAAAACTACTCTAAAATTGTGTCCCCTCTATTTTCATTATTAATGTGGTATATATATTTTTCAGGGACTAACAATTGTCAGCCTACATTTGAAAAATTGAAAACACTGTTGTCTATAGCTCCGGTCCTACGAGGTCCAAATTGGACACTTCCCTTTCATATTTCTTTAGATGCCTCTAACACTGCTGTTGGAGCCATGCTAGGACAAGAAGAAGATAAGAAGTTGTACACCACCTACTATGCTAGCAAGAGCCTCACTCCAGTTGAGTTGAACTACACGGTAACCAAAAAACAATTCCTTGTTGTTATGTTTGCAAATAATAAATTTTGACACTATATCACAGTTTACCAGATTTTTGTGCACACATACCATTCGATTATTAGGTATCTGGATAATAAACCTCTCACAAGTGGACGGGTTATTAGATGGTTATTGTTAATGCAAGAATTTGATATTATCTTTGTTGATAAACCCAGAAAATATAATGTGGTAGAAGATTTTTTATCTAGGCTTATTGAAAATACTAATAATTTTCCTGGAGATGACACTTTTCTAGATGTACACTTGTTTGTAGTATATGCCTACACACCATGGTATGCAGACATTGTCAACTATCTTGCTGCAGGTAAATTACCGCACCATGTGTCCCCAAGGGAAAGAAGCAAGATCGTTCAACAGAGTGATGGATTTTCATGGGTAGATGGATACCTCTTCTGTACATGGGTAGATCAAATCATCCAAAGATGTGTGAGAGAGAATGAGGTTCAGGAGATCCTCAAATACTACCATGATGAACCCCGTTGGGGACATTTTGCAGACAAAAGAACAGGTCATAAAGCATTGCACATGGGCTATTATTGGCCCACTATATTTTAGGATGTAAAAAAATATGTAAAGGGATGCGATAGCTGTCAACAAATGGGCCAACCCATTCAGTCTAATGAGATGCCACTACAAGCACAATTAGTGATAGAACCTTTTGAGAAGTGGGATCTCGACTTTGTAGGTCCAACCAATCCTCCATCCCATAAAAAATATTACATCCTAGTGTGCACAAACTATGTGACCAAGTGCGTCGAAGCAAAGGCTCTCCCAAGAGCCACCGAGCAGGATGTCATTGACTTCTTATATGAGGAAATTTCTGTTCGATATGGAATGCCAAGAGAAATTTTCACCGATGGTGGAGCGCAATTCATAGGGAACAAAATTGAAGCACTTTTGAAAAATGTAGGATCAAACACTGAGTCACTTATCCTTATCATCCATAAGAAAATGGGCTGGTCGAGAGAACCAATAAAGTATTGGAAAATATTCTTACAAAAGCGTTGGCCAGTACGATTTTCATGATTGGGCAGATCGACTACCAGAAGAATTATGGATTACAGGACAACTTGGTGCAACACAATAGGTTTCTTATCGTTTGAGTTAGTGTTTGGTAAGTGCCCAATATTTCCCATTGAGTTCGAAATCAGCACATTGAGGACTGTTGTAGAGGTTGGATTGGATTTAACAGTAACACATAATCATCGTCTAGAGCAGATAAATGAACTCTATGAGATTCTCTTGGCCACATTGCAACACACTGACATCATGCAATAGCAGCGCACAGAGTGACATGACAAGTTGATCAAGAGGAAGTTGTTCCATCCTGGAGATTGGGCATTGTTGTATGACTCCATATTCAAGGATTTCAATGGTAAAATCCGCACCAAATGGTTGGGCCCCTATGAGGTGGACATGGTTTTCAACAACGGAACTGTTAAATTAGTAACTATAGATGGAGAGTGCACCCCACTTCTTGCCGATGGACACTATCCATGGTTATATCATCACCTGAATTCTAAGGATTCATTCATTAAGCAATTTTCTTCCAATCTTAGTATAGAATTTTTGCATGAGGAGGAACAAGCCTCCACATGTTCACATGCATGAGTTCTCTTAAAAAAGAGAGAGAGAATACAAATTTTCTAACGGTGAAAACTCCATAGCAGAGCAATTAGACAAATGCCAGTTGAAAACTAGCCTTCTAGTGGCTAGCATTTGAAGAAAAAAATGATTAAAAAATTTCCTTATAGCTGTGAAAACTCTAAACGGAGCACAGTTAGATCAATGTCGGCTAGAAACTAGTTCTCTAGTTGTTGGCATTTCAAAAAAAAAAAAATCAACCTCTGCTTTGAAGTCACCCTTGTCTGAATCAAATTGATAAATTCTCAAATTTTTTCATCTTTTAACTCTTCTTTGTTCTACATGGATTCTTGGATTTTCAAAATTAGGAATGTTGTTACTTCTATCAAAGTGTCGTTACTTGTATAAGTAACAACATGATCAATCACTGAAAATCGCCTAAGTAACAACACGTGAATTATGCTAAAACTTGTCCAAGTAACAACATCAAATTGAGGTTGAAACTTGCATAAGTAACAACACGAAAATAATGCCATGAATTCTATAAGTAATAGCACGATACCGAGGTTGAAACTTGTATAAGTAGCAGGACGAAGAATAATGAAAAATCAGTCACTTGGCGACCATCTATTTATCCAAATTGCAACATGACTTTGTGACAAGCTCTACATGTTGTTACTACCACTAAACTTGTCCGTGCCGCCATCAATCCCACTAAAATTTAAAGGTCACATCGATCATTTTTCCACAATGACAAAGTAACTCAAGACCTCCGTTGTTTGTGTCAAGATTATTCACAGTTGTCAGTGCCATCAAAACACAATACGCCACCACATGAATGACTTATTGCATCCATGCGAGGTAAGTCAAGTAGGTATGAACCACTCAACCGTTTATTTATTTCTCAAAATAAATGTAAGGAAAAATTTGTGTTGATACCATCCCATCCATTTATGTGGATGCCCCAAACAATTTAGTTGGGGGGGGTATCATTCCCAGTACTAGTCCTATCAATCCATGTGTGTACCTCCATGTTACTTAATTAATACATTTTAATCATTCAAGTGATTGGAGTTACCAAATCTTAATGGGAAACTAAATTGGATACTCACGTCACCTTTTCTACCCATGCATGCAAAGATGAAACCTATCACTGCAACAAGATCGCTGAAACCAGTAGTGAACCATTAGCAAGTCAATCAACAGTCTGAAAAATGGGAGGATCAGTTGTACGCCATGAACCTGAAAAATATGGAACAGTTGTAGTAGAATGGGGAAGTTTATCAGCTGGTTTAGGAAATTGGTTGGCCAATATATTTTGAAAGATTGCATGGATTTGATGACGAAGTAACATGGGAGTTTTCCTAGAATTTGGATGGTGAGAAAGCTACAGTTAAGGGGATGGAGATTGAAGTAACAAAGGATATAATATCAAGGATAACAGGGCTTCCCTCGGTTGGGGAGTGGTGGATTGGAAGAAGAACGACATTGGCATAGGCGGAAAATGAGTTATATAGAGAAGGAAAGGTCTTGTAGCGCCGAGGAAAAGGGTTTGCATGAAAATCATTGCCCGACATATGGAATGGGGTAGCTCTATTTGTTTATAATTATCTCACATGCGAAGGGTGCTATCAAGTAATTTTTGCGTACCATATCAAACTGTTATCACATATAAGACACAATGAACAACTGAACATTTCATATTTCCTTATGGGTTCCTTGCAACTTACGGCACGTTTTATAAAGGGTGCCAAACATCCCTTGGAAACTTTAACAAACCATGGTATGGTAAAAATCCTAGTCCTTGACGCCCTTGAGGGATCCCAAACATCTTGAAATTAGTTTATGGGGTTACCTGAGGATCCCAAGGAAGAGTAGCAGGGCAATGGGGAACATGTAGAAGTGGAGAACGCAGAGGTAATGCAGGAGGAACAACTGGGAGATGTTCAACAGTAAGAAATTTCCCAATAAGAGGAATAGCTGGGAGATGTTCAACAACCAAAAGGTGTCCAATGAGAGGAACAATTGTAAGACATCCAATGGGATAAAAAACATGATGAGTGGAGATAGAGGAAATTAATGAAACATGAGAGATCAATCAAAATGATGACCTTGAGCAGGTTGAGAATGAACACGAAAAATATCATCCCACGCCTGCACTCTCAGATAGCGATGTGGAAATCATCAAACAAAAACCCCCCGAAGAAGACTAGTAGACATGTATTGTTAAGGAAGAGCAACCCACGATGCCCCCTACATTGCAAGGGAAAAATAGGAGGGTTGCAAAATTTGTGGCTTTTCTACCAAGGAGAAGAATGAGGTCAATGGGACTTGACCCGCTGAACATAGAACCCAAGTTATTACTCCTCGAGAACTAGCCATAAGGGAAGGTGAGATGGAAGAAGTTGGTACAAGTAAACCGATGAAATGATGGTTGACAAGGACGAAGAGCCTATGGTTACTTCCCCAAATCTTGACATTGAAAATTCCACACTTTCTCCACAAGAACCAGGTATGGGCTACACAGGAGACAATGGATGTAACACCAGTTTCTCCTCCTGAAACAAATACAAGAGATATTATGCCTGCTCCACAAGAACCAGGCATGAGCACAGAAGGGGAAAACTAAACCCTTAGATAGGGAGTAGTTGCAGAAGCTTCAATTGGTGCAGAGGTCCCTACGCCTATGTTTGTTATGGTCAAAATTGAAAAAGGGGAACCTACTGGAATAAGCAAGAAGAAGAAAACCTCTTCTTTGGTTAAGCAGGTTCAAGGATAACCAGAACCAATCAAAAATTGAGGCATAGGATCAGGGAGATGAAGAAACAAATCAAGAAACTATCTAATTCCCCAGGGATATATATCCTTTCCAACACAACTCAAACCTTTGAAGGAATGTCTGCCCCAAAGAAAAAAACAAAAGAAGGTTAGCAGGGTGAAGATATGACAACCATTAGTTTGGGAGGAAACTTTGAATGAAGCTAGATATATGACTGAGGAAGGAGTAATGCACAACCTCCACTCAGACACACCTACCTTCTCCCCTACTACTACAAGCTTAAATAAATAAGTGGAATACAATGGCAGAATCCTTCCAGGAAGGAGTGGTATATCTTTAAGAACATAGGAAAACCATACAATCCTTGGAAAAAATAAATTTAGAGGAGCTCGCCCTTCATAAGGAAACTGAAGACTGAAGAGATTTGGGAAGCAGGAAAGAGAAATTTAAGGTTGGCACAAGAGAAGATCATGAAGTAGGAGGAGGAAAAGAATAGAATGAAAACTATGAACTGTTGGGATGTAGGTAACCTTCCCATGTATATGCATTTTTCCTAAAGGAACAATTTCTCCTCTTCCAGCCGACAACCATGGTTGAAGATAAGATTTATTCATTCACTAATGTAAAGGGGTTCTGAAAAATATTCTTCCAGGTGGATGTACTCACACAACACTCTCTATGTGAGTTTTATTTACATAATTTTATCTTTCCCCTTGAACGAGAATTTAACCCTACACCTTTCATTGGGGATCTACAATTACGGGATTTTTTATCATAAATGATGAACTAGATCAGGTGGAAGGTAGCCCATGATATTCTAGATTTGAATCAGGACACATGTGAACTGAGTATTAGGGCAGAACCTGCTAATGCAAAAAAATTCATTAGAGAAAAAACTCCATTCTATAGATCCACTGACGTAGCTAGAAGAGTTGTTTCCATCCAGTCCCAAGTTTTACCTTAGTGTGTAAGCTGTATTAATGATATTTCATCTGAAGCTTTGGAAAGCAGCAAAAGGAGATGGCATATGTCTTTTGCAACAGTAAGGACCAGGGAACCTTTTGGGTTCCCTAATTTTAAGAGAGCTATGGGGCGACTGAACAAGTACATACAATGCATTGAATGGAGGGGACCAAGGTGGATCGGTCTAAGATTTCACTTTCCTCTCATCTGGCTACCTATAGAAAAATCCAAGCCCTTGTATGATTTGGCCTCAACATAGAAACAATAGGGTATTGAAGTAATGATCTCAGCATGATTTAGGGCCTCTGTGGAGTATACATAGGATGCATATCAACTCAGTTCTGTACATGAGTCCTAATCCTAGGCCAACTTGGATATCAAGAGGGATGCATGAGGACATGCATCAGAGAAAGTTGGGGGGAGAAGTTGGGCTCATGATTTGCTCTCTTTTTGTCATTCATCCACCTTGCCTCAAAGTCATTATGAATTACCTTTCTATCCTTTTTGACATTATCCTTGCTATAATTCAATGTCTTAACCCAAGCTACAACCTATTTGAATATTGCACTGTTTTTAGTTATAATATAAGTTTTTAAAGTGGTTTTGTACTTATGTTTGGGTTACTGAGTGGGATTCTTAAGGTATGTGCAGGAAAGGTAAGTAAGGCGATCGTGTGCTCAAGGATCAGATGTTGTTACTCTTCTACGGGATTTAGGAATACATTATCTTCTAGTATGTTGTTACTTGTAGCGTTGTTACTTTCAAGATATGGTGTCGTCACTATTTTAAGACACTTAAGCATTTGGTCTTTGAACAATGCTCAAGTGTAGGACATATAAGTGCCAGTGTGACAACACCTTGTCATCTAGATATTTAGGGGGTATCGACATTATAACCATTTATGGTTTGGATTGTATAATGTAATGTTTTATTTTTATATATCAGTTGTAACGGCATAATCGTGTAACATATCTCATACTATAAATTGTAGAACGGCCTTGAGAATCGAAATTTTCCTATTGTGAGAAGGTTGTTACTCGGTGATTATATCAAGGAACCGAGTCCTTTAAGGCTTGGGGGTTGTTGTTGTTGTTAAGATGAGGAAATAGAGCTCAAAAAGAGTATTACTGTGACTTGTTGTATATTTCTCTTATAATAAAGAGTATGTTCATGCAATTCTCCTGAGTGTTGTAGTGTGATTTGTTTTGAAACCCTAGTTAGAGAAGGAAGAGACCCCTTCACTAATCAAGAGATGCCATCTAGTGGCTTTCATAGGTAGATTTATCATAGTTATTCTTAATTCTTGTGAGTTGTTATAGTTTGACTATTATTTTTTATAGTTGTTACTCAATGGTTTATTTACACTGTTACTTGTTACTGGTTGTTACCAAGTTCTTTCGCTGTTGTTAGTCCCTTAGATCGAAGCCTCAATTATTTTATGCGATTGGATTGACTTGTAATAGATAATTTCCTTATTTTATATTATAACATGTGCATTCTGTTTGATTTCATAATAAGTTGAGTGCTGATTGAAGGTAAAGTTATTGGTTGTTCCACAGATTGATAAAACAGTGAGTGGAGTGACTTTAATGACATACCGTGGTTTGTGTGAATTCCTTTTAATCGATGGTGTGACTTCATTACAACAGTTTGTTGCATGATTTCTTTCATGAACAAAGAGTGATGTGATTTCCCTTACAATAGAGATTGCTAGTGTGATTTCTTCTTTTGCAAGAGCCGGGTGAGTTATGATTTGTTTGATCTTTAATTGAGATTACAATTGTTTTTTATTGATTTTCATGAATGTGTGATTTTATAGAAGAGTGGATTGGTTGATATTGTGATTGCATACTACATGATCATCATAGATTCAACACTATAGAGGAAATTGTAGCCTGCATAAACTTTACACATAACCTTGAGATAAAAGACGATTCCTAGTTTGACAATTAATGTGTGCTGTTAGTTGCCTTGTAGAAGACTATTAAAATCCCCAACACTTGTATGTGTTATTCTTGTTCAATGCTTGCATGCACTCTTTCTCCATACACTAGAAACCCTTCTCTGTTCTTCCTTCATCATGATTGTTTATAGAATACAAGTTTCAAGAAAACTAAATGATCTCCATGCAAGGTATTTAACCAATTTGTTAATAAGACCTCCATAACTCTCTCTCCTTGAGTGTCCCTCATCCTCAATAGTACTGTCATATTATCAAGCACTTAGGCAACGTTGGTTCAACCTTTACTTAGTGACCTAACAAGTAACTCTACCCTGATTTGTTCATACATTAGTGATTCCACACCATCATAGAGTATCTGATGGTCAAACACACTTGATTTCATTCTTTTTATGTACCTTTATCACCATAACTATTTTCCCTAATTGCTTATATTTTGGATTACATCTACAACGAGATTTGCCTTGTCCAATCAAGCTCCAAGGTTCTTCTCTGCTTACTTTTTAAAACAACTGGAAATATATTTCAAAATTCAAACCTTCCATCACCTTCTTTCATGGATAATCTTTACGATGACTATAGCCACACCCCATTCTGATCTTACAATGGAAAATTACATTCCTCCAAAATTTGTAAATTCACCTAATTTGCATTATTCTATGTCCAATTAAGTTGAAAGGCACTATTTTGTGCACTTTCTCAAACAACAAGAAATTTATTTCAAAGATCATATATATCTATTATCTTCTAACATATTATACAACTTGACGAGAACTCTTAAGAGTTCTCGTTTTTTATAGGTCGCATTTAGTGGCCATTTTTACCCTAAATTGAAAAGTGGTGCTACTAGTAGCACCTTTTTTCGTGGTTAAAATTACAACTTTTTGGAAACCTCAACCAATGTCAATGCAATCAAAATCCTAAATCGACCCCCAAATCTAAAAGTGGTTATATCGGTAGAACCTTGTTTTTTTGGGCGGACTAAATTACTACTTTTTTAAAACCTCGACCGATGTCAGTGCAATCAAAACCCAAAATCAACCCCTAAATTGAAAAGTAGTGCTTCGGTGGCACCCCTTTCTTCCGTCGGGTTACTATTGCATGCATTTCAAAACCATGTATGGTGTAAGAAAATTATTTATTTATTTTTCATTTAAAAAAAGATGTGAGACTAAATTTAATTAAGAAATATATAATTTTCTCGAAAAGATAGATGAATTTCAAAATAAAAGAAAAAAGAAAAAAATGAAAATGCCCAATATTTTAAAAATAATTTTGAAATTAAAAAATATATATTATTATAATTTAAAAAACAAAAAAATACAAATAAAACTCTAAATTTATATGTACCCATAAATAAAAATGAAATTTAAAATTGTAAAATAAATTAAAAATGAAAATATAATTTGAAATTGAAAGATAATCAAAATCAAAATTAAAATAAGATATTAAAAATTAGAAAAATTTAACCATATCACATTGTTTCCTTAATTTGAAAAAAAGTAAAATACATTATAAACAAACAAAAACAAATTTTTAACATTTAACATAAAAAAATATTAAAAGACAAATAAAAAATATGCTTATTTTTAACATTAACATATAAACAGGTTACCATGTTTATTTCCTTATTTAAATTAGCATAGATCCATCTTAAATCCAGATCTATTAAGTATCGATATGAATCCAATTTCTTGAAGTGTAATTTGATAGATCCATGTTTAAGATGGATCTATATTGGTTTTAATTTTTTTATTACTTTGTCAACTTAATTTTTAATTTTTAGTTTTTAATAATGTAATGTTACATTATATTACTTTACATGATAACATTTTCCCATCTCTTCCATATTAAGTTGTAGAGTACATCACTCCTCTCAATATAATAATTTAAAGGATATAAAAACATCAAATTTACATTCATAAACATTAATTATAGAACTATGTTCATACGGTTAAAAGATAAACAAAACACACACTTACTTTTAGCATTTTAGCATTAAAATATAAGCATGTTACCATATTCATTTCCTTAGTTAAATAATTAAGAAAATATAAAAACATCAAATTTACATCTATAAACACCATTCTAGAACAAATTTATAGAACTTTGTTCTAGAGAGATTCTCACATGTAGATTTAATAGAGTTTAGATATATAATCTCTTCGTATTTCACATAACCTTACCAATTTTTTTCCCCTCGAATATGACTCTTCGTTGAAAATGTAAACCCTTCCTTTCTTGCTTTGGATCGACTAAAGATTTCAAAGATCTAAATTAAATATTAAATGGCATCTACTAGTGACGATCCCAAGTATATGTATTAATCAAGTACAACTTTAAGAGTAAATTAAAAGACATGCAATTAATGTTTATCTAAACAAAAACAATTATTTTAACTAATAGAGGTGAACCAACATTTAACTGTAAATGTTTTTGAAGTTGGAGTTAATGAATGTATTTTGATTAATATTGGTTTAATATCAACATAGATTTTGTATATTAAAAATCTAAATTTATCAAGAAAATAAGAGGAAGGTGTATTTTATAAAAAAATTATTTTTTTGTCTATATAAATATTTAATAAATTCAAATTTAAGATGGATATCTATTAATTTTAAAATTTTAAACTTATTAAAAAAATTAAATTGATTCTTCATTATAGTGAATTGTAAAATACCTTATTACCCTCTCTACATAATTAATAAAGTAAAAATTTTCACTATAAATTTAAAAATATACAATAAATATGCCTCTAAACAAAATTCAATTGGTGATTGTTGAGTGCCAGAAATGATCCTTTTTGCTTACTTTTATTGTGACCCTTTCTCCCTGTTTCTTCTTCTTATTATTACCAAGTTGTTATCTTTCCCAAGGAACAACATTAACTTGAGAAGGTATAATTTATTATTGTTTTCTTATATCAATGCCTAAAGTTTGCTTGTGTTTATGGGTTTTGTTCCTAATTGTGCTGAGTTGTGATGGATTGATGAAAGTAATTTGAGACCATAGGAATTCGGGTGTATCATCTTGTTGATACACGTGGATGAAGAAGCACTCGGCAAGCAGCTACACCTTTTCAGGGTTTCGGTTCAGATTATTGCAAGGTAGTCCAAGTTATCCTCCCACGCGGCCAGCTGAAACTCACTTGGCGTTGAATTAGTTCGACCTGTAAGAGCATAAATGTTCACGAAACAAATTTTATCTCAATTGTAATAATGGTTGTAACTGTTTCTATTTTGGGATATTGGCTTAACAGCCTGAAGATCTTCGATCTTCATGGCTTCCCGAATTTTAAGGACCCGATTCACCTTGTTGTAATATTTAAAGGAGTAAAGGATGGGAAAAAGGGTTAGGCTTATTTTGAAAAGAATTTGTAACAGGAGTGGAAGAGTTATGTAATTGACTTCACCTTATTAATGAAATCGACAGCATTTTCCTGAGTTACTGTGTACTTATTTCTATTAGTGTTTAGAGGCATCTCTGTTAGAAGGCAAGGGACACCTATCAAAGTTGCCTAGTTAGTTAGCTGTTTATTTCCTTTGCTTGGTTTGGTGTGGAATTACAATTAGATTTCCCTTTTGGTTTGCTGGAACAGTTTGAATATTAAGCGTAGGATTCTTCAATTATAGTTTCTCTTGGTTTGTTGAAACAGTGTGAGCATTAAGCGTAGGATTTTCCATTCATAGCTTTTCTTGGTTTGCTGAAATAGTTGACTGAATAATGCGTAGTTTCTCTTTGCAAGTGTGTTATTGATTACTACTGTTACACCTGTTGCTCTGCTAGTGCATTTTATCATTATTTATTTTCTTTCATGAACTGTTGAAACTGGTAGATGGCATATGGATTTATAGAGTAGGAAGATTGATTTCTTTATGGTCGAGTATTGCAATTGTGATGATGATTTAGGATTTAACTTCTTGCAAAAGCACTTTGGCTAGTTTATTATTGAATTTAAGTTAGTTCCAGAATTAATACCAAGGATAATTTTAGGGGCGAAATTTAGCCCATGGGCTATTTTTCATGTTTTTTTCCAAAAAACGATTCGCCAATTTGCATTTTTTGAAGCCCCATTTCGCCCAATTTTGACGGGCTAAACTTTTTTCACTCTAAAAATCACCAAATTATTATATAAACTATATAAAATCTTTAGAAATTGAAATAATTTTAGAAAAATATCGCCAAATATTTTATAGTTGAAATTTCAAGAATTGGTAAGATTTGCCAAGGTTTATACACTTTTAAATAAGTATGGGTCCTTAAATTATCTCTGATTAATACAATAGAAGGATAGTGGAATTTCTTAATCTTTGGTAGTTGAATTAGTATTTGAAGTTGGATTGAGAAGTGAGCAGAGCACAGACTTAGTAATTAGGTGGATTGGGTAACTTCTAGTTGATTGATCAGTTACTGAATGTTTATGCATATATTTTGCTTGATTACCTTTGAAATAACCAGACTTCCCTGGGTTGACAATTTATATTGAGCACTTTGTTTATTATTTAATAGGAAATTATGGTGATCAACATTTTGGTGCCGTTGCCGGGGAAGGTAATTGGCAAACATAGAGAGTAGTTGATTAAGTTTTTTCTTAGATATCTTTATTTTTGAGGTTGCAGGGACGGTAAGACGCAATGAAGAGCTGTGCATCCTTCGACAGACTAAACGAGTTCCTACCGCAAAAACAAGGTATGATTATTTAAGCTTACATGAATACAAACAAAAAATGTGAAACCCCCAAAAGCACTAAATTTGTAGGTGGAAGAGGCCGTGGCATTAATTTTGGTTTAGGAAGAGCAACATTTGTTGATGAGCTAATCGCCAGAGCTGACTCCTCTACTGGAACTCTATTTCAGCGAACATATGTAGGAAGAGGAAGCTATGTTCTCCCCAAGCTTGAATCATCAGTATCAACGGTGGAGAAGTGTTGGCCGGATTTTCTGTCTGAGGCCAACAAGGATAAATAGCCCACACAAAGCGCTTAACACAGCCCTCGGTGTGTTTGGGATGACTAAATCTCATGGGGACAAAGGCCCCGCTGCCTTCTGTTTTCTGCTCTCTAAAAGAGAGTCTTTCTATTTAAGTTTAAAAGGTTGTTTCTAACAACTACCTTTTTCTGCTCTCTAAAAGAGAGTCTTTCTATTTAAGTTTAAAAGGTTGTTTCTACCTTGTTTCTAACAACTACCTATTAGGTAACAAGTTATCTAACTTAATATAACTAACTAAAGGAAACTAACTAATTAACAGTTGTTAAATGAAACTAAGACTAATTATCTATTTTATAAGCTACACTAACCTATCTTGGCCCAGAGCAATTTTAATTAAAATAAACTAATACTTATTTTTCTGCAAATAAATAGTATTAAGACATGATAAAATTTCGAGAGAAATCTCTAATTGTTCACCATAATCTCAAAAAATATAACCATATATTCTAAAAAAGAACGACTAATCAAAACTAGTTTAGAATACATTAACTATTCACAGAAATAAGCAAGATATTAGATGTTCAATATCTGAGGTTTTAAAGAGAATGATCTTCTTCATAAAGCATCTATGCAAACAAATGTTTTTATGAATGAACCAATTATATAGAATTACTATATAGTATCATAAATCAAATCAAACAATACAAATGATTTAACATGATTTAAATAACATCATTTGAGTCATGGATTTGAACCTGGGCGAATATTCGAATATGTATAAATCATCAATGCAGATACAACCAACACACTGTATTGCAAATCAAAAGAACAAAGAAAGTATAACCAGGAGTAATATATATATGTTTTAGAACAGTCTGCAATCAAGCACTTTTCCAACAGGAAAAAAGTCTACCTCAAAATTAGACCTCTTAAACTCCAAGAGTGCCTATCCTCTATCTATCAATTTTGAGCTCAACAACCTTTTTAAGGGATTCTTTAATGACTCATTATGATTTGTTTCGATGACAGGGCAATCCTATGGTTAAAATTTGATATCCTCCATTTAAAATGAGTCATGGTAGATTAATGGTAACTTTATAATGGACATGTGGATATTAATACTCTTTACAACACATTACCTTCTTTCTCGTGTTCTTGCTAACATAATAAGGATTAATAAAAACAAGCTGTAAATGAAGGAGTTGAACTTAAAAGATTATTTAATAACTTATTCTAAGTATTTGATTTAAGAAGATCAAAAACCTCAAAAGCATAATCCATCTCAAAAATGCATTAAAGCGTTCAGTCTAAAGTTCATGTTGTCCTTTAAATATGGGAATTTTGAAAAAGAAAACCACTTTTAATTACTTATGCATAATAAAGTTAATCTTTTTCAAAGCTCTTTTATATATATATATATATATATATATATATATATATATAATTTTCTTTTAAAAATAGTTATGAATATATATAATTTTATGAATTTACATGCACCCATTCAAAAAGAAAAATTAACTTAAAATGAGGGTATATAATTTCTTTTCAAGTTTAATATCGAAGGAAAAATTTAATGGATAAGGTACATTTGACTTAGTTCATAATTTAAGGAGTGATTACCTAGAAATCAATGAACAAATAAAGGTTTAACCATTTTAAATTTCGTGACTTAACTTAAACCAATCTTAAGGTTAAAATTTACTAGATGTTAAAAATTCTCATGAAACATATTGATGAAGTGTAGGTTTAAAAAAAAATTGAAATTTGCATACTTACCATAAGCATGATAATTTGTTGACAAAGCAAATTAGTTAAATAAGATGATGGAATGAAATTACCACAAATTACTTTAATATGAAATATGGCATTGCAAAATCATCATGCATGAAAAATAATCAGAAGCACCAACCATGAAGAAATTGAATCCTAAACACTTGAGAAAGCATATGACCACCAAACCATCTTACATGAAAAACCAAGTCAAAGCAATGGATCATCTAAAAGAAAGGAAACCATGAAATCACATATCAAACCAAGCAAGATAGAATGAAAGGAAACCGACAACTAAGTACTTACAAAATTTACGTGGGGCCCCTTGATTTTGGAAAATCAAGAGGAAGTTGTTGGGGGGCCAACAAATGGCGACATGCTGGGTGAACCAGTTATCTCTGCATAATATACATGAAAATGATAAAGATAGGAAGTAGAAAAATGCTTCTCGAAATATCAAATTTCATACCACATGACCTCTTTAACTCACTAGCTTATATAGCAAAGATCGAACTTTAAAGTGTTGTTACAACCAAATAAATTACTGCAAGCATTATATCTTAAACTTTACAAAGATAAATGGTTATTGATATATGTACAACGAGGAAAATCCATCAAGAAATAATCTTCAAAGGCTAAAGGTAGTCAAGTAAACACCAACATAAAGACATGACGACCATACTCTCAAGAAGACATCAAGATAATCTATCCCATCCATTAAAATACAAACAATTATTTACATTTATATACCATTTTTTTTTGGTATTTTTAATTATATATATCTATATATATATATATATATATATATATATTGGATAAAAAGTATTTACAAAAGATATTAATTAAGGACCACTACCTTAGCTTGGAAACTAAATGATGGCAATGTCATTCACAAGCACCATTAGAAGTGAGCGAGCTGGCTCTTGATGAGACCCCCCATCTCTCGATTTCACAACCAAGAGCCACTGCCCCGACTTGGTGACCAGATGTAGGCAATGTCAGCCCGATGATACCCATGATCATGAGCAGGTCAGCTCATTTATGAGACCTCATGTTCCTTAATTAACTTCTTCATTTATTTCATAACTATTTACAATGAGATGGTGATATTTATAAGAACTTTGGTTAGAGACTACTACCCTAGCTTGGTAACCAGATGTTGACAACATCACTCATGAGAACTATCGGAGATGAACAGGCTGGCTCGTGATGAGACCTCCTGTCTCGTGGTCTTTCAACCAAGAGCCATCACCTTAGCTTGGTGACTAAAGATGGTGATGTCATTCTGACAGGGCTGATGATCATGATAGGCCGGCTCCAAGGTAAATTTTAAGGGCGAAATTCCGCCAATTAGTTATTTTTCAGGCGTTTTTTCAAAAAATAAATTTGCTATTTAGTCATTTTTAGTCTCTAATATCACCTATAATTACATAAAATATGTTTTTTTATTATAATATTCGCCAAAATTTACACATTTTAGTAGTAAAATGTATGTTTCATATTTAATATTCGCCTACCTATCTATATAAATGTTTTTTTTAATCCAAAATAATCGCCTAGGATACTATACTTGGGTATAATATTAGAATCCTTAAAAAATACCCTGGGCCCGGCTCTATTAAGAGACCTCCTATTCTTTAACCAAAGCCTTAAAATGATTGATTTTATTCACAGTAAAAGTTAATGGATGGGTAGAAAAATCAAGATAAAACTCCTCAAATTGAATAGACAGTCTAAGGATAGCTAATGTTACTGACTCATTCGGATTCCTGAAGAAACATCCTTGATAGGTGAACTTTACTAACTTTTGATACCATTTAAAACATAAAAGTCTGAGGATAATGGCTGGGGGTTTAACTGATTGCTTGGATAATTTTGTGAAAGGTTTTTCAAACCTAGGAGTAGTTTGGTCATAGTAAGAAGGTTTGATAGAACAAGAAATCGCTTAAAATTCCTTGCTACAAAGGTATCAGGTTTATTAGTATCATGTCAACACAACATTATTTATTTACAATAACCTCCTTCTAACTTCAAGCAAAATGCAAAAGCAAAACGAAAGGTAAAACTAACTAATTTAACCAAAACACACAAACATATATACACATAAACCCAAGGAAAGACCTGATTAATTCGAAATCTTAAGCTAAGAAAAGAATGTATCACAATTCAAAATAATTTAATTGAAAAGCAAAAGATTGATATTTGTCGAAACTTAAGCTGACCATTGAAAGAGATAAATGAACTTGAAATGAGAAAACCAAGATATGGTCATAACCTATGAGATCAGATATACAAAGTAATGTAAAAATCACAAAATATTGACAAGCATAAAGAGGAATGACGAATCTCCCAAGATTAAGCTTTTAATAATTTCGCAAATTGAGTCTAATAAAAATAGAAAGGGAGATACAATATACACATCAAAATGAAGGTGATTTTGTGAAAATGTTTCTCAGCTCGTCAATAGAGTCAAGTTTTGACAATTCCAATTTGTTTTCCTTTAAGATTGTGATTGATGAATGAGACATTTAAATTAACCAGGCTTTTATTAGAAAATCCTAAAATAGAAATCCTATAAGCCACCCTAACTAGGTGTTCAACTAAGAATGATATCGATTTGAAAATAAACGAGCCACATTAAATTCTATGTCAAAAAATGAAATCATAAGCAAAGTTAAAGATACATTCTTGCCTCCTTAAAGTAACATATGGATTAAACATTTCATAATAAAGATCATGCATTCAAGATATAATGTCAAAAATGTTTAAGAAAATAATATGGACAAGAACGTAAATAGTGAAATTAATGAAACATTTTATGAACGTGTTTTGATAACGGTTCATCTTTTATTAAAATTATTGATAGCCTCTTTATTCAAACCAAACGTAAGCTAATTAACCAACTATCCTACTCCTAAGCTAAACTACATACATACAAAAGATTAAGTAAAATCAAATAGCCAATGGAGCCATTGAAGCACTTCCAATTCTGCAAAATGGAATCCGTCAAACATCGGTATTGGTAATCTAGGTGTTTCATCTTAAATGATAGAAAGTATTAGATCAAATCTACTATTTACAAAGAGTAGAGAACATAATGGAAATTTCTTCAAATATGACTCTTTCAACCATGCAAAAATTGGGTCATGAAAATCAGATTGGAAGGTGGTTAATGAAGATTCAATGAATTGATTAGATATCTTGTCATAAGGACACACAAGATCATGATTAGAGGATTGGGAAGAAGACCAAATAGAGAATGTTTTGTTTAAATAAATTAAATTGGTATCATGTGCAACATCCTTATCAATCATATTTCCTGAAATTTGTGATTGTTCACAATCTTTCATGTTCGTTAGATTGCTACAAGGAAAACTACCAACAGGTTTTTCTTCCAACTTATACTTTTGCGTATTAACCAAAACTAACGAAAGCTTCAAATCCTAATTTTGATAAGAAACCTCCAGAAGATAAGGGAAGTGTTGTGGGTACAAGAAATCCATAGGATATTTATCGAATTAACGGGCAGGAAGTAACTAAGAAGGAGTGGTTGGATTATCGACAGAAATTGGAAGAAGAAAGGAGAGAAGAGCAGAAGGAGAGAAGAACGGAAGGATGAGGGAGACATGAATAACGAAGAAAACAGAGAACGCTGCGGGCACCTTGAGGACCATGAAGAAGAGATGGGGGGTAATGGTAATAATCGGCATGGCGAGACAATCGCTACACTTGAATTCCCCATTCGACAGACACTTGGGGTGGCTCCCATGAAGAACATTTCACCCTCGGTATTGCCAACATTTTATGGTAAGTCTACTAAAGATCCAGATGAATTTCTCTTTGAATTTGACATTCTCTATCGAAGTTATGATTATACCACCAGTGAAAAAAATTTAAAATTATTTCCTGCTACTTTAAAGGGAAATGCCCTACGTTGGTTCATGAGTTTGGGGGGTGAGACTATTACAGCATGGGACCAAATGAAACAAGTATTCCTTGCTAAATATCAAGATTATTGAAGAACCGAGGATAGGAGGGAAGAGTTGTTCAAAATGGTTCAAAAAGAGGATGAGAGTTTGAAAGATTTTGTAGAAAGACTCTTATAAAATTTACAAAGATCTGGTCATGCTGATATTGAGAAGGATGTTATTAAAATCATCTTATTGCGAGGAATTATAGAAGACTGTATGGATATGCTTAATATACTGGGAAGAGGAGACATATCAAGGGAATATTTTGATCATATTGTTGATTTGTGTCGAAGATACTCTAGAGGGTCTTCTAGAACCAGTACAAGAGACCGAGATGTCCTCACAAGGGCACAAAAGTCAGCCAGTGGTGGAGCCACACGAGCAGAAACAGGTAATCTTCTAGGAAGTTTTAAAACTAATATGATGCGTTCTATTTCCTCACAATTGGATGTTTTGAAGGAAAAGCAAAGACAAGCCAAGGAAGACTTGGCATTGGGAATATTTTGTGCAAAATGCAGAAATAAGCATTCATTGAGAGAATTCCCCCTTGACAAGGACAAGGTATGTGGCCTATGTGATTTGGATCACAACACTAAGGATTTCCCCTCAATGCCAAAATTTAAGACAGCCCTTCAGGCATCAAGCATGGACGTGGAACAAGCTTACTTCATTTCACAAAAGAAGCCCTGGAAACCGCGTGCTCCAGGTATGAATCCAGATCCTACCACATCTTTCAGTTCTTGGAATAATATGAACAATCAATTTCCTCCACAATATTCTTGTCCCAATACTCAATGGCATCCATCTACTCAACCTCCAATGCAATATCCTACTCCATGGACGTCATGGGAACCTCATCCAAATCAACAAACCCCTTGGCCTCCAGGTTGGAGAAATCCTTATCCAGGGAATCTGTTTCCTCGCCCACAGTATCAGCAACTACAGCTACAACTCCCTACTAACGTTGCACCAATTAATGCACCACTACGACCTAACTACCTGATCAACCTAATCCTAACCCCAACAATAAGGCAGTGCAGTAATTTGAAACGTCAAACATGCTAGCTTACTCTATCACCCCTATTCCATGTAATGGATTACATCTATGATATGGGAGGGTGGTATAACCTATTGTCATTGAGGATGTTCCATCCCCTGTGACTGAAGAAAGAACGAATAATCAGGTTGAGATACCAATCGGTACAACAATCCCCATTATTGAGGATGCTGAAACACCTGCTGAAACACCTGTTGAAACACGCATTGAAAATCCCCCTATACAAATTCCGAGAAATCCACCATACCCTGAGTGATTAGCTTTACAGAAAATAGCAGAGCAACCATGTTTCAACCTTCTAGGAGAATTAAAAAATATTTATGTTAAAATCCCTTTATTGAAAGCCCTGCATGATGTACCCATATATGCTAAAACTGTTAGAGATCTGTGTGTGAAGAAACCAGGTAGAAAGCCTAAGGATCCTCTTACAGTTCACGTGGTTGGGAAATTGTCTGACTTAATGATGGGAAAGGTTCCCTTGGCTAAATATCACGATCCAGGATATCCCACTGTTATAGTGCATATCGGGTGTACTGAGATCCCCAATGTTTTAGTTGATTTGGGGGAAGAAATAAATTTGATGACTATCGAAACTGTAAATAAATTGGGGCTCACTAATCTCATACCAACCCCCACGGTATTAGAATTGGCTAATAGGTCCATGATTAGACCTGAGGGGATTTTGGATGACTTGGTAGTATATGTTGACTCATGGGAGTACCTTTCATACTTTCTTGTTCTACAGCCTAAATATTAGTTGTGGGACATCCAGTAATCCTATGAAGACCTTGGTTGGATACAACAGACGCATACATCAACTGTAGATCAAGATCTATGACAATATATGATGGAATCGATACCAAAAGGTTGACCCTATAACCTCCAGCTAAACCAAGTTTAGATGCTGAAATTCCATTATGGGTAGATCTAGAGGAAGAAGAAAGCACTCAACCTATTCTTACTATAGGGAGGGCCTTGAATTTTAAGAATGAAATTGAGGATGACACCATCAACAGTTTCATTAGTGAACCAACAACGGTTACCAAACAGGCATATCAGATCCTGGATAGTGCCATGAGTGAATTTGAACAAGAACTTACTGATGATGCCTTGGCCAAAAAATTTAATGCTGAAACTGTTTCCATAATTGAGAATTCAAAGAGTGTTTCAATTGATATTGAGCCTGGAAAGACCTTGAATGTTAATCCCAATCTAGCACCTGACGAGTTGGAACATTTGACTACACTGTTTAAACAACACAAGGGATCCTTTGCATGGGAATACACTGACATGAGAGGCATTCCCTCTGAATTGTGTACTCACCACATTTACATTAAAAATGATTGTCGGCCCATATGTCAACCCCAACACAGAATGAATCCAAATCTGAGAGACATCATGAAAGAGTAAATTCAAAAAATTTTAAAGGTAGGATTTATCTATCCCATTTCAGAATGTGAATGGGTTTCTCCTTTAGTAATTGTACCTAAGAAAAATGGTAAGTGGCGCATCTGTGTGGATTACAGAGAGCTAAATAAAGCTACACAAAAGACCATTTCCCTTTGCCATTTATCGACCAGGTTCTGGATACCCTGTCTGGGAAGAAACTATTTTCTTTTCTAGATGGCTTTAGTGGGTGTAATCAGATTCAGATTGCCCCTGAAGACCAAGATAATACCACTTCCACATGTCCTTGGGGGACCTTTGCATACAGGGTGCTCCCTTTTGGATTGTGCAACGCACTTGCTACATTTCAACGAGCTGTGATTGGAATTTTTTCTGAGATGGTTAATGACTGTATGAAAATTTTCATGGATGATTTTACCCCTTATGGTAGAATTTTTTATGAGGCTTTGGAAAAAATGGAAAAAGTACTGAAACACTGTGAATAGACTCATTTGTCCCTCACCACTGAAAAATGCCATATGATGATGAGTGAAGGCATAGTCCTCGAACACTTTATATATGTTGCAGGAATACAAGTGGACCCTACCAAAATAAAGGTAATTCTGAATATCCCCATTCCTGGAACGCAGAAGGAGGTACGTAGTTTTCTTAGGCATGCTGGATACTACAGACGTTTTATTGAAAATGTTTCTAAGCTAGCATCTCCTCTATTTACCTTACTAATGAAAGGTGCACAATTCAATTTGAAATATTCATGCCAGACAACGGTTGCAAAATTAAATAAAAGATTATCTACAACACCAATTTTGCGTGAGCCTAATTGGGCCTTACCTTTCCACATTTCTTCTAATGCCTTAGATACTGCTATTGGGGTTGTGATAGGACAATAGGAAGGTCATAATATGTATTCTATTTACTATATCAATAAGAATATGGCTCTTATTGAACTCAATTACACAATAACTGAGAAATAATTCCTTGTTGTTATCTACGCCATCAATAAGTTCAGGCATTATATTATCGGTTATCCTACCTTTGTGCATTCTGACCACTCGGCTATTAGGTATTTAATGAATAAAACTGTTCCTAATGCTCGAGTGAATAGGTGGTTGCTTCTATTACAATAATTTGATAACACTATTGTTGATAGACCATGAAAAGAGAATGTTGTTGCTGATTTTCTTTCTTGACTAACCAATAATGTTGATAATTCACCAGTTGAGGATTATTTTCCCGATGAACATTTATTTGCAGTATTATTCAACTCATTGTGGAATGAAGACATTTCTAATTACCTTTTTTTAGGGGGGATTCCATCGCATCTGTCAAAAAGGGAAAGGAGAAGTATTGTACAATAGAGTGCTAGGTACTGTTGGATAGAAGGATACCTCTTTTAAATAGGGATGGATTTGGAAATTAGGCAATGTGTAAGGGAAGATGAAATCCACAGTATCCTGAAGGCTTGTCGTGGCAATCCTTGTGGGGGGGATTTTGTTGATAAAAGGACTGGACACAAGGTGTTAAGAATGGGATACTTTTGGCCAACCCTGTTTCGGGATGCAAAGAAGTATGTGCAAGCCTGTGATAGCTTCCAGAGGATGGGTCGGCCTAATAGGTTGGATGAAATTCCATTACAACCACAATTGGTGGTTGAACCTTTCGATAGGTGGACCCTATATTTTGTAGGACGCATCAACCCTCCTTCAAAATAAAAGGTTTATAACCTAGTTTGTACAGATTATATGACCAAATGGGTGGAGGCCACAACCCTGGTAAGAGCTACTGATCAAGCTATGGTAGATTTCTTGTATGAAGAAATATTCACTCGCTTTGGGGTTCCTAAGGAGATAGTCACAAATGGGGGACCATAGTTTGTATATCATAAAATTGAAGCGCTCTTTCATAAATACCATATACAACATAGAATAACTTCACCATATCATCCACAGGCCAATGGACAAGTGGAAAGTACAAATAAAGTTATTGAATCTATTCTCACAAAGACCGTGAAGATTCATCGAAGAGATTGGGATGAAAGAATTCCTGAAGCATTATGGGAATATCGAACTACATGGCGTAACACCACAGGGTTCTCTCCTTATGAATTGGTATACAGAAAAAATGCTATCTTCCTTGTTGAATTCGAGATTAAAACTTTGAGGACCGCTTTAGAAGAAAGCCTAGATTTAACAGAAGCCCAAAAGGATCAGCAGAATCAATTAAACGATCTTGATGAGAAGCATGCAGCTGCTGTACATCAAACTTCAGTAATTCAATAACAATGCTCTAAGTGGCATGACAGGTTTATTAAGAAGAAGATGTTCCATGAAGGAGATTGGGCCTTATTGTATGATTCACAATTCAAGAGGGACTTTAAAGGGAATTTGCGCACCAGATGGTTGGGACCATACAAAGTGGACACATTGTTTGATAATGGGACTATTCTATTGACCACAATCGACGAACAACATACACCACTATTTTCCAACGATCATCGACTGCAACTCTATCATAGGCCACTCTCGAAGGATGCATTTGCTTCCTGTGTTGCTTCTAATTCAAACTGTCAATTGGTACCAGTGCAGGAGTCGCCTCCTGTTTCTTAAACTCTTTTCGTCTTTTGTGCATTTTCCGCAAGGAAGTTGTACCTAAATAAACTTGTTTAATTTTATTTTTGCTTTGATTTCATTACTTTGATAGTTTTTTGATGATTTTTCGATGGTTCAGCTTGATTGGTTTGTTTATAGGAATTATGTGCAAGGGTAAATGTGAAGGAACTAGAAGAAAAGGAGCATTCATAATGGGACAATTGATTGCAGAAACTATGGGTGGTCCTCTGCAGTTGCTGAATAACCCTTTACAAGGATCGACGAAGGGAATCATGGACTTCTGTCAAGTCCATTAAACTTCATTTGGACGCTGCTGAATTTTGTCGTCGGCTGGAACATCGCCAATCTTTCCACTTTTTGCCGAAACTTTGCCAACCTCATTGAAACTCCACTAAACTTTCGGCGAAAACTCCACCAACCTTTCCACTTTTTTTCCGAAACTCTGCCAACATTTCCACTGAAACTCAGTTAAACTTTCGGCGAAAACTCTACCAACCTTTCCACTTTTTGCCAAAACTCCGCCAACCTTTCCGCTGAAACTCTGCTAAAATTTTGTCGAAAACTTCGCCAATCTCTCCACTTTATGCCAAAACTCCGCCAATTTTCGACTGAAATACTGTCACTTTCTCCGCTATCCGCTAAACCACCTCCATTTTTCCAATTTTCAGCCTACATCAGTTATGAAATTTGTCGGCTTTCCTCGTAACCGATTAAATTGTGTCTTGCAAAATTATCCGAGGAAGATCTCAACAGAATTGGCAGTAATATTACCTTGCCAGTTTTATAATCAGTATTATTCCTGCTACAGGTTTCCAAAAATAAATCCAAAAATCTACCAAGGCTTCCACTCACTAAAACAATTAATTCTAACATGGACACATTCAACCCTCTTATTGGATAAAGGCCTACAAAATTTATGAAGCCATGTGATGAGAGATGCCTTCATCAATCGATTTGATAACAAAAGTGGGCCAACTCGGAGTGCTGACGATCCATCACGGTAAGCACAAAGGTACGGATTCTAACCACGGGTATGACTAGGCATAAATTGACAAAGTAATCATGATTATACTATGTTTGCATATCCTTGTCAGCAATCTCTAGCCAATATTTCCAGTTGGGGGGGACACATCACCACCATCTCCTGTACTTATTGACCGCCGCCATCTCGTCCAATCCAGGAAATAAATTTTAACACGAGCCTGTTCCATAATTGCACCACCTTTCCAAAAATAGGCAACGGTCTCCGCACTGTTCATCGTTGTTTCTACATGTTGCAACTCCGGCATCCGAATTAGGAAATTCTTGCCTTCATCGTTTGAGATTGTTGAATAAAGACATTATGGGTGGTTTCGCAGTCTGACATGAACCTGAAACAATGGATGCTTTGCGCCGGAATGGAGAAGTTTTTATAATTTTTGAAGAAGCAGGATGGATGGCGTATTTCGAGAGATTGAATGGGTTCAATGAAGGAATGGCATTATAGTTCACCTAGAACTTGATAGGAGACCATTTAGAAGTTAGGGGATTAAGGGTCGAAGTCTCTGAGCATATTTTAGCAGAGTTGACAGGATTTCCTAGGAATGGGAGGAGGTGGTTTGGCCGAAATGTTCCCAATCCAAATGCAAAAGAAGATTTCCTCACTGTAGGAGAAAACGTTCAAGTAAGGGGACGAGGAACAACATTAGAAACTCTGCCTTTCCCACGGGACCAAGCTGCAATATTCTTGAATAAATATGTCACCTGCGAAGGTAGGTACCAAGTCGTATATTCCTATGATTTTGTTTTTCTCTCTCGCATGTGTCATGACACAATAATTAATATTCCCTATTATCTTATGAGGACCCTACAAAACATGGCACATTATGCACAAAGGTCCCAATACCCCCAAACCTATGTCACTAACCATGGCCTCATTAAGCTGTTAATATTAAGAGCCCTTGAGAAAATACATCAATATTGGTGGGAATTTGTTGTTGGGGCTGTGGTAGACCACATGGCCATGCAATAAAGTGATAATGAAACCGAAGAGGAAGACGAGTGGATCCTATCAGATAGAGTTGGGAGGGGAGATAGGGAATCTGAAGGAGTGAGGAATGATTAAGAAAGGGATTTGGAGGAAGCTGTGACTACAGAGGAATCCCAAAACATAAACCCCCAGGAGCCTATCGGAAGCCCATTCCAACAAGCAGAAGCCAATGTAGAATAAATGAGGGAGGCGACTGAGAGCCAGACAAAAATAATTCAGGAGATTGAATATTCTGTTGAACAAGAAGGAGCTAGTGAATTGTGGGAAGAATCATCACAAAAGGATGATTCTCCTTTATCCGTCTCAAAGGATGTTGAAATACTTTTGGAGGGTTCCACTCCCCCTGTGCCACGAAGAAATAAGAGAAGATTGTGTACCCAAAACTAGTCACCTAGTCCAGTGAAAAGAATAAGGAGACGATTTGTTGTTGCAACAAAGGAAGCACAAATGATTGAGGCAGATATTGAGATTCCAATGTTACAACCTTGACCAGCCCCTGAAACACAAGAAACAGGGGGTAGCCCAACTTCAATTATGAATTATGTTGACCCACAAGAACCTGCTGCAGGAGAGGGTCAAATTCAAGTGGAAACTCTGCTCTCAAAAAATGACATGCTGAAACAGGAGGTGTAGGTGCTCAGGGAGGAACTGCAAGGGCTTAAGGAAGTGCTAAAGAATCATGCAGTTTGTAGATTGAGCACACTAGATGAAGTTGTTGATGAAATGGAAAGTTTACCCTCTATTTCATAAAATTTGGAGCACGATGAGTTCATGTGCCCAGAATGTGGGGACATTTTTAAGAATGAAGGATATAAGGTCACTCTTATGGAACTGACGGCCTGGAGACTTGGACAACTGAGACATGAAAAGAATGGGACAACACAAGCATAATCAATGGTGGATGATGAGCAGAATTAGAACATGGAAGCAACCCCTTCAACCATGGATAATCAAGATTTTATTGGTAAGGAATCTGAGGATATTATTGCGTAGGAAACATTGAACCCTGACCAGGGAATGCAAGAATCAAAGGAAACATTGTCTCAGCAAAAAGAAGTTGTTGAAACACAAGAACCAGTGGCACAAGAGGAAATTGCTGATATCTCAAAACCAACGACCCAAAAAGAGGATGCTGAAACACAAGAATTAGCGACCCAAAAAGAGGGTGTTGAAACACAAGAACCAACTACCCAAAAAGAGGGTGTTGAAACACAAGAACCAACTACCCAAAAATAGGGTGTTGAAACACAAGAATCAACAATAAAAAAAGAAGCCACTATAACACAAGAACCAATGGCACAAAAAGAAATTGCTGAGGTATCATAATTGGTGGGTTAATAAGAATTAGCTGCTGAAACTCAAGATTTAGAAACTCAGGACCATCCTCTACCCAAGGAAAATGATGGTGAAACAAAGGTTCAGGAACCTCTGGAGATTATTGAGTTGGACATAGAAGATGAAAAGGATCAGTAGATGGAAAAGGAACTCTCTCTGTTGAAGCTTCAAATAAGTAAATGGAGATATCGCGCCACCCTATGTGAGGAAGGGATGATTACCCTGCCTTTACATAGGAAGGCCATTTAGGATCTTAGAGATATATGGGATGAAGAATTGATCTTCCAAGGGTTTCGATGGGAAAAATTGCAAGAGGAGCTGAAGGAATTAAGAAAGTTTAAGGTCATGCAGCAAGAGAAGGAGCAAATGTATAATTTAATTCAGGAACTATTAAGATGTAGGGCCGCATAACCATCTTATTCGGTCTTCCTTTATGAACAATTAACTCTTTTTAAGATAAAATCTCTTAAGGAAGGGAGGCCCCATCAGTTTGTTACAACTCCTCAGTTTTGAATACCTTTTCCCAAAGTGATTTCCCTAGACAAGATTTATTATGTGAATTATATTTGCATGAGTTAGCATGCTTCATGGACCTTCGGTTCAATCTTGTTTCCTTATGTAGGGGATATACATATAAGGGAATTTATTTCCTTCATTACTAATCAAATGAATTGGTGGAGTGCTTCCTAGACCATTCGAAAGAATGAGGATAACTCTACTCTATGGATCTGAGGTGAACCACAATCTGCTGCTGTTATTATTGAAAAACATAGGATATACCTCTCCTCTTCCCAAAAGGTTAAATAGATAAAAACACTTTAGGATGAGGTTATATCTACATGTGTCAAGGCCATATGACAGCAAGATCCCTATGCATTAGAAGGCAATCAACACAGGTGGGAAGCTTCTTCCGAGCTTATGAGAACAATAGATCCTTACTGTTTTGAAAATTTTAAATATGCTTTGTCTCGAGTTCCTGAGTATGTCAAGTGTATTCAAACATGTGGACCAAGCTGGTTAGGATTAAGATTAAGATTCCCACTCATATGGTTTCCTGAGAAGTAGTACAGGAGTATATACAAGTTGACCAAAAAGGCAGAAAATAATTGTTGGGCAGAGTTGGTTGCTTGCAAAGGGTATATAAACCGAGGAAATAAGCCCGAATCTTCCTTCAATCTCACTAACTTCCACAGGAAAAGTTTTGATTCAGATTCAAATTCAGATTAACTGGAGGTTGTTGCATGAGTATATGCAATTGGACAGTTGGGGGGAGATGTTGGGTGCCATAAATGACCATTTTTGCTTACTTCTATTGTGATCATTTCTCCCCGTTTCTCCTTATTATTATTACCAACTTGTTATATTTCCCAAGGAAAATCATGAATTTGAGCAGGTATAATTTATTATTGATTTGTTATATTAATGCCTAAAGTTTTCCTGTGTTTATGCGTTTTGTTCCTAATTGTGCTGACTTGTGATGGATTGATGAAAGTAATTTGAGACCACATGGAATTCGGGTGTATTAGCTTGCTAATACATGTGGATGAAGAATCACTCGGAAAGAAGCTACACCTTTTCAGGGCTTCAGTTCAGATTATTGCAAGGTAGTCCAATTTATCCTCCCACGCGACCAGCTGAAAATCACTTGGTGTTGAATCAGTTCGAGTTGTGAGAGCATAAATGTTCATGAAACAGATTTTATCTCAATTGTAATAATGGTTGTAATTGTTTCTATTTTGGGATATTGGCTTAACAGCTTGAAGATCTTCGATCTTCATGGTTGCCTGAATTATAAGGACCTGATTTGCCTTGTTTTAATATTTAAAGGAATAAAGGATGGGAAAAAGGGTTAGGCTTATTTTGAAAATAATTTGTAATAGGAGTGGAAAATTCATGTAATTGAATTCATCTTATTAATGAAGTCGACAACATGTTCCTGAGTTACTGTGTACTGATTTCTATTAGTGTTTAGAAGCATCTTTGTTAGAAGGCAAGGGCCACCTTCTATCAGATTTGCCTAGTTAGTTAGTTGTTTATTTCCTTTGCTTGGTTTGGTGTGGAATTACGATTAGATTTCCCTTTTGGTTTGTTGGAATAGTTTGAATATTAAGCGTAGGATTCTTCAATTATAGTTTCTCTTGGTTTGCTGAAACAGTGTGAGCATTAAGCATAGGATTTTCCATTCATAGCTTTTCTTGGTTTGCTGAAATAGTTGACTGAATAATGCGTAGTTTCTCTTTGGAAGTGTTTTATTGATTACTGTTGTTACACTTGTGCTCTGTTGCTGCATTTTATCATTATTTATTTTCTTTCATGAACTGTTGAAACTGGTAGATGGCATATGGATTTATAGAGCAGGAAGATTGATTACCTTATGGTCGAGTATTGAAATTGTGATGATGATTTAGGATTTAACTTCTTGCAAAAGCAATTTATCTATTTTATTCTTGAATTAGTCATTTCCAGAATTAATACAGTAGAAGGATTGTGGAATTTCTTAATCTTTGGCAATTGAATTAGTATTTGAAGTTGGATTGAGCATTGATCAGAGCATAGACTTAGTAATTAGGTAGATTGGGTCAATTCTAGTTGATTGATCAATTACTGAATGTTTATGCATATATTTTGCTTGATTACCTTTGAAATAACCAGACTTCCTTGGGTTGACAATTTATATTGAGCACTTTGTTTCTTAATTAATAGGTAATTATAGCGACCAACAGTGACACAACGTTTCATGGTTTTTGAAGTTGTTGCATATAATCTTATCAACATTGAATAAGTTTATTAGCTCACAAACCATCCTTATTTTCAAGTGTTATGGAAAGAGTTTTATGAAATGTTCCCAAGTATGATAGGCAAGAAGATAATGTGTTTGTTGCTACTGCTGAGTGTATGTGTTGTTTAAATGCTTTTGACAAATAATTTGTGTTACATTGATTTATAAATTTCAAAATCAATAAAAAAATCTCATATCATTTTACCAATCACATAGACCATGAAAGAGCTTGAACATTGACTTTATTAATAAATAGATGACACTACATAGTAGCTATTAGCTTCTACAACAAACACAAACAAACAATAGCTATCGGTTGCTACTCAAATAATGAAACCGGGTAAATATGGATATGCCAAGCCCAATGATGTAAGCTAAAGACTGACCGCCCCCCTTGAAATTCTATCTCTTCTCCACTACAGACTCGTCTTGCTTCCACAAGATGTTTGGTATTTACAAGGGATAACCCCCAGCTACCAAATTGACTTATCTGCTGCCTAGTTAACTCCTTTTTTTTCACGTATCATCTTCGGCCTCTTCTTTATAACGATATTAGCTTGGATTTGAGCTCGGCCTCCATGAAATAATGCCCAATGGAACAATGATGAACTCAGACCCTAAAAACATTGGCAAACATCAAACTCGTCCCTTCCTAGAGTAAATCGACCTCATGGATGTGCAACCTCTATTCTCAATAGAAATTGTGGCCTCAATGGATTCGATCCTCCCCTTATATATGGAAAATAGACCCTATTGAATCGCCACTCCCTCATGTATTCAGATTCTTCTGAAATCGACTTCCTCCAATGGAAATATATTCGGCCTCAGTAGTATGTCCCTCTCACAACAATTCTGACCCCCAACAATGAACTCGGCATGTATGTGTATTCATCCTCCTCAATCTCATATCGGCCCCTCAAGTGAAAACAAGCTCCACGCAATGGAAATGGCCCTAAACAGTAGATGATCTCTCTAAATGAACTCGTCCCTCTCCAAATTGATGCAAACTCTAATGACAAAATTCTAGTTAGGGTGGATATTGCACCACCGAAACTAAACAAAAAATGGAGGGGTTTTGACAAACCCCAATGAAAACTTTGGACAAACCTCCAGAAAAAACACAAGAAATCAGTATCCAAATCAATATCCCAAGATGGATGAATTCCTCCTCTTTAATCTTCTTTTGAGCCTAATACCATGGACAATACCATGGGTCATTTAATACCACTCAAGCACAACACTCCTTTTTCAAGCTAAGTGGAATCAAAGTAACTCCCAAATAAGGTGACTATAGCCTATGGGAGTCTAATAGGATACTCAATCATCCTCATAGGAAACATCAAGTGGAAGGGGACATCACATTTTACATAATCTAATTTCATGCATATTACAACTTTGTCTATTATGGATGGAAAATCGATTAGATTCTGGATCCATCCAAAACATTGATTAGATTTCGATCCATTAAAACTCTAATTTTTCATGTATCCATCTTCCAATAAAGGAGAAAAGATATCTATGTCATCAGATTACTTGGATTGGTTTCAATCCTTGTAATAGTGCTTATGAACATATTGAAGGAAAAAAGGAGTAATAGAAGCTATAACAAAATTTATCAGCCTACATGGAAGGTACGGAATAAGCTTTAGGAGAGCCATAAAAACGAATCTTCTAGGAGTACATCCCTTGACAATGTTGTGAGAAAAATCCACGGAAACACTATAGTTGTAAAAAACGTCCCCTACTTTGTAGCTTCGAACGTATAAGTTGCAACATCCTTTGGGTTATTTGCCTTTTGAGGTTGTATAAGTTGAATAGCTTCACGAGTGTAAACACCCTTTCCTCTATTTTCGCCGCGGGATTAATACACATATCATTAAGTTGGAAACACAATTGAAATCTATGTTAAATGTGAGTATACACATTTAATATGAAATCTATCTGAAATTGAGGCATATACATTTAATATGAACCAACTCACCTTCACAATGATCCAACAGTGGAATCTCTACGAACCTGGGGAAAATGAGACTAACACTAATACTGTAAGGTATCAACTATAATATTAGCAACTCAACCAAACCTCTGATCACTTACTTATTTGCAGTATATATGTCGTGACTATCGACTAAGAACTGTGTGCAAATTTATTAATGTTAATATCCACAAACTATAAAAATTAGAAGAATCCAGATAAAACCATGAACGAAGTAAGGAAAATCAACATGTTTGATCTTAGATAGTGTTGAGATAATATTCATACTATGTTTGATACTATTTTAGGGTAGTTGTTGTAAAAAATTTCATATCTATGTTAAGCATCTAATATTTGTGTAGAAGTTGGAAAACTTTAACAAAAGAGGCAACCGAGTAGAGTACAATACATACGAGAGATCCAAGAGATCACAAGAGCACAACAAACCCTAAAGAGCTTGGTATGCCATCACAATTTTTCATAAGTGGGAGAGCATTATGAAAAGTATATAGAGTACTAGTCAAATTTGTCTGGATAATGAGGTCCATGTCCTTTATACTTGTATTCTCCAAATATTCACTCCTCACAAACCCTGCATTGAAAATTAGTATGTCAATGGGTCTCCACATATGAGACTCCTCAATGGATTTCAAAATATTCCTATAGTCTCCAACATCTGCAACCTGCAATCCAACTGGTCATTCCCATGCCATACCCCTTCCCCACTCCTTACCCCTCTCCCAGTGGAGACTCAATTCTTGGAATCAAGTCTCTTTCGAGAGAGGGCAGTGGGAGGGGGGAGGGGGCGGAGTCGAGGGGGGACAAGTGGTGGTGTGCAAAGCAAAGTGGGGTGGGTCAAGGGGAGATGGGGCAAGGGAGGTGGTGAAGGGGGAGGGTAAGGGGAAGGCCGCAGGGGGAGAGAGGGGAAGGGGGATTCCGCGGGATCAAGGCAGGGAAGGGGGACGAGTAGGTTATGTTTTTATTTTTTATTTTTTTTATTTTAATTTTCTATTTTTAAGTTTAAATAGTAGTAATTTTAGCCCCCCCAAAAAGGGTGATACTTGTAGCATGAATTTTTGATCTGAGGGTTGATTTTAGGGTTTTGATTGTCTCGACATCGAATGGGGTTTCCAAAAAAATTGTAATTTTGGCCCCCCAAAAAAGGGTGCTACTGGTAGCACCACTTTTCGATTTGGGGGTTGTTTTTGATGTTTTTGATGCAAAAATATGAGTTTTTATGGAAATATTTCTCGTTTTGAGTATAGAGTTCTCGTTAAGTTGTATAATATGTTTTCTCCTTTATATTACTTTTACAATGACTCTAGATATTCTTAATTGTAGGTGTTGATCTAAAAAATACAATTCCCCAAAGTTTGCACTTTTTCCCAATACTGCTCCATTCTTGTAGCTGCTTTGAATCTCATAATACCCACTTCTGAGACCTATACCTGATATTGGCAATAAGTTCCTACATAAAATATGTTATATAAATCCCTTTTTCAAAATTTCATACAAAAATTCATGTATACATAAAAATTCTGGAAAATACCCATTTGACATTTTTTGTCAAATTAGGTTACATGCCCCTTTTCTATTAAAGTTCTGGAAAAATAAGAAATATTGATTCATGATCAGGTTCATTATCTTAATATTCTATTGATACTCTCTCCAATTACTATATCCATGTTCATTTATGATTTCACAGCTGAAAATTACATCTCTCGGGAAACACAGTTTTTCAGCCCAATTTTACCCTATTCCTGTAACTACATTTATTTTGAAGGACCGACTTCTGAGACAGGTCGAAGAAAATATGTAAGGAAGTAGAAAAAACTTTATATTAGGCTCCAGTAGGCCATGATGGTAAGTACCCAAACACTTTCACTATTGAATTCTAATGCTTCCATCAAATTTTATAAAATTCCGGAATCACCAACTTTTAATTTCTACAATTATTCCAAACTTGGAATTTTCACTGAGTGCTATCTCACAAACTAAGAATTTATGGAAAAATTGCCTCTGAGCAAATTTTTTCGGCTCGGTGAGTAGGAAAAATGTTGAAAACATAAATTTTTCTAGTTATGAATTCTTGGATCACTTTTCTTCCAAGTTTTAAAAAATCGACCTTTCACACGCCCAAATAGTGTATTTCGACCTTCTTTTGCATCTTGACTCCACATCTTTATGAATTTTCCCTCAAGGCTCTATATTTATCTGTCTGCTTGGATCATGACTACACCATAAAAATTTGGGCCTCAACTGGGCCCCCGTCTATCCTTGGTATACACACCTTCAAAACCCATGGAATCGAAATTTCTGCAAAATTGAAGTAGAATGGGTCCATGCCCCTCACTGGAAATTACTGTAAACTTTGTAAATGGTGCAAGTCTCATCAATTTCTAATTTAATATGCTCTTGTTATGGACAAAACAAAATTTTAGCTCCATACTTTTTTTAAATCTTTCTAATTTTCTACTAACGTGGCAGGGTGTTGACATGGTATGACATGTGTCTAACGAGGTGTCAGACATGTCTTATGTTTCATCTTGTGATGTGTCCATGTTTCCCTCCACCAGCCACCAAGTCACTATACCCCTTCCCTTGGGAAGAAATGATTTAGTAGTATTCGATTACCGGAAGTGATAACGACTTGTGGAGAAGTAGTTTTGGAAAAAAAGGCATTGAAGTCATTGCCAATTAGAAGCCAACATGTGGACGGGTAGTATCCGCCCAACGGATCTCCTGCCCGCAGTATCTCGTGCGCAATTTTTGGTTGCATTGTGAGTTTTAACTGTCAATCACAATCACCTCCGGCCAATATTGATTGTTGATGATGTTTAGCCCCTTTTCTCCTGTTCGTTGGTTATTGGCCTCTAATCGCATGGTATTTCGGATCTAGCACTAAGGTGTTAATCTCTTATAAGCCCCTAGATCGAATTCTAATGCTCGTGCGCTAATATTTTTTAACACGTAGCTTGTAATCTAGAATGCAATTGATGTGGTTGGTCCACGTTATACCCTTCATACTATTGGAAATTCCACATCATCCTAGATACACGTGGCACCTCTAGGTCACATTGTCTATGTGGCACTTGTGGGGCCCATATACAAAATTTCAGAAAAGTTTCAAAATTTGAATTTTCAACAGGTGGCTCTATGAAATTAACACTTGGAATTTATTCATAAACAAGTGGCCATCCTGAATTTACAGTTGGCCCCTCTCCATACTAGGGAAAAATCATTATGTCAACTAATAGATCTGGATATTCATGGTTCTTCCTTTATATCGGCATTTCCATTAGTTAATAGAATTAAAAACATTTCGATATTGATGCATAATTTCACCCCGGTTTGGCTAAAATTCATAGTTTTTACCATAGATTCTCTCTAAATTAAACCATGGAAGGATTAAACATGGTTTTTCCCAACATTTCCTCGAGTATATTTCGTCAAATACTTCCTATGCATCCTGTAATTCTTACTGTAGAATTCAAATTCGACCCATGTAGTCCCAGTGCTGCAACCTTGGTCCCTGAGACTAATTTGTCACGTACCCAGTGCCCTCATGGTGCCTTTGGGACCACGGGGTCCTCAATCTACTGACCAAATTCACCTCTGATATTCAATTTTGTTTTCTGTTGATTTAACTAACCATTTACAGTAGAATTAAATATGTATATAATTGTTCAAAATTAATATAAACACATAAAAATGTTACAAGCTATTTCTAGATGAATGGATTCACGCAACGACAATAACTCCATGGATTTAAATCATAAGATAACAATAGTTAAATAAAATACATAACATAGATAAATACAAACATTTCATACACAAATGGACTCTTATATGATAATATAGCCCAACTGATTGTAGACTAAGGACGTTCCTCCCAACCGTAGGCACTTTGTGATACCAATTCTCTCTATACCAGAGGATCTTCACCCTAGTCTGACTGATGGCATCAACTAGGGTGGTGGGTCTATAATCCTTGATCCATCCATGCAAGGGATCAGTGACGGCCTCGGTAAAAAACATAATCAGCCTGCTCTTTGAAATATATGTCACCATGAATGCTACCCTCTGAAACTCTGAAATGAAAGTATCTGGACTACCTGTCTGCTTGAGCTGTGCCAGCTCTCTAAAATGCACCTCAGGGTTTTTTCTACCAAATCGCTCAACGAGCCTCTGTGTAAAATCTGTGTATGAAGTGATAGTATTGTGACCCAATGTCACCAAACCGTGGTACCACCACTCATGGGACTCCCCGTCCAAATGCAAGGTAGCCAATTTAATGGCATCTGTCTCAATCATGGGGTTGAGCTGGAAGTATGTATCCAACTTTTGTACCCAATTTCGCGATGGGCCATCCCGGGTCCCCTCAAAGGTAGGAATAGTCAGTTTTCCTACCGTGCACTGTAACTCAAAGTTCTGGTTGAAAGGCCTATTGTATGCTCTAGGCATGTTCTTACTTTTAAAGTGGCAAAAGTCAGTGAAGGTCATGGATGACTGGAATTCATCACCGAATGCTCTGTACTCTCTCAGGTATGCCCCCATGGTATCTTCTAGCTCTACCTGCACTAGGGTACTGCGGCAGGGATATCTAATAAATGTGGTAGGGTAGGTCAAGAGGACCTGTTGTAGATATGGGGGTGGCTCTGCATGTTGGTATGTAACTGTTCCCCACTACTACTTGTGGATACCCTGTCACTGTTGGGAAATAAAGGACTATGTGGGGTGGGCCCGTTTTTATCTGCCATCTGCCTGATGGCATTCACCATATCTTTTTGTCCAATAGTAAGATCCTTTATAGCTGAAATGAGACTGCTGAAAGATATCTTATCATCATCTACCATTGTTTCTTTGCCTTTACTTTTTTCAAACTTCTACTCTGTATCTCCCAGTTCTATATCCTCTAACTCTTCTACTCTTCTATCATTGTTCCTAAACCTCTATCTCCGGTAAGGAATGTTGTGTGGGTCCTCTGAATTCATTTACTGTTCAAAATTGCATGCTCCCACAACTGGCGAGGAACATGCTCTGATACCACTGTAATATCCCAAACTGGTAGTTTTCTTTTTATCTTTGTTTGCTATGTGATCTTGTGTATCAACTCAGGAAAGTATGATGTACTAATATAAGATTGGATGCACTGCATGCAACCCTGATACCCAGATAATCAGAAATGCTATAAAATAAGAGGAATTAATGCATGTGCGTACCAATAGATTGATCAGCTGATGTAGATCAATATAATTCCGGCATGCGAGAATTGTGGTGGTGGAATAGGAAGATAAGGTTGGACGTCCTTCAAAGAATGCGCCCTTGGTATAAATGCGCCCTCCTCAATGCTCAAAATGCTCCTCAATAAATAATAGTCAGTAGATGAAGCTCCAGACACGGTGTGCTCCTTCAAAAACCTTCCACGTAGACCTTTCATGAATTTTCCCTTAGCCCTTGAATATCACTAAATTAGTTCAATCACGGACTCCATAATGTATACCTATAGAGTATTTGTTCCTTATAAAACTATAGCCCTAACCACTAGATCATAATACTGTCGTATCGAATTTTTAGCATTCCATAAAAATATAGTTTGAAGTGATTTAGATCCTTTGTTTTGAGTGTGAAAGACTAGGCATGCATTTTACTTAGTGTTGTGTGGGAATTTTACTTAGTCATGGCGGGCATTTTACTTAGTGTTGTGTGATCATTTTACTTAGTGCTAGTGGGAATTTTACTTGTGCGGGCATAATTCTTAAACGATTGGTAGGAATATTGTCCATGGTTGGAAGCCATTTTATCCATAGCTGGCAACCATTATAGACTAGCCGGTGGGCACTTTATTCTACTAGTGGGAATTCTAGACTGGCTAGTGGGAATTTTATTCTATTGCTGGGCATTCTAGATTGGCTAGTGGGCATTTTACCAATACCAAAATCCTATAGGTGTTGGTACCGAAACTGGTACCCTAATTTTGGATATGTACTTTGTCTTCTTGTTGTCACTTATTTGCCACATAATCTATTATATCATTAATGACACTTCATCATCATCATCATCATCATCATCATCATCATCACTGTGCTTTAACATCAATGAAAACACTTTTCTCAACAAACACCCCCTTTATCATTGATGGCAACACTTCATCCTTTTGCAGTGATGCATACTCCCCTAACTATGCTCAAAAAGTGTGCAAAGGAATTATAATTTATGTTTGATGCTTCATAAGAATTTCTACTCATGTAGACATTTTTAACACCTCTTCTACAATTTACTGCCTTATGACCAAATTTATTACATGAGAAACAATAGCCAAGAAATACATTTTGTTACCTTGTTATGGAGAGTGGAGTATTTTTTTTATTCTGTCATGGAATGGAATATTTTCCTTTTGACTAACATCCTGATCTTTTCTCATGTTATCTTCAGCTTTGAAAGAATGGAGATCTTTTATTATATCCAAGACCAGATTTGTCGAATGGAGATATTTGACAGATGAGAATCTCATCTAAAACTACAACGCTCTTTTCAAACCTCATATTTGTGTTCAACTATGTAACTGTCTTATCTAATTCCTTTCTTAGAGAAAAAAATCGCAAGTTCTTGTTCATGCAAATTTCTTTCTTCTCTTGAAGTTGACGTGCAAGGTCTTCTTCAATTTTCTCGGCCTCTACTATTTGACTTATTAGACCAACAATGGTCTTTTAAGATCCTTCATGGTTCTTATGTATTTCTTCTAGTTCCTTTCTTAGGGAGATAATTTCAGCTTCTTGCATATTTGTTCATTCTCCTCTAGTTGATTTTTCAAGGTTAGTTATGTCTTTTCAATTTGTGCTTTCAGACCAATAATAGTCTTTTCAGTCCCTTATTTTGAAATTTTTTCTTCCTCTTGATACTTTTGCAATTGTTCCCTTAATGCCTAGTTTTCTCTTTCAAATTTCCTTAGTCCACTCATAGCACTAATAAGTTCTACCTCAAGATTTACTTCTCTTGATACTTTTGCAATTGTTCCCTTAATGCCTAGTTTTCTCTTTCAAATTTCCTTAGTCCACTCATAGCACTAATAAGTTCTACCTCAATATTTACTTCTCCTTCAATTTCATAGTCTTCTTTATCTTCGGAGGCATTGCTTTTCTCTCAATGACTTCATCATCTATTTTGGGATGTTCTTCATTTTCTCTATATGACCTTTCCTTTTGATAGTCTTCATGTTCTTGACCCACGGGATTTGGTTTTGTGGTCACAAGGAGAGATTACTTTGTGTAGAGATCTTGTAGCTTGTCCCAGATCTCTGTATCTAAGTTACACTATCCCACTTTGTTCTTCTCAAAATATGATAGACCATTCAAAATTGCATTCGTTTCCTTTTCATTGTCTTTGTGTAGCTTCTTTGCAGTTGAACATGTTGGTCAAGTCTTTAGAGTTGTGTAACCATTCTAAAATGCACTCCAAATGTCAAACCCAAGATCTTGTATATATGCCACCATTCGTATTCTCCATGGTACATAGTATATTCCATTGACCAAGGGTGATTTTTTAGGGTCTATCCATTGACAATCCATGAGTATTCTATGGAATCTACCTTCCAGTGGTCAAATTGTCCGAAGGGATCCCACTCTGATACCAATTGATGGAATATTCAACTAATAGAGGGTGGGTTGAATTAGTATATGAAATATTTAATCACTTTTTCTTACTTCAAAACTTAGCTGCTACAATATTTTAATAATCATTACATAATTAATCATAACACATTGTTAGTCATTAGAACCAGTACACATTACATAAAGATTTTTACTTGGAAACCCAATAAGGGAGAAAACCACGGATAGTTTTTCTTATGTAAATAAAAAATTACATTTTGTATAGGCTTCAACCTACAAGGGACACCAATACCTATAGCAAGCACCCACTTACACTTTTCAAGCACCAACTTGATAGGCACAAACCTGTTGAGCTAGTGAGGACACCAATCCTCTTGAAAGCACCCACTTCATATGCTCAAAATGATAGGAACCAACCTGTCACTAGTGAGGACACCAATCCTCTTGTGTAAGCACCTATTTACAGTTCACAGTATCAACCTTCCAGGCACCAAACTGTTTGGATGAGGACACCAATCCTCTCCCCTGAACCACCCTACCACCCTAAAGATATGTTTGTATTCTGTATTCAATCTTCAGTCACAAATTTTCCTATAACTCGTTTCCACACTACTCAACTGCAGATTGTGTGCTTAGCCTTGCTTCATTTCTACATTCGCATATCCCAAAAGATACTTGTCCTTGACTACACGCAATCCTTACTATATTCTATAAGGTCTCTTCATTTGCAACTACAAAACTGATGTCATCTTAATGGACTATGTTAATGCTTATCATCATTCACTATAGACATGTCTCAATTATACTTAGACACTGTCCCTTTTTTATAATTCATGTAGATATAATATTGTCTACATTCATCTACTAAACATATTTGTTCTGCTCAAGGTCTGCTTATTTACATACAGTCCTTGAATGATCTTTCCGTTTGAACACAATGGACAACATATCCACTATACCTGTAGCTGTCAAATAGTCCTCAAGGCTTCACTTCATTTTTACATAAAATGTAGTATCTCTGTCAATCCTATGAATTCTATTGCAATCACTCTCCTTCATTCCTTGACTTATGAGTAGATAGTTGTGATTTCAACAATCTATGATTCTGGAACCCATGCAAAATGTAACATGTGACTATTGCGCTAAAAAACCAAGTTACATATTGAAAGCATACTTACAATTCCCAAAACCTTGCATTCTCAGAGTTCAAACCAATCTCTGTGATTTCTTTTGTGGAAGAGGAAACACTTATAATCTCAGAGTGAGTGTGAATATAATATATGATCATCTTCATAACTCAATGCAATCACTCCAAAAACCCAGTCATATGATATCAAACTTTCATCAGGTTTTCCTCACATCATACAAGAGACATATCCTACAATTTTTGTGATGTCTACATTGAGAAGTATCCCCTGCAATTTATGTGCCCAAATGTATGTCCAACGATATTTGAGTGAACATGAAAGTATCCTACTATCTCAAAGTCCAATGAAGAGAAACATAATTGTAATTTGGAACCCCAGAATGATAGATATGCTTGTGATGTTAGATACACATTAAACCCAGAATAACTAGTTTGTTATTTACTAAGAGAAACTCCATGTCCTTCATTTTCACCACCACAAAATTCAAATTGAAATGACCAATATAAATACATTCATGCATGGGTCAAACCAAGCAATTGTGGATTCACATGATTAAACAATTCTGAGCTGACCACAATCATTTTGATGACTAGACCAATTTAGATGTAACTAATGGGCAGTTGTGGTTCTTGTGCCATTAATAAAAAGTTATAATGAATATATGGGTTGCTCTATGCCCATCCTCTTCCCAATAATTTCCCATGGTTTGCATTGTCTTTTTCCCTCCCATGCAAGACTCAACTCCACAATTTTAAAATCAATCTGTAAGACATGTGGGTCCATCGTGGTACTGGTAACTGAGAAAATTTCCAGTTGATTTGGTACCCATTATGGCCATAATAAGAGGTTTGAAGTGATTTAGATCCTTTGTTCTAAGTGTGAAATATTGGGCATGCATATTCTGAGATTGGGCCTCCATTTTACTTAGTGCTGGTGGACATTTCACTCAATGTTGGTGGGAATTTTAATTAGTGTTGTGTGGGAATTTTACTTAGTGTTAACAAGCATTTTACTTGTGCGGGCATAATTCTTCAACAATTGACGGACATATTGTCCATGGATGGTGGGAATTTTATCTATGGATGGCAAGCATTCTAGACTGGATGGTGGGCATTTTATTCTACTAGTGTACATTCTAGACTGGATGGAGGGAATTTTATTCTACTAACGGGAATTCTAGATTGGATGGCAGACATTTTATCAGTACCGCAATCCTATAGGTGATGGTACTGAAACTGGTACCGGAATTGGTATCGAAATTTTGGAGATGCACCACCTGTGGTTACCAAAAAGTTGTAATTTTACCCCCCCCCAAAAAAAAAAAAAATGGGGGGGGTGATACTGGTATCACCACTTTTCAAAACAAAGGAAAAACAACTACTAAATGTGATATCCAAAAAAACAAGAACTCGTGCGGGTTCTCGTTCTATTGTATACTATGTTTCATGTAGAGCAGGAATATGCCTTTATTTTTCTGAAAATATATGTTTCTTGTGAAGTTGGGAGGTGGTATTGGAACTAACACTAGAGTTGAGCTCATAGCCTTGTGGAGACTTATATTTTTTGTTGCCTCTAAGGGAGTCCTTAATTTGTTGGTTTGTGTGTATTCTAGAGTTATCATTGACTGCATGAGTGGGAAACCAGGACTTAATGTTCTCAATTCGGGTTGGTGGCAGAGGAGAATTCGAGCTTTATAAGAAGAGTTCACTAATCTTTTGTTTTCTCATGTTTACAAGGAATATAACTCTAAAGCAGGCAACCTTTCAAAATAGGCACTCACATTAGATGAAGTTGTTTTGGTTTTTGAAGAACTCTTGTAGGAAGAGGTGGCATCCAAGGGCTCTCTTTCAGTTTTCTAGTTCTCTCATCCTTTTTGGATAGGTTTCATATATTTAGTACCCTGTGGCTTGGGAGGTTGGATGTCTAAGTTTGTTAAGACAATATTATAAAAGTCTCTTTCTATTTTGGCTCTTTATAGGTTCATCTATGAAGTGGTAAATTCTGACATGATATAATTATATCTCATATCCTTGAGTCATTAACATATCCTACATTAATACTTGCAACTTCAATTGTCTCAGTCATCCATATGGGAATAAAAATTATCTTTGTAGAAGGTATTATTGTACCAAAATCTTCATTAGTGGAAGGCTTAGGTGTTTCAAAATTTGTGGTTAATTATATTGTAGAAGTTTAATTGGAAGTTAGTTATGGTACACTATTGCACTATCCAATCAACGATCTTTTGTATTAGTTAGTCAATCCATGGTTTTGCAAAATCTCCATTGGATCACTAATCAACAAGCCAAAAGAGGAATTCAACAATGTAATATTTGAAGTCTTCTCATCAAAGACAACATCTCTTCTACAAATGATCTCTTGTTTGATTGTGTCAAACAACCTATAGTCCTTCGACTCTTCATAATAGCCCATCATAATACAAGCATGACTCTTTACATCTAGTTTCTTCCTTTTATCATCTGTAATATGAGCCCAATCTATGCATCCAATTGTTATAAGGTGTCTGATTGATCATTTTCTCCCACTCCACTTCTCAAAATGGGTCATGTCCCATACATATTTGATCATAATCAAATTCAGAAGATAGTTTGAGTAGTAGACAACTTTTACCCAAAAGTTGGTCAACAATCCTTTGGCCTAAAGGAAACATCAATCCATGACCAAGGTCAAATTATTCCTTTCTACGACATCATTTTTCTAAGGTGTGTAAAGTACATATCTCTACGAAGAGATACTATGCTATGCAAACTAACTTTCAAGTGTTTTTCCAACATATTCTCCTCTATTGTTTGATCTTAAGCGTTTCATAGGTCGACTATATTATGTTTCAACCAATGCCCTAAATTCCTAAAACATTTTAAAGACATGAACCTTATTATCCAAGAAATATACCCAGTATACTTGGACAAGTAATTAATTTAAGTTAAAAGATACCTTGTAACTACAAGTGATGTTTTGTTCAAATAACATAGGTCACTATGGACAAGTTCTTGTTGAGTATTTTCTCTCCAAGCCTTCCCTATTTCAAATGAAACATATTGATTCTTTCCAAGCACACACCCTTAACATATAGCAATAGGGGGAATAGCCCTAGGAAGTCCAATAACCATTTTTATGTCTTACCATCATATTCATGCTTTAGAAATTCAGATGTTTGAGCCTTTCGTGCCAAATTCTACTCTACTTGTTGGTTTTTTCTATGAGTACAATGGGTCCAGGATGTTTTCTAGGAAAATCATAGACCTTATGTTGTCCATCATTTGGGTCAAGGAAATCCTTAACAACAACAAAAAAAATTATTTTACATATCCTTCACAACAAACCGATCTAGCCTAAATTCTAGCTTCTTGCCAGTTTGAGTTAATTCAGGTACATAGAAGAAATTTACACTCAAACTAGGTAGATGATACACATCATTGATCAAACCATTATGAGATGTAATCATCTCCTACAAATATTTATTTTTTCATAGCTTGAATTAATGACAAATAGAGAAAAGCATCTTGATTTATATGATGGGAACAACCATAATTGATTGTCCATTCACTTTTAAAAGTGTGAGCATACAATTCCTAAGAAGTACTAACATAAAACATCCAGTTATCCACCTTACCTTATTAAGTTTGGTGTCTCACGTAGACTAATCGTACAATCAACATGACTCATTTAAGCTTCTTCACTTTCTCCTTTAGGTATTTAGTTTTTTTCCAACAAACCTTATGTATATGTCCCAATTTCCAGTAATAATGCCACAACTTCTTATTTCCTTTCACAATTGAATTTTAATCATCATGCTTAATCTTAATATTTTGGTAAATGAAACCCCGCTTTTTTTTATCTTGATTGTGGGTTCAAACTCTTTCTTTGTAGTTTTAATGAACTTTTCCATTCAGCAAATGGGCTTGTTTCTTAACTTCAAGTTTCCCTTCATCAAACAATTTTTCATGTGCCCTATGTAGCAAACCATTGAAGGAGTCAACAGGATAATATTTACCATCTTGTTTTTTGGAAGCCCAATTAGTACGGAATGTCAAACATAATACATCATAGTGTGTCTTCAAATAGGACAAGTTTAATGAGATTACTATTTTTCTTTAGAAAACTTGCTTCACATTCGCCCAATTCTAATTAAAGTTATTTTACAAGATCTAAATAATCTTCAATTATGTAAAAAGAAAGAGGATCAAAAGAGACCAACTCTTTATCAATCTGCCTAACTTAACGTTCAATAGCCTTATCAAATAGAGCCTTCATCTTCTTCCAAACTTCATTCACGAAGTTGGTCTTGCTTGTATGAAAGCAAATCTCCCTAGAGATGTAGGTTGTTATAACTCCTACAAACTCATTCTTCTTTCTTTTGATGATAAACTTCTATTGATCATCCTTTGGATTTGGAATTGCAACCTTTGTAAATTGCCAAATTGCCTTACTATCCAATAAAGTCTCATATCTTGTGCACATACACCATAATTGTGGCCATTTCAAAATACATGTTTTTGCTCATAACTCATTATCTTGATCTTACGAATCTAAACCTTGATTCAGTATGTAATTTGAAACCCTTGGACAATCTACTAGACAAATCTGACTCGTCAAGAGCAAGTACAACAAATAATCTCCAATTTTTTTTAAACAACATGCTAGGTCTCAAACTGATAGCTATGATACCATGTTGGAGAATTAAGAAATTATATAGATCAAGGAGTTAACTATTCCAAGAAGATGTGGTGTTTAAAGACATTGGTAAAAAAATAAAGCACAAGAGAGAATAAGGCATCATACAACAAGAAACAAAATAATCAAAACTTCCATGAATAATGATTATAGATAAAACCATAAGGTCAGAACTGCAACCTTTGTAAACTGCCAAATTGCCTTACTCTTCAATAAAGTCTCATATCTTGTGCACATACACCATGATTGTGGCCATTTCAAAATACATGTTCTTGCTCGTAACTCATTATCTTGATCTTACGAATCTAAACCTTGATTCAGTATGTAATTTGAAACCCTTGGACAATCTACTAGACAAATCTGACTCGTCAAGAGCATGTACAACAAATAGTGCCCAAATTTTTTTAAACAACATGCTAGGTCTCAAACCGATAGCTATGATACCATGTTGGAGAATTAAGGAATTATATAGATCAAGGAGATAACTATTCCAAGAAGATGTGGTGTTTAAAGACATTGGTAAAAAACTAAAGCACAAAGAGAGAATAAGGCATCATACAACAACAAACAAAATAATCAAAACTTCCATGAATAATGATTATAGATAAAACCATAAGGTCATTTATATACAGCATCAAAGTGTAACTAACTCCCTTGAAGAAAGGAGGTCATAGTCCATTTTGATTGGTTAGGTCATGTAACAAACCCCTTGAATTTCACCTCGATCTCCACATAATTCTACTACCATGGTTGACCCAACCAACTAGTTGAATACCATGTCAACTATTGTTTACAAATGCCAACCTCTAGAAGATGTATGGATGTGATTAACTTGTTGTTCCAACATATATTAGAGTAGATGGATTCAAATAATAGAAATGGAAAGATGGATGCCATCCTAAATGGGCATCCAAGTGAGTATAATTATAGGGTGCATTAGTTAGTTGGTGGAGAGAATAACTAGCTCAAACAATATGGTTCAAGTGTATAGTGGAGAGGTACAATTTCATAAAGGAAACAAATGGAAGGTAGTCAATGGGGTTGTGAACCAAGAGATGGAGGATTGAAGCAATAATGATACTAAGGGAACTCTCTTGCATTAAGAAAATCGAAATTAAAGAGTTGTGTTCTAGTCATCTAGCTTGAAATATTTGATCTTATAGAGAGCTTCCAAAACATCACCACTATATGTAATTTGATCGTATTGAGATTCTAAGTCCAATGGTAAGGACACGACATGAGATATTGTTAGGATTGATAATTTGTTAGGTGCCATGTCTTGTATTGGGAATTATAGATTATGGAATGATAAATATATCCATCAATATCAAACTTGAGCAACCAATCTAGGGTGTAATCACATCATTATAGAATGGCTCAATGTATTGGGACAATTGTTGATCCTTGTTTAAGTGTGACATAGTCCATGGGTGCATGGATTTTGCTAAACAAATATTCATCGTCGCTGGAGTAAGCTTCAAGGAAAAATGATTATCATTTTACTAAGTGGAATTCATATTTAGGGTTGGCATGGAGGAGAGAGGTCATGATGCTTACCAAATCATAAGGAAAAAACTAATGTTGACAAAAAATAAAAACCAAAGAGAGAGATAGAGAACAAGTGAGCAAGGAAACAATCATGAAACAAGTAAGCCAAATGGGGGTAAGGGGAAGGTTTGAGATGAATTTATAAAAATGATAAAGTATCCTATTAACATACATTGAAACCAATTGGGCTTTACAAACATTTGTTAAGTCCCTTTTTCTATGGAGTGACACCAACTTTGGAAATTCAAACATTTTCCTTCACAGGCACACACAAGGTATCTACACTCACGGAGGTTTGAACCTAGGTTATTTGCATGGCGGTGTCATATTCCAAGCACTAATCCACAATGTGATAAATAATTATGGAGAGTCCTTCAAATCATCACGTTTGTAATCTTCCCATTTCTAGTTATTTATCTTTCCCAATCCAACATTTGAAGTTGGCCACAAAGATTTGTGTATTGAGATTCCAGGTGTTCCAACCTAACTACAGTAGAGCAAGTGGCCATATTTTCCAAGGTGTTGGTGTGAGGTGGTTTATAGGGATCCATTGGATCCTAAGGACAAGGGAGTGCCAGGTACATACGTGCAAGGTCCAACAGTAGTACTCAACTCAATATATTAGGGCACTAAATAAGGAGATTCAATCATACCCTTAGCCATACTATTTGACTACCTAGGTACTAGAGAGTGAAATCCTCGAGTGTTGTTCTTGGTGTACTATAGAAACAAGACGGTCAATTAGTTTCTCTAAATATAGTTCCATGTATACCTATGGGAATTCATATATACCTGAGGGTACATGGAAGTGAGATTTTGTTTACAAGTGTTTTATGACATAGTAGTACTCAAAGGGGTACCAACATAAATTATAAGGGTGTCCAAGAATCTGACTTAGTAGCACTTGTATGTTCTGCATGTATGCTTCCCCAACTACAAGTTTACCTGCTGAGTGACAAATATATTTGTTATTTAAAGACATTGGAACACATCTCTAAAAAAATAATTGAGCTTGCTTACCCCAGAAAGAGCTCTACAATCACCATAACATAACTTACTTGTCAATGTAGGGTTTGAGGCCGAGATTTTGAAATGAGCAAAAATCCTTGTAAAACCATGATTTGGAGACAATCTTGAAGCTTTTGAAACTATGAAATTTTTGCACCTCCGAGTTTGGAATCTCGTTCTATAATATCCTAATATGTCCACTATGCAATTCCATAGGTTTTGCAGAATTATGTCGTGCCAAGAACAAATTAGGGCGATTTTTCCAAATCTTGTTGATTTTGGTCTTCTCCAAAGAGCTAATTTGTATGGATTTCCATGCTTCCAATATTTCAAGTATAAATATGAAATTTGTGAAAAAACAATACTGTGGCCTATCTACTTTCAAATGAAATTGGTGGCACTCAAGTTGGATTTTTCCCACTCCAGATATGACAATTTTATGTAGAACACATTTTCAAGGCTGGTTTTTAAGCTAGTAAAAAACCTTAATTTACATAGTGTATCTCCAAAAGTATAACAACTCAGAAGCTAAAATTTTGGCACACAAGAATTCCTTATGTCCTTTCTGCAACTTGAAAATTTCAGATCTTGAAACTTCACAAAAAAAAAGTTAAAGCAAAAATTCCAATATGACCCATTCAAAAACCCTAATTTAAATAGAGTATGTCTATGAAAGTGTAGCGACCCAGAAGCTGAAATTTTGATACATATTACCTCCATTTGTTCTTGTTGTACCCTGAAAATTTTAGACCTTGAAACATCGTACAAAAATTGGGAGCGAAAATGCAATATTACCGTTTGAAGGAGCCAAACCCTAGGATTAAATTGTTTTCCTCTTTGGCCCAATACAGACCTTTGATATCACTTACAATATACTTAAACCTAGAAATTCATAGGAAAGATAGAGAAACACACAAGAGAATAGATAAAATATATAACTATGTTCACTTGCATCTTCAAGGGGGCAACCTCTAAGAGCAAATCTAAAATACAATAATAATTCTTGACAACACATTACATGGCTTACTACTCTATTTATATTGCTTCAGCAGCCAAATATCTAACTACATGTGGTCCTGCTATTAATGACGATTAACCACCTATAGGCCTTTATTCAATAAAGAGGGCTCTTTTATATTAAGTCACTGCCCACTAACTCTATAATGGGTCTTATGCCCTTGTACACTAATAAAGTAGGGCGGTTAGGGTAGGACCCTAACATATTTATTTTGTTTTTTAGACATCATTCAACATTGATTTTCTCTTTTAACCCACCCATTCCATGCAATTCTCTACCCCAATTATGTAGCATTACAAGTTAGGGTTTTAATTTGAGATGTTTTAGGATTGCATTGAGATTGATGTTTTTCATTGCAAGCATTCTTTTTGGATTTTGGTTTCTCAAGTTTCCTTTTCATGGATTCTCAAGAAAATCTTAGTGCTTCTACTTCTCGATTCTTCAAAGATGTTGTTGTCTCAAAATTTGGGGTCCATTTCTTACATTCCATTGGTGGCCACTTTATTGTGGAGAAAGCAACATAAACCCATGTAATCTCCCTTTAGGATGAAGTGATTATGAATTTCAAATCCTACTCATCTTGCATTCATTTGTAAGTGTATTGGCTTATGGCCTTAGCATTTGGACCTCCATAAGTGGATTGAAACCAAACATGGAAATCCCCATTGTAGGAGGATGCATACATCCATCTCTATACTCGGGGTTTTTTCATAATGAAATTTGGTTTTATGGAAGATAAAAGATTGAATCTTTTGTTCAAGTCCTTGGTTTATGGGTTGATCCAATTCGTGCATGAAGCCTTCGTTCTTGTCTTTCTCTTGCTTCACATAATTGCTCACTTCTATCTTTATCGAGTTTGTTTTGGGGGGCTAATTCATTGGGCATCATTAATAATTCTCTTTCTAAACTTCATCTCCCATCATCTAAGAAAAAGGTTCAAAGCCTCCTAAAGAAAATCTAAATCTAGTTGGATGTGGCAAAAAGTTGGAAGCAAAAATTGAACTATAAGTGAGTAGCCCTTAGATATAAGGTATACTTACCTATTAGCACATGGCTACATCATGCCTTTCAAAGAAAATCCTACCTAATAGTAAAGTGAGAAGGAGAATTACCATTTGTATAAGGAGCCTTTATGCTTGAAAAAAATTAAGAAGCAAAGCCTTTTCAAAACCTACTTAATGGGCGAATAGAGGCCACCATTTAATTGCAATATCAACACCCCACCAGCAAATAGGAGTCACCATTTAATTGCAATATCAACACCTCACTTTCACTTTCACTGAGCCGACATGTTACCATAGCCAACAATGTTTGAGTTTAATTGCACAAGCTGCCCTCTCAATCAAGGTTTGAGTTTTGTTGTGGGATGGATTGACTATTTATTTATTTATGCATTGTCTATTAAAACAAACACATTACGTTAATTCTTCGACAGGTTAGAGGCGTCGTTATTCTGAGGGTGCGCTCTGTGTGAAGTTTCTTCACGATCGTCTTCTTGTTGTATTAGTCGTTGGGCTTCCACTGCACCGCACCAACTATTTCTATATAATTTTTTTTTTTCTGTTTGATAGCGGAACAAGATGAATGGAGGCGGAGGCTCCATCTGTAGGAAGGAACAGAGAAGGCATTCCCGCTTAAAAAATGGTGAAGTAATTGCACAAGAAGGCAAAGATGTTAAGATATTCCAAGATGAGATATCCAAGCTGCGGGAACACAATCGACACCTTGTTCAAGAAATCAACAGCTCACGAGAAGAAAAGGATTCTTTATCAAAGACCTCTATGGAGAACGAGAGGCTTTTTCTCCAATGTAGAGCAGAATTGAATGAGATGGAATCTGAGTTAATTGAATTTATGGCCAGGACCAAGGAATTAGATGACAAGACTGAAGCAGCTCGCCATTTGTGGGAGGCTGAAAAGAGAAATTTTGAAGGCACTCTTGCAGAAATGCAAACCAACCTTGAGATGGCCATTAAGGAAAGCGGGTTACTGAAGCAGAAAAATGGAGACCTGAGCACTGAAATGGAGTCCTTGAAGGCCCAGTTGAATGAGTGTAATGCTAAATTGGCCTCCATGGAAAATGAGAGGGACCAAAATGAGAGATGTCTACATCAATGCAGAACAGAAAAGATTGATTTGGAATATGAGTTGAATGAATCCAAGGGAAGGTCTGTGGAATTGCTCAAAAAATTTGAAGAAGGTTATCTTCTTTGCCAAGCTGAAAAGAGCAATTTGCAATGCACTGTTGAAGAGCTGCAAACAAAGCTAGATTTGATGGATAGTGAAACGGGATTGCTGAGCAAGAATAATACAGAGCTTGGCATTGAAGCAACGTCGTTGAAGGCCCAGTTAAATGAGTGTAATACTAGATTGGCTAGCATGGAAAATGAGATGGACCAAAATAAGAGGTCCTTACATCAATGCAGAACAGAAAAAAGTGATTTGGAATCTGAGTTGAATGAATCCAAGGGAAAGTGTGAGGAATTGCTCAGAAAATTTGAAGAAGGCTGTCTTCTTTGGCAAGCTGAAAAGAGCAACTTGCAAACAAAGCTATATTTGATGCATAGTGAAAGGGGATTGATGAGCAAGAACAATACAGAACTTGGCATTGAAGCAGCATCGTTGAAGGTCCAGTTGAATGAGAGTAAAGCTAGATTAGCTAGCATGGAAAATGAGAGGGAACAAAATGAGAGGTCTCTACATCAATGCAGAACAGAAAAGATTGATTTGGAGTCCGAGTTGAATGAATCCAAGGGAAAGTTCCAGGAATTGCAAAGAAAAAATGAAGAAGCCTGCCTCCTTTGGCAAGCTGAAAAGAGTAATTTGCAATGTACTGTTGAAGAACTGCTAACAAAGCTAGATTTGATGGATAGTGAAAGGGGATTGCTGAACAAGAACAATACAGAGCTTGGCACTGAAGCAGAGTCCTTGAAGGCCCAGTTGAATGAGTGTAATGCTAAATTGGCTTGCATGCAAAATGAAAGGGACCATACTGAGACGGCTCTACATCAATGCAGAACAGAAAAGATTGATTTGGAATCTGAGTTGAATGAATCCAAGGGAAGGTCTCGGGAATTGCACAGAAAATTTGAAGAAGGCTGTCTTCTTTGGCAAGCTGAAAAGAGTAATTTGCAATGCACTGTTGAAGAACTGCTAACAAAGCTAGATTTGATGGATACTGAAAGGGGATTGCTGAGCAAGAACAATATAGAGCTCGGCACTGAAGCAGAGTCCTTGAAGGTCCAACTGAATGAGTTGGAATCAGAGTTCAATCAATACAAGGCATGTTCTCAGGAATTGCTTGGAAAATTAGATGAAAACTGGCATTTGGGGGATACTGAAAAGAAAAATCTGAAAGACATTATTGCAAAGCTGCAAACAGAGCTTGAGTTGATGGCAAGTGAAAGTGCATCATTGAGCCAGAGGAATAATGAACTAAACTCTGAACTCGACTCCTCGAAGGCTCAATTGATGGAGTGTAATGTTGCATTTGTTTGCATGGTTGATGAGAGGCAGATGCTGAAATCTGTGTCCTCGAGCAATGCAAAGAGGTTGGAAGCTTTGATGTCCGAAAATGCAACAAAGGAAAAGAAAATCAATTGCCTTCAACAACAGGTCAATGAGGCTACCAAACTGCAATCAGATTTAACTCAGCAATATGAATTATCAGAAAACTCACTTAAACAACAGAATGAAAAGCTGCAGGAGGAATTGGACATTGTTAAGTGTTTGCTTGAAGCGCAAAAGAGAATTGGAGAATCTAATGTTGAAAATGGTAGATCTAACAAACATGCCAAAGAGTTGAGTAAAACTGTTTGTGGAGATCTATGGAATTGGCCAAAATTTATGTTGAAACTTGTTATAGTCCGCCCATTCCGAACTGCTAAATGGATGATCCTTCTCCCATTTGCTTTCGTCTCCTTGGTATTGGAGATCTGTATCTTTCTCATCACTAAGTTTTCTAATCTATTCTTCAAGTGGGTGACCTAATGTGTAATTCCACAGGATCAAGCCTATGCATGCATTCATGCATAGTCAAAATTGGATTAAGATCCTGTTTGAATTCTCATGTGGAAGACTTGTAGGAATGTTTGAGATTATGTTTTTTTTATAGGTTGTGAGTGGACATGCATGTCTCTTGCATGATGTCCAGCTTCAAGAAAAAAATGCGATCCACTAGTGGATTGCTACCATATATGTATATTGGATTATTGTTACAACATGGAAATTCATAAATCATGTTGACATTAAATGTATTGAGTAGGATGGTTAAAGGAAATATTACTAGCAATTGCCTCAAAAGGTGCAAAGGAATGTCGAAAGGAAAAAAAGGAGAAAGTAAAGTGATGTGATGAAATGAAAGAGAGTAATTTTTTGTGTAGGTTGGGATCCAATCCTATGATGATCTTCCACCCAATGTTGTGAAACTTTATGATTGTTTATTTATGATTGGGACTAAGGCCACCATGTTTGTTGTATCACATGGATTCTCAATTTTGTATGTGTGATGTTTTGGGGGATGGTTCAAACATATGGGTGCTTTGCGAGATGGCCCACCAAATATTGAGCTTTATTGGTACTTGTGGACACTCAAATCATCTGCCTTCATATCTTGTAAGGAGGTCATGTACTCCACAACATTCAATTTCTGAAGCCCTAGAATTCTTGGGATTTTTTGAGCTATGTTTCCATTCAGCCTAAATGTACATAACATTTATGTTAATAATGCATGGTGAGGATGAATGAACAGACTCAAACCCATTTAATTGTTAAAAATATCAATATGATGAACAATTTGTAATTTTGTCTCATTTAAGGATATGATAGGTTTTTTTAATGTAGGTGGAAAGTTTCTTCTATTGTTTCAGGTGAGTGGAGTGGAAGAGATTCAAGAGTAATGTGGGCATATATTTTTGTTTAGATTGAAGAGATTCACAAGTAATGTAGGCATACTTGTATATTTTATAATCTGGTGTTTATGTCTTCTACACATGTCAGCAATTGAAAGTGATTTAAGAGTAATGTATCCAAAGTTTTATGTTTTATATTTTTATGGTATTTGGTTTCCATGGTGTAAAACGATGATCTCCAAAATAGTTCAATAGGAAAACTTAACACACAAAAAAATCTCCATACAAGAAATTTGAACCATTTACTCCCAAAGTCACAAAGAAAAAGGTGCACAAAAAGTAAGACTAAATTATACTTGAAGAATACAAGGATGAAGCATTGTTGAAGAATATAAAGCAAAATAGCTTGAAGGAAACTATGTCCCGACAATACTAAGTTCTTGGAAAACTTAAAAAATAAAAGGCAAAATGTATTATAAGATTAACATTAAGAGAGGCAAACCCATATAGTTTTTGATAGCATTATCTTAAAAGAAATGCGGTGGGTCCATTGTGCATGATGCAACCACAAGGCACAAACTCCACAAAATGTTTAGAGAACACCTGCTAGTAGCATTTGAAATAATTGTAGTGAGTGTCTTTCAAACATCAAAATAATTGCTTGTTAAGCCTTACAAGTAATGTGAAATGCAACCAAGCCAAAGTTTTCATATTATGGGCATTGAAAAAGTGCCACATACATGAAAATGTAAATGAAGGTATTTCTAAGTTTAAAACTTTACCCCCACTGAAAAGGGAGGGATGCAAGGGAACACTTGAATGTACCAGGTAAAGAAAAATAGCACCACACTAAATTTTGTTCTCTACCTCATCCTATAATGCTATGATATTCCTTGGAAGTGTCTAAGATGCCTTACAACTATTTATAATCAAATCGTGAAGATCATGGTGTGTTGATCTTCTATCAAACATAAAACCCAACCCTATCAATAAAATGTCTTAAGGGCCCTATATGTTTCTTCTCCTAAGAGAAATTTAAATACTTTAGAATTTGGAGAGGGGCATGCCTATTGCATCAATATAAAGAAATGTCACAATGGAGAAGGGTTATTTAATTGATTCTAATAAAAGGAAAAATATAAATTAGAGTTTTTTTGTCCTGGATAGATTGATACAATAAGATTGAAATCCATAAATCTCCATGAAATATTTTGCATAGATACAAGCATGGAATCTTACAGTATCTTAATACCATTTATTTATAGTATTAACATTAATTGATGGAATGGATTTTTTAATACAAGTTATGAAACGAAGAGATCTTTATCTAAATTATCATCTCAAATCTATACATCACAAAGCTTCAAAGTAACCTATAAAATACAAAACAAGATATACAATACATACTCAACAATCAATTTAAATATTTTTTAATTTAAACTAACATTTAATAAAATTGAAAAAATAATATATATATATATATATATATACACCTTTAATACATTTTTAGAAAATTGTAATTATTAATTATAACCCATTTTTATCTACTTACTTTTACTTTTCAGAACAATTGCAATTGCCAATTATAACTTTTTAGAGCATTTATCCTCGTATAATTTAGTTGTAATAGTCTTTGAATTATTAAGAGTATAGAAGATTCTCAATAATCTCTATTATATATATTTATTTTATTCCATATGTTTTATATAATTTGTATTCTCTATTTTTAATATTTTATATTTTTAATGTTATATTTTAAAGTTTTTTATATGTACATTTAAATGTTTAAATTTATTTAAACAATAAATTTAGTCTTTATAATTAAAACTGACATTTTTTCAATAATGCCCCGGATGTGGGCGCACACACGGCCGGGGGCCCACATGCAATCGATAACGTGGAGCCGGGAGATGAACAAGGTGTGTCGGAAGATGGAATTCTGGTCGGTGAAAGAGGGAGGGTTTAAATGCAAGACGTGCGAGGAGGATATGGTGTAATGGTTGAGGTGAAGGTAGGCTGCGAATATTTATGCAAACGAGACACCATAGAGGTGAGTCGGTTTGATTCACTTTCCGAGGCAGTTAAAGACAGTGGGAGAAAGAACGTCTGGTACGTGACACTTCAAGGTGTTAATGGAGGAAAGATGTCGGAGGGCTGGAATGATGGCTTGCTCATGCACAGATCCATTAATCCATTCCCTATTATTTTGATTATGCTTGTTAATGGCAGTTCGAGGGTGAGTGTTTGGGGACAAGTATTTAAAGACGAAAGTGCGATGGCCAGAGAATGAGAGATGTTGAGTTTCGCTGGAACGCCATTACGGAGGGGGATAAACGGTATCTTTCAAGAAACAAGGGAGATCGTTGAGGATTAGTAACTCATGGGACTCTCCAAGCCGCAAGAGGTACCTATCGTACCTTGTAAGAGGCCACAAACCATCATCAGATTGATGTAGTCCCACTGAAGCTGGATCAATCTCTTGAACACAAAAAACATCCTCAGAGCAATCTTGAAGCACACCTGGAAGGCTATGGTGTGAGCATTAAAATCGCCTAATAAGATGACCTCCCCCGTAACAAAGTGTTGAAAGATACCCAAATATAGATCCATGTATGGGTCAATGTCTAACTCTCCATGAATAGAAAACTAAGATGAGGTCGAGGTAAAGTAACAAACCACTATGTAGATACCCCTAAAGAGGGGGTGGCCTATTAAATCAGACCCACATGAACCTAGCAAACTCATCCACTGCTACCCGAAGAGAGCTTGCCTCGAAGCGAATGTATCACTAAGCATGTGACCCCACCTAACTGCCTGACCCCACCTGAAGACCAAATTTCTTGACGACAAGCAGAAAACCAATGATAGCCTATAATGTTTGGAAGTGGTTTGGCAAGACTCTCATGGGTCTTAGAAATGAAGAGGAGATCCAAGAGGAGATAGTTTTGGTCTACGATGATGATTGAAATTTATTTTAATATTATGCCTTTGTTTTCATCTATGAACAATTTGTTCTCTTGAATAATAGGCGGTTTTTTTGAGACCATCTTGGAGATATTATATATCAACAAAACATTTTGTTCTCTTGAATAGTGGGAAGCTCTTTTGGGACCATCATGGCGATATTGTATATCAACACATGTAGAACTTACTTTGACTTTTTTTGTGTCTTCACATGTAGAACTTACTTTGACTTTTTTTGTGTCTTCAAAATATATGTTGTACGGGAAGTAAGGTAGGTTTTTTTATTTTATAATCCCTTCTGAAGAACCAAGATCATCAATGTCATCTGTTGACAGAAGTATCGCTGGAGTCAAATTCCTCCTCCAGAAGTTCCTCTGGTCAAAGCATCCCACAATCTCCTCCGACTGTTCCTTCTCAATTCTTGATTGCTAACATGTCCCGTTGAACTGGATGATTCATTGGATGAAAGACTCACCGCATCTACATGAAGCATACTTCTGCTCTCTGATTCTCTTGGCTCAGGATTAGTCCTTGATAAATATTGAGAAACAGATTCTTCACCTGTTAACTGCCCTTCAGCTGGTGTAGAATCTGAAACAACAGAATGGGAGTTTGCATCATAGTTCTCAGATTCATCACCAAAATCACGAGGATTTGTGAGTGATCCTCCTCCCTCTAAAGACGAAGATAATTCAAGTTCGCTATTAAATGTGCTCAGTTGCCTCATTCCCTCGGTACAAATACAAGATTCACCTTGGATATTACTTGACTGTGCAAGGTGAGAACTGGATGCTTCTAGATCCACAGCAGTTGTTTGCCCAATATCGCCAGCAATACCAGAAAGGTTACCATCCATGACTCCACTCGACTCTCCTAGATGATAAATCCTGTTATCCGAGCAGAATTCAGAGGCTTGACCACTTCCAGTATCAATCCCTCTTCCAGAACTTCCAGTCACTGTTTCTCTGAATGGACTGCTATAACTTTCACCAGATGTCCCCAGCTCAGTCACATCATGTCCATTTTCAGAGGAAACTGTTGAATGATGAAAGTTCTTCTCCATTGCAAGTTCACTTCCATGATCTTCATCTTCAATCACTGTCAAATTTCTCTCGTTTTCAGCTGGAAGTTCCTCATTCTACAATGAACATTGTTTGTATCAGTAACATGTTCCAAGTAATGATGCTAAAAATAGAAGTTAGCTTCCAATAAGGGCTGCATTTTCCTGATATATTTGATCCTGTAGGAAAGCCATTAGTCTTTGATTGACTTCCTTTCTTTCATTCAACTGAGAACATATCTAAAATAATGCAGACCACAGAACATAGATTATAGATATAAAACTATATTTCCTAGTCCGCAGAGTATAGATGCGGAAAGTTAAAAATCAGTAAGAAATTTTCATTCAAACCATGAAATTCAGCATCATAAAAGAAATTTCAAGTTGTGCCTGCAAAATATGACAGGCTAATGCATAGGTAAAACCAAAATACGATCAGGATGATCTGGACGTATCTAGAAAAGACGGTTTCTTAAAATACAAACACTAAATTATGCATGCATAGTTAAACTGTTCAAAGATAAACCCAGCATTTCAGTTTGAGGTTTAAACTTTAGATATCTTTTCCTATACAAAACAAACAAATTCACCAAGCTTTCGTAGACTGAAAAATTGAAAATACAATTTTTAAGTTGAAAACTTGGCTTTGATGTAAATCAAGACAATAAAATAATTAGAAGTGAAAGGAAAGTCGTGTAAGGTCTTGTGAAGCACTATCCATCTTTACTTATGCCCTGCTTCACATGTTCTATGTCTATCCTACATTTAGTTCATTGTCAGTACTGTGAGCCTTTACCACCAGGGAGGTGGGGGTCATAATATCCAGCATTCCCACTGCTGCACATTCTGCTGGAGCAATTGGGTGGAACAATGCCATCCAAAAAGGCTCACAAGTTTGTACCAAAAGTGTTCCACAAGGTAATATTCCTGCCCCTCCTGATGATTCCTTTGAAGCTCCAGGTAAAATTAGTGATGTTCAGTATGAAGATGCTTTGTGGGAATATTGTCTGAATGCCCTTGTTGCGTACTATGTTGGCCATATTCCATCAGGGAACATGATTTGGGCCTGGATATGAGAAGCTTAAAGCTGTCTGGCTCGCATGTTGTCAATATCATGAACCTGACCAAGGATTTCTTCATATTCCAATACCATAAGAACGATTGCACTAACGACTTAAAAGAATGGGGAATACATATTTAAAAAGGCAAACAAATTAGATGCCCACACGAGGTCTACCTAAAGGCTAAAAGTTGGGTTTACTAATTCATGTGTTTTGAGTTATACTGTAGAATGATATGTTCTAACCAATTTGTAACTTCAAATAGAAGATTTATGAAAACAAGTTTGTTAACTGAGTGTAAGTGATGTACACTGAAATGCCTCAGAAAACAAATACAGAAAAGGTAGAGAAAGGAAAATTTATTAAGGATGGACAAAAATTAAATAGAAGGTTTAGCAGCCCTCAAAAGGTGGCCAACAATCTCACACAATAGTCCATATTCCAGGGTAAATCTACCTTTCTTTGCCCTAGATATCTCTATATAATCTTTAGGAAGTTACAGGTAGTTGAACTCTTTCCTCTGAGACTGAAGTACCTTGCAACAGCTCCCCCTTCTCAAATTAATACATTGTTAATTTATTTTCTGGATATCAGCATCAACAACTTGTACCAACAAAATAACCAGCCTCACCACAACCTTAATTGTAGTGTCATTATGGTGCTACAACATCCAGACTGACAAAGTGTCCTCAGACACATAACTTTATTAATGAAGAAGGAAAATTACATCACAGAGATGTGAGGGCTAAATCCCGAAAGATTACCTCACATGGAAAACTCGATGGATTTAAATATCCAAAGAGTAACAACTAATTTACCGTTACCAAAACTAACTAAGGGACACCTCACATAATCACGTGAGTGTGTAGATGCCCTTTTACATTTATTAAACTAAACATCTATTTATTACATTTTTGGATCATAATTCCTAACAATCCCCCCTTTGATCCAAAAATTCTTTTGAACAAATACCAAGTTCATTTCTAAACTTATCAAATTTGACCCTTCCAAGAGATTTTGTAAAAATATCTGCAGTTTGATCTTCTGATGGACAATACTTTGGCTTGATGATTTGTTTGACGACGAGAGCCCGAATGTAATGATACTTAGTATCCACATGCTTTGTTTTTGAATGAAAAACAGGATTTTTGGCTAACTTGATTGCTGACTGATTATCAATAAATAATGAAGTTGCTTCTTTCTGATCAACTTTAAGGTCTTGCAAAATCCTTCTTAACCAAACTATCTCACAAGCAGCTTCCCAAGCTGAAATATATTCTGCTTCTGCTGTAGAATTTGCAATTGTATCCTGCTTTTTACAACTCCATGCCACTGCAGCTGATCCCATATTCATTAAGTAACCTGAAGTAGATGCCCTGTCATCAATATCTCTAGCAAAATCTGCATCTGAATAGCCAACAAGCTTGAAATTTTTGTTTCTTTTAAACTCAAGTCCAAAATCCTTTGTTCCTTGAAGATACCTTAACACCCTTTTTGCTGCATTCCAATGACTTTCTCTAGGTTCCTGCATATATCTGGAAAGTATGCTAACTGCATAAGATAGATCAGGACGAGTATTCATCAAGTAAATCAAACATCCAATTAACTGTCTATATCCAGTACAATTTACAAGTTCCCCCCCTTCAAACTTAGAAAGTTTTAAATTTTGTTCCATGGGAGTAATCGCTGGTTTACATTCCTCCATTCCAAACTTCTTCAATAATCCAGATATGTACTTAGCTTGAGAAATAAATATACTTCCTTCCTGCTGCTTTACTTCAACTCCAAGATAGTAATGAAGTAAACCCAAGTCTGTCATTTCAAAACCTGTTTGAAGTTCTTTCTTAACCTGAAATATATGATCATTATTGTTACCTGTTATGAGCAAATCATCAACATACATAACCAAGATGACTAAGTTGTTTTCCTGGATTCGAACATACAAAGTATCATCTGACTCACTACGAAGAAAACCAACTTTTTGTAGATAGGCATCCATTTTTGCATACCAAGCTCTGGGAGCCTGTTTCAATCCATACAATGCCTTAACCAGTTTACAAACTTGATTTTCTTTCCCTGGAACCTCAAAACCAGGAGGTTGAGTCATATAAACATCCTCTTGTAGATCACCGTTTAGAAATGCACTTTTTACATCCATTTGATGCACTTTCCATCCATTTTGTGCAGCTAAAGCTAGCACAATCCTGATAGTATTCCATTTCGCTGTTGGAGCAAAAGTTTCTTCATAATCAATCCCTTCTTTCTGAGCAAAACCCTTTGCCACCAATCTTGCCTTATATTTATCAATATCTCCATTTGCTTTGTACTTAATTCTGTAAACCCACTTACAACCAATGGGTTTAACATCATGTGGACAATCAACTATTTTCCAAGTTTGATTCTTCATTACTGCATCATACTCACGTTGCATGGCCATTTTCCATTCATCATACTCAACTGCTTCATTAAAAGTAGTTGGTTCAACAACTGAAAGAGCAAAATTTTCTGAACCTGTATGAGAACTCCGTGTACCTGTTTTGCCTTTTTCATCATACTTAACATCCTGAAGTAACTGAGTTGCCCATTTTGGTTGCTTCTTTTCAATGTTAACTTGATTTGAATCATCCAAGTTAACTTGTGAAGAATTCAAAGTATCTTCAACCTGTTCATCATCCTGTACTTCTGAAGTGAGATCAAACCATTGTTCATTCCTTGTCTTATTTAAGTGTTGCATCCTTAATTGTTCCTTAGTTACCTTTTCCTCTAAGTGACTAAGTTGTTTTTCAACCTCTTCTACACTTAAACTTTCAGTTTCATCAAAAATCACATCCCTGCTGACAATAAACTTTCCATCTGACAGAAGCCTATACCCCTTTTTTTCATGAGAATAACCAATCAACATGCACTTAACACTTCTAGACTCTAACTTCTTTCGTTTTTCTTTGGGGACAAGTGCATAACAAACTGAACCAAAAACTCTCAAATGTTTGACCATAGGTTTGAATCCATACCAAGCCTCAAAAGGAGTTATTCCATCAAGTGATGATGAAGGAGATCTATTCCGCAAATAAACTGCTGTATGAACTGCTTCTGCCCAATAACATGATTTCAACCCTTTGAAAAATAACATTGCTCTAGCCATGCCCAATAAAGTCTGATTCATCCTTTCAGATACTCCATTTTGCTGTGGAGTATAAAAATTTGTCAACTGTCTTTTAATCCCTTTGTCCTGACAATAAGTCAAAAAATGATTTGATGTAAACTCACCACCATTATCAGTTCTCAAAGTAGCAATCTTTTCCTTTGTTGCTGTTTCAACCAAATTTTGAAATGACTGAAACTTTTCAAACACTTCTGATTTTTCCTTCAAAAAATACACCCAAACCATTCTGCTAAAATCATCAATAAACAACAAAAAATATTTACAACCACCAAGTGAAGTTTCCAAAGGACCACAAACATCACTATGAATAAGCTGTAATCTCCTTGTTGCTCTCCAAGTGCTTTTTGAAAAAGCTATCCTTCTCTGTTTGCCATAAATGCAAGCTTCACACTTTGCATTTTCCTTCCGAAAAGTAGGCAACCCCTTTACCATTCCTTGTTTTTGAAGCTGTACAAGACTATCAACATTCAAGTGCCCAAAACGAATGTGCCACAAGCGGATAGGTGAAACATCAGTTTCAACTAAACCTGCAAATTCCTTCAAATGTTCCTTTGACCTAGGAATGACTGTTCCCTTCATCCTAAGTAGCTTTCCGTCTTCATAACCTGTCATAACTGTTTTGTATGCATCCTTTGTTGAATTAACAAAAAGGATACCACCTTCCATTACAACTTGATGTCCTAATTGACGAATGACAACTAAAGACAACAAATTTTTCTTAAATGTAGGCACATACCAAACATGAGAAATCAATCGTTCTCCAATTCCAGGCAAATCAACCTTAACTGTTCCTTTTCCTTGTGGTAAATGAATAGAATCATCTGCAAGAAAAATTGAATTTAAATGACAATCTTCATAACTCCAAAAGAAATCTTTCCTATATGTCATATGCTGAGTAGCCCCTGTATCCATAATCCAAGCATCTTCAAAATCATTTTTGAAACAAGAAGAAGACTGAACAAAATTCACTGATTCCAACTGATGAACTTGAACAAAATCCATTGATTCTGATTGTCCAAGTGCTGTAAAGACATATTCACAATTTTCACTATCGTCTGCATGAGCATAATGTGCCGCTGATGAAGATCCTTTAGATTCTCTTTCTTTGAGAATTTTGTCAAATGGAACTCTACAGTCTGAAGCATAATGTCCAACTCTATTACAACGAAAACATGTGACCTGTTTATTAGCTCTTCCTCTTCCAGAGACCTGTTGATTACCTGAACCTCTTCCTCTTCCAGAAAACTGTGACTGTGTACTTTCAGAACCTCTTCCTTGATTTCTTCCTCTTCCTCTTCCGTGGCCTCTTCCTCTTCCAAAACCCTGACCACGACCTCTATTTGAATTTTGAAAAACTTTCTGATCATGGCCTCTTTGATGATTACCTGGAGATTGTTTGCTAGTACTTGCAACCAAAACATCTTCTCCTGCTTGCTTTGTTTTACCAAAAATCTTTTCATGTGTGGCAAGTAATTCACTTAGTTCATCAAAAGAAACGGTATCCAATTTATTTGTAATTTGTAAAGTTTCCAAAAAATGCTTATATGTCTCAGGCAATCCTGCGATCAAAATGGTCACCATCATGCTGTCTTCAATTTTATCAAAACCAGCTCTTGAAATTTCTTGTTTGATATTTTTTAATCTAGAAATGTACTCCATGACATCACCTCCTGAAGACAATTTTTGTTGAAACAACTTCAATTGAAGATCAATTTTCTTAGCTTCACTTTGAGAATCAAATAAATCTTTCAATGTCTTCCAAGCTGACCATGCATCAGGACTATTTTCAATATGCACATAAATATCATCAGAAACAGTACTGTGAATCAATGCTAAGGCCTTTTCATCTTTTACTTCCCACTTTGCAAGCTGATCATGATTAGTTGGTTTGATAGGTTTAGCATTACAGAAACCCTTCCACAATTCATTGTAAATAAGAGTGCTTTGAATATGACGACTCCAAACTTTATAATTTTTCGATCCTTCCAACTTGTCAGATTCATTAAAAAGACTTATAACTTTAGACATTGTAAAAAAAAATAATAAACACCTTATAACTCCAGAAGATGTGTATTATGCAAATCTTATAGCTCCAAGCATTAACGAAAGCACCTTATATCACCACCAACATTAAAAGAAAATTACGCATCAACAAGTGTCACCATGAAAGAAATGCTTGCAAGAAACACCACACACCATGCAAAAGAAAGCTATAGGGGCTTGGCCTTGACCCACTTATAGCCTCAAGAAAAGAATTTGATAGAGCTTCACTTTGCTCTAATCAAACCTTGAGTGAAAATACAAGTACTCCTTATGACACCAACAATGCTCCTTATTACTCCAATGCCCAATAAAAAATTACACCTTATTACTCCAAAAGATAACAAATCTTTATAGGTGAATTGGAGAGATACAATAATGTTGAGTGGGAGATCACAAGATCCAATCCCATCAACTTCAAAAATAATTTTTTTTAAGATTATTTCTCTCCAAAAATAAAAATACCTTATCTCTCCAAACAAATTATGGACTTTTCAAAATTTTACATTGAATTAAATGAAAAGTAAAAAATACGATCTGTCCATAGGTATTTAAATTCCATTTAAATTCCACAAGCTTTAAATTGGTTGCAATACATAATACTCTTACCACTTAAACACGTCTTCGATTCCAGCAAACAACAACTCCTCCACAGACTTCTCCACGCTCGGACTTGAACTCGTACACCAAAAAAGGCAATCAACCACACCTCCAGCACTGCGCGGGAATTCACCGTAGACTCAGCAGACCAGAAATGAAGGAAACGCGCTCTTCTGCACAGCCTTCACGCTGGCTTCTCTTTTCTGCAGATAGCGAACTCAGCAGACCAGCACGGCCATTCATTCAAACTTATGATGCACAATTTCGTTGATTTCCCCTGACCTGATGCCTACGCACAGAACTTGAAAACCTTGAAATTCTTTTAAGGAAATTTAATGAACGATATCGATTTCTTGGAAATTTGATTGTTTCGAGCAATACAATGCACAAACAAAGCAAATTTTAACTCAAAAGTGAACCATATACTCTATTCTTTATTCAATTTCTGAGCTTTTAATATAATAGACAAGTCGATTTGCAGAGAAATTGGAATCTTCGTTCTTAATCCCTATTTGCTTCAAGAACCAATATCGACTTCCCCCAACTATCGAACTGCCAAGCTCTGCGAGCTATTCTCAAGCTGTTTAAGCCGGATTCTATTTCCAGTCCAACGTCAATGTCTGAAGAGGAGAAAGCGCCAGTGGTTACAGTTGAACTGCACAGCATTCCGCGTCCAGAGCAGAATCTATACGATATAAAGTAATCTCAGCAAAATACTTCCAACGCACTCATTCGGCAGAATGGATAGGCTCCAGCTCCACGCTTAGGTTAAAATTCCTTCAACTGTATAAAGTGAAGATATCATAGACCGCCTGGGTAACCAGTATTTCCAACTGTCAATGCTACAGAACATGTACTCAACAAACTCATTGTAATTTATTAGCACCTTTGACGAGCTCACTTCATTACTTGTCAGCCTAGATATGCATACATAGGTAAAATCATTCTTGGTTCTTGCTATTCTACAACTTTTTGGACACTAGAGGCTCGAATTTTACGACTATGTATGCTAATTTAGTATTTACCATTTACCAATGATGAATGTCATTCCCCACTATGACTGAAAAATAAACATATGATATGCTTTAATTCAAATTTCTTGTTTTTCAAATATAAATTTTAAAATTTAAATATTTATAAACAGAAAAAATAAAGTTAGGGTTCCGACTAGCTCTTGATTAAGAGACGAGTGACGAGAAGAGATCATCTCAATTGCATCTATATTGCCTATAAAATATCAACCATACACCATCATCTAATGAACAACTACTCTAAATTATAGCAGAACGAGAACTAAGGACCTGTGGGATTTGGAGTCTGCGAAAATGTTATGGACTTCATTGGATATGTTTTCAAAGATGAGGGCACAATCGTCTATTGTACTCGGGGGCATGGATTTTTATTCAATTCCGCGTCTACGTCTGCCCCTGGTGTTATTCTTCTTTCTCTTCTCCTCTTGTCTCGCCATTTCCTTTTCCCGAGGTAACCGCTGTCTCTTAGAAATTGTATTCAGTTTCCCCTGTCAAATAGCTCAAAATCATAGGTTTTCCCCGTCAAATAGCTCAAAATCACCAGTTTTCTACCTCCAAATCACCAGCTTATACCTTAAAAGGCTCAAAATGATCAGGTTCCCTATCAATGGTTCAAAATACCAATTAAATAAATCAAAATCATGGGAATTTTTGGATTTCAAGAAAATCACCGCCACTTCAGGATTTTTCCGGTAAGTATTTAGCTTATTTTAAGACTCCGACCGTCAAGAAGCAGGATCTTCAAGCTCCTACAGAAGCATTTACAATTTGTTTCCCATCGTCCTCAATGATGTTCAATGATGTTCCCTTCTATTTATTGTTTAGGTTTACTCTGAATAAACCGGTGTCGACTGACAGGGTTGGTATGAAGTTATGAACTCACTTGCTCGAGTTTATTCTTTGGTGAGAATGACCAATGTAACCATGCTCGTATCTTCTGAATACACTATAATTTCAGCCAATAATCACGACAAAATATACATAAAGGCCAAATTTATCCTGTGAAGATAAATACTCGGGGTTTACCATGGCCTACAGCTTCGCAATCTGCCCTGTGAGACGGTCACCGTTCCTGGAGTAAATAACCATAGAAGGAGTCGTTCATTGATGGTGGGTTTTCCTCTTTCCATGGCCGCCACGACTGAATTCTTGGTCCCCAGATCGATTCGATTCCCACAAACTTCTTGCAGACGACCATAAGGGTCCCACAGCCCACCTGCTGTATTGTTATGGATGCTTGCTCCGTTTCCGAATCTGCCATTGAAGACGGGATCTATTCCCAATCCAAGGCCAAAGAAAGCGTTTTTTCGATTCCCTTGACTGGCTTTCTTCGAGAGCTGGTGAGTATGAGGTATGCCAGCTGCGAACAAATGAACATGAGTCGCAGCGGCCATGGAAGAAACGTTAGGATGAACATGAACATGAGTCGCAGCGGCCATGGAAGAAACGTTAGGATGAAAATGAACGTAGGATTTGGGGGTTTTCCCGCAATCGAAACTGCGGCGATTGTGAACTCTTAACCAATGTATGACATCGAGCAAACCCCCCAAAATATATTTCCTTCCTCGAGGCCCGAAAAAACCTAAAATGTAAGCATCAACAGACGAAGAATCCAGCTACAGTGGAAAGGAATGTCTTTCCCAAAAAGAACGCCTTCGGCGTAAATATCAGTTCCTTTTTAATATCAATTTGTTATTTTTTGGGGGGGAAATGTGTGTAAAGAGAAACCTGTGTAATTTGGAGTAGTATATTTGGAAAGTTTAATGTAACTAAGATACAAGCACATGTAATGCGTAAAGGAAAGGTTAGTGCATCCAAATAGATCAAATAATGGATGAGAGTAATTTGTAAAGGTATGTGGATATTCTCATTTATAATGTTACAATAGATTTATTCTTGAAATAAATACACTTTTGTCAAGATCATTCATTAACAACTAATTGTGAAGTGGTGTTGTGCTGAACTAGCCCCCTTTATTGAAGGCACAAGTATGGCAATGGGTGTCACCATATAAATGTGCCATCTTATGATGTATTTATACTATTGTCAAATCATTTTGAGCTTAAAAAAAGAACTAAGTGTGGCGTCAAACATTATGATGTAGTAATGGTTGACTTGGGACTAATGTGTGTACTTGCTAATGATATCATCAAATTTGAGCGTATATTTTGGAGTGGATACCACATGTGGGAAAAAAGTGCAATTAATGCTTCAATGAGGGCATCGATAATCATCCAATTAACTTATGGACCTTGGAATGTTGGGTGGGCATGCATATTATGCATCAAGAAGACCGTTGCAATTATTCTTTTAAGATCAATGTTTAGAATATACTTGTCACAACATATTAAAGCAGATGACTTTAAATAACAAGAGTAATAAGATAAAGTATAAAGTTTGATTTAAAGATGTATGGTCTTGTGTTTTGAGTGTTTCTAGCTAGTACAAGTTTGCAATGGTATAGTTTGGTGGTTTTTAATGGCAATTTTGTGTTGTGGGCTAACATAGTTCTATATGTTTGTTGATTTGAAGGTCCCCATTTGTTATTTCTAGTTTTTTAAGGTTGAATTCAAACAACCTCCTTAGTTTGGGCATGGCCAGCTCCTCTTGTTGTTAAAACCTTTTCTCATAGTTACACTTTCCAACAAACCAAAAACCACCCTATGTTGTCCCCTATTAATGTCATATATATTAAATACACCTCAACATGGATTTTCATGAAGAATCCTCACCACATGGACTTCTCTCTATTTTTCATGTAGACCAACCCTTAGCATGCTACATTTCACTACTATCATGGACCCATGCCACTTAATCCTTCCACATAAAACCACATCAACATATATGTCCAATTAGTTGCCACTTCATCCTCCATGCTAGTAGCAATGCTAGGTCAACTATTTGAATACACCCCTTCATTGGAAATTTGGTTTCTAAAGGTGATTTTCCAAGGCACACAACTCCCTCATTCTTTAGATATTTTCAATACAATTTTGTGTAGTGTGTATTTTTTTGTGTGCTATACATAGTAATGCAATTGATTTCTAGAAATTTCATTATTATTTTTTTTTCATTTTTCTCAGAAACCCCACTTTGAACATCATACATAGGTCACCGAGCACCTTTTTTACTGCCATTTTTATTTTATTTTTTCACGCACTTTGCATTGGTGTACTTGGTTTCTATCTTTGTAACCATTTTACTTATGTTCATGGTTATTGCGCCGAGAGAAACGAGGTGCTCTACAGCCTAGTATGGGGGAGATGTTGTAACGTTTGTTACTAACAAAATAATTAAAAAAATTCATGTCAGGTCATAAAATAAAAAATTATGGAAAGTATTTAAAAAAAATCCATGTTGGTTCATAAAATAAAATATTATGAAAAGTAATTAAAAAATAGATGTTCGTTTATGAAATAAAAACTTAAAACTTAAACCTGGATCTATCAATCAAGAGAGATCAAATTTCTTGAGTTTAAATTTAAAAAAAGAAATACACCTCAAGAAATTGGATCCCTCTCGGTGCTCGATAGATACGGGTTTAAGATGGATCTATGCTGGTGGATAATCTTAATGAAATTTGTTAAACGATTCTAACTATTTGTTGAGAGGTACAACATTGTTCAATGTCACTTTGGATACAAAAATTACACCTTTGGATGCCTTGAAAAGACAAGATGGATCACAAAAATCAAACTTGTAGAATCACTTGCATGTATTTCTGTGACGACATTTGATTTTTCATTTAGTAAAATTAGGGGAGTTCTACTTGTTTGCATGGTTTCAAATACTCCACTGGCTTGGTGGTCCATTAGACAAAGATGGACTTAGTCCCTATTTTCGCTTGTTGATTGATCTGTTGAAATATTGTAACTTCGAAGAATATTATATTTGTATTTTATTATTCTGGAGATGTTTCATTCCTCCGTGAAGACCTTATTGTATATCCGGAGATGTTTTATTCCTCCATGGAGAATGTGGTAACTTGGGTTATTAGACTTCCCTAGTGGGGGTCGACCCTGTATGAGTCATATGGGTTAAAGGGTTATTAGACCACCCTAGTGGGGTCGGCCCTGTCACATTATGTTGAGTGGTTAAGTTGGAGCCGACCTAGTTAATGTAAAAGACAAGTTGGAGTAGTGTATAAATAGAGGAGGTGTGTTCCTCATTTATCACACTCACACATTACACTCACTTGTGATTAGCGCATAGGTGAGGAGAGATCTGCTATGGAGGAAAAGGAGCTCATATTTAGGGTTTACATATTTGTATTTGTTGGTCATCTATATTGAGGAATCTTTGCTGGGTTTTCTACCCCATGAGGGTTTCCCAGGATAAATCTGTGTCTCTTGTGTTTATGTTGTGCTTGTTGTTCTTTCAGTGATCCTGTATATGCTATTGTTGTGAAATGGAATGTAATACTGATATTCTATGTCTTAGCATATTGAATCTTAACATGGTATCAGAGCTAACCTGAAGGAAGGCAATGTATGGCACTTTTGACACTTGCTTCACTTGCGACAATTTGAAGGTTAGGGTTTTATATAGCAAAAACTAGTCATCGTGGAACTTTCACTATAAATCCATTTTGGTGAAGGTTCAGGATCTGAAAAATTTATAGGTCGTAGATAACATTCCCCTGTACGTTGTGTCCAAAGGACAACCTCAGATTCGTTTTACTTTGTGATTTATGATCAGTACAAGTTAGGGTTTCTGCCTCTTCCAGATCTCAGTCATAAACAAGTGACCTAGGAAAAAAGGTCACAACTTGGGCTAGGAAGCTCCAAATGGAATTTCATAAAAAGTAATAGGTAGAGAACGGACTGTAGTTTCTTAGGTAAGTTTTTCAAAGGCCGAAGTTGAACTAGTGACACGTGGCACGCCTACAAGTTCGCTCTCCTTTTTATCCCATAAACATATCACGTTGCGACACTTGGCATAACTCTCTCTCAGAGAATCCAATTGAGGTCGGACCTATGAGGTTGGAAATATAATAGGTTAGGATACCACAGGATGAATTTTCAGACCATGTGGTTTCATAATTTCATAGATGCACCAGAAACAATCAGGTGCATATTTATGTCAAAACAGAATTGGATTTTGAGCACCTCCATTCTTGGCTTGTCACTGCTGCAGGAATTTAGGGATTCGGAGAAAGTTGTAATTTTTGGATTCGGAGACCACGGCTGAATGTTGCTCATCAAAATCAAAATTTAGAGACCAAGATCGAATTTTTTGGTGGGCAGAAGGTTGGGCTTGATCAAACCCTAGTTTGGGATTTTTATCGGAAAGATGGAAAATTAGGGCTTCTGCAAAAGTTGGAATTTTTGAAGTCTGTGACCACGGCTGGAAGCTCCTCATAAAAATTGAAGTTTAGAGCTTTGGATCAAACCTTTTGATTGGGAAGAAGGGTGGGCTTTCTCAAACCCTAGTTTGGGGTCCTGTCCAGTGAATCCAGAAGTTTCAAAGGCAATTTTGAGGGGTCAAATTTTGCAGTTTTCAAAATTGAAGTATACCAGCTTGATCAGATTAGCAAGGCACATCTTTCCATCCATTCAAAAGTTTGAAATTCAAAATTTGAATTTTTAGGGTTTCTCTGACAAACCCTAATCCATCTCCAGATCTTGTTTCAACAAATCAAAGTGGATTGGGCTAATCCTAGAAGAGAATGGATTGGACACCTCCATAAGTTCTAGTTCCAGAGGGAGATGAGGCTAAGGCCTTACATAAAAATGCTACAAGCAATCTCGACAGGTATGACTTGAGGAAATACAGGTATGTGTTGAAATCTGTTCATGATTAAGTTTATGTTATGTTTATCTTCATATTTAGTACAATCTTGATTAAATCTTATCACCCTAGTAAAAGTATGAATGCATGTGAATAATAGAATACATTCATTGATTAGGGTTATATGATTGTACTAATGCACTGTGGTGTTGTATGAGGTTGATGTTGTCCGCTAACATGAAAGGTACATCAAGAAAGTTCTATATCAAGAACATATGACCATGGTGACATGAAGATAAAGACTTATGGATCACATAGAAGCTCTACTTACGATGTATGTATGACTTTGTTCTACTATGCTTAACCTATGAGATATGCAGGTTCTAGCACAAGGTCTCTAAATCATTGAAGAGAACAAAGAAGATATTGTTTGGTATGTTAAGACATAACCAAGCATGATAATCCAAGTATGTTTTCCTATATCAAGTTATAATCCTACTTTGTGTTAGGATCTTAGGTAAGTATACATGTGTATGAAATGATCATGACCATACATAATGTTTTGATAGTATTGAGATTATACTAATGAATGTATGTTTATGTATGAGATCATGAGGATGACACTAGTGCACACTTAAGCATGCATAGTGGTACATAATGAATAGAAGTTCAAAGACATATAGAGATCAAGCGGGAGGAAACCACACAAACATAAAAGATAAGTATTTGAGTCATTATTTGAATCTCTGAAATAGTAAATGATATTGATTGTAATAGTTGTATGCATATTTGTATTCCTAGAATATATCATGCATAGTGTAAGCATTCATATAGCATTAAACAGTATACTACTAATATGCATATGATGGGTAAATTGGACAAACATTCCATTGTTGTTTATCTAGAATGAAACCTCTTTGCTGACATGCTGAGAGCTGTGCACGCTCTTGATAGTATGTTCTGGTAGAGATGGAAGGCATCTAGATAGCCACTGTATGCATACAGGATATGAAAAAGTGTTGTGCCAAAGTATTGGTCAAGATAGTTGCATAACTATGTGAATCATATCTTTATGCATAATAGGTTATCATGTCAACTTACTTTGATGATTATGAAGTATTACTGATCATGTGATTAACTTTGATTTGTAGAAAAGATCATGTGCTATGATGATGAACACCTGTTCCAAAGAACAAGTGATGGATGTTCAACAAGAAGACTTACAAATCAAACATACTATAGAAGGCTCGTGGCTAGAAGATTCTCTTAGAAAGAAGAAGAGGATCATGACGAAATGTTTGCTCCAAGTGGCTAGATAAGACCATTCTCTTAATGGTGTAATTGAAGAAATCTCTGTACGGACACCCAGGATCGATAGTCATTTGATGAGCTTAATGATCACCATGGGTGATGCAGATTTCAACCTTTGCTACAAGGTTGAGGATGGTGTCTATATACAGATGAAATTCTTCTCTTAGATGGATGCAAGAAGTTCGAATGATATTGAGGCTCATATCAGTAGACCCATATGACAGGAGATGGCACAGATAGATATGCAGAAGATCACTCAATGCAAAGTGTGAATGATGTTCAGTCACAGAGGGAGAATTGATAGCTTCTTGACAAGCTTGGGCTTTACCAAAAGTAAAGCTGATCCTAACCTTTACCTTAAGGTTATGGATGATACTATTATTGTATGTGGATGATCTCTTTCTGACAGGGAATGAGAAACATATCATGGAAAGCAAGAAGAAGCTAGCTACAGAATTTGAAATGTAAGATCTCGGATTAATGCATTACTTCCTAGGTCTGGAAGTATGGCAAGGCTTAGAAGGAATCTTTCTCAACTAGGGAAAGTATGCTGTGGAAATCTTGAAAAGATTTGATATGTTGGAATGTAAAGCCATGGCCACTCCCATGGATTCCAACTTGAAGCTGTTAGCGGATGACTCATCAAAGTTAGTGGATGTAACTCTGTACAGGAAGATTATTGGGTCATTAATGTATCTAACAAATACCAGGCCAGATATATGCTTTGCTGTGAACACCTTGAGTCAGTTCACCTGATAGCTACAAAACATGTGATGAGGTACCTGAAGGGTACGATAGAATTCGGTCTATATTATTTTGGAGATCATGACTTCAGATTGTATGGCTACACAGATGTTGTTGGGCAGGAAGTGTATCAGACAGGAAGAGCACATCGGGTGGATGTTATTGTCTGGGATATGCCATGATCTCGTGGTTTAGCAGGAAGCAGTCTAGTGTGGCTCTCAGCATAGCTGAAGCGGAATATATTGATGCTTGCTCTGCTAGTTGTGAAGCGATATGGCTTCGAAAGCTGTTATCAGGATTATTTGACTTAGAGATGGACCCCACTGTGATCCTTTGTGACAACCAGAGTTGTATCAAGATGACAGAGAATCCAGTGCTCCATGATAAGTCAAAGCCATGGTCAAAGCACATAGATATTCGATATTTCTATATACGGGATATGGTGCAGAAAGGAGCTATAAAGCTCAAGTATGTGAGCACTGACGAACAAGTTTCTGATGTATTGACCAAACCTCTGTCTCAAATAAAGTTTGATTATTTCGGAGACAAGCTTGGTGTAGTTCAGAAGGACCCTCCTCGAAAGGGGGAGTGATATGGTCGCTGATAATGAGATTGTCGGCATCGACGGTAAGGTTGATGATGAGGATACATGTATTGATGATATGGATACTTGTATTGATGATGAGGATACTTGTGTCGATGATGAGGTTACCTATTCCGACGATGAGGTTGATGATGAGGTTACTGGTTCCGACGATGAGGTCGATATATGGTCCTTAGACTTTGTCTAAGTGGACGAGGAGGGATTGTATCATCCCTGGACTTCTGTCCTAAAATAGATCCGTAGACATATGTCTCCGATAAAGTGGTCCCTAGTGGACATGATAGGACTGCATCGTCCCTAAACGTTTAGTTCAAAATGTACGTGATAGCACTGCATTGTCCCTGAACGTTTAGTTCAAAATGTACGTGATAGGACTGCATCATCCCTCAACATTTAGTTCAAAATGTACGTGATAGGACTGCATCGTCCCTGGACAGTTGGTTCAAAATGTATGTGATAAATCCTAGATCTGATCTAGGTCACATCCAGTATGAAAAAGGACTGGCTCTATGGTGGTAAATCCTAGATCTGATCTAGGTCACATCCAGTATGAAAAAGGACTGGCACTGTGGTCGGGATTGCATCATCCCTAGACATGGATTTGTCTTAAAAAGATCACGGACTACATCGTCCCTAGACATGGATTTGTCTTAAATGGATCAAGGAATGCATCGTCCCTAGACATGGATTTGTCTTAAATGGATCAAGGACTGCATTGTCCCTAGACATGGATTTGTCTTAAATGGACCAAGGACTGCATCATTCCTAGAAATGGATTTGTCTTAAATGGATCAAGGACTGCATCGTCCCTAGACATGGATTTGTCTTAAATGGATCAAGGACTGCATCGTCCCTAGACATGGATTTGTCTTAAATGGATCAAGGATTGCATCGCCCCTAGACATGGATTTGTCTTAAATGGATCAAGGACTGCATCGTACCTAGACATGGATTTGTCTTAAATGGATCAAGGACTGCATCGTCCCTAGACATGGATTTTTCTTAAATGGATCAAGGACTGCATCGTCCCTAGACATGGATTTGTCTTAAAAGGATCAGGATTGATCATCTTGTAAGTAGATCTAGATTGTATCGTCCATAGACATGAGAGACATGAGAGGTGTCTTAAAGTGAGAGGGATTGATCATCCCGTAATTGGATAATGTGTGTTGCAGAAGATGATCCAGATGTTGTAGATCGAGATGATCCAGATGTTGTAGATTGAGATGATCTAGATGTTGTAGATCGAGATGATCCAGATGCTATTGGTCGAGATGATCCAGATGATGATGATCAAGATGATGATACTTTTGATCGAGAGGATCCAGATGTTGATGCTGTTGATCAAGAGGATCTAGATGTTGATGCTCTTGATCGGGAGATCCATATGTTGATGTTGTTGATCGAGAGGATCCAGATGTTGATGTTGTTGATTGGGAGATCCAGATGTTGATGTTGTTGATCAGGAGATCCAGATGTTGATGCTGTAGTTGTTCGAGTGCTATAGAAGATGAAGACTCAGTACTGAAGATGTTGATGTTCCAGTAACTGTTTGAGTTACTAATGATGTATGAAGAAAGCTTCCAATGATTTATAGATGTATCATGTATCATGTAGTTGATGACTCCTTGCTCCTGCAGATGTTGTTATAATATCCTTCTCGTTAAGGGGGGGTGTTGAAATATTGTAACTTCTAAGAATATTACATTTGTATTTTATTATTCCGGAGATGTTCCATTCCTCCGTGAAGAGCTTATTGTATATCCGGAGATGTTTTATTCCTCCGTGGAGAATGTGGTAACTTGGGTTATTAGACTTCCCTAGTGGGGGTCGGCCCTGTATGAGTCATATGGGTTAAAGGGTTATTAGACCACCCTAGTGGGGTCGGCCCTGTCACATTATGTTAAGTGGTTAAGTTGGAGCCGACCTAGTTAATGTAAAAGATAAGTCAGAGTAGTGTATAAATAGAGGAGGTGTGTTCCTCATTTATCACACTCACACATTACATTCACTTGTGATTAGCACATAGGTGAGGAGAGATCTGCTATGGAGGAGAAGGAGCTCATGTTTAGGGTTTACATCTTTGTATTTGCTGGTCATCTATATTGAGGAAGCTTTGCTGGTTTTTCTATCCCATGAGGGTTTCCCAGGATAAATCTGTGTCTCTTGTGTTTATGTTGTGCTTGTTGTTCTTTCAGTGATCCTGTATATGCTATTGTTGTGAAATGGAATGTAATATTGATATTCTATGTCTTAGCATATTGAATCTTAACATGATAAATATGCAGTCTCTTCATTTGATGACTTATGATGGTAACCATTCTTTATTCAAAGCATTATTTTCAATATTTGACACTCGAGCTTAATCAAAATCCCCTTCTTATTCACTAGGATTGTCAAGTTTTCATTATAAGAGAAATATTGTTGATATTTGATAAATTTTACATCTTGTGTATCGGATTCAGATAATCTTTCACTTCACATTCCCTTTGTCAAACTAGTTCTATACTTTTGTAGATTGTTCCTGGACAACTACTACATGGGTATTGGCTCCAATTCTTGATTACTCGTGTCGATGCTCACAAATTGTCCTTACTATAAAAAAATTATTTTTGAGAGAATCATTTTCAGTTTCTTGGAGCCAATGGTGTTGCGGTACTCTACTTTGAGCATTGTTTTGCACCTTGTTATGGTCAAGTTGATACCAAATTTGACCTTCATTTTATTTGCACCCCAATTCAATATTACAATGGTGTATTGATTCTAATTAGTCTATTTTTGTCGAGATCCATATTGAGTGGTTTATCTCATCTTGATGAGATGCTTTTGGTGTTTCCTTCCAACTCTTTTATGCTAGCACGGCTTGTTTCTTAGAGCTTTCATTGTTGTCATTGATATTCCATTTTGTGCATCTGCGTATGATTTTATTCAAATTCAACTCATTCAACCATCTTGATAGCACCATTGTTTGATTCATTTCATGAAGCACATTAACTAACTTTTTTCTACTAGAACTTCTTTATTTAGAGCACTTATGTGATCAATGTTAGTATTTTTCCATTTTATGCGTATGTGGTAGATCCTCTTCAATGTAACCACTTCAATCATATTGATAGTCGTGGTGTTGGATTCCATCTTTGTACTTTGGTACCTCTCACTACCTAGAGTACACAAGTTGATTAATGTCATTTTTTTTCCTTCTTGTGCATCTATATGTGATCTTCTTTAACTTTAGAACGTCAACCATCTTTACAACATAGTGTTTTCTTCTAAGTTTTTACGTTGTCTCCATTCTCTTCCTGGATCACTTATGATCATGATTGGCATCATCCAATTTTTTCCTTTTGATGTATCTATTCCATATCTTTTCAACACCAAACTATTACAATGGGAATTTTTTTGTTACTTCCTTGTATGCATGCATTTGGGATCATGTGCTAGTTAGAGCACATGATGAGAATTTTTACTTTTTTTCTCAAGAGAGAAGTCAACATTGTTAGATTCCTTCAAGCATTTTGATTGATCCTTCACACTAAAACCTTGTTAGATCACCTTTAGCTTCTACAGATTCTTGGGTTGCTTAAAGCATTCTTACGGATCATTGACATATTTTTTCCTTCTAGAGAATCCACTTTGATATTTTTAGTGTTATCAATTTCAATTATTTTTACAATTATAATGGTATCTCCTTTTGTTTTATTCATACGTGTGCATTTCAATATGGATCACCTTCTTAGCACATGTGTTGTCAGGAATACTTGTGTTTAGTTTTGTTGGAGCATTCTTAATATTTAACACTTGTGGGTCACTTTGTCATATCACTTTTAGAATTACCATTGCCATATTTTGGAGATTTTTCTTCTCCATCTTACTCACCATCTAGTTCAACATCAATGCATTTCACACTAAGCCCTTTGACATGATATCATTTTACATATTCATCTGTGCACCTTGCCTACTTGTTAAAGAAGATAGTAGTCATGGACAAATTCCATTTATTGGGTTTTACAAGGACCATTAAAGGAAAAGTTACCCCTAAGATACAATAGGTGCCTAAAATAAGTGTAAGTAATCAATAGGGAAAGAAATCAAAGAAAATAAGTCTTCCCCTAAGTTTTGAATGAAGAGAATATTTGAGTGAAACAAAAATAAAGAGAAACAAAGGACTAAATCATATCATAATAACCAAAAACCATGAGCACGCTACATATGGCAGAGAGGAACAATTCATGGATGATGCTACCTACAAGGGAATGGGATGATACAACAATGTGTGATGCTACAAATCAATTTGCATTAGTTGTAACGTTAAAGGTCTTCATCAATTGCAACAACAAAGCAAGTTATTAGAAAATATGTTGCAATTAAAATTAAAAAGTAGGGTAGATGTGTTGAAGGACATCAACTCAGTTTATAGAAAGGGCCAAGTGGTTAGGAATATGGCCATTGTAGCACAAAATATAATCAAGTTGGGATGTGACATGTAAGATATAGAAGTTGAGGAACATATTAAACCAAAAAGGGAAACCAAAGAGACGAGAGGAATGAGTGGATGGAAGATTAAACTTGGAAAATAAATGTTGTATGGAATCCTAGGATTTTAACAATGAGAAGAAGATGTGAATCCTCCTAAAGAAAACTCACGAAGAAATGGTGTATTAATGCAATAGCAATGTATTAAGGGAGGACCCCATGAAATAGTATAAGAATGAGGATTCCTCCATTAAAATCTCATCTAGGGAGTATAAATTATCCATGAGAGGGGATACAGGAGGATGCTAGCCAATTTATTCCATCACTCAATGAACACACTAAATAAACCAACAAAAATACCAAAAAAGTAAACAACAAAACAAGAAGAACAAAAGAGGACCAATGGATCCGGTGACATGGAAGAGTTAAGTTTTACGATGCTACAAGCAAATAATATTTACAAGTGTACACAAACTTGAAAATAGATGTGCCATGATAAAAAGGTACAATACTACAACAAGAAGGAGACCTCCAAGTTGTGCCATCACCCAAAAAGTGTAAAGAGAGAAGGATGGGGATAAAGGGGAAATGCTTGTAGGGACAAGGCCAAGCAATGATAAGATCTTGTAGAAAAGATCGCATTAGGGAATCAATGAGATTTAGACAACGGAAATGATGCTACCATAATAAAGGAGGGTATTGAATTGGAAACAGTTTAGGAAATAAAAGCACATACTAAAGAGAGCAAAATTACAAGAAATATGACACACCTAAGGGAAGTGCAAGGTAGGGATACAAGTACCATGAAATATGAGGAATGGGGGGGCCTCTTTCCAAGCACGTGTCAACATAAAATCAAGAGAATATATAAATAAGATAGAGGAGATGAGAAGGGGTTAGATGGCGGGAAATGTCTATCTATGAGTTAAGGGGGACCATTGGTGAAAAAGGAAGGTCAAGAAATAAGGAAGGACAAATAGGGGAGGGTAGTATACAAGAGAATTATGTAATGAAGGAAATGATAAATGGGAACTTTATGGATATTTACCCCCAAAAAAGAGTAAATGTAGCCCATGGATGATGATTTCAAGCCATAAAAGGACACCAAAAGGATGAACTAGGTCAGGACACATTGTGGAATCATAATGGAATTACCAAAACTATAACAAATATGTCTAGATATAGACCATTTCCTATGTGTAAAAGGAGGGTATGTTTAAAGGGACAACTTTAGCCACTTAGGGCCCTAAGCTAAGCTCGAAAAAGAGAGTAAGATGGAGAAAAGGTAATTTTGGGCCAAAAGGACTGGGTTTTTATTTTATTTAAGTTGTTGGATTTGTTGTTATTTCCTGGGGTTTGGTTTCATGCCTAATATATTTTGCATATGCCACAATTAAAGATAAGAAATCAATCCATTTATCCAATTCATCTCACACAAGACTACTTATCATTCTTAAACTAGTACATGAAATTAAATGAGAAAGGGTCAAAAAGAGGATTCAACATTCCCTGAAAATTTAGAAAACAAATACAAAACAAAAAACAACAAATTGGTTCCTTAATCAATTATATATAGGAAGATCCATGCTTATTTATTTTTCACAATTTTATTGGTTTCTCTTTGCAAAATAGAAGTAATTAAACTATATAAATGAGTATGGGAGTTAGGAGTAATATGGATGAGAATCCAACTTGAAACAAATGAAAAAAAATCCAAGCAATAGGCACATATAAAAGTGGCAGGGACCCAGTGTGCACTCTATTTTTTATGGAAATATGCAAAACAAGGATGAGTCTCTCTAAGCTCTATAAATAATGCAAAAAAATGGATATCCGTCCTATGGGAAAGCAAACAAAATAAAGAAAATCCATGGAGCGAAGAGCAAGTCAAATATAGAATGAAATCCCAAAAGCTCCTTCAAATTTTATGATTTGGAAACTCCTACATTTTCTATGTGAATCCTCCTTTTCAAAGTTGCTAGGAGCACAATTATTTTTCTAACTAGATATTGATTGAATCTCTAATCCAGCTATAATGAGATCAATATGAAGGGATGGGAATGGGAGAAGGTGGGTGATGTGGACGTAGATATGGGAAAAGGTGAGGGAAGAGTTGTAAGCAAGAAGAATGGGTGATTACAAACCACCTCCTAGTACACTTAAAAGGAGGGGATGTTTCAAGAGATGACTTGAGAAACTTAGGGTCCTAAGCTAACCTCAACAAAATACCAAGTTGGAGGAAAGGTAATGTTAGGCCAAAAATTAGGGTTTATTGTTTTAGGGTGTTGGATTGTTTCTTGTTTTAGGAGGTTTGGTTTCACATTAAAACAAGAAAAAATCCTTTAATCGATTGTTTACAGTAAAAATGAAAGTAATTAAACTATGTAAAGGAGTAAGGGAATGTTGACTTGTTTTGGGTTGGATGACATTCCAAATTGAAACAAGTGACAAAGAATCCAAATAATAAGCTTGCAAAAAAGTTGTAGGGACCCGATGTACACCTCTATTTTTTATGGAGAGTTGCAAAACAAGGGCGATTCTCCAAACATCCATAAAATATTGTAGACAAGACGAAAATTTTGTGTTATGAGTTAGCAAAACAAATTAAAATAAAACCTTCCATCCAAGAGAAATACAAACAATGAATGGTAATACTCAAAGTTATTCAAATTAAAAGGTATGGAAAGTCTTACATGTTTATGTGTGAGTCCATCCTTTTGGGTTTCTAAGAGAATATCTAGGATTCTTCCTTGATATTAATAGCTGATATAAGCCATTGAAAATGAGTCCAAGAGAAAGGGATGGGAATGGGAGAAGGCGGGGCAAGTAGATATGAGAGAAAGTGGGAGAAGAGGAGGTGCAAGCAAGAAGCAATAGGAACCAAACAAAAAGTGGGGTAATAGAAGTAGTTTGATATGGTATGCAATGATATTGCAAGCCATAAACATGGCGATTTGGGTGGGAACTCTATACGTGGAACTCCACAAGTGAAAGGTTTTTTTAGTATTATGTAAAAAAACTATTGGGATGATCCATTTAACTTGAGTTGAATTTGAATTTCTATGAAATAATATTTGTGAACAGATGTGCCTAATGTTGTGATGGAATCTATGGGAGTGCCTCACTCCTAGACCTACAAATAAAGCAATGATGCAAAGGTAGAGACCATGGATGACCAAGGAGTCTACAAGAACCATGAAACAAAAGGAAATAAGGTGTTAGGGTCCCACCCTAGCTCCCCTATATAGTGGGATAGGTTATTACTTAATGTATTGTGGTCAAGTTTATTAAATAAGGCCCATTATGGTAGTTAGAGTGTGTTATCAATAAATGCAAGGTGGCCTCATTAAAGAAGGTCCACTACTTGTTTGGTGTAACGTCATTAACGAAGGGACACTAAGTGGTTAGGGTTTTAGTTAGTTAGAAACTATATATAGTAGTAGAATATATGTTAACATGTTCCAAGTGACTAATATTGTATTAGAGCAATGCTCAATTAAAGGTTTCCCTCTCGACGAGGAGAGTGAAAATTTATTCCTATTCAAAATATTAATAAAGGTATGCCTTTTCTTTTCTTTTTTCAATATTTTGGTTGTGATTTATTTTCTTTTTCCTAGTTATATTTCTATCCATATTGCTTTAAGTATTATGTTTCAACTATTAAGGAACACAACAAGTGGTATAATATCTCTTTCATGTGCCAAAACGCACTTGAATTTTAGAAAAAAAATAGGCTAGAGATGTGTTCTACCATATTTAAACATAGATATCTTTCATTTGGTGAGTAAAATTGCAGCTAGGGAAGCATACATGCAAGGAACACGTGTGGAGTAACTTGCTTAGAGACTCGTGCGCACCCTTGTTGGTACCCCTTTGAGTAGTACCAATCAAGAAATTTTTTTATAGGGATTCAATCATCCATGTACCCTCGAGTATATCGAAATCCCTTTACTGCACCTAAAACTACCCTTACATAAACATGTCGATCATATTGTTGCTATAGTACACAAAGAACAACACTAATGGAGATCACTCTCGTGTACCAGGGAATTGAGTAGTACAACAAAGGGTATGGTTGATCCTCCTTGGTCTCATGAAAGATTCATTCGAGTACTATTTATGGGAACCCTAAATTAAGTATATTAGAAACATATAGAACTTGACACTCTTTTGTCCTTAGGTCCTTGCAAACCATATCCTCTATAGAATGAGCTAATAAAAACTAATTTTATTGGAATATCTAAAATTTGGGATTTTTTATAGCACAAAAATGCTCACACAAGAGTAATACTCCCATTAAAGTAAAAAAAGAAGTCTAAGGTCAACCACCTTCTTTACGGTAGACTTATCTCAAAATAATATTTGTGTGACATTGATAGCATTGGTATAGTTCTCTAGTAACCATTTTTTAGGGCTTGAAAACACAATTTTTTGTGACCTATCTCTATAGAGTCCCCTCATGATATTAATCGATATAACTATTGGGTAACATTTTGGGTGGTTCCTACAATCCCATGATAGCCATTCAAGACCTTACACAAACTGTTCAAACTTTCACCTAGGCAGTGAACAAATTCTAGACCCACATGACCATTGCCAGTGCAAAACTCTCCTTTGTTTTGATAAAATCGAGAATCTCAAAGGAAAATACGATGATGGTGAAGGTTTTTGAAGTGATGGATTTCATAAGGATAAATACAATGATGATGAATATGTGAAGGGTGAAGGCTTCCACAATGCTACCTCTTTCTTGATCATTCCCTAAATATGTTGTCTCAATTTTGTAAGGTTGATCTGAATAAGTTTGATGAGTCAAATCTATTTGGTTTAGGTTACCAAATGGAACACTATTTTGACCACCATTCTATAGAGGATGAACCGTTCAAGCTAATACTTAGAGTCCTATATCTGGGTCGACAACATTGGTAGTGGTGGCAATAACATAAGAAATCCTATATCTGGGTCGACAACATTGGTAGTGGTGGCAATAACATAAGAAAATCTATTTGGGGTACATTGTGTGGAAATGGATTGTGAAAGTCCCTTTTACTCAATTTGTCAAGGATACTAATTTTGTGGGACAAGTTACCAAATTATGTCAAATGGGTAGGGTGGAAAAATATATTTATGTTGTTTAGTGCTTGGTGATTTGAAGTGAATATTTAACTACTAACGTTTTCAAGCTGTTATCAACTGATTTGTACAAATAGTTGAAACCTTATTGAGCCGCCAGTGTTGGAACACATCAGTGTTCACTTCCAGAGTATCTGGGTTTCATTGTATTTGGGTCTAGCCAGTTTTGGCTAGCCAGTTTTGTTTTTGAGTCGACATGACCATGGCCCCATGGGGGTTTGTATCAAAGTGTGCTAGTAGGGTCTGAGTGGCTCGGTTCCCCATGACTGGATTAAACAACTAAGGTATTCCAGGGAGTTTTTTCACCGTCAGATTATACTTTGCTTCAGGCGAAATATAATCTCTTGGTTTTTCTCCCGCTTCCTCCAAAGCTGGAATGCCCGATTTTGGAAATTTGGCCATGGGGGGTTATTAGGGTCCAACTATAATGTATAAACCTACTAGACACTATTAGAATAGGTTTTGGTCATGTCCTAGGTCTCTAGAACCCCCAGAAAAAATTTCGAAAAAATTTTACCGGACGCGTCGAAATTGGGGTTTTTAAATTTTTAATTATTTTTAAATTTTAATTAAATTTCTCTATAGTTTAAATAGAGAAATTTGAGTCTGTAATTATGTCAGTCATCCGGGGTCCGAACTTAGTGTTTGATGGCTCGTTTCATAAGCCAAAAATCACACATGACCAGTGGAGCAGCTAAACCCAACTTTCGGATGTTAATTCAGCCCCGTAATTAATATTTTCTCTGAAAAGTCATTTACAGAGAAATTATTAATTAAAATAATAAAATTGATTATTTTGGAGATAATCCAAATCTCTCCAAAATTAATCAATTTGATTAAAATAAAGGGCTAAATGACATGGCAATGAGCATTCAGGAAGATTCCAATCAAATCCAAGCCCATCCAGTCAACTATCCAGTCACCAAATCATTATCCTTTCAAGGCAATTCGCCCTCCTTCATGAGAAATTCGATTTGTTGATGTGTCAATTCATGGTTGGGTTGGTGGCTTGCATTTATAGCTTGAGGTAGGTGCCCTATTGACTCACCTTATCCACCATAGCTTGGCTCCTTGTATGATTCGAGTTACACCTACCTATTACCACGTGTCTCCCTCACAAACTAGCTCGCATATCCTACCTTCCTCACGTCAATCTCCATGGAGCTCGAGTTTAAACCTTGTGGAATGTGGTGAGTGGTTGTGATACTCCCAAAGCTACACATATACGAGTTAGTACCTACCAAAGGCCACTTGCCATTTCCATGTTAACTCGCCCTTCCATTTGTCTCCATCACATCCAAGCTCGCCCTCCACATAAGCTCACGTTATTCCTCACCTTAGGTCGCATTTCCTTGTTGTAACTTGGCTATTGGGTAATGCTACCATTCACACCTACCTCAAGTCGAGTTTTGCCACCTAGTACCATTCCACCTACCTCAAACTCGACTCTATCTCTCCAAGCTTAAGATTTGATTGGAATTCGACCTATGCTCATGGCTAATTCAACCTAGGGTTAGCTTTTAAGTTTTTCTATAAAGAGAGGCCCATTAGGGGTTATTATCTCATGGAATTTTGATGTAAAGTTACTCTGTCATTTTGTCATTGCAAAGCCATTGGCTTAAGTAAATAAAGCGACTTTGGAGGTCTATGTGTTGTCAAATGCTTTTCATGGAAATGTCTTCATAATCTCAAGGTGAATTTGTTCTTTTTTTTTGCTTATAATCTCATGTTTTGATCCATAATTTGCTTAGAAGGCTTTTTTAAGCCCATAGGATGGGCATTTGAATACAATTTGTCCATTTATGTTTGGTTTAAGTGTGATTTAGAAGGAGTAGACTGTAGTTGGAAATACTTATACTATTCTAATCCCACTTTTATTATGCATACTATTATGATCAAGATGTGTTTATGAGTGATCACTTGTGCAGATCCAAAAGGTTTTGAAGGGAGATTTGAGCTAGGTTGCATCTTTCATCTCTTCAAAAGGCCTACATTTTCTAACCATTTGTGCATGCTTCATGATCCTTCTAGATCAAATCTCAAGCATTAAGGGATTTGGCAAGAGGCTTCAAATCTAAGGTTCCATCTCTTAATTTTATTTAAAAAATCAATTTGGTTACTTTAGGCTTCTCTTCTTCAAGCCTTTCTATTTTGTTCTTTGAGCTTTTTACTTGCATGCTAAGCCACTTCTAGCCCCTCTAGCCTTGATCCAAGATTGCCTTGTCTTCAAGCCATAGATTAGAAATCCATAAGGTTGAAGTTCCTTCAACCTTGGGGAATAACTTGGGATTTGCTCCCTTGTGCTCTCTTCAACACTCGTTGTCGGCGTATCACCGGTTAACCGGAGGATTTCCAAGGCGGTGTTCTACTACCCCAAGTGTTCCACTTGAAGTCCTTGCCCTAGATCTACTTCTCCTTGGCTTTCTTTTCTCCTAGTTTCGTCCTACCTCTCTTTCCCTATTCGCCCTTCTCCCTCTTGCTCTCGTTTTTCCTCTTTAGTTTCCTCAATTTTCCTCTCGTCCTCTCTCTTCTACTCCTTCACTCTCGTCCTACCTCACTTAGATCCTTTCTTCCTTGCCCTTATCTCCTTACTTGCCCTTCACCTTCTCCCCTCGTCCATCCTCTTTAAGCCCTAAAATCACATCAAAACAACAAAACAAAGGGGTTAGTAGTATTTAGTATTAGATCTCATTACTTGGTTATTTGGTAGTTGTTTTTGCATAGTTAGATCTCATAAAATAAATATCTTGCATTTGTCTTTTGAAGTACTTAGTCATTTTCATATCCATAATATCATAGATTTCATGTAGCTAGTATATTGTTTACAAACTTTTACTTTTTCCAAAAAGATAGAAAATTTTGCACAAAAAATATTTCAAATTTTTTATACTTTAGATCTCATTTCTAGGATTTTTCGAGAGTTTGTTGTTCGCTGGTCCGTTTCGCCATAGTTAACATTTTATGATAAAATTTCATGCATTCCACATTTTAGAGTTAAAATTTCAAATCTGAACTTAACTAGTTGCAAGTTTTGGTTTTTTGCTAACGGTTAATGGGCGCCTTGTTTAGATGTTTTGGACTTGTGTAGATCATTTGAGAAAGAGAGATACTTGATAAAGATCTTGAAGCAAAGGATCAAACGCAAAATAAAGTGAAGGAGCCATGAGAATGACTCAATCTTGATATACTTATCCTTTGTAATAGTCAAGTAAAATTTGTATCTTCTTCAATAATTTTCCAAGTATTACCGTTCTCAAAAGACCTTGCAAGGTTTTAAACCCAAGGCATCTGTAACAGTTTAATAAAAAGTTTCAAGTGGAGGGGGCCTCCACTTTTGGGTCTTCTTCCCCATTTGGGGAAGAGTGTTGGGTCTTTTGGTTTGGTTTAACTTAGTTTACGTTTCCATGCTCTTAGATTAGTTTCTACTTCATTAAGATCATTTTTTGTTTATCTTCCATATCTACTTACCCCCATGCTCTCCCGAGTAGGGTCTTTGACCTGAAAGAGATTCTTGGGTAGTTTAGTTTTATTTCGCAATTTTATCTTGCTTCTCTTCCAAAGCCCTCAGCCGGAAGTTGTATCCTTGAGATTTCGTCTCAAGGGCAGGACCACATAATTTGTGGTTACTCTTCCATCCCCGTCGGTTTCCTTGGCAGAGCCTTCAGCTAGCTGGAAGTTCTCAAGTGCAGGCGGTTCTAGTGGTTGATCCTGTTTCGGGGATCAATCCCACCTAGTAGATTAAAGTTGTGTGGTAGAACACTAGATTTATTTATCTCGCAAGCATCGATTGTTAGCAGTAATTCATATCTTGTGGTCAATATTATTGCTTAAAATCTGTTTCAAGTTAAGATATACTGCCACTACTTTCTTTCTGCTTCATAAAATAAACCAAAGTCTCTTGAACTTGGCCAAATCCAAGTCAAGAGCACCCTCTATCGGAGGGCATTTTAGTTTCTTGCATTTCCCTGCATTAGGCATTGTTAATCTAGCAAGTCTCTTGAACTGTGGTCATAAGACCAAGTCAAGAGCGCTCTCTGTCGGAGAGTTGAACAAGGTTCTTTAATAATAAAATTTTCCACTCACGCACCCTTTAATTAATTTATCTTGGTTTCTGTCCTACACCCGTATGCTCTGCCAACCTGAAAAGGTTGGCCTAGTACTCAGAAAGGTGGAAGACTTGTTAATGTACAAGTGAAAATCTAATTAAAACTTTCACCCCATAACCAACGAACCGGCGTTGACATAAAGTATTTTAATCAGCTCTTAGGGGAGGCGCCGGACCACCCAATCTGCGACACGGTGGCTGGTTAGCATTGCGCGCCTCGCCGTGATTCCAGACAGGCCCCGACAGGTCTCTTAAAGGGGCTGCTTAAAACTACTTTCCGGACACTCTTTGAATACCCTTGGTTTTAGCCCTAATAATCAAGACAATTAAAACTTTGAATTTACCAAGATAAGCTGCATAACGTTCTCACAAACTTTCAATTCAAGCACTTGTATCAAGTTTTCACAATTCACATTTAATTCTTGACTCCATAAGGCACTGGTCCTTTATCTCATATTTTGCTTGTTTAAATATCTACATTGGAGTTATCTGTTATATTTCGTGAAAAGTGATTGACTTATTGCCCAAGTGTATCTTTCATCTTGTGTTTGCAACGTGGATTGCGTTATCTTGTCTTACTTTTAATCTTTATAATTGTCTCTCATTTAAAAAACTCCTAAAAAACACCCATCCGCATCACTACATCTAAAAACACTAAAATACACAAAGAGCCTTAGACAACTCTTTTTTAGGGACTACCCCCCTTGGCTTCGTTAGGAGTTTTGCCTAAACGGAGGAGCTGGGATTCAGGTGACAGTACCTGGCTCATTGCTTGCCCCCAAGGCCACACCTCTCTCACTTGTAGTGAAGAGACAACTTTCAAAAGATTTCTGCTGCTGGTGTGCATATTGGCGGACAACACAAGCAATGTTTCATCAGTGTTCTCAATGAAGAAATAAAATACCAAATTAAGAATAATCACCCAAATACCTAGTTAAGGGCCTCTCAACTCGCTTATTGTGCACAAGTTGTGTCATATTCCTAGTCCAAATTCCAAACCTTCATTCCATGTGCATACCAAAATATTGTGCCTCCTCCATAACCTACTCCCCCCTCAAGGTCCACAAGTTGACACATGGCAAAACAGTAGAACAAAAACTCAAGGGTCTATGTTACAACTGCAATGACAAATATTTATTAGGGCATGAATGTAAGGAGCATAAATCATCTATTTCCATCTCTAAGGATATTTATTATGATGAATTTGATGTAACGACTCCCAATGACATCACATTTCCTACGGAGGAGGTTCCTATTCTAGAGAAATAGCCTAAAGAACCCCAAATATTCCTTCATGATTTGGTCAACATATTTATCCTTCAAGCATAAAAATTTCATTATCTTAATCGACAATGGAAACATCTAAAATTTCATTCATCCCCGCATCGTAGAATAAACACACTATTATATCCATGTTAAAAACTTTCAGATTATGATTACAAATGGGGGATATTTGAAATGTGGTGAAAAGTGTGAAAATGTGAAACTCCAAATGTGTGATTATTTCCTAAAAACTCATATGTTTTCCATTGAAATGGGCAGTTATTGAAGAGTTTGATAAACATGTGCAAGAAAAGCAACACCAACAAAATCTAAAACACAAGAAATAACAATGACACACACATAGCACACAAAAATTTACCTTGGAAACCCTTAACCATGAAAGCTAACCTAATTGAGATCCATTCCTCTCTCTTCTCATTATATTATATTTATCATTTACAATAAAATATTCATATCATCCAAAACACTAATATGCTAACCCATATTAGATTACAACCCTAATTCCTTGACCAAAATTAGTTTACAATGGGTTGAAACCATTGGCCAAAATAATACATAATGGACTAGAAAACTTATCCTTGGGCGATTTTGCCCCAAACAAATAAACAAGGGGCTCGGTAACCCCCCATGTCCAAACCCCTAACCCACACCAAGATGTGACTGAATCTACCTAGAAATAATATAATACATATTTAGCATTCTCCCACTTCTTGAACACTTACAAAAAGTGGGGACAAGGAGAAGGAATTCATATAATCCTCTACTAGGGTAAAAAATGCCATTGATTCTCTATACTGAGAGAATTTTTCAATACTAATAAAATTTGTCAATGAATCTACAACATTCTTCAAGGTATCAACCTTTTCTAGCAACAATTTATTGTTTTCAATGATATTGATAACAAAATGGTAATGCAAATTAATATGCTTTGTCTTGTAATGATAAGTACACTTGAGTTGTCACAACCTATCCTCACCACTTTCTAAACAAAACTAATACTTAAACATAATATTTACATGATCCAGGTGGATATCGGTGGCGGCCCACCTCTTCCAACTGGCTCAAAACAGTCTTCCGGCAATTTTGGTAAATTACTATTTTTAGCAGTTTTTCGGGTCCTGAACTTCCGGAGCCATTTTGAGGCCCTAAACGACATTTTTTTGGCGATTTGGGGGACCAAATGGTTGCCTCCGGCATACATTTGGGCCCAGTCGAAAGTTGTAAATCTCGGATAGACCTTCCCAACGGGCTACCGAGCGCCCCAAACGGAGATCGTATGCAAAAGTTATGACCCCGGGAAGTTGACTGTTCAACTAACCACCTTGGGGCCGCAAACTTTATGACGGTTCATCTTCTAGGGTTAGGTTTTTGGATGTTTGGGATTCTTTCCCTCATGCTTATGATAAATAGGCCCTTTCGGCCTCTCTTTGTATTCATCTTGGCACGAATGAGCATAGCGGCCACATCTCTTCTCAGAGATAGCTACCACCATTCTAGCTATTGTATTTTACAGTCTGTTCTATTTCCGCTATTTAATAGAATATGTGTTTACTGTATCACTGTGTTATTTGCAATATATCTCTATATATGATTCTGTATATGCTATCTTTTGTTTCGTTCCCACATAAATCCGGATCAGTGGTATCAGAGCGGTCTGCTCTTTGATTGTTTCTCGGTGCATGTCCCCGACGAGGTCAGGATACAGAGAGTTGGGTCTCGAACTAGTTTCACTTGGGGAAGACCACTCTCGCCGCCCCAAACGGCCTCCCATGGCGGAAGAAAAGAGAGACGACGGAGCAGTAGATCCTATCAAGTTGTTGCTCGAGGAAGCCCTCGCGCGACAGAGGAATGAGATGATGGATAATTTCGCCCAAATCCTTCAACGCATGCCAACAGCGGCAAATGCACCCCCAATGAGCAGCCATTTCGGAGATACGACTCCCTTCAAGGTACAAGTTAATTTTGATATCCCTTTATTTGAAGGCCAAATCGATGCCGATGCCCTAGATAAATGGTTGAATCTACTAGAAGGGTATTTCTCTGTCCACCAATTTTCCGACAGGGAAAAGATCATCTTTGCGCTCCTTAAGGCCGTCCCCCATGTCAAAAATTGGTGGGAAACTTATTGTGAGCAAAACTCATCAGACGAGTCTGGATTGTTTGAATATTCCAATCCCACTTGGGCCTCTTTTATAGATGCCGTCAAGGAACAATATTACCCTGTTGGAAACTATGATGACCAGTACACAAAATGGACCATTCTGCATCAAGAGAGGGACCAAACGGTGTCGGAGTACACCAACAAATTTCATACCTTGCGCACAAAGCTAGGTATCAAGGACTCCGAGCGGCACCTAGTACTGAAATATCGCAGTGGCCTACACCGGTACATCCGAACAGAGATGGATTTCCTGGAAATCTCTTCACTCGGATCCGCCTATCGATATGCTGTCAAAATCGAGCAGAAATTTCAGCAAAAGAACAAGCGTGACTTCGGACCTGCGCAGAAGCAGGGAAAGGGAAACTCTGGCTTGCAGAACACGGCGCAGGGAAAAGACAACCAGTCCCAACCACAAGCAAAGAAGGGTAACGAAAAGACGAAGAAGGACACCGGGAAGTGGTGCGAGTTCCACAAAAGCCCCTGGCATAACACTGATGAATGTCGCTCAAAACAGTCATTGGTGGCTGAGATCAAAGCTTCAGAATCAGATCCCAGTTCCGATTCTGAATCAGAACCTAATTTCACAGCCGCGCAAAAAGGGAAGCAGATCATTGATGCAGAACCCAGTGCCGTTGTTGCCACCACACAGATTCAGCCAGAGGAGCCTGAAGAGTCGGAGGCAGAGGAGCGCCTTTTCCACTCACAGATGTGGGTGAAGGGAATTCCCCTACACTTTGTTGTGGACAGCGGCAGCCAGAAGAACCTGATCTCAGAAGAAGTCATCAAGAGATTGGATCTACCAATAACACCACATCCACAACCATACACCATTGGATGGCTAAGCCAAGGACGAAGGATCCGCGTCAGTCACCAATGTCGCCTACCATATGGCATCAAGCCCTTCAAAGATGAGGTATTATGTGATGTGGCCCCACTCGAAGTATGTGATGTTCTCTTAGGACAGCCATATATGTGGAAGCGTCATGCTGTATATGAATCCCGACCCCGCAGTGTCATTGTCACTATGGGAGGACAACTCTATCGGATACCAGAGACAGTTTCACCTACCCCAACCAAGCAGGGAAGGAAGATAATCTCCCACACTGGGAAATTTTCCCTATTCGCAATTGCCACTAAAGGTGTACATCAGATCACAGAGACATCCACAACCTCTGTAGATTATCCTTCTACTCAGCAGAAACAAGAAGAACACAAATTAAGTGCCGCATCGCCTATTCGGGTACCTCTACAGTGCAAGGCCACGCATTCAAGGCACTCCTCCAAAAAGAAACCATCCGCACAGGTGCATACCAAGGATACCACAACAACCAAACAGCTCCAGCGCATCCATCAACAACAATTACAACCCTCTGAAGATGTCAAAGTAAGGCAACCTTTCCACTTCAGCAAATGTCGCACCAAGAGCTCAATTCGACACACAGCTCGACATATGATAAGGGATTTAACGCAATGGAGACCATTGCTTCCTAAGGAGGGAGGATTGATCCAGGTGGATATCGGTGGCGGCCCACCTCTTCCAACTGGCTCAAAACAGTCTTCCGGCAATTTTGGTAAATTACTATTTTTAGCAGTTTTTCGGGTCCTGAACTTCCGGAGCCATTTTGAGGCCCTAAACGACATTTTTTTGGCGATTTGGGGGACCAAATGGTTGCCTCCGGCATACATTTGGGCCCAGTCGAAAGTTGTAAATCTCGGATAGACCTTCCCAACGGGCTACCGAGCGCCCCAAACGGAGATCGTATGCAAAAGTTATGACCCCGGGAAGTTGACTGTTCAACTAACCACCTTGGGGCCGCAAACTTTATGACGGTTCATCTTCTAGGGTTAGGTTTTTGGATGTTTGGGATTCTTTCCCTCATGCTTATGATAAATAGGCCCTTTCGGCCTCTCTTTGTATTCATCTTGGCACGAATGAGCATAGCGGCCACATCTCTTCTCAGAGATAGCTACCACCATTCTAGCTATTGTATTTTACAGTCTGTTCTATTTCCGCTATTTAATAGAATATGTGTTTACTGTATCACTGTGTTATTTGCAATATATCTCTATATATGATTCTGTATATGCTATCTTTTGTTTCGTTCCCACATAAATCCGGATCATTACATCCATACAACTTCCTTAGTTCCATGAGTTTTCACCATGTACTCATCTTCTATAGTTAACAATGAAGCCACAACCTACCTCTTTCTCATCCAACTAATTACTCCACCAAACAGGTTAAATACATAACCCCTTGTGGATCTTCTACTATCAATATATCTATCCTAGTTTGTATCAACAAAGCCTTGTATATCTATCTCCTAGTGAGGTCCAAGTCTTCCTTGGGAGTATATTGCATAATTTGAAGTGCCATGCAAATACTTAAAGACTCTCTTTACAATTGTCTAATGTCTCTTCCTTGATTTTGACATATAGCTACTCAAAACTCCCAATGCATGGGAAATGTATAGCCTAGTATAGACCATAACATACATCAAAATTTCAACAACATTAGCATAGGTAATATTAGACATGTAATCAATTTCGTCTTGAGTCTTGGGACACTGGTCTATTGATAACTTTACACCTATAGGAATAAAGTCGTTTATTGGTTTACATTCCTACACATTAAAACTCTGCAATATTGTCTCAACATATTTCCTTTGATTCAACCAAAGTTTCCTATTCACTAAATTTGTTTTAATTTCCATGCCCAAAATAAAATTTGCAGCACTAAGATCTTTCATATCGAACTTAGAAGACAATAGAGCTTTGGTATCCTTGATTATTTCCTTGTTTTTTCCAATCGGCGACATATAATCAATGTACAATACTACATAAATAAAATGGCCACTGACATGCTTGTAATACAAACAATGATTATCTTTTATTCTTGATAAACCAAGTCCCAATATATAAGTATCAAAATTTTGATACTACACTCTTGGTGATTGTTTTAAATCAAATAGGGACTTCTTTAACTTGCAAACCGACTCCTTCTTTCCCTTCACTGCAAAAGCTTCTAGCTATTTCATGCAGATGCCTTCTTCAAGATCACCATGTAAGAATGTTTTCTTCACATCGATCTAATTTAGTTCAAGATCAAAAGGGGAAGCAATAGACAAAAAAATTCCAATAGAAGCTAATTAGCAACATAAGAAAAATCTGACCAAAATCATTTCCCTCACCTAGGATACCCCTTTGCTACTAGGCATGATTTGTACTTGTTTACCTTAGCTTTTGCATTCATTTTTTCTTAAACATGTATTTTCTACCAATGGGTTTTCTTCCAACCAATAACTCAACAAGATACCAAGTCTCATTTTTATCCAAGGCATCAATTTCTTCAACCATGGACTTCTTCTAAAGTTTAATATGCTTTGAATCCATTACATCCCTAACAATGCCAGGATCATCATCAGTAATAGATAGAACAAAACTAGAACAAAAATCAAGTGGAGTATACCTTTTGGTTTTTCCTTCTTTCTTGATCTTTTGGTTCATATTTTCTTATTGGGTTAGATTCTTCACCCTCCAACTCAAACTTTGTTGTCTCTGGTTCTTCTTCCCTTGATTTGAATTCTTGTTTGGGAACAACTTTAACATCTCTAAATACAACATCATGGCCATAAACAATCTTCCTAGTTACATGTTCCAAAATTTATAACCTTTCATATCATATTTATAACCAATAAAGATACATTTTTTAAACTTTATTATCCATCTTATTTTTTATTTCCTTTGGAACGTGCACATAAACATCAAAACCAAAAACTATAAGATGTTTGACAGAGGGGTTTTTTCCCACTCCATGCCTCATGTGGATTTTTGTCAACCAATTTCAATGTAAGTAATGATTTTCCCAGTAAATGGAATATCCACTACCTTTTCCCATAATTCCTATGATAAACCTACACCATTGACCATACTTCTTTCCTTTTCCATCAAAACCTTGTTCATTAGTTTTTGTATGTTGGGGTCCTACCCTTACCCCCTTAAATAGACAAGTTTTTATATATTGAGGCCATATATATTGATAAGGCCCATAAAGTAGATATAGTGTGAAAAACATATTTGTAAGAAGACTTACTAGAATATTTTTCCCACTAGAAAGTTCCTTCATTAAGAAGGCTACCTAGAAGGTTTCGCCTACTCAAAATTTCGTTTACTAGAAACTATATAAAGGATTAGATCGCATGTAATAAGATCTCTTGTGAAGTATATTGTAATTGGAGCTCTACTCATTTGGATATTTCCCCCTCGAAGTGGCAAGTGAACATTGTTTTCATTAATAAAGGTATCATAATTCTGATTTTTAGTTATCTGTGATTGTCTATTGATGTGGTGATTTTTTCCTTTCAATTTGAAATCTTTTATTTATACTATGAATTTCATGTTCTACTATTTAGGTACATAACACCGCAACTCCATGCTATTGTGATGTGTATGGAGTAGTATTTTCCCTTTCTATTCCACACTTCTTATAGAATTCTTTGAACTCTTTCCACATAACTCTCCACCATTATTTGTCCTCGTTACATTTATTTTATTCTCTATCTAGTTTTCTACAAGAGCTTTAAACTCTTTAAATTTACCAAAAGCCTCATATTTATTACGGAGGAAATAGACCCATGTGTTCCTTAATAAATAATTAATGAATGAAACATAATATGCATATATACCTAGTTTTGAAAGAAGAACAGGTCCAAACACATTATTGTGTATTAACTCTAAGATTCCTTTTGTATCACCAAATGGAAATATCACTAAATTCTATTTTCCATATGTACAATCTTCATAGAAATCAAAATCTAATGAGAAATCATAGATACCTTTACCATGCAATGGTCGAAGGCCCTTTTCTCCAATATAACCTTGTCTTTGATGACATAACATTGTATGTTCTCCATGAACAATAGGGGTCATGCCATCTTCATTGCTATCCTTTGGAATAATAGAAATATTACACCCATCATTTAAAATGTTTCCCAATAGCTTGCACAAAGTTCCAATCTGAATTCCCCTCATCGACATCATTGCTACTTGAACCATCTTGCATGTGTACTTTACAAATACAATATGCACACTTGTTAGGATATTTAGACACTTAGGAGTTAGTTAAGATCAACTTGTGTAATATATCCGTTAGGGATAGTGTGTTTCTTTAGTATGCATTAGTATGCATTTGTAAATACTTAATCCGACAGTCATGATATGTTCCCGACATAGAGTGATCTGACCGCTCAACTTCTCTTAGATCAAACCTAACCTTGATCCGTGGCTTAACACCCGATTGGTCCATGATCTCTATTTAAAGAGCATGGAGGGTCATTGTTTAGTTGATCGATTATGAGAAGCTCATTTGTAACTTTCTTTCTTTGCATAATAAATTGTCCCGTAGAAGCTATTTGGCTGGGGCCGTGGAGTGTTTCCCTCAAGAGGGTTTAAACCACGTCAAAACATCGGTGTGTTGATCTGTGATCTGTTTGTGTGAAGTGGTTTCTCTTGGTGTTTGGTAGTACCCTGTGTACCCGAACAACGCTTGCATCCCCAGCTTACTTAGAGATATCAGGTTTTTTGCTAGATCTGGAATTTGAAAAACTATAGGGATAGTTCTAATCTTTCCATATTTGAGTAACAAGTTGACCCTTCCATGTCCTATGATTTTGGTTGTCGATTTATCTTCTAAGAAAACATCATCTAAATTGTACTTTTCATATTAAAAAACCACTCCCTGTGAGGAATCATATAAAATGCAACACCCATTTTGATCAACCGAAGATCATGATCGACATATCTACTTGAAAGATGCCAAGTAAACATTAACTCCTTCTGCAAAAGTTTTCATTTTTGTGGAAGGGGCATCATCAAATCCCTTACCTTTATTAACATTCTTAGATATGCAATCTTTTTTTATAATGCATAACTTTACCACATTTCTATCATTTCCTTGGAGATTGTCACGGAGATTTAAATCTATATCTAGATTTAGGTATGCTTCCTAAAGAATTATTTTTCATTTCTTGGGGATGACCTCCAATAGATAATATATCATTAGTCACACCCTCCATGGATTTTCTCCTCATTTCCTATGATAACATGGATGCAACTGTATCCTCAAACTTTTATGTGTATTGAGTGATACTACCAATTACTACAACCTCATTATCCCAACTGTCTGGAAAAGAAAATAATGAGGTAATACACTTATTTTCTTCCTCCATCTTGAAACCAAAAAAGACAAGTTGACTTACCAAATCATTAAAGGAGTTTAGATGAATTGTCACATATTTTCCATCCTCCATCTACAATGATACATATTCTTTCAAAGAAATAACTTGTATACTCGGGAATTTGACTAGTATAGATTCCCCAACTTATCGCACAACTTATTTGCATTTCCTTCTTCAGATACCTTCAACAAGGCCAAATATAAGAGGGGTTGTTTCTCACTATTATTTCCAATTTTTCATAATCTTCTTTCAACATACTAGTATGCTTTTTATTTGGATCCACAACAACCCATTGTTCTCTATCCACAAGAAAGTATTCCATCTTCATCTTCCATAAATCGAAGCTATGGTCATTAAACTTCTCTATTTCTATTCTTGAACTGATCATCATTTTATTTAAATAAGATTCAATGCATGAATATCCCACTCAAAAACAAGTTTATGGTATATCCAAGATAGCCTTCTCTTCATAGAATGGGATAAACCCTAGCAACAAAGGCATCCCATTGAATACAATAATATTTCTCTGATACCAGATGAAGAGTTTGATAAAGTTGTACAAGAAAAAAAATACCACCATAATCTAAAGCACAAGAAATAACAAGACACACGCCAACATAATACACAAATGTTTACCTCAAACCCCCTTCATTTGGGAGATGCCCCCCGAACCCCCTTCATTCGAGAGATAGCCCCCAAAGCCCCACTAGGATGTGACTAAATCTACCTACAAAGCATATAACACATTATAATTATTGTGACATTTTTTTAGGTTCCCAATGGTTGAGAACATTAGGCATCACCATGGATTTCCTGAAATTATACATGAGTTTCAAGAAGGACAAGCATTGGTACACTCTCAAAGGTATCAAAGTAGGCTCTCCAAAAATTTAGTTCCCATCATATGGAAAATATTTTTAAGAAGGTTCATTCAAGTATTATGGAACAATTCCATTTTATTCATGTTCTAAATGAGACTTCTCATTTAGTTCACCCTTACTTGTAGTTAGTTTTGGACAAACACTAATAGATATTTGAACTTCTCCATAGACTACAAACCCAATGTGGTGAGCATGATCATGATATCCAATTAATTTTAGGTAGTCAATCACCCAATGTGGGCTTGTAGATCCATCCTTTTGCACAAAAAACTGAAATAAAAAGGAAAATCCAAGATTTGTTGGACATAGGTGTCATCCTCCCCAGCAACAATGCTTATTCCTCCTCTGGTCATTATGGTTCTTAAAAAATAAGGTTCTAAACACACATGTCCCAATTTTAGAGCTCTCAAAACATTGATTATCAATGATAAATTTCTCATTTTGGCCATTGACATCTTCTTAGATGAGCTATATGAAACTCAAGTGTTCACTAAACTATATCTTTGTTCTAGTTATCATGAAATTAGAATGAAGGAAGCATATATTCCAAAAACTGCTTTGCATTCACACAAACGCCATTATGAGTTCTTGGTCATGCCTTTCGGTCTTTTTGACGCACCTTCCACTTTTCAAATCCTCATGAACAAAATATGTTGACTCCTTACATGCCATTTTTTCCTGGTCTTCTTTTATGACATCTTAATATATAGTAAAATGGGGAGACATATGTGGTTCATGTAGATTATATCCTACAACTCCTCCATAATCACCAACTATTTCTAAAGCATACTAACTATGATTTTTCTACCTCATAAATGGAATATTTCGAGCACATTCTTAGTGTGGAGGGAGTGCATGTTCATCCCAAGAAAATTGTGGTGATAAAGGATTTGCCTCACCTAAAGAGCCTCAAAAGTTTGTGAGGATTCCTCTCATAGGTTACTACAAAATGTTTATACATAAATATGGTAAAATTGTAGTTCCTCTCACCACCTTAATCAATAAGAATACCTTCAACTAGAATGATGTGGTTGAAGAAGTTTTTTTAGGCATTAAAAGAAGCTATGTTTACTACCCATGTCCTATCCATGCTTGACTTCACCAAAAATTTCATCTCAGAATGTGTTGATTTTGGCAAAGTTATTGGGGCTGTGTTAATGCAAAAGGGATATCCTTTGGCCTTCACTAGTAAGAAATCGTCTGCAAGAAACTTGGGTAAACCCACCTATGAAAAATAAATGAGGGATCGTATTCATTCAGTTGAACTATGGTGTCCTTACCTAATGGGGTATCATTTCCAAATTAAAACAAAACCATTGTAGCCCAAAATATTTCTTGGAACAACTATTGTTCTCCCTTGGAAAACAAAAGTGCGTCACTAAAATGTTAAGATACTATAATGATATTATTTACAAGAGGAAGGATTCCTATTTTCTTCATCTTTATTAGTGTATAATTGGATAAAGGAGGAACATCAAGAGTCGTTAGCATATGCCAAAATTGTTCAAATTCTCCATTAGATATAGTGCGACCCACATGAACATTTGGGACACATTTGGAAAAATGAACATTGAGCTATGAAGGGATTATTTTTTTGGTCCAAAATTTAGCTATGAAGGGAGTATTTTTTTGGTCCAAAATTTAGCTATGAAGGGAGTATTTTTTTGGTCTCACCTATTATGGGAGAGCATTCCTCTCCCATAATAGGTCACTCAAGGTTACATAAAACATATGAACGGATTAAGAATTCATTATTTTGAGAAGGGGGGAAGAAATACATTGCAACTTTGTGGAAAAGTGTGACACATGCCAACAACATAAAGGGGAAACAATAAATCCTCTGGGAGCATTACAATATTTACCATTTTTTTCTACAATGTGGATTGACATTTCCATGGATTTCAATGTGGGGTTACCAGAAGCGAGCAAAAAACCAATCATCATGGTAGTTGGTGATAGCCTTTCTAAATATTCTCACTTAGGTGCCTTACAACACCCCTTCAAGACCTCCATAGTTGCACAAGTATTCATGGATATTCCCTTTAAACTACATGGTGTGCCTACTTTAGTTGTGATAGATCACGATTCTACATTCACTAGTAATTTCTAGAAAGAGTTGTTTCGTCTTCAAGGTACCCAATTACACCTTAGAATGACCTAACACCCCCCCCAAAATGGTTATACAGAGGTAGTCAACAAGTGTTTTGAAACTTATTTACAATGTTTTGCATAGGAATAACAGGTCCAATGGGTTTAGTGGTTACCCCTCACAGAATGTTGGTACAATACCTCCTATCATGGTGCTACCAAAATGAACCACATTGAGGCAATCTACGGAAAAAATCTCCCATCAATGATATCCTATTTACAAAGCCTGTCTAAGGTTTGGGAGGTGGATAAAACCTTGAGAACATGTGTTAACATTCGGTATATTATCAAGTACAATTTGGTGTTGGCCCAAAACCGAATGAAGCAACACATTTAAATCAACGTCAATTTGAGTGCCACTTTGAAGAAGGTGATAAGGTGTTACTTTCTCTCCATCCCTATAAATAGACCTCACTCAAGGAGAGGAACCACTATAAGCTCACCACTAAGTTTTATGGGAAATATACTATACTCCAATATATTGACCCAATTGCGTACAAATTGGTTCTTACAACCCACTCCAATATCCACCCAGTATTTCATGTTTCCTATTAAAAAAATGTGGTTGGGTTAAATTGGAGTGTTGAAACCATCCTCCTAGAATTGGATGAGGAGGGTTCCATTTGTTTGCATTATTTCGGGAATATTTACAACCCTATTGGCCTTTGGGCGGGATCACCACAGAGCGATACCCATAAATGAAAACCCAAACATTCATGCAAAAAACAAACTTTCAATCTTTACACACAAACTTTAAATGGACAATTAGGTTAACAATTAATTCACCCAGATCCAAATGTTTGATGAAGAATCCCTCCGGTTGTAGTTGCTCCAGTTTTTATCACCTGAATCTTCAAGAGAAATTACCATTGCAAAGATTGAAATTACGAAAAATATTTGTAGAATGACACATCCCAATTTCAGCAATTATAGACTATAATTTAGCCTTTGAAATGGACAGAAAATAGATATATTATATATATATAAATAACAACAAGATACAAGTGTGTAGATGTCACCTTATTCTCATAAAGGCACTATTCTAAAACTAATTTCTAAGTTCTTCCACCCGATTCCTTGCACACTCAACATCCAATCCAGTTTCTTCCTTGGAAAATATGCTTAAGAGAATCCCTAGCATTATCTAGAACAATAACAACTCTCAAGAAATGTCTAAAAAGACTATTTTCCAGATATGGGAAAGGGGATTTTGTAAACCGGGATAAACAAGGGCTTCCAATCTTGATTTCAATTGAACATCACAAGGGCATAATATCCAATATTGAATGCTTGTTTTTCCTTCTCCTATGCCTCTTTTATACTAATGGGAGGGCAATTAAGGAAGTTGGAGACAATTACTTACAAGAGTGGGACAAGTGGAAACAGTCAAAACCAAAAACTTTCCTGTAAAGTAACTTATTTTTATTTTTTACCCTCGAATAGACATGTATGTGGGATAGATAAAGGGAACTTGCATATATGCGATCTAGTAGTGCAATAGGGTGCATACGTCTTGAAAAAATCACTTGTTAGTCTCGAGCATATTTGGGACATGTGTGAAAAAAGATGCTATAACATATGCCCCCTAATGTGTGAGGTTAGAGGGGTAGATGAAGGCCAAAATACATTCTAACCATTTCAAAAGTGAGTGTAGGAGTAACCTGAATAAAAGTTCCCATAAATCAGCCATAGGCGGCACCTGCAATGGATCAAGTAAGAATTCTCTCTTCTCGAGGCATGCATACCCATGCTAAGGAATATAAAAAAGCATGGCCGCCAAATCAAGTACACTGCGGGTCAATAAGGTATATAGAAGTAGTGGTCGTGGACACAAAGATACACATTGGATCCATGTCAAAACAGAGATCATAGCCACGAAGATACACAATGGATCTATGCCTCATAATCATATGAATATATCAGGAAATAAGATTGAACAAATCAATCTCCATAAGAATCGGTTCCAAAATAAGTGTGAATGGAAATCCAATGCAACCCAAGTCATAGCATAAATATGTGATACCAAGTCGAACCAACCAATACGGGCATGAGTCTAAACTATGTGAATATATTTCTTCAAGTCAAACATAGTAAAATATTGTTTGATTACTGGTCATTGATGTATACCATTAACAAATGAGAGCCAACTCACTGATAATGATAATGAGAGGCAAGGTACCTAGTACATTCTAACAAGTGTGAATAGATGTTTTGATGTCGAGCACCTGTAGATTCCAACAATTAGGGGATATTGATGTATTCCCATTGTCTATAGCGAGGAAAATTGCCACTGATGACTGGAAGCCCCAAGGTACTAAAAGGACTCTAGATCACGATCCCAAAATAGATGTTTTGGAGTCGTTGGGATGTGGTTTGCTAGAAAGAGGGAATTAAGGCATCCCCCATCATCCAACATGAGGTAGTAGAAGAATGCCAAAGATTTGGTGGAACAAACTAATGATTCTGAAATGTACATGACACAGGAAGGCCGACATACTAAATTCAAGAGTTCTTAGGATTACATGAGCTAGGATCAATTGCAAAATTGGAAGAATTGATGAGTTTTGGGTGAAAAGAACCTTGATCTTTTGTAGCGGAATACACGAGCTAGGATCAATGATTTTCAGTGCTGACAATTCTAGGTAAGAGGTCTCACTCTAGCCTTTCATTTCATTCTTCTTTTAGTTGATTTCCATTCCATTTTTTGAATTTTTAGGGAGGCCATATTTTCCTGGGTGGGTGTCCGCAGGCTATAGTGGTGTGGGTCACATATACGCTCATGTCTACACTGTCACCCATGTATACATCCGCAAGTGGGGTTTTTTCAAAAAAGGATCTAAAAATGCTTAATTTTTTGTAGTATGGTGATCGAGTGGCATGAGAGGGAATGTGAGGAGAATGATAACCTGCTCCTAGAGGATGGTGATGCCCTCTAAGCACTCCACCAATGCAAATTAATGAAGTTCTTCGAATGTAACAATATGCGGGCTCAAAACCAAATGTTGCAAGTATTGATCGATTATTGGGACCCAGAGGAAGAATCCTTCATCTTGGATGGCCAACCTATGAAAATAGAGGTGGAGGACATATATTTTCTCAATGGTCTTTCCTGCCGAGGTAACTTAGGCAAGTTACCATGCTTTAAATCTCGAAGTGTTGGTGGTATGACAGTGGAGAAGTACGTGGATATGTACTATGTCCTTGGGGACAAGAAGGTTGGATCACATATTTTTATTTGTGATATAGAGAGCTTAGGGCTCAAGATCATTTTATTGACCACCGAATGGATCACAGGATCAACATCAGTGCACCAAGACTCAAGGGTGCATATGATCTATGTATTTAGATGCTTAGAATCGATAGTGTTTGATTGGAGTACCACATTTATACTAGGATGTATCAAATCCCAGCTCTTGGCATGCAAGAAGGGGAAAACAAGGACCTTTGGCTTCAACAATATACTTTGTATCTTTTTTCCGAGAGGGTGTTGTTTATTAGTCCATGAGTGTCAGTGGAGACACACTCTCTCTTGGAGCCTACCATGATTAGATGGAAATGCATGATGTTATGACTCGGGGGTGGGCGAGTTACTAGCCCATTCAATGATGACTTATTTTCTTGGTGGGAGCGTTAGATCATAGCGATCGATGACTACCCATATTAGGGCATTGAATTTAGTTGAGATCCCAACATGGTTGTCCCCCTGGGAAGCGCACTACATAAGAGACACAAAAAAACAAAAAATGTGCAAAAGTACAACTATGTACAAGAAAAAGCATATGAATCAAGCGTAATACTTTTCCAAATAGATCCCATATCTATGCTCATCCAACTTATTTCCTTCGTAGTTGGTTAACTAATAAGCACCCTTTTTTAGAACTTTAGAAATGAATCAAGGACCGAACCACATAGACTTAAATTTACCCTCCCCTAATGGATCCTTATCTTGATCATAGAGAAAGACAAGATCTTCTTCCGATAATACTCTTGGATGGATAGACTTATCATGCTGACTCTTCACTCATTTTTTATGTGCTTCATTTATCATAGCGACATCTCGATGTTATTCATCGAGATGTTCTAGGTGAACTAATCATTCTTCTAAAGATAGAGTATCAGGTAACAATTGAACAACTAACTTCAAAAAAGGAATTTCACATTCAATCAGAAGGACTCCTTCAACCCCATGAACAAGTTGAAAAGGAGAAAGCCCTGTAGCAGTCTTAACGATTGTTCGGTAAACCCATAAAGCAAGGTATAACATCATATTCCAATTGGATATATTTGTGTTAACTATTCGTTGAAGCATGGTATTAAAATTTTTATTGACGGCCTCGACTTGACCATTAGCTTAGGGGTAAAAAGGTGAATAATTTTCTTGTTTAAACCCCAACTTGGTGGTCAACTTAGTCATATTTTGATTTTGAAAGTGTCGACCATGATTACTAACGAGTTCACATTGGATACCAGACCTTGTAATTATCTGATTGAACACAAAATAAGTAGTATTTTCCCCATCACTACGGAAAGTAGGTATGGATTCCTCCCATTTCGTAAAATAGTTGACAACCATCATGATATACTGGTTCCCCCTAGCCGAAACTGGGTTGTAGGTCATGAAATCAACCCCCCACTTGGTGAAGGGACCTATATTGATCATGGGAAACAAAGGAAGAGAGCGCCATTGCATATTTTTAGTAAATATATGACAAGAATGACATTTTCTAATCGTTGCATTACAATATTTAAAGATCAACAACCAAAAATATTGAACATGCAAATTTTTTTGGGAAATCACGAGACCAGAAAGATAACCTCCACAAGCTCCACTTTGAGAGTCATTTAAAATTGACTTAGCTTCTTCATGATTCAAACAACAACGTAGAATGGAATCAATTCCACGACGATACAAAGTATCACCAATGATGAGGTAATTCTTTGCATTATGTCTAAGGCGACGTTGCTCATCCCGTGAAAAAGACTGAGGACACTTCAGAGTTTGAAGGTATGATTCAAAATATACCCATACCAAGGGTCTGATGAATAAATGAGAAAAATATGCTTGTCAAGGAGCGAGTCATACTCAGTATTATCACATTCTTCACTAGGAAACTCCAAAATAAGCTCAGTGAAGACCAAAGACTTCTTGGACTTCGCAGACTAAAACTCTAAGTTGAGCTCCCACAAGATCACAATCCATTTATTAAATTTTCCCTTTAATATTCGTCAGGTAAAAACATATTGAAATGGGTTGAGATCTGAAACTACAATGGTCTTACACAATAATATGTAATGTTGAAGTCTCTGGACTGGAAAAACAGTGGTTGTAGCTAACTTCTCTACATGAGAATATTTCAATTCAGGTCCAACTAAAGTACGACTAAGATAATAGATGACAAGTCCTTAAAAACTATCATCTTCATGGACTAAAACTATGTCAATTGTGGAATCGAATGCAACCAAATTTAACAAAAAAAAATATTTCATATAAAAGGGGTTGTCATAAGGGCTTTTTTAATAGCTTAAAAAGAAGTTGGGGCAACATCATCCCATATAAATGTAACCCGTTCAAACATATAAAAAGAAAACAACATGGAAAAAAACCCACCTCAGTAAACCCCATAAACAATGTACACTATCTTTATCTCGCAAATTAGTAAGGATTTTATAACTTGAGATATTAAATCTAGGGTTAATGTAGAACTAATATACCATATAATAAAAGTGAACAAATAAAGAAATTAATCGTTCTAACATTAATTATATTCATCACTAATTAATATAGGAATCTAACATTAATTATATTTATCATTAATTAATATAGGAATTATAATTGTTAACATATAAATAGTTAATTTTAATAATTATTGTTTGTGGTATATCTAATTAACCATGGAAAACAACCTTAAATAAATATATTTTACTAAGTCAATCAAAGCAAACATATAATATAACCATAAATTAGTAATTACATATGTGCACTAAATTACGTCAATGGGTAAACGATTATGCTGATTTAGATAATACAAAACCCAATATAGTGCATTACACACAGATATGCTAATTTAGATATAAAATGAAACCTAAATATAATGCATTACACATAGATATGTCTAGGTGTAAGGAAAACTAATAAAATAAGTCCAACTATATTATAATATGATACAGCACTCTCCCTAATCACCTTTCGGTATGAAATCACAAGTATAAATACATTCTTAGCTAGTCAAAGTCACAATATTTAGGTGCATAACCAATCCCCATTTTCCATGAACACATAAATTATCCTACAAAGGTGTGTACAAAGTATGTGAATACATTGAATATTACATAAATGGATTATAAGAAAGGTTTTTTTTAATCTAGAGTACTTGTCCTTGTTCAACACGTAGTTAGGTTGAGAAAAGATATGGTTGGATACTCAAAATGAAATGCAAGAGTCAATTATTTTAAAGGTTAATTGTTTTTTCAAATTCAAAATTAGATCAACATCATTACTAATGATGACTAGATCATCAACATACAATGCAATAATTAAGGTTTCATCATTTATATGTAAAACAAAAATACTATGATTTAATTCACAATGTTTGAAACCAAGTTTGAGAAAGAATCACTTGATATTTTCATGCCACTCCTTAGAGGCTTGTTTCAAACCATACAATGATTTCTTCCATCAATAGACAAGAATACCATATTTTTCAGAGCCTAGAGGTTTCTCTATATAAATATATTCAATGAGATCACCATGCAGGAAAGCACTTTTGACATCTATTTGATGTACCTCCCAACAAAAATGAAAAGCAAGCGAAATAATTAGTCATTTACATAATTCAAGTTTGCAACAAGTGTAAAGGTTTCAATGTATTCGATGTCTTCTTTATGAGAAAAACCATTTGCTACTAAATGAGCCTTATCCCTTACAACAACACCTTCAAATATGATTTTTTTCTTCTAGACCCATCGACACTTCACCACATTATTTCCTTGCAATCAAGGAACTAAATCTCATGTTTTATTATTCAACAAGTAATGATACTGACCAACCATACCATTCTCCCATTCGGATCGACCATTTATGTTTGCATATGTATTAGGATCACATGCCATTAAAGCAACAATACCATGTTGTTTTTTACTTCTAGTCTTCCTTGAGTCATTAACATCTCCTACATCAGTACCAACAACTTCAATTGTCCATGGGAAGGAAAATTTTGTTTGTAGAACGAATTATTATACCAAAATCTTCAGGAGTGGAAGGGTTAAGTGTTTCGAAACTTGTGGTTAATTCCATTGTAGAAGTTCAATTGTAAGTTAATTATGGTACATTGGTGCACTTTCTAATCAACGGTCTTTTGTATTAGTTAGTCGATCCATGGTTTTGCAAAATCTCCATTGGATCACTACTCAACAACCCAAAAGAACAATTCAACAGTGTAATATTTGAAGTCTCCTCATCAAAGACAACACCTCATCTACAAATTATCTCTTGTTTAATCATGTCAAACAACCTATAGTACTTCAACTCTTCATAATATCCTATCATAATACAAGCATGACTCTTTGCATCTAATTTCTTCCTTTTATCACCTAGAAAATGAGCTCAAACTATGCATCTAATTCTTATAAGGTGTTTGATTGAGGGTTTTCTCCCACTCCATTTCTCAAAATGGGTCATATCCCATACATCTTTGGTCAAAATCAAATTCAGAATATATTTTGAGTAGTAGACAACTTTTACCCAAAAGCTAGTAAGCAATCCTTTGGCTTAAAAAGAACATCATTCCATGACCAAGGTCTAGTTCTTCCTTTTTATAACACCATTTTGCTAAGGTGTGTAAGGTACATATATCTACCAAGAGATACTATGCTATGACAAGTAACTTTCAAGTGTTTTGTAAGTTTTAAACTTGTGAAGAGAAACAAAGCATACATATTCTTTTAAGCAAAATAGAGATTGCACCACAACATTCACACAATACACAGAGATTTACCCTAGAAACCCTTAAAGGGAAAAAGAAGCAAACCTTAGAGACACACCTCTATAATTTTCATTAGGATTATTAACTTCTCACAATAAAATATGTAGGTATTTCGCAGCATCGAAAACCCTAATCTTTTAACCCGGATTAGAAATAGACCCCAATCCCTTAACCGAGATTAAATTACACATTTTTAGGGAAAACCAAAAAATAGCCACAATCCCCACACACACATCTAGAGAATATAACACATACCCAACATGTTTAGATAACATATTCTCCTTTGTTGTTTGATCTTAAGCATTTCACAGGTCGACTACATTGCTTTTCAACCAATACCCTAGATTCCTTGAATTTTTCAAACACATGATCCTTATTGATCTGTATGCGCCCAGGTGCACAACGGGGACAACAGTTCGATTGAATGAATCGGTACTATTATGGCAGAAGCATAGTAATAATCAAAGCAGGAAATACACTACGCACATTTAGACATACATACACACACAATATGTGGGAATGAGAACTCTGTTACTTCTTGATTCTTCTCTCCATATTACAATATTTTACATGCTTAAATAGAGTGCTGAGAATGCTTGGGTTGTCTGCCCATTACATTCAGTTACAAGAGAATTTAGAACGGTTTCAGAAGTTCAACCGTTACGGTCGATTGGAAGATAGAGAGACAATCTGTCGTAGTTCGTCAGTCGCACATGCCAACGATGCAACACTTGTCAAAGTCGATGAACTTGTCAAAGTCAAAGTTGGAATCCGACAATAATTCCAACTGCTGGGGGGATCATACCTCCTTCCTTAAGAAAAAATGGTCCCCATTGTTTGCTCATACAGATGAGGAAACTTGTTGGTCAGTATAGTAGCAAAGTACCATTTTCCTTGTACTGGGATCTGTCCAGATTTGGACACCTGAAACAAGGGAATTATGTTCGTCCTTGTATGGCATACTTGTCGTCCCACAATGGTGTCTCAAGGAAGAGGATCCTGACCATATGGATGGATTTCTTTGGGTTCTGTTGTCTGCAAATCATTATGTTCCAACAGTGGTGCATGGTATGGTCGAAGTAGATCCACATTAAATATTGGATGCAAATCCGGGCATGAAGGAATGTCGAGCTGGAAAGCGTTTTCTCCAATCTGCTCAAGAATACTATATGGACCATATCACAAAGGATTCAGCTTCTTATATGGACCAGTGAAGCATTCCTTCTTGAGATGCAACCAGACCTGATCCCCAATTTGAAATGAATGAGAGATACGATGCTTATTGTGTCGGGCCTTAGCTTTCGCATTAGCTCGTTGTAACATTACCTGTGCTTGTTTCTCGATGTCGCGGATTTGATCTCGAAACTTCAATGCTTTGTCAACTTCTCACCGGTTATAGTTGGTATCATTCGACTGTGTCGAGGAACGTACTGATCCATTCAATAGGTGCTGAGGGTTGAAATCCATAATAGATATAAAATGGATATTTTCTGTAGAGTTGTGTTGAGCACGATTGTAGCTGTGATGTATATATGGAAGACTTTCATCCCATGTTCGTCGATGCTTGTGGTTGTACATATGAAGCAGTTGTACTACCAAGCGATTTACAACTTCCGTCTGTCCGTCTGTATGAGGATGGAAAGCCGTCGAAAAGGAGAGTCTTGTATCGAGCTGTTGCCAAAGAGTCTTCCAAAAGAGGATGACAAATATGGCATCTATGTCAGAAATAATGGTTGTCGGTAAACCATAATGTTTCTAGACATGTTCAAAGAAGAGTTGAGCGGTCTGATGCGTTGTCGTAGTCTTCTTGCATGGAATGAGAATGTACATCTTGGAAAATATGTTGACTACTACTAATATTGCACCATGCTGATGTTTGGTAGTAGGATATACCGTCAAGTAGTCCATAGAAATAGATTCCCATGGTCGAATAGGAACTGGAAAAGGTGTGTATAATCCATGTCGTTAATTAGGCGGTTTAGCAATGGCACAAACCACGCATGATCGAATGTACTTGTTGACGTCAGTTTTAAGTGAAGGCCAAAAGAAATACTTTTGGATAATGGCAAGGGTCTTTGCTACTCCAAAGTGTCCTACAGTCTTGCTGTAACGCGCGTCCCAAATGAGCTACTTTCGGTGCTCACCTGTCGGTACACAAAGATTTCCAAGCTTGTATAGCAAGGTGTCTTTAAAGAAATAGTCGAAGGTCGACGACTTGGCGGTCTGAAGTTGTCAATAGACTGATGAAAATTCCTTGTCTTTTTTATACAATTGAGGCCAAGTGGTGGTGTCATAACCCTGCATACTCATCATGGTAAAAAGGAGAGTAATGGGTGGTCGACTCAGAGAATCGGTGGTCGCATTGGCTTTACCTTTCCGATACTTAATTACCAACTGAAATTGTTGCAGGTAATTAATCCACTTGAGTTGTCGATTTTTTTGCAACTTCGACTGGGACGGAGCAAACTGTAAAGGCTTGTGGTTAGTGAGAATGACCGTATCCTTGCAAAGAATATAATGTATCCATTGCTTAAGAGCTTGAACAATGGCGTACAATTATTTTTCATACGTCGAATATATTCTAACAGTGTCGTTAAAAGTTTCGGAATGGAAAGAAATGGGTAAGCCGACTGAGTGATCAGTGCGCCCAAGGCATAGTCCGATGTGTCTGTCTCAATCTCAAAGGGATGATGCAAATCGGGTAACACAAGTACTGGTGCAGTACAAAGCTTTTGTTTGAGTTGCTCGGAAGCTTCTTGTTGTTTCGATGTCCATTTGAAGACAATTTTCCCATTTCCCTTGGTCAACTGATTCAAAGTCCAGGCTATGTGACTGAAGCCGAGTATGAATTGTCGATAAAAATTCGCCAAACCAAGAAAAATTCTTAGTTCATGAATGCTTTGAGGAATGGGCCACTCTTTAATCATTTGCACTTTGTTTGGATCAGTATGAATTCCTGCAGAGTCAATTACATAACCCAAATATTTGATGTTGTTCATCGCAAAGGAACATTTGTCCATGTTCAAGTAGAGTCGATGTTGTCGGAGAGTGTCAAGGACTTGTCGAAGTTGTCCGACATGTTCTTCCCATGATTGACTAAAAATCAATATATCGTTGAAGTAGACAATGACACATTTGTCGATTAAAGATCGAATAATGTTATCCATATACCGCATGAAGGTAGCAGGTCCATTGGTTAAGCCGAAATGCATGACTAATCATTCAAACAATCCTTCCTTGGTCTTGAAAGCAGTTTTCCATACATCTACAAGCTCAATTGGAATCTGATGATATCCCGACTTGAGGTCGAGCTTAGTAAATAATTTAGCACCTTTTAGATAGTCGATGAGTTTGTCTATCCGCGGCAGAGGGTATATATTTTTTACCGAAATTGTGTTCAGGGCCCGGTAGTCGATGCACATGCGCCAGGTCCCATCTTTCTTTGGAACGAGGACAACTGGACTTCCACAAGGAGAGGAGTTGGGTCGGATATGACCTTTTTTGATCAAATCTTGAATTTGTTTGTGAATCTCTTCATTTTCGATAATGGATCTTCTGTAAACAGGTGTGTTAGGTAATGAAGAACCAGGAGCAAGCTCAATAGAGTGTTTTACCTAGAAATGTAGAGGTACTCCATATGGATCTTGGAATAGGTTCTGGTACTCATCAAGAATATTGTCGATCTGTTGCTTCTGTCAAGAGCTACACTGATCAGTGAGTCGACTGGTTGCTGCAGTCTTCCTGGAATGTTGCGGCTTAATCATGATCAATGCGAACTTCTGAGCATGGTTGGTGAGCTTCTTCGTCTATTTAGTAGATATCATTGCAACCATTGGTGTAGGTATTCGATTTGGTATGCCGTACCATTGGTTCTAAATTCTGACAATCACCTTCTGAGGTCATGATTGGTAACTTCCATGTCGATCCCATAAGTAAGGTTTCCCAAACAAGGCATCGGCTATGGAGAGCGGTGCCACGTCGCAGAGTACTTCATCTTCAAAAGGCTTAATGAAGTAGGTGAGTTTGCATTATCAAGTGATCATTAGTTCCTGTCCATCCTTCATCCAACCGATGTTATAAGGATGAGGATGTGGAGTGGTAACAAGACTTAGTTTCTTCACGAGATCTTTAGAAACAAAGTTCTTCTGGCTACCATTATCCACAATCATATGCAATGGATTGTTTTGAACCCATATCCGTGTATGGAATAGGATCTCTTGTTCCTCCTCCTCGATGATAGTCGAGGCTGCTGGAGTGGTCGATGTCGATGTCAAAAGGGTCATTGCTTCTGGGTCAGATTCTACCAGAGTTTTATCAAACAAGTCGGATGTCGACACTTTTGCTAAAAATGTCTTCCGATATTTGCATTCAGACGTATCATGCCATGATGAATTTTGGTAATCACACCATTTACCGGTAGGGGGTTGTTTGCTACATTCCCTTTTGTCTTTCTGAGAATGGTTTTTGCCATGATCTTGATTTGGTGGAGTTGGCTAAGAATATCTTGACTTGTCGAAGTCAACTCGTGCCTTCTTGTTGAGTGGTCGTCCTATCAGCTTGGTCGCATAGCGTGCTTTTCCTTTCTGTTTGGCTTCAAGCTTACTGGAATAGTGGAATGCATGTGCAAGCATATTCACAGTCAGAAAATCCATCTCCTACTGAATGTACAGGTACAATCCGCTGACATACTTCATAACAAACAGTTTCTCTTCTTCTTGAACGCCAAGTCTAGCCATTAGTCGGTAGAACTCATCGGTTTAACTTTGTATGGACTGTTCTTTACATTTCCTTAGCTGCTGCCACTTCTTATACTTCTTTTCAACATACTTGGGTGGGTATAACTGCTTTCGGACATATTAGACAAATTTCTCCCATGTCTCTATGGGGTCTCCACTTTTCTCCATCTTTGTTGATAGGTTATCCCATCAGCAGTGCACAAATGTTAACATCTTTAAGGATGCAATGGTGATCTTTTTAGTTTCTGAGATTTGATTCACAGAGTAATAGGATTCCAATTGTTGTACCCAATTGTCGACAGATTTTGCGTCAATCTTCCCTTCTAGATTCGATACGTCCAAATTCATTTGCACCTTGAATGGACTGATTTTGTTGGAGTTAGATCTTGTCGGAAATCCTCCTGATGTCGAAGCAAATCGCGTGAGAATATCATTGAACTAGGTGAACATTTCAGTTCATTGTCGATCCAGCAATTGCTCTATGAGTTGCTCTTTCTCGTCAATTGCATGTCCACTGTATGTTTCTCCTGCCATCTTTGAAGGTAGTCTCTGCTTGGATTGCTGAGTTTGTGAGCTTGTTTGAACAGGCATAAGTCAGGTAACATCGATGGAAGTGTCTATGCACAACTTAAGCACGGATAAATCTCTGAACAAAGCTCTGAATAAATCAAGCTTTGATACCAATGATCCGTATGTGCCCAGGTGCACAACGGGGACAACAGTTTGATTGAATGAATCGATATTGTTATGGCGGAAGCATAATAATAAGCAAAGAAGGAAATAAACTACGCACATAAACATACATACACAGACAATATGTGGGAATGTGAACTCTGTTACTTCTTGATTCTTCTCTCCATATTACAATATTTACATGCTTAAATAGAGTGTTGAGAACGCTTGGGTTGTCTGCCCATTACGTTCAGTTACAAGAGAAGTTATAACGGTTTTAGAAGTTCAACCGTTACAGTCGACTGGAAGACAGAGAGAAAATCTGTCGTAGTTCGTCAGTTACACATGTCGACGATGCATGTCGAAGTCACTGTGCTTGTCGAAGCCGATGAACTTGTCGAAGTCTAATTTGGCATCCGACAATAATTCCAACTGTTGGGTGGATCACTTATTATTCAAGAAATATACCCAAGTATACTTGGAAAATTCATTAATGAAAGTTAACATATACCTAGCACCTACTAGTGATAGTTTGTTTAAATAACATAAGTCACTATGGACAAGTTCCAACTGAGTATTTTCTCTCCAAGCCTTCCCTATTTCAAATGAAATCCATTGATGCTTTCCAAGCATACACCCTTCACATACATCATTAGGGAGAATAGCCCTAGAATGTCCATTAATCCATTTTATGTCTCACTCATATTCATGCTTTAGAAATTTAGATGTATGAGCCTTTCATGCCAAGTTGGTTTTTTCTATGAGTACAATGGGTCCTGGATATTTTCTAGGAAAATCATAGAAATTATGGATTCCATCCTTTGGGTCAAGGATATCTTCAACAACAAAACAAATTTATTGTACATATCCTTCACAACAAATCGATCTAGCCTAAATTCTAGCTTCTTTCCAGTTTGAGTTAGTTCAAGTACATAGAATAAATCAACACTCAACCTAGGTAGATGGTACACATCATTGATCAAACAATTCTGAGATGTAATCATATGGAACAAATATTTATTTTTATGTAGCTTGACTTAATGAAAAATATAGAGAAGCATATTTAGCTATGTGATGGTTACAACCATACTTGATTATCCATTCACTTTAGAAGTGTGAGCATGTAAGTCATAAGAAGAATGAACATGAAACATGCAATTATTTTCCTTGCCTTCTGAAGTTTGGTGCCGCACATAGGTCAATTGTATAGTCGACATGACTCATTTAAGCTTCGACCAACAAGCCTTCTCTATATGTCCCAATTTCCAGTAATAATAACATCACTTCTTCTTTCCTTTTGCAGTTTAAGTCTAATCATCATGCTTCTCCTTAATATTTTGGTAGATGAAATCCCCCTTTTTTTATCTTGATTGTGAGTTTGACCTCTTTCTCTATAGTTTTCTCGACCTTTTCCCTTTAATAAACAGGCTTGTTTCTTAACTTCATGTTTTCCTTCATTAAGCAGTTTTTCATGTGCCCTAAGTAGAAACCATAGAAGGAATCAAAGGAATAATATTTACCATCTTGTTTTTTGGAATCCCAATCAGCAGGGAATGTCAAACATACTATATCATAGTGTGTCTTCAAATTCATTATGATCAATTCAATAAGTTGACCATTTTTCTTTAGAAAAATTTCTCCACATTCGCCCAATTTCTACTAAATCTCTTTTACGAGAGCTAAATAATCTTCAATTATGTCAAAAGAGAGAGGATCAAGAGAGACCAACTCTTTATCAATCTGCCCAACTTGACTTTCAATATCCTTATCAAATAGAGCCTTCATCTTCTTCCAAACTTCATTTAGGAATTTGACCTTGCTCATATGAAAATGAATCTCCCCAGAGATGTAGGTTGTTATAACTCCTACAAACTTCTTTCTATTGATGATAAAATTCTATTGATCATCTTTTGTATCTGGAACAACAACCTTTGTAAGCTGCCAAAGCGCGTCACTCTTCAATAAAGTTTCATATCTTGTGCCCATACACCATAATTGTGGCCATTCCAAACCACAAGTTCTTTCTTGGAACTCATTATCTTAATATTCCAATCTATACCTTGATTCAATCTATAATTTGAAACCCTAATTCAATATACTAAACAAATACAAATCATCGAGAGCATGCATATCAAATAGTCTCCAAAGTTTTCTAAACCTTGGGCTAGGTATCAAACTGATAGACATGATACCATGTTGGAGAATTAAGGAATTAGATAGATCAAGGAGTTAATTATTCCAAGAAGAGGTGGTGTCTAAAGACATTGGTACAAAACTTAAGCACAAGAGAGCATAGGGAATAATACAACATGAAACACAATAAGCCAAAACTTCCTTGAATACTGATTATAGATCAACCCATAAGGCCATATATATATATAATCAAAGTGTAACTAAATCCCTTGAAGTAAGCAGGTCGTAGTCCATTTTGATTGGTTAGGTAAGGTAACAAAACCCAAATTTTTCCTCGACCTCCACACCATTTTACTACCATGGTCAACTCCACCAACCAATTGAATACCATGTCGGTTATCATCTCTTAATGAAAATCTCTAGAATATATAAGGATGAGATGAAATTTTTGTTACAAAACATATTAGAGTAGATGGATTTAAATAATAGTAATGGAAAGATGGATGTCATCCTAAATGGTCATCCAAGTGAGTATAATTATAGGGTGCATTAGTTAGTTAGTTGAGAGAATAACAAGCTCAAGTAATATGGTTAAGGTGTGTAATGGAGAGGTGCAATTTCATAAAGGAAACAAATGGAAGGTATTCAACGGGAATGCGAACCAAGAGATGGAGGATCGACGCAATAATGATACTAGTGGAACTCTCTTGCATTGGGGAAGTGGAAATTGAAGAGATGTATTGTAGTCGTATAACTTGAAATCTTTGTTCTTGTAGAGAGCTTCCAAAACTTCACCATTATATGTAATTTGATTATAATGAGATTCTAATTCCAATGGTAAGGTTGATACATGAGATCTTGTTAGGATTGATAAGTTGTTCGTTCCCATGTCTTGTATTGGGAATGATAGATTATGTAATGGCAAAAATATCCATCAATATCAAACTCAAGCAACTAGTCTACGGTGCAATCACATCATTATGGAATGGATCAATATATGGGGTTAGTGGTTGATCCTTGTTCAAGTGAGACATAGTCCATGGTTGCATGTAGTTTGATAAACAAATATCATCCTAGTTGGAGTGGGATTCAAGGAAAAATCAATATCATTCACTAGGTGGATGTCATGTTTAGGGTTACCATAGAGGAGAGAGGTCATAACGCTTACTAATTCACAAGAAAAAAAAAACTAATGACGACAACAAAATAAAAGCCAAATGAAGAGTTAGAGAGAAAGTGAGAAAGGAAACAAGCACAAAACAAGTAAGATTGGTGGGGGTAAGGGGAAGGTTTGGCATGAATTTATAAAAAAGATAAAGTATCCTATTAACATACACTTAAACCAATTTGGCTTATCAAACATGTGTTAAGTCCCATTTTGTATGGAGTGAAACAAACTTTGGGAAGTTAAACACATCCCCCCCCCCACACACACGGGCTCTACACCCACTGAGGTTTGAACCTAGGCTATTTGCATGGTGGTGTCATATCCCAACCACTAAACCACAATGTGATGGATAATTACAGGGAGCCCTTCTCATCATCATGGTTATAATCTTCCCATTTCTATTTATTTATATTTCCCATATATCTATTGCATTAACTAGCCATATTTTGTAGAAGCATGCAAACTTGATGCACTAACCATTCATAATTAGGGAAAAATTTAATGTGGATACAACACATTTATTATGTTATTTGACCTTTATATATTTAATGGTGGTATAAATGATGATGAGAGAGTGTAGCTCTCTTAATTCAATGTTTGATTGATTTTTTTAGTGTTGTCAGATTTCCTTTTCTTTTTTGAGGGCATCCTTCAAAGTTTTTCTTTGGGTAGAATCCCTTCAATTTTTTCTTTCCCATTTCCCTATTTATGGCTTTCTTTGCTTCATCTCTAAGATGATGTAGGATTTCAATTTGAATTGCTCCAAGATCTCGCACTGTTTCAATTTGAGCTTGGCTTTTTTAACTGCCAATATTTCTCTCCAATTGTGTCTCACATATCTCTCATATAGATTTTGTAATATACTTAAACCCAGAAATTCAAGGCAAAATATAGAAAAACACAAGAGAGAATAGATAAAATAGATAGCTATGCTCACTTTCCAACTCTTTGAGGGGGCAACCTCCAAGAGAAAATCTCAAATACAATAGAAATGATTGACAACACATTACATAGCTTACTAATTTATATATATTGCTTCAATAACCAAATATCTATCTACTTATGGTCCCACTATTAATGAGGGTCGACCACCTATGGGTTTTTATTCAATATAGAGGGCCCTTTTACATTAAGTCACTACCCACTAACTATCTAATGGGAATTATGGCCTTGTAGATCAATAAAGTAGAAAGGATAGAGTAGGAGTCTAACATGACCCACCCCTCTTCAAAAGAAGCATTGTCCTCAAGGATGGAGATGGGGAAACTGCTGCAAAATGGGAGATGGTTCCCAAGTAGCATCTTCTGGTGAGGCATCCTTCCACTAAATAAAAAATTCACAATAGTAAATTGACGTTGATGATGCTCACTGGTGTTCAAATATGCTTCTGGTTCGATCCAAATGGAGCCTTCTTCATCTAGCTCAGGTAATTTAGTTTGAACTTGAAAATTATGATCCACTACCTTCTTCAAACAAGATACATGAAATATTAGGTGGATCTTGGAGTGAGCTGGAAATGCTAATTCGTAGGCCACTTAGCCATTGTGTTGAACAATTTAATATGGGCCGAAAAACTTTGGTGTGAGCTTCTGATGTCCTGTAGCGTTGAGAGAGGTTTGCTTATAAGGTTGGAGGCGAAGGTATACTTGGTCACACTCTTCAAATAAATGCTCTAAGCAATACCGGTCTGCCTATTTTTGCATGTGATTTTGTGCCATTTCCAAATCTTCCTTAAGTGTGCAAAGAATGGCATAATGATTATGAATAACACTATTTATTGTGTGTACTTTGGAGGTACCTAGTAGATAAGAAACAACTGAGGCAGGTTGTTGGCCACATATTACTTAATATGGTGTCATTTTTGTAGCCTCAAGATAAGTGGTATTATACCACCATTTTACTAAATGTAACATTATGCCTATTGTGTTAGGATATTTCAATACTCCATCCTTGTCCTACCTAGCATTATTTATTTTTCCCAGTTGTTGATGATGTCATTTCCCCCCTAGTGGTGTGCAGATGTCATCAAGGATCCATCTACCAACTTATGATCCCTGCATGCATCATTTTAGGACCACTTCAATCAGTTTCCTATTTTATAGGAAACTACTGAGTGTTCCAGTGCAATCCACCTGTGTTATCTAACTCTTGTGGGGGGTTAGAGCTCCGGATGCCACTGATTGTGGCCTCATGCACCCTTTTCTGACTGCATGATAGACTCACGATTGCACCCTCCTTAGTCAGTTAACTGATTGTGACTTCAGTTAGCTGAGTTTAGGTTCAGTTCAGTTGAATTTGAGTCTTCCGGAGCACTCCAGTGGTGATAATCCCTATGCTAGACCAACTGAGGTTCGAATTCTCCTGCATGATTCGAATTCTCTCCATTGCATTATAATTGCTCATTATACTAATAATTTAGTAGTGTGACATTATTCTGCTCCTATCTGAGTTCTGCTGCATATTATTCTTCTGCTCTTTTTTACTGCAGTTTTCACTCTTATTCTAATTTTATGCTCATTCTTTCTTTGTGAGGTATCCTCGGCTCTTTAGATCTGCTGTGACATATAATTTCACATGGTATCAGAGCCTGTTGAGTGAATAGGTTGAGAAACTGATTTCGGTAGTGCACCAGAAGCGGTTGGATTTCCACAGCAAATCCTGGTGCCATTACATTGAATTCATTGGAGAAATCCAATGAGGTCTAGCCAGGTGTGAAGGATCTGGATAAAAGTGCCTAATGTCCTAAAGCAGTGCTCAGTAGTAGTCTACCTCCATTATTGAGATTTTTTGCAGGTTATTCGAAGTTTTTGAGTGTAGCAATAGTTGCAACAGTTTTCTGCAGTTGCAACAGTTTTTGCAGTAGCACTAGTTTTCTGCAGTTGCACCTGTTTTCTGTAGTTGCAACAATTTTGCAGCAGTAGCAGTAGCTTATATTTTCCATTGTTTTTGCATGAATTCTACAACAACTTCCATGTATCTTAAAGGAATTACTCGTCTCTCTCCATTCAACTATGATGAGTGGAAACCAAAGATGATAGCATATCTGAAGAGACAAGGTCTTTTTGATAAGTGTATTGGTGATATGCGATATTTTGCTTCCTATGAAGAAGAGAATTATTGGCTAAATGAATGTGATAGAGCCTTTGGAGAAATGTGTATTTCTATGTCTCCTAGTATGCGCTACCTCATGGAAACTATTGAATATCCAAGTGAGCTATGGGCCCAACTAGACAAAACATTTGGAAAGCATAATGAAGGGATTGGTGCAAATTATTTGGAGAACAAACCTAGTGATACCTCCTTAAGTGTTCTCTCTAATTATGTCTTGGCCTCAATCATATCTCATGATGAAGTTGTTCGAGATGAAGAAAAAGTTGCAAATTCAACACTCATGTTCTCAATGTCTTCTATTTCGAATTCTGAGCAAGATAAGCTAGTTCATACTCTAGAATATGAAGAGGTTCTTAAATCCTCTCTTTCACATGAGTCTGCTGGTGTGCAGAATGATGATCTATTGAATGTTTTGGAGATTAAATCAGAGTCTAGAGGTGATGCATTCACCCTCCTTGATCACATGCCTTCTATGTAATTCTATTCGATCATTGGCACATGTTCTCAGAGTTTCATTGAAGATGGAGAACATTACCATTCGCTTGGGTTCAAGTCTCAGACATATTTTGGTTTTGATCTTTCCCTGCTGGTTCAAAGGAGATCACAAGAAACCATCTATCAATTCTTGGAGTTGATTTGAAGTCCAAGCCACCACCATCATGTCATAGTTCATTTGGTTATGATCTCACCTATGTTGGTTCAAAGGAGATATCAAATAACTATCTACACATTCATGGAGTTGATCCTACCTCAACTTGTTTGAATCACAGGTTCTAGGATGATATTCATATCTTTGTATTTTTTTTCACCATGTTCGTTCTGAAGAGCAAGTTCAAAAAGCCTCCATATTCGCTTGCATCCACTGAAGGAGAATACAAGCACATGTTTTTGGAGCATGATCCACTTCTTCCGAAAAGGAATATACCTACAGACATATGATCAAGCATCACACCTACTTGAGTTTGGAGCAATTAATCTTTTGGTGTGTTTCAGTCCAATTTGAGGGGGGGGTTTCCCATGAGATTTTCCCCATTTCCTTGAATCATGGACTGTTCTTTATTTTTTATCATTTATTTGATTGTATGGGTGACCTTTGGTCATAGTAACCAGGGCCCAGGATGCAAAAGTATGGATTAAGGGGGGGTGTTAGGATATTTCAATACTCCATCCTTTTCCTACCTAGCATTATTTATTTTTCCTAGATGTTGATGATGCCATTTCCCCCTAGTGGTGTGCAGATGTCATCCAGGATCCATCTACCACCTTCTGAGCCCTGCATGCATCATTTTAGGACCACTTCAGCTAGTTCCCTATTTTATAGGAACCTAATGAGTATTCCAGTGCAGTCCACTTGATTTATCTGACTCTTGTGGGGGGTTAGAGCTCTAGATGCCACTGATTGTGGCCTCATGCACCCTTTTCTGAATGGCATGCATGGCAGAATCACTATTGCGCCCTCCTTAGTCAGTTAATTGATTGTGACTTCAGTTAGCTGAGTTTAGGTTTAGTTCAGTTGACTTTGAGTCTTCCGGAGCACTCTAGTGGTGATAATCCCTATGCTAGACCAAATGGGGTTCGAATTCTCCTGCATGATTTGAATTCTCTCCATTGTATTATAATTGTTTATTATACTGATAATTTAGTAGTGTGACATTATTCTGCTCCTATCTGAGTTCTGTTGCATATTATTATTCTGCTCTTTTTACTGCAGTTTTCACTCTTATTATAATTTTCTGCTCATTCTTTCTTTGTGAGGTATCCTCGGCTATTTAGATCTGTTGTAACATAGAATTTCACACATTGGAGTTTCTTTTTAGATGCAAAACCACACAAATAGGTTTGAAGACACTTGTTGATTGCTTTTTCCTAGCCATCTGTTTGGGGATGATAAGATGTGCTCATTTTCAATTAGGGGCCCTATAAATTAAATAGTGCTTGCCAAAATTTGTTGGTGAATGTGAGATCATGAAATGACACAATGGATATATGCATGCCGTGGAGTTTTAAATTTGGTCACTAGGGGTAAAAGGGTGTTGGAGGGAACAAAAGTGATTATATTTGGAAAGTCGGTCAACTACAACCATAATGACTAATTTGTTACCTTATTTTTTATGACCAACAATAAAATCCATGGTAATGTTTGTCCAAATAGTGGTTGGTATGGGAAATGGTTGCAATGCCCCATGAGTCTTCATTGTCTCACCCTTGATCCTTTGACAAGTGTCAAATTTGGCTACAAAAGTAATAATGTTCTTTTTCATGACTTCCCATAAGGAGTGTTTAGAACATGCATAAGTTTTATGAAATCCTGAATGACTTGCTAGAGGAGATGAATGTAATTCTATTAATATCCTATGTTTTAACATTTAGTTAGGTAACAACAAATGTGACTTTTATATCACAAAGTTTATTGTTTCCAAGTCCAACCCGAGGAGGGTTGGGATCCTCCTAAATTCAATTGATGAGTTGAGATGCAATATAATTTGTTATCCATTTGTGTCAAGCTTCTTTTAACCATTCATGTATTAGAGAGGATAAGGAAAAGAGGGATCCCTCTTCCTCTGTGTCCTTGACAATGCATCTGCCACAATATTGTCTTTTCTGATTTTGTAGATGACCATGTAATAATTTCCAAGCATCTTGGTGACCCATTTATGTTTCTCTTATAGGGATGACAAACCTTGTTCGAAAAAATACTTTAGGTTTTGTTGATGTGTCTTGATTTGGAAGCAGTGCCCTATGTGGTATGACTACAATCTGTCGACTGCATGTATGATGGTAATCATTTCTTTCTCATATGTAGACTTTCCCAAATTCTTGTCACACAACTATTTACTAGTGAATATTAAAGGTTTTCCATCTTTCATTAAAGCTACACCCAAACCTTTTCTAGAATCACCACATTCCAATACAAAATTCTTAGTAAAATCAGGCATGGCTAAGATCTAGGTGGTGCACATGGATTTATTTAAACCTAAAAATACTTGTTCTACACTTCATTCCACACAAAATCATTTTTCTTAAGTAGGGTTTCCAAAGGGGTTTCAATTTTACCATAGTTCTTCACAAAATTCCTATAGTATCTAGTAAGGCCTAAAAACACACGTAATCTCTTTAAGGTTTTAGGGCATGGCCATTCTTGCATTGCTACAATTATTTTGGGGTCCACTCTCACCCCATCCTGTCCAACAATGTGACCCAACTATTCAACCATTGAGGCCCCCAAAATTACATTTGGAGCATTTAATAAACAACTGATGGTTTCAAAGAAGTTTCAAGGCTTTGTCAACATGTTGTACATGGGAATCCCAAGTTTTATTGTAAATCAAGATGTCATAAAAGAAAACCAACACAAAATCACGAATATATGGCCATAAATTTTATTCATAAGGCTCTAAAAGATTGAGGGGGCATTACAAATTCCAAAGGGAATTACCAAAAATTCATAACATCCTTCATGTGTGCAGAAAGTTGTCTTCAAAATATCAACCTCTTTCATCCTAATTTGGTGGTATCCAGAAACTTAGGGGTATCTTTCATAATGATGTCTTTGGAATGGATAGGAGAGGGCACATCAATTTTAAATAATTTATGTTCTTTACATTTTTGACCTAGAGCATACGTTTCATCACAATTATGGAAAAGTGCACATCTTTATAGGTCTACCATTTCGATTGAAGACAACATGTGTACTTTCAAGGCAGGTGAAGGGATTGTGCTTAAGGAATTTACCTCTGCAGGGCGTGAGTAGGGAATGAAAGATCATTTGTTGGTTTGTGTATTAATCACCGTCTCTGCTTCTAGATCCTTCTAATATGCCTCCAACTAGGTAGTAGGATGCTACATTCTTGCCTGTGCTCCAATTTCCTCCTTGAGGCCACTAATGAAACATTCTTTATAGAAAGAATCTATTAATTTCTCTATATGGATTGCTAATTGCTCAAAGGATGAGATAAATTCTACGACTGAACCAGTTTAGCATAACTTGGTAATTCACCCCAAATGGTGAGTATCTCGCTTGTAACAGGAATGCATAGCCTTAACAAACAAATTCCAAGTGATGTAGTCACCATAGGATTTCTTATGCCACTCCCACTATTGCCATCTTTCTAGATCCCGGAACAAGACCCCAAACCTAAGTTTCATCATGTCATCAGTAATGTTATGGAGGGTGAAGTAATGTTCCATTTGGGTGACCAATCCTGATGAGTTAGAACCATCAAACTTGTCCAGGTCCACTTTAGGAAAATGATGCCATATGTTATTATCCATGGAGGGTGGTTTATGGTTTTTAGGACCCAAAGGGATTAGCTAGTGGCTAGAAAATCTAGAGTGAGAAGTGTCTTCTTGGTGTGTCTCATTGTGCTGCTCATACCCGTGGTCTTTTGTTTGTATACTTGGAGCTGTCAATTGTGCCAAATTCTCATTCTACATGTTATCCAAGATGTTTAAGGTCTATTTATGCTTCCGCTCCAACGTTAGACCGAATGTCTAATCCATGTTGGCTATCTTCTCATCCAACTTCTAATCCAATGTCTAGTCCAAGTTGGTTAACTTCTCATCCAACTTCTTATCCAAGTTTTGAAGTTGGCCACTAAGATTTATGTATTGAGATTCCAGGTGTTCCAATCTACTTACATTATAGCGGATGTCCATGTTTTCTAAGGTGTTGGTGTGGGTTAGTTTATAGGGATCCACCATGGGTGGGATCCAGTGGGTCCTAACGACACAAGTGTGACAAGTGCTATAGCTCTCTTATATACGTGTGGGGTCCAATAGTAGTACTCAACCCAATATCTTTGGGAATTAACTAAGGGTGCTCAATCGTTCCCTTAGCCGTACTACTCGACTACCCAGGTACTAGAGAGTGATCTCCTCGAGTATCGTTCTCGGTGTACTATAGCAACAAGACAATTGATCAATTTCTCTAAAGTTGGTTCCAAGTATACTTAGGGGATCGACTTTCTATATGCCTAAGGGTTCGTGGAAGTGATATTTTGCATATAGGTGTTATTTAATACAATACTACTCGAAGGGGTACCAACAAAGGTTACAAGGGTGTCCAACAATGTGACTTAGTACTACTTGTATGTTTTGCATGTTTGCTTCCCCAACTGCAAGTTTACCCACTGAATGACAGATCCCTCTGTTATCTCAAGGCATCGGAACACAACTCTATTTTTTTTTAGTTGAGCTCGCTAACCCCAAAAGGAGCTCTACAATCACCATAAAATAACTTACTTTACAATATAGGGTTTGAAGCTAATATTTTGAAATAAGCACAACTCCTTGAAAAACCCTGATTTGGAGACAATCTTGAATCTTCTGTAACTTTGAAATTTTGGCACCTCTAAGTTTGAAATTTTGTTTCGTAGTAGCCTAATATATCTATTATGGAATTCCATAGGTTTTGCAGAATTCTAATAATCCAATGAAAAATTAGGGCGATTTTCCCAAATCTTGTTGATCTTGGTCTTCTCCAAAGCGCTAACTTGTATGCACTGCCACGCTTCCAATATTTTAGGTATAAAAATGAAATTTGTAAAAAAAATACTATGCCTTATCTTCTTTCTAGTGAAATTGGTGGCACTCAATTTGTATTTTTCCCACTCTAGATGTAACAATTTTACTGGGAACATACGTTTAAGGCTAGTATTTAGGGTAGTAAAAAAATTTAATTTACACATTGTGTATCTCCAAAAGTATAGTGACCCATAAGCTAAAATTTTGACAATTGAATTCCTTATGCCCTTTTTGCAACCTGAAAGTTTAAAACCTTGAAACTACACAGACAAAAAAAAAATTGAAGCAAAAATTCCAAGATGACATGTTTGAAGGATAAAAACCTTCAAGGGGGAAACCTCTAAGAGCAAAGCTCATTTACAATAACAATTATTGACACATAACTTACTACTCTATATATAGTGCTTCAATATCCAAATATCTTACTACTTGTGGTCCCGCTATTAATGAGGGTCAACCACCTAGGGACCTTTATTCAACAAAGATGGCCCTTTTATATTATTAAGTCATTACCCCCTAACTCTCTAATGAGCCTTATGGCCCTGTACATTAATAAACTAGGGGGGTATGGTAGGACCCTAACAGATTTTTCTTCTTCTTTTCTAGACATCATTCAAAGTTGATTTTTCTCCTTTAACCTACCCATGTTGTGCAATTCTCTGCCCCAATTATGTAGTGTTACAAGTTAGGGTTTTGGTTTGCAATGATTTAGGATCACATTGAGATTGGTGTTTTTTCATTGCAATAATGCTTTTGGGATTTTGGTTTCTCATGTTTTATTTTCATGGATACAAGAAAATCTCAATGCTTCTGCTTCTAGATCCTTCAAAGATGTGGTTGTCTCAAAATTTAGGGCCCATTACTTACCTTCCATTAGTGGCCACTTTAATGTGGAGAAAGCAACATAAACTCATGTAATATCCCTTTAGGTTGAAGGGATTATGAATTTCAAATTCTACTAATCATGTGTTCATTTGTAGGTGTAATGGCTTATGGCATCAACATTTGGACCTCTATAAGTGGATTGAAACCAAACATGGAAACCCCTATTGTAGGAGGATGCATACATCCATCCTTGTGCTTGGGTTTTTTTCATAACGAAATTCAATTTTATGGAAGATACAAAATTGAATCTTTTGTTCAAGTCCTTGGTTTATGGGTTGATCCAATGCGTGCATAAAGCCTTGGTTCTTGTCTTTCTCTTGCTCCACATAATTGCTCACTTCTATCCCTATCTGGGTTAGGCTCTCAAACTTGCCCTTTCATTTTTGGGGCCTAATTCACTGGGCACCATTGATAATTATCTTTCTAAATTTCAAATCATATCCCATCATCTAGGAAAAAGGTAGCCTCCTAGAGGAAATCTAGTTGGATGTGGCATGGCAAAAGTTGCTTGGAAGCATAAATCAAACTATGAGTAAGTAGCCTTTAGATATAGGGCATGCTTACCTATTGCCACATGGCTACATCGGGCCTTTCAAAGAAAATCCTACCCAATAATAAAGTGAGAAGGAGAGTCGCCATTTGTTACATTATATAAGGAGCCTTCAAAACCTAGTCACTGGGCGAATAAGAGCCACCATTTACTTGCAATATCAACACCCCACTTTCATGACCCGAGAAGCTACCATTGCCAACAATGTTTGAGTTTAATTGCACAAGCTACCCTCTCAAACAGGTTTTGAGTTTTGTTTAACCGAGTTGGTCGGCGCTCATATGTTTGTGGGGTGGATTGACTGTTTACTATTTATATATATTCTCTATTAAAACAAGCACATTATGTTAATCCTTCTATCAGGTTAAAGGCGTTACTATTATGAAGGTGCGCTCTGTGTGAAGTTATTTCGCGATCTTCTTCTTGTTGTATTGCTCGTTGGGCTTCCACCGCAGCGCAGAAACTAAAACAAGATGAATGGAGGCGGAGGCACCATCAGTAGGGAGGAACGGAGAAGGCTTTCCCGCTCTGAAAATGATGAGGCAATTGCACAAGAAGACAAAGATGTTAAGATATTCGAAGATGAGATATCCAAGCTCCGGGAACTCAATCGACAACTTGTTGAAGAAATCAACCGAACACGAGAAGAAAATGAGTCTTTATCAAAGACGTTTATGGAGAACAAGAGGCCTTTTCTCCAATGTAGAGCAGATGTGAATGAGTTGGATTCCGAGTTAAAGGATTTCATGGCCAAGACCAAGGAATTAGATGAAAAGACTGAAGAAGATCGCCGTTTGTGGGAGGCTGAAAAGAGAAGTTTGGAAGGCAGTCTTGCAGAAATGGAAACCAACCTTGAGATGGTCGTTACTGAAAGCGAGTTACTGACGCAGAAAAATAGAGACCTGAGCACTGAAATGGAGTTCCTTAAGGCCCAGTTGAATGAGTGTAATGCTAAATTGGCCTTCATAGAAAATGAGAGCGACCAAAATAAGAGGTCTCTACATCAATGCAGAACAGAAAAGATTGATTTGGAATCTGAATTGAATGAATCCAGGGGAAAGTCCCAGGAATTGCACAGAAAATTCGAAGAAGGCTGCCTCCTTTGGCAAGCTGAAAAGAGTAATTTGCAATGCATTGTTGAAGAACTGCTAACAAAGCTAGATATGATGGATAGTGAAAGGGGATTGCTGAGCAAGAACAATACAGAGCTTGGCACTGAAGCGGAGTCCTTGAAAGCTCAGTTGAATGAGTGTACTGCTAAATTGGCTTGCATGGAAAATGAAAGGGACCAAACTGAGATGGCTCTACATCAATGCAGAACAGAAAAGATTGATTTGGAATCTGAGTTGAATGAATCCAAGGAAATATCTCAGGACTTGTATAGAAAATTTGAAGAAGACTATTTTGTTTTGCAATCTGAAAAGAATAATTTGGAATGCACTGTTGAAGGACTGCTGCTAACAAATCTAGATATGATGGATAGCGAAAAGGGATTGCTTAGCAAGAACAATACAGAGCTTGGCACTGAAGCAGAGTCCTTGAAGGCCCAGTTGAATGAGTGTAATACTAAATTGGCTTGCATGGAAAATGAAAGGGACCAAACTGAGATGGCTCTACATCAATGTAGAACAGAAAAGATTGATTTGGAATCTGAGTTGAATGAATCCAAGGAAAGGTCTCAGGACTTGTATAGAAAATCTGAAGAAGACTATTTTCTTTGGCAATTTGAAAAGAATATTTTGGAATGCACTGTTGAAGAACTGCTAGCAAATCTAGATATGATGGATAGCGAAAAGGGATTGCTGATCAAGAAAAATACAGAGCTTGGCACTGAAGCAGAGTCCTTGAAGGCCCAGCTGAATGAGTTGGAATCAGAGTTCATGCAATCCAAGGCATGTTCTCAGAAATTGCTTGGAACATTAGAAGAAAACTGGCATTTGTGGGATACTGAAAATAAAACTTTGAAAGACATTACTGCAAAGCTGCAAACAGAGCTTGAGTTGATGGCAAGTGAAAGTGCATCATTGAGCCAGAGGAATAATGAACTAAGCTCTGAACTCGATTCCACGAAGGCTCAGTTGATGGAGTATAATGTTTCATTTGTTTGCATGGATGATGAAAAGCAGATGCTGAATGCTGTGTCCTCAAGCAATGCAAAAAGGTTGGAAGCTTTGATCACCGAAAATGCAACAAAGGAAAAGAAAATTAATTGCCTTCAACAGGTGACTGAGGCTATCAAACTAGACTCAGATTTAACTCAGCAATATGAATTATCAGAAGACTCACTTAAACAACAGGATGAAAAGCTGCAGGAGGAATCAGACATTGTTAAGTGTTTGCATGAAGCGCAAAAGAGAATTGAAGAATCTAATGTTGAAAATGGTAGATCTAACAAACAGGCCGAAGAGTTGAGTAAAACTCTTTGTGGAGATCTATGGGATTGGCCACAATTTATGTTGAAACTTGTTATAGTCCGCCCATTCCAAATTGTTAGATGGATGATCCTTCTCCCACTTGCTTTCGTCTCCTTGGTATTAGAGATCTGTATCTTTCTCATCTTTAAGTTTTCTAAGCTATTCTTCAAGTGGGTGACCTAATGTGTAATTCCACATGATCAAGCCTATGCATGCCTGAAATGTATAAACAAAATTGCATTAAGATCCTGTTTGAATTCTTATGTGGAAGACTTAGTAGGAATGTTTGCGATCTATGTTTTTTTTATAGGTTGTGAGTGTACATGCATGTCTCTTGGATGATGTGCAAGTGCAAGACAAAAATGTAATCCACTAGTTGAATGCTACCATATATGTATATCGGATTATTGCTACAACATGGAGATTCATAAATAATGTTGACATTAAATGTATTAATTGCTTTTTAATATCAATTTGTTATTTTTTTGGGAATGTGTGTAAAATAAACCTTTGTAATTTGGAGTAGTGTATTTGGAAACTTTATTTAATGTAACTAAGATATAGGCACAGGGAATGCATAAAAAAAAGGAGGTTATTGCATCTAAATTTGTAAAGTTGCAGATATTCTAATTTATCGTGTTACAATATATTTAATGTGGGAATTATTTTTAAAGATATATATATATATATATATTGTTTATCATTATATAATGTTGTAAATGAGTATGTTTGTTTGTTTTAGAGAGTAGTTGAGTTACATTATTAAGGATATCAATAATCAAAGGGAGAATTAGTATGATTTTTTTTAAGTATATGATTGTTTAGAAGCAAAATATGGTTGTGCCTTTTATCTTGAATTCCACGAGTATGGTGTTGGCAATGGTGATATTCATGGCATTCCAAATAGAATCACATAAACAAACATTACTTTACATCATTGTTACCCTTGCACTCTAGAAAAACAAAACATTAAACCAACTTGCACACTAATTTTTTTTTAGGTAAACAAAACACAACCAACTTGCACTCTAACCATACTATTAATAGGCTCTAATGCCTCCTTCCTTCTCCTAATAGTGTCACTTTTGTAAATCCTTCAATCCTATCCCAAGTTGTTCTTAAGGGGGGATATTAGGATATTTAGACACTTAGGAGTTAGTTAAGATCAACTTGTATAATATATCCGTTAGGGATAGTGTGTTTCTTTAGTATGCATTAGTATGCATTTGTAAATACTTAATCCGACGGTCACGATATGTTTCCGACATAGTGTGATCCGACGGCTCAACTTCTCTTAGATCAAACCTAACCTTGATCCGTGGCTTAACACCCGATTGGTCCATGATCTCTATTTAAAGAGCATGGAGGGTCATTGTTTAGTTGATCGATTATGAGAAGTTCATTTGTAACTTTCTTTCTTTGCATAATAAATTGTCCCGTAGAAGCTATTTGGCCGGGGCCGTGGAGTGTTTCCCTCAAGAGGGTTTAAACCACGTCAAAACATCGGTGTGTTGATCTGTGATCTGTTTGTGTGAAGTGGTTGCTCTTGGTGTTCGGTCCTTTGGTAGTACCCTATGTACCCGAACACTATTGACTTGTGTAATAATAAAAGCAAATCCCTTGGCTCTAGTTGATTAAAATAAAATTAATTCCACTTAAAAACAGACAAGCACTACAAACTAAACCACTAACACTAATCAAGTGCCCACTAAAACTTATCGTCTGCCACTATGATTCACAAAACCTCTTGATTTCTTCTAACTACTTTGTGTCACAAATAGAAGCAATATAATAACTAGGTTTAACAAAAGTAACTTACATTTTTTTTTTTAAACTTTTTTTTCAGCAGCCTCGCTGCTCCTTCCTGTAGCTCGCATGGCTCCCTCCTTCGCCGATTTAGTTGCAGGAAGGTGTCCTCTTGACGGATCTGATCTGGCGCCCTCTCTTGGCTTTGCTGGCTCCTCGCCGCGAGCTAGTTCCTCTGGCTGGCAGAACCCTTTCCGTGGAGTCTCCATTGATCTCTCTCAGAATGCAGCAGCTTCGATCATTGCTCCTCCGAACTCCATCGAGGTTGGTCGATTCGCACGGCCCTCTCCTCCGAGCTTGAGCGAAACTGATCGGCTTTGTGTTCACGCAGGGCCCCCTCCAAACCATCTCGTGGTGCAAGAGGCTCTGGCCCTTGTTATCCCGGTCATCCAAGAAGTCCTTGATGATGAGGAACGCCTCTCCGAACGAGCTTTGGTGTGCAGGTTTAATGGCTTGTGGCCAAAGCTCGTAGATCTGCATTCTTGGACCTCCTCTGCTTGGTCTCTAAAGGAGGAAGCTCTGATTTTCCCTTGTGCAAGAGGATTTTTTATAGTCGTTTTTGGATCTGCAGAAGATAGGGATCAGATCTTTAGATCTGGCCCCTGGTTTTGGGGCAGATTTGGTCTCTCCATTCAGCCCTGGACCTCCTCTTTTGATGCCTCTTCTGCTGTCATCGCCTCAGCTCCAGTCTGGATTAGGTTGCCGAATCTGCCTCTCCATTTTTGGGGCCCTGCATCTCTGGAATCCATTGGCAATGCCCTTGGAAAATTTCATTGCAGAAGTCCAGAAACAAAATCTGCATTTACAACCTATGCCCGAATCTGCGTAGAGATGGACTTCAGCAAAGGGTTTCCAGCAGAAATCGTCCTTCAAGGTAAAGATAAGTCATGGACTCAGAAGTTAGACTATGAGCATATTAATTTTAGATGCAGAATTTGCTTTGAAACAGGGCATTTAGCCCAAAGCTGCAAAAAACTCCCAGAGAAGCATAAAGCAACCAAGTCACTGCGAAAGCCAACTTGGTGGAATGGTGCGAAGCCAGTTCATCAGTTCATTTCGAAAGGCGATTCTGAAAGAGCCGCTGAAGAACCTTCTGAGCAGTCTTCCTCTCTGCTGCCGACCGATCAAGGAAATGTGGCGCCTCAAGCGCCTGCTTCCCAAAGCTGGGACGATCAAGCAGAAGAAGAAGAAGAAACCAATGCGTCACGCTCTCAAGAGCAGACCAAGGAATGGACTAAAGTAGTGAAGAAGAAAAAGACAATCCATACAAGGAAACCAGTCCAGACACGCAGTCAAACTGGGTCTCTGAAATAAATCTGACAGATATACCTTTGCACTTCAGCAAGCACTGTCTTTCAGGTTCCGATGAGAAGCTCTATTTCTACTAGTTTTTCTTTGTTTTTTAGTTTTCTGAACTCATTCAGTGATGAGGAAGTTTTGTTCCCATCCAGAATTCTCAGATGTATCTTTTTGGGTGGCTCAACCACAATTTTATTAATATAAAACCTACCCGTTCTTGTCAAAAAAAAAAAACTTACATTTTTTTTTTTGCTTAAAGAAGAGGGGGATGAACACATTTTTATTATATAATCTCTCGTTATTTCCAAACAAATAAAATTTACCTTTAGAAATAGAAAGTGTATACATAGAATTTTTTCATTTCTGAGAATATATTGAGATTTTGATGAATTTATTTGAGATTGGATGTGGAGCATTTACTCTTTAAGAAAGTGAAAACCACTACTAACCCCAATGAATCAAAGACCATGACTCATAGTGACAAAGACATTGTGAATTTTTATTCCAAATGGTTGAATTTTCAATACATAAAGGAAGGTTGACCAAATTCAAGAATTTGGTAGTCTCAATAATACGAGAGTTTGGGAATTTGAGGAATTCATAAACTCTAGAATTCATGATAATTTGGAAGTTTTGGAATTAGACAAATTCAAATACTTAGAATTTAGAATATTTGGGAATTTAGGAAGTCTACTCTTATGAGAATGATGAGACAACATGATGAGTACCTGCAAGATTCCAAACATGTAAAGAAGAGAAGTTGGGAATAAATTTTCATTTTTATGTTTTTGTTGTAATTCTTGATATTGTGTTAATATGGGGTGTTGGAGTATAACACTCCAATAGTGGTTATAACCATATGTAAAAGCCACTTTCATATAAGTGACTAATAAATTGATAATTAAATATTATTAAATATATTAGTTACATTATAATGGTAGCACAACTACCAAGCCAATGACCTAAAAGGAGACCAAACCCATTGTATCAAATGACTTCATTGTGATAAAAGCATATTTTAGGTGAGTTTATTTTTAACATGTTTCCAATCTTTCTTGCGTGTTTAAGAGTTTAAAATTTGAAGTAAAAGATAACATTTCCTCATCCACTATAAATATTTTCATCCAAAGATCTCCTTCACAAACCTTCCATGCAGACCTTTCATGAATTGTCCCTTAGCCCTTGAATATCACTAAATTAGTTCAACCACAGACTCCATAATGTATCCCTATAGAGTATTTGTAACATATAAATCTATATCCCCACCACTAGATCATAACATTGTCATAACGTTATCAAATTTTGAGCATTCCAAGTAACATGATTCATAAGGAGGAATCTATCGAAATATCACAAGACAACTGTAACCATAACAACATCCTAGCTATCTAGTGGAACTTTTTTAATAAGGCCCCATTACATTTATTCACTACTAAATAACTACCATAGTGGGCTAGATTTAATAATAACAATTATAGTGGACCTATTCCATCTTACATTGAGTTAATGGCCTCCATTATTATTATTTTAGTGGGCCCTTTGGCCCCACATTACATCCTTAGGGAGGATCATAACAGATTCAGAAATGTTGTTAGTACATTGTGAACTATGTGTCTATTGAAAGTCTTTACATTCTACAAAGGGTATTGAATAGGTGTTTGGTAATGAAAAATGCCCAAGAAGGAATGGAAAATTGTGTGAGTTTTATTAGTTCTCTTAGAGAAGTTTGGTTGGTGGAAATTGTGTAGAAAACACTAGAATTGCTTAAAGACTATCATGGCACAATAAATACTCTTTTGTCCAAGATCATTCATTAACAATTAATTGTAAAGTCGTGTTGTGATGAGGATGAACAAGCCCCCTTTATTGAAGGCACAACTATGGCAATGGGTGTCACCATACAAATGTGCCATCTTATGATGTACTAATACTATTGTAAATAAGTCTGAGCTTAAGAATTAGAGCTAAGTGTGGCGTCAAATATTATGATGTAGTAATGGTTGTGTTGGGACTAATGTGTGCACTTCATAATGATATCATCAAATTTGAGCATAGTTTTTAGGGTGGATACCACATGTGGGAAAAAAGTGCAATTAACGCTTTAATGAGGGCATCGATAGTGATCCAATTAACTTATGGACCTTGAAATGTTGGGTGGGGATACATATTATGCATCAAGAAGACCATTGCAATTATTCTTTTAAGATCAAAGTTTGGAATATACTTGTCACAACATATTAGAGTATATGAATTTAAATAACAAGAGTAGTAAAATAAAGTATAAACTTTGATTTAAAGATGTATGGCCTTGTGTTTTGAGTTTTTTTTGGTGTTTCTAGCTAGTACAAGTTTGCAATGGTATAGTTTGGTGGTTTTCAATGGGATTTTTGTGGTGTGGGATACCTTAGTTATATATGTCTGTTGATTTCAAGGACCCCTTTTGTTATTTCTATTTTTTTAAGGATGAATTCAAACAACCTCCTTGGTTCAGGCATGGTATCCTCTCATTGTTAAAACATTTTCTCATAGTTGTTCCTCTTTCTCAACCACTCTCTTATTTAACACCCCCTCCTGTTAGGATATTTTAATACTCTATACGTCTCCTACCTAGCATTATTTATTTTTCCTATTTGTTGATGTCATTTGACCCCTAGTGGTGTGCAGATGTCATCCAGGATCCATCTACCACCTTCTAAGCCATGCATGCATCATTTTAGGACCACTTCAGTCAGTTCCCTATTTTATAGGAACCTGCTGAGTGTTCTAGTGTAGTCCACCTGAGTTAGCTGACTCTTGTGGGGGGTTAGAGCTCCGGATGCCACTGATTGTGGCCTCATGCGCCCTTTTCTGATTGACATGCATGAAAAACTCACTATTTCTCCCTCCTTAGTCAGTTAACTGTTTGTGACTTCAGTTAGCTGAGTTTAGGTTTAGTTTAATTGAGTTTGAGTCTTCCGGAGCACTCCAGTGGTGATAATCCCTATGCTAGACCAACTGAGGTTCGAATTATCCTCCATGATTCAAATTCTCTCCATTGTATTATCATTGTTCATTATACTGATAATTGAGTAGTGTGACATTATTCTGCTCCTATCTAAGTTCTGTTGCATATTATTCTTCTGCTCTTTTTTACTGCAGTTTTCACTCTTATTCTAATTTTCTGCTCATTCTTTCCTTGTGAGGTATCCTCAGCTCTTTAGATCTGTCGTGACATAGTATTTCACATGGTATCATAGTCTGTTGAGCGAATAGGTTGAGCAACTGCATTCAGTAGTGCACCAGAAGCCTCTGGATTTCCATAGCAAATCCTGGTGCCATTGCATTGAATTCATTGGATAAATCCAATGAGGTCTTGCCAGGTGTGAAGGATCCAGATAAAAGTGTCTAATGTCCTAAAGCAGTGCTCAGTAGTAGTCTACCTCTATTCTTGAGAGTGTTTTGCAGGTTATTTCGAATTTTTTGAGTGCAGCACCAGTAGCAATAACAAATATTTTCCATTGTTTGTGCAAGAATTTTGCTACAGCTTCCATGTATATGAAAGGAATTCCTCCTCTCTCTCCATTCAACTATGATGAGTGGAAACCAAAGATGATAACATATCTGAAGAGACAAGGTGTTTTTGATAAGTGTCTTGGTGATATGAGAGATTTTGCTTCCTATGAAGAAGAGAATGATTGGCTAAATGAATGTGACAGAGATTTTGGAGCAATGTGTATTGCTATGTCTCTTAGTATGCGCTGGCTCATAGAAACTGTCGAATATCCAAATGAGATATGGGCCCAATTGGACAAAACATTTGGAAAGCAAAATGAAGGGATTGGTGCAAATTATTTAGAGAAAAATCCCACTGATACCTCCTTAAGTGTTCTCTCTAGTTATTTCTCGACCTCAATCATGTCTCATGATGAAGTTGTTCAAGATGAAGAAAAAGATGCAGATTCAACACTCATGTTCTCAAAGTCTTCTATTTCAAATTATGATCAAGATAAGCTAGTTCATACTATAGAATCTGAAGAGGTTCTTAAATCCTCTCTTTCACATGAGTCTGCTAGTGTGCAAAATGATGATCTATTGAATGTTTTGGAGGTTAAATCAGAGTTTGGAGCTGATGCATTCTCCCTCCTTGATCACATGCCTTCTATGTACTTCTATTCGATCATGGCACATGTTCTTGGAGTTTCATTGAAGATGGAGGACATTACCATTCGCTTGGGTTCAAGTCTCGTGCATATCCTTGTGATTTTGGTTTTGATCTCACCCCTGCTAGTTCAAAGGTGATCACAAGAAACCATCTATCAATTCTTGGAGCTGATTTGAAGTCCAAGCCACAACCATTATTTCATGGTTCATTTGGTTTTGATCTCACCCCTGCTGGTTCAAAGGAGATCACAAGAAACTATCTATCAATTCTTGGAGTTGATTTGAAGTCCAAGCTACCACCATCATGTCATAGTTCATTTGGTTATGATCTCACCTATGTTGGTTCAAAGGAGATATCAAAGAACTATCTACACATTCATGGAGTTGATCCTACCTCAGCTGGTTTGAATCACAGGTTCCATGATGATCTTCATATCTTTGGATTTGTTCTCACCATGTTCTATCTGAAGAGCAATTTCAGAAAGCCTCCATATTCGCTTGCATCCATTGAAGGAGAATACAAGAACATGTTTTTGGAGCATGATCCACTTCTTCCCAAGAGGAAGATACCTCCAGACAAATGATCAAGCATCATACCTACTTGAGTTTGGAGAAATAAATATTTTGGTGTGTTTCAATCCAATTTAGGGGGGGGGGGGGTTCCCATGAGGTTTTCCCCATTTCCTTGGTTCATGGACTGTTCTTTATTTTTTACCATTTATTTGATTATATGGGTGACCTTTGGTCTTAGTAACCAGGGCCCAGGATGCAAAAGTATGGATTAAGGGGGGGTGTTAGGATATTTTAATACTCCATACTTGTCCTGCCTAGCATTATTTATTTTTCCTAGTTGTTAATGATGTCATTTTCCCCCTAGTGGTGTGCAGATGTCATCCAGGATCCATCTACCAACTTCTGATCCCCGCATGCACCATTTTAGGACCAATTCAGTCAGTTCCCTATTTTATAGGAACCTGCTGAGTGTTCCAATGCAGTCCACCTGAGCTAGTTGACTCTTGTGGGAGGTTAGAGCTCCGAATGCCACTGATTGTGGCCTCATGCACCCTTTTCTGATTGAAATGCATGAAAAACTCACTATTTCTCCCTCCTTAGTCAGTTAACTATTTGTGACTTCAGTTAGTTGAGTTTAGGTTCAGTTCAGTTGAATTTGAGTCTTCTGGAGCACTCTAGTGGTGATAATCCCTATGCTATACCAACTGTGGTTCGAATTATCCTCCATGATTCAAATTCTCTCCATTGTATTATCATTGTTCATTATACTGATAATTGAGTAGTGTGACATTATTCTACTCCTATCTGAGTTCTGCTACATATTATTCTTCTGCTCTTTTTTACTGCAGTTTTCACTCTTATTCTAATTTTTTGCTCATTCTTTCTTTGTGAGGTATCCTCAGCTCTTTAGATTTGTCGTGACATAGAATTTCACACCTCCGAGTTTAAGGCAATTGCATATTTCTATTTTTTGGCTGCCCACTTTTATTTTTGGTAGGGTTGAACCCCCTTTCCTGTGGGTGTTGGCAAGCAACACCCTCCGGATTAATCTGAGCTTAATTCAAGTTATTATTTCCCAAAGGAAATATTCCAATCATGACTTTCGATTCAGATTTGTTTCCTTCATCTCATACTTACAAAAATTATATTGTAGGAGTACCTTCAGAATCTTTGATTCTGATGGTACTCCCAATAAAGTAAGTATCTTGATCAGGACTTTTGAATTGGAAACATTAAGGGTATCAAATTTGTTTGATCATCTTTCCTCTCCTTCATATGTCAGTTTGATTATTATGGTCAAATAATTGGTGATAGATGCTGGAATTTTTGCAGCTCCTAAATCCATTGGATTAAATTGATGATATAAATCTTGGTTACATGAAGTGTTAAGTCAATTATTTCTTATTACTCAATTCATTGCTAATACTTTGTGTTATTTGGTTGTTCTCAACCTTCTCACATTTTCATTCCAGTCAAGTAGTAAAGTCATCTTGAGGTTTCATCATGACAAGTGGTTACCTTAATATGATGTGTTAATATCACATTGCTATCATTTTAACCTAAGTCTATGATACTCACTTATTTGTCCCACTTTATTGATCTTGACTATCATTTTTGCATGCAAAGGCTTCTTGATATTTATAAACCGCTATAACAAAGCTTTGATGGAAGATCAATACCCTAGCTCTAGTATTTTGATCAAATTAACGGGAAAGGTATTATGATCTTAGAACTTGTATGAAACATGAAAGGGTAAAACATAATATGGCCATCATTATATGCTGCCACTTGATTGTGACAGTAACACAAGTGTCACACACAATCTCGATCTGTATGCCATCATTCTCATACTAATTATCGCGGGTAGTGTTTTTGTCAATGGAGAAAATTCTTGCAGATCAGGGCTCTCATTACCTTACGCACTTGAAGCATGCTTGAATGCTTGTTGTACCTGAACAATATGGGGTCGGTCATAATTCTGATAAATTTGTAGGGTGCGAAGGAAAATCGGTTTCGTTCCTCTGCTGAACTTTTCGCCCCGTATGTATCTTTGAAAATTAGCCTCGACCCTATGGCTCCTATTACATGCTTTGAACTCTATGGGATTGAATACTTAGACATTTTCCAGGACTGTGTCAGGCTGGTAAAAGAGGTAGGTTGGCTTCCATTCCTACATAAATTCTTAGGGTTTAATGTAGTGGTTACCCTAGCATTTGCTTTTTCTTTCGATGGTACGAAAGCTCGAGTTGGTGATGTCGACCTCCATATGAAAGAAGAGTTTATCTCTCAAGCAACAGGGATACCATTAACTGGTGAAAGATGGTTTAAAGGGAATCATATGAAGAGTTTCGCGTGGAAGGAGTTCCTGGTTAAAATGAACCAGCAGGTTGAGTCTAAATACGGGTTCCCTTCACCCATGGTTAAAAAACAATGGCGGTCCCTTCTTGAGTTGATAATAAGGTATATTACGTGTGAAGGACGTTTTTCACAAATACACTTCTACCATCTTAGGTTGCTACTTGTACTTAAAGGCCATGCTGTCAATATGCCATTTTATTTGAGGGATTTCAAATGGGAACAGATGAGCCATTAGCTAATGATAATAACATATACTTAGACTTCCATTTTTTGGTTCAAACCCTTAGTTGTCTAGAAGGGGAAGAACAGACCAGTAAGGCTATGAGTGAAAGGGCAACTCGTAGAACAACCAGAAGCATGACCGCTTCCCTTTTGGCAAGGAGAAATTTACATGAAGATAACCCTCTCGTTGTCAAATTTAGTGATTCCCCTAAGCATCAGCAAGGTAATGATTTTTTGGACCAAATAGATCCAAAATTCCTATACGATTCCACTTCTGATACAAGGGCTAGGAATGCTCAAGATTCGAGAAATTCTTTTTGGTCGAACCAAGAGGTCGACTAGAAGCCTGTTAAATTCGAAGACATAGTTTATGAGCCAAATACAAAAGCTATAGAGGAATTCGCCACAACATCTCAAGCTCTCCAAATTTCTTCTCTGGAAATTTATCTTAAAGAAGCTCAGCGTATTAATACGATAGCTAGAGAAGAAATTGCAAATCTGAAAGGTATTGAATTGGTTACATGGGTCGATAGATGGAACCACATGAAAGGTAAGAAGGATAGATATAAAGCCCTTAGAAAAAATCTGTTCTTAAAAAACCAGAAGTTACTTAAGCAGAATAGGATAAGCATTAATAGGTTTTTCAAATTCAAAGCCAAATTGACCGAAGTCAGGAGGACTGCATCGGTCCAAGTATCCTTTGAACCGACCAAAAAAACCTAATGCTTGCGAACAATGGAATGTTTGTTTTTTATGGCTAAATTTTTGCTTTATTCACATGGATCTAAACATCGACAGCTACAGGTAATGTCACTTATTTCTTTGAATTCGTTTTCTTTAATTACAGGTGTTGTTATAAGGATACCTACAGAATCGAAGATTATGTAGGCATCCTTAACATTATTATGTTTATTTTTACAACACCTTAATTATTAATTTTTACTTTGAATTGCCACAGGTTTCGTTTTAGATTATCATTGGAGCATTGTTTTGGTCCTCTTCGGAAAATTCGACATGTTGTTTTTTATTCCATCCGATGTTCGATGCTGCAACCAAGGATGGATCTTCGTTCTCTTATCTACATTCTGACTACTTCTCTTATTTTGACCAAGGCAGTTGCTAGAATCCCGATCACAACAACTACTTCCATCAAATGGCTAAATGCTGGCATTGTCCAGTAAGTCTGTTTCCTCTTTTTCCAAATTCACTTTGCAGCTAGCCCGGGAATCATTATGTTCAAAAGAAGTTTCTATGTTAAATATCGACGCCTATTAAGAATTGATCTTTCAGATTATGCTGGATTTTCTCTAGCATCCTATGTTTAGTCCATGTGTTCATGGTGGCATGGGTAGCTTTAATGTTAGATACATGGGGGATTACTATATAATAGAAGTCAGGTCATAGGATAAGGGCTTCGAGTTCTAAATACATAAGAAATATATTTGAAATAGTTATAATTTTATCACACTGCTTAATATAGTGTTTTCTGAGTTGTTCTGGAGACCAATTTTAACGCACTGCTTGGAGACTTTGATCAAGTTTTCGTACATACATTTATACTGTATCTCTCTCTGAATATTTCTTTGTATTTACTTGTTATCTGCATATACATATACTTGGTTATCATATGTAGACTTAATCCTTTATGAATTTGAACTTACATGCTTTTTCTGGGTTTATGCTAGTTTATTCAAATGCCATTGTAATGGGCTGTCATTCTTGTTATCTTATGGTTCTCTTAAATTAATATTTTGTTACCCTTGGATGTATGTTTATTTTGCTAAAGATACATAATAAGGTGTAATAATACTCTTTCCACAAATTTGAATTTGCATGATAATTAATCTTAGTTGATTTTCATTCTGAATTTCCAGTAATAATCATTTCTATAGAAATCGTTATTTTCTTGTGGAATGAAATAGGTTGTGTTTCAGCATTAGGAAGATGTCCATGATCTGAAATCTAACCTGACCAATACTATTCATACTTTGAGTCATATTCTCATTTATTCTCCTGGCCAGGTTAGGGAAAGTAGGTATTAGGAACATTACCTTTAGCTTAGATTTAGAAGCTACTAAATTTTCCATTCATAGTTAGGATAACCACTAGAGTTAGGTTTTCATTAGTTTAATCCTTTCTATTACTTAGTATCAGGAGTAGGAAAATTGAGATCCAAAAGCATCAAGGATACTCTATATTTGGAGAGCACATCATACAGGAAACAGGGCCTCAATCCTGTGAGAACAATTATTCCAAACATACACAGGGTTGTGCTAAGCTCTTTGTGTGGATGGTTTTTCCTTAAGTTGGCCATCGACTGAAAATTCGGCCAACAAATGGAGCTAGAAGTAGGGCATGAACTTAAAGTTTAATGGTTGGTCAACCACATAATACTCCTACCAACAATCAATCTACCTCCCCTCTTAGGAATTTCGAAACACAGTTGTCCCAAATAGTGTCTAACTTAATCTCAACCTCACAAGTCGAATCCACTACCACCCCTTTTTTCAACACAGTGAGGGCTATCATAGAACGAGATAATACTAGTCCACCATTTACCCCTAAGGAGATAGACCACGCCTTAGAAGAATCCCGACATATTTTGATTAGATATTATTCTCACCAGACAAGGATTCCCTCCAAGGACTTTGGCTTTCCAAATAGGCCTTGCAACCAAACTGAGATAGTCATAGATATGATTGTTGAAGAAACTCTATCACCCCTAGGAGGGTTTCCTGATTATCATATTAGTAATATTCTCAGAGGGTCAATCAACACAAATAATTTACGACGACTAGTGGCCTCGGGTGGATCTGATCAACCACCCTCACAACCAGAATCACCTTCCACTAGCACTAGTGATCATGGCAACGAATCTTCATCGGATTCAGAATCTGATCAAGACATGGCTGACAATAGGGGAGGAAACCAAAATAATAATAATATTTCATGGCTACGGCGTGGTGCCGTTGCTGTACCCGAAACTCAACATAATTTACCCAAACACCCTGATAAACGCCTACCTAAATTTGACCCAGATAATAAGGAACCTGCCGAAAATCACATTAATAAGTTCATTATGGTTGTTCAAACCATGAACGTCCACCATGAAGACATTGTATGTTGCTTATTTTATTTGACCTTTGAAGGAAAAGCTTCAGTGTAGTATTTCTCCCTCACTCAGGGGTCTATAACTAACTGAGATGATTTTAGCTAGGTATTCCTGGATTAAATTGGTGAAGACAAAAATCCTGCTGTGTTAGCCTTTGAATTAGCCAGAATTAAAATAGAAAATAAAGAACGTATTAAAGATTTCAATCAATGATTCCTTACTTTAAAAAATAAGATACCGGTGGCATCTCAACCTCCTGAAGATATCATTATAGAAAATTATGCCTCAACTTTACCTAAATCTCTAGGCATGTTTGTTAAGCAAGCTAGTAAAACTACGTTAGTTGAAACTTTTGAGGAAGTGATAAAAGTAGAAAATAATTCCATGACATTCGAACCTGAAAACAATGGAAAAACTAATAATCCTTTACGGAATAACAATGAACCTATGTCAAAGGATAATTCTGAGAAAAAAGATGCTCTGACATTTGATGTTGAAAAGTTACAACAAGCAATCAGGGCCCTGACGAATGAAACGGTTATGTTGAAACGAAACAGTGGAGAAGGTACCTCCAATAGGGGAAATTTTTTAACTCCATACCGACCATACATGTCTCCTAATACAAGATAAAATATGCCTCCTGATGTTTCGACCAATGAAGAAATTTTCAATACCATCAAGGTTGTTTATTCTGTACCCGAAACCCCAACTAATCAGGAGGTGGAGGAGAGTGAAGAAGCAGAAAAGCTTGAAAATGAAGAAGAGACTTTGGAAGACCCTTTCCCATTTAATTGTCATTTCTGGGACAATTCACTAAAAAACAATGAATCTGATAACTAGTATGTTTTCGTAAACCAACACACTCACAATACTAGGAGTAAAGGACCCGTTGTGTCACAATAATCGCCAACTCCTAAGAATAACTCCCTCCCTGCAAATCAACATGTTGTAGCTCAGAATTTAGATTTGCAATATGATATAATTGAAGATCTTAAGAGACAGCGAGAAAATATCAATATGTTTGAGTTATTAAAAAAATTTATGATGCCAGGAGGTTCCATTATCTCCAATTTGGAAACTCAATCAAATAACATTTCTAAGAAAAATCAGATCTCTAACCCTGTGGTAAATAATTCTGATCTTACTACTAGTAAAGTTGCGGTTGGATTCAATAACAACATAAAAACAACCATCGATAGGGATGCACTGATAGGTAAGAATTCCAAATCTAGTACTCCCTTTTTCCTGTTGACATTTGAAATCTTTAATCGGAATGTCCACAACTGCATGGTCGATTCTGGAGCATCATCAAATGTCATGCCTTACTCGGTATATAATAAATTGAATGCTGAGCTCACACCTTGCGAAACTCATATTAGCCAACTTGACTGCTCTAATGTGAAAATTGCAGGGGAACTAAAAGGAGTGATGATTATGCTAGCTTCCAATCCACAATTTTTTCAAATTATTGATATAGTGGTAGCAGACATACCTAATGTATATGGGTTGTTTCTAAGTTGTGACTGGTCTCAAGCTTTAAAAGGTTATTTCTCAATTGATTGGTCCCATTTGTGGCTACCAAAAAATGGGTGACCAAATCAGGTTAGAATAGACATAGAAAGGTATATGAAACACACGACGACTGAAATAAATTTTCCAAACGAACCAATGATGTTTCGTGACTCTATTTTAGGGAACTATGGCTACGATTCATATCTAGGGATCTTCTCTACGCACAAATCCATATTTGTTGATTCTGGAAACAAATCGGAAATTCTCCATTGTGATTTTGTGGAAGCTTCCCCTGGGCTTGTTAATATTGTGAATACTGTAAATAATGTGTATAATACAAGTAATCATATTTGGCATTTATATTTTGATGGTTCTAGATCTAAGGAAGGTGCAGGAGTAGGCTGCATGCTCCTTGATCCTCTAGGGAATAAACATCTCATAGCTTGCAGGCTTGAATTTATTTGCACCCATAATATAGAAGAATACGAAGCTCTTATCCAGGGGCTCAAGAAAGCATTAGATCTTAATGTAAGGGCATTGGTTGCATTCGGTGATTATGAAATCATTGTTCGTTAGGTTTGCAATTCTATACATTGTGTATCAAACCATTTACACAGTTATCAAAAGGAGGTATGGAATTTTATTTTAGCATTTGATGCTTTTAATATCCAATCAATCCCTCGTATACAAAACAAAGAAGATGATCTTCTAGCGAATGTGGCCTCTAGGCTCATCCCGTCAGAAAACTTTTCTCCTAATGCTTTTTTAGTTGAGTTAATGTTTAGGCCATCGATCATTGATAACATCACTAATTGGCGTGTTTTCGATGACGATTCGCAGATCATAAATTTCTTGACTGGAGAAGATGCTTTCAAGGAATCAACGATTGATGAAATTACGCACAATGAAGACTTATGCAATTTCTCAAAAAATCACCCTCATCATTCAGTTGAAAATTCTTTCGAATTGGTAAACTCGATCCCTACATCAATTCTTAGATTACATAAATTTTATGACCTACAGGATAAATTTAAAGGAGTACCCAATTGCAAAACTAATAGTTCATGCATGCATTACAAGATCATAAATCTAGGTACTGAAACAAACCCACAGAACGTGAATCTAGGGACAGATTGCACTCTGTTGTAGGCACAATAGATCCCATTTTTATTGATAAAAATGGGAGCCCCACTATTATTTTTAAGGTAACCTAGAGTTCCTTTTTTTTTTTTGGGGGGGGTGTGTTATGATTGTCGTCTTTATCCCTATCTCTTTTTCATGCTTTGGATTTAATAAAGTTTGCTGAAAAAACCTTCTTTTTGTGCGTTTTGTGAGTTACGGAAAACTCACTTTTTCTTAAAATTATATTGTTTCCACAACCCTCGATTAGCAATCCGCAATGCGAATTGCGGATGTTGAATTTTTTTGAATAATAAATCTATCCTTTCTACAATCTGCAACCCGCAAATTCAGATTGCGGATGTCGAGAAACATTTTTTTAATAAAATTGAATTTTTGGTTGCGCATTCCGCAACCCGCAAATTGCTGGTTGCGGAACGCGGAAAGCACTTAGTTGATAAAAATAGAATTTACGTTTCCTCAACCCGTAAATTGCGGATTGCGGAAATCAGAAATCATAATAAACGAATTCAAATTGCACACTCGCAACCCGCAACCCGCAATGTGGATTGCTGGAAGATTGATTTTTTCTAAAAATTTTCACTGCTCTGTTCTCCGATTTCAGATTGTTTGCGGAAACATTAAACTACTCAAGTTCAAACTTGCACTTCCACAACCCGCAACCCCCATTGCGGATTGCGGAAACCCAGAATTAAAATCTACAAAAAATCGCTCCTGCATTTTATGTTCCGCTTTTCGCATTTTAATCTTAGCCGTCGATTTCGTTCAATTTTATGATCTGGATTCATCCCAAATTCGGTTAAATATTTCAAATTTTCATTATCTCTCTACCATTTTCAATTGCAAATTTCACTTGGGCAAAAGATTTCACTGCGGATTTTTACCAGATTTACCAATTTACTTCCTTCTTCGACACAGGTTGGTTTTCAGGTACTTCTATCATTACTTTGTGATATTTTAGAGTTAAAATCAGTTTTATTGATTGTTTTTCCTCATTTATCATATTTTTCAAGTTTCCCCAACCATGTCGAAAAAACCCCACATGAAAACTTCTCTAAAAGAACTTAAGAACAAAGACCCAAACGCTGGTATCCTTTCAGATACAAATAGCAGGGTGTTGGAGACCTATCACCTGGATTGGTCACGCATTTAATCCATCATTGACAACGACGAACTTTCCACAATTCAACATAACCAGTCCTTCTACATGAACATTAGCAAATCCCAATTACACACCATTGCGGCCAGACAAGCGCTCATGCCCTACACCGATGCTATTAAATGGATAGTTGGCTATGCCCACCCACAAGACCGCTCTTTTAATGATAAGGCTGGGGCTCAATTAACCTCTTTTTGGCCTGAAGTATTTTCTAGAGCTTACGCCCTCAAGAAGCCTAACCAGCTACTCAACAAGAAGTTCCTAGACTTCGCTGTGACCCAATTTAATTTTGAGGAAATGTTTAAGTCACAGATACAAAACCCTTCAATCTTTACACCCAAGGCCGGAAAATACTATCCCATCTCTTGGTTCAAGGAGCCATTCTCTCTATTGGTACCCAGGCTCTGCAGGTTATATGGGTTACCATATTGCTCGGTGTTCAAAGCCAAATGGGAACCCCTCTCCCACCACGTCCTCACTACAGGAGAGTCCTTCAATTGGGCTCAAATTTTATTAGTGGAACTCAAGACATCTATAGAGAAATATCAGAAGACCCCGGCTTCCAGGAAACCTACATTCCACTACTCAACTTATGTGATGGATGTTTTCCGTTCATCTTTTCAATTTCCTTCTATGGGATGGAACTGGACTTTGTCTGCACCTCCCGTTCATATTTATTGCTCTGCACTATGGGAATATACTTTTATGCCTTTTATATATGATATTTTTGACCATTTCATTGGCTCAATATACCTCATGATCTTCAAGGAGAATGCTCTTACCTTCTTTGATCATGCCAAGGAAATTGGCTCTACCCTAGGTGACTGGTATATAGGGGAATATTTCTCTTATATCAGGATTTGGGGCAGCAATACAGCCCATTTGTTACCTCGAGTTGTACCAGACAGATTGCTGCTAGAGGAAATATCCTACCAGACAATTATTAATGGTGTGTTGCCTAAACTGAGTGGATCCAAAAGAAGAGGGTGGCCTAAGTTCCCACTCCATCTTGGACCTCTAATAATACAGAATTCAACTCATGCTGCATTGCTTGGAAAGAAGATTACCACCCTAAAGCTTGGGAAAGCTCCCAAGAGAATGCATGATCCCAAATCATTCTTAGCAAACCATTTTGCACAAGAACACATGAAAAGTGCATATGCTCATCAGACTACCCCAAATGACTCAATTTACCAAGTGTTAACTAATTTTCTGAAGTGATGAACTTAACTTCTTCTATGGAAGAGAAGAACTTCATCTTCCAGTATCAACATGAACTCAAGACTAAGGTCTTGCAGTATAGGAAATTCGAGCTGTCACTTGAAGAAAAGGCTAAGAAAGACTAAGCTGAAAAGGAAGCTTAGAAAGAAAGCACCCCTCTAATGCTGACCTACCAGACTGAAGATAAGGGCAAGGCTCTTGTTGGGGACACACCGCAACCCAAACCTTTGGTCAATCTAAATGCCTTGATTCAATCAGCCGATGAGATGAAAAGGGAACCGACAGTGATGAGCTCAGTAGTGGAAACTGAGGCTATTGTTGCAACCACCCCAACAAAAAGGAAAAACGTTGAAGGTTATTTACCAAAGGTGACTATGCTTCATATTGAAGATAGTGATGTGGAAGATGAAACCCTTCCTTCCAAATTTTCATATGCAATGGCTATTCCTATCACCCTGCCAGAGGTTATTTCAGTTACCTCGACCTCTTCTGATCCTTTGGAGAACATAGTGATTGATGAATCTCTCCCTAACATTCACTTCTCATAAGTCATCATTGCTACAACTGCAACATCTACCACACCATCAGAAATTTCAACTATTTAACCCTCCATCCCATCATCTGATGTCACAAATCCTGCATTCACATCAGCTGAGGCACTTGTCACCCCTGTTGTGACTTCCCAAGAATCAGTTATGGCTCCAACTTCTGTCCCACTTACACATGCTGCTGAAATTCAAGTTCCTACTATATCTTTAGAAACACCTGTGATCCTAATTTCTATCTCACTCCCAGATATCATTATCTTATCTTCTACTTCCACCTATTTACCATCAGTCTCCAATGTCATGTCTCCTTTCATCTCCACCACCCAAATCGCCATGCCTATTCCAACTTCTGTTGTATCCCAAACTGTACCTCTGGTCACAAAATATGATGTGTCTACATACATAGTGGACATAGTGGCGGATTTTGGAGAAGATGTTGTGGTTTCCTTGGGGGATTATTTCTACAGCAGGTTAGAGAAAGCGGTAGTAAAAAAGGGTACTAAAAGACATAAGTAAGGGACTGTTGTGCAGGGCCCTGTCCCTAACCAAGTTATCTGGAGAAAAACATCCACTGTTGTTCAGCAGGAATCACTTGAGACTGTTGCAGCAATGGGAGCCTTTGTAGGGGCCAATTATGACTCTGTCACCTCATTAAACAAGGAAATTGAGGTGAAGCAATAGGAATTGAAAAATCTCAGGCATGAGTAGACTAAAATTAATGAACATCATCAATCCCAACTACAAGAGTTGAAAATTGACATGAAAATCAGTTTAAAGACCTGCAAGTACGAAATGCAGCTCTTCAGCAACAACTCCAGGAGGCACAAGTGCTCAATGTAGGTTATGCTGAAAATATCACAGTGCTAGAGCAACAATTGAAAGATTCAATGGCCATGGCAGCTACCTCTTCTTTCTCAAGATTTACTAAGGAAGAATTTAAGGAGCTTTCCTTTAAGGTAAATGAAGATCATAAGAACCTGTTGGTTGAGTTGTTTGAATGTCTAAATGAGATTCAGGACACATGCACTTCGTTTGAACATCAGTCTGATGTCCTCTTTGAACACAATCAGCGAAGAGAGATGCAACCAGAGCTGTTGAAGATTTAGTATATTGGAATAAGTATATCAAAGATAAACCTGAAGATATACTTGTTCTGGATAACATTAAGTTCAAAAGGATAAATATCTCTTTGGAGTCATGGGAACATGCTTGTGAGATAGTTGAGGCCACAATTCAAGAATCTTAGGTAGTTTGCAGCTGACAATTTATTGATCATCTTGGAATTCCCGACCTTGGAGATAATTGAAAAGTCTCTTCCACCCAAGATTATCATCGAGTAGGTTGATGAGAAATGTTTAAAGTCCAAAGAGAGAATAGAACAGCTGGATCACATCCACATTTCTAAGATCAAAGAGTTAATTGAGTCACCTATCAGTTTAGGAATGAAGATTAACCTTTTCCTGCGTGAATGGGAGAAGCTGAAGAAAATGGAGGTTGAGTCTTTCACTTGAAAGATGCAGCTAGCACTTGAGCTTTCCAAGTATCAGGATGTTGAAGATTTGTTAGATGTATCAGCCAAGTGGCGAACTGCCCTTGGCAAGTCTTAGATTAGTAATATTTTGTAATCCCTATTTTTGTGGGAAATATGTCCTTTTGTTATTTGATGTAATTATTATCTAAGGGGACTTGGATCTCATAGGGGAGGGGGGGGAATCACCAAATGAGAACTTGAGATGCTCTATTTCCTTAAGGACTTGTAATTTTTTGCAAACTTAATGAAATCCAGTTAGTTTCTCTTGGCCATTTCTTTTGCAATATTTGTCAAATTTTTTTGATATTTTTTTTTCTCACTTCAATCTATGGATGAAATCTGTTTTATGTTGTAAGTTTATTAAATACATTGATTTGTATGTTAGATTTATCTTTAGATATGATCCATCTGTTATTATGTGTTAAATAAATTTTTTTGTTTAACTCATGCTATTTATTTCTGCAACAGATAAACGGTCACATTTATATTGATGCTAATTTATTAATTAGCATATCACAACAGAACAGTCTTATGCATTTAAATTTTTTGGACTAAATAATTCAATTTTTATTGTCTGGTTTTGTTTGAAGCTGGTAAGCTCAGATCCAATTCATATGTATATCAATTGGTGATGCACTATTAAATAATCAGATCTGATTTCTCTGCAAATCCAAATCACATTTTCTAATTTTGATCTACTTAATCAAATATTTTATAATTATCACTACCTACGTTTTAGATATAAAACTTTTCTATCTTCCCTGACAAGAAGATAGATCCATTAGGATCCATCCACATAAGTGCCAGCGGAGGCCTGATATCCGTAGGAGTCAGTCACACCAAACAATTTGGGGATAGAACGACTCTTGCATAGGGTTGTTTGAAGCCTTTCAGATTGGGCTGTCACCTTCTGTTGATTTCCTTGGAAAATATTCCAACATCACGCCTGAGGCTTCGACACACTCAAACAGAAAAATCAGCCTTCATAAAATTATTTAGAGAATACAAAGATGCTTTTGCGTGGACATATGATGACTTGAAAAATTTCGATCCACAAATAATGCATCACATAATTACTATGAAGCCTCAGTCAAAACCTTTTCAGTGAAAACTTAGGAAAATGCATCTTACCTTGGAACCAACAGTGAAAAAAGAACTGAACAAAATGTTAGCTGGCAAGATCATATTCCTTGTACTCCATACTCAATGGGTGGCTAACCTTGTTCCAATTAGGAAGAAAAATGGGGATATTAGGTTGTGCTTAGATTTTTGGAACCTTAATCGATCATCCGAAAAAAGATAACTACCTGGTTCCACGCATGGAACAAATCCTCCAAAGGTGTCAGGATCTAAGATGTTTTCATTACTTGATGGTTTCTCTCATTGTAACCAAGTCCTAGTCTGTCCCGCAGATCAGTTGAAGATCACCTTCAAGACCCTATGGGGAACCTATGCATACAGAAAAATGCCTTTCAGACTGATAAACGTTGGAGATACTTTCAAAAGGGAAATGGATGTTTCTTTTAGAGGTCTTATTAACCATGCAGTTGTTGTCCATTTGGATGACATGACTGTATTCTCAAAAACAAGGTCTGATCATATTTCACACCTCCATAAGGTTTTCGAACGTTGTAGAAGATTTGGTCTTTCTCTTAATCCTAAGAAAACAATCCTTGCAGTCACTAAAGGGATCCTATTAGGATTCTTAGTATCAAAAGAAGGAATTATGATTGATCCGGAATGAATTGAAGCCATCTCCAAAATTACTTAGCCCCCTACGAAGAAAGCAATGGAGTCCTCCTTGGGGAAAATAAACTTTGTGAGAAGGTTTGTCCCAATTTTTTCTGAAACTGTTCGTCCTCTTCAAAATATGATAAAAAAGGATGCTAATTTTTCACGGGGAAAGAAAGAAAAGGAATCATTTATCAAAATCAGAGAAGCCATAGCAGAAGCTCTTGCACTTCTAATCCCTGAATTTAAGAAGGATTTTATCCTCTATACCTTTTCCTTAGACCTATCCTATGCAGTTGTTCTCACCCAAAAAAATAACTGGATCATGAGGTTCCCATCTCATTCATGAGTTCAAACTTGAAAGGATCTGAATTGAACTACCACGAAGTTGATAAGCAGGCATTTGTTGTTTTTAAAGCAATAAAACATTTCCGTCCATACCTTTTGAAATCACAGACTAAAATTATTGTTCCCTATCCGGCTGTGAGGAACTTGCTAGTTCAAAAAGAATTAGGGGAAAAACGGGGCCATTGGATTCCAACCCTTTAGGAATACGATATGGAGATTAAACCTTAACAGGTTGTACAGGGACAACGTTTGTGCAAATTAGCAGCAGAATCAACACACTTACCTACTAATCATGATGATTTATTCGCAGATGATTCACTGTTGCAAAAAGAAATTTGTTTCATTCCTGATTCCCCAAACTCCTGGTACACTGACATTAGGACTTATCTTGAAACATGGAGTGATCCAAGTTATTTAGAACCAAATAAAAGAAGAGTTGTTAGGTTGAAATAAACACCATATCAATTAGCAAATAATATCCTATTCATAAAAAATTCAGATGGTGTTCTCCTTCGTTGTCTTGAAAAAGAGGAGGTAGATTCAGTTTTAAAACAACTTCATGACAACCCTGCTGGTGGAAAGTTTGGAGGTGACACCATTGCACATAAAATCCCGAGGGCAGGGTATTTCTATCCCACATTGTTCAAAGACGTGCATTCCTACACTAGAAAATGTCAAGACTGTCAGATGGCCTCTGGCAGAGTGAAGAAGCCCGCTTTTCCTTTGCAACCTATAACTATTGACAGACCATTCAATAGTGGGGATTGGATATAGTTGGTCCAATTAACCCTCCTTCATCCTTACAACATAAATACATTATCACCGCTACTGATTATTTTACTCAGTGGTCTGAAGCTGCCCCTTTACGGGTGGTAAATACCAATCAAGTACTCAATTTTTTAGAGACTCATATAACTACCAGATTTAGCATGCCAGAATCATTGGTCTTTGACAACACATCTTATTTTTCTTCGGGTGAACTGACTGAATTTTCCTTAGAAAGGGGAACTAGGATTAAATATTCAACAAGTTACTATCCACAAGGTAATGGCTTGGTTGAATCAACGAACACGAATTTTCTAAAAAATCTAAAAAGATCAATAACTGACCATCATAAAAATTGGCACACTACCTTGTATCAGGCACTCTGGGTTGATAGAGTCACCCCAAAAGCTTATGTTGGCAACTCGTCGTTCTTTTTGGTATATGGAACAGAGGCTATCCTTCCTCCTAATCTATTTTTACCTTCATTGCAACTCGCACAGTCTGTACAAGATATAGACTTCCCAGCCATTGAAAAGAGAATCAATATGATAATAAAATTGGAGGAGGATAGGGAAAGCGCTAAACAACACTTCTCAAAACATCAGCAAACTATCAAATCATGGTTTGATCATGGATCATCCTCCGATAGGGAATTTCAATTGGGTGATTTGGTTGTAAAATGGGATAAATCTCTTGAGGATAAGGGAGAACACATGAAGTTTCAACGCCTTTGGTTAGGTCTGTATGTAATCGCATAAAAATTAGGTCCAAGCACCTTTCGTCTGCAAACTTTGCAAGGACATCTCGACACCTTCCCGGTGAATGGGAAAATCCTTAAAACGTACTTTCAATAAGCCTACATACAGAACTCATCTTCACTGTACATTTCTACCGTGTATATTTTGTATATGCTAATTTTCTCTTATTCAGTTTTCAGCTTGCTTTAATCTTGACATCTTACATTTGATGACTAAGTTAACTACAAATCGGTCATTATCCTAATTTGTTTACAACTCTAAGAGACTGATTTCATAAGATGACTCATTTTGTCTAGATTGTTCCAATTAAAATTGATCTAGAAGCTAGTTCAAATAATCCACATCAACTTGGTACTTTGACTTATGTAAGTACTAGCTTCTTGTCTTGAAAGCAGTCTGCAATGCTCATCTCTTGGTTTTAACTATGAAGTCTCAACAATATTTCTAATTTTAGGAGGTGTCAATATTTTAATTTACTTTCTCTGTACATAATCTACATGTTCTCTTTCCACAACATCATTTGTACATTCGCTCAGGAGGATTGAGGTAAATGAATAATACAGCTTGATGTGCCAGTTGGTGGAAGGTTTATACAAACTAACTGTCTGAAATACATATCAATATCAAGATAATCAGTTGTGTCTAAGGCTTCTGGCACCATTGAGATGACTACAGCCCAAATCTATAATACCTATTTCAAGCTTGCACAAGTAAGTTTAATGACCCCGGTCGTTATCTTTAGATTCCTATTTTGTAAATAAACTTCCAAGGTAATCGTTTTTCTGATCCTGGTGGTTTTTGAGGGAACTATGCTAATTGGGGATAGTTAGTCATCATTAAGCTGTTCACAAAACCAAAGGATTTCATCCTTATCCTGTAAATACAGTAGGTCAACACCTTTGTAATTAAAACTTAAGTAATAAGACGTTGGTTCAGGAATAGGAGGTCTTTTCATAAAGCCGACCTATCATGATCATCGGCCCTATTGGGATAACATCACCATATCTAGTTACCAAGCTGGGGTGATGACTCTTATTTGAGAAAGTGGGAGTCAGGAGGTCTCATCACGATCTGGCCTGTTTATCTTCAATAGATCTCATGAGTGATTCTGTCAACATCTGGTCATCTAGCGAGGGAAGTAGTCTTGAACCAAAGTCCTAATAAGCATAAAAGGGGTTTGTTGTTGCAGAAACATCCCCCCCAAAAATTTTGCACATATTGGGGACCCTCCTTTTAATTTTTCTAGAAAGACTGCCTAAAGAGGTTAATTCTCCTTTTTACTTAGTTTTGTTTTCAACTGAGGAATCTGCTTTAAAAGATTGAAGTTTTCTTCTAAGTTAAAAAACTTTCGAAACTCTCTCGAAACTGCGGAAGCAATTCACGAAACTCTCTCAAAACTGCGGAAGCAATTCATGAAACTCTCCCGAAACTGCGGAAGCAATTTGCATATATCTCCCGAAACTGCGGAAGCAATTTGCATGTCTCTCTCGAAATCGCGGAAAGAAATTAAAAAAACTCTCCCGAAACTACGGAAGCAATTTGCATATCTCTCCCGAAACTGTGGAAGCAATTTGCATGTCTCTCTCGAAATTGCGGAAAGAAATTCATAAAACTCTCTCTAAACTGCGGAAGCATTCACGATTCTCTCCCGAAAACGGCGGAAGCAATTCACGAAACTCTCCCGAAACTACGGAAGCACTCACGATTCTGAAACCGCAGAAAGACTTAGTTTTTTTTTTGGAAGAACTTAAGTTTCTCTTCCGAAACTGCGGAAGAAGCTCAAGTTTCTCTCTCGAAACTACAGAAGCAATTCACGAAACTCTCCCGAAACTGCGGAAGCAATTGACGAAACTCTCCTGAAACTGCGGAAGCAATTCACGAAACTCTCCCGAAACTGCAGAAGCACTCGACGAACTCTCTCAAAACTGCGGAAGCTTTCGTCGAATGTTGCCGTAGTAATTTGTCGGTATGCTTGAACAAAGTTATTTCATAAGTTGCAAAAGGATATCCTGAATCTTTTTGAAAACGGGACGACTCGGCAAAACCGTTCGCGATAAGCTTCCGAGAAGACTGTATTTCGAAAAGATACGCCAAATACTCCCGAAACAATGAAGCAATTCGCCATATTGTTCCGCAATTGTGGACGAAACTCATAAATCCCCCCCACAACCGACGTTCGCACTTAAATGCTGAGACGGCTTGAAATGACCACACCGTACAAGGCATTAAAACCCCGTTTTAATGACACAACCTACCTATTTAAATGCCGCACGTGTCTAACCTTTTATAAGGACGGTGTGGGTTTCGTTGATCGCATTGTTAGTTTATCGTTCAAAGAACGCCGTTGGGAAGACCGCGCCGGCACGCTCCAGCTCAATGCATCCACGACCGCGTCCACCTCACTCAACCACTGTCTCGTCTCCAGGTAGGCTTTTTAACCGCCATTTTTGTTTTATCTCCACGTCGAGTTACTTTTTGGGTTTTCCCGTTCATAATGTGGACAATAGACATTGGTAGCATAGGTCATTTTTTTTGTTTATTACGACTGCCGTGGCCCCTTGGGTTTTTTATTCCTACCAACTAAAATCCGTAGCCATGACCATCCGAGTTTTTCGCCGGCCGCATTCCGATCGTTTTCCTACCGTGATTCAAACTTTATACCGGCCACACACCGTTTCGCAAGTATTATTAATAACAGTAATGGTCGGTTGAGATACTCAACCACTCACCTTTTAGGCTCAGTTAATGAATGTGGAAAACAGTCCCTTGTTTCATCGTTTATTCATAGGATTTTTTTTTTCACTCCAGGCCGACCCACCATTGACCATTAGAAGTGCTACGATGAAGGGTACCCTCTCTCCAAGGGCTAGGAGGGAAGCAGGTTTTTTCCACGTCATATGCTTACCTCTTCGGAGGCATTCCAAAAGCTCTTGACTAGACATTGTCTCCCTAGAATAATCAAGTCTCAGGACCATTTTTCGTTTTCTGAAGTGATCTATTTTTCCTCCCCATCATGCAGCTTCATAATTTGTCTATATTTCTCATTAGCATGTTAAATTTGTCCTTCTCTATGTTACACTCTCATAACATGTTGCAAATTTTTATAATGATTTACATTTGGTTGCTAGCAGGGATAAGCCACGATGCCAAAAGGTGGTAGAAAGAAAACTAAAGTGATGGAACCAGAGCCAGTGCAACTAAGGACTGAAACTATGTTCCAAGACACTAAATGTACCACCGACATTCCTCCCGAGGTCCGTTGGGGAGATGTTTACAGGATGATCATGGACCGGGATATCCCAGATGTATTATTGGAAGAACAACAAATCTACCTCAACATTAGAACCTCCGGCATAGTTAGGGATTCTACCCGCCCTGAATTGTTCCCATGCTCTAAAGTGATCGGGTGGATGCTGGAACATGCCAACCCAGAGACAAGAGTGTTGCATGAAAGCAAGGGAGAGCCTTTTGCTTCATTCCATCCAGCGTATATTGTTGCAGCCTACAAATTCTCACGACCCCTGCAAGCTCTAAGTGATGAATGGTTGGGTAAGATGAATAATATTGAGATGGCCAAAAAATTATTGGTCACAGGTAAGCACCTGAGGAAGAGAGGTAATGATGAATATGATGTTCAGAACCTAAGACCTCCTTTTAGGTTAATCGCCCTGATGCTATGCAGAATTTTCGGCATGCCCGATGGCACTGTATATAGGATACAGTGGGCCCCCATCATTCACTTCATAGCATTCAAAGGAACTGTGTTTGACTGGGATACTATCCTTTCGGACAGTTTGGCATCCACAGTGGCCGCTGCAAGAGAAGGTCTGGCCTTAAAAAATTCAGAATTTTACATGTCTTCCTATCTCATTTACTGCATTTTGGCCAAACTCTCTTTCCCCAGACTAGGGTGCACATGGGATAAAGCCAACACCCCGGTCTACATTGCTTATAAAATAATGTGGGCTCAAAATTACAAAGCAAGCTATAAGCTCATCTGTGAAGAGTTCATCATGCCTCTATATGAGTAGATTTTTAAGGAAGAGCCCAATTGTCTATCAGAAAATGCCATGGAGGTCCTGGAAAATTATGGCGATTTTTATTTCTCAGAGTAGGGCACCTACATCAGGATGTTTGGAGGTACCAAAGCGCCATACATTTTGCCGAAATACGCTACTGATTATGTAGTCCTCAAGGAAGCAGTCAGGCAAATTTTCCTTGATGGAATAGGAGGGGTGCTTAACAAACAACATAGGGCTTCTTTCCCTCCTTTTCCCTTCTGCATAGGAGCCTACAAATTCTTAGGGGTTGCATCAGCTGAGGAATTCGTTCAAGAGCTGAAAGATTTCCACTTCGGTGAAATGATCTTCCATAGAAATGATAGGCGGAGCAAGGTTGCCGAGCATTGCAAAGAATTTTATGCTCATTTTGAATATGCTCATTACTATGATGCCGAGGAAGAAGTGTTCAGAGGCATCAGCAACATGACTGAGTTGCAGATTTGTCGTCAAGGCAGTGGAGCAAGCTCTAGCTCTGCCCCAGCCCGAAAAACCAGTCTGCAGAAAGAGAGAGAAGCAACTGATGCCCTAGCCCGCGAAGAGCAAAGATTAGCTGAGGAAGCAAGGCTGCAGAGAGAAGCTGAAGAAGAAAGGCTGCAGAAAGGAGCAGAGGATGCGAGGCTGCTGAAAGAAGCTGAGGATGCAAGGTTGCAGAGAGAAGTTGAGGAAGCAAGGCAGAGGGAAGAAAGTGAAAATCAGCAGCAAGCTGAAGAAGAAGAAAGAAGGTGTAAAGCTGAAGAGGAACAAACGGCGGAAGAAGAACTTAAGACCAATGAAGATGCCCAGGCAGGTGGCTCCGGCACCCAAGATATGGAAACAGACACAGCTCAAGCAGGTGTCCCCGACACCCAAAATGTGGGAACAGACACGTCTCAAGTAGTACAGACCCCACCCATAGAAGCAGAAATACATGTAATAGACCTCCCAATCGTCCCTTACACTCCATCAGAAGATCATACTGTGTCCCAATGGGATGAATTTGTGTATGACAAAAAGAGGAAGGCGGTAGTCTTGAAATCAGAAGAGAGGATAAAGAGACTCTTCCAAGAAGATATTGTTACCCAGTGGGAGATCACGGTGATGCAAAATACAAATAAGGCTCCCATAGCCATGGCATCCGCCGTTGTGTCAGCAGCAAAAGCAACGTAGGACAATGTGGTCGATATGGTTAGAGAATTTGAGTCAACAAAGAGGAGAGCTCGCATGTTGCAACATACTGTGGCTAATGAGCAGGCTTACAGGGATCTTGTAGTGAATAAATATAATCGCTTGTCTGTTGAGCACAAGGAATTGTCAGATAAGTATCGCCACTTAGAAGAAGAAAAGGAGCACCTGGCAGTCCAGATGATGGTTCTAGAAGCAGAAAAGAACGATTCTGAAGCTAGAGTTTCTCATCTACAAGCAGATAAGCAAGCAATGGTTGAGCAGTTAGAGAAGGCAGAGAGCAGAGCAATAGATATGTCTCCCTTTCATGAGCTGTCCTGTAACATTCTGAGCCAAATGCACGCCACGCAGGAGCTGATTACTGAGGAGGTGTGCAAGCTCAAAGCCATGATGGTTAGATTGAAAGAAGTCAATGCAGAGGCCAATTGGATTAAGGGAAAATATACTCGGGTTAAATCAAACATCCTGAGCCAGATGGAATGGAGAGAAGGGAAGGTTGATTTCCCCAAGCATCTCCCATTCAAGTCTGTAGATGATTTTAAAGAAGATATAGCCCTTATTGAATTCTGTAGGAACTGTGGCCTTAAGCTAATGGCTAAGATCCAAGGAACAATGGATAAAAGTAACAGCCTTTATCAAAAAATCCATGAAGTGCATAATAAGTGCAAGATGAGTTTTCCTCAATCCCTCGAGGAGTTTCCAAGCAAAGAGAAACATTTATCAGACTTGAAGGAAGAGCTAGGAATTCAAATAGAATATGTAAAGAAGATTGATGTCCTAGCCATTGATGATCTCCATCACTATATTGGGCTGTCGTCAATATACAGTCATTTGCTTAAAGAAGTCCACCAAGCAGCAGTTGCAGAAATTCAGGGTGTTGAAGTAGAACTTGGTAAACATGTAACTTCCAAGAAGATCTTGCTCCCTTCCCCAGCAAATGTGGTTATCAGAGACACTGGTATCTGGTTCAGTTACATAGCAGAGGAGGAAAAGAAAGCAGCAGCAGTAGTAGTAGCCAGTCCAAGTGCTTCTCTCCCAGCAGTAGCAGCCAGTCCAATCCCTTCTCTCCCAGCAGGAGCGCCTTCCCAAGGGTGAACACGCTGATCCTAAGACGTTGTTCCTTTATTTTCTTGTGGTCTCCCTATGTAGAAAGTGTGGAATCACTGGACAGCTGTCCTTTTCTATTTTAGAGAAATTTTCTGCTTTAAGAGAAGGGCCATGATTTGTTTATTATTAAGGAAAATTCTGAAGAGGACATGTGTAAAAAGCCAGGTGGCAGCCCAAGAGGTATTTTGTAATGATATAAATATAAGTTTAGGAAATAGTGTAAAGGACTTTTGGCAGGGAAAATAATTTTCTTAACTTGTACGAGCTATCTTGCACTTGCTTCAAGAAAATGAAATTTGCCTAATAAGATCCTAGAGAGGACGTCTTTTGCGTGGGAATAGATGTTGGATGCCTGCTGGATTATTCTTATGACTTTCATATTCTACAGTGAGATCTTTTTGTGCTGTCTTGAATTATTTCTCTGTATTGAATGATTTTACTGTTTCTTGTGCAAATGAATTTTCTCCTACATGAGTAATGGAATGCGTTATGTGTGAATTGGAAGCTATCTTCTAATATCTGTTGCTTTCTTGCTGTAGATATATCTTTATGATTTAATGCCTATCTGTTGATCTTTAGATAACTCTTCCAGCACATTACTCATACTTATAATTTTTCTCCTTGCAGGGATAGTTTAGGTTTATTTCGGTTTTAAATACAGATTTGTTTCGAGTTCTGCATTTAGATTAAGTTAGCTTAGGCACTTGCATATCATTTTAAACCACAAAATCAAAAAGAATGGTGGATCGGGCCATAACCGGTGTAATTGAAGCAAATCTCCAAACCTAACGGTTGCCGAAACCGCTAACCGGATGGATTCCCGACACCAAACGGTGGACAATCTAATTGGGATAGTCTACCGGGGAGAATCCCTTTCTGCTTGATGCTGCGATCTTCGGGGCATCAACAGGGTTAACTAGGGAACATAAGGTCTCGCTCTGAGCCGGTCTTCTTATGATCATGGGTCTTATTGGATTGACATTGTCAATATCTGATTACCAAGCCGGGGCAATGACTCTCAATTGAAAAATTGAGGGGAAGGGGGTCTCATTTCGAGCCATCTTGTTCAATTTCTGGTAAGGTTTGTGAATAATTATACCATCATTTAGTCACCAAGCTAAGGTAGTATTCCCTAGTTAAAGTCTTAATTGTTAAAAAAAAAAGAAAAAAAGATGAAGTCAACTAAATGCCTGGCACTTTTGGGATAAGTTATTTGATATTCTCTGGAAAGAATTTTATCAACTATATCTTTTTATTGGTGTCTCCCAATTGTTTTAAATCCTGAAGACTCTTAATGGGTTTACTGTAAATTGAGCACCTACTGGGAGTTTAAATCAAATCAAGGAATCCCTAGATAATGACCAAGGGTGTATAACTTAGAAAACTGGTAACATATGATTTTGTCTTTAAATTGGGTACGAAAAATGAATCACTTGGTGGAATGTCTGATGCCTAAGACACTATGTTTGATATTCTTTAGTTTGTAAATCTTTTCTCCAGAGATAACTGGTTCTTCCAAGCATGTCGCCATTTGTTGGCAAGCAACACCCTCTGGATTAATCTGCGCTTAATTCAAGTTATTATTTCCCAAAGGAAATATTCCAATCATGACTTGCGATTCAGATTTGTTTACTTCGTCTCAAACTTATAAAATTTATATTGTCGGAGTGCCTTCAGAATATTTTATTCTGAAGGAACTCCCAATAAAGTAAGTGTCTTGATCGATACTTTTGAATTGGAAGCATTAAGGGTATCAACTTTGTTTGATCATCTTTCCTCTCCTTAATATGTCAGTTTGATTATTATGGTCAAATAATTGATGATAGATGTTGGAATTTTTGCAGCTCATAAATCCTGGTTACACAAAGTGTTAAGTCAATTATTTCTTATTACTCAATTCATTGCTAATACTTTGTGTTATTTAGTTGTTCTCAACCTTCTCGCATTTTCATTCCAGTCAAGTCGTAAATTCATCTTGAGGTTTGAGCAAGACAGGTGGTTACCTTAATATGATGTGTTAATATCAAGTTGTTATCATTTTAACCTAAGTCTATGATACTCACTTATTTGTCCAACTTTATTGATCTTGACTATCATTTTTGCATATGAAGGCTTCTTGATATTTATAAACTGCTATAACAAAGCTTTGATGGAAGATCGATACCCTAGCTCTAGTATTTTGATCAAATTAACGAGCAAGGTATTCTGATCTTAGAACTTGTACGAAACATAAAAGGGTAAAATGTAATATGGCCATCATTATAAGTTACCACTTGATTGTGACAGTAACACAAGTGTCACACACAATCTCCATCTGTATGCCATCATTCTCATACTAATTATCGCGGGTAGTGTTTTTGTCAATCGAGAAACTTATTGTAGATAAGGAATCTCATTACCTTACGCACCTGAAGCATGTTTGAATGCTTTTTATACCTGAACAATATGGGGTCGGTCATAATTCTGATAAATTTGTAGGGTGCGAAGGAAAATCGGTTTCGTTCCTCTGCTAAACTTTTGGCCCCGTATGTATCTTTGAAAATTAGCCTCGACCCTATGGATCCTGTTACGCGCTTTGAACTCTGTGGGATTGAATACTTAGATGTTTTCCAAGTCTATGTCAGGACGGTAAAAGAGGTAGGTTGGTTTTCATTCCTACATAAATTCTCAGGGTTTAATGTAGTGGTTACCCTAGCATTTGCTTCATCTTTCGATGGTACGAAAGCTCGAGTTGGTGATGTCGACCTCCATCTGACAGAAGAGTTTATCTCTCAAGCAATAGGGCTACCATTAACTGGTTAAAGATATTTTAAAGGGAAGCATATGAAGAGTCTCGCGTGGAAGGAGTTCCTGGTTAAAACGAACCAGTAGGTTGAGTCTAAATACGGGTTCCCTTCACGCTTGGTAAAAAAAAAGTGGTCGTCCCTTCTCGAGCTGATAATAAGGTATATTACGTGTGAAGGATGTTTTTCACAAATACACTTCTACCATCTTAGGTTGCTACTTGTATTTAAAGGCCATGCTGTCAATATGCCATTTTATTTCCTTAACAACCTCCAAAATATGGCCTATTTTATTCAGAATAATTCGGTCGATAAGGAAAGGAGTCTTTTTCATCATGGATTGATCAAGATGTTGGTTTCATATCAATTAGCCCAGGTGGGCGATAATTGGGACTCTTTCCTCATGAGGAATGGTTTCAGGGTTAATGAGGAATGGTCTCGCCATAGGTAAAAGACTCGACGCAAACGAAGGGGATCTATTTTAGAAGATCCCAACTATGGTTTCAGTGATGAAGATCCTGGGCCAAGTTCTGTCAAAACCCCTTATGGAGATGACCCTAAGATAAAATGTGAGGGATTTAAAATGGGAACAGATGAGCCGTTAGCTAATAATAATAACCCAGACTCAAACTTCCATTTTTCGGTTCAAACCCTTAGTTGTCCAGAAGGGGAAGAATAGACCAGTAAGGCTATGAGTGAAAGGTAAACTCATAGAACAACCAGAAGCATGATCGCTGCCCTTTTGGAAAGGATAAATTTACATGAATATAACCCTCCTGTTGTCGAATTTAGTGATTCCCCTGAGCGTCAGCAAGGTAATGATTTTGTGGACCAAATAGATCCAAAATTCCTATACGATTCCACTTATGAGACAAGGGCTAGGAATGCTCAAGATTCGAGACATTCTTTTCGGTCGAGCCAAGAGGTCGACCAGAATCCTGTTAAAGTCAAAGACATAGTTTATGATCCAAATGCAAAAGCTGCAGAGGAATTCACCACAAGCATCTCAAGCTCTTCAAATTTCTTCTCTAGAAATTGATCTTAAAGAAGCTCAACTTATTAATATGATAGCTAGAAAAGAACTTACAAATATGAAAGGTGAATTGGTTACATGGGTCGATAGATGGAACCACATGAAAGGTAAGAAGGATATATATAAAGCCCTCATAAAAACTCTGTTATTAAAAAACCAGAAGTTACTTAAGAAGAACAGGATAAGCAATAATAGGGTTTTCAAATTCAAATCCAAATTGATTGAAGCCAGCTTCAGGAGGATTGCGCTAGTCCAAGTATCCTTTGAACCGATCTGAAAACCCTAACGCTTGCGAACAGTGGAATGTTTGTTTTTTATGGCTAAATTTTTGTTTTATTCATAGGGCTCTAAACATCGACGGTTATAGTTAATGTCACTTATTTCTTTGAATCTCTTTTCCTTGACATTATTACGTTTATTTTTACAACACCTTAATTATTACTTTTTACTTTGAATTGCCACAGGTTTCATTTTGGATTATCATTGGAGTGTTGTTTTGGTCATCTTCAAAAAAATCGACATGTAGTTTTTTGATTCCATCCAATGTTCGATGCTGCAACCAAGGCTGGATCTACGTTCTCTTATCTAGATTTCGGCTACTTCTCTTATTTTCACCAAGGAAGTTGCTAGAATCCCGAGCACAACAATGACTTCCATCAAAGTGGATAAATGATGGCATTGTCCAGTAAGTCTGTTGCCTCTTTTTCCTGAGTCACTTTGCAGCTGGCCCGGGAATCATTCGGTTCAAAAGAAGTTTCTATGTTAAATATCGATGCCTTTCAAGAATTGATCTTTCAGATTATGCTGGATTTTCTCTAGCATCCTATGTTTAGTCCACGTGTTCATGGTGGCCTGGGTAGCTTTAATGTTAGATACATGGGGTCTTACTATATAATAGAATTCAGGTCATAGGATAAGGGGTTCGAGTTCTGAATACTAAAGAAAGATATTTGAAACAATTATAATTTTATCACACTGCTTAATATTGTGTTTTATGAGTTGTTCTGGAGACCAATTTTAACTCACTTCTTGGAGACTTTGATCAAGTTTTTGAACATACATTTATACTGTATCTCTCTCTGAATATTTCTCTGTATTTACTTGTTATCTACATATACATATACTTGGTTATCATATGTAGACTTAATCCTTTATGAATTTGAACTTACATGATTTTTCTGGGTTTATGCTAATTTATTCAAATGCCATTGTAATGGGATGTCACTTTGCAGCTGGCCCGGGAATCATTCGGTTCAAAAGAAGTTTCTATGTTAAATATCGATGCCTTTCAAGAATTGATCTTTCAGATTATGCTGGATTTTCTCTAGCATCCTATGTTTAGTCCACGTGTTCATGGTGGCCTGGGTAGCTTTAATGTTAGATACATGGGGTCTTACTATATAATAGAATTCAGGTCATAGGATAAGGGGTTCGAGTTCTGAATACTAAAGAAAGATATTTGAAACAATTATAATTTTATCACACTGCTTAATATTGTGTTTTATGAGTTGTTCTGGAGACCAATTTTAACTCACTTCTTGGAGACTTTGATCAAGTTTTTGAACATACATTTATACTGTATCTCTCTCTGAATATTTCTCTGTATTTACTTGTTATCTACATATACATATACTTGGTTATCATATGTAGACTTAATCCTTTATGAATTTGAACTTACATGATTTTTCTGGGTTTATGCTAATTTATTCAAATGCCATTGTAATGGGATGTCATTCCTGTTATCTTATGGTTCGCTTAAATTAATATTTTGTTACCCTTGGAGGTATGTTTATTTTGAATCTCTTTTCCTTGACATTATTACGTTTATTTTTACAACACCTTAATTATTACTTTTTACTTTGAATTGCCACAGGTTTCATTTTGGATTATCATTGGAGTGTTGTTTTGGTCATCTTCAAAAAAATCGACATGTAGTTTTTTGATTCCATCCAATGTTCGATGCTGCAACCAAGGCTGGATCTACGTTCTCTTATCTAGATTTCGGCTACTTCTCTTATTTTCACCAAGGAAGTTGCTAGAATCCCGAGCACAACAATGACTTCCATCAAAGTGGATAAATGATGGCATTGTCCAGTAAGTCTGTTGCCTCTTTTTCCTGAGTCACTTTGCAGCTGGCCCGGGAATCATTCGGTTCAAAAGAAGTTTCTATGTTAAATATCGATGCCTTTCAAGAATTGATCTTTCAGATTATGCTGGATTTTCTCTAGCATCCTATGTTTAGTCCACGTGTTCATGGTGGCCTGGGTAGCTTTAATGTTAGATACATGGGGTCTTACTATATAATAGAATTCAGGTCATAGGATAAGGGGTTCGAGTTCTGAATACTAAAGAAAGATATTTGAAACAATTATAATTTTATCACACTGCTTAATATTGTGTTTTATGAGTTGTTCTGGAGACCAATTTTAACTCACTTCTTGGAGACTTTGATCAAGTTTTTGAACATACATTTATACTGTATCTCTCTCTGAATATTTCTCTGTATTTACTTGTTATCTACATATACATATACTTGGTTATCATATGTAGACTTAATCCTTTATGAATTTGAACTTACATGATTTTTCTGGGTTTATGCTAATTTATTCAAATGCCATTGTAATGGGATGTCATTCCTGTTATCTTATGGTTCGCTTAAATTAATATTTTGTTACCCTTGGATGTATGTTTATTTTTCTAAAGATACATAATAAGGTGTAATAATACTCTTTCCACAAATTCAAATTTGCATGATAATTAATCTTAGTTGATTTTCAGTCTGAATTTCCAGTAATAATCATTTCTATAGAAAACGTTATTTTCTTGTGGAATGAAATAGGTTGTGTTTCAGCATTAGGAAGATGTCCTGGATCTGAAATCTAACATGAACAATACTATTCAGACTTTGAGTCATATTCTCATTTATGCTCCTGGCCAGGATAGGGAAAGTAGGTATTAGGAACATTACCTTTAGCTTAGATTTAGCACCTACTAAATTTTCCATTCACAGTTAGGATGCCCACTAGAGTTAGGTTTTCATTAGTTTAATCCTTTCTATTACTTAGTATCATAAGTAGTAAAATTGACATCCACAAGCATCAAGGAGACTCGCTATGTGGAGAGCACATCATACAGGAAACAGGACCTCAATCCTGTGAGAAACAATTATTCCAAACATACATAGGGATGTGCTAAGGTCTTTGTTTGGATTTTTTTTCCTTAAGTTGGCCACCGATAGAAAATCCAGCCAAAAGTGGGCTCCTCCCAAGTAGTATGCACTTGATTCTTGGCATTGTCATGCTTTGTAATGAGTACCATATTTTGGAAACCATGGCACCATGATCATTATACATTCCAATAAACCAAAAAACACCCTATGGTGTCCCCTATTAATGTCATATATACTAAATACACCTCAACATGAATTTTCATGAAGAATCCTCTACAACCCTTATCAAACCACATTTCTCTACTATCATGGCCCCATGCCACTTAATTCTTCCACATAAAACCACATAAACATCTATGCCCAATTAGTTTCCACTTCATCCTCCATGCCAGTAGCAATGATAGATCAACAATTTGAGTACCCCCCTTCATTGGAAATTTGATTTTTGAGGGTGATTTTCAATGGCACACAACTCCCTAATTCTTTATATGTTTTAAACACAATTTATTTTTGTAGAGTGTGTGTTTTTTTGTGCTATACATAGTAATGCAATTGTTTTTTATAAATTTCATTATTAAAACATTTTTGTTTTCATTTTTCTCAAAAACCCCACTTTGAAGGTCATACTTTGGTCATCAAACACTTTTTTTAGTGCCATTTTTTAAATAGTTTGTTTAGTTCACGCACTTTGCATTGGTGTACTAGTTTCTATTTTTGTAACCATTTTACTTATGTTCATGGTTGTGGATAATTTGAATGAAATTTGTTAACCAATTCTAACTATTTGTTGAGAGGTACAACATTGTTCAATGTCATTTTGGAAACAAAAATTACACCTTTGGATGCTTTGAAAAAGCCAAGACAGATTACAAAAATCAAACTTGTAGAATCACTCACATGTTGGGTTGTACTTGTACTTGTTTGCATGGTTTCAAATACTCCATTGGCTTGGTGGTCCATTAGACAAATATGGACTTGGTCACAACTATTTTCTCTTGTTGATTGATCAATATGCAGTCTCTTTATTTGATGACTTATTATGGTAACCATTCTTTATTCAAAGGATTATTTTCAATATTTGACACTTGAGCTTAATCAAACCCATTTCTTATTCATTAGTATTGTCAAGTTTTTGTATTAGAGAAATAATGTCAATTCTTGATAAATTTTACATCTTCTGTATCATATTGAGATAATCTTTCATTTCACTTCCACTTTGTCAAACTAGTATTATACTTTTGGAGATTTTTCCTAGACAACTACTACATGGGTTTTGGATCCAATTCTTGATCACTTGTGTCGATGCTCACTAATTATCCTTACTATAAATTTTTCATTTTTGTGAGAATCATTTTTTGATTTCTTAGATCCAATGGTGTCATAGGACTCTACATTGAGAATTGTTTTGCACCTTACTCTGCTCAAGTTGATATCAAATTTTATAATCAATTTATTTACACCCCAATTCAATGTTAAAATGGTGTATTGAGTCTAATTAGGCTATTTTTTCGATTTCCATATTGAAAGGTTTATCTCATTTTGATGACATTTCTTTTGGTGTTTCCTTCCATCTCTTTTATGCTAGCACCACTTGTTGCTTAGAGCCTTTCATTGTTGTCAATGCTTTTCCTTATTCAAATTCAACACATTCAACCATCATGATAGCACCATTGTTGTCAATGCTTTTTCTCTATTTAGAGCACTTATATGATCAACGTTAGTATTTTTTTGTTTTATGCCCATGTGATAGATCCTCTTCAATGTCAACACTTCAATCATATTGATAGTGGTGGTGTTGGATTCCATCTTTGTTCTTTGGCACCTTTCACTTCCTAGAGTACACAAGTTGATTAATGAAATTTTATTTGCATTCTTGTGCATCCATATGTGATCTTCTTCAACTTTAGAACATCAACCATATTTACAACATAGTTTTTTCTTCTAACTTTTTATGTTTCCGCCATTATCTTCTCGGAGCACTTATGATCATGATTGGCATCATCCGATTTTTTTCCTTTTTGCATGTATCTATTTAATATCTTTTCAACACCAAACTATTACGGAAAAAAAAATTGTTGCTTCCTTGTATGCATGCATTTGGGATCATGTGCTACTTAGAGCACATGATGAGAATTTTTTTTTCTTTTTTTTCCTCAAGAGACAAGTCAACATTGTTTGATTCCTTGAAGCATTTTGATTGATCCTTCACACTAAAACCTTGTTGGATCACCTTTAGCTTCTACAGGTTCTTGGGTTGCTTAAAGCATTCTTATAGATCATTGACATATTTTTCCCTTCTAGAGAATCCATTTTGATATTTTTAGTGTTGTCAATTTCATTTATTTTGATAGTTATGATGGAATCCCCTTTTGTTTTCTTCATACATGTTCCTTTCAATATGGAACACCATCTTAGCACATGTGTTTTTATAAGGAGTACTTGTGTTTAGTTTCCTTGGAGCATTCTTAATTTTTAACACTAGTAGGTCACTTTTCCATATCAATTTTAGAATTACCATTGCCATCTTTTGGAGATTGTCCTTCTCCATCTTACTCACCATCTAGTTCAACATTAATGCATTGCACACCAAGCCTTTTGAAATGATATCATTTTACATATTCATCTGTAAACCTTGCCTACTTGTTAAAGAATATAGTAGTCATAGATAAATGCCATATATTAGGTTTCACAAGGACCATTAAGAAACATGTAATTACATTCATAATATAAGCCATCGATGAGGAGGTATAAAAATTGTATTGTTACTTTGTTGACTTATGAGAACTGTGAAAATCCTCACAACAGATCTAAGAGATAATGTATACCTCACAAGAGTAATTATGATTAAGCAGGAAAATAGAAGAAGAGTGAACAATACAGTATAATGAGCAACAGAATAATGTGGTACAGTAGAACTCGGATAGAAGCAATAATACTTCATGCACACTAGTTAATTAATCACAATATGGACAAATAAATAGTACAATGGTAGAGAGGATTTGAATGCCTAAGGTGGCAATTCGAATTAGCCTCTCAGAGTGATCATAAGATCAATAGAGTGTCATCGGAGCACAACTAAGTGTCCTCATGATCATCAGAGCACAACTGGAAGTCTTCATCATCATCAGTGGAGTCATCAATGCTCAAGTAACTGTCAACCATCAGTCAAATTGAGTCTGGTAGGTGTAACTGAGTGTAACTGAGTGTAACTAAGTGTAAACTGAAGACAACTGGACTAGTAGGTGAAGAAGGACGAGTTGCTTCCTAAAATCAAGGAAGAAGGGCGCATTAAGCAACTGGAGGGCTAAAACTGAATAGTGAGAAGCTCCTGGGGGCTGGCTAACTGAGGGTTAGGTGCTAGACTGATGACTTGGATTCATGCAAAATGCATGCAACCCCTAGAATGCATGCAAACCCTAAAAGTGCATGCATGACTGAAAATGTAAATGATCAAAATACTGGTGGGACTAGGATGGAGTATAGGAATATCCTAACACCCCCCCTTAATCCATCCTGGGCCCTGGTAACTAAGACTAAAGGTCACCCAATACAATGAATAATAACAGTCAATAATCCAAGGAAGTGGGAAAAATTTCATGGGAAACATACCCCCTCCTCAAAAACAGACTGTAAGGCACACATAAAAAATAAATGCTCCAAACTCAAACAGGTGTGATGCTTGGTCATATGTCTGGAGGTATCTTGTTCTTGGGAAGAAGTGGATCATGCTCAAAAAACATGTGCTTGTACTTGCTCTTTAGATCGAATGTGATGAGAACAAATCCAAAAGTATGAGGATGATCCTTGAACCTATGATTCGAATCAGCTGAGGTAGGATCAAAATCATGAATATGCAGATAGTGTTTTGTCTTCTCCTTCGAACCATCATGGGTGAGATTATGCCAAAACGAACCATCAAATAATAATTGCTTGAAATCCAAATCAGATTTAAGACTTGAAGAATAGTTTCTTGAGATCTCCTTTGAACCAGCAGGGGTGAGATCAAAACTATCATATGCATGAGAAATTATCCCAAGCAGTAATTGCTTAGAATCCAAATTAGATCCAAAAATTGAATCATGGTTTCTTGAGATCTCCTTTGAACCATGAGAGGTGAGATCAAAACCAGTAATTGCATGAGAATTTATCCCAAGCGAATGGCAATGGCCATAATCTTCAACAACCTTTTGAAAGCATGAATTAATGATCATATAGTAGTATAAAAGAGATGATTGCTTGAGAGGTGCGAATTCATTACCTCCAATAGCTGATTTTACCTCCGAAATAATCATGTGATCATGATGCAAACCAACAGACTCTGGTGCAAGAGAGGATTTAGGACCTTCTGCAATATCTAGAGTGTGAGCTGGCATAGAAAGAGAAGAAAGTTTGAGCATGAGTGTAGAATCTACAAGTTCTTTGTGGACAACTTCAATATGAGATGATACTGGTGCATGATCTGAGAGACCATCAAGGGGAGCGAATGCATCACTTTGCTTGCTTTCGAATGGGTTTGGACCAATCCCTTCATTCTTTCTGCCAAAGTTTTCATCCAGGTGAGCCCATAACTCTTTTGAAGTCCATAACTCTATTGGAGTTTCAACACCATCACGGTATTCAAAATGAAATCTTAGGTATTTAGGCAAAGAAAGCATCATTCTTCCAAAGGCCATGTCACCTTTTTTCAACCAGTCAATATTCTCTTCAGAGGATTCGAACTCTCTTTCAAAATAACAATGAAAGAGATCATGGCTCTTCAAATATGTTATCATTCTTGGTTTCCATTCATCATAGTTGAATGGAGAAAGAGGAGTAATTCCTGATGGATACATAGAAGTTGTAGAAGACCAGCAAAAACAATATAGAATAAATGCAACTGCTACTGTTGCAAAAATGCAGAAACTGCTGCACTCGAAATCTTGGTAATAACCTGCAAAAAACTCTCAAGAATGGAGATAAACAATACTCTCAACATGCTCTGATACCATGTGAAAATCCTCACAGCAGATCTAAGAGATGATGTATACCTCACAAGAGTAATTATGATTAAGCAAGAAAATAGAAGAAGAGTGAACAATATGTAGTATAATGAGCAACGAAATAATATGGTACAGTGTTAGGAACCCATGTCTTTACTTTGTTAGTATGTTGTTGTTGGACGCATATGCTTTGTAAGTCATCCCGTAGTATTTGTTGATCAATAGTTTGTGTTATTGTTGTTGGCGCATATGCTTTGTAAGTCGCACGTAGTATTGTTGATCCATAGTTTGTAACGGCCCATGGTTTCCACCCATAGTATTGGCGCCTAGAATTAGTATATAAGTGTGTGTTGAGACCTATGAAGGCACGGTGAAGTTATTTGTATTGAGCTTGCTCATAGGAGGTTGTCCCCTCGAAGTGGCCCGTGATCAATATAAAAGTGATTCTGAGTTCTGTCATTTCTGCTATTTCGCATATTTTCATTAAGTAATTGTTGCAGGTGCCTCACATCTGGTATCAGAGCACTTTCTTGGACTCGCTGGGTGAAATTTCTGCCAAAATTTTTTTTCGCATCTGTTGCAGGTTCGGATTTGGGAATAATCCCTATCCGCTTAACTATGGGAAGTACTTGGGCATAAGCCCTAAAACTCATTGTGATGAGTACCACAGGAACCCTGAAGTAGCTGGCCCATTGAGAGGACCTGCCAGCGAAAAGGGCAACGACCCCTACCTGATTGACTAGTTCCCACCCGTGAGGTAAACCAAGAGCTGTCGTTTGTGGAAAAGCGGTTATCAGTTTTACCTGAGCCGTGGAGTGACGGGTACTGCCCCAATACGCAAGCCGTCAGACAACATTGGTGGTCGAGTGAAAACCCTGAACTGTTAGGAAGCCGCACATACCTGGGGTCCATATCTACTTTCAGCTGAACTATTGTCGATCACTACTGCGCCGTTTCAGATCCATTTTGCAAGCCGTTCCAGATCTAGCCGTTCGGCGTTGTTCCAGATTCCTTCCGAGCCGTAGCCGCTCCAGTCTGTTAAAAAAAAAAAGAAAAAAAGAGTATAAAATTCAGTTTTTTCTCCATATCTCCCTTGTTTTAAGAAAAAGAGTATAAAATTCAGTTTTTTCTCCATATCTCCCTTGTTTTACCTCTGTTTCCCTTGAAATTTTCAGGGAACCCCTGTCATTCCATTCTGCATATTTCATCCCTGAAGACCCTATCCTCAATTCCCCTTCCTACAGCCCGAAATCCCACATTTGTCTATTTTTAGGGTTTGCCATAACTTCCTCAGATTTCACCCAATCACCTTCAATTTTTACCACAGAATTCCTTTATGAATTCTGCTTCTTTGTTCCCCTCTGCCAAATTTTCCCATTCTTTCACCCCGCTTCTGAAATCCTCATTTTTGCTTCCCTATCTATCCAACAGTGTCCAAAAAACTAGTCAAACCCCAATTACTCTTCTGATTTTTTCCCAAATCCAAATTTTCCTTTACTGAAGTAGTTCCTGTTTTTGTTTTCCTACCCAGTAAAAAATAAAAAAATAAAAAAAATCCTGGTTATGGTTGTCACCCGTGCAGGAGCAAAAACCATGGAGGAAGCACTTGCAGCCATCCAAGCCAAACTCCAGGATATGGATGAAAAATTCCTTGGTCTCCATCTGGAACATTCAGCTATGAACAACAAACGGCAGTCCGAGTCTTCAATAGACAATGGGTTCTCTTCTTCCAGCAATTTCCATGGTCCGAAGCTTGATTTTCCTCGCTTTAATGGTACCGATCCAACTGGATGGATCTATCGTGCAGAACAGTATTTCAGTCTGCATAATACTTTTGATGTCAACAAAGTTCCGTTGGCATCCTTTCATTTGGAACAGGAAGCTCTTCAATGGTACCGTTGGTACATCAAGGCTCATCCAGAGCCCAACTGGCTAGACTTTTGCCAGCTCCTTTTGCAACGATTTGGTCCTAGTGCTTTTGATGACTTCACAGGAGCCCTCACTAAACTTCGCCAAACTGGCACTATGAGAGAGTATCAAACCGAATTTGAGAATCTAGCCAACCACACCGAAGGATTGTCTGATGAATTTTACCGGAGTTGTTTTATCAGTGGTCTAAAGGATGCCATCCACTCTGAGGTCAAAATGTTTTGTCCCAACACAATGATGGAAGCACTCGGGTTGGCTAAGTTGGTAGAAGACAAGATTGCATCCCAACAACGCTCCAAACCCACTTTTGTTCCCTTCCGAAATATGGGTTCTCAGCGACCACCTATACCGCAGGCTCCTCGACCGACTCCTATCAAGCGTTTGTCTGAAACAGAGATGCAAGCACGCAGAGAAAAGGGGCTTTGCTATAATTGTGATGAGAAATTCACTCGGGGACATAGATGTGTTCAGCAAAAGCTCTATCTCCTGGATGTGGAGTCTCCGCCTGCCTCTGAAATGGGTGACGAAGATCCAGAAACACTGGATGCTCTGGTCGACATTCAGGAACCACCTATTGACCCTTCGTCTCAGGATGACCAGCCAGAGATATCTCTCCATGCTTTAGCTGGAATCACCACCCCCCAAACAATGCGGGTCAGGGGTTACTTCAAGAAGCTTCCTCTTACAATACTCATTGATTCTGGTAGCACTCATAATTTCATTGACCCTCGGATCGCCAAACAAGCTGATTGTTTTATCCATCCTTGCTCCAACTTTGAAGTCATGGTTGCCAATGGGGGCACCTTACCTTGAAAAGGGAAGTGTCGAAATGTGCGTATCTCTATGGGAGATTATACCTTGCGCTCTGACATGTTTGCCTTGCCCTTAGGCGGATGTGATGTGGTTTTGGGCACTCAATGGCTATGCACACTTGGCCCTATCTTATGGGATTTTGCCGAACTTTGGATGCAGTTTTCCCTCAATGGACACAAACACACATTGACAGGATTACAACCAGGTTCTCTCAGCATCATCAGTTCACATCACATGGAAAAACTCCTCAAGAAGAATTCACATGGTGTCATCGCTCAGATCCATTCCATCCAGATGCAACCATCAGCGATCTCCACTACTCCTTTGGATCTACAACAAATTCTGGATCGATATACAGGTGTCTTTGCTGAACCAGTGGGATTACCACCTTCCAGGCCAGAAGACCATCGTATTCAGCTCCTTCCTGGTAGCGTTCCTCCCAACATCAGGCCCTATCGCTACCCATTCCACCAAAAAATGGAGATTGAAATGCTCGTTCGGGACTTATTGAAGCAAGGTATTATTCGCCCAAGCACTAGTTCCTTTTCTTCTCCAGTTATTCTTGTCCGCAAAAAAGATGGGTCATGGCGCCTCTGCATTGACTTCCGAGCACTTAATCACCTCACCATCAAGGATAAGTTTCCAATTCCTGTTGTTGATGAGCTTCTTGATGAGCTTCATGGGGCTCACTTTTTCTCCAAGTTGGATCTTCGTTCTGGGTATCATCAAATTCGGGTTCATGAGGATGATATTCCAAAAACAGCTTTCCGCACACATGATGGCCATTATGAGTTTTTGGTCATGCCCTTTGGCCTCACTAATGCTCCTTCCACATTCCAAGCTGTAATGAATAAAATATTTTGACCCTACTTGCGGAAATTCATTCTGGTATTCTTTGATGATATCCTCATCTACAATAAAACATGGGATGAACATCTCCAGCATCTGGATCTTGTCATGCAACTTTTCTCTGACCATCATCTCCATGCCAAGCAGTCTAAATGTGTTTTTGGACAAAAGGAAGTTGAGTATCTCGGGCACATTATCTCCGCACAAGGGGTTCGCGTGGATCCTGCCAAAATCGATGCCATGAACAATTGGCCACGTCCTCAGACACTCAAGAGCCTTCGTGGTTTTTTGGGGTTGACTGGCTACTACCGCAAGTTTGTCAAGGATTATGGGAAGATTGCAGCTCCATTAACTGCTCTATTGAAAAAGGATGCTTTTACATGGACACCTGCTGCTCAGTGTGCATTTGACCAACTAAAACAAGCTATGTGTACTACACCTGTGCTAGCTATGCCCGATTTTTCCAAGCCCTTCACTATTGAGAGTGATGCTTGCGGCAATGGACTTGGTGCTGTTCTCCTTCAAGATGAACACCCCATTGCGTTCACTAGCAAAGCCCTTTTAGGTAAGAATTTAGCTGCCTCTACCTATGAGAAGGAAATGATGGCTATTTTGCATGCAGTACAGAAGTGGCGTCCATACCTATTAGGGAATCATTTCTGCATCAAGACTGATCACCAGAGTCTGAAATATTTTTTGGACCAACGTGTCTCCTCCCCGGCACAACAGAAATGGGTTAGCAAACTCATGGGTTATGACTATGAGATCGCTTACAAGAAGGGTAAAGACAATATTGTGGCAGATGCTCTTTCTCACACATTTGATGCCCAAGGTTCTCTTTCAGCTATTTCTATGCCTGTCCCAAATTGGTTGCAATCTGTTCAACAGGGTTATGTCAATGACTCTTCCTTATCTCAGATCATCCAACGCTTGACCAACAACCCTTCTGCTGTACCACATTACTCTTGGGATGGTGCTTCTCTGTGATACAAGGGTCGTCTGGTGCTTCCCCAGAGCACAGATCTTCAACAGGCTGTCTTCTATGAACTCCATGCTTCTCCATCGGCCGGGCACTCTGGGTTCCTCAAAACATATGAACGAGCACGGCGTAACTTCTTTTGGCAGGGCATGAAAAGGACAATTCAACAGATGGTGGCCGAATGTGATACCTGCCAGCACAATAAGGGTGAAACAACACTCGTTCCAGGATTGCTTGAACCCTTGCCCATACCTACACGGATTTGGACAAATATTTCTATGGATTTCATTGAAGGGATCCCTAAATATGGCGGGAAGACAGTGATTCTTGTTGTGGTTGATCGCCTCTCCAAATATAGTCATTTTTGTGCTCTCAGCCATCCCTATACAGCCTCCTCAGTTGCTCAAATTATTATGGACCAGATCTTTCGTCTTCATGGCATCCCTTCTTCCATTGTCTCGGATCGTGATGCGACTTTCACCAGTCATTTTTGGACAGAACTATTTCGCCACACTGGCACCAAACTGAAGATGAGTTCAGGGTATCACCCACAAACAGATGGTTAGACTGAAATTGTCAATAAATGCTTGGAAACTTATCTTCGTTGCTTCACCTCGGAACAACAACATCAGTGGGCAAAGTGGCTCCCTCTCGCTGAATGGTGGTACAATACCTCTTACCACACTGCCTCTAAAATGACCCCATATGAAGCAGTCTATGGTCAGGCACCTCCAGCTCTTCTTCCATACACCCCCACCAGTTCACCAGTTCAGGAAGTTGACACGATCCTTCGCAATCGTGATCAGATTCTTAGCATTTTGCGAGACAATCTTCACATGGCAAGAAATCGCATGAAGCAACAAGCGGATCAGCACCGTTCGGAGTGCACTTTTCAAGTCGGCGATATGGTTTTTCTTCGTCTCCAGCCGTACAAACAATCCTCCTTGAAACTCAAAGGGCGTCATAAGCTCGCTCCAAAGTTCTATGGGCCATATCGGATTCTTCAGAAGATTGGGTCCGTTGCTTATAAATTGGAACTTCCTCCTTCTTCCCGCATTCATCCAGTCTTTCATGTCTCTTGTCTGAAGAAAGTTCTTGGCACCAACATCAGTGGCCAAACGATTTTACCCGAATTGGATAATGAAGGATCCATCCTTTTGGAGCCAGAGGCCATCCTCAATCGGCGCACGTGTCAGCTTCGCTCTCGCTCTATCACAGAGGTCTTAATTCAGTGGCACGGCATGCAACCAGAGGATGCTACATGGGAACCACTCCTTTAGATTCAACAACAATTTCCACATCTAAAGCTTTGAGGACAAAGCTTTTTTTAAGGGGGAGGGGATGTTAGGAACCCATGTCTTTACTTTGTTAGTATGTTGTTGTTGGACGCATATGCTTTGTAAGTCATCCCGTAGTATTTGTTGATCAATAGTTTGTGTTATTGTTGTTGGCGCATATGCTTTGTAAGTCACCTGTAGTATTGTTGATCCATAGTTTGTAACGGCCCATGGTTTTGACCCATAGTATTGGCGCCTAGAATTAGTATATAAGTGTGTGTTGAGATCTATGAAGGCACGGTGAAGTTATTTGTATTGAGCTTGCTCATAGGAGGTTGCCCCCTCGAAGTGGCCCGTGATCAATATAAAAGTGATTCTGAGTTCTGTCATTTCTGCTATTTCGCATATTTTCATTAAGTAATTGTTGCAGGTGCCTCACATACAGTAGAACTCGGATAGAAGCAATAATACTTCACACACACTAGTTAATTAATCACAATATGGACAAATAAATAGTACAATGGTAGAGAGGATTCAAATGCCTAAGGTGGCAATTCGAATTAGCCTCTCAGAGTGATCATAAGATCAATAGAGTGTCATCGGAGCACAACTAGGTGTCCTCATGATCATCGGAGCACAACTGGAAGTCTTCATCATCATCACTGGAGTCATCAATGCTCAAGTAACTATCAACCATCATTCAAACTGAGTCTGGTAGGTGTAACTGACTGTAACTGAGTGTAAACTGAAGACAACTGGACTGGTAGGTGAAGAAGGGTGAGTTGCTTCCTAAAATCAAGGAAGAAGGGCGCATTAAGAAACTTGAGGGCTAAACCTGATTAGTGAGAAGATCCTGGGGGTTGGCTAACTGAGGGCTAGTTGCTAGACTGATGACTGGGATGCATGCAAACCCTAGAATGCATGCAAACCCTAAAAGTGCATGCATGACTGAAAATGTAAATGATCAAAATACTGGTGGGACTAGGATGGAGTATAGGAATATCCTAACAAGAACTTGTAGTAAGCTTTTGCTTTTAGATTTTTTATTTTAGGCTTTTAGCTTTACCCATTTTTTCCTTTAGCTTTAGGTTTTTCATTAACGTGGAAAAAATAGAAAAGACAAAAACTAAAAATTTGTGATCAAGGATTTGTTAGGTTGGTAAATAGAGGTATAATTATTCTCCTAACAAAATTTTAAATTCCCCAAAGACATGTTTCAACCTTGATTGTACTAGAAGGAAATCATAGCCAAAATTCAAATTCCAAAAAAAACAATAGTTACCCTCTTTGAAGACTATCCTATCCATAATAAGACATATTTTATGGCAATAAAATTCCACATTGGAGAAGGTTTTGTGAGTAATAAAAACTAAAAAAATTACAAACATGTTTTTTGAAAAAAACATAAGTACCAAATCATAAAGTATAAAACATAATAAAATACATTTTAAAAACAAATAGAACATATATGCATGAAACAACTCATAGGGGGGTAGAGAAATTGGTAATGAGTAATTGGGATGAGAAGTTGTAAATGGAAGGTCTCAAGTTCAAATCCCCATGGGTACTTACTTACAAAAAAAAAACATATATGCATGAAACAAATTTAAAAGAAAAAATCATAAATCTAAATGTGAAAACCGTAACACCTACAAGGGATAAAAAAAGGAAAAAGGAGCCAATTATATAAATCTTCACCTTGATTTGTTTGGATGAGAGACGATAAAGGACAAGTACACTTGAGGGATAAAAAAAATAAGGAAGAAGGAACAACCTCACACTCTGTTTACTTGTTTATCAATTCCTACAAGAAAACATCACTATTGTTAGAAAAACACTTCTATTAGGAGAAGTGAAGGAGGGATTGGGATAATAAGAGTTGAATGTGGTATAAGATTAAAATGAGGTTGAGAGGTCAAAAAGAGGGTTGTGAAGGTGAAAAAAAAACTCCCAGAGATTAGAAAGGAGGCTACATGGTCAAAAGGAAAGATAAGAGGTGTAATGGGTAATGCAGGGTACTATACCCCTAGGTTTCTAAGATAATTATTTAATGAAAAATACAAAGGACTTGTAAACAAAAAAACAAATATGGAGAAAAATGAGAAGAAAAGTTACCCCTAAGGTACAATAGTTTCCTAAAATAAGTTTAGGTAATGCATAGGGAAAGAAATCAATTAAAATAAGTCTTCCCCTAAGTTTTGAATGAAGAGAAGATTTGAGTGAAAGAAAAATAAAGAGAAACAAAGGACTAAATCATATCATAATAATAAGAAACTATGAGCATACTACATATGGAAGAGAGGAACAACTCAAGGATGAGGCTTCCTACAAGGGAATGGGAGGATACTATAGTGTGTAATGCTACAAATCAATTTGCATTAGTTGTAACATTAAAGGTATTCAACAATTGCAACAACAAAGAGAGTTACTACATAAGATGTTGGGATTAAAATTAAAGAGTAGGGTAGATGTGTTGAAGGACATCAACTCAATTTATAAAAAGGGCCAAGAGGTCAGGCATATGGCCATTTTAGCATAAAATCAAATCAAGGTTGGATGTGACATGTAGGATATAGAAGTTGAGAAACATATTAAACCAAAAAGGGAAACCAAAGAGATGAGAGGAATGAGTGGATGGAATATTAAACTTGGAAAATAAATGTTGTATGGAATCCTAGGATTTTAACAATGAGAAGAAGATGTGAATCCTCTTAAATAAAACTCATGAACAAATGGTGCATTAATGCAATAGCAAGGTTTTAAGGGAGGACCCCATGAAATAGTATAAGAATGAGGATTCCTCCATTAAAATCCCATCTAGGGAGTATAAATTAGCCACGAGAGGGGATAACGGAGGATGCTAGCCAAGTTATTTCATCACTCAATGAGCACACTAAATAAACCAACAAAAATTCCAAAAAAAAAGAAAGAAAACAAGAGGACCAATGGAGATGGTGACATGGAAGAGTTAAGTTTTACAATGTTACAAGCAAATAATATTTACAAGTGTATGCAAACTTGACAATAGATGTGCCATGATAGAAAGGTACAATACTACAACAAGAAGGAGACTTCCAAGTTGTACCATAACCCAACAAAATTAAAGAGAGAAAGATGGTGAGAAAGGATGAATGATTGTAGGGACAAGGTCAAGCAAGGATGAGGTCTTGGAGAAAATACCACATTAGGGGATTAATGAGATTTATACAATGGAAATGATGCTACCATAATCAAGGAGGGTATTGAATTGTGAATAGTTTAGGAAATAAAAACAAAAGAGAGAGAATTTACAAAAAATATGGCACACCTAAGGGAAGTGCATGGTAGGGAGACAAGTAACATGAAATATTAGGAACAAGAGGGCCTCTTTCTAAGCATGTGTTAACACAAACTCAAGCTAATATAGAAATATGATAGAGGAGATGAGAAGGGGTTATATGGTGGGAAATGTCTAGCTATGAGTTAAAGGGGACCATTGGTGAAAAGGGAGGGTCAAGAAATAAGGAAGGAAAAATAGGGGAGGGGAGTATACAAGAGAATTATTTAATGAAGTAAATGATAAAGGGGAACTTTATGGGGATTTATCCCCATAAAAGAGTGAATGTATCCCATGGATAACGAGTTCAACCCATGAAAGGGCACCAATAGGATGAACTAGGTAAGGACACATTGTGGAATCATAATGGAATTACCAAAACTATAACAAATAGGTCTATATATAGACCATTTCCTATGTGTAAAAGGAAGGGATGTTTAAAGGGATGATTTCAGCCACTTAGGTCCCTAATCTAAGATCGAAAAAAGAGGCTAAGATGGATAAAGGTAATTTTGGGACAAAAGGATAGCGATTTTATTTTATTTAGGTTGTTGGATTTGTTGTTATTTCATGGGGTTTGGTTTCATGCCTAATATATTTTGCCCGTGTCACAATTAAAGATAAGAAATCAATCCATTTATCCAATTCATCTCACACACAACTACTTATCATTCCTAAACTAGTACATGAAATTAAATGAGAAAGGGTTCGAGAGAGGATTCAACATTCCTTGAAAATTTAGAAAACAAAAAACAACAAATTGGTTCCTTAATCAATTGTATATAGTAAGATCCATGCTTAATTATTTTCCTCAAGTTTATTGGTTTCGCTTTGCAAAATCAAAGTAATTTAACTATATAAATGAGTATGGGAGTCAGGAGCAATATGGATGAGAATCCAACTTATAGGCACATATAAAAGTGGTAGGGACCCAGTGTGCACCCTAATTTTGAGGGAAATATGCAAAACAAGGATGAGTCTCTCCAAGCTCCATAAATATGTTAAATGTACAACATCATGAGTCATTCTCCAAGCCAATCTTGTGCAGATAGGATTGGGTCTCGTTTGTTGACGTAGGGAGCCTGAGTTGGACTCAGGAACTTGGAGTATATTCTTGAGTTGGACTCAAGAATGACTAAGCCTTCAGTTGTAAAAGGTTACTCCTCATGTGTTGAGATGAATGCTTTGATGTATCAAAGTGATGATGTTGTAAATTCTTGTTGGAAAAGGCTCAAGATTTGTGTGTCAAGTCAGATTCTCATGTGGACCTCTAGTTATAGTAGGTATCGATGGGGTGTACCTCCAGTTATAGAGGTATGTGATTTGCATGTTGAAGCATTAATGTTGTGTGATGTATTACTAACCATGGTCACCGATTTCTATTAAGTCTCCTTTACAGACTGGCCACCTCTATAGTGAATTGCTTTAGCATATGATCATTTGGTTTGAGAGTAATATAATATGATCATAGCATCTGTCAAATCTTCTGATTATAATTTGATATGATAGATAATTAAAGTTAACACATATTGACTATGCAGTAAAGATAAGAGATACAAATAAATGCATAGAGAAAAAGATAATTTGAACTGATCACGAGATGACTGAGTGAATTCAAATTGTTAAACTTTAGTGAAGACTTCAGTAAATCAAAGGAGAACTTGAATTGATCACTACAATGATGTTAACAATAAAGAATTAGTTAAAGAGATTTAACTAAGTTATAAGAAGATCTAGTTAACTAAGTGTTATTGCATGACGACACTTATGTTAAACTAAAAGATGACACTTATGTTAAACTAAAAGACGACACTTGAGTTGTGACACTTGCATGATGACACTTAAGTTAGCCACCTAACTAAGTGGGAAAGCTTTCAGTAGAGTGGTGAGTTCATCCTAAGACTCAGTTCAGTGAGTTAATGCACTACATGAGAAAAGGGGCACTCTTCTTCATGCAAGATTGATTCAACTAGATGGAGGGCGAGTTCATCATGAAGTCAAAAGATAAAATTAGAATCCAATACATGTGAAGAATATATAAATATTTTATGCAAGATTGATGAATTCAATGTGAAGCGAATTCTCTTCTCCCTTGAAGGCAAGGCACTTCTATTTGTGCAGGATATTATTCTGAGTCTCTCTTCTTTATCTTTCTCTTGCTCTGTAATTGCACCAGGGGTGCTTGATTTAAAAGGAATTCCCTGATATCTATCATAATTATACTCTGAAGATTTGATGGGTTTCTTCATCCTCATTTTTTTTAGGGTTTTCCCCTAGGTACATATTTTGTTATGGTTGAATGTTTCATGTGATTGAATGGTTCATTGATTCAAGTATTTAATGTTTTTACACTTAAAGTTTTAAAGTTCAAAGCTCATCATATCTGCTAAAAAATTAACATGGTATTATAGATTGGGCATGAAGGAGATAATATTTGTAAGAAAAATTGAGCCTGCATAGATCCTGAGGAGTTGAGCATAATACTTGAGAGCCATTGCATCGATATCTATTCAACCGGAAGAGCGTCTTGAGTGCACTTCGAATTTCAACACTTGGAAGGCGGGGGTGTTGAACATATTGGAGGAAAATGACATGGATGGATACGTATCCACTATGGTGGATGAGCCTAAATCTAATGCAGGGCGCATCAACTTCAAGAAGAAACAAGCTAAATCCAAACGGATAATCTATGATTCGATAAAGGACAATTTGATGCCCGTGATCACTCTGTTGAACACCGCAAAGGACTGTTTTGATACATTGACAAACCTATATGAGAAGAAGGCCCTGAGTCAAAAGAGGCCATTGAAGAATAAGCTTCGAAACCTAAATATGGAGAAAGATGATACTATGGACTTGTTCTTCACCAAGATCTCTCAGGTAAGAGTTTAGCTTGCTAGTATTGGAGTAGTGGTGGATGAACATGATCTTATCCAAACTGCTATTGATGGTATCCCATCCTCATGGGAGACATTCTTAGATACGGTAAATGGCCGATAGGTACAATCTAACTTCAAAATGTTGTGGCATGACTACATCCAATAGGAGGGGAGAATCCATAGCAAGTCAGTGTGTATTAAAGAAGAAAACCTTGCCCTCACGGCAAGGATGAAGAAAGGAAAGAAGAACTTCTCTCAAAAGAAGTTTTCCCATTCGAAGAAGAAGGTATGCAACAAGGACTTTGACAAGTCGAAGGTTAGATGCTACAACTATGAAAACAAGAGCCATTATGCAAGGGAGTGCAAAGCAAAGAAAAAGGGAAAAGGAAGGTTTCATGCTTCTACCGCTATAGAAGATGAAACTATTAAGAAGAATGCACCCGAAGAAAAGGAGACAAGGAGAGAGTATTAGCTAGTATCAACACTTTTCATATTCGTTATCACAAGTGAGGACACATGGTTGGTTTATAGTGGTGCATCCAAACATATGACTGGTTATAAGGGCGCCATAACCAATCTTAAGGAGAAAAAAATTGCATGCAAGGTAGATTTGGGAGACAACACAACCTATTCGATCCAAGGAGTTGGATCTACCTCCTTCCAGCTGAGTCCAAGAGATATTTTACATGTGGAGGACATTCTTTATGTTCCAGGCTTGAAGAAGAACCTCCTATCAATTTCGGTTCTTGAAGATAAGGGCTTCTGATTTATCTTCATGGATAATTAAGCACTATTATGACCGAAGAACAAAGACTTGAAATATCTAGTAGTGATTGGAGTTAGAGAGGAGGTCTTTACAAGGTACCCGGGAAGTACCGTATTAGAGAGATTTTGAGATCAAAAAATGGTCTCCTAATAGATGTACTACAAAAATATGAAATATATTAAAATATTATGAGTTGGGGGTTTTATGGGGTAGGTATATACGACAAGTCATCTCCCACACTATTTTCTATGAACAATATAAATAACCATGGTTGAGTTACTTTTCAAGATTCACTAGAAACAAAATTAATAAAATAACTCTACATTGATGTGACTAAGATTCATTGTAAATTCCCAAAAAATTATTGTCATTTAGCATTTATTTGTCTTGAACGTGCAAATGAAATTAAATAATAAAAAACATTTTTAAGAGCTATTTTTTTAATTTTATGTTGACTTTTTATATTTAGTACTTTTCTCATGAATTTAATATAATGTAATTTAATTGGAAATTTATTTATATGTAAAATGTTAATAATATTATTATAATCCACATTCCATTATTATTATTATTCTTTATTCATTAAATCTATATTCGTAAATTAATATCAAAATCATAAATTTATATGCATAACTAAAATATATTTTTTATATTAATATCATTCATGAATTTAATTTATTTTAAAAGTATATATATATATATATATATATATATTAGTTTGACATTATGATATTAAATAGAATGGAGTGAATATATAATTAAAAATTAAACATATGAAAATGACAAAAATATTATTTTATGAAAAAATGTGAAATGAATATATATATATATATATATATATATATATATATTAGTTTGACATTATGATATTAAATAGAATGGAGTGAATATATAATTTAAAATTAAAAACATAAAAATGATAATATATTATTTTATAAAAAAATGTAAAAGGACCTTCTTTATGAATTATGAGTACTTTACCTCAAAATGACAATAATATTATTTTATGAAAAGACTATCATTATGAGTACTTTACTCTATGACTTAAAAGCACTTACACCACTACCTTGGTTAACTATGTGTTTTAATCCACCATAGAAAATTTGACAAATAAGCATTCTTAACTCATGCAATGCCACCTCAACCATGGGGGATGATGTCATCTACTAGAATTTGATTGGTTGTTTTTTATAGTACATTTTCTTTGTTTTGAGGCCATTTTTTGACCTCAAAATCTCTCTAATAATCAAGCTATGGTTCAAAACACTATCAATCCATGTGAGCTATGACATAGGAGGCTTGGTCACCGCCGCTACAAAGTGCTACCAGGATTACAACAAATGGTGAAATGTATGCCCATATTTGATTTTGAGCATGATAGTGTATGTAAGGGTTGTGCACTTGGGAAGAATGTTAAAAAGAGTTTCTCTAGCAGTACTACTAGATCTAAAGGGATTTTAGATTTAATACATTATTATGTATGTGGTACCATGGCATCCCCTTCCCTGAGTGGCTTTTATATTATGTACTGTTTATAGATGAATTATGTAGAAATTCATGGATTTATTTCCTAAAGGCTAAGAGTGAAACCTTTAGCAAGTTTCAGGAATTCAAATCCCTAGTCGAGAATCATACATGAAAGCACATCCATGCTTTGAGATATAACAATGGAGGTGAATTTGATTCATATGTGTTTAATGAGTTCTGCAATAATGTAGGAATTTTGTAATGTCCCCATTTTTAATAGTACCATGGTCCACCACTAACCCATTCAACTTACATGGGTCCTAGTGGAAAAAATTAAACAAATTACTAAGGGGGTTAAGTTTGACAAAAAAAATTACCTTACGTAAATAAATAATTAATGGTGGGCCTAAATTTTGTTTTATTTAATATTTCTAACAATTATTTTTGAGTTGTGCATGGTTTAGGTGGCCCAATAGGGAACATAGGATGAGGATAAGGGAGATGGTTTGTCTCCTCAGAAAAAGATGGACAGAAAGTAGCTAAAAGCAGGAAAAGCAGCCAAAAGCAGGAGCACATCAAGAAGGCAGGATGTTTCCATATTTTTGAAGATAATGCTCTAGAAGGAATAGAAAAAAACGGAAAGCAAGTAAGAGGCCTTAGGAAAGTTGCGGATTCTAAGTTTGGCTAATGAGGGTGAATTCATGAGGCAAGTGGGTCCAAAATGCAAAAGCAACTTTCCAAAGAAGCCTCCACTCATCACAAATTCGAATTTCATAGATGGAAAGTCCTAGATGGCAGGCATAAAAGCGAACAGAGTTCAATAAAATAATGATGAACACACACATTCACATATTTTGGTCATTTGATCATTTGTCTTGAGAGCTCTACATCTCATAGGCTTGGGTGATGTGCCCCTTGCCATGCATTGGGTGATGTGCCCCTTTACAAACCTTGATCCAGCTGAGTGATTGAGAAATCTTTTGTTGGATGCTTGAGGAAGAGGTTATCCAGTCTTCTTCATAGAGTCTAATGCAACCATGAATTTTTATTTGCATATTTGATCCACTCTATAAAATGAAGAGTTCGAATCCCAAGAGATTGTGAAGAGATAGTTGCAGCAATGTTTATGATTGTGATATGTTTTGGCCAATAAAGAGAGTAATTTGAGCAATTGCGCCCCTTATTAGTTGTTACAGTTATTCATATGCCTTCAGTGAGCTGTAACATGGTCCTTTCCTACCAATGGATCTGAAGTGACATGGTCTTGTAACATGTTCCATTGCCTCTGAAGTAATATGGTCCTGCAACATTTACCTTTCATACACTATATTCCTACTTCAATTTTGTAAGATCTTAAGGATTTTGGACATTATGTAATTATGGGCTTCAATAGACTGTCAATTGCTGCTCTAAAGTTTGGTTTAAGTCTGATATAATTCAAAGGCATGATGTTGACTTCATCCATGATGTGTATCTCTAATTTTATGATCATTTATTGTTGTTTGTAACTCTTTGTTTTCAAGGGTTGCACCCTAGCTAGGAAATTTTGACTAGTTTCCTATGTTGAAGATTTTAACTATCAAGTACTCTACTAATTTTTGATTTGAAGGTTCTGTTAGTTAATTCAGATGGATTAGATTCCATCCATACCCCATAATAGAAATTAGGAATCATTTGAGGCCATTCAAATTCATTTGGAAGTTTTCTCTACCACTAGTCTAAGTCTCTCCCTTTTTCACCTGGTCATTTTTTTTTACTATTAGATCCTTGTTGTCAAGTCATATTAAGTCCATATCAAGGTGGGGGGAGTCCATTTATATTAATTCCATACTACACTAGAAGCAGCATATTTTCCACACAATTCCCGAGGCAATTGCCTTGAAGCCTTGGGTTTAGCCCAAGGAGTCTACCCGGGCATGACGTACTCCCGAAAGTGCACTGTCGAAGTATGTACCTTGATTCATCCTTTTTTGCATCTTGTTAAGTGTTTAAAGCCTACCTTATGTGTGTCCAAGTTTTAGATCTGAGTTAGTGTGCCTAATAGGGGGTTGGGTACATTACAGTGGTATCGGAGCATGGTCATTTGCACATGTAGGTTGTAATTTATTCTTGAAGTATAGAGAAAAATCTTCCAAAGGTCATCAAGCTATCCATTGCCTGAAGAAGAGAAGTTTGCAACCATGAGGTTGGTACCTATTGCAGTTGAAGAAGGTGATTATGAGATGTATGGAGAAGAGTACAACTCCATGGATGAAGAACCAACTTTACACTCTTCCTATCACTTCATATACATAGATGAATACCAATGGGATGAACCACCAATGGCTAGATCAAAAGATGATTTAGAAAGGAATTTTGAAGAAGTTGTACCATTGGAGGTTAGCCTTGCAGATCACATGGCCTTGAGTGAGGAATGGAAAATACATGTGAGCTTCACAGATTACAGTGACTACCAGGACAAGGTGAAATCAAGAGGAAGCTATAGACACCCCACTCCAATCAAAGAGGAAGACAAGAGAACCAAAGGTGAAGAGTCAGCAAATCCATTTGCATATTCAAGCATCATGAGATTATTTGGTTTTTCTTCAAGTAGAGTCACCAAGAGTTGTGATCCTAGTACCACTCACGATGGAGAATCCTTAAGTTTCCTAGAAGAGGATGACAATGAATCATAACAACATGAGGGTAAAAGTGAATCCATGCACATAGATTTGCTCCAATCAAATGAAGAAGTGAAGCGGAGAGAATCCCAAGTTGCATATGTGAGTCTTACTGTGGACTCTAATGAGGAACTGCATGCCAACACCAGTCATCTACATGGAGAGGATAAAGATGAAATTCTAAGATATGTTGATAATCTTTGCAACAGTCACATTTCATTGCAGGACTTTGAAATTCCCTCTACTTCATACCATGAAAGTGATATTGAAATTCTTCTAATGATGATGATCTGTGTGAATCATGTGTTGTGGACTCATGCCACAAGTAGAAAGATATTTTATGTCATCCATTAGATGAAACAAACTTGGGGGGGATCTTCTCTATGAGACACATCATTTGAGTGGATCACTAAAGGAGGACTAAGAAAGGCTCATGGAAGCCTTGAAGAACTTTGTTGATGCCAATGCCTTGGTGTCAAGCTGTTGGTTGAAAGCTTCCAATGAATATTGGGAGAAAGAATCCTTCTTGGGAGATTTCAAATCTATTAGAGAATCAATGGCCAAGATGAAAGTAAGCTACATGAACCTACTAGAAAATAGAAATCATCTCCTTATGGTGAGCAAAATGCATCATAATGACTCAATTAAAGATGAAGAGGAGATTGACCAACTCACTCATGATTTTGATACCACCCATGATTTCTTGAGGAGAACTCAAAGTGCACTTCATGAATATGAGATTCATATTAAGCAACTACATGAGGAATTGGAGAGAACCCAAGGAGCTCTTCAAGAATAAAGAAGGTAGATTGATCAACTTAGAGAGGAGTTGAGCACACCACATCCTCCATCCTGTATGGAACATGATCATGTGCACATGGAAGGATACATTTTGGGTTTGATGGAGGAACTTCATGTGGAGATTGGACACGAGGAAGATGTAGAATTGTAGGTGCTTGTGAAGATCCACGATGAAGAAATTTTTTTCCAAGCACTTGTTTTGAAGGATGAGGGGAAGAAAAAAACTATGGGGGAGATAGTTAAGGACATGACATCCAAATCAGAAAGCAAAGGTATTCACTATTCCATGGATTGGGTATATGAGTACATAACCACAATGGAAGATCAAGGATGCACTAGAATTGATTGCATTGGTAGGAGATTTATGGACACATCATTTGATGTGCAATATTGTGAGCAGCAACATGAGTCCCTATGGAAACCATGTGATCCCTACAATATGCATAGCAACACATGGGAACCCTACTTGATTTGGTTAGATGGACTAGTTGACATGGAGAGTGTTTTCCAAACACTCACCTTGCTTGTGGAGGATTTTGAGCCACCTCCATGGGAAGGAGATTTAGATTTAAAGGAGAAGGATGATTTATTTACATTTGGATCAGCAAGCATGAGCATTTATTCACTCATGGATGGAATTAAAATATGCAATGTAGAGAAGAAGACTCGTGGTAGTGATGCATTACAAATTTGGTTATGGGATCCTGACATCATTTGGAAAGGCACATCGTTCCAAGTGATCAAGAAGTTAAGTGGGATGATGCATAAGCCATGGGATACTAGGATTCCATGGAATGACATATTGCTACTGATGACATTTGAGCTTAGTGCCCTACAGAATGATCAGTGGGGTCTAAGAGGGAGAGCCACCTTTCAGTTTCTGCAGAATATATATGGGGAGAAGTGGTTTTGTTTCCCACATGGGAATCCATATGATGGGTCAACACCACATCTCCTAGCTGGTTGGATTGGGATTCTTACAAAGGATCCTTATGTGTACACCATGCAGTGTAGAGGTGGAAGTAGGAGACACTTCCCACTTCTCAGGTTCATTTGGGACCCAAACCATCCTTGGTCTCAACTACCTCAATTGGAGAGTTAACATTGCATTATGGGGGACAATTAATACACCTCTTGAGAGGGATGAGTTGTATGTGATCAAGTCATTTCCCAAAATTGATCTCTACTTTGACAATCATCATCAAGTTTGCTTGGAAGAAAGAATGTTGCAAGAGACATCTCCTAGTTTCCATTATGACCATTTTGTATTTTCATGCATATGCATTGAATTTGTTGATGCACCTATGAATTCACCTTCCTACATGAGCATAGAATACATCAAGCACTTTTCTAAGCTTGTGTTGGTTTTCTTTGATTACATTTTGGTTCATGGTAGGATGTTGGAGATGATGTACACATGGTTTATGAAGCACGCTTGAAGAAGTTGGTGGGAAAATGTACCAATGCTTAATCATCCATATTTTCATTTGTTTGGGGACAAACAAATTTTGGGAGGGGATGATTGTAATTTCCACATTTTTGATAGCACCATTGTCCACCACTATCCCATTCAACTTGCATGGGTCCTAGTGGAATGGACATTATGTAATTTTGGGCTTCAATAGACTGTCAATTGCTTCTCTAAAGTTTGGTTTAAGTACGCTATAATTCAAAGGAATGTTTTTGGATTCATACATGATGTGTATTGTCAAATTTATGATCATTTACTGCTATTTGTAACTCATTGTTCTCAAGGGATACGCCCTAGCTAGGAAATTTTGACTAGTTTCCCGTGTTGAAGATTTTAATTGTCCAGTACTCTAATAATTTCCGTTATGAAGGTTTTTTTAGTTAATTCAGATGCATTAGAGTCCATCCATACTCCATAATAGAAATTAGGAGGCATTGGAGGCCATTCGAATTCATTTGGGATTTTTCTCTACCACTAGTCCAAGTCTCGCCCTTTTGCACCTAGTCAAGTTTTTTTACTATTAGATCCTTATTGTCAAGTCATATTAAGTCCATATCAAGTTGGGGGCAGTCCATTTAGATTAAATAAGGTTATATCACTTCCATACTATCCATATCAGGTTGGGGGCAGTCCATTTAGATTACATAAGGTTATATTACTTCTAGACTGCACCAAAAGCAGTGTAGTTTCCACACAAGTACCGAGGCAATTTCCTTGAAGCCTTGGCTTTAGCCGAAGGAGTATACCAGGGTGTGATGTACTTACGACAGTGCACTGTCGAGTATTGACCTTGAGTCAACCTTATTTGCATCTTGTTAAGTGTGCAAGTCTACCTTTTGTGTGTCCAAGTTGTAGATCTGAGTTAGTGTGCCTAATAGGGGGTTGGGTACATTACAAATTTGTAGACAGATAATTGTACCCTACAACCCTCAACAAAATGGCGTTGCTGAAAGGAATAATAGAACCATATGTGAGGTTGCAAAAGACACGATGCATGATCAAGACCTGTCTACCTCATTATGGGCAGAGTCCACTAGTACAACAATATATATCTATAATAGAAGTCCTCATGCCATTCTGGATGAGAAGACACCTGAAGAAGTGTTCACTGGTGAAAACTAGATATTTCACACCCGAAGATATTTGGGAGTATTGTATACATTCATGTGCCAAAATAAAAGAGGAAAAATATGGAATCATCAGGAAAGAAGGGAACCTTTGTTGGTTATAGTGAATCATCCAAAGCCTACATAATATATGTGTCAGGTGAAAGACACATTGAGGTCAGGCGAGATGTGACCTTCCATGAAGAGGAAACATTTAAGCGATCTAAAGAGCTTCAGTATGAGATAGAAACATAGGATCATGAGAGTCCTATGAAGGAGGACCAAAATATTGATTCTCCCCATTCGGATGTTCAGAGGGAGAATCCAGCAGAGTTCTGAGATTCGCTAGCTCCTGATGAACCAATAGAACTTGTTGATGAACCTCCTTCCAAGAGGAGGTCTACATGGTGTCGAGATATACTACAAGATGTAGAGAAGCATGGAGCACCATTAGGATCTTCCATATATTGAAAGTAACCTGACATATATTTAGGTTATGTTGCACAGATGAGTCACATCGGTGATTCAGATCCTTCCACCTATGAAGAATTTTCAAAGCAACAAGTATGGAAAGATGCAATGGTAGAGGAATGCAAGTCTATTTTGAAGAATGATGTTTGGGAAGTTGTTCCTAAACCTGAAGGGAAGTCCATAGTTACTTCCAGATGGCTTTTCAAGCTGATCAAGCATGTTGTTGATGGTAGTATTGAAAATTATAATTCCATATTTGTTTCCCGAGGTTTCTCTCAAAAAGAAGGCATATACTATGAGGAGACATTCACTCCTATATCTAGGTACACCACTATTCGAGTTGTGATCTCACTTTAATTTGTTCTAGGATGGAAGCTTCACCAAATGGATGTGAAGATAGCCTTCCTCAATGGTGAGGTTGAGGAAGATGTTTATATTGAGCATCCTGATGGGTTTGTGGTTCATGGGAAGGATTCCCATGTGTGCAAATTGAAGAAACCCATGTGTGGGCTTAAGCAAGACCCCAGATATTGGTAATTGAGAATTGACAACTATATTCAGATGTTGGGCTTCTCTAAGAGCGAAGTTGATCCAAATTTGTACTTCAAAGTAGTGAAGAACCAACCATTGATGTTGGTTCTATATGTTGATGATTTGTTCCTTAATGGAGAGGAAAATTTGATTGCTTAGTGCAAGAGGGAGCTCACTTCTGAGTTCGAGATGAAATACTTAGGTCTTATGCACTACTTTCTTGGACTTGAGATTTGGAAAAGAAAAGATGAGATATTTCTTTCTCAAGGGAAATAAATTGTTGATATATTGTGTAGGTTTGGCATGATGGAATGCAAATCTATGTGTACTCCAATGGTTTCCAATTTGAGGAAACTACATGAGTTAGATTCTAGATCGGATCTAGTGGACCCCACTTTATATAGATAGCGTATTGGTTCATTGAAGTACTTGATACACTCGAGACCAAATATATGTTATGCTATGAGTATTATGAGTTAGTTTATGTATGATCCAAGACATAGACATTGGGTTGCTGCTAAGCATGTGCTTAGGTACCTTCAAGGTGCAATTGGTTATGGACTCAGATATGCCTCTAGTGGAGGGGTGTTGATACTTGGTTATACTAAATTTGATTGGGGTGGTAGCATTGTGGAATGAAAGAGTACATCCAGCTATTGTTTTAGCTTGGTCCAGTAGGAGGCGGGGCTCTGTATCCCATAGTACTATAGAAGCAGAGTATATTGCTACTATTACTTCATGTCGAGAAGCACTCTGGCTTAGGAAGCTACTTGTTGGGTTGTTAGGTGAGAATCTTGAGTCTACAGTCATTCAGTGTGACAATCAAAGTTGTATCAAGCTTTATGAAAACCATGTGTTTCATGATAAGTCGAAGCACATTGAAATGAAGTATCACTTCATTAGAGACATGGTCCAAAAAGGTGTAGTGAAACTTCAGTACATTGCTACTGATGAGAAAATTGCAAATGTGTTAACAAATCCTATGTCGGTGACGAAGTTTAGGAACTTCTAATACAAGCTTGGTATGGCAAAGAATGCCTCCCTCGCTGAGAGGGAGTGTTAAATGTACAACATCATGATTCATTCTCCAAGCCAATCTTGTGCAGCCAGGATTGGGTCTGATGTGTTGAGGTAGGGAGCATGAGTTAGAATCAGGAACTTGGAGTAGATTCTTGAGTTGGAATCAAAAATGACTAAGCCTTCAGTTTTAAAAGGTTATTCCTAAAGTGTTGAGATGAATACTTTGATGTATCAAAGTGATGATGTTGAGAAGTCTTGTTGGATAAGTATTAGGACTTGTGTGTCAAGTCAGATTCTCTTGTGGACCTCTAGTTATAGTAGGTACCCATGGGGTGGACCTCTAGTTATAGTAGGTACCCATGGGGTGGACCTCCAATTATAGAGGTAGATTCTTTTCATGTTGAAGCATTAATGTTGTGTGATGTATTACTAACCATGGTCATTGATTTCTATTAAGTCTCCTTTATAGATTGGCCACCTCTAGAGTGAATTACTTTAGCATATGATCATTTGGTCCGAGAGTAATATAATATGATCACAACATCTGACAAATATTCTGAGTATAATCTGATACGATATATAATTAAATATAATACATATTGGCCATGTAGTAAAGATAAGAGATAAAAATAAATGCATAGAGAAAAAGAGAATTTGAATTTCTCATGATATGACTAAATGAATTCGAATTGTTAAAATTCAGTGAAGAATTTAGTAAATCAAAGGAGAACTTGAATTGATCACTACAGTGATGTTAACAAGAAAGAATCAATTAAAGAGATTTAACTAAGTGTTAACAAAGAAGATCTAGTTAACTAAGTGTTATCGCATGACGACACTTAAGTTATCCACCTAACTAAGTGGGAAATATTTATGTAAAGGGCCGAGTTCACCCTAAGACTCAGTTAAATGATTTAATGCACTACATGATAAGTGGGGCATTCTTCTTCATGCAAGATTGATTCATCTAGATGGAGGGCGAGTTCATCATGAAGTCAAAAGATAAAAATAGAAGCCAATCCATGTAAAGAATATATAAATATGTTATAAAGGATTGATGAATTCAATATGAAGCAAATTTGCTTCTCGCTTGAAGGCAAGACGCTTGTATTTGTGCAGGATATTATTCCGAGTCTCTCTTCTTATCTTTCTCTTGCTCTGCAATTGCACCGGGGATGCTTGATGTAAAATACATTCTCTGCTATCTGTCATAATTATACTATGAATATTTGCTAGGTTTTTCATCCTCATTGTTTTGAGGGTTTTCCCAGGGTACATCTTGTGTTATGGTTGAATGTTTCATGTGATTGAATGGTTCATTGATTCAAGTATTCAGTATTTCTGCTCTTAAAGTTTTAAAGCTCAAATCTCATCATATTTTCTCAACAATTAACAAAATAATGCAAACAAAACGGATATCTATGCCATGGTAATGAAAACAAAATAAATAAAATCTATGAAGTGAAGAGAAATACAAATATATAACAAAATACCAAAAGTTCCTTCAAATTTAATGATTTGGAAACTGCTACATTTTCTATGTGAATCCTCCTTTTGAAAGTTTCTAGGAACACAAGTATTTTTCTAACTAGATATTGATTGAATCTCTAGTCCAACCATAATAAACTCATTATGAAGGGATGGGAACGGGATAAAGTGGGTGACATGGAGGTAGATATGGGAAAAGGTGAGGGAAGAGTTGTAAGCAAGAAGAATGGATGATTACAAACCACCTCCTACACATCAAAGGAGGGGATGATTCAAGAGATGACTTGAGAAACTTAGGTTCCTAAGCTAATCTCAACAAAATACTAAGATGGAGGAAAGGTAATGTTAGGCCAACAAATCAGGATTTATTTTCTTAGGTTGTTGTATTTTTTCTTGTTTTAGGAGTGTTGGTTTCATGCTTTGTGTGGTTTTCAAATTCCATGGATGTAAAAGAAAATCAAATTTTCCATTAACGAATTAATCTCACTCAATCCTACCTATCATATTCAAACTAGTAGATGAAAGTACAAGAGAGAGGGAAGGGAGAGAGATCCTCATGTTCCCTTAATTTTTTTTATAAACAAAATCAGTCCCTTAATCAGGAGTAAGGGAATGATGACTTGTTTTAGGTTGGATAACATTCTAAATTGAAACAAGTGACAAACAATCCAAACAATAAGCTTGTAGAAAAGTTGTAGGAACCCAATGTACACCTCTATTTTTCTATATGGAGAGTTGCAAAACAAGGGCGAGTCTCCAAACATCCATAAAATATTGTAGATAAGATGAAAATTTTGAGTTATGAGTTAGCAAAAAAATTAAAATAAAACCCTAGATACAGGATAAATAAAAAGAAAGAATCAGAATACTCAATGTTATTCAATTTCAAAGGTATGGAAAGTCTTATATTTTTTATGTGTGAGTCCACCCTTTTAGGTTTCTAAGAAGATATAGGATTCTTCCTCGATATTGACATATGATATAATACAATGAAAATGGGCCCAAGAGAAAGGGATGGGAATGGGAGAAGGTGGGGCAAGAGGAAGTAGATATGAGATAAAGTGGGAGAAGAGGAGGTGCAAGCAAGAAGCAATGCGAACCAAATTAAAAGCGGGGTGAGAGAAGTAGTGTGATACAGTGTGAAATGATGTTCCAAGCCATAAACCACGGGATTTGGGTGAAAAATCTATGCATGAAACTCCACAAGTGAACTTGGTTTTTTGAGTATTATGGAAAAAAAACTATTGGGATGATCCATTTAACTTGAGGTGAATTTGATTTTTTATGAAATAAATATTAGTGAATATATGTGCCAAAGGTTGTGATGGGAGCTATGGGATTTCCTCATTCATAGACCTACAAATAAAGCAATGATGCAAAGGAAGATCCCATGGATGACCAAGGAGTCTACACGAACCTCGAAACAAAAGCAATAAGGTGATAGGGTCCCACCCCATATCCCCTAGATAGTGGGATATGTTATTACTTAATTTATTGTAGTCATCTCTATTAAATAAGGCCCATTATGGTAGTTAGAGTGTGTTATCAATAAATGTAAGGTGGCCTCATTAAAGAAGGTCCATTAGTTATTTGGTGTAACCTCATTAATGAGGGGACACTAAGTGGATAGGGTTTTAGTCAGTTAGAAACTATTTAGAATCTATGTTAACATGTGCCAAGTGACTAATATTGTATTGGAGAAATGATCTATTAAAGTTTTCTCTCTTGAAGAGGCAAGTGAAAGTTTATTCCTATTCAAAATATTAATAAACATTTTCCTTTTCTTTTCTTTTTTCAATACTTTGGTTGTAATTTATTTTCTTTTTCCTAGTTATATTTCTATCTATATTGCTTTAAGTATTATGTTTCAACTATTAAGGAACACAAGTGGTATAATATCTCTTTCATGTGCCAAAACACACCTGAATTTTAGAAAAAAAATAGTCTAGAGATGTTTTCTAACATCTTTAAACATAGGTATGTTTCATTTAGTGGGTAAAATTCCAGATATGGAAGCATACATGCAAGGAACACATGTGGAGTAACTTTGTTAGACACTTGTATGCACCCATGTTGGTACCCATTTGATTAGTACCAATAAATAAAAAATCTTATGGATTCAATCTTCCATGTACCCTCAAGTATATCAAAAACCCTTTACTGCACCTAAAACTAGCCTTACATAAACATGTAAATCATCTTGTTGCTATAGTACAAAAAGAACAACCCTACGGGAGATCACTCTCGTGTACCTGGGAATTGAGTAGTACAACTAAGGGTATGGTCTATCCTCCTTGGTGTCATGACAGATTCATTCAAGTACTGTTTATGGGAACCCTAAAGTATATCAGAAAGATATATAACATGAGACTCTTTTGCCCTTAAGTCCTTGCAAACCATAGCCTCTATAGAATGAGCAAATGAAAAAATAAAATAATTAGAATACCTAAAATTTGGGAATTTTTCTAACACGAAAATATTCATAAAATATTAATACTCCCATTAAAGTAAAAAAAATAGTCTAAGGCCAACCACCACTATTACGGTAGACTTATCTCAAAATATTCTGTGTGACATTGATAGCATTGGTATAGTTCTCTAGTAAGCATTTTTTTTAGGGATTGACAACACAATTGTTTGTGACCTATATCTATAGAGTCCCCTAATGATATTAATTGTGTTGATATAACTCATGGTTAACCTTTTGAGTGGTTCCCATAATCCCATGATAGACATGGAATACCTTACACAAACAATCCAAACTCTAACCTAGACAATTAACAAGTTCTAGACCCAGATGACCATTGTCAATGCAAAACTCTCCTTTGTTTTGATAAAATTGAGAAGCTAAAGAGAAAACACGATGATGGTGAAGGTTTATAAAGTGATGGATGTCAAAAGGATAAATACAATGATGATGAATATGTCAAGGGTGAAGGCTCCCACAATACTACCTCTTTCTTGATCATTCCCTAAATATGTTGTCTCAATTACCTAAGGTTGATCTGAATAAGTTTGATGTGTCAAATCTATCTGGTTGAGTTTACCAAATGGAACACTATTTTGAACACCATTCTATAGAGGATGACATGTTCAAGCTAAGACTTATACTCCTATATCTAGGTCGACAACATTGGCAGTGGTGGCAATAACATAAGAAAATCTATTTGAGATACATTGCGTGGAAATGAATTGTGAAAGTCCCTTTTACTCAATTTTCCAAGGATACTAATTTTGTCGGAAAAATTACCAAATTATGTCAAATAGGCATAGTGGAAAAATATATTTATGTTGTTTAGTGCTTGGTTATTTGAAGCAAAGATTTAACTAATGATTTTCTCAAGCAATGTTTCATCAATGTTCTCAAGGAAGAAATAAAATCCCACATTGAGATTAATCACCCAAATACCTTGTTAGGGGCCTCTCAACTCACTTATTGTGCACAAGTTGTGTCATATTCCTAGTCCAATTTCCAAACCTTTTTTCCATGCACATGCCAAAATATTGTGCCTCCTCAGCAAGCTACTCCTCCCTCAAGGTCCACAAGTTGACACAGGCCAAAATGGTAGAACGAATACTCAAGGGTCTATGTTACAACTGTGATGAAAAATATTTCTTAGGGCATGAATGTAAGAATCATAAATCATGTATTTCCATATCTAAGGATATTTATGATGATGAATTTGATGTAGTGGCTCTGAATGGCATCACATATCCTATGAAGGAGGTTCCTATTCTAGAGCAATAACCTAAAGAACCCCAAATATTCTCTCATGCTTTGGTCAACATATTTATCCTTCAAGCATAAAAAATTCATTATATTAATAGACAATGGAAACACCTACAATTTCATTCATCCCTGCATCTTGGAATAAACACACTATTATATCCATGTTAACAACTTCCAAATTATGATTACAAATTGGGGATCTTTGAAATGTGGTGAAAAGTGTGAAAATTGTGTTCACTAGAAACTATATAAAGGAGTACTAGAAGCATGTAATAAGATGTCTTGTGAAGTATATTGTAATTGGAGCTCTACTCATTTGGATATTCCCCCCTCGACGAGACAAGTGAACATTGTTTTCATTAATAAAGTTATCACAATTCTAATATTTAGTTATCTACAATTGTCTATTGATGTGGTAATTTTTTCCTTGTTGAACTTTGGTGTTTCCAATGATGTCAAATAAGAATCATTCTGATGTCAAGCAAGAAGCATGAATCCTTGATGCGAGTTTGAATAACTATATACAAAACAAGACTACCTATCCGGACAATATGGATGGGTACATGTCACACATATACTGGGCTTTTGTGCAATAAGCAAGAATATCAAAGTGCATAGAAAAGACTTAGTCGGCTCAAGTGCATTGTGTTGGGTAAACTTGACCAGGAAGAAAGAGGTGTACGACATAAAGAATCCCCTACTTGTAGATAGATCAATCTAATCAAGGAAACAAGTAGTGATATAAATAAACCAAATATTGAGGTGAAGGAGGCGTGTGCACAATGGAGAGTTAAAGGTATTATCTATTTGGGAGATTCAGTTTATTGGGGGATCAATGGATCATTGATCTAGAAGAAAGAAACAATAGAGAGTCGAGTGTGTAGAGAAGAAAAGCAGAGCAGCAGACAATGCGTAGAACCATATTAATGTACATAATTGAAGAAGTGTGTAGGATCAAAGTAGTGTGTTGGATCAGAGCAGTGCATAGAAATGAAGTAGAGTATGTAGCAAGAGAACTAGTGTGCGGAACCAAAGTAGAGTACATAGTAAGTAGAGCAGTGTGCATAAAATATAGTGAAGCATAACAATTGTGCAGAACTAAAGTAGAGCACATAAGTGCGCGAAAAAGGAAGTGAAGCAGTGCACAAAACAAGTGTGAAGCTATGTGTATAAATCATAAGGCAGTGTGACATAAGAACATCTACATCTATATTAGGGAGGAAGGATGGGCCAAGGATAACAGATTGTATTCTCCTCTTAGGCTGGTTATTGAACATATCAAGTTGGTGCTTGCGCAGAGGATTGGTGTCCTCAGAGGTTGGTGCTTGTGCACAACAAGTTGGTTCTTGCGCGGAGCATTGGTGTCCCAACAGGTTGGTTCTTGTAATTAGTGATATGGTGATTGCATGTGGGATTAGTGTCCCAATAGGTTGGTTCTTGTAATCAGTGATATGGTGCTTGCATGTGGGATTAGTGTCCCAATCAGAATGGTGTTTGAGTGAGTTGGTGCGCACATATTTGGAGATTGGTGTCTCCCATCTATTTATGTAATCAAAACATTCATATATATACAAAGTTACTTTCTAAATACTTTGCACACAGTTGTATTTTATTGTTGTGATTTAAATAAGAATTGGTGCATAATGTTTAAATTGAAAATTGGTTAATCTGCACATGATACTGATTCAACCCCCCTCTAAATATCATTAAGAATTCAAAAAATTGGTATCAGATCCTGGTCCTTCAGGAATAGTCTAACAACTAGAAGGTCGATCACTGCGCATATATGGATAGACAGGAAGGACTCTCTACAAACAGAGCACCAACGTTTGATGGATCAAATTACACCTTCTGGAGTGTAAGAATGGAAGTGTACTTACAATCTCTTGGAGTTGATGTTTGACAATCTGTCGAAAATGGTTATAAAGTTTCCAATACCCCACCAGTTGAGGCAACTAACAAAAGGATGTAGGAATGTAATGCAAGGGATAGGGATGCAATATTATGTGGTTTAGAAGACTCAAAGTTCACCAAATTCATGCAGTGCACATCAGCTAAAGAAGTGTGGGATAAAAATATATCAAGGAGATGAGAATGTTAAGAAGGAAAAGTTGCAAACTTATTCAAGACAGTTTGAAACTCTAAAGATGAGGGAAGAAGAAAATATTGTATCTTATCTTCTTCATGTAGATGATATTATCAATGCTATCATAGGTCTAGGAGTACAAAGTTTTGAAGAAGCAGTCGTACAAAAGGTATTGAGATATCTTCCAACAAGGTTTGACTCCAAAGTATCATTCCTAGAAGACAAAAGTGATTTGGATAAATTAACGATGGACAAAGTTCACCGGATTCTTATTTCATACAAGACGAGGACATAAAAAGAGAATCCTTCTAGAAAAGAAGGACCTTTCAAAGCTTCCAATAAGACAAAAGGCAGAAAGCATGAGCATAACAAGAATTCCTCTAATGAATCAGACGAAGAATAAACAAACTTTGTGAAGAAACTAAAAAGGGGTTGTGGCAAATACAAAGATAAGCTACCTTTCAAATGCTTTGAATGTGGTAAAATAGGCCACTTTGCTTACAAATGTACTTACAATGAAAGTAGAGATAGCGATAGTGAAGAAGACTTTGATTGTAAAGAACGAAGGAAAACGTACCAACAAAGCGGGTCTGAACATAAGAAGAAGAAACAGACTATGTATTCCAAAGAGGACAACAGTTCATCTGACAAATATGAAAGTGATGATAATCCAAGAGAAGTGCTCTTATGGCAATTGAATAAGACCTGGAAAATGAAGATTCAAAAGATGAAGAAATGGATGAAGTAGATTTTGAAGGAGATCTTATCAGTGCCTTGGAAGAGCTAAAGAATACAAGAAAGAATAATAAATATATATAGGAACAGTTATTAAAGTGTGAAGAACAAGTCAAGGAGACTACAAAATTAGAAGAAGACATAACAAGAAAACAAAGACAATCAATATGTGCACTAGATGAAATTAAGACACTCGAAGAGAAGAATTCCTTGCTGGAAGTGTTGCTGGAAAGAAACATGAAAACAAACTATTACAGCTTGAGAAAAAGGATACAAATATACTCAATTAAAAGGAGAACTAGCTGAAATAAGAAAATAAAATCAGTCTCTGGAGAATCAAAGACAACTCTCTATTGCAACAAATGGGTCCAAGAATGAAATTCTAGACTACGCAAATCCAAAAAGTGACAAGGATTGTACTGACACAAAAGTTGAAGCCAAATTCAGGAACAACACATCAATTTTTGATAAGATATTGAATCGTCAAAGGTCACCAGAAGACAAATCTGGTCTTGGCTATAATAAGATAGTTGAAAAAGTATGTGATAGCGAATACATTCCAGTCACAAATCAACGAGATGTAAATCGAAAGGGGTTTGAGAAGGTAAGAAATGTGTCACCAAAGCAAGTTCAATCCAGGCATGCAAATTTTCTCAATGGTTACAATTTTCCTTGTTGTGTCAGTAGAAGAAAGTTCAATACATTGAAATGATTAAGGTGCAATTATTATGGTCATGCTGCAAAGTACTATCATACCATAAGCTGTTATGCATGTGATGGATTTGTACATAAGGCACAAAATTGCCGAAGAACAGTAGAACAATCAGAAAGAAATATTCCACATATTGCAAGAAGAAAAAATAATAAGACATGGATAAAAGAGGGAAGCAAATTTGTATGGTATCGATAAAGGCTCGTGCACACTAAAAAATGGATAAGGAAAATTGCATAGATATGTGCAATTGAAGTTAATAATACAGGTATTTCTCAAGCAACAAACAATTGATGCTTACCTTGCTAACTTCCAAAATTGTGAATGAAAACCCTTGAATTCCATATGCTATCTATTATGAATTCAAGGAAATTATAAATAAAAATTGTAGCCAGGAAATGTTTGAATAATGTCACACAAGAATATTAAATCGGTATTTATATATATATATAAAGGTGCAAATACTACAAAAAATGGGGTACATATATTCAAAATTGGCCATAAGTGGCAAATATTGTTGTCACACAGGAATAAATACATATATAAGCATCATGGTCACAAAAGTCCAACAGTGACAGGAGTACATTTGTCAAAATTTTCTTTAGTAGGCATATCAATATCATTGATTAAAATTGTAGTCTCCAAAGAATCTAATGCTCAGAACCCAGCAATGACAAACACAACTCAGTATCAGGAGAATATTGCTTCTCAGAACTATTATCATTGGGAATTCCTTGTAGATGCTCCAAAAAAAATAGGATGTGCTTCTGTTGTTTCTCCAATCACTCTTCCCGGTCTTTCAGGGTTGCATTCTCATTCGCATTCATCCTATTTACCTATGACTGGGCATACCACTCCTTTGCATCTGCTTCTTTAGTCTAAGATGCCCAATTCTCTAAATTTCTCTTGAGGTATGTGAATTCTTTTTGTTGAGACTGAATTACCTCTAAAAGTCTGTCTGTGACTACATTAACCCGCTGAAGAGGGTTTTCCATTGCGATAGAAGTACTAAAATAAGATATGAAAATGATAACCAAAACCTATATAACAGGAAATGTCACACAAAGCTTGATAATTGTGTGTGTACTAAACCTGGAGAATGGATCATAAATAAATTTGAAAACTATTGTCCTGAGCACTTCGAAATAAATTGAAAGGATGTAAAAGTAAATTGCATTCATGAGTAACGGCACAAGTAAAATGACAAATTTTGTCGACTTGAATTAAAGAGATTGCACACGAGGAATAAAAAAATTGAGTATCATTTTGCTATGACACTTGCATGCATAAATCATAAATGATATGTCAAAGCCATGTGGAAGAATTGTCGCACATTTCCAATACTTCACATGTCAAATTAGGGTGGTATGCAATAGGGAAGAGTTTGAAAAATGTGACAAGATATGCACAGTCAGAAGTAGAAATTTGAGAATATCCTTGACATTAATATTAGAAGTAAAGAAATAATGAAAGTAGATTTTAAAAATGATCCTACAACATGGCAGGAACTTGGCACAACATAGTAGAAGAAATAGGAGAAAGAAATGGAAGCATGAAGCCAGGGGGAGCATCCCTTTGCCATTGATGTCAAATGGGGAGATATATTAGGTATAAGGTTTTCAATATAACTATTGAATCAGATTTTTCATAGGGAGCGCGTAAAGGATCAAATGACATGAATACAGGGGGAGCATATTGTGTGCAGAGAAGAAGATCTCATACTCAAGGGGAGCTCAGTTTTGATTGGTATTGACATCAATGACAAAGGGGGAGATTGTTGAAATTTGGTGTTGCCATTGATATCAAACAAGAAGCATGATGATTTCAAGCAAGAATCATGAAGCCTTGATTCCAGTTTGAAGAAGTATATACAAAACAAGGATACCTATCCCCGCAATATGGATGGGTACATGTCGCACATATACTAGGATTCTGCGCAATAAGAAAGAATATTAAAGTGTGCAGAAAATACTTTGTCGGGTCAAGTGCATTGTGTTGGGTAAACTTGACCAAGAAGAAAGAGGTAGATGACATAAAGAAGACCCTACTTGTGGAAAAATCAATCTAATCAAGGAAACAAGTAGTGATATAAATAAACCAAATATGAAGGTGAAGGAGGGGTGTGCACGATGGAGAGGTAAAGGTATTATGTATTTGGGAGCTTTAGTTTATTGGGGAATCAATGGCTCGTTGATATAGGAGAAAGAAACAATAGAGAGTCGAGTGCACAGAGCATAAAAGCATAGCAGTAGACAATGTGCAGAATTGGAGCAATCCTGTACAGAATTGAAGAACTGTGCAGGATCAAAGCAGTTTGTTGGATCATAACAACGCATAGAATTGAAGAAGAGTATACAACAAGAGAACTAGTGTGTAGAACTGAATCAATGTACACATTAAGTAGAGTAGTGTGCAAAACATATAGTGAAGCATAGAATTTGCGTAGAACCGAAGTAGAGCACATAAGTGCGCACAAAAGAAAGTGAAGTAGTGCATAGAACAAGTGTGAAGTTGTCTATAGAAATCAGAAGGCAGTGCGACAGAAGAACATCTACATCTATCTCAGGGAGGCAGGATAGGGAAAGGACAAGAGATTGCAGTCTCCTCTCAGGTTCGCGCCTGAACAAAACAAGTTGTTGCTTGTGTAGAGGATTGGTGTACTTACAAGTTTGTGCATGTACACAACAAGTTGGTGCTTTTGCAGAGGATTGGTGTCCTCACAGGTTGATGCTTGTAATCAATGCGTTGGTGCTTGCATGTGGGATTGGTGTCTTAATCAGATCGGTGTTTAACTGAGTTGGTTCTTACATCTTTGGATATTGGTGTCTCCCATCTATTTATGTAATCAAAACCTTCATACATATACAAAGTTACTTTTCAAATACTTTATGCACAATTATCTTTTATTGTTGTTATTTAAACATGAATTGGTGCATAATTTTTTAAGTAAAAATTGTTTAATATGTTCATGATACTAATTCACCCTACCCTCTCAGTATCATTAAGAATTCCAACATTCCTTTCGTTTTGAAATATTTTATTTCTGCTCTGAATTTCATGCTCTATTATTTAGGTACATAACACCACAACTACATTCTATTGAGATGTGTATGGAGTAGTCTTTTCCCTTTCTATTCCACACTTCTTATAGAATTCTTTGAACTCTTTCCACATAACTCTCCTCCATTATATGTCCTCGTTATATTTATTTTCTTCTCTATCTAGTTTTCTACAAGAGTTTTAAGCTCTTTAAATTTACCAAAAACCTCATATTTCTTACATAGGAAATAGACCCATGTGTTGCTCAAGAAAACATTAATTAATGAAACATAATATGTAGATATACCTATTGATGGAACAAGAATAGTTCCAAACACATTATTATGTATTAACTCTAAGATTCCTTTTGTATCACCAAATGGAAATCCCACCCAATTTCAATTACCATATGTACAATGTTCATAGAAATCAAAATCTAATGAAAAATCACACATACCTTTACCATGCAATGGTATAAGGCCCTTCTCTCCAATATATCCTAGTATTTGATGCCATAACATTGTCATTTATCCACAAACAATATGGTTCATGTCATCTTCATTGTTATCCTTGGGAACAATAGAAATAGATATATTACACCCATCATTAAAAGTGTTTCCCAATAGCTTGCACAAAGTTCCAATCTAAATTCCCCTCATCAACATCATTGATCCTTGTACCATCTTGCATGTGTCCTTTGCAAATACAGTGTGCACACTTGCATCACCTATCTTACTTATAGATATTAGGTTTTTTTCTAGATCTACAATGTGCAAAAATCTAGGGATATTTCTAATCTTTACATCTTTGGGTAACAGGTTGACCCTTCCATCTCCAATGATTTTGGTTGTCGAGTTATCTCCTAAGAAAACATCATCTACATTGTACTTTTCATATTAAAAAAACCACTCACTATGAGGAATCATATACAATGAAGCACCCATGTTGATCAACCAAATATCATGATCTCCATATCTACTTGTAGATGACAAGTAAACATTACCTCCTTCTGGAAAGGTTTTCATTTTTGTGGAAGGGACATCATCAAATCCCTTACCTTTATTAACATTCTTAGATCTACAATATCTTTTAAAATGCCTAACTTCACCACATTTATAGCATTTCCTTGGAGATTGTCATGGGTATTTAAATCTATATCTAGATTTAGGTATGCTTCCTAAAGAATTATTTTTCATTTCTTGGGGGTGACCTCCAACATATAATACATCCTTAGTCACACCATCCATGGATTTTTGTAATGTCCTCGGCTTCTAAACCAAGGTTTAGGACATATGATTAGCTCCAAGAGGGATAAGTTATTATTAATCATAGTGTAAATAAAATATTAAAATAAATTTATCAATTTAAATAAATAAAATTGTGACACCTTCGATCTTTGAAATTTAACTATCAAATTAAGCAAGATAGTTTGATCATAAATGAATAAGGGATGAATATTTATAAGAAAATGATTGATTAACATCTTAAGTAGACACACACATCCTTAATTCAAGTTAATTTCATATTAAAAGTCCTTTCAAAATATATTCCTTAAAACGTGATTTATCGACACTTAATTAAGCTAATGACATTATTCCCTTCTTTAACAGTTTAGCATCAATTTCCAGATATGATAAGAGGCTATAACCTACAAACATTATAAAATGTCTTATTAATCATTATAAATCATTCATCTTCAACTATTTTTATGATTAGTAAATTAGATTTATTATAGCTTCCGAAAATGCAAAACTAGTTAACAGATTCCAATTGATTGCAACTAGTTTTTTGGAAAACTATATAAAAGGATTGTACCAGACCCAAGTAAAATTATATAGCCATACATGGTTCACTTAAATTTTTAGGTACAACAAATCAACATTATAAAATTATTCATATTCAAAGAAGTATTTACGAAGCAATCATATTTATAAGGAAATTGCTAAACTAGTTTCTAGGAAAAAATAGGAATTTGTGTGTAAATTCAATCATGGAATGGAAAAACCACCTAGAGAACATTAGAAAGGTTGAATAAAATATTTATACAGAAAAATAAATATTTATACTTATAAATTATATCTGCAAACAATTTCTATATGCAAATCCATTAGTTAGATCAACAATCCAACAATTTAATTACAAACCCAACAACCGATGAGCTTTTGAAACCTATGTTATACCATTTGTAAGATAAATAATGATGGTGTGAGCCTATGTTATCATGATACATCCACCAAGGGATAAATTTATGTTCCATATACATCCATGCTTCATCAGATAAACGAAATTGCAAGAAACTAGCAAAGCAATCTATTTTCCTAGCTAGAAAAACCCATCATCTAGTGATGAAAACTCAGTAATTTCAACTATGGAATAATAGAACAAATATAATAAGCCATGGGAGGAAAAATTGCAGAGTATGATTCAGAAAATAATACATGTACAAACATATTTAAATCTACCATTAATATCATATCTCAAAACAAGGAGAAAACCCCAATTTCCTAGCAAGATTTCCTCAACTAGAGTTCCAAAAACTAAGCAACTTCAACTATCAATTTATTTATTGATATAATAAGCCATGTATAGATATATTTTACAGTAATATACAGCTAATAGCACATGAATTAACATATTTTCAATTTTCCATCAAGATTAGATCTAAAATAGAGGAGAAATCACCAATTTCCAAGCATTTAAACCATTAGATATACATCCAACCATTGATACAACTACCATGATCATAAAAAAAATAGTTAAGCTCTGAAAACAATGGAAAAAAGATATAAACATATGAATTTACATAAAATAAACCACTTTTCTTAATAATGTGCAACCGACATCATCCAGACCACGTTCCACCCAGCCATAGGCACTGCCAAGCCAAATCCTCTTGGACAGGCCACCCTCGAGCTGAGGCCACTGATACACAAGCGGAGGTGCACTCAAGAATAGATAAATTATATGTTTGATAAGTCACAACTCAATTCCTGAACACCTACTTTCTCCTCCACCTCACTACCAAGTGTAATGGTAATCCCTTCACCCCTCAGGCCCCTAAGGACACTGCCATTGACCATCAATATTTATGTGTAGGTACAAGATAGATACAAGTAGTGGACACATAGGAACTATACCATATTTTTCCAGGCTTTCCAAAAACACCATACAAGATCACAACGCTTCAAGCATAGGATTCATTCACATAGTAGAGCATACATGGCTTCCCAAGCTCACAAGCTTACCAATCTCTCAACATTAATGGCATGAACAATCGAGAACCATAAAAAATAATCAACCCCTTAACCAAGGAGATAAACCATGGATTTATAGACCAAAGAAGGTAATTCTACTCAAGGGAGTCAAATCAACCAAGGTAAGCTAACTTGAGTCAATCCAAGGGGGGGGTAACTCAACCACAAGAGGCTAACTCTAATCCAACCCAAGCAATTCAAATTTCTAGGAGAGTAGCTCCAAGTCACTCTACCCAACTCAAATTCATGTGTTGACACACCATCCATGAAGAAGAATCAAAATTAGTGAGGTGAGGTGTTGCACAAACCAATACATCTTCCCAAAATAGAAAAGGAGGTGTTACATAAGGAGTTACTTAAATTTTTAGGTGCCATGGATAAAAATAGCTAATGAGGGCACACTTGCGCAAGTGGGGGTTACAAAACCAAGTGTAACCTCCACAAAAGAGTTACAAAACCACCAAAGGGGCACATTTGACAAGTGGGATCCATCCAAGCACTAAGGAAGGCCCAGTAAATTATGAATTAGGCTCAATAATACCAACATAGGATCAAATAATCAAACGCTTGGTCCATTGTACAATGTTTGGGTGATCATCAACTAATAAATCCACCATGGCATAAATATGGACCAATCTCAACCAAACAAGTTCTAAAGTGCTAGGAATGTCCCCATTCTGCCTCACATTGTGGATCTAGGCCTCCCATACTCTTTTGTGGTCTCCGGTGTGCTAGATGTTTTTCATTAATTAATTATTTACAAAACAATAATAATGTCTCTAGGTCCTTAAAGACACTTGTTCCAGCACCTTGTGCCACAATAATAATAACAATTATTACATATGTATGGGGCTTAGCATACGAGGCATTACAATTTTCTCCTCATTTCCTATGATAACATGGTTTCAATTGCATCCTCAAACTTTAATGTGGATTGAGTGATACTACTAATTGCTACAACCTGATTATCCCATCTATCTGGAAAAGAACATAACAAAGTAATACACTTATTTTATTGCTCCATCTTGATACCAAAAAAGACAAGTTGAATTACCAAAGTATTAAAGGAATTTAGATGAATTGACACATATTTTCCATCCTCCATTCTACAATGTTACATATTCTTTCAAATAAATAATTTGTATACTTGATAATTTGGCTAGTATAAATTCCCCAACTTATTTTTCACTTCCTTCTTCAGAGACGTTCAACAAGACCAAATATAAGAGGCATTTCTTGTCACTTTTCTTTCCAATTTTTCATAATCTTCTTTCGACATACTAGTATGTTGTTATTTGGATCCAAAACAACCGATTGTCCTTTATCCACGAGAAGGTATTCCATCTTCATCTTCCATAACTCAAAACTATGGTTGTTAAAATTCTCTATTTCTATTCTTGAATTGATCGTCATTTTCTTTAAACAAGATTCAATGCATGAATATCTCACTCAAAAACAAGTTTATCGTATATCCAAGATACCCTTCTCTTCATAGAATGGGATAAACCCTAGCAACAAAGGCATCCCACTGAAGCCAATAATATTTCCCCGATACTAGATGAAGATTTTGATAAAGTTGTGCAAGAAAAAAAATACCACCAGAATCTAAATCACAATAAATAACAATGACACACACCAACATAGTACACAAAGATTTACCTCGAATCCCCTTCATACAAGAGATACCCCCTCAAACTCCCTTCATTTGGGAGATATCTCCCAAAACCCCACTAGGATGTGACTAAGTCTACCTACATAAAATATAACACATATATAATTGTTATGAGATTGTTTTAGGTTCCCAATGGTTGAGAACATTAGGCCACATCACCATGGATTTCTTGAAGTTATGCATGAGTTTCAAGAAAGACGAGCATTTCTACACTCTCAAAGGTCTCAAACCACGCTCTCCACAAATAATTAGTTCCCCTAATATGGAAAATATTCCGAAGAAGGTTCATTCAAGTATTGTGGCACAATTCCATTTTATTCATGTCCTTGATGAGACTTTGCATTTAGTTCACCCTTACTTGCAGTTAGTTTTGGACAAACACTAATAGATATTCAAACTTCCCCACTACAAATCTAATGTGGTGAGCATGATCATGATATCCAATTAATTTCAGGTATCCAATCACCCAATGTGGGCTTGTATATCCATCCTTTTGCACAAAAATATGAAATAAAAAAGAACATCTAAGATTTGTTGGGCATAGGTGTCATCCTCCCTAGCAATAATGCTTATTCCTCTCTGGTCATTATGGTTCTTAAGAAATAAGGTTCTCAACACACGTGTCCCAATTTTCGAGCTCTTAAAACATTGATTATCAAAGATAAATTTCTCATTTTGGTCATTGACAACTTCTTAGATGAGCTATATGGAGATCAATTCTTCACTAAACTAGATCTTTGTTATACTTATCATGAAATTAGAATTAAAACTGCGTTGCATTCACACAAACACCATTATGAGTTCTTGGTCATGCCTTTTGATCTTTTTGATGCACCTTCCACTTTTCAAAGCCTCGTGAACAAAATATATTGACTCCTTACATGCCATTTTGTCCTTGTTTTCTTTGATGACATATTAATATAGATAAAAATGGGGAGACACAAATTTGGTTCATGTAGATTATATCTTACAAATCCTCCATAATCACCAACTATTTCTAAAACATACTAAATATGCTTTGTATACCTCATACGTGGAATAATTGGAGCACACTCTTAGAATGGAGCGAGTGTGTGCTAATCCCAAGAAAATTGTGGCGATAAAGGATTTGCCTCACTTGAAGACTCTCAAAAGTTTGTGAGGATTCCTCTCATATGTTACTACAAAATGTTTGTACATAAATATGGTAAAATTGTAGTTCCTCTCACCACCTTTATCAATAAGAATACCTTTAGCTGAAATGATGTGGTTGAAGAAGGTTTTTTAGGCATTAAAAAAAGTTGTGTTTACTACCCATGTCTTAGCCATGCTTGACTTCGTTAAAACTTTCATCTCTGAATGTGTTGAGTTTGGAAAATTTAGTGGGGTTGTTTTAATGCAAAAGGGATATTCTTTGGCCTTCACCAGTAAGAAATTGTGTGCAAGGCACTTGGTAAACACACCTATGAAAAATAAATGAGGGATATTATTCATGCAGTTGATCTATGGTATCGTTACCTAATGGGGTATCATTTCCAAAGTAAAACAAACCCTTGTAGCTTGAAATATTTCTTGGAACAATTATTGTTCTCCCCTGGACCACAAAAGTAGGTCACTAAAATGTTAAGATACTATTATGATATTGTCTACAAGAGGAAGGCTTCCTATTTTATTTATCCGTATTAGTGTCTAATTGGATAAAGGTGGTGCATCAAGAGTGCTTAGCATATTCCAAAATAGTTCAAATTTTCCATTAGCTATAGGCCAACCCACATGAACATTTGGGCTACATTTGGAAAAATGAAGCATTGATCTATGAAGGGAGTATTATTTTGGTCCAAAATTTAGCATTTTAATCAAGAATGTTATATGAATTGCATCCCTCTCCCATAATAGGTCACTCAAGATTCCATAAAACATATGAATGGATTAGGCATTCATTATTTTGGTAAGGCATGAAGAAAAACATCTGCAACTTTATGGAAAAGTGTGAAACATGCCAACAACATAAAGGGGAAACAATAAATCCTTCATGAGCATTATAATATTTACCATTTTCTTCCACAATGCAGATTAACATTTCCATGGATTTCAATTTAGGATTACCAAAAGCGAGCAAAAAACCAATCATCATGGTAGTTGTTGATCACCTTTCTAAAAATTCTCACTTAGGTTCCTTACAACACCCCTTCAAGACCTCCATAATTTCACAAGTATTCATGGATAATCCTTTTAAAATCCATGGCGTGCCTACTTCAATTGTGATAGATCATGATCCTACATTCACTAGCAATTTCTAGAAATATTTGTTTCATCTTCAAGGTACCCAATTGCACCTTAGCATGACCTAACTGTTACACCTAAAAATATACCCATCATCATGATTTAGTGTATACATCCCTAAAGTCATATGGACCAAGTATTCATTTGAGAGGATTTGTACTCAATTGGTACAACCTTTTGAGAGGTCGTCGCAGGTTTCACACTAGCAACATGCGACGTCGCAGGTTGCACACTAGCAACATGCGACGTCGCAGGTTGCTCTATAATAAGGTGCGACGAGGTTTGTTAATGGGAAAAAATAGCCATTTAGAGATCTTTCTCGAAGCTTACCCATTTGGGGGCTTATCCCTGATCTCTTGGAGAGATGGTACTCGACCCCTAACTCATTGGGAAGATCCCCTATCTCTCTCCTACCATCTCTCAACCTATGTTATCCATAATCTCATCCACTTAGTCCTATATATATGAGGCTCACTCCCATACCAAAGGGAGGAAGACTATGGTATCTACATGCTGGTGAAATATCTCTTAGAACACCTTCACTCACCTCTTGGAGAATTCATGCTTCCTTGGAAGGGCTTGAAAATTGGCTTGTGTGGAGAAGGGATGCTACGTTAAGTCATTGGTTGTAGTTCTATATCTTTATCATGTACTCCTCTATTTGTAGTAATACAAATGTTTTCCACCAATATCGCTCTCATATGTGATGATGTTGTGTTGTTTACCTGCTTAATTGTTTACATAGATCTCTTATTGTATAGATGCTCTTTACTCGTTTCTCTTTTCTGTGTCTTAACAGGTCTTGCAGCTTGGATCTGATGACCTCGGGACGTGGAGAAACATTCGAGAGAAAGGATAGCAAATCAAAGAGGTAAGACATCTATTACTTGATCCTTAAGTAGATCTAGGAAACGTATTTGTAGTTTGTTCTATTTGTTCTAGACTCGCATTGAGCTAGGGAGATCCGGATCACCTCCGGTCGAGTGGATTGTTTGGTAACAAATCTGGCGACCATATTGGGGAGTATTCTTGTTTAGTGGTTGTTAATCTGAGTCATTTTCAGTTGATTACTCATCAAAATCCTTGTTGTCATTTCTTTTTCCATTTTCCTTCTTAGGATTGATTCCATTGTCAGATCTTTGCGTTGAAGATCCTGATCTTCTTCCTTTGAGTTTATACAACTTAGTTTCGAACTTGTTGGTGGTTCATTATTAGGAGATTTGATTCATTTTTGAATCTAGAACTCGCTTGTCGTACCTGGGCAGTGAAAACAGAGTGACACTGTGTTTTTCTGGGTCTTTGTTCTTTGACTATTGCTTGCTTGTCGCATTCTGTGCATTAGTAGACTATGACATCATCGCAGATCTCGTGCAGGAAAACTGCGATGTCGCACTGTCTGCAAAGACAGAGTGCGCCGATCTGTCGAGACTTAGCATACAGGCATCCATTTTCTTGTTTGACAGTCTAAGCCTTGTTTTGATATATGAACTCCCTCTGTGCTGCAACATCCAGCCAGAGACCCCATTTTTTATTTGTGTGTTGAGAGTTTGGTTTGTTTGGATTGAATTTGGGTTCCGCTTTGGACAAGTTTGAAATCGGTAGTGGCGGATACTTTTGTCTCCCCCACCTTCATCCATTCATTCTTTCTTTCCCTTCCTTCCCTGATCTGATCATTGCATTGGATCACCTTCCAGACCTCATCCAATTTTGTTTTGAGCCTTGCTTGCTTAGTTTGCTTGCTGCTGCTTGATTTTGAGTTAAGAGTGTTTTTTTGCTTGGTTGAGTGCTTATCTTTTCTTGAGTTTTCTGAGTGTATGAACGTTGCGAGTAGCATTTTATTTTCAGTCGTTTAGATATGAAAGCAAAGTTGTCTTCAAGTTTATTGCTTTGATACATCCATTGAAAGATTAAAAGTGCTTCTCTCCCATTGTTTCTCAAAAAAGTTATTGAAGAAAGATCAATGTGCATTGGAATGTTCTGGAAAAGATGAATGGAAATATGATTGATTGTGTTTTTCTTGAATTATGAATTATTCATCTTCTTGAAAAGATCTAGTACATTTCGTTTTTTCTCAAAAAAGTTGTTTCCATGCTAGGGAAAGATAGGTGCATTTTTTTATTTTTGTTGCCTTTAGATCATTGAAAATAGAAAGTGAAAAACTTGCATTTTCTGTTTCAGAATCCTCTCATCTCATTACTTAGTGTTGTTTTGATTTGAAAAAGAAAAGAAAAGAAAAAATACTTTGATTTGGATAGTAGTGTTGTGAACGTTTGTGTGTTTCGTTGAAAAAGAAAAGAGTACTTTCATTGTCAAATTTGTTTGCATTGGGAATTGTGTTGCATTGAGTTTGTTTGGCAATACTATTGGAAAAATATTTCTCCTTACCATAGGTAGAATTCATCGAAAGAAAAGAATATTTCGTGCATGTAGCTAGGGCTTGCATTCTGTTTCCGATTATGTACTCACCTCATGCATTCACCTAACCGTCCAAGATAAAATTAACGGTAGAACTAGGTAAAATTTTTAGTAACTTGTGTGTAATTTAGAGACGTGTTCCGGCGTTGTTAAGCGTGGCAGCTGTCGTTACTTTCCAGCACTGTAGTCCAGGGGTATTGTAGTCTTCCATGTACATCAGTATATCGAGCTCCTTCACGTATCCACCAAGTACCATAATCCGTACTTGGCGTATATCGAAGGGTGTATCACGTACTCGACATGTATATCGGAAGGTCTCATGCCAATGGCTGTGCATTAGACAGCACCACTACAGATTTGAGCTCCCATGTACCTTGCGTATATTGGGAGACACCATTAGGATTCCTGAAACCAACCGAGTTAACCCTTTGGCCATCTTGGCAAAGCAATACACCGAGAACAGCACTCGAGGAGATTAGCACGCACGTCCTGTCCAGGTAGTCGGGTATGCAGGAAAGGGTACGGTCCCAATCCTCCTTATCGCGTCATATTGTTGGACCCTACAGTATATTGCGGTTTGCGATGCCTTGATAATCCCGTGAGGTTCCAGACTTTTGAATCCACTCTGTCACATAAGTTTTCTTGTTGCCTTAGTTTGAGTAGGTTTTCTTGGATTGCTTTTCTTTTAGTATACCTTTAGGAGAAATGTTGTTTCGACCTTTTTTGGCTGATTTTCCTGATACTCTGGCGGATTTTCCCTGGAGAAGGTCCCGTAGGATCTTGAACTTGCCACCCGAATTTCCCCTTAATCCAGAGGTTATTTCGAGGGTAAGAATGGATCAGCGTAATGCGGTCATAGTTACTGAAGTAAGGAACCCCACTTTGAATATTGGCGGATATTTGTTTCCACCATATTCACCTACCTGTCATCCCGCGCAGGATGAAGGAGCAGAAACCCCCACTTCACATGACCTTTCTCCTGTCATCTCGGGAGAACCTAGATCGTTGGAATGGATAAACCAACCCCAGGACGACCCTACAACAATTGTTGGTCCTTCAGCAGCTTACTAGACATCTTCTACAGACCACCCAGTGGCTCATTTTGCCACCTCATCCTCACCCAGTGAGACTACTCCGGAAGACACTTTAGCCTACTTTCGTGACCAACTGGCTCACTTTCGTTTCATAGCTGAAGAGTGTCGGCAGTCAAGTCTCCAACGATGGGTTGAAGACCCATCATTACGCCCTTACCAACCCATCCCAGTTCGTTCGATATCTTTCGGATCACCTGAAGCACCCCACCACGTGACCACTAATGAGACTGGACAACCCTCGCAAGAATCCAGTCCTGCACCTCAAGTGAACCAACTGGTGGAAGGACAACGGTCCAACACACCTGTCACTACCACGGTTACTTTACCGCTTCCTCCCCCACCTCAAAATTCGAGGGGAGGTTATTCCATTCCTACGGATTATCTTATTGATAATGTTATTACCATAGTAGCTAGTCAACGACCCACGTTGGTTCAACCTTTGAGTAGTGGTCAGCCCAGTGTGGCTGGGGGGAAACCCCCGTTTCCTAACCAAAACGTAGGCAGTAGAGTCCCCAACGGACCTTCCCAACCCGCTAGACCATCCACCATGAGATTATCTCATGTTGGAGGGCCCTCCAATGTAACCCAACCCTCATGGAGTCAAGCGTATCCAGGTTCTTTTAACCCTGTGCCGGGTCAACCTAATCCCGAAAATGCGCCATACGGGATACCTTATCCCGGGAATCCATACACTCTATGGGGGAAACAACCTGTGTTGCAACACGGACCCCAATCGACTATCCCTCAAGTACCACCACCCTCGATCGGTCCTCCCCCACGTCCTGTTGGAGGCAGCGGGCCCCCACCTAACATTGGCGGGGGCCCACCTCATTTTACCTAAAACGCCCCTCACCCCTCAGGCGGTGGCGGGATTGGTCCACCACCTCCTCCAGGCAGAGGCGATGACGGACCACCTTATCATGGTGGAGGAGGACATTTTCCTTCGAGTGGCGGCGGTGGTCCCCCACCCCCTCCAGGTGGAGGCGGTGGAGGACCTAACTACCCTGGTGGCGGCAGTGGTGGTGGAAACCCTCATCCTTCCGATAGCGGAGGTGGTGGAGGCCCCCACCCATCTGGTAGTGGAAGTGGTCCACCACCCCCTCCAGGCGGAGGCGGTGGTGGGCCACCTTATTATGGTTATGGACCTCCACCTCCTCCCGGTGGTGGCAGCGGACCTCCACCCCCTCCTGGAGGTAGAGGTGGACCCCCACCTTATTGGAATGGACCACCTTATGGTGGCAGACCTCCTTACGGTCTGGGAGGAACACCCCCCTACAGTCAGTTTTATCCTGGTACACCTTACAGTTAGTTTAGTCCTTACACGCCATATCTGTATTATCAATATGTGCAGCCTAATCCACAGCTGCCCTTTTTGGCTACTTTGGACTTACCTGACCTCTCTTGTTTAACCAACGATCCTATTTACCATGGATCTAACTAGCCACCAATTCCAGTGAAACTTCCGTCTGATATCGCCAAGTTTAACGGCAAGCCGGGTGAAGACCCCAAGAACCATGTGATGACATACCACTTATGGTGTTCATCTAATTCCTTAATGGACGATTCAATTCGTCTTAGATTGTTCCAAAGGAATCTCACCGATTCAGGTGCCAAGTGGTACATTGAATTGCCACTGCACTCTTTTCTTGATTTTGGCTCTCTTGCTATGAAATTTTTGACGCATTTCCAGCTGCCCATATGGTATGAGACTGGTACTGAGATTTTAACCTCGCTCCGTCAGAATACCACCACTCACATTTCGGATCATATCCACGAATGGCGAAGGAGACGACGTCTCATTAAAGCTCCCATTCCAGATCAACTCCTAGCAGACTGGTTTACTAAATCGCTTCTTCCCACCATAGCAAAAGATGTTTCCATGCGAGGTGCTATCACTGAAGAACAAGCCATCGCGAGTGCTCATCTGTTAGACCTGGTCTATACCCAGTCTAGCACTCTGTTCAATATTTTTATTGACGTACCCCGGGACGTTAACGATCCCACGAAACCACATAAGGGACCCCAAGCTGATGGGATCATAGGTTCCCTTACCACCCAGCCTGCTATTAGCACTGTTGGATCATCCAACCCAACTCCGGCTGGACACAGCACCGCCAAGTCCATTGCTCCTGTTGTAACCGAAGAGGTGAATTCTGTTCAATCAGCTTCATCTCAGAAGTTTAATGGAAAAAAGAAGAAGAAGAAGGGGAAACCCAAGAAGTCTTCTGACCAACAGGAAATGAAGAGCACTCCTGAAGATACTAAGCAGAAAAGGAAACTGAAGTATCCTTGCTTACTGTGTGGAGAAGACCATTTCTCCAAAGAGTGTCCCTATAGAGACGAAGTGAAAAAGTTTCTTAGGGGTAAACTAACTCCTGCAGTCCTCAACGATCCATTTCCTGCTCAAAACCAGCAGATGATTGCTCAAACCCCCCATCCCAGGGGGAACCATCCAATACCGTGCATGTTCTCATGTTGCGTAACGAGGCGATCAATTTAACTACTCGCTCACGATCTTACGAACAGGTCCCTTCGAAGGAACCCACCGGAAGTAATACTGAAAAATCTTTCGACTCCTTACCTAATGTCACTGTACCATCAACCTCTCTCACCATAGAGAGACCCTCTGTAGATTCGATATTGCGTCCTCCCAAGAGCACAATTCGAAAAGTTGTTTTCAATTCTAATGCTCGCACGGCACAAAATTACAATATCGTAGAAGACTTGGCACAAGCTCCTTGTGCCATGTCTACCCTGGAAGTTTTGCAAAATTGTCCCAATCAATGCAAAACTATCTTTGCAACTATTGGTGCAGTTGACCCAAATTCCTCGAATACCATCATGTTCTGACTTGACAACCTTAAGCCGAGGCTCTCACACCAACTCGCATTCCAAGTTACTGCGAACCTTGGTGGAAAGATTGTCCATCACACTCTTTTGGACAAAGGACCCTCCACTTCTGTCATGTCCATCACTTGTTGGAGAGCCATTGGCTCCCCCGAATTGAATCGTTTTCCTACCACATTGAAAGCATTCGACGGGCGTGGCTTTCAACCTCATGGGCTCTTACAAGCTCTTGCAGTTGAGTTGGGAGGAAAGACCGTAACCATTAATGTGGAAGTGGTCTTGGCCCCGTTAGATTATAATCTCTTGCTTGGTCGCAATTGGTTTTATACCATGCAGGCGATAGCCTCTTCAGTCTTCCACATAGTATAGTTCCCCCACCAAGGACGAATTGTTACTATCGACCAGTTAGATTTTTGTATACCGGATGCCACTACTCATTCTAGTGACCATGTTCCTTCCATTGGACAGACGTTAAAATAGTATGAGAGTGTAAGGGTTGGCCTATTGAAATATTCATCTCTCATGGGAGTTTTTTTCCAGCCGTGGACCCCCCTAATCATGTTGCCACGGTGAACATGATCTCTACTAAGATTTTATCTCACTCAAATGATGCTTGGCTTGTACTGGATAAAGCCACAACACACTTGCTTGGAGATATGATGCCTCTTTCACCAGCTGAACGCATTTATGAGGCTATCCAATCAGCTTCAGAGGACCATTTAACCATGGCCTCCCCATCTTGTTCTCTAAGACGGACGTCCTCTCTACCTGATCTCTTACTTTGGATTTTTCATTCAGACGATTCCATCATGGAAGTAATGAATGCCAATGACAGTCCGTGGGATGATCTCCATCATAGGTCATCTTTTCTTCCTCCTTTGGAATACATAGAGAACAACATCCATACCCTCTTTTCACCGGATATCTACCCATCCCCTCAGTCCCCCATCCTTACATGCCTTACGGACACGGAGGGCAACTTGGCCAACATTGAGCCAACCACCCCGGTAGACATCTCGGTGAAACCTGGTATAGTGGAACACATTCGCATAGGCCAGAAGTGTTCCCCTGAAGAAATTGCTGTTAGCACGGCCTTGTTCAAGCAATTTCGAGACGTGTTTGCTTGGTCCTATGAGGAGATTCCTGGGATAGACCCCGCAATTGTTTCTCACGAAATAAAAACCTATCCCGACATCAAACCTATACGTCAAAAGTTGTGATCGGTACACCCCCGGAAGATTGTGGCCATAAAGGCAGAAATTGAAAAGCTCTTAAAGGCTGGCTTTATTTATTCTGTCCCATTGATGGATTGGGTCTCAAATGTCGTTCCTGTGAACAAAAATCAGGGCACCATTCGCGTATGTGTTGATTATCGGGACCTTAATCGGGCCTATCCAAAAGACAACTACCTGACCCCCTTCATCGACTAGATCATTGACAATTGTGCCAGAAGCATCATCTTCTCGTTCATGGATGGCTTTTCTGGTTACAACCAAATTGAGATCAACCCAGCCGACCAACATAAGACGGCTTTCATTTTCCCATGGGGTACATTCACTTATCGCAAGCTCCCATTTGGCCTTAAAAATGCTGGCGCCATGTTTCAGCGGGATATGTCGTATGCCTTCCACAATATTAAGGACTTTGTGAAACCCTACTTGGATGATCTCCTTGCTCATTCAAAGCAGCGCGAGTTCCACATTGATCATCTGACGACCATTTTCCTCAGATGCAGATGGTACAATATCCGTCTGAATCCTCACAAGTGTATCTTTTGCATTGAGTCCGGACACCTCTTAGGATTTATCGTTTCGAAGCATGGGATCCGCATTGATCCCTTAAAGGTGGAGGCCATCATCAACCTACCACCCCCGACTGATGTTACGGAACTTCAAAGTCTCCAAGGGAAGGCGACTTACTTAAGACGTTTTGTTTGTAATTTCGTAGAGAAAACTCAAGGCTATATGAGACTGCTTAAGAAGGACGCCCCGTTCATTTGGGATGATCAAGCTCAAAAATCCTTCGACACTATCAAACATGCCATCACGCATACACCTGTGCTCCAACCGCCTAATTATTATCGAGATTACATCTTATATCTCGTTGCTTCTGCTACCTCTATCGCCATGGTTTTGGTACATGAGGATCAAAGCGCTCAAGAACATGTGATATACTATGCAAGTAAGGGTCTAGCTGATGCCGAAACTAGATATTCACATGTCGAAAAACTTGCTTTCGCGGCAGTCATTGCTGTCCAAAAGTTCCGTCACTACATTTTGCTCCACACCACCACTATCATTGCCGACTCGAACCCCATGTACCACATACTGACACGTCAGTTGCTTGGGGGCAAGTATTCACACTGGATTGTGATACTGCAAGAATTCGATCTTCTTTTCGAGAAAGCTAAGTCTAAAAATTCTTTGGTGTTTGCTGAGCTCATTTGCGACCTTCCCCGTCCTGATGCAAAAATCGAGCACAATGACTCATTTCCAGATGAATCATTGTTTCTCATCAGTACGACTGACCCCTGGTATGGAGATATCCTGTTGTATCTTCAAACCCAACACTTCGATCCTCAACTTTCTTGCGACAATCGTCGTAATATTTTCCACCATGCAAAGTATTATTTAATCATCAATGATACTTTGTATCATCGTGGCATCGATTCAATCCTTCGACGTTGTCTCACTCATGATGAGGCTGAACGTGTTCTGAATGACTGTCACGCTAGGGCATGTGGCGGTCATCTCTCTGGGATGGCTACAACCCAGAATATTTTATGCGCAAGATATTATTGGCCTACTATCTTCAAAGATTGTATTGAGGCCATTAAAAAATGTCCTCCTTGCCAGCACTTCCACACGAAGAAGCGCACTCATCTTGCCCCACTACATCCGGTTATTGCCGTTGGCCCATTTGCGAAATGGGACATCGATTTTATGCACTGTAAGCCTACCTTGGTCAGGGGGCATAGTTACATCATCGTAGTTGTGGATTACTTCACAAAGTGGGCCGAGGCTATGTCTACATACCAAAACTATGGAAAAACCGCCGCACTCTTCATGTTTAACCATGTAATAGCGCGGTTTGGAGTTCCACAAGCCATAGTTACCAATCATGGTTCTCACTTTCAGAACCATATGGTGGATGAATTGAGCGACAGGTTGGGTTTTCGCCATGAAAACGCGACACCCTACTACCCGCAATCCAATGGACAGGTCGAGGCAATTAACAAGGTCTTGAAAACTATGATCCAGAGGATGGTAGGGACACAAAATTCCAACTGGCATAATATGCTCTTTTCAGCATTATGGGCCTACCGAACTACCGTTAAAACCACCATAGGCTTCACTCCCTTCCAATTGGTATATGGATTGGAGGCTGTTCTACTGATAGAGTGCGAAATCCCATCTTTACAGCTCATGGTCGAACTTCTTCCTAACATTACTGCTGAGGAAGAACGTCTCTTACACCTAGCAAAACTTGACAAGTCTCGCCGTGATGCCACTCTTGCTAATGAAGCACATAAGAAACGCATCAAGGCCCAATACGATAAGTTGGTTGAACCTCGTATCTTTAATGAGGGTGGTCTGGTCCTCACTTATGACCAGAAGCATGATAAACTAGGAGCTGGGAAGTTCGATTCCATGTGGCATGGACCCTACGTTATAAAATGTGTGTTGGAAAAAGGTGCCTACGAGCTTGAAGATTATGATGGTATCTCTTTGGGTGAACCCCGCAATGGGATTTACCTGAAAGGATACTACGCTTGATCTCTCATGCATAGACTTGCTTGTATATATTGTACATGGCGTGTTTTTGTGTTTTTGCGTGGTGTGACGCATTTCTCTTTCAAGTGTCTTTTTATCTTGTTTCCGCTTCTTATACCATGTTCTGTCTGCCTGTGCAGATGGCAACGTGCTATGGATTCGCGGACGGCGCCAGCCGGCATACCCTTCACCTTGCTTCGGTAGCCTGGGTACTATATTCCCCAACAAGTGAGCTCATTAGCTCAAGAGGAAGTTGCCTAGGGTTTTCGACCAACAATGCCGTAGAATATCAGGCAGTAATCGGAACCCTAGCTGATGCCATTTCCTTGGGTATGAACCACATTGTCATCCACATGGATTCTCAATTAGTGGTTTCTAATCTTAACCGGGTCTATGCCATCCGTGATCCCATCTTACTCTGTCTCTTCAGACGAGTACGTCTCCTGGAAAGGTCATTTGAATCTGTTCAATACCTGCACATTCCACAAGAGTCAAACACAATTGCTGACTCGATGGCCAATTTCATTCTGGATTGGTACAGTGCACACACATAATACTCATAATATGTAAAAGCATTCACAACATGTAAATATAATGTACAGAAGCAAACATGTAAACAAGATCACATCACGAATCATTCTAAGAACACGTAATGTATAAACCGTCGATAATGTATATATATATAAATCGCTCAAAAGTAGTGCTGGTACAAAATCTGAAGCACAATGGCTTTCAGTGAGTCTGCAAAAATCTGAAGCATCATAGTTTTCAGTAAGTACAAAAATCTGAGGCCTCTAAGCTCTCAGTACAAGCCTAAAAGTGCAATCAGGCTGGACACCTGACCCGTACACCACCCCTACCTCTAACAGCTCTCTAATGCTGGGTGAGAAAGTAGTCTATAGTACGAGCCACCTTGCGGAGTAAGGAGTTGAAGCGCATGGATGCTCCAACTCCAAATCTCTGCATGGGCCTCGATAGGTCATCGATGGTTGGCTCTAGCACATCCATAGTCATCTCGGACAGGTTTCGTTACACCTACTCCATCTCCTCGACGACAGGATGAGCACCGGTAGGAACCACTGCCTCTCCACCTCTATCTCTCCTCGCCAGAAGGGAGAGACCTACTGGTCGCACGGGACCCACATCTGCACACACATATAATGTACTTGTCAACACTACATCAAAAAAATAATGTAATTCACAAAACTAAAAAGTACAAGGGTTTTGTTCTTACCGATATCACCCCATGCTGCACCCTCTGGCAGCACTAAGTCGGGATCCTCCCGAAAGTCCGTGCCATCATATGGTAAGTCCTCGACCATAAGTAACTAGCCTTCCAACCAGCTAAAGAACTCAGGACCAAAACTGATGATGGGACCCCCACCATGGCGGGTCATCACCTCTACCCAACTGAGCATGTGTGGATCTCTCAGGTCCCTGTCATCCAGTACCACCTACAGGCGCAAGAGAGGAACCCGCTCCAAGAGGAATGACACTATGATCGATCCCTATCCAAACTGCTTGAGCTCCCCACGCCGACACTTCGTCAACTAAGCTCGGACGTTGGCGAGGAGACCCTCGTACCAGTTAAAAACCATGGGAGACATGCAGTCTTCCGCATACAACATCTGAGTCCGAGTAGCCGTATGTGGAGCTTGGCTACCCGCCACCATGGTAATAGTGAGCAGTATGGTCCTCAGTGGACGACTCACCACATCTCTAATGAGTATCTTCCTGCTAGAAGGAAGAGAAGAAGCTATACAGTGCTGTGCCACCATGTCCTCCACTGTACGATCACTGGCTCATGTCCCAGTGAGTTGTACAGTGTCCCCTCTTTGGGACAAACCGGTCAGAAAGTAGATATCATCAATATCAATTGTGAGGATATGCTCACCTATAACAAAGTAGTGTTGGGCCGCATCCCAACTCTTGAGCATGTGTGACAAGAACGGGATCTGGGCTCTCCCCCTGTATCTCGAAGAACTTGAGCAAACCACAGTTTCGTAAAGCAGCCACACATTGTGGATCGTTTGTGGCTTGCTCATCTTCCACTTCATGTTCTCTTTCTCACCACTCTAATACCATCTTTGCTTGCTGGTAACCTCCCAAAAGGAGCATTTAAAACATGTTAGGTCCTTTCCCAACTTGCACAAACTCATTTTTTGGGATATTTTTTATGTTTGAGTTGTGGGTTTTTGTCGTCGCGCCTCACCTTTAGGTACAGGGCGACGTCGTCGCAGGTCCCTTTTTTGACTCTTGTGACGACCCAGTCTCGTCACAAGTCTCGAAAGGGCCACTTGCGACGAGCCGAGGGCGCAATGGCCCCTCCCCAAATCATCAAAAAACTCAAAAAATGAACAAAAATTGGAAAAATAAACCACTATAAAGTTGCTGGCTGAGATTTATGCCTACCTGGTCCGGACGGCTGATGAAATGGTGCATAGCTCCCGAAATCAACAAAGGAAGTTTTGGCTCCAAATTGGTACTTCTCCACCCAAATTGGCAATTTGAACAATGTTTCTATTTTTGGCCCATATTTCTATTTATAGAATAGAATGGAATATTCCTTTTCAAATATTTTGATGCTTTTGGGCCATGTGCTATAGTTTCAACTGTTTGTCATTATATTTGGGGCTATTTGACACTTTCTCTAGTGTACAGGAGTCGTAAAGTGGTCTTTTGTAGCGTTTCTCGCATTATCAACGGTAATTACAGGTATGAACACTCCTTTGAATGTTTTTTCATTATTGTTTTTGGTTAAGTCGTAATTATTGCATGAGTATGAGTTTACTCTTCGTTTGTTCTCGTACTCGCCGAATCATGAGAACAAGTACTGAGTTATAATTTATCACTTTTTCGAGCTCGTTAAACTTCCATGAAAAAGGACACCCCCCGGAGTCCATAGTTAAGCTCTTTTTAGAGTCCCTAAAATTGAAAAGATTGCCAAGCGAACTTCTTGCGTTCATGCTTGTTAAAGTATTTGAATGGTCGTCTTCCTGGTGATAGTTTACCCCTTTTTCGGACCATGGGGCACTAATTACGAAAAAGGAATACTCCAGCCAATCATGACTGGAAGAGTCCTCTCCCGCATTGTTTTACCCTTTTTCGAGAGATGAGGCTAACTTTACTAAAAAGGACCGTTGGAGTCTTCTTTAGTTCATTTTAGACTCTCTAAATATGAAATGACGACCGATTTTGCCTTCTATGGACTCGTTAAATTTTCACATTGAAGGGCCCGTCATGGGACGAACCCCTCCTATCCTAGGTTTGGAAAATATTTGGGATTGGACTCATCTATGAGATGAGCTATATCGAGCATCTGGTTAGCCTCATCAAGCTCGTTAAAAAACACATGAGGCACTCATCATTCATGATGGGGAAAAATGAAAGTGTTTGTGTTACATACATTAGTGGCAGTATATAGTCATTCTTGAACATGGCACTCATCTGCATTTGCATACCGATACTTGGGTCATCTATTTTTCTATGAGTCCCCGCTTACTTTCTGAGTCCTGTTACTCCTCTGAGTCATTCAGAGAAAGCTTCCACTATTAGTTGCATTAGAAGTTTGCATCATTCTCATGTCAATACTTCCAAGTCATGCCATGCCCATGTTTAAGAACACACTCATCACTCATCATTTTTATTCAGTACACATGTCGTCATGCCATTGTCACTTTGATTCAGTCTCACATGTTATTGTACCATCCGATCCACTCTACACATCTTTTGTCGTGTTTCGTGTCGATTGATGAGGGATTCATCATGGCCCTCCTTCGATGGATTCATCCTTGTCGACTTCAACTCATCATCCAAGGATTGAATCTAGAAACCAGTCAAGTACCTTGGTCCTGCATGCCTCAATGGCAGGTCACCTCGCTTTCATCATGAGTTTACGTCATTGAATCTTGATTGAAATATTTCATCTTGCATTTGACGTCAACTCATTTATTCGCGCTAGATGATATGTAATGTGATACCTTGGGAATCATTAACATTAATGGTGATCTCCCTCGCACTTGTTAACGGTTTACATCAATGACCGGTAATCAAGTGGTTTCTACCATGTTCGACGTCAAGACATTTGTAATCACATGGATAGATTCGTATCATTGCCGGTTCAGCTTGAAGACCCTGGGGAGTCATGTTTTACCCAGGTTGAGATGGATTTTGTATTGAGTCATATTACATGGATCCACTTTTGTATTGGTCGTGGCTGTGTTATCATCTCATCATGGATCTACGCTTGTTTCTAGTAGCCATGATTGTGTTCAGTTGGTCATTACTCCCATGGATCTGCAATGTATTGGTCGGCAGCCATGTTGTACTACATATGAGATTGTCAGTTCAGAGTCAGTTGTGCTGCAGCAGTGTCCTTCATTCGATAAGTATTTTTCCATTATTTCTATCAAAGCACTTCACATGTACATCCTTAACAGCTTCATGCTTTGGGGGGCGTTCTGTTACTCCTAAAAAGCTACCCATCATCATGATTTAGTGTATACATCCCTGAAGTCATCTGGACCAAGTATTCATTTGAGAGGATTTGTACTCAGTTGGTACAACCTTTTGAGAGGTCATCGCAGGTTGCACAATAGCAACCTGCGACGTCGCAAGTTGCTCTATAACAAGGTGCGATGAGGTCTGTTAATGGGAAAAAATAGCCATTTCGAGATCTTTCTTGAAGCTTACCCATTTGGGGGATTATCCCTGATCTCTTGGAGAGATGGTACTCGACCCTGAACTCATTGGGAAGATCCCCTATCTCTCTCCTACCATATCTCAACCTATCCTATCCATAATCGCATCCACTTAGTCCTATATTATGAGGCTCACTCCCATACCAAAGGGAGGAAGACTATGGTATCTACATGCTGGTGAAATCTCTCTTAGAACACCTTCACTCACCTCTTGGAGAATTCATGCTTCCTTGGAAGGGCTTAGCAATTGGCTTGTGTGGAGAAGGGCTGCTACGTTAAGTCATTGGTTATAGTTCTATATCTCTATCATGTACTCCTCTATTTGCAGTAATACAAATGCTTTCCACCAATATCGCTCTCATATGTGATGATGTTGTGTTGTTTACCTGCTTAACTGTTTACATAGATATCTTATTGTATAGATGCTCTTTACTCGTTTCTCTTTTCTGTGTCTTAACAGGTCTTGCAGCTTGGATCTGACGACCTCGGGATGTGGAGCAACATTCAGGAGAAAGGATAGTGAATCAAAGAGGTAAGACATCTAGTACTTGATCCTTAAGTAGATCTACGAAACATATTTGTAGTTTGTTCTATTTGTTCTATACTCGCATTGAGCTAGGGAGATCCGGCTCGCCTCTGGTCGAGTGGATTGTCCGGTAACACTAACACCCACAAACAAATGGTCAGACAAAGGTAGTCAACAAGTATTTTATTGGAATCGGTTTGATACCAATAGGGGGGGTGAATCAGTATTAACGCAGTTATCAACAGTTTTTACCTTCTTTAATGGATTAGTCTTTAACTTAATCTTAATTATGCATCCAACATAAATAAAACATTCATCCACATATGCACCAATATGATCAACACATAATGTTAATTTTTGAGCATTAATTCAATATGATCTAGGATCGTATCTGAGAAAATAGCAAGCACAGTATATCAATCACAAGAGACAATAGACACAGAGTTTCCTTGGGGAAAACCAAGAAGGTGAAAAACCCCAATAACTTCCTCAGAGATAGATAGAGCAATGATACAAAACCCAAGCATAAGAGATAGTCTCCTAGCATCAACTTCTCCTCCTCCACTAGTGCGCCACTCTCCAATGAGTGTATAAGTAAGAAAGCGAATGATCAAATAGAGTGACTCCCACACTCTATTTATACTTGACTTGACTTTCCTAATAACCTTACAAGGTCGGCCTCAACTTAACCACATAACATAATGCTGACAGGGCCAACCCCCACTAGGGTGGTCTAATAACCCTTTAACCCACATGACTTATACAGGGCCGACCCCATCAAGGTGGTCTAATAACCCATCAAGTATAAGTTACGACACTTACAATATAAATGATGACACTTCCGTATAGAGGAATAATAACGTCTCTATAGGAATACAATATACATATATGAAATACATTCCGAAGTTACAAATACATCAACACTCCCTCTTAACTAGGAAGGTATTTCTCAACACAGATATGCTAGCACAAGTCTTCTTCTCTTGATCATCGTCACTGGATCATCGTTATCGAATCATTGTCATCGTTGCTGCTGCTTCTATCTCAATCAATATCCAATCTATTTCAATCAATATCCAATGTAGGCCCACCACCTGTAGGTCTTCATTATCAGTGGCCATACTGTGGAATCCTCAGGACTTATTACGTGTGTCAACAAAACCTCACAAGAGCATCCCAGTACTGATTACAAGCACACAGCTCAACCTATTGGATCTCCTAAGACCTTTTACAATCGGATCTCCTAAGACCTTTTACATGCCACTGCACAACCTATCCATGGCCACAAAGTATCATCCTGATAGTCATGATCATACTGATCATAACATCGTTCATGAAGCACAACCTAGATGCACATCACACAGCACTTACATTCATCGACATGGGAAGACACACTTCAACCATTCATGAAAGGCTCAACACTTATATCTACGCCATGGGAAGACACACTTCCACTATGCGAGAATGGCATCGCACTTACATCCATAGCCATGGGAAGACACACTTCAACCATGCTAGGAATGGCATAGCACTTATATCGCAGCCATGGGAAGCGACACTTCAACAATGCTTGAATAGCTCCAGCCGTTATATCTGCACCATGGGAGAACACATCTACCACCATGTGAGAATGGCTTCAGCCCTTACATTTGCACCATGGGAGAACACATATACCACCATGTGAGAATGGCTCCAGCAATTACATCACGACCATGGGAGAACACATTTTCCACCATGTCGAAAAATCCCGGCAATTACATCACAACCATGGGAGAACATATCTACAACCATGTCTCAAAAGCCCATGTGCATTTGTGTCTTCGGAACTCATCACACATAATCCAACTGATTATGCAATGTATCCACCTGATACATATCATCACATATGATCATCCTGATCATCATCGTAGCATCATCCTGATGCATATCATCCAGAGTATCATCCTGATACTCATCTCACATGATCCTCCTGATCATCATCACTGCATTGTCCTGATGCATATACATATACATGATCCAACTGATGCATATACATATACATGATCCAACTGATCATACCAAGCAGTAATTGGAGCATCGTCCTGATGCTCACTAGACAACACTTACATCCACAACCATGGGAAGGATCCTCCTCTCACCATGCTTGGAATGGCTCCTGCAGATGTGTCCCATCACTTCTTCCTCGAAGTATCTTCTATCTGAAGAACACCAAGCCTCTCTCTGAAGTACTCAAACTTCACTCTCGCTAGTGGTTTCGTCAACACATGTGCAACCTGCTCATCCGTCGCAACATACAGGAACTTCACGGCTCCTTTTTGCACCATATCCATGATATAGTGATATTTGATCTCAATGTGCTTCGACCTGTCATGGAACACCGGGTTCTCAGACAGCTTCACACTACTCTGTTTGTCACAAAAGATACCAATAGCACCCAACGGGAGATCAAATAACTCAGACAATATCTTCCTCAGCCATACTGCCTCACAACTAGTCGAATAAGCTGCAACATTCTCTGCTTCGGTTGTACTCAATGCTACGCAGGACTGCTTCCTACTAAACCAAGAGATCACACTTGATCCCATACTGAAGCAACACCTAGAAGTGTTCTTCCTATCTACAGCACTTCCTGCCCAATCTGAATCAACATAACCCTCCAGGTTAACCTTTTGATTTGCATCATACTTGAGCCCATAATCAACCGTACCCTTCAGGTACCTCAGAATATGCTTTACAGCAACCAGGTGAACACCTCTGGGATCCATCGGGAACTGGCTCAATGTGTTCACCGCAAAGCAAATATCTGGTCTCGTGTTCGTCAGGTACATCAAGGACCCAATCATCTGACGATACACCGTGACATCAACTGGCTCAGATGAAGCATCACACAGAAACTTCAGGTTCGATGCCATAGGTGTGGCCATGGCCTTGCAGTCCATCATCCCAAGCCTCTTCAATATCTCTACTGCATACTTCCCTTTTCCAAGGAAGATTCCATCTGCACTTTGCCACACCTCCATGCCTAGAAAATAGTGCATCATCACCCAGTCCTTCATCTCGAACTCGACAGCAAGCTTCCTCTTGGTATCAGCAATCAAACTGTCCTCACCTATAACAAACAAGTCATCCACATACAAAAGTAGTATCACTGGATTGCCTTCCTCAACCTTGTAGTAAAGGTTGGAATCTGCTTTACTTTTGGTAAAGCCCAAGCTGGATAGGAAACTGTCCATCCTACCATACCAAGTCCTAGGAGCTTGCTTCAAGCCATACAATGATTTCTTCAACCTGCACACATATGACTCCCTGTCATGTGTCTCAAAACCAAGTGGCTGCTCCACATACACTTCCTCTTCAACTACACCATTTAAGAAAGCTATCTTGACATCCATCTGGTGTATCTTCCACTTCATCACTGTAGCCAGAGAAAGTACTGTTATGATGGAAGTGTATCTGGATACAGGAGAAAAAGTCTCTTCATAGTCTATTCCCTCTTTCTGAGAGAAGCCACGAGCTACAAACCTCACCTTGTATTTTTCTATGCTACCATGTTTGATCTTATAGATCCATTTGGAGGTCACCACTGAATTCCCTTAAGGTCTTGGTACCACATCCCAAACATCATTCTTCATGATCGATTGGTATTCTTCGACCATGGCATCCTTCCATTACAGCATCCCAGATCCTGGGAACGTTAGATTCTTCAATAGATAGCTTTGTTGCTGGAGTAAATGTTGTATTCCTTCTTTTGTAGGTGATGGTATACAATCTTTCCTACAAGACAAGTTAAATTGCATGATTAGAAACATCTCATAGTTTTCAGAACAAATTCTTACACATAAAGAAATATGTCATACAATCATGCAATTAATTTAGCCAATGCATCAATACAACATTTATCCATATCCCGTAACTTTCTAGATGCCTTCCAATCTCTACCAGAACATTGTTAAGAATGTGCACAACTCCCAACATGTCACTAAAGAGGTTTCATTCTAGATAAGTAGCAATGGAATTTTTTACAGTGCCATAGGCCACTTACCCATTACATGGATATTAGTGGTTTATTGTTCATTAATGCAATTATTCTAATATGCATGATACACAACCTAAGTCTAGGAACATAAGTATATACATCATTGAACAATATTATTTAAACAATCAAATATACAAGAAATGACAATTCAAATACTTATCTTTGTTTGTTTGTTGGATGGACTCCCTCTCAATCTTTGCTTCCTTGCAGGAACTACTGGAGTGTGCTCCCTCTTGATCTTTGCTTCTTGGATTACCTATCCTTGAACTTATATCCATCCTCGATCACTATGCATGCTTACTAGTATCATCATTGTGTTATCCTCGAGATCTCATACATAATCATACATTCATTAGTATAATCTTAATACTATCAAAACACAATAATCTTAAACATGTATAGTCATGATCATTTCAAACACAGATAATAAGCATTAGCATTCAAAGTTTCAGGGAAGACTTCTCTTACTCATGCATATTCATATTTGACCATAGAACTCTTCTGGTTAGTCATATCATCAATCAAGGTAAGAGACATAATGTGCATAAACCCTAGATTACTCTAACTTGTAACTTCATGAGTACTCATTATTAATCATACAAAAGTAGAAGATCCTTACATAGGGTAGGATTCTAACTTGATATAGGAAAAACATACCTGGTCATCATATTTGCTAGTTATGTCTAGCAATGTTTTTCTTGTTCTCTTCAATGACCTGCATAACTCATAACTTAACCATTGTAGAACCAAATTATACATACCTCTATGTGATCCATGACTATGGATGAGTCTTTGTCTTCATGTCACTATGGTCTTGATCTAGGACTTGATTTGTACCTTCATGTTAGCGGATAACATTCTCCTCATACAACACCACAGTGCATTAGTACAATCATAAGTGTCATAACCCTAATCAATGAATGTCTTCTATCATGCATTCATACTTTTACTAGGGTGATATGACAAGTCTAAAATTAAACAAGATTGTTACTAAACTCAATAACATGAAGAAAATCATATTATAAACTTAATTGTGAACAGATTTCAAAACATACCTATAAGTCATACCTATCAGGTTGCTTGTAGTAGTAGTTGTTGTTGTTCCTTTTGTTCTTAAGACAATCTGAGGAAAAGTGTCCTCTCCTTGGTATGTGTTGTGAGAGCTTGATCTTCATTCCCCATCTTTTATTCTCGAGCTATAATTCGAGCTTCTTCCTGTGAGCATTCTTCTCACAACCTGCTGAAAGAGATAAGCTTCTTCCTAGCACAAATTCCTTGGATGAAGGAATCCCATGACCTAGGAAGGCCATTAGGAGTGGTCATTACCACTTCTCCATTCTCTACAGCTTCAAGTTGTTCTTTTATTTGGGAGACCCTTGAAGAGTAAGATTGCATGGTCTCTGCATTCTGGATCTGGATGTTCTTTAGTTTATTCATCAATGTCATATTCCAATTTATGTTCTTCCCTTCAAATAGCTTGGTCAAGGAATCAAACATCTCCTTAGTTGTCCTCAGGGAAGACACATGGGGTATGAGATAGTCCTTAATAGAATCAGCAATGATTCTCTTCGCTCTAACCAAGTTCTTCTTGTGTGAAGCCTTAGTCTCATCTCCCTCTGGAACTGGAACCTCTTCACTTGTGTAAGTGTCCAACTCATTCTCTTCTAGGATTAACCCAATCCTATACTTCCATGCTCAGAAGTTATCAGCCCTTTCAAGCTTACCCTCAAGCTTGGTGTGGTGAGACATCTTAAGAAGTACTTCAAATGGAAATTGAAAATTTATTAGGTCTTACCACTTGATTTGCTGAAAATTGGATCTGGAGTTAGATTAGGGTTTGTCAGAGAAACCCTAAAAATTCAAACTTTGAATTTCAAACTTCTGAAAGGATGGAAAGATGCGCCTTGATGAGCTGATCAAGCTGGTATACTCATAATTTGAAAACTGCAAAGTTTCACCTCTCACCTTTGCTTTTCAAACTTATGGATTCACCAGGAGGACCCTGAATTAGGGTTTGATTTTCCCATAGCTTCACCCATCCAAAAAGTTCAATCTTGGTCTCTAAACTTCGCTTTTGCAGAGGAGCTTCCAGACATGGTCTCAGATTTTAGAAATTCCAATTTTCGCAGAAACTCTAATTTCTAGCTTCACTAGACAGGGCCCCAAACTAGGGTTTGATTTTCCTGGAGCTTCACCCAACCAAAAATCTCGATCCAAAGCTCTAAAATTCGATTTTTCCAAGGAGCTTCCAACCATGGACTGAGATTTCAGAAATTCCACTTTTTGTGGAAACCCTAATGTTTAGGGCCAAAACTGAAAGTGCTCAGAATTGAATTCTGATTGACAGAAAGATGCGCCTTGCTGAGGAGAGTCAATCTAGCCTCTTGCCTTTCAATATCAGTGGAGAGAAACCCAAAAAACAAGAATCCCTAGATTCCGCAACTGCATAGTGTCTTCTTCTTAGGTTAGCTCTGATACCATGTTATTTTTTAGCATTAATTCAATATGATCTAGGATCTTATCTGAGAGAATAACAAGAACAGTATATCAATCACAAGAGACAATCACAAGAGACAATAGACATAGAGTTTCCTTGGGGAAAACTAAGAAGGTGAAAAACCCCAATAACTTCCTCAGAGATAGATAGAGCAATGATACAAAATCCAAGCATAAGAGATAGTCTCCTAGCAACAGCTTCTCCTCCTCCACTAGTGCACCACTCTCCAATGAGTGTATAAGTGAGAAAGTGAATGATCAAATAGAGTGTCTCCCGCACTCTATTTATACTTGACTTGACTTTCCTAATAACCTTACAAGGTCAGCCTCAACTTAACCACATAAAATAATGCTAACAGGGCCGACCCTCACTAGGGTGGTCTAATAACCCTTTAACCCACATGACTTATACAGGGCCGACCCCATCATGGTGGTCTAATAACCCATCAAGTATAAGTTACGACACTTACAATATAAATGATGACACTTCCGTATAGAGGAATAATAACATCTCTATAGGAATACAATATACATATATGAAATACATTCCGAAGTTACAAATACATCAACACATAACACACAGTATTTTGACGTGGAAACCCAAACGGGAGAAAACCATGGAATGTTCTTTTGTTATGAAAATATTACATTCAAGGAAGCACTGACTTCCTATGTTTTCCAGCACCAACTAGAACGAGGAACCAAGCCCCTTGATTTACAGGAACTGACTTGAAGGAAGCTCCAACTCCCTTTTTTCTCCAGCTTCAACTGGAAGGAGGATACAACCCCCTACTCCTTTCCCTGTCCTATCGCCCAAATATATAATATGTGAATCTAACTTGCTGAACTTTAATCTTGCACACTTCTGATCTTTTGGTATTAGTTTTGTTGTGGAAAATCCTCGTATGCAGATAACTCGTTGTCATTGTGTTGCATACATCATTTGACTTCTCATTCCTCTCAATTCATCACATCAATTGATGTCTTACTTCATGTACTGTGTCCTTACTGAATCTATAGTATGTGCCAAGATATACTCTATCGATATGCTACTGCGCAACTGCACTTTCCAACTGATACTATAATTTCAATTGATAGTTTGTTGCTCTAATATAATGCACCCGTAATAGGTGGAACTGCACACTTAATGATGTGTCTATTTGGTTTAAGTGCCACAGTGTTTTAGACAATCTACGACATGTTGTACATCAATAGATTTGTCCTTTCAGTTTAATGTACTTGTCTCAGATCATCCTCATCATGATACACTTACTCAATCCTATCGTTGCTATGTCGTTACACATCAGATGGACTTCTCAATGTTAATATATCCATAGATCACTACTCCCTCTGGATGCCCTGAGAAATCAAGTGGTTTGAGTCTCTATAAATAAAAAAGCAATGATGAATTAAGATACAAACAAAACAGTTCTCTTAACACTTCTACAATAAACCACAACAATCACACAACTCGGGATATACCATAGAAACCCCAAATACGGAAAACCAGATTTTTGTGAGGATTTCTTCTTTCTCGAGCCCAAAGCAAAGTAAGAATGAATTTAGTACATACAGTTCTTCATAAACAAATGACCAAACTTGACGGGTTAAATAACCCAAGATCTGCAACAGCTGCAACTACTTCTCTTGATTAATGTGCCCCCTGCTTTCAGTTTAGATATGAACTATATAAATATCTGACACTGCTCGTCTGAGGATGTACTATCTCCCCCTTTACTCCACTACCCTGATCTGCTCTGTCTGGAATAGTAGCCTGCTCTGCTCAAAGTCTGATGCACCCCTCTAGTTCTACATGCAGAAGTGCACCCTCTCTCCAACTGCCAAAAGCATGTACTGAATCATATCTCAATAGATTTGAGTTCCGATCGTCATAGTCCTTCCTCAAACACTAAGGAAGAGATACTACGAAAGTCTCAGTTGCTCAATCGATCAACCAAATGCATAACGAAATCCTCTCCTCTAAAAGTGCATCCCTCCAAAGCTGTAACTCACCCTCTCTCTTAAAAGTATGTAACCTCACTGTTGAGCTCTCTCATCTCATAGTATCAGGTTTCCAAGTTCCTCTGATCACGTGAGGTCGGATCCAGCTCAGATCACCTCACTATCCCTACTTCAAAATATACTCTCTCTCTTTGAAAGTCGCTCTCTGCATGCACTATGCGCCCTCCTGACTCTGATTGATCTCTCTCTGATAAGTCTACAGAGTGACCTTCATTGGTGACCTCTTTCCTCCTTATAACATCTCACTGATCAATTAGGTTTACCAAAAACCTAATATTAGTGCATGCAAAAAGTCACTTTTGCATGCATCTTTTAATTAATAGTTGTACATGCAAAACTCATGCATGTATGAGGAAAAACACCCTGGAAGGTCCACATTCATCCACTGTGGATTCATGCCATGGAGTAGAATGCATCTCACCCTCTACTCCATATTGATTCCTATACTATTGATGTACCTCCATGAGAGGCATCTAAATCATAGAGGACATCCTGAGATACCACTATCTCTAACACTCCCTCTTATCGAGGGAAGTCCAACCATTGTTTCCTAGATCCAACAGGTCCCCTTATGCTGACATTGGCCCAACTGTACTCCCTGCCAATTCTTCCCTCTAACATGTAGTAACCTGATCTAACTCCATCAATGTGGCTCCAGAAGAATCCTCCTGATCAATCACTGACTTTGTCACTGAACTTCGATTTAGACTCCCTCTGAATCTCTGCTGTAACCAATCACCCAATCTTCCATCAAGCAGGTCTACTGACCTATAGGTGATCTCCCTCTGTCTTTGAGCTGACTTGGTTCTCTCCTGATCTAATTCCATCTCATTCATCTCACACCAACTTATTCTCCGGATGGTATTTGTATGAGAATCGTGCTCGTCCATATGATATGAGTCCAAAGACCCACTCCCCTATGTCTCATCACCACCATGAGCATCTCGCTCATCCATTGGATAAAATGAATCACTCCTCTATACCTCATCACAATGGTGAGCATCTCGCTCACCCATCTACTAAGAGGAATCACTCCTCCGAGCACCATCCCTGTTGTGAGCATCTCTCTCTCTATCCTCTACCTTTGATGAAGTTGCACTCAACCAACCGAATGTGCCAGATGTGGGTTGTCCCCGAACCAAGTACTCATCGTCAATCCTATGACCCATCAAGACTGGATCAACTCCCTCTAGATAAGTGAATATCATATCCCTCTGGAACAAAACTAAGTAACGAACAACATCCAATGCTACCACTAAGAGTATACTCCCTCTCAGTCCTGGAATGAACAGTACTCCTGATACCTCCAGGAGTTCTCCAAAATCAAGTAGGAATAGTACTCGTCCCAACCCTCTGACCACATACTCCCTCTTAACGAGGAAGGTACTTCTGGAGAAGCATCCACCAAGATCAAACACATACCTTGCTGCTGCAACTGCTCCCTTTGAATTGGAAGGCTTCATGGCCTCATCTGTTTCACTCTGATATGCATATATGTGCTCCTCCTCTATCAGTGTCATCTTGAGAGAAACATCATGCTCTCCCTATGTCACTATATTGAAACTGCATCCAAGGTCTCCTTGGACCCACATACAGGATTTCCTAACAACCTATACAACTGACCTTGTCTAATTCCATGCCTCACTGCTGCATCCAAATTCACTCCCTCTGAATATAGAATCCTTTGTATATCCCAGAACACAATACTATATCCCTCATCCTCTAGAGATGATGTTGAGGGTAAATTTGTCTTCTCTGGTACATGCATCTCTCCTGTCATCTTCCATAGACCTTCTGACTCAAGATGGAACATCATCAAAACAACTCTCCTCACTGCTAACCTCTCATAGAAATATGAGTTTGTCTCTGAAATACTAATGAACACTTATCGTATTCCCCTCATGTGTCTAGAAGCATAACTATACAAAGTCCTGAAGTCACAACTTTGTAAATCTAAAAATATTGTTGATTCAAAAAATTTGAATTAGAACCAACCTGTAGATCTGTGCCTTTGTGAATAAGCTAACCCTCTCTTTCTTAGATCTAGGGTTTTCTCTCCTTGATATGATCTCTATTCTCACATATCTAGTCTTTGTCCTCACAGATATGATGTTTTCACTCACGGATCTGATAGATCTGGTATCTATCCTCACAAATATGATGTCTGATCTCACAGATCTCATAGATCTGGTATCTATCCTCATAGATATGATGTCTACACTCATAGATCTGATAGGTATAGTATCTATCCTCACAAATATGATGTCTGCACTCACATATTTTAACTTTTCTCTTCATATCTGGACTATCTCTACACAAATATGGCACATGCTCACTCAGATCTGAAAGATCTATCTCAGATATCACCTGCAAACTCACATATCTGATAGATATGACCTTTACAACCACAGATTTGAGCTCCTCTCTTCAAATCTAGTAGATATGGACTCTATCTTCACTAATTTACTAGATCTATCTCATATCTAGACTCCAAATTCTCAGACCTATTAGATCTAACCTCTACTGTCATAGATCTGAACATTTTTCTCTAGATCTGGTAGATCTGGTCACTCTTTCCAAATATCTGATGTACAAACCAAGTCTCCACATAGATCTGGTATACTGTTCGCAGATATGAGTGTGATTACTCTCCTTGACCCTTACCAGGGCTCTGATACCATGTTAATATATCCATAGATCACTACTCCCTTTGGATGCCCTGAGAACTCAAGCAGTTTGAATCTCTATAAATCAAAAATGCAATGATGACTTAAGATACAAACACAACAGTTCTCTTAATACTTCTACAATAACCAAAACAATCACACAACTCAGGATATACCCTGGAAACCCCAAACTGGGAAAACCAGCTTTCTGTGAGGATTTCTTCTTTCTCGAGCCCAGAGAAAAGTAAGAATAAATTTAGTACATATAGTTCTTCAAAAACAAATGACCAAACTTGATAGGTTAGAATAACCTGAGATCTGCAACGACTGCAACTGTTGCTATTAAGTAATGTGCCCCCTGCTGTTAGTTTGGATTTGAACTATCTATAGATTTGACACTTCCTGTATCAGGATGTACTATCTCCCCATGTACTCCACTTCCCTGATATTCTCTGTCTGGAATAGTAGCCTGCTCTGCTCAAAGTCTGATGTGCCCATGTAGTTCTGCATGCATAAGTGAGCCCTCTCTCCAACTATCGAAAGTTCATACTAAAACCAATCTCAACATATCTGAGCTCTGATTGTCATAGTCCTTCCTCAAACACTGAGGAAGAGATACTATGAAGTCTCAACTGCTCAATCGATCAACCGAATTCATAGTGAGCTCCTCTCCTCTGAAATTGCTTCCCTCCACAACTGCAACTCACACTCTCTCTGAACAGTATTCAACCTCACTGTTGAGCTCTCTCAACCCCCATTATCTAGAATCCAAGTGCCTCTGATCAAGTGAGGTCTGATCTAGTTCAGATCACCTCACTATCCCTACTACAAAAGATCCTCTCTCTCAAAAATTCACCCTCTGCATGCAATATGCACCCTCCTGACTCTAATTGATCTCTCTCTAATAATTCTACTAAGTGACCTCCATCGGTGACCTCCTGCCTCCCTATAACATCTCACTGATCAATTAGGTTTACCAAAAACTTAATATTAGTGGATTCAAACAGTCACTTTTGCATGCATATTTTAATTAACAGTTGTACATGCAAAACTCATGCATGCATGAGGAAAAAAACCCTAGAAGGTTCACATGCATCCACCGTGGATTCATGCCACTGAGTAGAGTGCATCTCACCCTCTACTCCATCTTGATTCCTATACTATTGATGTGCCACCATGCAAGGCATCTGAATCATGGAGGACAGCCCGAGATACCACTATCTCTAACACTCAACTTCACACATTTTACTTCAGTCTTCGTGCATCAGCTAAACATCTGTGCATCTTTTGATATGATTCAGTTATGTTTCTGGGCTACTTCATTACTTACACCATATGTGACTGTATGCGTGTTGTCTATACTTTTGTTATTCAATCTTCACGCAGTTGTGCCTACTTAGTTTATGCCTTTCGTTGTTTGCGCAATCGTCACATATTTACAACATCATTCTACGCACCATCAATATTCTCTTCTACTACATGTGCACACTCGGATCCTCGCTAGATCATCATGTTCCGTCCTTGAGCCATTGATGCCCCAAATATAAATCTATACTTTCCTCTTGAATATCTATGATCTTGCCATCAAGATTACTTCAAATATCCAACTTGCTTCTCTATTTATAGATGTCCTGCATGGATTGTATGTCCACAAGTTGGTTGTGGCTTAACTTCTTCCTTACTTCATGGATTGTGCTTTTGCAACATGTCATCATCTGCGCTATTGATGTGTCATCATTTATGGGTCTTGCGCATCCATAATCCACGACTTAGTGGGACTTACACCTTAATGATGTATTCTTGCGCTCTTCGTGTACCATTGCTTTGATGTATGTACACATCCTTGGTGTTCCACTTGATAAGTATTTGAGCCTTACTGTACCATTCCTTGTGTGTGTTGTGCTGCTGATGTATAAAAGCTTTGCAGAATCTGTGCGCACACCAGCTTCTACTTGGTGGGACTTTGACCCTTGCAATATCGTTACATATGGGACTTGCGCACTTGCTAAGTATTTAGCTATGGAATTTTCACATATATTAACTTCAATTGTTGTACCCTTCTTGGAACTTGTGTGCCTTTTGTTGGTTGAAAGCATCTTCTTTATTGGCAAGTCTTGTGCACTTTCAGGACTATTTAGTTTCTTCCTAATCCAATGCTTAAACGTGCTTGCACACTTGTACCTTTGCTTAACCAACTCCTTGTTGCTTGTGCACATGTACCGATGTCCATCCAATTCCTTAGTTGCTTCCTTGAGAGAATGTGACTTGGTGGACTTGATATATGCGTTGGTACCACATATAGTAGAGTACATTGCTTATGTTATTCTTTGAACTGAATTTGTATGATGTACCCTTGGATACACATTTCAGATTAGATGCAATCTTCTAGATATACTTCTTCACATTGGAATCCATGTCCTTCACCATATTACGCATATACTTATTCAAAGTGGCTTCCATATACTTCTGTAAGCTATCATAGGAATGTTGTATCCACTTTGAATTCAGATGACATCAATGACTTAGACTGAATCACTTGACATCCTCTTTGACATTAGTTGACATCAATGACAACCAACGTTTAACAATATCCCCCTTTGGCATTTATGTCAACACCTTATGAAGTTGTGTCTAATATTCTTTGAACTGTATGCTTCATATGTACTTGTTGCAGTACTCCCCCTATGTATGTTCTCCCACTGAGTTCTTTGGGATTTTGACTTCTGCGCTTTCTGCTGACAGTACTTCTTCTGTGCAGACCAATTGTACAGTCATCTTCATGTCAATTATTCAAGTGACCCACTTCACACTCTTTTACTTCTGTATCATAATGATCTACTTCACACTCTTTCATGTCTACTGCATAATGATCTGCTTCACGCTCTTTCACATTTGCTAGAGATTTATGTTATTTCTTCAATGTTGGTTATGCTCTGCTTCTGTATGCCGCTTCAGCTTCATGCATATTCTCGGGATTTTATTCCAACTACTCTATTATATTCATTCATCTTCTCCCCCTTTGACATCATTGCAAAGAGGTGCCATTACTCGCGCAATTACTGGTTCTTCTTTTATATTTTTTTGCGCTGGCCTCTTCCTCAACTGGTTTTCAAGGATGACTCCCCATGTCTTCATGATTCGTCTCTTTGTTGTAATTCTATATTTATATTCTTTCATAATTATCTTTGATTGTCTTTTCTCGTCCAAGTGCTTTGGTGAATATATTTGCAGTTTGATCATTAGTGGAACAATGACATAGATGAATTGTATTGGCCCCTACATGATGTTGAATCAGATGATACTTTGTGTTGATATGTTTGAATTCGATCATGGAATCTAGGATTCTTGGCCAACATGATTGCAGAAGTGTTGTCAATCAAAAGTGGAGTGGAGTCTTCTTGTTTCTCCTGTAAATCTTCAAGTATATTCCTAAGCCACACAATCTCTTTGGTTGCTTCTGTTGCTGCTACATATTCTACCTCTATTGTTGAATATGTTGGAACTGATTATTTGCATGATCTCTAGGAGATATCTGCTGATCCAAGACTCATTGTGTATCCAGAAGTGGACACTCTTGTTTCTTTGTCACCATCGAAGTCTGAATCAGAGTATCCAATAAGTCTGAAGTCATCCACCTTAGAATATCTGAGTCCAAAGTCTTGAGTCCCTTTCAAGTATCTTAGAACTCTCTTTGTTGCAGACCAATGTCCTTCACAAGGTTTGTGCATAAACCGTGAAAGAATGCTAACAACATAAGAAATATCTGGTCTGTGTGATAATATGCAGTAGGATCTATCAACTGAAACAAACCTCACAAACAAACTCACTCAAGAAGTGCAGAGAAGAAGAGAAGAATGTAGTCAAATATTCACTCATGAGCACAGAAAATGGAGAATAACAGTATAATCATACATTAGCTGTGAGATGGAACTATGACAACTGAATACAATACAATAACTGTGATGAGAATTAGAATAAGCTAGAGGTCATTCAAATTCATCCTCAGTATCTAGCTTGGATAACATTGGAGACATCATCCAATCAGCAGTACCAGTCATAAATGGTCAAAGGTTAGTCAAATGAGTCTAACTGAGTCTAACAGAACCATCTATGCTTGAATCAGGGGATGGATACTCCAAGGAGGGTGCATGATGTTGTTAGAAGGTCAAGTGGCACTCAAGAACTAGCTAACTAGGAGCTACAGACAGCTAGGATGAGCAACCAGTGGAAGAACTGCTCAATCAATGCTCTAACTGACTGTCAGACACCTGATAGGTGAGATAAGGCACTCTAACTGAATGATAACTCCTGGTAGGTGAGAAAAGGTGCACATGTCATGCAGGAGACTCAAATAGGGTGCATCAGGTAGTTAGGAGGGTTACTGGGGGCTGAATATAGGCTCTAGGAAACTGAAATTAGGCTCTAGGTGTTGGGGAGACCACCAAAATGATGATTGGATGCATGCAATTGCATGCATGGTGACTGGATGCATGTAGGCATGCAAAACTGAAAAATGATGGAGAGAATATTCCAGCACCCCCTGCAAGCTATACTATGAGGTAATAACTAAAAACTGAAAAATAGGGCCTTGGTGACTGAGACCAAAGGTCACTCCATACAACAATCTAAATAATAAATGAGGAAAGAGGGAAAACCCAGTGGGAAGTGCTATCTGACAATCCACTCGGGCGGACACGAGCCAGATCTCCCTAGCTTAATGCAAGTCTAGAACAAATCAAACAGAATATAGATCTACTTTCCTAGATCAATAGAAGTGCAAACTAGTGGATAGATAGCTTACCTCAGATTTGTAGATCCCTTTTCTCTTTGTTGATCCAATGCTCCAGTGTCGTCAGATCTCAAGCTGCAAGATCCTGTTGAACATATAGATACTAACAAACAATGAAAGCATACATTTCATATGATTGATCTAAGTTAACAGTTAAGGAAGAAAACTCTAAACATCATCATCAATGAGACAACAGTTTATGGAAAGAGATTATATTAACTATATAAAAGTGGGAATTACATAGAAAGGATGAAGCTACAACCAAAGCCTCAACGTTGCATCCTCCATTGAACATGTCCAAGCCAAGCCTCCAAGGTGGTACAAGCTTCCCAATCACCAATATGGATCCTATCAGCATAAGGGTACCATAGACTTTCCTCCCTCCCATGGAGAGATTGGGTGTTTATATAGGGCTAAAGAGATAGGGTAGGTTGAGGATTAAGGGGAGATGGTTAAGGGATCTTCCCATAAGGTTAGGAACCGAAATTCCACCTCACCTAGAGCCTAGGGATAGGCCTCCACATCACTCATCTTCGAGAATGGGCTCTAAGATACTCTTTTATCCAAATAACTAACATCGTCGCAGGTTGCATTAGGACAACCTGCGACGTCGCATGTTGCACAAGGGCAGACTGCGACGACCTTGAAAAGTAGGTCAGTTAAGCCCTCTAGTTATGGGAAACTTCAAGGATGTGTTTTTTACTCTAAAATGGGTTTAGGTAAAATAGCAAAGAGTTTACACAATGGTCAAGATGATGACATTATCACAACGGTCATGATGACAATACTTGGTCATAATAATGGTGCTTGCAACAGTCATGATGACGACACTAGGTCATGACGACAACACTTGCAACACTTGCAACACTTGCGACACTTGCACAAGGGTGATGAAATTTTGGTGTAACAGAATGCCCCCCAAAGCATGAAGCTGACTGAATGAGACATGTGAAATGCTTTGTAATAAGAAAAATGGAAAGGACTTGCTGGTTGGAAGGAATTGCTGCAGAAATGACCTAAGAGCCACAAGTCTCATACAACACAAAACATGGCTGCCGACCAATACATTGCAGATCCATGATAGTAAAGACCAACTGAACACAATCATGGCTAATAGACACAATCGTAGATCCATGATGAGATAATAACACAGCCACGACCAATACAAAAGTGGATCCGTGTAATATGACTCAATACAAACTCCATCGCAACCTGGGTAAAACATGACTCCCCAGGGTCTTCAAGCTGAACCCGCAATGATACGAATCTATCCATGTGATTACAAATCTCTTGACGTCGAACATGGTAGAAACCACTTGATTACTGGCCATTCATGTATACCGTTAACAAGTGCGAGGGAGATCACCATTAATGTCAATGATTCCCAAGGTATCACAGTACATATCATCAAGCGTGAATAAGTGAGTTGAAGTCGAACGCAAGATGAAATATTTCAATCAAGAGTCAATGATGTAAACTCATGTTGAAAGCGAGGTGACCTTCCATTGAGGCATGCAGGACCAAGGTACTTGAATGGTTTCTAGATTCAATCCTTGGATGATGAGTTGAAGTCGACAAGGATGAATCCGTCAAAGGAGGGCCATGATGAATCCCCCATCAATCGACACGAAACATGACAAAAAATGTGTAGAGTGGATCGGATGGTACAATAACATGTGAGACTGACTCAAAGTAACAACGGCATGACGACACGTGTACTGACTGAAAATGATGAGTGATGAATGTGTTCTTGAACATGGGCATGGCATGACTTGGCAGTATTGACATGAGACTGACGCAAACTTCTAATGAAACTGATTGTGGAAGCTTTCTCTGAATGACTCAGAGGAGTAACAGAACTCAGAAAGTAAGCGGGGACTCATAGACAAACAGATGACCCAAGTATCGGTATGCAAATGTAGACGAGTGCCATGTTCAAGAACGACTATATACTGCCACTAAGGTATGTAACACAAACACTTTCCTTTTTCCCCATCATGAATGATGAGTGCCTCACTTGTTTTTTAGCGAGCTTGATGAGGGTAACCAGATGCTCAGTATAGCTCATCTCATAGATGAGTCCAATCCCAAATATTTTTCAAAGCTGGGATAGGAGGAGTTCGTCCCATGATGGGCCCTTCAATGTGAAAACTTAACGAGTCCATAAAAGGCAAACTCGGTTGTCATTTCATATTTAGAGAGTCTGAAAATAACTAAAGGAGACTCCAATGGTCCTTTTTCGTAAAGTTAGCCTCATCGCCCGAAAAAGGGTAAAACAACGAGGGAGAGGACTCTTCCAGCCATGGTTGGGTGGAGTATTCCTTTTTCGTAATTAGTGCCTCCTGGTCCGAAAAAGGGGTAAACTATCACCAGAAAGACGATCATTCAAATTCTTTTACAAGCGTGAAAGCATCAAGTTCGCTTGGAAATATTTTCCTATTTAGGGAGTCTGAAAAGAGCTTAAAAGGACTCCATGAACAACTTTGTCATGGTTGATGACCGAGTACGACAAACGAAAAAGTAAACTCGACACAGTTCCTTTTCCGTAAATAGTCTAGCAAGGTCGAATAAAGTGATAAACCTATACTCGTTAGACACACCTTTTTACTCAAATTTTTAATGAGCACAATAATGGTATCAAAAGCACTCGGAATATTTTTCATGTTTGAACCAGAGCACGAAAAAGTAAAAACTAAGCTCAAACCACTTTTCATGTTTCAACTAGAGCACAAAAAAGTAAAAAGTAAGCTCAAATGCCATCTTACTGTTTTTAACGAGCTTGAAGATAGGTTGGAAGAATGCTCATGATGTCTGCTTCATTTTTTAACGAGCTTGTAATAGAAAATGAACTATTCTCGGGATAATTTTCATGGTTTAATGAGCTCGAAACCTAAGAAAGGAAAGTATGCTCGAAAATGTTCCCAATGGTGAACTTCTTCCTGTCATGAAATCCAAAGGTTGGTACATGCCCCCAGCATGATTGCTAGAAGTAAGCGACTTAGCTCCAATGTGGTGTGGAGAGGCGATCGAGTTGACTTCAACGTAACTTTCAGAGGTTGAAGACATGCCCCCAAGCTTCATTTCATTCGCCTAAGGCATAGGCGGGTGAAAAGAAGGTTCAGGTACTAAGTCTATGAGGAGACTCGACTCAAAGGGAAAGGATATGTTTCATTTTTTAACGAGCTTTACACAAGATTAGAACTCTGCTCACGAGAACCTATTTCATTTTTTAATGAGCTTGACATAGAAAGGGAACTATGCTCATAGGTTAAGGCCCATTGATGGGTTCCTTCCCAACATGATGCCCAAAGGTTGGTAAATTCCCCCAGCATGATTGCTAGCGGCTTAACATGGTAGTGTTCCCTCAACATGATTGTTGATGGTACAACATGTGGCATGCCCCCCAAGCTTCATTTTGTCTAAAAATGATGCTTGCCAACCCAACTACCAACCTGGATACTAATATGAAAATGTTCACCAAGGGGGGGGGGAAACGAGAATCAGATGAAATGAAGGTTCAAGCTCTAAATCTAGCGAGAGACTCGAACCAATGGGAGGGAGATCTATTTCATTTTTACACAAGCTTGAAATAGACAATAACTATGCTTGAGTGGGGCCATCTCATTTTTTAACGAGCTTGAAATGGAATAAAACTATGCTCGAGGGGGCCCATCTTATTTTTTAACGAGATTGAAATGGAATAAAACTATGCTCGAGGGGGCCCATCTTATTTTTTAACGAGCTTGAAAGGGAATAAAAATATGCTCGAGTAGATGGTTTCATTTTTGTGCAAGCTTGAAACCAAAGATAAACTATGCTAGAGGGGTCTATCTCATTTTTTAACGAGCTTGAAATAGAATAAAACTGTGCTCCAATGGATTGGTTTCATTTTTATGCAAGCTTGAAACCAAAGGTAAACTATGCTAGGGTGGTTGGTTTCACTTTTTAACGAGCTTGAAACATAACATAAACTGTGCTCGTAGGAACCTATTTCATTTTTTAATGAGCTTGACATAGAACGGGAACTATGCTCATGTGAAATGGTTTCATTTTTATGCAAGCTTGAAATCAAAGAGAAACTTTGCTTGAAGGTTGGTTTCATTTTTTAACGAGCTTAAAACATAACATAAACCGTGCTCGTAGGAACCTATTTCATTTTTAACGAGCTTGACATAGAATGGGAACTATGCTCATGTGAACTGGTTTCATTTTTATGCAAGCTTGAAATCAAAGAGAAAATTTGCTTGAAGGTTGGTTTCATTTTTTAACAAGCTTGGAACAAAACATAAACTATGCTCGTACCCCCATCCTTAGGGGGAAGAAACCACTAAAACATGTGGAACATTCAGGGAAGTCTGATGACTAGGAGTCATATGATGAATGGGTGTCATGTAGGAAAGCTGATAAATGGTAATAATATTCCCATGATGAGGAAAATACATCACTCGAAAGAGCGTGGACACGATGACTTTCATAGCATAGACATAATCACGTCCAAGGATTAGATTGAAATCTAAAGGACCTTGGTGTTGTGGGGAAAATGCACCTATAGTTCAGGGGAGAAACTACCAACTTACGATGATAAAGATAGACTTACAAGCATTCTGCAAGTACAACAAATAAATGAAGAGATTAGGGTTTAGAGATGTAGGCACCTCATTCAGAAGGTTGATCCTAGCTTTTCCTCCCTCACTCTTCAATATTTATCCAGTGTAGCAATGCCCAGACCTGCAAAACAACTTGATACCTTTCTCAAACACATTTGACTACATATATAAGACTGATATTCATAATAGAAGAAGACATCAGTTATAAACAAACTGTAATCAAATCTAAAACACATTAATAGGTCATATTTGGAAAGAGAAGAACGTTTGATCTTTATCAATGAATGAAAGCAAGTACATAAAGTTATACCTTCTTTCAAGCTTGGCACTTCACGAAACCTAGATTCAAGATCTCCTGCTTCCGTTCTCCAAGGATTCCAGCCTCTAAGCAACTGTGCTAGGGTTTACCAAAACTGAAGCACAAGAGAGGCGGATGAGGGTCTCCATTCCTCCAGCATAACTTTGTAATTGGGATTAGTCCTCTCACATGGCCCTTCTACCCTCCTTATATAGTCAGTGAAGAAGAGGAAAAGAAGTTATAACCGCTCAAGAGGTTTCCCAACCAACTTAACTTACTCGAATTTTGAGATTTTGACCAAAACAGGGGTGTACACTACTCTACAATAGACAAAGTCACGTACATATGGATTTGAGCGCTACTATTGTAACAGTGGAGTCGCGCTCAATAGGGTATACATGCTACTATCATGCCTGTGTACCAGCGCTCATATTGAAAAATGGCCAAAAACAGGCTTTTCTGCTCATTTTCAGGAGATGGTTTGGTCTGGAAAAATGTTCCCAAGGGTCATATACATCAAATGGGTCAAGAATGAGGTAATTTAAACCATTTTTAGTGTCCCAAATGACTCCTCCATCCACAAATGTCCTGTTGTGTGACTGAAACTTGATATCAAGAAGTGTCGTCATGCGACCAAGGGAAGCAAGTGTCATCACGGATGGAGAGGTGTCATTTCAAGCTATAACACTTGGACAACCATGACATCAACATAAACAGTTTTACCTCCCAACGTGACAAGTAACTGCAGGAGAATCCATGAAGGTCCGTTAGGCCTTCTATTAAAAGCCAAAATCTGGTCAGTTACTGGCACAAGCTGAGGGGAACCTATAGCTTTCCAAGCAGTTGAGGATAAAATACTAACAGAAGCTCCTTCATCAACTATCGTACAAAAGATTTCTTTATCGAAAACTCCTATAGATATTTGAAAAGGAATACTCGAAGGAAGACAAGATTCTGTTAGACAATTCCAATCAAAGGAAATGACCTCAGTACTTGGAGGGGGTCCTGTAGAAATGGACAGGGTTTCCCCTTGCTTAGGACATTCTAAACTGACTAGGAAAACATTAGTTGTTTCCAATTCACTCTCACTTGGAAGATAAGAATGAGACGAAGATTGTGTCATAGTGACTGCTTCAGTCCGGACTTTCTCCAACGAAAGAGCAGGATCGAGTGGAGATGAGATCGACTCGATCACTTCACTCTCCAAAGGAAGAGCGGGATCAATTACAGATGCCCCCTAATGTATGAGGTCAGAGGGAGTGCGGGAAATGATGGCAAAAATACATTATAAATAACAAAGAGTTGAATCATGGAGGAACGTAGAAACCAAGAATAATAGGCTCAAATGAAGTACCTAAAAGCAAAGGCAATGTCAGACAAACTTATCCTTGGGGTAACTGTCCATGTTCAAATAGTGGAACATGACCTCCAAGAGGATACAATAATGATCCAAATACTGATGCATATATCATGGCCACTAGAATACAAGCGTGGATCCATGAGGAACATAAGTGTAAACATAGCCACATAAATACAAGGTGGATCTATGTCAAAACTGGAGAACATAGCCATAGAGAACAAGCTGGATCTATGTCTCATCAAGAGCCAAAAAGAGTGTGGCTCAGTCTTGCGCAACTTGGGCGATAACATAAATGAGGTGATGCTATCGAGGATCCCAAGGTCTTCATCCAAAAACAATCCAAGGTACAAACCTATCCATGCGAATAAATGAGTTGTTGTCGAACATGGGAGGTATCATTTGATTACCGATCATTGATGTATACCGTTAACAAACGCGAGGGTGTCCACCAATAATGAAAATGGAACCCAAGGTACCTAGTACATTCAAACAAGTGCGAATAAGTGGTCTTGCCATCGAACACTTGAAGAATCCATCGGATAGGAGACATTGATGTATTCGCATCTATCCAATAGCGAGGGAAACTGCCACTAATGACTGCAATCCCCAAGGTACTAACTGAAACTCTAAACTTCATTCCCAGAAAACAATGAGTTGAAGTTGATGGGAAGAAGTCCATTGGAAGGGAGGCCTTAATGCATCCTCCATCATCCAACATGAGGGACACTCAACAAGTCTGAGATAATTTGGAGTAGGACTGAACACATGATGAAACATACTGACACCAAGGAATGGCTGACACATGAGGTCAAGGCAAATGCAGAATGGCCGACACAGGTTATATCCTTGAACAGTGAGCACGACACAAGAGTGACTTAGGCAGATTTGAACACAAAGGGACCACGATACAAGTCTGCAATGGAGGAGACATTAATAGATTCTCCAAATGATTGGAAAACTAACCAAACGGAAGAGTAAGAACACTGAGATCAGGTTTACCCTAAGGCCAAATACTAGAACCCAACTTGTTTGATAGACTCAAAATAGGTGCTTTGTTCAAGGAGATAGTTGACTTGCTGCCATCATATTGAAAGATATTTTAACATTCTTCCCTTCCCTTTCCTTTTTCATTTTTTAATGAGCTTGACAAAGAACTAAAGCATGCTCGACGGTATTTTCATATTTAAGGAGTCTGAAAAACCTAGAAGAAAACTCCATACATCTATCCGTGGATTTTATATCGAGCCCGGATTGGTTTGTGCTCGACGGTGTTTTCTTGCTTATAGAGTTGAAAAACTTAAACAGTCCTCTATCAACCATCTAGTGGATTTCACATCGAGCCTGAGTAGGTGAATGCTCGCTTGGTGTTTTCACATTTTGAGAGTCTGAAAACCCTAAAGACGACTCCAAAGGTCCTTTTTCGTAAAGTTAGTCTCCTTCCCCGAAAAAGTGTAAAATGATGGAAGAAGAACTCTTCTAGCGCATACAAGAGTATACCTAGAGTATACCTTTTCCGTAAATTATCCACCAAGGCCCGGAAAAGGGGTAATTCTATACCTAAGTGGATGTCGGTTCAGTTATTTTAACGAGCCCGAAAAGACAACTATGCTCGGCAAACTTTTCCTATTTAAGGAGTATGAAAAGGGCTTAAAAGAACTCCATAGGGATCTTTTCCGTAAAGGTTTAACAAGTCCGGAAAAGTAAACTCATGACCTCCTTAATGTTTTTAATGAGCTCAAAGGAGATACAGAAATGCTCATAACTTCCTTACTGTTTGTAATGAGCTAGAAGGAAAGGTGGAAGATATGCTCGTAGCCTACTTACTGTTTTTAACGAGCTCGAAGTAAAAGAAGAATGATCGAAACCTACTTACTGTTTTTAACAAGCTCGAAGTAAAAGAAGAATGCTTGATATGGGAGGAGACGAGTGTCAGGGACATGCGAAACTAGCTCCAAGCGCATGGAACAAAGCTATGCCTAATGCAAGGAACATGAGCAAGATAAGTACACTCAGGGTGTGTCTCCTCCAAGTAAAAGGTGTCAAATTGTGAAGGCAAAATGATACAAGGTTTTAGCGGAAATGAGATCAGAGATGGAGGCTTATATAACTAGCTAAAATCGTGGAAGCCGGCTTTAAGCTCATTAGCGCAAGCGGGATCATAACATATGCATATGCAATTTGAACACAAAGATGGGTGCCTTATCAGGGATGGCCAGAAATATATGAGGAAGAAAGATATGAGGCTTCTTCTCAAAGTCATGGTAAATCTAAAAAGGCTCCCGAGCCTATGAGAAAAACTCAGCATGGGCACCAGAATGGCATAAGGGTGCTGACTAGGGTGACCCATGTTAGGTAGGCTCTGCTATCGGACTGGTGCACAATGCATAAAGAGATGGCTAACACACCAATATCCAACAGGTTCGACCCTATGGAAAATTCAGATGGAAAAAGGTTCAAATGCAACATAACAGCGGGGAAGCCTAAACCTATATGCAAGGTTACGAATATACCTGACATGGTCGCACAAGGTGTCGAAAAGGCCCAGTAAGCAAGTATACATCCAGCTAAGAATCCTGTCTCCAAGAAACATTAGTACCAGGATCATATCTAAAACATATGTAAGGAAAGACCCGATACAAGTCACTGTGGTAGAAATACTTTCAACTTCACTATCATCAACAACATGCATAAACAAGGTAGAGTTTTCAAATGAGGACTCTATGGTACCCAAGCCCGAGGACTTACAATCAACAAGATCAACTTCAGGATGAAGATCAAAGTTGAAGGACATGATGGAATCTGCAGAAACAAATTCATCATCACGAGAGTTGAAAATTCTAGAAGCAGAATCAAACTCAGCAGGAACACCGATTTGCGGATCTATAGGAGAGTTCAAAGACTCAACAGTAGGAAGATCAGACTTTAAGGTCAAACCGGGGTTGGACATAACTGCGACTGGATCAACATCCAAATGAATGGAAAACTGTACTATAGACTCTAGGAAAACTTCATCGAAAGGAAGTATATCATCCCAGATAGAATACATATCTAAACATTCAGATGGAGGTGTCACTTGGTCAAAAGCTGGGACCAAGTCCCGAGAAGTTAAGAATGAATTCAGAGACTTCTTCGCAGTAGCATTTGAACTCAATGAACAATATGCCACAACATTCCCATGTGACATAGTAGTGCCTAATGACGAGGGATCAAACTGGTCTACAGTTGGGTAATAAGGAGGATCAACGAATGCAAGCTGGTCGATGGTGACAATGTTTTCATTATGAGGGAAATGCATCACACGAAAAAGCGTAGACACCACAGCATGCATAGCATAAACGTAATCACGTCCGAGGGTCATATCAAAGTCCATAGGGTCCTTTAAAACCATAAAATCAACTAAGATTGTTTTTCCACCCAAAGTAATAGGTGCCTGACGGAGGAATCCAAACGGTTCACTAGGTCTTTTATCGAAGGTCAACGGCCAATTAACGGCTGGAATAACATTAGGGAAACCCAATTCTCTCCAAGCATAAGCGGATAAGATACTAACAGAAGCACCTTCATCAACACTGCATCGATCAACCGTATGGTTCCCGATATCAACCTTTATCTGGAAAGGTGTCGAAGAAGGAAGATGAGGCTCGGCTAGACTATTCCAATCAAAGGAAACGATCCTAGGGCTTGCTAGGGGTTCACATGGCACAAATGAAGTGCCCCCTTTTTTAGGAACATCCAAACTGGTAATGCAGAAGACTTCAGTAGTAGGTGCATCAATCTTCGAAGGACTGATGGGATCGGTTAAAGATTGCATCGATTCGATCACTTCACTCTCCGAAGGAAGAGTGGGGTCGACCAAAGATTGCATTAGTTCAACCACTTTATCAACCAAATGTCGATTTGACTGTAGGGAATCTATAGACAATTCAGGAACAAAGGTTCCTTCAGACATGGACCACACTCTTCGTGCCTCTGGAATGGCAGGGCATCGGTGAGTAAGGTGATCTCCCTTACAAAGTTTACAAGGGAACTTTGGTTTCCGTCCTATAGGTTTAGACTCCTTTACAATGTCAGTACTCTCAGCATGACTAGCATTGGCTGACAGCTTGCCCCCAGCATGACTCACAGAGGCTGGTTTCTCAGAAGCATCAGACTTTTGAACTAAGGACCACACTTTTTGCACTTATGGAAGTACATGTGTTAGCTGCTTTTTACATAGACCCGGGTTTTCAGGATGCGCAACAACAAACACCCCTTGGCGCACTGGCCCTCTCGGCAACGGGTTGCGCAGCAGCCCGAAGTCTCACCCGAAGTGGCTATGGGGGGGCTAAGGAATCAGGTTTCCTTAACCTAGGTGGTGTGGAGACTACAGTCTTCTCCCTTCCCATCTTGCAGGTAACCCCAGAGCATAGCGTCCTACTCTTCCACAGGTCTCACGGTGCTACAGCGCGGGAACTCTCTCTTCCAGCCTAGCTGCGTGGTAGCTCCTCGCCTGCGCATGAGGAATTTTCCCGCTACGTCCGATACACTATGTATCGTCTATGTCCCTGCGCAACGGCACAGCAACACACAGCTTAAGCGTTGCGACGACAGTGTTCTCAGCCTCCTTCGACAATGCACAAGTACACTTCTAAGGGAGCTCCGAGGATTTACTCTACATACTCATTCATAAAGATAGCGAAACATTCATGGAAACATAGACAGTAAAGCAAAGAAATGCAATCACATAAAGCATCACCACAACAACCAGAATTATGTAGTTCACCTCCAGGAAGGAATCCACATCCACAGGACTATTTTATATTATCTTTAGATGGGGCTAACACAGTTCTGCTGCGCAAACAGCTGCAGCCTTAGATCTTTCTGAGAAACTCCACGCACACAGCTGGGAGCCCTTGTCTTAGATCTATTCTTTTCTTCTACAGGTATTATAATGACAAAGACATACAATTACATTCCCTTCAGTCCTCTTGCGGCTGATCTATACATATAATGGCCTTTGCGCCAAGCGGCCTCCTGCAAGATCGCGGCCTTCTTACATGCACAAAATGCTCATTAACAGCTTTACAAGACACAGCAATACAAGTGACTCAGTGACTATCAACTATCTAACCAGCCAACCAACCAACCCTTTTCCCTTTTACAATTACACATATATATAGGTGGCCTTGAGGGTCGCACCTTTACAAAACTGTGGGCCTTTCCCAATAGTGATCCCCAAAAACCCTAACCACTGACACGGCTAGGTGTACTGTAGGAGCCTCTTGCAGTCACGTCGCAACTTCCTGCAGACTCCACGATTTTCGGCGTAGATCGCGGGTATGGGCACCGCTTCATCGTTCTTTGCTCCTTGTCCTTCGCCTTCAATGCTTCGACCCGTTGCTCTTCCTTGGTCCGAGCAACCATAACTCTTGTACTTTGCCTTAATGAGGGTCGCTGAGCCCTCTTCCACCGCTTCATTTATTGTGGTGGTTGAGCTTTCTACTCAGCCACCTTATTTACTCTTTCCTTTGACGTGCACGCAAGCTCCACGATTTTTGGCCCGCAATCTGTGGTGAGCTCGTCCATCTGGCGCCGTACCGCGCACTGTTCATTTCTGCCCAAAAATGGTGCTTTTCCTCAAAATTAGCACTTTTCCTTCAAAACTTAGTGCTTTTTTCCCCAAAATTTGGCAGCTTTTCTATAGCTGCGGCCTATGCTCCAACAGGCCCCTAACACTTACTTGTGGCTCGCCCTCGAGCCACCCGCACTAGCTTGCAGTCGTTTTAGTTGTTCATCTGACTTGGCTTGGGTCGCAGCGAAGGCTTGCTTCCACTGCGCAATAGCGGAGTCCATGTCTTCTACGCACTTCGTGGTTGTCTGCACCAGGTCTACAGTAGCTTCTTCTCCTTCTACACCATCGACCAACTCTTGAGACTCAATAAATGCTTTGACCTGGGCCTCTGCTTGGGCAGCAAGTTCAACATACTCATCCATAAACGGCTAAATGATGTTGGCGAGAGTAGCATCTTTGTTTTTGAGCCTGTGCAGTTCTTGCTGGACTTTGCGGACTTCACTCATCTTTCTCATTTTGGCTAAGCCTTCCAAGGGCTTCGCTTCTTCGCTCAGTAGGGACTGTTCTGCTACTTCCACCTGTTCCAAAAGGGCAACTTTAGAAGGGAGCTTCTCGAGCTGAGCCCAAGCCTCCATAGCTTGCGTCATTAACTGTTGGGCTTCATCTATTCTGTGCTTCATTTGGATAGAAGCTATGCGCAGTGCTTCAAGTCATTCTTGCGTCTCATCCACGAGAGGCACTACGACACGAGCTTCCAACTCGGCGAGCTGCTTTCTATGGTCCTCAGCCATAGTAACTATTTTTTGTTCTAGGGATTGCGCCCTTCTTCCGATGCGTTGCACTTTCTCGACTAAAGGAAGGTCTGGTTGAATCTGGCAGGCTAGAAGCTCCTGGGTGATTTCATCGACGACATTCCTTAGCCCGGTGTCTTGCGCTTCGTGAAGTTCAAGCTGTGCAGAGATATCCTTATAGCCTGCCCTTAACTCTACTTCCTGCGTCTACAGTCTTTGGTTGGTATGGAATGTGGAGAGCTCCCTAGCTCTCAGCTCAGTAGAGACCTGCTCCTAAACCAACTGTAGAGTTTCCAATGGAATTAGTGACAAATTTACTTCAACAGGGCCAACCGCACTTACCTGCAGTGTGGCCAGAGGAGCCGGGAGTGTCATGCTTGCAGGCGGGATGTGGACGATAGTGTGCCTGTCTGTGGGTACTTCAAACCGCTTGGTGCTTGTAGACGCTTGCAGCGCCTGCGAGCCGGATGCTGGCGCATGGGTCTGCGCAACTCGTCCTGCGAGACCTTTCAACTCCATGAGATGCAGGTCCAGAGAACTTTTGATATTGGCCTGAGAGGCATGCAGATCATGAAATTGCTCCTTCAAGTACTGATTGAGCCCCACGGCAGGGATGTCATAGGGATCTCCAGTTGCTTCTGCGGGGTGCGACAACTTCTGCTTCTTTGCAGCTGGTCCTGACGGACCTTCATCATTCTTTTGCGTGACTTTTTCCTTTCCTTTATCTTTCTCTGGCGCCGCAGGGGGTGGCATCGTGGCAGCGATTTCAGCGGCCTGCTTCCATTCATCTGGCCAGGAATTCATAGTGTCCTCCACATCTTGGGTAGTCATTTGGTAGATCCCTACGGCCCATTCTTTCGATTGAATTCTGCGAGGGCGGAAATAGATTTCATGCAAGTTGGCAGAAAAGACCAACTTTGCTCCATAGATTTATGTCGTCTCCTCAGTAAGCCTCGACATCTGCAGGATGGTATCCCTTAGGAGATGGTAGTACTCAAAGAACACGACGTGGTTCATCTTGCGCTTCACGGGATTATTAGAATCCCAGAGGTTGACATAGCGCATCCCTGTAAGCTCTCCTGAACGGCGCGGAAGAAACTGAGTGTTGGGTGGTTCCTTCCACCCGACAAAGGCACACAAGATCAGGAGCCAAGAAAAATGGAATAGCTGATTGGCGGTGTCCTGAACGTTCTGGAAGTTGTCCAAGAATGTATTCAGGAGGAAGAGACACCAGTTATACTGCTCACCCTCCGCAGCTGCAATTGCGAGCTCTACAACAGCTCCAGGGACTTCTTTCGGTCGGCACTTCTTTAAAAGTCTTCCTACAAGCAGACTTCCGGTGAATCTAAGCGCTTCATCTTCAACTACAGTGAGGTCATAAGCCCGACCTCCTCTCGATAATTTGTATTTCTGCACCACCTGTGCAGCCAGCTTTTGGTCTTTGTCTTTACCAACAAAGTGGACGTTGGGGTCCTTACCAACCTTAGATAGGTCGATAATTCGGTGAATCAGGTCCACATTCAGATCAATTGGCCTCCCTAGCCAAAGATAACCACCGTGAACATAGGATAACAGGACCTTGACAACCGCATTAACTTCATTGCTACGCCCGAAGTGCGGTAGCTTCAACAGGTTCAACAGTCCAGGCCTCTCTAGATTTACTGCAAATTCCTGTGGGACGAATTCGTCAATCTTCTTAACAGGATTATGGACCACTGTCAGATAGTGATCTGGCGCGAACTGAGGATACGTTCTATAATCTCCCAAGTTGAAGTAAGAAAACTTAACTAGCGGAAGATGTCCAAGCAGGGATCCTTCTTTTTGCACGACTTCCACCATTGGTGGCAGCGGAATCGAATACTTGGCATTCTTGGGAATACGCACCTCGGGTGCATCATTTGGGCGTGGAGGAATGTAGTTAACCAGAGTGGCCAAGGGCTCTGGAATGGTTTCCTCTGGTTGCTGCTGTTGCTGAGACACCCTTGTGCCCGGGGACTGTCTGGGATCAGGAAAACTAGGAAGCTTGACAATCTTGATCGGGGTACCCATACTAAAATCTAACCCTCTGCGTCTGAATTGACAGATGAATTCTTCAATTGAAAGTTTCTCCGTCATGAACTTGCATACACGACAAACACTGAACCAAAGAGGAGGAACAACGTAGGATGTGAACTCTGAAAACAGGAAAACATTCTGCACGACATGGCTCTGAAAACAATGACTTAGACTCTCAAACAGGACAACTATTCAACGCAATAGCAAGGAAAAGTAACCCAAGCATATACGAATAAGGGGTATTTATAGCTGAAGGCGATAGTAGATGCGGACAAGTGGGGCTAATAACCATTGGCGCCTAAGCAGATGAATTGACAACCCCCCTACCCCCGCGCCTCTGTGGTGCATTAAATGCAAGGGATGGGCTCTGACAGCCTTCGGGATATGAGCTAAGGCCTTCGGCTCCTTAATTAAATGCGGATCTTAGGTAAATCAAGCCGAATCTGTCAGAGCAAATACAATTAAATGGAGGTCTCATCCTTCATTAAGACTCAGATGCAGCTACAGAACTACCGCAATTCAAATTTTCGGTGGGTAACTTCAGCATGGGTAAGTGTGCACATAGAGGGCTCCACGGCGAGGAGAACTCCGCAAGAGCGATAAATCGACAATAGGGAACTCCGCAAGAGCGAAAGTTCGACAACCCGGGGGACTTCACAAGAGCGAAGATAGGCTCGCTCAGAACAAGCTTTGTTGACTGCACGGATGCTTCGAGGAACTGCGCGGGAAGCCAGAGACTGAAACATGTCTCGCGACTTTCGTGTAGACTGATAAGTGCGATGCCTCTTTCAACTACACTGGACATATGCACAACTTTAGCGACTGATTAGGTCGACAGGGCGGAGTGGCCGTCGCGATCAAGCTTGAGTCGACTCCCGTTGATCATTGTGGGCAGCAACTCTCCATTAAGCTTCGCAAGCTGAACTGCTCCACCTTCGGTTATCTTTATCACTTGAAAAGGACCTAACCAATGTACACGAAACTTGCCTGGAAACTTGATGAATTTACTATCATAGAGGAGTACCAAGTCTCCTTCCTGAAAGACTTTATTCTTAATATGCCTGTCATGCCAAGCCTTCTGTCTCGCCTTCTGCACTTGTTGATGGAATCCAGCTAAAATCCTATCTTCTTCTAAGGAAACCAATTGTGACAACCTTTCACTCATAGTATCAGTATCTGCCATTTCTGTAATTTGAGCAATTCTGACACTGGGAACAATGTATTCCACAGGCATGACTGCTTCTTGTCCATACACCAAATTGAAAGGTGTGTGACCTATTAATTTCTTGCATGTGGTTCTGTAAGCCCATAACACAGCTGTGACTCTAAGGTCCCAATCATCTCTTTATTGATTACAGATCTTGGTCAGGGCATTCTCCAGAATATTATTGAATGCCTCCACCGTACCATTAGCTTGAGGGTGGTAGGGTGTACTCTTATGGTGACTAATGTGGAACTCTTCAATAAGGGCCTCTATAGTCTCGTTCAGGAAATGTGTGCCCTGATCACTCATTAGAATGAGTGGACATCCAAATCTAGTGACAATATTCTCAAAAATGAACTGTGCGGCAATGATAGCGTCGCAATTCTTAACTGGCTTCGCCTCAGCCCATCTGGTGAGGTATTCAATAGCTGTGATGATGTATCTTGCGCCGGTTCTCTTTCCTGGTGGGTTGATAGGTCCCACAAAATCAATGGCCCATTTATCAAAAGCACGCACTGTTATCTGGGGTCTTAGCGGCATTTCATCTCTTCTTGAAGGTTTTCCTGTTCGCTGGCACACATCGCAACACTTGCAGAATTCCTTAGTATCCTTGTGCAATGTTGGCCACCAAAGACCTACGGCTAAGATCTTCTGCGCAGTCGGATTTCCTGCGAAATGGCCTCCTACGGTTCCTGAGTGTGCTTCTGCGATTATGGAGTTCTTCTCATGCGGTAAAATGCATCTGCACAAGACTTCATCAGGGCCCAACTTATAGAGCTGGCTTGCTATCAAAGTGAAGTCTGCGGCTTTGACAACAAGTTATTTCTTCTGCTGTATTGTGAACTCAACTGGCGCTTTCCCTGTAGTGAGAAACTCAAGAATATCAGAATAATATTCGTCTGCTGCTTGAACAGAAAACAGCTGCGCATCAGGCAGATTGTCCTCCAAATTTGTAGGTTCCTCCCCTGACTCTATCCAAGATAAATGGTCAGGTCCTGCATTCAATCTACCTGGCTTCACAATAATCTCAAACTCATACTCCTGGAAGAGGAGTAGCCATCTGCAAATTCTTCCCCCTAACACTGGCTTATTGACCAAGTACTTCAAGGTAGAATGGTCAGTATACATTTTAAAATGAGCACCCAATAGATAGTGTCTGAACTTCTGTAAGGAATACACCATAGCTAGTCCTTCTCTTTATGTAGTGGTGTAGTTCTTCTCAGCTGTAGACAACTTTCTGCTAGAGTAAGCAATGGGGTGGTCAATACCTCCTTCTCCCGGTTGTGTCAGTACAACCCCCAATGCTATGGAAGAAGCATCTACATGAACATGAAAGGGTTTTCTCCAATCTGGGAAAACTAGAATAGGCACTATGACCATCTTTCCTTTAAGTGTGTCCAAGCTCTGTTGGCATTCTTCTGTCCATTGGAATTTCGAATCCTTTTTTAGCAGTCTTTCCATAGGCGCAGTGATCTTTGCATAACCCTTGATAAATTTCCTGTATTATCCTGTATGTCCCAATGTAGTGCGCATTTGTTTGACTGAGTTGGGCGCAGGAAAGTTAGCAATGATGGCAACCTTCGCAGGATCCATCATGAGTCCTTGTCTGCATACAATGTGACCCAACAAAATACCAAAAGGAGCACATAAGATACATTTTTTCAATTTAAGGGAGATCTGATACTGTCTACATTTTTCTAACATCATACTTAGATTCCCTATATGGTTCTTTGGTAAACCAAACACAGTCCAGTCATCAAAATAGACTTCTAGAAACTTATGAATGAATTATTTGAAAACAGCAACAACGACTCTCGAGAAAATAGCAGGAGCGTTTTTAAGACCAAAGGGCATCACCGTATACTGGAATGAGCCCCATTCAGTCGCAAAAGTCGTCTTATGGCGGTCCTCTGGATGTATTCTGATCTGATGGTATCCTGAAAAGCCATCAGTGAAGGAGTAAACCTCTTGTCCTCCCACATTGTCAAGCACTTCGTCTGTAAAGGGCATAGAAAATGGATCATGCGCTGATGCGTCGTTGAGCTTGCGCAGGTCCACGCAGATTCTTATTTCACCTTTTGTCTTTTTCTCTTGTACCACCATAGGACTAATCCAATAACTTTCTTCTACTGGCTCAATGATACCAGCTGCAAGCATCTTATCAATTTCTTCTCTGACCTTTTCTTTATATCGCGGGTTCAACCTATACGGGCGTTGTTTTACTAGCTTAGTGTCCGCTTTCAGAGGTATGCGCATAACTCCTAAATCTCCTAGGATGCCTTTCATTTCTGTAAACTTGGTAGGAAAGATATCCTGGTACTCATGTAGTAAATCTGCAATATGGCCAACAGTTTCATCATCCCAATAATCTCCTATAGAGGCAACCTTGGGTTCGGCCTCTGTACCAATGTTAATCTTTTTGAGCTTGATGTGTTCTGTAATGGCAGGGATATCAAGCTGAGGGCCTTTGACTTTGCGCGTCCCTTCTGACTCCGGAATATTGATGTTGCAAGGATCATCATCCTCTTCTCTAGCGACGAAATTATAGCATTCCAGGGCATGTTCCATCTGGAAAACCCAATCTAGTTGAGAGTACTCTGGTAAAGGACATTGTCCAAATACCTTCTTTCTAATACACTTTAAAGCCTGATCGATGCTTGGATGTTCTGACTCAAAGCTGAAAGTGAGTTGAAAACTTTCAATCATGAGAGGCCAAGTGATAGTGCCTCTGCGCAATTCTGTTTCATTATACCAGTTCCTTGGAACTATATCCAACATGTGGATGAATAGGTGAACCCACTCATCCTCTGGAATATCTGACCATTGCTGAATACATGCTTCAACGTGTGACCTAGGGTCACTTTGTCCATCGTATTTGCGCAAAACTCTTGTTGTAGTCTCTTGAAATCTGCGCAGTATCAACCTGCGAGAGTCTTGCCATGTGTCGATATTTTCTTTATGCGCACCCCACCATCTTGCTGGTGTAGCGTGCAGTGCTACATCCAATGCTTGTATGCGCTGCTCATCTGGGATTTCTTGTTCATATGCATGTATGAATTCACTTACTCCAGTTAAACCATCAAAGGCTGGAGTGTTATTCAATTCTGTGCCAATCCATCGAATGGATTTAGTCATCGTGGCGCAACGCCTTGCAGAAACCTCATGTAAGCGATTCTGCTAGTTTTCCAGTCCTGCTTCCGAATCTGATGTGCACGAGCTATCACATCACCAGCTGATATGGCCGTCCGCTGTGGGATTGACATAATCATTATGACTAGCAGTCATCTAATACAAAATTTCCATGTGGCGCACTTCTTCTTCTGCTCGAATGGGTTCAATATACCGTGGTCCTTGAAGGGGATGAAGTGGTGCAATGACCCTAATCTGGTCATCCTCAAAGGTCATTTGTCTTTTCTTCAAATTAATTACAGCCAGATTATCAAATGCCCAGTCTATGCCTAAAAGTGTTGGATAAGGTCTACTGTCATCCAGAATTTTGATTACTTCAAAGTCTGCAGAACTTCTTACTCCCTCAATATCTATGGGCACATTGGGTAATCTACCCAATGGAGAAACTTGTTGCTGATTTGCTAGTCTTAGATGGATAGGAGATCTGATAAGTTGAGGGCTACCCATCTGTTCCCATGTCTGCATGGTGAGAACATTAACTTCTGAGCCTAAATCCGAAATGACTTCGTCCATTTCAAATGCTCCAATCTGTGATGTGAGTCTCATCTCTCTTCCAGTTCTAGCATGACTCCTGATTTGATGAACAACACGCTGCGGTGTATTCATCGAAGCAGATTGTTGACACTGATCCAACAGGTGTTGGAGTTCCATAGTTTCTTTTTCATTGCGCAACAACTTTAAGCAGCTTCTTAGGAAAGCATGAACACTGCCTAGTGTATCCTCCTCATCAGGCCTTCCATATGTAGTGGCATGCTCTCGTACCAGGTTCTCTTGTCGTGGCTCATGCGGTCTGATGTCATTGTGCGGTAATGCGACAGAACTTGAAGCTCGTGGATCTGAGAAATACTCTTGAGCTTGCTTGAAGGCTTCTTTTTGCTTCTGTAGGTTAAGCGGGGATGGTTTAATATTAGTGCGACGCACCCATTGTGTCACTGGCTTTCCAGTTCCCGACTCTGGCGCACCAGTGGTTGTACCACTGCGCGTCACTATATTAACTGTGGCATCTGGTTCTCTTTTTTCTGCTGCAATCAACTGAATATTCTAGTTAACTTGTGGCTTCTTTTCTTGCATCTTGGCCATCAGCTGAGGGCATTCTTCAATGACATGATCATAAGATTTACAGTATCTGCAGGTGGTTGTAGGGTTTTGGAAATCCCTTGCATAGTGACCTTGAGCTCCACAGTTATAGCAAGTGATCTGTCCTCTTCCACGACCAAAACTTGCTGCGCGTCCTCGGCCCCTGTAATTTCCTCCCTGGCCTTCGTGAGCTGGGTCATATTGCGGACCTGCTGTGGGCCCCTGTGGTTCTGATTGTACTCTATAAACATCGTGTTTTCTTTCTATCATAAGCTCATATGCTCTGCAATTGTTCTCATCATGGCCTACGAATTTATAGAAATTGCAATATAGATTCTTTGGAGTTTGTACATATTTCTATAACAAGTGACACTCTTGTGGTTTGTGACCTCTAGTTCTACAGATTTCACACCAAGGCCCCTGAGCCTTTGGTAAAGGGTTAGGTGCTCCAGTTGCAATATAATCTATGAAAACAGGACAATGGTCCTTTGAATGTCCTTGTGCTCTACACTTTGTACACCAAATTTCTTCTTTGACATCCTTTCCTTTCTTAATATCATGCACTTGCAAGGTTAGGTTTTCTATTTGGTTCTGCAACTGCGCAACATCGTTGCTTGTTCCAGCAATTGGTGAAGCTTCTAGTTTCATAGCCATCTCTAGAGCTTGTTCTTGAGTAGTGATATTCTGTTGCATAAGAGGAAGTCTAATATGAGGAAGCAGCGCAGCAATGAACCATTCCCTATGCTGCTGTGGTGCAAACTCAAAGCTTACTTGATCTATCAAGGCTTTGAACTTCTGGTCAAAGTCCCATACTGATTCTGTAGGTAACTGTTTTATGTCTTTGAGTTCTGTTATGCACTGTGATTTTGATTTAGGCTTCTTGAATTCCTTAATCATAGCACTTATTACATCAGCAAGCGTCTTATTCTGTGCTGCTGAGTATTTCATAAACCAGGTTAAGGATCTCTCTCTTAGTGTGGTTGCTAACTGAACCAGCTTAACATCATCATCATTAATTTGCTTAATCGTCCAAATGGCTTCACATAGGAACCAATGCTGTTCAGGGTCTTCTAGCCCTGTTCCTCTAAAGGTTGGTAGCTTCATGTCATCACCCATCCTTCTTGCGCTAGGTTGATGTGGAGGTGTTGTGGCACTGCATCCGAGATGGTTAAACAAAGGTGGGGCTGAGGTACTAGAAGTACCGTGCGGGCTACTAGAGGCTGTTACTACGGGGTTATGTTGAGCCCCGTATGGCTTTTGCGGTGTAAAAGGGTGATAAGGGATATGAGCACTCCCTTGTCTCTCTATATGGCTCGCTCTACGAGCTCGACTATCTTCTGGGCTAGACTCAAAAGATTGCTGGTCGAGGCCTACTTTATACTGTTTTCCGCTACGAGTGCAACCAATAACTTCAAGATCACTATCAGAATCTGCAGACATTACTTGTCTATGCTATTCATCGGAAGCTATGCATAGTTTCCCTTTTTCATATAAGAGCATTTTAATCCACAAGTTCAGAGAATTTAAGAACTTACCCCTGTATGCTTTGAAGAAGCTCCTCTCAACCTCGCTGAAGCTCTTTCTCGTATCTAATGCAAACTCGGTGATGAAACCTTCCAGCAGACTGTTCCACCAAAAGTCTACTGCGCGGGACACAGGATTATCTACCCACTTCACAGTGCTAACCAGCTCAGGCGTCCAAACGATAGGTCGATCAACATGCACAGTGGGTCCAGTATGTGCTAGATTGGATACCCACTCATGCAACTCAATTGCAAATGTTACAAAGAAGATTTCGTGAAGGTCAGTATAAATATGCTTCTGCAACCAGTCCTTTGTCTAAAGCCTAGGGATTCTATTTTCACGTTCAGTGAACTCTCTAGCCTTTGAATCAAACCAGTCTTGAATTTCTTTAGCTGTAGGATTCCAGCACCACATTGCCTTCAAAATAATAGGGTTAAAGCCGGCAATGGAATCATTTGTTGGCTCCCTTTTTCTCTAGGTTTCGCATCAATCTCGTACATCGCCGGCATAACAAGTCTCAAGTCAATGAAACCATTTGTTGGATGCTTTTTAGACATACCCCAGTTTTCAGGATGCGCAACAACAAACACCCCTTGGCGCACTGGCCCTCTCGGCAACAGGCTGCATAGTAGCCCGAAGTCTCACCCGAAGTGGCTATGGGGGGGCTAAGGAATCAGGTTTCCTTAACCTAGGTGGTGTGGAGACTACAGACTTCTCCCTTCCCTTCTTGCAGGTAACCCCAGAGCAGAGCGTCCTACTCTTCCACAGGCCTCGCAATGCTACAACGTGGGAACTCTCTCTTCCATCCTAGCTGCGCAGTAGATCCTCGCTTGCGCACGAGGAGTTTACCCGCTACGTCCGATACACTATGTATCGTCTCTGCCCCTGCGCCACAGCGCAGCAACACACACCTTAAGCACTGCGACGATAGTGTTCTCAGCCTCCTTCGACAATGCACAAGTACACTTCTAAGGGAGCTCCGAGGATTTACTCTACATACTCATTCGTAAAGATAGCGAAACATTCATGGAAACATAGACAGTAAAGCAAAGAAATGCAATCACATAAAGCATCACCACAACAACCAGAATTATCTAGTTCACCTCCAGGAAGGAATCCACGTCCACAGGACTGTTTTATATTATCTTTAGATGGGGCTAACACAGTTCTGCTGTGCACACAGCTGTAGCCTTAGATCTTTCTGGGAAACTCCATGCACACAGATGGGAGCCCTTCTCTTAGATCTATTCTCTTCTTCTACAGGTATTACAATGACAAAGACATACAATTACATTCCCCTCAGTCCTCTTGCGGCTGATCTATACATACAATGGCCTTACTCCAAGCGGTCTCCTGCTAGATCGCGGCCTTCTTACATGCAAAAAATGCTCATTAACATATTTACAAGACACAGCAATACAAGTGACTCAGTGACTATCAACTATCTAACCAGCCAACCAACCAACCCTTTTCCCTTTTACAATTACACATATATATAGGTGGCCCTAAGGGTCGCACCTTTACAAAATTGTGGGCCTTTCCCAACAGTGATCCCCAAAAACCCTAACCACTGACACGGCTAGGTGTACTGTAGGCGCCTCTTGCAGTCACGTCGCAGCTTCCTGTAGACTCCGCGATTTTCGGAGCAGATCGCGGGTATGGACGCCGCTTCATCGTTCTTTGCTCCTTGTCCTTCGCCTTCAATGCTTCGGCCCGTTGCTCTTCCTTGGTCCGAGCAACCATAACTCCTATACTTTTCCTTAATGAGGGTCGCTGAGCCCTCTTCCACCGCTTCATTTATTGTGGTGGTTGAGCTTTCTACTCGGCCACCTTATTTACTCTTTCCTTTGACGTGCACGTGAGCTCCGTGATTTTTGGCCCGCAATCTGTGGTGAGCTCGTCCATCTGGCACCATACCGTGCACTATTCATTTCTGCCCAAAAATGGTGCTTTTCCTCAAAATTAGCACTTTTCCTTCAAAACTTAGTGCTTTTTTCCCCAAAATTTGGCAACTTTGCTATAGCTACGGCCTATGCTCCAACAACAGGGCACAAGTAAGTAAGGTGATATCCCTCGCAAAACTTACAAGGGAACTTAAGCTTCTGTTTGTTTGGTTTGTCGACAATGTCAACTCCCTCAGCATGACTTGCAGTGGCTGATCTGGTGTCTCCAGTATGACTCACAAAAACTGGTGACTTGTCATTAATATGACTAGCAGTGATCAATGACGCGTCCTCAACATGACTGACAGTGGTTGAAGACAAACTTTCAGTATGATTTTCAGTGACTAAAAGTTTTCTCCCAGCATGAACTCCAGAGGCTAGGTAGGTGCCCCTGCATGATTTGCAGAGGCAGGGTGCTTGCCCCCAACATGACTTATAGAGGGTGGGTTGTTGCCCCCTTGTTTTGGCATCTTCTTCCCATTCTTCCTCCATCTATTCCTTTTATACTGTTGGTTACTAGTATTGCTACTTTCGCCACACGAGGTAGAAGGAGGAGGAGAAGATGTTACTGGAAAGGGAGGCACAGGGTTCTGATGCTCTTGATTTGAGGTGCTCACAAAAGAAGCGTCAGGAGCATGCAAGGCATTCGGAGTGGAAAACAGCCAAACCGGCAGCCCAATAGTGAATCCAGGAAGATTCAGAGTAGCCATTAAGGGAGCACCAATGTTTCCAATGAATGGAACAACACAAGGATCCCCCGGAATAGGGGTACCTTGATTGGCACTCGCCGGAATGCTAGACATAGTTTCCTGCTCAAATGAACAAGAAGTTCTCTAAGGCAAACTAAAACATGTAGCACAAAGAACACACCACTGAAAAAGGTCCTAGGTAAATCAAACCAGGCAAACAGATGCCTTCCGGAGAAGAGTCTGGGATGATGAGGGCCCAGAACAGATCAACGAAGGATGAAGAACAGTTACCTGGGGTCCACAATACAATGACTAAGGGTGGAAGCGCTGGAATCACCCAACCGCCCTCCCAAAGACCTGCAAGGGATTTCCTCCCATGTCTGTCCTAGGTACAGCAGATATACCCTCCGCTGTCACCTGTGTATGAACCTATGGTCAGATACTAAGGATACCACAACACCGAAAACTCCTGGGGGAACAGTCACCGGTCGAATCAGAAGGCATGGGCAGGGTAACTGAGCCCGAAACTCGAAAGAGTCCCCAAACGCGATCCAATCCTGGCGTATGCTCAAAACAGAAAGTAGGAGGAGTATTCCCAACAATCTGATCTCGCAATGACCTACTGCATAGATCCCAGGCAAGCTTTGAGTGAAATGGATTTAGTTGTGATAGTCGAACTACGATTTTTGCGTAATGTGTGATCTTGAGTGGTTTAAGGTGATTTAAACTCAAGATCCTAACCAAGACTAGTTGGTGTAGTGTAACCTAGAAAAGAAAATGTTACTAGTACATTTTATTAGAGTTCATTTTAAAGGTTACTTGCTTACTCAAAAAGGTAGTGGGTGTGTGAGAGTGGTTATAATAGAGATAGAGTATTGAAAATGAAATATTTACCACCAAACAAATCTTTTTCTTTTCAATGCAAGTCTTAAAATTCTGATCTAGAATGCATGTGCAAATGCAATTTTTAATCTTTCGAATGCAAAAAAAGGTAAAAATAAAGTCTAAACTCAAAACCTAAGAATGCAACTACTCAAACAAATAGGTATGCAAAAGAAAACTTGTTCTTTTTTATGCAAAGCACTCTAAAATCTTTTAAGCCACTTGCAAGGTACTCTATTCAGAAAATGAATCAAAAATCTTTATGCTTTTCAAAGGTAAGAAACAAAACTGAAACTAACCTACTATCAAAGCAAAGCAAAGAAACTTTCAGGTTCTCTTTATGAAACAGTAAAAGCTACCAAATATGACTTTCAAATTCTTATTGATGTAAGCATGCCAAACATTGGGAAAAGAGTACAAAAACTACTTTTAGACCCAAACGAAGCAAATGACCTATGAAGAAGTATGGTTTGGTAAAGTCAGGTTTGCACATAAACAATGCAAACAAGGTCTTGAACAACAGCCAAAACACTTGATCTTTCACTATAAAAGAAAAACTAAAAGCATAAGGGAGGATAAGAAACTGACCTAAAAGAGAAATTTCACTCAAATAGATACAAACAGGGTCAAGAAGACTCAAGAGGTTTCAAATCCAGTGGAAATGGGGCAAGCAAGTTCAGTCAAACTCAAATTAGGGTACAAAACACCAAACAGGTCCACAACCCCCCAACTTAGGTCAACAAACCCTAAAACTTTCCAAACAAGCCCAAATTGATCAAAAGAGGTTCAAATCATGAATGCAGGATCAGTACAAGGATGGGAGACCACTTACAGTGGTTTAACTCAGACCTAGGGTCATCAGGGACCCCAAAAAATGTAGCCACAGCCCCCAGATTTGGGTCCACAACCCAAAAACTCAAAAAAAAAATCAAACCCAGATTTTGAACGCTACTGTGTATGAAGGAAACTAGCGCCCATAGCAGGATGGGCGCTACTGCGCAAAGGAAAAGTAGCGTATGGGCGCTACTATGTTGTACAAATAGTAGCGTATAGGTGGAAAAAGTTGGAAAAATGGGGTTAAAACCACTACACCTGGGTCCACAAGGGTTTGCAAGGGCTGGGAAGGGTCTATAAGAGCCGAGGGTTGAACAGAGCCTAATAACTGATCCTAATCAAGAAAATGAACAAATACCATCAAACAAGACTGAAGAAATGACCTTGGATACCCCTAAGCAGTTAGGATATCCCCAGTGGAGTCGCCATTCTATTGTAGGGAAAATGCACCTATAGTTCAGGGGAGAAACTACCAACTTACAGTGATAAAGATAGAATTACAAGCATTCTGCAAGTACAACAAATAAATGAAGAGATTAAGGTTTAGAGATGTAGGCAACTCATTCAGAAGGTTGATCCTAGCTTTGCCTCCCTCGCTCTGCAATATTTATCCAGTGTAGCAATGCCCAGACCTACAAAACAACTTGATACCTTTCTCAAACACATTTGACTACATATATAAGACTGATATTCATAATAGAAGAAGACATCAGATTATAAACAAACTGCAATCAAATCTAAAACACATTAATAGGTCATATTTGGAAAGAGAAGAACGTCTGATCTTTATCAATGAATGAAAGCAAGTACATAAATTTATACCTTCTTTCAAGCTTGGCACTTCACGAAACCTAGATTCAAGATCTCCTGCTTCCATTCTCCAAGTATTCCAGCCTCTAAGCAACTGTGCTAGGGTTTACCAAAACTGAAGCACAAGAGAGGGGGATGAGGGTCTCCATTCCTCCAGCATAACTTTGTAATTGGGCTTAGTCCTCTCACATGGCCCTTCTACCCTCCTTATATAGTCAGTGAAGAAGAGGAAAAGAAGTTATAACTGCTCAAGAGGTTTCCCAACCAACTTAACTTACTCGAATTTCGAGATTTTGACCAAAACAGGGGTGTACGCTACTCTACAATAGACAAAGTCACGTACATATGGATTTGAGCGCTACTATTGTAACAGTGGAGTCGCGCTCAGTAGGGTATACACGCTACTATCATGCTTGTGTACCAGCGCTCATATTGAAAAATGGCCAAAAACAGGCTTTTCTACTCATTTTCAGGAGATGGTTTGGTCTGGAAAAATGTTCCCAAGGGTCATATACATAAAATGGGTCAAGAATGAGGTAATTTCAACCATTTTTAGTGTCCCAAATGACTCCTCCATCCACAAATGTCCTGTTGTGTGACTGAAACTTGATCTCAAGAAGTGTCGTCATGCGACCAAGGGAAGCAAGTGTCATCACGGACGGAGAGGTGTCATTTCAAGCTATAACACTTGGACAACCATGACATCAACATAAACAGTTTTACCTCCCAACGTGACAAGTAACTGCGGGAGAATCCATAAAGGTCCGTTAGGCCTTCTATTAAAATCCAAAATCTGGTCAGTTACTGGCACAAGCTGAGGGGAACCTATAGCTTTCCAAGCAGTTGAGGATAAAATACTAATAGAAGCTCCTTCATCAACTATCATACAAAATATTTCTTTATCGGAAGCTCCTACAGATATTTGAAAAGGAATACTCGAAGGAAGACGAGATTCTGTTAGACCATTCCAATCAAAGGAAATGACCTCAATACTTGGAGGGGGTCCTGTAGAAATGGACAGGGTTTCCCCTTGCCTAGGGCATTCTAAACTGACTAGGAAAACATCAGCGGTTTCCAATTCACTCTCACTTGGAAGATAAGAATGAGACAAATATTGTGTCATAATGACTGCTTCAGTCTAGACTTTCTCCAATGAAAGAGTAGGATCGAGTGGAGATGAGATCGACTCGATCACTTCACTCTCCAAAGGAAGAGTGGGATCAATTACAGATGAAACTGAATTGACCACTTGGTCAACCAATGGGGGGTTGAGGGACAACTTACTATCACTTGTTGAAAGCACCTGTTGAGAGCTAGTAATATCTTCCAACCACCGTGAAGCTTCATTCATGCTTGGACAAAGGTAAGTACAATGCAAGCCCTTGCATATCCAGCAAGGGTCTGCAGCTCTACCCTTCTAACCCGTCACCAATGGGTCACTGGTCGAGGGAGTATCATCAACATGATGGTCAGAGGTTGACAATACAAGCGGTTTTGGTTTTTTAGACCACACTTCTGACACACGGGAAAGACCGGGACAATTCTTGAGAAGGTGATCACCCTTGCAAAGTTTGCAAGGGAACTTTGGCTTACGAGGTGTTCTCATAGAATGAGTGCCATTAGAGGCAGATGGTTGACAGTTGGTCTCTTTCTTATCTTTATTCTTCTTAATCTTCCCTTTATTCTTCTTCACACTAGCCTTCTTACTAACATCAGAGTTTTCAGTAGGATGAGAGGAAGATATGGAAGCCGATTCAACTTTCGACGGAGAAGGAGAAGGGTCATCATGAGATTGATGCTCATGTGGTGAAGGACCTAGGTCCGACACGATGGGTGCACTTGGCATAACCAGATTGGAGAATAACCATACCTGTAATCCTATCGTCAATCCAGGAAGACTCAACGTAGCCATAAAGGGAGGACCAACAGTCCCACAAGGGGGAATAACAAATGGCATACCCTGGAAAGGGGCCCCTTGGTTGGTAGTCCCAAAAGAATGTTCCATATTTAAACTTCCTAAGAGTCTCTAAAGTACCACACAAGTCATGCACTACTCAAGTCTAAAAACAACAAGCAAACTGTGTGAATAGGAGTGGATTCAAAGTCTGGAACCTCACGGGATTATCAAGGCATCACAAGCCGCGATATACTGCAGGGTCCAACAATATGACGCGACAAGGAGGATTGGGACCATACCCTTTCCTGCATACCCGATTACCTGGACAATACGTGCGTGCTAATCTCCTCGAGTGCTATTCTCGGTGTATTGCTTTTCCAAGACGACCAAATGGTTAACTCGATTGGTTTCAGGAATCCTAATGGTGTCTCCCGATATACGCAAGGTACGTGGGAGCTCAAATCTATAGTGGTGCTGTCTAATGCACAGCCGTTGGCACGAGACCTTCCGATATACGTGTCGAGTACATGATACACCCTTCGATATGTGCCAAGTACGGATTATGGTACTTGGTGGGTACGTGAAGGGGCTCGATATACCGATGTACGTGGAAGACTACAATACCCCCGGACTACAGTGCTGGTAAATAACGACAGCTTCCACGCTTAATGACGGCGGAACATGTCTCTAACTTACACACAAGTTGTTAAATGATTTTAACCTAAGCTAGCATTAATTTTATCTTGTATGGTTAGGTGGATGCATGAGGTGAGTACATAAATGTAAACATAATGCAATCCTCAACTACATGATAATGCACATTTTTCTTTCATTTTCAATGAAAACTACTTAAGGTAGGGAGAGATTTTTCTTTCTTTCAAACCAAAAGTACTTAAGTAGTAGCAAAAAGAAGAATTCCTTCCTAGAGTGCAATAATTCTAACTTTCTGCAATAATCATCTAAAGAGCGCAACGAAAATGAAAGATGCAACTAATCTTAACAATGTGTAAGACAAAATGATGGAGCACTTTTCAATTTTCAAATGCATGTACCAAAAATGAAATTTCATAACTCGACGCTTTTCATATCTATATGCAGAAAGTGAGCAGATATCTACAGCACTCTAATCTTTCAGAAATTTCCAAAGAAAAATGGAAAGCACCCAAACAACTCAAAGGCACTCAAGAGAGGCTCAAAATCTACCAAATGTGATAATTATAACTCATTTCCTATCTTTTTACACTTGAAAAAGACACATATAAGCCACGAAAGAAGGATTCCACTAACATTTCCAATCAAATGCAAGACAACGGAAAGCATCTAACAATCTTATCTAACTCAAATGCACACAAAACTGAAATAAGCCTTTCTTCTTCTTATGAGTGTGAGACCAAGAATTTCAAATGATCAAATTAAAGCAAGAAGAATACTTATGTTTTCCAATTTCATGAATATAGCAAAAGAGTGACATAATCAAGCTTTTCTTTGAACTAAAGTGGAGACAAAGAATCAGTCTTTCCCAAAAATGATTTAATAGCTCAGCATGTAATGGAAACAAGATGCATAGCCCAAGAAAGAGAGGCTCAAAAAGACATGGATGTCCCACACTCTTCAAGTCTTTAAAACAAGCCAATCACGCCAAACCAAAAAATGATCTCAAAACCTTGAGATGGGTCAAAGCAACTGAAGAATGCACGATTCAAAAATAGAACCCATTTCGCACGATTCAAAAATAGAACCCATTTCACTTAAAAATGCAAGCAAAACACTAGTTTTTACTCAAGGTGCCAAACATGAATCCAAAACTCAAAAGACCCAAAAATCAATACAAACAAGCCAAACAAAACAATGCTAGACAAAAGGGGCTCTACTTGGAGGGTATAGTGAAGAGGAATCTGTGCACAAACCAAAACTCAAATCAGAAATGGAGAAAAGGTGCCTGTACGACAAAAAATGGCAGTTTGGCGCACTCTGTGCTTATGCACAGTGCGATGTCGTAGTTCACTAGTGCGGGAAGTGCGACGACGTCGCAATATACCAATGGAAGGGATGCGATGATAGACTAACAGGCAAAGAAAAGAGATAAAAAAAAACACAGTGTCGCTCTGGGTACACTGACCAGGTGCGACAGGCAAGATCTAAGTCCAAAAATGAACCAATTCTCCAGATAATGAGCATAAAAAGGTCTGCCAATGAGAAGTAAAAACTAAAAGGAAGGTAATCAAACTCTTCAAAGTGAAGATATGATGGTGAAATGGCTTAAGAAGCAAATGGCCAAAGAGATGGCTTGGAAAAGCAATCAACTGAAATTGACATTCAGATTGAAAACAAAAACTATGTTCATTCCCCAACGGAGTCGCCAGATTTGTTATCGAACAATCCACTCGTGCGGACATGAGCCAGATCTCCCTAGCTTAATGTAAGTCTAGAACAAATCAAACAGAATATAGATCTACTTTCCTAGATCAATAGAAGTGCAAACAAGTGGATAGATAGCTTACCTCAGATTTGCAGATCCTTTTGCTCTTTGTTGATCCAATGCTCCAGCGTCGTCAAATCTCAAGCTACAAGACCCTGTTGAACATATAGATACTAACAAACAATGAAGCATACATTTCATATGATTGATCTAAGTTAATAGTTAAGGAAGAAAACTCTAAACATCATCATCAATGAGACAACAGTTTATGGAAAGAGATTATATTAACTGTATAAAAGTGGGAATTACATAGAAAGGATGAAGCTACAACCAAAGCCTCAATGTTGCATCCTCCATCCAACATGTCCAAGCCAAGCCTCCAAGGTGGTACAAGCTTCCCAATCACCAATATGGATCCTATCAGCATAAGGGCACCATAGACCTTCCTCCCTCCCATGGAGAGAGTGGGTGTTTATATAGGGCTAAGGAGATAGGTTAAGTTGAGTATTAAGGGGAGATGGTTAAGGGATCTTCCCATAAGGTTAGGAACCGAAATGCCACCTCACCTAGAGCCTAGGGACAGGCCTCCACATCACTCATCTTCGAGAATGGGCCCAAAGATACTCTTTTATCCAAATAACTAACATCGTCGCAGGTTGCATTAGGACAACCTGCGACGTCGCATGTTGCACAAGGGCAGACTGCGACAACCTTGAAAAGTAGGTCGGTTAAGCCCTCCAGTCATGGGAAACTTCAGAGATGTGTTTTTTACTCTAAAATGGGTTTAGGTAAAATAGCAAGGAGTTTACACAATGGTCAAGATGACGACATTATCACAACGTTCATGATGACAACACTTGGTCATAATAACAGTACTTGCAACGGTCATGCTGATGACACTAGGTCATGACGACGACACTTGCAACACTTGCACAAGGGTGACGAAATTTTGGTGTAACAGGAAGAAATCCCTCCCTCAAAAATAGACTGAAGGATGCTAATGTAGCATGTCATCACTCACCCCAGAAGGAAGAAAGTGTCCTTCTTTTCTGAAGAAGGATAGATCGATCCAAAATGGATCAGTAATGTGAGAAGGATGAAACCTTCCATTCTGAAAAATATGATCTGGTTCTTCTATGATCATGTGGATCACCAACAAAATCATCGGCAGATCGGAGAGTAATGGCTACCCATCGAGGAAGAGGAGGATCATCATGTGAAAGATCATCATGTTCTTGTGGAACTAGATCTCCCATTCGCTGATCTTCATCGTCAATTGCTAGACCTTTAGGTTCTTGTGGATCTAGATCTAGCATTCTTTCTTCATCATCTCCATCTTCAGATTCTGAATCTGAACTGTCATGTGATGAAGGTTCGCTCTCTTTCTTATCATCACTTCCAAAATCTGAATCTGAAATCTAATGTGAAGATGTAAGTGAAAATGGCTCATCATCACTTCCAAACTCTGAATCTGAAATCTCATGTGATGAAGGTTTTCTCTCTTGCTCATCATCACTTCCAAACTCTAAATCTGAAATCTCATGTGAAGATGCAAGTGAAACTGGCTCATCATTACTTCCAAACTCATAATCTGAAATCTCATGTGAAGATGCAAGTGAAACTGGCTCATTATCACTTCCAAACTCTGAATTTGAAATCTCATGTGATAAAGCTTTGCTCTCTTGCTTAAACATGGTGGGAACAAATCCAAAAATGTGAATATCATGAAACTGTTTCAAAATGTGCATGTAGTTCTTTGATATCTCCTTTGAACCAACATAGGTGATATCATTATCAAAAGAACTAGGACATGATGATGATGGGTCTTCAACAAGATCACAGGTGGATGCAATAGTGGTGGCCCACTTTGAAATATGAGTTGAACCAATAGGTGCTAGATCTTCAGGTTCTTGTGGATATGGATCTAGTATTCGCACTTCTTCAAGAGTCCTCTTTTTCTCAATCTTCTTTGGTGGAACTTTTCCTTTCAAGCAACCTTTGAAGGTGCCATGAGAAAACTTTCCATTTGGAAGACCTTCAACCGCATTTTGAGCTTGCATGTCTTGCAAATGCTTGTGGTTGAGATTTCCAAATCTCTCATGCCACAATCTACTTTCTTCATTGTCATGAGTATGGAGAGCAGACGACAAAAGTGGAAAAAATCATAGAGTTTTTAAGTGTGATTTTCAACTCCCTTTGCAATGATTTTCCCTGAAACCATGTGTTGTATCTCAACTTAATTTGGAGAAAAGATCACTCTTTTGGGCTCTCCAATATGAGTCATTTGGTACACTAAAAGTATATTTGTTGTGAGAGAAGGAACATAAAGCACATCTGAGAAGCAGCCATGGTCAAGATTGATTTTTCCAATCCCCTCAGCGGAGACTTCAGAATCATTGCCCAACTCGATGGAAGGGCCAACGGAGCATTCGAAGTTGGAGAAGAGACCTTTGGAGGAATACATATGTCTTGATGCTCCTGAATCTACAATGAAAGAGGATTCTTTTGATGCACTTTCCATGAGAGCATGGCATCTTCTTTGTCCTCAAATTTAGAGGGCTCAGTATCTTGCTTCCTTGCACATGCAGGTACAGGGAGATTGTTCTTCTCAAGTAACAGAGCCATCATATCTATATTTTTCCTCATACAAGAACTCTCGGGATGAAATCCTCGATGACAATATGTGCACTTGGATTTTTCTTTCTGATATTTCTTGTTCTTCTTTGAATTCGAAGCCTCGTCTGACTAATATGGAACATCTTTTGGCTTTGTATCATTCGCTCTCTTTTCAAAAACCTTTTTCTTTCCTTTTGCATTTTCTCTTTTGGCCTCAGCAGTTGTAATGGCCGAATCCAACTTTGGTTTTATCATTCCCATGGAGATTAAGTTCTCCTCCTCTTGTGTGAGAGATTGGATGAAGTCATCAAGTGTAGGAAACTCCCATTTTGGAATGGACATCTTAGCTGACTAAAATGTGGAGACAAAAACTGAGAAATTTGGCCCCAATTTTGAGAAAATGGCAAGAATGAGTTGTTTGTCTTCTTTCATTATCTCATATCTCTTCAACTATGAAATCAAGCTTTTGAACTTGGTTAGGAAAGCATTGATGGATTTGAAGCTTTTAGGACTCAATGAGATGAGTTCATTCTCCAATTTATGACCTTTCAAATCATCTTTTTGTTCAAATAGGGATTCGAGATTGTCCCGGGCCTCTTTTGGAGATGTTAGATCGATGACATGGAAGTGAAGATCTTCAGAAATTGAGAGAAGGAGTAATCCTACTGCTTCATCAAGCCTATCCAAGTACTTGGATTTCTCTACTGCACTGAGGGGTTCAACCATAGTTCCATTTAGTATCCTGGTGAAGCTCTTGGACCTCATGAAGATGGATATCTTGGCCTTCCATTCGACATAGTTGGAAGAATTGAGTTTTAGATCCATATGAGCAATGGAGTTTGAATTGAAGAGGAATTCAAATGGGTGAATAAACCTGCAAAAAAAGAAGAGTTTTGTTGATGGATATTTTCTACACTTTGAATGAAAACTGCCTTAAGACACTGAGCACATATGACAAAGTCCTTCACACTTGGCTAGATGTCACTGGATTGCTCCAGTGAATCCAAGGTAATAGCATCGGGATTTGCTGTGGAAACTCAGAGGCTTTTGATGCTCAAGTGAAAGACAACTACTCAATGAAATGTTGCAACTGATGTTGTTGCTGCAATGGCTACAATTCGAATAGTTGTTGCAAGCTTTGATACCATGTGATAATATGCAGTAGGATCTAGCAACTGAAACAAACCTCACAAACAAACTCACTCAAGAAGTGCAGAGAAGAAGAGAAGAATGTAGTCAATAATCACTCATGAACACAGAAAATGGAGAATAACAGTTTAAGCATACATCAGCTGTGAGATGGCACTGTTAAAACTGAATACAATACAATAACTATGATGAGAATTTGAATAAGCTAGAGGTATTTCAAATTCATCCTCAGTGTCTATCTTGGATAACATTGGAGACATCATCCATTCAATAGTATCATTCATAAATGGTCAAAGTTCAGTCAAATGAGTCTAACTGAGTCTAACAGAACCATCTAGGCATGAATCAGGGGATGGAGACTCCAAGGAGGGCGCATGAGGCTGTCAGAAGGTCAAGTAGCACTCCATAACTAGCTACTAGGTCTACAGATAGTTAGGATGAGCAATCAGTGGAAGAATTGCTCAATCAATGCTCTAACTGACTGTCAGACACCTGGTAGGTGAGATAAGGCACTCTAACTGAATGATAACTCTTGGTAGGTGAGAAAGGGTGCACATGTCATGTAGGAGAGTCAAATAGGGCACATCAGATAGGTAGGAGGGCTACTGGTGGCTACAGACAGGATCTAGGGAGCTGAAATTAGGCTCTAGGTGCTGGGGATACCACCAAAATGATGAATGGATGCATGCACTTGCATGCATGATGACTGGATGCATGCAAAATGCATGCAGACATGCAAAACTGAAAAATGATAGAGAGAATATTCCAACAGCTTGGTGGTAGTAAGGTAGATAAGGATTCCTACAAGCTTTCAGTACTTGGTTGCATCCTCAAATTATTTTCCTTCACTTGATGTGAGCTTTAGCTTTTGTTCCATTGGAGTTGAGAGCGGATTGCAATATGTCATCCCAAATTTGTTCAACAGTTCTCCAATATAATTTTTCTGAGAAATGAAAATGTACGTAGGATGTTGAGTCACTTCAATTCCTAAGTAATAGTGAAGATGTCCCAGATCCATCATTTCAAAGCCTTTCCTTAATTCTTTCTTTATGGATGCTATATAACTTTCATTGTTCCCTATCATCAAAAGATCATCCACATATATTACAAGAAACACAACAGATATTCCAACTTTCTTTACAAATAGCGTTGCGTCATCAAGATTGTAATGTTTGAAATTCATCTTTAGAAGATGCTCGGTTACCTTTTCATACCATGCTTGAGGTGCTTGTTTCACGACATACAAGGACTTGACAAGTTTTCATACCTTGTGTTCTTGTCCCTTCACAACAAAACATTCGGGTTTAGACATGAAGACATTTTCTTTCAAGTCTCCATTCAAGAATGCAATCTTTACATCCATCTGATGAACTTTCCAACCATTTTATGCAGCTAAGGAAAGTGTAGTGCATATGGTTCCCCATTTTGATGTGGGAGAGAACATTTCTTCATATTCAATTCCTTCTTTTTGTGCATAGCCTTTTTCCATGAGCCTTGCTTTATGTTTGTCAAGTGAGCCATCTGATTTGTATTTGTTCTTGTACACCCACTTGTTTCCAATTGGTTTGGTTCTGACTAGAGGATCAACCAGCTTCCAAGTTCCATTCTTTATGAGTGCATCATACTCATTCTGCATGGCTTATTTCCACTCATAATGAGTAGTATCCTCTTCAAAGGAATTTGGTTCAATGTTGGCATAAAAATTCAATTCACAATCAAATGAGACATCCATGTCATCACCTGAGTTCTCTGCATTTCCTCCATCTTCTTGTCTAGTTGAGCTTCGTGTTCCCGTCTTTCCTACTTCATCTGCACGGACACTTTCAAGTGTCTTTGTGGCCCATTTCGGAATATTCCTTGATGGTCCAAGTTGATCAACTGGTGGTGCATTATTCTCTTCTAAATTCAACCTTCCAATCCTTTCAATTACATCATCCAGTTGAGTCTCTCATTCAGTTGAAGTGGCAGGAACTTCTTCATCATTCTCTTCATGAGGGGTTTTTAGTGCTTCTTCAAATGGAAATTCCATGGATTGATCCAATATAGGGATCCCCCCTTCAATATGTGGAATTTCATTATCACATTCATAATATGTCTTTAGATGAGAAAACCTCTCTAGACGATCAAGTTGTCTTTCAATAGAATTGTCATTTTTACTAGTTTCAAGAAAAATGACATCTCTGGAAATAACAAACTTTTTGTTTACCTTATCATAAAGATGATATTCCTTGGATGTTTCTGAGTAACCCAAGAAAATACATCTGCCGCTTCTAGCACCAAGCTTGTTGTTTGCTCCTTTGGTATTAAGGCATAGCAGACAGAACCAAAAATTCTGAAATGCCTAACCGAAGGAAGATGGAAAAACCACATTTCATGGGGCATCTTATCTTCTAGAACATGAGAAGGACTTCTATTTCTCAAATATTTTGTGCATAGGACTGCAACACCCCAAAACATTAGCTTCGCATTCTTGAAAAACACCATTGATCGTGTTGTATTCATTAATGTTCTATTCATCCTTTCTGCTACATCGTTTTGTTGGGGATTGTAGGGAACTGTAGTTTGATGTGCAATTCCATGTTTTCAAAGATAGTCTTCAAATTCCTTAGATGTATATTCTTTACCATTATCAGATATGAATGTACCAATACATACTTGTGCTTGATTTTCTATCAATGCATGAAACTTCTTGAAAGTTTGAAATGCTTATGATTTTGTCTTCAACAAATACACCCAACACATTCTACTATAATCATCAACAAAAGTCATAATGTACCTATTACCGTTTACAGAAGGAATAGGCATGGGGCCACATAAGTCAGAATGAACCAGTTCTAAATTTCTACATACTCTGAATTTTGACTCTGGAAATGGCTGCTTATTATGTTTTCCTAGTATGCATGCATCGCACTTGTTCCTTTGCCTCAGAATGGTGGGAAAACCAAATACACCATTATTTCTTAACAATATAATACTGTTATAATTAAGATGACCAAATATAGCATGCCATAATAAACTGGATGACATATTACCTTATTCATGCTGAGAGATATAGGCAAAGTTTTGAATTCTTGCAGAAGAGCCTCTCAACTTTAGTAGTTGTCCATCTTCATAAACAGTCATGACGAATTTGTTGTCAGAGGATTTTCTTATCTCCACAATCCCATCAAACATGTGGATGGAGTGGCCTTGCTGTAGAATCTGCACCAAGGACAACAAGCTTCTCTAAAACTAAGGAAGATAGAGAACATTCTTTAATATGAAATCAAGAAATCCAGGAAACTTTAGCCTGATTGAGCCAATTCCCTGTGGTTTGAGGGTAGATTTATCTGTAAAATATACTATGCCATTCGCAATTTCATTCAGTTCTACAAAGAATTCTTTTCTAAAAGTCATATGAGATGTTGCACCAGTATCAAGCAACCAAAAATATTTGTAAGGTGAAAGAGAAGTCATTTCATTAATTCCAAGATTACAATGTGCAACAATACGATAAGCATAATCAGGGGTTTTACCACCCTCTTGGTTTTTATTCTTATCTTCTTTATTATGTCTACCTTTGATGGAGTTCCAAGATGCCCAACATTAATCTGCTTCATGTCCATTCTTGTTGCAGCGTATGCACTCCACATCTGATCTTTTGCTTGAGTTGTTTCTTCCTCCTCTTCCTCTGAAATTTCTTCTTCCTCTGCCTCTTTTGCTACTATCTCCCCTGAAAGAGTCCTTAGGATTTTTATTTTCTTTTTGAGCAAAGCAAAGAGAGTCTGTAGTACTTTCACTTGTCTTCTTCCCAAACGCTCTCTCTATCTGCAATATTTTCTACTAGAACTTCAAAGGTGAGGTCTTTGAACTTGTCGCCTACTTGCAAGGATTCAAGGTAGTTTGAATGTGTGGGATACCGATATTTTACAAATGCTGCAAGTGGAAGGTCTGGTTTCATACCAGAAGCTTGAATCTTGTGCATGATGGATTTTATTTCAGATGCGACTATCATGGGGTCATTCTCTTTTACTTCACGACTGAATAATTTTAACATTAATTGAATGAATTCCATTTCAGAGTGTGAATCATACAAATATTTTAGACTTTTTAAGGCTTCATAACATGTCTTCGTAGGAAGAATATGTTGGCTCACCTCTTCACTGACAGTAGCAGAAATCATAGCCAATGATTTCTTGTATCTGGTCTTCCAAATAGCAAGTTCTTTCTCTGTTGAAGGGGGATTTGGAGGTGAAGAGATGACAATTCCTTCATCAGTGAGAGTGGTATTTCCTTCGTAGATGTCATCCCATAAATCGTTGTAGACATACGCAGCTTTGATCTTGCTCCACCATTATGGAAATGTGTATTTTCCGGTGAGTGTAGCACCAACAACAGATGCTATAGAATGCATCTTGAACCTGCAACTTATACAACTCTTGAAAAATATAGGATGCAGGCTTAAAAACCTGCTTCTCGTTTACAAATTACAATCTATAATTCTACAACTGCTTTCTATTTAACACTGGTAGCATCATACAAGCTTTCTCCCAATCATTTATAAATGAATATTAAAATGGTTTCAGAATAGTGCTCACTCTCACTCAATATTCCACAACATCCAACGTGGAGGTCACAACATTATCACATCATCACAGCACTTCAATATTCCAAGTGAAACTCGGTTAGGGTTTCCACTAGTCAAACAAGTGAGCACACTTCACTACTTCATGTCTTCATGTCGCAGACTTCAAGCACTTCACCACATCGCAATCTTCAAGCACTTCACCACATCGTAGTCTTCAAGGAGAGCCTTCTATCACAAGGTCACAGCACTAAACAAGCTCTTCATATTTCGGTCGCATTTGTTCTATCACATGGAGGACGAGTTCTTCAGATTCACGCTCTTTAGTTGAAGTGGAAGGTCACATCTCTTCAACACTCAAGGATGGAGGATGGAGCACTTCACCAGGTCACAGTCTTTGAGCAGAACGCAGAGATGGAAGCTCCAAAGAGGTGGTCTCCCTAATACATTCTTCAGATGTAATCACGATGAAGGGCTCATGCGATGAAGGAAAGCTCGCAATGAGTAGAAGGAGAGAAAGGGCTCACGCACAGAAGGAGAGCAAGGGCTCATGCGATGAAGGGGATCAAGGGCTCACGGTGATGAAGGAAAGCTCACTATGAGCAGAAGGAGAGAAATGGTTTCCAACGGTCACGCAAAATACAGTAGAGACGTTATTACAACATAAACGTTAGCTATGTAGAGGGAATGCAGAGTAGAGGGAAAAGGTCAATCTGGCATCCAGGAGGGTGCATAATGACAGAATGCAGAATTAAACTAGAGAAATGACTAGCACAGGAGTGCAGGAGTTATGGAAGTCACTATGATACCAATGTTAGGTAATAACTCCCGGATATTTTATTCATTCACAAAACATGTCAATATATACATTGCTTTCTGACCTTTGGTTTTCACATTCCACAGGTTCGTTGGAGTCTTCACGACTCTTTGTCTTCTACAGTTACAAACTACTCTAGGATTCCAACACTAATACAGGTGTTACATTACTCTTTCATATTTATTTTTTGTTCCTGTCATCATGCTACATCATTCTTTGCGAATTGATTTATGCATACTTCCATTCTTGCCAACTGCATAGTCCAAACACCTTTTCCTGGTTTATGCCTTGTCTGTTCATTTGCTTCATACCTTGAATATTTCATTTGTTGCATTTACTGTGTTGTCACTTTGCCTTGTCGCATTTATTATTGACGCATATCTTGCCATGAAAACAAAATATTTGACACGTTTTTCAACTACTCGTCAGCTCATCATTAAAGCGGATATTACTAACAGTTCGTGTGGAAACAATGCCATGTCGTGATCGTACTTGAGATTTTGGGGAAACATCATTTTGTCACATGACCACATGAATTGAATCTTCATTTTACGTACACCTTTCTGTAGCCCATTAAATTCGACATTCATTTTTGGAAACTCCACCACCTTCTTCGACTTGCACGATATTGAATGCTTATCTCATCAAATTAATTTCATGCGCGTGAAATTCCTTCATTTAATTCTATAAGAGTTCCATGAACAATGCCTAGTTCATCACCTTTTCAGCATCTGCATTTCTGTGTCGCATTGCCATTTGGTTATTCTTCTTTCTTTCAATGTATTTCTTTTATCAATGGATGAACATTTCCCTTGAGAATGTACGACTTGTCGTTCGAACCCAGTAGTCTAAGTTTACGCTTATGAGGGTGGACATGGGCGTCTAGAAACGAAACAAATAGAGGAAATAGAGTTTCATCATTAATACTCTCAGTCGCAAGTGTATCACGGACTTCCCAAGAAACTATCTCATCTGATTTGTCGGGTTGATAATTTGGACCGCCAGCAGCAATAAATTTTGAATGAGTTGTCCTTGCTTCAGCCTCAGCAAATAGAATCATCGTCGACTGCAACTATGCAACTCCTTCCAGTGTGTCCTGCATTGGAGTGTACTGCGCTTGTGCCTCTGGACCTGGAAATTTGCCTTGCACACCATTCAGATATAGAAATTGACCTCGAGTTGCGGTTGCATATTTCTCAATTTCACCATGTGCACTCATCCTTTTGTAGATGCCCCTTTTTGGCTTTAGCATAGAGTATTGACTCATGTAGTTTTGTAAACAGACATATTTTTAATATAATGAAAATTTTGTATCGACTCATGTTTGTATTTTAGTAATTTTTCTTCATACACATGTAAGAATTTTCCTCTGTGTTATGACACTTGTTTCAACAATTTATTTGTTCTGCACTCATTCCTATGCAAGATAACTCAGCAACAACTTAATGCGTGTATGTATCTGAATTTTATTCTATGTGAAATTTCAACTTGACATTTAACCTTGTGCAATTACAATGAATGCTACGACATACACTTTCTAACCATACACCTAACTAACATATGTTGGGTATGTGCTATATTCTCTGCATGTATGTGAAGGGGAGAGTGCGTCTGTCAGGGGTTATTTTTGGGTATTTTTCTAAAAATATGTGATTTAATCTCGGTTAAGGGATTGGGGTCTATTTTACCAATCTAGGTTAAGGGATTAGAGTATTGGATGCTGTGGAATACCTATATTGTATTGTGAGTGATTCATAATGAAATAATGAGAAAATAGGAGGTGTGGCTGTAATATCCTAGGCAAGATCTGACCCAGATATTAACTCCACTTTAAAACTTTTACAACTTTTACTAGTGAAATTTTGTGGCAAATCCTTCGAACCGGACAGGAGGTAAGTGAGGGGTACTGGTGTGCAGACTGAGGATGGTGGGATGAAAGTTTGATTCTAGAATTTATATGGGATTAGGTACAGCAGCAGAAAAATAAGTTTTTAGCAGGAGTCCTTGGCACAAGGTACTAGATCCATTCACTTTTCAGCAATAGAATGAATCTATTTCCTACTTCGAGGCTTCCTGGGATTCTAGCATATGCCAACAAGACTGGGTAAGGGTTAAAGGTGTTTAGGACAGAGATATATCAGTCATACAACTCATAAGGAATGCTGGAATAAAGACTGAATTGACTTGGAAAGGTTTGGAAAAATTTGGGGATTATTTGTAGATGGTGGACTGCTGAGCTAGTCACAATACATGCTTTCCAAAACGAGGCTAAAGGCATTCAAATTCTTATTACAGGGACTGATATGGATATTATATTGAACTAAAAACCTCCTCCAACTGACAGAATGCAAAATGGATCCTCAGAAAAGATTCAACATCAAATATGGTGAAACTAGTCTAGATTAAACACCAAACTAGCTAGTCTTGCATTTTAATCCTTTAAACTACTCCAATAAATGATAAACTCTGATATGAAATTAAATAATGATCTAATATAACATACTGAACATATGAAGGTCAAAAATAATATATCAGAATCCTTCTTTTATTGATTTAACTATCTCCCAACACAACAATGCCTCATAGGCTAAATATTCATTACATTTGATGGAGAGTGAAGAGAAGAAATATAATATTACTATGGATCTGCTATGGTGATAGGATCAGGTCATATACAGGTCATATAACTGCAAATGGCTGCTTACTAAGCTTCTGAACTTGTCTGGAGCGCATTCACTAGGTCAACCCTCTCCTTTAGGGAAAACTCCTCTAGATTTAGTTGTGAATGGAGAACGAGTGATAAGAGAAGTATGGATCTGATCTGAAGCTGGTTAATGATATTGAACACCTTTGATGTCTGCAAAAATGGCTGCACAAACTCTCCTTCATCCCCTGGGCGCACTCCCAAATTCTATCTTCTTCAATGGATGGATCTTCACCAAAACTAGCTGGAGAATCACTGTTGGAGGAACCTGTTCTCCCGAATGACTGTATATCTTCAATGGAGGCTGGAAGCATATGTTGTTGGCTGCAATATCTTGACATAGACCTGCACAACACTCTCTGGAAACTAAGGGCCTTGGGGCACATCACCCAAGAAGCATAGCTGAGGCACATCACTCAACTAGTGAAGCATCAGAGCTCTCATGAGAAAACATAAATGATCAAAAGTCGCATCAGAGCTCTCATGAGAAAACATAAATGATCAAAAGTCGTCAAATGGAGTTGGTTGGATTCTTTTATAGACTTCATGATGACCTGCTGAGCAATTTCTTGGATTGGTGACCTGTGAGAGTAGGTTACCCACTTTCCCATTCTACTCCAATGCCATGAGGACACATTTCTTGAGGAGAATAGCAACTTTTGAGCTTTCAAAACTTTCTTTCCTTCACCTCCTTCACTGAATTTGGGCAAGTGCACTTTAGGTAGCTTTTTTGGTTGTTGCTATTTTCTTCCTGAAAGCTTTTCTGAAACTTTCCACTTTCTTTACTTTCCTCTTTCCTGCTTTTGTCTGATTTTGCCATCTTTTGTCAGTTTCCTTTCTGGGTTCATGTTGCCAACTTGTCTCCATTAGATTCCTTAGTTTTTCTGAGACTTTACCACTTAGGAAAGTTTGACTCACTTACCAATTCGAATTTCCTATCCAAGTCATCAAACACTTGACACATTTATTAGTAATAAACATTTAAATGACAATAATATAACTCAGAAATAATTTTGTAATTAATTATCCAGTAATTAATTAACTACTATGGTGTAATTGCCTCAAAACTTCCCCAATTAATTAATTTCTCAATTAATTAATAAAACACCTTAGCACTTGGATTGGGGGTTAATAACTTCATGGGGGGCTCTCCTTATCCATTTAATTCCTCAAATTCACCCATAGGAATCTTCCTTTATCCATCCATTAATTATTTAATTAATGCGTAGGCGACTTAGGCTAAAATCACCCCATGGACTATAGCAAAATCTGGGGATATGACAGTGGCTCCAAGGTTTGTTGGTTTTCCCAGTTAAGGGTTTCCAGGGTAAATCTCTGTGTACTATGTGCGAATGTTGTGATGTAATCTCTATTTTGATTAAAGGAATCTCTATGCTTTGCTTCTCTACATAGGTTTAAAGCTTACAACATACCCCTTGAATTCCTAAGATGCATTATGTTGAACTCAAGGGTCTTACTCAATTATTTTGAGATTAGTAAGGAGGGAAGCAATTACTTATTGCATTAGATGCACTTGGATTGTCTGCATATTCATCATACTTCTGAGGATATTTCCTTACCCAAAGTTTCTTGTGCTCACTTCTGTCATGATTTTGCACCAGAGAGTTTTCACCATAGTCCTTTTGAATGTGATTTCTTTTGCGCAATAGGCCTTCATCCAAATAGTTTATTGTTCTTCGACAATACATAGCCTTATGTCCAAAAGCATCACATGCATATCATCTCATAGTTTGAAAATATTTTTCAATATGAGCAACACGATTGCATCTTGTGCATTTCAATCTATTAATACTTCTTTGATTAGCATATTGAAGAGAGTTGTAGTTGAAGGAACCATCATACCTGAAGTATTTAATAGGATTTGGGAAATGTACTATGTCACGGACCTTCTTTGATGCTATCTTATAACCAAGACCTATTTTGTCTTCAGATGATGTCTGATCTTTTAGGATTTTTTTCAGAATTGATGTGCTTTCTTTGAACTTGTCTTTCACTTCATCATCATTAATGGCCTTGTTGTTCTCTTGATGTGCGCAAGTCACTGTGGGTTCTTGGACCTATTTCTTTCCCTTCATTTCAGTCAACTTGTCTTCTAGATGGAATATCTCTTTGTCCTTCTCCTCAAGCAGATTTTTCAGTATCTTGATTGTCTGCACCAATTCTTCTAAAGAAGCTTTCAGTCCAGATTTATCTTCCTCTCTAACCTTGTCTTGTGCGCAGATCAGTTGTATCTCATAGTTGGTTATGTTTTCACGATTTTTTGCGTCAAGAGACCCTTGAAATGGATTTTCTTGTTCTTCATACATAGACAATTGTTCCTACAAGAATTTATTCTTCTTCCTTGAATTTTTCAAGGCATCCAAGGCACTAATCAATTCTCATGCCCAATCAATATCTGCAGCATTTTCATCTTCTTCATATTGATTATCAATATTGACCTTAAAAATAGGATTTAGAGATGTAACAGGATTTGGAGTTTTTTTGAACGATCCACTAAAGAAGTATTTGTCTAGTGATCATGGTTTACTTTGCGCAATTGGAGTGTTCATCGAATTACTCTTCTTCTTTTCATCTCTACTTTCCTCTTCAACATGAGCCATGAAAAGTACTACTTTTGGTTCTTCATCGTAGTCGCTTCCTTCAGATGCATTGCTTTCTTCCTCATTGTACAGATTCTTCCATTGTTTTGGAATCCTTGTTTTGATTTTAGATCTGTGTTGAGATCGCATAGTCGTCCGATCATATGAACTAAATTCTTCATCGTTGTCATTGTCTCCATTTTCTTTGTACAGACACTTAGAGGAAAAATGACCTATTCTTCCACATCTGAAACATTTGAAGGGAAACTTGTTTTTGTACTTACCTCATCCTCTTTTTAGCCTTCTAAAAAAGTTTGATTCCTCATCATACAACTCATCACAACAATCCTTGTCATGATCATGCTTATTCATCCCAATGGATTTAAAAGCGGCTTCCTTTCTGATGGGGGTCTCTTTCTCAGGTCTCATCTCGAATGCAGTCAAAATACCCTAAAGCTCATCCTTTGTTAGGTCTTCAATATTGGGTCGATCTTCCAACACGAACACCTTTGATTCAAACCTTGAGGAAAGGTTTCTCAGTATATTTTGTACAATGGATTCTTCTTCCAAAGTGACCATGAGACTCTTGATAGCATTAACTATTTCATCGACTCTTAAAAAATAAGAGGTATTGTTCTCTTCATATTTCATTTTCATAGATTCAAATAAACCAAAGTAGTTCTATAGCTTTGCTTTCTTTACCTTTTCATCGCCTTCATAGACACCTCTGAGCTTGTCCCAAACTTCCTTGGCTGATGGTAGTGCATAACCTTGACAAACTCATTACCAGTCAAACCACAAAGCAGTGTGTTTCTGGATTTTGCATTGCATTCATAGACTCTCCTCTATATTGGATTAACTGGTATTACTGCAGAGAGATTGTAACCATCAATAACGGACTACCAGACATCTGCTCCTAGTGATTGCAAATATACTTACATCCTAACCTTCCAAAATATATAGTTGGTACCATCAAACCTTGGTGCTCTTTTAGTTGAGAGAGATTCCTACTTATCCATATCTATGCAATTATCTATCTTCCAAATGTTAATCTGTTGCTAAAGAAACCGACTCTGAATCCAATTATTGGAATGGGTTTGATACTAAGAGGGGGGGGTGAATCAGTATTAACGCAATTATCAGTAGTTTTTACCTTCTTTAACAAATTAGTCTTTAACTTAATCTTAATTATGCATCCAACATAAATAAAACATTCATCCACATATGCACCAAGATAATCAACACATAACACATAGGATTTTTATGTGGAAACCCAAACGGGAGAAAACCACATAATGCTCTTTTGTTATGAAAATATTACATTCAAGGAATTACCAAACTCCTATGTTTTCCAGCAGCAACTAGAATAAGGCATCGACCCCCTAGATTTATAGGGACCAACTTGAAGGAAGATCCAACTCCCTATGTTCTCCAACTCCATCTAGAAGGAGGCTACAACCCCCTACTCCTTGCCTCATCCTGCTGCCCAGATATATAATATGTGAATCTGACTTGCTGAACTTTAATCTTGCGCACACTTCTGATCTTTTGGTATTAGTTCTGTTGTGCACAATCCTTGTATGCAGATAACTCACTGTCATTGAGCTACATACATCACTTGACTTCTCATTCCTCTCAATTCATCTCATATGTTGATGTCTTACTTCATGTACTGTGTGCTTGTTGAATCTGCAGTATGTGCCAAGATATGCTCCGTCGATCTGCTATTGCGCAACTGTACTTGCCAACTGATACTGTGTTTTCAATTGATAGTTTGTTTCTTTGATATAATGCACCAGTAACAGGTGGAACTGCGCACTTAATGATTTGTCCGTCCGGTTTAAGTGCCATAGTATTTTAGACAATATGTGACATATTGTGCATCAATAGATTTGTCCTTTTGGTTTAACGTACTTTTCTCATATCATCCTCATCATGATACGCTTACTTGATCTTGTTGTTGCTCTATTGTTGCGCATCAGATGGACTTATCAACTTCGCACACTTTACTTTAGTCTTCGTGCATCCGCTAAACATCTGCACATCTTATGATATGCTTCAGTTCTATTTCTGCGCTACTTCATTACTTACACCATCAATGAATTTCTACGTGTTGTTTGTAGTTTTTTCATTCAATCTTCACGCAGTTGCACATACTTATGTGTTTTTTCCTTTCAATGTTTGCGCAATCATCACATATTTACAACATCATTATGCGCACCATCAATATTCTCTTATGCTACATGTGCGCACTCATCTCCTCGCTAAATCATCATGTTTTGTCCTCGATCCCTTGATGCCCTGAATAAAAATCTATACTTTCCTCTTGAAGCTCTATGATCTCGCCATCAAGCTTACTTCAAATCTCCAACTTGTTTCTCTATTTATAGATGTCTTGCATGGATTGTATGTCCACAAGTTGGGTGTGGGTTTCCTTCTTCCTAGCTTAACAGATTGTGCTTCTGCCACATGTCATCATTGATGTTTCATCCTTTGTGGGTCTTGCACATCCATGATCCACGACTTAGTGGGACTTACACCTTAATGATGTATTCTTGCTCTCTTCGTGTACCATTTATTTGAGGTATGTATGCATCCTTGGTCTTCCACTTGATAAGTCTTTGAGCCTTACCATACCATTCCTTGTGTGTGTTGTGCTCTTGATGTATAAAAGCTTTGTAGAATTTGCGCACACACCAACTTATACTTCGTGGGAATTTGACCATTGCAATATTGTTACGTATGGGACTTGTGCACTTGCTGAGTTTTTAGCTATGGAATTTGTGCATATAGTAACTTAAACTATTGTACCCTTCTTGGAACTTGTTCTTTTCCTGGATGAAAGCATCTTCTTTATTGGAAAGTCTTACAAGCTTTCAGGACTATTTAGTTTCTTATCATTTGCGCACTCCCGAGCCAATGCTTGAACATGCTTGCACACTTGTACCTTTGCTTAACCAACTCCTTGGCTGCTTGTACACATGTACCTTTGTCCATCCAATTCCTTGGATGCTTCCTTGAGAGAATGTGACTTGGTGGACTTGATATATGCGTTGGTACCACATACAATAGAGTACATTGCTTATGTGCTTCTTTGAACTGAATTTGTATGATGTACCCTTGGATACACATCTTCATACTGGATGCAATCTTCTAGATATACTTCTTCACACTGGCATCCATGTCCTTCACCATCTTGCGCATATACTTCTTCAAAGTGGCTTCCATATACTTCTGCAAGCTATCATAGGAATGTTGTATCCACTTTGAATTCAGATGACATCAAAATTATTACAGATAAATAGAAGTTTCATTTCTCATGGAGGCAATAGGTGATTTAGAAATAATTACAAAATTGTGTCACTTTATATTAAAGATTATAAAGAAGGAGCATGCTAAAGACTCTTCTTAATGAACTCGAGAATGTTATAAAAATAATAAAACCCATATTATTGATATTCAAATATCTAAGAAGCATATTCGCTCAAATACAATAAGATTTTTCCTCATATTAAATAGGCAATTGTAAATTAAGTAGCCAATTAAAAATATTTGAGAATATATATATTGAAAGAAATACAAAAGAATCCATTTTCCACTAAATAAACAACTATGAAAGTAAATAACACTTTCCTCTAAAAGGTCGGGATGTTGCTCGTTTGGACTGAATGTAAACTCAAGAACTTGAAAGAGGAAATGAGAAGGGACTCAATCAAAACTCTATGCTCTTAATTAACCAGTCAATGAAACCAAAAATTCAAATAAAGTGAAGGAAATAATAGAAACAAAATCCTCAACTTACAAAAAAATGGGGGCATGAAATTCTGAATAACCCTCACACCATCTTAGTGATCTAATATATTCATGAGATAAATGATTGAGGAAATCAAGGGATTCCTAACTACTCCAACCAAATGCTAAGAAACTTGAACCACATGTGACTTCAACTACAAAAGCGTCATTTGATCATTCCTTTGGATATGGGAATGAAATTAATAGTTATGTCAAAGAAACCAAACCCGTGAGCTTCTTCATGAAAATAGATTTCCAATGAGCATTGATTTTCTTAATTTGGTGTCTCATGGATTGAGTTATGGGACTTTGAAATTAAAGCGTTAGATGTATACTAGTTTAATATGTGACCTTTAGATATGTTGCATAAGCCTTGATACCAAATGCATTGGGTGGAAAAATATTTGTGCCTAATATATACCAATATTTTTCCATTATATTATGTCATAGAGTAGGGTGTCCATGCATCTCATCCCTCATACCTACCACATGCCACATGTTGATTTTAGGTCCATGTGGTGAAATCCCATGTGCCAAGCCACCACTCAAAGCCATTTGTCGATTTATCTGTCTCACCACCCATGATCTGAATTTTAGGGGGCATATGGTATAAATTTGGATATGTTCATCATAAAAGCATTAAATGGAGAGGCCACCCTCTCCCATCCATGGTTTTGGATTCTTCCAAGCAATTATAAAAGCCCATAGTTTAGAATATACCCATCCATGGTATTTTGCATCCCATGGTATGGCCCCAAGGCACATTGTAATAAGATTATATAAAGGATTTATGCCTTCTCAATAAAGCATTCAATGATTTTTGGCATCCTACATTGGGACTTATTATTGTGTTTAGTTTTGTGAGTTTTTTTTCTTGGTTAATCCATTTGAGTTGTTGTTCTAAGAGGTGAGGCTCTCTAAGCCTCACCTCTGATCTCGTTTATGGATCAAATGATATAAATTTTGCAGGTTGAATCTCCTCCTCTCTCAGCATTCAAGCCTTTTGGTTCTCAAATCCATAGATTTGGATCAGTGATATAAATTTTGCAGGTTTAATCTCCTCCTCTCTCGGCGTTCAAGCCTTCCGGTTCTCAGCTCCCAAGATTCAGATCAGTGGTATCATAGCGAGGTTCACTCTCCATCAGAACAAGGGCTTGAAGCTTACTACAAGTTCAAATATTTTCCTACCCTCGGATCTTCGTTCACCATTACAAATATAACCATACATGGATCTAATACATCCATAGGTATGCATCATTTTCAATATTTTTACAGGGTGTCCATGCTTCTCATGGAGGTTCCACAACCTCTGCAATAGCCCATGTTTCTCTACAAACCCTTGGCCCTCTAGATTCAACACTCACATTTAGAAAATTTTAGATGGATGTTGTGAACTCTACAGGATTTTTTATAGGGTCTACCATATTTCATTTGAAATTTGTTTCCATCAACTCAAATGGGTATTTCACAGAATCTCATTTTGTTTCCTAGTTTGTGAGATATGCTTGTTTGAAGTAGCACATGTGTGTACATAATGCGACCGCACATACAAAAACTTTAAACAAGTGCTACAGAATCCACAAAATGTTTCATAGGCTCTATCATATCTCCTTGAAAATTTATTTCCATCATCTAAAATGGGAATTTCATGGTTTTTCATTTGGCTTTTTGGTTTGAGAGATATCATCAATTGAAGCAACATATGTATGCAAAATAGTGCATGTGCATCTCCTAAGCTTCAACAAACATTTTCTCACTCCCTGGGCCACCACATAGCAAGTATGTTATATGGATGTAAAGGTCTCTTCGATATCTCAAATGGGTCTTCAACGGAATTAAATTTCATCGCTTGCATCAGAATCTATGAATAGATTTCTAGCAAGACATCAATTGCACCAAATATCATGATTTTTTCAATTTGTGGACTTTTATTAAATCCTATTGTAATCATGGTTATGGTTTAACCACACAAAAACCATGGTTATGGGTCAACCATGCAAAACCCGCGGTTATGGGGAAACCACACAAAACCCACGGTTATGGGGAAACCACACAAAACCCACATTTATGTATTGTAATCATGGTTATGGGTCAACCACACAAAACCCACGGTTATGGGTTAACCACACAAAACCCACGGTTATGGGACAGCCACACAAAAATCATGGTTATGTATTGTAATCATGGTTATGGGTTAACGACACAAAACTCGTGGTTATGGGTTAACCACACAAAACCCACGGTTATGGTTCAACCACACAAACCTCATGGTTATGGGTTAACCACATAAAACCCACGGTTATTGGTCAACCACACAAAATCCATGGTTATCATTCAACCACACAAAACCCTTCTCTTCATTGGAATCAAGATTTCCATTTCCATCATGGTTATGGGTCAACCTCGCAAAACCCACGATTATGGGTCAACCACGCAAAACCCATGGTTATGGGTCAACCACACAAAACCCTTCTCTTCATTGGCAATTGTCACATTGTAATCATGGGTCACTTTTTAGCATGGGTGAAATGATAGGGACCATAATTTTCTAAGGGGGGAGGAATGATCCAAATTTTAGGGGGCATATGGTATAAATTCGGATGTGTTCATCATAAAAGCATTAAATGGAGAGGCCACCCTCTCCCATCCATGGTTTTGGATTCTTCCAAGCGATTCTAGAAGCCCATAGTTTAGAATATACCTATCCATCGTATTTGGTAGTCCATGGTATGGCCCCAAGGCACATTGTAATAATATTATATAAAGGCTTTATGCCTTCTCAATAAAGCATTCAATGATTTCTGAAATGCTATATTGGGACTTATTATTGTGTTTAGTTTTGTGTTTTTTTTCTTGGTTAATCTATTTGAGTTGTTGTTCTAAGAGGTGAGGCTCTCTAAGCCTCACCTCCGATCTCATTTATGGATCAAATTATATAAATTTTCCAGGTTTAATCTCCTCCTCTCTCGGCATTCAAGCCTTCTGGTTCTCAGTTCCCAAGATCCAGATCAATGATATAAATTTTGTAGGTTTAATCTCCTCCTCTCTCGGCATTCAAGCCTTCTGGTTCTCAGCTCCCAAGATCCGGATCAACCCATCATCTAACCATGGTCACCACCTCATCACATATTCCATGTGCCATTTGTTCATTGGTATTGGGTGTAAATTTTAGTCTTAGTTTCCAATAATGGTATGCTTGGGTGGAGGTATCTTATGACTAGGAATAAGTTGTTATCCTAGATCATCACCCTCGACCCTAAGCATTAGATTCAAGGAATAGATGGTAATAAGGATGAAGGGTGGAGTATGGAGCAATACAAAGGTTAGATCAAGGTCGATTAGATGAAGTTTACCTTCACCCTTTTCCCCAAAGGGAAATTGAAGTACAGGGAGAGAGTTGTTATCCTAGCTCATCGCCCTCCACCCACGTGTCATTTGGTCATTGGTCTCAAATGTAAATTTGGGTTTTACTCCCCAATAATTGAATATTTGGATCTTAGTCCCCAATAATTCTATGTTTGGGTGGAGGCATCCTATGAGTAGGAAAGAGTTTTTATCCTAGCTCATCACCCTCCACACTAAGCATCAAATGAAGGGATGGATGGTCATATGGAGAAGGATGGAAGATGGAACAAGGTTAATTAGGTGAAGGTTATCTTCACCATTCACCCCAAAGGGAAAGTGAAGCATGGGAAGGAGTTGTTATTCTAACACATCACCCTCCACCCATGTGTCATTTGGTCATTAGTCTTATGTGTGCATTTGAGTCTTAGTCCCCAATAATGGTATGTTTGGGTGGAGGCATCTTGTGGCTAGTGAATAGTCGTTATCATATCTCATCACCCTCCACCCTAGGAATCACATGAAAGGGTATATGGTAATAAGAATGAAGTGTGTATGATGGAGCAAGGAAAAGGTAGGATTAAGATCAATTAGGTGAAGGTTACCTTTTCCCTTTGCCCCGAAAGGAAATTGAAGCATGGAAGGGGAAGTAATTGGACTCTGGGAAAATTTTGGATGGGTGGGTGAAGGAAGAAATGTGGGGACATTGATGGGGTGGAGGTAAGGTGGGATAGGGATAGGACATGTAATATGGGAGAGGGATATATCTCTAAATTCCACCCCAATGTTGGGAAGTGTTAAATGTTGAAGGGTGAATGGAAGAGTGAAGGATACAAAAAGGTGGATGAGAAGGAGATGACGGATGGGGAAAGGGTAAGATGGGGAAGATGGGATATGGAGATACCCTTTCCCTCCACCTCAATTCAAAGAAAGGTTGTGGTAATATGGGGGGGCCTGCACCCCAATGCAAAGAAAATTTGTGGTAATATGGAGGCAAGGGATGGACTCCTCACAACCTCAAACACTTTCCCAAACAAATTGATTTCAAAATCAATAATGAGGGTTGAGAATGGATCTCTAATACCCAATATTTTCCCATCCCTAAAAAACTTTGGTAAGTCACTCATTAATATTTCAAAGCATGGGTACACAAAAATATGAATAATTATGTCACGTGTGTTTTCAAATGAGTTTCAAGAAAAACTCATTAACATGAAAATCCAACTTTGGAACAATGACTTCTCATGGGTTACTGTGAATCAATACAAGAATTTCCCAGGTTAATGGAGTCAATGATAGAAAATGGAAATAGAGTATGAAAATGGTTGAGAACAAAAGGAAATCAAGGTTCCATTCCCATTGAAACAAAAGGGAAAAGAAGCAATGAGATTGTATATGGTATGGGAGGAAAAATCCAATTACCTACTCCAAATATGTAATCAGAGGGCTCTCTTACAAACCTGCATTTTTACTTCTGGGGGGAAGAGATCGAGATCACCACATATTACATTTACCTGGGAGTATAGTTCACATGGCCTCATTTTGGAATGCGGAAATCCCTCCACATTGGGATTAGCAAAGGATACAGTTCCCTAACAATCATCAAGAGACAATTCTTTTTGAACCAGTTTCAGGACATCTTGTCCAAACTCTATCTAATGGAGGCGATTATTAGACCCACGGTTCTCTATGCCTCCGAGATCTAGGGGTCGATCTTGGTACAGAAAAATTAGGCCCAAACAGAGATAGTTCATACCTTGCTTCTTAGGCGCAACATTTGATGCAAGAATATTGTTCTGTGTCCCATTATTCAGGTAGAGTCCAGCGTGCACCCCTTCTACCTTGAGGTCATATTAAGTTTGGTCTCTTTCCTTCACAGAATCAGATATTTCGGCAAATCCACCATGGGGAGAGAGAGATACCCCTACCATGCACTTTTCTCCTTGGAGGATCTCGCCTCAAATCACCCTGTAGGACATGCACATGGTTGGTTTTCAGAGGCATCTCGGCTTCTCCAGTCAGTGACCATCTCTCCAGAGTGCCTCCCCCTATTCGGATTCTCCCTAGATGCGCCAAGCCATCTCTTTCCTCCTAAAAATGTATTGAATTAGTCCCTCAGAGAGGATTTCTACAAATTTTACATTCAGGTTACTTGGACTTCATCTCCGATGAGATTGGGCCCAAAGATGTCCTTCTACCTTGAGCACTTCTTAGAGCTACATGATGGAATTATTGTTCGCCCCCCATATGCGTGCAAACATTGGATGCACTCACTTAGGATTCCCTTGGGATAGCTTCGGGTAGGTTCTCATTGACTCCGAGTGGAGATTGACCACCATCTACCATGATTTGATAGGACCTGCTAGGTGTGCCACCTACAGGAATCGGAGATAGAGATCAAATGATGATATCACTACCTCTATAAGGACTCAGGAGGATTCGTCTCTACCTTTTTCCGATATTATTACCATAGATGCCTCACCCTCTTCATCAAGGAAATATTTAGCCACAAGTCCCAGCTCCTCCACACTCCACTCCTCCTTGGGAGGACCAGGACGATTACCTCCTACTTTAGTGTTGATCCATCAAATTGGAGAAACAAGTAGCGAGCGGAGTTCCAAAGTACCTCCGATAATAGAGTGGTGAAACCTCAAGTCTCTCCTTAGCCTCCCCCTCGGGAGATAAATTGACCTTATCGAGACCAATTTGTAGTTTCCAAACTATACACCATCCAACTCATTATCAGGGTGGCAAAGGGATCATGCCCATACGGACCCAGAGCAGGGCACTCCTTTCCTACCATATTTCATCCCAGCCCCAGCAGGGTCACCAAAAGTCTATACAAAGTTTCTTTCCTTCGGCCTCAGATGTTAGGAGTATCCCTCACTCCTACATCCACCCCAGGGTCATACAGTCATATATTTCAATGGCTCCAGAGAGCCTCGATAGAGACAACGAGCATACGCCTCATTCGCCCCCCTTGACCTCGACCATTAGGCCTAGGATTCCTGACAGCATTGGATCCATCTTCATCTCTTCTTCATGTTCTTCCTCTCCCTTGACAAGTTTTTGATTTATTTGAGTTGTCTAGCCTCGAACAAACTCACTTTGTACCTTGTATCCTATAACTTTGATAAGATTTTATACAAGTTTATGAGGTCGTACTACTACTTGTATCTTTCTTTAGTTTATTTTATTTTATTTTAGCTTCATCACTTTCTAGGATTTGTGTTTGCATTCCCACATTGTACTCATATTTGATGTATCTTCTAGTCCCATTAACCTACTTTTGTAGTCATTCGTTGGACATTAATAAAACTATTTTATCTTATCTTATCTATGCACGTGGCATACCATTCAATATTTTTGCTCACCCTATTGGCGAGAAAATATGGTAGAATCCATCCATTGTGCCCCTAAAGGATACATGAACCTCGAGTATGACACTGTGGGACTTGACAAGGAAAAGGTCAAGACCCAAAATGCTTTGAGACAATTCACAAATGCTTGGAACGAATATGGGGTATCCATTGTATCTGATGGTTGGACAAATGTAAAGAGAAAGCCATTGAGAAGTGTTCTTGGGGTGTCTGTTAGTGGCACAATCTTCCTTTCATCCCATGACTACTCAGATCGGTTCAAGACCGACATCAATATTGTATAACCCTTAATTAAAACCATTGAATCTATTAGGCCATAAAATGTCATCCAAGTCATTACTAATAATGCTGCTAATTGTAAGGAAGCATGAACAATCATTGAGGATAGATACCCCAACATATTTTGGTCAAGGTGTTTGGTTCACATATTAAACCTTTTGATGCATGGCATTATCAAAATGAAGGATCGTGATTATAGGTGAATTGGTTCATTGTACAAGGAAAGCACATGATAAGATTGATTACCAATCATAGTAATGCCCAACACATTTTTCGCAGTCACTCAAGGTTGGAGCTATTGAAGAATGCAAAGACTAGATTTTCTAGCTATTACATCACCTTCAAGCACCTTTTGAAGGTAAGAGAGGCATTGGCTAGTATGGTATTAAGTGAATCATAACATATTTTGAAAGACATGGATACATCTGCATCTGACAAACGTGATTTTTAGGAGGTGGAGGACATCGTTCTTGGTGGTCAGTTTTGGGTAAGTGTTACATATGTGTTGCAATTCACCAATATGATTTATAACATGGTTCAGTTTGCAGATACTAACCAACCGATAATTGGGGAGGTGTATGAGAAAATCACGAGCAAATGGATAGCATGCTAGGCCAAATAAAATATATTATTGAGCCAAAAGATGCCATCTTGTATGATCATATTCATAAGCATGTGGTCAAAAGGTGGGATAATCTTAATGTTCCACTCCATGCCTTAGCCTATTCCCTTACACCAAAATATTATTCTTCATCATGGTTGGCCAAACCAACACCTGCGGATGGGATTAGGAAAAAAACCCACATAGATCCAAAGGTACAAAATCTAGCATTAGACAATTTGGTCCCTGAAGAAGAGGAGTATCCCATATTGTGTGTTGAATTGAGCAAATACCTTAGTCAACATGGAGTATTTTCTAATTTGCATGCAAACACAGATCGAGATAGGTTGTCTTCTATCGAGTGGTGGAACATGTATGGCTCCTCCACCACACAGTTGCATAAATTGGCCATTAGAGTGCTTTCACGGGTGGTCAATAGTTCTTTTTCAAATAGGTATTGGAGAACCTATAGCTACATCCACAGTGTGAAAATAAAAATACTTAATGAAAACTGGGTAGAAATCTTGATTTTTGTACACTACAACTTGAGGTTGTTGTCTCATTATTGTGAGCGAGACAAAATTGATAGAACATATATCACTTGGGACAACAACCCAAAAGAGAATAATTTGGAGGATGAAACCATGGATTTAGAGCGCTTGGAGGCTGAACATTTGGGCGATGATGACGGTGACCATGCAGCAGTAGAGATGCCACTCCCATCCACTAGTAGTGTTCTAGTCCCAGATGCACCAACTTTGCCTCTAGCTTCACAACCTCCATCATTGTGTGGGGACAACCTCCATCATTGTGTAGGTCATCTAGCGGGTGGACGTGTGTCATGTCCCCATATTTTTCAATGGTCCATTGGGTAATTTTGGCCTAAGTCACCTAGGCAATAATTATTTAATTAATGAGCAAGTATGGAAACTACCTTATGGAACATGCCTAAGGTTGTATTTGGGAATTAAATGGACAAGGACGGCCCCCATGCAGTTATTAACCCCATGACTAAGTCTAAGTGATTGACTAATTGATAAATTAATTAATTGGAGAAATTTTGAGGCATTACACCATAACAATTAATTAATTACTGGATAATTAATTAATTGCTAAGTTAAATTATTTATGAGTTGTATTATTTTCATTTAAATGTTTATTGCTAATAAATGTTCCAAGTGGTTGATGACTTGGCTAGCAAATTTGAATTGGTAAGTGAGCCAAACTTGCCTAAGTGGTAAAGTCTCAAAAAATCTAAGGAATATAATGGAGACAAGTTGGCAAGGTGAACCAAGAAGGAAACTGACAAAAGATCGCAAAATCAGACAAAAGCAGAAAAGAGGAAAGTGAATAAAGTGGAAGAAAACAAGAAATGAAGTAAGAAAAGAAATGGCAACACACCCACAAAAGCTACCTAAGGCCCAGTTGCTAATCAAAGTGAAGGAAGACAAAAGAAGGCAAGTTTTCAAGTAAGAAGTTTCCATTCCTAGCAAGGAAGGCGCCTTCCTTCATCTACACGTGTGGCTAACTTGAGGAAGAAGTCATCTCCTCTATTTAAGAAGTTTTGTAACTCCATGAAATAACTTTTGATCATTTTGTAATTTGTGAATGAGAGCTCTGAGCTACTCATATGTTGAGTGTTGTGCCTCAACTATTCCTCTTGGGTGATGTGCCCCAAGGCCTTGTGAGTGTCCTATGAGTGTTATGCAGGTCCAAAAAGAAATATTACATCCAGTAACATTCAGTACATTTCAGCCATGGAGATTTAATGTCAGATTGAAGAAGAGGCTACCATTGGAGAAGATTTGTAGCTAGATTCAGTGAAGGAACACTAGTGGATGAAGATAGTTATGGAGAGGTGTGCCCAGGACCTCCAGTGAACTCTAGAAGATAATATTTGCAGAGATTAGTGGCTTCTAAATTCAAGAGATCAAATATCATAACCATTCTCCACTCTTCTTCTACTTCTACCACTCCCACAACTAGATTTGGAGGTGATTCCATTGAAGAAGAGAACTAGTTGATGATGGCGCCCATTTGAATATCATCCACTCATAGTGCATCAATATCATCCATCTAATATGTATATGGACTGATATTAACTTCTAGAACAGAGCCACAGTAACTACTTCCTTCTCTTCTCTATTCTCTCACTGATTGTAACCGAAGATTAGCCTGTGAGGCATTGTCATTTAAGAAGCAAGAAATTAATGAAAGAATAAATGTTCTAAAAGTCATATTTTGAGTTTTATGTGTGGAACATGTTATATCAGAGTCTAAATTAATATCAACACATATTTTGTGGTTTCTTAAAGTAGTTTGTGAAATTAAAATGCAAGACTAGCTAGATTGATGTCAATTCTAGACTAGTTTTACCACTTTCAGTGCCATTTCCAATATAAGCACTCTATTTACATTATTTCAGTTGGAGAAGGTCCTTAACTCAGTATAGTATCCATATAACTCCTAAAAATCAGAATTTGGAAGCCTTTTGACCCTTTTTGGAAAGATTAGAAAAAGACTAGATCAACAATCCCGGGAGAGCCCAAAAACCCCAATTATTCCCAAACTCTCCCAATTATGCTAAAATATCTTCCTGAACATAACCAAAATTAATTTTTCTGATATAACCTATGTATTTAACTCCCAGAACCCCTACCTATCTAGTATGCATATGCCAGCTACCCAGGAAGCCTCAAAGTAGGCAATAGACTAACTCTATTGTTGAAAAGTGAAAGGTATTGGTACATGGTGCATAGGACATCACCGATGTGAAACTTTTGAACCACTGATGCACCTAACCTCATAAATGTTCCAGAATTAAATATTCATCCCACCATCCTCATTCCTCACCTCAGTACCCCTCACTTACCTCCTGCACTATTCGAAGGAATTGACAGAAATTTTACTAGTAAAGTTCATAAAAGTTTTTGAAGTTGAGTTAATATCTTGGTTGAACTTTCCCAAGGATATTACAGTGGTATCAGAGCACTTTCATCCACCCCTGTGGAAAGAAATAAGCTCACTGATGGAAGGAAGATTGAAGATCTTCTCATAGAGGCAAAATGTGGCTCCTACCAGTCAGTGAAGAAGAAGAATTTATTTTTGAGCCATATGAAGAGGAGCCTTTAACCCCTGTTGGAAATTCTTATTTGCACAAAGTTGAACATCATTTCCTTGATGAACAAATGTTTGAAGAGAGCATAGGAAATTACCTGCGTATGACTAATTGGGATTATGAAGTAATACTCAAAAGAGGTAACCCTAAGAAATCCTATGAGTATTTCATGGAGTACTCTGCCTTGAAGAAGGAGGTTCAGAAGTACCTGACCTTTAGAAACTATTATGATTTAGAAATTCAAATTTTGTTCAAATACCCCTAAAATAGTGATAGAAAAAGAAGGATTTCACATATGGTTGATGGTGTGTGCAAAGAAGTCAAGGCAAGATCTTTAACCCTAGATGCAGTGAATGTATCTGTTCACTAGGTTAAGAAGCGAATCCGCCTTCCATATTTGAGATAAAAGATCATAATATATTGATAGATGTTGATAAATTACGATAAGATCGCCTTTTATAGGGCTTGATCAAGAATAGCGAAGGGTTACACCCTTTCGCTTATTAACCTAATAATCTATTTAACATATAAATAATAATATTAATTAAATATTCACAGCATTGCCTTCCCCTTTTGGAAAGCTTTGTCCTCAAAGCTTGAGTATTTTCCTGATGTCGTCCTTCATTCAGATTCAGTGTCGGTATTAGAATCAGACATGATTTCTTGTGTAGAGACTTGCACTTCCTTTCCATTGATGATTTTGCACTGTATTGTCTGATTGTTCTTACATTTATGGCCTGGGATCCAATCATCACCGCATCGACGACATATGTTTTTTTTTTTTTCTATTATCAGAGTAAATGTTAGATGACTTTGATCTATTTTCCATTTCATAGGCATATGATTGAGGTTTGTGGCATTGATGGCCAGGTGACCAAGTATCTGCACAGTACCTACATTGTGTCTCTTTTTCTTGTCGATAATGGTTATCACCTCTTATTTTTATTCCTTCCAATTTGCATTCTGCGGCTTTTGCTTTATGTCTTGCTACCTCTACATTAGGTATGTCATGTACCTTTAACTCTTTTTGGAGGTACAGTTTAAGACCTCCTAAATAGGTTTCGAGTCTTTGTTTGTCAGACAACCCAAATACTCATGTCGATAAGGATTCCCACTGATGTGTGAATTCCTCAACGCTTCCAACCTGTTGTAATCTGGTAAGTTTACTGAAAAATTCATCTTCTTTGATACCTTGAAACCTATTAAAAAAATCATTTTTGAACAAGTTCCAGGTGTAGGAAAATTTTTCTCTCTTCCACCATAAGTACCAATTATAGGCGTACCTTTCCATATGCATTGACGCATATTTCACCTTCTCCTCGTCAGATTGAATATTGTACATGTCGAAGTATTCTTTTGCTTTGTTTAGCCAAGCAACGCATTGGTCTTCACTTCCATTGTATTTCGACAACTTTATTTTTGCCTTAGGTGGGTACACTATGTAAGGGTGATATTGATTCCCTTTTGCTTTATGGTTTGATGGTGGATCGGAACTACTGGACGATGTAAGTGACATATTTGAACTGCTTCGTTGTTGGCGGTGATTTTTATCTTTTTTATTCTCTACTATCTTACTGATAGCTTCTATTTGGTTGTTTAATTGTGCCTCCATATCTGGCAGTATTTTTGTTTCTATCTCTTGCTTAAGCGTCGTATTGTTAATATTTATTTCTTTTTGCAATTCTTCTTGACCTTTAGCAAGTGCTTCCTGTATGGAAATATGAAATGAGGCATCTAGCATGTCTGGACTACCAACTTGGTCTTTTTTTTGCATTAATCTTTGTAACACCTCCATTAATGTATTATGGTTCTGCGTCATTTTTTGGTCTAACATTTTTTGTTCCTTGCTCATAATGTCGAACTTGTCGTCCATTTTCTTCTAAATTACTTGAGTGACTTCCTCTTTAATTTCTTTCTTAAGTGCTTCTTGGCTCTTGGTGGTCATTTCCTTGAAAGTTTGGAAATCCTTCTCTATTTTCGCAATTTGAGATTTTAACTCCGTCGTCATGCTTCTTAAGTGTGGTGGTGAATAATTGGAATCGATTTTGGCTTATGTGGTTAAGGAAAAATAAAAATAATAATTATTATTATTTGGGAATAATAATATTATATATATTATAAAGTTTAGAATAAATATTATTAATAATAAGTTTATTATATAATATTTATTTAACTTTTATATATATTTTTTTGAATTTTTGTTGATGTAGGGTTTCGTGGAGATGGCGGCTGGAAGAGCGCGGAGTGGAGGAGGAAGGGCGGAGATGGCTTGCAGGTCGTGGAGATGGGAGTGAGTGGATGGGGAGGAGTGAGGGCGGAGATGGGTTGCAGTGCGGATGGGAACGCGAAGTGGAGGAGGAAGGGCGGAGATGGGTTGCAGGTCATGGGGATGGGAGTGCGTGGATGGGGAGGAGTGTGGTGGCGTGAAAGGGAGCAGCGCAGCACGGAGGGTGTTGCATTGTGGGGATGTTGTAGGGAGTGAGCAGGATTGCTGAGAGGGCGCGCGAAGTGGAGAGAGCTAGCGAGGAGCTGGGGAAGTGGAGCTGGAGCGGAGGAAGCGTGTGTGGAGTGAAGGCGATGGGTAGTGGGAATTGCGACAGAGGTGTGAAGTGGTGGCCCAGAGTGGATGGATATTGGAGGAGATGGGAATCAAGTAGCAGGAGGGAGTGGAGAGTGGGAGGGGCACAGGAGTGGCAGAGAGGACGTGGGGAGCAGGGGCGCAAGGGGGGGACGTAGCCGAATCCGAATCCGAGTTCACCCGTGGCGTTAATGAGCCGAGTCTGAGCTTAAAGTGCAGGAGATGTGAGCCGAAACCGAGCTCGATAGTAGGAGGAGCCGAATCCGAGCTCAGGTTGAAGGAGCCAAAACCGGGCTCTGATACCAAATGCAGTGAACGTATCTGTTCACTAGGTTAAGAAGCGAATCCGCCTTCCATATTTGAGATAAAAGATAATAATATATTGATAGATGTTGATAAATTACAATAAGATCGCCTTTTATAGGGCTTGATCAAGAATAGCGAAGGGTTACACCCTTTCGCTTATTAACCTAATAATCTATTTAACATATAAATAATAATATTAATTAAATATTCACAGCAGAGCTAAGATGGAAAGGAGGGATAAAGATGTGTCCTCACAGCCAGGAAGAATCAAGGGAGCAAACCAAGAGCCACCTATTTCTTTAGGCAGAGAAGAAGTAGGGAAACATAAAGATGAAGTTTCAGCCCAACATATGGATCCATACCAATCTCAGGGAAAAGGAATCAAGAAGGAAGTTTCAGCAAGGCCATTGGCAGGGCCAAGCATTGCGAGACTGTTTGGTTTTTCTTCAAGAAGGAAGTCCAAAGGTTGTGATTTGAGCACCACACAATGTGGAGAGACATCAAGTTTCATAGAAAGAAATGACCAAGAAGACTTTGTTGGTGCCCCATTACTCCATGAAGTGGATGAAGAAGGTCAATGCACAGTAGAAGATCTAGCAGTCAAACACTTGATTGTTGGTGATGAGGGAGGTAAAATCACTCTCGATCTTTTAATGGTTGATTTCAAAACAAGTGCAGAAAAAATGGTATAGATTGATGAAGGTGAGACATCTTTTGGATCTGATCCAAAGGAGGAACATAATTCAGATTTACACTCACCCCTGGAGCCTCGCCAGGAAGCATAAATTGAGCACATCTCAATTGGGTGTGAAGTAGAGAAATGGGTGTATGAACAAGCCATCAAAATTCCACCACATAAGGAGGAGAAAATGACACAGGGTGAATTAGTAAATTCTGATTTTTATGTTCCATTATGTCAATCTGATATGGCAGCCATTTCCATTGAAAAATTTAGAATGGTTGACCCCCATAGTGACGAGGTTCAGAATTCTGGTGTTAAAAATGAAAGCAATATGAAGGATGAAACTTTAAGAGAAGATATTTATGTTGCATCAAGGATGAATGAGCACTTATGTTGCAGCCCAAATTATGTTTTTGAGGACCTGAAAGATGAAAATATTGCAGCAGGAACATATAGATCAGATTTCAAAACTGCAAGTGCACTGCATGGAATTGATCCGATGATGGAAAATGAAGAGGATGAACATCTGCAAGAACCTCATCTTCTTGCATGATCTTTAAAGATGGATGAATAGAAGATCCAAGAATCCCTTCAAACCCTCAATTACACACATTCCTTAATGAATAACCTTTGTTGGAATTTGGGGGAGCAGTCTTCCATGAGAGACATGGAAGAATTTCAGAAATCCATGGAAAGCATAAAAGGTAAATTCTTGAACCTGCTTTCTGATAGAGATAGTTTATTGGATCTTGTAGAATTGTTTCATGGTACATCCTTGAGGGATGATGAAGAGATCAGCAAGCTCAATGATGAATTAATGGCCACCCAATATTCTTTGAGAAGCGCTCAAGGTGCCCTCCAAGAATCCAAGATGGAAATATTGCAGCTTCATATAAAGTTGCAAAGATCCCCACTACCCTCCTACACACCATTCAGTCAACTTCATTTGGCTGGAAGAATTCTTAAACATAGGGAGGAACCTCATGAGATGGTGGATCATGAGGATCATTCATTTTTATATGTGCTTGAAGAGTGTGCAAAACAGTTTGATGAGAAACAAGCATGAGATTTTTTTCCAAGGGAAATTGAGGTGTTCCTTGAAGACAATCACTCTCCCATGAAAGAGTGGAATGAGAGAACCCAATTTGGGACAACCAATAATGAAGAATTTGCAGCCATAAGTTTGACTACTGAATGTTGCAGACATGCAAAGAAGGTTCATAGTTCTTTCCCACATGTCCTAGATTCAACAACACCAATGGGGAACAAGCAGTGGGTGAAGACATTTTTCTGGTTTGTGTCACATGTTTAGCAAGAGGATCATGATTTGTCCCCACGGGAGATGGATCCTATTGCAGAAGAGAAGGATGATTATAGCTCATATAAATTAGCAAGCAGGATCTTCGATTCATCCACCAGATGGATGGATAGAGGCCTCACTAGAAAAGAAAATCTGGAAGGTAAAAAGTTCACTTGTTTCTGCAATAAATTTCTTATTATAACTGACATTGTCTTGAATTGTGAGCAGAAAAAAAAAAGTATATTTTGTAGCCATTTGATGTCACGCATCCACATATGGATTGGGTGAAAGATTACCTGACAAGCATGAAACTACCTTGCAAAAATTTTTATGCTTATGATCAAGATAAGGCAGCTAAGCAGGCAAGTTGCCAAGAAAAATTAATGGAACATTTACTTGTAGAAGCTGGCCTATGTGGTGGGAATCCACATGCTGGGAGGGATGCTTGAAATTTTTCTCCAATGGTACAGAGTTGAGCCATTGGATGTTTTCACTGGAAGAAACATTTTGCTATCCACTTGGTTTAGTTTGCAGTAATGTCCTTTCAGTTATTCCTCGGATGAAAAGGCACATGGTTGATGACATATTCACTAAATTAATTTTGATGATTGGGAAAATGAAGTTGATACTTTGGGATCCGGGCATTCATTGGAGTGACAGATTGCCAAAGGTGATAAAACAGTTTTGGTCCTTGCAGGAGAAACAGTGGGATCCAGGAATTCTACTCAAGTTATTTTAACTAGGTTGAAAATTGTGTTCATTGCTGGTTTATTTGCAGATATAAATTACAATGCAGTTTTTCTTCATTTTTTTTGAAGGCCCAAGTTTAATTTTCAGACTGTACAGTGGATGGGGACAATTAAAATCAGAGTGGTGCAGCAGAATCTTGGTGGAATCCTGACATTGCTTGAGGACAAGCAATCTTAGGAAGGGAGAACTGTCATGTCCCCATATTTTTCTATGGTCCATGGGGTAATTTTGGCCTAAGTCACCTAGGCAATAATTATTTAATTAAAGAGCAAGTATGGAAACTACCTTATGGAAGATGCCTAAGGTTGTATCTGGTAATTAAATGGACAAGGAGGGCCCCCATTCAGTTATTAACCCCATGACTAAGTCTAAGTGATTGACTAATTGAGAAATTAATTAATTGGGGAAATTTTGAGGCATTACACCATAACAATTAATTAATTACTGGATAATTAATTAATTGCTAAGTTAAATTATTTATGAGTTGTATTATTTTCATTTAAATGTTTATTGCTAATAAATGTGCCAAGTGGTTGATGACTTGGCTAGGAAATTTGAATTGGTAAGTGAGCCAAACTTGCCTAAGTGGTAAAGTCTCAGAAAAGCTAAGGAATCTAATGGAGACAAGTTGGCAAGGTGAACCAAGAAGGAAACTGAAAAAAGCTGGCAAAAACAGACAAAAGCAGAAAAGAGGAAAGTGAATAAAGTGGAAAAAAACAAGAAATTAAGTAAGAAAAGAAATGGCAACACACCCAGAAAAGCTACCTAAGGCGTAGTTTCTAATCAGAGTGAAGGAAGACAAAAGAAGGCAAGTTTTAAAGTAAGAATTGTCCATTCCTAGAAAGCAAGGCGCCTTCATCCACATGTGTGGCTAACTTGAGGAAGAATTCATCTCCTCTATTTAAGAAGGTTTCTAACTCCATGAAAGAAATTTTGATCATTTTGTAATTTGTGAATGAGAGATCTGAGCTACTCATATGTTGAGTGTTGTGCCTCAACTATTCCTCTTGGGTGATGTGCCCCAAGGCCTTGTGAGTATCCTATGAGTGCTATGCAGGTCCAGAAAACAATATTACATCTAATAACATTCATTACAGTTCATCCATGGAGATTTAATGTTAGATTGATGAAAAGGCTACCATTGGGGAAGATTTGCAGCTAGATTCAATGAAGGAACACTAGTGGAAGAAAATAGTTATGGAGAGGTGTGCCCAAGACCTCTAGTGAAATCCAGAAGATGATATTTGCATAGATTAGTGGTTGCTAAATTCCAAAGATAAAATATCAGAACCATTCTCCACTCTTCTTCTACTTCTACTACTCCCACAACTAGATTTGGAGGTGATTCCACTGAAGAAGAGAGCTAGTTGATGATGGTGCCCATTTGAATATCAGCCACTCAGAGTGCAGCAATATCAGCCATCTAATATTTAGATGGACTGATAATCACTTCCAGAACAAATCCATACTAACTACTTCCTTCTCTTCTCTATTCTCTCACTGATTGTAACCGAAGATTAGCCTGTGAGGCATTGTCATTTAAGAAGCAAGCAATTAAGGAAAGAAGAAATGTTATGAAAGTAATATTTCAAGTTTTATGTGTGGAACATGTTATATCAGAGTCTAAATTAATATCAGAACAGAGTTTTTGGTTTCTTAAAGCAGTTTGTGAAGTTAAAATGCAAGACTAGCTAGATTGATGTCAATTCTAGACTAGTTTTACCACTTTCAGTTCCATTTCCAATCTAAGAACTCTATTTACATTATGTCAATTGGAGAAGGTCCTTAACTCATTCTAGTATCCATATCAGTACTAAAAATCAGAATTTGGAATCCTTTTGACCCTGTTTGGAAAGATTAGAAAAAGACTAGCTCACCAATCCCGGGAGAGCCCAAAAACCCTAATTCTTCCCAAACTCTCCCAAGTATGCTAAAATATCTTCCTGAACATAAAAAAAATTCATTTGAATAATATAACCTCTTTATTTAACTCCCAGAACCCCTACCTGTCTAGTATGCATATGCCAGCTACCCAGGAAGCCTCAAAGTAGGCAATAAACTAACTCTATTGTTGAAAAGTGAAAGGTATTGGTACATGGTGCATAGGACATCACTGATATGAAAATTTTGACCCGTTGATGCACCTAACCTCATACATTTTCCATAATTAAACATTCATCCCACCATCCTCATTCCTCACCTCAGTACCCCTCACTTACCTCCTGCACTGTTTGAAGGAATTGACAGAAATTTTACTAGTAAAGTTCATAAAAGTTTTTGAAGTTGAGTTAATATCTTGGTTGAAATTTCCCAAGGATATTACAGTGTTATCATAGCACTTTCCTCCATCCCTGTGGAAAGAAAGAATCTCATTGATGGAAGGAAGATTGAAGATCTTCTCATAGAGGAAAAATGTGGCTTCTACCAGTCAGTGAAGAAGAAGAATTTATTTTTGACCCATATGAAGAGGAGCCTTTAACCTCTGTTGGAAATTCTTGTTTGCACAAAGTTGAACATCATTTCCTTGATGAACAAATGTTTGAAGAGAGCATAGGAAATGACCTACCTATGACTAATTGGGATTATGAAGGAATACTCAAAAGAGTTAACCCTAAGAAATCCTATGAGTACTTCATGGAGTACTCTGCCTTGAAGAAGGAGGTTTAGAATTCCCTGGCCTTTAGAGAATATTGTGATTTAGAAATTCAAAGTTTGTTCAAATACCCCTGCAATAGTGATAGCAAAAGAAGGATTGCACACATGGTTGATGGTGTGTGCAAAGAAGTTAAGGCAAGATCTTTAACCCTAGGAGCTAAGATGGAAAGGAGGGATAAAGATGTGTCCTCACAGCCAGGAAGAATCAAGGGAGGAAACCAAGATCCACCTAGTTCTTTAGGCGAAGAAGAAGTAGGGAAAAATAAAGATGAAGTTGCATCCCTACATATGGATCCATCCCAATCTCAGGAAAAAGGAATCAAGAAGGAATTTTCAGCAAGGCCATTGGCAGGGCCAAGCATTATGAGACTGTTTGGTTTTTCTTCAAGAAGGAAGTCCAAAGGTTGTGATTTGAGCACCACACAATGTGGAGAGACATCAAGTTTCTTGGAAATAAATGACCAAGAAGACCTTGCTGGTGCCCCATTACTCCAATAAGTGGATGAAGAAGGTCAATGCACAGTAGAAGATCCAGCAGTCAAACACTTGATTGTTGGTGATGAGGGAGGTAAAATCACTCTCGATCTTTTAATGGTTGATTTCAAAACAAGTGTAGAAGAAATGGAACATATTGACGAAGGTGAGACATCTTTTGGATCTGATCCAAAGGAGGAACATAATTCATATTTACACTCACCCCTAGAGCCTCGTCGGGAAGCATAAATTGAGCACATCTCAATTGGGTGTGAAGCAGAGAAATGGGTGTATGAACAAGCCATCAAAATTCCACCACATAAGGAGGAGAAAATGACACAGGGTGAATTAGTAATTTCTGATTTTTATGTGCCATTATGTCAATCTGATATGGAAGCCATTTCCATTGAAAAATTTAGAATGGTTGACCCCCATAGTGACGAGGTTCAGAATTCTGGTGTTAAAAATGAAAGCAATATGAAGGATGAAACTTTAAGAGAAGATCTTTATGTTGCATCAAGGCTGAATGAGAACTTATGTTGCAGCCCAAATTATGTTTTTGAGGACCTGGAAGATGAAAATATTGCAACATTAACATATAGATCAGATTTAAAAACTTAAAGTGCACTGCATGGAATTGATCCGACGATGGAAAATGAAGAGGATGAACATCTGCATGAACCTCATCTTCTTGCAAGATATTTAAAGATGGATGAACAGAAGATACAAGAATCCCTTCAAACCCTCAATTACACACATTCCTTAATGAATAAACTTTGTTGGAATTTGGGGGAGCAGTCTTCCATGAGAGACATCCATGGCAAGCATAAAAGGTAAATTCTTGAACCTGCTTTCTGATAGAGATAGTTTATTGGAGCTTGTAGAACTGTTTCATGGTACATCCTTAAGGGATGATGAAGAGATCAACAAGCTCAATGATTAATTAATGGACACCCAATATTCTTTGAGAAGCGCTTCAGGTGCCCTCCAAGAATCCAAGACGGAAATATTACAGCTTCATGAAAAGTTGCAAAGATCCCCCCTACCCTCCTACACACCATTCAGTCAACTTCATTCAGCTGGAAGAATTCTTGAACATAAGGAGGAACCTCATGAGATGGTGGATCATGAGGATTATTCATTTTTATATGTGCTTGAAGAGTGTGCAGAACAGTTTGATGACAAACAAGCACGAATTTTTTTTCCAAGGGAACTTGAGTTGTTCCTTGAAGACAATCACTCTCCCATGAAAGAGTGGGATGAGAGCGCCCAATTTGGGACAGCCAATAATGAAGAATTTGCAGCCATAAGTCTGATTACTGAAGGTTGCAGACATGCAAAGAAGGTTCACAGTTCTTTCCCACTTGTCCTAGATTCAACAACACCAGTGGGGAACGAGCAATGGGTGAAGACATTTTTCTAGTTTGTGTCACATGTTTAGTAGGAGGATCATGATCTGTCCCCATGGGAGATGGATCCTATAGCAGAAGAGAAGGCTGATTATAGCTCATATAAATCAGCAAGTAGGATCTCCGACTCATCCACCAGATGGATGGATAGAGGCCTCACTAGAAAAGAAAATCTGGAAGGTAAAAAGTTCACTTGTTTCTGCAATAAATTTCTTATTATAACTGACATTGTCTTGAATTGTGAGCAGCAACAAAAGTATATTTTTCAGCTATTTGATGTCACTCATCCACATATGGATTGGGTGAAATATTACTTGACAAGCATGAAACTACCTTGCAAAAAATTTTATGCTTATGATCAAGAGAAGGCAGCTAAGCAGGCAAGTTGCCAAGATAAATTAATGGAACATTTTACTTGCAGAAGTTGGCCTATGTGGAGGGAATCCACATGTTGGGAGGGATGCTTGAAATTTTTCTCCAATGGTACAGAGTTGAGCCATTGGAAGAAACATTTTGCTATCCACTTGGTTTAGTTTGCAGCAATGTCCTTTCAGTTATTCCTCAGATGAAAAGGCACATGCTTGATGACAGATTCACTAAATTGATTTTGATGATTGGGAAAATGCAGTTGATACTTTGGGATCCAGGCATTCATTGGAGTGACAGATTGCCAAAGGTGATAGAACAGTTTTGGTCCTTGCAGGAGAAACAGTGGGATCCAGGAATTCTACTCAAGTTATCCTAACTGGGTTGAAAATTTTGTTCATTGCTGGTTCATTTGCAGATATAAATTACAGTGCAGTTTTTCTTCATTTTTTTGAAGGCCCAAGTTTAATTTTCAAACTGTGCAGTGGATGGGGCCAATTACAATCAAAGTGGTGCAGCAGAATCTTGGTGGAATCCTGACATTGCTTGAGGACAAGCAATCTTAGGAAGGGAGGATTGTCATGTCCCCATATTTTTCTATGGTCCATGGGGTAATTTTGGCCTGTCACCTAGGAAATAATTATTTAATTAATGAGCAAGTATGGAAACTACCTTATGGAAGATGCCTAAGGTTGTATTTGGGAATTAAATGGACAAGGAGGGCCCCCATGTGATGCACCTGCAACAATTAATTAACAAGAATATGCGAAATAGCAGAAATGACAGAACTCAGAATCACTTTTATATTGATCACAGGCCACTTCGAGGGGGCAAGCTCAATACAATTAACTTCACGGTGCCTTCATAGGTCTCAACACACACTTATATACTAATTCTGGGCACCAATACTATGGGTCAAAACCATGGGCCGTTACAAACTATGGATCAACAATACTACGGGCGACTTACAAAGCATATGTGCCAACAAGAATAACATAAACTATTGATCAACAAATACTACGGGACGACTTACAAAGCATATGCGTCCAACAACAACATACTAGCAAAGTAAAGACATGGGTTCCTAACATCCCCTCCCCCTTAAAAAAAGCTTTGTCCTCAAAGCTTTAGATGTGGAAATTGTTGTTGAATCTGAAGGAGTGGTTCCCATGTAGCATCCTCTGGTTGCATGCCGTGCCACTGAATTAAGACCTCTGTGATAGAGCGAGAGCGAAGCTGACGCGTGCGCCGATTGAGGATGGCCTCTGGCTCCAAAAGGATGGATCCTTCATTATCCAGTTCGGGTAAAATCATTTGTCCACTGATGTTGGTGCCAAGAACTTTCTTCAGACAAGAGACATGAAAGACTGGATGAATGCGGGAAGAAGGAGGAAGTTCCAATTTATAAGCAACGGACCCAATCTTCTGAAGAATCCGATATGGCCCATAGAACTTTGGAGCGAGCTTATGACGCCCTTTGAGTTTCAAGGATGATTGTTTGTACGGCTGGAGACGAAGAAAAACCATATCGTCGACTTGAAAAGTGCGCTCAGAACGATGCTGATCAGCTTGTTGCTTCATGCGATTTCTTGCCATGTGAAGATTGTCCCGCAAAATGCGAAAAATCTGATCGCGGTTTCGAAGGATCGTGTCAACTTTCTGAACTGGTGAACTGGTGGGGGTGTATGGAAGAAGAGCTGGAGGTGCCTGACCATAGACTGCTTCATATGGGTTCATTTTAGAGGCAGTGTGGTAAGGGGTATTGTACCACCATTCAGCGAGAGGGAGCCATTTTTCCCACTGATGTTGTTGTTCCGAGGTGAAGCAACGAAGATAAGTTTCCAAGCATTTATTGACAATTTCAGTTTGACCATCTGTTTGTGGGTGATACCCTGAACTCATCTTCAGTTTGGTGCCAGTGTGGTGAAATACTTCTGTCCAAAAATCACTGGTGAAAGTCACATCACGATCCGAGACAATGGAAGAAGGGATGCCATGAAGATGAAAGATCTGGTCCAGAAAAATTTGAGCGACAGAGGAGGCTGTATAGGGATGGCTGAGAGCACAAAAATGACTATATTTGGAGAGGCGATCAACCACAACGAGAATCACTGTCTTCCCGCCATATTTAGGGAGCCCTTCAATGAAATCCGTAGAAATATATGTCCAAATCCGTGTAGGTATGGGCAAGGGTTCAAGCAATCCTGGAAGGAGTGTTGTTTCACCCTTATTGTGCTGGCAGGTATCACATTCGGCCACCATCTGTTGAATTGTCCTTTTCATGCCCTACCAAAAGAAGTTACGCCGTGCTCGTTCATACGTTTTGACGAACCCAGAGTGCCCTGCCGATGGAGAAGCATGGAGTTCATAGAAGACATCCTGTTGAAGATATGTGCTCTGGGGAAGCACCAGACGACCCTTGTATCGCAGAGAAGCACCATCCCAAGAGTAATGTGGTACAGCAGAAGGGTTGTTGGTCAAGCGTTGGATGATTTGAGATAAGGAGGAGTCATTGACATAACCCTGTTGAACAGATTGCAACCAATTTGGAACAGGCATAGAAATAGCTGAAAGAGAACCTTGGGCCTCAAATGTGCGAGAAAGAGCATCTGCCACAATATTGTCTTTACCCTTCTTGTAAGTGATCTCATAGTCATAACCCATGAGTTTGCTAACCCATTTCTGTTGTGCCGGGGAGGAGACACGTTGGTCCAAAAAATATTTCAGACTCTGGTGATCAGTCTTGATGCAGAAATGATTCCCTAATAGGTATGGTCACCACTTCTGTACTGCATGAAAAATAGCCATCATTTCCTTCTCATAGGTAGAGGCAGCTAGATTCTTACCTGAAAGGGCTTTGCTGGTGAACGCAATGGGGTGTTCATCTTGAAGGAGAACATCACCAAGTCCATTGCCGCAAGCATCACTCTCAATAGTGAAGGGCTTGGAAAAATCGGGCATAGCTAGCACAGGTGTAGTACACATAGCTTGTTTTAGTTTGTCAAATGCACACTGAGCAGTAGGTGTCCATGTGAAGGCGTCCTTTTTCAATAGAGTAGTTAATGGAGCTGCAATCTTCCCATAATCCTTGACAAACTTGCGGTAGTAGCCAGTCAACCCCAAAAAACCACAAAGGCTCTTGAGTGTCTGAGGATGCGGCCAATTGTTCATGGCATCGATTTTGGCAGGATCCACGCGAACCCCTTGTGCTGAGATAATGTGCCCGAGATACTCAACTTCCTTCTGTCCAAAAACACATTTAGACTGCTTGGCATGGAAATGATGGTCAGAGAAAAGTTGCATGACAAGATCCAAATGTTGGAGATGTTCATCCCATGTTTTACTGTAGATGAGGATATCATCAAAGAATACCAGAATGAATTTCCGCAAGTAGGGTCGAAATATTTTATTCATTAAGGCCTGGAATGTGGAAGGAGCATTAGTGAGGCCAAAGGGCATGACCAAAAACTCATAATGGCCATCATGTGTGCGGAACGCTGTTTTAGGGATATCATCCTCATGAACCCGAATTTGATGATACCCAGAACGAAGATCCAACTTGGAGAAAAAGTGAGCCCCATGAAGCTCATCAAGAAGCTCATCAACAACAGGAATTGGAAACTTATCCTTGATGGTGAGGTGATTAAGTGCTCAGAAGTCAATGCAGAGGCGCCATGACCCATCTTTTTTGCGGACAAGAATAACTGGAGAAGAAAAGGAACTAGTGCTTGGGCGAATAATACCTTGCTTCAATAAGTCCCGAATGAGCATTTCAATCTCCATTTTTTGGTGAAATGGGTAGCGATAGGGCCTGATGTTGGGAGGAACGCTGCCAGGAAGGAGCTAAATACGATGGTCTTCTGGCCTTGAAGGTGGCAATCCCACTGGTTCAGCAAAGACACCTGTATATCGATCCAGAATTTGTTGTAGATCCAAAGGAGTAGTGGAGACCGCTGATGGTTGCATCTGGATGGAATAGATCTGAGCGATGACACCATGTGAATTCTTCTTGAGGATTTTTTCCATGCGATGTGAACTGATGATGTTGAGAGAACCTGGTTGTAATCCTGTCAATGTGTGTTTGTGTCCATTGAAGGAAAACTACATCCAAAGTTCAGCAAAATCCCATAAGATAGGGCCAAGTGTGCGTAGCCATTGAGCGCCCAAAACCACATTACATCCGCCTAAGGGCAAGGCAAACATGTCAAAGCGCAAGGTATAATCTGCCATAGAGATACACACATTTCGACACTTCCCTTTGCAAGGTAAGGTGCCCCCATTGGCAATCATGACTTCAAAGTTGGAGCAAGGATGGATAAAACAATCAGCTTGTTTGGCGATCCGAGGGTCAATGAAATTATGAGTGCTACCAGAGTCAATGAGTATTGTAAGAGGAAGCTTCTTGAAGTAACCCCTGACCCGCATTATTGGGGGGTGGTGATTCCAGCTAAAGCATGGAGAGATATCTCTAGCTGGTCATCCTGAGACGGAGGGTCAATAGGCGGTTCTTGAATGTTGACTAGAGCATCCAATGTTTCTGGATCTTCGTCACCAATTTCAGAGGCAGGCGGAGACTCCACATCCAAGAGATAGAGCTTTTGCTGAACACATCTATGTCCCCGAGTGAATTTCTCATCACAATTATAGCAAAGCCCCTTTTCTCTGCGTGCTTGCATCTCTGTTTCAGACAAATGCTTGATAGGAGTCGGTCGAGGAGCCTGCAGTATAGGTGGTCGCTGAGAACCCATATTTCGGAAGGGAACAAAAGTGGGCTTGGAGTGTTGTTGGGATACAATCTTGTCTCTGCCAACTTAGCCAACCCTAGTGCTTCCATCATTGTGTTGGGACAGAACATTTTGACCTCAGGGCAGATGGCATCCTTTAGACCACTGATAAAACAACTCCGGTAAAAGTCATCAGACAATCCTTCGGTGTGGTTGGCTAGATTCTCAAATTCGGTTTGATACTCTCTCACAGTGCCAGTTTGGCGAAGTTTAGTGAGGGCTCCTGTGAAGTCATCAAAAGCACTAGGACCAAATCGTTGCAAAAGGAGCTGGCAAAAGTCTGGCCATTTGGGCTCTGGATGAGCCTTGATGTACCAACGGTACCATTGAAGAGCTTCCTGTTCCAAATGAAAGGATGCCAACGGAACTTTGTTGACATCAAAATTATTATGCAAACTGAAATACTGTTCTGCACGATAGATCCATCTAGTTAGATCGGTACCATTGAAGCGAGGAAAGTCAAGCTTCGGACCACGGAAATTGCTGGAAGAAGAGAACCCATTGTCTGCTGAAGACTCGGACTGTCGTTTGTTGTTCATAGTTGAATGTTCAAGATGGAGACCGAGAAATTTTTCATCCAGATCCTGGAGTTTGGCTTGGATGGATGCAAGTGCGTCCTCCATGGTTTTTGCTCCTGCACGGGTGACAACCATAACCAGGATTTTTTTTTTTTTTTTTTTTGGTTGACTGGGTAGGAAAACAAAAACAGAAACTACTTCAGTAAAGGAAAATCTGGACTTGGGAAAAAATCAGAAGGGTAATTGGGCTTTGACTAGGTTTTGGACACTGTTGGATAGACAGGGAAGCAAAAATGAGGATTTCAGAAGCGGGGTGAAAGAATGGGAAAATTTGGCAGATGGGAACAAAGAAGCAGAATTCAGAAAGGAACTCTGTCATAAAATTTGAAGGTGATTGGGTGAAATCTGAGGAAGTTATGGCAAACCCTAAAAATAGACAAATGTGGAATTTCGAGCTTTGGGAAGGGGAATTGGGGATAGGGACCTCAGGACTGAAATATGCAGAATGGGATGACAGGGATTCCCCGAAAATTTCAAGGGAAACAGAGTGAAAATAAGGGAGATATGGAGAAAAAACTGAATTTTATACTTTTTTTTCTTTTTTCTTTTTTTTTTTCCAGACTGGAGCGGCTACGGCTCGAAAGGGATCTGGAACAGCGCCGAATGGATTGAAAACGGTTGAATATGGAACGGCTTGCAAAATGGATCTGAAACGGCGCAGCAGTGATCGACAATAGTTCAGTTGAAAGTAGATATGGACCCCAGGTATGTGCAGCTTCCTAACAGTTCAGGGGTTTCACTTGGCCACCAATGCTGTCTGACGGCTTGCGTATTGGGGCAGTACCCCTCACTCCATGGCTCAGGTAAAACTGATAATCGCTTTGCCACAAACGACAGCTCTTGGTTTACCTCACGGGTGGGAACTAGTCAATCAGGTAGGGGTCGTTGCCCTTTTCGCTGGCAGGTCCTCTCAATGGGCCAGCTACTTTGGGGTTCCTGTGGTACTCCTCACAATGAGTTTTAGGGCTTATGCCCAAGTACTTCCCACAGTTAAGCGGATAGGGATTATTCCCAAATCCGAACCTGCAACAGATGCGAAAAAAAAATTTGGCAGAAATTTCACCCAGCGAGCCCAAGAAAGTGCTCTGATACCAGATGTGATGCACCTGCAACAATTAATTAACAAGAATATGCGAAATAGCAGAAATGACAGAACTCAGAATCACTTTTATATTGATCACAGGCCACTTCGAGGGGGCAACCTCCTTTGAGCAAGCTCAATACAATTAACTTCACGATGCCTTCATAGGTCTCAACACACACTTATATACTAATTCTGGGCGCCAATACTATGGGTCAAAGCCATGGGCTGTTACAAACTATGGATCAACAATACTACGGGCGACTTACAAAGCATATGCGCCAACAACAATAACATAAACTATTGATCAACAAATACAACGGGACGACTTACAAAGCATATGCGTCCAACAACAACATACTAACAAAGTAAAGACATGGGTTCCTAACACCCCATGCAGTTATTAACCCCATGACTAAGTCTAAGTGATTGACTAATTGAGACATTAATTAATTGGAGAAATTTTGAGGCATTACACCATATCAATTAATTAATTACTGGATAATTAATTAATTGCTAAGTTAAATTATTTCTGAGTTGTATTATTTTCATTTAAATTTTTATTGCTAATAAATGTGCCAAGTGGTTGATGACTTGGCTAAGAAATTTGAATTGGTAAGTGAGACAAACTTTCCTAAGTGGTAAAGTCTCAGAAAAGCTAAGGAATCTAATGGAGACAAGTTGGCAAGGTGAACCAAGAAGGAAACTGACAAAAGCTGGCAAAATCAGACAAAAAAAGAAAATAGGAGAGTGAATAAAGTGGAAGAAAACAAGAAAAGAAATGGCAACACACCCAGAAAAGCTACCTAAGGCGCAATTGCTAATCAGAGTGAAGGAAGACAAAAGAAGGCAAGTTTTCAAGTAAGAAGTTTCCATTCCTAGCAAGGAAGGCACCTTCCTTCATCCACATGTGTGGCTAACTTGAGGAAGAAGTCATCTCCTCTATTTAAGAAGGTTTCTAACTCCATGAAAAAACTTTTGATCATTTTGTAATTTGTGAATGAGAGCTCTACGCTACTCATATGTTGAGTGTTGTGCCTCAACTATTCCTCTTGGCTGATGTGCCCCAAGGCCTTGTGAGTATCCTATGGTGTTATGCAGGTCCAGCAAGCAATATTACAGCCAGTAACATTCAGTACAGTTCAGCCATGGAGATTTAATGTCAGATTGAATAAGATGCTACCATTGGAGAAGATTTGCAGCTAGATTCAGTGAAGGAACACTAGTGGATGAAGATAGTTATGGAGAGGTGCGCCCAGGACCTCCAGTGAACTCCAGAAGATGATATTTGCATAGATTAGTGGCTTCTAAATTCCATAGATCAAATATCAGAACCATTCTCCACTCTTCTTCTACTTCTACTACTCCCACAACTAGATTTGGAGGTGATTCCACTGAAGAAGAGACATTAGAGAAATTTTGAGGTCAAAAAATGGCCTCAAAACAAAGAAAATGTACTATAAAAAACAACCAATCACATTCTAGTAGATGACATCATCCCCCTTGGTTGAGGTGGCAATGCATGAGTTAAGAATGCTTATTTGTCAAATTTTTCTATGGTGGATGAAAACACATAGTTAACCAAGGTAGTGGTGTAAGTACTTTTAAGTCATAAAGTAAAGTACTCATAATGATAGTCTTTTCATAAAATAATATTATTGTCATTTTCAAGTAAAGTACTCATAATGAATGTCTTTTCACACTTTCTCATAAAATAATATTATTGCCATTTTCAAGTGAAGTACTCTTAATTCATAAAGAAAGTCCTTTCACATTTGTTTATAAAATAATATATTATCATTTTTATGTTTTTAATTTTAAATTATATATTCACTCCACTCTATTTAATAACATAATGTCAAACTAATAAATAATTATAATAATGCAATGTGGATTATAATAATATTATTAACATTTTACATGTAAATAAATTCTCAATTAAATTACATTATATTAAATTCATGAGAAAAGTACTAAATATAAAAAGTCAACATAGAATTAAAAAAATAGCTCTTAAAAATGTTTATTATTATTTAATTTCATTTGCAAGTTCAAGACAAATAAATGCTAAAGGACAATAAATTTTTGGGAATTTACAATGAATCTTAGTCACATCAATGTAGACTTATTTGATTAATTTTATTTCTAGTGAATTTTGAAAAGTAACTCAACCATGGTTATTTATATTGTGCATAGAAAATAGTGTGGGAGGTGACTTGTCATATATACCTACCTCATAAAACCCCCAATTCCTAATATTTTAATATATCTCATATTTTTGTAGTACATCTCTTAGGAGGCCATTTTTTGACCTCAAAATCTCTCTAATGAGCTAGTTGATGATGGCACCCATTTGAATATCAGCCACTCAAAGTGAAGCAAGATCAGCCATCTAATCTGTAGATGGACTGATATTCACTTCCAGAACAGAGCCACAGTAACTACTTCCTTCTCTTCTCTATTCTCTCACTGATTGTAACTAAAGATTAGCCTGTGAGGCATTGTCATTTAAGAAGCAAGCAATCAATGAAAGAAGAAATGTTCTGAAAGTCATATTTTGAGTTTTATGTCTGGAACATGTTATATCAAAGTCTAAATTAATATCATAACAGATTTTGTGGTTTCTTAAAGCAGTTTGTGAAGTTAAAATGCAAGACTAGCTAGATCGATGTCAATTCTAGACTAGTTTTACCACTTTCAGTGCCATTTCCAATATAAGCACTCTATTTACATTTTGTCAGTTGGAGAAGGTCCTTAACTCAGTCTAGTATCCACATCAGTCCTAAAAATAAGAATTTGGAAGCCTTTTGACCCTTTTTGGAAAGATTAGAAAAAGACTAGATCACCAATCCCGAGAGAGCCAAAAATCCCCAATTCTTCCCAAACTCTCCCAAGTCTGCTAAAATATCTTCCTGAACATAAAAAACATTCATTTTACTCACATAACCTCTGTCTTTAACTCCCAGAACCCCTACCTATCTAGTATGCATATGCCAGCTACCCGAGAAGCCTCAAAGTAGGCAATAGACTAACTCTATTGTTGAAAAGTGAAAGGTACTGGTACATGGTGAATAGGACATCACCGATATGCACCTTTGGACCCACTGCTGCACCTAACTTCATACATTTTCCAGAATTAAATATTCATCCCACCATCCTCATTCCTCATCTCAGTGCCCCTCACTTACCTCCTGCACTGTTCAAAGGAATTGACAGAAATTTTACTAGTAAAGTTCATAAAAGTTTTTGAAGTTCAATTAATATCTTGGTTGAACTCTCCCAAGGATATTACAATGTGGTTCACGACCACTTCCACCTACTCAGGATGAGGATACTCCTATTCCTAGTACTCATAGATCATGTGAAAATAAATTAGAAGTTTCTCGTGGCAAGAGAAAATATTAGTACTTGTCTTTTTCTAGTTTTCAGTACTTTGCAAATTGTAACTATTGACTCTTTAATATTTCTTATGGTCTAATTTGAAAACATTATATGGCAATTTAAATTCAATGTCTTAAGTTGAACCTACCTTTGAAGTTCACCACTTGCAACTTTGCACTATTGAGTCTTGACTGCATAATAGCACATTATAATTGTTTGGTAATTACTAATGAATACGTGCTTTGTGAATCATTTCATTTCATGGTTGATTTTCTTTGTTATAGTTTGGTTACAAGTTCAACTTTAGTTATGAGTTTGATCAGTCATGACAAATATTATATATTGAAAATGGTTGATGTTATGGTTGATCATTTGATGACAAAGCTATAACTCTAGGTTATAACTACTAGATGATTGATGTTATATGATTTAATCCATGTTTTTATACTTTTTATAACTATTTCAACATTTTACATGGTTTTGTTGTTGACATATATGCATCAAAATATATAAAATATATGCATCATTCAGCTGGAAGAATTCTTGAACATAGGGAGGAACCTCATAAGATGGTGGATCATGAGGATCATTCATTTTTATATGTGCTTGAAGAGTGTGCAGAACAGTTTAATGAAAACCAAGCACGAGATTTTTTTCCAAGGGAACTTGAGTTGTTCCTTGAAGACAATCATTCTCCCATGAAAGAGTGGGATGAGAGCACCCAATTTGGGACAGCCAATAATGAAGAATTTGCAGCCATAAGTCTGATTACTGAAGGTTGCAGACATGCAAAGAAGGTTCACAGTTATTTCCCACTTGTCCTAGATTCAACAACACCAATGGGGAACGAGCAGTGGGTGAAGACATTTTTCTAGTTTGTATCACATGTTCAGCAGGAGGATCATGATCTGTCCCCATGGGAGATGGATCTTATTGCAGAAGAGAAGGCTAATTATAGCTCATATAAATCAGCAAGCAAGATCTCCGATTCATCCACCAGATGGATGGATAGAGGCCTCACTGGAAAATAAAATCTGGAAGGTAAAAAGTTCACTTGTTTCTACAATAAATTTCTTATTATAACTAACATTGTCTTGAATTGTGAGCAGCAACAAAAGTATATTTTGCAGCCATTTGATGTCACTCATCCACATATGGATTGGGTGAAAGATTACCTGACAAGCATGAAACTACCTTGCAAAATTTTTTATGCTTATGATCAAGAGAAGGCAGCTAAGTAGGCAAGTTGCTAAGATAAATTAATGGAACATTTTACTTGCAGAAGTTGGCCTATGTGGAGGGAATCCACCTGTTGGGAGGGATGCTTGAATTTTTTCTCCAATGGCAGAGAGTTGAGCCATTGGATGTTTTCACTGAAAGAAACATTTTTCTATCCACTTGGTTTAGTTTGCAGTAATGTCCTTTCAGTTATTCCTCAGATGAAAAGGCACATGCTTGATGACAGATTCACTAAATTGATTTTGATGATTGGGAAAATGCAGTTGATACTTTGGGATCTGGGCATTCATTGGAGTGACAGATTGCCAAAGGTGATAGAACAGTTTTGGTCCTTGCAGGAGAAATAGTGGGATCCAGGAATTCTACTCAAGTTATCCTAACTGGGTTGAAAATTTTGTTCATTGCTGGTTTATTTGCAGATATAAATTGTAGTGCAGTTTTTCTTCATTTTTTTTAACGCCCAAGTTTAATTTTCAGACTATACAGTGGATGGGGACAATTACAATCAGAGTGGTGCAGCAGAAGCTTGGTGGAATCCTGACATTGCTTGAGGGCAAGCAATCTTAGGAAGGGAGGACTGTCATGTCCCCATATTCTTCTATGGTCCATGGGGTAATTTTGGCCTAAGTCACCTAGGCAATAATTATTTAATTAATGAGCAAGTGTGGAAACTACCTTATGGAAGATGCCTAAGGTTGTATTTGGGAATTAAATGGACAAGGAGGCCCCCCATGCAGTTATTAACCCCATGACTAAGTCTAAGTGATTGACTAATTGAGAAATTAATTAATTGGGGAAATTTTGAGGCATTACACCATAACAATTAATTAATTACTGGATAATTAATTAATTGCTAAGTTAAATTATTTCTGAGTTGTATTATTTTCATTTAAATGTTTATTGCTAATAAATGTGCCAAGTGGTTGATGACTTGGCTAGGAAATTTGAATTGGTAAGTGAGCCAAACTTTCCTAAGTGGTAAAGAATCAGAAAAAGTAAGGAATCTAATGGAGACAAGTTGGCAAGGTGAACCAAGAAGGAAACTGACAAAAGCTGGAAAAATCAAACAAAAACAGAAAATAGGAGAGTGAATAAAGTGGAAGAAAACAAGAAAAGAAGTAAGAAAAGAAATGGCAACACACCCATAAAAGCTGCCTAAGGCACAGTTGCTAATCAGAGTGAAGGAAGACAAAAGAAGGCAAGTTTTCAAGTAAGAAGTTTCCATACCTAGCAAGGAAGGCGTCTTCCTTCATCCACACGTGTGGCTAACTTGAGGAAGAAGTCATCTCCTCTATTTAAGAAGGTTTCTAACTCCATGAAATAACTTTTGATCATTTTGTAATATGTGAATGAGATCTTTGTGCTACTCATATGTTGAGTGTTGTGCCTCAACTATTACTCTTGGGTGATGTGCCCCAAGGCCTTCTGAGTGTTCTATGAGTGTTATGCAGGTCCAGCAAGCAATATTACAGCCAGTAACATTCAGTACAGTTCAGCCATGGAGATTTAATGTCAGATTCAAGAAGAGGCTACCATTGGAGAAGATTTGCAGCTAGATTCAGTGAAGGAACACTAGTGGATGAAGATAGTTATGGAAAGGTACGCCCAGGACCTCCAGTGAACTCCAGAAGTTGGTATTTGCAGATATTAGTGGTTGCTAAATTCCAGAGATCAAATATCAAAACCATTCTCCACTCTTCTTCTACTTCTACTACTCCCACAACTAGATTTGGAGGTGATTCCATTGAAGAAGAGAGCTAGTTGTTGATGGCGCCCATTTGAATATTAGCCACTCAGAGTGCAACAAGATCAGCCATCTAATATGTATATGGACTAATATTCACTTCCATAACAGAGCCACAGTAACTACTTCCTTCTCTTCTCTATTCTCTCACTGATTGTAACCAAAGACTAGCCTGTGAGGCATTGTCATTTAAGAAGCAAGCAATTAATGAAAGAAGAAATGTTCTGAAAGTCATATTTCGAGTTTTCTATGTGGAACATGTTATATCATAGTCTAAATTAATATCAGAACAGAGTTTGTGGTTTCTTAAAGCAGTTTGTGAAGTTAAAATGCAAGACTAGCTGGATTGATGTCAATTCTAGACTAGTTTTACCACTTTCCAATCTAAGCACTCTATTTACATTTTGTCAGTTGGAGACGGTCCTTAACTCAGTCTAGTATCCACATCACTCCTAAAAATCAGAATTTGGAATCCTTTTGACCCTATTTGGAAAGATTAGAAAAATACTAGCTCACCAATCCCGGGAGAGCCCAAAAACCCCAATTCTTCCCAAACTCTCCCAAGTCTGCTAAAATATCTTCCTGAACATAACACACATTCATTTTACTTATATAAACTCTGTCTTTAACTCCCATAACCCCTACCTGTCTAGTATGCATATGCCAGCTACCCAGGAAGCCTCAAAGTAGGCAATAGACTAACTCTATTGTTGAAAAGTGAAAGGTATTGGGACATGGTGCATAGGACATCACCGATCTGCACCTTTGGACCCATTGCTGTACCTAACCTCATACATTTTCCAGAATTAAATATTCATCCCACCATCCTCATTCTTCACCTCAGTACCCCTCACTTACCTCCTGCACCGTTCGAAGGAATTGACAGAAATTTTACTAATAAAGTTCATAACAGTTTTTGAAGTTGAGTTAATATCTTGGTTGAACTCTCCCAAGGATATTACAATGTGGTTCACAACCACTTCCACCTACTTAGGATGAGGAGACTCCTATTCCTAGTGCTCATAGATCATGTGAAAATAAATTAGAAGTTTCTTGTGGCAAGAGGAAATGTTAGTACTTGTCTTTTTCTAGTTTTCAGTACTTTGCAAATTGTAACTATTGACTCTTTAATATTTCTTATGGTCTATTTTGAAAACATTATATGGCAATTTAAATTCGATGTCTTAAGTTGAACCTACCTTTGAAATTCACCGCTTGCAACTTTGCACTATTGAGTCTTGCTATTGAGTCTTGACTGCATAATAGCACATTATAATTGTTTGGTAATTACTAATGAATACGTGCTTTGTGAATCATTTCATTTCATGGTTGATTTTCTTTGTTATAGTTTGGTTACAAGTACAACTTTAGTTATGAGTTTGATCAGTCATGACAAATATTATATATTGAAAATGGTTGATGTTATGGTTGATCATTTGATGACAAAGCTATAACTCTAGGTTATAACTACTAGATCATTGATGTTATATGATTTAACCCATGTTTTTATACTTTTTGTAAATAATTCAACATTTTACAAGGTTTTGTTGTTGACATATATGCATCAAAATGTATAAAATATATGTTATATAAAAAACGCTCCCACCTCAAGATTTTGAAATTTTTGCATTTCACTCTACTCCTGCTCGTAGCTCCCAACAACATAGGTTCATTGGTGGTGGTCCAAGATTTGGGAAGTGAAGGCCTCACCAAAATGTTGTATTTTTGTGGCTGGCATTGATGAAAAAAGTGATCACCTGGGACTTCTTCTGGAAACAACAAATAAAAGGCCCAAGTTTCTATAGTTTATGTAGAGCAGAAGAAGAAAATGTGGTCCATCTTTTTATCCACTATGCATACACTAAACAGGTCTAGCAAGATGTGGAAAACTGGCATAAGCTCAGGAATTTGTGGGAAGGGAATAGAATAGCAGCTTGCTTGCGGCCTTGGTTTTCTTGGCCCGGCTAAAGATATTAAATGTCTACCTTATTTGATTCTGTGGGGAGTTTGGACTGCAAGAAATGCGTTACTTCTCGAAGGGAAACAGATTCCTACTTTCCAGACAGTCGCCCAGGTCTCACCTCTTTTCCAGTATTTTAAGGAGGATACAAGGCCTTGTGCTCCACAGGTGATTGGAGAACTGCAGGTGGACAGAAGGCAGTGTTGGAGCTTTTTCGATGGTGCTTTTCAAGTCCCAGATCTGGTTTGTGGCAATGGGGACATACTTTTCTTCTTGGATGATCATTATATTTCTTTTAAAGCAAATTGTGCCAGAGGTTCAAATAATTTGGCTGAGTTATTGGAATTTGCATTCAACCAGGACATGCGTGACTTCCAGGTAATTGGGGACTTGGTGCTTGTGGTAAATTGGATGCAAGGGACAATACAATTGAACAATAACAACTTACAGTCCATTGGTTTACACCTCAAAGAGATTGCTGGTGCTTACAACACTTTTAGGATCTGCCATATTTTTCTAGAAATAACTAAATTGGCTGATAAACTGTTTAAGGAGGGTTTTTTTGACCTTCAGGTTCTATCATATATATTACATCACAAGGGGATAAGTCCAGGAGTGTAGGGCCTCGCTAGATTTTCTTTGATGGGCTCATTTTATTGAATACAAAGGGAAGACTGTACTTTAAGGTGGACATTGAAGTACTGATTTTTTATTAGGTGTAGCTACTATTTTTTGAAAACTGATGGATTACACTAGAAATAGCCTATATTTGAATTCTGTTTACACTTAGTTAAGTGTTTTTAACAGAGTTCTGAAGATAGCCATATATGAATCAGTGACAAAATCTTGTCCATTATGTATTTGTGCCAAGAGCTCCTGAGGAATATGTTTTTAAATGTTTTTTTTATAACGAAATTGCGACTTATTTTCTTGGAAAAGAGGGAGAAAAGAAAAGAATAAAAGCAAATAAATTACGTTTGGATCTGTTGATGGATGCCCTACCATAAATAAGGAAGGAAGCTTGATGTGCGCTTCCCTTCTGGCTCGAGAAATTAACTCAGCCAAATACCACACAACAACAAAAATTACTTGCCCGACCTGTTAAGAAGAAGAACACAACGCCCTTGCATCCCCTTAGAATTGCACGCCTTACATTAGAAACCCCTCCCTCCTGTAATAAAGACAGACGCATATACAAGCAAAATCCCAAAAGGTTAAGATTTTCCTTTAGTATTAAAGAACAACTACTTCTGTATAAATAATTTAATTATTCAGCGATGATTATGTCATTCGTTTATGGGCATGATAAAAACGCATCGTCAAAACATAGTAAAAACAAAACGCTTCTCTAAAGATTGCAAAAACATCGCTGTTGCCAGATGACAATAGCCAGCGTGCACCAGCCGGGAATCGAACCCGGGTCTGTACCGTGGCAGGGTACTATTCTACCACTAGACCACTGGTGCACATATATTAACTAAATTTACGTTTCAAATTGATAGTATTTGTACTATATCTTTTTCCAAATTTCAACTCACTTGTGGATCACATTAAAATTAATATATGAAACTAAATTTATTTTTTCAATGATTTAATATTAAAATAGTATAAAGTCTTTACAAAAGATAGATCCTCATGAGCATATACAAACCATACCAACTATAATGTATCAGAATAGGAAGGCTGATCAAAATCAACATAGAGGTCCAGAATGCCTCCCAAAGGCCATAAACAAGAGATCAACAAGAAATTAACAAGTTACCAGTTGGAACCGAAACAAGGCCAGAGTTGGAACAATGCACAAAAAATGCCCACAAGATCTAGGCCAGTCAAGACGATCCACCAAGGTAGCAAAGCAGAGAAACAAAGGAGGAATCCCATACAAGATTCACCCTAATGTAAACAAAACTGGAAAGGACCAAAAAATATCCAATAGGTTGTTGGATACTCCAGCCAAATATTGCCTGGAAAAATAAATAAGATCGACATAAAAAAACTAATACTAAGTGAAAGTGTAAAACAACAACTAAATGACCATCAAGCGCTGTGAACAAAGCTGAGTATCCAACCACTCCTCCAAGTAGATGACACCCTTAGTAACCAAAAGAGCTCGTTTAGATAGTTCATCCGCCAAACAGTTAAAATCTCTGTAAATATGGGCAAAGGAGATACTGACAAAACCATTGATAAGATTGTAAGTATCCTTCAGCCACGAGGAAAGTGAGAGATTCCAGAGGCAATGCCCTTGGCCCAATTAATAATCATCATGGAATCACCCAAAACGTGTAACTTCTCTATACCAATCGATCTAGCAAAATAGAGAATCATCCAGAGGTCAAGTAGTTTGCTTCTGGAATTTGTTCCATGGCCACAATGCATCCAAATTTTGTAGAAATGGGAGTCATTTAGGTATAAAACAACCCCAGCACCACTGAACGAAGCTCCCCACTGGGATGCTCCATCAAAGAAACCACGAGGAAAGAGGTCCCCCAAAACAGGTTGTAGTCTCACTTTTATTCCAGGCAACGATGTTGAAAGATCTCTTGAAGGGTTAAAATCTCTGAAGGAAGCAATGGCTTTATTGCAAATCACAGGGATATAGGGAGTCTTACCTTCAAATATAAGAAGGTTATGAGCCTTCCACAGTTCCCACGAGACAAAACAGGGCAAAGCTTCCCAATAGCTTTCAATTCTTATCCAGTGTTTCATACAATCCTGGAAGGAAATTTGTACCCAAGTAGAGCCTGAACTAGTCGAAAAACGAATGGCTTGCCAAATCTGAATAGTAAAAGAGAATTGAGTGAATATGTGGGTCACCAATTCTTCAGCAGCATGCAAAGGGGACAACGATTTGGACTGCATCCACCTCTACATAAATAATTGTCCCACGTCAAGATGTGATTACCCAGCGCAAGCCATATGAATAGAATGATTTTCAGTGGCATGTTTAAACCCCATAAACGAGTATACCACCAACGTCCAAGGTCTGGGACATCAGTGAAATATGAATCATATGCCAGTTTATTCGTGACAGTGCTCGAAGTCTCATTCCCAGACCATTTTAGAGAATCATCTCTATCACAGAACTAAATATTATTTCTTTTTAGACCACAGATGTAAGATATCCATTCATCACCCATCGAACCATGTAGAACCAATTGATGGGGCGATAGCCACGAATGTGTTACCTGACCTGACCTCATTGAAAGTAGATATGTGATTCAGAGAGAGATATCCATTTGACCTGAGAAAATATATTAGCTCCATAGATAATCTGTAAGGGTCGGGGCCCCCAAGAATAGGGTCTTCTCCAATGCGAATGTTAAGATCCTAGTGGGCGGCCTTCACTAACATCTCGAGGTTTTGGTGTAATGGTTCGTACCATTTGGTATTAGAGCCTCCACCTAGGTTCGAGTCACAGAGCGGGTGGAAACGTCGGCATTGCAGTGTTCGTCTGGGGCTCATACAACTCAAAGGGGACACCATCGTATGGGTGCACATCCAGCCCAGAGTCTGGACTACGAAGCGTGGTGGGAAGTTAAGATCCTAGTGGGCGGCCTTCACTAACATCTCGAGGTTTTGGTGTAATGGTTCATACCAGCGAATCAACCTACCATTCCCAGGTTTCCAAGTCATCCAGGATGCTAAAGTGGGGAACAGTCTCATTAGACCATTCTAAATATTTGAAGCACCTTTGTAACATTTTTTACTCTAACGAAACCATTGGGTGATGCACATTTTAATGTATATCTCCTTTATGATTTTACTCCATAGAGTATTTGCAAAGAGGGCTCACCAAAGGCTCTTATAAAATAGGGTTGTTGCAAATAGATTTACGTTTTTCAAAGCCCAGCCCCCAATGTGTTTTGGCCGAGCCAAGTCGTTCCAACTAACCAAGTGAAATTTCCATTTGTTTGAACCCCCATTCCATATGAAGTTGTAATTTCTCCTCTGAATTCCATTCATAATAGACTTTGGGATCTTACAAAGTGATAACCAGTAGACGGATAGGTTTTGTAACATCGATTTAGCCATTGTAAGTCGTCCCCCCAAGTACAACCACCTGTAGCACTAATTCTTAATTCTCATGTCATATCTCTTCAATAAAAGAGCCAGAGACTTGCATAATAATTGTTTGGCCTGATATGAAAGCCCAAATATTTGGTTCCATTTGATAGAGAATCAAAATTGTAGGGGAGGACCTGTTTGATATGTTCCTTTAGTTCATCGTCCAACTCATTTTCTAGAAAGATATATTTTTCCTCGCTAATTAGCATGCCATATACCTTACAAAAAAGGTACAGGATAGTTTTATAGTGCCCCCATTCACTTAAACAACCTTTCCCATATAACATGACATCATCCACGAAGATCATATGGGTCACGGAGGTATCAGTCGTGATCATTAATTCATGGATCGAGTCTGCATCTCGCTCTTTGATTATGAGTCTGCTAAGGCCTTCAATAACAAGTAGAAAGAGTAGGGGAGATAGTAGGAATCCCTGTTGCAACCCTCTGGATCCCTTGAAAAATTATGTAGGTACACCATTTATCAGGACAACATAATTTGCAGAAGTTACACAAGCCATAATCCATCTGTTGACTCCCCAGGGAAGTCCAATATGAATAAGTATCAGTCTGAGGAAAGTCCAGTCCACCTGGTCATAAGCCTTGACCAGATCGAGTTTAAGGATATGGGATTTTAAATGTTTTGATTTTGTGTTGTGAAAGACTTCCTGGGAAACTCCCATAGCATGTAGGATTTTTCGATCATCCAAAAAGCCAAATTGTTCATTGGATATGAACTTTGATAAAACTGGCTTCAATCTAACTGCAATCATTTTTTAAATGATTTTATAAATTAAATTGCAGAGATATATAGGGAGAAAATATTGAAATCCCACGGGATTAGAACATTTAGGAATCAAATCCAGAAAGGTAGAATTGATGGCACCTGTCACCTTTCCTGTTATACGAGATTCATCCACTGTTTCTAATAGTTCAGGTCCCATGATATCAAAAACAATGAGAAATAGTTCCACAGTCCATCCATCTGGGCCAGGAATTTTGTCTTTGGAAAACCCTTTAAGCACCGTTTCAATGTCCTGCAAAGTGACGGGTGAAAATAGATTATTCCCCTCCTCTTCGGAGAAGAAATGCGGGTATCTTTGATCACCTTGAATTGCTTGATCAAGGAAGATGAATTTGGATCCTGAAAGAGTGATTGAAAATGAAAGACTACCTCCTTTTGTAAATCAACCAAAGAAGAAATGAGTTTTCCTTCCCTATCTGACAATTCCCAAATTGTATTTTGAATTCTTCCGCTTTCCACAAATCTATGAAAGTATTTGGTGTTGAGGTCACCAACTTTGATCTAGATGGCTCGGCTTTTTAAACGCCAAGTCTCCTCATTTACTTTTAAGATGACCAATTTTCTGCCCTCCAGGTTGATCAAGGTGGCCAATTTTTCTTGGGATAAAGGACCAAATCTGCTATCCATGGATATCGATTCAATCTCTGCTTCCAACTGGATCATCTCCTTAGACAAGGAATATTTTCTATTTTTTTCCCATTGCACTGAAAATTTTTTGAGCTATTTTAGATTGAATACCAAACTTTCCATAGGAGAAGAACCACCCAGGACAACCATATTTTCCCATAATGCTTTAATATGGTTAGTATAAACCTAATCCGAATGTCGAGTTGAATTTATAAGGAACCATGTTAATTTTCCCTTCCACTTCAAATTTAAAGAGAATGGGGAGATGGTCACTGATTCGAGTTCGATCAACCCAGGATCGAAATTTGTAAAAGTGGCCAATAAGTTGTTATGATATTAGAAAGCGGTCGAGACGCTTTAGAATACAATCCCCATTCTTTCTGCCATTATTCTAGGTAGGGACTAGTGGAAGGGGCTACGGATTGACCAATTATTTTTTCTCAAATATCTCTGAGAAATAACTGCCAAGTGGATCAAGTTTTGCATGTTGAACCCAAATTTCAGAAGCAACCTAGGTAAATTTTAGGTCCCCGGTAATAATAAGATTTGGAAGATCCAATAAATGGTCCCCAATGAGTCTATCCCAAAAAATCTGCCTTTCCACATAAGGACCATATATATTGAAAAAATTGAGCTCCATTCCAAACCCTATAAGCCTTCCTGAGAGAAGTATACCCGACAAGGTCCTATAGGGTAAGAGAGATAAAACACGGGGATTGCAGACATAGAATAGTCCACCAGAAAGGCCATCATCACTAAGTAGAACAAATTTCCCAATCAGGTCGAAGTTGGAACATGTGAGGTCAAGGGAGCGGAGCAGAGCTTGGGCGGTGATGGTGTGGTGAGGTTTTTTAGGGTTATCTCCATTTGGGTTTTGGTGCTTAGAACTTGACAGATGGTGTCTTGCTAAGTTTTTGTGGGTTGTTGATATTACCTGGGTTTGTCGTCTTGTGTCGGTTTGTCTTCACCAGGGCTTAATATCATCAGTTCGGGGTTCCTTGGTTTATGTTGTGGATGCAGATCTAGATGTTGGTCAATTATTCCTTTTATCTAGGGTTTTTGTCGTTATCAATCTTAGCATTCGTTGTTGTGTTGTGGTTGCAGTCTTAGTAGCGTTGTTGGTATACAGTCTAACCTAGGGTTTATTATATTCCCTTTTCTGCTTTAACTGTGGTCACACTGACATCGATGTTTCTCATGGGTTTTCGATGGGTGATTCCTTTGGAAAGAGCGATTTGGGGCAGCCAGTTACCTCGGAAACTGACATCTAGATTTCTGAAAATGGGTTACTGAAGCCATACTCTTTCTATAAACAAATGCTAGAAGACAAGCGTGGCTTCCCGACAGGTGGTGGACATGCACAAAACATCTTTCCCCTTTTCAATGAGCATGCTTCGAGGGAGGGTCCTCCTTGTTTGGGGCCTTGTCATGAGGAACAGATCATCGAGGGCTCCTCGAACTCGACTCCTGTTTATTCAGTGGATTAGGAACTTGTCCTAGAGCCAGGGAAGAGAGTTCTAGCGATCGGTGGTTCCAAGGAAGCTGCCACTATCCATGGAACGATGTTCTCAAAGTCCCTGTTAAGAAACAAAAGAGGTGGAGAAAGCGCTAGGGTACTCACAATATGACTCTCGGACGAGATACACGGCTTGATGAACTAGTTGAGTTCAACATGACCGCTTTGGTTGGAAATTTCAGTTACAATGCTATGAACAAGTAGGAGATTGTTCATTGGGTTGAAAAATCCTTGGGACCTCTGTTAGACTATGTACCCAAGGTCTACATTATGTCTCGTGGTTGGTATGGCTTCAAATTCAAGGAGGAAACTCATGTGTCTTTTATTCTTGTCAAATTGTGGCTGAAGGGTTCGAGTAGCCTCATGCTCCAAATATGGCACACTGACTTTGACTCGGAGATTGCTCATATTCGATTTCGTCATTTTTGGGTTCTTTTTCCAAATATTCCATTGGCCATGTGGAATAGAGGTGCTTTTGAAGCCGTGGGGAATCGTCTCAGTCGTTTCATTTATCTCAGCGATGAGGTTCTTCACAGTATTAATAGGAGGGTTGGAAGGATGCTTGTTGAGGTAGATGTCTCGCTGGGTCTGATCGATAGTCTTCAGATCGAATGGAGAGGCTGTGTATACTCCCAAATTATTGATTAGTAGGGTATTCCTTTCCGTTGCTCGCGTTGAAAGGAAGTGGATCATATTTGGAGACAGTGTAATGGGCCATGCTCCTCAAGGCTTCAAGAGGATATGGAGGAAAATGATTTTTTCTGGTCGTCGGAGGACAGCGGTGACCGAGAAAAGGATCTCAATGGTGATATGGATGGCTTCTCCAACAGGGTTCTGACCCCGGGTTCGGCATCTGAGGATCGCACTATTATTGGTAAGATAAAAGCCAATGATCCATCCTTTTTTAAGTCATTAAATGATTTAGAGATTGAATTCATCAATGCTCTAGAACTTAAAGGTTTATCACATGAGGATTCTTCGATTGGTAGAACTATTTTCTCCTCCTCGGAATCACCCAAATACATCTCTGTGGAACCATCACGTAAGAGTTTAGATCCGATTTTGGTTGTCTCTCCCCATCCTGTAATGGAAAATGTTTCCCCTTTAAAATAGCCTCCTAGGGTTTCAAATTATTTTGATGGACTTCAACTTCTCCTAAATCACTTATCAGTGTCGTTTGGCTATGGTCTTATGGATCATCCATCTCCCTTGGTATTTTTTTCCCCTCAGGACTCTGTTACGGATCTTCCCTTGGACTGTAGTGAGCTTTTGGAAAACCCACAGGTGCTAATACAGATGCCTTCTTATTTTGAGATTTCAAAAATGTCTCCTCTCCCTTCTTACATTAAGAACCATATGGTTAATCCATCTACTATGCCAAGTGTGTCTAGTTGTTCAAACACTATGAAACTAAATTACGTCATACACATTCAATATTAAATATGAAACTACAAAATATATGCATGCTTATAACTATATTATTTTATAAAATAATATAATATATAAAGTTTATATAAAAAACTAATGAACTTCTTTTTGAATATTAAAAGAAAAGAAAAAAAAGAGTGGTCATTCATTTATGTATTTCAATGAGAAAGACAAATATATCATAGACCTATGTTGGTTATAGAAAAAACATCGAGGTAGTAAAGTAAAAAGCAAGATTGCTTATTCCAAAACACTCATAAAATAACAAACGATATACCCTTTGGAGAAGAAGAAATACAACAACATAACAATAAATATTTAACATTAAACATTAACCCAAGTTGTAAGGGAGGGGTTGTCATGATTATTCGAGATTGGATCCTATCTAGTTAGAGGCAAGTCAATATCCATGGGTGGTACCATGGGATCTAATACCATCAGAGAGTGAAAGAGCTAGAGTTGAGAAGACGGGCCTTGTCAATAAGTTGAGGTGGGAAATGGAGAGGTTGCATGCATGCTCACAAGGTTCTTGGACTAGTATAAAGCCAACACAATGCCTAGGCCTCCCTACTAAAGGCCTTGTTGAAGTAGGACGAGAGGGAATACGTGCAATAGTAAGCTTTGGTCTAGGAGACGCGTGAATCATAGAACAAGGGGCACCATGCTAGTGATATAGAAGCTATTGAAGGTGCTCCATATCCAAGCACTCCTTACACGGTTACACCTCAATATACAAGGATAGGTTGGCACATATCAAACTATCATCATACCAAGAGAAGCCCGATTTGATAGTAGAATCAAATACCCCACCATTCCATTTTTTCCATGACCAAAATAAAATATCAACCCTGATAAAAAACCAAACAAAATGAAAATTCAAAGCCCGAGGTAGTGGGATGTCAATCAAGGCAATACACTAGGATAAAGAAGCAAGAATGTATCACTGAAAAAGAGAATTTTCCCATCATATTTGGCTATTAGGAATAACTAGAACACATGCTTCAAGATTTCAAGTTGTTTGCAGTAAGGGTATCCCATGCTATGTATTCCTATGTGAGTTAATCTTTCATTCGAGGGTAGGCCCCCAAAAAGTAAGACACTAGGAAAATAATGTTTTTTTAGGTTCTAACAAATGATTCCAAATATTGCACAACCTAAAAAAACAGGTCTTTGTTTCGATTTCAACCTCTAGAGCTTATTTAGATGACCTTCGAAGGATGGCTTTGAGAAAAGTCACTTATAGCCCATGGTCGATTTGTACTTCATGAAAGGTGTGGTATTTCCTCATGTCCAATCCCTCCACCATGCTCTTGGTGCAAGGGGGCCAAACTTCAAATCATAATGGTCTAGAATCAAACTTGATGCACATTCCACAACATTATTATATGAGTTGGCCAAATGGAACTCAAACTTCAAATAAAGCTAAGGATCCAAGGAGTTTGAGCAACCACCAAATCATTCACCACACAAATTTATTTTTGATAAAATTTATGGACTAAGAACCAAGGGAATTCATTGAAGGGATTTCCATCCACATGGATGAGTGGATACCACCAAAGATAATGGGAATTGAATGAAAGGCACATTTGAAAAGTTGGCTCCTTCTAAGCTCAAATGGGCTCAATGAACTCCCAAACCTTCAAATCCTCTAAACTACAAACAAACCTTGGATTTTGACCATAGTAGGGATGATTAGCAAAGTCTCCAAAGGAAGCCCCTTCTAGTCTGACAAGCAAAGGCATTAACAAAAAACTATCCACACTTTGAATAAACTAGGCCCAAACACTATTGCTTTCAGCATGGACAAAATAAAAGGCTATTTAACCTTGCCATAGGTTTTCTCAAAGTCAATTTTAATGAAGAAAACATCCAACCTAATGATCTAGCCTAGTCCTTACCCTTCCATGCATAAATGATGTTGTCCAAAATGTAGAGTCCTTTAATGATGTCGGTTTTCCCAGGCCAAATAATTTTGGCAACAAATGCTTGATTCTCTAAGTCAATGTTCTGGCCATAATTTTGTATGATATGTTGAGCAGGGTAATGGATCTCCAATTGGGAATGATCTCTCGGTCTCCAATCTTGGGGATGAATTTGATGAGACCATGGTTTAATGTCATTGAACTTCTCAGTAGCTAACCACCTTTCTTCAGTAGGCTCTTGGCTTGAAATACCATTACGTTGTGCTCAACAAAATTGGGTTCAATGGCTTCAACATTTGTGCTACGACCATGTGTAACACCCTCAAAATCAAACCTCGCACTAGCTACAAATATGCACAGCATAAATATGAGCAAGCCAGAAAATGTTGCATACTTGTAAAAGTAGAAAGGATCTGAGCAAGACATTCTCACAAGATTTCCTCTTTCAACTTGGAGCCTAAACTAGGGATTAATTTCAATGCGGTTGAGTGCATGTATTTGGTTGTCTTCACACAAATCTGTAAGCCACAAGCTTCTCATCTTACAAAAAAGACACCTCCCAGATCCCAATTTGGCTCTGCACACACCCATTATTCTCCCATGCCTTTCCTCTCTAGGCCACTGATCCATCACGAGTCTTTGTTTCAAACAAATTCCATCTCAAAAAGATAAGCATTAACAGAGAGATAGTGGGTGAGAGGGTTGTGCTCCTCTACTTTCCTACTATTGTAGGTGCACTACCATCTATTAAAAGTCATATTGAAGGCAGAGAGCACATAAGATTTATTATCGTAGTAATATGAATTTCTATATCTAAACAAACTCTGCCCACTGTTGGGTGTGTGAGCTATTTCAAAGAAAACACCTAATATTTAGTTATCGACCGGGGTTATTAATCTTAGATTTGAGGCACAGTATATGCTAAGGTAGAATGGTACCTAAGATTTTCGGCTTTTCAGACCTTAAAAATATTTAATAAAGAAAATATCGAAAGATCTTTCAAAATGAAAAACCGAGTCAAACTTCATAAAAACAATAAAAAGAACTAAATCAAACTTAGTTAAACAAACAGACTATAATAGTATCAAATCATACTACTCTACTTTATAATTTAATAAGGGAAACTAATTGAAAAGCAAACTATGAACTATGAAAATGGAAACTACCTAATTTCAAATTCTAATCTAAGAATTAGAAAAACAACTATAAATAAATTAGAGACCTATCTACGAAATGGATTAATTCGATGATAAATTACATAAGCAGAAAACTATGCTAATCAAAGCAAATTACAAACTATTAAATAATTTCAACAACTAACTCAAGAAAAACATCTATTCCCATGTAACAGGAACTGGAGTGAATGTATCGTAATGGCTTTCAAATGTAATATCAAAACAAAATGGAAGTAAATCTAATCTAACTTCAACAAAGAGATGTAAACTACAAAGAGACCAATTACAGTTAACTTTAAACATTATGATCTATCATGAGAAGAATAATATGATACTAATGAAAACTAGAGGCAAGTAGAAAACTTAATAAAGATATTTACTTCTGAACTTGATTTGGAAGCAAGTAGAAAACTTGATAACGATATTTATATAGAAGCAAGTAGACAACTTGATAAAGATATTAATTCCTGAATCCAAATTCTATTCCATGAACGTCTTCATTATCTATCTAAATAAGAAACTGCTAATCTTAATGAAGGAAACTATCAAAACTAGAATACTTGGAGAATGAAATTATTAACTCTAATCTAACTAAGTATTAAGAGAATGTAATAAACTAAATTAGGAATAAGCATGTAATAAACTAAACTAGGAATAAGACTGATAAGTTCTGAAACAACAACATATTAACAAATTAAATATGAAAGACATAATTTAAAAGACAGTTAAAGCAAACTAAGAATGATGACAAGAATTTAATTAAAACTTTATAGAATGTAAAACAAGGGCCTAATTATGGTCAAGGATACTAATTAAGAGAAGGAAAGATTGCAGTTAAGAAAACTAAGAAACTGAATTCAAATGAGCATAAAAACAATGCAAAATGAATGGAAATCCGAATGACTATCCAGATGACTATCCCAATGACAGTCTGGATGAGGAAAAACGAGTTAAACTAAGGAAAATGAGAGTTTCTATGATCTTAACGTCAGCTGACGAATGCAAATGAACCTACAATGCAAAGAAATCTGTGAGAAGACTTGTTGAGAAGCTACGATAATAGAGAGCAACTTATTCTAATCATTGTTGGAGAGATAAACTATTCCTATGATATGCTAAAGCAAGATTGAGATGAGGAAGAGAATTAACCTACAACTACAGATAATAAGCTAATAAAACTAATTCTAATAAGAACTAAGTTAGAAACAACAACTAACTAATTCCTATCTAATTGCAAGAGATTAGAAAACAAACTATCTAATTACCAAAGACTGAAATTAAACTATCAAAGCTATACTTTTGGTCGACCATTTACTAACTCTGGAAACACATATTATGTTAGTAACAAAATATAAATTACAGAGAAGAAAGAAATATCATGTATAGGAAAACGAAATTAATTACATATACAGGAAAATAAACTAACTATTTGGAGAAAAGAAAATGCAAAAAACAAGAACAAAACCTTCGGTTGATGAGGGGCCCTTCCCAACAATCAGAGATGGAAAACTAAATCGGTTTAGTTAGTAAGAACATCAACAAACTGGAACTTCCATTAACTTGAGAAAATTACAAAACGTCTGCTATCTGCTGCAAATTCTACGAACTATCTGCTAATCTGATGATCTTTTCCAACTAAAGACTAACTCCGTTTCTCTATACAAAGCATCTATTTATACATTTATAGTGGATGAGAAGGTCGTCAGAGTCAACCTCTCTAATAATAGAGGCATTTATGACTATAACCGGCTGCTTTAAGTGATGCGTGATAGCACAGGGAGCATCAATCAGTCTTCACGGGATCGGTTTCTTCACGCAGTTGCTTGGAGCGTCGATCTTCCTTTGATGTGGAACGGGCAGTGTGTTGGCAGACTGAGGGTGGACGGACGAACTCTTCCAAAACACCGGTGTGAATAGGCGCACATGATTCTAGGATGAACGAGCAAGGAAATCGGCGTGTGGAGTGTTGACGTGGAGGTAGGATGTGCTGTCGAGCTTGGAAGGCAGGAAGGCAAATCTTCCAGAACAAGAGCTTCACCAACCGTAACCATAACGTGGCTAACAGAACCCACATACTCGTTTTTTACATTAATAGCCGGAAATATGCCAACCGTGGATTTCACGAGCTTAATGCAAGGTTGAATGACGAGTTGGACGCGGCTGAACATTGGCAATATAAACACACAGTCTAAATGGAATGTCGTTTGAGAAATCGCAGCCTGTAGATCAAAACTAAAAGCCATGCATGACTGGAATTGTTAATTTAATCATTAATAGATCATAATATAGTGAGATTTGACCAAAATTCATATGATAAACGAATACATGCATACCTGGTCTGTTTGATGGGCTGAATGGTGGAAAGAATAACTTATTATATCAAAAATAATGAAATTAACGCCATTCAGAGTAGATTTGATGATAAAAAATAGTGACAAAATGGACACCAACATTCCCCCAAACCGGAGATATGCCAGGTCCCACTGAGAAAAACAGAGAGAAATTAGGAAGAAGGCTGAGTTGCGGTAGCAGCGGCCTTCGAATGGGATGATGAAGATATAGATTCGGCCTAGAGCTTCTTGAATTGGTTATTTAAGGAATTATACCTCATCCACAGGGCAGTATGGGATGTTGTTTTGGCGTTAACCAAGCATTCAATTTCTTTTACTTGTGTATGCAGTGCCTTGTTTTATTCATGAAGCTCAGAAATTGTCTCCACATAGCTTTGATTCTGGTCTGTCAACCGTGCTATCACTTGGATCAACTTATCCATCTCCTGCTGAGTCAGAATGAGTTGTTCTTTATGATGTTCAAGGTTCTTTGGGGGACTCAACTCTTTTGAAAAATTTTCACACTCAACAGTATGATCTTCAAGAATTTTATCTTTGTTGTGTGCAGGAGGACTTTCAGCAGCAGAGGCTTCACTCATTCGAGCATATACGCTGGCTAATGTGAGGAGGGGTTATTCAAGGGTATGGTCGTCTTAATGGACATTTGAACGTGATGGCTAAACGATAGTCTGAATGACAGACTGGTCACAATTCGTTCGCGTGGATTTAGTGGGCTCTGAAAAGAGTGGCAGTTCTGAAGTAGGGTCACCAAGGGTAATTTTAGGAGAAGGGGATGACTGGAAAAGGTGCTCATCACCTGAGGGATCCTCATCAAATCGTACACGCTTAGTGTCTCGTTCTGCTTGCGTAGAGGATTGGGTAGGCTCACCAATACCAGATTGGAAACAATGTTTTCGAGAGGGAGAGGATTTGACAACATACTTCTTAGTCAAATGAGGGTTCAATATTTCAAAAACAAACGATCCCAGGTTTTCCCTTTCTCTTCTAACTAGTGAAGGATCAGGATTTTAATGAGACAATGGTGATACAAGATACCAGAGGGATTAAAAGTATTCTTCCTCACTTTGCTAGACATCTTCTCCAAACTTTTCAGGAAATAAAATGGAAATTTGAGGGTCTGACTGTTGACAAAATGCGCTAACAATCTGAAATGGCAAGCTTTAAAGACAGTGAACTTACCCTCACAAGTGATTAAGTGGATGATAACGGTTAGAGGATCTGAGTACTCCGGCTGTATCCATTCTATGTGAAAACCTTTGATACCAGCAATGTGTTGAAAATTGGTCTTCAGGGAAAATTCATGATCCTTCCATGGAAGGAAGAGATGATTGTGTCACCGGGCACCTTCCCCCGAGAGCTTGGTAGCTATTTCTATTGACTCTTCTGTCACAGAGAAAACAAGATGGCCAACCTTGGCCATATTACCATCAAAACCTTTAGCAAACAATAATGAAATCTTGTGGTCGTGGCCTTGGAGAATGTGGAGAAATGGTCCCCAACCTGCTCGCAAAAACACTTCACGGCAGGCTTTAAAATCATAAATGCGGAGGAGGTTCTGGTAGCTATCAGGCTCGTGACGAATTGGCATCATTGACAGAGGATGGGGGGGATGCGAATGGATACAAGAGGTGCAAGAATTTGCAAAGGACGCGACTCAACAAAAAGATGGAGAGCGAACAGACTGAGGCAGAATTCACGCAATCACCAATTTAAACTAAGGTCCATTTGATTGTTTGAATGACAGTGGACGAGAGCTTGGCATGCTTAAAAGATCGCACCTGTCATTCGAAGATTTTGAGTTAAGTGCCAGCGTAGAGGTGCGTGAATCCAGTGAATACATGTGGTTTATAATATATTCAACCATGTCCAAAGCCGAGCTTTGGACAGGTTGAATGTAATTCATGTAATGAAAATAGATTACACGTGAGAGATCATAATTTGATTAATATGGTGGCAGGTAGTACAACAGGATAAGTAAGACCAAATGGCAGTCATGTAATGATTCACAATGATGCATAATCCATTCGTTTAACGGAGGCAAGATGGATAAGAGAATGAAGCCATGTGTGAAATCGACATTTGATTGATCCCTGTCATAATTAACCAATAAAACTTATCAATAGTATTCAAACTTGGACATCTTGGCATATTAAATAAAGTTGTTATAGGCTATGGTTTCATTCACCAGTCCATTCAAAATGTTGTTTATTTTCCTCATTCGGATCAGCATTCAACCCGTCATTCAATCCTTCGTACAGACTTTTGTTTATACGAGATCTTATTGTTGATGGTGACCAAAGTTTATTTTGCAGAGAATTTCTGAAGCTGTTAGTGCATAAAAGATGCTGTAAACTTTGCTTTTCTGGATACTTTAGTTGCGTTCCTCTTTTTGTTCATGATTATATCAATTTTCTTCTGCTTTTGTATTAACCTGAAAACACCTGTCATTGTATCAAAGATAAATAAAATTTTCATAAATATTCAGAGAGTAAGAAAAGTTCTAATCTTCCCCCCAAACCAAAAATATGGTGTGTCCTCAAGCCATCAAAGAGAAAATGATTAAAATTAAAAAATTTCAATTGAAAGTCTTACAGATAGCTTTTAAAATATTGTGATAATTTTCATAAGGAAATGAAATATTAACTAATAAATGTAGATGATTCAGATATGTACATTCATAAAAAAGAATACAATAGTGCTTAAAAGACCATATGAAGAATAATAGTGTAAGAAATGCGAAAAATGCCATAGGAAAACTAGTCGTCCATGACTCATTGTAAAGATCTATTGTCATCCAAAGAATATAAATAAGGTTCACCGTAAAATTTGTGAGATTTACTATAATTATGGGTCCCATTTCTAGGATAGTCATATCCTAGGTATTGCTTGAATTAGATGATAGAGTCCAAGTCCAACTTACAGCCATTATCTAATGACAGTATACATAATCAGCCTAAACATGTGTTTGTATACTTAGGTTTTTTATGAGTTATGTGAATAGCAATTCATTAACCAAACCTCTTTTACCCAATATTGACCCGCTGCCAGCAGGCCTGTTCAGTACATCGACGGGTTTATCTTGGTACCATGCAAGCATAGCCCTGCTGCCAGCGAGCCTGTTCATTACCCGACATGTTTAGTTGCATTTACCGAGCTTCCTTGTTTAAGATTTTACTTAGCATGGACCCGCTGCCAGCGAGCCTGTTCAGTACCCCGACGGGTTTGCTTCGTATATATATATATTTGTGTAAGGAAGCCGGTTGGCACTAGAGTGTGCTAAGCCTGTTAAACACATAATTCAAAATTTTAGCACAAACATTATGAGTAACTTTATTTATAATGGCCTAAATTACAGATCATGCCAAAAGATAATAACCTAAAGCTATTCTCTGACTTCATAGTCTATCTTCTTCATAAAAGGTCAGTAATGTTCCCCACAAAATAGAAAATATCACCCACTTTTAGGCTACCTTTTAAAGGTGCTTTAGAGACAAGTTTTGATAATGAGTCCAGGATGAACTAGCAGTCCATATGTGTAAGATAGATTTTTGTAGAGATCATAATAATTAAAGTAGGTCTTTTAAACAACTATTCTAATGATAAATCAGAAGTGTGCATGTCTGAATCAAATACCATATACAGAATCATAAAAGAAAGTGGTTATAAATGATATCAAGAATGCTTTATCCTTTCACTATAAATTTTCAATTTTAACAGTAATCGAAAGAGAGGGAGAACTATAAGTATTTCTTTTTAGAGCACTTCCCTTTTCACATAATATCACATGAGCTGATTAAAAAGATAGTGTTCTTGTGATTAAGCTGCAAAACCACTTGTCAGGCGATTCAGATTTTATTCAAAACAAAGCATATGTACAAAACAAGTTATGTAAAATTTTCAAAATTAACGAAAGGAAGAAGAATCTTCCTATTCTATTGACAATATTTTACAAACTGATCATAATATATTTCCTATAAAAAAGAATGTAATCTGTTGTTAGAAATGACTCATTATTATTGAAAATCAAAAACATATTTACATATATACAAAAGAAGATAACCCAAAATGATTCAAGGACTAGGAGGAGGAGGAATGACTTCCTCTTCTACCAGTTCCATTTCTTCCTATTGCAAAGCATTCTGCACAAAATCCTGTTTAGATATTGGTTGATGATAAAGTCTAAGTTTGTGTCCGTTTACAACAAAAGATATTTGTGAATCATCAATTGTCTTAATTTTAACGGATCCATTATCAAAGGCGGTGACAATTTCATATGGACCCATCCAACGAGTAGTTAATTTACCTTTAAAATTTTTGTATCTTGAATAAAAAAGTAGTGCCCAGTCTCCAGTTTTGAATTGTTTTTGTTTAATGTATCTATCGTGCCACTTTTTCCATTGGTTTTGTATTAAGATTGTACATTGAATAACATCTTTCCTAATCTCGCCTAATTCATTTATCTACAAGATTCGTTGTCTCTGTGCTTCTTCTAAGTTCATCCCTAATTGCGCAGCCATACGAAAGGTTTTGACTTGAAATTCAATGGGTAGAAGAAATTGTTTACCATAAACAAGTTCATAAGGTGTGTGACCAGTAGTGTTTCTCCACGTTATTTTATAAGCCCACAGAGCTTCAGGAAGCCTATCTACCCAGTCTTTGTGGTGTAACTGGATAGTCTTAGTCAGGATGGCTTATAATACTTTGTTGGTGGATTCCACCTGACCATTGGCTTGCGGGTGATATGGTGACGATTTACAATGTCTAATACCATATTTGTCAGTAAGCTCTTTCATTAATTTGGAGGTGAACTGAGATCCTTGATCGGTTACAATTTTCCTAGGTACACCGAATCGGGTAAATGTTTCTTCATAAATGAATTCCACCACAGATTTATCTATGGCTCGGAATAAATATTTAGCTTCTACCTATTTGGTGACATAATCTGTACATACTAGGATGTACTTCTTCTTGCGAGACATAGGGGAAATTGGTCCAACGAAATCTAGAGCCCATTTTTCAAATGTCTCAATCATAACTTGGGGTTGCAAAGCCATCTCATCGGATGGTGTAGGTCTACCCATTCTTTGGCAACTGTCACATCCCTTGACATATTTGGCAGCATCTTTGAAGATGCTTGGCCAATAATACCCAGAGTGCAATACTTTGTATGTTGTTCTCTTATCAAAAAAAATTCCCACTGCAAGGTCCACCATGAAATGCATGTAGGATCTCTGCCATCTCATCCTCCCGTACACATCATCTAATAATATGGTCAGGATGATCCGGATTTATGTGGGAACGAAACAAAAGATAGCATATACATAATCATATACAGAGATATATTGCAAATAACACAGTGATACAGTAAACACATATTCTATTAAATAGCGGAAATAGAACAGACTATAAAATACAATAGCTAGAATGGTGGTAGCTATCTCTGAGAAGAGATGTGGCCGCTATGCTCATTCGTGCCAAGATGATTACAAAGAGAGGCCGAAAGGGCCTATTTATCATAAGCATGAGGGAAAGAATCCCAAACATCCAAAAACCTAACCCTAGGAGATGAAGCGCCAAAAGTCATGTGGGCCCCGTTTGGGTAAGTTAGTACATCAACTTCCCGGGGTCGTAACTTTTGCATGCGATCTCCGTTTGGGGCGCTCGGTAGCCCGTTGGAAAGGTCTATCCGAGATTTACAACTTTCGACTGGGCCCAAATGTATGCCGGAGGCAACCATTTGGTCCCCCAAATCGCCAAAAAATGTCGTTTAGGGCCTCAAAATGGCTCCGGAAGTTCAGGACCCGAAAAACTGCTAAAAATAGTAGTTCACCAAAATTGCCAGAAGACTGTTTTGAGCCAGTTGGAAGAGGTGGGCCGCCACCGATATCCACCTGGATCAATCCTCCATCCTTAGGAAGCAATGGTCTCCATTGCGTTAAATCCCTTATCATATGTCGAGCTGTGTGTCGAGTTGAGCTCTTGGTGCGACATTTGCTGAAGTGGAAAGATTGCCTTACTTTGACATCTTCAGAGGGTTGTAATTGTTGTTGATGGATGCGCTGGAGCTGTTCAACAGTTTTGGTTGTTGTGGTATCCTTGGTATGCACCAGTGTGGATGGTTTCTTTTTGGAGGGGCCCCTTGAATGCGTGGCCTTGCACTGTAGAGGTACCCGAATAGGCGATGCTGCACTAACTTTGTGTTTTTCTTGTTTCTGCTGAGTAGAAGGATAATCTGCAGAGGTTGTGGATGTCTCCGCGATCTGATGTTCACCTTTAGTGGCAATTGCGAATAGGGAAAATTTCCCAGTGTGGGAGATTATCTTTCTTCCCTGCTCGTTTGGGGTAGGTGCAACTATCTCTGGTATCCGATAGAGTTGTCCTCCCAAAGTGACAATGACACTGCGAGGTCGTGATTCATATACAGCATGACGCTTCCACATATATGGTTGTCCTAAAAGAACATCACATACTTCAAGTGGGGCCACATCACACAATACCTCATCTTTGAAGGGCTTGATGCCATATGTTAGGCGACATTGGTGACTGACACGGATCCTTCGTCCTTGGCTTAGCCATCCAATGGTGTATGGTTGTGGGTGTGGCGTTATTGGTAGCTCCAATCTCTTGATGACTTCTTCTGAGATCAGGTTCTTCTGGCTGCCGCTGTCCACAACAAAGTGTAGGGGAATTCCCTTCACCCACATCCGTGAGTGGAAAAGGCGCTCCTCTGCCTCCAACTCTTCAGGCTCCTCTGGCTGAATCTGTGTGGTGGCAACAACGGCACTGGGTTCTGCATCAATGATCTGCTTCCCTTTTTGCAAAACTGTGAAATTAGGTTCTGATTCAGAATCGGAACTGGGATCTGATTCTGAAGCTTTGATCTCAGCCACCAATGACTGTTTTGAGCGACATTCATCAGTGTTGTGCCAGGGGCTTTTGTGGAACTCGCACCACTTCCCGGTGTCCTTCTTCGTCTTTTCGTTACCCTTCTTCGCTTGTGGTTGGGGCTGGTTGTCCTTTCCCTGCCCCATGTTCTGCGAGCCAGAGTTTCCCTTGCCCTGCTTCTGCGCAGGTCCGAAGTCACGCTTGTTCTTTTGCTGAAATTTTTGCTCGATTTTGACAGCATATCGATAGGCGGATCCGAGTGTAGAGATTTCCAGGAAATCCATCTCTGTTCGGATGTACCGGTGCAGGCCACTGCGATATTTCAGTACTAGGTGTCGCTCGGAGTCCTTGATACCGAGCTTTGTGCGCAGGGTATGAAATTTGTTGGTGTACTCCGACACCGTTTGGTCCCTCTCTTGATGCAGAATGGTCCATTTTGTGTACTGGTCATCATAGTTTCCAACAGGGTAATATTGTTCCTTGACGGCATCTATAAAAGAGGCCCAAGTGGGATTGGAATATTCAAACAATCCAGACTCGTCTGATGAGTTTTGCTCACAATAAGTTTCCCACCAATTTTTGACATGGGGGACGGCCTTAAGGAGCGCAAAGATGATCTTTTCCCTGTCGGAAAATTGGTGGACAGAGAAATACCCTTCTAGTAGATTCAACCATTTATCTAGGGCATCGGCATCGATTTGGCCTTCAAATAAAGGGATATCAAAATTAACTTGTACCTTGAAGGGAGTCGTATCTCCGAAATGGCTGCTCGTTGAGGGTGCATTTGCCGCTGTTGGCATGCGTTGAAGGATCTGGGCGAAATTATCCATCATCTCGTTCCTCTGTTGCGCGAGGGCTTCCTCGAGCAACAACTTGATAGGATCTACTGCTCCGTCGTCTCTCTTTTCTTCCGCCATGGGAGGCCGTTTGGGGCGGCGAGAGTGGTCTTCCCCAAGTGAAACTAGTTCGAGACCCAACTCTTTGTATCCTGACCTCGTCGGGGACATGCACCGAGAAACAATCAAAGAGCAGACCGCTCTGATACCACTGATCCGGATTTATGTGGGAACGAAACAAAAGATAGCATATACATAATCATATACAGAGATATATTGCAAATAACACAGTGATACAGTAAACACATATTCTATTAAATAGCGGAAATAGAACAGACTGTAAAATACAATAGCTAGAATGGTGGTAGCTATCTCTGAGAAGAGATGTGGCCGCTATGCTCATTCGTGCCAAGATGATTACAAAGAGAGGCCGAAAGGGCCTATTTATCATAAGCATGAGGGAAAGAATCCCAAACATCCAAAAACCTAACCCTAGGAGATGAAGCGCCAAAAGTCATGTGGGCCCCGTTTGGGTAAGTTAGTACATCAACTTCCCGGGGTCGTAACTTTTGCATGCGATCTCCGTTTGGGGCGCTCGGTAGCCCGTTGGAAAGGTCTATCCGAGATTTACAACTTTCGACTGGGCCCAAATGTATGCCGGAGGCAACCATTTGGTCCCCCAAATCGCCAAAAAATGTCGTTTAGGGCCTCAAAATGGCTCCGGAAGTTCAGGACCCGAAAAACTGCTAAAAATAGTAGTTCACCAAAATTGCCAGAAGACTGTTTTGAGCCAGTTGGAAGAGGTGGGCCGCCACCGATATCCACCTGGATCACAGGACTAGTACGAAAGAGATCATTATCCACCCAAGAATAATTGGAACTTTGAACTATGATCCTACGTTTCTCAGGTGGGGAGAGATGGTTAGGTAGCTTTCTAGTTTCTAAATAATTGGCTATGTCTGCAAACCATGGGGTTCGAACAGATACAATGAACAAATGTTCATCTAGGAAGCTATCATCAACAGGGCTAGCATTATCGTCAATTTGAATTTGAGAGAGAAAATCAACTACTACATTCTCTCTACCGGGACGATCAACAATGGTGATGTTGAATTCTTGTAACAAAAGAAGCCATCGAGTCACTCTGCCATTGGTAATAGGTTTATTCATCAAAAACCTGATGGCGGAGTGGTCAATGTGTATAAAAATTTCATATCCTGTGATATAATGACAAAACTTGTTGATGGCATAGACTACTGCTAGAAAATCCTTTTCAGTAATAGTGTACTTCGATTCTGCAGTAGTCAAATTTTTACTAGCAAAGTAGATGACATGTGATGTTTGTCCCTCTTTTTGACCTAAAACTGCCCCTATGGCTATGTCAGAAGCATCAGTGGATATATGGAAAGGAAGGGACCAATTTGGGCCCCTAAGTATTGGTGCCACTGATAGCTTGGCCTTCAGAGTTTCAAAGGCTTGTTGACACGATTCAGTCCATTGAAATTCTGTGTCTTTCATGATTAGTTTGAACATAGGTGCGACTATTTTAGTGAAATTTTCAATGAAACGTCTATAATAGCCGACATGGCCAAGAAAACTTCTTACTTCCTTCGGAGTTTTTCGAAGAGGAAGATTAACAATTATTTCGATCTTAGCGGGATCCACCTTGATACCTTGAAGAGAGACATGATGTCCCAAAACTATGCCCTCGGTCAGTAGCATTTTACATTTTGCATGACTAAGAGATAAGTTCGTTTCTTGGCACCGAATAAGAACTATTTCAAGGTTATCAATGGCTTCCTGGAAGGTATTACCATAAAATATAAAGTCATCCATATAAACTTCAACATAGTCATGTATGAGGTCAGCAAAGATTCCTAGAACTGCACGCTGGAAAGTAGCAGGTGCATTACATAGGCTAAATGGTAACACTCGGTAGGCATACGTCTCCCAAGAGAAAGTGGAGGTTGTCTTGTCTTGATCCTCAGGTGCTATCAACATTTGATTGTATCCACTATACCCATCAAGGAATGAAAAATATTGTTTCCCTGATAAGGTGTCTAACACCTGATTGATGAAAGGAAAAGGGAAGTAATCCTTAAGAGTGGCCTTGTTCAATTCTTGAAAGTCAACAAAAATATGCCATTTCCCTATGACTTTCTTTGGAACTACCACCAGAGGAGAAACCCATTTACTTTTGGAAATTGGGTAAATGAATCCAGCGTTAAGGAGTTTTTGTAATTCATCCTTTACTATATCCTTTAGTGCTGGGTTCATTCTTCTCTAGGGCTGCCTAACAGGAGGTATGTTTGGGTCTATGTAAATGTGATGGATACAGGTATCTGGGTGGATACCTTTCATATCGATATATTCCCATGAAAATGCTCCAGTTTGACTCTTGAGAACTTTTAGTAATTGTTTTTGTTGACTCTCATCTAAACCTGCATTTACATGTAGAAATTTGTCGGTACTAACCTCACACGGTATGGTATAGGATCCTAGGTGTTCTTTGATTGCAAAGACACAGGGTGTACTTGTAAATGTTGAGAGGTTCATGTTTTCTTGGAATTCGTCTCCAAAGATCTGGTCAAATTGGGAAAAAGATTGAGGAAAATCTACACATGTTGTGGAAGAGATAAATTGGTTCAACATATTCTCGGTATTTTGCTCTTGAAGTGCTCGAGGGAGATCACTGACAAGGGAAAGTTCTTCCAAGTTCTCATCTCCAAAAGGACAATCTAACCAAAACAAGTTTTCATCTATTGGCCGAGCTGGTGGGTATAAAGCTATTTTTCTTGTAGATAACCCATCAGAGATAATCATCTCTCCATCCCTACATCCTATAAATGTATTGGCAGTAGCCAACCAAGGTCTTCCCAAAATAATGGGGTGACCTTTGGAAGGGTATTTTGATTCAATGAACATGAAGTCCACGGGATATTCCCATGAGGCTACTAATACAGTGATGTCATCTAAGATCCCGGTAGGTTGAACCATAGTGCGATCTGCTAATTCTAGCATTGTTGGGGTAGGGCGAAGAAATGGTCCTAAATTGAGAGTTTCTAAGACTGTGGTAGTCATCAAATTGATAGCATCTCCTCGATCAATAAGTGTGTTTCCTATGGCGGTGTTATTGATGATAACAGTCACCACAGGATTACCTGGGTTTGAATATTTTGGTATTCAGGGTCGGGTTTCTATGTAATATGATATTTCTCCTATTACATGAATCGTCAGAGGGTCTTTTTGTTTCCTCCCTGGTCTCTTAATACATAGTTCCTTTATTACCTTACTATAGATTGGGATATCCTTAATGGATTGTAACAAAGGGATCTTAATGAAAATATTTTTCAATTCGTTAATGATATCATACTCTGGATAAGTTACAGGTTTTTCTATTACTAGCTGCTCTGGATATGGAGGTGATTTTTCCCCTGTAATTACTTCTTTGTGTGGATGGTTGTGTGATGAAGATCTATAAATAACCACATCTTCAAGAATGGCATCATTCAAAACTTCGGTAGGTATGTTTTCTTCTTCATTTTCTTCTTGAATAACAACTGATGACGTGGGCTTATCTTACAAAACTCTTCTAGACCGCAGTTGTATCTCATGTATTGGCACGGTCGAAATGACATATGATGTAAGAGGTAACAACCAATGTTGTTAAGGGCCTGGGTTGGTTTATTGTTAGGATTCGGTATCAATTGTGTAGGTAATATTGTGGGTCTTGGAGGATTCATGTTCTGGAATAAGAATGTAGGTAATTATAACTCCTACACAAAATGTCAAACTCGAATAAGAATGTGTTCGGATCCTCACTACTCTTCCCATAAAAGGTTGGTAGTGAGGAGGGAGGGATGTTTTTCATAGTAGCATCTTGTGCAGTGTCTAAGATAGGGAACCCGAAGGTACCTTCAGTTCTAACTTCTCCATCTTCTTCATCTTTTCGGACACGATCTTCATTTTCATCCCCCATGAAGATTCGATAACCAAAGAGAGAAAATCTAGGTGGCTCCTTTCTTGGTGAATATGGGATGTCCCAACGTTCTCTTTCAGGAAGGGTATTCTTCTTTTTAGGAGGAGAATTACCAGCTATGTGGGAATCCAGTTTTGGAGGTCCTACTATTGTTGTATCAATCTGTGAGATAACTATGTTCACAGAACTCTCAAAAAGAGTGTCTACTTGTGCAGGATCGACAAAATCTACTAAGTTTGGACCACCTACTATTGAAAAAGCAGTGTCTTTGGGTTTTTGGACAAATGGAGAGTTGAGAGGTCCTGAAGTTTTATCCTTTTGAGTTTCCTCTTGTCTAAGTTCAGTCTCAATATGAGCTTGGGGTTATTCTAGTAGAATTTCTTTATGAACAGACTATTCTGATGTCCCTATGTTTTCCCCTAATTGATTCCCAGAAAGGATTTCCTTTGATTTCCAAGTAGGACTATCCCCTTTAGGTGTCTTCCGATACCTCTCTGTTGAGTTAGTAGTTGGGGTGGCACGCCCCCCGTATAGGTTAGTAAGAATTTTAGTTGGGATTTTAGTAAGGGAACTAGTTTTTAATAAATCTACCTTGTGAATCTCTAGACCTATTCATGAAAACAAATTATAACTGAAATAACTGCATAATTGCTATTGCTGGGTTTTGGGGATGCCTGTTATAACAGATACGCATATTCTTACCTCTTGGCTTACCGCTCACCCGCCGCCAGCCTATTTTCAAATGAAAGAATATAACTAAATTTCAAAAGAGAGTTCAACTTATCTATGACTGAATTCTACCTATCTTCTACAACTGAATTCTACCTATCTTCTACAACTCCCCGGCAACGGTGCCAAAATGTTGGGTGTGTGAGCTATCTCAAAGAAAACACCTAATATTTAATTATCGACCAGGGTTGGTAATCTTAGAGTTGAGACAAATTATATGCTAAGGTAGAATGGTACCTAATATTTTCGGCTTGTCAGACCTTAAAAATATTTAATAAAGAAAAGATCGAAAGATCTCTCAAAATGAAAAATCGAGTCAAACTTTAAAAAAAAAAATGAACTAAATCAAACTTAGTTAAACAAACAGACTAGAATAGTATCAAATCATACTACTCTACTTTATAATTTAATAAGGGAAACTGATTGAATAACAAACTATGAACTATGAAAATGGAAACTACCTAATTTCAAATTCTAATCTAAGAATTAGAAAAACAACTGTAAATAAATTAGAGACCTATCTACGAAATGGATTAATTCAATGATAAATTACATAAGCAGAAAACAATGCTAATCAATTCAAATTACAAACTATTAAATAATTTCAACAACTAATTCAAGAAAAACATCTATTTCCATGTAACGGGAACTGGAGTGAATGTATCGTAATGGCTTTCAAATGTAATAGCAAAACAAAATGGAAGTAAATCTAATCTAACTTCAACAAAGAGATGTAAACTACAAAGAGACCAATTACAGTTAACTTTAAACATTCTGATCTATCTACTATCCATGAGAAGAATAATATGATACTAATGAAAACTAGAAGCAAGTAGAAAACTTAATAAAGATATTTACTTCTGAACTTGATTTGGAAGCAAGTAGAAAACTTGATAAAGATATTTATATAGAAGCAAGTAGAAAACTTGATAAAGATATTTATATAGAAGCAAGTAGAAAACTTGATAAAGATATTAATTCCTGAATCCAAATTCTATTCCATGAACATCTTCATTATCTATCTAAATAAGAAACTGATCCTAATATTAATGAGGAAAACTGTCAAAACTAGAATACTTGGAGAATGAAATTATTAACTCTAATCTAACTAAGTCTTAAGAGCATGTAATAAACTAAACTAGGAATAAGACTGATAAGTTCTGAAACAACAACATATTAGCAAATTAAATATGAAAGACATAATTTAAAAGACAGTTAAAGCAAACTAAGAATCATAACAAGACTTTAATTAAAACTTTATAGAATGTAAAACAAGGGCCTAATTATGGTTAAGAATACTAATTAAGAGCATGAAAGATTGCAGTTAAGAAAACTAAGAAATTGAATTCAAATGAGCATAAAACCAGTGTGGAAAGAATAGAAATCCGAATGACGGTCCGGATGACTGTCCGAATGACAGTCTGTATGAGGAAAAACGAGTTAAACTAAGGAAAATGAGAGTTTCGATGATCTTAACGTCAGCTGGAAAATGCAGATGAAACTACAATGCAAAGAAATCAGTGAGAAGATTTGTTGAGAAGCTACGATAATAGAGAGAAACTTATTCTAATCATTGTTGGAGAGATAAACTATTCCTATGATATGCTAAAGCAAGATTGAGATGAGGAAGAGAATTAACCTACAGCTACAGAGAAGAAGCTAATAAAACTAATTATAATCAGAACTAAGCTGGAAACAACAACTAACTAAGTCCTATGTAATTGCAAGAGATTAGAAAACAAACTATCTAATTACCAAAGACTGAAATTAAACTATCAAAGCTATACTTTTGGTCGGCCATTTACTAACTCTAGAAACATAGATTAAGTTAGCAACACAATATAAATTACAGAGAAGAAAGAAATATCATGTATAGGAAAACGAAATTAATTACATATACAGGAAAATAAACTAACTATTTGCAGAAAAGAAAATGCAGAAAACAAGAACAAAACCTCTGGTTGATAAGGGGCCCTTCCCAACAATCAGAGATGGAAAACTAAATCGGTTTAGTTACTCAAAACATAAACAAACGGGAACTTTCATTAACTTGAGAAAATTACAAAACGTCTGCTATCTGCTGCAAATTCTACGAACTATCTGCTAATATGATGATCTTTTCCAACTAAAGACTAACTCCGTTTCTCTATACAAAGCGTCTATTTATACATTTACAGTGGATGAGAAGGTCGACAGAGTCGACCTCTCTAATAATAGAGGTGTTTATGACTATAACCGATTGCTTGAAGTGATGCGTGACAGCACAGGGAGCATCAATCAGTCTTCACGGGGTCGGTTTCTTCACGCAGTTGCTTGGAGCGTCGATCTTCCATTGACGTGGAACGGGCAGTGTGTTGGTGGACTGAGCGTGGACAGATGAACTCTTCCAGAACATCGGCGTGAATAGGTGTGCGTGATTCTAGGCTGAACGAGCAAGGAAATTGGCGTGTGGAGTGTTGACATGGAGGTAGGATGTGTTGTCAAGCTTGGAAGGTAGGAAGGATAATCTTTTAGAACGAGAGCTTCACCAACTGTAACCTTAATGTGGCTAACATAACCCATGTACTCGTTTTTTACTTTAATAGCTAGAAATATGCCAACCATGGATTTCGCGAGCTGAATGCAAGGATGAATGATGAGTTGGATGCAGCTGAACATTGGCAATATAAACACGCAGTCTGAATGGAAGGTCATTTGAGAAATCACATCCTGTAGATCAAAACTAAATTCCATGCATGATTGGAATTGTTAATTTAATCATTAATAGATCATAATATAGCGAGATTTGACCAAAATTCTTATGATAAACGAATACATGCATACCTGGTCTGTTTGATGGGCTGAATGGTGGAAAGAATAGCTTATTATATCAAAAATAATGAAATTAACGCCATTCAGAGTAGATTTGATGATAAAAAAAAGTGACAAAATGGACACCAACACCCACCAGAGTTGAGATTGAGATAATCAATGGAGGAAACAAGAATATATTAGTGTTTGGTTTTTCCTTTTTAATAGTGTATACTAGTGATGAAATGATTGATGATTACAAATGGCAGGGCATAACACACAATGAAGAGAATGGAGTCGAGTTCTTCTTGACTGTTTGGAAATTGAAAGAAAATTTGTAAATAGTTGCGACACAAACAAACACACATTTGAAAATGCTAAGAAAATAGAGAAAGAATGGATCCCTACAAAACCCTATAGATTGATTCAAATGTTCCCATAAACCCCATCCATACACGATTTTAGAACAAAAATCGGATCAATAAAAGATTTGTCTGCATCATAATTGTCATGTCCAAACTCAAAGCCAATAACTGAGCAAACTCACTAAGCTCAAACCCTCAAATCCTTTGCCCTGAGACTACTCTGCACAATTCTAGTTTATTATTTTATTTTATTTTGCAAGAAGCACATTTGAAGTTTGAAATATTGATGGTCATGAAGCCCTCAAACCAAGTCTATATCGTTTTAGATGGGGCATTACACCCTGCCCCTACCACTAGTAGTCCTTATTGGAATAGAACCCTAGGTGCAGGCCATTTTTATGTTTCTTGTGAGGGAATAGATCTAGATCTTCTAGAAATGTTGTCGAGTTAAAGAAGAATGTAATTCAGGTTTCTTATTATGTTCTTCCTGTTACCGACAATGGGATTTTTTTACCCCCATAAGGACATAAACATGCCTCCCATTTATTCAGTAACCTTTGGGCACAAAATCCTAAATTTTATGCCCTACCATAAGAAGTCTCAAACAATTATTTCTTGCCATGTGAACTGGTCGGAAGCAATCCGGACCTTGAATCAACTTTGGTACTATGGAAAACAGATCCAGGTTTTGTGTTGGAGCCCCTTGTATTAGAACCTTCTCTTTATGCCCAGAGGTTGAGCTCTAGTGGGTTTTGTTTGAATTTCTTCAGTGGTGGTGGGAATCCATTAATCCTTATAGATGCATTGACATTGGGATGAATTCCAACTATCATATCCAACAGTCCCTTCTTCGACTTGCCCTTTTAGGATGTCCTTAATTGAAAAGCAGTTTTGGTGATTGTGAACATGAGGCGGGAAAGGGAGTTGAAGAAATTGCTGCAAAGTATACCGGAAGACTGATCCCAGAAGATAAAGAGCCTATCCAAGGATGCAAGAAAGCATTTGAAGTGGCATTCCACACTAATTCTTTGTGATTCTTTTTACAGTGTAATGTACCGGTTGTGGCTTCAGTGACATACTATCAGACATGCTCGAGAGTCAAAGGCATATCAATAGTTGAGGACTTGGTTTTCTTTTAGACTTAAGTTAATTGCCATGTTGCTACATGTGTCCCTTTCAATAGAGTGAAAACATTAAGTTCTAGTTGTTGGAACTAATGTTGTTGGTCTGGTAATGCTGAAGCCAAAGCCATTGCGGGCAAGAATTGAACGCGCGACCTCGAGGATTATCTTCTCGATCTCATGCTCCACGACGTCCCCATCCATGTCGATGACCTCGCAGCAAGCGTGCGGGTGGTGGAAGTTAGCCACAGTTTGAGTCTCCAGCTTCTCACCCTGGGCAGTCTCAGAGAATTCCTGGATGGAAGCTAGGACCACACCGTCACAAGTATTTCTTGAAAGCCAGGGTTGCCAGTGACTGATTGTTGCGGGCTGAAACTTTGTCCATTAATCAGCATCGTCTCTTCTTTTCTACCATGGCCGCTGCAAACAAAGGCACATAGCTTGTTGGGTGTTTTTCTTTTCTCTCGGGGTTTTCTCTGCTACTTTTCCCATAAAATGAAGGCAAGAGGATTCAATATGCGGTGGGTATCGCTGCTTTGGGTTCTTGCTCGGTATTATTCTCGTCACTCCTTAAGTCATATGGAGAATAGGGATCACATGCTTATCAAAAGCTCCTTTAAGTTTCGATAAGCCTCTTGGTCCTAAGGTTACCAATAAATATTTCTTAATAGCACACACAGGCTACAAAATTGAAACCATAGTACCATATGTAAGAAGCTTTAAATTAAACATGATTATGTCTAAGTTAATGTTGTTAAACTCAAATAAAGCTCATTTAACAATAAAATTAAAAATAGACTCATTACGACATCTATACTTGTCTTTAACTAGTGCAATTTCATTTTCAACAATAACATTTTTTTTCATTTAATTAAAGAGTAAAGATTCAACTTACTATGAAGATTCAACTTACTTATGAGTAGGTAAGTTGAAGCCTGTCCTTCTCCTTCAGCAATTAGCTCTGCCTTGTTGGGGAGCTACTCTCTTTCCAACCTAATTCCAGCCCTCGAGCCCCAATAGTGAAGTCTATGTCAACCTATAAAAATAAAAGATGTCTCCCAACCTATTCCTCAAACCTCCTCCTCCCTCTCACAGTTTAACCAATAATACAATAAAATAAAGAAAAACTATTAGACACACCTCCAAGTGGACAAAAAAAAAAGACAATCCCCCAAATCTAGACCAAAAAAAAATCCCCCATCCAAAAGACACACCCCCATTTTATTCAATTATAATTAATTTTAAAACTATTTGTTGAATTTTGCATGAGTGACAAGTGGTCACCATGCACTTAATCCTATTTAAGTCAATTAATCCATTTTAGACATAATCCTAGAATTAATCTCAATGCAATATTTGTTTATTTGAATTAATTAATAATTTTTAAATTGAACTTATTAAGTGATAAGATAATCATACGTATTTTAATCTACTTAATCTTAGTTAAAATGGGGTGTTACACCATGAGTCATTGAAGTTTCGAGACACACTCTTACCTCAATGGAGGCCACTACTTTGAAGAATAGTCACCCATTCTAATCGAATGGAGCCATGTACTAATAGATAGTTACTTGTTCTAATCGAATAATCATCTATTCTAATTGAATGGAGCCATGTACTAATTTGGGCACCTTCACTTGGTGGACATCATTCGCCAAGAGAAAATGTTGTAATTTCATCACATGCATTTTCTTATCTTCATCATAAGAGGACCAAAGTAGCTCCATCTAAAGCCTTCAAATTCTTCTTGCACGACATTGTTACGCTTTTTTTTAATTAGTTATTTGGTGATCATAAGCCTTGAGAAAGTCCATCATGCAAGAAATGACATCTTCCCACTAAAGGATCCAACCTATGACTCCATGTGACCTAGGGACCACATTCCAAATAATGTGGATACATGTAAGGAAACCAAGACTCTAGATATGGGATTCATTGATGATGTAGCAAGTTCTTGTCAACAACAATTTCTATGCAACCCACGAAAGAGAGAACCAAATTGAATAACAGTTAGTTATAATAATTGTGGAAACCATGCACAACAGTTGACCACCATTCACATTAGAATAGAATGAGCTTTGTTCATAGAGAAGAGATCAATCTATCCACTAATAAATTTTGTCAACGCCCTACCAAAGTTGGTCCAGGTAAACCAAGGCTCCACTAAATCATCATGTTGTGGTATTAATTGGGATCATATAGCCTATGACGAGCCTTAAGATCCATCCAAGCTTCTTTCTCACAAGAGGGCAAGTGGACTAGCATTGCTCCCTCTTTTGACTTCAAAATTTTTTTTCATGCTAAAATATCTATAGAGAACCCATAATGTGTGGGTAATTTTATTAGCTAACTAGCACCAAAAGGCCTCCCTTTCTCCAAAATTATTAGAGGCATAGAGATTACCCATCCCAAGGAGGTGGTCATCTAAATTAAGCATAATCCGAACAAGTCTCTAAAAGGGGTCAACAACCTAGTAAAGAACTACATCAACAAGTTTAGGAAAGAGTAAAATAGCATCCCCTCCTTTTCCATCAAAATGTTTATAAAAAACATACTTGCATGGATAATTTTAATGACCCATACTTATTTAAAAGTGTATAAATCTTGGCGAATCTTACCAATTCTTAAAATGTCAACTATAAAATATTTGGCGATATTTTTCTAAAATTATTTCAATTTCTAAGGATTTTATATAGTTTATATAATAATTTGGCGAATTTTAGAGTGAAAAAAGTTTACCCCATCAAAATTGGGCAAAATGGGGCTTCAAAAAATGCAAATTGGAGAATCATTTTTTGGAAAAAAAACATGAAAAATAGCCCATGGGATAAATTTCACCCCTAAAATTATCCTTGCATACTAGGCCCCCTTCCAAATAATAGATAAGGCCATATTCAACATAAAATCCTATAACTTTGAATTCTTGCAAATAGAGCACATTTGTCCCACCAAGGGAAGCAACATTTGGTGGACTATCTATTTTCTCCTGGGGTCACTTAAGCCTCGAACATTCCTTATGTTGAAATTACAGGTTAGATATGATTTTATCGCACATAATAAACTTGATACAAGAACTTATAAGCAATTATCAATTTAATTAAATTTAATTTGAACTAAAACAGGAACAACATAATTTTCATCTCTTTCAACTTAATGTTCCATTTGGTCACTGCATTTAGAGTTGGTCCTCGAGAATCATCTAATACACAATTATATAAAATAAATTTCAACCGACTTGTATAGTAAACTAAATTTCAAATGTCATGTACATGAGAAGTAGCATTAACGAATTATAACCATTATTTGGATCAGCCTTATACTTAGATATTTCTGAGTTTGATCTTGTCACGGAAAGGACAAGTCAAACCGGTTAACCATGTGTGTACATTGAAAGAGAGAGAGTTTAGGTAGAAGTAAGTAGACCTCCAGGTTCTTCAATTAATTAGAACAACAGGCAAGTGACAAAGATAAATGAAGACACACAGGTGCTGCAGACTTCGAAAGGTAAACACAAAAGAAATCACCCTCTTGTAAGACTCATACAGAGTTCAAAAGACACAGAGACAGGTCTAGTGAACAGATCGTAAGCATTCACCCACAGATCTTACAGTGAGATCAAGCAAGAGGATGAATTGGAGACAGACCCCAACAACAAAAGAAAAACATGAACAGGCTGCCCAAGAAGAGAAACATAATGGTAAAGGGAGTTGCGTGGGGAAAGAAAAACATGAACAGGCTACCCAAGAAGAGAAACATAATGGTAAAGGGAGTTGCGTGGGGAATAACCCGTGGGAGAGAATACAGGAGAGAGCCCGCATGCAGCAAAGCAGAGCTGCGAGCAGACAGAGATGGAGAGCAGATCCGTTGAGCAGGGAAGACGGGACAGACCCGCGGATGGAGAGCCCGTGAAGGGATGACGGGACAAACCCGTAAAGCAGGTCCGCGGATGGGTGAACTGAAGACGGGTCGCGGGTTCGGAGATCACCAGAAAAAGCATAAAGGTCAGACAGAGGTCGCAGATAGGAGAAAACCAAACACGCCGAGGACAGGTTGCAGGCACAGAGATCATGGGTAAGCCCAAATAAATAAATAAACGCCAAGAACAGATGGATAAAAAAATCTCAGCCAACACGTAAAAAACAAATCACGAAGGACAGATGATTGGTGAAAAATAAAGTATATCATTTCACGTTTATATAAAAGTTTAGGAATGGGAAATAGTCAAAGAATTGGACCAATAATAAAAATAATAAGTGGCCCAAAAGATTAAATGAAATCATAAAGTCTTTCATAATAAAATCATAAATATTTTATTAATAATAAAAAATAAAAATAATTATTTAGAGTTTATAATAAAGTGAAAGTCCAAAGGTTCAACAAAGTAGATAAACCAAAATCATAAGTGGGTCAAGAGTCCTATATCAAAACATGAGGTAACCATAACAAAACATGGTCCAATGGTCTTCAATAAATCATTAGGTAAATATACTCCATAAAGTAGGAGTCAACATAATCAAAGGTGCACACAAGTAAGAGTGCTAGGACCAAGTAAGAATAGGACTATGAGTCAACAATCACCACAAGGTTAAAGTGGATAAGCAATCAAATAGGACAAACAAGACCAAAGAATTTTCTCTCTCTCAAGATACATAGTTTATATATTTTGTCATCACTGTATAAGGGAGAAGATCCAAACAGATGGTACAATCCTTTTGTCCTTAACGCTTCTCCTAAGGGTTAGGTACTAGAGACATCGTCATGGAGTGGCTAGTCCCTTGAGAAGCAACCTAGCAATAACTGATTAGGAGAGGGGACAACAATATCTTCCATTCTTAATGAATGGCTTTCAGCCCAAGGCTGAGCCTCAGTCCTAGACTGGGACATGCTGATCAACCATCTGGTCCATGACCAGGATCTCCATTCTCCTAGAGAATGGTCCTCAGCCTCAAGCTGAGCATTTAGTCCTAGACTGAATGTTGATCAACCATCTGCAGGAACTAGGAAGTCTCTGTCTCAACCTGCAGGATCTGTTTGGTCATCATGACCAAGAAACCGTCTAGTTCTAGACCAGAATACCCTAGAGACAAATAGGGGCCCTAGCCACATGCTAGGGACTTTTCCATGGCATCAATCTGCTTGGTCCTAGACCAAGAACCCCAGGAGACAGCTGGGGGGCCTAGGGTACCTTCTAGGGTCTTACTCATTATTCTACCTGGTTAACTTGACCAGGAACCCTAGTTAACTGACTAGGGTGCCATTCTCTCTGAAAATGGATCTCGCAGCTGCACTAAAAATTAACACCTTAAAGTCAATTGCATCATAAAGTTGGATCATAAACCTAGTAAATCTCCATCTCTACCTCATTTCCTTTGACTTGTCTATAAGTGAACCAAAATAATTAACACCAATAAAGAAGTCTCCAATAATTTAATTCCGGGAAATTGCATTCAAGCTTTTCTTACTCAATAGTTTTGGTTATGCTCTAAGATAATCATTAGGAGACTAAACAAACTCACCATAGTTAAACCTCTTAGTAAGGGATAAAGATGTATTCTCCATGTGATTAGTAAATCGACTTGTCTTTTAATAACTATGAGCCAATCTCATTTTAAATTACTTATTAATGCTTTAATGTTCACATTATCGTTAAATCCTTACTATAGTATTTATAAAAATATTTCTACCTTTTTTTTTGTAATAAGACAATATGAGTTTAGAGCTCTCATTTTAATATACCATGAAGAAGTACTATTATTGTTGATCGTTAGCATTCCTTCGAGAATTTTGCAACATATGAACTACGGATTTCCAAGCGTCGCTTAATTTTGCACCAACATCCCTATTAATATTATTTTGATGCAGCTCAATTTCTAAAGTTTCCTTTAGCTTATGTGCATGATTTCCTTCCTTAGTAATGGTTTTTGGTGCTTTCCAATAATTATTTTCTTTGGCCTTTTGGGGTTGTCCATACCAACTAGGTATATCGGTAGGATGTATACTTAGAAGGGGAAGAATGAGACTGCCTAACCACACTACCTAACAAGGAGGGGATTAGTTATTTCTAGGGTAATATGTAGCAGGTTGTGACAAGCTAGGTGTCATGGGTTGAGAAAATATTTTTGAGTTCAAAACCTTGGGAGTTGAGGTCAAAGAGGTTGGGGATTGGTGTGTCAAGGCCAGGGCCACTAGAAAAGCTTACCTGGTAGATCTTTATCTGACCTATGTTTTCTCTACACTTGGTTCCATGCACCTTCTTCGACATTCTTAGCCTAAGGGACCTTAAGAGAAACAATATTAGAAAGTGAATTGGTCGGGGCCAAAAGGGAGCGATGATACATGTGGTGATCAAGACTTTGACAACAAAAGTAGGTGTTGGGAAAGTTGACATAGCATATAGTTTATTAGATAATTACTCCTCCAACCTAAATATAGACAAATTTGTAAGGTCTTGGGATAGTTTAAACCTATCACAAACTCAAGATTGCAACCTAACGTTGAAGAAATTGTATGGTTCCAAATAAATAACCTCCCTAGGGAGGAAACAATATGATGAATTTTGGACCAGAATTATGTCAAGAGACCAAAGAACTCAATCCAAATAGGATAGCTTATTTCTTCCTCCTTATTAACTAAGAACTCTAGAGGTCATGCTTCCATAACCAACTAGAAGGTTACATATACAACGACCGTTATGCAACATATTCATAACATTGTTTGCATCCACAAATTGAAAGAGGAAAACTCCTTTTTCTAGGCTACATGATTTGGTACAATTCCAACCATGGCACTCCTAGATATCTTGAATCTAGGCACAAACCACCACCTATAGGGGGTTTCTTCCACAAAATACCCTAGTTGGGAACCTTGCCATAACTTGTAATACATTGGTCTTGACTCCAAGAATGTATCAAATAAAATTATGTATAAAGTATAAATATGTGGTTATAATGATGGAAGTCTATCCATGTGAGATTAAATAAATGACCCCATATTGTAAATATTATAATATGCTAGTATGGATACCTAGTGTGGAGCTCAAGGTCCGAGCTCGAATAGTGAATGGATGACCGAATAGATGATGTAAATATACTTATATGGATCGTGTGGTAGGAATTCCAAGATGAAATCAAGCTATGTAAATATTGATGCTAGATTATAATATATAATGATCTAAGATGATTATGGAGAGCACGAGAGGGGCTATATTGATTCCACTAGAAAGGAAGAGGAAAGGAGGGCCATGGGAAAGTAAATCATTTATTGCTAAATGTCAGCCTTTGATATCATCCCTTTTTCCACTATGTGCCTTAAATGAAGCCATCCACTTCCATTGAATTATAAAACCAATTACTAAATGCATGTAAGAGGTTGGTGGGAAAGTATTCTCACATAGTTATGGAAGCATGGGTTGAGTACTACCAAATGGGGAAATGTAAGATTCCTACATTCCCCCATTCATAATTAATGTTAGTGATCATTCCCCTCAATTCTCTCATTGCCATTCACTACATTTCATTCTATCATTCTCATGTTCATGCACTAGACTTATCATGTCATATTCTCCATTGCTAACCATTAATCAATCTATAAATTAACCAAATCAATGTTGTGGAGAGGAAATTTTAGACCTTGGATGATGATAGATGGTTCTAGGTGAGCATAGAATCTAGACGTGTTAGAAATCCATCATCTAGATAAGACGACAAAGCACTCAGTTCTTGCAAAAAACTTCTAATTATCTAGATAATCAAAAGAATAGAGGATTAGTCTTGGTTTGTCTAAGAAATTGTCATTATGGAGGATGTAAAAAACCCTTACAAGTCCGAAATAGATGCACAAGTGGAAATATGTAGGCTAGAAATGCAAAAATGGATCATTCCAATGGATGCAAAAATCATGAGAATCCTCCAAATATTACGGAGACTATGAGGATCTTAAGGGTGGAGCTTCAAAGTTGTAAAGGAGGCAATGAAAGGCTAATCAAAGCTTAAGAAGAGAAAAAGCAACTAAATGTTGCCATGCTTCAAAATATGATAGACATATAGAGACAAATGCATCATGGACAATATTCAAATAATGTTGGTAGAAGTGGCAATAACTTGAAGAGTCATTCTCACAAGAGTTCCAATAGTACAAGAAGAACCTCTCAAAATGGGACATGAAATCCATCTCTAGCATAATACTTTTTCAATGAGTCATATACAACTAAAGACTCATTAAGTATCCTAGAGTCTTCTCCCATCAGGCATAAGAGAAATAATCCTCTTAGAGATGACTTGCATACAGAATTTCAAAAGGCAAAGCCAGACACATTTGATAGTAAAGTTAAAATTTGGACAAGAAGTTGAGGCTCGTCTTCTTAGGATGAGAAAATACTTCCAAGTTATGACTATTTTGGAAATATGAAACTTGTCAAAGTAGCAAAATTAATTTAAATGGATGGGTTTTTATTTAGTGGGATCACCTCCAACAAGTCAAGAATATCAATGAGTGGAAAATTGTATGGAAATAAATCAAGAAACACTTTCAACATAAATATCGCGTTGATCTTTACTATGAAGGTAAGGGGAAATAATTCCATGAGTTGAAACTAGGGCAAATGGCCATGGAAATGCATATAAATAAATTCTTGGAATTGCTGAGGAATGCCAAATATATTTGAGATGAGAAAGAAAAAAACCAATGCTTCTTAAGTGGGTTGCCTCAATCCTCGATGACAAAATTGTGTTTGTTATGATTCATACCCTTGAAGAGGAAATTAGAAAGGTTAAATATTGTTATGAACACAAACAAGCAAGATAGAGTTCCAAAATACATGGAAGGATAAGGGAAAAGAGAAGCTTATCAGTGTCCTACCCTAACCACCATACTTTATTTATGTACAAGTCCATAATGCCCATTAGTGAGTTGGTGGGTAGTTTTCTAATGTAAAAGGGCCTTCCTTGTTGAGTAAAGGCACTTAGGTGGTCATCCCTCATTAATAGAGGGTCCACAAGTAGTTGGAATTGGGCTATTGAAGTACTATATATATATTAGTAAGATATATAATGTGGATTCAAGAATTGTCATTGTATTTGGAGCTACTGGTCTTGGAGGTTTCCCCCTTGAAGAGGAAAGCGAACATTGTTGTATGTTTCATCTATTTTTCCTTTGATTTTCTATACTTTCTATGAATTCATGGGTTTAAGCATATTACAAGTGGTATTAGAGCTCTTTCTTGGGCAAAAGGGGGAGATTTTTCTAGGGTTTGGCTATCTCAAATGAGTCACCTTGGAATTTTTGCTCCAGTTTTTCTTGGTTTCGTTTTAGGATTTGAAAATTGAAGGGTACAACAAATACATATGAAGGAAAGTTGTGTCTGAATTTCAGCTCTGGATTGTTATACTTTTGTATTTATACTCTGTCAAAGTGAAGGGAATTTGAAAGGGTTTGGCCCTTTCAAATGAGTCATTTTGGCATTTTCACTCCCATTTTATCTCTATGACATTTCAGGGTCCAAAATTTGTAGAGCATAGAAAGGACATAGGGAATTAACTTGTGTTCAAATTTCAGATTTTGGGTTTATACCAATTCAGATATACACGTGATGTAAGTTAGGCAATTTGAATAGCCCAAAAATTAGCCCTAAATAGGTGTTGTAGGTAAAATTGTTCTACCTAAAATTTCAGAATTGCAAATTGACTACTAGTAGTTGCATTGAAAATAATTCAGAACAAATTATGTGTGGTATCAATATCATATTTGTAACTAAAAAATTGGACATGTGGAAGTCCGTACAAGTTCTCTCTTCCAAAAAAGCCAAAATCGACAAAAACTACCCTAATTTTTGCTTAGCACATCAGAATTCAGTGAAACCTATGGAATTGCAGAATGGAAATATAGAGCTACTATAGAGTAAAAAATATTATACTCAAAGACACATAAATTTTAAAGTTACAAAAGTCTCCAAATTGTCTCCTATTCAAGGTTTTACAAGGAGTAGTTCTTATTTCAAAATTTTGGCCTCAAACACTACTTTGAAAAAGCACTCTATTTCAGTGTGTAAACCTAAATCTCACATAACCATCCCATGGTAGAAGGTAATCCTCCCTATATACCACCTTCAATACCCAAGGAAACATGAACACACACTCTAATGCCCAAAGTTTTGATGACCTTGAAGAAAAATACAACAGTCTTTAGGCAAAATCCAGGACAATCAAGGCGAGATGAAGTAACTTCATAATGAATTAAGAAACCTAGATAAGAAGTTGGATGAGAATATGGAAAAGCTAATTCACAGGGGATTCACTCAATAAACCACTATCATAGCACATTCGTTCGTGGCATATGAAACAATACCCCTAATTTCACTAAATATTGGAAAATACCTTCCAAAATCATTTTTTAAACCCCCTCCCAATATGCCTTCCCAATTTAAAAAAACCCCTATTTTCACTAGATATTGTATGTATCAATTTTTTCATTAACGTTTTTTATACCCCTTTATATTTCTACCTAGTATATTGATATGATACCCCTCTTATTACCCCACATGCATTCTACAATGCACCTTGCTTCTTTCGATGTATATTGTGGATGCACATTACTTCACCCATAATGCAATTACTCAACCACATATCATTATGATTTGCAACATCTAATGGTCTAATGAAGAGATAGGAGATCACTTCTTGTATGTCACTAGAGCCAATGCACATAGTACAACATTTAGATTGCATGTTGCAGTTCCCCAATCGCTAACTAAGCTTGTTGTGGGCTAGGTATCCAAGCCCCCAAGGCCTGTAACAAGCTCTAGGAGGCCAACTAAACCTCCCAAGGCCTTTAATAGCAACGAGTGGTTGGGTATTCAATCCCCCAAGGCCTATCGAGGGCCTATAACAGGCACTGGAGGCTTAGAGCCTCCCAAGGCTATTGGTTGTTAAATTTTCAGAATTTACTTCAATCTGATCTAGGATCTTAACTGAGAGAACAACATGTACAACATATCTACAGCATATCAATCATGGAGACAATAATGCAAGCACACAAGAGACACAAAGATTTACTTGGGGAAAACCATAAAGGTGAAAAACCCCAATAACTTCCTCAGAGATAGATAGAGCAATGATACAACCAACCAAGAGAGATAGCCATAACCTAGCAGCAGATCCTCCTCCTCCATAAGTGCACCACTCCTCCTTGAGTGCATGTGTGAGAAGTGAGTGAGTAAATAGAGTGCCTCCCGTACTCTATTTATACTTGACTTGACTTGCCTTTTTACCTAACTCATGTAGGCTCGAACTTAACCACATAATATAATGCTGACTGGGCCGACCCCCAATAGGGTGGTCTAATAACCCTTTGACCCACATGGCCGACCCCCAATAGGGTGGTCTAATAACCCTTTGACCCACATGACTTATACAGGGACGACCCCAAACAAGGTGGTCTAATAACCCATCAAGTATAAGTTACGACACTTACAATATAAATAACGACACTTCCTTATAGAGGAATAATACCATCTCTATAGGAATATAATATACATATATGTGCAATACATTCCAAAGTTACATATACATCAACACTCCCTCTTAACTAGGAAGGTATTTCTCAGCACAGTTATTCTAGCACAAGTCATCTTCTCTGGATCATCGTCACTGGATAATCGTCATCGAGTCATCATCATCGTCACTGCTGCTGCTATCTCAATCAATCTCTGAATCTACTCATCATAGGAAGTTCTACAGAGCCAGTCCTTTTTCATACTGGATGTAGGCCCACCACCTGCAGGTCTTCGTCATCACTGGCCATACTGTGGAATCCTCAGGACTTATTACGTGCGTCACAAAACCTCGAAAGAGCATCCCAGGATGTTACGGGTACACAACTCCGACCTGTAGGATCTCCCAGGGCGCTATTACATATGACCCCACCACAAAACCTCGAAAGAGCATCTCAGGATGTTACGGGTACACAACTCCGACCTGAAATCTCCCAGGGCACAAATTACATGTGGTCCACCACAAAACCTAGCAAGAGCATCTCAGGATGTTACGGGTACACAACTCCGACTTGAAATCTCCCAGGGCGCTATTACATGTGGTCATGGCAAAACCTCGAAAGAGCATCTCAGGATGTTACGGGTACACAACTCCGACCTGAAATCTCCCAGGGCCCAAATTACATGCCATAGGACAAAACCTCGCAAGAGCATCTCAGGATGTTACGGGTACACAACTCCGACCTGAGATCTCCCAGGGCACTATTACATGTCCTCCCAGAGCAATGTCTCGAAAGAGCATCCCAGGATGTTACGGGTACACAACTCCGACCTATAGGATCTCCCAGGGCGCTATTACATGTCCTCCCAGAGCAATGTCTCGAAAGAGCATCCCAGGCTGTTACGGGTACACAACTCCGACCTATAGGATCTCCCAGACATGCTCATCTGCACAACCTGATCCACGGCCACAGAGTATCAACCTGATACTCACCATACATCATCCTGATGTACTCATGATCGTCCTGATCATCATCATTGCAACGTCCTGCTGCATGTCATTTGGAGCAACATCCTGAAGCTCATCATCCATGATCATCCTGATCATCACTGCAACATCCTGCTGCATGTCATCTGGAGCAACATCCTGAAGCTCATCATCCATGATCATCACTGCAACATCCTGCTACATGATCCACCTGATCATCAATGCATCCACCTGATGCATACCAAGTATCTACCTGATACATATCATCATACATGATCCACCTGATCATCAATGCATCCACCTAATGCATACCAAGTATCTACCTGATACATATCATCATATATGATCCACCTGATCATCAATGCATCCACCTGATGCATACCAAGTATCTACCTGATACATATCATCATACATGATCCACCTGATCATCAATGCATCCACCTGATGCATACCAAGTATCTACCTGATACATATCATCATACATGATCCACCTGATCATCAATGCATCCACCTGATGCATACCAAGTATCTACCTGATACATATCATCATACATGATCCACCTGATCATCAATGCATCCACCTGATGCATACCAAGTATCTACCTGATACATATCATCATACATGATCCACCTGATCATTAATGCATTCACCTGATGCATACCAAGTATCTACCTGATACATGATACATATCACCATACATGATCCACCTGATCATACAATGTATCCACCTGATACATATACAGATACATGGTCCAAGCATCCAACATGATGCACATACAAAATACGTACATAACTGATCCAACTGATCATATCCAGCATCCAACATGATGCGTACATACATACATAAAATGATCCAACTGATTATATCCAGCAGAAACCAGAACATCATCCTGATGCCCATTATCCAACGCTTACATCCACAGCCATGTGAAGGATCCTCCTTCCAACATGCTTGGAATGGCTTCAGCAAATGTGTCCATCACTTCTTCCTCGAAGTGTCCTCGATCTGAAGAACGCCAAGCCTCTCTCTGAAGTACTCGAACTTCACTCTGCCTAGTGGCTTCGTCAGCACATCTGCAATCTGCTCGTCCGTCGCAACATACAAAAGCTTCACAGCTCCTCTCTGCACCATATCCCTGATATAGTGATATTTGATCTCTATGTGTTTCGACCTGTCATGAAACACTGGGTTCTCGGACAGCTTCACACAACTCTGGTTATCACAGAAGATACCAGTAGCTTCCAACGGGAGATCAAATAAATCAGACAGTAGTTTCCATAGCCATACTGCCTCACAACTAGCTGAACAGGCTGCAACATACTCTGCCTCAGCTGTACTCAGTGCTACACAGGACTGCTTCCTACTAAACCAAGAGATCACACCTGATCCCATATTGAAGCAGCACCCAGATGTGCTCTTCCTATCTGTAGCACTGCCAGCCCAATCTGAATCAACATAACCCTGTAGGTTAAACTTTTGATTCGCTTCATACCTGAGCCCATAATCCACTGTACCCTTCAGGTACCTCAGAACATGCTTTACAGCAACCAGGTGAACACTCCTCGGATCCGTCAGGAACTGGCTCAATGTGTTCATAGCAAAGCAAATGTCTGGTCTCGTGTTCGTCAGGTACATCAAGGACCCAATCATCTGACGATACATGGAGACATCAACCGGCTCAGATGAAGCATCACATAGAAGCTTCAGATTTGATGCCATAGGTGTGGCCATATCCTTGCAGTCCATCATCCCGAACCTCTTCAGGATCTTTACTACATACTTCCCTTGTCCAAGGAAGATTCCATCTGCACTCTGCCACACCTTCATGCCAAAACAAATAGTGCATCATTCCCAAATCTTTCTTCCGCGGCATGTCGACAATCAATCTATCTTCACCTGTAACAAACAGGTTATCCGCATACAAAAGTAGTATCACTGGATTGCCTTCCTCAACCTTGTAGTAAAGGTTGGAATCCTCTTTACTCTTGGTAATGCCCAAACTGGATAGAAAGTTGTCTATCCTACCATACCAAGTTCTGCACACATATCTGACTACACCATGCTGTCTTGAAATCCATCTAGTGCATCTTCTATTTCATCACTTTTATATTTCTCAATGCTGCCATCTGCAATATGCTAGATCTGATAGTTCCATTTGGAAGTCATAACAAACTTCCCTTCACGTCTTGGGACTGCAACCCAAACATCATTATTCATGATCGACGGATCATGGTATTCCATTTCTTCATCCCAGATCCTGGGAACTTCAATATCTTCAATAGATATCTTTGTTGCTGGAACAAATGTTGTAGTCCTTTTGTAGGTGAAGATATACGGTCTTTCCTACAAAACAGGTTAAATTGCATGATTAGAAACATCTCATAATTTTCAGAACAAATTCTTACACATAAAGAAATATGTCATACAGTCATGCAATTATCTTAGCCAATGCTTCAATACAACATTTATCCATATTCCATAACTTTCTAGATGCCTTCCAATCTCTACCAGAACATTGTTCAGAGTGTGCACAACTCCCAACATGTCAGCAAAGAGGTTTCATTCTAGATAAGTAGCAATGGAATGTTGTACAGTGCCATAGGCCACTTGCCCATGAATATTAGTAATATACTGTTCATCAATGCAACTATTCTAATATGCACAATACATATCCTAAGTCTAGGAACATGAGCATATACATCATTGAACAATTTTATTTAAACAAACAAATATGCAAGAAATTAAAATACTTATCTTTGTTTGTTCGTTGGGTGGACTCCCTTTGAGTCTTTGCTTCCTTACAGGAGCTGCTAGAGTCCTAATCTGAAGTAGCTCCTTCTACACCTTTCTGCTGTGGAAAGATGGTCAACTCCCTCTGAATATCTGCATCCTTGCAGAAACTACTGAAGTGTGTTCCTTTGCTTTCTTGCAGGAACAACTGGAGTGTGCTCCCTCTTGATCTTAGCTTCCTGGATTACCTGTCCTTGAACTTACATTCATCCTTGGTCCCTATGCATGCTTATTAGTATCATGATTGTGTTATCCTTGTGAAATCATATAAAATCATACATTCATTAGTATACTATTAAAACACAATAATCTCAAGCATGTATAGTCATGATCATTTCAAACAAAAAAATAATAAGCATTAGCATTCAAGGTTTATGTAGGATTCTTATGGTTAGTCAAATCATAAGAAACATAACATGTCTAAACCTGTAATTACTCAAACCTATGACTCTTCGGGTTAGTTGAATAATTAATCAATATAAGAGATATAATATGCATAAAACTTGTGATTATTCAAACCTATACCTTCATGATTCTTCTGGTTAGTCATATCATCAATTATGGTAAGAAACATAATATGCATACAACCATGATTATTCAAACCTATGCCTTCATGAATAATCATTATCAACAACAGTATAGGATCCTAACACCAGGTAGGATTCTATCTTGATATAGGAAAAACATTCCTGGATTAGCATGCTAGCTAGTTATGTCTAACATACCCGTATAATGTCTTTTGGTTCTCTTCAGTGACTTGTGCTAGTAACCTGCATGTCTCATAAGTTAACAATTGAAGAAACAAGTTATACATACCTCGAAAGTAGTTCTATGTGATCCATGACAATGGATGAATCCTTGTCTTCATATCACCATGATCATATGTTCTTGAAGTAGAACATGATTTGTCTTTCTTGGTGTACCTTTTATGTTAGTAGACAACATAAACCTCATACAACACCATAATGCATTAGTACAATCAAAAGTGTCAACACCCTAACCAATGAATATCTTCTATCATGCATTCATAATTTTGTTAAGGTGATACGACAAATCTAAAATCAAGATTGTACTAACCGTAATAACATGAAGACAAACATACCATAAACTTAATCATGAACAAATCTCAAAACATACCTCGATGAGTCATACCTGTCGAGATCGCTTGTAATCTCCTTATGTAAAGCCTTAGCCTCATCTCCCTCTGAAACAGGAACTCCTTCACTTATGCAGGTGACCAATCCATCTTCTTCTAGGATTAACCCTATCCACTTGATTTGCAAGAACTGGACCTGGAGCTGGATATGGGTTTGTCAGAGAAACCCAAAAAATTCAAACTTTGAATTTCAAACTTCCGAAAGGATAGAAATATGCGCCTTGATGAGCTGATCAAACTGGTATATTCAGAATTTGGAAACTGCAAAGTTTCACTCATCAATTTTGCCTTTGAAACTTTCGGATTCACTGGACGTGACCCTAAACTGGGGTTTGATGAAGCCCACTCTTCTGCCCAATCAAAAGGTTTGAACCAAAGCTCTAAGCTTCTATTTTTCCGAGGAGCTTCCAGTCGTGGTCACAGATTTCAAAAATTCCCATTTTTACAGAAGCCCTAATTTTCCACTTTTCTGATCAAAGTCCCGAACTAGGGTTTGATCAAGCCCGGCCTTCTGCCCAACCAAAAATACTGATATTGGTCTCTAAATTTCTATTTTGATGAGTAGCATCCAGACGTGGCCTCGGAATACAAAAATTCCAACTTTCTACGAAGCCCTAAATTCCGGAATCCATGAATGAAGGTACTCAAAAATAATTCTGTTTTGACAGAAATATGTACCTGATTGTTTCTGGTGTACCTCCAAATTTTTAGATCCACAGGGTCTGAAAAAGTTTTCTAAGATAGCCTGACCTGTTATCTTTCCATCCTGACAGGTCTGACCTCAATTGGATTCTCTGAGAGAGAGTTATGCCAAATGTCGCAACGTGACCTGTTTTGGGATAAAACAGGAGAGCGAACTTGTACGGCGTGCCACGTGTCCCTATTTTAACTTCGTCCTCTGAAAAAGTTTCCTGAGATAGCTCGGCCTGTTACCTTTCCATCCTGACAGGTCTGACCTCAATTGGACTCTCTGAGAGAGAGTTATTCCAAATGTCGCAACGTGACCTGTTTATGGGATAATACAGGAGAGCGCACTTGTACGGAGTGCCACGTGTCACTGGTTCAACTTCGGCCTCTGAAAACGTTTTTTGAGATAGTATAGTCTGTGTACTACCTGTTACTTTTCACGAAATTTCTTTTGGAGCTTCCTAGCCCAAGTTATGACCTTTTTCCCAAGGTCACCTAATTTTGAGTCAGATCTGGAAGAGGCAGAAACCCTATATTGTACAGATCATAAATCACAAAGTACAACGAATTAGAGGTTTTCCTTTGGAAACAAGGTACATGGAGATCTTAGCTTCGTCTTGTAACAATTTCAGATCCGAAAACTTTGCCAAAACGGATTTATAGCGAAAGTGCTACGATGACTGGTTTTTGCTATATCAAGCCCTAGCATCGTAAGTGCAACAAGTGTCATACATGCCATATCATGCCTTCTTTCAGGCTAGCTATGATACCATGTTAAATTTTCAGAATTTACTTCAATATGATCTAGGATCTTAACTGAGAGAACAACATGTACAGCATATCTACAGCATATCAATCATGGAGACAATAATGCAAGCACACAAGAGACACAAAGATTTACTTGGGGAAAACCATAAAGGTGAAAAACCCCAATAACTTCCTCAGAGATAGATAGAGCAATGATACAACCAACCAAGAGAGATAGCCATAACCTAGCAGCAGATCCTCCTCCTCCATAAGTGCGCCACTCCTCCTTGAGTGCATGTGTGAGAAGTGAGTGAGTAAATAGAGTGCCTCCCGTACTCTATTTATACTTGACTTGACTTGCCTTTTTACCTAACTCATGTAGGCTCGAACTTAACCACATAATATAATGCTGACTAGGCCGACCCCCAATAGGGTGGTCTAATAACCCTTTGACCCACATGGCCGACCCCCAATAGGGTGGTCTAATAACCCTTTGACCCACATGACTTATACAGGGCCGACCCCAAACAAGGTGGTCTAATAACCCATCAAGTATAAGTTACGACACTTACAATATAAATAACGACACTTCCTTATAGAGGAATAATACCATCTCTATAGGAATATAATATACATATATGTGAAATACATTCCGAAGTTACATATACATCAACATTGGTAATAACTAGCCGAGTGCTATTGGTAACAATTGGTTGTCAATGACCACTGTCTCTCGACTATGATCGACTGGAAACCCACTTCACCACGAAACCCCTGGCCTTAAGCATGCCTCAAGATGCGATTTCCCTGTGTAGTTGTAAGCCCGAGCCTTCCCTCAACCTGATTTCTCATCCGGCCGTGATCCCGCCATCTCCATGTGGTGGATATTTGTTAGCCCGCCCATATAAAAAAGACCCCAAAGTATTTTTGTATTGTTACATTAAATAAAAAAACCCTTTGCCCCTTAATATATAAGCAATATAATTTTTAGGTTTTCATGAATATTTAATACCACAATATGAATGAATGTGATATTATATTGCCTTCTAGTGAATCCCCCGTGAGCTAATTGAATTCTTGAATTGGATGACATCTCATTGCATGTCAAAAGAGGTCCTTTGGGATACACAACATAGTGAGCCACACTAGGAAGGAACATCTCAATCAGGACTATTTAGCTACCATCAACACTCTTCATGGCCTCATAACCCCGACCCACATAATAACACTTGTAACTGTTTTCCTAAGGTAGAATTGAACACGTTTGATGGTTCTAACCCTTTGGGATGGGTTACACAAATGGAACACTACTTTACACTTCATGGAATTACTGATGATATGATGAAACTTAGGGTGGGGGTTTTGTATTTGGATCTAGAGCAATGGCAATGGTGGGAGTGGCATAGAAAATCCTATGGGCGCCTCTTCCTTGGATTTTATTTGTTGAATATCTCCATGGTTGTTACATGCGAGATACTACTATTTGGGATGGCTTCCCAAGTTACATCAAATAGGCTCAGTTGTAGACTTTATCTTTTCCTTTGAGAAATTAGCCATTCACATAGAGAACTTAATATATTTTTTCTATAAATAATGTTTCATTAGTGGCCTCGAGGAGGCATTTCAAGCAAAAGTCAAAATGCAATGGCATGCTACCTAGTTAGAGGCATCTCATAGGGCTCTAGAAGCATATACAATGATCAATGCACATACCAACAAACCCCCATTCATCCCCCGCTCACACCCTATTCAAGTCAATTCCTTAGGCACAATTTGTTCTTCTCCCTTGAAAGTATAGAATTTATCTCCAGTAGAAATGGCAGAACAACAAAGATAGGGACTTTGCTATAATTGTGATGAAAAGTATGCTCCATGTCCTAAATGTAAAGAACACAAGTTTTTTCAAATTGATGTGACTGCTCCTACCCACTATGAAGACATCATTGTGAAAGATACCCCTAAGTTTGAGGATGTTGAAAAAACATCCTCTTTGAATGAAGAATTGGAACCCAAAGTCAATCAAGAAGAACCACGCATCTCTCTTCATGCTTTATCTAGTATTTCATCCCCACAAGCATTGAAACTTATGGGTTACATAAAGCACCGCAAAGTGGTAGTTTTGGTTGGTAGTGGAAGCAACCACAACTTTATTCTCAGGAGAGTGATTGAAGAATTCCATTGTTGTCCACCCAGTGCCCAACTTTCAAATTATCATAGCCAATGGTGGGGTGATGAAATGTGGGGGGGCACTGTGAAAATGTCAAACTCCATTTGGGTGACTATAATCTCAAAAATCATATGTTGTCCATAGATATGGGTGGTTGTGATATAGTTTTAGGAGAAAAATGGCTATGCATAATGGGTCTAGTGACCATGGACTTCAAGGAATTATACTTGAGTTTTACTCAAGAGTCTCATACTCACACCCTTAAAGGTATCCAAGTAGGTTCCCTGAAATCATAAGTTCTCATCAGATGGAAAAATTATTGAAGAAAGGCCACTCTGGAATTATTACTCAATTCCATGCCATCTAGGATCTAAATAACACTGCACCAGAAATCCAACCCAACTTACATAGGGTTTTGGACAAACATCGATAAGTCTTTGAGACACGAAAGAGTTTACCCCCATTTAGAGGGGAGAATGACCATGGTATTCCCTTGATTCCATGAAGTCAACCACCAAATGTATGACCATTTTGGCACCCATTTTCACAAAATAATGAAATTGAAAAGATCATTTAGGAGCTGCTGGAGGCAGGAGCCATTCATCCCAGCACTAGCCCATATTCATCCCCAATGGTCATGGTTTATAAAAAGAAGGAATGTGGCATATGTGTCCTGATTGTTGGGTTCTCAACAAGTTAACCATAAAGGATAATTTCCCATCCCAGTAATTGGTGATCTTCGCGATGAACTCCACGGTGCTAAATTTTTCACCAAACTTCACCTTCGTTCAGGATACCACCAAATCAAGATGAAAGAGGTTGATATTCCGAAGACAACTTTCTGCACACATGAAGGACATTATGAGTTTTTAGTAATTCCATTTGGAATTTGTAATTCCCCGTCTACCTTTCAAAGCCTCATGAATACAATTTTGAGGCCATATCTTCATGATTTTGTGCTAGTTTTCTTTGATGACAGCTTGATTTACGGTAAAACTTTGGATGCCCATGTACACCATGTTGATAAAGTATTGCAACTTCTTTAGGACCATCAATTATTCATTAAACACTCCAAATGTTATTTTGGTGTCTTAGAGGTCAAATACTTGGGTCACATTGTTGGAAAAGTTGGAGTGAGAGTGGACCCCAAGAAAATTGAGGCAATGCAAGAATGGCCCTGCCTTAAAACCTTGAAAAGCTTATGCGGGTTTTTAGGTCTTACGGGATACTACAAGAAGTTTGTGAAGAGCTATGGTAAAATTGCAGCACCATTGGAAACCCTACTCAGGAAAAATTCATTTTCATGGAGCGAAGCAGCATAAAAAGCATTCTCAATTCTAAAGCAAGTCGTGTGCACCACACCAGTCTTAGTCGTGCCTGATTTTACTAAATTTTTTGTATTGGAATGTGATGCTTCTAGGAAAGGCTTAGGTGTAATATTAATGCAATACAGAAGACCCCAACATTCACTAGCAAGAAGTTGTTACAAGAATTTTGGGAAGTCCACTTACGAGAAATAAATTATGGCCATCCTACATGTAGTTGAAACATGGCGACCATATCTCATAGGATGACCTTTCCAGATAAATAAAAAAATGGCAACCTGAATTATTTTTGGAATGAAGGTTGTCATCCCTAGAGTAGCATAAATGGGTCACAAAGATTCTAGGATTTGATTATGAGATCATCCATAACAAGGGAAAAGAAAATGTTGTGGCAGATGCATTGTTAAGGAAACATGAGGAAGATGGATCCTTCTTTTCCTTGTCCTCTCTAGTACCTGAATGATTAGAGGAAGTAATATAGGAATGGCTAACCCATGCTACTATATATTAGCTCATTAAGCAAATCCAAGAGGATCCCAACCATCCCAATGATTACACTTGGAAACAAGATACATTGCGATATAAAGGTCTCCTTTTCTAATACTTAAGTCTTCTTTGAAACATACAATATTAATTGAATTGAATTCGAGTCCTTTTGTGGGTCACTCAAGAATTTAGAATAACTTATGTTGTTCTAGGCACTCTTTCTTCTAGGATGGCATGAAAAAGGATATCCTTACTTTTGTAGCAGAATGTGACGCTTTCCAAAGGAACAAGGGTGAGATAGTGAAGACCTTGGAGAATTGCAACCATTGCCAATACCGACCTCTATTTGGCCTGCCATTTCCATGGATTTTATTGTTGGACTTCCAAAAGTAGGTAACAAATCCATCATCATGGTGGTAGTGGATCGAATTTCCAAATATGCTCACTTTTGTGCTCTCCAACACCCATTTACCTCAGCAACGGTGGCCCAAATGTTTCTAGACCAAATTTTCAAACTTCATGGAATGCCTACCTCCATTATGTCAGATTGTGATCCCACATCCACAAGCAAATTTTGGAAAGAACTATTTAAACTACAGGGTACCCATTTACAAATGAGCACATCTTATCATCCACATATAGATGGTCAGACAGATGTTGTAAACAAGTGTCTTGAAACCTATTTGTGATATTTTGCATCCAAAAAGAAACACCAATGGGCACAATGGTTACCATTAGAAGAATGGTGTTATAATACCACTTATCACGAGGCTAGAAAAATGACAGCATATGAATCAGTCTATGGCCAACGAACACCCTTAGTGGTTTATTATCTACCAGGTACTTCGGAAGTACACACAATCAATAATTTACTTCATAACCGTGATGTCACTCTTTGCATAAAGGAAAATTTGGAAATGGCCCAAAATCACATGAAGCAACAAGCAGATCAACACCGCTCGAAACATTCATTTGTAGAAGGTGACTAGGTCTTCTTTCACCTCCAACCTTATAAGCAAACCTCTCTCAAATTTAAAGGACATAACAAGCTCGCACCAAAGTTTTACGACCCATATTAGATTGTTCAACACATTGGTCATGTAGCCCTCAAATTAGCACTCCCAACACACTCCAAGATTCACCCAATATTTCATGTCTCTTGTTTGAAGATGGTAGTGGGTAAGAATTTCCAAGTTAAAAATACCTTACCTGAACTAGATGAAGAAGGTTCCATTTGGATCCAACCAAATTTAGTTTTGGACACTAGGGAGCATCAACTACGTCAACTCACTATCAGTGAAGTTTTGATTAAGTGGAAGGATACCTCACCAGAAAATGCTACTTGAGAACCATTAATTATTTTGTACCAGTTTCCCCATCTCTAGCATTGAGGACAATGTTTCTTTCAGAAGGGGGAGGACATGCTAGGGAACTACCCTAACCCCCCTACTTTATCTATGTAAAAGGCCATAAGGCCCATTAATGAGTTAGTGGGTAGTTTTTTAATGTAAAAGGGCCTTCCTTATTGAGTAAATACCCTTAGGTGGTCGACCCTCATTAATAGTGGGACCACAAGTAGTCAGACTTGGGATATTGAAGTACTCTATATAAAGTAGTAAGATACGTAATGTGGATTCAATAATTGTCATTGTATTTGGAGCTAGTGCTCTTGGGGGTTGCCCCCCTGAAGGGGCAAGTGAACATTGTTATCTATTTAATCTATTTTTCCTTATATTTTCTATCTTTTCTCCAAATTTTTGGGTTTAAGCATATTAAAAATCTTGATCAAAGGAAGAAAGGATTCAAGCATATTCACTTTAAAAAATAGTGAAATAACTTCTACCAAAATCAACTAGCTCAAAGTGGAAATAAACCTATGAGTCTTTGGAAAAGAGACCAAGGAAAATTATTCAATGTTGGGGATGTGGAGAAAAACACATGTTCAATAGTTTTCCTCATCAAAAGGAGAAACCAAAAATGTTTGCAACATACTAAGGGCCACTACTATGAATGATGTAGCAAGGAGTATTCCTCAAATTTATGCTACATTGGAAGAATACCAAGCAATTCACCAATCGATAGGGGTTGGATTTGAAGGTAAGATCATTCAACAATATGTTATGTTTTAATCATCTGGCATCTAGTCATAGTTATATTACTTTTGAAGTTGTTGAAACATGTGTTCTTTAGAAGTACAAACATAATAAGTCATGGATAGTCTAATTAGCCACTGGAACCAATAAAAGGGTTAGTGAAATGGTGGAGAGTTGACTATTATAGTTTAATTGACTCTTCTCACAAGAAAAAATGAATATTTTTCCACTTGGTTATTTATGTTGTCCTCATTGGATGGATTGGTGGAAGTACATTGATTTAAACTTGATCCTTACAAGGAAACTTTTGATTGCACTAATGGACATGGAAACCCAAGGATATTAAAAGGCATTCCAAAAATTATATCTATTAAGTAGATTTCAACCTTGCAACTAAAGAACTTTTTAAAAAAAGGATGGCAATTGTATGTAGCCGACATATTGGAATCAATGGAAGATATAGGTACAAAGCTTGAACATTATCTTATGTTGCAAGAGTTCAAGGATGTATTCCTTGATTAAGTGCCAAGACTTCCTCCAAACATGGATTTTGATTTTTGAATTGATCTTGTGCATAGAGCTACATCAATGTCCAAGACTCCTTACAGAATGAGGAATTTAAAATTATTCGAGCTAATAATGCAATTGCATGAGTAGCTAACAAGTATCCTTTGCATCAAATTGATGACTTGTTTAACCAAATGAGAGGGGTGAAATTTTTCCCAAATATTGATTTGAGATTTGGATATCATCAAGTTAGAATTAAGGAAGAAGACATCTATAAGACAACCCTCCTAAGAAGATTGACCATTATGAATTTGTAGTGGCGCCATTCAATCTCACAAATGCAACAAATACATTAATGTGTTTCATGAAAATCTTCAATAAGCTTGTGCTTTTTGTTTTTGGTGTTATACTAATTTATTCTAATAATAAAGAAGAGCATGAGAATCACTTGAGGATGGTTTTGCAAGTATGAAGATAATATAAGTTATATGCAAACAAAGGAAGTGTGATTTTTATCAAAAAAAATCATTATTTGGGTCACATTATTTCAAAAGAAATAATATCCATGGATCCAAAAAAAATTAGATTGTAATGAATTGACCCACTCCAAGGAATGTACGAATATGAGATCCTTCATAGGTCTTGATAGCTATTTCAAAGGTTTATAGGGGATTTTTAAAAATTGCATATCTAATTACTTCTTTACAAAAGAAAGGGATAAAGATTTAATGGTCCTAGGAATGTGAAGAAAACTTTCAACTATTGAAAATATTCTCACAAGTGTGCCAATTTTGAAAATTACAATTCCAAACAAAGATTTTGCTATATGCCCAAATGCATGATTTGAATTACTTGGTGGAGTTCTCATGTAATATAATTATGTAATATGTTACGAGTAAATAAAATTGAAAGACCATAAAAAAACCTATGCTACTCATGACTTGAAAATTATTGCAATAGCGCATGCTTTGAATAAGTGGAGGTGATTTACTTCTGGTGAACTTCCTGTACATAATGAATGGGAAGGGTATCCCAAGGTAATATAGTATAACTTGCTGGAGAGTAGCTTAGGTAAGGAAGACCTTCTAACTAGTAAGCACATGGATGGTTTTTACTTTTCTTCCACATACATTTTCTTTTCATCATGCAAGATGCACTACCCTCTTCCTTACCATAGTATCTAATTTTCTATCCTTATCAATGTGCATACATGCAAAGTGCATAAAGGAACTATATATCAATGGGCGCTACTTAATGGGAAATAGGTTTGAACTTAGAATTAATCATTATGTCTTGAAATATTTATTTTACCAACAAATCTTAAATTCAAAGGAAGCTAAATGGCTGGAATTTGTTAGTGTGTTTGATTTTGAGATCAAGCACATACAAGATTAAAAAAAAAGTTGTTGATGCACTTTGTATAAAGATTCATGTGGCAACCATTAGAATTTACAAATCAAATTTGAAGAAGAGAGTTATTGATTCCCTTGTTGAAGATGAACAATATATCTAAGTAAGAGATGGTTTGCATGAAGAAAAATTTGAAAAGAAGTATGAGGGCTATCAATAGAATAATGATGGGATTCTTATTTATAAAAATAGAATTTATATTCCAAGTCTTCAATGTTGACAATAATTATCATGGATGAAATACATAGGATGCCATATTTTGGTCATTTATGCTACCATAAAACAATTGCCACAACAATAAAATTTGGCATATGATGAAGAAAGATGTTGTTGAATACATTGCCAAATGTATAAAATGTCAACTAGTTAAGGTTGAGCATCAACATCCAGTGTGTTTGTTGGAACCTTTTCCACTTCTGAAATGGAAATGAGAGGTAAAGGCTATGGATTTTATTACCAAATTTCCAAGTAAGACAATATGATTCTATCATGGTTGTGGTGGATAAACTAACCAAGTAAATATATTATTCGCATCATGTTTACTTAGTATATTACTGGCATTGCAAAAATATTCATTAGAGGTTTTTTTAGGTTGCATGGGCTACCTAATGAAATTGTATCTGACATGGATACAAATTTTACTTCTAAACTTTAGAAGTATTTTCAAGACTTTCATACTAAGTTAGATTTTAGTGTTGTGTACCATCCACAAATAGATGGACGAATTGAAAGAGTAAATCAAGTAATTGAAGACATGGTTCGCATGTATGTGATGGATAAACTATCAAAACAAGAAAAAAATTTACACCTCGTGGATTTTGCATACAACATTGAGCATCAAGCATCATTGAAAATGAGTCCATTTGAGGCTTTATTGGTAGAAGATGTAGGATACCTGTCACATACCCATTTTTCCATGTAATAAATAAAAAAGAGTTCTTGAAAATAAGAATAATATGTAAAAGTTAGAAAGTATTATAATATATAAAAAGTAAAAAGTAATAAGAATAATATGTAAAATTTTTAAAAAGTAATTGTGTAATAATGAAAGGTTACGATGTAAAAATATAAAGGGATGCTACTTTTCATTATGGAACCCTTTTCATTTATTATTTATTTGGAAGGGAGATGCTGAACAAGAAAAAAAGTCCTAGCCATGGCTATATCTAGATGAATACGGCTTAGTCAAGATCCGATATAGTGGGGCTCTTTTCGGATACGACATTGCAATAGTTCTCCCATGGTGATCTTTTTGAGGTCTAAGACGAGCCGGGATACAATGAGTTCTACAAATTGTACTGTTATTTTAAGAAATTAATAAAGTAAATTCTTTCCAAAACTAATGTTGAAATTGTAAATGATTAAATGGTATTTAAATAATAAGAAAGAACTTATAAATATTGTATATGCATGCTCGATGATACATAAAAAATGATTATTATATAAAATTTTATTGTACATCCCTTTCTTTTTACCATGATAAATTAATTCTGAGCAAAAATAAAAATAAAACACAAATAAATAATATAATGGAAATACTAGCCGTCACATTTGGTATCAAAGACTTGCTTCAGATCAATTGAACAATTATATTGATCATAGGAGGGCGTAGATCTCAAGCTTCAAACTACCACAAATTTGTGTAAAAAATATTCAATCAATTGAAGGTATATAAAAAAATATTGAAAAGAATAATTTATGTACTTTAAGTACATATGAATGCACATAGCATTAAAAAAATGTGTGAAAAAATTTCCATGCGTTTCATAGATTGGATGATAACATCTTGGATTGAGGATATTTTAATTATTTTTATTTAAGCTGCATATGATACAAATAGATATATTGTCTTACATAGAATTGGGAATGCAAATCACTACGCTTTCTTCTTGTTATATCAACCATGCATATACATTCTCACATTAAAATTGTATTGCATGGTAATAAATGCATTCTTCTTTATCAACCATGCAGTAAATCATTAATAAAGTGGTAATTAACTATTGAACAAACAAGTAATTTTAAGTTGTTGAAGGAAGAGAAAACTATAGATTTCAATAGGGACATGAATGATTAAACTATATTTACAAAAGATATTATCTCTTTTCCTTCTGTCAAATGAATAAAAATGGCTATAATTATAAAATAGGTAAGAAATACTTAAATATGGGAAACATAGGATCAAAATCTTTATTAAACTATGGTGAAGTAAAATACCAAGAAATTAAAAAATGAATTATATAGTTTAAACATAAAATGAATTATATAGCTTCAACACAAAATGGTTTATATTAATACTTAAAACATAAAAATATAGTAAGATAACAAATACTATGTGAAAGGGTTGGCAGGTGCGGGGGAAGTGATCTTTGACCCAGAGGAAAAATAGAATATGCATTTCCCTGGGGATTGGGTTAGTCTTCAAAAAAATCAAGCCGAGGCAATGGCACTTTGACAAGGCTTGAAACTAGCATAAAGCAAGAAAACAAGTCATCTAATAATTGCCACAAACTCAATGATTATAATTCATCTTTTGGATCTAAAATTGACCCTGAAGGAAGAAATTCGCCATCGTATTACATGGTGAATACATCAATTGGTAACCAGATTTGAAGAGGTTAATTTTTTCCATATCCTCTAGGCATTAAACAAGCACATAGATCTCCAAGCCAATCGTGCTTATCAGCTTGAGTAGGGAATAATGGAGTTGAATGGGGGGGAGGTTTGTTATTCCATCATCACATAGCATCGACATTCATAAGCCATGAATCATGCTAGACGCAAAATGGATTAAGGTCGAAATCCTCAGTTATGTGAAGCCTCTGTTTGAAGACATGTGGTGGTATCACCTCAACCTTTTGTGGGTTAACATAATCTAGGAGCTTGCATTTAAGGTTGAAATCATCGATGGATTGAATCATTTAAGTTTGACAAGTCAGGATGAGCCGCTCTACATGTGAAATCATGTGGGAAGTGATGGATGGTTTGATTGTTACGTCCTTCATTGTAGATATGATTATTGAAAGGTAGGTCATGGGAGATTGTGTAACTCCTTTGGTTTATCTAGAGGTCAATTTCAATAGCAGGGAAGCAGTCATTCACATTGAAACATGGTGGATGGAAAATTATAATATTGTTCAAGACACTATTGGTAAAATTTGGCACCTGAATGAGTTGAAGGGGAATTTGCAGAGGTAGTTTAGACCGCCCATTCTCTTAGGCTTTAAAAATTGACTTACAAGAAGACATGGGTTCATTGTTAATTGGTGTCTAAGGGATGAGGACCCTCGCTCGACTCTAGAGGACAATTTCAATAGGGACCATTGTCAAATAGCTTATTGGGGAACAAGGTTCCAACAGACATAATTGAGGTTCGAAGAGGTGAGAATTAATGGTAGTTCACCTGAGAACATTTGTGGACACCTTGATTTCATCAGTGACACTCTCCTCCATTTGAAGGTAAGCACTATGGAATAAAAAATCATGCGTTTGTTTGGAATTATGATTTAGAGGAAGGGAATACTTGCCAGTTGTACATATCAAACAGACCAAATCATTAGCACATAATTTGAAATTTCTGTAGTTTTTAGACCCCCTACTGTATATTGTTAGTTATTAGATATTTGACAGTTGAAGGAAGTTTTAGGTTGAATCATTGCATTATGGAACCATTGCATTATGGAAAACTCTGGAGAGCAAAAGGATTTGATTGTCAGGGATTCTGATAGTCTGCATGATGAAAGGAAAGAAGCAATGAATTATATTCTGCAGATTGAGGATAAGAACAAAAATCTGGAGGTTATTTTGGCTAGAAACACTTCAATCTCGCAATATCAATTTAAGGCCTTGAGTGAGCAATTTAAGGCTCTGAGTGAGCAGGTGAATAAACTGACCACAAAGCTTATCATGGCTAAGGTTGAAATTGAACATATTAAAGGAAAAACTATTGTACAAGAGAAGCAAATCAGGTCATTGCAGAGAAAGGTGAAGAATAGGGATATGGGATATTTTCCAAGATTTGGATCAGAACTAAAGGATCTAGACTTTGAAGATTCAGGTAGATTATCTGGTGGAGAAAAAAAGTTGACAAGAAATGAGAATGAGGTGGATCAAACAAATAGTGAAATGCAGAAAGCTTCATTTAGTAATCTAGTTGAAGGAAAGACGATAGAAGGCCTTTAAAGGCCAGGTTTTCTTTTTTGATCTATTTTGCAATGCATTTTAAATGTATTTTCTTTGGTGGCCAGTTTTGTAGGATTTATCTAAGTAAAATAGACAATTAGAATAGAAGGATAGAAGCCTACAACTGGTATGAAACTATACTTTTGTTTTTTGTAAAGATTTTTGTAGAATTTTCATATTTTGAAGTAAACTGATGTATACACAGGTTGCCCAATTAGGCCACAACCTCTTTTTTGATATCAATACAAAAATAACAATTCTTGTAAAAAAAAATATTACATGAAAATTAAGAATTTTTAGTGAGTAAAATGTGCAATTGTTATATAACTAAAATGTGCAATCATTACCTCCAGATCCTAGGCTTGAATACCTTGGATAAAATTTATATTCAGCATAATGACAGGGTGAACAACGCTATGTGGTTGTCTGCAAGGGACATTGGTCTTACTGGTTTCCTCGCTGATACCTGGGATGCTTACATCACGAACCTAAATGCTGCAGGTGTCAAATTGAATCACGAACCTGACCAGCTCTTATGGAGTGGAAATCCGGCAACTGGTGATGTCACTGCTAGATCTGCCTATTATAGAATCATTCAGGACATGTACATATATCCTCAGGATTGGTGGTATAAATGGCTTTGGCAATGGGCGATCCCATTAAAACTCAAATGTTTCTGTTGGCTTTTATTGCAAAATAAATTAAAGACCTGGGATAATTTATGTAAAAGGGGGTGGAATGGCCCTAGTATATGTGTTCTCTGCAACAACAATGCATAAACTAAACAACATCTATTTGTCGAGTGCAACTTTACTATAAAAATCTGGGAAGTGGTTTCAGCCAGTTTGAATATTACTCAATGCTGGAATGTAGGTGACTACAACAAGTGCCTGCTTAACTGGTTCAGAAAGTGTAAGCAACATTTTTTCATTGCTTTATGCATTCCCTGGTCAATTTGGTTCTCTAGAAACTGTGCTATCTTCCAGAACACTTCTCCTAACTCTATTCAGTGTAGCATGGTTGCTTTAAATATGTATTCCACATGTAAGGGCAAAGTACACAATTCAAGGATTGACAGAATGAGTTCTTTTGAGCTTAAAGTGGACCAGCGTATCCTCTTCTTTGATGGAGCTTCTCAATTTGGTATATGTGCTGTTGGGGGCGTAATCTATCTAAATGAGTCACATTATTTTTCTATTAGACTCAACTGTGGTTCAGGATCAAATATGAAAGCGGAATTAATGGCACTTTGGTGTGTACTTAGAGTTGCTAACATATTTGGATTGGTCAATATCAAGGTTTTCGGTGATTCCAGGGTCACCATTAAATGGGCTGCGGGTGAATTCAAATTAAATGTTGTGGGCTTGCGACACTGGATCCTACGAACACATTTAGAAATTTCAAAGCTTCAAGGTATTCATTTCGAGCATATCTACAGAGAACAGAACTCTCTTGCTGATAAACTATCAAAACAAGCATTATCAGGCATGGAGGGACAGCTGATTTGGGAGGAGTGGTTGGATAATAGCCTCCAGGATGGTGGCACTACTTACTTTTTTTATTAAGTCATGCTGGGATATCTATGTTTTTTTCTGATCGGCTGGATGCATATATTTTATATATTTTGTATTTTAATACTGCTGTAATGCTAGCCTGCTAAAGTTTCAGATAGCTTCCGTCTTATAGGGATGTTTTGAGACCCTTGCACGAGATCTTGATCTCTTAGCTTTGTTGATCTCAATGAACTCGATTCGATATAAGAATCTGGAATATCTTTGTACTATTTGATTCATCTTTTGAATATCAATAGTAGATTTTTTCGCTAGAAAAAAAAAACTAAAATGTACACAAAGCATTACCTAAAAAAGGACTGCCCATATATTAAATGCTTAGTATTGAAATAAATTAAAGAAAAAATTTCCACTTAATACAACGTTCATGTAATGCAATGTTTATGTAATACAACGTTCTTGTTATTGCACATGTACAAAGTGTTTTTGGTAAACCCAATACAATTGAAAATAAAAACCAAAGAAGAGAGTAATAATATTAATTGTTAGGAATAATAAAGTGTTAATAGTTGTTGTTCTAACCGTAAAAGAAAATAAAAATGAAAGAACTTTTTTCAAATAATAAAATATAAAAGAAAATTTTTGACAATATAAAAAAGAAATGTGTGTATGTGTGTGATAAATGGTGTAAAGAAAATATATGGATGATAATCTCATTATATAAATATTAATAATTACATAAAATTAGTATATAAACATTAATATTTAAGAAAATGAGGTTTATAAAAAAGAAATGTGTATATGTGTGATAAATGGTGTAAATAAAAGATATGGATGATAATCTAGCTATATAAATATTAATAATTACATAAAATTAGTATATAAACATTAATATTTAAGAAAATGAGGTTTAGCATGTTTTTAACTCTACACATTTCAAGAGTAAGTTTATAGTAAGTTATGGTATACGAGAAAATATGAAAATCAATTTTATGTAAAAGAATCTTATTTCCACATAAACGTGATGTTATACAAACATTAACCAATGAAAAATAAAGAATAGTAAAGTTTGAGTGTATATAAAAGATAAATTAAGTGAATGTATATTAATTATATCATATTGAAAATATGATGTATCACTTATTAAAGTAAAGAGACTAGATACTTATAAAGTGAAAATAAGTTTGTAATTTCGAATGAATATAACCTATATAATATGTTAAATATGGAAATGATAATAATAATGGATGGGTAAAGGTTAAGCCAATAAATAATTATATATATTGAAGGGGTGTAATTTATTTATGTTATTGTAGTAAATATAAAATGTATACTATATATGAATAATGAAGAAAATAACAAATAAATAAAGATTATAAGATTGGAGAATATTTTATGGAGTTTATTTTTTTATTTTATTTTAGAAAAACTATGCATATTTTGTTTAGAGAGACATGTCACTAATCAGATTTAATTCCTTGAAAAGAGTAAGGTGGCATAGTTGTATTATATAAGTACATAACTATCATTAAAATTGTGATTTTAGTAATTATTAAGAAAGTTGACATTGTGATTTTAACTATTGAATTTTTTTATTTTATTTTTAAAAATTACACATGCTTTGTTTAAAGAGAAGACATGTCACTAATAAGACTTAATTTCTTAAACTTAAAAATAGTATAAAAATAAAATAGTAAGGTGGCATAGTTATATTATATAAGTACACAACAACCATTAAAATTGTGATTGTAGTAATTATTAAGAAAGTTGAACTTGTAATTTTAATCATTGAAAAAGTTATTATCATGAAGAAGTTATTATCTTAAGGATGTTATTAAATGTTATTCTAATATATATATATGAAAAGTAAATGTAATAATATTAATAGTAAAATATATTGAATATGAATATACTAAGAGACTCTATAAAAATGTTATAGTTGGAAAGAGACATTAATATGCAATGAATTTTATTTGTAAGGAAAATAAGTGAGAGGATTATATATATGGAGTGTATTAGATGGTTAGAATGTGTCTCCAAGGATGGAGATTATTTCAAATGGGAGAGGGTGCACATAGACATTAGTGCACATGATATTAATGCACGTGTCATTTAAATTTTTTTATTATTATAATAATTCATATTACACCATTTTAAAATAAGAATATTAGTATGTATTCATATAAGTATTTAATGTCACAAGATATATTTATATCTAGATTTGAATGGTTTTTTAAGATAGAACATCAATGTATTTTAAATGATAAAATAATGTATAAGATATAATGTTACGAATATAAATAGCGTATTAAATAAATAAATTGTTAATCATTAAAGTAGTTATCTTTTAATGTGAAAGGACATAACCTTTCATTAGGAACGCTCAAGCCATATTAAAGGCGAGCTCTTGTAATACATTAATCATCTATTTTATCAATCATTTTATCATATATATTTTATATTCAATTATGTGAAGTCGGATTCGCTTCTCAACGGAGACAACCGGATACGGTTGCTGCATTTGGTATTAGAGCCCCTTCTTGGGCATATAGTTGATTCCGGCTACTGGCCATACAATCCTATACAATTGATAGACTTTGTCTAAGCAGCTGGTCCTTGACCATAACTTGGCCATTGGCCATCTCCTCTTCCCATAACTCCCATCGCATACACAACTCCACACACCTCTCTCATCTAATCACACCTTCCACTTTGCGTCCCCCTCGCTGCACTCCTTCGTAGTCTACCCACACGTTCTTCCTCTGCGTTCTCCCTTCTTCTGCACACTCCTCCATGTTGTTCCAACTCTTTCACTCTCGTCCACACTATTTCCACCACCCTCTCTGCAGCTCCCTTACGTGGTCCCTCACGCCTCCCAACTCCAACTCCAACTCCCATCCTTCATGCTCCCTTCGATCCTCCACACCAGCCCTTCCCTTTGCACCTCCTCATTCGCACGCCAACCTTCCTCCTCCATATCCCACGCCAAACCAACACCTTCTCGCCTGCTACACATCCCCTTCCTGGCCACGTCTCCCCTCTTTCTGAACCTGCACCTTCCAGCACCCTCTCCCCACGACCACGCTCGCCCTCTTGCCCCCACGACTACACTCTCCCCACGCTCGACGCTGTTCCAGTCCCCACCTGCGTCCACCTTCCTCCCACATCCCGCTCGCTCTCCCTTCCTCCTCACACGCCCACTAGCTCTCCCTTTCACGCCTCGGCTCCGCCAGCTCCAACACTCCACCATTTCCACCGCTCTGCACACCCTCCTCTCCACCATCTGCTACTCCTATTTCGCTTGCTCTCTCCACCATCTGCTGCTCCTATTTCCCTTGCTCTCCCATCTACGTTCACCTCCATCTCCTTCATCGAAACCTTAATTTTTTAATTTTTTGAAATTACATATTAAACATTATAATATTATTATATTGTTTAAATATTTTAATTTTTGAATATATATATATATATATATATTAAACTATATATATATTTTATGGAAGCATTAATAATAATATTATTAATTAAATAATTAATAATTATTATTATCTAAAAAAAAGGGGGGCAAAAATCAATGTAAAAAAGAAGATCATCTATTATCTAAGAGTCAAAGTGAAAATAATAATGATTATTATTATTTTATTAAAATAATTATTATTTTTTTGGAAAAGGTTATTTAACCTAATAAGAAGAAGACAAGAAATATTCAAAGGAAAAATCGAAGACCATCTATAGTCCAGACAACCATCTAGCGTCGAAGAAATCAAAGATCATGGAATCTAGTCTGCGATTACAAATAGAGGAATTAGAAGCCGAGTTAAAGCGTTATCGAAAAGATAATGAAGAATTGTGCGACATAAATAACAGTTCAGAAATAAGAATTGAATTACAAGCAAGGTGCAATGAAATAAAAATATCTGACCAGGAAAAGTGTATAGAAAAATTGTATACGCAAATTGATGAATTAAAAACCGAAAATGAATTCAATAAGAGGTTAGGAAATCAAGAGATAAAGAAGGAAATAAATAATTACGAAGCAGAAATAATACGCTTGGAAAAGATCCTTAACAACAAGGATGAAGAACTGGCACAGATACGAAATAAATTAAAGAATCAAGAATCAGGGATCGACTAGTATCGGGAGCAGATAAAAGTTCTTCAAATACAAAATGACGATTCTAAAAAGACACACAAATCAGAGATCGCAAAAAATAATAAAGCATTATCCAACAATGCTGAAGAAATTTTTAGACTAAGAAATCATAACAAGACACTGATCACAAAAATTAAGAAGTTGAAAAATAGTCGGAAGACAGAACAATCTATGGAAGACATTGAAGGAAAACTTCTAGACAAACAGGAAGAAAATAGTTGCATCAAAAGTCATAGTGAAGATCTTAAGGAACAACTTAAGAAGTCTGAAGATGACAGAAAATCGCAGGTCGAATTGATCAAGAAGTTTCAAAATGATAACAGGCAGTTAGGAAACAAGTTGGAAAAGATACAGAATGAAACCTTAAAACCTCAAGAGACGAAAATAAAACTTCCAGCTCATATCAATGCTCAAAAGACGACACTTGTAAAAGAAAATGACATTGTGAAAATTCCCTATTGACACCCCAACCATAAAAACCGATATTCTAAAAAGTGGGAAATGTCGAAAGACGATGGTACTAATGTAATCAAAGCTCTTAACGACAGATCAATGGGGAATCCCAATAGTCAGCAACAAATCAATTTGGGATGGATTGACCCATCCACATATCGGAAGTTATGCTCTACACTTAGCAGTTCGTATCGACATGTTTCGTCAACCATGACATCACAAAGAACAATGCGACAAAATTATAAGGCTTTGAGGACAAAGCCTTTCTAAGAGAGTGGCAATGCTACGAATATAAATAGCATATTAAATAAATAAATTGTTAATCATTAAAGTAGTTATCATTTAATGTGAAAGGACATAACCTTTCATTAGGAACGCTCAAGCCATATTAAAGGCGAGCTCTTGTAATACATTAATCATCTATTTTATCAATCATTTTATCATATATATTTTATATTCAATTATGTGAAGTCGGATTCGCTTCTCAACAGAGACAACCAGATACGGTTGCTGCATATAACATGGGGGAGGCAGGTGCAGGGGGATCCTCTTTGATCCCAGAGGGAATACAGTGCTAACCTTTACATGTGGTTAAGGGAATGATACTAACAACCAAGAAGAGTGATATGCTCTATACTTGGGACTGGATCAATATGTTTCCCTTGGAATCCAATCACTCATTGTTATATGAGACTCCCTCCTAATCATCTCTCAAACTAGACACGGGCATCAAATTGTGCATCAAATTGCGGAAAGGATACACAAATGCATCATTGGTCTTCTTCTTCGAATTCCAAGCACTCATCTCTTCAATGTTCGAAGGGAAAACAATGCTTTAGTAGATAAACTTGCAAATGAAACATCCCTTCTACCTTGTGGGGGCATAAAAAAAATTGGGGGCCAACCTTCAACATGTTGGATCCCCTAAGGTTTCATCTCTATGACTAGGTCTCTTCATTCATTAAGGATAAAGTCTCTTAATTCATTAATGCTCAGAGCTATCGGCATAAAATTTGTTTAATATGAAAACATAACCGGTGTATGTGGAGGGTTCTAGGCCTCTTGGTTAATGAATCCTCTCGATTACATTGGGCTCGCAATTTGGGATTAAATTCTAGGCACGTGGAGGCATCTCCTAACATTCTTTCCACAAGGTTGAATTGTGCTTCATCATTAAAAGTTGTTGGAATGTGTAATTTTAATAATTACAAGTGTAACGATGCCTAATTGATGTCGTAATATGTCATAACTAGCATTGGATGGAAAAATCAAACAAAATAACTCTTAATAATATAATATTGAGTTATCCCACATTTATAATGGAGAAAAATACTCCTTTCACCATTCATTATATAAATATGTGGAAAATCATTTATCCCACATTGTGCCCACATTTAATATTGGGATGTTATTCTTCTATACCCCTTGGTATACAATAGAGGTGAGGGGGATCCTTTGGGCATCATGTTGGAAAGCATTGTATATTTGTGATTATATTTGTAATACTCTGGGATAGCATGTGTGGAGTGGAGCTCAAGTTGTAATGTTGGAGATATTTTGAGGAATAAGAATATTTTTTCCCTTCCCACGGATGTTTCCCCATTTGGGATTTTATCACATACATATGGTGTTCTCTTGTCTATTCTTGTCTATAGCTCATGCTTTGCATGTTTTGTATTGTTGTATTATTTTCTCATATTCTCAATATTCTAACATGGTATCAAAGCAGGTTGTTATACTCTACCTTCTTCAGTAAAATATTAGATTTTTGTTTACAAGAAACATTGTCTCATGTTTTTACTTGATCACTTCATATTTTTTGGTTTTATGACCCGATCTACAGTACCCAAGTGGTAGTTTTTAAGATTTGGGCTTTATTCTACATATTTGAATTTATTTTTCAAACCCTAGGAAATGTTTAAGGTAAAATTGGGCGATGAATTTTAGATTGGTTTATGAAACTTTCTATGCATATTTTGAAGAAACAAATTGCAGATCTTGGTCCCTCTAGCAAAAGTACTCAATTTAAAAAAAACACTGTCTCGTTTGGAGTCTGGAAAGTGGAGATATCATTGTTTTAAAATAATCTATTTCCACTTTTTTGGTAATGACCATGAAGTCTGCAGAGTGAATATATTTTGACAGGGTTCCCAGATTTATGTTTTGTCCATGTAGGTGGATGCAGAACGACTGCTCCAGTTTCGAAAACAATTTTTTTTATCACCATGACTTTGGAAGTTGTTTCTATTCCTGCATTAGTTGGATCTAACTATCTCTCATGGAAGAGAAAGATGATTGATGTGCTTAGGACTAAGAACTTATGGAGGTAATCTAACCAAACCAATCAATGCAAACAAGTTGGCAATATGGGAAGAGAGATGTGATCAAGCAACAAGACTCATTGGACAAATTGTTTCAGATCCTGTTCAGGTATGGAAAACCCTAGCTTCTTTATTTGATAAAAATGATGATTTTTTTGCTTACTATCTTGAAAAGAAAATCACGAGTTAGACCCTAACGATTTCGATAGAATGGAGTCATTTCTTGATAAAATTAAAATTTATAATGAAAAATTAAATCATTGTGATAAAAACCAAAATAGATCCATCTTAAACCCGTATCTATTAAGCACTGAGAGGGATCCAATTTCTTGAGGTGTAATTTTTTTTTATCTTAAATTGTTTACCCATTAAGAAAAAAATTACCCCGCATGAAATTGGATCCCTCTCTTTTAATTTTTTAATTACTTTTTTTTTTATAAGTTATGAGCCGACATAAAAATTTTAATTACTTTTTATTGTTCATAAGTTATTCACTGACATGGGACCATAACATGACAAACGTGACAACATCTCCCCCATACTGGGTTGTAAGAACCTCGTTATTCTCGGTGCAATTACAAGAAAAATGACAATACTCTAACTATTCTCGTTGAACAAAAATTACCTGCATGCTTGGAAATGTTCATCCAATCTAGGAATAAGACCATTGAAATGTCAAAAGGTATTAACACACCCTCTTTTGATGATTTTTGTAAAGGTTTGATAAATGAGAAAGATAGATTAATTGATTTTGGTCAATTGTAAAAAGAATCATAATAAGAATTTTAAAAATTCTAAACCACATAATCAAGGATCAAGTTCTATTGATGATGCTTCTTATGTTTCTAACATGGTGTCTAACAAAAAGAAAGTGTTTAATCCTTGTAACTATTGTGGAAAAACCAACCACCCTGAAAAGAGTTGCTTTAAATAGAAACGTGAACTTGCGAAAACAAATAAAAAGTCTTCCGAAGAACAGTTGGTGTCCTTGTGTGCTTATTCTATTCAACCAAGTAATTCTTCTAATGTGGAATGGATAATGGATTATGGTGCTTATAATCACATGACTAGTTTAACTTTTTTGTTTAATTCCTATTACACTAAAAAGTACACACAACAGAAAGTATCTATAAGTGATGGTAATCATCTTTCAATTTTAGGATTTGGTAATGTTAATGTTCCTAATGTTACTTTGGAAGATGTGTGTCATGTTCAAGGAATTCCCATAAACTTGCTTTCTATTTATCGTGCATGTCAGAAAGGTTATAAATTTGAAGCTTTGCCTGATAAGCATGTGTTAAAAGATATCTAACAAAACTTTAAAATTGTTTCTTTTGGTCTTGTTGATCATAATGTTGGAGTATATAAGTTTATTGGTTTTAATTCATGTAAAAATCAACCTTTTAATTCCTATGTTTCTCACGTTGATGAACTAAGCAAATTATGGCATGAAAGATTAGGTCACTTGAATTATGGAAAAATGCAAATGATGTCTAAAATGGTACATGGCTTACCTTCAATTTCTTCCACTAAAGGTGTTTGTGAAGGTTGTATTCTTGGTAAACATCATAAGGAAATGTTTGATAAAGGTAAACCTCGGCGTTCTAAAGAACCATTTCAACTAATTCATAGTGATATTTTTGGTCCTCCTGAAACTCTAGCGTCTATTTTCTTACTTTTATTGATGATTATAGTCGCAAATCTTGGGTTTATTTTTTGAAACATAAAAGTGAAACCTTTGGTATTTTTCAAAAATTTAAATCCATGGTTGAGAATGAATATGGTAAAAGTATTAATACTTTGAGAACTGATAATGGGGGGGAATTCATTAAAAATGAATTTAATACATATTTATCTAAGCATGCTATTCAACATCAAAAGACGGTTCCTTATACACCTCAACAAAACGGGGTAGATGAAATAAAGAATAGAACTTTGGTTGAAATTACTAGATGTATGCTTTATTCTAAAGGTTTACATAAACATTTTTTAGGATGAATCTATTTGTTGTGCTAACTATATCTTGAATAGAATTCCTACTAAAGTAGTTTTGCAGGTTACTCCAGACGAAAAATGGAATAGAAGAAAACCTTATATTAGTAACTTTAAGGTATTTGGTAGTGAATGTTCGGCTCATATCCCAGATGAAAACCATAAAAAGTTAGAACCCAAGTCTCAGACATGTATTTTCATTGGTTATTGTGAATATTTTAAAGCATACAGGTTGTTTGATCCCTCTACCCAAGGTGTCATTATTATGCGATATGTTCACTTTGATGAAGTCTCTCCACCTCCTGAGTTTGTTGAACCTCATGTTACCTTGATTTGCCTTCACCTTTTGTCACTCCTATCTTTGTTATTCCTTCCACACCTTATGTGGCTATTATTGATCCTAGTTCACATTCTTATTCAAGTCATCAACATGAATGTTTTGAAGATACTAGTATGGGTCCTTCAACTACTTCTCTTCCTGTTTGGGCTCATAAAACTCTTGAATCTGCAAGTTCCGAGATTGGTCTTCTTTTCGATACTCGTAGAACTAGATTTGACTTTGCTCTTATGACTATTTTTTTGGCCACAAATGATCCTTATACCTATTCTCAAGCCAAAGTTAAGCCTGAATGGGAGAAAGCAATGCAAACTGAGTATGACTCATTAATGAAGAACATGACTTGGACTCTTGTTCCCATTCCTCCTGGAAATAATTTAGTTGGATGTAAATGGATATATAAAACAAAGTTTACTACAGATGGACAAATTGAAAAGCATAAAGCTCGGTTAGTAGCAAAAGGATTTTCTCAACAAGAAGGTATAGATTATACTTAAACTTTTGCTCCGGTTGCTAAAATGAACACAATAAGAACTATTATTTCACTTGCTACATCATATCAATGGGAAATACACCAAATGGATGTCAAGAGTGCATTTTTGAATGGTGATCTTGGTGAAGACATTTATATGCAACAAACACTTGGATTTATTACTGCTAACACTTCAAGTTTGGTATGCAAATTGAACAAGTCTTTATATGGTCTTAAGCAAGCACCTAGAGCTTGGTATCAAAAGATTGATGCTTATTTCTTGAAGAATGGTTTTAAACGATTTTTTTTTATCCAAACCTGTATGTGAAGCACTTTGATGATGATGTTCTCATAATTGTACTTTATGTGGATGATATTATTATTACTGGAAGCCAGCTTACATTAATACAAGAAATGAAGGATAATATTAAAAGTGAATTTGAGATGAAAGATTTAGGCCTATTATACTATTTTTTGGGTCTACAGATTTGGCATATGGGAGATGGTATTTTACTCTATCAACCTAAGTATGCTATAGATTTGATTTCTCGGTTTTGTATGAGTGATTGTAAGTCATCACCTATACCATTTCAATCCAGTGTAAAGTTAACTATTGATTGTGATACTCCTCTTGTGGACGCGACATTGTATCATCAACTTGTGGGAATTTTGATATATTTGACACACATCAAATTAGATATTTCTTTTGCAGTCAGCATGGTTTCAAGGTTTATGCAAAATCCTCATGAAATTCATTGGACAACAAAAAAGAGAATTCCCAAATATTTACAAGGGACATTGCATTATGGTGTGTTCTATTCTAGTAGGGCTATAGCCTCACTCCTTGGTTATACAGATTCTAAATGGGCAAGCTATACTTCATATAGAATATCTACTACAAGATATATCTTTTAGCTTGGTTTAGGTCCGATTTCATGGTCTAGTAAGAAGTTGAGAACTATTTCTCTTTCTTCTTGTGAAGCAGAGTGCAAGGGAGGTAAGGAAGCAACTAAACAAGCAATGTGCATCTGGCATGTTATGACAGAGCTTGGGCTAGTACAGAAGTCTCCTATTGATTTAAGATGTGACAATTAGGGTGCAATTCATCTTGCGTACAAAGCAGTGTGTCACACCAAAACTAAACACATTGACTTGGATACTCATTATATAAGATATCTTGTTGCGGATGACGTTATTTGTTTGGAGTATTGTCCCACAGAAATGCAAGCAACTGATATCTTCACCAAATCCATGATAGAAGAAAACTTCGTGTATCTTCGCAGTTTGTTGGGAATGCAGAAAGTTGTCATCAAGGAGGATAGTTCATGTAATGACATCTTCCTCCTTTTATGCGTTGTTCTCCCAGTCATCATTAAGAGGTAGTGTTGGAATGTGTAATTTTAATAATTACATGTGTAATGATGTCTAGTTGATGTCATAAGATGTCATAACTAGCATTGGAAGGAAAATTCAAACAAAATAACTCTTAATATTATGATATTGAATTATCCCACATTTATAATGGAGAAAAATACTATGTTTACCATTCATTATATAAAGAGGTGGAAAATCATTTATCCCACATGGAATATTGGGATGTTATTATTCAATACCTCCCGGTATATAATAGAAGTGAGGAGGAGCCTTTGGGCATCATGTTGGAACACATTGTATATTTTTTATTATCTTTGTAGTAATCCAGGATAGCATATGTGGAGTGGAGCTCAAGTTGTAGTGTTGGATATATTTTTAGGAATACTAGTATTTTTCCCTTCCCGTGGATGTTTCCCCATTTGGGGTTTTACCATGTACATCTAGGGTTCTCTTGTCTATTCTTTTATCTCCAATTTTGTTCATGTTCTTTGTTGCTTGGTTAGATAGAATCCCTAGAATATCTCGCGCTTCGCATGTTTTGTACGTTTGTATGATTTTCTCATATTCTGAATATTCTAACAAAAACAATCTCCTCTTGCACTGCCATTCTGCATTTGTGAACATAGTTGAGGGGAAGAGGTATGGTGTGTGTAGTGACTTGGGGATGGTATTGCAGAATGCCGAGGATATAGACAACTTCCCCTACTCACTAGGGTAGTGACTTCTTGTTGCAAATAGTGTTGGGTGAGATGAGGACATTCCTCAGGTAATAATTTGTCATTTTCACTTGGAATAAACCCTTTCTTTAATTTGGAAGGCTTGGGATTCAGGAACTTTGGAGGAGATAGGCACCTTCCCCTGGGCCTTGGGGGAGTGGAATCTTGTTGCAAATTGTGCTAGGCATGTGGAGGATATTCTTTAGGGAATAATTTATAGATTGGGTTCATCCTTGTCTTTCACTTGGAAATCTTGGGAATTAGGGATTACGGGGGAGTTGTTTGGTTGGATAATTATGAAGCCTGCAATGGATTTTGAGGAAAAAATGCAAGAACTCTCTGATGGCATACGATATATTCGAGCAAACATACAAGACATTCACTGTCATATGCATTGGATGAACTTGCAGATGGAGGGGTTGATTGAAGCTGTTTGTTAAATAATAACCCACACGCCTACATTGGATACCCATTTGGAATATGTTGAGCATGTTATTCATAAGATTTCATCTCATACATCTTGTTTAGATGCACATCTTGATGATGTGGAAGTGAATGTTCATTTTTGTGTAATCTCAACTGGATACAATTTCGACCACCATAGAAAGACATGAGGACCTTATAGCGGGAAAGCGGTCTAGAATCTCTGACAACTTTGAAAGCAAGAACAATGAAGGCAACTCAATTAATCAACCCATCCATGCATCGGTTAATATTTCCATCTTAGGTGATCTTGCTGATGAAAATCCAAATGACCAAGTTATGGATAGTGGATATAGCTCCACTTAATTTCAGTTTTGTGTGCTTAATTTTTGTCCACTACTGTTAGGACAATATGTAAAATTCTATAGTAGCATCGTAGTAGCTAGTCATTTTGGAAATATTAAAACTTTGAATGATTGTATATGGACTTGATAGATCTTTTAGAAACTATGCCAATTTTTTTTTGAACTGCTACAGTGTAACTTTTTGAGGATGGTTTGTTTAGTTATTTATAATACAAATTACCTGTTCTAGTTTACAAAAATGTATAAGATATAACATAACATTTATATCAAGAAATAATACATTATACAATTAAAAATTTGTTAAGAGACGAAACAAATAACCAAAATATACAAGATATACAAATATATACATATTCTTAATGATTAAGAATGAAAAATTGAATGATATATACTTTAAGTAAGCCAAGTATGGTAGAGTAGCGTGTATGTAGCACATAAGAAATGTGTATGATTAAGTATATAGAAATGTCTACTTGAAAATAAAATATGTTAGAAATATTATTTAAGAAATACATGTCTAATGCTCATTGAGAAGTAAAGTATGTATTGTTGATATTATAAGAGATGACAAATCTATGGTGGTCTCTTTAAGGGAATTGTGACTTACCTTAGTATATCTCCCACAATAGTCATCCACTTGTCATTGCATGTGGATGGTATCTTTGATCATTGAGAGTTGATACTTTTATTTATACGTCAGTGATTCATAAGTTAAATTTTATTGATGTATTTTGTGTGATTTGAAAGTTGGAGACATTCAACTTGGTAATACTAGAGGGATCTAACTAATACCAGTTTGTACTTTTTTGGGGGGAATAATATAATATAACTTTTATCATTATGCTATGATTGGCGTTTGTTGGAATATATGTTAATCTATTGATGTTGGGTGTTCTATTAATTTTTATGATGATTAGAAACACTATTTTGATATTTTGAGAAAACATAAGAGGTTCGAAAGTTTTAGAAAAGTATTTACTGAAAAAAAATGTTCTCAAGTAAAATTTTATTGAGGTATTGTGTGTGATTTGAAAGTTGGAGACATTCAACTTGGTAATACTAGAGGGATATAACTAATACTAGTTTGTACTTTTTGGGGGGAATAATATAATATAACTGTTATCATTATGCTATGATTGGCGTTTGTTGGAATATATGTTAATCTATTTATGTTGGGTGTTCTATTAATTTTTATGATGATTAAAAACATTATTTTGATATTTTGAGAAAACATAAGAGATTCAAAAGTTTCAAAAAAGTATTTATTGAAAAAAATGTTCTCATACTGTATTTTTGATGCAAATTAGGTACTGTATTTTTTATGCAAATTAGGTTAAGGTTGCTGAGGACATCAACAATTCAACAAGGGGAGAATGTCATGTAATCATTTTCCTATGTAATAAATAAAGAAGAGTTCTTGAAAATAAGAATAATATTTAAAAATGGAAATTATTATAATATATAAAAAAGTAAAATGTGGTAAGAATAATATGTAAAAAATTAAAAAGTAATTGTGTATTAATGAAAGTTCATGATGTAAAAATATAAAGGGACACTACTTTCCATTATGGAACCCTTTTCATTTATTATTTATTTGGAAGTGGGGCTAATTTCTAGGGCACAAAGGAAAGAAATATGGCAAGAATCCATACAAGAGGAAAAGTCATGGCTAGGGATATATCTAGATGAATACCGCTTAGTTGAGATCCAATATAGTGGGGCTCTTGTCAGATACGGAATTGCGCTAGCTCTCCCATGGCGATATTTCCGGGGCCCAAGATGAGGCAGGATAAGATAAGTTCCATAACTTGTACTGTTGTTTTAAGGAATGAATAAATTCTTTCCAAAGCTAATGTTGAAATTGTAAATGATGAAATGGTATTTAAATCATAATAAAGAACTTCTAAATGTTGTATATGCACACTAAATGATTACTATATATACGTAAAAATGATTATTATATAAAAAATTATTGTACATCCCTTTCTTTTTGCTATGATAAGTTAATTCTGAGTAAAAATTGGAATAAACAAAATATATATATAATATAATGGAAATACTAGCCATCACAATACCAACGACATGGGATTATATAGTAAACATAATTGTACTTAGTCCATAAATGCTCGAGGAAATGGAAAAAAGAATTGTCAGAATCAAGTTGAACTTGAAGGAAACCCAAGATAGGAAAAAAAATTATGTACGTAAGAACAAAGTGCATAGAAAATTCCATGTTGGGGATCATGTCTTCCTCTTCCTGAAGCTAAGGAAGAGTGCCTTGAACGTTGGAAGTTGTGATAAATGGCACTTAACTACTGTAGACCATTTGCATTCCTTGTTAGGATATGACTAATTGCATATATTCTTGCATTGCCTACTAATAGTAAAGCTCACATTGTTTTCCATGTTTCTTTGCTTAAGAAATATGCACATAATATTAACCATACAATTGACTGGGACATGATATGGGTGGAACAAGGGTGATAGTTCCAAATAATACCATTGCACATCCTTAACGAGAAAGTGGCGTTGCCCTGAAACCTAGCCATCAGACATGTAAAGATGCAATGGAAGCACTTTGGTCTTGATGAGGCTATATGGGAGCTAGAGGATGCCACAAAAGAGTTAGAGCATGCCATGAGGGAGGCATAGCCATGCTATTATGATCTCAAGTATCACTGAGGCCACTGCTATTCCAAGGGGGAAGGGAATGCAATAATCCAATTTTGAGAATGTATTGGAATATATTATACATACATTGTAAATGTGTGGTTATAATGACGAGAATCAATCCATGTGAGATTAAATAAATGACCCCATGTATAAATGATATAAATATGATAATATGGATCCCTAATGCAAATCGAAAGATTAATGGATGACTAGTGAATGGTTAGGTATGTACATTTGTAAATATACTTATATGGATCATGTGGTAGGTCTGCCATAATGAATTCTAGATATTAATGTTAGAATATAATATATAATGCTTGAAGACAGTTACGGAGAGCGAGAAGGGATATTATTCAACTAGTGCAAAAGAGGAAAATCTCCCTATTGGAAAGTAAATCCTACATTACCAAGTTTTATCCTTATATTTCATCCCTTAAATGAATCCCTTCATTTCCATTGACTTATAAAACAATCATTAAATGCATGTAAGATGTTAGTGGGAAGTATTATCATGTAGTTATGGAAGCATGGGTTGAGTCCAATCAACATGGAGAAGTGTAAGAGTCCTACATTCTTCCTCTTAGAAGATATAATGTCAACCAACAATCCCCTCAATTCTCTCGTTACCATTTAATTTATTTCATTCTATCTTCCTTGCATTCATGTGCTAGACTTCTCATCTTCTCTTCTCCATTGTTGACCATTGATCAATTTGGAAATTAATGATGTCAACACTATGGAGAGGAAATTATAGACCTTGGATGAATATAGATGGTTGTAGTTGCGCATAGAGGCTAGTAAGTTAGGAATCGATCACCCATTGTGTATTTGTTGTTGTTTGGATGCTTGAGAGCCAAGTACTATTATTGCAGGTAATTCCTAGAAAGAATACAACCGATTGGGCTCTTCGTTCCCACACTGAAGAGAATTGGATGGAAGAATATCCTTAAGGGGATATTACACCAAAGAAAGGGAGGGTATTCCTTGTATTGTATGGGGCAATGGAAGAGATTGCCATGGTTTTTTACTGATTGGATGAGATTCATGGAGTTTTTTGTAATGAATATTAGTTGAGACAGTGAGAGAAAATGGGTTGATTTGAGAGATATAGAATCCTATAGATTGGTTACTTCACTCTAGTGGTATCATAGCTTGAATTTGGGTGGTATCTTCACTAGATACCTATATTTGGGTGGAAAAATGCTCATATGCAACCATTTTCTTGGGTTGTCTTTTGTTAAAAGATAAGTTATATGTCGTTTTTTATGAATATGCAAAGTAATCTTGTTTTCTATTATGGAAATATATGTATTTTGCACATTGTGTTTGATTATCCTTGATTATGGTCATGGGCATTTGGTTGCCATGAATTTATGTTAATCCGTTCATGTCTAATATGGATGTTTAATTCTATTGCATTTTAATTATCATACATAAGCATATATTTCATTTAATAATGTTCCTCTCTAAAATTATTACTCAATTGGTATTATGGAATATGATCTCTAAGGGCCATAATTTGAAATCCTTGTTTCATAGATACCGACCATCTTGTGGCTAGGAGTGTTGGGTGGGTATGGCATAGAAATACCTACAGATGTTTGCACATTCAACAACACATATTTAAATACCAGGGATACTAGGTTAATGATTAGGAATATTACCTCATGGTACACCTTCAACACAAAATTATGAGGGGTGTTTGGATATTCCATAGTTGATCACAACATTAGCTCCTTCCGACCACATGATGATATTTTTAGGGAAGTAAAGGCCACAAGTCCCTTCCACTTATTACTAATGGTTGTATCTTGATAAGCAAGGAAATCCAAGATTAATGTGACAAGGCAAGTAGTAATTAAGCACACACTAGGAGATTATTATCTTTAGGCCATTAAATCACCATTAGTGCCAAAGAAAACCCTAGCAGATCTCCCTATTCAATTTAAGTTTTCTATAATAAAAAAATTAAAACAAGTATCTATTCATCTTAGTTTTGTAGGTAGTTATTATGCAGAGAGAGGGAAAATAAATTAAAACTCATATTTCGAAATACTCAAAAAAATGGGCTTGAGATGGATTTATGCTCATTTATTTTTGTATGATTATGATCGTCATTTATATATATTTGTTATTTGTGGTCGTATCTTGTTTTTTCAATTTTACATTACAAACCTCAAATTTTATCTCATTTTGATTTATTAGCACTACATTATGTTGCGCTTATCATCCATACTCAGTTGTAAAATGATGCTCACTTCTCTCAACGCAGTAACAATATTGGATATAGAAATTCTAGAGAGATATAATATATTTTTCTTTTTCAAGTAAAACCTCATGGGATTTTCCCCTCTTGCTTAGAATATCTAAATCGATGGAAACTCAGCCACCAACTGCAATAGAAATTGGTAACTTTGAGGGACTCGGTTATATTTGAACCTGTGACCTATGGTCGATTTGAAAAGGGATATACACACTAGCCACTTGTTGTCATGGAACTAACCAAATCCCCATTGACATTATAAACAACTAGTTGAGCTAAGCCCTTGATCTCTCTCTCTCTCTCTCTCTCTCTCTCTCTCTCTCTCTCACACACACACACACACACACACACACACACACAGAATGGTTGAGCCCAAGGATTTAGTTCAACCAATATATAGTAGCTTGTAACTTTGAAGAACTCAACCAGATTTGAACATGTGACCTATGACTAGTTCAAATAAGGAGATTCGAATTGGGAAACTAATTGCACAAAACTATCCAATACCCAATGACATTGGTGACAACCAATTGATTTAACCCCTTGGGATCACATATATATGTCGGAAAAGGATGTTGGCACGAGTCCAGAGCACACAAGTGTGGTACCACCAAGCGGTGAAAGGGTCATCGACAAGAACAAAGGACCGGTCGCGAAGTATAAAAGAGCCGATAAATGCGGAGTATTTAGTTAATTTAGTTAGTAATGGGTCATTTGGAAAATTCTGTAATGACCAAGTGAGCCTATAATATGAGTGATTGTAATCCTAACGGCATCTTGTTGTTTGATCAGCATCTTTGTTCTTATCTTTTGATCGATCCGTTTTGGAGCATCTATCCGGTTTTGGTCTTTTTTATCACAACTGTTGTTTTGAGTTGTAATGATTATGTGATGTATGAGACAAGTTGATGAATAATGGAAGCGATTGATTGATATATTTTTTTGTCTCTTCTTGGGTTATGTGTTTGAATATGTGTTGTCGTAATGTTTGATGTCGCTACATGGTTCTATATGTTGTTATGAAATTGCAGTTATGTTATGTGGACCAAATCTGTTGAGTATGTTGTAATAATCAGTTTAATTTGTCAATTGTGAGATGATAATGTGTTGATGCAAACAATGCTTAAGTAGATCTGGTTGATAAGTCTATAATGTGATGTTCTGATGCGAATGCGAATCTCTGGTTTATGTGTGAATGAGTGTGAAATAATGCATGTCTTCTAACAACTGTGGAAACTTGGTTCCTGCAGCCCCCTTAGACATCTCGGGTGAGACTTCACTCGCTCTATGGGTGTTGTTGGAAAGGGTAAAACCTTTCTGGGCCGATGTTTAAGGGAGTTTGTATCGATATTTGTTAACAGCAATGCGAAGTGGACCCCTGTCAATAGAACTGTGTCAACAAATGGTCCCGTGTCAATGCTTGTTGATAGTAGTGCGAAGTGAACCCCTGTCGATAGAACTGTGTCAACAAATGGTTTTGTTTCTAGGACCCTAGTGCGAAAGGAGAGTGTACATGCTTTGGCATCCGAAAAAGACAAAGATCAAGGAATGGTTCCACAAGAAGATGCGAGAATTTGCTGAAGAAGAAAATCAGAACCGTGGATGGTCGACGACCGATTGGCTGCAGAATTACATCTACTCTGATATCCACGAAGTATTCTTCTACAAGTTTCCTATCCTACTACACCAATGGTTGGCACAATTGACTTTTCAGAAGAATAATTTACAAGGAGGTGATCCTGAACACTGGACCCCATAATTGATCCAGCAGTTGAAACGGGTGAACAACAAAGCTTCAAGGGCTGTCAAAGTTTGGGTAGACAGTATTTTGGAAGGATACATTACTAAATTTGCTGTCGACACCATTAAGTTACACAATGACATAAAAAGGAAATTTTTCAAGGGACCCAGAGGAAGGTATCTATTGTCTCTAAAACTGTGGATCAAGATGCTCATTTGTGAAAAGGGCATATTAAATATGAACTCCGACGAGTAAATATCGGGTATGCGGAGGCTATGGGTACCACAAGGACACGGGTATGATAGAATGATGTAAGGTAGATGGATATGAGATACGACAAAATTTTGAGCAAAGATGAGGAAGACTGTGGTCTCCTGCAAAATGGGGTGAGGTTCCAGCCAGAGAAGAAGTTGAGGACTGAGATAGAGAGAGAGAGTCTCCTAGTGTGACCGGAACAAAGAATTGTGAAACGGGACCATAAGGGACTAAGCCACCCTACTGTGACAAAGAGGATGACCATGATACCCCTGAACCTGAGGAAGGAAATACCTAAAACTACAACGTACCCACAACCCCGTGCACTGCACCAAAATTTGGAGGAAGAAATATAAGCTCTTCATAGGGTTGTCCTGCGTGTCAGAACAGCGGTCAGAGTAGTGGATCTACAAACACCAGTAGGAAACCAAGGATGGCAGGAGATGACGTAAATATGCCTCTTTTTCAGGGTAATGGGACCGAGGATCCCGAACAATACTGGTTCTTATGTGAAGCGTTGTGGACAATGAAGCAAGTCCTGGTTGATGATATTAAGAAGGGATAGTTGGCAACGACCTTTAGAGGCTGTGAACTGGATTGGTTTATGAATTTTGTACAAGTACCTATAGGGAGTCTGCAGAAAACCTTGGCACAAATTAAAGCAGGATTGATCGACGAATTTAGGAAACCAAAATTAGAGTCGCAGTGTATCACAGAGTTGAAGGAAATAAAGAAATTTCCTAATGAATCAGTATGGGAATTCGATCAAAGGTACAAAATTCTGATGGCCAAAGTAATTTTTTGAATGAGCGACATGCAGCATAAAGAATGGTTCATTGTGGGATTGGTGCCACACATTCGGATGCCACTAATGCAACAGACGATTGTATCCTAGGCTGAGGCACTAGAGATTACGATGAAGCTCAAGGCTTCGCCAGTTGGAAAAACATGGATTGGAATGAACCAGATCCAAGCGTAGCTAGCGAACTCAACGATACAACTATAGGATATAAAGAAAGGGGAAGGAAGTTCACGAAGAAATATGGTGCAGTCAATGCAAGTCTGAAGGACACCATAAGGATCAATGCCTTGGATTTCGCGAATACTTACAGTCTGGAGAACCAAACCCACTCAGTCAAGGAGGAATGCCCTGGTGTCGAATTTGTCAAACGAGGGGACATCGATTAGAAGAATGTGTGTACTTACAAAAGATTGTGTCAAAGCTAGCTAACCTTTTTTTTAATTTCTGTCAATCGGTCGGTCATGGGGAGAAGGATTGTAGAGAATATGATTTTCTCCAAGAGAGAACTGCAGATACATTTTTTATGAAGGGAGAGGAGAAACCTCCTGTACAACCACAATAACAGTATAATCAACCGCAACCATAGTACAACCAGCCGCAACTGCATTATAATCAACCACAACCTCAGTATAACCATCCACCGCCGTAGTATAACCAACCTCTGCATCAGCCACCCCAATATAACCAGCAATAGTACAATCAGCCACTTGGTGGGTTCAGAGGAGGATTCCGTAGAGGTCGTGATGGAGGATTTGGTCACGAAGGAACTTTTGTTCGAGGTCGAGGGCTAGTTACGTGCTATAATTGTGGCCAGATTGGACATTATCAGAGGGATTGTCCGAATCCAAATCCGGAGTGTACCTATTGTAGTGCAGCGGAACACAATGTTGAAGATTGTCATCAGTTGATTGCAAAGTGGCAGACTAAGAATGCGCCATAGCCACAACCAAATCCGAATGTAAATTAGAATTAGAATCCTAATCCAAATGTGCAGAAGATATCAGCATAGATAAGAATTCGACCCGTGAACATCGTAGTGGTAAGCCATCCAATGTAATCGGATTATAGCTTCCCATGAAACCCATGGAAGAAGTGTGAGTGATACAAATTCATTAGTGAGACGTGGAGGGCCTCTGATGAATTGAGAAGCATTCCCAACTTCGATGAACATTAGGACATTGAGACATTCGATGCCATTTTTCCTTGTGCTTAAGTTTTTACTTCTTTTTGTTTGGTTTTATAATTTGAGATATACGATTTTTAAAACGATTATAGGGTAATGGTTTTGCCATTAAAAAAATTTAGAACCCTTGTTTGATTACAAAGAGATAGTATACCTTTTTATGCTTAAAATAGGTAGATGGATACCAAAAAGAATTTATAATAAACTTTCACATAATTTATATTTTGGAAATTATTCTAAAGATTTACTTTTGGTATAAATTATGAATAAGTGTAAAATTACAAATGAAACCATTCTTATTTAAAAACATATGCCCTTATGAGATAATGGGTTAGGTGAAAATAAAATAAGTATGGATAATAGATAAGTGACAAGAATTTATACTTGATAATATTACATTATGATAGTAATATTTGGAGTATGAATTTATACTATGGTAATATTACATGGGTGCTAGTGAAGTGAATTTTGGATAATAGATAGGTGGTTTTAGTAAAAGTATATGTTGTGTTATTAATATTATAATATGCATGGGTTAGATTTTTGTATCAATACATTATAATGTGACTTATGGTATGTATCAAATAACTAATATCCAAATTTTAGAATATGGTAAGTTGTTCTTCAGTACAAAAAAATGAAAAGGTATATATATTTTTAATGTACAATTGGAAAGATTCCCTATGGGTTATACATTTGAAGATAATATGACTAGAAGCATAAATGTAAGGATTGCGTGGTCTTAGTTTATATATAGTTGATTCATGTAAAGCCCTATGTGGTAGAGGCTTGCTGGAAAGAGATGGAGTCTTGTTGCAGCAACTAAGTTGCTCTTTGTAATCCTACTACTTTTTCTATAAATAATAAATGATGCACACACCTTTGTGGACTAGCCCGTGTACGGGTGAACCACGTTATATTTTGTCTCCTATGTTTTCTATGGTGTTTTTCAATGTGTCTTATGTATGAGTACTTGATTCTGTCCTTAAAAATGTTTATGATTACTTTGATGTATACAATTTATATAAAAGGTTGGTTGTTGATATAATGCTTCTCTTATGATTATGATTGTGTTTTTACCATTGAGATTGTTTTATTGAAAGAAGTATATGTTTCTTAAAGGATGTATATTAATACATAATGAAGTTTGTGTTTCCCGCAAGATTTAAGAAATGGTTGACATCTTAAGTTAAGCATTGATTTAGTTAAAAGTAAAACATCTACCTATTCATGCAAAAATGACGGGAGATAGTACTTAATATACATGAGTTTCATTGAGGGATCTTTTCCTTGATTATTATAATGACATTTATAAACAGTAATAAACATTGTGAGGTTTTAATTATTGTAAGCAATAATTTAAGAAAGTAAACCCACACTTTATATTTCCGCATATATTTTAGTGGCATTTTAGGCACTTAGAAAAGTTGTAAATTTTACGAAATTTTGGGTTCATGACATATGGTATCAGAGCATTAGGTTACAACACTTGGGCCTTATGAGCTCAAAATGCAATAAATAAGTATGAAGGTTGTTAAGTTTACTAATCGATTATTTTGTTTCATTTTGGATGCATGGAACTAGAATGGATGAGAGGCAATATCATTCAAAAGTTCAAACTTCAAAGTTTCCCAAAGGAGTAAAGATAAGTATTTCAGTTATTAAAGCAAAGTAGTTGATGTGCAAATCTAATTTGATATAAGAGTTTGCATCAGGATGATTGAAGAGGATGCACAAGTTAATCCAATGAGCATGTGTGTAAATATATGGAACTAATGAGTTCAGTTGTTGAACTTTTGAAGCAAAGAAAAATTTTCTTTATACTAACACTTCAGGAGGAGATTTTGGATCACGACCAATGTCATAATCCAAGAGGAACATGGATTATACAACCACTTACATAGATAAGTTGAGCTAAATTGCTCAAGAGTAAGTAATAATTTACTTTACATTTTTATTTTTTTACAGGGCTTTATGGATCATGATTGGTGGTAAGAATTATGATGGATGATGTGTAATCATCAAAATGCATAGAATGAGATATATTCGTTAATATTTTGTTGGTATTATGTCGCATGTGGAATGCAAGAAATACTAAATGATTGTTACTAAGTAAAATTCTCGGACTCAAATGAGAAGGTTTGAGGGGAAAATAATATTTTCGGAACTCAAGTAGAGGCTGCATATTGCACTCACTTACTAGCTGTTGCAGGGTGCAACTTCCCTAAATTGTGGTCATGTTCCCCATGGAAGTGGAACAGAGCAGGTGGGTAGCTCGTTGAATGTTATACTGACCCAAAATTCCTAGGCAAACTTTATATCCATCGAATTGAGCAGAGGAAGGGCTCACGATTTTCCTTGTGTTGTTAGAACGGAGCGCACAAGAGGTTCTCTAAGGAGACCAAACTTTTTCCTTGTGGTGTTAGAACTGAGCCCACAAGAAGATTCGATGAGGGGAAGCTATGTAATGAGTTGCAGAGTAAGACTGTCATATTTCTGCTGTATGCAGAGGTTTTCCGGCTGAGTTACAGAAGACTCATGTTTTGTATGGCAAGTCTCCACGATTGCGGAAATACATAAAGGTTTTTGTATGGCAAGTCCCCACGACTGCGGAAATACATAAAGGTTTTTGTATGCAAGTCTCCATGATTGCGGAAGTACAAAAGAGCTCGATGATCAACAAGGTTTTGTTGAAAGAAATGTTTTATGATATGAGCCAATGATAATGATTTTCTTTTAACTAGACTATGAGATGTATTTATGTATGAATGTTATGAATGTTAGAGTAAACAAATTCCCTCAAGGATGAGGAAGAATGATGAACACTTACTGTTTTGAAATTTTGTATACTCATATTTTACTAAAGAACATTGGAAGATCTGGTATGACCTTTGTAATGTGCAGGATATAAGCAATAAAATCTTGCGAGATTTGCAAAAACGAGAAGACGACTAAAACATAAAAATAAAGTAAGCGAAAGATAAGGAAGGATGCAAAAGACAATCCATTGAACACCGAGGACGGTGTTATCTTTAAGGGGTGGAGTGTGTAACATCCCTCAAAATTTGACCATTTATTATTATTACTTTGTAAATGTAATTGTAAATTACATAAACGGCCCTGGTGAGGAGCTCAAGGCCAAGGCCCCACCAGTGGACCTCGAGCTAGTTTATGTTTATAAGTCTTAGATTAAGCCTATAAGGTTAAAAAAATGGTAATGCGACTAAACAATAAGTAACAAAGCGTTTTAAAAATGAGACCTTTATAAGTATCTAAGAAGTATAAAGGGGATCTTTACCTTCTCATATTTAACAAATGAGATGGGAAGTGGAATGCATATATGCATAAAAAGGACAATAAAAAAAAGGGTTATATTATTGGAGGAATGCTACTTTCCTATATTATAATATTATGCAAAATAAATAAAAGGATATAGAGGATCCATGTATCGTTTGAGAATAAAAGAACATCAAACGCTTTTTAAAATCAAAATGAAGGCATTTTGGCCATGGTTAGTTAGATAACTTTTTGTGTAAACTAGCCAAGACTAAGGGGATGGATATTGCTAAGAGTTCGTTGTGGTGTTTGTTAGAGTATTTTAAAGAGGTTTGACACCTCTCACAAAAAAACGATTACCACCTGTCTCTTCAGAAGAGTGCTACCATTACTTCCAACGAGTGGAACAATTATTTAGTTTCCCTGCATATCTTGTCTCCTTCACGGGTTTATGGTGGAGCTAACAGTCTCGCCATCTGTTTCACTAACACTTGTTTCAACAGATCCAACCACGCCGAGTTCGGGGTATTATGGGGTCCTGTCATTTTAGTTGAATGAAACGTATGAATAGTGGGGACTCCTCGCTCCCGCCATCTCGACAGGCCTGTCGGCCATCACTTGTAGAGATTGATTTTGGTTATCACATACTAGAGGGTAATTGCTTTTAAAAAAGGGAAATCACGGGTAGCAAAGGAGGAGCGAGTTGTTTTTCTTCCTGAATGTGGCTGCGCGAGTTTCCAGTAGTCTTTCCAAGGATCTTATTCATCTCTGTTAGATTGGTATCCTTTCCGTCATAGAAAACATCTCATGATATCTGTAGATATGGAATGCTGCCACGCGCTCTGGTTGCAGGTTTGTTTATGAAGTGTTGATTATTTAGTCTCTAGTATTATATATATTGGTTATCTGCTATCACAAGTTTATTTTTATCTGTGATAAACACTTTTTCTATATGGGGTCTTCCCTCATAAATTTCATAGGATGTATTTTATTTAAAATCCCTGAGCACAATGGCGACATGCCGTTTTGATTCTCTACACTGAGATCTTTAAATTTATCTCTGTTCATACATCGTTTGATAGAGTATTTGTTTTATATGATATCTATATCTTGAGGAATTCATTACAAATCTGCTTCTTGGATCTTTTGGTCAAGTCTAATATTTTGTAGATTATAGTCAACAGCGATACTCGTTGCAACTCTGTCATTTTTCCAAACAGAGTTTAACCGTGTTGATATTGGTATTTAACTATTGCCTATGAGTACACAAATCCCTACACATATAAGTACCGTTTTCACCTTTCTTTTTATGAGCTAGGGTTGGGGAAACCAAATCTAAACCTGTCGTGTTCTTCTTTATGCTGACTCTGTCTCCTAAAAACCGGTCTCGGAGTGAAAATTCATTGTATTGCTGAGTTAAACTCTTTTATTTTAATTCACATTAATGTGGAAATTAACTGTGACAAATTTTAAAGTTTGAAGCACGGCTTTAGGTTGTTTTCCCGGTAGTTGTTGGCGTTAGCTTAGTATGGAGCTTTATGCGCAGTACCAGTCACTATAACACTAGGCATTAAAAGAAACTGAATTACATCACCTGGGAGATACTAAGAGTGTCAATAAAAAATAAGCCATCCAATGTAATCGGATTATAGCTTCCCATGAAACCCATGGAAGAAGTGTGAGTGATACAAATTCATTAGTGAGACGTGGAGGGCCTCTGATGAATTGAGAAGCATTCCCAACTTCTATGAACATTAGGACATTGAGACATTCGATGCCATTTTGCCTTGTGCTTAAGTTTTTGCTTCTTTTTGTTTGGTTTTATAATTTGAGATATACGATTTTTAAAACGATTATAGGGTAATGGTTTTTCCATTAAAAACTTTTAGAACCCTTATTTGATTACAAAGAGATAGTATACATTTTTATGCTTAAAATAGGTAGATGGATACCAAATAGAATTTATAATAAACTTTCACATAATTTATATTTTGGAAATTATTCTAAAGATTTACTTTTGGTATAAATTATGAATAAGTGTAAAATTACAAATGAAACCATTCTTATTTAAAAACATATGCCCTTATGAGATGATGGGTTAGGTGAAAATAAAATAAGTATGGATAATAGATAAGTGACAAGAATTTATACTTGATAATATTACATTATGATAGTAATATTTGGAGTATGAATTTATATTATGGTAATATTACATGGGTGCTAGTGAAGTGAATTTTGAATAATAGATAGGTGGTTTTAGTAAAAGTATATGTTCTGTTATTAATATTATAATATGCATGGGTTAGATTTTTGTATCAATACATTATAATGTGACTTATGGTATGTATCAAATAATTGATATCCAAATTTTAGAATATGGTAAGTTGTTCTTCAGTACAAAAAAATGAAAAGGTATATATATTTTTAATGTACAATTGGAAAGATTCCCTATGGGTTATACATTTGAAGATAATATGACTAGAAGCATAAATGTAAGGATTGCGTGGTCTTAGTTTATATATAGTTGATTCATGTAAAGCCCTATGTGGTAGAGGCTTGCTGGAAAGAGATGGAGTCTTGTTGTAGCAACTAAGTTGCTCTTTGTAATCCTACTACTTTTTCTATAAATAATAAATGATGCACACACCTTTGTGGACTAGCCCGTGTACGGGTGAACCACGTTATATTTTGTCTCCTATGTTTTCTATGGTGTTTTTCAATGTGTCTTATGTATGAGTACTTGATTCTGTCCTTAAAAATGTTTATGATTACTTTGATGTATACAATTTATATAGAAGGTTGGTTGTTGATATAATGCTTATCTTATGATTATGATTGTGTTGTTACCATTGAGATTGTTTTATTGAAAGAAGTATATGTTTCTTAAAGGATGTATATTAAGACATAATGAAGTTTGTGTTTCCCGCAAGATTTAAGAAATGGTTGACATCTTAAGTTAAGCATTGATTTAGTTAAAAGTAAAACATCTACCTATTCATGCAAAAATGACGGGAGATAGTACTTAATATACATGAGTTTCATTGAGGGATCTTTTCCTTGATTATTATAATGACATTTATAAACAGTAATAAACATTGCGAGGTTTTAATTATTGTAAGCAATAATTTAAGAAAGTAAACCCACACTTTATATTTCCGCATATATTTTAGTGGCATTTTAGGCACTTAGAAAAGTTTTAAATTTTACGAAATTTTGGGTTCGTGACACATGGCGAGTCTGAACTTACCAGACCTAGCCAGGTTAACCAACAATCCTATCAGGCACAACCCTACATGGCCACCCATGCCTACAAAGCTTCCCTCGGACATCCCCAAGTTTGAAGGAAAACCTGGGGAAGATCCCCAAAACCACATAATGTCATTTCACCTATGGTGTTCATCTAACTCCATAGTGGATGACTCCATTAGGCTAAGACTGTTGCAACGAACGTTCACTGGCTCTGCAGCCAAGTGGTACATTGAGCAACCACATGGGACCCACCATACATTTACATCCCTCACCTCCACTTTCCTTTAGTTTTTTCAGCTACATGTACGCTATGATGCAGGAGTTGAAATACTATTGTCTTGTAGACAAAACACAGCTACCCACATCACTGGCCATATCCATGAGTGACACAAGCACTGTAGCTTCTGCAAGATAAAATTGGACGACCGTATATTTTTGGATTGGTTTCTCAAATCACTCCTACCCCTCATAGCCAAAGATGTAGCTTCCGAACGACCCCAGTCAGAAGAAGAAGCTGTCTTAAAAGCTCAGCAGTTTGACCTGATTTATGCCCAGTCGGGCTATCTCTACACCATTATACCAAACGCCCCACGAGGCGATTCTTCATGAGGTGACGCTCCGGGGGCATCACATGCCGCTGATGGTATTATAGGCCAAGTCATGACACAAAATAAACCTTTTAGCATGGTGAGCACCATAAACACCCCAGACCTCTCTAGGGCTACATCTAATTCTGGAGCTACGACTTCATACGCTCCAACGAATCAGACTCATCACACTCATGGACCCTCTTGTCCACCATATTGCTACGGGAAAGCACCATCGACCTATGTACCACCCACATACTATAACCAACTGGCCACCCAGAACCTAATTCACTTACCGGCCCAACCAATGCATTACCCCCAGCAAGCTACACCAGCTAACCCAACACTTCCAATAGCTTAGGGTTACCAGCAACCCCAGCAGGCAACTGGACCTCCTCCAGCCCCACCAGCTTATTATCCACCGCAACCTGCTCCCGCGCCTGTGGCACCCCAAAATCCTCCCACTAGTCAAGGGCAAGTGTACACACAACACAATCAGCCCCAACACCAAAACAACCAACACAACCAGGGAAGAAAAAAAAACCGCAGAAACAACCAGCAACATAATCAAGGTCCACCACCACCTAATCCTCCAAATAATAACAACACTGCTCCCCCCAACCAGAATCCTGATCGTCCTCCCAAATAGGCGAAAAACAATAACTTGAGAACAAACCATCCATGTTCTATATGTGGAGTCTATGGCCACTACACTCACAACTGCCCCCATTTAGAGAAAGCACGTAAGCTTTGGGATGACGATGCCCAACACCAGGGCCACGCTGGACAACCAGCTCCATTTAATCAATCGCAATCCATGATATTGCAAAACCCATTTCCAAACCAGGGAGTAATAAATGCTCGCCCAATGGATCCCCCACAAGGATCTGCTGCACCTCAGCAGCAAATCACCTATGCCTCAACTAATTATCAGCATACAGATTCAGGCACACACCATTTATTAAGGATGTCATCCAATGACATCAACCTCCAGACTCGCAGGAATCAGTACGGCCCACCCCCAGAAACTCCTCCCACTGACGCATCTACCTCCCTTCCATCAGATCAACCACTACGCATACCAAATATGCCGTTGGACGGAGGACCTAAAATCCCTCACATCCCTTTGCGAAGGATTAATAACAATCCTAATGTTCGTGCAACATCCAATTATAACGTCGTGGAAGATTTAGCACAATCCCCCGCTGCTATGTCTGCTTTAGAGGTATTGAAAACATGTCCTGCACAACGAAAACTATTACTATCCGCCATCGGAGGAGTAGACCCTAATGATACACATATGATGGCTTTCGACTTAGACCAAGCCGAACCTCGATTGCCATCAAATTTGGCCTTCCAAGTATCCGTAAACATTCGAAACCTTATTGTGCATCGATGAAGGAGATTCAACCTGCGTTATGTCCACTCTTGTGTGGCAGAAACTTGGCTCCCCCACTTTACAACCATCCACCACAGCATTACGAGCTTACAATGGGCGCTCAATTCAACCACAAGGCCTCTTAGCGAATGTACCTATAGAACTAGGCAGCAAATTGGTTCTCATCGACATCGAAGTGATCAATGCCCAGCTCGAGTACAACCTCCTTCTTAGACATAGCTATATGTACAAAATGAAATCCATCGCTTCATCTTTGTTCTGCCTCATGATGTTCCCACATGAAGGACGCGTTATCAAGATTGATCAACTCACATATTATGATCCTAATGCCCCCGCAGCCCCTCAAAATGTGCTACCAATGATTGAACAAACCGTTCAAATTGCACCGACATCATTTGTCTCGTCAATTGGTCCTAGAATCTACACCGAGTCACCTATGAATTCCACAATTCCATCGATCCCACCACCTTTACCGATAACAAAAACATCTGATTTCTGCACCCTGTCGTACACCACACAGCAGCCCTCATCACTACCACAAACACCCATAGTGCCTACTCATATCGGAACAACGCCAATTCATACTATCCCATTCTTGTTCCCGTTTTTCGGAGTTGTCAATTCACCAGTAATGGCTACACTCAACCTTCCTGGTTTAACATTAGGGTTACCTGTATGGTACTTACCTGCTCCGAGCCCCCCGCTGACTCTGATTGTTATTTTACAACCAGTACAACCTATCGCTACTACCAACTGCCCACCCCCCCTATCACTCATCTGCAAAACAGACCACCCCCAATAGTGACTACGGCATCAACGTCTAGAAACACCCCACCTCCGTTACGAAACACAGGGGGCATAGGCCCACAAACTTATAGCACTGGACCCATAACTCGCACCCCCCCAACAACCCCCAAGGTAGCCAAGAACCCCCCAACTATTCGCATTCCCCCTAAGTGCTCGTTGTGTGACGACGTAGGCCATGCCACTCATCAATGTCCATAATTACCTGCACTCCAAGAACACATGAATATGTTGGATGACGACACTGGAATTCCAGTGATAAGACTTGAGCCACCTCCTCAACCTCGCGACAAAATGCTTCGCACTAACCACCCTTGTGCGATATGCGACATTTATGGCCATTATTCACACCACTGCCCTGATCTCCCAGATTATAGAGCAACTTTATACGAGATGAACAATGCCGACTTAGAGATATCTCCTCCCCTCGTCGAGGAGATCTACCCTTCGAAATCATCTTCTTCGGAAGAAATCAATACCGTCTATATGATTTCAACCACATACAAACCTGAACCAGTTGATTTATGGTCTGATTACTTTCGCACTGATGAGCAAATTCTAGAAACACTCACTGCCCCGGACTACCCTTGGGATGATATGCACCATCGATCATACTTCCTCCCTGAGGCATCTACATCCACCGCGGAAGACCAACTATCAGTCGAATCAAAATATTTTCTACCAACTAAGGTTGATTGGTTCAAAGACCCCATCCCAACACTGGATGCCTTCGAAGAGGGGAATATGCCCAACATTTCCCCTATTATAAAAATCGACATTTCCACCACACCCGGAAAACCTGAGCTCATCTCACTAGGTGCATCATGCACTCAAGCGGAGACTCAGGCATATAAGAAACTATTCCAAGAGTTTTGTGATGTCTTTTCCTGGTCTTACACTGAGATGCCTGGCCTCGATCCTAACATTGTGGAACATCACATCGACACTTGGCCCCATGTGCCTCCTGTCCGACAGAAACAACGCCCAATTCACCCGTCTAAGCTCCCAGTTGTTAAAGCTAAGATTGAGAAGCTCCAAAAAGCAGGATTCATATATCCCATCGCCTATACCACTTGGGTTTCAAACCCAGTACCGGTTAACATGAAAGTCGGCACCATCTGCGTCTATACTGACTTCCGAGACCTCAACCTCGCTTGTCCCAAAGACAACTTCCCCACACCATTTATTGACCAACTAATCGATGAATGTGCGGGGCATGAGGTTCTTTCTTTTATGGACGGTTTCTCCGGATATAACCAAATCAAAATCCGTAAAGAAGATCAATACAAGACCGCTTTCACTACCCCATGGGGCACCTTCGCCTATCGTGTCATGCCTTTCAGTCTCAAGAATGCGGGAGCCACTTTCCAACGCGCCATGACTTATTGCTTCCACGATCTACATAGAATCATAAAAGTTTATCTAGACGACCTCACCGCTCGATCTAAGAAACAATCTGACCATTTAGACGAGCTTTGACAAGTTTTCTTGCGTTGTCGAAAATACAGCATCCGCTTGAACCCACTCAAGTGTGTCTTTTGTGTTACAGCAGGTCGCTTGCTGGGGTTTGTCATTTCAGAAAAAGGCATCACTGTAGACCCCTTGAAAGTCCAAGCCATTATAGACTTACCGTCACCCCGTACATTAAGACAACTTCAAAGCCTTCAAGGGAGGTCCAACTTCCTAAGCCGCTTTGTCCCTGACTATGCCACGACGGTCCACGGTTTCCTTCGAATACTACGTCTGCATACCCGTTTCATATGGGACCAACAAGCAAAATCAGCTTTCACCAACTTAAAGAAAGCACTCACGAACGCCCCGTTGATCTCTCCTCCAGATTTCAAAAAAGATTTCATCCTCTATGTTTTGACATCCGACTATGCCATGTCTGGAGTACTTGTCCAAGAAGATACTGCTCACCAAGAGCATGTCATCTACAGTGTGAGCCAGACCTTGTCAGGCCCACCCCTCCGCTACCCACATGAAGAGAATATGGCCCTCGCCATCGTCTTTTCAGTACAAAAATTGCGACATTACATTCTCCTCAACCACACCACGGTTGTAGCCAATTCCAATCCAATGGTTTACCTTTTGACATGTCGCCTCCTTCAAGGCCGCGTAGCTAAATGGGTGATTATCCTGCAAGAATACGACCTAACTTTCAAAACCCCAAAGAGCACCAAGGCCCTAGCACTCGCTCAACTCATCACAGATCTCCCATCCTCTTCGTCATCACCCGCTATCCAAACGGACCTCATTGACGACCACATTTTCATCATTTCCTCTTAAGACCCGTGGTACGGCGACATCTTAATCTACCTCCGCACACAAAAATTTTGACCCAACATCGATCGTGACGGACGCCGTCGTATACAACACCACGCCCCCCGATATCTCCTATTAGGCGATGTACTTTATCGACGCGGCGTCAATACCATCTTACGACGTTGTCTTTCTCATGAAGAGGTAGAACAAGTCCTTAATGACTGCCATAGCGGTGCCTGCGGATGCCATTTCTCCGGTATGGCCACCGCCCAAAAGATCATCCGCGCAAGTTAATTTTGGCCGTCATTATTTACTGATTGCATCACCACAGTCAAACATTGTCAAAACTTCCAACTTTTTTCCCCCAAGGCAAGAACCCCACCCACCCCCCTTCATCCAGTTGTCACTGTCAGACCATTCTGCAAATGGGCCATCGACTTCCTAGATTGCAATCCCACGTCAGCCGACGGTCATAAACACATCATTGTGGCCGTAGATTATTTTACCAAATGGGCGGAAGCCATGCCAACTTACAATTGCAAAGCTGACACCATAGTACGTTTTTTCCTCAACCATGTTATCGCTCGTTTTGGAGTGCCAAAGCAACTCGTCTAATATCACGGCTCTCACTTTAAAGATGTCATTTGGAGAGAATTATCAACCCTACTAAAATTTGAACACCATTTCTCCTCCGCCTACTACCCCCAAGGGAATGGCCAAGTCGAAACGATTAACAAAATTTTGAAGACCATCCTCCAACGCATTGTTGACAAACACAAATCAAATTGGCATCACATGCTCTTTTCGGTACTATGGGCATACCGCATGTCAACCAAAACCGCCACCAGTTTTACCCCTTTCCATTTAGTTCACGGTGTCAAATACGTCCTCCCCATTGAATGCCAGATTCCATCCCTACATATGGCCGTTGAACTCCTACCGGACACTTCCCCAATTGAGCAACGCTTACTACTTTTGGAGCAAGCCAATGAAGATCGGCGCACAACCCTCCAAAACATGGAAGCAGCCAAGAACCGATCCAAACTAAGTTACGACAAACATGTCCACCTAAGAACCTTTAATGAAGGGGACCTTGTCCTCGCCTATGATCAAGCTCATGAAAAAACTGGAAAAGGAAAGTTTGTGTCCATGTGGAAAGGCCCATACATTATACATACCTGCCTCGGACAAGGGGCATACATTCTGCCCGATTCAGAAGGAAACCCCCTACGCAACCCATGCAACGGGTTGTACCTCAAGTGATTTTACCCATAGAAAATCTAATGGACACCACCGTCCATAATTGTACAATCTTATTTTTTTTTTTACAAAAAATACAAAAACCTAAAAATTTGTTTTTCCTACATGACCACAGATGGATCCTGTTCCACTTTGCTACGTTGGTTTCGCTGATGGTGCAAGCCGTTGGTCCCCCAATCTCGCCTCCACAGCTTGGGTAATATATTCCCCTTCACATGAGTTGATCCACATCGACGGAGTGTGCATAGGTGCCGCCACCAACAACCAAGCTGAATACGATGTCGTGATCGATCTCCTAGCCGCTGCTCTCCAAATGAGCATAAGTCACCTTAACGTTTTCTTGGACTCACAACTCCTTGTTTCCCAGCTCAACAATGATTACCAGGTACGCGATCCCTGTCTTTTCAGAAAATTCCTGCACACTAAACAAATGGTTCGACAGTTTGAATCCATTTCATTCACACATGTCCCAAGGAATCTCAACAGTGTAGCATACCATATGGCCAACAACATTCTTGATTGGCACACCAATCAATCCATGTAGTAAATGAAAAATGTGCATCCACGTGCATAACATATGCCTCCACGGGCATATAAAAAATTACAAAATGTGCATCCACGTGCAAAATATGTGCCTTCACGGGCATATACAAAATTTAAAAGATTGCATCCACGTGCATAACATGTGCCTCCACGGGCATACGAAAACTAAACATGCCTCCACGGGAAAACAAATAGACAAGATGTGCTTCCACGTGCATACATGACTATATACCAAAACATATATATGCATATATATATAATCATGATTGTCAACATGTCATAGGTGCCCTCAGCACCCAATATACGAAAATACGTAAGCCATACAAAAAGGTACTTCCCCATATGCTCATCAGCATTTGGGGGCAGATACAAGATCATCTAATCATCATACTCTCCGGGCTCCTCTGGCGCCACTTCCGCTGGCCCCGCCGGATCATGTCGAGCCCGAACCCTCCTCTCAGCTAGCCCCACTGGATCATCCCACACCCGAATCCTCCCCTCCGGCCCTGCCAGATCATGCTGAGCCCCAACCCTCCTCTAATCCATCACCACTGCTGCTCTAAGTAGGATAGAACGCCACTCACGAGGCGCATCGAAACAACGCTCGACGATATCCTGATCCAAGTCCCTCCACCCATCCTCTGGCGCTCCTGCCAGGATCATATCCAGTATCTCTCATACGCCCTCAACTACATCAACTCGAGGCCCAACTCCTCGAGCATGAGGAGGCGGTACCGCTACAAGAGGAGGGACGACCACCATCGCCCATCCCCTATGGCCCACATGACCAACCGGTGGTACCGGACCAACATCTGCACAATCACACAAGTGAACCAAGTCAATATCATATAAATATCTCTAACTATACTCATAACAAAAACATCTAAAAAACACGTGATATAGTAGAGAACCAAACACAAAAAACATACCATCTAAACCCCAGGCCTGCCCCTGGGTTCGAGGCATCTCCGGATCTCCTCGATAATCCATACTAGCATATGGATAGTCATCAATCAGCAGGGGGATCTGCTCCCACTGCTCATACATATCCTGTGAAAATAACCCGCGGATAGCACCACCACCGCGGGGCATCATCTGCCCCCACCGCACCATGCGCGGTTCACTCACCAACTCGTCTCGAACCGGCACCCATGGCCGCAAGGTCGGTACCCGCTCAAAGAAGAAACAACACAGGAAGGAGGCATAGCAGAACTCTCCTCCCTCTCGACTGACCTTATCCAGACCTCTCCGGACACTGGCCAAAAACATCTGACCCCACGCATAGTAGGTCCCTCTCAGCACAGAATCCACCACCATCGTTTGTCCCCCAGACAAACGATGTGGCGCCGCGGCACCCAACACCCACAGAACACAATCCCCAACAGCCCGCATATCCCACTCCCGCAGAGACCTCAGGCTCAATGCGTTGTTCTGCACAATAGCCCCCAGCACACAGAATCTCTCTAAGAGATCCTCAATATCTAAACCTGCCGAGATCCTCGGCAGAAGATCCCCTACCTCCCCTAAGCGAGGCAACCCAGTGAGAAAGTAAACATCAGAGAGGGTGATCTCTAACCTCTCACCCCCCACCATGAAAGCACCCTCTACTGGAACCCAGAGACCCACCAATTTGTTCAGCAGCGGTCCAACTGAACGCATCGGTGGAATCTGAGCAAACTTAAGGAGCCCGCTCACAGCCAAAGTCTGTCGGACACCCTGATCGGTCCGAGTCTGCATCGTCAGGTCCTTCTCCATATCCCGCTCCCGCCATGATACCAGCGGTCTCCTCAACATCCTGCCAAAAAACAAAGTAATTTTTTTAGAAACAGAATTTGTTTTTCAAAAAATTTCATCGCGGCTTTTCCATCAAAACCCACGATGAACATCGTGGGTATCGGCCCCACAGTCACGATGAACATCGTGACAGTCAGCCCCACAGTCGCGATGAACATCGCGATTGTCAGCCCGATAGCCGCGATGAACATCGCGACTGTCGGCCCCAAACCCACGATGAACACCGCGGGTTTCGAGCCGAAACCCGCGATGTTCATCGCGGAAAAGGACACGAAACCCATGATATTCCACGTTGGAATGCCAACGTGGAATTTTGCAGCCTTCGGGGGCCCGCCGCTAACCAAAAAGACATAATCAAAAAGGCTAAGGCAAATAGGGTTACCTGAAACTTGCGGAATCGAAAACCAACAGTCGAATCTCCCAGAAATCAAGAAAGAGCTCTGATTGCTCTACCAAACTCGCACATAACAATGACACGTCATATTGGGCCCACACCCTATTTATAGAGATTTGACCATTTTGCAAACAACCATTGCGGTATCATATGACGTCCGTTTCTTAAACCGTTCGTACCATTGGAATCAACATAGCGAGAACTTCATGATAATCCTTTCCTTTTCCCGTTTTCACCAGGTCCATTTTTTGAGCATTTTTCATGCCCTCGTCGCCTCGGTTTGCGTGCCACATCGGTCGTCCTTGGTTTTTTACGAGTCTTATATCGCCTGATTTAGTTTTCTGCGCTTGTGATGATGCTTGAGATCATTTCTCGCTCTCACCTCCAAATCTTTCGGGCATTTTTTCCATGCCCCCTCGTTGCCTCGGTTTGCGTGCCACATGGGCCATCGTCCGGTTTTGAAGAATCTTATACCGCCAGAATCAATTTTTCGTGCTCGTGATGATGCTTGAGATCATTTCTCGCTCTCACCCCTATTTTTGGGTATTTTTTCAAAATGCCACTCATCACCTCGGTTTGCGTGCCACATTGGCCGTTGCCGTTTTTTGACAATCTTTATGTCACTGGATTCAGTATTCCACACTCATAACGATACTTGAGACCATTTCTCGCTCTCATTAATACCTTTTTGTTCGGTATAGTTTTACCCCTTTTTCGGGCCGAGTAATTCCTTTTACGAAAAAGGTACTTAGGGAGTTTCTATTAAGCTCTTTTTTTACTCCTAAACCAATGAAAAGATTGCCGAGCAATCTTGGTTCCTTTCATGCTCGCTAAACGTATCTGAAAGGGTGTCTACCTGGTATAATTTTACCCCTTTTCCGGACCTTGTAGACTAATTACGAAAAAGGAATACTCTAGTCACATCGGTTAGAAAAGTTCTCCATTTGCATCATTTTATGCTTTTTCGGGCCTTGGAGACTAACTTATGAAAAAGAACACCAATGGAGTCCACTTATCGCTTTCAGACTCTCTAAACATGAAAGCGACCACGAGCAATCACCATCCTGGGCTCGTAAAAATCCACAGGATGGTATGCCACCACCACTGTAGAGTTTTCTTATCGTTTTCAGACTCCTTAAAAATGAAAGCACGAACAGTCCTGGGCTCACAAAATCCACAGGACAATACCATTTCAGAGCACACTTTTATCCCTTCTTGGAGCTCATTAAAACTACGAAGAAGGACCCAATGGTGCTTCTTGGCGCCACAACAGACCATGTCTACTCATATGGAAGCTTCCCCATTTTGGTCGCCTTTGTTCAGAGTATTCTGCACTATGTCACCCTGAGAGTCACTCCAATCTACAATACATACCCTTCAGTCCTTAAAGCTATGATCCCCGCACCTACAAGTCAGTTTCCTACGCTTCCAGGTCAACCATGTCATCATGCTCTGAACAAAGGAAGTTTGAGTCCACCCACTCTACGACCCCAGTTATTTCCCATCCCCACAGTATGTCAGTCCTACCATTAGTACTACCACACTTCAGTTCTACACCTTGCGCTCCTATCAATGAAACATCATTTCCTTGTTAGTTGTTGGTCTCCCTTTATCAACGCCAACCAAATTTATTCCAGAGGATAGACCTAGAGGTCCCTGTGTCTTGGACTCATCACCATTTATGATGAGTGCCTACGAATCATTTCGAGAAGAGTCCTCAGTGCCTCTCCAAATGGTTGTTTCTCACATGCTCGACTTCAACACCTTGATCGCATCATTGAGACTCGCACAGGGTATTGGTCCTTTCAGTTTTTTGTTGAAGACCCTGGATACCACCTGACTCTTCCACAATTGAGAGTCTACTTATGGAAACAACCAGTTACATTTTCCTATAGATATCCGGGTTGCGCATGGCGACAGTATTCAGATGTACTCCAGTTTTATACTCCCTTGAGTATACAGTTACATTTACTTCTCAGAGATGACTCACAATCATTGAGTCCCTACAGATGTTGGACACCTTCAGTTTCAACAGTTCATCAACCCTTCTGAGACCTTATTCAGAACGGTTGTCGCTTTATTCCAGTGTATCAGTTATTGAGATCAGTCATGTTATGATCATGAGTACATCCCAAATTAGTGTCCCCTTTGGACCATTATGATTTACCAGCATATTTTTTATGTCCCCCTTCTTGGGACTAATTGTTATGTATATGTCTTGATACGAGCATGGGTATGGCCGCCTCGTCCATTATCAGAGATTATTCCTCATTCATATTGAGGCCATGTAATATTTTTTGTTTTTGCAACTTCCAAGGGCCATTGATCCAGTCTCCAACCAGCCTCTTCTCTTCCCCAAACCCCAGGAAAAAGACAACAGAACTATGATGTCTATCGGCCATACGATGAGCTCCTGCCCTCACACATCAGGGGGCAATCTGTTAACACCCAAAAAGTGCTCACTAGCTCATTTCCTTATTCACATGACCCATTTGTCCACTTTTCCACCATTTGAGCCTCTAAAGCCATCAAAAGGTCACCAAAAGACCATAATACACCCTTTTTCCCCTCAAAAGATATATTTTTCCTCAAAAAAAACATAAAAAACCCTAAAAAAGGGTCCAGAATTCCCAAAAAACATTAAAAGGGAATAAAATATTCAAAATATTCAAAAGAGAAAAAAAGAGGGAAAAAGGTACCTAACCATGTTGGTCAATACCATTGGTTTTCTCAAAACCATAATGGTATTTCCCACCACCAAAAACTATAAAAAGGTGGTAGGGGCTTCTCACTTTCCATCCATCCATCATCCTATCCTCATGCTGTCAAAATCTCTCTTGAGTTCTTGACCATTGTAGTAATCTTGGAGAAGAGACCCTTGGAGCCTGGAGCATCTCACCCTTGGAGCTGCTCAACACCACAAATCCTCACCATTTGAGGTATGATAATACAAAACATTCTTTTATTTCTTGTTCTTTCTATGAATTGTTTTTAGATTTATTTGTTATATGCACATGTTAGTTTAGATTTAGATTTAATTCATAATAGTTTTTGCTTTCTATATTGAAACTGCTATCACATTGTTGATAGGTGCCCATTGCACAATCTTGGTTGCAAAACCAAGCAACAGCAGGAATCATAGAACCTGTTGAAGAATCAGAATGGATCATCCCAATGGTTGTCAAAGATAAGAAGACCGACGAAATCTGGATTTGTGTCGATCTAAGGAAACTTAAGGATGCATGCCTTCACGATCAATTCCCCACGCCATTCACTAATGAAGTACTCGAAGGTGTTGGAGGCCATGAGGTCTATTCATTTACATATGGATTTTCAGGATACCACCAGATAAGGATTGTGAAATAAGATTGACATAAAACAACTTTCGTGACATAATGGGGCTACTTTCAACACACAGTGATGTTGTTTGGTCTTAAAAACGCCCCTGCGATCTTTTCAAGGCTGGTTGTCGCTGCATTTAAATACTTCATTCACAAGTTTCTGGAAGTATACATGGATGACTGGACCGTATATGGGTTGTTTAAGGACCACGTTACAAATCTAAGGATGATGCTGGAAAGGTGTCGACAACTCTAGATTTCCCTGAACTTAAAGAAGTGTATTTTATGCGCACCATTTGGAATCCTACTTGGACACATTATATGTGAGGGGATGTTGGTCGACCGAGCGAACATTGCAAACATCATCGACTTACCACCACCAACGACAGTGAAGCAACTAAGGGAGATGCTGGGACATACTAGATATAACAGGAAGTTCATCAGGGATATTCAGCGATTACAACACCGATGGATAAGTTGTTAAAGAAGGATGCAAATTTCAAGTGGAACGAGGAGTGACAGAAGAGCCTCGACATACTAAAGGAGAATATGGCACATCACCGATATTAGTTTTCCCTGATTGGAAGAAAGAATTCCACGTCCATGTGGATGCATCATCAGTAGTGCTGGGGGTAATATTGGCTTAGGAAGGAGAAAGATCGATTGACCATCCAATCACATTTGCGAGCAGAAATTTTTCCACTGTGGAGAAGCATTATATGAAGACGGAGAGAGAAGGCCTGGCAATGGAGTATGCGTTGCAGAAATTCTGACACTACCTACTTGGAAAACATTTCAAAATGTTCACTAACCACTCCGCATTAAAATACTTAGTCAATAATCTTGTGTCGGGGGGTAATATTTGTTGATGGTTGCTGCTATTCCAGGAGTTTGATTTTGAAATCATTGTGCAACCGAGGCGATTGAATGCAGGACCTGATCACCTGTCAAGGATTGAATTAGGCGAAGAACCAAGGAGCATTGATGAAGTCTTACCCGATGCACAACTATTCAGGATTGGAATGGTCGATGACCATTATGAACAGATTATTTAGTTCTTGGCTACGAGAAGCGCACTAGAGGAGTATACTACCAGTCAGAAGAAGTAGCTAGTCGTTAGGGCTGTTGATTTTCAACTAATCACGGGACAACTCTACAAGATGGGACCAAATGAAGTTCTTCGTCGATGCGTCCTTCCGCATGAACAAGAAAGAGTATTGGCGGAAGCTCACGATGGGATCGCAGGAGGTCATTATGGAGGGTGCGCAAATTCCATGAAGATACTTAGGGTTGGACTATGGTGGCCAACAGTGCATGGCGATGCCGTAGACTATGCTAAGAGCTATGACGTATGTCAAAGGTCACGGAACCCATCGCGAAGGGATGAAATGCCACTAGTGCCTCAGTTGACGTTACAAGCCTTCAACAAGTAGGCAGTAGATTTCGTGGGACCCATAAACCCACCAGGAAGAAGAACATGTGCGAGATACATTATCACTGTGACTGACTACTTGACCAGATGGGCTAAAGCAACACTAGTAAAGGTTTTCACAGCTACGACAGCAGTGTGGTTTCTCTTCGACAACGTGGTCACCAGATTCGGGTGCCCAAAGATACTGATAAGCGATCAAGGCACTCATTTCGTCAATAAAACTATCAGATCCATGATGGAGGAATTTCAAATTCAACATCGAAGGAGTACCCCATATCACCCAGAAGCGAATGGCATGGTAGAGGCGCTGAACAAGATATTGGAGCATGCGCTCACCAAGGTGTGTAACAAAAATTGTGACAACTAGGATTTGAAGATTCCAGCGGTATTATGGGCCTACATAATGACATGTAAAAGGTTGACAGGCCAGACTCCTTTCAAATTGGTATACGAACACGAAGCAATGATGTCGATGGAGTAAATTGTCCTGAGTCTACACCTCGCGGCAGTCACAAGAATAAGTGATGACGAGGCCAATGAAGAAAGATTGGCACAATTGTTACAGCTCAAGGAAGATTGCTTTATCGTAGGATTTCATCAGCAGGTAGAAAAGGACCGACAGAAGGCCTGACATGATTGCCACGTAAAGGTGAAACACTTCCAGCGCAGAGACATGGTTCTCCTTTATGACAACAATTTTATGAAGCACCCATGTAAGTTGCAGATGCATAAGCTAGGTCCATACATTATAAATTTTATTACTGACGGAGGTGCAGTGCAGCTGCAAAAGCTATATGGAACATTTTTGACAAATTTAGTGAATGGGAGCCAACTAAAGCCTTATCGGAATAGACAGGCGCATATCGACTGAAAAAGAAATTGAGACGACATGAAAAAAAAGAGAAAAAAACCTAAGTACATGGCGAATTTTGGGAGTCTTTCGATAGCACTATGTCTAACGACATCCGACGAGGTGCGAACAGGTCAAATCCAGTAATAAATGCACCAGTTAAGGTGTGTCGGACGACGGCGGAATGCGAGGAATATGCATTTAACGACCAATAAGTATGGCGGGAGACGATACGAGTGGATGAAGGAACATTTAATGGCCAATGAGTGCGCATGATTTGGTAAATTGACGCGAGATTTGGAAATCATTGTCCAAAGATCAACAAGATGGATGGGAAGCGGGAAATTGCAATTAGAAATATACGCACAGATGGATTATTCGAATCATTGTGTGTTGCAAGAGCTAGTGAAGAAATTGCAGAAGAAGAGTTAGAGCGAAGAGAGACAACGAAGTTAGGAATTTGCGATGGCTCATTTCATCTCCAGTATGAGCACACCGGATGTGCCAAGGGCGAGGGTGAGCATTGTCCAAGAACAACAGAAAACTGCATCATCATTCGGGAAGAAGAGAAGTGTCAATCGGTCAATGGATACCGACCAAAGGCCGAAGAGGGATACTCGTAGTTCGGCACAGGCTGCGACAGGAGATGCGAGCACATCAGGTGCCGTAAAGGAAGAAAGAACATCGAGAGGATGGTAGAATGACCCAACAACAACAGACATACCCGGGTATGTGTCGTTGCATAAGGAAGGGGCACCAGTAATCCGGCTGGGGAAGAATGCAAAATACACCATCAAGGAACCAACAATACCAAAGGGTGTCCATACTGCTGGAAACATAGTAAAGCGACTGCAAAAGATGCAGTATAGAAACCACGACATTCTGTCGTATCTAGAATGCACAAAGGACACACACGTGGAGGCAACGCATGGAGAAGGAAGTATGATCACCAGACAGCTAGTGAAGTGAGAATTGGGGCTGGAGCAATCAGGGATCTTGTCCATCATTCACATGCCGCACTTCGGGAGATCGGCGAAAGCAAATGCATGCATGAAGCAACTATTGGCTTGCTTCCATGGCGAGTATTTTTTGTTGGCAACGAAAATCCCAATCACAGTCAATTTGATTTCAAGGATCACCGGATTACCCAAGGTCAGGGTAGATCCTTCCCAATATTTCTAGGGGAAGGATAACAACAAGAAGCTTGCTGCAAAGCTGAATACAAAATATGGGGTGGAGAAGAACACCATAGGTTACTTGATCGACACAATCAACGATCAGGCGGTCGGTACTGCAACAAAGTTGCTGGAAATCAAACTAGTAAGGAAGAATAGACCAAACCAATGCACATAAGGCGTAATTGCATTTGCGGATCAGTGCGCAGCGGGAGTTTAGATGAATTGGTCGCTATTCTTGCTAAACGAATTGATGGAGGATGCGGTCGCAGTGTAGGAGAAAGGAAATTCATTCACCTATTCATGGTTGTTAATATTGATCGCGCTGGTTGGGTGGAGGGAACCATCGCATTACCAAGGGATGGAAACAAAATTGGCGAAAGTGTGCCAAGGGGCATGATACAAGAACCTATGGGCATTAAATAATAAAGAACGACAAACAGGTAACAATATCCAATTTTTTATTTATTTAGAAATGTTGAAGATAGATGCGGAAGCAATTCACTACTAACAGAGGAAGCCACAAAGAAATATAGAAGGGTCACAAGGATGTTGGTAGAGCCACAAACAATTTTCATTCAAGTGCGTGCAGACCCACAGAAGCAGTGGCTGTCGACACAATACAAGCTTACCAATGCAGAACTGGATGCAATAGTGTAAGATTGGCCAGAAGAGTGTAAGGTCCCAGTAAGCAAAGAACAATTGTCGGGCCTGGAAAATGGTCAGCCGATAGATGAACCGAAGGCGCCAGAAGAGACGAAGGATTTAGATGACGACGAGGGAGGTGCAGATGAAGGGGAAGGTGCATAAGAACATTCGCACACTGCAAGTCACGATGGGGCATCATCTGCGACCCAAACATATTCAGAATTGGAAGCGTAGCGAGCAAAAGCAAGGACAAAGCACAGGTCTGAGAGAGGCGAGGGGAGTGCAACTGCTGGCCTCCCCAAGGAGCAAATGAACAAGCTCATGGAAAAGATAATGACCATGGCAGAAGAAAACCGCACGAAAGTCACTCAGCATGCGACTGATTTTTTCCACCAGGTATCGCAGTTGTTACAGACACTGACAAATGCAGTGACGGAAACAAGGATTCCGAAAGGAGAAGTGGCGCCAAGTGCGTCAACAACCAGAGTCGAGGTGGAAATCAGCACAAAGCAGACATGGATGATACATTGCGAGGGCATGAATTGATCAACATCGACTTCAACATGTTTCCCATGGTAATGCTGCATCGACCCCATACTACAACAAGTGATGAAATTGACGAACAGGAAGCTACAATGCACGATCAAATGGTACAGTACAAATGACAAGTGCGGAGCACCGAGGAGGAGGTTCAACACCTCCAGGAAGAGAAAGGGATGAGTATGAATGAAACAACAAAATCCATTGAGGATATAAAAAGGTTGGAGCATGCCATCTCCATGGCATGTGAAGAAGCACCGGAAGTTGATTAGGATATGCAGGCAAAAGCAAAAGCATTGAGGCTAGTCATGGTCATTGCAGACCTGCGAAAAGAGAACAAGGACCTACAAGCAAGGGTGGTTCCAAGCACACCACCGGAGCAGATTGAAGAGAGGAAGAGCGCGATTGAAGAAGCTGTGATAGAGATCACAACACTATAGAAAACAACATAGACAATCCCAGAATACGTCACACAATTTTGGGGAAGCTTAGAACAGGATGAGCAGTTGCACCAACTGAATGTGCAACTCAGCAAAGCAGAACCATAGCTTGAGGAGTTGAGGGGATCGCTTAAGGCGATGCCACTGCTAGCACAAATGACAAAGGAAACAGAGCTCAAAGAACTGCAACATCGCATGCACAAGACAACAAAGAAGAACAGTGCACTTGGACGAGCTGCAGACAAAAGTTGAGCAGTTAGCGGTCAAAGTAATGGAAGGAACGACGAAGATCAAAGAAGAATTGGAGAAAGCACAGCAGATGAAGGGTGAACACTCGACAGACCAAGAAGTATAATATTGTGTAGCACTTAAGGCGGCGAAAAAGGAAGTAGTCGACCAAGTTATGATATCATATGATGACTTCAAGATGCAGGTAAATTCAACCGCGGTATCCAGTTCAGGTGGCTCAAGGGCGAGCCAGAATTTTTTGTTGGGGGCCTGTTGGCACGACTCCAGAACGCACAAGTGTAGTACCACCAAGCGGAAAAAGGGTCATCGACAGGAACAAAGGACCGGTCACGAAGTATAAAAGAGTCGATAAATGCGGAGTATTTGGTTAAGTTAGTTAGTAATGGGTCATTTGGACCATTTTGTAACGGCCAAGTGAGCCTATAAATAGAAGTGATTGTAAGCCTAAGGGAATCTTGTTGTTTGATCAACATTTTTGTTCTTATCTTTTGATCGATCTGTTTTGGAGCATCTATCCGGTTTTGGTCTTTTTTATTGCAACTATTGTTTTGAGTTGTAATGAGTCCACGATGTATGCGACACGTTGATGAATAATGGAAGCGATTGATTGATATATGTTTTTGTCTCTTCTTGAGTTATGTGTTTGAATATGTGTTGTCGCAATGTTTGATGTCGCTACATGGTTCTATATGTTGTTATGAAATCGCAGTTATGTTACGTGGACCAAATATGTTGAGTATGTTGTAATAATCTATTTAATTTGTTAACTATGAGATGATAATGTGTTGATGCAAACAATGCTCTAGTAGATCTGGTTGATAAGTCAATAATGTGATGTTCTGATGTGAATGCGAATCTTCGGTTTATGTGCAAATGAGTGTGAAATAATGCATGTCTTCTAACAACTGCGAAAACTTGGTTCCTGCAGCCCCCTAGACATCTCGGGTGAGACTTCACTCACTCTGTGGGTGTTGCTCGAAAGGGTAAAACCTTTCTGGGCCGATGTTTAAGGGAGTCTGCGTCGATGTTTGTTGACAACGGTGCAAAGAGAACCCCTGTTGATAGAACTATGTCAACAAATGGTCCCGTGTCGATGTTTGTTGATAGTAGTGCAAAGTGAACCCATGTCAACAGAACTTTGTCAACAAAGGACTAGCCAAATACCTAATGACATTGAGGACAACTAGTTGAGTTAACAAATTGGCACTAATGTCTCTTGAAATTTGGATGGTTTTGTGTTGATGAGTGCCTAGTTAAAATTCCGATGCGTTATTCGCATTATTCTATGCCGACAAATAAAGATTCCATCCAAAAATGTTGAGAAACATTACTTGGGTTTATCCATAAGGTTTTCCTTGAATCCATCTCTCTCTCTCCATATATATTTATATATATATATATACAGTGTTATGGTTGGTGCTTTAAGTTTTATAACTAGAATGCCTTGTAAAACCAATGAAGGAGAATGTTGAAAGGTACCAAGCATGAAAATAATAATGATCAATCTAAATTGAAGTTTGATATCCACTAACTAGAGAATGCGGTTATGTGTGTAAGTGGGTGCATATCAAATCTAGGGTTATATGATTTGCATTGGATTTCATATTGAATAACCTTAGTGCACCATCCATATTTAATACATGAATAAGAGAGGAGTTCCTGGATCCCCAAATCTATCTAGAGCAAACTATTACCAAAAATAACAAGAGCCCCATAGTGGAATAGTCCTTGCAAATTATTGGGCTTCCAAATTCTCCAAAATTGTGAATATATGAACACTATAGAAAGCAATAACTACATGCATTTTCCAAACCCATTTCAAAGTAAGATAGTCTTAAAATAGATAGCCATTAACCATAATAACTACTCTTTAGTTGAGCTACACATTGAGTATATTTATGTCAAAATCACTTAGCTCACCTCAACAAGTATTTTGAGGTTGTTCACTTGAAAACCTTGCTCTAATCATGAAATGAAAATACTAATACTAATAACCATGAAGATAGCTCACTTCAAACATTAAATATACTATACAATTAGAAAAATATGACATAAGCACTCACACCCCTCAAGCAAATATTGTTTCTTAAACCCTATAAATACTACACTTGGAAACAACTATGATTCGAGCATTTCCTATATAAAGTCATGTCCACAACATACAAGATGTTATACCACCTTTGATAAAAAAAAAAATGAGAGAGAAAGAGAGAGTGAATTGCACAATATGCAATACATCAATTTTAATCATATGGACATGATTTGTTTAAAAAATATTGAATCCCTAAGCAAAATTAAAGGAAGCATTTGCTTCTCAAATAAATTTCCAAAGCATCGATATTGTCCATACATGTGTATTCAAATAAAAGAATATATTTATCCAATAAGTACGGTCTTCTCTAACAATTAAATATGGATTATAAAATTGATTACATTGATTATGGAGATGAAGGCAAGGGGTTTTGAGTTCTGTCTTTAGGTTACATAAGGAATTAGTCAAGATATGGGAGTGTTCCAAGCCTTCATGTAATGTAGGGACTATTGTCACCTACCCAAATTTTGAGACTATTTATTTTATTGCAAAAACATTATGTTAAATTATAATTACAAAGTTTTGTAATTATGACCAAATCTGGTCAAGGATGATTGTAATGACATATTATTATTATTTAATAAATTAAAGCAGGAGACAAACACCTAGGGAACTGTTGAATGAGTGTTCACTGACCCACTAGGAGGAATGGAAGCTGTTAGAAGGCATGGGACAGGTGTCAACATTTGCACTCCACCACTAGTTGTTGGTTATGGGACAACTACCCCTAAAATTGTGGCATTATCCCCCAGGTGGGTGGAACAGAGCTGTTAGCTCATTAATGACCAGGTTAACCACTAAAAAGGCCTAGGCAGCCTAGTAAAGGCAATTCGAATTGAGCAGGGAGCTCCATAATTATTTTCTGCAAAAATAATTCCTCAAGTGTATCAGGTGATCACTGAGATATTCGAATAGGGAGGCTAAGTGGAAGTGCATTGTGAGTCTACTGAAATTATTCTGAGAAGGAAACTAGAGGTGCTGGAGCAGGTCTCTTTGATTGCTAAATCTATATGACTGGATGATCTACATTGTTGTTGCAAGTTGATGACCTAAAGCTTCTACAGATTCTTCTTCCTAGTCATTCAATGAATAGGCTCGGGGGTCATAAGGCAAGTAATTTGGCTATCTTCAGGAGCAGGTTGGGTGGAATAGCCTTCTTGGGTGTTTTTCTGCCCTATATACAGTTACAGGTTCTATTTATCATTTCATCATTTAAGTAGTTAAATGATTTTCTACATTTGTAGATTTAGTATTTACAGTTAATGGCATACATAAGTAAGTATTTCAATTTTTGACCTAGGTATGATTTTTCATAATGATGGTTAAATAAATGAGATGATTGATTAAATATCTTCTCTGCATTTTTCCCATACTGTTTTCTGTATAGTACTCTAGTACAGAGAAGTATAATTAAGATAGATGAATGATGGGCAGAATGCCAAGTGAATGATTAGACTAACACTGTGGTGTTTCTTTTAATTCTTCAATATCAATTATATATCTCTAAACTCAGAATATAGAACAACATATCATAAAACAGATATTGTAGCATTTTCTTTACTTAGTAACAAAAGTAAAACATTTAATCTCTGCACAGAACTAGGTTTTCAATTATCACTATCTATTTTTGAAAGCTAATGCTATGCATTCTATTATTATTCTTTCCAACAGTAAGGTGTTACAATTCCACTTATTTCAGGCATTATCATTCCTAAAAATTTAACAACTGCAATTTAAATATTATTTTTACACAGAGTTGCTACTCAGTACATATAACACTAAATAGATACTTATCATTTGCAAATAATAGCATCACTGTATATTACTATTTTATTTCAGTATCCATATCTCATATTTTGATTTAGTTATCAACTACAGTTACTAAATTCAAACACTTTCATCATAGGCAGAACCCCAACTCTTTTTCACTTATTATTTAGCATTCTTTTGCAATACGTTAGACATAGGATTGAAACCCTTAATAGGGGAAAACAAATCATTTACAATATCGTGACAAGTTCATAACTGGTTCGACGGTCAAATCCTTATATTCGAAATTGCAACTCAGATATTATCAGCTTCCAAATAGATTATAGATATATGTTCATTATCGAAAAATACAGTTGCAAAAATATTTAGAATTGGCTCTCAGCCAATATAAAAACTAACGAACATTAATACTTTTTACACAGAGCATTGTTTCAGACACAGTATAAAAACCACAGGTTGAACCCTTCATCTTTATCCAAAAGTTGAGGGTTAAGACCCTGATAAACATGTAATACATTTCATTATACAGTAAAACCGTAGAATACATTTTGAGGGTAGGTCGAGGATTTCATCCTCCCTACGTTGCTTACAAAATGGAAGCATTGCAACATCAACGACATCCTCGGAAAATAAAAATCTCCGACCATTTCAAACACAGCCAACAGGTTGCCAAGAGAATCCACCAAGGAAACCACTGAAGCTTACCATTTTCCCTTGCAGCTGACAGCTTTCAAACTCAAGCTTGGTAACCGAATGTCGAAAGAACCTGCCAAGCAATCAAGGTATGGTAAAAAACATATCATAACAGAAGTTTTAGTAAAATGAAATAACATTAACTACAACTATTAAAAAAATTAGAAGGGACAGGTTCAAAACCTAAAACATTACCTTTAATAGTTTTTTTGGGAACGGTGGCGCCATAGCATGTGGGAAATCGTAACCACCATCTCATTGTCAAGTGCAATAAAGTTTGAAAACAACTCAAAGGACTACCATTTAACATATACAGAAGACTGACCACTAGTTCAACCTACACACGAGTTTACTATCAACCTTGGTGCCTTCACCATCAATCTAAATGTTGTAAACTCTCATAGTAAAGCTCGGCTCTTAAACTATTGACTAGTAGCAGAAAAACACCAACAGGTCACGGTTTCGAATCATGGAGAAGCTCCCAAACACTTGCCATTGGAACCCTGAAGTTTCTCGGCCTGTCGGACTCTCCCCAAAACCGCTCTCAACAAACAACGAGTGCCAAGGGAAAACAATAACTTCGAATGTAGTGGAGATTAGGGTTAAGTTTTGAAGTCCAAGACTCACGTATGATCAATGGTGGAGATTCACTTGATCAACACCTCGTATCCCCAAGCAACTACCATAGTTATGCCAACATTAATAACCTTGGCCACTGTGGAGACCAGCTAGGACAACTTTTAAGCTAAATCATTTATAACTCGACCTTGTTAATTGCCCTGTCACATTACCTTCATGTTAAGAACCACGTTGGCAGCCACGGAGATATTCCACTAAACTGGTAGATGGGAGTATCAAATGCCAAGGGTGGATGCGAATGCTTTCCAACACATTTTCCACTACTGCATTAATATCCAAACCTTATCACACGTTGCTACATTGAATACGGTTGCCACCCTGTCATAACATGTATCATGTGATAAGTATAGTTTGTTTTGGTAAGACCTAGTTATATAAATGGTATCAATTATATGGTTCAAAAGGGTCACGACGATTGTATACTTTTGGTTATAGTGTTTGGTGTATAGGAATAAGGCACAAGCCTATGCATATAGTTTATATGTTATAGAAATTTAATAGAATTCGCATATAGTATATGCTATAGGAATTTGCATATAGTGTTAAGTTATAAATAGAACTTGCATATAGTTTATATGCATTGGGAATTATACGATTAAATAGAATTTGCATGCTATAGGAAATATATAGAACTTGTGAATAGTTTACAATATAGGAATTATATTGAAGGTGACATATAGTTTATACTATAGGATATGCATATAGTTCTTGCACATTAGAAATGCACAATAGTTGCATATAGTCAATATATCAAAGGATTTGTACGATAATTACATACAGTTGTATATATTAGAACCAGCTTGGTAATTACATGAAGTTTGCATAACATAGGATAGAGCAAGAAGTACATAGCAATCATACATATTAATATGAAAACCCGATATTAACTAAAGAGATCTCACCAGTTGCATTTCGACATTATTCTCTAAAACCATTAAGACATTTGGAGATTACTAAAACTAGTTAGGAACTCTTCTGTCACACTTCATAAACATTAAAGCTCTTACCTGTAATCTGGGAAAGGAACGATTCAAATGCTTTAGCACGAATGCTAAGTAAGCCTCTGGGTACCCTCAGGACTCCTTTCACCATCAACAAAAGAACAACAGTTAGTACTTATAACATTATATCGTTTGAACATTGACATAAGTAATATAAAAATTACAGTTGAGACGAGAAGAATATTCAATAGCATCGAAGTATAGATACTAATTATCATATCACAAACAATACATTTATGATCATTCAAACATTTAGTACAACAAGATGACATAGAAAGCATTTATTATAATTCCGCACAGTTAGTTTATACATTAAATGCAACGCTGAAAAATTTTAAATTTTTATGAATTTTGGGATGTTACAACTATGAAGTTGGCTAGACTATTGGATCTGCTAAGTGGTAGCACAATAGTTATAGGGAATGATCATTATAGGGAGTACCCAATTATACCTCAAGAGATTGAGAGAATTGATTCACATGCATTTACATTTATTGTGCTTGGACTAATGGAGACAAGGAGTGGCAAGATAGAATTCAAAGCAATGTCGAGCTCAAGGGCCTTCTCACATGTTCTTTCTTTGTTTCCTCCAGCTAAGTTGACCTTTACACAAGTTGTAAGGGGTTTTGTTGGTAAGGGTTGTCCCATACCGAAACTAGTGCAGGTAGTAAAGGTTGATGGTGGCTCAATCGATAACCAGGTAAGTGGGGTGGGATTCAAAGGACTTGTAACGATGATCCTATAGGCCAATGCAAAGTAAACCTTCATCAAGTGTGGAATTGAAACTCTATTAGGGTTTATAAGGATCCAGTCAAGTTGGTATTAGGACACAATGTAAAAAATATGGAGGTGGAGGGGATGATGACTTTAGTAGTTGTTGGAAGATTCATGGGGAAATTTTTAAAGGGTGATACCCTTAAAGGTTGGATATTGGAAAATTGGCTTCATGTCATCGAATATATGCCAATATTTCATGCTTTATTAAGAGAATATTAATGTTTTATTTTAATATATACATTGGATTGATGCGGTGACACTTTTGTTGAATAAGGTTGTCATTGATGTCAAAATCCAAACATAAGTGTATATAACTCCAAAGTGGTCCCCTTATGGAGTAGTTTTTAATCATGGCCCTCATAGGATGAGATAGCATGTGGTTGTTTCCACATGCCCAATTTGTGTTGTACACAAATGGTGTGAAGTGTAAAGAATCCCATTGATGAAGACATGAAGTGGTCATGAAGACAAAGCCAGGGGGAGTCTCATGAGAATGAAGCTAAAGAAAAAAGGGTAATTTCACCCCGTAAAGGTATCCCAAATGAAAGCACAAGTTCCATAATTAGATATCCTATTCGGATACCTTTTTGATGATAGGTGGCACGGTTCCTATGTCCCCTTGTCTGAGAAGATATGAAGTTTTTTTGTACTAGGCCATAATTTTTGTCAGGGCCAACCTAACTAGGCCAAAATTTTGTAAGGGCCGACCTAACCTAAAAGTAATTCTAAAAGTGACTTGTAGGTGTATAAATAATAGCTATAGATTTCATTTGATCCATCCAATTTCACATCTCTTATGTGTAAGTCTAAGGAGGACAAGAAGAGTTAAGCGAAATTCAAGAGAAGGATCAAGTGATGAAGATTGAGGAAACTTGCATAACTTTCTCATATGGTATCGAAATCACAAACTTATTAGCTCGTTGGAAAGCTTGTTGTAAGTGATATGAAATGACATGAACTAGGTTTTGTTTTCATGAAGGAAATGGTGCATGAATAGGGTTTCTCTCTTATTTCTTCATCTTGTGATCATGGCAAAGGTATGGATCTTGCATATGTATTAGGGTTTCTCTCTTGTTGAATCTTGGTGAAGATATTGCATAGATTATGATGATTTTTAAGGATTGAAGGAGCCAAGGAAGATGAAGTTTATGGATGATTGTTTCTAGGGTTTGTTGAAGACAGTGATAATGACAAAGACATCGATAGTGACAATAACAGATTGATACTCTTACTCATATTAGGGTGGTAGGGTGGTGCTAAGGTAGGTTGGAGCATGTGATCGTAGGTGGTTTAGCCTCCTTCTAGTGGATGTTAGAGAATCTAGAAACTGGGTGCTTCCTTCCAATTGGAGTTGGTAAATATAGGGGGTTGTATCATCCTTTGAGTTGGTACTTCCTATTAATGTAATCTTATTTTAATATGAGAAGAGCATTTTGTGGTTGTTTCCATGTAAAATATCTTGTGCATTGTGTATGATTTATGTGATGATGAATGGCATTGTTAATGGCTAATGTTTACATGGTGTACTTGAATTTTTGAAATGGTTAAAAGTACTCAACACCGATTCATCCCCCTCTTAGTATTGGTGATATTTCAAACAACTGTTAGTTAAAGAATAACATTTGGGACCGTTGAGGTTGTGTCTAAAACCATGGACACCTAACTTTGATCCACAAAGGGAGCCTAATTATATTAAAAAAACTAGGTGTTACTACTAGGCCTCCCACTACTGCTATGTAATGAGGTCATTTTGAAGAACATAGGTAATGTCATAGGACATCTTATCGCACTTGAGGAAGGATGGCTTGAGTTAAATGTTAGAAGAATTGCAAAAAACATGGTTGATTTGGACCTTCATGAGGGATTATTAGAGGACTTGGAGATATAGTGGGTATTGTAAAAGTTCAGAGAAAAATGTATTATTGGAAGTTCCCATTTCGATGTAGTTTATTTCATGAAGTGGGTCACTTATGAGCATATTGCACTATTTCTGCGAAGGGTTCTCACTACTATATTAAAAAAATTGTTAAGAATAAGGTGGAGATTTTAAAAGAGTCTACAAAGGTTGTTGAGGGGGTAAATGTAGTTGACATATATGTCAATTTGGATAGCCAAAAGTTGTGGTTGATCAACTAGTGAGTCTACCTTGTCAAGAACCTCTCACTTTGGAAGCAGTGGATTCAGACCCATTAACAGGTCATGAAGGTATGGAAATATTTCATCCTCCCTTGTGTGTTCTAGAAAAAGATAAATTAACCTTTCTATTTATTGAAAATGATGATCGTGTTTTCCTTAACAAAGACATAATGGAAGGATTTTTCAGAATCAATATAAAATTCTAGGGTTGGGAATTCCTTGGTGAAAGAAGCAAATCAAAAGGAGATTTTGGAGCGTATGGAGATCACACTCGAACCAATCAAGATCAATTTCCCAAAGACTAATCATGGTGACAATCCTATGAATTTTATTATAGGTCTTCCTTTGAGTACATATTTGTTGAATGGATTGAATATACTTTATATGACCCCAAAAACACATCCCTAGAACCTCCTTTAAAATATAAATTTCAACTAAGATACAAGAAAGAACTAGAGGAGGACTATGGGGGGTGGGGAGTGTTGGAATGTGTAATATTAATAATTACACGTGTAATGATGTCTATTTGATGTCGTAAGATGTCATAACTAGCATTGGAAGGAAAAATCAAACAAAATAACTCTTAATATTATAATATTGAGTTATCCCACATTTATAATGGAGAAAAATACTCATTTTACCATTCATTATATAAAGAGGTGGAAAATCATTTATCCCACATGTAATATTGGGATGTTATTCTTCTATACCTCTTGGTATATAATAGAGGTGAGGGGGATCCTTTCGGCATTGTGCTGGAAATCATTGTATCATTGTGATCATCTTTGTAATACTCTGGGATAGCATATGTGGAGTGGAGCTCAAGTTGTAATGTTGGAGATATTTTGAGGAATAAGAATATTTTTCCCTCTTGTGTTCTCTTGTCTATTATTTTATCTCAATTTTTGTTCATGTTCTTTGTTACTTGATTAGATAGAAGGATAGAATAGCTCACACTATGCATGTTTTGTATTGTTGTATGATTTTCTCATATTCTCAATATTCTAACATGGTATCAGAGCTTAGGTCCCAGGTTCAATTCCCTCAAGTTACGTCAGAGGGGGCATTGGAGTATGGTATAACCACTACACCCCTAAGAATATAATGTGTACTAATCAACCAAGCAAGAAAATATTCCGCATACTTAGGATGAGAGAGTAAAATAATGTCTGCCATATGCCAAACATGTAGACCCAAAAAATAATGTAATAGGCCTAAATTGGTCATTTCAAATTCACTTTTAAGATTATCCTTCATTTCATTTATCAATGTAAGTTGGATACCAGCAATAATAATATCATCCACATAAATTACAACTATGAGAATATCATCATCAAAGTGATTCAAATACATTTTTGGATTCGATATACACCTATTAAAACCATTCTTCAAGAAATAAGCATCAATATTTTGATACCAAGCTCTAGGTGCTTGCTTAAGAAGATATAAAGACTTGTTCAATTTTCATACCAAACTTGAATTTTCAACAATCACAAAGCAAGGTGGTTGTTACATATAAATTTCTTCACTAAAATCACAATTCAAAAAAGCATTCTTGACATCCATTTGGTATATTTCCCATTGATACAGTGCAAAAAGTGAAATAAAAAATTGATATTAGTAAATTTAAAGTATTTGGCAGTGAATGTTGGGCTCATATCCCAAATGAAAAATGGAAAAAGTTAGAACCCAAGTCTCACAAATGTATTTTCATTGGTTATTGTGAGGATTCTAAAGCATACAGGTTGTTTTATCCCTCTACCCAAGGTTTCATTATTAAGATAGATGTTCACTTTGATGAAATCTATCCTCCTCCCGAGTCTATTGAACCTCATGTTACCTTGAATTTCCCTTCACCTTCCGTTACTCCTATATTTTTTACTCCTTCCACTCCTTATGTGCCTATTATTGATCCTAGTTCATCCTCTTCTTCAAGTGCTTCACCTGAATGTTCTGAAGATACTAGTATGGGTCCTTCCACTACTTATCGTCTTGTTTGTGCCCGAAAAGCTCTTGAATCTGCAAGTTCTTTTATCAGTATTCCTTCCGATACTTGTAGAACTAGATATGACTTTGATTTTATGACTAAAGTTTTGGCCACATATGATCCCTCTACCTATTCTGCCAAGCCAAAGATAAGCCTGAATGGGAGAAAGCTATGCAAAATGATTATGACTCGACTTGGACTCTTGTTCCCCTTCCTCCTAGAAAGAATCTAATTGGATGTAAGTGGATATATAAAACAAATTTTACTGCAAATGGACACATTGAAAAATATAAAGCTTGATTAGTAGCAAAAGGATTCTCTCGACAAGAGGTATAGATTATACTGAAACTTTTGCTCCAGTTGCTAAAATGAACACAATAAGAACTATTCTTTCACTTATTGCATCGTATCAATGGGAAATACACCAAATGGATGTCAAGAATGCCTTTCTAAATGGTGATCTTAGTGAAGACATTTATATGCAACAACCACCTGGCTTTATTACTACTAAAACTTCAAGTTTGGTATGCAAATTGAACAAGTATTTATATGGTATTAAGCAAGAACCTAGATCTTGGTATCAACAGATTGATGCTTATTTCTTGAAGAATGGTTTTAAGCGATGTATATGTGAAGCACTTTGATTATGAGGTTCTCATAATTGTACTTTATGTGGATGATCTTATTATTATTGGCAACCATCTTACTTTGATATAGAAAATGAAGGATAAACTTAAAAATGAATTTGAAATGACCAATTTAGGCCTATTCCATTATTTTTTGGGTCTACAAATTTGGCATATGGCAGATGGTATTTTACTCTCTCAGACTAAGTATGCGACATATTTACTTGATCAGTTTCATATGAGTGATTGTAAGATGTCACCTACACCATTTCAATCTAGTCTAAATTTAACTATTGATTGTGATACTCTTATCATTAGCTTGTAAGAAATTTGATATATTTGACACACAATAGACAATATGTGTCTTTTGTATTCGGCATGGCTTTGAGGTTTATGCAAACTCCTCATGAAAGTAATATATTTACAGGGGGCATTACATTATGGTGTGCTCTATTCTAGCAGAGCTATAGTATCACTCCTTAGTTACACAGATTCTGATTGGGCATGGGTTACTTTATATAGAAGATCTACTACAAGATATATATTTTAGCTTGGTTCAGGTTCAATTTCATGGTCTAGTAAGAAGTTGAGAAATATTTCTCTTTCTTCTTGTGAAGCAGAGTATAGGGAAGGTAAGGAAGTAGCTAAAGAACCAGTGTGGATCTAACATGTTCTGATAGATCTTGGGCTAGTACAAAAGTCCCCTACTGAGTCGAGATGTGACAATCAAAGTGCAATTCAACTTGCGTGCAATGCAATGTATCACTCCAAAAATAAACAAATTGAATTGGACACTCATTATATTAGATATATTGTTGCAGATGACGTTATTTGTTTGGAGTATTGTCCCATAGAAAAGCAAGCAACTGATATCTTCACCAAATCCACGAAAGAAGCAAATTTTGTGTATCTTTGCAGTTAGTTGGGAATGCAGAAAGTTGTCATCAAGGGGGATAATTGATGTAATGAAATCTTCCTCCTTTTATGTGTTGTTCTCCCAATCATCATTCATGGGGAATGTTGAAATGTGTAATTTTAATAATTACATGTGTAATGATGTCTAGTTGATGTCGTAAGATGTCATAACTAGCATTGGAAGGCAAAATCAAACAAAATAACTCTTAATATTATAATATTGAGTTATCCCACATTTATAATGGAGAAAATACTCATTTTAGCATTCATTATATAAAGAGGTGGAAAATCATTTATCCTGCATTTAATATTGGGATGTTATTCTTCTATACCTCTTGAATTGGTATATAATAGAGGTGAGGTGGAGCCTTTGGGAATTATGTTGGAAAGCATTGTATCGATGTGATCATCTTTATAATACTCTAGGATAGAATATGTGGAGTGGAGCTCAAGTTGTAATGCTGGAGATATTTTGAGGAATAAGAATATTTTTCCCTTCTTGTGGATGTTTCCCCATTTGGGGTTTTACCATGTATATCTAGTGTTCTCTTGTCTATTCTCTTGTCTCCATTTTTGTTCATGTTCTTTGTTACTTGATAGATAGAAGGCTAGAATAGCTCATGCTATGCATGTTTTGTATTGTTGTATGATTTTCTCATATTATCAATATTCTAATAGGTATAGTTTAGCCTTGGATAAGGATGTCCCTAGCTCAATAAGAAGGAAATCACATGTGACTTTGACCAAATCTAAGGCAAAGAAGGAAATTAGAGAAGGTAAACAACTGGCTATCAACAAGGCCCTTAGAGAAAGGAAGGACCAATCCATGGTCACATAATGATAGTCCTCTCTCTAAATGTCACAAGGGTAGGGGGTACCCATAAGAAAAATTATCCCTCAAAATACTCTTTGAAGTTTACAAGCTTGATATTATTTTTCCGCAAGAAACCACATGCTCTAGTAAAAGAGTTGTTGATTTTATACCTACCTTTTTAAAGGATTGACATTTTTTCTCTTTAGATGTTGTAGGGTTGTCTACTGGATTGGTTTTGGGGTGGAACTCAAAGTTTTACTCAATCTCCTCTTCATTGTTGGATTTAGGAATTATGGTGGAACTTACAGTAAAGGAGTTGGGGAAGGGCCTGAGGCTTATCAATATTTATAGGCCTTATGGGGATAGGAAACCCTATTGGGATTCTTTAGGGGATTGTTAGGAACCCGTGTCAACCCTTCTGTTTAATTTGTTAGTATATTGTTGTTGGACGCATATGCTTTGTAAGTCGTCCCGTAGTATTATATGTTCCATGGTATTGATCCATAGTTTGTATTAGCCCATAGTATTATATTTTCCATGGTATTGATCCATAGTTTTGGACGCATATGCTTTGTAATTAATCCCATAGTATTATATGTTCCATGGTATTGATACATAGTATTGGTGCATAGACTTAGTATATAAGTACGTGTTGAGCCCAATGAAGCATCCACAATTTATTTTGTATTGATCTTGCTCAAAGGAGGTTTCCCCCTCGAAGTGGCCCACGATCAATAAATCTCTTCTGTGTTCTGTTTTTTCTAATATATCGTGCATTTTAATTAATTAATTGCTGGAGGTTCCTTACATCTGGTATCATAGCACTTTCTTGGGCTCGTTGGGTGGAATTTCTGCCAATTTTTTTTTTCGCATCTATATTGTTCTTTTTAATTGCAGGTTCGGATCTGGGAATAATCCCTATCCGCTTAACTGTGGGAAGTACTTGGGCATATCCCTAAAACTCATTGTGAGGAGTACCACAGGAACCCCAAAGTAGATGGCCCATTAAGAAGACCTGCCAGCGAAAAGGGCAACGACCCCTACCTGATTGACTAGTTTCCACCTGTGAGGTAAACCAAGAGCTGTCGTTTCTGGAAAATCGGTTATCAGTTTTACCTGAGCCGTGGAGTGAGGGGTACTGCCCCAATACGCAAGCCGTCAAACAACATAGGTGGCTAAGTGAATCCCCTGAACCGTTAGGAAGCCGAGCATACCTATGGTCCACATCTATTTTTCAGCTAATCAATAGCAGATTACATCTGTCCAAAATTGTTGTTGATCAATTCCGAGTCGTTGCAGATCCATTCCGGAAGAGAAAAAAAAGTATAAAATTCTGTTTTCCGCCATATCTTCTTTGTTTTAACTCAGTTTCCCTTGAAAATTCACCGACACCCCTGCAATCCCATTCTGCATATTTCATTCCTGAGGACCCTATCCCAAATTCCTCTTCCCAAAGCTGGAAATCCAACATCCATCTATTTTTATGGTTTACCATAACTTCTTCGATTTTCACCCAATCGCCTTCAAATATTTCCACAGTATTGATTTCCTATTTCTGCTTCTTTGTCTCTCTTTGACAAATTTTCTCATTCTTTCACCCTGCTTATAAAATCCCCATTTTCTGCTTCCCTGTCCATTAGAAAGTGTCCAAAACCTAGTCAAACCCCAATTACCCATTAGAGTTTTTCCCCAATCCAAATTTTCCTTTACTAAAGAAGATTTTGTTTTTGTTTTTTTCTACCCATTCATAAAAAAAAACCGAAACTCCAAGATCTGGATGAAAAATTTCTTAGCCTCCATCTTCAGCATTCAACCATGAACAATAAACGATAACCAGAATCTTCTGTAGACATTGGGTTCTCTTCTTCCAGCAATTTTTGTGGGCCGAATCTTGATTTTCCTCGCTTCAATGGTAATCATCCGACTGGATGGATATACCGGGTAGAACAATATTTCAGTATGCATAATACTTTTTATGTCAACAAAGTTCCACTTGCATCCTTTCATTTGGAACATGAAGCTCTTCAATGGTACTGTTGGTACATCAAGGCTCATGAAGAGCCAAAATGGACAGATTTTTGCTACCTCCTTTTGCAACGATTTGGTCCTGGTGATTTTGATGACTTCACGGGATCACTCACTAAACTTCGCCAAATTGGCACTGTGAGAGAGTATCAGACAAAATTTGAGAAACTGGCCAATCACACAGAATGATTGTCTGATGAATTCTACAGTAGTTGTTTTATCAATGGTCTCAAGGATGCAATCTGATCAGAGGTTAAAATGTTTTGTCCCAACACAATGATGGAAGTCCTAGGGTTGGCTAAGTTGGCGGAGGACAAGATCACAGCCCAACGGCGCTCCAAATACACTTTTGTTCCATCCAGAAATATGGTTTCCGGATAACCTCCCATAACGCCAGCTCCTCGACCAACTCCTATCAAGCATTTGTATGAAGCAGAGATGCGAGCATGTAGAGAAAAATGGCTTTGTTATAATTGTGATGAGAAATTCACTCAGGGCCATAGATGTGTTGAGAAAAAGCTCTATCTCTCGGATGTGGATTCTCCGCCTGCCTCTGAACTTGGTGAAGAAGCTCCATATACAATATATGATCAAGTCAATATTCAACAGCCTCTTGTTGACCCTCCCTCTCAAGACGACCACCCAGAGATATCTCTCCACGCTTTAGCCGGAGTCACCACCCCACAAACAATGCGGGTCAAGGGTTACTTCAAGAAGATCCATCTTACAATACTTATTGATTATGGTAGCACTCATAAATTCATTTAACCTCAAATCCCCAAATAGGTTGATTGTTTTGTCCATCCTTGCTCCAACTTTGAAGTCATGATTGCCAATGGGGGCACCGGGCCTTGCAAGGGGAAGTGTCGCAATGTGCGTATCTCTATGGGATATTATAACCTGCACTCTGACATGTTTACCGTGGCCTTAGGAGGATGTGATGTGGTTTTGGGCACTCAATGTTTACGTACACTTGGCTCCATCTTATGGGATTTTGCTGAACTTTGGATGCAGTTTTTAGTCAATAGGAAAAAACACACATTGACGGGCTTACAACCTGGGTCTCTCCGCATCATCAATTCACATCGCGTAGAAAATATCCTTAAGAAGAATTCACATGGTTTCATCACTCAGCTCCATTCCATTCAGATGCACCCATCAAACGTCTCCACTACTCCTTTGGATCTACAACAAATTTTGGATAGATATGCAGGTGTCTTTTCTGAACCAGTGGGATTGCCAGCTTCAAGAGCCCTTTCTAGTAAGAATTTAGCCGCCTCTACATATGAGAAAGAAATGATGGCCATTTTTCAGGATGTACAGAAGTGGCGACCATACATATTAGGGAATTATTTCTACATCAAGACTGATCACCAGAGTTTGAAATATTTCCTGGAAGAACGGGTCTCCTCCCCAGCACAATAGAAATGGGTTAGAAAACTCATGGGTTATGACTATGAGATCACTTACAAGAAGGGTAAGGAAAATCTGGTGGTGGATGTTCTTTCTCGCACATTTGATGAACAAGTTTGTCTTTCATCTATTTCTCTGCCTGTTCCAAATTGGTTTCAATCTGTTCAACATGGCTATGTCAATGACTCCTCATTATCTCAAATCATCCAACGGTTGGCCAACAACCCTTATGCTATACCGCATTATTCTTGGGATAGTACTTACCTGAGATACAAGGGTCATCTGGTGCTTCCCCAAAGCACATATCTTCAATAAATTTTCTTCTATGAACTCCATGCTTCTCCATCGGCATAGAACTTTGGGTTCCTCAAAATGTATGAGTGGGCACATCGTAACTTATTTTGGCAGGGAATGAAAATGACAATTCAACAAATGGTGGCTAAATGTGATACTTTCCAGCTCAACAAGGGTGAAACAACACTCCTTTTGGGATTGATCGAACCCTTGCTCATCCCTACACGGATTGGGACAGGTATTTCTATGGATTTCATTGAAGGTCTCCCTCAAATATGGAGGGAAGACAATGATTTTGGTTGTGGTTGATCGCATCTCCACGTATAGTCAATTTTGTGCCCTCGGCCATCCCTATATAGCCTCCTCAGTCACACAAAATTTCTTGGACCAGATCTTCCCTCTTTATGAAATCCCTTCTTCCATTGTCTCGGATCGCGATGCAACTTTCACTAGTCATTTTTGGACAGAACTATTTCGCCACACTGGCACCAAATTGAAGATGATTTCAGGGTCTCAGCCCCAAACAGATGGTCAGACTGAAATTACCAATAAATGTTTGGAAACGTATCTTCGTGGCTTCACCACCGAACAACAACCTCAATTAGATAAGTGGCTCCCTCTCGCTGAATGGTGGTACAATACTGCATCTAAAATGAATCCATATGAAGCAATTTATGGTCAGGCACTGCCAGTTCTTCTTCCATACACCCTCATGAGTTCAGCAGTTCAGGTAGTTGAAATGATTATTCAAAACCACGACCAGATTCTTTGAAACCATGATCATATTCTTCGCATTTTGCAGGACAATTTTCAGATGGAAAGAATTTGAATGAAACAAGAAGCCGATTAGCACTGTTCTAAGCGCAGTTTTCAAGCAGTTGATATGGTTTTTCTTCGTCTGCAGGCTTCCAAGAAATCCTCCTTGAAACTCAAAGGGAGTCATCAACCCGCTCCAAAGTTCTATGGGCCCTATAAGGTTCTTTAGAATATTGGGTCTATTTCTTATAAATTGGAACTTCCTCCTTCTTCCCACATTCATCCAGTATTTCATGTCTCTTGTCTGACGAAATTTCTTGGCACCAACATCAAAGGACAAACTATTTTACCAGAACTGGATAATGAAGGATCCATCCTTTTGGAGCTGGAGGCCATCCTCAATAGGTGCACTGTCAGCTTCGCTCTCGATCTATCGCATCGGTATTAATTCAATGGCACAGAATGCAACCAAAGGATGCTACATGGGAACCACTCCTTTAGATTCAGCATCAATTTCCACATCTAAATATTTGAGGACAAAGCTTTTTCTAAGGGGGATGGGATGTTAGGAACCCGTGTAAACCCTTCTCTTTAATTTGTTAGTATATTGTTGTTGGACGCATATGCTTTGTAATTCGTCCCGTAGTATTATATGTTCCATGGTATTGATCCATAGTTTGTATTAGCCCATAGTATTATATGTTCCATGGTATTGATCCATAGTATTGGACGCATATGCTTTGTAAGTCGTCCCGTCGTATTATATGTTCCATGGTATTGATCCATAGTATTGGTGCATAGACTTAGTATATAAGTACGTGTTGAGGCCAATGAAGGCATCCACGAGTTATTTTGTATTGAGCTTGCTCAAAGGAGGTTTCCCCCTCGAAGTGGCCCGCGATCAATAAATCTCTTATGTGTTCTATTATTTCTAATATATCGTGCATTTTAATTAATTAATTGTTGTAGGTTCCTTACATGGATTCTAGATTATTGGAAGGAGATCATGTGATCTTGGGGGGTGACCTAAACCTGAATTTAACCAAATGGAAGTTTTGGGGGAGGTGGCTAGAAGAGATCATCTTGGACATTTTTTCTCTCAGTTGTTTGAGTTACACCACCTAATTGATGTAGAGTCTATGAAAGTTACACCTAGTTGGTGAAATTCTAGAAGAGGAAGATATATATATAATACATTGGATCACTTTCTGAGAAGGAAAAATGATCTTTGGGATTCAGAACAAGTCTAGTGGAGACTAAAAAACAAATCCCTATGAAATTTAGGAAGGTGATAATAATACAATTTTTTTCATAATTATGCCAACCACATTAAACATATAAACACAATTTGGGATATCAAGGGCGCAACTAGAAATAAGGTAATTTCGTTCAAGGATATAATAGAAGCTGGAACACTACACTTTAAATCTATGTTTCAAGACCCTACGAGCGATAACATAGGGGAAATTGTGAAAATTGTGACCTTATGCCCAACATTTATAAACAAAGGAATAAAATAGGGTGTTAGATGCAGAAGTTACTACATTGAAAGCGAACATGGTGTTATCCTCTTTCAAAAAGGGAAAATCCCATGGGGGCTTCACTAGAAGGAAATATAATATCACGTTCATTCATATTGGGGTATTAAATAATCATGAAAAGCTAAAAATTATATTGCTTATCTATAAGGGGCAAAGGGTTTTTTTATTTAATGTAACAATACAAAAATACTTTGGGGTCTTTTTTATATAGGTGGGCTGACAAATATCTGCCAAATGGAGATGGCGGGATCACGGCCGGATGAGAAATCGGGATGAGGTAAGGATCAGGCTTACCAGTACGCAGGGAAATCGCGTCTTGAGGCATGCTTGAGGCCAGGGATTTCATATTGAAGAGGGTTTCCAATCGATCATAGTTGAGAGACAGTGGTCATTGACCAATTGTTACTAATAACACTCAGCCATTTGTTACCAATAGCCTCGGGAGGCTCTAAGCCTCCAGGGCCTGTTATAGGCCCTCGATATCCCTTGGGGGCTTGAATACCCAACCATTCGTGCCTATTACAAGCCTTGGGAGGTTTAGTCAGCCTCCTAAAGCTTGTTACAAGCCCTGGGGGCTTGGATACCTAGCCCACAACAGGATTAGTAAGTGATTGGGGAACTGCAACATGCAATCTATATGTTGTACTGTGTGTATTGGCTCTGGTGACATACAAGAAGTGATCTCCTATCTCTTCATTAAACCATTAGATGTTGCAAATCATAATGATATGTGGTTGAGTAATTGCATTGTGGGTGAAGTAATGTGCATCCACAATATACATTGAAAGAAGAAAGGTGCAGTGTAGAATGCATGTGGGGTCATAAGAGAGGTATCATATAAATATACTAGGTAGAAATATAAAGGGGTATAAAAAATGTTGATGAAAAAATTGATACATACAATATCTAGTGAAAATAGGGGTTTTTTTAAATTGGGAAGGCATATTGGGAGGGGGTTAAAATAAATTATTTTGGAAGGTATTTTCCAATCTTTAGTGAAATTAGGGGTATTGTTTCATATGCCACAAACGAATGTGCTATGATAGCGGTTTATTGAGTGAAGCCCCCGTGGAAAATCCCTAGTCCTAATGAGATATATGTACAATTCTACTTGGGATTTTATGACCCGATTGAACAATATTTGTTGCATTTGGTGGAATAAATAAGGAAGTTTGAAAAAAAATTGGGATCTTTAAATGCCGCATTTATAGCCCTCATACAAAAAAAAAACAGAATTGTCAAAACTTTGAAGAATATAGGCCGATTTATTTATGCAATCTCATTTGCAAACTAATTTCCAAAATAATTGCTAATATATTGAAAGGTATTATGATAGTTATTGTTTCCAAAGAGTAGTTTGGATTCATTTATAATAAAAAAATCCATGACGCGCTAGACATTTCACAAAAAAGGTATGCATATAGTTAAAACATAGAATTTACTAGCTACAATCTTGAAGATAGATTTGTCAAAATCCTATGACAGAGGAATTGGATTTTCTTAATATTTTTTCCTGATCATATGGGCATGAACTTGTAGACAATTACTTGGATTGTGGGATGTTTAACTTTGGTTTCCTTTGCATTACTGATAAATGGGTCCCCAATTGGATTTTTCTCTTCTTGTTTGTGTATAAGGGACTGAGCATGCTCATCAAAGATGCTAAAAGGAAAGTACAACTTAAAGGAATATAGGTATCAAGCAATGCCATTGCTACATACTTACTCTTTGTTGATGATATCATGCTCTTTAGTAATGATTATGTGAAAGTATTGGAAAAACTCAAGGAGCTAGTAGACTTAGATTGCAAGGCCATAGGTATGGAGATAAACATGAAAAAGTATACTCTATCATTTAATGAAATGGAAAAGGATTATAATACCTTGGTTAAGAATATATTTCCTATTGAGAATTGCGATCTAGTTCAAGGGGTGAAGTACTTGGGTTTTTTCCTTAAAACCTTGTAAATATCAATATGATGATTGGATCTAGTTGTATAACAAAGTGGAAGCTAAAAATTCAATATGATGCAATCGTTGGTTGTCTTAAGGAGGGAGGTTGGTATGAATTAAAGTAGTATTGGAGAGTATACGTGTATATATACTAACAATAGAAATATTCCTAAAGGAGTACTCAATAAATTAGAAGGAAATGTTTCCATCTCCCTTGGACTAGAAAGAGGGAAAAATGAGGCATTCCACTTGTCAAATGGAATAATGTGGCCCCGCCTAAGGATTTCGGGGGGTGTGGCTTGAAAAATATTCATATTTTCATCTTAGCTCTCACAACTAAAAGTCTTTGGAGATTAGTGCATAATGAAGGGATTTGGGGCAATCTTATGAAATCCAAATGTCTAAAAGGAAAGACTATGGAAGAGTGGTTTAGAATGACTAGAAAACATTATCTAGGAGAATCCTTCATCTGGAAAGCATTATTTAAGGCTTCCCCTTGATTGGTAATTGGGTTGCATGGTAAGTAAGGAATGGAGGCAAAAATATAATTAGGGAATATCCTTGGATAAGAGCCAAGGGAAATTATTGGCTTTTTGAGGCACTCCTAGAAGCTTTACATGAATAGGAGATTCAATATTTAGATAGGCAGTTGTTGTGGGAGTTAGGGATGATAAGATTCTAGGATGGAATATTGTTGATTTACTCAATATTCAAGGCGTTTTGGCTTAGGAAAGGAAGCAATATGTGAGTTTAATTTCACATGATATTATTAAATTAAAAGAAGAAGAAGATATCCTTAAGTGGGCAAAGAACAAGGGGATAGGATAATACATAGTGAAGGTGGGATATACAATCAAAGTAGAAGAGGAATGGCATGGAGACAAAGAATGGTGGTAGAGGGCTATATGAAAAATGGTTTATCCTTTAAAAACTAGAATACTAATGTTGGTTGGTGCTAGCAAATAAGCTGCTTAGCTATGACAAAATCAATCATTTGTTTGTATCCTACTCCTTTTATACAAATTTCCGTCTAGAGGTTACACAAATTTTGGAAGTTAATGGTAAATGAAATAATGGGACTTTAGAAGGGGCGGGCCATGTTTGAATGGATAACTGATAAAGCTACTTCTAAGCACATAGCTTTACCTTGTATGTTTGTTTATGGAATCACGAATGTTAGGAATTTAATTATCTTTCAAGATATGGATTTTACACCAGTTCAAGTGTCACACAAGCTTAGGGTGTCCTTGGAAAGAAGCTACAAACTAATTAAAGTGAAGAAGCTCACGAATTTATTTATGCCAAGTCTTGATAAGGAGAAACCATGGGGCTTCTTTAATGGTACTTAACAAGGAGCACAACGCATGCAGTATTGGAGTGGTGCTTTATATTGACACTTCACATTATTTATGGTTAAGGCATGCACTAAGATAAGGGACCAAAAAAAGCCATGCAAAAGTTTATTCTTTCTAGATAGTTTTGAAAACAACCAAAGAAAAAGATTTAAATATTATATAATCGAAGATTCAAAGACTATGAATGAGTGAGCTAAACATGTCAATGTTGAAAATATAAGTCTGTATACTATTATAAATCAAATTCTAAAGGTAAAAATATACTTTATTAATATATCCTTTACACCTAGTTACCCTAAATTTAACATCCAAGCAAACAACTTATGAAATGAAGCTTTACTTTTGCAAGAGGGTACCTTAACGCAACATGCATGCAAACAACTTATGAAATGAAGCTTTACTTTTGCAAGAGGGTACCTTAACGCAACATGCATTCAGGAGAGGCACTATCCTATCAGTCACAAAGGCAACTTTATATTAAGTCAATGAAATATTGGATCAAGATTAGAATTTATAGCTTTCTTTTGGAGACCCTTTAAGGTTTACACCTAGTTACCGTAAATTTAACATCCAAGCAAACAACTTATGAAATAAAGCTTTACTTTTGCAAGAGGGTACCTTAACGCAACATGCATTCAAGAGAGGCACTATCCTATCAGTCACACAGGCAACTTTATATTAATTCTATGAAATATTGGATCAAGATTAGAATTTATAGCTTTCTTTTGGAGACCCTTTAAGGTTTGTGTATATTTTGAATGTCATTTGAAGGAGATGATGATATAACTATTTACAAGGAAGTTTGTGTTAAATTTTGTATAGGAGTGAGGTAGAGAATGTTGACTTTTGAACAACTCTATGTGGGAGACCATCAATGCACAAATAATGTTATTTGATTTTTATTTTTGAAATATTAATGTAAAAAAAAATCTTTGGAAACAAATATTTTGATGTTGGTTTAAATGTAAATGAGATTCCTTAAAATTTAGGGTTAAATCTACATTTTATCAACAATTGATTCACGAAGAGAAAATATATAACAAAGTGAGATTTAAACTTGAATGATGAAGGAAACAACTTTTCTTCTCAACCACTCAAACTACACTTAATTAAAAATCGGCTATGATTGTTCTCTCATCCAACACTAAGATTGGCCTCGACCTGTGGTTTTCACTTTAACTGTTAGATAGAACAGTTTCCTCAGTGAAGATTCCATGTGGTGGACAAGGTTTCCACACACACACATTCGAGAACTCACCCCACTGCATGACAATCTTTGTTAATTCTATACAACAACATAGAAAACTCAAATTGGGCTCAATCTTAGTTTAGATAGAAAAACAACCTACCCATCGAGAGTAGAACGGTCACTGTGTCAAAAAGACTACAACAATCTTCATAAAAAATATTGCAACCTCCACATAAAATGGAACCTGGGTATGATCATATTAAATAATATAAGTAAAAGTAGAAAAGCAAAACTAACCATTTGGATGTTAAAAGAATATAAAGGTACAAAGACAAATATATCTTATAAGTTCTTGAATTACGTAGCCACCAAGTTAGTGGCCTTGATTTATATGCTATTTGTACTTTACTAAGCGAAGAGATTGTGATGTGAAATCCATATCATTTAGTACTAGGATTTGACTTACCTGCAATGCTGCAAAGCATATAATGAGATAAACCTGGAGAGGAACTAATTAGGAAAATATATTTCCATCAATACTATTTGCATAATAAAAAATAACATATATTTATGATGTGACATAAAAGTCATAATAACCAAAACCAAATGAGACACGTGTTTGTATGCTGTCTTCTGGAAGTTTTCAAGAATAAAATGGTAGAAGAATGTGTATCTACCTAACATAAAAAAAGGCTGCTAGATGCACATTGCAACTTAACATAAAAAGAGAATGTTGGGAAAGCGAGCTAACAGCCTAAATTTAGCATCTAATGATATGAAATTAAAAAACAAAGAAAAGAAACTGTTACTAAATTGGAAACATATATATAATCAGTAAAATACAAGCATCCATGAAGTGGAAGACATTGATTGTGTAAATATGTGGCGAACATGGATTATGTTTATTGAATTGCTTGGAATATGATTAGTCAATGTGTGCCATCATTTAAAAGAGAGTTTGAATATATGTGAAACCCAAACTTATAACATTCACAAGGGGTCCCAATATTGTTGCATATAGGGGTCCCAATGTTGTTGCATATAGTTAGAGAAAGCATGAAGAGCAAAAGGGAATGATGCTCTTTGTAAGATGGGTATAAATAGTTTATTGCATATCATGTTCATCCATATAAAAGAAAAATGTTTTCTAGAAAATATTAAATATTAATTATTATGTAGATTTTTTATTCGAAATTTTGATGTTATAAGTATTTTTTTTATTTTTTTTTTTGCATAATCTTGCAAATGTCATGGTTCACATTTTTCTTACTTGGCATGTCAAAAGCTTTAAGTAGAAAGTCTCTAGAAAGTTTGTAGGGTGGATAACATTCACCTGCTTAATCTTTTGTTATGAAGCACATATATTTGACTCTCATGTATTTCATTTTCATCCACTCATATTTAAGCATGCATACTTATAGCGATTATAATCTCGTAAAATATATAGGCTCCACCTTTTAATGTTTTAATGTTAATCTTAATTAATTTATTATGTATCTATGTATTTCTTAATCCTTGTTACAACCAAGTTGACTTCACTTGAACTCATATTTGTACTTGTCATATGTTTGAAACAAGGACATTTGAAATATGTCCACCATTGACTTAGATGCCAATCTCATAGAAAAATTGCTTGTGGTTGAATGTTATTGTTAGGTCACTTTCCTTAAACCATACTATTTATCTATATATAGGTGAAAATATGCAACATAAGTCATGGGTCAAAATAAAATTGTTTCCTGCAAGTAACCTGTAATCCTCAATCTCACCTAGTTATTGATCAAAACTAGATGTTGCATGTAATCCAAAGTCATCACATAGAAGGGTTGTATAAAATTGCTTACAATAAATGGTAGTTTGGTGCATGTCGATAATCAAAGTGGGACCATACCTTTTCCTGAGAAAGATCATTTCATTGTTGTCGAAATTAGCTATTGCAGTCCCAACACATATTTGAAATCTCTCCTCGTTTAGAAAGCTAAGAAAAAAATGTATTCAACATATTCTGGTTATCCATGTTTTTCATAGAAAAGTCGCATAATGCAATGAAGCTTTAAAACAATTATCAAATATTTATGTAACGACCACCATGGGACTAGATGTATGCAATTTCCCATAAAAATAACCCAATAAGATAGGTTCTGGAGGGGAAATTTTATAGTGGTTTGAAAAGTGGTCTTTGTACACAAACAAGTTTCAAAGTGTCTGCGTTTTTCTAGGGATATGACACGCCTATATATACACCTTTAGTGTCACAATTTAGGATTGAGGAAACTTGGATACCTTTGTTATTAATAACTTGTTAGGTCAATGAAAGTAGGGAATTGTTATTTCCCTCACTTAGGTTCAAGTCTCTCCAATGACACATTTCATTCTTAAGCCTATGCTTGTGTATGTGTGATGACTTCCTACTGTAAATGGGCCCAAATGCAAGCCCTAGGAGACTTTGGAAGAATAGTTAACCACTTTTTGCAACCTTGTTGACTCTCGAAAATGTCATTGCGTCGAAAGTAGGGGTTCTCTTCAGTAGAAAGTCCCAATTAGACCTTAAACCGTTTGGAATAGGGAACCCATATGGATTCTGGACCGACTGATGTTCACTAGTTTTACGATTTCACCGGTTGCGACCGGTATACCATTTATATTTTTAATTTAAGGGGGTGAAATACAATATGTATTAATCGAAGAAGCATTCCTACACTACACTAACCTATCCTAACTAGGAGCAAGATTCAAAGCACAAACAATGAGATAGAATTGATATACATATTCTCGAAACATAAAGTTGTAAACTAGACATGTATAACAACTACATAATAATATATGAACATTAGAACAATCATAGTATCATAAAAATTATGCATTCACAACTCGTAGAAAGCAAACATAACACATAAATATGTATACAATAGAAATAGAAGACTGTAGGAATAATCCACTAGAAATCAAGAATAATATTACTACATATAGGTGAGAGATAAAGAAAAAAATAGTTCCATGACATTCATCCACACTACTCATGTGCAAAACATGATTCAAGTAGCTTCTCTACTAATCTACATAAATAATTCTTACAAAACCAGGCAAAAATGCCCTATCCTTCCCCCTCCTCTTTCTTTTATAATCTTTACAATAGTAAATCCCAAAGTGACCCTTCAAATTCCTCAAATTTATTTATGAATTTTGAGGTTCCTGGGAACTTGTCAATTGGAGTTTTGATTCTTTCCTAAAATAAATAAAAGCTAAATTTAAATTACATAATTTTAAGGGGGAGCATTCCCTTGTGACTTAATAAATTGGTCTGAAAGTTCACAATTGTATGAGATGATATTTAATTGTTGGGGCCTAAGTAACTGTAGGGAGACTTCATGTGCAATTGTTTCTTTGGTCAATGTGAGCAGACCCTTGGTGGCATATGCATGGGATACTATCATCAAGTGTACATTACGTGTGGGGGTTCCGTTTTTTTCTTGCAACGATTTTGTGGTCACTTGTGAGATGCTTATGATGGATTCAATTTCATCATCCCTAGTCCTTCTTAGCGCTTCCATCCATTATTCCCTTGGTGTAGGATCTTCGAAGGTACATAGAGGTGGAAACTGACATTTATCAAATACTCTTTCCGCTCCTACACACACATTCTTACATTTTCTCAATGAAGTGGTGGCATCCTTTTGCAAGGTTAATCTGACCTTTTGGAAATTATCAACGGTTGCATAATCTAGTTGTATTTCTTGTAGGGTTCTCTTTGGAAAGTTATGGGGGATCTCAGTTGTTTCTCGTTTCCAGGTCGACATACACTTCAGCTTCTCCTTAACTCCTTTGATGCTATGATCATGTTCTTGAGCACCTTCAATCACAGTCTTAAGCCTAGCCATGAACTTCTGTACTTCTCCGAGATTCTTTGTGACCAGTTCTTATGCATGGAAATATTTGTGCTACAATGCAATGGTGCAGTGTGAAATTCAGCTAAACTATGCTTCTCTTATCTTGATGCCTCTACCTCTCTTGCTAGTGCATCTTTTCATTTTGCAGGATTTCTATTTATGTTTTCATGGCCTCCTTTTCGGATTCAAGGCCCTCTACCTAAGTAATTAATGCATCTTTTGCAAACTACAAATCATGTGCTAATATCTCCAAAGTTCCTTTTTCTGCTAGGAGGGAATCATAATTGTGCTTCAACTCAATTCCCTCTCTTCTTGCTTCCAGGAGAGGCCCTCTAAAAGGCTAATCTTCTTTCTGGCCTAATTCAAATCTTTGTTCATATTTTGTATGTTGAATTCACTCGCCAAATAGGTGGCCACACTTGTTGAGGCTACAAATTTAGGTTCTTTATCAACGTACTTGATTACAGGAGTCTCAAGAGTGATCTCCATCTCAGGTTTCATAGAAAGCTTGAGTTTCTTATGTGTCTTCTACATAATTAATTTGTTTATTTTGCTTGTTGAAGACAAAAGAGATCAGCTTAGCCATTGAATCCTCTTTGGAATTCGTGTACAGTACTATAAAAATCTCCCTCGATGGGAGTGTCCCCCAATGAGTGGAATAGTGGAAATGATAGTAGGCACTTCTATCTCCATGTCTTGTAGACCGCTATCTTGTACCTCCCATTCTTTCCTTTGTTCCTCTTTTGCTTTCTTGAGCTTCCTCTTGTGCTTTCAACTCTTTCTTATCTTTTTTCTGGGCCTCTTGTTGTTGTTGTTGCTCTTCGGATTTCTTTTGAGCTTCCTCCCATTGTATCTGCTCTTCTTGTTCTTTTCTTATGTGGGCTCCATATTCAACTCTCTTTTGCAATTCTACTTGCTTAGCCTCTGCTTCTTGCCCTTTCTATTCGTGGGATTCTTCTTCAGCCTTCTATTTTTCTTCCAACCTTTAGTTTCTACCTCATATTTTCTTTTGTCTTCTTCATCAACAATCTTCTAGGCCTTTTCCGCTATGCTCCGTTGCCCTTCTTGTTGTGTCATTTCCTGTTGTCTTGTTGTTCTGTTGGCAGTGGATTCAGTTGTGCTTTTACCTTTCTTCATTACTTTGGCCAAATCTTCAAAAATTTGAGCTTGCATGTAGATTTTTTCTTCTGTGAAGAACTCATCTGTATATGGCCAGGTGAAATTTACAGTCGCATAATGATTCGCCACCCTCTTGTGACTATCATTTCTTCGGTACTTTTCTTCTCCAAAGTGGAAGATATTTAAGTATTTAGTTAGTTCCTTAACTTCCTTTAACTTAGTTATCCGATATGCTCCAATGACTATTGGCAAGGTTGGCCATGATGCTTTCTTAGCTTTATTTGTCTTACAATATCCCTCAAAACCATATGATATGTGACATATTTAGGAAAAATGTAGGGGGGTTATGACCCTCCATAGATCCACATATATGTTCCTCTCTCTGTTAGGAACCAATCTCCTAGCTTTGTCACCTCATTGATAGCGTGATATGTCATGCATTGGATTGGTTGCTCATGTATAAATGTGTAAAGAGGAACAATGAATTCATCATATATTTTCCTATAATAACTAGCATTATTTTGTGCCCATAAAGCTTGACAGTAAACATGCACAGGCGGCTCTGAGAGATTCCAGCTCCACCCATGCCAGGAAAATTGTTTAAAGTGCAGACCGCATCCAACAGGTACACGGGCATATGAAGTTGGACTGTTGCATGCGAAGACCTGATTGTGCACTCAAAAATGCATCCTCCATATTGGAGGAGAGAATAGCTACCCAGTTTAACCTTGCACCGAGCAAGGTGACATGATAGAGCAAGGGTGTCCATTGTAACTTGAAGTGCAATGAGTTTGGTTCCCCGTACAATCTACATAAGAGGGATATGACCATTCGGTAAGGCTTCTTTATCCATTTAGTTTCATATGTGCCACTCTCTTTGCTACATAACTACTTGTTCGAACCCCATGCTTTCCTAATGAACATTGTGTAATCAATTTTGAGTGACATGGCCCACTCATTTGTCATGTTGATCTTTGCTGTCGGAAACTTGTAATAGTCATTCATGGTGGACGAATGAAATGAAGCAATGGCTTCATCGATGGAATATTTGATAATGCGTATTTTATCATCTATGTGGGGAAGGAACCAACCTATCACTTCCATGTAGGGGAAGACTTTTGATCTTGCTGCTACCTTGTGTAGGCCTGACTGTTTGATGTTCTAGTATATTGGGATCTCTTCTACACAGAATGTGCGATATTACTCTGCTTTAAATAAATGGTATATTTCTCCCTAGCGATACTTAGGATTTGACCCCAAGGTGCTCTTGGTATCATCATATTGATGTATGAGAGATGGGGTTCCTATCTCTTTTGCCATTTTGTCACCGCATGATACTTCTTGAATAGCCTTGGACTTCTTCCCATGTGTCATCAGAAGCAATATCTTTTTCCATGAGAGACAAACTCCAATACTGAGAAATGAAAGCATACCAACACTTAGGTTCAAAAAATTTCTCATATTTCTTTCCATGGTTATCTTAAGCAAAAACATGGCTAAAATTAGGTTCTTCCAACAGTACATGTGTGCTCAAAACTGTTGCAAATCCTAAGCAAGCTAGTCATTATTTATTTTTTAAAACTTGAACTTTAGGTTCTTCTGATAGAGAGCATGAGTACATAAGAAATAATTTCAATTGCAAATATCTCTTCATTGTTCTCATACCAAGTGTGCATATAATTTTATATAGGCATAAGAGTTTTGTATAATTATCTCAAGGAGAGAGTTTCTTTGGAAATATGCTTTCATGACCCTTTAATTTATATTATTTCCTCGACATAACACTTCGAGGGTTTAACCAATTGCTTGCTTAGTAGGGGCCTTGGGGTTTTGAGGGTGTTGGTTTTATACAGTGTAACCTAGACGATAAAGGATCTTAACCCATGTGTGTTTGTGTAGCCACACGAGCTGGGCCAAACAAATGATATCTCAAGGAGAGAGAAATGGGTCTTCTTGTCGTGCTTGGAGGAGACTTTGGTGGGGCTATGGGGTTTTGTGATGCTATCTAGATGTTTGTCGAGTAAGGGGGAATGAGGTTTAAGCATTTAATCTAAGCAATCCTCCCTCTTATCTTGTGGTATTCCTTTGATGCAGCTCAACACACATAAAACAAATAAAATAAAAAATGGCCCCTCCAAGGTTTGCACCCTAAAACTATCAAAGGTTACCTTGTGACTAGATGATGTTGAGGTTTTTCCCTAAAGAGTTCTATGGTTGCATAAATTTTCAAAACCTACGCTAAAATGGTTGAATGATCCTTCTCTTATTTGCCTATATTCAATTATAGGGGCCAACAATTTTTATTTAAAAATCTATAAAAATAAAAACCTAAAGGCGTCAAGAAAAACCTAACTCAATGGGGTCGGTTAGGAGTGAGACATTGACATGTGGCCTACGATTTCTACCCTCCTTGGTTGGATGCCTTGTTCTATTTCATATAGTATCACTCTATTGTACATAGAAGTGAATGAAAACATGGTAAGGGTGGTCTCCTTTTATAGGTGCAACAAAACAATGAGGTGCGATGAGAAACTGAAAACTTCATCGGTGAAATTTAAATTTTATGATGACCAGTTTCGGTGAGAAAGTAGTTTTCTTGTCATAACAGATTGCTGACTTCTATTGTTTTCTCACTAGCAGGTTTCTATTGAGGTATCCATTGATTATTACAGTTTTCTACCAATGAATTCTCACCGCAATGGTCGACACACTTCCACCCTTCTTACCATGCAATTTGAGAGCAGAGTCATCGACGAGAAACTTAGTTGTTCATCGAAACAACGTCGGCTAGAACCTCAAGATTTCATTGAAACAACATTGATGGGGAACTAAGATTTTCGTCGATCAACGGCATGTAAGGAACTAACCCTTTTCACCGCAATAGTGTTTCCATTCCCCAAGCATCGACAGAAAAGGTAGTTCTTCACTGCAACATATCGATGAGTATAGAGAATTTTGACCACAACGGTTGGCGAGAAACTGAAAACTTCGCCACAACGGTCGGGGAGAAACTGAAAAATTCGTCGCAATGATGGGTGGGAAACTGAAAAATTTTCCGCAATGGTCAATACTTAGTCAAATTTTCACAAAATAGCATGTGATAGTCAAGATTATTCGTTAAGAGAGACTTGCTTCTTCCTGAAAGACTATGAACCAAGCCTTGATCAACACCGTTGAACTTGCAAAGAGAAACCAGAAGTGGTTTAAGTCAAAGTAAAAACTAAGGGAGGGGACCTCATCATCTCTTAGGAGTTAATGGGGGGGAATTTGCAGGTGCAATAAACCTCTAAGGTGAAGGGATTCTCCTTAATCACACAAGTCATGCAATCCCCATTGGAAAATGTTTAGGTGGTGGAGGATTTGATAACAGAAAGAGCTGCAAGGGAAATGGAGAAACATATTTGGAAATTATTTCCCATTAAATATGAAAACCCACCTGAAGTGTAAATGTTCAAGAATGAATGAAAATGCACTCAAGTTTCAATAATCTAAAATACAAAGGAAAAGTCAATTGGGATTTTGTCATTTGAGTTTCATCCTTCAAACATAACTCAAGACCCTTCTCGAGAAAAGGAATTCAAACAATGCTTAAGAAGATGATGAATTAAGTTGAGGTAGAAAAACTGGGTCAATGCCACAAGAAAATCTTAAGATGCCAAATTTTAGGTAGGACCCACCATAATTATCCTGAGCAAATTACTTTTTTAAATGAAGGATCAAGTGTGAACTAGGAGGATGGAGGTGGAGTCTTGTAAGTTTTCATAAATGGATACACAAACTATTAGGACCATCATGGAAATTATGGCATATGAGCTAGATATGCATTTCTCAATTGCATATTAAGTGCAAATGGCATGTGTCAGGATATGACAAGGTTATATGTAGATGCAATATGTGCTTAGATGAGGCAATTAGACTAGGAATATCCATTTAGACCTTTATGCTTGGATTGTGGGTTGTTGTCCAATGTTGAGAATTATCTATTAGATGGGTCATTAACATATAACACTTGGGAGTTCCTATGTTATTGGTTATGGGGAATGACAAACATGGAAGGGCATATAGGTTATTCTTCTTGCAACATGAGGAAGATGGAATGAATAGTAATGAAAAGAAGTGGACTTCCAAAGGTTCACATTTTTCACTTCCCATCTATGACAACTATGTGCCTTTCAAGGAACATCATGGGATTGTAATTTTATCACCTATGGTCAAAGGGTGTTTCAAGAGAGATTTTAATACATGGGAAAATGTAGTACCTTTCCATATGATATCCATCAATGATAATCTATCCATGGAACCCCTTTCCTCTTCCCCTCTTATTATATATCATTCTTCCTCTTTTTGTATATCAACTTAATGATAACAATGTAACCAATCTTGTAACTCCAACTCATAACCATTCACTAGTTGAGCCTTTTCCTTGGGATCTGATTTAAAAATATTTACAAATAATACAACATATTTACATTACATGTTGGTCAATATGACTCAACCCACCTGGATTTACACCCATTATTTCAACCATGTCATTACCTTATGTTCACAATTTAAGATAAAGCAACCTAAGGGTTAGTAACAAGGTATTACATGGTCCAATGCAAAGGTTTACTTAAACCTCTTAGCCACCCACAATATAGAGATCCTAGTCTAACTCTCACATTCTAGGCATGCAAAACAAACCAACTCATAACATCCCAAACACCCAATCTATCCAATCTATCAATGATTTCAAAGGTTCTCTAACCATTATTTGGAAGTTAGCTATCCAAATAGAATTCATGCTAAGCGACCATCCAACAAATTATTTTATTGATAGGAATTCCACTTAAAAACCCATATGACATAACCACTAACTTACCAACCTCCATCGAACACCCCCAAGCTATTACCTAGGATTTTAATGAAATTATATAACAAATCCTCCCATTTTAGAAATTTATTTAAATTTTAAGATTAATTTTGAATGTCAATATTGAGGCTGGGTTTCACTACTGTGAGGCTCTGTTAGGGTTTCAACCAATCTAGGATCTCAAGGCCTCTTCTACCTCTCATATTCAAGGTGTCATAGGGGGTTCCCCCCTGCTCCCCAAATGCAGCTTACTTCTAGGAATTGACAACTTCCATTAGCGCTAATGTTCATAGAAAATCATCACCTTCAAAATTTGTAAAGAAATAAACTTCGATTTTGAAAGCAATAATCCCCCATTCGACTTCAAGGCTCAAAGCCCTATCTCTCTCAGAGCGTGTGTTGATCAACCAATTCACTAGAATGTGGCCCTCTCTGAAAAAAAATGGACACCTAGGTATCCAAATCTTGGCGAACTCTTGTAAAAGTGGATATCTCAAACTTATCTTGTGGTAAAGGATGTTGTGTCTTTTTGTTTGAATTCAAAGTTGATAGAGATTTGATCTTTATAAGTGGTACATACTTCTACTGATCTTGAGAAAACTATCTAAATAGTCGATCTTTACATTTTAACCCAGAAGATGATGTTCCCTATCCTAATTTAGGTGTGGCTTGCACACTTTCCGCTTCATTCTTGGGGAGATGATTCTCTAGAAGCTATAGGGAACACTTTGGGTAAGTATGTGGATAGAGCATAGCCCAAAGGAGGGATCTTCTCTTGTTCCCACATTTGTGCTGAGGTTGATCTAGAAAACGACCTACCCAAGGCCATCACACTGAAGCTATATAATTGGAAGCTCACACAGATCCTAGATTGTGAACAAATTTTGTTTAAGTTCAAGATCTTCCACGAGTATGGATAGTTTGCAAAGGACTACAAAACTATCCAACAATCCCCTGAAGCGAACAATAAAGAGGATTATTGGCAAACAATGAAAAATCCTGCAGACAACAAAGCTACTCCCTCCTCTATTATGAATAAAATTGGAAACCCTGAAAGCAGTGAAGATAAAAAAAAATGTCACCCTAGAGGAACCAGTAATTCAATAGGTCATGCATGTTGAGGACTCTCCCCTAGAACTACCTTCAATTAACCTACTGGAGGAGGTTGGTAAAAATATGTACCTCCCATAGAATCATACAAAGGAGCGACCCAAATTCAACATCATATATCACGAAAATTGGTGGAGGAAGAGATCGAGGAGGAATCAATGCATATCCAAACAATCACCCCCACAAAAAATGAATCTAAGTTCCAATCTGGAGGGGTAACAACCAAAAGGAAAGCACATGAGAATGAGGAAGATGAATAGTTAAAGGAAGAGTTGCCATCAAAGAAGGTAGGAAGTCCAACAACAAAAGAGAAAAGAGAAGAAACAACATCAAGGGAAGTAGCTTTAGGATTGCAACAAACATTCAAGTGCAACAACCGGAAGCGACAAAGTTGTCACCTTGAAAATTCCAAGTATATATCCCAAGGACTTGGGAGTACAGAGGAGGAAACACAACTCAATCACAAGGTAAATAATGAAAGTAGTCTCTTGGAATTGCAAAGGAATTGGGATCAATTACAAGAGGGAAGCAATAAGAGATATTATTATAAGGATGAAAAAGCCCTTAGTTCTTATGCTCCAAGAGACAAATTTAGAAGAAGAAACATTTCTAGAATGGGATCAAAAGTTTGGAAAACTAGTAAATCTAAAGCTATAGAAGCCAAGGGAGTATCAGGGGGAATTCGCATGCTATGGGATGATACCACTTTCTAGATGCAATATTTCTTGCAATCACAACATTGGTTTCTAGTTTCTCTCCTACACAAGAGCATAGGTAAACATATAAATATTTGTAACGTTTATGCTCCAAACATGTACATAGAAAAACAACAATTTTGGAACTCTCCAAGTGAAAGAAAAGAAATGGGAAAAATCTTAGTATCTTAGTGGCAGGATATTTTAATCTAGTACTCTCCTCTACTGAGAAAAAAGGGGGAAGCAAGGTAAGATACCCCTTCAGAGTAAACATGGAAGATGTCATAGCTAAATGGGATTTAATAGTTATAGTTCCTAAAATCGGGAAATATACCTGGAAAACAAAATAATCGACCTAGGGAACATTTCAACAAGTCCAGATCGCTTCCTTGTGCACAATGGTGTTTTGTTGGAGAATCTAGGGATCCACTCCTCCATCAACCCCTCATGTGTCTCTAATCAGAAGCCCATTTTCCTAAGCTTTCAAGAAGATAGGAACAATGGACATATCTCTTTTTGGTTCAACCCTTCATGGTTGCAAGACCAAAAGGCCCTTGATATTATAAACGCAAGATGGAAAGAGCGGGTGAGGGGTTCACCATCCTTCATTTGGGAGGAAAATATGAGAAGAACAAAACTTAATTTGAAAGAGTGGGCCAAAGGAAACTTCATTTCCCTAGAAATCAAGAGATCATCGATCAAAACCCAACTGTAGTTAATTTATGACAAAATGGAGAAAGAGGAAGTCACCTCTAAGGAGCTAATCGAAGAAAGAAATCTCTCAATAGAGTTTATTCTTTCAACCACAAAGAAGAAGAGCATTGAAATCTAAAGTCTAGAATCCAATGGATTAAAGCAGGGGACAAGAACACCTCCTATTTCCACAAACAAGCCAAGGCCAAAATATTGGGAAATAGAATTTAGGAAATAACAAATCAGAATGGGGACCAAATCCTAGTTTATAAGATATCAAGGTCGAGGAAAACATACATTTTAAGCATCTCTACACCAAAGATAGCTCACTTGAGGAAGTGATAATGAAGGATATGTTAAGAATGATTCCCTCGCTTACAATGAGGCAGGAACATGAAGCATTAACTATCAAAATAGAAGAATATGAGGTTCTCAAGGCGATATGTACCCTAGATACTGATGGATTTACAATACACCGCCTGCGATCAGGTGGAACATAATAAATAAAGACCTCTACACAAAAAAAAGACAAGATAGGAGGTAGTTCCAATTCCTCCTTCAGTGCCCTCATACTTAAAGAATCAAGACCAACCACCTTTTCCATATTCATGATGATCTCCCTCTACAATGCAACGTATAAAATGCTAGCCAAAATCATAACTAATTGAATGAAAGTGATCCTCCACAAAATCATCTCCTCCAATCAAGGAGGCTTCATGAAAAATAGGAAAATCTGTGGCAACATCATTTTGGTTCAAGAAGCAGTGCACTCAAGCTATGTCCGAAAATAAAAATTATGGTCATCAAACTAGATATGGTAAATGCTTTTGATCGTGTGAAACATTCCTTTTTGTACCAGGTTTTATGTAAATTAGGATTCAACCCCTCTTTCACTTGGTGGATAAAGCAAAGGCTCTCCATGGATAGCCCCTCTCATTAATGGAAGGCTAGTGGAATTTTTCGAAAGCAGTCATGGTCTCAGGAAAGGTTTCTAGATGTCTTCTCCTCCAATCAAGGAGGCTCCATGAAAAACAACATAATTTTGGTTCAAGAAGCAGTGCACTCAAGCTATGTTAGAAAATAAAAAAGTATGGTCATTAAACTAGACATGGTAAATGTTTTTGATCATGTGAAACATTCCTTTTTGTACTAGGTTTTATGTAAATTAGGATTCGAGGCCTATTTCACTTGGTGGATAAAGCATAGGCTCTCCATGGATAGCCCCTTTCATTAATGGAAGGCTAGTGGAATTTTTCCAAAGCAACCGTGGTCTCAGGAAAGGTTTCTAGATGTCTCCTCTCTTGTATATAATCATGGGAAAAATTCTTAGTAGGAATTTAATAGAAGAAAGGAAAAAATTAGATATGGGGGAGATTAATATAGTAAGGGGTATAAAATCCATCAGTCACTCTTAATTTGCATATGATACCCTTTTTTTGGGAGGTGTGTCCACGGTTATAGCCCATAGATTCAAAACAGTACTGGAAAAATACCTCATATCTTCAGGTGGACAAGGGAACAAGGCTAAGAGCAAGATATATGCTTGGAACTTTTCTACTGCCCTTCTTAGTGTTATAGCTCACGTTTTATAATTTCTATTCATTCTAGCGTGGAACTCCTTCAGGTACCTCAAAATGCCAATTTTGATCGGACCTTGTAAGGTAGGGGACTGGAAGCATATATTTGAGAAAATTAGAAACCGAATGCAAGCTTGGGGATCAAAATGGTGTTGAACACACCAGGGACAATGAGAGGGTGGGGTGAATCAGTGTTCTACACCCACAAGCATTGTCTTTCCCAATGCTTTAATTATGCACCCACAAGCAATGGCTTGTTAAAGTTATAGCATCACGAGTCATTCTCCAATTCAATCTTGTGTGTTAATATTGACCCTCATTTGTCAAAGTAATGCCTTATAGGAGCTTGAGTTGGACTCAGGAAACTTGGAGAAGAATATTGAGTTGGAATCAAGAATGAATAAGCCTCATGTGTTGAGGTAAGTGCTTTGTATGTCAAAGTGATGGTGTTGTACAGTCTTGTTTGTCAAGTCTAAGGTCTTGTGTGTCAAGACAGATCCTCATGTGTTGAGGTAATGCTTTACAGATCGAAGCATGAATGGTGTATGATGTGCTACTAACCATGGTTGACCTATTAAGTCTCCTCTAGAGACTGACCACCTCTAGAGTGGATTACTTTAGCATATGACCACTTGGAACGATAGTAGAACAAGATGATCACATCATTGGAAAAATATCCTTAGTATATTTGATATGATATATAAATTAAAGTTGGCACATCTGTATCATGCATATAAGACAAGAGATAAAAATAAGATGTGATGCGATAAGAAAGAAACTGATTTTCTCAGTAAATACATTGGTTAAATAAGAGAGAACTCGAATTGTTAAAATTCAGTGATGTTAACAAGAAAGACTTCAGTTAATTAAAGGAGAATTTGAATTGTTCACTTCAATGATGTTATCAAGAAGGACTTAAGTTAAAAGAGTTAACTAAGTGTTACTAAAGAAGATCCAGTTAACAAAATTGTTTTTCATGTTAATCCTTGAGTTAAACTAAAAGACAACACTTAAGTTGAACTAAAAGACAACACTTAAGTTGCGACACTTGAGTTACAACACTAAGTTACGACACTTGCATGGAGATACTTGAGTTAGCCTCCTAACTAAGTGACTTAGCATCCAGATGAAGGATGTATTAACACACACACACACACAAATATATGTTATGCAGGATTGATGAATTCAATGTGAGAGCGAATTCGCTTCTCTCTTGAAGGAAATTTGCTTTCTTTATTCATGTGACCAAAATCAGCAAATTGGTTTTGTGCAGGATATTATTCCGAGGTCTATGCTTCCATCTTCTGTCTTGCTCTGTGATTGCACCAGGGGTGTATTGTGGAAAAATTTTCACAAGTGCACTCTTCCACTTGGTAAGGGGTTAAGCCTTGTAGGTTGCAGCAAGGCCTCGGTCCTTGGATACCCTTTTTGGTTTGGTTAGTATTCCTCCAAGTGATCCTGCAAGAGATTGTTAGTGTAGTTCACATTCAAACATAGAAATATTGATAATAATAAAAAATAAAAGAGATGGGGGGATAATGAAAACTTCAACAACAACGAAAGATATGCTAAACCATTCTTGTATTGCCAAATGGAATAGCTGTACAACACCTAGGAGGTGTGGGCTTCAAGGGAAGCCAACAATCTCCCTTGGGGAGGCCTTTCTTATCCAAACTAAATGCTAAGTAGATGGAAGAACAATGGAGAGAAACACTTGCCCCTAGATGGAAGGTGGAAAGGGATCTTGGGAATGCTTACAACTGTAGGAAATTGTGGGCTATGAGGAAGCTCCAACTCAAATCCAACAGCATAACCTTGCTCTAATTTTCTCTCTACAAAATGCATGCCAATGGCTTTCTTTTATAGGCCAAGAAGTGGCTTTCTTTTTCCCTTCAAATGTTTCTTTCCTCTTTTTATTTTGAACTTGTTTTCTTTTTAACTATTTTTCTTTCCCCACTTCTTATTTTCACGGAATAATTAATATGGACAAAATCCAAATCAGACAAAGTCTCAAAGTTGTGGCCAAAGGCTGGAACCAAAATGAGGCTCTGATGCCAATGATGTGAGCTAAATTAGTTCACACGCCGACTATCCAAAGAATAGGTCAAATAAATAAAATCCATAATGGAGTAAATATAAATGAGCAAAAATGTGAATGATTTACAATTATGAAAAGACTCATATATATACATTTCATTGGGATGTCTTGGTACTTTTACCAAAAGGCATGACTTTTCGGTTTTAGATAATTTATTTATTTGATCACTTTTATTATTTTAATTTATTTATTTTATTGCTTCTTAATGTTTTTCATATTTGTATACATTTTATTATATATACTTTTATATAACACCGTACCTCCCCGTGGATGTTTCCCCATTTGGGGTTTTACCATGTATATCTGGTGTATCATTTATTTTCTCTTGTCTCTTGCCTTATTTACTTTGATTATTTGATGCTTGTATGGATAGAAGGCTAGATTAGTAGATTATTGCTATTGATTTGCATGTTAAAAACATAGTGTTGTACGTTCATGCATATTCTAAGTATTCTAACAAAGGGTTAGTGGCTGGTGTTTACTAGTTTAGTGGGTGAGTCATTATTGGGCTAGTGTATTAATGAGATAGTGGTTAATGTGTTAGAGGACTAAATGGTTAATGGATTAATGGGTTGGTGGGTTAGTGGTTAATGTACTAATGAGTCAAATTAATGCTTGGTGCATTATTGGTTAGTGGGTTAATGGGGTAAATAGTTAATCACTTATGGGGTCAAATGGTTAGTTGATTCCCAAACCAAAGAAGCCCGAATCTTATCTTCATAATTTTATCAAGGTCCCTATGGGAATATAGGCGGAAGAATGATAGTGTACTAGAATAGATTCCAGTATTGACTTCACCAACATTAACCTTCCACCTCTAAACAACCATATCTTACAACATAAGTTAATCCTTCCTTCTACCTTTGTAATAAGCTATCTCCAAAACTTAATTCCATAATTATTGGGCTCAATGTAAAAAACTAAGTACTTGAAATCCCCCTAGAAATAAGAAAGTTGATAAGGAAAGAGACAAAGGATTAGTCTAACAAGATTCTCATCCACCGAGCATTCAAGCATATAGAGGATTTTTTAAAATTATCTTTCATACCAATGGTTGTACAATACAAATCTAAGATATCTTTCAACTTGGATACTTCTCTCCATGTGCCATCACGAGATATCAATACACCATCCACAAAAGGAAAATTACTTAGACAAACAAAGCATCCAATCTATCTATTTTATCTTCCATGGTATCCCTATTGGGGCCTACTATGATTAAAAATAAAACAAGGGCTAAAGGGCACCCCTACCTAATCCCTTTGGAAGGTTTGGAGAAGTTATAGGCTTATCCATTGATGAGTACTACAAAGGAAACTAAGGTCAATAAACGCATAATCCAATTGATTAAATTGACACTAAAACCTATGTGAATTAACACTAATTTCAAATAAATCTAATTTGTGTGATCATAGATCTTTGAAAGGTCTACCGTCAATATCATAGCTGGGATATCTTTTGTGATAATTGAATTTATCCCTTATTGAACAAATTTGATAGCATCATGAATTTACTACTATTTAGGAATCCAATCTATTCAAAGTAAATATCTTCAGAAATAAAGTGCTTGACCCTTAAAGCAATGATTTTAGTTATATCTTGTAGATACAATTGCATAAAGAGATGGGCCTGAAGTCATCAAAGGAATCGGGATTGTATTTATTCAATATTAGGGAAACAAAATTACTGTTGAGGGCTCTCAATACTTTCCATGAGCATCTTAACTCTTCAACAACCCTTGACAAATCCCCTTCTAATAGTTCAAAAAATCTATTTCCACCCATTTAGCCCAAGTTATTTTTCCTTCTAGAAATAAGGGAGCACCAACTACAATTCTTCCTTGGAGATTTCCACCATCAATATTGCGTTATCTTCCCCAACTCCAATATAGGAAAATAGGTGGCCATTTTAACCACTTTTACTATATTAACTTTGGCCTCCTCTTTATAAACTCCTTTAAAATGGCTAACCCCAAGATTAAATATTTAAAAGTAGCATATTTAGATCATTCCTCTCTCCTCATCTTCCAAATGGTGCTTATATTTTTCCTATAATTATAAAATTGGTAGAAAAAATTTGTATTCTTGTCTCCCTTGGCCAACCATAAGGCTCGGCTCTTTAACATCCTTTGAGATTCCTTTTCAACTAGAATTTTCCTTCTTTTTTTCTCCAAGCCCCTTAGGTTTTCCCTAACATTCTCATATATGAAACCCACAAGTCATTCTCATAAAGTTTAGAAATTTTGAGTTCAATTGAAGCTAAATCCTGATCATCTTTCAACTTCTTAGCATGTGCCCAAGAAGATAATGACTTTTTTACTTCCTTGATATTTGTAAAAAACTAGATATTGGCTAACTCCCTTGAAGATGGGTCATAATGTTTCCAAACATATGTAACTAGATTAACAAAATATTCATTCCCAATCCATTTAGACTTGAGCTTGAAGGGGCTTTAAAGCTTGCTACCCCCCTTAGAAAACTAAATAAAAACTAGGAAGCGATATGAATCCCCACATGTTTCCACCCAAGTTCTAATCCTAGCATGAATAGACATAAGAAAATGAGAGACCATAAACCTATAATCTAGTCTCTTTACCACTTTGGAATCCCTTTTCCTCAAATTATGGACCATCTTAATAGGCTCAACATCTATCAATATAGCCTCCTCCATTTTGGACAGAAGGAAATTAGATAAAGGGTCAACTATGGCATAATTTCCCCACATTCTAGCTCTGTTGAAGGTGAAATTTAAATCACCTCCTAAAATGACAAGCTTCTTCTTGAACAAATCACGGGCCAATAATCCCTCCTAGAAATCTATCTTTTTTCTCATATTGACCATAAATATTATTAATATGTAAAGCTTCCCCCATCTCCTGTAATATGAGGCCTTCTCCAATACTTGAGTCAAAGCATACAAATTTAGATAACCTAAAGGATCTCTTATTCCAACCAATAAACAAACAAAAAAACCCCAATCCTTGATAAAATTTGAGAAATATCCCAAGATCTTGGCCACCAACCCCAAGGTTTCTTGTATCAAAACAATACCTTGGCTTATGAATATATAACAATATCTGACATATTTTTTTAAGGGATACCTATGCCCCTAATAGTAAAGGACATAATGATCATGGACAACCCTATTGAAGGGCATGGCCTTATCTAAGGGCTCCTTCTAATGTATTATGATTCCCTTGATGAATTCCTTTCACAGATTTGTCTCGAGCTTTAGAAATATGTGATTTATTTCTTATGTTAAATATGGAAGCCTCTTTGTGCCCATACATAATTAGGACACCCCAAGATCCCTTCTCAAACAGAGCTAAAGTAGTTTGTCTAAATGTCAAAGGGAAATGCGCTTGATCATGGAGTTTAGGTCCCTCTCCACCGAAGGGAATAAATGGACCTACATTTCCTCCCCTATTCTCCATAATATACACAAAAGTCTCAAAAACCTTAACTTCCCCATTCAAACCCTCATAAAGAACCAACCTAGAATTTGCCCCCTTAACCAATTTCCCTTTTTAATTTCTAGAGACAAATCCTTCCTATAAACCCTTAAATATGGAAAAGAGTTAACATCTAGGGATTGTAATTTGTGTTCCATTTCCTATGAAAATAGAGTATGAAGGAGAAAACAAGGACATTCTGGAGTCAATATGAAACAAATCCGTCATAGATGTCTCCTCTCTAAGCTTATATGTGATTAAGTTGATACCTTCCACCATCTCAAGATGACTTGAGATTTTTTTCATCTTTGCCCATTCTACTTCTAGCAACAAATTTTCCTTTGATCTTTCAATTTATTTTTATTATCCCCTTCATGTCTTCCGTTACCTATGGAAATATAGGGACATTTCCTATTGGAATGAGCAATGCTAATTTTTGAAGTATAATGATGTCTAGTGTGATGTCATAAGATATTATGATGTATTATCTAGCAAAAGAAGGCATAATTATCTCTATCTTATGTAAAAGGAATTATCCTACATGCATCATGGAGAAAAATGATCCTATTACCATTCATTATATAAAGAGGTGGAAAATCATTTATCCCACATGTCTTATGAGATGTAAATCTTCAATACATGTAGTTATATAATAGAGGTGAAGGAACTCCTTTGGGTATGTTGTTGAAAGTTATATTGTGAAATATTGTAAAGTTGTGAGAAGCATATGTGGGTGGTGCTCAAGTGTAAGAGTGGAGATTATGAAGAATAAAGAAGATCCAGCCTTCATGTGGATGTTTCCCCATTTGGGATTTTACCAAGTATATCTGGTGTTCTATTCCTTTTCCCTTGTCACTCTTATTATTTGATTACTTGATACTTGTATCGATAGGAGAGTAGACTAGTCGATTCCTTCTATTGATTTACATGTTAGTAAATGTTTTGTTATATGTTTATGCATATTTCTCAATATTCTAACATTTCCTTCCCTAGAGAGCAACCTACAAGATCCTTCCTACACTAAATCATCTTTTGTGAATTTAAGAGCACATTCATTATCCATATGAACATATACATGGTAACATGAACAACAACATGGTACATTTATGTAATCGAAATATTAGCAATAGGTCTCTTTGAGAACCGTGAGACTCATCTCTTGGAAAATGCATCCCTCAAATCGACATTGAAAAGAATGTGTGTTATTGATCCATGTGGATACTAGTGGACACTCACCAATTCTACTGAATTATAACAATTCTCCATATTGTCAGTTTTTCTACAACTTTAAAGTTCTTGGACTTCCGGGGAATTTTTAGGCCCTAAATAATGTCTTTTGGCCCCAAAATAGCTTATGGTTTCCAAAGGATTTCCTAAACCTAGACAAAAATTGTTCTTCTCTTCTAGATCTTTCAAATGGACTATCATGCACCCCAAATGAAATTTGTATGTGAAAGTTGTGACCCCCGGAAGTTGATGTATCAACTAGACTCCTTGTGGCTCACATTACTTTTGACCACTTCATCTCCTAGGGTTAGGGTTTTGGATCTTGAGGGAATTTTCCTTTTAGGGATCAACACTCTATATTAAAAGAACATTTTTTACCTTTTGTGATGGTTTTCTTGTGAATGAGTGTAGCCAACACATATCAATTCTGACCTCATTGCTACATATCAGACACTAGGTGTAGGTGAGCAAGTTCTATACTTTCACCTCTAAGATGCACTTATGTTCCATCAAGAGAGCATAAGAATCTAATTTGGGAGGCACATTACAGTAGGGTGGTAGGGCACTTTGGTGTGGAGAAGATAGTAGTAGCATTGTAGAAGTGTTTTTATTGGACCAAGCCCTGATAGGTTGCTCACGGGTATGTTAGATCATGCACTGCCTCTATTACCATTGAACTTTCCATTAAGAATTAGGTTCTATGCACTCCTCTACCTATGAAAAAAAATACTTGGGAATTAGATTATATGCCACATCTTCTCTCCACCAAGCATGGACACAAATTTGTATTTCTGGTTGTCAATCGATTATCTAAGATTTCCATTCTGACACCCTAGAAGAGGAGTATCACGATAGAATTCAATGCTAATATTTTCTTTGAGTGTGTTTGGTTTCATTTTGGGCTACCATGGACCATTATTTTATATATGGACAACAAGTTCCTTGGTACCTTTTTGTCTAGCCTATGGTATTTGATGGAAACCAAGTTGATCAAATCAACTTCCTTCCACCCCCAAATAGGTGGACAAATAGAGGTGGTCAACATGATGATTTTGCATATCCTACAAATGTACAACTCCAGGAATACATGTATGTGGGATGAGAACCTTCCATATGTTCAACATAACTACAACAAATCCCTCCAAAAATTTGTTGGTCGCAACCCTTTTCAGGTGTGCTTTGGGTTCCATTCATCAACCCCAATTGATGTAGCTCTTCCAATTCCATTTGCACCAAAAGAATTCTCCCTTTCTTACACTGAGGTAGATACAGCAACCAAATTTGTTGAATATATCCAACACATCCAATAACAAGTTCACGATATCCTATAGAAAGCCAATTCCAAGTATAAGTAGCGACATGACCAACATCGGGTTCCACACAAGTTTTAGGTTGGTGATAAGGTATGGTTGCATTTGTAGAAAGAGCACCTCACAGGTCCCCACAAGAATCTTATACCACATAGATATGGGATTTATACCATCACAAATCTTGTGGGTGAGAAATATTTTGAATTGAGTATTCCCCATTTCCTTGCCTTGGACCTAGTATTTACTGTGGAGTTGCTTCAACCATATTTTTCACCTCTATCAAACACCTTGGAGGTGGCAGAGCACTTGGTCCATGCATAACTCAATCCTGACTGGATTGTGCAAGATCCAATGGGATAAACCATGGAAATCCAAAAAAGGGGCACCTGCCAACATAACATACAACTCTATCGAGTGGTCAAAGTAGGACAACTTCTTCACCAAGTCAAGTGACTCACCAAAATTCAAATTCAACAGAAATTTCCCCATCTAATGGAGGAACTTAACACAATGGGTACCATTAATTATTAAGGGAGAATGATTCATCCAAGTGGATGTTGGTGGCAACCCACTTGTTCCACTAACTCAGAACGATTCTCCATCTTGATAGTTTTTCTACAATTTTTTAGGTCCTAAACTTATGGGGCATTTTGAGGCTCTACATAGTATTTTTTGGCCCTGCAACAACTTAGGGTTTCCAAAGGATTTCCTAATCCTTGACTGAAATTGTTCTTCTCTTCAAGATCTTCCAATAAATTATTGTGCACCCCAAAAAAGTTTGTATGTGAAAGTTGTGACACCGAGAAGTTGATGTATCAACTAGACTCCTCGGAGCCCACATTCTTTTTTTTTCCATTTTCAACCTCTTGTAGTGGTCTTCTTGCAATTGAGCATAATCGACACATCTCTCTTCAGAAATGAGATACCACCATTCTAGGTAGTATGTATTGCTTCAGAGTTTAGTCATTTTCCATTTCATTCATTAACATAATTTGGGTTTCATTGTACTATTGTGCTCTTTTCGTTTTGTGTGAGTGTTTCCATTTTATATTTATTCCTTCATTTCATTATCTAGTCAATTATCTAGATCAACTATCAAGTAGGAATTAGAGGCATGAAGCTATCATCCATTCCCAAATAAGTGCCCAAACTTTTGTCAATGGATTTAACATCCATCAACCAAAACTCCAAAGGAAAACATGGTCACTTCATCCATACTAAATGTAATGTAAACTTCTATGAACATAGGTCAAAGCATAGTCTTTATCTCTTTTCTCTAACTTCTTTGAACATAGGTCAAGGCATAGTTTCTATCTCTTTAGAGATAGAGAAGTGCTTCCCCACATCCATTACTTCCGTAAGATTTATGAAGCACTTTCCTTCAACATAAATATGAAAGCAAATCAACCTCTCACCAGAATACAAAATTCTAGGAGATAAAAAAGCTAAGGTTCCCATATCTCCTTCAACCATTCCTTCGAGTTGAACTCAACCAATGGGATCCAAAAAACCTACCAATTAGAGCTATGTTGGCCATATCAACTACTTGGTGCATTTTGATATCCTCCCCAAGGAGTAGCCTTCACCTTGTACTCTTTTTTCTTCACACACGTTTTGCCTTGAGTGGGGAATTTCTCTTCATCTCACCATCCATGCCCTTTGCAACCTTAGGTTATGCATATTTTCCTACTACACCACCTTTGACCCTGACTTCAAATAGCCAAAAAGAATCTAGATGGATTGTCTCTGCTAGAAACTTGCTAAAATGATTACTAATTCAAAGAAACAAACGTCCTCTACAAGCACAAAGCTAGAGACAAACTTGACACAAACAAATTCGATGGGGGAACATCAAGTGTCGGTAACCAAGTCCAAATTTTCATTAACACAAGTCATTACATGTAACTTTCCAGTCTTAGACTTCAATGAGGTTAGATTGGAGATATTAAGAATGGCATAGCCACATTTGACTTCTGATCTATCCTCATTGTGCGAATAGTTCCATAGAGGATTAAGGTTTGAAATTTCTTTGTTGACAAAGCCAAAGCCATCTGGTGGCCTAGAAACCTTTGCATCTCCTTGGAATTTGAATTGTATAGCCCCGGTGAAAATATATGACACCTTTCCAAAGGGTCTTTGTAGTAATCAAGTAATTCCTCCTTCCTTTCCATGGAAAAACCCTATCCTAAGAGCCTCTCTCACCTAAAACAATAAATTGAACTCATTTTCTCTATCTCAATTATTTATAAACAATAAAATTTCTTTTAAATTTTTTAAAATAATTTTCTGATACTTTTCTTTTTATATCATTTAATTGAATTTTTTTTAACTAGGGGAATCGGAAATTAGGGTTGGGCTAGTACTCGCATGACATTAGGTCTAGGGATCCAATCTCACTACCACTATACCCCTAGGTGCATCCACAGGGCCCAAACCATAGCACACAAGTAAGTTTGGGGGTATTCGAACATAAGACCTTCCATTTACTACCAATTACAACTTTTCATCTTCACCACTTGAGCTACCCCCCACAGGCCATTTAATGGAAATATTATTAGTAATTTGTAAATGTTTTATTTTATAGAAATCAAAATAATTAACCTATTATGCATCATCAAATATTTAATTTTTTATAATAAAAATATTTTATCAAACTTTATTATTAATGATTTAATGTTATTTCATTTTTATCATTATCCAAATATACAATGTTTTTATTTTATAAAATAATTTTTTCTAATATTAAAATTTCATTATAGAATATTGACAAATTATAATTTATTATTTTAAAAAATTCATTTAAATATTTTAACATTTTTAAAATAATGAATTTTTATTTACTAATAAAAATATAAATATTATAATTTATTTTTGTAACTAAACACTAAATTTTAAAACAAAACAAAAACTTAAACCATTTTTGTAATTCTGTTTATGTTGGAGCATCATCATGCCTAACTTTCCAACAATGCTCATTATGTCACCATGCAATATCTAGTCACACTATATATCTTGTGCATAATTGTTATTAAAACCTCGTCAAACTAGTAATGCTTACATAAAATCTTTTTGGCACAAGATTGGTAGAATATCATATTTATACATAAGCTAGACAAAACATATGGAAAACATTACATGTGATCAAACTTGAATAAGTCTTCTTGGAAGTAATGAGTAAATTTAAAGTTAACGAATGTTATGGTCAACTTGGTTTTATTGGTTTTGAATAATGAAACCATTATTAATCTTCTTAATTTCGCACTGAGATGACTACTCAGGATCACTTTGGTCATCCTTTCATGTATAAATATGTATCATCTAGTTTTCAAAAAACAACCATCTATCCATGGTAATGAGTCCTCTACTTATTTTTGTGAGATTGAACTCTACAATCAAACTCCATATACTATTATAGTATACAATGTTATCTTACATTATTGTGATAATTACCCAATTTTAAGATAGTTCTTGTATAGTTTATTACACGGGGGCTTCACTCAATAAACCACGATCATAGCATGTCCGTTCGTGGCATATGAAACAATAACCCTAATTTCACTAAATATTGGAAAATACCTTCCAATTTTATTTTTTTTAACCCCCTCCCAATATGCCTTCCCAATTTAAAAAAACCCCTATTTTCACTAGATATTGTATGTATCAATTTTTTCATTAACATTTTTTATACCCCTTTATATTTCTACCTAGTATATTGATATGAGACCCCTCTTATGACCCCACATGCATTCTACAATGCACCTTGCTTCTTTCGATGTATATTGTGGATGCACATTACTTCACCCACAATGCAATTACTCAACCACAAATCATTATGATTTTCAACATCTAATGGTTTAATGAAGAGATAGGAGATCACTTCTTGTATGTCACTAGAGCCAATGCACATAGTACAACATTTAGATTGCATGTTGCAGTTCCCCAATCGCTGACTAAGTCTATTGTGGGCTAGGTATCCAAGACCCCAAGGCCTGTAACAACCTCTAGGAGGCTGAATAAACCTCCCAAGGCCTGTAATATGCACAAGTGGTTGGGTATTCAAGCCCCCAAGGCCTATCGAGGGCCTATAAGAGGCCCTGGAGGCTTAGATCCTCCCAAGGGTATTGGTAACAACTAGTTGAGTGCTATTGGTAACAATTGGCTATCAATCACCACTGTCTCTAGACTATGATCGACTGACAACCCACTTCACCATGAAACCCCTGGCCTCAAGCACGCCTCAAGATGCGATTTCCCTGCGTACTGGTAAGCCCAAGCCTTGCCTCAACCCAATTTCTCATCCGGTCGTGATCCCTCCATCTCCATTTGGTGGATATTTCTTAGCCCGCCCATATAAAAAAAAACCCAAAGTATTTTTGTATTGTTACATTAAATAAATAAAACCCTTTGCCCCTTAATATTTAAGCAATATAATTTTGGGGTTTTCATGAATATTTAATACCGCAATATGAATGAACATGATATTATATTTCCTTCTAGTGAAGCCCTCGTGGTTTATTAAAAGAATAACTAAATTTTTTGTGCTCTTTTTCATTAACATGCATTGGTGTATTTGTTTAATAGTTTCTGTTTACACATATGTAATATATAAGTTATGACATCTATTTATTTAGTTTCTTATGGATTTTTATGTAAATTTCTACTTTTAAGAGTTAATTGCAAAATTTTAACAAAAATCGCCACATAAATGTTGTAAATTGATTCTATACTTATTGTTTTACCTCCTTAAACTTCTACAACCATATTGTTAACAATCGAAAATGTCAATAAACATGACACGCCCTTATGATTGTCTTCACTTGTTATAGCATAGCCAATATCCATAAGCCTATAATCTCTTGTAGTAGACCATATCGTAGTTGAAAAGACCCAACATCCCTAATTTTCTAAAGCCAAATCAATAACGTGGGAAAATTTGAACATGATAATGTCACTAATAAGTATTATGATGCTTTAAATAGCCTAATCAAATTGAACATGATAATGTCATTAATAAGTATTATGATGTTTTAAATGGCCTAATCATGATATGATTAGTAATTATTAGAATACTGAAAATAACTTTTAAAGAAACAAATATATAATACTCTAGATGATAGTTTCAATAATTTGTAATTTCAAAAATAAAATATTAAAAATCATTTCATAAATAATTAATAGAAAATGAAAAATAAATAAGAATGAAAAAAATAATGAAATAATTTGTTTACAAATTTATGATATGTATAGAGATACAGTCTGTTTTTGTGGATCATTATAATTGATTTTATTTTCAAGTAAAATTTCTAAATAAAGTTCAAAAATATTTACTTGAAATAATAAATGTTTTAACATAATTAGTATTATTTTTAATCATATGGAATTTGTAATAATATTTTCATTAACTATCAAGAAAAATTACCAAAATTTTCAATATCCATTTAAAATCAAATATACACCCCATATATATATATATCGTCTGAAGATCCAAAACAGAAGTATGAAACCATCCCATTCATTTTCTAAACATCTAATCCATTTTCTCTGAAAATTCAACAACATCTAATCCATCGAGATCAGATAACAAAATGTGTGCCTGCCACAAGAATATTGGACAGAGCAAAATAAAAACAAACAATAAAAATGTCCCGGTATACCAAACCCGCTTCTAAATGGTTAAAATCGGCATTTTCAGCAGCGAATAATATGATATTAAAAAGTAGATGAGACTTGCAAAAAGTTAAGCAGCAGCATTTCAGCAGCGAGTAATATGATATTAATAGTAGATGAGACTTGTAAAAAGTGAAGCAGCACCATTTTCAGCCGAAAGTAACATGATTTAAACAGTAAATGAGAATGAAAGGTATGTCATCTCAGCCCGGGCAGTGGAAAGTAATCTGATATTAATAGTAAATGAGAATGAAAGGTGTACATCATATCAATAAAACCATCAGCCCAGCCCGGGCAGTGGAGATCAGTCATGGTTTGAAATTTATGCTGTTGTACTAATTCACCAAACCCACCATTTACAACCACCTATCTCATATACTTTTCATGCCATCAACCCACTAAATAAAATAATAATGTTCCACAACTACCAGTGGCTGACTTTCAGTGGCCACAGCAAAATCACATTCTGTCATCAAGAATTGCAGTTGCATTAATTCTCTCACACACAAACATATTCAGATTTGACATTAAAAGCAAACGCTTGTACATGCATGCATTCATTCAGTCCCATCTCTCTTTATGATCCAAGAAAAAAAACACTGTGTAGGCCAATAATTTTCAGATCTGAGATTAACAGTAAACGCTTATACAGCCATGAATTCAGTCCCATATTTCTTGATGATCAAAGAAAAAAAACTGCTTAAACCAATAATTCTCACACACTTAATAAAAATACAAGATAACAATGGGTTGAGCAGCTGGGAGTTGAGTTTACCTCCATTGGCTCAGGTTCGATGCTGGCACCATCTCTCATATACCTAAGAATCCTTAGACCCAGGAGATCAATCCCAATCCCACTTTGGCCGAAAAAAAAATGGGCAGTTACAAACCAAAACAAGAAAAATCAGATTATTATAAGATCTTGGAAATGACAAACTATCCATTGTATCCAGAATCAATTATGTAATGGATCAGGGCCTGTGGGAACCAATCTTTCGTCCACATTATAATTAACTGGATCCAAAGCCCCTTCTTGTACAGCTGTAGAAGACTCTCTGCTGCTGCTGCTGCTGCTGCTGCTGCAATATTCACAATATTGAGAGTGGCAACAGTTACTATTTCTTCCGAACTGATCATCGTCTGAAGCAGTACTTGGTGTATAATCTCCTTCCATGTACTGCCCCTCCTCCTGGCTACGTAGATGGCGAGATTCTCCAGTTGTTTCTTCAACTCCCAGAAATAATACGCTTGAACGTCCTGCCCTGCAGTGAACAGCAGCTGCCAGAAGAAACAGCAATATGGTAATCATCATATGGCTGCCATGGATTCTTATATAATAACCAACCCTAAATTTCTCCATTCTCAGAATAATAAAACACCACCACATGATTGCACTGGAATTAATGACTAATCTCTGTGTAGACTCCAGGAAAGAACAACAGCAGAAATTCTTCGGTGGTAGCCTTATTCCTGATCGTCCTTCTTCTTCTTCTTCGTGCAGTAAATGCTATCTATCCACCCAACAAAGGAGGAGGGGGGAAGAAATTAATGGCGAGTCTCCGAATTCTTCTCTTTCGCTATTTCAATTCAATGTGATTGACATAAGCGTTGACATATTTGGTAATAGGTTCCGATCATGTATAACAGGTTAATATGTACTTGTATATACCCCCCAGCTGGTACAGATAGATGGATAGATTCCATAACTTGTCTGGCTTCCTTTTCACTTTAGGAAAACAAAAAATAAGCCAACTGCTTAATAACTCCTCACAGACAGATCTCTGTGCAGATTAAACACTGGTCACTTATTTATCTAGAATGATAGAGTGATATTCAGAGTGAAAGTCTTCATCTGTATCCACCCAGCCACCTTTTCGGAGACATTCTCAGTATATTCTCTGAAAATCTCATATATATAGAATTACAATTGTATATATACACATCTTGAATTATATTGTTAGATGTACGTAGTTAAGTACATAAAATTCAAAATAAGTAAAAAAAGGTTTAAAATTGAAATGTATATATATGATAATTAAAATTTTGAAATTATAGTTCATACATCTTTTGTAAATCTCAACAACCATACTTTAAACATGAAAATTATACTGTAATAAAATGGTTATTCCGAACTTTTAGGAGAGCAGTTTTCTAATATAATTTTAGATTTAAAAATAAATATAAAAAATAATAACTTTTTTGAAAATGAATTTTAATATTTATTATGTAAATGGAGATAATTATATTATGTGTTTGCAAATATAGTGGATAGCTTTGAGGTCCAGAACCTTATATATAACACAAATTACTCATACAACATGGTGGATGACTTATTTCTCCATAACCTTAGTAGAGAACAAAAACATGCATTAAAGTGATTAAAAAAAACACATAAGACATACTTACATAAAAACAAATTAGAAATATTGAGTTGAACAGGACTACTATTCATTAATATGATAATAAAGCTTGCATATTAAAACATGAAAAAATAAAAAATAAAATAAAGTATGCATAAAGCTAAAGTAAAAGCAAAAAGTGATAAAAACATTCCAAGTAATCATGATCTCTAACATACTCATAATATTTACTTTGATAAACAATCATTTAAAACCAAGTTTGCTCATAAAGGTGTTTGTTCATGTAAGGATGTATGAAAAATGGCCAAATAAACTTTATAACAAAAATGTAGCCTCCAAAACAACATTACATGGATCTCTTCAAAACATTCCAAGTAATTATGATCTCTAACATATTCATAATATTTACTTGGATAAACAATCATTTAAACCAAGTTTGCTCATAAAGGTGTTTGTTCATGTAAAGATGTATGAAAAATAGCCAAATAAACTTTATAACAAAAATGTAGCCTCCAAAATAACATTACATGGATCTCTTCAAAACATTCCAAGTAATTATGATCTCTAACATACTCATAATATTTACTTGGATAAACAATCATTTAAAACCAAGTTTGCTCATAAAGGTGTTTGTTCATGTAAGGATGTATGAAAAATTGTCAAATAAACTTTATAACAAAAATGTAGCCTCCAAATAACATTACATGGATCTCTTCAAAACCTTGGGAGAAAATAAGTATATGCATCAACAATCAAAACAATAAATTAAATTCAACAATAATATCCAAAAAATAACATGGTAGATGGAAAATAACATATTGATGCTAAAAATGATATGATAATGGGTAATTGTCAAAGATCAACAAAAGTTATCCAATCATGCAAACAAACCAAGAAAGCTAACCTTATGTTTTTTAAGCAAAAGGATAAAAGGCTCAAAGGCTCAACGAGTGTCAAGGAATACACCATGATAGCATTCCCATGATAAAGTATTTTTTGTGAACAAATGTAGAAAATGAACAACAAAAATGTTATAATAAAACTTATCAAGTGGAGACTATGTAAAATTAATTAGAAATAACAATAATATCCCTGTGGGTTAGCTCAAGTGGATGAGTGGTGTAAATAGTAAGCATAAGGTCTCGAGGTCAAATTCCCGAGTGGCTATGCTAGGACCTCACTTGATGTCCCCAACGGGTTACAATATATAAAAAATTTAAGCAACTATTCAAATTTGAAACTTAGTATTGTTTTACAATTGATGAAATAAGTTGATATATGAAAATTTCAAACAACTATTCAAATTTGTATCTACCAATCAAATGCACAAACAACATGTTAGTCATTCAATTAACACAATCTCCACTCCAAGTTAGCACATTCAATAAGGGGCAATACTCGCACTTCATAAAGGAGAATTCTTCACAATAGACACAATACAACGAAAGAAACATTCCCATATAATAACACTCCACATGATTACCCTTTATAAATTTAAAACACCACCAACTTTGTTTTTCTCTCAATGAATTGGCATGGGAGCAAAGCTCTAACATGCCAAAGGGATTCATGTGCACACACTTCATAGTCTTCATTAATATAAAAACAACGTATTCCAACATTGATTTTACTTTTCCTCTCAACACTTTTGACTATCTCAAGAATGTCCAAGGTTTTAAAAAAACTACATTGGTATCAACACTACTAAGCAATTTTTAAAGTTAAAGTTAGAAAATGGTACTAAAACCTATTAAAAAATGAGGATTTAAAAAATTAAGTTTTGTATAGAACCAATGAGTATTTCATATCTCAAGCCTCTCCTCAAAAGCAGTTTGTATTCCCTTTAGTGTCATTAATTTCTTATAGTGAGCTTATTGAGATTGTTCCTGATGATCTCCAACTCCATGCTTACTCTCTTCCTCCTCTACATTTTCCCTTTTGATGAGCTTTAGTGTCATTAATTTCTTATAGTGAGCTTATTGAGATTGTTCCTGATGATCTCCAACTCCATGCTTACTCTCTTCCTCCTCTACATTTTCCCTTTTGATGAGGCATGATGCTTGCTATCTCTTTCGCCGCAATAAGTGTGATTTCATCATATAAACTTAGTTATGGTCTTTTACAAAACCTCGATTTTTTAATATTTTCATAGGTTTGGAAAATAATGAGAAGAGTTGTGGTCACATGACAATATTCTTAAATCATGTCCCTATCACAATTGGTATGCATGTGGGATCATTCACAACACACAATAACATAGGGATATGCCACAATAGCAAGATAGAACATGGCACAAAAATTTGAAATTATCACCACTAGAGTGAAGATGATATCACTTAAACATATGTATTTGCAACCAAACACCACCTTCTTAATTGACATTTTTTTGGTGTGCAGGTAATACCTTATGAACCATCTTTCTCTCACAATTGTTGTGTATTTAGGATTATTCACAACACAGGCACACAACATCAATATGAACACGTACAATTGAGGAGAGTTGTATTAATGTGGAATGAAGTCCCAACATATGAATATAGCATTTTATAAAGATGACATTTGATATCACATATATAACAACCACAAGTCAAAGATGGCCCACAAGGCATGACATGGAAATCGTCAATGATGGTGGTAATAGAGTGAGGGAGGATGCCACTAGTGTGGGTAAGTCATTATGAACTATCTTAGTCTCATAATTATTATGTATGAGGGATTATTTACAACAAATGCACCCAACACCAATGTTAACACACACACACACACAAAATTGAGAACAATAACATTATTGTGGAAGGATCCCAACATAGGGACATGGAATTATAAAAAAAATAGCACGCAACATCACATAGATAACAACCATGGACCAAAGATAGCCCACAAGGCATGACACTAAAATTGGTAGCAATGTTAGAGCTAAAGAGAGTGATGATGCTTTCACATCAACTCAAGGACTTGCACCCAAAATGACTACATTTATTGAAGGAATTAGTATATGAACCATCATTTGGAAGCCATGTGCTTCTCTCTATTTTTCTATATTCCTCGTGCAATTCATAATATTCAATGGTTTTCTTAATATGTCAATTTTTTTAAGTATTTCATAATTTTACTTTTATTTGGATTGTATTCAATTGTTCTAGTTATTCGTATATTATTTCAGTTCATTTCAAGTGGCCATTGCATTGTAATACTAAACTAGGGTTGATCGCATGCCAACACAAAGGATTACTCTATGTTCCTACAACCATAGCATTTTCTAGAGAAATCCAAATTCAATGTCATTAGGGTTTTTTTGGAGAGAGGAGGTTTAGTCTTCAACATTAGTTTTCACAAAAATTGCCATAAAATTTGAGTAATTATAGTCCATGCAAGTTTGACTTCACATTGCTCCTAAATTTGGGTGAAATTTATTTATTCCAACTCCCATTATGCATAACTTGTAATTCACAAATTCAAATCAAATTCTATGCTGCAAAGAGGTGTTAAAGAAGAATGTCTTGCCAAAAATTACACCCATTTTATGTAATGGTTGTAGAGCTATTCAAAATTTGACTTTGGGGCCCTAAATACCTTAATTTTGGTGAGCATGTTATTAGCTTGCAGTGAAATATTCATTAAGCTTAGACTAAATTTCATGTTGGGGTGGGATTGGAGTTTTTTTTCCATGAAAAAATAATTATATTTGTTATTTCAAGAGTGAAATCAAAATATACACCATCGAGCCTTGTATCTTCTACCAAATCCTGAGAATTTCCTCAAAACCAACCTTGTCCCCTACTTATTACAATCATTCATACATCAAAGAAAGTATATTCCAAAATGCCCACAAAATTATCATTCACGTTGTTAAAGAAATGTAACTGCGGAAGATATTCTAAATGTACTTGTCTATTGCATTATTGTATTCCTACTTCGGGAGATGTCATTGACGTAATTGATAATGTAAGTCATTGAAAGAGTCAATGTAAACCCTAGGACTTGTGTCGACCTAGAAAAATCCAAAAGAATATAAACAAGTCGGCCCTGTTGGGGAAAATTCACCTCAATTGAAGAATATAAATAGGAGGGTTGTGTTTATCATTCAACACACTCACTCATCCACTCAAGTTCACATAGGAGAGAGAGAGAAGTTCGATGGTGAAGGAGAGAATATATTCTTGTCTTGGGTTTTTATCTTGTACTTGATGAATTCTATATTGAGGAAGTTTTTTCGGGGTTTTCTCCCTTGTGGTTTCCCCGAGAGAAATTATGTGTTCTTTGTGATTATTGTGCTTGTATTTCTTTCAGTGATTATATTGTTTAATTTTATTATGCTAAACAAGTAAAAACTTAACATTGTTTCAGAGCAGGCCTGAAAGAGAACTTTGTGCAGTTGTTGTCTAGGGTTTCCATTTCCATAAACTAGTCATCTTGGAATTTTTGCTATAAATAACGTTTAGAGAAGGTTCAGGATCTGAAAATCGGACAAGACAAATATGAAATGTTAATGTAACTTGTGTGTGATTTTCAGCCTCAGATTCGCTTTACTGTAGGAGATATGATACATGCAAATAAGGGTTCCAGACTCCTCTAGATTTCAGTTTTAAATAGGTGACCTAGGGATAAATGCTATATATCGGGATAGGAAGATCCAAATCAAATTTTGTAAGATGTTCCAGAATTTGCATGGACTTTAGTTTCTCTGGTACAATTTTCAGAACACGAATATGAAACTGTGACACGTGTAAGTCCGTACAAGTTCGCTATACTGAAACAATCCATAAACAGGTCACCTTGGGAAACTTAGCATAAGTACCACTTGGTGAATCTTCTCCTGCTCTAACCCATGGGGTTGGATAGAGGACAGATCATACTATCACAAAACGAAGTTTCATACCTTGAGGAGCAAAAATTTCTAAAATACATCAGAATTAAGATTGAACAAATATGTAGTAGAAATTGAATAAACTAGGGCATAAGATATTTTGCAGTCCTGTCCAAATATTTGGGAAAAGGAGTACTTTCCCTAAACTCACCTTGAGGAGGCACATATTTTCCTCCAAACAGTTTTCCAATATATCAAAGTTGAAAAATCAGGGTTTCTTTGTCAAACCCTAGGTAAAGCCAGAAGCAGTTCTTGGAAAAGCCGCTTCACTGGTAAGTACTATCTTATTTATATTTCCATTTGAGGTTCTCATATTATCGAAATGAAAAACACCACCAAGCTTGATGAGAAACTTGAAGGAGCTTATAATTTCAGAGCATGCAAATATAGGGTCATGCTCATTCTTGAAGAACATGACCTAGAAGGATTCATAAAAGAAGAAGTTAAAGAACCAGAGGGAGATGAGGCCAAAGAAAAATACAAGAAGGATATGATCAAGGCCAAGAGGATCATTGCTGACTCTATCAAAGACCACTTGATTCCTCAAGTGTCTTCAAAGAAGACCCCAAAGGAAATGTTTGATGCATTGTCTAATCTATTTGAAGGAAAGAACATCAATAGAAAGATGACCTTGAGAAATAAACTCAAGGGTGTGAAGATTCAAAAGTCAAAGATCATGCAGACATACTTCACTAGAGTATCTCATATCAAAGAAAAATTAGAATCCATTGGAGACATGATAGAAGAAGCAAAGGTTGTGATGACCACCTTGAATGGTATACCAGGGGATTGGGAACCTTTCGTTCGTGGCTATGATCTGGGAATAAATTGATCAAGTTCAGACATCTATGGTAAGAGTGTGTGCAATAAGAAGAAAGGATAGCACTAAGAGAAGAGAAGTTAAATGATAATGGAGATCAAGCTTTGGCAACCCATTCCAAAGGAAGGAACAAAAGGAAGACTCATGAGCATTCTCATACCACTCTCCTAGAAGATCTCAAATATTTCAAAGGAACAAAAGGATCAAGAAAGACTTCTCCTCCTTTGAATGTTTTACTTGTCACAAGATGGGACACATTGCAAGAAAATATCCTCTTAGAGCTGAACAATTCAAGAAGAAGAATAAAATATTTCATGCCCATGCAGCTGAAGAAGATGAACATGATGATGAAATGAAGGCCCAAGAAGATTCCTCCAATGATGAGGAATATGTACTTTAATCCAAACCAGGAAGATAGAAGAACCTCTTATCTATCTCAGCATTGGATAAGAAGGGATGTAGTTGTGATTGGAATTGAAGAAGGAGGACTCTACAAATTGAAGGGACATGCAGACTCGGCCCTAATAGCTAGGACCATGGGTCCTTGTGAGTTGTGGTATAGAAGACTTGTTCAGCATTGTCGGTCATAAGAAGGAAAGGAACAGGTCCTCAGAATCAAATGATGTAGGGTACATTGTCGTAGACTCCAGTAATTCCTGTAAGGAGACAAGGATCAAGATATATCCTACCAAAAAAACAAAGATAAGTATTTGAATTGTCCAATTACTTAAATGGTATTGTTCAGTTGTGTACATACTTATGTTCCTATATTTAGGATGTGTATTATGCATGTTAGAGAGTTTGCATCAATGAAAAAAATACTACTAATATGCATGTGATGGGTAAGTGGCCTATGGTGCCATACAACATTCTATTGCTACCTATCTAGAATGAAACCTCTTTGTTGACATGCTGGGATTAGTGCATGCTCTTAATAATTTTTTGGTAGAGATGGAAGGCATCTAGAAAGTTACCGTATGAATGCGGGAAATGGATGAATGTTGTGTTGAAGCATTGGCTAAGATAGTTGCATGAATATATGACCTATGTCTTTATGCATAAGAATTTGTTTTGAAGATTATGAAATGTTTCTAATCATGCAACTAAATTTGACTTGTAGGAAAGATCGTGTACCATCACCTACAAGAGAATAATGACGATACTTGTTCCATAAAACAAGTGACGATGGTTTAGCTATGACATTCAAGAAGATTTATGAAATCAAGCATACTACAGAAGTACAAAGCAAGGGTTCTATCAGAAAGAGGGAGTCGACTATGATGAGATGCTTCTCTAGTGGTCAGACACTTCCTCAGTGGTGGATATTACACTAGATAGATAGTGTAATTGAAGTAGAAGAAGGTATCAAGCAACCTCCAGGACTTAGGACTCTCTACAAAGAACCACATGTGTGCAAATTGAAGAAGAATTTGTACGGGATCATAAGGCACCCATGGGATAGGATGATCACCTAGAGTGATGAGATATCAACCTTTTCTACAAGGTTGAATATGAGGATCTCATGGATGGGTGCAAGAAAGAACTTGCAACAGAGTTCAATATCTAGGTATCTAGTGACCTAGAGAGATGACATAGATGGATACCCAAAAGATTAACAAAAGAGAAGGCTACTAATCACTCCAATACAGAATGTCCCGATGCAGAGAGTACAAGATGTAGAGGGAGGATAGCTCTTAGTTAGAGAGGGAGCATGGAAGCTCCGCTTCAGAGGGAGTGACTACAACATAGATGGAGAAGGTTGTCTTCCTTAGTATATCAGATATGCATCAGATAGTGAGTTCAGATTGTACAGATATAAAGACTCAGATTGGGATGGAAGTGCCGAAGATAGAAAAAGCACTTCAAGATGTTGTTTTCATTTGGGATCAGGTATAACCTCATGGCTCAGTAGAAAGCATCCCTGTGTTGCTGTCAATACAATAGAAGTTGAATACATCGTAGCATGTTCATCTTGTAGTGAAGCAGTTTAGCTTCGCAAGATGTTGGAAGGATTGTTTGATGCAGAGATAGATGTGACCGATATTCGCTTCGATAATCATAGTTGTATCAAGATGTCATAGAATCCAGTGTTTCGTGATAGATCAAAGCATATCGAGATCAATTATCACTATATCCGGGATATGCTGCAGAAGGGAGTTGTAAAGCTCAAGTATCTTCCTACAGAGGAACAAGTTGCTGATGTGTTGACTAAGCCTCTGTCTCGCATAAAGTTTGAATACTTTCGAGACAAGCTTGGTTTGGTCTGAAAGGACCTCCCTCGAAAGAGGGAGTGGAGATGATGATTGGTATGATAAGACCTCCTTCGAAAGAAGGAGTGAAGATGATGATTGGTATGATAAGACCTCCTTCGAAAGGAGTGAAGATGATGATTGGTCGGATAAGGCCTCCTTCGAAAGAAGGAGTGAAGATGATGTTGGTCTGATAAGACCTCCTTCGAAAGAAGGAATGAAGATGATGATTGGTCTGATAAGACCTCCTTCGAAAGAAGGAGTGAAGATGGGTCTGAAATGATCACCCTTGAAAGAGGGAGTAGTTTCCTGGAGCCTTGGTATGGCAGCTCAATCTAGGATTGGTACATCAACCTAACAAGGCCTAGTTGATTCGAAAGGATTGGTATGTCAGCACTGGCTAGATCCTAGGGGGATTAGTATGTCTGGCTAGGCTTGTTTAGTCTGAAAGGATAAGTAAGTCGGACAAGGCCTGTTTGATCCTTGGGTAGATTGGTATGTCTGGCTAGGCTTGTTTGGTCTGAAAGGATTAGTAAGCTAGACAAGGCCTGTTTGATCCTTGGGTAGATTGGTATGTCTGGCTAGGCTTGTTTGGTCCGAAAGGATTAGTAAGTCAACATCGTCTACTAGAGTGCCCACCACAATTCATATTACAGATGATGATGTTACAACATTCACATGTTGATGGTTGATGATTTTCCAGCACTCACATGCTAATGGTTGATGATGTTCCAGCATTCACATGATGATGGTTGATGATGTTCTAGTATTTACTTACTAATGTTTGATGTTGTTGTTCCAGTATTTACTTACTAATGTTTGATGTTGTTGTTCCAGTATTTACTTACTAATTTTTTATGTTGTTTTCCAGTATTTACTTGCTAATGTTTGATGTTGTTGTTCCAGTATTTACATACTGATGATGATATTGATGTTCCAATAGTTTCTTGTTGACGATGATGATGATGATGTTCCAGCAGTTTCTTGTTGATGATGATGTTGTTGATGTTCTAGAAGTTTCTTGTTGATGATGATGTTGCTGACGATGATGATGTTGATGTTCCAACAGTTTCTTGTTGACGATGATGATGTTGATGTTCCAGCAGTTCCTTGTTGATGATGATATTAATGATGATGATGATGATGTTGATGCTCTAGCAGTTCCATGCTGATGAAGACCATGATGATGATGTTGTTAATGACAATGATGTTGATGATGCCCCATACATATGATGATGTTCCAAAAAATTCCTACGACATATAGAGTTTCACCAGTTAGTTGTACAATTGTTGATGTTAATGATGATGCTCGTAGAATACCTTCCAAGTTAAGAGGGAGTGTTAAAGAAATGTAACTGCGGAAGATATTCTAAATGTATTTTTCTATTGTATTATTGTATTCCTCCTTCGGGAGATGTCATTGATGTAATTGATAATGTAAGAGTCATTGAAAGAGTCAATGTAAACCCTAGGACTTGTGTCAACCTAGAAAAATCCATAAAAGAATATTTTATTATGTACTTAACAAGTCGGCCCAGACAGTTAGGACAAGTCGGCCCTGTTGGGGAAAAGTCACCTCAACTGAAGAATATAAATAGGAGGGTTGTGTTGGTCATTTGACACACTAACTCAGCCACTCAAGTTCGCATAGGAGAGAGAGAAGTTCGCTGGTGAAGGAGAGAAGTTGTTCTTGTCTTCGGGTTTTATCTTGTACTTGGTGAATTCTATATTGAGGAAGTTTTGATGGGGTTTTCTCCCTTTTGGTTTCCCCAAGAGAAATTATGTGTTCTTTGTGATTGTTGTGCTTGTCTTTCTTTCAGTGATTATATTGTTTAATGTTATTATGCTAAACAAGTAAAAAGTTAATACACGTTGCTTATACATGTATAATTTTCAAGAATCCCAACCAACATGTAGCAACCCTTCCCAATATTCATAGGAGAGGCAAAAACGTTATAGATGAGTCCACTCCCCCCTCCTGAATTCTTGAATAGCCAAAGTTCCTTCTTGCGAGGAAATAACACCCTTTGAGAGTGAATATCCTTTTGTGTTAAAATCTCTATAGATATGTGAGGAGATAAAATCAAACTAGGATTTTACATCCATTATTATGTGCATGATAGCACGTAGAGCCAAATTTGTAATAAGACACTTTTCATTCACTGGTCCATCAACAACTTCAAATCCTCTAGCACTTGCAAAGACCTTATACCTTGATTTGTAGCATATTTCAACAAAATCCAAAGTGCAAAGAATTTTGCTATGTTATTAGTTCCTTGCCCTACACCATGTTTGAGAGAATAAAGTTATGATGATGGTTAAAAAAAATTAGTTCCCCATCTACACATGAACCGGGTTTTCCTTGATAGATCCCATTAAAGAATCTCCAAGCTTTTTGTAGCCCATGACTTGTTCTTTGAGGATCTCAGCTTCCTTTAGTTTTGAGGCCTTCCACCCTTCTCTTTGGGAAACCCTAATATTATGAGACACTACCAAGATCCAAATTTCTTATTTAAAGAAGACATGTAGAAATATTTGATTAATCTTAGTTTAAAATGCATATTGAGTTGGGATTCTATGTGATTTGAAGGAGACATTTAGAATTGTATTTCCCTTCTTTCGGTTATAAAGAAATATATATCAATTGTGAGTTTGACCTCAAATTAAAACACATACTTTTAAGGAAGATATGGAAATGCCAAAATGATATTTATGTTGATGAAAACAAAAATGGAAAGGAAGATATAGAAATACCAAAATATCTTTACAGATACTAAAACCGAAGAGGTTTAAGAGAATGGTTGTGTACTTAAAAGAAATATGTTATAGTCAATATTTTATATGGAAATACTTTGATAGTGAATATTATTTAGTGACATAGATTATAACACCCAGATAGAGTTTCAAGAAATCCACTCGAACAAATAGATAAAGAAAATAAAAATTAAGGAACTTCGTAGAAAATAAGAGAATAAAGAAAAGGATATATGGATTCCTTTTGTGTGGAACATGAGGAAAATACAAATGAATTCAAGAAAGAAAAAGAAAAATTCAAGAGAGAACTTGAGAGAAATGATGACAACATATCCATTGTATCGAGTACTGACGAGAATAACAATTCAAGCATTGGTTTACAAGACCATAAAGTGTGGTTAAGGGAATGTACTATGCATCTGGACTTAGTCTTACGCCAGTCATATATAACCCGATGTCAATCCAGTCATATATAACCCGATGTCAATCATATGTGGGGCTAGATAGGAAGGTGAGGAAGGTGTCAAGTATTCCCGATACCTTAATCTTGTCCAGAATATACAGGAAGAAACACCAAGTCCATCTGTGTTCCCATAAATTAGTTTATTTCAACACCATCACTAGCAATGAAGCTACACATAGTTGCACAATAAGAAAAGTTTGGGCCAAAGATGTCCCATTCTACTAGCCCAAGGACAACCAATGTCGAGCAACATTGCAATAAGAAACATTCAAACTACAAGTTTACACATACATTACACATGTTTTGCATATGATGACATGCACAAGACACAATCTGCCTTATGCAAGTTCAGCCTAGAGCATTTATATTCTCATCAATGACATTATCATAAGGAATGTTCTAAATCCTTCTAGAAGATTTATCATGTCCATATGTTTCTAGGAAAAATGTAGTCCATGTTATTTTGTTATTTTGGATAGATTATTTTCCACATGCTTTTACCTCAAGACTCTTCCAAGATTATTGTTAACAGGCTGCTAGATTCTCTACCATATAGCACAAGAACCTTCGTACTTGGCTATATTTTACAAAATTTACAATAGTATCTTTACATCCCCCCTTTGCAATCTTAAGTATTATTTCTTTCAGTGATTGTTTTAAGACAACTTATTGTCTTTTGATTCCTTATGCAACTTTGTTTTTTATGTGTGTGCTTCATTAGCTAGTGTGATGAGTCTTTAAAGCTTCTTTGTGTAATCCTAGATATCTCTAACTCTTGGCTATCTCCCTATGATTACTCCAAGCATATGAATCAATAATATCATAGCGAACATTAGCTTCTTTATACCTACATTAGTGAAGCCATAGTTAAAATATGTGGTTGTGGAAAACTATTGAGGTGGCTCAACAATATCATAGTTATCTGCACCAACAATGAAGGTTTGTCGTTACACCAAAACCTATAGATGTTAGTAAAATTCCAAACCAAGCACATGACCTTGACTGACCGGTTATTCCCATGTTCCCAGGGTGGAATTTAGTCCATAAGATCGATTCCTAGAGTCATAAGATCAATTCCTAGAGGCACAGTGGTTAGTCCAACACCCTCCCTCTGACATAACTCAAAGGAATTGAACCTATGTCAAAACTCTGATACGAATTGAATGTTTTCCATGACACCAAAACATGCATACGTTAGTAAACTTCCAAACCAAGCACATAACCTTGAGTAGGATGTTAGTCCCATATTCCTAGGGTGGCGGTTATTCCACAAAATTGATTCCCAGAGGTGCAGTAGTTAGTCCAACAAACAACAATTGACTAAATCATGCTAGTAATGTATGTTCATGTTGAATCCTTCAAACATAGTCGAGTTACTAAAAGAATGAAAGTCCCCTTATAGCTCGTTTGTCTGGTTGAATTTAGTCTCCTATGGTGACACCTACTAACACCATCACCCATTCTGACAAAGATCCTCTCACCTCTATGAGGTCCATGGTTGATGAAGATTAGTAAATATACAGCAACAATATTTCATGGAATTCCTTGCATCTCCTCCCATAAGAACATATAACAAAGACTTGGTGGGAATTCACCATTCTAGTTGCAAATCAACATAGGTATTTTGCAATTTGAGGGTAAGATCAAAACGAAAGCCCTAGATAACTAGCCATAGAGGATTAAATAATATTTCATTGTAAATCGGTTCATATATGAAAATATAATTGCCTTTACTACCCTCAAGCTAGAGCCAAAATTTATATGTTGGTGAGACTCACATAACAAAAAATACAATGATGAAGGTCATCCAATTGAAACTTGGAGCAAGAAATTTAAGTCCCAAACAAAGAGTTTCCACAATCAATATATGCACTAGTAACAATTGGTAACATCACAAAGACCAATGAGTCCTAAAGTAAATTGATGGATTTCACAATTTTGTGGCATGCTTGAGCACTCGTGACTTAGAACATAATAAGATCCTTAAATGTAGTAGTGACCTTGCACTCTACATTAAGATAGTCAAATTTGAGCTTGAAACATCCTATTCCACAAATCTAATATCGCGATCCAATTCAATTGATCTCGAGGAAGAAAAGGTGTGATTGTCCCATTTGCAAAAGTGGGTCAATGATCAACCATTGCATTTTATAGTGAATAATGACAATTAGAATAATCATATTGAGGTTAACATAGTCAATTGACTCGAGTTAGCAATCACACCACATCCTCACACATATTATTGGATCGTTGAGCTAGGCCAAGGAAATTTACATCACAAAATAATGTTGATCGTAGTATGCCATTAAGAAGTTCAAAGATGAGATCCTTGACAATGTAGTGACATTAGAAATTTGTAATGTGGTCATATGAAAGCCATTCACATTTGAGAGACATGATATCTATGAGTCACTTCTAAAGAGTGTAATCTTCAACATTGGAGATAGTGCTACAAAGTACCTTAAATGATCCCAAAGGAAAATGTACAACTGATATTTAAATTATGTTGTAAGCTAATTAACTATTTACAGTTCTTTCTATTGATGATCAAGCCACAAAACAAGCACAAAATTGTGGTATGAGCACAAATATCTTCAAAACATCTTGTGCATAAAAAATGGCTTGTCATGTAAAAAGAATGCAATAACACATTGAAGAACCTTACAAGGTCCCACTTACATTATCAAGTCCAACATTCAATTGATCCAACACCAACTGTCCGATGATCCTATTTATCAAGGTATTACTAGAAAATGACAAGATCAAGAAACAAATTCAAGGTGTCTTAGACAAGGGACATATCAAGTTGAATTCATTTCCATGTGCTATCATGATTGTACTTGCATCAAAGAAAGACGACTCAATATAGACGAAAAGCACATTTACAACTTTTTTTATTCAATTTTAAGTTATTATTGATTTGCTAAAAGGCATGGCTTATTTAATACAACAATAAAATAATAAGCATGTATATACAAGTGCATTGTAAGGCACATACATATAAATTTATATCTAAGAATGAAAGCATTCTTAATATTATTGGTGCTAGATCTCTTAATTGAGTTGTTAGTTGTCTTAACATGTTTGCTATAAAATTGAGCCTTTGGTTGTCGTAACATGTTTTCCTATAGCAATGTTTGTTTGTTACTTTAAAGTGAACCCAACAATGTATTGTATTCTAGTCACGAACAACAAAGTTCAAATCACTTTAAATTTTACTCACCATACAGTGTAATTACCTTGTAAATTTACAATTCAAATCCTTGTGAAGTTATAATTCCAACACCAAACACACATATTTTGAGTATGTATATTTTTGTAGTTCATCATTATTATAGAAGAAACATTGGATTTAAATTGTGCGCCAATTTTGAAATGTTTCCAATATTTTGGATAGATGCTACACCAATTATCAAGGGATTTAAATTAGCTTTGAATGATAGAGAAGAAGTGCCACAAAGATTAAATAGGTTTGGAAGAAAATAGTTGTTAAGCCTAGAAAAAAGAAAAATGACTAAAATGATAATATAATCCTATTAATAAGGGGGAATCAATTTTTTTCCTCATTAAATGGCTATAATTTATATTAAAACATGGTTGCAACCACACCATAAATCGAGTTAATTCAAAGAAAAATTTACAATATTTGAGATTGGGGTTTTAAAAAGACCCAAAATTTCATAATGATTGTCTATTATCATTTTTTGCAATATAACAATAGATCCAACTAGTGTAATGCCAAATAAACTAAGCTTGTAACAAAACTACATTATAGCGCATTTAAAAACCTGGACTTAGAAGAAAATATACCCACTAAGGGATTCCTCTTTGATGTCCGCTTAAAGGTTATACTCCAGGTCTACATTTTTTATTGCCATGTCTCCTTGCGGTCAGTCAACCGTTTCCGCATCCTTGACCACAACTCGAATAGAACCAATAGATATCTTGGGCGGGTGACCAGAGAATGTGAGCTCCTAACACCACCCAAGAATAATTCATAAAGCATATTGAAGTCTACTTCCAATTCCTTTATTTGTTTGCTTTGACTAAGCACAACTTTTGTTCATTCTTGGATCTTTGAGATTCAATAAGTTGTCATTATGTTGCTATAATGAGAAAAGAGCACCTGTAAATCCACTATCTAATGTGCGCTCCTTTATCGGGCTCTACAAATGTCTGAGATTTCAAAAGGGACACAATGTCCAAAGTGTATGTGGCCCTCCATCTTTAACCAAAACTTGCAATTGAACTTGATTCTACTTAATAATAAAACTTTGAACCCATAATAGACTAGGAACCAAAGCCAAAAGAAACTCTACCAATAACACCCATTCTAATGGCGGCCCACACTTTTGAAATGAAGCCAAAGTCAAGCCACAAGGTTGAGAGTAAAGACTAGAAAGCCACTTTACCTAAACTTTTGAGCTAGAGAAAAGCAACAATGAACTAGAGGGATCAAGGTTGAGCTACCAGTGAACCCATTGTCCCTGGCATTCCCAAAATAGTTGCAAAGGATTAGAACCTAAATCCCCCCTTAGGCCCTCCAATCCATCCCTTCATGTTTATTGCAATTCATTGCATGCATGCAATAATGATGAGGGAGTATTGTGATTTGAGATGGATTTATTGTCCATCATATTATTGCAAAAACATAGAAACCCGAATCAAGCGAGAGATACACAAAATAATGTGCAATTGTATTAAGAGTAACGAGTGCACATATTAAAATAAAGTTCACCTCCTTATATACTAATATTCACTAAGCGAGTTAATTCCACTTATGGATGTGGGATAAACTACTTTACACATAAAGTGAATATTAGCCCAAAACCTAAAGTCAGAGTGACTTTATTACATAATAAGTCTTATATTCTAACATCCCCTCTTAAGGTTGACAGTACTCAAAGCAAAACACATTGATTAAAAACAAAAACATCAAACAGCATTCTTCAAAAGTTTATACTTTGAAAACAATCGTCCTAAATCAAGTAGCACTCCATCAAGCTACCTCACACCCCTCATAAAGTTGTAGCTCCCAAATTGAATTCCTAAAATTCCTAGATTCCACTTCCCTAAACTCTTGAATTATGGATCTCTGGAATCAAGTCACTAAACAACAATCCACATGCATGTCTCTTGAGTAATTCCCGAGATCTACAAACTCCCAAAATAACTAGGAAACCATCCATGTTGAATTGTATTTACATATAATCCCATCTTGTCTTCAAAGAGCGAACTTCTTAAAATACATAAAAGCCCTTTCCTTAGTATGATCATCACCATTCTCATCATCTAGTGTTTCGTCCATAATGATTACATTAGCTTATTGTGATTTTTCTGTGAGCTTCCCCTTGAGGACATCATTAGCTCGAAATTTATAGTTCCAAGTTGTATGACCTATCTTCTTGTAGTAATAACATTATATCTCCCCTTTGTTTTTGGTTGGTCTACTCTGATTGCGTCTTTAGTAAAACACCATCTGAAGTGAAGGATCACCTTTGGTATCTTCTACAATGGTTCTCTATTCTTCAACTAAAAGAGCAACAATCATATCTTCTAGGGTTTGAGAAGGTAATTGACGCAAAGTAAAGATTGCATCGTTTTATTGAGAAGGCAAACTATTTAGTAGAATGGCCTTGGCATCATCTTCCTCTATCATTGCTTTGACCTCAACTAATTGTCTAATGAGAGATCTCAAATTATTTGTGTGACTTGACATAGTGATCTTGGCATACCTTTTGAACCTGAATAGTTGAAGTTTCAAAGAAAATTATGCGCTTGTGCTCCAAAAAGTTTATTCAGATTGTCCCAAATACCCTTGGGATATTTTTTTAAGATTTATACGATGCAATTCAAAATCTAATAGAGCAAGGCCAATAATGGTTGTAGCTTTATTATTTCTACTTTACCATTCTAATCACTTATTTGGATATGTCAATGATTTCTTAGTTTGTTTCGCAATCCACCATAAGTTTGTATTCATCAACTACATCTATATTTTCACTTTCCATGTGTGGAAATTGAAGATGGAATTACTTTCTAATGGCATTTCTCTTTTTATAGTCAAATCTACTCAATATTTTTGTCATAATCATGCAAGAAATACGTAAATTTGACAAATATGATTACGACTTGGCACGTTATATTACCAAAGCAAGCATACATGTTGAATTTTTGTTATGGAATCAATATACAATGATATTTTCATTTAACATGCTAAATTAGTAAATTAATTAACAGCTAAAAGAGCACATATGTAAACTGTACAATAGTGCAAGATGTACAACAATGGTAATTGTGTGAGATGTACAATAGTGGCATCTGGGGGAAATGTACTGTGGTTAATTTTAACATGGGCAGTTGTAAGAATCGACTCTGCTTCAACACGATTGTCAATTAGGCAGCTGCAAATTACAAATCCAAGTTGTATGACAATTGATTCCTTGGCTAAATTGGTCTTGACACTATCAACCACTTCGGCACATGGCTTCAATCCCTTAAGCCTAATCCCACCTTTTTTATTCTCTAGATCATCCTGCGATGCAAGACAAGAGCATACTTAGCAAAATGGTCCTAGATCCTCTCTCATTCTAATACCATATTATGAAAACTTAAAAACATGAATCAAGCGAGAGATGCACAAAATAACATATGATTGTATTATGAGTAACTGGTGCACATATTACAAAGGAGTTCACCTCCTTATATACTAATATTCATTGGGAAAATTAATTCCACTTATAAATGTGGGATAAATTGCTTTATACATAAAGTGAAACCTAAAGTCAAAGCGACTTTATTATATAATAAGACTTATATTCTAGCACCTATCACCTTACTATTTAAGGACCACTTGTCCTCGAGTTATATTATCATCGTTAAGCAATGAATTGTGAATCTAAACTTCATGCAAGATAGAGATGTATGAAAGCCCCCATTTATACTCAAAATTCCAACTTCTAATGAAACAACCTCATTTGCTTAAGATTAGCCATGTTGTTAAAGTCCCTCAAAACTTAATAATATTTTATGTATTTGAAGCTACTCACCCCCGTTGAGCTCTATACATTAATCTAGATAGGTAAAATGTATGAGAGTTAAATTGGTTTCACAATTGTCAAATTATGATTGAGGAGTCCTCTAATACAATAGTGTTGTTTATTCCTCTAGATTTGAGAATCTTTAATCCTTGAGACAATGCCATCACCTCAACTGGGTTGTTGATGGATTCTCCTAACACCAAGGGAAAACCACTTCCTTGATTTCCTTCAAGATCAAAGGTGGCACCCCAACCCTTGCCACCCCTAAATTGATCAATTATTCATTCAATAAAATATTAAATTAATATTTTTAATGTTATCAAAAAGAAATTGGTAAAAAATATTAGTCAAAGAATAAATAATAATAATTTGACCAACATTTATACCCCAAAAATGTTTCTAGATGGCTTGCTAAGACATCATCTTATGGTTTTTTACTCTTACTCTATCATCTAAATCCTACAAATTCATTTTCATTTTTCTTGCTCGACTCTACTAAGTGAATAGCAAATAATATATATTTTTTCAAAACTAACCTAAATAATCATAACAAAGTTTATTTCACTTGAGCATTCCATTTCTAGACTCTAAATATACATGTGTATTCAAGAGCTTCCTTAGTATATCACCAACAATCATCAATCATGAACCCTACATTTGAATATCGATTCAAGAATTTCCTTAACATGTCATAATAATCATCATACTCTATATTTGTTTGGCAAGCATAATATCAATCTTTTTTCTAAAGATAAAAAATATTTAAAATCAAAGTTGAGTATAAAAGAAGGCTTTAAACCTTTCACTTAGAAACTAATGGTTATCAAATGCATAATTTTTTCAATATATAAATCATTATTGTAATAGCACAAAGCTAAGTAGTTGACTGCCAAGATAAATGATGTAAAAGTCCAAAATTTATGTTATCCTTGTAGCATTAGAACAAAAGAAGGCCTTAAACTTGACATAACATCAACGTTATTATTGGCAATAAACACTAGCTTGCAAGTGTGGTATTTCATCTTAGGGAAGCATAGATATCCATTAGGGTAGTCCTTCGGGGTTCCTAGGTTGTTGAGTTCCATCTCAATTGCTATGAACTATTTGCAAGTCTTGACAATTTAAAATCTCACTTCTGAAATAATGATAATTAAGGTGAAGGCTTTTTCAAGTTAAGAGTTGTTTGAAATTTTGTAGCTACACAATCAGAGTTCTCAACGCTTGATTTAAAATATATTGTAGCGATGTCTAGGATTTTGGTATTCCTATAGTAAATCTTGGTTTAAAAGATGTTTATAAAATATTATTGAAAAGTTCTTTGTGAAGCCTTTCCTAGTTAAATTATTCACTAAAAATAAGCAAAATGAAGAATCACGAGGTCCAATCACTATGAAAAATTAAAGCAAATAAACAAACAAACAATATATATATATATAAGGTGCATTGAGATTGCCACTTAAACATTGTAATCATGTGGCTCTTAAATATATAAATTATTAAAATGATGTTGAATACCAAAATCAATGAATAAGTCAACAATAACCCTACACCAAACTACTTATGTTGCATTGTCTAATGCTATCACAATAAACCAATTAGAATGTTTCTTCTTATCAAGCGCATGCCTTCTGTTTGTGTTTAATAAACTCCACAACAACCTCTCTTCTTACTATAAATGCCAAAGAGTCTTTTGAGGCCATTTAAGATTCTTTACAAATATTGAATAATCTTCTCGACATTAAACAATGATATTATTGATTATTCTACAAAGACTAGAATAATTAATAATGATATTATTGATTAGCAGTGAGAACTTCAAAAAAAGCATTTATTCCAACCAAGGGGCGTCTCATATAAATCATTACTTTATGGCTCTTGCTTCGCATCTTTCCATGACCTTCATCAAATGGTTCAAATCTCTTTAAGAAACCTCTACTTCAATCAAAAAAAGCATTTATTCCAACCAAGGGGCATCTCATATAAATCATTACTTTATGGTTCTTGCTCACATCTTTCCATGACCTTTATCAAATGGTTCAAATCTCTTTAAGAAACCTCTACTTCAATCTAAAATGTCATTTAAGAATTAGCAATAGCATGGCAGTCCACATCCTAGAAAATACGTATGTTCTAATAACACTCTATTTCTTCATTTTGAAATGAAGATTATCTAAACTTTCCTGCTCAAAAGATATGCTTTAATGGCACAACATTTCCAACATTGATAATGGCTCTTTTTTAATAAAAAACTATTTATTATCTCTACGGCCTTTTGTGCTTTTACTACAATCAAGATATCTTGCAGATTCACCTAAATATTTTGAAATTTGTCAAGATATCTTGGAGACAGGGATTCACCTAAATATTTTGAAATTTGTCACTTTTATTGCAGAGTTATTATAATGAAAGCTAAACCCTCAAATTAGGAAGCTGCATAAAATAGCACTCTGACACTTTTGACAACATTAATTTCCCCTATTTCCTATTAGTTTGTTTTGTAATGAATTGTTGCCCAGACTCCTACGAAATTGTTTTGTAATGAATTGTTTATCTTCAGTTATAAATGTGTACTTGCTTTCAGTGAAGTCTCATGAATGTTAGAATTAGAATAAGACAGATTTCATGTCTCGGGCACTAAAGTTGCTTCTGTACGCGGCATTACAGAAAAAATAATTTTTGTGTGTTTTTGTAAGCAGGCATTACATAAAAAAGATTTTTTGAATGACCGAAGCTAGATAGCGTTACCCGATTTTCCCTCGGCACTTACACCAGGTGCATATCAAGGGCGTGGGTGCAGGGATGCACACCCAAAATGCATCAATTTGGCATGCATGTTGAATGGATGTGTTTATAGTTTCGGAATGTACAACCCACTGAACTGGACCAAGAAGCATTTCCCGCACTGGGAAGTCTCTCCACGACGGGGCGTCAAACAGAAATTAATATTTTTTAAAAAAATACTGAAGTCTAAAAATTACATGGGTGCCCAGAAAGCCTCCAATGGCCAAATCACTGCCTAGGTAAATGTCGGCCCCATACAGCATAAAAACGAAAATAATTAAATATCAACGTTTTACTAAAGAGGCTAAAATACCAACATTTGTAATGGAAAGAGGTTTAAAGCTTATTTCTGCTTGCAAGTTGAACAATAAAAACAACAAAAATTGTAAGCTAGAGGACAACTTACAAACCGTCTTCATTTGATACAACAGTTGTGTTATTGGCATTCTTGGTGTTTTGAAACCATAAATTCTTAAACCAAATTTGCAATAACTGATTAATTAGAGATTTATTTGTAATAAAATATGCATTGATATAAATCATTAATACTCGAAATAGGTCAGAACAAAAATATTATTGTCACAAAATGTCATGTTTAGCAATATGAAAATTGTCGTGGGTTGCCTCTAAAAGTGCCGTGTAGTAGTACATGAAGGTAACCTTGAGTACAACACTTCAAAATGTATCATACATGAAAACATCTAATGTGGCATGAGTCCCAAAAATTAAAACAGGTGGAAGGAAATGTTGGAAATTTTAATGATTATGCTTTATTGCAATACTATTTAATTTATCTCAACTGGCATTTATAGCTATTTTTCTGATTTTTGAAATATATACATTGGATATTTCCGCACCCACGTTTCCTAGATTTAAGATCTCAACAATACCACACCGGCACCAATGCACCGGGTAAGTTAGATCCTCACTGATTCAAAGTTTGGAAGGCTTTAATGCTTCCTTAATACTTAAGTGATGAGTACCCACCACCTTTCAAGAGGTGGGTGGCCGAATTAACGGCCATTACGGTTCAATTGCGTGAACAACAGACACCTTACAGGACTGTGCCAGGCACTTTTTGTAGGTATCAAAACTGGTGGGGAATATAACAGCACCTTGCTTTCACCAACCCAGTTAACCTTTCGTGGCAAATTCAATCAACGAAGCAATAATAAATCAGCTTGAAATAAGTCGAGAGGTAATCTAAACTTGTGATTTCTAAATATAGTTGCTTGTCATGATGACTTTCAATCCAGAGGATTATTACTCATGTTCATATGCATCAAAAGTTTTACATATACATATATGCACACTTGTTATGCTTCAGGAAAGGAGCATGCAAGGGTAAGTAATAAGGAAACACAGAAGACTTCAATCATAATGAATAGGGCCAGTAAATCCTAAAAGGGAAACACAGAAGCCTTCAATCTTAATGAAGCGGGACAGTGAATCCTGTTCTGAATTATTTATATATCCAAAAAGTTATACTGACATTTGGGTCACTTTTCTAGACATAGGTAAGGCAGCCTAGTTTTTACAGATCCGGAGCATCAAAAGCCAAAGCAAAGGGCTATGTCCAGAGAAAGAGGCTGAACCAGTGTCTGGAAGAATACAACAAACTTGCTCTCAACGCAAAATTCTTCGGCCACGTTATATTTCTGTCCCATGACTGGACTGCATTTGGGCTTTTGACCATTCAATGATCTATGATTTCTGCAAATAGAGATATTTCTCCATCTGAATGTCATGAGGTGGTTTTTCTTGCATCTCATACAGTGCCCCAAATGACACTGCATTTTCTTGATATAGCCAATGATTTATATGGTTTCAAGGCTACAACTTGAGAGAATGTATGGTTTTCATTCTGAAATTAATGGATATGGCCACGAGCTCAACCACCCTGCTCTATACAGAATGTAGTTGTATGCTTTCCTTTTTTCCACACATTTCCTGAAAGATGCTCAGTTCTAACTTCTAACCAATAACTTGTGAGTATCAAGCTTTTACTTGCTTTTAAAAAACTTTTGTATCTATCTGAAGCACAGACTATGGTACAATAATTTCTACCAATTTAACATACTCTGTTTAAGTTAAATCTGATCCATCTTATCTGTCTTCACAAAATTTGCCGTGTCCTTTATATGAGAATGAAAAAAATTTGTTGGAGTTTCTCCGGTTTCTTAGTTATGAACAACTATTTCGTATCAGTCGATAAGGCTTCAATGCAATGTTGGTAAACCGTAAAAACAGTTTGCAAGTTTGGAAGCACTGTCAATTTGCATGTAGACGAAAGGCTATAGAGAAATGCTTTTCTAATCAAGTTACATGTCCTTTCGCAAGACTGGTTGATCTGAAAGAAACATCTGTATGAAAACATTCTTCACTGGGATATGCATATGATTATTAAAATGTGAATGAAAGTAGACTGGTTGATCTCAATCCGCCACTCCAGAATTTCTAATTTCCGGATTCACTAAAAGAATTGAAATGGAAAAACAAAGGAAAAATATCACGTGTTTGTATGGGATCCCTTTAACCTCCACCGAGAATAGGAGGAACTGCTCAATGGATATACATTCTGCGATGGGGCACTGGTGTCTGCTTCAGGTACCTGAGGCTTGTTTTCTACAGGGTTGGTTTCCCAAGTAGATTGTCCACCTGTTCCAATTTCAATTTCTGCAAGGTTCTGCAGAAAAACGTGTCCAACCTTACGGATTTTCCCTTTAGGTGCGTTACCTTTCTTGTCTCCACCCAAAATAGACACTACTCCACTTTCCACTTTTTTTTTTAACGTGTGTATATCACTAGATTCTTCAAGACTCCTTTTCCTTTCTTTAATAGCTGCATCAGTTTTTCGTTCTACAGTCTTTTGTGCTGAGGCAATGAAATCAATGAAAGGCTTGTCTTCATCACTTTCACTTCTGTCAATTTTTTGTTCCTTTTTAACTTTATCCTTGCTTTTCTTAGTATTCCTTTTGGAATTATCCTCAAGTCCCTTACTCTGACGAGGTATTAGACTCTTGCTTGTGTCATTGGCATCCTCAATGGCATCTTCTTGACCTTCTCTGATTGGATTGTTGCCTTTCGACATCTTGTTTGTGTTCTGATGCTTTTGGATATTCACAACTGGATGTGCGTCAAGAATCTGTAACTTTGGAAGCAATTCTTTGATCTGCTCAGAAAAACATATATGTTATCCCTCTGAATATCTTATAAACATAAGCATTTGAGAAATCAATTCTGTATTTGTACTCTATCTTTCAAAAGAAATGATGAAATACCTTCTCTTGATATTGCTTTTCTTCACACACAGGATTCCCATGTAAATTTAGGTTTCTCAATTCGGGCAGACTGCCAAGGACCTACATTTTATAGCATTGAATAAAATCATATATTCACAAGATATGAAGAAGTTGCTTTCTAGACAATAAGATATTACTAATTACTGGTATTCCATACTCCCCATGGAACATATTAATGAAAGATAAGTTATTTCCCTGTCCCTTTACCTGTATATCTGGCCATTGGCGAAGATAATTATGTCCCAAGTCCAGGATTTGAAGCATGCCATTTTGTTCCAATTCTAGAGGTAGACTCTGGAAAGGGTGAAAAAAGGTTATATAATATCCTATAGTCTTGCTTTTAAAACCATTTACACCAACAAAATCACAGAGTACAGAATATAGACATAAGAATGCATCTGATATATGCACCAGTGTTGCAAAACTCAAAGACGGCAAAAAATCGGTGGGCGTCATCTACTGGGAGATTGGAAAAATCAGGAAAAATGAACCAAAAAAATATGAAACTCGGTGATCTGAAAAACTAAGCAAAAATAGGAAAATTTGGGAGAAATCAGAAAGTTTTGAAACACGACATACGCAGCCATCTATTTACACTCATTTTATATACAGAAACATGAGAGAAATCAGACATAAAAACATTCTAATCCAGACAGAGGAATGTATGAGAATAGAAATAAAAATCCTAGTAACATCCAATTTTAAAACAGAACAAAAGTAAGTTAGCAATACATTAGAAGTCCTTCCATAGATAGAAACACATAGGTGATAAAAAAGGAGCCTAAGAACAATAAACAACTTCCATAATAACATCCACTCTCAAAATATAGTCCCAAAATATTTGCAAAGCACTTACAAATATACAGACACAGGTCATGTTAGACAATGTTGATGTTTTTTCACAAGACAGAGGTCATTAGTGTTAAGTTATAAAGTTAGTCATATAATCTACTGTAATGTTGGGACAAAGTTATAATAACGTGATCATGATGTAATAAGGCTTGAGTCATTCATTGCAGTTAAAACTTAAAATAGAACGTGTCTCCTCCAATATGTACATGTAAATATTGAAACACATAGGCAAGGAAAGAGGTGAATGAAACACATTATTGATTCTTTGTACACATATATGCCAATGTCTGTTAAATATTTCTCAACGGTATCAGAGCAACTACTCAATTATAAGGTATTAAAGAATCATGTTGAGAAAAAGTTTGACACAAAGATTCAAAATTATTTCAGTTTGGTGACAATATCAGAACTAGTAACATTTTGTAAATATAGGCATATTTATGTTATAGAAACAATTTCACGATGCACAAATATTACACCTATCTGACTTAGTAAAACGTTTTTGGGAAAACATGAGAAAGAGCTCGACAAGAAAGGCAAATTATTATTTAAAAAAAAAAATCAAAAGATCATACCAGTATTCAAAACACGTCTCTCTGAAAAGTAATCTACGAGATAATACATATGTAATCAACACGGGAGAATGACGACTCCAACGATGTTTCATTCAATGGCAAGAAACAGACCCGTCACACGGAGCAGCGGCAGCATAAAATTTAAACCCTTCAGCCGCTTAGAAATTTGACTGACGGCATCATACGAAACAGCAGTGTGATTCTCATATAGAAGACGTCATACGAACTGACAGAATATTTTTTATTTTACATGCAGCTAATAGAAATATTTCAACGTTGACCGGAAGCAAAACAGGCAGGAAAATATTTGTCTAGCAGAGACATATTTTATTTGTCATCATCAGTCAGCACTACCAGCGAGTTGGCTCATTAGTGGTTAAGAGTCATGTGATGTGAGGCCAGTCGAGCTGTGGTCTAGTGTTAAATGAATGGAGGTTTTTATAAGTTTCAGCGGCAATCAGTACCAGCAGATATTTTATCAGATTCACCAGTATTATTTTTATTTCTCGGGAAGCGTAAATTCCATTTCCAGCTGCAGCATCCTGGCTGCGACATCCTCATACATGCATTATATTTATTTCTAAGCAGAGACGCAGCAAATATTTTTCCTAATTTTTTTCATATCCCTACAGCAGTGAATGTAAAAAATATCAGCAGCGTTTATTTCTAACGAAGTCGTCTTCAAAGCAGCAAAGTGGCAGTTACCCAACCCAGTTCAAGAACGATAAGATACACAAATTCAAGAAAACGGAGTTGAAGTTATCAATTTTGTCAGGGTTCGGTGATTTATTTTAAATTTCATTCAGGCAGTGACTAGGGGTGGCCAGGGGAGATTTCAAAATAAAAAAATAAGAGTTAATTTTTGTTTAACACTATGTATAAATACATATTCACACAAAACCACTAATATATATATATATATATATATACCTCTGATTGATTGGTTAAGAGCTCATCTTCTTCCTTGGATGTAAGGAAATAGGTTAACAATACAAGACCAACGACATCTGGCTGGAGTGGACGTCTACCCCCTTACAGATCACCAATGGGTTATTTCAAGTGTTATAGTTTTCTTTGAATAACGGTGATGAGTAGACTGGTAGATAGCAGCCAGTGATAAGTTTTGCAATCATCGGAAAATATTGAGAGAGATAAGATAAGATAAGATAATTTTATTAATGTTCGGCTAATGACCACAAACGTAGGTCAAAGGGACTGCTGAGTATAATGATGTCAATACAATGCAGAAGTACTAAAAGGTCTCCTATAAAAGGCGAGACGCAAAAAGTAAAGTGCAATAAGACAAAATGAGTAGTAGAAAGTGAAATCTGCTCCGAGGAATGAAGAACCCTCATCCTTGAGCTCAGATATCTGCATTGGTGATGGAGTGTATTGTAGGAAAAAATCCAAGGACAAGAGGAACCAGAAGAAAGGAAGTAGATCTGTCATGGAATGGATCCATCCCTCCTACCATCTAAGGCCGAATGAAGAAAGCTGAGTATAGTCGATTGTCCCAAGGGCAGCCTAGTGGGGTGCCTAGATTGTTCGCTGCGCTGCTGACTGGTAGAGGTAGTGCACCGATACGGTCTAGGGGGTCTCATCCATCTCCTAGAGGGAGACCTGGTCCAGCCATGTAGTTGAGATCGCGTGGGACGAGGGACGGTCCCATGGGTCTGCACTGATCTGGAGTCCTAGGCTGCGCTAATGTCGGTTTATCTCTTAGTGCCCCTTCATGAGGGTAGTGTTGCCGCTTGATACACACCTTGGGTAACGTAGCAGAAATTTTCAAGCCACTGGGTGTGTCCTTGGGGGCAAGTCACGAGTCAAGCTTGTTGTCACTTAACACTTCACTCCTCCGTCTAGGCGAACTCCTAGTGAAGCCAAGGGGGGTGGTTCCCTAATTAAAATAAACTAAGGTTGATTACGCTACAACAGAAATAAATCTAGCAGTTTGAAAATATACTGAAGCAAGAGGCAATGACAATAAATTTAAAGTAGCATCATGTAAAATGATCATCCGCGACACAAATTGATTTAAACACGTTGATTTGTGAAGATAGACTAGTGCCGAAATAAGTTAAATAACTGCTGATAAAAGGAAATGTTTTGTTGTGCTTCTTTGTTAGTTTTAATTATTATGGATGAGTGGATTAGAATGGGTTGATTCTGGTTTGGCCCACTTCGGATTTTATCCTCGCTAATAAGTGCATAGCAACTATACGAGGTCTCCAACAGTGCGAGACATAAATTCTGCTTAGAATAGCCCCTTGACTCCTTGGTATGTTCAAAGCGAATCGCTTACTATTGACAATGAAATTTGGGTGGATTTTCCTATTAAACTAGTCACTCAAATCTCCTTTCAGATTGTTCCACAAGTCAGGCAGGCCTGTGATGGACAAGAGCATACAGGCAACCATACCAAGGTTAGTTACTTCTTATTGCAAAATGAACAGACTATAAGGAAAATTAACTTAATCTAGTCTAGAAAATAAAACTAAGCTAACGGTTAGTAAATCCAAAGCAAAACAAAAGCAAAGAAAGAAAAAAGTTCACGCCACGAAAAATGACACAAATCCCCCAGGGGGATGGAGATGTGGGCATTGGGTAGCCCACTTGATTTATTATTATTATTTACAACTTTATGGGTGGATGCCTTTGGTCCTTGATAAATCGGGATCCAAAGGCTTACAAGTTTAATAAATTTGACTATAGGAAATTGGGGTGCTCCCGGGGTCTCAGATGGCCCAAATCTTCGATTTTTCGGCAGCACTTCCTCTTACCTATTCATCCGCAGTGAAAATACAGCCATCTATTATGCACCAAATGTGTTAAATAAGACGTTAAAAGCATAAAAATATTTCAACTTTAAGTACTTAGGAGGATATATTTCTTGATAAGCTTAAGTACTAAGTTAAAAAAGCCAGATCTATTCTGAAAATGTTGCTTTACACCTCCAGATCTAGTAGCAACCTTTAACAAATCAGCCTTTCATATATTCTCTTAAAAGAAAACTAACTTTGATTAAGCATGTAAAGAACAGTAACCAAAGAAGAATTTGATTTAAAAAAGGGTGAAGGAGAGTGAGAAGAAAGGAGTTGAAAGCTTGGGAATGTTGGGTTGGAGTCTGTTGGTGGAAAGCGGAGGGACTATGCTCTTCGGAAGTGCGTGAAAAGATGGAAAACTCAAACAAGATCAGCCACTCCTTCCAGCCAAGTACCTACATCAGCTTAGAAATCTTGCACAAAGAAATGGTTAAAAGCAAAGGTGTCGCCGAAAGCAGAAACTCAGAAAGCATGCAATTAAACAAAATATACATGCACCTCTAAGAGATCTACAACAAACAGACCTTAAGAGAATAATCAAGAAAGAAATTCCCTTACCTAATGGGAGTTAGCTCCCCTTGCAGACCCATAACGAACCAGACAAGTACAAGAAAACAAGCAAAGCAAATTACCTAAGAAGCAAAGCAATTATCATCCACACACAATGATACCCGACACCATAGGTTTGCCTCCAAAGCCTTCTTTATTCCAAAAAATATTACAAGTACAAAGCTTGAGCAGCCTTTCGGTCCTCTGACCATGAAGAATACAAGAGGCAATGTTTGCTTAAATAGCAAAATGAGAACAAGGGGGACACATTTGTCAAAAAGGAGTGAGCCTAAGTTGAAGAGGAGTTCTCTTGAGTGAACTACGAGTGCCCTAGAGTGATTTGAGGGATTGATTGTGGTGATTGATGCCACGTCAAGCTCCAAAGATGCACCCCCTCTCAAAACGAGACACGTCACACAAAGGAAATGAGCCCCTCTCTCATAGATGTGCCCCTCCTCTCATGGATGTGCCACCCTCAAGGGAGACTCAACAACAAAATCCCAATCTCTTCTCAATCAGGTGCCACCACTGTAGAGGACTAAGATCATGCCCCAGACAAACTTCCTTAATCAATGGGATTTTGATTTTCCCATTAATTTGTTTTTTGGGCCATTCATTTGGTCTTTTTGGCCATTTTCGAGAGAAAATCATAATAATTGATAAATAATCACTAATTTGGCTCTCAAAAGTGGGTCTAAGAGTTAAGTGGGTGCTCTGGGTTAGAAAACGAGCACCCCCATGGAAAATTCCACCTCCTAACACCATTTTTGAAAATTGCTCGTTTTACGGGGAAAAAAATTATTAGTAGAAAATTTTTAAAAAAAAACTAGGGTGGACTTAGTACATGTTCATATGAATAAAAAATAGTGACTAGCATGGTAATATAAATTGACACCTAGACTTTAATAACCTCCTAAGGACTAACCACCAAGACAATTACCCCAGCGTTGGAGGCTCGAGTGAAAAGCTCGGAAATTATAAGTCGTTGAAAAGCGACAAATAATTAACAAGGAAAAAACGAGTAATTGGATTGATGACCAAGTCTAAGTAGGCCAAGCCTTTTACAAAAAGCCATCATGCTACATTACTTATTTCAATTCCTCGTGGGGTATGAACATGCAGAAAAAGTAAAAAAGGGTCAAAAATGGCCTATATGGACTTCCAAACGCTGATGATGAACAAGTGACTTTTTCACACTTTGGTGGCTCATTGAAACTCCAACTAAGTGCAACTTAGTGGATAACAGGTAGCATCGGGAAGAAGGAGGTGATCCACCGAATAGGGTCTGGTCTCGTAGCAGGTCGAAGATTATGGTCTCGAAGACTGAGGTCCTCATGTATGTATAAGGTTAAACACCGTTGATACAGATATCTGAAGAAGCTTGTGCGGGTCTAAGTCCCCCTGAATAAGCAATGAAACCGCCCTCTGATCTCATAGTAAATGGGGCACTAGAAGATGAAGTGCTCCTCCGTCTCGACCTCCTGTAGCTGGCATAGCTGACAAATTCTGTCAGCTCGATCAATCTAGTGGTCTGTCTCTACCCGAAGTCTATGAAATCCCACTCTGAGCTGGCCTAGAGGGATGCGAAGAGCATGTACCTAGTGTCAAAATGTATATTGTGGTCGAATGATGAGCCCATTCCTAAGCTCCAAGAAATGCTCAGCATAAAAGGCCATGTTTGAGTGTAACCCACCAAGAGGGTTAACCCAAGTAAACTGGACAAACTGCCAATAAATGTCATCTCTGATGATCTTGTTCAGCACTTGTCTGGTTAGTAGGAGATGTTTGGGTGCATCCAAGGAATACTAAATGGGGGAAGGCGATCCATCTAAATGCCCACGGACCCTAAAAGTACTGGAACCCCTACAACACAACCTCGAGCTCAGCCCAATGAGCTAGAAAGGGCAATGGTCTCGGAAGTGCGGTAAGCCAAGTACGGGTACCGGTCTCGCCCCTTCGCTAAGTCGGCTAAGTCTCGAATGCGATGTAGAAAAGAGACCAATCCGAACACAGTCTCAAGTCAAAAGGGTCGAGCCCCAAATTCTACTAGTATGATGTGATGAGGAACTGCCTGCTTGCATCTAATGATGCGTTGGAGGAGAACGGTTTGGACTTTCTCAATTGAGACCCAATCAAACTCCAGTAATGAAGGCCCCCAAATCTCTGAGCCATAGAGAACAGTGGGTAGGATAAGGGAGTCCATGAGGGACATATTGGATGAGATATCCTAAAAATGGTGACGGAAACACTGTCTCTCGCGAAAGGCTAAAGACCCATAACCCTTGGAAACCCAAAGCTAGAGGGCAGGTCGCAAACTGAAACAGGATCCTAAAAATCATACTCCCAAGTAAATGTAGGCGTTGGTGATCTCGATCTCCTCCCCTTTGAAAAAGAAATGAAGGTCTACGAACTTATTCAACCTGTTGAAGACCATAACCTTGGTTTTCCCCAAGTTGATCGTCAACTGCCGAAGGTCACAGAAAAGAGCTAGAGCATCCAACTATCTCTGTAATCCCACTGGAGACGAGGCTAGGAGGGCCACATTATCAGCGAAAAGCAAGATCGATATCAGAATCTAGTGGAGGAGACATTCATCACTGTCTTGGATATGCTTGTGGAGAAAGGCCTCTAGCTCATTAATATAAATCCCAAACAGTGTGGGGAACGAGGAGCAGCCCTATTTAAATGGTACTCTTGATGAAGTCTGGCATACCATGAACTGTGCGGAGGCGACCAATAACTAACTCATAAAGGTGCGTGATGGCAGTCAGTAAGGTATGGGAGATGCCAATGTCTATTAGCCTCTAAAACAAGGCTTCTCTCGAAATGAAGTCGAAAGCCTTTCGAAAATCTACAAAGCAGCAGTAGAGTTTCGAAGACCGATGTCGTGCCTCCTCAATGATGGCCCGGAGAGTAAAGATGTGATCAAACGTCTGATGAGTGGGACGAAATCTGGCCCGTCCCTTAGCTCTAAGGTGTCTACGCTCAAGCTCACTAGAGAGCTTCATATGGAGAGTTGTCGCATAGAGCTTTGAGAATGTATGGCCCACCGTGATCATCCTATAATTGTTGGGATCCGAGCTGGAACCCAATTTGTGTATCGGGTGAATGTTGTGATGCGACCAAGCTGAAAGAAAACTTGTACAAACCACATGGTTGAAAAGATCAACCAAGTATGAGACCAAAGCAGGAAGACCATGCTTAAAGAACTCTGCATGAAATCCTTCCTCATTTGTTGCTTTGCTACTGTTCATTACTCAAATGGCCTCTCTAATGTCACTGTCTGAAAATAAGCAACATGAGGAGGATGGAGAGGTAACCTAAATTTGGGCATGCCCGGGAATATCATAGAGAGTGGATATGTGGGAAACCATGGAGCCGAGGTCGAGGTCAAGGTCAGATGGAAGGGGCAGGAGGGGTGAGCATGGGTGAATGCATGTCGAAGCTGGTGGAGTACCTTGCATTCTTCGTCATACCATCGGTTCATAGGGGAAGATTTGTTTTTTGGGGAGGTGGAGACTGGGTGGAGTGATGATAGGATTTGAGGGATGCATCCCAAATGGTGGCTAAGAGGCAATCATACTTGGTAGAGGCAGAGTCAAGTAGGTAGAACTGGGTCTCGGATTCTCACCAGGATCTCCAGTCTATTGTCCTTCTATTGTATAACTGCACTTATACAGATACTATTGTATCTTTTGGTTCGGCTGTTAACAGATAACTTAGCTAGACACTCAAGTTATAATACATTCTTTCTGCTTTTCTTTTACTTTCACAGTTGATATAGGAGCTGCTTTCAGACTCCCACACTGTATTCACACAGGGTGTACCTTTTAGTCCCATTGACCTACTTTTGTGTTAATTTGTTGGACATCAATCAAATTATCTTACCTTATCTATATTGGAACATATATGCTGTAGTGTTTCCTTCTCTTTTGTGACACATGATTGGCAGTGAATCAAGGTTGTTGATTGAAATTATTCTAAGATCTTTACGCTCTTTCTCTCTAGTTTTATATTTATCAGGTGTTCTGGACAGAAACTACCTTAAGCTTATCCGAGGTTCTATAGACTGTCACTGTGGAGTTTAAAGGCTCTTCTTTTATAGGATCTATGCAGAAAATTCTTCTCTCTAGTTCTTTACAGAGTGTTACTGTGGTGTTTATAGGCTCTGTTTTTATTAGCTCTATACAGAAAATTCTTCTCTCTCTCTCCAGCAGTATTAATTTTAGCAGTAAATGTTCTCTGATTTCGAGTTGGAGGAGGTACCAATTTTTATTTTTTAAGTTTTTTGTTTTTGAGAGTGATCATGTTATTCTTCAGGGTACAGAATTTCTCTGTCCAGATTTGCTTGAAAGATGGGCCACCTACCTGGAAATTTACTACCACGGACAGACAATTTTGGCCATAAGCCAGCAGAAGAAACTGTTGAAATCGCAAGAGAGCAAGCGAATCGAATGGAACCAAACAGCAAACCCAAAACCTACAGATGTAAAGGAGAAAACAACACTAAACAAGTGCACTAGAGTTGTCCAAAAGATGTGCTAGAGAAAGAGAAACACAGCCAAAAAATAAGTGAATGCCAAAAGATATAGTGCCCGTAGGCTTAATTGCTTGTATTATAAAATGATACCCGTAGGCTAAAGAATGATCACACAGGATGATATTACACATGAGAATTGGGTTGTGTATTTAAGTAGGGCATCCTCCCAAGAGGGATTATGGGCCCACATAAGTAGGATATATGCCTGAAGAGGGTTGTTGAGCCTACATATCAAACTCGACTAGGTTAACCATAACCTAATAATACAACAAATGATGGCCTTAGCCATTATTACTGCCTAACAAAATGCATTAATGACACAATATGAAATGGCGTGTGAAGATTACACCATTCTCAACAGGAACCACTTTGATACCATTTATAAAAGACCAATCAGTCATTAGGCAGAGCCATTTTATAAAAGGGATTAACACATAAATCTGACTGCAAATATAAGTCCAAAGACAAAAAAGTATTTAATAAATGTTGAATGATGATGATTACAATTGAACAATGAGAGGTAAGTCACAGTGAAAGGACATGACCTTTAGGGGACTTAACTAATTAAGCTCATTACAACAAGGCTAGAAAAATTTGTTGAGCCTAGATGCCAAAACCAAACCTTACAGCCAACAATATAATACTATTACTTGTCATTCCTGGTGATCAATTAATTTTACAAAATGTAAGAGTGCTAAACTCTCTATCATCTTATGGAAGAGCAAAACCTTAAGATGAATGGAAGCTCAACAAAATAAGAGTATGGAAAAGGGAGTAACTAGGAAGCTTATAAATAATACAAAGGAATATCAGAATAGTAATACCAGGAGAGGAACATGTCTCATCGAACATCACATACAGCAAAACCAGGAAATATTCTCACAGAAAGAATTCTATTCTAGAAGTAGATTCTGCAATTCTAGGTGTGCTTGACATATACCATTAGCTGATTATGGGAAAGACGAAGTTCTTTCAAAGCTGTATTGCGCTTGAGTGATGATCCGACAGTTTGCAATCGACAATAAGAAATGGATAGCTGGCATATACAAAAGGAAAGAATAAGAATTGTATAACTGCCAATCAACCAGTAATACTATATTCCCTCAGTAGAAAAATTATACAGCTAAACACCCTGTTGATCCATAACGTTAACGACAAATGAAACATTGAAAACCATAATAGTTTACTTACTTTTGTGATTGATGATAACTTTCCTAGTGACTTGTCCAACTCACGAATGGGATTATGTGAGAGCACTGCAAAATTGAAATTATAACTTATAACAAAGGAAAAAGATCTAAGCATAACGAAATCTAATAAAATACCCACTTCAAATATGCTTAGATTTCCATCTTACACAGAAATCATCTCGGTTAACAGATAAATCATTAGTGTTGTGACTGGATAAAAGCATCTAAAAGCAAAATACCAATTGATAGATGAAAATATTATTCAGCCTTTTGAGACACAATGTTTGAGTCCTAACAGTTTGACCACATTCATCACACAAGTGTAAGCTTCTGTGGCTAATTACTTCCTTTAATAATAGTCAACACCATTATAAAAATCGCATTAAAAGACCATCTTTTTCTGTTCTCTTGTTTAGACATTAATTTGTAATTGAAGTCAAATAACTTCTCAAATAAAACATACAGTTTCTGCCAACGGGTGCTTGATTTACTCCTGAGGTTGATGGAATGTTGAGCGATCCTGTTTAGCTGTCCACCAGGGTTCCATTCTCACTGTGGAACCCACCCGAATGGCATTTTAAAAGATATGAGGTAAGGTGCAAGTTCCAGGTGATACCCCTCAGACTTGCCATCTAAGCTAAAGGAGGTCCAAGTTATGTGGTACACTCTACAACCCCTCAAGATGTGTTTCTGGAAGCACTTCCAACAGGAAAAAAATTTGCAGTTTCTAACACTGTTGCCATACATATGGACGCACTTATTCACAAGACATGCACAGCAAACTTCATCTCTATCTCGCTTTGTTCAAGCGCATGCATAGATCTGAACCATCAATAAGCATTTGCTAGAGAATTAGTGAGCATCTTGCAAGTAAGAGCACAAGAAATGCTACAAAGTACATAGCATGACATAGAGTCCATTGTTGGCTTTCGAAATCCCCTGAGGCTTATTTTTGTGACTGGCAATCTAATCTTTAAGTTGACTCTAACTTCAACATAATGAGCCAAGAGCACCTACCTAACCTAACCAGACTGTCTCTACCCAACCTTTTCCCACATATATTATATTCCTTAGAATGCAAACCAGATATCAATAACCACTTTTGCACTAAAAATGTTTATGGCCTTGCAAAGGCTTGCCCACCGCCCACATAAGAGTTGTACAAGCTAGTACCCTCACCGTCCTCACGCATTACTGCCTCCATAAAGCCCTGTCAAGTTAGGATTGTTGAAGTATTTCCTTACTGCTAAATTCTGTTAGTTTCCCTGTTGCTCAAAGAGTGTTTGACTCTTGCTGTGAGGGGGGCATTCAGTGGGAGAGTTTCATGAGGGGGAATCGTCTCATAGCCCTTTTTCATCTATTTTTTTTATAGTTGGAGTTACTTGGACTAGGAAGGCTCACTGAGTCACTACTAAAGTTGTTGCATAAAAATATGTGAAGTAGGTGATTGACACGTGTGGGCATGTACCCTAAGTGACATGGTTGGGTTCAGGTTCAAGTTCAGAAAGGATGAAGTTCAATTCGAATTGAATTTTCCGATGGCATTCGGATAAGGTTCATCCATCTACATATTTTTGAGAGATAAATATTATACTTTATAACATATATAGTTGCTGTAACCTATATATATATATATATATATATATATAAACTTTTAAATATACCTTATACCTATCCTATGGGCTACAAGTCAAGTTCAAGGTATAGAAAACCAATGTTACAAATATCGTGTCAGTGAATATATGTCCAAAGAGAAATTATCATATTTATCAGCGAAAATGTTGGGAAACATTGGCAATATATCGGCAAACTTAAAAAAAATACATCTAAAGCAACAAGAACATCAAATAAACACATTTCCACATGAATGTGGAAAGAAAACCGATATATAAGATGTATAAGACGTTTAGTGATACATAACACATCAAATATGAATCGTGTACTGGATCCCGAGTCCCTGGCTCATGAATCACCAAAAAAATACAGTCAATGTATCTCGTATACAATGAAATCAAGTAAATAAAGTAAACTATGGATTCCCTCTACCCCTTTTAAGGGCAAAGGTAATCGCTCTAGTAATGGCTCTACCTCTAGAACTAGAAATCCCAGTCATTTGTGGAGGTCGTCGTGGATTATGTCGTCCTCCAAAACTACCAGAAGTGCCTAGAAACTAATGTACTATAGAAGAACTAGAAGAATGATGAGGTAGTAAACCCTCATCAAATCCTCTACCACCGCTACTGCTACCACTACCCATATATCTGGCTCCCTCTGACTAAGACTATGGCTGTAAAACCGGTGACTGTGAAATTGGTGGCTCTAGTGGTGGCACACTCTCAAACTCCTCATCCTCCCATGTCTCACTCTCCATGTCCCATGTATCATCCTCTAACCAAACAGGGGTTGCATCCATAACAGGTTCCTCGGTCTCCACTCTCCACGCAGCAATGGCGTCAATCCCATCCAATGAAATGGCATCCACATCAGGTTTTTTCTCAATTTGCTTCACCCACAACTTGAGATTGTAATGGGCATAGACTAGATCGTTCAGGGGTTCGGTATCCAGATTCCAATCTATATGAGGATCATAAATTTATTAAATCAGAATACATAAATTACCCAAGGGACGTTAATTACAAGTTATAATGAATGTAGAATTTAATTTGAAATTCTCTAACCTTCTATGCTTCTTGGTGTGTATTTTTTCAAATACACTCCAATTGCGCTCACAACTAGAACAGCTACATGTCTAGCTAACCACCCGAACAGCATGCTTTTGGAGATGAGGTACTCATGAACCCTAGGTTTCCCACCAGGTATCTACAATGAATTGGAGAAACATAAGAGAACACCTTGAAAATTTGAAATTTAAAACAAAGGAAGTAAAAAAAATTAACTTTGAAACAAGGTGAAGCTTACCTGGGATTATGTTCTTCCTGTCACTAATAACCATCTCAAACCCAAATGTTCCCATGGCCCTCCTGTAGACTTCCAAGTTCCAACTCTTTTGAAATCTTTAAATGGTCAGCTGCACTTGGCATCATCCTGTGGACACACTCCAAGAACCCATCCTTTACCTCTGCATCAAACCTAAAGCCATAGGAGTAAGAGAATGTGAGGTTGAGGTATAGCCCTGCAACATGAATGGGGCAATGAAGTGTATTGTTCCATCATTGATCAATCACCCCCCATATCAATTGTTGTTTTGCATGCCCCTCATTGCCTATTGCTCTAGTAATCCTAGTTTAGGGAAGCCCCCCTTGAGTTGGAGAAGAACCAACCAAGAGTGCGAAAGGGGATTGGTGTGGTGACATTGTCCTTTTCGTCCTGGTTCCCCTTGGCTAGCGTGCTTCTTTGAGACTTTAATCAAACATGCTAGTTTGGGAAGTAACAGGTTTCAATTACTGGTTCTTTCCTAGACATGTAATTATTCACCAATCCATCGGGCAGGGATGCCCTTTGGCCCTGTTATCACACAACTTGTAGTTGCCCCTAGTGGTATCCCATCCGGGACGGTAGAGGAGATAGGCAACTAAAGAGGTGACCCAAGAGATGCCACGGTTCCCAATGCAAGGTGGGAGTCACGTCAACCGAAGCACTCTTCGCTTTAGGTCAAGGTGTAACAAGACCTAGGGGGAGACCCTATAACCAATCACAGTTGATTGGACCCAAACAAAGGTTTCTAAGGACGAGTAAATGATGAGCTACGGAAACCAATGTAAGGCTAAGTGGACCTAGGAGTTGAGGGATGGTTGAAAGTGGTGTAAGAGATCGTTAGTGTTTCAACCTACGTATGGCTTAGGCCACATGATTGGGTATGATGACAAGGTGTAGTACCATATGTTTACACAAGTGGGTCTTATTTTCTTGGGATGTGTGAAATGCCTTTAAGTGGGCCCACAAGGTGAAGTTAGGGATGAAATTGGTACTAGATGTTATGTGATGATTGGATCTATGGATCTAAGTTGTTTTTAGGAATACCCATGTACTAGATCTAGGGTTTGACACAATTCCCAAGGAGTGCGACTTGCTTTGAGGAGGACTAGTGCCTTGTTGGATGGGCTAATGGGGTCACAAAAATATGTCAAAGTGTAGATCGGGACACCTAGAAGCCAAGTCAAGTGGGCTAAATGAGATCTAATGGTTGGATTTTGCTAGATCTAGGTTTTCAAGAAATGACCCTAAGTGGACCACAATCCCTTGAAACAAGGAATGCTACCCCCAAGGTAGATCGTCACAAAAAGATACTCTAGACCTAGGTTTCAAGGTATGGCCGTTCTGAATCCCCGAAAATCTCAACCACCCACCTCCTTGAAGTGGGCAAACTCACATTCACAAGGGAGTGCGACTTGCTCAAGGAGGGCTAAAATGAGGGTTTGGTGGACCAAATTAGGTCCAATGGCCACCAAACTATAGATCCAAGTAGCTAGTACCCCGATCTATGTAAATCCAAAAAAATCAAGTCAATCCAAGGGTTAGATCTTAGTAGATCTGAGTTTTGAGGTGCCAAGAAATTCAAAAGGGGGTTTTGACCCCTTAAAACATGGAATGATGTCCATAAGGTAGAATTCACCAAAGTAAGAATCTGGGGGTATGGTTATCAAGTGTCTAGATTGCAAATCAAGTGGGATCTCACCTACCCATGTGCTAGATCTAACCAAACAAGCCTCTCACTAAGAAGTGGGATTTGGGTTCAAGAGAGCTTTTTGCCTTGAAAAGTGTGTCAATTTTTAGCCAATCACCACCAAATTATAGATCCAACTAGGGGTGGATGCTATAGAGGTGGGTTTTCAAAATCTTCTCAAAAGCAAGGCTAGATCTAAGTAGATCTAAGAAAAACCAAAAACAAGGGTTTTAATCAATTAGGGTTTTTGTGATCTAGAAATTATGGATGGTTCAAGGAAGAAGAAGATCATACCTCTTGGAACATACCTGGATGAAGAGATGAATGCTAGTTGAGACGAGGATTACTTTGCCAAAGATCAAATGGAGAATTGTTGAAGCCCTCTTGCCAAATCGATTTTCCCAAGCCACATGTGATTCCTTCTAACCTGTCAAAACCAAGGAGCAAGGCATCAATCAGTTTAACATGTTGAAGGTAGATACAAGCAAGAGAGAGAGAGAAACATAGAATAATTGACACAAAGGCAAAACTACTCCCTGTCAAACCAAAACGACTTCTTCCAAGCTTGAAGGGCAAGCCTCCCCACCAATTCGCCCTTGTCCAAAATCGTCCTCTTAACCTGTAAATAAGATATGGCAAATATGCAAGATAGCTACAATAGATCCTCCAGTGCAATGGACAAAGGCATTTACAATCGAAACAACCAACATCCACTCCAATCCAAGCATGTACTCCAAAAGATAGAAATTTTATTCCAAGAGCCAAGAGCCAAAAATCTCTAGATGAATTTTACAATGAGAGGCTCCCTCCTTAAATAGGATGGGGAGAGAGTACAATCCTAACCACTTTTTACATGAGTGGCTAAGATTAAAAGATCATAAGATCTAATCAACGGCTAACAATAAATCATAACAATATATCACATGGATCACCCAACATAATGATAGCGCCCCCACTAAATGGTACAAAAAGGGGGTGACGTCATCCACTAAAGAAGTATAAGTACCAAAATCCACCTCATAGTGACTAGGACATGACAATATAAGCACATGGTGGGGCTAGGAGGCATCAATCCTTACTAGCTCATCCCCAAGGCACAATAAAATAATAAAATATCTCCAAGATAATATAAATGACCAAAACTGTCCTCTAAATCCATGACAGTCAAGCAGTAAATGACCTCCTGTGATCAATGTGGGCATACCCACATGGTGAAAACTGACTGGAAGATAGTGATGCCACCCTGGAAGACCTCTGTGAAGACCAACTGCCAAAACCTTGCCTCAATTGCCCAAATCGATTTCCTCAGTGACCACTTTATCCCATTTTTTAACTGCCTCGGTAACTGTGAAAGTGCCAAAACTGCCTCCTAGGGCACCTGCGCTGTCCATCTGAGCCCACCAGGCTCTCCAGAAGGGGGGGTAAATGGTAAAAACAAGTGGCTAGACCACCCCCTCCATCATCAGCGCCCTAGGTGAACTGGCCAATCATGGCCCCTGCTGCTCAGCCTGGGAAATCAGCCCCAAATCTGGTCAACAAGTGTAAAACTGCATCAATCACTGTCAGAAGTGCCCGGAACTGAAAGATAAGTGTCTCATTGGATCCAGAAGACCCAAATCCACTAGAAATGTGTACTCATACACCATGGGTTGCCCTAATGGGCCAGCTGTAGGGTCCACCATATATGGACAATATATAATCTGCTGATCTAAAGTAATAATAAAACCTGCTGAACTGGATCAAACATCATCTGCATCATATGTCCATCATATGATATCATCATCAAGCATGTGGGACCATGAATCATCATCAAAAAGCATATATATATGGTCCACATCATCACGGATCCCAAGAATATACAACCAAGGATAAATCACATCAGTAGACTAAGACAATGCTTCTCTAATCATTCTCACAGCCAAGCTCAAAGTATAACATCCATTCAGTGGCATTAATTAAGTTAGCATATTCTGTTGTTATATAAAAATTACTTGCACAATAGTTCAAATGACAAACTCACTCATTGGACATCGTCAAACTGCTAGTGAAGGATGAAGGCTAGGAACAAGGTTGGGCCAAGGGGTTGACTTGTCTAACCTAACTCAAAAATACTTTGGACTGGGAGAAAGGGGAAACTACAAACTCTGTGCTGGACAAAATAACACGGGGAATGGCTGTGCCTCACAAATGGATAAGTTGTTCAGAGTGCTTATTCAACTTAGGCATCATGTATACGTCAAGTTGATCCAGGTTCATTAGGATCATTCAATTTTATTCCATGGCCTTTTTGGCCTACATAACCCTTCAGATTTCAGATGTGCTGAGAAGCACAACTAGTTGCAACTTGCATCCAGGGCATGTTTTTCAAACATTTATAAGGTCAGCAATTGTTTAGATATAGCTTTTAAGAACCATTGCTTTTTGGACCTTTCTTATCCTCTTCGATGAGTATTTTTTAGCTGTTCATCGCTCTTGCCCTTTTTTTTGTTTCCATGGGCGAATTTATAAGTTTCCATAGGTAGAACATGAGCTTTCAGTTTTAGCCAACAACATCTCAAGTGACTAGGGGGAGTTCGAGCCAATGCCAAACATCGGGACAACCGACCAGAATGATTTAGGCCTACAATCCAACTCACCAAAGGCAAGTTTTGTCACCAACTTAGAGCCGAGACACTGAATATACAGGGATGCGGTCCAAACACAGAGGTAGAAAAATGGGGAAGTCCTCGGTATCAGAAAGTCAAATGAGACAAGTCAAGGTTGAAAGTCAAATAGGAAGGTCATGTATGGATGGAGTCAAGTGAATATGGAGCCTACACTAGCAGACAACTGGTGTCAGGAAAGACCATATCTATGTAAGGTGGAAAACCAGTGGGTTTTGTTAAATGACCTAAATGTGCAAGCAATTGTCCATTTTATGATTTACAGTTCATTTTAAATAGTTTGCCACATCAGGAATAATATACCAAGCAAATGCTGTGAACGTGACTAAATCAACAAGATAATAATCCACAGTCAGTGATAACATATCCATAGATCATACAACATCATCATAATAATAATCATTATGCATCCTCTGAAACACTGCTGCAATACATCTCTAAGCACTGAACTGAAACTGTATGGGATAAAGGGTCACATCGATCATCAAATCTGAACTCTCAAGGCTCAGCCTTGACACAAGGTCAAACATACATCTGAATAATATATTGCTCTGATCATGAGTGATCCAAAATATATAGCCATGCTCTGGAATTATGGAAGCTCTGGAATAATGGAAGCTCTAGAATGTGCAGATATCTGCTAAACAAGGATAGTAGCCCTGCTACTATAGTGTGATAACAGGCCCCTTATTTATGTGTGCTTGCGGCTAATGCTCTAGGCTAACTTCTTGTCACAACAAATACACAAGTTAGGGGTATTAAGATTCGATGGGGCACAAAAAAATCAATAATCATTTTGCAGATGATACTCTCCTTCTGTTTGTGCGGATTAGAATTCAGATAGATATGCTCTTGATTGTTTGAATATGATTTGTATTGCTTCAGCCATAGTTGATAGTGAATCAGTGGTCATAAAACAGATTTGGCTTGTTGGTATTGATGATCCTTCAACTTGGATTCCCCAATCTTGCAAATTCAATACGTCGAGGCAAATTCTTCATTACCTCGGTATCCCTTTTGGGATTGGCCTTTCCCCCTCTGCTACATGGGATTGGTGTATGCAGAAATTACAAAGTAAAGTTGTAGCATTGGATAATCCCAAGATCCCCCCCATGATCTCAAGGCTTTGGAAAGCTTGAAGTAAATTTGAGATCATTTTTTTGGGCAAAGTATGAGGTAGTGAGGGCCTACCTATGGTTCCTTGGAATGTATATATTCTACCTAAATCAAAAGGAGGCTTGAGCTTGATGGATATTCCCTTGCAGGGAAGGATTCTAGCAGCAAAATGGGTTGTCGGATGCAATGGAGGTGTTGTCGTCGAATTACACACCGTCTTTGTCGCAGCAGAAATCTATGTTGTCGCTCGATGTGCCCTTGGTGGCAAGTCTCAAGTCAAGTATGTCACTTGGTTCTTGACTCCTCCGTTTAGGTAAAATTCCCCACGAAAGCCAAGGGGGGTAGTCCCTATGGAAAGTCACTAAGGTTGTTAGGGTCTTCCAATTAAGTGATGGGTTGTTTATTAATCCTTTTGGGAGTTTTTGATTAAGGGTTCAAGATGTAATTGCAACAAGAGTTTAAGAAAGCTTTCACCAGCATAAGTTCAGATAAATCACTGTGAGTTATAAAGATGCACAATAACTTGATATTGATAAAAGGCAAATGAATAGTCCAAGGACCAGTGCCTTATGGAGTCAAACACAGTGTGAAATTTGTAATGCTGGAAAAGTAAATGTTGTGCAATTGCCTCTTGGTTGATTTTAGTTTATTAAAATCAATCTTGATTAGGGAAAAGATGGGAAACTCTCGAAATACCATAAAGGTACAGAGAGGAATGTCCGGAAATCTAGAGATTGGTGGCTCCGTACAAGGACATGTTGGACTGCCAATGCCTTGAGCGCGTGTTCAACACTACACCAACAAGGATGTAGTCTAACGGTGCCCCAAGGTTAGAGTACAGCGACCCAGCGTCCCCAGGCAAAATTTTCCCACACAAAATCTAGTTTCGAAGTGTCGGATTTTCACTATCTTGTGGGTAGTTAATTTCATTAGGTGACTGATTAAGTTAAATGTGAGAGTTAAAGAGTGCTTCCAACTGCTTTTGGTATCCCACAGCTCAGACGAATTGCTGGTGGGTAGAGCATACGCAGTGTAGGCAAATGATTTATTCCAATCTGAACCAAGTAACCATTGATCCTCCGACAGAGAATGCTCTTGACTTGCTTTTCAACTAAGTTCAAGAGACTTATGAAAATGAAAGTCAAAACTTAACTGAAAAGATATGGATGCCGATCTTATGCGTCACTTTTCTTATCAACCTCCACTAATCAGCAAATTGCCTTTGGGTGAAGGTGAGAGCATACTTCGTGGCGACAAAGATGGTTTTATTTCTAAGTTACATGCAAAAATGAAGTGATTAAAATGTGAAACACAAGTTAAAAGTATACACCCTGCACTAAAATAGTGAGTGTGTGAAAAAATGTGAGATAGAAAAATTTATCCACAAAAATTGAAAAAATGCAAATCCCCCCAAGTGAGATGGGATGTGGGTGCTGGGTACCCCACTGCTTGTTAGGATATTTAGATACTTAGGAGTTAGTTAAGATCAACTTGTGTAATATATCCGTTAGGAAAAGTGTGTTTCTTTAGTATGCATTAGTATGCATTTGTAAATATTTAATCCGACGGCTCAACTTCTCTTAGATCATACCTAACCTTGATGCGTGGCTTAACACCCGATTGGTCCATGATCTCTATTTAAAGAGCATGGAGGGTCATTGTTTAGTTGATCGATTATGAGAAGCTCATTTGTAACTTTTTTTCTTTGCATAATGAATTGCTCCGTAGAAGCTATTTGGCCGGGGTCGTGGCGTGTTTCCCTCTCGAGGGTTTAAACCATGTCAAAACATCGTTGTATCGATCTGTGATCTATTTGTGTGAAGTGGTTGCTCTAGGTGTTCGGTCTTTTGGGAGTACCCTGTGTACCCAAACATGGTATCAGAGCTTTTATGAAAAGCCACTTCCGGTTATTATCTAGATCTTGAACTATTGTTGCCGAACCTTGAAAGGGTTTCTGGTTCTGGTATTTCTATGCATTTCTGGGCTGTAGGAGGTGTTCCATTGTGTCCGAAGCGTCATTTTCATTGAGAAATAGTTTTCGTTTGATCGAAAACGGTTCCCGGTTGCTTCATAAACGCGTATTTCATCAGATCTGAAGGTATAATGTTACAGTGATACTTTTTTTATTTCTGTTTTAAAAAATATATATATCTCATATTTTATCCGTTTTTATTATTAGATTTTTTTTGTTTCGGATTGTTGCTTTCCCTGTCTGTGTATGCTCTTTGCCGTGCACCTTGTGCAATCTCGGCAAATCAGAAACAGAAAGGAAAAGGGTTTTTCTCGGCTGCATACGCTCTTTGTCGTGCACCTTGTGCAATCTCGGCAAATCAGAAACAGAGAGAAAACGTAGACTTTCCAGGCAAACTAACAAGATCTAACCCCACAAGTGTGGAAAAGTTTTTTTGTTTTGGTTTATGGTGTGATTTGCAGGAAAAAAGGCAAGCACGGAAACCAAGCAAGAAGAGTTAAAAAAAAACAAGTCCCCTTCCTCATTCCCATATTTTACATACCTTTTAATCTAGCTCACTTGGTTCAAAGTTGCTTTAATCCTTAATAGGTCTTGAGTTCAAGTCTTAGGAAGTTACTTTTAAAAGAAAAAGTGCATGCAATTTATATTTTCAAGTTACTTTATTGTAAAAGTGCATCTCACTTAAATAATAAAAAATAAAAATAAAAAGTGAGTCATTTAAGTTCTTTTTTATTGCTGCACTATTTAAAGTAACATCATTGTAAAAGTGAAATCACTTATTTTACAAAAGTGATTCACTTAAAGCAACTTTCTTGTAAAGTGATTGTCAAAGATTCATCTTAGGAAAAGGGAGGTCCTTTTTTTTAGCTAGTCATTCTCTATCTGCCATGTCACTATTGGGGACATCTTCAACAGTTTCTTTGTTCAAGCATAATTTCATCATACAGAGTCAGTTTTCAGTGTTGTTTTTTTTAAACCGCCCATTTTTTCGAGCTCTTCGCATCCAGACTATTGGTTTCTGTTTTTACAGCCATTAATTTACAAATATGGCCACCCCTTGTGATATTCTACTTACCAGTTCCAACTATTTCTCATGGAAATCTCGTATGGAGGATGTTCTACGAAGTAGAGGACTTTTCAGAATTACCTCAGGGAAAGAAACAGAATCTACTGATGATGATAAGAAAATCAAATGGGCAAACAGATGTGACGAAGCTCGTGGATTGATTGGGATGTCAATCTCTACTGATTTGCGATTCCACATATCTGGAATTGATGAACCTGATGCTGCTTGGGACAAGTTGGAATCTGTGTTTGATAAACGCAATGAAATTCGAGGTCACCAACTCGAAAATGAGTTGATTTCTTTAAATCCATGTGATTTTTCATGCATACAAGATTATTTATCTAAGTACAAAACTCTTAAACTCTTATGTGAAGAATGCAAGATTAAGAGGGAAGATAAACAATGTATTTATCATATTCTTTCCAAACTTGGACCTGCATATTCTGTTTTTGTATCTACATTTTACTCCATGAAAGAATCATTGAATGCAGCTAGCTATCAAGAGCCAGTCTTGAATCCTTTATGATTCCTTGATTAGAGAGCAAGATAAGCTCATCCATCTTGGAATAATTAACAATGCAGATACATCTGGGAAAGCCTTATTGTCCCAACAGAAAGAAAAGTCCAAGCCTCTCAAGAAACAAAATTTTCGCAATAATAAGTCAAACAAGGGTCCCAAACCCTCTCAGTCAGCTCATTCTTTAAAAAATGACAAAGGATCCAAGCCAAAAAGCAAGAAGACCGAGCATCATTGCAACTATTGCGGGAAAGATAATCATGATGAATCTAAGTGTTTCAAGAAGATGGCAACCTTGGAAGCAGCAATGAAGAAGCACCACATCAGCCTAGATTCGCCTTCAGAATCTACCTCTCATGGACATGCACTTTTTGCTTCTGGTTATTCTTATAATGCATCTTCTTCTTCTACTTCAAATGAATGGCGCATTGATTCTGGAGCATCTTATCATATGGCTAAGGATCAAGCCATCTTTTCTATTATGCATGAATGTAACACCAAACAAATATTTGTTGGTGATGATAGATCTCTAAGTGTTGTAGGAGCTGGAACAATTCCAGTAGATAATGGTCATTTCAGTGATATACTATGTGTTCCAATAATTTCCTGCAATTTGTTATCAATCTATCAAATCACTCATTCTGGTGAAGGTAAAACTGTGATGTTTACACCTCACCAAGTTGTAATCAAGGATTTTAAAGATCCTCAACGGGTCCTAGCTACCGGAATTGTTGATGATATTACTAGGTTGTACAAGTTTAACAACTTTGGGTCATCACCTTTTCCTTCAGTTTTGTTGCTCATAGTGATAACTTGAGCAAACTTTGGCATGAGCGATTTGGTCACTTAAATTATCGCTCATTGCAACAACTATGTAAAGACAATATGGTGACAGGTCTTCCGATGGTATCTTGCAGGGATGGTGTTTGTTCCGGTTGTGTACTCGGAAAACATCATCGGGACAGTTTTGACAAACATGCCTCTTGGCATGCCTCGGTTCCCTTGAAGCTTGTGCATAGTGACTTGTGTGGTCCTCTTCCATCTGCTTCCTTTTTTGGTTTCAAATATTTATTAACTTTCATTGATGATTACACCAGACGCACTTGGGTTTATTTCCTAAAACTTAAGAGCGAAGTATTTAACATGTTCTTGGGTTGATGATTACAAGGCCCTTGTTGAAAAACAATCTGGTCATCAAATCATTAAGTTAAGATCTGACAATGGAGGAGAATATGTTAACAAAAAGTTCACTACTTTCTGCACTGAACAAGGAATCCAACAACAACACACTGTTCCATATACACCACAACAAAATGGTGTAACTGAACGGAAGAACCGCACTTTAAAAGAAATGGCTAATTGTATGATCCAATCTAAGGAACTAAGTCTTCAATTTTGGGCTGAAGCCATTAATTGTGCAAATTACATAGTTAATCGCACCCCCATTAAAGCATTACAAGGTATCACACCGGAAGAAGCATGGAGTAAAATTAAACCAGATGTAAGTCACTTCCGTGTGTTTGGTAGTGAAGCATGGGTTCACATTCCGGATGAAAAACGGAAAGCATTGCACCCTAAAAGTGAAAAGTGCATATTTGTTGGATATTCTAAAGATGTAAAAGGTTATAGACTTCTTCAACCACATTCTCATGATGTAATCATTAGAAGAGATGTTAAATTTGATGAAAATATCTTGGCCTGCGAGCCTAACTCAACGATTGTGCCATCTTTGGCCTGCGAGCCTGATTCGGCGATTGTGCCTTCTTCTTCCTCCAACTTCCTTGACAGGTTTCCAACTCCAGTTTCTGATGATGATAGTGAGGATGAAAATCCACCTCGACCTGCTCATGTTCCTCCAGTTGCACCAGCACAAGTGCTTCCTCGATGGGTCTGTTCAACATGTGAAGCAGTTGGTGATCTTGCTAGTGATCCTAGAGATCAACGTCGAACACGTTCTCAATTTCGCGAGCCTCTTCTCTTTTGGCTCAAGTTTTCGAGAATCATGATCCAGAAACCTTTGCAGAAGCTTCAGGAAATCCAGATTGGAATGCAACTATGGATGAAGAATATCGTTCCTTAATGGCAAACGATACTTGGGATCTTGTACCTCTTCCAAACGGAAGAAAACTTGTCAGGTGTAAATGGGTCTACAGAACTAAGTATGCATCAGATGGAAGTGTTAAAAGACTTAAGGCAAGGTTAGTTGCCAAAGGTTTTTCCCAAGTTGAAGGGATTGATTACAATGAAACCTTTACTCCTATCGCAAAAATGAACTCCATCCGCCTTGTTCTTTCCCTTACAGCCTTACATAACTGGGAAGTCCGTCAAATGGATATCAAGTCTGCCTTCTTACATGGTGATTTACAGGAGGAAATTTACATGGAACAACCTCCTGGATATGTTCAGAATAACTCTAGCCATGTCTGCCGCCTTAAGAAATCCTTATATGGCCTTAAGCAAGCCCCTAGAGCTTGGTATGCCAAAATGGATAGCTTTCTCCTTGACACTGGTTTTTCTAGATGCCATTCTGACCCCAATGTCTATACCAAGAAAGTAGGACACCATCTCATCATACTTGTTCTATATGTTGATGACCTTATTCTTACTGGTAGTGACCCTAAGCTTATAACCCATGTGAAATCCAGTCTTGAGCAAAATTTTGAAATGTCAGACTTGGAACATTTGCATTATTTTCTTGGTCTCCAAGTCCTGCAAACCAAAGAAGGAATCTTTATTTCTCAGTCTAAGTATGCTTGTGACCTTCTTCGTCGCTTTCACAGGGAAGATTGTACACCAGCCCCTTCTCCCTTCCAGTCTGGAGTCAAACTTTCTGCCACTTGTACTTCACCTGAAGTAGATGCCACCTTGTATCGTCAGCTTGTTGGTAGTCTCTTATACTCGACTCATTCCCGTCCTGACCTTTCCTTTGTCATTGGTCGTGTTGCCCGTTATATGCAAACACCTCATGAAAGTCACTGGAAAGCAGCTAAAAGAATACTTCGATATATTCGAGGTACAATTCAGTTTGGGATTCATTACAGTACAAGGGGGGGAACCTTTGTTGGTTGGTTTCACTGATTCAAAATGGGCCGGTGATCCTAATGATCGAAAGTCTACAGCAGGTTATGTTTTCAGTCTGGGATCTAGACCTGTCACTTGGGCTTGTAAGAAACAACAAGCTCTTGCTCTTTCTTCAGCAGAGGCAAAATATCGAGCCGCAGTTAATGCCAATCAGGAAGCTTTATGGCTTTGACAGATCCTTTCAGAGTTTGGATTCGAACAACAGCAGCCTACTCCACTTTGGTGCGACAATCAAAGTGCCATCAAGCTTGCCAAAGATCCATTCCTACAGCAACGTAGCAAACACATTGAGCTACATATGCACTTCATCAGAAATCTTGTTCATGATCGTGTTCTTGAAGTGCTCTTTTGTCCTACAGATGATCAAGTTGCAGACATCTTCACCAAGTCTCTTACAAAAGCAAAGTTTTCTAAACTTCAATCTATGTTAGGAGTTCAGGAATGTGTCATTCAGGGGGGATATGCTCTAATGCCTCCTTCCTTCTCCTAATAGTGTCACTTTTGTAAATCCTTCAATCCTATCCCAAGTTGTTCTTAAGGGGGGATGTTAGGATATTTAGACACTTAGGAGTTAGTTAAGATCAACTTGTGTAATATATCCGTTAGGAAAAGTGTGTTTCTTTAGTGTGCATTAGAATGCATTTGTAAATATTTAATCCGACGGACACGATATGTTGTGATCCGACGGCTCAACTTCTCTTAGATCATACTTAACCTTGATCTGTGGCTTAACACCCGATTGGTCCATGATCTCTATTTAAAGAGCATGGAGGGTCATTGTTTAGTTGATCGATTATGAGAAGCTCATTTGTAACTTTCTTTCTTTGCATAATAAATTGCTCCGTAGAAGCTATTTAGCCGGGGCCGTGGAGTGTTTCCCTCTCGAGGGTTTAAACCACGTCAAAACATCGATGTATCGATCTGTGATCTGTTTGTGTGAAGTGGTTGCTCTAGGTGTTCGATCTTTTGGGGGTACCCTGTGTACCCGAACACTGCTCTCGTTTAATAATTTGGATCTAAAGTGCTTCTTAGTCCATTAAATTTGGATCTAAGAGCTTACAATGCTAGAACTTGAATAAAAGAAGTTTGTGGGTGTCCACCGGGGGGTTTTTGCACTTTTAGGGCTCTTGATCACTCCAAAACTTCGATTTTATTTGCAGACCTGATAAAAACCAGCAAGCTAAATGTCTGCAAAAAAGTGATTAGAATGCACAAATTTACATAAGAAATTACAACTTTCTACTTGCAAAATTTATGGGAAAAATTGAGAACATACAAGCATGAAAGTAAGATCTAGACTTAACCGTTTGATATGAAATAGATGCAACTTTCTAGATCTGAAAATTGAAACAAACTTTAGAATGATTTAAATCTTTTAAAAGTACTTGCTTGTTCCAAAAGAAACTTAAAAGGAAAAGAGGTATTTTGATTTGAAAGGAGGAGAATGGATCTATCCAAGCCAAAACTTGCTTGTTGGAGTTGCTTCTTGGAGAAACCTGTAACAAAATGTAAGTAAAAAATTGCCCAAAGTATAGAATCTTTAACCGAGTTCTAGTCCTTATAGGCTTTGTGATCTGCAGCTTACAAAACAAACTCACCACACGAATTAATAGATCTAGTGTGTTAGAAATCAAAAAAATGAAGAAGAGCCTAAGTACAACAGAATACAGTTGGCTACTTCTCTACCTCTAAAACTCATCCACAATTAAACAAATCGACAACTGCAAATGTTTAATCAATATCAATATGCTAGATCTACTAAAGCATGAAAGTATGAAAGTAAATAAACACAATATCACCTCAATAAGCTCAATACACTTGCACAAGATGGACCTCCAAAGTCTTCAACAATATATTCAATGATCAACAATTACAAATTGGCAAAGGTTCTATGCATCCACACTACTGTGAAAGATGGAGCATAGCCTTGCTTATATAGAAAAATGAGAGAGGGGGAGGTGCACTTCCCAAGATAGATCCTCTTTTGACACTTGGAGAAATGCATTAATAAACTTGGAAAAGGCTTATTGACACATGTGAGGGGTTTGGGGAGGTTAATGACACATTTCTCCAACTATTTGACACTTTTTAACCTCCACTTGACACCTCTCCAACCACAAATCCCCCCCCCCCCTTTTTGTGGATCTCCAATCTTCAATCAAATCATCATTTATTTGCTCAATATTCTCCCTAATTCGATTGCCAATCAAAGGAGATTTGATTCCAACAAATTTCCTTCATCTGTGGGATTGAGATTTTGCCTTTATTATGTATGTGCCAACTCACCAGACCACCCACCATTATTTTAGGAGTTTGGATTTTCTCCAAAACCATTATTCTTGAATTAAATAATTCATTTTTATCATTTTGGAGAAAAAATTATTTAAGTGAATACTATTCACTCAAAACTTAGGACAAGTGGGTTTAGGGGTTTTATGGGTGCTCTGGGATAGAAAACGAGCACCCCCATGTCCAATTTCACCTCCTAACCCATATTTAATCACTTTTCTTATTTTTTAATTAAATTATTAAAAAATCTCATAAACTGAGAAAAATTAATTTTCTCAGAATGACTCAAAAATCCTAGGGGACCTAGTGCATGCCCATATGACTCAATACTGATGGCTAGCATGTTACAAAAATACATTTCAGTAGGTTTTAATAACCCTTCAAAATTTACCATCATGGAAACACTCCAGCTTTGGAGGTGTGAGTGAAAAACTCGAGAATTATATGTCACTGAATAGTAACGCATAATCCCTAAGGAAAAAACACTCTAGAGTATTCCCCTGATAACAAACGTTAAGGAAGGCCAAACCTTTCATAAAAAACTCATGCTAGACCAACTTATTACAAAATCCCTGTAGGGTCTGGACATGCAAAAATTACAAAGGGCCAAAAATTTTTGGCCTGATGGATCTCGGAACACTGATAATGAACATTGAATATGTTCACAACTTCAACAGTTCACTCGGAATCCACTAAGTGCAATTTAGTGGATAACAGGAGGCAATGTCCTTTGCAAATCAATTTTAGTTGCCAGACTGAAACAGGTAAAAAGATATCCACAAAATTCAAGAACAGTTTGGTTTATGTGATATCGTCTCAGTGTCGCGTCTGTTTAAAGTGCAGGTCTCATTTATTTTCAAAGAAATGTGGGAATCCCGAAAGCATGTTGCCGAGTTCCTCTCCTGGAGTTATTGGAGAACTAGAAGAGAGTGGGATTTTTCATTTTGTCCGTATGGAATCAGAAGCTTCATGATCATTTTATTGCGGTTTGCCCCCAATTTAAAGCTAGGTAAGTAAGAAAGGAATCTTCCTTTATAGGGACTTGTGGGATTCAAAATCCAGAAATTGGATGGAGTGGAAGAAGTCTGCAACAAGCCTCTTCTTACTTCTGACAGAGCTGCAATTAGAGAGGTACAGGAAATTATATCTGCTGATGAATTGTCCAAGATGAATAATATGATGCAGGGGCACTACTTAGAGGCACAGGAGATGGGTGTATGATAGACCGATTTATCACTACAATAGTAGAAAGTTGTAGTTTATTTTGCATAAAAGATCCCCTTTGTCTCCTACTCCTAACCTTCGATGGCTGTCTTCAGATCAGGAATCCCAATGGATTAAGAGGTTAAGCAAAGTTTGGTCTTACAAGCTCGGTGTATGTGTTTGGTTGGTTATTCATCATGGATTGCCAATAAAGGTCAGATTCTCAAGCAACCGTTTTACAGATGAGAAGTAACCCATACATTCTAATGGGTTACTGGCAGTGTCATATTGCTTGTGCAAGTTGGAAACAAGTTCAGCAGAGAGTTGCATTCATGTTGCAGGCTACCTTCCATTGGAGAGATGCAATTCTTGGGGGCTCGAGTTTGCTTATTCTCTCTTTTTATGATGGGATTTGGCATTGTGTTCGTATAGAAGCTCTATATTCATTATGGACAATGTGTTGTCAGTGTATTTTTGATGGATTTGTTAGTCTGTTTCCTCATTTCAAAAAATTTGGAAGGAGTAGGTAATCAATCAAGTCAGAGCCAAAGGATACTTGCTTATTAAAGATGCTAAAAGATGTTCGGTGGCGACATACTTAAATCTTGTAGCAGCTATGTCTGCGATTAGGATATTTTCTTGATGATTGTACATTTCTGTATATTGTTGTAACTCTTTATATCCCTGTACATATCTTTCAATTCATATAGGCAGTATTTTCTCAAAAAACTAATAATAATAATATTCAAAACCATAGAAAACTGCATAAATACTCATGCATGAAAATCCATTGTTATAGGTTATGTATGATTACTTTTAACAACTAGCTCACTTTACCATGAAATTTGATCTATTATTAGTACCATAGAAAGAAAAATATTTTGCATATATATATAATTCTGGAACTGAATAAAGCAAATGACCACCAGCATAGTATTCAAAAGATACTAAAGAAGACAAAGTGATTTGAAACTATACTTTACACAAACACAAGTAAATAATGAAGTATTACGCATGAGAGAGAAAATGCATCCACACACAAGCCTACATACACACAAATAATATATATTTATGTATGTATGTGGATATGTATGTATACACACACACACACATAGATGTGCACATGTGCAGAACATGTAAATTCAACATGTCAACACCAAGAGAGTGTTCATATGTTATTAAATGGAAAAGAGGTCATTTATAGTTATAATAAAAAAATACGAAATAATCAATAACTATATGCATGATTAAACAATTAATCATGAGACTTCAATATCAAATTAAGAACACATGCAAGAAAAAAGGGATCAATTTCTACTCTTGAATCTTGATCCTTTACCTTTATACGTTTTTTTTAGTTTGACTATTTCAACACTCATAAATGAACCAACATATTGGAAACGTTCATTGTTAATTGGGTATTTCATGGAAAAAGCATTGTTCCTGGGCTTCAAAAATTTAAGAAAAAATGAAAATATAGAAAATGGAGGCCAGCTGAAAATGGTTTCCAAGAGTTTCTAGGCATTCAAGGTTCCAACAATGAAAATGTTTCTATATATATATATATATATATATTCCCAATGGGCTAGCTTAAGTGGTTGAGTGCTTTGAGCTTCATACAGGAGATCTTGGGGTTGCTCTGTTGTGTGTCCCACTAGATGTCATTACCGGGTCAGGTGTCGTAATCAATGCTGATGGGTTTACAGTAGGTACCATCCACAAAAAGCGGGGAATCCTGAGGGGTTTCCCTGTGAGGTTTTCCTTGAAAAAATAAATAAATACATACACATATACATATATATTGCAAATATCATTTCAGGGAATACATTGCTGAGGGTCCAGAAAAAAAACTTATCAAAAATATCAGGGAAAACATCGAAAAATATCAGCATGCACAAACTTGTCCCTAAAAAACTCAGAAAAAATTGGAAAAACAAGGAAAAATTGGAGATATTTGCGACATATATATGTGTGTGTGTGTGTGTGTGTGTTTGTGTGTGTGGTGGCAAATCAACAAGTTATTTTCTTGAATTTTCTTTTCACATACACAGTAGCTATGATTTGGATCCACATGTAACTGTTGTCTTTACATTCTAATTTCCAAGCTTTCTTTCTTGGCTTGGTACTCCCATTTTCTGAAAGCATTCTAGTAAAACACTGAAATCGTACAAGTTCTTAATAATGAAGCTCTGGGAATGCCTCAAAATGTAAAACTCAAATTTCATGTGCTTGATTCTGGCAAAATTAGTTCAGTTAAAATTTGAAAATACCCAGAAAGATGTATCCTGTGCTATATCTGGGATTGCCCTAAATGCCACATTTAAGGAAACACCTCTTACAACATGCTTCTAAAAGGATATTGTATGTAATTGGTAAAATGATGACACCATAACTTGGAAGCTACAATTGAGAATACAGAAGAGCGTACCAAGAGCATTGAGATTAGTAAGTCGATCCAATTTGCAAACTGAAGAAATCTCATTATCTGCAAATTGATGCACTTTCAAGTCAACAACTGTTCAGCTAAACAGCCAAGCTCAACGGTGCTTTTTAACATACGAAACATGTCTGTTTCAATCCAATGCATTCTGAAACCAATCCTTACATGATGCAAGATCACAGAAATATATGAAGAATCGAGTCAGAGATATGAATAATTCAACTTACCATTCAGGATGACAGCCCGCAGATCTACAAGACAAGCAACCTCATCCATGGATGTAAGCTCATTATGACTAGCATTCAATACCTATAAGAAAGTTCAGATCTTCAACAGAATGAGAAAAGTCAAACAAACATCTAATGCCATAAATACGAATGCTGGTGTACACACAGAACTCTTCATCATTCTACTATCCATGGAAGCAAAAGATGAAAGAGATGTGGATATTCTTGAGATGACTGGTTGTAGAACATAACAGGCTAGCACATGAGTCATGAGTAGAAAGGAGTGTAAGTCTTCAAGCCGAAATAAAACATTGTTTACAAACGACACCATTCACCATTAACATAAGCAAATGATACTGAAAAGGAATACAGTGCCTTCTATAATTAGCTATGTTGCACTGGGAACCGCCCCCCCCCCCCCCCCGAAAAAAGCCTCGTTCCCGCCGTCCCCATGTTTCAGGTACTTGGGGACCCCTAGGAAACATTACCAATCTGCTGGGAACTTCACTGGGGACTCGGGGATTTGCTGGCCATACCCAAAACATCCCCAACAAATTTCAGAGACTTCTGGGCAGATTTTGGAGACATTCCAAGTAGTTTTCAGAGATGTCCCTGGCAGATTTTGGTGATCTTTTGGGCATGTATTTTCAATTTTGACAATGGACATTGATGATTGGACAATATGATCATTTATCCCCTCCATATTTTTCGTATTATTCTGCTATACAAGATATAGATTGTGTATGATGGATTTTGATTTGGGTTTTTGGTAATTTAACTATTGTCTTTTCCGCAACATCATTACAAGCAGCAAAGCCTCCATGTCAACAAACCAAGAAATGCAACAACTCAAAGGTCTGATCCTTCTGGGTATTGCTCTTGTTTTTCTCATTTTTAGGGTCATCTTAGCTTTAACATATTGTACATAGGTGTCCAGGTATTATTCAAGTCCAACTCTTCCCCCATCCCAACCTCAAGCACTGTGAAAACAATTGGATAGCAATGACTTGGCTTGGGTACTAGACATTTGAATAAATTCCTATTCAATCTCCTTCTTAATCTAAAACATGAATCTAATCTCTTTACAGAATGCAAGCATGTATATCCCAAAGTGTTTTGGACAGGTTTTCAATGCAGCGGTAAAAATCTGCAAAACCTGTTGAGAAGGGAATGCCTTTTAACCTAATCATCATAAACAAGAAATATAAGAAAGAAAAGTTGTTATACACAAACAAGCATTCTTTACACAAACAATCATTCTTCTCATAGACCCTTCATGGACCTTATTGCAGATTGAAAATAGTTACACTTAAGTTTCCTAAAGCTAAACTGCATTTTTCTCCTGTTCAATTGCCAATAATGGAATGTCACTCAGCCCTTTTCTATTTTGCTTGATATTTTTTGGAACTAGCAAGTGTAAGGGATGTGCATAACACTATATAGTATAGACTATTGTGCTTACAAGCAACTACAAATGTTTATGGTGAATTCTAACTTTTTAAAGTTTTTTAATATATATATATATGGTGAATTCTAACTTTTTAAAGTTACATATATATATTTGTCATCCTCAACCTATTTGTCATCCCCAACCTGCCATCACCTGAAAAATCGGGAGTGCGCTCTAGCCGTCCTGGGGAACGTCCCCGTCGTTCCCCCATCCCCAAAACCAATGCAACATAGATAATTAGCTTATTACAAAAAACTGACTTCAAAATTCACCAAGTAAACTTCACATGACATGCCCTGTGATGTTCTTGTCTCAGCCACACATTTATTAGAGAAAAGTTACAGTTCTCAAGATTTGTATCATGGCCATGCTGAAGAATTTAATGTAAAGTGTAAACTGAGAAACAGCATTAAAAATAAGGATGCCAATATTAATTATTAATAGGCCATGGCAGTCATCATGCTGATTGTATAACAGCCATACTAATTGGCAGCAGTACAATATATTCAAAAACGGCAGTACCATAAACAAAATAGCAGTTGTATTATACAATAATAAAAGCTGTACTAAACATATTCAGCGACAGCAGTATCATTTTGCCACACATTAGATGGCAGAAGCACCTCTCATTTATTGCAGGCTATAGTGTATACCATTCCTTATTTGCAAGCCATATTGCTATTAAATGCAGACAGTACTACCAATAAATAGCAGGCTGTACTTCTCTTAGTAGATTGCAATATTTATGAAACAATCTAGATTGCAAATAGGTAGGAATCAGGATGATGAAGCTTACCAGGTTAAGGTTTTCACTCCAACCCTGCAGAACATTGCTTATGATTGGTATCTAGGGGAAAGGGATTGTCAAGATTGGAAAGAGTTAAGGAATTTTAAAAAGAATTTAAATTATAAATGGACAGCAGTGAAGTTGTGAATGAAATTTACATCCTGAAATATAATGAGAACAAAGTGTAGATTATATGGACAGCAGTGAAGTTGTGAATGAAATTTACATCCTGAAATATAATGAGAACAAAGTGTAGATTATACAAGACGAAACTTAAAGCCTTGATTAAGAAGATGGACAAGTGGGTGAGAGAGAGTCTACTAAGGAAATAGATTTTGAATGGTCTACTATCGAAGTAAGGTCAACGTGGTTCCCCAACTTCATCCTAGGAGACAGATGAGAACTCAAATGAGAGTGAAGAGGATGGAAAGTCACCAGGAAGAGATCATGACATTGTGAAACTTTCAAAAAGAAGATATTATAATATCATGATGATTGTGATATTATTATGCTCAGAACCTGAAATAAAAGAATGTAACTGTTTGTTAAAACTTAAGTGGGGAGAGACTCAGAACCCTCAAAAAGCAGGCAACAATAAAAAGGCTAGAAGAAGAATGGGAATAGTGGCTGTTAGAAGTTGACCTTAAAACACAATCCTGATATCCCATGCTACAACATTTCAGAAGTAATAAACAGGGGCACTACAGAAAGGACTGCAAGGAGACTGCAGTGAAGAAAGCATTGATGTGGCAATTGTTAAAATTTCAGGTTATGTACATTTTATCACATATAACAATCTTGATGCAAGAACATGTAAACAATTGTACTGTAAAATTTAAATTCAAACTGATTTAAAACATGATTTTCATCTCTTTCAACTTAATGCTCCATTTAGTCACTGCATTAATGTTGGTCCTCGAGAATCATCAAATACTAAGTTCAGAAAAATAAAATAAATGAACTATAGTAAAATAAACATGAACTGCATTAAGGAATTAAAACAACCATTTGGATTCAACTTATACTCAGATAGTTTTGATCTTGTCACTGAAAGGACAAGTCAAACTAGATAAACCATATGCGTACCTTAAGAGAGAGAAGGTTCAGGTAGAATAAAACAGACCTCAAGTTCTTCAATTAAAATGACAGTAATAAGAAAGACACACAGGTGCTGCAGACTACAAAGGTCAAGCACGTAAGCAAGCACTCACTCAGAGTTCAATTAAAGTGATGACTGCTGAATGCTACAGCAAAAATAGAGAAACTGTGAGTCAATCAAATGCTACAGCAAAAAATAGAGACAATCACATGCCACAGTAAAAATAGAGAAGCTGTGAGACAGCTACAGTCAGAATCAAATGCCACAACAAAATTAGAGAAGCTGTGAGACAGTCACAAGCTACAGCTCAGAGTCAAATGCTACAGCAGAAATAGAAAAGCTTGTGAGAGAAGCCCGTGAAGATGAAGCCGTGAGGAGAGATCCGTAAGGATAAACCCGTGAGAGAAACCTGTGAAGAAATCCCCCGAGGGCAAAGCCGTGAAGGAAACCCGTGAGGGTAAGGCCGTGAAAGAAACCGAAGGAAACCCGTGAGGGCAAAGGCCGTGAAAGAAACCGAAGGAAACCCGTGAGGGCAAAGCTGTGAAGGAACGCCGAAGCCGTGAAGGAAACCCGCGAGGGCAAAACTGAGAAGGAAACCCGTGAGGGTAAAACTGTGAAGGAAACCCAAAGCCGTGAAGGAAACCCGCGAGGGAAAAACTGAGAAGGAAGCCCGTGAGGGTAAAATCGTGAAGGTAGATCCGTGAGGATGAAACCGTGAAGGCAAATCAAAATAACAAATGCCAGATCCGTGAGGATGAAACCGTGAAGGCAAACCGAAAGAACAAATGCCAGATCCGTGAGGATGAAGCCGTGAAGATGAAAGCGTGAAGGCAAACCGAAATAACAAATGCCAGATCCGTGAGGATGAAACCGTGAAGGCAAACCGAAATAACAAATGCCAGATCCGTGACACAAACTGTCCAAAACAATTGATGAGAGTAGAAGAGAGACTTAAAGATTAAGCTCACGATGTTTTTGATTGAATTAGAGTCAAGTTTTTATATAGATTTAGATTTAGGAATCTTAGGATTAAAGTAATAAAAAAACTTAGGATAAAAAATAATAATTATAAATAAAATAAAAGTAGGGTACCAAAGGTCCAAAGGTTTTTAACTAAAAAAAACTTTAAAATTAAAAAAAAAACTTTATTAATAAACTCATAAAGTCTTTATTAATAAAATCATAAAGATTTTATTAATAAGACTAATATAAAGTGAAAAAAATCAAAGGTCCAACATAGAGTAAAAAGACCAAAAACATAAGTGGGACAAGGCCCTATAACAAAACATAATAATACATGGTCCAATGGTCTTTAATAAACTCTTAGGTATAAAGTAGGAATCATCAGGGTCAAGTGAGCACATGAGTGAGAGTGCTAGGACCAAGTAAGAAAATGACCATGAGTCAACAACCACAAGACCGAGGTGGGCATGCAATCAAATAGGACCATCAAGACCAAAAACTTTTCTCTCTCTTAAGATACATAGTTTATATATTTTTGTCATCACTGTATAAGGGAGAAGATCCAAACGGATGGTGCAATCCTTTTGTCCTTAACGCTGCTCCTAAGGGTTAGGTACTAGAGACATCGCCAAGGGGTGGCCAGTCCCTTGAGAAGCAACCTAGCAATAACCGATTAGGAGAGGGGACAACAATATCTTCCATTCTCAATGAATGGCTTTCAGCTCAAGGCTGAACCTCAGTCCTAGACTGGGACATGTTGATCAACCATCTGGTCCATGACCAGGATCTCCATTCTCCCAGAGAATGGTCCTCAGCCTCAAGCTGAGCATTCAGTCCTAGGCTGAATGTTGATCAACCATCTACAGGACCTAGGAAGTCTCTATCTCAACCTGCAGGATCTGCTTGGTCATCATGACCAAGAAACCGTCTGGTTCTAGACCAGAATACCCTAGAGACAAATAGGGGCCCTAGCCACATGCTAGGGACTTTGCCATGGCATCAATCTGCTTGGTCCTAGACCAAGAACCCCAGGAGACAGCTGGGGGCCCTAGGGTACCTTCTAGGGTCTTACTCATACTCTGCCTGGCATTAGAGAAATTTTGAGGTCAAAAAATGGCCTCAAAACAAAGAAAATGTACTATAAAAAATAACCAATCACATTCTAGTAGATGACATCATCCCCCTTGGTGAGGTGGCATTGCATGAGTTAAGAATGCTTATTTGTCAAATTTTCTATGGTGGATGAAAACACATAGTTAACCAAGGTAGTGGTGTAAGTACTTTTAAGTCATAAAGTAAAGTACTCATAATGATAGTCTTTTCATAAAATAATATTATTGTCATTTTCAAGTAAAGTACACATAATGAATGTCTTTTCACACTTTCTCATAAAATAATATTATTGTCATTTTCAAGTACTCTTAATTCATAAAGAAAGTCCTTTCACATTTTTTTATAAAATAACATATTATCATTTTTATGTTTTTAATTTTAAATTATATATTCACTCCATTCTATTTAATAACATAATGTCAGACTAATAAATAATAATAATAGATTTAATAAATAATAATAATAATAATAATAATAATGCAATGTGGATGAGTTTGGGAGTTTCTTGGAGCGAGGGTTCTTGGAGCGGAATTTTTTGCTGTAGCTTGGGCGGCCAGGGCTTGGCCCAGCCGCCCCTCCCCTGTTGATTGTTGTTTCCTTGCAAGAACGGAGTGCGGTGGAGGCAGTTCTGGAGCATAGGGTCTCAGGGTTCGTGTGGCTTTGCCATTGAAACGGTGGCTCTAACGGCGACGGCGATCTTGGTTCCGCCCAGATCTACCAGTTCACCTGCTGTTTCACGACTTGTGGCATCGTTTGGGTTGATTACTCGACGGTGGCGGCGATTTCAGGTGGCCCTCTGTTTTGGGTTGCTATCGACGGCGGTCCAGATCTTAAATGGCGACCCTCTGCTGTTTTTGTGGAGGGGCATTTCAATTGCAATGGTGGGCGTGGCAAGGCGGAGGTGCCTGCACATCGGTGCTCCTCCTTGCGGCCGGAACAGCAATCGTAGTCGCAGCTCAGATCTGTGCTCCTTCAACCCCGCCAGCATGCCCAATCTTGGCTATGGCTCCGTGTTGGCTACGTTACGGGCCTGAGCAACGACATGCTGTCTTTGCTGGGTCGCCAGAGCCTGACTGAGCCAGATTTGGCGAGCATTGATGGGGTTTTCGTTTCAGAACCGGTGGCATTCACACCAGTGTGTTTCCTGATCGTTTTCTTCCTTCTGCGAAGGACGGCGAGGGTAGCATGGCGGTGAGGAGCGGCTCCAAGCTACAACGGCGGCGGCACCCTGCGACGGCTTGCATTCGGCGGATTTGGCGGATACTTTGTGACGGCGACCAGGTCGACTTCTTGCGCTCAAGGGTTGCGATCTTGGAGGCCATGGATCTTCGGTACCCTCATACGACCTGCAGAACGGTCCTTCAATGGCAAAGCCTTCTCCAATGGCGGATGACGTTTTTGGCGGATGGTTTCAGCAGCTACGGCTCTGCAATTCAGGCAGACCCGAAGCGGCAAGTGAGAGGGTTCTCGAGGGTTCCAAGAAGTCCAAGATTTCAAATCGAAAACGAAGGTCGACAAGTATCAAAGGAAACCCTGCTTGCTTCTCTGGAAAGAAATGAGTCCGAAATCTCGCCATCTCTCTATGGCTGGGCCTGCGTGTTTGCTTTCAGGAGCGTGATGGATATTTCTGAGTATGGAGAGAGGGCGGCGCCTTTGCGCGGCGACCCATTGGGTCTGCACGATCCAGTGGCGGCGACGGCGGTTTCAGGGACCACTGTTCATGATATATCTGTTCTATTTCTTGTCTAGTTTTCTCTTTCTTTTGGTTCAGCTCATTATAAGCTGTTTTACTGCATATATGAGACAATATGTGAAAATGTAGGGATCCTTGTTGATCTTACTACATCTGCAATATGTAATTTTAATCATCTTTTTGAAATAAAATTACGGACATTTTCCAAGGAAAAAAAAAATGCAATGTGGATTATAATAATATTATTAACATTTTACATGTAAATAAATTCTCAATTAAATTACATTATATTAAATTCATGAGAAAAGTACTAAATATAAAAAGTCAACATAAAATTAAAAAAATAGCTCTTAAAAATATTTTTTATTATTTAATTTCATTTGCAAGTTCAAGACAAATAAATGATAAAGGATAATAAGTTTTTGAGAATTTACAATGAATCTTAGTCACATCAATGTAGACTTATTTTATTAATTTTAATTCTAGTGAATTTTGAAAAGCAACTCAACCATGGTTATTTATATTGTGCATAGAAAATAGTGTGGGAGGTGACTTGTCATATATACCTACCCCATAAAACCCCCAATTCATAATATTTTAATATATCGCATATTTTTGTAGTACATCTCTTAGGAGGCCATTTTTTGACCTCAAAATCTCTCTAATGTTAATTTGACCAGGAACCCTAGTCAAATGACTAGGGTACCATTCTCTCTGAGAATGGGTCTCGCAGCTGCACTAAAAATTAACAGCAATAGTGTGGTCCTACGGACCACAATGATTGTGCCAAGAGGTGCTTCTACATCCCAGTATTAGGAAGGTTTTGTAACATGGGTAACGCTGATGTCAACATGTGTCAGCCTGTATAATATTGAATAAAAAACTTTCATATTAGGCCAACCAAATATAAAATATAATGAAACAATACAATATCAATTAAATAAATTCTTCATATATTCCACACTAAATCACAATTGATTAACATTTTATTATCGAACACCATCAGCTTTCTTGAAATTAGAAAAAAATAATACCAGCATAGATCCATCTTAATCCAGATATATCAGTCTCTAAAACAGATTTGATCCCTCAAATTTGTGCACCATAAAAAAAAATTGCACCTAAAGAGATTTGATCCCCCTCAGCATTCAATAGATCCAAGATTAAAATGGATCTGTGCTGCTGATAATTGTCCTCAAATAATAGGTCATGTTTCTTTGGCTAGAATTCATAGTTGTTCCTAAATAAATAGACCCTTAGTTGCTGACGTTATTGCTGCTCAACCGCAAGGAAGGCACCATTTACTCTCATCTTCTTCCACCTAGGCGTTTGCTATTCAAAAAGTTATTTTGGCCCTCTATAGGATACAAAATTTCAGTCTAGTTAGCCCACGGAAGTGCGGTATAGTGAGAAGCAGCTCGGTGGTCAGGCTTCCATTAACACAGTCTCAGGTTCTAAATCCCTGAGTAGGTGTGGATGAGGCCAAGTGCCAGTCCTGGGTGAGTTTGACAACATAAATACAGCCCTCATAGATATGTATCAACATCAAAACTCCTGACATTCTTGATCTTAATGGTCTATTCAACCAACGATGCAAATTCCATCAAGGAAAAAATAGAAGTTAGTGACAACAACATCCAAGTAGGATTTGAAGTTTGAATTGCGACTGATGCCATCCATAATACCCTAATTTGTTGAGAAGAAAAGCTCAACAAACTTTGTGGTGCACACACATCCCTTGTTTACAACTCAAAAGTCAGCTCTCGAAATTTGCTCTTCTTGGTAAACTTTAGTAGAGTCACTTGAGGGACTTGAGCCTCTTCTTGGCTTCATGAAGGAGAAGGGATGGAATGCTATGTCTGAAAAGTGAGTGCACACTTGTAATACCCCGGTTTTGACCATTGGTAATAGCTATTTTTCTAGTGTCTTATCCATGCAGGCTAAGTTTGTAATACACCATGATGTAAATATCTTGTATATATTCCTAGTATGGAGCCAAAGCTCAACCCATCTAGGGAATGACAAATTGTTAATCCTATATGTGCACCTAGAAACAAAGGACCAAGCATATTTGCAAATTCAGATTTACAATCAAGATTGCAGTTTGTACTTGCCCAAAAAAATACTACTTTCAAAGTTTCACCATAGCTGCCAGAGACATGGATACACGACATTTTTGAAATCTGGGTATAGGTAGACATGAATAAAAATATATATATAATAAACTTTAAAGATACAAATTGAAATCTTAAATTTTAAAATCATAAAAGGAGGAACATTGAACATATCAAATTTCAATCTATAGTATCATAATTTAATTGCAAATTCCATTAAAGATAGGTATGTCAGTGTCCATTAAGAGTCCAGACTTGAATGAAAGTTGAACAGTGAACTCGAAACATTTAAATCAGAAATCTATCTTTCAATCAGGAGCTGGGTTTTAAATTTTCCGTTTATTTTATATTTTATATTTTCTCAAAACTAAAGTTAAAAACAATAAACTAAAGTCCCCACCCTAGAGTCTAAATTAGTAAACTTGGAACTCAAAACTCTAGTCTATAGCAGTAAATGCATCTTAAAACTTAAAATTAAAACCAAATTACCAACCTGAAAATGCCAAATGGACTTGGAGGTTTAAGGATTTCTTCAAAATAATCATGGAATCCAGACTGTGCAAGCTGTAGCTGAAAATTTCAGACTGCAAATGAAACTTTCAGACTGAAAATTAAACTCAGAAATGAGAACTGAATTTTCTCTTTGCTTAAATAATAAATTCAAAACTCCTTGCTTCAGCATTCCTCTTCTTCAGCTTTAAGTTCTTGTGGAGAATGACACAGAATAAGCTGGGGTTTTCTCCCTTCTTTCCTTGCAAGAACCAATCATGTTTATCTCCATTACCTCCTTTGATAATTGAACATATGGAGACATCTCATACCACGCATCCCCTGCACTACAGATTAGATTGCATGTTCAATCATGAGAGGCTTTGAAGGATCAACTGGTTACATGCTTAGTTACACTAGCATGATTTGATTTTTCATGTCCAATTCACCGACTCTGTAATATCCCGATTTTGACCCCATTGCATTAAAATGTAAATGATGTAATATTGTTATAAAATCGTGGTAAGGAGCTCAAGGCCAAGGCCCCGCCATCAATTTAGTTATGCATATGGTTTACGTGCTAGCCAGGCACAATGGAATTGGAAATATAATGTAATTATGCATTTTAATGAAATACCCACAACTAGCTATGCAATGCAACAAGAGATGGGGGCATGATTCTACAAGGAATTGGGAGGGAAATATTCAAACCCTTGGGCCAATCAAGTCAAGCCAAGTGTCAATGATTGAACCCATGAACCCTCAACTACTCATGTTGACTTTTGTGCTCAATCATTCATTTCTCCCAAGAGAGTTGGTTGAGGTAGTTAATGCCTTGGGGAATGGAGAGGTATGGTTGTCCAAATTCAGGTATGGGCAAGCCACCCTTTATGGAAATTCGTGTTTGACTTCCTAGGCAAGAAAGGAGCCACGAAATTTCCCCCCATGCCATTATTCACCCTTGTCTTTGCTCCCTCACACAATATGAGCTTCCTGGGCGTTTTTCCTCTACGTTTTTATGGTTTTTCCTTGTTTTCTAGCTAGGAAGAGGCTGTTTTTGGTGTTGCAGAGCTACTGGGAGGAAAGGAGCTCGATTTGGGGGTTTCATTGAGGCCGTTTTGGCCATTTGGAATGCTCATAACTTGTGGGAGAAATCGGGTTTGCTCCCTGTGGTCGAATTCCCCTTTCCATAGTTCGTTTTGGGTGAGCCACAAATGGGGAGAGCCAATGGGAACCCCGTCTTGCAAATCCCTTTGTTGAAATTGTTTATCCATGCCCAACCATTGAGCTTGTTGTGTGTAAATAGAATATGTTGGGATATGGGTTATGGGTCTCCATTGTCTTGAAGATTGAGTGCAAGCATCCAAAAATGAAGAGGTTTCAGACTTAGCTTGATAAACCCAGCTATGGATTGGCTTGGCTTAGATGTGATGTTTGCTTGGGTTGTGCTGAGCTTAAGAATCCCATTTTCCTTGTATAAATCATGCGCAGCTCAGGGGTGGTCTCTGAGTGCTGAAAGAATACACGCTGGGCAGAGGCCTATGGTTGGGTGGAACGTTGCAGCGACATAGCTAGTTGCTTGGGACAATTTCACAATGAAAATAAGTATTTTTCTATCTATGTGTTTTACTTCTGCAATGTTTCAATACTTGATGATTGTTATTGATATGCTGAATGCATATGAAATGTGTGTGGATGATGTTTTATTCCGCTGTGCATGTTTGCTTTGATTTGCATCTGCACACATATGCGTTTTATTTGTAATGCCATGCATTTGATCATGATGAATGGGGCTAAGTTTTGTAAAAGCCCAGAATTTGGTATCATGTTCCCTTCCTTGCATTGGGTCGACAGGAGGGGACGTGACAGACTCCATGGCTGGTTGCACTGACCTCTAAGTATATTGATCAGTTTCAGTCACTTATGGTTAGGTTAGGTTAGGTTAGTTCTAGGATAATCTTTGTTAAGTTGTAGGATAATCTTTGTTAAGTTGTAGACTTTTCTTTTCAAATTTGGTTTCTGATAGGTGTCGCCAGACACAGTGGGTCACTAGGAATGGTCTTGCTTGGGGAATTTTCTGCACAACTTTAGTCTATAATCACCATCCTGATTTCTGGGATTCTCAGCTTCCCACAGGGGGGAAGCTGTCCCCAAGTTGGAGCCAATTGTAACCTTGTATCTGAATCCAAAAACAGAGGACCAGTCAGATGTGCAAATTCAGATTTTCAATCAGAATCACAGTTTGTACTTGCCTAGAAAAAGAGAAATTTCACAAAGACGTCTTGGCACATTCACCCAGAAAAAGAATACTTCACAAAGGTGTATGGGCACATTCCCATTGAAGTTTCTTCTTACTTGTTGTGTGTTTCTATGAAAGACATATTCAGACATCTTACATGCTGATTTTGGCCCAATTCTGCATGAGATTATCATCTTTTCTTCATCTGTTAGGTGTTGCCTTGTAGCAACATGCTTTCGTGCTAATTTGGGTGCCTTTTCAAGGAAGCATCACTGTTGTTTTCAGGACTGTCTCATACCAGCAGTGGCATATCTTCCGAAGCAGCATTCTTGTGCTTAGTGAGGCTCCTTTAAGGCACATTTTCCAAAGCAGAGATGAGGTCAACCTCAAGGGCACATTTCCCCATGTTAAGCAGCAACATAAAGATGACTTGTGTGATGAATAAACCAGTGAAATATTACCAGCAGCAGGAGTGCTGCTGTAGTAGCTAAATGGACAGCAAATGAAAATAAAATTAGCAGTTAGAGAGGGCGCATTAGTGATGGCAGCTACACTGCCTATTTCCAACAAGGTGGTCATTATATGAAGAGGTATTTCCAATAGGAGGGTGCCTTTCTTAGACTGCATTTATGTTATTTTCAGACCTGTTTTCCCCAGTTTAGACAGTGAAGGGCATTGCCATTAAGGCTATTTTCAGTCCTGTCAAACCTGCCAGAGCAGCTTTCGTTTTCAGAACTGTCAGGCCTCCCAGAGCAGCTGTTGTTTTCAGACCTGCCAGAGCAGTTGTCATTTTCGGACCTGTCATACCCACCAGAGCAGCTGTCATTTTCAGACATGTCAGTGTGCTATTCTTGGCAGCAAGTGGGTTACTAAGGCCTCTATGAGCTGATTTTAATGCCAACACTAGGTGCCTTCTTTGGAGTTACATTAAGCCCACTCGTTGGTTATCTGTAGAAGAGTTGATGGGATCGCTTCTATCCCATGAATCTAGAATCAACAGGAACGAGGAATCCTCTCTGGAGAATGCCTTCAAAGCCCAGGTCTCTTTCTCAAAAGGCAGAGGCAGAGGTAGAGGCAGATCAAGAGGCAGAGGCAGATCAAGAGGCAAAGGCAGAGGCGGCCAAAGCAATGGCAACAAAGATCAAGAACAAGAAAATTGGAGCAACGACAAAAAGAGGTTTGATAAATCAAATATTAAGTGCAATTATCCGATTATTGCAATAAGTTTGGTCATTTTTCACCAGTAGCTAGATTGGACACGGTAAGAGCAATCTTAGCTATTGCAGCTCAGAACAAATGGAAAGTGTATCAGATGGATGTCAAGTCAACATTCTTGAATGAGATTATTGAAGAAGAAATTTACGTGCAGCAGCCTCGAGGATATGAAATAAAAGAACATGAAGAGCAGTTTTACAAGTTGAAGAAAGCTCTATATGGGCTCAAGCAAGCTCCAAGGGCTTGATACAGTAGAATTGATTCTTATCTGATCAGTAATGGCTTTAGCAAAATCAGCAGCGAACCAACACTTTACACAAAGGTAAATCAGCATGGACAGATTTTGATAGTCTGTTTATATGTTGATGATATGATTTTTACAGGTAATCTGTCAGTAGATGAATTCAAAGAAGCTATGAAGAAAGAGTTTGAGATGACAGATCTAGGTTTGATGAAGTTCTTTCTTAGCATTGAAGTAGAACAATAAAAAAAGGAATATTTAATTGTCAATGAAAATATGTTAAGGATATGCTCAAGCAGTTCAGAATGGTTAATTGTAAACCAACACCTACACCAGTAGCAACAAGTAGAAAGTTGAGCAAAGAAGATAAAGGCTCCAATGTAAATCCTACACAGTATCAGAGACTCATAGGAAGTCTCATGTAAAGGCTCCAATGTAAATCCTACACAGTATCAGAGACTCATAGGAAGTCTCATGTATCTCACAGAGACAAGACCAGATATTATGTATGCAATCAGATTGATTTCCAGATTCATGGAGTTTCCCAAAGACTCAAATTGGCAAGTTGGAAAAAGGATCTTACAATATGTTGCAAGAACGTCAAGCTATGGCATTTTATACTCAAGCACTAAGTATGATATTTTGACAGGTTATACAGACAGTGATTTCGCAGGAAGTTTGGATGATAGGAAGAGCACTTCAGGTCATGTCTTTCATCTTGGTTCAAGGGTGATTTCATGGGCATCCAAGAAGCAGCCCATCATCACTATTTCATCAGCGGAAACAGAATATGTAGCAGCAACAACAATAGCATGTCAAGCAGTCTGGTTACGCAAAGTTTTGGATGGCCTTCAACAGAAACAAGAAGGACCAACTGTTGAAAAAATAACTCTGAAGGTCCTCCCTTATGTTTTTGGTGTGGGTGTGATAAGGGGGACTTGAAGGCTTTGTTCCTTGTGTATTTATGTAAAAGTGACTTTTATGTAAATAAAGACATTTTCGTACTTTATAAAAGTGGGTCTCACTTAAGTGATATATTTAATGATTACTTTTTATTATTAAAAATACATCTATTGTAGACCCTAGATCTCTAGATCTAATCCTAGCCATTGATTAGTTAGTTTCTTTGGTAGTTAGGATTAGGTAATGAAAAGTAAAGTATAAAAAGAAGAGAAAGGGGCAAAAGAAAAGACACATTCACCATCAAAAGAGAGAAAGAGGAGAGGTTGAAGACCAAGAAGAGTTCCCAAGGAAGAAAAGGCGTGATTTCCAAGGAAAAGTAGTAGCACGCATCCCAAGGTTGCCTGTATCAAACCATACAACAATAATTACAATCACATGTGTGAGCTCGAATCGCAAGGAAGCTGGCTCGAATCCCAAGAAGGTTGATTGTACATTAAATGCAGACCATACAGCATTAATTGCATGCATGCGTGGGCTCAGAAATCAAGGCAGAAAGTGTGCAGACCGTACTGTACCATACAGCACGTGTGGACAGCCATACAGTAGGTCGTACAGCTACTGTTTGGCACATATTCCGAGGTAGACAGCTGCTGCAATATTTTATTGTGAAATTTTGTCAGTAAGGGTTTAGAAGAAAAATTCATTGTAAAGAATTTTCTGAGTCTATGTTGCGTGGGAGCTATCCCCACCCCCTCGCTCCCGCTCCCGAAGCTCGCTTCCTTCGGAAGCTCGCTCCCAAAACGCTCCCAGTTTTGGGAGCACGCTCCCAAGTCGCTCCCGAGGCGCTCCCTACCTCTCCAATACTAAAAGCTCCTATACTAGGTTGATCATTTGATGACAATGTTATGGTAGCTCCCTTCATTGCCAAGCTCATATAAAAGTAGTTATGGTTGATCATTTGATGATAATGTTATAAGTTATAACTACTATATGATTGATGTTATATGGTTTAATCCATGTTTTCTATAGCTGATTCAACATCCTACATGTTTTTTAGATATAAATACATCAAAATATATACAATATAAAAAACACTCCCGGAACGCTCCCAAAACGGGAGCTTTTGAAATTTTCGCTTTTCGCTTCGCTCCCGCTCCCAAGTAACCTTGTTCTGAGTATACTCTTCTTAATGAAAATCTTCCTCTTAGGGTTTTCCCTAAGTTGGGGTTTTTCCCGGTCTAGATTGACCAAAAATACCTGTGTTCTATGTGCTTGCTTAATTTTCAGTATTGAAGGGCTTTTGACTTGGTGGTTTTAATTTCAAAGTATTGTGAGTAAATCTTTAATTAAAACCCTAGATGTTCAGAGTGTTTGACAGAATGTGTGAATGAGAATTTTCATGCTTATGTCATTTTTCGTCACCAACAACAATTTATTGCGACAACAATTCAACAATCGCCCTATCCAATAACCATGTATTTCACCAAAAGAGCAAGCACATTGATACAAGATATCATTTCATAAGAGAACTTGTAAACAAGGGTGAAATTCATGTAGAGTATTGTAAATTAATTGATCAAATGGTTGACATATTTACAAAGCCATTGACAAGAGATATTTTTGAAATTCATTGAGATAACTTGGGCATTGTAAAAGTTGAAGCAGTTAGCAATCGTAATTAAGGGGGAGTGTTAGAAACTATAATTAACTCCCACTAAGTCTTAGTTAGAAGCTCAGTTCTATTATTAGCAATTCAGTTTGAGTTTAGTTCATTAGTATGCATGCATGAGTTGGACTAGGGCTTTAGCATGTAGTAAGTGTTTAAATACACGCTTTCGGTTCTATTGTATGGCATCAAGTAGATCTTCCAAGTTTTTAATAAAGTTAGCAGAGCCGCAACTCATTTATGCATAATCTTTGTGTTGAATATCTTTGCCTCCATCCTTTATGTTTACCTTTGATGCATGTTCACAAACCCCGAGGTATTTGTATATTTGGAGGCATGATCATCTCCATAGGCACTTTTCACGTCTCATGAGGGAAGTTGTACATGCTTGGAGGCATAAGTTGATATGTTGGCGGTCTTGTGTGGCACCTTGGTGGAACGCCCCTCATCTAATGAGGATATGTGGCACAATAAAACCATTATAAGAATAATTATTAAGAGTCGTTCGGCTATTATGGGTATATTCATGGCTTAGAATTGTAATTTGTGGAGACTGACCCTAATTCTAGCTCCCATATAGCACACATTTTATGAAAAATATTATTGAATAGTTTTGAACCCTTAATAGGTGGAGCAACCTGTTTAAGAAGGCTCTGATAAATACTTTTATGATGCATAAGCCCTAATTTAAGAGAGCACTCTACCTTGAAGGACACAAGCTTCAAGTAAAAAATAATATTTTGATGGAGTGAATTGATTGAAGCCTCTAGAATGGCTCAAATCTTGAAAAGAAGTCATATGTTGATGGGATGTCTTACATAGGAGATTGACACTTGGATTATTTGACCTCTTCAAAGGCTTGATTTGTGGAATCACCCCACTTCTATAGAAACTTAGAACATTCTAATATTATTTTATTCCCCAAGAAGTAACAAGAGGAGTCTATAAAAGCAAGCATTTCTCACATGGCTATCGTGTGTTTGTGGATTGTTACGTGGTACCAATACCAGCGTACCTTCAGATGTTTTCCCAAGGAGAGGGGTCATTTTCTTTTCAGGACCATGATGGGATGTTGCCAGTAATTTTTGAGATGTGGTTATGGTCGGACCCTTTGGTCCTTCCCTTAGGAGTACTATGGCTTAGTGGCATTGCTGACTGCCTCATTATAGGGCTTGTAGCCTTGAAGTTGATGTTAGGGGCTCCTAGGGGTGGGTCACTAGGTCACATGACCCCCTGCTTGTTTTTTGCACCGGTGACAGTATTCCAGCTCTAAGGCTCTTGCCTCCCCTTCCAGCCACCTTATGCACCCATTTTGGTCCCTTTCCAGCAGAGCGCCCTCTCTCCTTGGTGCAGTTTCCTTGATGACGATATCCTTGGTCACCAAGCCCACAGGCTTATAAAGGGGGAACGTTGAGGGATTTTCAGCATTATTGGGGTTAGATGGGGCATGACGATCGCCCCCTCTGCTAACTCCACCTTTCGGAGTGAAGCTTTCTTCTTAGTTTCAGTCATTTTTAGGAGTTTTTAGGCACCTACGGGGAAAATACCCTGGCCAGCCTACTTTAAGCCTACTTTGGACCATCTTTAGATTATTTTATATTATTTGATGTTATATTTTTATATTGATATTTATTTGGCCTGTCGGCCTAGTTATTTTTGTAAAGTGAGTTGAGAGCACTATAAATTAAGCTCCTCACTTCATTTGTAAATCATAACTCATGGGATAAAACTCAAATCTGTTTCTCTTTTACCCTAGATCGCTCTTTTGGAAGTGATGCGCACCTCTTGGAGTAGGCTCTTCTTGCTCTTGTGGATGAAATTGGATGTTTGTCTTTGGTTTTGCTCATGCTTGGTGGATGCTAGAATTGTTGGAAGAACACAAGCTCAAGTAACTCTAGTTTTTAGCCTTGCTTGGTGAAAGGTAGGTGAATTCTTGCTTCTTGAATGATTGAATGGTGGCCTTAGGGTATTAGATTCTTGTCTCAAACCCTAGGGCTATGAGAAATCAAGGCTAACGTCCCTCCTCTTAAGATGGCATTGAATACTTGCAACTAGGGCTAAGCTAGCAACCTCAAAGGCTAGGTAGTAAAACCCTAATTAGGGCAAATAAAATTTAAGGTTAGTGCACCCCACAAACTAGGGACTAAACCACACAATGACATAAAATAAGAATAAAAATGTGCAATTAGGCTCCACCAAGTGCAAAGTGAGCCAAAAGGAAGGCGTCATGCCCCAACTAACCCCAACAGATGTTTTTCCCTCAACGCCCTCCTTTTGAAAATGTAGGCTTCTTCTTTAAGGAATGACACCATGGGTCTGGAAACCAGGAGGAAGGGTTTTGCATCACAATAATAGGTCTAAGTGGGCAAAATGAGGTGTGCTAAGACGAGTATGACAACCCTTACACACGCAATCACTTCTACAAAGCAAAATATGAGTGGCCATGTGTCCCCATGACTTGTCTCAAGGGCACCAAACACCCACCCAAAGGGTAGTCAGCAGAGCCACAAGGCCAGCACCTTCTTGAGATGGAAACCAAGGGGACCTGCTATGAACTAATCAAGGGTATTTAGCTCCAAAATCAACACTACAGAATTTAGCCCCAAAACTTGGCCTTTACAAAGAAAAAATGAACCCCTTACTCTAGTACATCTAGAAGGGATGCTTCAGACACTCTGAGGCGTAACACTATATACCTGGGTTGTTCTCTAACTCTTTAATAAAAGATTGTTCTCTACTTCATTTTTCAGATATTGATTTTATGTGAAGGGGCAAAATGCAATAAAAATATTAATTATCTTTATGAGATGGTGTTGTTGGCTGGAATATGGTTTTGCAGCTCTGTTGTAACTAAGATTAATTGTTGTTCCAACTTCCAAGCATCCTCTTGAGTTTAATAATGTTTTTCATTAAGCCTTTCAAACATCAAAGTGTTTGACTCCATTTAGCCCAAGGATAGGCACTAATCTACTTGAATTCACCACAATAATATCCATTGTATCTCATAAACTGTTGGATAGCTAAATCTGGTTGTTAAAGAAGATTGAAGGGTAATTTAGCAATCATACATAGGGAAACGCCCTTGTGCCAAAGGAGAGCTGGCCTAAATTTAAGCGAGATCCTACTTGGGTGAAACTAGGTAGGGTTTCTAATAAGTTGCCCTATGTTTGCATTCTCAGATAGACTTGAATATTTTACAAGTGCAGATTTAGAAGGTACTAGGTCACACATCCCAATGGGCTAGCTCGAGTAGTTGAGTGATGTGAATTACACGCAGGAGGTCTCAGGGTCAATTCAACATGCTAACTTCCTCTATGATTTACTTGATATTTGTGGGCCCTAAGTAGCGGGGAAGCGCACTAGACCCCTCCGCTTCGCTCCCAAATCGCGATCCCGAAGGAAGCAATGAGGAATCGATCCTAGGATCGCGATTCCTCTTCGCTTCCTCCCGGGATCAATTTTGTAATCCGCGATTCCTTTAAAAAAGAAAACAATCCCTGTTTTATACAGAATCGTTGAAGGAGCGATGAGGGATCGACATTCCCAGAGCGATCCCTCATCACTCCCTCAACGATCCCGGACCAAAAAAAAACGATCCCGAAAACGCTTCCTGAGCAATTCCACGGTCTAGGCGGACTTCCTTCCGATTTTCTAAAATTTGCAAAAGAAACCTTATTTTTTAGTGATTGGCTAGGGTTCATTTAGGCAATATAAACACTATTGGACTCCATTTGGATTCATTCTATTCCTCATTTCATTGATTTCACTTCTCTTGCCAAGGATTTGAGTGGGTTTGCTAGTTGTTTGAGAGCAAATTTGTGGGAGCTTGGAAGGGAGATTGAAGGCTTCCATAGAGACATCCAACCACCATTGAAGAGCTAAAGAGGTAGGCTCTAAAAAGCCAATCTTTGTTTATTTTTGAAAAAAATATTTCACTATGTTAAAATTCCAAATCTTGAATGTTTTCTTTTCCTACACTTTCCCATTTATTCTTCTGCATCATTCTATTGCAGGCAAGAAGTGATTTCATATTGAGTCAAGAAGCATGATGGGTATGCGGTTTTTGTTTTTGGTTCCACTTCTTCTCATGATGATGGTGTTGAGAAATAGATTTAGTGGTGGCAATGATGAGGAGGAAGAGATAGGGAGTGACACATACCATGGAGAGGAGGAGGAAGAGGAAACAAAAAGACACAACACCTTTGTGGATGTATGTGACAAGGATTGGGGGAGGGAGAGGGGGTAGAACCACAAAGTTTACATGCCCCCATTGTAATAAAACTTACACAAGTTCATATACCCGGGTGAGAAAGCATTTGTGTGGGATTATGCCATGCGATCAAGATAAGGCTACTGGAGTGAAAACCTGTGACAAAGTACAGCTAAAGAGGGAAACAAATACAAGATGGAAGAAGAGGCCGCTCAAAACAATTCCAAGAGATCAAGAGTTGAATCTGAATCCTCACAGAGAATGTTTGGTAGTGGATCTGCATCATCATCGGCTCGATCGGTACTCTCATCCCCCCATGGTAGTGGAATCTTGCCTATGCGAAGAACATTATCGGATTTCCTTGACCAAGGTTGTAGAGATGATGTGGATTCAAAAGTTTATAGGTTTCTCTATGCATGTGGTGTGCCATTCAATGTTCTTCGCTCACCCTATTGGCATGAAATGGTACAAGCCATCAATGGTGCCCCTAAAGGATACAGGAGCCCTGGGTATGACAAAGCTAGAACTATGGGACTTGACAAGGAAAGAGCCAAAATCAATAGTGCTCTTGGAAAGTTTACAAATGATTGGTCCAACGATGGGGTATCCATTGTATCTGATGGGTGGACAAATGTTAAAGGCAAGCCATTGATAAATATCCTTGGTGTGTCTGCTTGTGGTGTGGTCTTCCTTTCAGTTCATGACTACTCAGATCGCTACAAGACTGGTATTAATATTGCACAACCTTTACTTGAAACCATCCCAAAGATTGGGCCATACAATGTCATTCAAGTCATCACCGATAATGCTGTTAATTGTAAGGCAGCAAGAGCAATCATTGAGGATAAGTATCCCAACATATTTTGGTCAAGGTGTTTGGTTCACACATTGAACCTTTTGATGCATGATATTGTTAAGATGAAGGACCCTTGTTATCAATGGATTGGTGCCTTGTACAAGAGAGGTAAGAAAATGATAAAATTTATTACCAATCATAGCATGGCCCACCATATTTTTCGCAATCACTGTTGGACCGTTGGAGCTATTGAAGATTGCGAAGACTAGATTTGCTAGCTACTACCTCACCTTTAGGAGGATTTTGAAGGTAAGAGAGGCATTGGCTAGTATGGTCTCAAGTGACTCATGGCAGGAATTGAAAGACAGAGCGGCAAGCGCATCTGATAGACATGACTTTCAGGAGGTGGAGGACACCGTTCTTGATGGTCAGTTCTGGGCTCAAGTTAGGTATGTTCTACAGTTAACCAAGCTCATTTATAGTATGATTCGTTTTGCAGATACAGATCATCCGGTGAATGGGGAGGTGTATGAGCAGATGGATAGCATGCTTGGTCAAATCAAAGACATTGTTGAGCAAAGAGATGCAATCTTGTATGACCATATTCATAAACCTGTGGTCAGAAGGTGGGATAATTTGAATGTTCCACTCCATGCCCTTGCATATGTCCTTACCCCAAAATATTATTCTCCATCTTGGTTGGCCCAACCTGCACCTGGAGGTGGAGTTAGGAAAAAACCACACATGGATCCAGAGGTGCAAAATGGGTATATGCTTGCATTAGACAAGTTGGTCCCTGATGAGGAGGAGTGTGCTCAAGTACGGAGTGAATTAAGCAGATACATCAGTGAACATGGAGTCTTTGGTACCTTGCATGCAACCAAAGATCGAGAGAGGTTGAATCCTATCCATTGGTGGAACATGTATGGCTCCACTGCCACATATTTGCATAAATTGGCGGTGAGGATGCTTTCACAGGTTGTTAATAGTTCTTCTGCAGAGAGGTGTTAGAGCACCAACAACTTCATCCATGGTGTCAAGAGAAACAATTTAAATGTAGAACGGGTAGAAAGCTTGGTTTATGTGCACTACAACTTGAAGTTGATGTCCCATTATTGTGAAGCGGCCAAGAATGATAAAACATATTTGACTTGGGACAGCAATCCAGAGGAGGCTAATGTGGAGGATGGAGCCATAGCATTAGAGTGCTTGGAGGTTGAACTATCGAGTGATCATGATGGTGATCCAATTCATACAAGAGAGATGCCACCCCCAACCACTAGTAGATTTCCAATTCCGAATGCAGGAATTTTGCCTTTAGCTTCACAACGCCTAGCTTCCCGTGGGAGCCATTCATCTTTTTCTCATGTTCCACGATCACTTCCAACAGCTCCTATTCCACCTAGACCACGAGAAAAAAAATTGGCAGTTTCTCGTGGGAAGAGGAAAGCTTAATAGATAGTATCATAGTACTTTGTATTTCATGTTTATTATGGCCTATTTTGTAAACATTATGGCCTACTTTGAACTTTGAAAGTTTGACCTTTGAATCTTGAAAGTTGAACCTACCTTTCAAATTTGAACATTAAATTTTTTATTGCATCTTACAACTCTCTGGTATTGAATATGATATTATGATAATTTGTTTCATTTCATGGTTGATGTTATCTGTTAGAGTTTGTTGATGGCAAATATTATATGTTGAAATTTGAAGGTTGAGGTTGTTGATGATTGATGATTGATCATTTGATGACAATGTTATAAGTTATAGGTCCTAGATGATTGATGTTATATGTGTATTAAATGGTTATATCTATGTTTTCATGCTTTCTATAGCTAATTTGGCATAATACATTTTTTTTTAATATATATGCATCAATATATATTAAAATATGTATTATATAAAAGACACTCCCAAAATGGAAGCTTTTGAAAATTTCGTTTTTCGCTCCCGCTCTCGCTCCCCACTCCCAATAGCATAGTGTGGGCCTCACTTGATGTACCTACGAAATTAGGCGCACTTAGTCTACGTCACCCACTTTACACTAGGTACCATCCTCAAAAATGAGGGGAAGCACCCAAGGGTTTCCCCAAGATCTATTTTCCAAGGAAAAAAAATAAAGGTCACATCGGTATTAAGTGACCAACATTATTTTATTAGTGCCATAAAAATAAAGTATTTGTAGTTAAGAAAATTCAATGGCCCAAATACCAAACATATGAATAAAGTTGTATCTACCTCATTTTATTTTTATTTTCTTGAATTGGTTTCCTCTCATCATGATGTGGCTAGCCGCTAGCGTGCCAATCCCCTCTCTAGGAAAAAGTGCAACTAGCACCATTCAACTTGAAATCCTTCAGCTAAGAGGTCATGAGTGAGGACTATCTATTCTACCAAAGATACCCAAAATTTGCACCTAACCCCAACCATTGTGTGAGTTGGCACATCCACGATCACGAGTAGAAGAAACATGAGTATATCACCAATGTGACTTGAACCCTAGTGGATGGAAATATCATTTCACTACTTTCAAAGAACCAATAAGCTACCATTAATGTATATGTCTCATTTTATCTATGACTTCATTTAATATAAGACTATATTCTCCATCTCCCATATTATCTATTTTGTGTTTATTCTTAACCTCCTATATTTTTTCTGCCTCCAAGTTTTCAAGATCCTCTAACAATTTGTCAACTAAATTAGTTTGTCTATCTATAACTTCAAACAAAAGAAAATAATTTCTCTTCACACAACAAGAATTTACAAAGTAGATAGTAATTGCCATAAATGTGCTCTCAAGACATTAATGGCAGTTGTTCAATTGCCATATTCCAATACCTTCTAATTCAAGATAAACTTGCATTCTTCTTTTCCAGATCAAGTAATTTGTCCCACAAAACAATGGTGCTCCATTCATTGAGAACCCCATCGTGTGTCAAGGATCTCCTTCAAGCTGGTAAGGCTTTCTGTGAAGGCCCGCTTTGATACCAATTGTTGGACACACCAAGCACACTAAGAGGGGGGGGTGAACAGTGTGTGTAGATTTAATTACTTTTTCAACTTTAACAATCATTGGCAGCTTTTTCAATATTATGCAGAGTACGTAATTATCACATTATCATTATATCATCATCAGCATTATTAACAACTACATCTCATCATCACATATCATCATATCATCATCGCATAGGAAGCGTTGCAAAACACAGTACACAATATTTTTACGTGGAAACCCAAGTCCTGGGGGAAAAACCACGAAAGCCTTTATAATAATAATTTACCAGCAACAACTGGAAGGAGGCAACAACCCCCTTTGTTACAAAGACTTCAATTCTCCAGCTACAACTGGAAGGAGGCTACAACCCCCTGGTTTACAGGCTACAACCTGAAGGAAGCCTTAGCTCCCTAGATTTCCTTGCCCCGTCCTGCCACCCTGAATCTGCTCCTGATAACCTCTGCACTCTTATCACTGCCAAATCATCCATGTATACCAACAAGTCATTTTACTGCCATACACTACTCATGTACATCCTTGTACACCTCATCATACACAGTCACTGAACAAATAATCCTTCTCTGCTTCCACTGAACATAAGGCATGCATCGTCATGCATCATCATCATAGGTATGCATCATCGTCATAGGGTATGCATCATCATCATAAAATATGCATAATCGTCACTTCAGTGTGCACCATGTATGCATCATCAACATCAAGTATACATCATAATGCATAGGAAAGCATCATCACACTATGGTATGCATGTACATCATATTGTATAGGAGTGCATCAACTTCATAGAGTGTATATCATTATCACATGCATTATCATCATAAAGTGTATAATATCATAGCATAAAGGTATGCAACATCATCATCATATCCTCCATAATGACTTCAAATATATATACCAATATATAGGCTCACATACTAATATTAAAGATGAACTCTATCCATGAGAGACATGTGCCATTACAAGAGAAACCCAGAAGCATGAGCCATACCTTTTTGAAGATCATAATGTCAAGAAACAATAGACAAACCAAAAGAAACTCTATATCATGTCATCACATAGCCCTTGTAACAAGCTTTCCAACGAGCCAAGAATTTTGTAATTCCGATTCCATATGAGAAAGTTATGCCAATTTTAGTGAAGATACCCAAAAATTTCTCCTCCACAAAATTTCGCACTTTTCTCCAAGAGTTGCGAAATTCCAATTGATGAGCAAATGAAATGTTTTATATTCTATTTGTATAGGTCGTAGAGGAAAGTTATTACCTCAAACTGGGCCAACATGCAATTCAAAATTACAAATAATTAATTTTTCTTTTGTTTGGTCGGCTCACCCAAAAAGGTGGGGTACACCAACTTCAAAAATTCATATCTCTTCAACCGTAAGGATTTAAAAGATGCTCCACATATCAATGGAAATGGCTTGACGAGGACTATCTCCCTATGATGGGTTTATTTGCAAATTCTTGGTCTAATACCCTTACATGATTCAATATGTCCAGGACGTCAAAGACCCCACACATGAGGGTGCCAAAGACCATACCACCAACTACAAGACTTTCAAAGTCTTCTTCAACATATCAAGGCACGTCCATGGGATCTACCTCCATCTACATCCCAATAGCCATATAACCACAAATAGGACCATACATCACCATGGTTCAAGACCCAAGGCACCACATGCAAGGGTTTCAAGGACTCTTTCAAGGATATCATATAATATTTAAACAGGATACTTTCCATGGACTTCAAGCCCATCACATAGGACTCTATCACCAAGTGATGAGGGCATCATGACCAAGGATTCTATCATATCAAAGGCTCCAACAATCATGGGCTTACAAACCACCATATGTATGGATTCCAAGACCCAAATCATTTCCAAATGCACCATCAATGATCATATAGTGTCCAAGGGTCATCATGCCGACATTTATGTGGGTGCCAGACCTTCTCATGCATAATGACCATCTCCATGGGTTCCATGAACCCAACAAGGGATACACGGGCATCAAGATCTTCATCAAGGGTTCCAAGTCTTCATCAAGTCATTAATGACCACATCATCACCTTTCAGGGGACAAGGACCATTAAGCCATCAAATGTGGGTCCAAGGACTTCTTCAGGGCTTCTTCATCAAGCAAGGGGATTCATAGGCTTCTTCAACCACCTCAACCACACCCGGAGACCTCCAAGGGTCAAGATCCATCATGACATCACCTGTGGGGTTGCTAGACCTTCTCCTAGGGTACCATGACCTCAATAAACACAAATGACCACTGAAAGGGTCATTTGGACTCTTGCAACTTCTTCAACACTTTTGTAGCGTACTGAGGCATAAGTTGTGGTACTGGGGAACCAAAGAAACAACTGGGGAACCGTAAAACATCTTTGGGGTACTTAAACACTCTACAGGGTGTTCAGGGCTTTTGTCATTGTCCCAAGGGCTCCAAGGGCTTCAAACTTGGGCTTGGACAAGATCAAAAGGTCTCCTTAGACACTAACAATTACTTAACCCTTAGGGGCTCCTCAAGGGGCACCAAGACATGTTGGCATCAATGACTATACACTGTTGGCATCAATGACAACTTAATCAACATATCATGCCTAATGTTCAGTGGAGCTTTATCAATTATTTGATGCAAAATTGCTAAATTCCTTAATTCCTCCAGTTGCTTTAACTTGTAACATCTATGTCAAAGTGAACTCCTATCATCCCATCCCAAGACTACTTCTATATTAAGTGTTGGTGATAAAAATTCTAAAGGAACTAGAGCTTCCTATCCATAAACCAATTCAAAAGGGGTATGAGTAGTTGACTTGTTATAAGTGTTAAATTTTAGTTGGGGTTAGGGTTTGATGCAGAAAAATTAAAATTCATCTACTTTAATGCAAAAATAAATATAACAAACTGATATTGAAACATAATAGTACAGTAGAAGATAAACACAGTGATCTAACAGTAGAATTTAAAACATAATTTTCATCTCTTTCACCTTTAACACTCGAATAGGTCCTCGTGTTAAAGTAATCTTCAGTAACATGTAATCACCAGCAGTATTATAACTAACAATAACATGTTTAACTAATAATAACAAGAACAAGTTAGGGTACTTACCTGGAGTGTGGGACCCTTCCGATTTATACTCAGAAGAAATAACTTTCAGAATGAACTGAGCCTCTCAAAAGCCAGTCAATCACTAGGAACCAACTGACCCTACTAGAGGGTAAGTACAAACCAGAGAGAGAGAGATGAAAGGTTGCAGCAGTGAAGGTCAATGACAGTCAGAACACAATGGTAGTCCCAAACAATACTCAATACAAAAGAATAGACTTCAGTAAGACTCAACACAAAGGTTTGACCATAGATAAAGTCTTAGCATAGGGTTTAGGCCACATATAAAAAAATCTTAGCACATAGGTTAAGTCTCAGCAGTAGATCAGGCCCTAATAAGGCCTCAACAGAATAGATCTGTCCCTCAAAGAAATCTCAATAAGAGATCTGGTCCTAAAAGGACTTTAACACATAAGATCTACCCAACATGGTCACGGCTACCATGAAGTTGTGCTCAGCAGATTAGATAAGGCCCTCACGGCCTTCTCAATCAAACCCAACAGAATCACGGTTGTCCTCAACAGACTCGCAACGAGCTGAATAAGCCTTAACTGTGTCACAATTGCGCTAAACAAATCAGCAACACACAAATCGGTCTTCAAATAAACCCTCAGCAGGCAGATCGAGGTTCAGTCAGACCTAACAGACCTTGTTATCAACTATTTTGTACAATAGTTGAACTTCCGACAAGCCGCCATTTGATGAACATGATTTATGTTCATATCCAATGTATCAGAAGTTCCAGTTGTTGTTCCTAGCCAATTTTGGCTAGTCAGTTTTATTTTTCAGTTGAAATGACCGTGGCCCCATGGGGTTTGTAATAAGTGTACCTATAGGATTTTGAGTGGCTCGGTTCCCCATGGCTTGACTATCAACTAAGGCATTCCAAGGAGTTTTTTGCCCTTGTCAATTATGCTTTGCCTATAGCCGAGTAATAATCGACGAGGTTTTCTCCCGCTTTCTCCAAAGCTGGAATGCCCGATTTTGAAATTTGAGCCTTGGGGGGTTATTAGAGTCCAACTGATAAATATAAGCCTACTAGACACCATGTATGTCTTAGATGGTCATTTCCTAGGTCCCTCATCCATTAAAAACAACGTTCGAAAAAAACTTACCGGACGCGTTGGATGAGTTTTTTATTTTTTATTATTTTATTATTATTTTTCCAAATATTTAATTGGAAAAATTCAATTTGTAATAACTAAGTGGTTTGAGGGTGGATTTAAAATATTGGAGGTTCAATTCCTAAGCCAAAAATCCTAGTTAAACCCCAAACCCACTTAGCCTAAGTTTCAGAAAGTTATTTGGCCTCATAATTAATATTTTCTCAAAAAAATAAAAAAATGAGAAATATTAATTAAAATATTCATAAAATATTAAATTGGAGAAAATCCAATTTGCTCCAAAAAAGGCCAAATTGAATAAAGTAAAAGTCAAAATGACATGGCATGAGGCATTAATGATAATTGGAATCTTCACCCACCTGATTCAGATCATTACCGGAGCACTGCAAGAGATCTCTCCCAAGGAAATTCACCCTCCTTCCTTTAGCTCACGTTTTAGCTTGTGTGGCACTTGATTAATGGTTGGGTGATAATAACAAGGAGATAGGGTGGGCGCCTTGCCTAGGTGGAGGCCACCTCACCCTAGTCACACCTCACAACACTCAGTTAACTACTCAATCACCCTTATGTGCTCTCTTGTTATTCGCTCATGCATTAAACTAGGCTCCTTCTATGCCAATTCGACTTAGGTCTTTGGCTTCTAGTTTTTGTATAAAGAGGATGCCTTTGGGCACTCTTAGGATGGAGAATTTGTGCAAGTACACACTGGAGAAATTTGTAATAGTTGTTTGAATTTGAATAAAGCAAAAGACTTTGGAGGTCCATGTGGGAGTTCTTTGTGTGCCATGTTTCATCTTGTTTAAGGTGATACCATTCTTAGCTCATTTCTTTTGATTCTTAAGTATATGATCTTGTGATTAGAAGGCTAACAATCTAGCACAATATTATTTGATCTATGCTTTTCTCTTAAGTTTTGTGGCTTTCAGGTATTCTCCCAAGTACAGGAGCTTTTGTTTGGTTTATACATTCATCCTACAATTTCCAAAGGAGGCTTCTACTTTAAGAAATCGAGAAACAAAGGGCTTGCTTGCCTCATCCATCAAACTACAAACTTCAAAAAATTTCTTGGTTACCTTGGTTACTACAAAGCGGATCTACATTTTCACAGGTTTTATCCTATTGATTTGCTTTCCAAATAGTGCAAATATTCTCAATCTTTTCATATTTCCAAATCTTGCATTATGATTGGCTAAGTAGATCAAAGTTTCATACATTGATCTACCTATTGGGTTTAGATCTACTATTTTTAATCTTTAACTTTTACTAGATCTAATATCCTAGTTTCATTTCAAACTTGTAAATCCATTATTTCTTTTTACTTGTCTTTTTTTATCATTTTTCCATTTTTTATAAGTGCCAAATACCTCTAAGTTCTTTGCTCAAAAACATCAATTTTCTTGCCAAAGTTTTGTCTTGAGAAGTACTTTGGGATTCGATCCCAATTGCCACATTGTTTTGTGTGCCACTTCTCTCTCCCCACTGTTTTTTTGCGTATTTCCAGCTAACTGGAAATTTTATGAACAGTGTGAAAAAAGTCACTTTTTGACTCTTTTTTTGCCTTGGGAAGCGTGCACTAGTTTTCTCGAAAAAAGTGCAAATTTTTCACTTTTTAGCTTGCTGGTTTTTTCTGTGTTTTTTCATTAATTTTCAATTCTGGAAATTCATTTAAAATCAGTAATTTTTCGAAAAAAAATTCCAAAAATTATTTTTTCAAATTTTTTCACTTTTTCTCGAAAAACATGCAAGTTTAAGCTTGCTGGTTTTTTGATGATTTTTGACATTTTTCTGCTAAATTTCAATTCTGGAAATTAGCCTAAAAATTCGAAAAAATTTCAAAAAAAATTATTTTTTAATTTTTTCAACTTTTTCTCGAAAAACGTGCACTTTTAAGCTTGCTGATTTTTGGCTGATTTTTTGGTAATTTCTGCTATTTTCCAATTCTGAAAATTAGCCTAAAATATTTTAAAAATCTTCAAAATTTTATTTCTTAAAAATTCTTAAGTCATTTCATTGAAAAACGTGCATTTTTCGTCATAAAAGGTGAACTTTTCTCTTCATTTCCAAGGTCTGATTTTTGGTCTTATTTTCTTGTTTTGGGTTTCTATTTATCTCATTAGGCACTTATCATCTCATTCACTTTTCATCTTTCGAATCATAAGTTAAAATTTGGTTTCCTAACACTCTCATTAGTTGTTGTTTAGAGCTCTTACTTACAGGTGAACAAAGAGCAAAATCAAGCAAGAAAAGAACAAGCGAAGCTAGATCTAAAAGACAAGCATCCAAACCTAAAAAATCATTATCCTTTGTACAAACTCATAAGAGTTTTTCCATTTTCACTTGAATTCTTTTTCAAAGTCCTTTCAAGGGTTTAAATCCCAAAGGCACTTGTATTTGTCCAATAAAAGCTTGAGTGGGGTTTTTAAGTCCCCACTTTCAACTTCCCCCTTTTGGGGAAGTTTGTTGTCTCTTTGAGTGGTTTGCTTTGATAAGCTTAGATTAGTTTTCCACTATTCACACTTAGAAATATTCTGCTAGTTTAGTTTCATTTTTGCTTTAGAACACTAATTGCCAGCTTAGATTTACTTTCCACTAATTGCTAGTTTCAATTTTGCATTTGCTATTATTATTTGAGCTATCACTTGTGTTCCATACATTTAATTTGTTTATCTATCTCTAAAAGGAACCAAAGTCTCTTGAACTTGTCATAAGACAAGTCAAGAGCACTCTCTGTCGGAGAGCATAAGGTTTGCACTTTTACTGCATTTTAGCATATAGATTAGTCAAAGTCTCTTGAACCTCTGTCATAAGACATGTCAAGAGCATTCTCTGTCAGAGAGGTTAATCTGTGTGCTCTAATTAAAATTCGCAACTCATTCTCCCCCATAATAAAATTTGAATTTATTTCGTTGTTTCCTTGCCGGAGTATGCTCTGACTGACCTAAAAATCGGATTACTCAGAAACGCCATTGGGTTGGTTAATCTTGCAAGATTCAAACATAATAAAACTTTTACCCCATAACCAACGAACCGGTGTTGTTTCGATAAATACTTAGGTAGTGGGCAAATTCCAAGTGTGGGCGTCGGACTACCCAATCTGGACACTCGCTGGTTAAATTCTTTGAACACCTAGCTTGTGAGCCAGACAGGTCCGTCGTGTCTTCGAACGGAGCCACTGAAAGTATTTCCGGTTAGGTTTCCATAAGACACCTAAAACAAGATTACATAAAATTTACAATAAAATAAACCAAGAACAATTGCAAAACGATCTCACAAACATTACCACTTTCTGAATTCTTGTATCAAGCAACCCAAGCACTTCATTTTTTGACTCCATAAGGCACTGGTCCTTTTAATTGATTATCTGTTATCTATCTTATCTTTCAGTATCATATGGTTGTCTTGCTTTAAATTATCAAGTGGTTGTATCTTTCAAATCTTGTGATCTTGCAATTATCTTGTGGTTATTTTATTTCATCACTATAAATTTGTAATCATTTAAAAACTCCTAAACAAGAACACTTAAAACACAGAGCCATAGAAAAACTCTTTGTTAGGGTCAACCCCCCTTCGCTTTGTTAGGAGTTTGCCTAAACGGAGGAGCTAGGATTCTGGTGACAGTACCTGGCTCGTTGCTTGCCCCCAAGGCCACATCTTCCCCACTTATAGTGAGGGAACAGCTTTCGACAGATTTCTGCTGCTCGTGTGCATCTCGGCGGACAACAGACCTTAAACAAGTAGATCGAGCCTTTGAACAAGTAGATCGAATTCCAGGCAAGTCACAACAAATAGATCAGACCTTAGTAAAACCAGATCGGACCTTAGTCAGCTGCTAACAAGGCACGAATTAGTCAAATAAATCCACCTAGTTAACTGAATCCACCTAGTTAACTGACCAGGTATGTCGCTGCAAGAACTACTTGGTCCTCGTGACCAAGAATCAGCCCGGTCCCAGACCAGTAGGTCTCTGTCTCAACCTGCAGGACCTACTTGGTCCTCATGATCAAGAAACTGTTTGGTCCGAGACCAGAATACCCTAGAGACAAATAGGGGCTATGGCATCAACCTGCTTGGTCCCCGACCAAGAACCCCAGGAGACAGTTGGGGGACCTAGGGTACCTTCTAGGAATTTACTCTTTACTCTGCCTGGTTAGCTTGACCAGGAACCCTAGTTAACTGACTAGGGTACCATCCTATCTGAGAATGGACCTTGCAGCTGCAATAACTTTAACAATAAGAGTTCAATAAGACTGTACAACTACAATGACATGATCATCCCAATCATCTCATGCAATTTCTTGACCAAATCAATGTTCCTTGTCCTGCATCTTTCTCTATCGGGCATGTAAGACAGAGCTTGGGAGTTGAGGATGTCATCCAGTTTTGTAATCCCCTATTCAGACAGAGATCTCATTAACCTGCATACTTGGCATAGTTGTGGCACAATAAGCAATGCTTGAGCAACAATCCATAAATTTTTTGTGGGAGGCTGTTGGACGTTACCCCAATATTTTTCTTATTAGCTTCTAATGGTAACATTTTCTCTTAACTGGTAGGTGATTAGCAGGTGACAGAATTTTGCTCTACAACAACTCCCAATCTATGCCTCTTTTTATTCTCACTACTTTAATAAGTGTATGATGGCCACAAACCTGAAATTTCTACAATTAGCAATAAAATTTGGCCACAAGACAGTGGAGAATCAGAAACCCAATCTAATACAATAGGTATGAAGTCACACACAAAGAGCAGACAGAAGTGGCACACATTGTGCACTATTATATATAAAATATATATCATATTGAAAGAATAAGGGATAATTGGTAATTACATTAAATGACAATAGCATGTATAGATACACAAGACGAGTGATAAGTCAAGTCTTTTCATAAAGAGGAATGGCTGGTCATGTATACAATGCTTCATAATTATTATGAAATTATGACTTCATTATTATATTACGACATTTATTACATATTGGTAATATATATTTACTATTTAGGTATATTACAACTATACAATAAAGGTTGAGGTTTCCCTAGTGGAGGTTTAATTTCAAACATTTATATGTGGAGTTGTTGGAACTATTATATTCTAGTATATCCCTGATTTAGATGGATATACCATTTTCTCAATTTGGAACAAAATGACAAAAAGTCAATGTGCAGGGCACAGCAGGGGTATAGGTAGTATTTGTTGCCTATGTCACAGGGTTCGACGGATTTCTTCTTTCAAGTTCGAAAGTCGTCGAACTTCAACAAAAATTTCAAATTCGTTCTGGTTCGGCTCATTAAATTCGTCCACGGGTTTTTATTATTGCCCAATACCGACGTGTTTTCTAGTTCTTGGCTTAAGTCCTCAAAGGTAGGAGCAGCCAGTGAACTGTGACATACGCATGCCTTCAATCATTCACAATCGGATTATTTCCCTCAAGGTGGCCTACGCATTCCTTTCCCTCTCGACGGCAACGGCCCGATATCAACGTGCATTCCGTGTATGTAGATATTGTGCATAAAAAATTCTGGTTTTCCCTCTTGACAGCCATATATCACTTTAACACAAGTATTTTTATATCAATGTGGTAAAAAATTCCAGTTTTCCCTCTCGACGGCTAGATACCACTAACACAGGTTTTTTTTCTTCAAACATTTCAGATGTTATAAAGTTCATAGGTTATAATTTTAAGCATATATTATATTATACCATATATTTATCAACCATATCTCTTACTCCATCCTTTCCATAAAAAATTAATCAAGTTTGTTTTAATCGTCATTTGTTTACACGCATTTTATAAATTAGTGTGGTAGGTACTCTTTTTCTTTTAGACAATCTTCTACGAGAGAATATATATATATATAGTTTATAATTTAGTATAAATTATATATATTATATGTAAATATATTATACAATAAATTTTATATTTTGAATATATATATATATATATAGATGAACTTAATCTCGAACCTCGTTTCGAACTTTATCTGAAAAGCCGAATTTTTTGGTTGCTGCACTTGAATTCGAACCCGAACCATGCAACATAGTTTGTTGCTACATCAAGGAGCTTAACTCAAAGATCAAAGTGAATAAAAGTGATCCCTATAGGCTATAACCAATATATATGGCTTAATATCAATCCAAATAGAAGGATGCAATTTTCCTTAGTATTTGTTACTTTGCCCCTTTCAACTCTACCTTCTACAAGGATCCTAATCCCGCAATTGGCTAACCTTTTATTAATTTAGAGAATGAAATTGCTACTTGAAAACTAAAGGGGATATTCTTCTTCTTGGAGATTTAAATTCTAGAACTCGAAGGGGTCAACCCAATATTCTGACTGATAATTCTAATCTCAACCCTATATGGATAGAAGAGAATGCTAACCTAAATTTTAAAATGCAAAAGAAGCTTTGAAGATATTGAAACAAATTATATGGCATTGAGCTTCTTAGGTTGACTTAGACCTAATGATTTGTAACAGGTTGGATCACGGATCTGACTCTCACCTTATGACTTGCATTCACATTAAGGGTAGAAGTGCCATTGATGATTCATATCATCTATTCCTTTGATGAATAATTTTGATAAAGTTGAAATAAATGAGGATAATAAGCTAGACTATTATCATCACCCAATCACAGTAACTTTAAAAAAAGATATGGCCCTTGAGGAGACTACTTACTATGCACAATACGAGCAATGAAGTTCTCTTTGACAACAAAAAAGCTTGCATTTTTTCAAGGATTTACAAGAGTTGTTCAATTATGATAGCAAAAACAACACAATTCAGAATTATAAGAAATTTTCATTTCAAATCTTTCATTGTGCTTAGAAAGTATTCTCAAAATTTGTGTATCAAGGTAAAAGAGTATCTTTCCAATCCCTAGTATGACCTAGAATGTAAAGTTGCAAGAAGAGATATTAGAAGTACCTCTAACGAGACTAATAGAGCTAGTAAGATTAAATATTATAAGCGCCTAATAAAAAATAAAAGACATCAATATTTAACCAAATATCAAGAGAGACATACAGGCTTATGTAAAAGAGAGCCTAAAAGGTTTTGGGCTTGTTGTCTCCCAAAACTAGCATGTGTGTGTTGAAGCCCAAAATGTGAACACACCAGCTCGATTAACAACTCTCAGGAGAGAGGCCAATGTCACCACACTCCTCTCCTCTCACTTCAGGTTGGCTCTTCTCCAACTCAAGGGGGGTATCCCTAAGATAGGATCGCTAAGGTAGGAGCAACGGAGGGCAAGGTGAACTGAAGAGGCTGCCTTAGGAAACGATTTTAACAGAAAAATGTATCTTGATTGGGTGATGGGAAAGTTGGGAGGATCAGTCCTCGAGGAAAGGCCAGTGCCAGTATATCAGAGGGGCAAATGGAGTCAAAAGAGAGATCAAAGGGGCCTTGTGTCATATGTGACTGAGGGGGAAAGATCGCATTATTGAGCAAGCCCTGCTCAGTCTAGTGTTTGACAATCAGAAAGAGTACTTCTTCTTCTCTAGTTGCGGGAGGTGCGCTATGCAAACCAAAGACCAATATTACACAATCAAACTAGATTAAATGCAAAGATCAATAAATGTGTATGCACGCTCACAAAGGGAAAAAGAAAGCAGATGCTAAGAGTTCTTCACCAACGGGAAAAAGAAAGCGGGCTGCTAAGAATTCTTCACCTTCCAACGTGGTGGATTGTCACCTTTCTATGGCCTCTTAGGCAAAGAAAAGAAAATGCAAAATCTGGAAATGCTCACACTCAATTAAAATATCACAAGATCATGCCACAAAAGTACTCAGTTTATCCAGAAAATCCCATAATGTTTTTCATTAAGCTCACGGGAAGAAAAGCTCCCAAGTTTTCCCATGATTACAAAGGAGAAAGATGATCTCTGATATAGACCCAAAAACTCACCTACCTCTGAAATAAAATAATAAAATAATAAAATAATGGAGATAGAGTGAAAAGGGACACTTTTCTCCAAACAAAGATCTCGAAATATCAAAAGGTGACTATTCTAACAGCTCCTATCTCCACGAATGAAGAGATACCCCAAAGCACCTATCAAACCGGTGGACAGCTCGTTCAAAAGTGAAAGCTTCACGTGACCTGCTAAATGAAAACTTGATCTGGGGTCAACAGCTGCCTGTGTGACGTGGAAACTTCTGCACGTGGCTGCCAATGGAAACCGAAACTCAGGGTTCAAGCTGGGGAATACAACGTGAACCAGCTACTCGTGAGGGACTGTTAGGATGGAATCGCGCTGCAGATTGGCGTTAAAATCTGGTGGACGGGATCCCTGTTTACATATTCATCAGAAAACCTACAGCTGAATCCACGGTCCCATTCGTTTTCAGTTGTCAATGAAAACTAGATGATACGTTGGTCACCAACAATCCATGCACAGCGAACTCGTACCACATGGAGCTTGCACACTGTAAATGTAGGTCGAAATCTCCACGACTTGGCTGCCAACAACGTGAACCCCCGAAAAAAAAATTATGTGCCGATTAAAATGAACACTGAACATTGAATCCTCTGATCGGCAATCAAGTGAGTGTGTAATCCTCGGCGTTTTAACCTTTATGCAAACGTTCTGTCAATACACGAAACTCAACCTTGTCACCGGCAGTCCGAACTGGATGTAGGCAACGGTTCATCTTCTGCTTGCTCCAAAACTCTAAATGACCATGAAAGTATCCCCGAGCAGCTGTCAAATGCTAGATACGATCAATCAATGTAGTCGGTGGCCAAACCAAATCGACGAGCTGATGACCCGTGGAGAGATTAGCGACTTTAACAAGAACCCCTCTCTCTTATTTTTATTAAAATGACAATGTTGGCGGCTTCCATAAAAAAATCCCGAAATTGCTCCTTGTTTAAGTTTCGAGCTCGGGCTCTCTTAAATCTTGAGCTGGCGCTTCAACATGGACGGTTTCCACAAGTTATGCACAAATTCCAAATGGCGACGATACTCTGTCTGCTGTCAAGAGGGAAAAAACTCCACGCTTCACACTCTGCAATCGGTCGATTTTGAAGCTATCCATTCCATAAATATCCTTGAATGTAAAAAAACCTATCAGAAATCACTTTGTCCACCGTAGTTCATCATCGGCCAGAGGAAAAACATTAATAATAGCGTCATCTTTTTGGAAATGCCTTCACAAATACCAAATCGAATTTGAATGTCTCTGCATTCCTCGGTTAAGTCTGAGCGGAATTTCATCCGTAGGTGCATCCCATTGACTTTGGACAAGTTTACCTCTTAACTTGATACGATTCTGCTTCTTTTTGTCTTTGACATCTGCATTTGGGTTTATGTAGTCCAACAAATCTGATACACTGAGATGACCTTTGCTTGCTATGGACGCATCTGGCTTTGGAGTACCATTACGTGCAGCTTCCTGCTGCTCTATGGCCTTTGAGTCAAAACACTCGAGCCAGGCAGCAGCATCCTGTGTGCGTAAATCCTCTGGACCAAGCCTGGCCTGTAAAATTTGTAAAGTAGTCTGCTCATGTTGAACACTTAAAGAGTATGTTTCCATCAATGAAAGAGCAATAGCTATTGCATGATAGCTAGCAGCAGTCTGTATATGATCTGCTCCAAGCAGTCTTTGATTGCATTTTAGGGCCTCATGCAGATACCTGAGAGCTACATGTATATTTCCCAGACCTTCTTCCATCATGGCGACATTGATGTATGTTGTAGCAGTGTTTGGGTGTGATGGTCCACAAGTCAGGTGCAAAAGATATAATGCACGGTTGACATACTTTAGAGCCAATTTAGTGTGCTGAAGCCGATAATAGAATACAGCAAGGTCGCCATAACTCTTCATGGTATCTGGATGGTCAAGACCTAGTTCTCTCTCATTGACATCCAAAGCCTTTTGTTGATACACTGTTGCCTTTGTTGAAAGGTTCTCCAACTGAAACTGACAAAGACTGCCCTGTTTTCAGATCTGCTTGTAATGTGAATGCAACCTTCTAGGCTTTCTGAACTTCACTGCAATAGGAGAAAACACTGGTCATCTGCTTCTTTAAGTGATTTTCACCATTAATTTCCACCTCTGACAGCTGCAAAATCAAAGTGCCACTACTGCTGCAAAATGGTGCTTCTGGCTATGTCTGAAAAAGTTATGCTAATAGAAACTTGGAGGACTGCATTTCTGCTAGTTTGTAAAAAGGTAGCTCTCACCCCTTTGAATGAATCGCCTGTGGACACCCCTGCCAAAATGGGGGGTAACAGGGCTAACACCATCCCTAGATATTAAAGCTAAAGAATCCAGTGATATAGATTATAGAATATGTTCCCCCTCTGTTACATTTTTACACTATTTAGCTCTATTGTTGAAAAGATTGACAAGGGCTCCGGATTCCTGGAATACAACTTCTCGGCCACTTCTGAGAAAAAATCAAAAAAAATTGACAAACCGTGGCAAGAATTAGAAAAAAAAAAAAAAAAAAAAATTCAATTTAGTAAACATATAACCAACAACAACATCAAATAAACACATTGGCACATAAATATAGACAAAAACACCAATACATATGATGTAGTGGATGCCAAATCAAAAATGATACATGAAAGTCAATATTAAATCCTAAACCCTGATAGTTGTCCAATCAAGGACTCAAAAGTGGACAACCAAATGACATCAAATATATAAATGTATCTCATCATCATGAGTCGTCTACAATGACAAATCTAGCAGCTAGCTATCCTGGAGAATCAATGACCTCTCCCCTTTTTACAAGAAAAGGTCCTGGCTCATTGCCAGTAGAAGTTCGTACATCAATTATCTGATGCCGACTAGAGGGTATAGTTGTATCAATTTGTGTAGAAGGTAGTGCTAATGTCGACACATCACCCTCCATGATGTCAAAGTCCTCCTCTGCCCCCCACTCTTGCTGCTCCTATCCTACCCCATGTGCCTATTGATGTTGCTCCCCCAACCATGTTGGTGCCTCGTCCATAACAGGGACCTCGTACTCCACCCTCCACTTAGACAATATGTTAATATTGTCCAAGGAAATGGCTTATACATGAAGTATCTTCTCCAGTTGCCTCACCCACAAGCGGATATTGTAGTGGACATATACCAAATCATTGAGAGATGGGAAATCCAACCAATAAGAGGGTCATAAATAAATTTTATGAGTTGTGAGGGTCATAAATAAATTTAATGAGCCGCGAGGGTCATAAACATGTCAAAGGTAATAAATTATAATAATTGTAGTTGCTTAAGTGAATTTCTAACCTGTTGTGCTTTTTTTTAGTGTATTTTTTCAAACACACTCCAATTGCACTCACATCCTAAAGTGCTACATGTTTGGTTGAGGACCCGAATGGAAACTGTATATTTGGTGCTCTTGCACCGTAATTTCACCACAAACATCTACAACAAATAAGAAAAAGGAAGACTTCAACTACATTTCATTTAAACATAATTCAACTTTCAAAAACAAATAATTGAAATTTTAAATTCCAGTGGCTTATGTGGTATCAAAATACTCCTTTCAGTGATAGCATCAACAAAGCCAAATAGTCCACTAGCCTCCTAATACATCTCCATCTCATGATTAATTGTTCTACGAACATCGGCATCATGTACCATCCTTTGGAGACATCTCAGGAGCCTTCCTTCACCTCGCCATCAAAATCAAAGTTTCCTGCAAGATTGTTGGAAGCGTGGAGTGGGAGCGGGAGCGAAAAGCGAAATTTTCAAAAAGCTTCTGTTTCGGGAGCATTTTTATATAATATATATTTTATATATTTTGATGCATATATATTAAAAAAAACATGTATTATGCCAAATTAGCTATAGAAAACATGAAAACATAGATATTCATATAACCATTTAGTACACATATTGATATAACATAAATCATCTAGGAGCTATAACTTATTACATTGTCATTAAATGATCAATCATCAATCATCAACAACATCAACCTTCAAATTTCAACATATAATATTTGCCATCAACAAACTCTAACAGATAGCATCAACCATGAAATGAAACAAAGCATCATAATATCATATTCAATACCAAAGAGTTGTAGACAGTAGAATGCAATCAAGATTCAAACTTCAAAGGGTCAAAGACTAAAGTTCAAAGTTCAAACTAGGCCATAATGTTTACAAAATAGGCCATAATAAACATGAAATACAAAGTACTGTGATACTATCTAGTATCTACTAAGCTTTTCGCTTGCCACGAGAAACTTCCAATTTCTTTTCTCGTAGTCTAGGTGGAATAGGAGCTGCTCGAAGTGATCGTGGAACATGAGAAGAAGATGAATGGCCCCCACGGATTGTTGGACGTTGTGAAGCTAAAGGCGAAACTCCTGCATCTGGAAAGTTGTTGCTGCTTGGAGGTGGCATCTCTGTACGGTACCTGTAGTATGAATTGGATCACCATCATGATCACCCAATAGATCACCCAATAGTTCAGCCTCCAAGCGCTCTAATGCTATGGCTCCATCCTCCACATTAGCCTCATTTGGATTGTTGTCCCAAGTCAAAAATGTTCTATCATTCTTGGTCACCTCACAATAATGGGACAACAACCTCAAGTTGTAGTGCACATAAACCAAGCTTTCTACGCATTCTACATTCAAACTGTTTCTCTTTACATTGTGGATGAAGTTGTAGGTGCTCCAACACCTCTCTGCAGAAGAACTATTAACAACCCGTGAAAGCACCCTCACCGCCAATTTATGCAAATATGAGGCTCCAGAGCCATACATGTTCCACCAACGGATAGGATCCAATCTATCTCGATCTTTGGTTGCATGCAGGGTACCAAAGACTCCATGCTCACTGATGTATTCGCCTAATTCACTTCGTACTTGAGCACACTCATCCTCATCAGGGACCAACTTGTCTAATGCAAGCATATACCCATTTTGCACCTCTGGATCTGTGTGTGGTTTTTTCCTAACTCCACCCCCTAGTGTAGGTTGGGCCAACCAAATTGGAGAATAATATTTTGGGGTAAGGACATATGCAAGGGCATGGAGTGGAACATTTAGATTACCCCACCTTTTGACCACATGTTTATGAATATGGTCATACAAGATTGCATCTCTTTGCTCAACAATGTCTTTGATTTGACCAAGCATGCTATCCATCTGCTCATATACCTCCCCAATCACCAGCTGATCTATATCTGCAAAACGAATCATGTTATAAACTGGCTTGGTGAACTGTCGAACATACCTAACCTGTGACCAGAACTAACCATCAAGAACGGTGTCCTGCACCTCCTGAAAGTCATGTCTATCAGTTGTGCTTGCAGCTCTGTCTTTTAATTCTTGCATGGAACACTTAAGGACCATACTAGCCAAGGCCTCTCTTACCTTCAAAAGCCTCCTAAAGGTGAGGTAGTAGCTACCAAATCTAGTCTTTGCAATCTTCAATAGCTCCAACCTAAAGTGATTGCGAAAAATGTGGTGGGCCATTCTATGATAGGTAATAAATTTGATCATTTTCTTACCTCTCTTGTACAAGGCACCAATCCATCGGTAATTAGGGTCCTTCATCTTAACAATATCATGCATCAAAAGGTTCAATGTGGTGAACCAAACAGCCTGACCAAAATATGTTGGGATACTTATCCTCAATGATTGCTCCTGCTGCCTTACAATTAGCATCATTATTAGTGATGACTTGAATCACATTGTATGGCCCAATCTCTTGAATGGTTTTAAGTAAAGGTTGTGCAATATTAATACCAGTCTTGTAGCGATCTGAGTAGTCATGCGCTGAAAGGAAGATTGCACCGCTAGCAGACACGCCAAGAATATTTATCAATAGCTTGCCTTTAAGATTTGTCCACCCATCAGATACAATGGATACCCCATAGTTGGACCAATCATTTGTAAACCTTCCAAGAGCACTATTGATTTTGGCTTTGTTATCACACTAACTCTAGTTGCCACTAAGGGTATCCCATCCAGGACGATAGAGGAGGGGCAGCTAAGCTGGTGACACTTGCAAACACCAAGCCCACCACTCTAGGAGCGGTTGTCACACCAAACAAGGCGCTTGTTGCTTTAGACAAGGCACAAGGCCAAGTCAAGGGGGAGACCCTATTCAACCAGCAATGGTTGAGACTCAAAATCAGACACTTACAACCCCAAGATAAACAAGAGGAGACAAGGAAGAAGTGACTATAGTGTCCTAAGACTCTTTCCAACCGAAATACTGAAATTGTGAGTGAGATTAGAGCATTCAATTGACTTATTTCAGATTTGATGTATGGATAAAGATAGTAAATTTTGAAGGAATAGATGGCTGGAAATTGAATTAAGAACCAAAATTATGATAAAAGTGTAAGATGGATTTCTGCCTATGGGAGAAAATAACTCCAAATAATTAGGCATGAATGGCAGAAATCAAATCAGCGATTAAGAAGCACTTCTAAAAACTTGGTTTTAAATGATAATTAAACAAGCAAAACAATAACCAAGCCTACCCACAAACCCAAAATCAAACAACCAAGAGAAAATGACCAAAAACGCCCAAGGTGCCAAAAATGTGGGTAAATGGAGTCGAAAAAGTAAGGGGTTTTGGATTTAAGGTTTTCTAAGCAAAACAAAAGTGGGTTTAAAACAGAAATAAAATCCTACAGTTAAATTTGAAGATGTGAATTTTTATGGTCATTAACTTATGAAGATATTTTCTCTATGCCACTTGGAAAATGAAATTCAAGAGAAAGGAGTGAAATACTTACTTGGTACCCGGGTGAAATGCCTAATTTGGTTGAGGATATGTGGCTCAAAGATCAAATAAGAGAAATTGTTGAAGGTCCCCAAGTGAAGTCGACTTGCCCAAGTTCACCAATTCGCCTCCTTTTGCCTGCCAAAACAATGGACAAACATCAAATTGCTAAACAAGCAAAGGAAACTATAGCAAGGTAAATAAAATGAAAGGAAATGCTTGGCATAAATAGCAAAAACACTCCCTGTTGAAACCCAATTCCGAAGAGTGGAGCATCAATGGCATCCAAGTGATGCGCCCTCCTCCAAGAACCCTCGCCAGCACAAATATGGTGAGAAAAGAAAATGTTGAAGACCTCTCCTAGTGCATTGAGATAACAAAGACAATCAACTCCTCAAGAAAATCACCACAAGTACACAAGATGGAGCTGCAAATAGTTTCTCTCTATTCAATCCCAAATGGTAAGTGTGCCAAGAAGAAGTACAAATGGATGATTCTCTCCTAAATAGAGAAACTCCATACACAATCCCTAGCCAAAGAGATGAGTGGCTGAGATTAGATCTCTTGATGAGAGATCAATCGCCGAGATGAATCCATAAACATGAAACATTTTCCATAGTTACAAAGAGGGGGGTGATTTTGCCCAAGTGCGCCCATGTGGGAGAGAGACATACACTTCAGCAATTGCCATTGTTGACCAGGTTTGACATGGTCAAACTAGTTTGACCAGGCCAAAAATGGGTCCCGAGAAAGGTTTGAACCTAAACTTCGATTTTGGTTATTTGGTATGTATTGGGGTCCCATACAAGCCCCCAAGCGTCAAATCACGAAAAGACGGAAGCATCTATGAGATTTTTAATTATTAATGGCCAGCAGGGCCCTATTTTAATTACAAAAGCTTGGAATTGGGCAAATTGTGCTCATATGATGGATTATGGTCGTTCTAGTGACCACTACTAGTGGAATTGGGGCCTACGATCGCAATGGAACAGACGGTTTGTCAATCCGGGCAAAAGAAGTGGACCAAAATGGCAAATTTCATCTTCAGCAATAGAAACCAGCAAACAATTAATGGAAAATATCAAAATTTGGCTAGTTACACTTTGATATGGCTAATGCAATGTTGAGAAAAGGTAAAGGGGTTCCTATTTGGCATTTTCATATAGTTTGGACATGATTATATTGATGTGGGGCCCTCCATTCAGCCCAGGCATTTACATGGGGCGAATTTGGCCGATCATGGGTGTTTTTTACTAAGTAAAACTTCACATTTTTGCATTGTAATGTATTGGAACTCTCTATAAGGGTCCTAGGGGGTCAAAACAGTCTAAAGACACCCCCCTAGGTGTCCCTAACTCACATTTAGATCAGCATTAGTGTGTGTCCCTCTCCCACATGGGCGCACTTGGGCAAAATCACCCCCCTCTTTGTAACTATGGAAAATGTTTCATGTTTATGGATTCATCTCGACCATTGATCTCTCATCAAGAGACCTAATCTCAGCCACTCATCTCTTTGGCTAGGGATTGTGTATGGTGTTTCTCTATTTAGGAGAGAACTCGCCATTTGTACTTCTTTTTAGCACTCTTACCATTTAAGATTGAATAGAGAGAAACTATTTGCAGCTCCATCTTGTGTACTTGTGGTGATTTTCTTGAGGAGTTGATTGTCTTTGTTATCTCAATGCACTAGGAGAGGTCTTCAACATTTTCGTTTCTCACCATATTTGTGGCAAGCGAGGGTTCTTGGAGGAGGGCGCATCACTTGGATGCCATTGATGCTCCACTCTCTGGAATTGGGTTTCAACAGGGAGTGTTTTGCTATTTATGCTAAGCATTTCCTTTCATTTTATTTACCTTGCTATAGTTTCGTTTGCTTGTTTAGCAATTTGATTTTTGTCCATTGTTTTTGGCAGGCAAAGGGAGAAATTGGTTAACCTCGGCAAGTCGACTTCACTTGGGGACTTCAACAATTTCTCTTATTTGATCTTTGGGCCACATATCCTCAACAAATCAGGCATTTCACCCAGTACCAAGTAAGTATCTCACTCCTTTCTCTTGAATTTCATTTTCCAAGTGGTATAGAGAAAATATCTTCATAAGTTAATGACCATAAAAATTCACATCTTCAAATTCAACCGTAGGATTTTATTTATGTTTTAAACCCACTTTTGTTTTGCTTAGAAAACCTTAAATCCAAAACCCCTTACTTTTTCTACTCCATTTACCCACATTTTTGGCACTGATTGCTTGCTGGTCTGTGCCCTCCTTGGCTGTTTTTGGTCATTTTCTCTTGGTTGTTTGGTTTTGGATTGTGGGTAGGCTTGGTTATTGTTTTTGCTTGTATAATTATCATTTAAAACCGAGTTTTCATGTGCTAGAAGTGCTTCTTAATCGCTAATTTGATTTCTTCCATGCATGCCTAATTATTTTGAGTTATTTTCCCCCATAGGCAGAAATCCATCTTACACTTCTATCATAATTTTGGTCCTTGATTCAATTTCCAGCCATCTATTCCTTCAAAATTTACTATCTTTATCCATACATCAGATCTGAAATAAGTCAATTGAATGCTCTGATCTCACTCACAATTTCAGTCTTTCGGTTGGAAAGAGTCTTAGCACACTATAGTCACTTCTTCCTTGTCTCCTCTTGTTTATCTTGGTGTTGTAAGTGTCTGATTTTGAGTCTCAACCATTGTTGGTTGAATAGGGTCACCCCCTTGACTTGGCCTTGTGCCTTGTCTAAAGCGACAAGCGCCTTGTCCGATGTGACAACCGCTCCTAGAGCGGTGGGCTTGGTGTTTGCAAGTGTCACTAGCTTAGTTGCCCCTCCTCTACCATCCTAGATGGGATACCCTTAGTGGCAGCTAGAGTTAGTGTGATAACAGGCTCTTTCCCTATCAAGTCCCACGGTTCTGGATTTCTCATACCTAGGGCTTCTGTATCCTTTAGGGGCACCATTGATGGCTTGTACCATTTCATGCCAATAGGGTTGAGCGAAGAACATTGAATGGCACACCACATGCATAGAGAAACCTATAAACTTTTGAATCCACATCTCTACAACCTTGGTCAAGGAAATCCGATAATGTTCTTCGCATAGGCGAGATTCCACTACCATGGGGAGATGAGGATCTCGACAAGCCGATGATGAACCAAATCCACTACCAAACATTCTCTGTGACTCTTATCCTTGATGACTCCCACGCCGCGGATTGATTGGGACCGTCCTTCTCTATTCATGTTAGTTAATGGCCCTCCTGTTGATAAGCACTTCATCCCGAACCTCCTCAGACCTACAGATGCTCATCTGAGAGCTTTGCTGCGAAAGGGCTCCACTGCTAATTTTCGGGGGGATGTCTGTATTCTCAGACCGAATATTTCTTCCATTTTCTCTGTTCCTTATCCCTTCGGTTCTCAGCCTCTCCTGCTCCCTGGTTCGCAGTTTCTTTGGCTGCCCACTGCTGTTTCGTGGGCTTTTTGGGTTCCTGAGTCCTTCGAGCTTAGCTGCTTTGTTGCCTGGCTCATTTGCTGCCCTCTCATTCTCGGTCTCTCTGTCGTTATACTGCCCAAGAAGCAGGTCCGCACCTGCCAAGACACTCGGCAGGCCACTTACGAAAACAATGATGATCTTTGGATTTTCATTTCCAACATTTTCAAATATAGAAATGAATTCTGAAGAATATTTACTATGATTCCCTTTAATTGTCCAATAGATCTTATTGGTCTTGAAGGATGGGTAAACATCTTCATCATCATCACTACATTGACTGAGATCTTGATGAATCCAAGTTAGAATGTTCCCGTGCAAGTACACAATCAATTGTCACAACATGTCCCAATCATAGTAGGGGTGGTATCTATGCAACATTAAAAGTTATTTATAATTTAATAATCTAGAGAGATATTTTGGAGCAAAAACTAACTATTCCACTATTGAAAAGAGCATTAACCTACTCTAACTAGCTATAGGCATTTCTAAAATAAAAACTAATGATAACAAGATACATCTTGTTTCCTTCTTGTAATACCTGGATCATATAGAACTTGAAACGATTATCAAAGAACAACAATTTTCTGGAGAAAGTTGTAGAAGGGCTTAACACAAACATGCCACTATAAAATAGTCAAAAGGTATGTCTAAAAGAAGGAACACAAGATGGAAAATGAGCAAAGAATATAACTTACAACAACATGAAATCTGAGTTGGTTTCAATATTGTTGTTAGCTATCTCCTGAAACACAATGCAACTTTTCCATCAAGCAGTGGGCTCGTAGTTAGTTGGAACACTTATGGTGATGATGACCAAGGAACAAAACTCAGGAGATCTACTCCCCGTGCTAATATGGTTGAAGCAGATAGGCTAGGTGCAAGTATTGGTTGATTTTGACATTATAGATACCCTTTAACCAGGGCATCTAAGCCAAAGATAGTAAAGTGGTTGCAACAATGATATGTAAGAAGTAGAGCCAACTATTGAAGCAAGGAGCCATCACCTATCAAAAAGGGAAAAATGAAATGTAATGCAAGTTATAAACAATGCTGTGTACTTCACAACATTGCCAAAAGTCAAAAGTAAGGAGAGTTATTATTGGAAACATTACTTCATAACCATGAGACATAAGACAAATTTATAATTTCTAAAGCACACAAGACAAACCAACTAAGACTGAAACAAGTCATAAATATTCAAGAAAAGATTAACACCACTCACAGTCATCTTGGATAAACCTTCAATTCCTTTCAAGCTTTGAAGACAATTTCCTGCAACTGAAAGCCATTTCAAGTTTCCACACAAGGCCAATCCCTGTACAAAGTCATCAAACAATATATGTAAAAATGGCTGTAGCTAAGGAAATTACTATTCAGAGCATATCGCATTGTAGCTAGAGTCACATTTAACATTCTTTTACTCCATGGGTCAGGTTTCCTTGTTGCCCTCAAAAAATGATCAATTTTAAGTATTACTCTGGTTTTCAGCTTAATAGCTTTATACTTAATTGTAACCAATTAAACACATTAATCAGTAATGCAATAAATATTTTGTGAGATTTCCTTCATAAAAAAAGGCCAAAAAGATGTATCATAACAAATAATAAAAATTATATTAGATTCCTAGAAAATGAGAGTGGATAAAGATGAAGACAAATGATAAAAAGGAGAATGGTTGTTTGCAGTCTTCAGACTTTGAATTGAACTAAGACAAAAAAATAAAGTCAAAAGATTTGAGTCATCTTTTATGTGGCAATCACTAATTGTTTGAGTCCATATTTCAAACAACAAAAAATCTAGTGTTACATAGGGATGCACTCACCCAAATGGAGGGCATGTTGTCAAAGTTTCTGGGACGGGGAACTCAGAGCAGGAAGTTTCCCCACACCCCCTTTTGGAGAAACTAGGGGAAACACAAGATAATGTTTTCCAAGGAGGAGGCACTAAAATGGGGGACCACAGGATGCCCCCCCCCCCCCCCGGGACGGGGAACTCAGAGCAGGAAGTTTCCCCACGGCCCCTTTTGGAGAAACTAGGGGAAACACAAGATAATGTTTTCCAAGGAGGAGGCACTAAAATGGGGGACCACGGGATGCCCCCCGCCACGATTTTTCCTTAAAGGCCTTAGGAAAAATTAATAAAAAAATCAAAAATAAAACACAAAAAATCAAAACCCTAAAGTAAATCTGAATATTTATTTCATGCTTTCATTGTTCATGTTTACGACTTCTCATTGTTTTTCATGTATTTTATTTTTATGTTTTTAGGATTTCATAAGAGGTCCCCTATGTCGAACACGCCGATGTTTCCTCAAATTTGGGGGGTGTCTCCACACATCCCCTAGACACGTTTCTTTGTTCTTGCATCCCCGTATCAGAAACTTGAAGAAACATTGAAAAAATCACCAAGAATGCTTTATGAAGTTCATACAAGACATGCATCTTTTTAAACCAACAAACATGTTTATTCACAACCACTGGACCTCTTAGACACTAGCATGTATAAGACGGTTCAACCACTACTACAACTAATATATGGTTATCTTTTACCTATTCAAAAAATTACAAATCAAAGCTTCTTCAATTTGAGTTGACCAACTCAAACATTGGACCTCCCTAGGGGACATGTTTCTTTGTTCCTGCATCCCCGTATCAGAAACTTGGAGAAACATTGAAAAAATCACCAAGAATGCTTTATGAAGTTCATACAAGACATGCATATTTTTAAACCAACAAACATGTTTATTCACAACCACTGGACCTATTAGACACTAGCATGTATAAGACAGTTCAATCACTACTACAACTAATATATGGTTATCTTTTACCTATTCAAAAAATTACAGATCACAGCTTCTTCAATTTGAGTTGAGCAACTCAAACATTGGACCTCCCTTCAAGTTGAGACAATTTCCAACTTGATACCATGGAGCTAAGACAACTAAAAGCCATAAAAGTCAATAACATCCATAAACAAGGGCATGTCTTTATTACTTACATTCATATTATCTTACAACTATTCAAAACTCATTAAGCAATGAGATCATTGTAATTAACATGGCTATTAGTAAGCTCCAACTAGATAAGATAAGATAACTTAATTTATTAATGTCCAACAAATAACCACTAAAGTGGGTCAATGGGACTGAAGGAGTACATCCAAGGTAGGTACAAATTGGAAGTGTGAAAACAACTCCTAGAACAACGCTGAAAGCATGAAAAAGAAAAAGAACTAGAGTTTCTTGACATAACTCTACTATTATACTTACTCAAACACACCAATACCACTAGCAACCCATTTCTAGTACCTCCCCATGATTACCAGACTTCAACGTATCCTCCTACTCAACTAGAACCTCGCATATGACCATCTTTACCCCATATGACATATCCTCCTCTTCAACCAAACCAATGTTTTAAAAATTGGTTGACTAGGGCTTGGACTCGAACAAGTTCAACAAGTCAACCCTAAACCGCGTTGACTCAGCCTCCTAATTGGATCAAGGACTAGTTTGGTGCCAAGCCGGCTTAGTCAATGTACGGCTTAGCTAATTCGATACAAAAACAGTCCAACATGGTCAAGTCCATAACTAGTCAACCAAGTCATCCGATTTGGCACCAGGCATGGTGCATAGTTTAAGGAAAAAAAACATTTTTTAAAATTTACACCTAAAATATGAATTTTATCACCCTAAAACCCTAAATGCCCAGGCAAAGCAAGCTCTAGTTGTGCATCCCATGCTTCTACTAGTACTACTATTTTAGTTACAGATACCCCTAAAGAATTTGATGAGTCTATTGACTCCAAGCCAAAGGATGGTCTTGTAGCTCATGTCGAGGATCCCATTTCCAATAATGGTGATGAATCTGATGATTGATCATGTTGATCACTAATATGTAGTGGGATAGTAGCTTGTAGCATGTTGTTTTTTGGACTCTATATGTCATTTAAAGCCTCGTTGATTATGTATTTTGTTTCAGATATGTATTGCACTCGGTGCCATTATGATATATTCACCCTTACATGGTATATACATGAGCCAATTTTGCATAGTTTGTCTCTAATGTTTTGAAATCATGGTTTGGAATCTTTAAAATATATTTTCTTCATTGAGATTTTAATATCTTATGTATTTTTTAGTAGACCAAGTCATAAAATTCAAACCAGTTTGATTTCGAGATGAGTTCTAGTCGAGTCCAAGTTGACCCTTAATTGATTATGAGGCCAAGTCCAAGTTTTAGAACATTGAACCAACCCTAAACTTTAATTATTCTCACTTAGTAAAGTTGATATCCTCCTCTTAATCACCATATATTTTCTTTACACCTATGAAATCCTATTAGCCTTTCTCTCAAATACCCGAAGTAATTGGAAAATATTCTTGAAGAGCTACAACCACTAGCCCATGACATAATATGTTCAAAGCAATGAAAGTTGATATAGCCTCATTAAAAGCTTCCTCATAAAATCCCGATTGTTGGCCATTGTTTGGTCAAAAGGCACCACATTGAGGGCAATAACCAAATACCAATGTAGGACTATGCATGGAGCACCTATTGTCATGTCCCAAAATTTTGCATTGGGTCACAATGGCCTAAGCCCCTTGGCCATATTCATGATAGTTGTCAAATTGATGCTAAGGGTCAAATAATTGCCAAGAATGATGTCCAAGTTAGTAATAATGTAAAATTAGATTCAAAGGGACAAGGTGGTTCACATTAAGAGAAAAACTCCCAATTCAAAGTTCGTAATATTCCCATCCAAATGAGCTATCATGGAGGAAAATTACTAGTTCCCTAGGTGGGGGGTGGAAGCATTAAAAGTTGGAGTAAAGGAGCTAAAGACCCAAAATGACCTTAGACTTACAAATTCACATTAAATGGGTCAATTAAATAATAATACAAAGAAATAAGGTGGCATTGGATCATGTGGGCACATAAGAGGTTGTGGGACCCACATGTGGCAAGATTCCACACTACACTTGGCATGATTCTCTCACCAATTCGAGTTCAAGATGAAGGGTAACATACTTGAGGGAGTTTAAGAGATATTATTCATGGCATGAGTCATGTAAGGTCAAATTGGAGTGGAAGAATAACTCCCATGGAAGAGGAAGAGGCATCTTAGAAGAACTGTGACACTTGGAGCTAGATTCCCTAACTCCTATGACAACAATGATGAAGATTCTATGACACCTATGACAAAGTTCAGACTTGATTGCTGACATATGACATATATGACATGTCAGGGCTAAAAATAGCCTCTAAGAGGGCGCACAAGGGAGTTATGGAAGCCAAGAAGCTTCCCCATTCAAATTAAGGGAAGATGGAGACTAGGAATTGTTGGACAAGTGGCGCACATTGGAATCTCTTCCCAACATGAGTTGGCATGAGGCTTTTGGAAGGAATTCGACCCATGGAGGACTTGAGAAGTTTATAAAAGACAAGAACAAAGAAGGAAAGGAACTTTTGATCATTTCTCATTTTGCAAATTGGAGAGCATAGCTTGTCCATGCTAGTGGAGTGTTTACTCTACTTGCCTTAGTACCAATTTCGAGGGTGAAAGATTTCCATCCTAATTGGAAATTGGAGAGGCCATTCAGACCTTTCATTTGGAGCTACAATGGAGTTATTTGTTGCAGGTTGAAGCTACAGGGTAGCTCGTGATTCTTTCTTCTTCAACTTGTTCCCATCTCTATCTCACATTTCTCTGCATATTTTGGCTCTTGGAGGAAGGGCGCACATGGTGAGATGTTGATCTCTTTGGGAGAGTCCAAGATACACCATTTATTTGTAATCTGATATATTTACTCTGTATTTGATGCTTAGAAGATCCTCAGGTCTAAATACCAAGTCAAACTATGTAAAAATACCAAACAATGTATAAATGGTGCCATTTTCCTCATATCTTGTTATGAGAGCTTGAAGTTGCTTTATTTCAATTTGTATTAGTTCATCTATGTGATTTTTCTAATGTATGGAGAGTCATTAATGTCCTGAAGAAGTTTCATATACATTACATAAGCCTTTGGAACATAAATCTCGAATTTCATAGCAAGTGGTGAAGTTTCCTATCATTTCCCCCTATGTGAAGACATGTCCACAAACCTCTAATTTATGGAAGTTGCAGCAGCCTTTAGAAACTGATTAGTGATGCATTTGGGTGTCCATTGAAGTCCTTTAAATAATCCATGTCTCTATTCTGAAAGTTGGGAGGGTCGTACTGCATTTGGGAAGCCATTTATGTCATTTACCCTTGGAGGTTTGAACCTCGAAATTACTAGTAAATTTCCCTATTTTCTCTTGAACTTAAATGAATGTTGTAGAAGTCTTTTGAGAGTGTCTAAGCATCCACCAGCTTCATTTTTATGTCTCAATACCTTTTAAACACTCTTAGTCCCAATTCGAAATCCTTAGGAATCTTTTGGAGCCATCTACCCTTGGGGGTTCCAACATCGATTTTCCTAGTAATTCTGCCTTTCATTCTCTAATTGTAAATGCAAGTTTCTGAAGTATTTAGAAAGTGTCCAAGCATATAATAGTTGATTTAGTGTGTCCAAATACACCTCAATCCACTCCATACATCATTCGAAAAGATTTGGGATTATTTGGGACAGTTTGGGGCTTCACTAGTCCAAGTTTCGAAAATTGACTAAATTGGGAAAAACTTCAAATTGGGGACATTACACCTATAAACCATATGACTTGGTAATTTCTTTACAAAAAATATGATTCAGCAGGACATAAGCAACATCATGGGGGTTAAAATGGGAAAAAAGCATAGTTACTTACATTTTATTGTGATTATGGCTAATCTTCACTTAAGGCCACATGTTAACCTATTTTCAATGTATTGGTGGCTTTATTAGGCCTATATGTCGATAATTAACCTAGCTTGTTATATTTATTTATATCCAGCTATATCAACCTAGTCACCTCTTGGGGCTAGTACCCTAAACCTAGGGCTAGTTCCCTAAACCCTAATGGAGGAATACATGTATATATACATCATCCTTCTCATTTGTAAATCATTCACCTTAGTTGTTATTTGATAAAAAGCCTAAGGAAAATCTTACCTATAGCACTCCTCTTCTGAATACTTGTGTTTGGACAGCAATCTTCTTTCTTTGGTGTTGGATTTCTCTTTCAAGCACGTGTTATGGGTTCTATCACGAAAATCAAACACATAAAGAAACCAAGGCTAACTCGGAAGAGTCGTCGTAACGTATTCCATAGATGAGAGAGGGAAAGCTTTCTTATAAAGGGTTACAATGAGGTCGATCCACATTATGAATGTGGGATAGCCCAAGAAAAACAATAAAGTGAAATAAAGAATAAAAGCACACAATAACATAAAGTTGTAAGTGACTTTATTAATGCCTAAGTCTATTATCTAATTGGCCATTATAAACTAGGTTTTACTTTAACACCCTCCCTTAAAGGTCAATCTACTAACTACACCAAGTTTATCCTAAAATTTTAGATGCTTTTTAGGGCCCAAAGACTTGTTAAAAATGTCTGCAGTTTGGTCCTCTATGGGATAGTACTACAGCTCAATAGTTCCATCTTCTACAAGTTATCCGATGAAGTGGCAATGTATCTCAACATGTTTGGTACGCTCATGGAAGACTGGATTATTGGCTAGTTTGAGCAACCCTTAATTGTCGTAGAGTAGGGGTTTTGGCTCTATCTATTGCATCTTCATATCTAAAAGCATCCTCATGAGCCAAACTACCTTGCATGCTCCTTTCATTGCTCCTCGATATTCTACTTCTGTCGATGAAATGGCTACTACCTGTTACTTCTTGTTGATCCATGTGATTGCACCTGTGCCAAGGTTGAATATATATCCAAAGGTTGATTTTTCGTCATCCACGTAACCTGCTCAATCTAAATCTATATATCCATGCAACCTAGGATCTTTGTTTCTGTTGTACAAACTACCAAAGTCAAGCATCCCTTTCACACATCTCAACACCCTTTCGCTACAATCCACTACGCTACTTTTGGCATTTTCATGAATTTGGAAATGAATCTCACATCATAACTCAAATCAAGCCTAATGGTTGTAAGATATATCAATCTTCCCACTAGTTGCATGTAAACTGACTCATTAACTACCTCATAGTTGGTCTTAGCTAAAAAATTTATCCCTTTCTCCATAGGTGTAGACAAGATCTTGCAATCTGTCATTCTAAACTTGTCAAGCAAACTCCTGGCATATTTTGTTTGTGAGACAAAAATGTTGCTACCTGTTTGCCAAACTTCTACACCCAAAGAGTAATGTAGGAGGCCTAGATTAGTCATGTCAAAAGCTTTACTAATATTGGATTTTATCTATTTTATCATAATGCCTCACTACCGGTAATAATTATGCCATCTGCATAAATGACCAGTATGATGATATCATTACCAATGCTTTTGACGTATAGATTGGTGTTTGAAGGACTTCGCTGGAACCCCTATTCATCAAGTACCTATCAATCTTAATGTACCATGCCATGGGTGCATGCTTTAGGCCATATAGAACCTTATTAAGTCTGCAAATAAAATACTCCTTCCCTGAAACCTCAAGCCCCTATGGTTGATACATATAGACCTCTTCCTCCAAATCTCTATTGAGAAAGGTGCTCTTCATGTCCATCTAATGAACCTTCCAACCACAATGTCCTACCATGGCTAGAACTAGTCGAATGGTGCTCATCTTTGTTGTAGCAGCAAAGGTCCTCTCATATTCAGTGCCCTCTTGCTAAGGGAACCCTTTTTCTCCCAACTGTGCCTTATACTTGTCAAGTGTGCCATCTACCTTGTATGTGACCTTGTACACCCATTTGCAACCAATGAGTTTCTTCCTAGATGGAAGTGTTGTAAGATCCCTAGCCTGATTTTTCATCAAACTTTCATGTTCAACTATCACAGCCTTCTCCCATTCAAGTCTCCCTTTTCCTTCTTCTAACACTTGTGGATTGTATACTTCCTGAACATTGGCCATATGAGCAAAGTTAACTATGTTGGGATTTTGTTTGCTCTTACCTCTCAATGATTGTCCCTTGATCATTTATGTTGTTCAAAGATCTTCAATGGTGTTGTGCCACCACTTGGGCCTCTTCTTGGAAACCTCCTCATCCAAGTCAATATCGTCACTATAACTTGGGTTGCTTGTACCTGTGTCATCCAAATGTTGATCTGGGTCTAAGAGACTCCTCAGAATGTTCAAAATCTTCCCCCCTTTCAGGTGGAAGTACCTGAAGCTTAAGACCTAATTCATGAGCCATGATGGAAGACTCCACGGTCATTTTGAACTTTGAAGAAGATTGGAAGGGTCCAACTTCCTCGTCAACTACGACATATCTACTAAAGCTCAAGTGATTGGCTTCCACATCAATCAACATGTAAGCTTTATGATTGTTGCTATACCCTATGAGCATCAATTTCTTGCTCTTAGGTTCTAACTTGGTTCTCTTCTCATCTAGAATCCAGGCATATGCGATAAAACCAAAAACCTTAAGATTATTGACTTTGGGCTTTCTCAAGGGTCTTTTGTTTCATCGCCATTATTGGAGATCTATTCATCAATTATATTGTTGTGAACATTGCTTCAACCCAAAACTTGTAAGGAACGGACCTGGTCTACATCATACATCTAGCCATCTCTATGATTGGGCAGTTTCATCACTCAACTACTCCATTCCGATGCGAAGTGTATTATCTTTTGATCCCATGTTTAGCACAAAAATGTTTGAATTATTTGGAACAGAATTCTCCACCATTATCAAACCTAAGAGTGGTTATATGACAACCACACTCTTTTTCTACTAATGCTTGAAAATTTTGAAATTTCTTACAAACTTCAGATTTTAATTTCAAAAAATACGCCCACATATTTCTACTATAGTCATCAACAAATAGAAGGAAATACCTAACAACAATGATCGATGTTGTGTTCATTAGTCCACAAATGCCTACATGAACCAACTGAAGGACTTTGGTCGCTCCCCAAGCTTGCCCTTTTTTAAATGGCATTCTATGTTGCTTCCCTACCTGGCAAGCTATGCACACACCCTCAATATTCTAATGTATGTTAAGAAGTCTATATACCAGATGCTTTAGAGCCACCTGGGAGAGGTAGGCGAGGTTGAGGTGTCCATACCATTGATGCCAAAGTGTATTTGATGCCTAATGCACTCTTGGTCGCCAATGCATGCTCCTTGACTTGTCCATTGTCGACTAATTGAAATAGTCCATGATCCTCCACACCATGAGCAATGGTCTTCTAAGTCTTCTTATCAACTATATGGCCTTTGTGATTGCTAAAGTTGACAGCAAGTTGGGGACAATGTCTCATAATCTAACTAATCGATGGCAGATTAGGCTCCATACCTAACACACAGTGCACATTAAGGAAAATAAGCATGTTCCCTTCAAAGGAAATTTGAACATTTCCTTTGCCAACAACTATGTACTCTTCACCACCACCGAAGAAAACTAAATCTTTAGAGACATTGCAAATGTACTTTGTGAACTAGTCCTATCTGTTGGTGAAATCATGAGATGCACTTAATTCGATGTACCAAGCAAATGATTTGTGGTTATCTGCTGGTTGCTTAGACATGAAATGCATAGAAGGATGACTCCTCCTCTATATGTTCTACGACATGAGCCTTCTGATGAGGCCCTCCTTGGTTGGTTTTCTGTTCAGCCAACCTCTTTCTGCGGAACTTCTTCATGTCTTGCATTGCTGAAATGGTGACAAGTGATGCTCTTCTGACTCCTTGTGGCATTTTCTCTGTTGCCCTAACCTTTCTTCTTTGCCCATTTACATCTACCCTTGAAACTGGCAACAAAGGCCTGTTCTGAACACTCTATCTCACCGTTGCTACCAAACTATCTCTTCCATCTCTCTTGCTGTAAGAGCTTATTGCAAAGCTCATCAAATTTCAAGTCAACACCCGTAGAGGTGATGTTAAAGGTCTCAATAAAGTGCTCATAAACAAATAGTAATCTTTTCAATGTGATTACCACCATGTCCTCTTCTTCCATCTTGCAGTCAATGGCATCCAATTGTTCTCGGATATCCTTGATCTTAAGTAAGTGCTCTTGTAATGAGGCACTCTCATCCATAGTAATCGAGAACATGTTCTTTAGGAAAAAGGCTAGACCCTTGTCCAAAGTCACATGCAGATCCTTCAGATGCTTCCACGTCGTTGCGGAAGTCTTCCCTATATGGACCTCATGAACCATAGCATCTGTCATGGACAACTTAAGCAACATTACTACTTCTCTGCCTCATCAAACTTGTCCCGGTCACTACCCGCAACTGTGGGGTGAGTATCCTTACTTAGGACAATGTCAGCGAAACACCTATACTCAAAAATGACCAGCATATGTTGCTTCCACATATTGTAGTTATTGCCATAGAACCTCTGGCTGACTTCCAATATGATGTTGGTTAAAGAGGCCATAATTATAAATCACAAATGAAGAAAAATATACCAAAACAGAGTAAAATGCTGAAAAATACCTATCAAACCCCAGGAAACTGGCTCTAAACCACTGTAGCAGTCACATATTGCTGATAAACACACAGATTTCTGGTAAATCTGCTCACTAACAACCCAAAAACATGCATATTTTGAAAAATATGCTCAAAATTAGCTCCATAAACCACAAATCTGTCCTCAAATAGCTGAACAAACATGCAAATCTTTATAGATCCACTCTCAAACAGCTCAAAAACAGTTAGATCTTATACAAACCAGCACCAAAACAATTAATTTCTTCATAAATTTAATGAAAAACACTTAATCAGCAGCTAAAATGTCCAGATCTTTAAATCTGTGCACCATCCAATTCGCTCTTAAATAGGCTGAATTGGACAAAGAATGGAGAAATTTCACCAATTCCATATTAAACAGGCCATACAATCCAAAACTAACTCCATTTCTAATCCGTACAGGAATTGGCTTAATTTTGGAATCCATACAGTGTACAGCTGAGTGGCAGCACAAATTCCATGTGAATTTTCCTTCAGATTCTGTACAGATCGAATTTATGTTCCATATAGTCCATATACACGCAAGTACGGCTCAATCCAATCAATTAATGGTCGAATTAACATATCCATAAAACGTATGGTCAGTTCCATACAGATCATGTGCAATTTAATTTACGGCTGGGCCATATCATACAGCAACTAAAATCTGTTGTTGGTGTATGATGGATCCGTACAACCGGCAACTAGCTATAAGGTTGTTGGCTATACGACTGCTACTCTTTTTTTCCAATGGAACCTTGACAAAAAAAATTGAAATTGTTTCAAAAATAAAAAAATTAAAACAATACCTAGTTTTGACAAAACCCTTTTAACTCTTTGATGTGCTACGCTAGTGATCCCTCAACCATCTCCGTCGGCAGTGATCCCTAGGTCTTCACGCTCTCAAACTCCAAGGCTCTAGCTAAGCTCTAATACCATGTTACACATAAAGAAACCAAGACTAACTCGGAAGAGTTATCGTAATGTATTCCAGAGATGAAAACACGAAAGCTTTCTTATAAAGGGTTACAATAAGGTTGAGTCAATTCACATTATGGATATGGGATAGACCAATAAACACAATAAAGTGAAACAAAGCATAAAAGCACAAAATAACATAAAGTCATAAGTGACTTTATTAATGCCTTAGCCTAATATCTAATTGACCATTATAAACTATTCATCTCCATTGTGATCATTACTGAAGTGCTGTTATATTTTTCCATTGTATTAGATTAGATTTATTGAAGATTTTACCATAGATCACTACCTTATGATCTCAACGTAGTATCAGAGCTAATGTGGACTCTTCTTTCTCTATCCAGCATTGTTTCAGGTCCGAAACGAGGGTTTCCAGCACTATTTTAGGGTTATTTCATGTCTGAAACTAGGGTTTCAGCACTCCCTTTTGGAGAGCACTGTTTTTTGTTTTTTACCTTCTTTTCCACCAGTGCCCTCCTTCCTTGGCTGTTGGTTGGCAATGTTACATATAGTACTCCTCTCTTAACTACTTGTGTTTGAAATCTGGACAGCGATCTTCTTTTATTGTTGTTGGATTTCTCTTTCAAACACGTAGTATGGGTTCATCTCTATTCAGGTTCGGGTTCAGCGACCTTCAGGTTCGATTCGGGTTCGAATTTTTCGATGAGGTTCGGATGGGGTTCTGCATAGGTTCGCCTATATACATTTAAAATAAATATATATCTATACATATATATATATATATATATATGCCTCTATACATTTAAATAAATATATATATAATGAATTATAACATAAATCATTCAAAAATAAACAGCAACGAACCTTTAAAGATAAAAGAATAACTTAATTATGACAAGAGCAGATGGCAGCGGCCTTAGGCTTGTAGTAGGTAGTAGAGGGTCTACGGAGTCCAAGTTTGAGAGGCACGGGGCCGGGGGCAGAGCCACCAGTCTCCACTTCCAAGTTCCAAATGCGGTTGCCGAGTCGAGTTTCGAGCAGCGAGTTTCGAGCCAGTCGCGGCTCGGGATGAAGAGTTGAAGGCCTAGGGCCAAACAGTGGACGCTCCAAAGGACCCCCCGAATGCCTCTCAACAATCGATTGAAGGGTCGTGGGATGTGGCTAGCACGCAATGGTAGCAGCTAGAGCTTCAGCTCAGTCGCGATTCGAGAGTGAGTGTGCGTATTCTCTGTCGTCTTTGGGATGTATTTCAACCCTATCTGTTGAACAACCCGCGCAAAAAAGAAGAAACCTGCGGCAAAAACAAGAAATACAGACCCGAACCAGCTAATAGGTTCGTTTTTTATGAGGTTCGGCGAACCTAATGGCCGAACCGGTGCGCCTTCAGGTTCGAAATCAGGTTCGGCAAACCACAACGAATTTTTCAAATTTGTTTAGGTTCGCCGAATTCCCAACCTGGAGGTTCAGGTTCGGCGAACCTTATGACATAGATTATGATCATGATTGAAGTGTTGTTATATTTTTCCACTGTACTGGATTAGGGTTTAGTAGTTTACTGAAGATTCTACCATAGACCCACTATCTTATGATCTCAACACATTTTTCTAGACTGCTTCACCTTGCTCCTTTAAATTTTACAGCCGCCATGCCTCACTTTACATTGTTTACTTCCATATTATGTAATTTATTTACCCTTAACATTAATATATGTGGTCATAGTGCTAGACCTAAATAGGAGATCCCGTGCACTTTCCCATGTTCTTGATCAGGATGTACTCAGAACTTTCATTTATCTCTTCTCATCATCTATGGACAGTAATAATTCATATAGTAACAAACCAACTCTTCTCAGAAAACTTCTGCTATGAGTATTTTTATTGTGAAAAGAATATTCGAACAATTCAAGGGGAAAAAAGAAAATGAAGCATTTTATAGCAGCAAATTTTTAAATTCCATACACAATTTTCTGGCCCAACTGATATCAATGACATAATATAATAGATTTAATATCCCAAATAATTTTTGATGTATTTTGATGTATCTTGCAGTAGAAAGTCTTCTTGCTTCTCACCTTGCACCTGACAAGGGGGATTGTCATGGATTGACAGTTAGGCTTCAAGTTTCGAAGCCCTATCAATCTAACAGAAAACAAGCGGGCCATAGCCATAGCTAGAACCAAAGCCTTGAGCCAAAGCCATTACGAGAATCAAAGTTGTAGCCAGAAGACAGAAATAGAGCCATATTCCACAGAGAATGATTTGGTTTGTGGTCTTCCTTAATCCACCATTTCGAAGAAGACTTGCAACTTCTGCTAGACAGCAGTATGTGTTGATCCTTAAACCACCATTTTCCAGAGGAAATTGTTGAGCCGCAGAGTCAAGTTCCATAGGGAACCACTAAGCCAGAACCTAAGTTAGAGCCAAGTTCCAGAGGGAACCGCTAAGCCAAAACCAGAGTTAGTGCCAAGTTCCTGAGTTTGTGGTCATCCTTAAACCACCATTTAGTAGAAGACGTCGACTTATGCTAGCCATTTGGTTTGTGGTCATCCCAAAACCACCAATTTCAAAGAGCACCTTCCATTAGCAGAAAGCACCAACTTCTAGCTAAATTACTTTGCAAATAATCAGATTGTCGAGTAGGAAATGTTCAGCATTTGGCAGTTGTCTATGTTGTTGGGAGTGGGGAGTGGGAGTGAAAAGCAAAATTTTCAAAAGCTTCCGTTTTGGGAGCTTTTTTTATATAATACATATTTTAATATATTTTGATACATATATATAAAAAAACATGCAGAATGCAAAATTAGTTGTAGAAAACATGGAAACATAGATCTAGCTATTGGATTAATGATGATTATTAAATCATCAACCATTTAGTACACATATACCATCAATAATCTAGCAGCTATAACTTATAACATTGTCATCATTTGCCATCAACAAACTCTAACAAATAACATCAACCGCAACGAAATAGAGCAATATATTCATTACCAAAGAATTGTAATATGTAATTAACACTTCAAACTTCAAAGGTAGGTTCAACCTTCAAACTGACCATCAAGAACAAACCTAACTTGTGCCCAAAAATAACCATCAAGAACAAACCTAACTTGTGCCCAAAATTGACCATCAAGAATAGTGTCATTCACCTCTTGAAATTCATGTCCAGCAAATGTTGATGCAGCGCTATCTTTCAAACCCTGCCATGAATCACTTGAGACCATACTAGCCAATGACTCTTTCACTTCACAAGGCGCTTGAAGGCAAGGTAGTAGCTAGCAAATATGGTTTTTGCAATCTTAAGTAGCTTCAACTTAGAGTGATTGCAAAAAAAGTGGTGGGCCATGCTATGATTGGTAAAAACAATTATCATTTTCTTCCCTTTTGTACAATGCACCATTTTATTTATAACTAGGGTGCTTCATCTTAATAATATCACACATCAAAAGGTTTGGTGTGTGAACCGAACACCCTGATGAAAATATGTTAGGGTACATATCCTCAATGATTGCTCTTGCTACCTCACAATTAGTAGCGTTATCAATGATGACATTGGTTGACCCACTCTCTTGAATGGTTTTAATTAAAGGTTCTGCAATAGTAATACTAGTCTTGTAACATAGTAGTCGCGAGCTAAAAGGAAGACCGCGCCACTAGCAAACACACCAATAATATTTATCAATGGCCTGCCACTACATTTGTCCAAGCACCAAATACAATGTGAATGGATACTAGTACTCCATATTCAGTCCAATCAGTTATAAAATGTTTAGCTTTGTCATACTCGAGGCTCTTGTATCCTTTAGGGCTAAGTTGCACGAAACGGGGAAACGGGGACGAGTTTCCGAAACGGGGACGCGTAGGAAACGTGACCCTCCAAAATTTAGGAAACGGGGAAACGCGATATATATATATATATATATTTATAATTATTTACAGATTAAAATTTTAGTCATAGTCATACATGTAACATCACATTTACGATTTTACTCATAATTTCATAAGTGATTCCATAATGCAAGTATTAATATCCAAAAAACAACACATTTTAGTATTTTACCCATAAACGATTCCATAATGCAAGTGGAAATAGCCAAAAAACAGCCTTCATAAATGAGGCTAAGCCGCTAATACATATATATCAAAAATCAGCCTTTGTATATGAGGCTACAAGTACAAAGCTACATCAACATGAACAATGAACACAAAAAAAAACATCCACTCAAGCCCAAAGACTAATAGTCATCATCCTCGGGCTCATCTTCATACTCATCCTGAAAAATAGAACAAGAAGCACGCCCAATAGTGGATTGTTGACTGGAAGAAGATTGGCCAACTCCACTTCTAGGTTCCTCAATATTTAGGGCAGCAAGAGAGATGTCCAAATCAGCTGATTCTGGATCCACATCCCATTCTTTAGAAGACCCACTGGTATATTCCGGACCCCTACGAGAAGCAAGGCGAAGATTGGAGTGCACATAAACAAGATCCTCAGCCTTTTGTGAACCCAACCTATTGCGCTTCACAGAATGAATAAAACCATAGGTGCTCCAATTCCTTTCTGCCGATGAAGAGCTTGCCACCTGTGAAAGAATACGAATGGCAAGTGTTTGCAAATGCACACCATTTGCTCCATGACAAATCCACCACCTAACCGGACTCATGGTGCTTCTCTCATCCAAAGATGATATATCTGAATAATCATCCAATCCTGCAGCAAAGCTAGCAAATTCTTCCTTCACCTCCCTGTGTAGATGAGCTGGAAACATTCTCATAAGGGCCTTTTTCACTCCATTAGCCACCTCTCTATCCTGATGAGGTGCCCTCCTCTTCCCATTACTTTGAGCAATGAGTTGTTCATCATAGAATCTTGGGTTCAAGGCATGTGCTAAAGTGTGCAATGGAGTGTTGAAACTATTCCACCTGTCAACCATGATTTTATGTACCAAATCAACAAATCCAGCATCAACATATAAAAGCTGAGGAGACTCAAGCAAAATGATTTCCATAGTCTTCTCAACCATGGTATCCATGCCATCGTATACCTCTCCCAAGAAAGGTTGGTCTGTGTCCGCGCTTCGAAGAAGCTCAAATGCAGGGGTTGTGAACTTGAGCAAGAAATCTATCTTGCTCCACCACTCCTCATCAAGGCACAATCTGCGCACAACAATTCCCCGCTCTGAATCTGCCTGTCTCCACTCAACCCAAAGTTGACTGACTACCATAGAAACTAATGGTTGCTTAACCTCAACAAGGCGACGCAACATGATGAAGTTGGAAGCATATCTTGTCTCGGCAACTTTCAACAACTCCAATCTGGAGTACTCTCGAAATATGGCTTGAGATTGGTGGTGGTTGGTGATGAATTTAACTATCTCCCTTGCTTGCCCTGTGAGTTCCTTGATCCATGGAACTTTGTTGTCGATCTCTTCTAAGATCAGGTTCAGATTATGGACAATGCAAGGTGTCCAAAAAATGTGCTCAAACCTGCTCTCAACAATTAAACCTGCAGCTTTGCAAACTGGCGCATTATCCGTGATAACTTGCACCACCTTATTAGGGCCTATTTGCTCAATAGCTTTGATTAAAACATTAGCAATGAATTGAGCATCTTTCACCTCCCCTGAACAGTCTTCAGCCCTCAGAAACATTGCTCCTTTTGGTGAAGTGGCAATGATGTTTATCAGTGGCCTACGCCTAGTATCTGTCCATCCATCTGAGACTACTGTAACCCCAGAGCTGCCCCATGAAGCACGAATCGGTGCTAAGATATCCTCCACAAGCTCCTTCTCCTTTTTTAGGAGATCAGTTCGGACTTTTTCATAGTTTGGCCCCTTGTACCCTGCAGGAGCTGTGTTAATTGCTCGCACAAGATCTTGCCAGTAAGGAGACCGAACCACATTGAAAGGTATCCCACAAGCATAGAGGGCCCTAGCCACCCTTGTGTCGGCTTCTTCTCTCCCTTGAACATTCACCAATTTGGCTATTCTACTCTCTTGGATTGAAGGAGTCCCTTTGGGATTTTTTGATGGTTGTACTTCTTGTTGAGCTGCTTTCCTCTTCCTTGCTTCAAGCACAATCCTTGGCTCGGTGTTTGCAGGCTGAATGGGAGCATTTGCAAGCTGGTCATGTCTTCTTTTAAGCCTGTCAGCCTCATCTTGCTCAATTTCATACTTCCTCCTCTCAATTGGGTCACTTGTTTTTGGGCAACTTTCAACACCCTTTCCTGCTTCATGCAAGAAATGTGACCTGACTCTTGGGTAGGAGCCCTTATACTGAGCTTTGCAAAGTGTACATCGCCACTCCCATGAGCCACCACCTCCACATCTTGCAATCTTTTGAACATGAGCCCAAAGAGGATAGTATTCAGCTCTCTTGTTGACCTTAGGGGTTGAACCAATAGCTTGGCTGGACGCCATTGCTGCTGCAAAAAAATTTAAAAAACAAATCAGAATTCAGAAATAAAAAAATGGATCTGTGAAGCATATTCTATTATTCCATGAAAAAAAAATAACAAACAATTTAAATTTTAAATACAGCATGCTTCTCTGAGAAGCCTTCTCACCACCAAAACCGAGTTGTTGCTGCTCCAATTAGCTGCTCCAATCGCTCACACCACTCGCTGCTCCAATCTGCTAACACCCTAACACACAAAAAATGCTAAATCAATGAAAATAAATTAAAATAAAAATAAAATTACAAACTAAAAAAACCATTCTGGACTTTAAATTTTAAAACCATGTATTATTAACTATTAAGTTAATAACTATAAGTATTAAAAAAAACTATGAAATAATGATTAATAAAATTAAAAACTATATAATAACTAATAAGTTTTAAAACTTAATATTAATAACTAATAATAAAAATAAAAAAAACTATGTACTAAGTAATAACTATTAAAAATTATTAAAAAAACTATTCAATATTTAATAATTATTAAAAACTATTCGAATGAAAAAAAAAACACTATTAAAAACTATTAAAAAAAAGTTAAAAACTATGTTATAACTATTAAATAAACTATGTAATAATTATTAAACAAAATGTAATAACTATTTAAAATTTTAAAATAACGGAATAAATAAACTATGTTATAAGTTTATAACTATTAAATAAATTATGTAATAACTATTAAAAAAATGTAATAACTATTTAAAAAACGGATTAAACTATGTAATAAACTATGTAATAACATTAAAAAAAAAACAAAAAATTGAAACACACTAACCTGGGCTCCCGCGCACAGAAACACGACCACAGCAGGCTCCCACGCACAGAAACACGACGACCACAGCAGGCTCCCGCGCACAGGCTCTCGTTCACCCATCCTCCCGTCCTCCGCGCACAGGCTCCCGCGCACAGGCTCCCGCGCACAGGCTCTCGTTCACAGGCTCTCGCTCGCAGCTTACGGCTGCTCTCGTCCTCGCGCGCAGAAACACGACGACCACGGCAGCTTACGGGTCTCGTTCACCCGTCCTCCGCGAACACGAACCGAACGGTAGCTTACGGCTCGCGTCCTCGTCCTCCCGTCCTCGTCCCCTGCAGAAAGCTCCCTAACAGTCGCGGCAGAAAGCTAAACGATCGCTGAGTGCTGTGATGGAGTGATAGAGGGATGCATTTTTAAAGCGTTTGGAGGACAGGAAGCTTCCCGAAAAAGCAAAACCCTAACCGGATCTCAGTCGGTCATTAAAAAATCGAAATTTGATCTTAACCTAGCGTTGACGGGCTGACCAAACCGGAAACGTGTTTTTTTTTTAAAAACCGAGGTGGAAACGGGTTTCCGAATTTATGAAACGGGTTTCCATCTTTGAAACGAGTTTCGAATTTGTTGAAACGGGTTTCGGGCACGTTCCGTACGCGTTTCAGAGTTTCCGTACGGAAACGGGCAGGGGACGGGGGGGGGCAGCCCGTTTCCTGCAACTTAGCTTTAGGGGCACCATTGATGGCTTGTACCATTTCATGCCAATAGGGTGAATGAAGAGCATCGACTGGTGCACCACATGCATAGAGAAACCTGGAAAGTTTTGCATCCACGTCAACAACTTTCGTTAAGGGAATCTAATATTGTTTTAAGCATAGGTGAGAATCCACTACCGTGGGGGGATGGGGATTGACCACCATGCATTCTATGTGAGCTTAAAGTCTTATAGATTCAATCCCCGATTTTTTGGATTAGTTTTGCGCAACCTCCTCTTCTTATATTTGTTTCTTCTTTTACTAGCACAAGGTCACATGTTTTGAATCCTATAGTCTTCCCTTCATCCCATGATGTAATCCCATATAGATGCTTTCTCACATGGGAATATGAACCTGTGTAAGTTTTATTACAATAGGGTCATATAAACTTTGTTTGTGGTTCCACCGTCTTTCCCTCACCCAAGCCTTGTCACATACTTCCACAAGGGTGTTAAAGTCTCTTTGTGTTTTTGCCCATCATCATTGTTAGCTTCGTTATCAACATCCCCTTCCATTTCTTCCTCCTCTCAACAGTATGTGCCACCGCTTATTTCTTCCTCCTCACCACTAGTATTTCAGCTTCCCAACACCACAATCGTAATAAAAAATGGAACCAAAAGGAAAAACCACATATCCATCATGCTTCTTGATCCAAGATGAGAATAACTTGCTACCTCCAATAGAATAATGGAGAAGGAGAAATGGGAAAGAGTAGAAGAGAAAACTCAAGATTCAACATAGTGGAATTTAAAAAATAAAAAAAGAGTCGGTTTTATAGCCAACCTCATTAGCTCTCCAACAGTGATTGAATGTAACTATGGAAGCCTTCAATCTCCCTTCCAAGCTCTCACTAACAACCTTCAATCTACCTTCCAAGCTCTCACAAATTTGCTCATTAACACTAGCTAACATCCTACTCAAAACCCTAGACAAAAGGAATAACATGAGTGAAACGAGAAATAGAATGAGAGAAAATGAAGTGAGTGAGTGTTTCAATCAACTAAAGGAACCCTAGTCATGCATAGACCAATGATTGAATCTGTGTCTTGGTTCACACAAGCAAGAGAGAAAAAAGAAGTGCCTCTAACTAGTGGGAGCACTGAGGGAGCGTTTTTTGTCTCCTAGGTGAAAGTTTTGTAACCCCAGCCCAGTTTCAAGCTTGATAGCTTCTTTGCATCTGGTTTAATGCCCAAACCCCAGTATGCACATTTTTAACATAAAAATGACTAAACTGAAACACATGAGATTCTTTTTCAAACTTAAGCAACTCAAAAAATTTTAACTTTCAGCCAATAAACTCATACTCAGAAATTTATGACAGCCATTCACACATAAAAATAACACTGGATTTTTGACCAAATTGGTCCAGGACAAAACCCCGAAGGGAAAACCTGATTGAGAGAGTAATTTTATTATCAGAGAAATTTCACAAATCATAACAGCAGTACTTATCTCTTTTTTGCCTTGAAATATGCGCCAAAAAAACACTTTAAAACTGTTGTACGGACTGAAAAATCAGAACCTCGAAAACTGTGCCAATACGGCCACACGTGTGAACTGTACGGATGAGTACAGTACATAATTCCTCGTTTTCTGTGCCTAAAATTTTCCTCAAAATCTGTGCGCTGATACTGCTGATAACTGCCTCGAATTTCGTGCCTTGTACGGTCTGGTACAACAATTAATGTTGTCGTTTTCTTGGAAACCGTGTCACTTTCCTTCCTCAATTTATGTGCAAAAGTACAGCCAGGTACAGTACGGCCACCTCTGAAATTCTATGCAATTATTGTTGTTCAACTCCTCGATTTCTGTGCCAGTCAACACCTTGGAAATTGTGCCCACTCCTTGGGAAATGTGCCTAGCCAAATCTCCTTGATTTCTGTGCTAGGGTTTATGCTCTCTCCTTCTCAAAAATCGACCTCTCCTTCTCTTCTTCTTCTCTCCAAAATCTCCTCTCTTGGATGTGAATAATGAGTTAGGTTACCTTGCCCAAGTCCTTTTTGTTCATGGCAACTTCCACTTTTCAATCTAATGGTCTAGATTAGATTAGATGAGGGGCTCACAATAAATGCTCAATTAAATAATTAATAAATGACATTTAGTGCACTTCATGTCATTTAATAAAGTGAACACACCTTTTAATTAATCACTCACTTGACTTTTCATTAAATATGAACTTAGGATAAACCATGACTTAACTTTAATAAAGTAACTTTAAAATTATAAATTACATCTCGCTTTATTAATTAATAATGACTAGGGGTCACCTTTTAAAGTGTTCTTGTCCAACCCAAGGCAGCACAAGGTGAACAACACTTCCTAGGTAACTTTTCAACACTCCCTCTTACCGAGGAAGGTGTTCTTCACCACTCCCAACTTGTCTCTGAAATAGACATCCTTCCCTCTACCCAAAGACTTCGTGAGAATGTCAGCCACCTGCTCATCAGTAGAAACATACTGCAATTGTACAGCTCCTCTCTGAACATAATCCCTGATAAAGTGATATATGATCTCATGCTTTGACCTGTCATGAAATACCGGATTCTCAGAGAGCTTGATGCAACTCTAATTGTCACAATGTATAGCTATATGCCTCAGCTCATGACCAAATAAGTCGACCATTAACTTGCGAAGCCACAATGCCTCGCAACTAGCCTGACTGACTGCCATGTACTCAACCTCTGCAGAACTCAATGCAACGGCCTTTTGCTTCCGACTGAACCACAACACAACTGTTGAGCCCAAACTGAAGCAACAATCAAAAGTGCTCTTCCGTTCCAAAACACTACCTATCCAATCTGAATCCGTGAAGCCAACCAATCCTACTCCATCAGATCTCCTGTAGTCTTGACCATAATCTATTGTACTGCAAGATATCTCAAGATGTGTTTTGCGGCAGTCCAATGCACTCTTCTAGGCTCCACCACGAACTGACTGAGAGTGTTTACCGCAAAACTCAAATCTGGTCTGGTGTTAACCAGATACATCAACAAACCAATAAGCTGACGATATAATGTAGGATCCACCAACTCTCCCTCAGAAGCATGAAGCTTCGTCCAGTTGGTGATCATGGGTGTGGACACAGGTCTGCACTCCTCCATCTGAAATCTCTTCAGAACATCTGCAGCATATTTTCCTTGCCCCAGGAAAACATGTCCATCCTCCTGCCAAATCTCCATCCCCAAATAGTAATGCATCAGCCCAAGTTCATCCATCTCAAACTCTGAAGCAAGATTTTTCTTACATGCTTCAATCGAGTGCTCTCTGTTGCCAGCTAAGTTGTACTTAGATGGACTATCAAGCAAGCGGGCAGAGTGGAACATGATACATGTTCATTTTTGGTGATTTGATATCCAGCTGGCCTTTTAAAGGCCCCCGTTTTTAACTTTTTTCCACATGTCCATGGCCCTGCGGGGTTTGTAACAAAACGTACTAGCATGGTGTTTTGTAAAAGACTTGGTTCCCTAGGACTTTTTGGCTAAGTCAGGTATTCCAAGGAGTTTTTTCACCTATCTATTATGTCTTGCATCAGTGCATAACATAATTAATTGGTTTTTCTCCTGCTCCTCCAAAGCTGGAATGCCTGGGGAGGCTGACGGGCCTTAGGGGATTATTAGAGTCTATGGGTCAATGTATATGAACATGCTAGGCGTTAATTTTGAGTCATATGGACATGTGCTAAGTCCCCCTAGGTTGTTTTTATTTTTCGGCAAGTTTTAATTTTTCCGTAAATTGGGCCATTTTTTAATGGTTCAATTAAAAAATTTGTAATTGGCCTATAAGGGGCGTCTGGAGGTATTTTTTGCCTTAGGGGTGCTCGTTTTCTAACTCAGAGCACCCCCTAAACCCCTAAACCCACTCTTTCTAATGTTTGGGTGATTATTTTTCCACAAAAATCCAAAAAAGTCAAAAAACCCAAAAAAGTCATAAAAAATTGAAAAAGTGAAAAAATGACTCATAAAAATATTAAATTTTGGGAGTGATTTATGGACTGATTTTTTCAGCTATGTTTTAGGAGTTGTAAGAGCTGATTTTGGAAAGATTCCGGGCAGCTATATTAGTGGGATTACTTCCCCATTTGAGGGGGGCATATTTCCCAAAATTGGGCCCCTTCAATCATGGAATTTGCAGCTATGTTTATGGGCTGTCACATGGCTGATTTTTAGCTGATTTGGGGCTGATTTTGGCAGCCCATTACATGGGAGTGGGCAGCCCCATTTTCTCCACGAGTTATGCCACTCATTCCACCCATTTCTCTCCATCTTTGGCTATTTAAGCATGGCTGCCCACTCCATTTTCTCTAGTTGGAGAGAGAGCAGAAATATGTACTAAGCTTATGCTATTTTGTTGATTAATAAAAAGACTTTGGAGGTCCATATGTGTGATACTTTTGTGAGTGGTTTCATGGTCTCTTGATGTGGAGTATTTTGTAGCAATTTCAAGTTCCGTGCATGTAATTTCCAGCCATCTACTAGCCTGCTTGAAGGATTGGTAACGATTTTGTGGGAAGGAACAATTAATCTTGTTTGTTTTAATTTGTTCTTGCATTTGTCATATTGGTTAGAGATTCAAAGTTTATATGTTTCATTTGTTTATGCTCATACTATTTTGATTTCTAACCATGTGCATTTCTAGTTTGATGGTTTTTCTGTGAGTTTTGTTTGCTACAGGTTGACAGGTGTGAAGAGGAGGATAGCTTGTTTGCTCTCCATTTTCTTCTTCTGTACACATTTTGGTGGATCTCACCCTCGGTTTCCCACTTCCAAGCTTCCAAAGTCTTTGGTTTCAAGGACCATTCTGTCTCTTTTCTCTTCCTCAGCTTATATAAACAAAATTTTTTCTTTGGTTAACTGGTTACTTTTATTTGAAATATTTCTGATTTATATGCTCATATTGTATTTTAAATAGATCAGAAATCTTTTCATAAAGGATTGGTTTAGACAGTTACAAAGCTCATATCTTTAACTGTTAGATTTTCCTTCATTTATCATCTACTTTTCAAAAGGCTTGCAAGTAAAATCATCATATCTTTTTTAAGTCTTGTTGGGTAGTTGTAGTGCTGATATAAAAGATATATTTGGCTGTCCTAGAGCTTGAAATTTGCAGCCATTAAAGGCTAGCAAAGATCCCAGGTAGACAAGCCCCATAGCTTGTTTTACTTGGTTATTTTTAGTCATTTTTACTTAGTTTTTAACTTAGATTTTTTTGGGTTTTTTAGGAGGTGTTCCAAAGACACTCTTAAAGTGTTTTTGGGCATCTTATACTAATTATTGCTTGCTGGTTTGCAGCAAAAGACGAACAGGTAGGAGGAAGTGCTGCCGAAATTTCGAGCATCCAGGCGATCCGGAGGACAAATTTTCATATTTTTCAAAACCGGTCATATTTTTTCCTATAATTTTGTAAGCCACCAAGTCACATTAAGTAGACTGGGGCACTTCTCTAAATCATTGTAAACAATTTTAAACGAGAGCAAGTGGGCTAGCCAGCGCCCATACCCCATCCCCCCAGGGGTGGCCTGTGTCGTCTCATTTTCATGGCGTGATTTTTTAGAGTAGTTTATTTCTTTGTTTTCCGGCATCTAATAAAATCAATTAGGATTAAAATAAACCTTGTTGGTCCGTTCCACTGGCGGGCCACAAGTTCACTCACAACCTAGTTTTTCACATTTTTTTTACAAACTCATAACGCCCCCCTTGCTTTCCCGAAGTAGGGTTTATGTATGAGGGCTTGCCCGAAATACGTGCCTGAAAAGAGACTCCTGGGGTTTTAACAAAGATAAAATTTGGGTTCATAAAATTTTTATAAAAATACCAAGGTCTTCTCCCGTATGCTCTGTGGCCAACTTGCAGCTCAGTCTGATCCAGTTGGTACACATCAGAAAGGAGGGGATGACTAGTAATAGGACTTAACACCACCCCAATAAAAAATCCTTTTGTGAAAATCCGGCACAACTCGTATTTTTGTTGCCGTGGGCAAATTTTCCAGAAGGCTTGGGATAACACTGGATAGTGACCTCTTGGAAACCGTTAGGCTTGCCCTCGTTGGTATAGCATCTGAACACCTCCTCGAGACTCCGATTCAGCCCAAAGCCTGAGAGGGAAGCCACGCTTCAAAATTCCGGACATGTTCCCCCGTACCTTGCGTATATCGGGAACCCACCTGCCTTAATAAAAAGATCACCACCACATTAATTTTTAAAATAAACCAAGAACACTCGCACAACATTTACCTTTTCTGCTTATGCATTTGTTATTTGACTCCATTGTAAGGCACTGGTCTTGTTGCAATTTTTATTTTATATTGTTGACTAATGTGCAGTTAAATGATGGCTATTTTAAATGAGAGCAAATGATAAATGATTGTTTTATTTGATCAAAATATATGTTGTCTGTTATTGGTTGTCAAAAAGTATTTTTCTAATTCCTAGATTAGAGGCTTTAGTTTCTTTTTATTTTTTAGGGTCCACCCCCCTTGGCTTCGCTAGGAAAGCCTAGACGGAGGAGTCGAGTCCCAAGTGACAGCACTTGACTCTGACTTGCCCCCAAGGCCACACCAGCAGCTTGAAGACTTCTGCTGCGTTTTCCCAGGTGTGGAACCAGGCGGCAACATTTTGGCGCCGTTGCCGGGGATAAGTCTTTTTATTCCCGGAATACGACTTTTGAGTTTTCCTTTTGTTTTTGCTTTGTTTGATGAATCTTTAGATTAGATTTTTAATTTTTCATCTGGCGACTCCACTAACTTTTTTTCCTTTTATAAAAGTTCAAAGAAAAACAAAAATAGATTTCTTTGTGAGATTGTTTTATATGTATATTTTTATTCTCACATGGCGACTCCATTGAAGGGATAAAACCCTTTGTTTCTCATATAGTTTGTTGAGACTGCTTGTGTGTAGATGAGTCCATCCATTACAGTAAAATCTATAAAGACTCACCTTTTGACAACTCCACTGATTCAGTACCAGGTATATCCCATGGTCATTTCAAATGCAGGCTATTGATCTTTGAAAATGGATGATAAAGAGTCTAGTGAGCAAATTTCCGATGCACATCCTCCCATTGACTTCTCAGACATCCCTGGTTTCCCTAATTATCATGATGGTGAAGATGTATCTGATTATCTACCGGTCTTTTGGGGAGATGATGATGATGTAGAAACCCGGCATGTCTTTTCTTTTCTTAAAGTTGTGGCTAACTTCAAAGTCTTATATGAAGATAACATAATGGAGATGTTTGTTAGTACATTACAGGGACCTATTTATCAATGGTATTTTAAAGAGCTTCCAAATAAATGTATTAACTCTCTTTCGAGCCTCCTTAGAATATTTATAAGGCAATGGCATAATAAAGGAGCTAGTATGGAGCACTTGGATAGGATCCTTAGAAGGTACTTTCTCTTGTTCATACCTTGGATTGAGTATCATAAGGAAGACCCCAACTTTCCTCGTATCATCATGACAGAGAATAATAAATATTGGGAGGTGCCTCTAAGTTATATCAATCGTGTAGATCTCCCTATAGCACAATCTGGCTTTAAAAAAGAGACTCAGCATGACCCTATCGAAGAGTTCCATGAAGCACCCTTAACTGAAGATTTTGTTGAAAACCATCCTCTTGTCACCATAGCTGAAAACATTAATAATATGGAGTGTTCTCAAATCTACGATGATGATCACATGTGTGTTTCAGATTTGCCTAAAGAGGAAGCCATTATAGAAGTTGACAAAGAAATTCATGAAGGGTCTTCAATTGAAGATGTTTCAGAAGAGCTTCCTCAAATTGCCATTGAAGATTTGGGATTTCAGGATTACTTTAGTGAAGATGATGATGTTTGTACTTCAAATTCACCTAAGGAAGCAACCATTACAGAAGCCTTTAAAGAAACTTGTGATGATTTTTGTATGATTTATGATGACACTCCTCCTTTTTCTCCGCATAGTGGTGAAGTCTTGGACAACTTTATACCTTGTAATATCTTTCAAACCAAGCCTTCTGAGGATAAGTATTATGAACATGAGGATGGGCATGGCCAGGGTTGTGATGAAATGGACAAAGACTCCCCTTTCATTTACAAGGATAGGTATGATGATTATTGGACGGATTTAGAAAAACCCATCTTTGATATATCAAGAGAGGGGAGTGTTGATTTTGAGACCTTGGGGAATCTTGACATGGAAGAGGAGCCTGTGGATATTTCTCATGATCAATTAGAGCCATTAATGAGTATTAGTAACGAAGACTTGGATCAACAGTATAACGAAGATTTGGGTAGGATAAAATCAGTGGAATGTCAGTTTCAGCCTTCATCAGCACATTCAGAGGTTCCTTATGATTTGGAGCAGCCTGGGGCTTATACTTTCACAGAAATAAACTATCAGAAGAGCCTTTCAAATCAATATGATGAGGTAGTTGGTCTGCCTTATCATTCCGAGTTTTTTCTCAGCTCTATCCAGTCATGGGTAGAAGAGGCCTGCATGAGGACTTACCATTGGGGGAAGCACTTCAAAGATCTATCATATGCCTATGATCACCAATCCAATCCTCCAATCCAGAATTATCATGCAGGTTTGCATTTTCTAAATAAGGTATCCTTGTTTTGGCTGGCAATCAAACACAAGGTGAAAAGTTCTTGTATTGATAAAATATTAAGATGGTTGCATTGGATTTATCATTTTACTTAGCATTTATTTTGTTATGCTTAGAGTAGGAAAATAAGCTCATCAAGTGAGCATTTACTTTCAACATTTATTTTTCAATACTTTCCTTTTATGTACTCAGAATTTTTCATTAGTCAATTTTTAGTTTTTGAATAATGCAACTTATGGTTCATTGGCTGCTTATAAGAACTTGGGCTACTGAAAGGTTTTCTTGTCAAGTTGAGATGTTTTTACAGGTCATAGAAACCGGAGATTCTGGTATTCTCGTATGCTCTCCTTACTTGAAGACCAGATCGAGCACACGTCCCACAGTTGGAGCCAGATGTTGCCAGCTAAGTTGTACTTAGATGGACTATCAAGCAAGCGGGCAGAGTGGAACATGATACATGTTCATTTTTGGTGATTTGATATCCAGCTGGCCTTTTAAAGGCCCCCGTTTTTAACTTTTTTCCACATGTCCATGGCCCTGCGGGGTTTGTAACAAAACGTACTAGCATGGTGTTTTGTAAAAGACTTGGTTCCCTAGGACTTTTTGGCTAAGTCAGGTATTCCAAGGAGTTTTTTCACCTATCTATTATGTCTTGCATCAGTGCATAACATAATTAATTGGTTTTTCTCCTGCTCCTCCAAAGCTGGAATGCCTGGGGAGGCTGACGGGCCTTAGGGGATTATTAGAGTCTATGGGTCAATGTATATGAACATGCTAGGCGTTAATTTTGAGTCATATGGACATGTGCTAAGTCCCCCTAGGTTGTTTTTATTTTTCGGCAAGTTTTAATTTTTCCGTAAATTGGGCCATTTTTTAATGGTTCAATTAAAAAATTTGTAATTGGCCTATAAGGGGCGTCTGGAGGTATTTTTTGCCTTAGGGGTGCTCGTTTTCTAACTCAGAGCACCCCCTAAACCCCTAAACCCACTCTTTCTAATGTTTGGGTGATTATTTTTCCACAAAAATCCAAAAAAGTCAAAAAACCCAAAAAAGTCATAAAAAATTGAAAAAGTGAAAAAATGACTCATAAAAATATTAAATTTTGGGAGTGATTTATGGACTGATTTTTTCAGCTATGTTTTAGGAGTTGTAAGAGCTGATTTTGGAAAGATTCCGGGCAGCTATATTAGTGGGATTACTTCCCCATTTGAGGGGGGCATATTTCCCAAAATTGGGCCCCTTCAATCATGGAATTTGCAGCTATGTTTATGGGCTGTCACATGGCTGATTTTTAGCTGATTTGGGGCTGATTTTGGCAGCCCATTACATGGGAGTGGGCAGCCCCATTTTCTCCACGAGTTATGCCACTCATTCCACCCATTTCTCTCCATCTTTGGCTATTTAAGCATGGCTGCCCACTCCATTTTCTCTAGTTGGAGAGAGAGCAGAAATATGTACTAAGCTTATGCTATTTTGTTGATTAATAAAAAGACTTTGGAGGTCCATATGTGTGATACTTTTGTGAGTGGTTTCATGGTCTCTTGATGTGGAGTATTTTGTAGCAATTTCAAGTTCCGTGCATGTAATTTCCAGCCATCTACTAGCCTGCTTGAAGGATTGGTAACGATTTTGTGGGAAGGAACAATTAATCTTGTTTGTTTTAATTTGTTCTTGCATTTGTCATATTGGTTAGAGATTCAAAGTTTATATGTTTCATTTGTTTATGCTCATACTATTTTGATTTCTAACCATGTGCATTTCTAGTTTGATGGTTTTTCTGTGAGTTTTGTTTGCTACAGGTTGACAGGTGTGAAGAGGAGGATAGCTTGTTTGCTCTCCATTTTCTTCTTCTGTACACATTTTGGTGGATCTCACCCTCGGTTTCCCACTTCCAAGCTTCCAAAGTCTTTGGTTTCAAGGACCATTCTGTCTCTTTTCTCTTCCTCAGCTTATATAAACAAAATTTTTTCTTTGGTTAACTGGTTACTTTTATTTGAAATATTTCTGATTTATATGCTCATATTGTATTTTAAATAGATCAGAAATCTTTTCATAAAGGATTGGTTTAGACAGTTACAAAGCTCATATCTTTAACTGTTAGATTTTCCTTCATTTATCATCTACTTTTCAAAAGGCTTGCAAGTAAAATCATCATATCTTTTTTAAGTCTTGTTGGGTAGTTGTAGTGCTGATATAAAAGATATATTTGGCTGTCCTAGAGCTTGAAATTTGCAGCCATTAAAGGCTAGCAAAGATCCCAGGTAGACAAGCCCCATAGCTTGTTTTACTTGGTTATTTTTAGTCATTTTTACTTAGTTTTTAACTTAGATTTTTTTGGGTTTTTTAGGAGGTGTTCCAAAGACACTCTTAAAGTGTTTTTGGGCATCTTATACTAATTATTGCTTGCTGGTTTGCAGCAAAAGACGAACAGGTAGGAGGAAGTGCTGCCGAAATTTCGAGCATCCAGGCGATCCGGAGGACAAATTTTCATATTTTTCAAAACCGGTCATATTTTTTCCTATAATTTTGTAAGCCACCAAGTCACATTAAGTAGACTGGGGCACTTCTCTAAATCATTGTAAACAATTTTAAACGAGAGCAAGTGGGCTAGCCAGCGCCCATACCCCATCCCCCCAGGGGTGGCCTGTGTCGTCTCATTTTCATGGCGTGATTTTTTAGAGTAGTTTATTTCTTTGTTTTCCGGCATCTAATAAAATCAATTAGGATTAAAATAAACCTTGTTGGTCCGTTCCACTGGCGGGCCACAAGTTCACTCACAACCTAGTTTTTCACATTTTTTTTACAAACTCATAACGCCCCCCTTGCTTTCCCGAAGTAGGGTTTATGTATGAGGGCTTGCCCGAAATACGTGCCTGAAAAGAGACTCCTGGGGTTTTAACAAAGATAAAATTTGGGTTCATAAAATTTTTATAAAAATACCAAGGTCTTCTCCCGTATGCTCTGTGGCCAACTTGCAGCTCAGTCTGATCCAGTTGGTACACATCAGAAAGGAGGGGATGACTAGTAATAGGACTTAACACCACCCCAATAAAAAATCCTTTTGTGAAAATCCGGCACAACTCGTATTTTTGTTGCCGTGGGCAAATTTTCCAGAAGGCTTGGGATAACACTGGATAGTGACCTCTTGGAAACCGTTAGGCTTGCCCTCGTTGGTATAGCATCTGAACACCTCCTCGAGACTCCGATTCAGCCCAAAGCCTGAGAGGGAAGCCACGCTTCAAAATTCCGGACATGTTCCCCCGTACCTTGCGTATATCGGGAACCCACCTGCCTTAATAAAAAGATCACCACCACATTAATTTTTAAAATAAACCAAGAACACTCGCACAACATTTACCTTTTCTGCTTATGCATTTGTTATTTGACTCCATTGTAAGGCACTGGTCTTGTTGCAATTTTTATTTTATATTGTTGACTAATGTGCAGTTAAATGATGGCTATTTTAAATGAGAGCAAATGATAAATGATTGTTTTATTTGATCAAAATATATGTTGTCTGTTATTGGTTGTCAAAAAGTATTTTTCTAATTCCTAGATTAGAGGCTTTAGTTTCTTTTTATTTTTTAGGGTCCACCCCCCTTGGCTTCGCTAGGAAAGCCTAGACGGAGGAGTCGAGTCCCAAGTGACAGCACTTGACTCTGACTTGCCCCCAAGGCCACACCAGCAGCTTGAAGACTTCTGCTGCGTTTTCCCAGGTGTGGAACCAGGCGGCAACACTCTCCTCCAGTAATGAATAAATCATCAACATATAGCAGAAAAATTAGCGTAACACCACCAACCACAATGAAGTATAGGTTGGGATCCGCCTCACTCTTCTGAAAACCAATAGAAAGCAAATAGGAATCAATCCTGGAATACCAAGCCCGAGGGGCTTGCTTCAGACCATACAAGTCCTTTTTCAGCCTGCACACATGTGAATCTTTCCCATGAATCTCAAAGCCCTAAGGCTGCTCTAGATATACCTCCTCCTGTAGAAAACCGTTCAGAAAAGCGGTTTTTCACATCCATCTGATGAATCCTCCAACCCATCTCTGCCACAATGGAGATCACTGCTCTGATCGAAGAAAATCTAGCAACCGGTGCAAAGGTCTCATAGTAATCAACTCCCTCTACCTGTGAGAACCCTCGTGCCACAAACCGAGCTTTGTACTTTTCGATGCTGCCATCCGCAGCATGCTTGATTTTATAGAGCCACTTGGAAGTCACCACTAACTTCCCCTCCGATCTCGGAACAATCTCCCACACTCTGTTCTTCATGATGGAATTGTACTCTTCCATCATGGCATCTCTCCAAACCTGATGTGGGGTAGCCTCCTCATATGTAGTAGGCTCGGACTCACTCAAGCTAGTCACCATCGCCATATAACTGGAAAATCTCTCTAGTGCCCTGCTCTCTCTGACCTCCCTCTTGGGTGGCCCCACCGACTCCTCAGCTTCTTTCACAAAATCCTTAAGCCAACTTGGCTTACGTTTCCTGGAAGTAGCTTCCTGTGGTAGGCCCTCCTCCTGAACCTCCTCATCTGACAATTGTCTCCCTGAAGAAGTCCCTGTGGCCTGAGATCCTAAACCTGTACCACCCAAATCAAATGAAGGTGAAACCTGTGAACCTGTGACTCGTGAACGTGTCCATGTACCAAAAGTCCCTGTAGACTAAGTCCCTGAACCTAATGAACTTGTAACCTATGACCCAGTCACTTCTGAAACCTGTGACCCTGTACCTTGACTCTGTGATACTGTCACCTGTGGAGATACAACCTACTGCTCCTCCACCTCTGAATCATAAGACTTCTTGAAGGCTTTCTCCTCCTCAAATCTCACCTCCCTCCTCACCACAACTTTCCTCTATGCACGAAGGTATATGCGAAAAGCCTTCGAAGTCTCGTCATAACCAACAAAAATGCCTTTCTTCGATATAGGCTCTAACTTTGTCCTCTTCTCAGAAGGGACATGAGAGTATGTAAGGCATCCAAATATGCGGAAGTGACCTATCTCAGGTCTCTTCCCGGTGAACATCTCCTTAGGAGTTTTACACCCCAATGCTCGGTGTGGACTCATGTTATGAACATAAACAAAAGTACTACAAGCCTCAACCCATAAAAAGAAAGGAAGACTCTGATCATGCAACATGGCTCTAGCTGCTCCCACTATGGCTCGATTCTTCCTTTCCGCAACTCCATTCTGCTGTGGAGTATATGGAACAGTCAACTGCCTCCTGATGCCCTCCTGTCTGCAAAACTCATCAAACTCCTTGGAGGTATACTCACCCCCATTGTCTGACCTGAGTGCCTGAATCCTCCTCCCTGTTCGGTTCTCCACAAGAGCTTTGAACTCTTGGAACCTCTGCAAGACTTCCTGAGATTTTTTACTTCTCAGAAAGTACATCCAGGTCTTCCTGGAGTGGTCATCAATGAAACTAATGTAGTACTCAAAACCTGTCACTGAAGCAGAAGACATAGGTCCACATAAATATGAATGAATCAAATCCAATATCCCACCCAAGTTGGTGTCACTGCTCAAAAAAGTAGTCTTGGTGTACTTTCCCAAAGCACACCCTTTGCATACACCACCCTGCTCTGTGTTGAACTGAGGTAAACCTGTAGACATCTCCCTCAACAACCTCAAAGCTGAATGATGAAGGTGGCCCATCCTCCTATGCCACAACTCGCACATCTCGATGCTACTGCTAGTATGGGCCAATGCATGGTGAGGCTGGAAGAGAAGCTTGTACAGTTTCCCACATCTCACTCCAATGGCACATGAAGTAGATGGTCCTGTTGCTCTGGGAAAGATATAAACTTTCCCATCTAGAACACATACTCCAAAGCCCCTGTCCTCAATCGTGGAAACTGAAACAAGATTCTTCTTCAATCCGGGGACAGAAAGAACATCCCTCAAAGTCATGGACTGCATAGACTCCCTCTGAAAGGTGACAGTCCCTCGCCCAACTACTCTCACAATCATGTCATCTCCCAATACTACCTCAAGACTCAAGCCCATCTCAGTCATCTCGGTGAACACATCTTGAACACCTGTCATATGGCTCGAAGCCCCACTATCAATGTACTAAGTGGAAGTAGTAGTGGTAGCACTAAAAGACTGGCCAACTAATAATGAACACTGAATATGATCCTCCATGTCATTCTCCATATCACTGCTGGCGAAAGATGTCCTCTCAATACATCCAACATAAAGAGAGAACTCTCCCGCAAACCGTGAGGAAAAGTCATCCATGTCTGTTGTAGTCGTTGTCTGCTGCCCTTTCTTCTTCTTGTTCGGACACTGTCCAGCATAGTGTCCAAACTTCTGACATGTGAAACACTTGACTTTACTCAAGTCTTTCTTCTGCTCACCTATATGTTGTTTGGCCCCACCCTTGGGACCCTTCTTGAACTTCTTCTTTTTTCCCTTTGCTGCCAATGCCACATTATCCTCATCATCCCTGTGATGTGACGAACTGCTCTGTAGGTATCCTCTACGTGTCTCCTCCTGTATGAAATCATTCCAAAGACGATCCCATGTAGGCATGTTCTCTCGACCAACAATAGTCTGCACAAACACACCCAACTGCTGAGTCACGCCATTTAAGGTTATGCGCACCATCTCAGTGCCCTGTATAACCTCCCCAACAACTGCAAGCTCATCCCTCACCTGTGTAAACCTGGTAAGGTAGGAAGCCATGCCCTCCCTTTTACTCATGTGTACATCCTTCAACTTCTCCCTTAACACCATTTTCCTATTCTCATTTGAACTTTGGTAAAGGTTGGTCAAAGTTGTGCACATCTGAAAGGCGTGTGCCTTTGCTGATATGTGTGGGATCACATGATCCTTCACGACATCAAGTATGATCCTCTTTGCCTTTACATCTCTCTTCATAAAAGCTGCCTTATCAGTATCATCGACAGGAACTGTCACAGGATTTACTGTTGTACTATTCACTATATCCCTAGCTCATTCTCCTCAAGTATCAACATAATCCTAGCCTTCCATGGGCTAAAATTTGTAGCCCCATCCAATCTGTCATCTACTCTAAGTCCAGACACCATAGCTACAACCTGTACTTCTCAAGCAAACTGTTCAAGAACTGTTTTTCACAAATCTGGAACTTTTCACAAACCCCTGTTTTTCTTCAAATCTGAAATTTTTCTCAAACCCCCGTTTTTCTTCAAATCTAAAATTTTTCGAGTGTTTAAATTTCTGATTTTTTACTTGGCTCTGATACCATGAAAGTTTTGTAACCCCAACCCGGATTCAAGCTTGATAGCTTCTCTGCATCTGGTTTAATGCCCAAACCCTAGTATGCACATTTTTAACATAAAAATGACTAAACTGAAACACATGAGATTCTTTTTCAAACTTAAACAACTCAGAAATTTTTAACTTTCAGCCAATAAACTCATACTCAAAAATTTATGACAGCCATTCACACATAAAAATAACACTGGATTTTTGACCAAATTGGTCCAGGACAAAACCCCGAAGAGAAAACCTGATTGAGAGAGTAATTTTATTATCAGAGAAATTTCACAAATCATAACAGTAGTACTTATCTCTTTTCTACCTTGAAATATGTGCCAAAAAAAACACTTTAAAACTGTTGTATGGACTGAAAAATCAGAACCTCGAAAACTGTGCCAATACGGCCACACGTGTGAACTGTATGAATGAGTATAGTACAGAATTCCTCATTTTCTGTGCCTGAAATTTTCCTCGAAATCTGTGCGCTGATACTGCTGATAACTGCCTCGAATTTCATGCCCTGTACGGTCTGGTACAGCAATTAATGCTATTTTTTTCTTGGAAACTGTATCACTTTCCTTCCTCGATTTCTGTGCAAAAGTACGGCCAAGTACAGTACGGCCAATCAACACCTTGGAAATTGTGCCAAGTACAGTACGGCCAATCAACCCCTTGATTTTTGTGCCAATCAACACCTTGGAAATTGTGCCAAATCTCCTCGATTTCTGTGCTAGGATTTATGCTCTCTCCTTCTCAAAAATCGCTCTCTCTCCTTCTCTTCTTCTTCTCTCCAAAATCTCTTCTCTTGGATGTGAATAATGAATTAGGTTACCTTGCCCAAATCCTTTTTGTTCATGGCAACTTCCTCTTTTCAATCTAATGGTCTAGATTAGATTAAATGAGGGGCTCACAATAAATGCTCAATTAAATAATTAATAAATGACATTTAGTGCACTTCATGTCATTTAATAAAGTGAACACCGATTTTAATTAACCACTCTTTTCATTAAATATGAACTTAGGATAAACCATGACTTAACTTTAATAAAGTGACTTTAAAATAATAAAGTACATCTCACTTTATTAATTAATAATGACTAGGGGTCACCTTTTAAAGTGTTCTTGTCCACCCCAAGGCAACACAAGGTGAAAAACACTTCCTAGGTAACTTTTCAACACTAGGAGCACTGAGGGAGCGACCTAGAAGTGTTGAGGGAGCAATCCAAGAGTGTTGAGGGAGCAAAGGTCCCTGTTTTGGCAAGGAGCGTTTTTTTTCCTAGGGAGCGATTAGGAAGCACACTTCCGAGGGCACTTCCTAATCCCTCCCTCTGGGAGAGCGCTTCGAGAGTGAAACGTTGAGGGGGGATGCTCCCCCGCAGCTTAGAGTTGTCCACTCAGAAACCGGATTCGTTTGAAACCCCACCCGTGTCCCGAATCGGACACGATTCGATTGGAATTCGTGTCCGATTCGACCTTAGTTCGAATCCGAAATCGGGACACATACCCGAAAAACAAGACACGTTTTTGGCGGAAAAAGGCGTTCGGGTTCACTTAAAAATAGAATTTTTCCTTTCTTTTTGTCAGTTGCAAGGAAACATTTGGTTGAGAGTGAGTTGTATGTGCAAGTGAAGGAGATTTGAAGGAGATTTGAAGGTTATCCATTGTTTCCAAGCGATTCCAAGTGCATTCCGGTGGATTTGTGGAGAGGATTGCAAGCTCAACCATCACAAAAGAAAAGGAATGTCTCAATCAGCTAGGGCAGGAGGTAGGGGGCAAAGGAGAGGGAGAAATGCACCATATAGGGCCTCCCCTCCTATTCCACCAAGCACAAGCGGTTCTCCTCCTCCATCAAGTGCTCCATCGGCTGCTAGTGGAGCTCATTCTATGGCTCCACTTAACCCTGTTTTAGCAAGACAACAAGCCCAAGAAAAAAAATACCCTTTGTGGAAGTATGTGACAAGGAAAGATGGACCCAGGGCAAAGCTTGGTGGGGGAGGCAATGTGTCTTGGAGATGCAATTTTTGCAAGCATGAGATCATGAGCACATATTTCCGGGTTAAGGGCCATTTGTTGGCCCTTCCTTCTTGTGGGATTTCTTCATGCAAAGCGGTGACTGTTCACCAAAGGAGGGATATGGAAAGAGAGGATCATGTTGGCTTAGGGAAGGTGGCAGCAGCAAGCAAGAAAAAAGAGGATGTTCCTCTTCCATTCTTGAGGAAGTCCTCTAGCACCAAGCCTCCATTTCCACCTAGCATTCACGGGCGTGGGCGTGGGGATACTTATCAAACAAGAAAGAGGCAATCTACAGGTGGTCCAATGGATAGGATTTTCCAAAAAGAGGCGCGAGAAGAGGTAGACCTTACTATTGCATTTTTCTTCTACCTCAACTTCATTTCATTCAATGTTGCACGATCACCATTGTATTTTGAGACGGTTAAAACTATCTTGGAACAAGCTCCAAATGGTTATGTGCCTCCTGGTTCAGAGAAGCTTAGAACCACATTGTTGGTTAAAGCAAAGAAGGGGGTAGATAAAATTCTTGAGCCAATTAGATCAACATGGCCCTCATCCGGTGTGAGTATTGTTTCTGATGGATGGACGGATCCCGCACACCATCCACTCATCAATTTCATGGTATCTTCCCAAAATGGACCGGTGTTCTTGAAAGTGGTGGATGCTCTTGGCGAATACAAGGATGCACAATTTATGGGTGATTTATTCATCAAAACCATTGAAGAAGTGGGTGTTGAGTCGTGTGTACAAATCATCACGGACAATGCACCTGTTTGCAAGGCTGCTGGCATGATTGTGGAAGCTAAATATCCACAGGTATGTTCATTTTGGACACCTTTCATTTCTAATTTGCTCATTGTTTGAATTTGGTCATTGCAATGTTAGTGTTGTAGAGTCATTGATACATGCTTTTATTGCTCTTACAGGTTTTTTGGACACCTTGCATTGTCCATTCCTTGAATTTAGCACTGAAAGCCATTGCTTCGGATGTGGCATGGATTGACAACCTTATTGAGGATGCACGCCATATCCGTAACTTTGTACAAAACCACACAAATGCCCTCACCATCTACAAACAGTACACATAGCTTTCATTGCTGAAGGTTGCAGATACTCGGTTTGCTTCCTCATTCATCATGCTCAAGAAGTTGAGGGAGGTCAAAACCGCTCTTGGGTCCATGGTGATTTCAGAGTTTTGGGCTTTTTGGAGAAAGACGAATCAGGCTGCTTCACAAAAGGTGAAGGACTTGGTGTTAAATGATGGTTGGTGGGACACGGTGGATCTTACTATTAAGATCATGGAGCCAATCATTTCTTTGTTGCGGTATGCAGACACGGACCAACCCATCCTAGCAGAGGTTTATGAGGGGTGGGATTCCATGATTGAGTCCATGAGGTCCATTGTCATGGAGAATGAGTGTCCCGAGTATGGGACATCGGCAGAGAACTTATGGACCATTATTCGGGATATTCTTATCTCCAGGTGGGATAAGAATTGCACACCTTTGCATTGCTTGGCCCACTCCTTGAACCCCAAGCTCTACAGTCAGGAGTGGCTCACTGGTGGATCGGGGGCCTCACATAGAGTCCCTCCTCACATGGATGCAGAGATTGCAAATGGGAGGAAGATAGCACTTAGACGGCTATTTCAGGATAGAGACATGCTTGAGGAGGTGGAGGATGGCTTTGTAGATTTTTCCACTGGCACTGGGAGATTTGGAGGCTATGATGTGCTTAGAGATAGGAAGGGTAAGAAACCCTATGCTTGGTGGGCAACTCATGGGGCAACATCGCCTATTCTACAGAAGTTAGCCTTCAGGGTCATCTCTCAAGTTACATCATCCTCTTGTTGTGAGAGGAATTGGAGCACATATGGGAACTTGTACAGTGTGAAGAAGAGTAGGCTTGAGCAGTCCAGGGTAGAGTCGATGGTGTATGTGCACTCCAACCTTCGTCTTATTTACACGAAGAGGGAGGAGTGGGTGAAGGGAAAGACAAAGATGTGGGATGTCTTTCCTGATGATATGGGTTTGGACAGCAGTACTGAGTTGGCATTAGCCAACATGGATCTAAATGATCCAGTGCTAGAGCCGGTCACTTTTGATGATAGTGATCGTATAGAGGGGTCATCCTCCACAGCAGCAGATGCAGATCGTCAGATGGGCAGAGCCAGAGAGGAGGAGGAGGGGGAGGAGGATGAGGATCAGGGCACTGGCAGTGGCAGTGATGAGTATGTTGATTCAAGCATGGAGGAGGACTACTGACATATGGGATTCTCCCATCTTGATCCACCCCTTTTTGTATTTACTATTAGTCTATTTGGCATTTGCTAGTGCCCAGTGGCATTCCGACATATATGTATACATTTTGATTTTGATGACTTAATGAGAAATATGGTTCCGACATGCATCTATGTCTCATTGTGATTTGTGAATGACAAATGTGTTGTGAATCGTGATTTGTGAATGACAAATGTGTAATCATTAATGTGTTTTTATTCTAATTTCTATTGAATGTTTGTAAATGTTCTAGTTTCTAAATATTTTTGGATCTATATGTCTATATTTTTAAATTTTAATATATTTTTAAAAAATATATATATGTATATAAAACGTGTCCTACGTGTCCTGATTTCAGGGGTCACCGTGTCCGTGTCGGACTCTCGTATTTTCGTGTCCTACGTGTCCCGTGTCCCCGTGTCAGGTGACTTTGGCTGTCCACTTTCAGTTTTCAGCTCTCTGCTTGGACTCACATACACTCCTTCAGATTAAGGGGGGAATGTTGGAACCTAATCCATTAGGGTAAAGGTAAATTGTAATGTAATATTATTGTTACTATTCACAATCATCATAGGTGAATATGAAGAGTCATAGAAGAGTCCAAGAGATGCCTTGGGAATGTGAAACCAAGAGTCACATATGTTGTTTTAATATGTGTAGACACCTTGGGAATGTGAAACCAAGAGTCACCATCTTAATTAAATGTATCTCACGCTTATTCTTCATTTTGAGGATTCCAACAAAATTAGCAAATCCTTTCACACCGATCAGCCCAACCATAATAGTTTGTGAATCCTTCATTACCTTCTGATGATTATTCCTGTTCGCAGTCCTAACAGCCATCAAAATACACCCCCTTGCTGCTACTAATTGCTATTCATAATGCTCTCACATGTCTTTGAAGAGGCCTGCACATGAACTGGGACATGCTTGCAACCATTTATCATCATTCTATTCCACTGGCAATTTCAGAACCCTTTCGAATCACCTCGATTCCATCAACAGCTGTCTCAAAGGCCTTCATGGCAAGAGAAACAACTGCACTTTGCAATTTCTTTACTGTAAACTCCCTTCAGAATTTTCTTTTAGGACTGATTTAATAAGCTTCGTGTTGTTGCTGTTTGTATGTTGTTGTAAGAGCTGGTATATTTCACCAATTTGGGCAGCATAGCCCTCATTGTCAACATGGAAATTTTCAGAGGACTATCAAAACTGTTCAAATAATATACTCAACAGGTACAGGTCTGAAAGGTGCAAAACCCACAGCTCCAAAAAAAATATAACTGCTTTAGCAACCATTCCTCTAACCAACAACTATGTTGTGGCTGCCTCCCTGGAGACAGGTTGTGTTTTAACAGTAGGTCACAGAGCGAGACCTTGCCAACTCGTCAACATTTGGGTGTAGTAAACTCACAACCATGTCTTGACATAGGTGTGGAGTCTCTCTTTGCAAAATATGTGGAGGCATACTTACGTCGCAGAGACAAGGACACGGAGTCCATAATTCATGATCAGGATTTGGGGAAAGGTGTGGAATCCTTACTCCCCAACAACCAGAGATTCAAAGTTAAGGCAGAGTAACTTCAGTGACCCCCATGACCAAATTTATTTGAGTTTAATTACCCACTTTGAAGGAGTAAACTCAAATGATATTATTTAAATCCAAAAGGGGAGGAAATAAAATTAAGGAAAAATATAAATATGAAAATGTGCAGTGATGACACCAACGGGGGGTGATTAATCTTAATTAGATGAATTATTAAATGTTGAATTTTGCATGTAGGTGAGATGTTGAGTTAAGATGAGTCTATAAAAAGAGAGGATTGCATAGGTTAGGAGCAAGGGGAGAATGGGGAAACTCTATCAAAATTTAGAGAGAACTACTTGGCAATTTAAGCTTGAATTAGCTTGAATCTGGTTGAGAATGAAGCTAGGTATACTAAGAATCCATTCATCAGTAGAGTTGTAACCTTCATGATGAACTCAAGGTGGGGTGGACTCACTATAAACATACAATCTGCTTGAAAATTGATCAAAATAGTGGTTGTGAGCCTACAAAACTTGGGGGTCTCAGGGAAGGAAGTTTTCCCTGGGTAAGGCTGGGAGGAAAACTGGTTGGTATTTGTGAGTTGGCATAGGCAAGAAGTGGCAATTAAAGCTTTTACCTAGTAGTTGAAGTGCATAAATCCAATTAGCTATAATATTTTAATTATTTAAATTGTGTAGATGTGATTTTGGCATTCTTGTTGTTTTAGATTTTGAAGAATTGTTACCTAGAATTGAAAGGAATAACCATGCATATATGTTGGTATGAACTTTGAGAGTTTTATTATGGTTTTGTGGTTGTTTTACTAACCTGTTTAATGTAGCATAGTGGAGGTTGTAAGGTGTAAAATCTGCTGGAAATAATTTTTCCTGAAAACTGCCCAAAGGGATGTGTGTAAGTGTGTTTGCAAATGAAAATATCAGATTTTCCCTTGGTTATTTCTATTGTTCATTCAGAAATGATGTTCCAAGTGAAAAAGGTGTTAAACAAACAGTTTTCTTGTTATTTTTCTCACTGTAGGTGTATTCCTGTAGTAGAGTGCATCTTCTAGAGTTAAAACTTAATTTCCATTTGGTTGTACATTCCCATGAATAAACAAGTTCTGGGTTTGTATTCCAAGTGTTTGTGAAAAATCTTGAATGGAGAATATTGTGAATTAAGAACTCATAGGCGTTAAACAAACAGTTTTCTTGTTATTTTTCTCACTGTAGGTGTATTACTGTAGTAGAGTGCATATTCTAGAGTTAATTTCCATTTGGTTGTACATTCCCATGAATAAACAAGTTCTGGGTTTGTATTCCAAGTGTTTGTGAAAAATCTTGAATGGAGAATATTGTGAATTAAGAACTCATAGACTGTGTGGATGATCTCTACTAGTAATCAAGCTGTAGGTTCATTCTAGGAATTGTGGAAATGTACTTATCGGAACTAACTGAATTGAATTTTAACAATTTATTTTGTTTTGGCTAAAATTTCTGGGTGGTTGATCTGAAAAAGAAAATTCTATTTAGTTTTAAACCTATATCAGGGGGTATCCATACCGTACAGACTTGTAACCTCCGTTTTGAAACTGAATAATAGGTTTTCAGAAACCAATTTCATGATCTGGGTGGTTTTCGAAAAACATTGATTTCCTTACAAGGTATCTGCCTGAAAACTCCAAGTGTTTCTGAGTTTTTCTTTGAAATAATTCTAATAAAGTTATATCCAAGCTATTGTAGGTGGCAGTGTGGGGAAAATGTTTGTGTAAATGCTTACAGGCAAAGTGTTTGACAAAACTTGTCAACCAAAAGTTCAGTGATTTGAATGTGTTTGTCAAGTGTCCACAATACATACGAACCAAAATTAGTAGGCATAAATTATCAATGCTACTTGTAAGATATAGATGAGTTTGCATCATTGAGTATGGAAATATGAAGCAACATGTGTATGTTGGCGTGTTTGTTATGTCACTGTTGAGGGCATTATAATCATAGATGTGGCTTGATTACGGTGAACCATTATGCACATCATAATTCTATTATTGTGGGTATAATTTCTAATTTTTATATCTGAATTTTACCCTTCCAATGGAGAACTACACATAATTAAGGGAAAAATTAGTTGTATGATTAATAAGGTGATAACTGCACTGCACAACTAGCATATTCTCATGATATAGTTATAATCGTTGTTCTTACTCAAAACTTACATTTACCTTGTACCCTCTACATTAAATGCAAACACTTGTTCCAAATTGCATCATCTTGATCCCTAGGTTGCCTTCAGAACTAGTGATCTGAGGCATCCAGAATGCTTTAGTTTGTGGCCATCCCTCCTGACCACGTCTCCCCTTTCACTTACTATATAAATGCCCCAAGCCACTTCCAGTTATCTAAACAGGACCTGATAGGGTAACCAGTGGACATTTATAAATAGGACATCCAAGTCACTTGTATTACACCTCTTGTGGAGCTCAGCCCTAAGATAGTTGTCTACTCTGGGCACTTCCTAAAATTGAGAGATGGCCTTATTGTCCATCCTACCTACACATGCAAACAGTGCATGCACACTCTCAAGATCCCCCTGGATCAGTTTAGATTGGGCTCTTACCAGATTTGGGACGAGAATGATCACCACCTCCCTCACCCGGATATGATTTGTCAATTATGCTCCCCATGGGAGACGAAGCCAAAGGACCACCTCAGTTTTAAATTCCCCATTTACTCTGAGATCAAGAGGAGGTTTCATTGCCTCTATCGAGATTCAGCTGGATCTCTCTCCATATCCTTTTGGTACCTAAGTCTAAGGTGTTTCGCTCTTTTTAGAAGGGAGGTTCCCGATTTTAGATCATGGACCCTACAAGATCCTCCATGTCCAGATTCTTCCAAGACGATCACCACTTTCTTCCCTATTGTTTGACCCATGTGAGGCAACTAGTGATAGCCAGAGATTCAAAGTTCGTTGGATATCATATTAGTGAGACATTGGGTTTCTTCCCAACACCCCCCAAGCACTTTGCCCTTCTTCTTCCAATATATTTTTGAGGAGCTCTTGTCCTATACCACAAGCTAGGCTCCACAAGACCGATAGACAAAGAGATGTCAGGAGGGTTCAGTGCCAGAGAAAACTCCCTTAATTCAAATCCAGGCTCTGCCAAGTGGCCATTCATCAATTTGGAGTTTCCTAACCTCGAATTTAAGAGGTAGTAGTAGTGGGACCCCTCAATCTAGGGCTCACCTCAAGATCCCTCCTAGGATTATGCAATTGGGCCCCCTTGATGCCGAAAAATGACCTTTTCAGACAGCATATCGACCCCTTCACAATGATTGCGGACTCTACTCTACTAGGGAGACCTCCTCTTCTCCCCCTTCTCTCTCAGACTTGACTTCTAGTTCCAGCTCCAGTTGACCCACCCATACTTTGATGTAGTTTTCACTTCTAAACTCCAAACATTTCTTAATTCTATATTAGTTTCCAAGTTTTTTATGCATTGGTTCTTACTTCTTAGATATTAGATCTTTTATTGTTAATGATAGCTTAAATATTGAAGTTGTTTTGCACTCCCACTTCGTATATTAGGATTATGCCTCATCAACCTACTTTTGTGGTCATTTGTTGGACATTAATAAAATCATCTTATATGCCTCTGTATGATGTAAAAAAAGATAAAATATGTGAGTGGCACTGTACAAATGTAAGATTAAAATGATGCCATGAGTGACTAATAAAAAATGGCAATGTACCAATGCCCTGTATCAAAAGCATTAACAAGTTGTTAAATTGTTTTTTACTAAAGTGCAAGATAAACACGCTAAGTTACACTTGTGCTTATAGTTTACGTTGATTTATGGATTCTTGGTGGTTCCATTTGATCCCCTCTTTATTTTTGTCATCTCAACAGGGTATCAAAGCAGGTGTGAACTTCCTCTTCCTTACTCAACCTCTTTTATGCTTGGCATTTTCTCCTTGTGATTGATCTTTTCTCTATTGTGCTGGTAGGACTGATTTTTCCCTCCCACAACACGCTTAAGTGAGGATTCATTGTGGTTGTACAAGCTGGATTTTTCACCCACAGTCTTATTTCAGCCACTCATTTGAAGCCGATCACAAATTGTGGCCAGTAAAAATTGGGGCTGTTTTTCGGTCTAAAACTACGGTTTTTAGCCTGTTTATAGGGCTGTTTCAGATCTGAAAATTAGGGTTATCAACATTTTTGGGACAGTGCACTGCTTTCTAGGGTTTTCAGCCTATTTTTAGGATTGTTCTAGGTCTGAAAATTAGGGTTTTCAGAATTTTGGGGGCGACTACAGACAGTTTTCTAGGACTTTGACCCTCTATTTTACCAGTGCCCTTCTTCTTTAGCGCTTTTTTATCCTTTTAGCAAGTTCACAGAGACTTATTGCAGATTTGTGCCCTCTTCTAGGGCAGCATACTCCTTTCTTTTGTTATTTCAGCCAAAAATCTGCATGTTTTTTAGGGCAACGCTGGTTCTATTCATCCGAAGGATTGCTTGACATTGACATTTCCTAGAGTAGACAATTGATCTATGAGGCTATTGTCTAACGGCATTTGCCCTAAGGGTTGTGAAAATAGGATTTTGGGATCATTGTTATTATAGGATTTCAAACCCTTTCTTGGCCCTTTAGTGGATTCTCTTTAGGTCTTCACAGAGACTTCTTCTCTAGACTAGATGGACTGCTTCTTTGATACCCATATAGCAGTGTACTTTGCAAATTGGGCTATAGAGGATTCAGAAGATGATACTCTTAGCATTGACTCTACCTTATTTGAAAATATTCTTCATGTTCCAAGGATTGTTACTTTTGTACAGGATACTGTAGTTGGTGATGTGAGGCCTACTCCTTAGCGTCTGGTGGTGATTCATGGTGACTCTAAAAAACTAGGCGGTTTTCTTGCAAAGAGAAACCCCTCGGCTCCTCTGATGCAGTTTCCACTCACAGATCGGCAAGATCTGTCCCACTCTATTTTACTAATGATTCTATGGATGACTTTGAGCTTATTTCAATGGTTCTCTTCTTTCCACATTATGATATTGGGCCATTTTGGATGTAGTTTTCATGAATGCTTAGTCCCATCAACGGATTGTGCTCCTTGTGCTCCATCAATTGACCAGTGTACTTCAATGGCTCCTTCTTTAAGATCTCCGCCACGGGCTTCCTTTACCTGATTGTTGAACCGTGTGGTACTATGGTGTTTTGGGGAGCTTCTATCTTCAAATGGCCCACTTCAACACTAATGGAGGAAGGTGCAAGCTGATGCTTTCTATTCTTGGCCACTTGTTCATCTTTAGGAAGGATATTGTACATAGGATCAACCAATCTTGGCAGACTCAAACACAACAAAGACTCAGCTAGCCCGAGACTTGGCAAGACTCAGCAAATAGAAGGAAAAAACTCAAAATATAGTAAATTTTGTGCACATAACATATACCAACGACATTTTTAATCCATATAAGTTATAAACCACATTCTATGAAGAAATTCATAATATCATCTCATAAAAAATTATAATACAACATTTGACATTCCATATTTGTATGCAAAATAGTGAACTGAAAGATGATTTCTTGAACAAATTCACAAATAGTACCAAGTTCAACTACATAACTCAAAGTCTCGTAACATAATTAAAAAATCAAAATAGTCAATGTCTCCAAGCCCAATCTGAAGTCTCATGCATGACTACAAGAACACCTACAATATGCCCTAGAGGAACTAGTGCCAACATCACTAGACTGAAACAACAACTATGATGTGGGTATTTAGTGTTTCCATTTGAGAAAATGGCACACTAGAGATAAGATAAGATAAGATAATTTTATTAATGTCCAATAAATGACCACAAGAGTAGGTCAATGGGACTATGTGGTACCATGATGTCAATATAACATGGGAGCCCTAAGGCGGCTCCTAAAGAAAGAGAGAAGTATGACTCTAACCTAAAAACCAAAAAGAGCTAACTCCAATGATGCAGAGTCAATCCAAAAGAGATCCTCAATCTCTTGAGTAGTCTTCATCAAGCAGACTCAAATCATCAACAGGAGATTCATCCTCCAAGACCCAATCAAAGACTAGATCAATCTTATCCAATAAAATTGGATCCAAATCCTTTGCCCACAATTGTTTTGTGAGCATTCGAAGGTTGTAGCAGATGAAAGACCTCTACCCTCTCAAATGCCTCATTTCCCTCCTAAATTTCCCTCCAAAAAACTCTTGACAAGTCAAAATGGTAGTCACACATGTGGGGCGTGTTTTGTTGGTGGAAGAGTTGGACTCGCAAGTCTATCTCTGAGGCTTGCAAATCTGCCAAGTAAGCCAAGTCTGGCAAGTGTCGAGTTTGCCAAGCTAGTCTTAGGCGAGTATACCCGGCCCAGAGAAAACTCAATCTAACTCACCAGACTCAATGAGTCTTAAAAGAGTTTGACAACACTAGGATCAACCCCATGTTGAGATGGGTATCCATAAACCCTCTCACTTCCTTATTTCTACTACAATCAATCACCTACTTGAGTTGGATATCCACACACTAATTGTCTCTTGTAGCTCAACCGCCACCTCTCTAGTTTGTATTTGAGTTGGGTATTCATAAACCCACTCTCCTTTATATTTTGGCCACAACCACTCTTTGTGACGAGTTGGGTATTTATAAACCCACTTCTATCTTGTATTGGAGCTTCCTTATGAGTTGCACCCTCTCAAGTGCATCTATGTTGGGTATTCATACACCCACATCCTTGTCGTATTTGAGCTCTCTTAGTTGTGTCCAATCTCTCAGATTATATTCGAGCACTCTTCTTAGCTATGCTATCTTAGGTGTATCTATGTTGGGTGCGCATACACCTACTCCCCTGCATTCCCAGTTGTGCTCGAGCTCTTTTAGTTATTTGGAGGCTAGTCTTCCTACTCTCTTTTTCTGCTACGACAAATCTTATTAGAGTTGGGCAATTCCATCTCTTCTCCCTTACAAGATGTTCCTTTTGATATCTCTATAGATGGGCAATCCAATGGCACTATTTTTCCATTGGTTGTGCAGTATGGCAGGAATGTGTCTTCATGCCCTCCTCTATTGGATGAGTAGGTCAATGACAATTTTTCAAGTAGACGAGCAGTTTAGTGATCACTTCCTTCTAGGGGATGAGCATCTCCAAGTTGAGTCCTATTGCTTCTATTCAGAATGTTCCTTCCAACACTTATTCATCAAATGAGCAATTCAATATTGTATCATCCTAAATGATGAGCAATCCAATGGTAACATTATTTCAACAAATTACTGGGTCCACTTTTGTATTGAGTTGAGTCATCACAAACCCACTCTCTCTTGTTCCGGCTACAACTAACATTACGTTGAGTTGGGTGCCCACTCAGTATTATCCCTACTCTCGCTTGTAGTTATGTCTCTTTACAACACTCCCTTATCAAATGGATAGATTGGGATCACATTCCCCCAAATGATGAGTAGTTTAGTCGTAGCATTTCTTCAGGACTTAAGCGGTTTTGTGATGGTTGGGTATTCATAAACCTTTCCACATTTGTATTGAGTTGGGTCAGCATAAACCCACTCTCTCTTCTTCCAACTGTGGCTAACTCTACGTTGAGTTGGGTATGCCCAGTCATTTTCCTTTCGTGTACTTATGCCTCTTGTTAGTACTCCGGCTCCCTTATTAGATGGCCAAATCAATATTGTGTCTCCGAATGATGAGTAGTTCAGTGGTGGCGTTTTCTCGGGAGTTGAGCAATTCTATGATGATGGTTGAGTCTTCATATATCCATCCACCTTTGTATTTGAGTCGAGTCATCTCATACACAATCTCCTTTATATTTCAACTACCATTGTATCTTTATAGTGCTAGGTATGCCCACTCCTTCTGTACATTATCATCCTTCATGTCCCCACACTAATATTAACGAGGGGTGTTAGAATGATGGTAATCTTCACATGTGGTCAATGATGGTAATCTTCACTAGGTTATGGCTTAAGAGGTGACCTACTCAGCATTATTTTAGTACATTTTAGGTGACCAAGGTTGACCTAAGCATTTATGTGGACCTATAACCCCCTCATGAGGGAAGGCGCCCCACCTCATGAGTTGTGTAGGTTACAAATCAATTTAACACTTTAGTGGCAAAGCCTCAATCCACTAGTGCTTAGAAACATCACTTCAGAAGACTACTACCACCGTCATCTTAGTTTGAGTCTTCCCACATTTTAGGCCACTTCAAGGCCAAGGGAGGCTTCCCTATCAAGTGTAGGATGATCTTAGGATGTTTAGCTTTATTAAAGATCTAGAAGTGTGTAGTCAAGTTAAGCATCCCACAAAATACTTCAGCAAATGAACGTAAAATTGATCAAAAGATAAAGTGTTTCATAACCACTGCTCGAAATAAAATAATCATGGACATAAAAGAGATAACTTATGAAAATAAATCAGCAATAAACCACAATATATCAATGATAAAACTGCATTAAAGTAAATGGCTCATTGCCCCAACTCATCCAAGGCAATTGTTATTAATGGTGACTGTTGTCCGCCAAACTGCACACCAGCAGCAGAAATCTTTCGAAAGCTGTCTCCCTCACTGGGAAGTGGGGAGAGGTGTGGCCTTGGGGGCAAGCAATGAGCCAGGTACTGTCACCTGAATCCCAGCTCCTCCGTTTAGGCTAACTCCTAAAGAAGCCAAGGGGGGTAGTCCCTACAAAGAGTTGTCTAAGGCTCTTGTGTTTTATATGTTTTTTAATGTTGAGATGCGGATGGGTGTTGTTTTAGGAGTTTGAGGGTGAGAGACACAAAAATACTTTAAATGAAACTAAGATAATGCAATCCACGTTGCAAGAGAAAATGAAAGATACACTAAATCATAAACAAATCACTCTTTATGAAAATTAAAGCAAGTACTCCAGATTGATATTAAGCAAATAAAGTATATAATAAAGGACCAGTGCCTTATGGAGTCAAAAAATACTGAGTGATTGAATTGTTGATACAAGTGTTTGAGAAACAAGTTCTTGAGATCGTTTTGCAGTTTATCTTGGTGAATTGAAGATTTTAGTTGTCTTGATTATTATGGCTAAGAACAAAGGTATCAAAGGATGTGGAACCTTACCCAAGAAAAACACTGGCAACCTATTAGGTGATAGGTCGGGAGCACCCAGATTGCAAAGAGGGCAAGTGTGCTTGCGGCTTGACCGCCCTCAAGTCTGATAGTGGATTCCCGGCACCACCTCTTTCAGGAAGAACTCAGTGATTTTGTCTTGGTTGGGGTTTTGGGGTAAAATTTTAATTAATATTATCACTTGCGAAATTAACAAGTCCTGCACCTTTCTGAGTACTAGCCCAACAATTTCCGGTTGGCAGAGCATACGGGTGTAGGACGAAAACCAAGATAAATTAATTAAAGGGGAAGTGTGTGTTGAAAAGTTTTATTATTAGAGCACTCGTTCAACTCTCCGACAGAGAGCGCTCTTGACTCGATCTTATGACCGCAGTTCAAGAGACTTGCTAAATTAAAATGCCTAATGCAAGAAAGATGCAAATTCTAACAATGCTCTCCGATAGAGAGTGCTCTTGACTTGGATTTGGCCAGGTTCAAGAGGCTTTGTTCATTTTAAGAAGCAAGAAGCAGTTGTGAAAATAATGAAACTTTGCAAAATTTAAAACATGTGATACTTCAATAAGCGTGAAACACAACTAGCATATTACTTGCCAAAAATGAGATAGCTGAAATATCTAGTGTTCTACCAAGCAAAATTTTACACTATAGGTAGGATCAACCTCCGAACAAGGTCAACCACTAGAAGCCACCAGTCTTGGAAACCTTCCAGCTAGCTGGATGTCCACAAGAAGCTGATGGGGGAACGAGAAGCTACCACAAAGTTATGTGGCCTTTGGGATACAATCCCAAAGTTAGCTCTTCTTTGGTCAAGGCTTGGAAGAGAAGTCACAAAATTAAAACAAATTATTCTAAGACAAGAATCGTAAAGATCTAAGCTAAGCAAAACAAACAAACCCAACACTCTTCCCCAAATGGGGAAGAAGACCAAAAAGTGGAGCCTCCTCCACTTGAAAATTTTATTAAACGGTTACAAGTGCCTTTGGGGATGAAGCCCTTGAAAGGTCTTTTGAGAGAAAAAAGAACTACTCAACGAGAACAACACTTTATGAGCCCTTAATGGCTAATTACAAAAAGGAGAGTATACAAGATTTGTATTGTGGTTCAAGTCTTCCCCTTAGATGCACTTTGCTCTTTCTTTTGAGTATTGTTCTTATCAAGCTTTTCTCCTCCTTCGAAGAGATCTACACAAGCTCAAATTCACCTCAACAATGCACCCATTAGATATTAATCAAAACCCAACTTTGAAAACAAATACAAAGACTAAGATCTAACCTATATGCAACAATTTTTTCCAATGCAAACTTTTGAGATTTGATGATATGAGATCTAAGGCCCTAATGCTACTTTTCAATACATAAATCAAAAATTACTAAGTGAAATTATTAGAGATCTAATCTATTGCAAAAAAGTTAAGATCTATACTATGAAAATAAATCTAATACTAACCAAACTTTGAACTACCAAACTGTTGACTGTTTTATGAAATAAATCAGACTCTAAACCAAAGTCTGAATCTATGCTTGTGAAATGGATCTAACTCTAAAAGATGTTGATTGTTTTATGAAATAAATCAGACTCTAAACCAAAGTCTGAATCTATGCTTGTGAAATGGATCTAACTCTAAAAGATGTTGACTGTTTTATGAAATAAATCAGACTCTAAACCAAAGTCTGAATCTATTTTTGCTTTGTGTCTTTTGTGTAGGTGGACGAGAAGAGAGGAAGGGGAATGGGACGAGAGGAGAGGAAGGGATGACGAGGAGGACGAGAGCAAGAGGAAGGGATGAGGAGGAGGACGAGAGGAGGAATGGAATAAGAAGATGGCAGCAGCAGAAAGATGGTAGCAGCAGTAAGAAAAGGCAAGATGAGACTAGGACGAGAGGCAAACAAGAGGGCAAAAAACCAAGCAAGCCAAAAACAAAGGCAAACTAGGTAGTAATCTTAAACTTGGAGAAGAGTAGGGCTTGGATTTCCACAGTTTAGATGGGTAGGACAAGTAACCGATTTAAAAGATTTGTTGAAGATAATTGATGGAAAGAAAACACATAAGACTCCTCTTTTGCTAGTGCTCAACAAGTAGAGAGATCTTTGGCCAAAAACTGGGGTGAAGGAGAACCTGCAAGAGTTCACAAAACCATTAGCAATACTTGCAAATAACATATGATTCAAGAGAATAGAAAAGAAATACATGCATGTGCTAGATTGTTAGCCTTCTAAGCATATAGATCAAAACTAAATAATCATAAACATATGAAAAAATGACACAAAATCACCTCAAGAGTGTGATGAAGCATGGCCACCAAGAGCCCCCAAGAATTTGACCTCCAAAGTCACAACTTTATTAAATATAAATTCAAATACAATTGCTCAGAGTTTCGATGCATAAAGATCCATGCTCATGAGGCAAAATGAGCCTCATTATATAGCAAATAGAAGACTACCCAAAGCCCCAAGTCGAATTGGCTTGAATGGAGCCAATGGTCACCTAACCCCAATCGAACTTCAATCTAAACACCAAGTCAAGGCCGAGTTTGAGCTGATCTCCACCAAACAGATCGAATTACATTCAATGGGATGAGGAGGTGGCCTCCACCTAGGCTAGGCGCCCCTCATCTCCACTTTGGAATAATCACCAACCATATGTGAGCTGCCATGTGTGAAATTCGTGAACCAAAGGAGATATACATGAGCTCTCCAAGAGATATGCACGAGCCTTCTTGAGTTAATGCGTGAGTTGATGTAGGGAACATGTATGGTGGTGTTGAAAGCCGAGCTGTGAGGTGGCCATCAATTGAGGAAGGCGCCTAAAACTCAACAACCCATTCACCTGTCGCCAAATCATCAAATCGTGGGCTTCATGAAGGAGCCGTATGGCCAAACCATGCTCACGTCATCCCCATTTGACCAATTCGAAATTTAATCAAACTTTGGTTTAAGCATGTGCTTTATATCTTTTATGTGGGTCGTACACTTTATGAAAATAATATCCAACCTTTTAAAAATCAAAATTTGGATGATTTTTTACTTATTTGAATTTTTGGACATAGTGCATATTGTCATTTTCTGGCAATTAAATGCCAAAATGATGCATTTTTAGCGAAAACTGCTCCTGGGGTGACGTAACCACCCGGAAACTGAGAAATGAGGGTGCTAGGGTAAAGAGTGTTAAAATTTAATATGCTAAGACAGAAAATAGCAGCATTACATTCCATTTCACAATAATAGCATATACAGGATCACTGAAGAAACAACAAGCATAGCATAAACACAAGAGACACAGATTTATCCTGGGAAACCCTCATGGGGTAGAAAACCCAGTAAAGCTTCCTCAATATAGATGACCAGCAATATACAAAGATGCAAACCAAAGACATGATCTCCTCCTCCACCATAGCAGACCTCTCCTCCACAAGTGCGCCTCTCTCAAGTGTGTGAGTGTGTCAAATGAGGAACACACCTCCTCTATTTATACACTACTCTGACATATATTTTATACAAGTACATGTAGGCTCGTATTTAACCATTAGGTTAAATACCCTATTATAACTGACTGGGCCGACCCCCACATGGTGGGTCTAATAACCCTAGTTGCCACAACTCCTCGGAGGAATAAACATCTCCGGATACATAGTAGAATCACCTCGGAGGGATGGAACATCTCCGGAATAAATAATGTACAAATATAATATTCTTAGAAGTTACAATATTCAACACTCCCCCTTAACGAGAAGGATATTATAACAACATCTGCAGGAGCAAGGAGTCATTGACTACATCATCTATATATCATCGGAAGCTTTCTTCAATTCATCATCATCAGTAACTCAACTAGTTACTGGAACATCAACATCATCAGAGTTGATATTACTCGATCATCGGCATCGTCATCATCATCGTCATCACACGATCATTAGCATCGTCATCACACGATCATCAGCATCGTCATCACACGATCATCAGCATCGTCATCACACGATCAGCAGCATCGTCATCATACGATCAGCAGCATCGCCATCATACGATCAGCATCGTCATCATACGATCAGCATCGTCATCACACGATCGACAGCATCGTCATCACACGATCATATTACAGGATGATCAATCCTGCTCTCTTTAGGACATAGGTCCATGGATGATGCAATCCAGATCAAGTTCCAGGATGATCAATCCTTATCTCTTTAAGACAAGTCTCATGTCTAGGGACGATCCAATCCCAACCACAGTGCCAGTCCTTTTTCATACTGGATGTGACCTAGATCAGATCTAGGATTTACCGCCACAAAGCCAGTCCTCTTTCATACTGGATGTGTCAAATCTACAGAGCCAGCCCTGTTTCATGCTGGATGTATCACATCTACAGAGCCAGCCCTGTTTCATGTTGGATGTATCATATCTACAGAGCTAGCCCTGTTTCATGCTGGATGTATCACATCTACAGAGCCAGCCCTGTTTCATGCTGGATGTATCATATCTACAGAGCCAGCCCTGTTTCATGCTGGATGTAACCTAGAACAATTCTAGGATTTGTCATGTACATTTTGAACCGAGGTCCAGGGACGATCCAGTCCTATCATGTACCTTTTGAACCGAAGCTCAGGGACGATCCAGTCCTATCATGTACCTTTTGAACCGAAGCTCAGGGACGATCCAGTCCTATTCAATTCTCGGAGACCTCATGTCTACGGTTCAATTCACAGGACCAAAGTCCGAGGACAATCCAATCCCCTTACCTGTTCATTCAGGATTTTGTTCTCGGAGACATCATGTCTACGGCTCTCTTTAGGACTGAAGTCCAGGGATGATCCAATCCCCTCAAGTCCACCAAGGACTTCATTCTCAAAGACATACGTCTACGGCTCTCTTTAGGACTGAAGTCCAGGGATGATCCAATCCCCTCAAGTCCACCAAGGACTTCATTCTCGAAGACATACGTCTACGGCTCTTCTTTCGGACTGAAGTCCAGGGATGATCCAATCCCCTCACATGTTCACCAAGAACTTCATTCTCGAAGACATACGTCTACGGCTCTTCTTTCGGACTGAAGTCCAGGGATGATCCAATCCCCTCACATGTTCACCAAGAATTTCATTCTCGAAGACATACGTCTACGACTCTTCTTTCGGACTGAAGTCCAGGGATGATCCAATCCCTTCACATGTTCATCAAGAACTTCATTTTTGAAGACATACGTCTACGGCTCTTCTTTAGGACTGAAGTCCAGGAATGATCCAATCCCTTCACAACATGTGTCATCATCATCAAAACATGTATAACCACAACATGTGTCATCATCATCAAAACATGTATAACCACAACATGTATCATCATCAAAACATGTATATCTAACATAAAAAGCATGTATACATCTATCATCAAAAGCATGTATATCTAACATCAAAAGCATGTATACATCTATCATCAAAAGAAAAAATATAAGATTCCTAAATCTAAATAATTCTAAGTAACTAGGTGCAGTAAATAGGTAACTTCATCATTGATGAGACAGACTTGTTATCAGATACTATGCTACTCCCCCTTTCGAGGAGGGTCCTTTTGAACTATACCAAGCTTGTCTCGAAAGTATTCAAACTTTACTCGAGACAGAGGTTTAGTCAAGATATCAGCAATCTGATCCTCAGTGCTTATATATTCGAGCTTGATAGCTCCTCTTTGCACCATATCTCGTATATAGAAGTATCGGATCTCTATGTGTTTTGACTTATCGTGGAACACAGGATTTTCAGTCATCTTAATGCAGCTTTGATTGTCACACATAATCACAGTGGGATCCATTTCTAAGTCACTCCATATAATAGCTTCTGAAGCCATACTACTTCACAGCTGGCAGAGCAGACAGCCATATATTCTGCTTCAGCAGTACTGAGAGCCACGCTAGATTGTTCCTTGCTGAACCATGAGATCATGGCAGATTCAAGACTATAACATCCACCTGATGTACTCTTTCTGTCTGAGGCACTTCCTGCCCAATCAGAATCTGAGTAACCATGTAAACGGAGTTCATGACCTCCAAGATAATATAGACCAAAATCTAATGTACCTTTTAGGTACCTCACTACATGCTTTGTAGCTATTAAGTGAGCCTTTCTAGGTTCTATTAGATATTGACTTAGGGTATTTGCAGCAAAGCATATATCTGGCCTAGTATTTGTTAAATACATCAATGACCCAATGATTTGTCTATATAGGGTTAGGTCCACTAAATACGATGAGTCATTAACTAACAACTTCAAGTTGGAGTCCATGGGAGTGGCCATGGCTTTATACTCCAACATATCAAATCTTTTTAGAAACTTCACAGCATACTTACCTTGAATTAAAAGATTCCTTTTGGATCTTGCCATACTTCTAGACCTAAGAAGTAGTGCATTAATCCGAGATCTTTCATTTTCATTTCTGCAGCCATTTTCATGACCTGTTTCTCATTCCTTGTCAGAAAGAGATCATCGTCATACAATAATGGTATGATAGGTTCATCATCCACAACCTTAAGGTAAAGGTTAGGAACAGCTTTACTTCTGGTAAAGCCCAAGCTTTGTCATGAAGCTGTCAATTGTCCATTATTCACAATCAGCATTGAGTGATCTTCTGCATATCTATCTGTGCCATCTCTCGTCAGATGGGTCTACTAATATGAGCCTCAAAATCATTCGAACTCTGTGGTGAGTTCCTTCTTGCATCCATGTCATATGTGTATAGAACCCATATTCAACCTTGTAGCAAAGGTTGAGATCCACATCACCCATGATGATCATTAAGCTCATCAATTGACTACCGATCCTGGGAACCCATACAGAACCTGATTACATTATTAGGAGAATGGTCTTATCTAGTCCCTTGGGGCAAAACATCTCATCATGATTCTCTTCCCCTTTCTAAGAGAATCTCTTAACCACAAGCTTTCTATAGTGTGTTTGATTTGTAAATCTTTTGTTGAACATCCATCGCTTGTTCAGAATTCATCATTCATCATGATCTTTCCTACAAATCAAAATTAAGTACATGATTAGTAATACTTCATAATCATCAAATCATATTGACATGATAACCTATTATGCATACAGATATCATTTACATAATTATGCAACTATTTTGACCAATACTTTGGCACAACACTTTCCCATATCCTGTATGCATACAGTGGCTATCTAGATGCCTTCCATCTCTACCAGAACATGCTATCGAGAGTGTGCACAGCTCTCAGCATGTCAGCAAAGAGGTTTCATTCTAGACAAGCAACAATGGAATGTTTGTCCAACTTACCAATCATATGCATATTAGTAGTGTACTGTTCAATGCTTTATGAATGTTTACACTCAGCATGATATATTCTAGGAATACAAATATGCATACAAGCAATATCATTTACTATTTCTAATAACAACTCAAATACTTATCTTTTATGTTTGTGTGGTTGCCTCGCGCTTGATCTTCTGTATGTCTTCTGAACTTCTATTCATTCTGTACCACTGTGCATGCTCAAGTGTTCACTAGTGTCATCCTCATGATCTCATACACAAACATACATTCATTAGTATATTCTCAATATTATCAAAACATTCTAATTCTAAATAATCTTGAATATGTACAGTCATGATCATTAGTATTCAGGGTTTCAAGGAAGTCTTCTTTTACTCATGCATATTCTTGTTTGATCTAGTTAGTTAAATCATCAACCAAGATAAGAGACATAATATGCACAAACCCTTGATTACTAACCAATTATACCAAGTATACTTACACAAGGTAAGATTCTAACATGACATAGGAAAACATACCTGGATTAGTATACCTGCTTAGTTATGTACAACATACCTAAACAATCTCTTCAATGATTTAGAGATCCTAAGCTAGAACCTGCATGTCTCGTAGGTTAAACATAATATAACAAAGTCATACATACCTCGTGAGTCTTTGTCTTCATGTTGTCATGGTCATGGAACTTGATTTGTCTTTTGTAATGTACCTGTGTCTTGTTAGCAGACAACATCAACCTCACACAACACCATAATGCATAAGTACAATCATATAGCCCTAATCAATGAATGTCTTCGATCATTCACATGCATTCATATTGTTACTAGGGTGATAAGACAATTAATAACATTAATCAAGATTGTACTAATAAATAACATGAAGACAAACACATTATGAACTTAATCAAGAATCAGATTTCAAGGCATACCTGAACCTCCTTAATTCATACCTGTCGAGACTTTTTGTAGTCTTCTTATGTAAGGCCTTAGCCTCAACTCCCCCTGAAACTTGATCTGGAGCTTGATTAGGGTTTGCTAGAGAAACCCTAAAAATTCAATCTTTGACTTTCATACTTCTGAATGGATGGAAGAATGTGTCTTGCTGAGTTGATCAACCTAGCATTCTTCAATTTTGAAATCTCCAAAATTTGACCCCTCAAAATTGCATTCGAAACTTCTGGATCTTCTTGACAGGAACCCGAACTAGGGTTTGATGAAGCCCACCCTTCTGTCCAATCAAAAGGTTCGATCCAAGGCTCTAAACTCTTATTTTTCTGAGGAGCTTCCAGCCGTGGTTACAGACTTCAAAAATTCCAACTTTCTCCGAAACCCTAAATTCCGAAAGCCATGAATAAAGGTGCTAAAAATAATTCTATTTTGACAGAAATATGCACCTGATTCTTTATGCTATAACTCTGAAATTTTTGCTCCACAAGGTCTGAAAACTTTTTCTGCAGTAGCCTGACCTGTCATCTTTCCATCCTGACAGGTCTGACCTCAATTGGATTTTCAGAGAGAGAGTTATGCCAAGTGTCGCAACGTGACCTGTTTATGGGATAAAACAGGAGAGCGAACTTGTACAGCATGCCACGTGTCACTATTTGAACTTCGGCCTCTGAAAACTTTTCCTGAGATAGCTTGCCCTGTTATCTTTCCATCTTGACAGGTCTGACCTCAATTGGACTCTCTGAGAGAGAGTTATGCCAAGTGTCGCAACGTGACTTGTTTATGGGATAAAACTGGAGAGCGCACTTGTACGGCGTGCCACATGTCACTGGTTCATCTTCGGCCTCTGAAAAAGTTTCCTGAGATAGTACAGTCTGTGTACTACCTGTCACTTTTTACGAAATCTCATTTGGAGCTTCCTAGCCCAAGTTATGACCTTTTTGCCAAGGTCACCTGATTTTGATTGAGATCTGGAAGAGGCAGAAACCCTAACTTGTACTGATCATAACTCATAAAGTACAACGAATCTGAGGGTGCCCTTTGGACACAAGGTACCTGGGGATGTTATCTTCGACCTGTAAACTTTTCAAACCCTGAACCTTCGCAGAAATGGATTTATAGCGAAAGTTCCACAATGACTGGTTTTTGCTATGTAAAACCCTAACCTTCAAATTGTCGTAAGTAAAGCAAGTGTCGTAAGTGCCATACCTTGTCTTCCTTCAGGTTAGCTCTGATACCATGTTAAAATTTAATATGCTAAGACAGAAAATAGCAGTATTACATTCCATTTCACAATAATAGCATATACAAGATCACTTAAGAAACAACAAGCATAGCATAAACACAAGAGACACAGATTTATCCTGGGAAACCCTCATGGGGTAGAAAACCCAGTAAAGCTTCCTCAATATAGATGACCAGCAATATACAAAGATGCAAACCAAAGACATGATCTCCTCCTCCACCATAGCAGACCTCTCCTCCACAAGTGCGCCTCTCTCAAGTGTGTGAGTGTGTCAAATGAGGAACACACCTCCTCTATTTATACACTACTCTGACATATATTTTATACAAGTACATGTAGGCTCGTATTTAACCATTAGGTTAAATACCCTATTATAACTGACTGGGCCGACCCCCACATGGTGGGTCTAATAACCCTAGTTGCCACAACTCCTCGGAGAAATAAACATCTCCGGATACATAATAGAACCACCTCGGAGGGATGGAACATCTCCGGAATAAATAATGTACAAATATAATATTCTTAGAAGTTACAATATTCAACAAAGAGGACGCTCTGAGCGTCAAGACGAGCCTCCCCACACCCAATTCCGCCTCCGGATGAGGTTTTTATCACATTTTGAAATTTTTTAATTAAACTATTAAAAATGGTCTAATTTATGAAGAAAAAAATTATTTTCTCATAATCAAACGAAACTCCTAGGGGACCTAGTGCATGTTCATACGACTCAATCGAGATGGCTAACATGTAAAAAATCCTAGACACAAGACTCTAATAACCACCTTAGGTTTTGACCACCATGGGAAATACTCCAGCTTTGGAGGTTTGAGTGAAAAACTCAGGGATTATACGCCACTGATGAGTAGCACATAATTCCTAAGGAAAAAAACACTCTAGAGTATCCCCCAAATGGCTAAACCTACGGATAGCCGAGTCTTTTATAAAAGGATCCCGTTTAGACCAACTTTTTACATTTTCCCCATGGGGGTATGAACATGCAATTATTACAAATGGGGCAAAATTGCCCTGAAAAAAGATTTCTGAACTTCTGAACACCGATGATGAACATGAATCATGTTCATGGAACTGGCGGCTCACGAGAAATTCAGCTATGGTACAAATAAGTTGGTAACAGTGACAATTTAACTTGATTAGTTTATGAAATTGTTTACTTGAATGAGACCCTCTTGGCAAGACGAAAATCTCAACAAAAGGGTGTCACCAAAACTTATTAGAATGTCCACTTAAGTTGTAGTGACTTGTGTCACTTCAATCAAAAGGGCTTACTGTTAATCCCACAAACTTGAGAATTATTGGTTAAAATTTAATATGTTCACCATCACATTCAATGTCCATGAGCAATAAATAAACAGCAAGATTATTTGCATCAACTTATGGTAATTTCCAAAATATTAAATGAAATCAGAAGTGCATTTTGGAACCCTGAACAATCTGGAAATTACACAGTTATGTCTTGAAACAGTATTCGGAAAATTGGACAGCAAATTTGGCGTTCATAGATTATCTCATTCACATTTACTTGTTCATCTATTATCACAGTAAACCAGAAAATTTCAGAATTAATTCAAGGTGTGAATTAACAAGATATGTCACTTAGGCATATGATTATTCACTGCACAGAAATTTCCAGAATTTATATTAATGCTGTCATAGTCACTCTAAGACATAAATCAACAAGGAAAATCACTTGAAAAAATCAGATTTAACCTTGGAAAAATTTATTAAAAAAAAGAAAAAAAAAACATTAGATCTGAATTTTTAGGTAGCCAAAACATCACATAAATTTGTCAAATATGCCCAGAAATTTTTTAGTGAAGTTTTAACAAGTGAAACCCTCCCAAAAGATGAAAATTTTTGAGTTTTCAGTGGCTGAAATTTACTGTAAATTGCAGAAACAGAAAATGTAACTGACAGGAAATTCAGAAAATTGTTCTAAAAATTGAAGGAAAAATTCAGATATTTTCCTCAAAAAATCAAAAAAAAATATCATTGTGTTTTTTCCTACTTATTTCCACCTTTTTTGGATTTTATACTAGATTTTTTATCTACTTACTACCCTAAAATTAAAGAGATCTTTTTAGAAATTATAGTTTAAGGATAGAAGAAAAGAGTATGACAAACCCTCCCCACTTAAGCCTTGTTTGAATATCTATAGAATCCCTGCAAAATAGCATAACAAACTCTCCCTACAAGCAATTCATTTGACTTGCCAAATTCATTAGTGAATGGCGACAATGCATGCACCTTCAATCTACTTGCCTAGCTCACACACTAACCTATATTACTTGTTGGATATCCCTCCTAAGATGCAAAATATCTCAACATGCAACATACGCTAGCATATGGTTAACCATGTAGCATACCACTCTTCAATGGACTAACAATAGAAAAACAATGATAAATTTAGACAAGTTACCTCAATTAAAATCACCAAGTTGAGCTCACCATGACGACACAAACAAGAGCCAAAGTTACTCTCCAAGATCAACAACAAATGAAAATGAGAAGTGAGTCTCTTATATAAGAGAGAAGCTCAACTTCTAGTACAATAAAATAATAATATCATGTCCCAAACCCTAGATCTGATCTAGGAATCCTCAAAAATGATAAAATAATCCGCAAACCCTAACAATATCCTCAATGAGGGAGGGTGAACTAGTCAATATGGTCAAGAGATGAGCTAATAATACCAAATATTCCCCAACAAAGGGTGGTACTCCATCAAACCATGAGCAAAATACCATCAAAGTGATACAAAACCATCCATGAAAGGAGGGCGCCCTCAACAAATGTGATCCAATCCTCAACAAAAGGGCCCAATAACCTAGGGTGCTCCATCAAACCATGCTCAAAACCCTCAACAAATGCCAAATCAAAAGAGGAAATCCACACATGTGGTCCAACATGCTCACAAAGTGGTCCAAGATGCCAACGCCTAGCCTCTAAGGAGGAGTGCTAGGGTCCAAATGATGAGATAAGGTCCAAACCATGCTCAAGAAACCCCAACAACCTCATCCCAAGTTCACACATGTGGTATAGAAGCTCAATAAAACCCAACAATCTAGCTCCAAGTGGAGTGGAATGAAGTAACAAGGGTCCAAAATGATGTCCAAGGCCCAACGACTAGGAGGAAACCTCTAGAATAGCCCACATGTGCCAAATAGTAAAGGTATTCAACATGAGGAAAGGGATTGACCCCTTTTCTTAGCTAGGAAATACAACATTCAACGTTCTCCAAGTGTAGCACCTCATCAAATACTACCTAATAACCATAAATAAAGTCGAAACATCAAAGTAAATATGTAATAAATCCCCTTTAGTGAAATAACAATAAACCAACAACAAAACTTAGGCAATGTTAGTCCAACATGATAATAATAAGCAAGATGTATATTACAAACACACTTTCCCTTGGTAACTCATTAATTAATCATGTTTACCTATCCAGTCTAACATTGGTGTAACCCTTGGAACTATTTTACATGTGAGACCCTAAATTAACATGCAAAGCTTAATTTACCCAAGTCAAGTGAGGGTATATGGAGTGCATAATTAATAAGTTTACCTATCCAGTCTAACATTGGTGTAACCCTTGGAACTATTTTACATGTGAGACCCTAAATTAACATGCAAAGCTTAATTTACCTAAGTCAAGTGAGGGTATATGGAGTGCATTACATACATAGCGAAGAAAGGGGGTCTTTGTAAAATAACTATAGCAACATAGGAGTGTTTGGTTTATCCTTAATTTTCAAGAGTTATGATTTTTTTTAGAATCTTCTTCCACATGTGTGCCTAGGAAGAGTTGTCATGGGTCATCCATCCTCCCTAATATTGCGATCCCTTTTTTATTTTTATTTTTTATTTCTTTGATGCTTTTTTCATTTGCACATTTTTCTTAGCCCTTTCCTTGGCTTAGTCCATTTTTATTTAGATGTGTCTTAGACAACATGGGACAAGGGAACATAGCTTTTACGATGGGGAGTATCTACCATGATATGTTCCATTTGCACTTTATTTATTTAGCATCTTCCCTTTTTGAGAATACAAGACTCTTTTGATCATTGGAATAGTAGCGAGACCATATGTCGTCACTAATGATAGATCATTCACAAAGGGGATAGTGAAGGAGATGGATGAATTTGCTTAACAAGGTGAAAATGGCTAGGTAATATTGTGTGAGATGGATGAATCACACTGACATAGTTCACCAGGGTACATATTAACATCAAATAACACACTTATTAAGTAAAAAGGGAAACACCAAGGTTAGACTAAGACAAGTAAATAATCAAAGTGTGTGAGTCATCATGAAAGTGTAAGTGTAATATCTCATGCTAACATACCATCATGCCAGAAAACATGCCAAGTAGAGATGAGGGTTAGAGATGTCACAACACCATGGGGTGATTCTCTGTCTCTAGGCAGGCATATGAAGGACCTTGGACCATCTAGGACATAGTGCTAAGCATAGTGCAACCACATATCTCATCTAGGACAACTAATCATCATTTACCCCTTGCTGAAAGAGGGGTAACAATGTATAAATACACAACTCATGCCTCATTTGTAACAGCATCTCATCATATTATTTCTTAAGTGATTGATTCTTTTAGCCTACATGCACCCACATCTTGTGTTCACTTTTCACGATATGGCATTACACGTGTGCTTATGGTTTATGCTAATTTGGGGTTTTTTGGTGATTCCATTCAATCCCCTCTTTATGTAGAAATTTCGAGTTCTAGATTAATGCAACTTCAGAATTTTTTCCTCTTTACTATAAGTTTCCTAGATCTAGTCCTTGTGAGTTTTCAGCCTTAAGGCTGATTTGAAATATGATAAAACAATAGCAAGTAGCAGATAACATTTCACTTCTGAACAACCCCAATACACTACACAGTTCAAGAGAAAAGATATCAAAACTTATGCCACGAGTTTCATCCCTTTGGGGCTATCTTATCACGCATAAACCAGATCTAAAAATCACTCTATGACAGCAATAATTGCAGCAGTAAATTATGTACTATCGTCTTCAATATCAATGTTAAACCTTTGACAATTTCAACCTCAACTTATGTCAAATCAGCAAGATAGATAAATGCTAGAGATTATCAAACCATGAAGACAATGATAGTTGAAAATCAAATCTGCAATCAAATTATTTTGGACAGTTAAAAATTTCATATCTATAAGAGATGAAGTTCAAGTACATACTCTTAGCTTAAGACAAGCTAGTACAACCCTCCAAGCTCTCCAAAATCCTAGCTAGGGAAAAACAAGAAAAACCCTAGCTCCATCAAAGATACTCCAACAACCTAGAGTCGCACTAACAAGTCCTCCTTGGCCTCATGCAAGGTGTGTCCTCTTCTCCTCCTCAACAAGTACAACTTAGGGTTTATCCACAAACCCTAACTCCAAAGTGTCCTTAGGGATGAAACCCCAACCCTAGACTCCAAGAATGCTACAGAAACTCTACAGCTTGAAGACAAGAGACATAAAGTACAAGGAAGAATGATTATGTGTGAGTGTGTGTGTGTGTGTGTGTGAGAGAGAGAGAGAGAGAGAGACTAGTGGTCCTCCTACATCTCTAAACCCATGAAATATAAGATGTAAGCTCTCTGAGCACGAATATCATGAAATCATCTCTCCAACATCTTGTACCTAAGATCAAACCCTAGCATCTCATAAGAGAAATCTCCCAACAAAGACATCCTATTTCCTCTTCATAACTTCTCCTAGAGTTTCGTCATGAACCTCAACACCCTACTACTATACGACAAGCACGAAGAAAAAAGTACAATGATGATGATGAGAATGACTCTCTCGTTCCTCTATGTATATGAATATTGAAGGGAGGTCTTCAAGTGAAGTGGACCTAGTCCACTACAAGCAATCTACAACATGCAAGTAGGTCCACACATGTGAAGCGCTACTCCTACAAGTGACACATGTCAAGCTCCAAGGTGATAACGATCCACAAGCAAGGCTCCAAGACAAGGGTGCTCCTCATTCAAGGTCCAATGCTTCTCCTCCAAGAGCTTCAATGCTCCAATGCCTCTCCTAGGCTATGTGCTCCTCCAAGTCCACTCCACCTACATGATCATTGTCGCAACCCAAGCATCCCCAAGTCAACTCCAAGACTTGATGCAAGCAACCCAATGTTGTCTAGGGCTCAACACCTTCCTCCAAAATGCCAAGCGCTCCTTCTCCAATACAAGGCATTCTCCAAGCAAGCAACCTCTCCATGTGGCCAACATGTATAATGTCACCAAGCTATTTGAAGATCTCCAACGCTCCAAAGAAGAACGCCAATCAAACATCCATGTAAGGTCTAGCAACCAATGTGTAAACCATCTCCAATGTGCACATCCATCAAGGATTTACCATACACCATGTAAGTGATGTAACCCACATCTCATCAAGCACCCCCAAACATGGTGTAAACACTGTGGGAGTAACCCCAAGAGCTAACACTTTATGTTTGTGATACAGAAAATAGTAAATACTGTCAAAAGAAACAAAGTTACCACTACATCAAACATGATACATCCATGTACATCACAAAGCATTTGAAATAGTTCATAAACTTTCATAATCATAATGGAAAAGACAAAAAAAACATATTATGCACAAACACTTTTGATAGCTAGAACCTGTAACAGGGTCTAAAGAGAGGGTACGTTATGAATGTTCATATTTGACTTGAGGGGTGCTTCTCTGGAAATATTATTGATAGAGTTTCCCTAGTAGCCACCCAATGTCACTGTTGGCTTAATACAAACTTCTTCCACAAGAAAATAGGCATGCCATTGATTAGTTCCTATTTGCAGTGCGTCAGTTTCTACAGCAAGTTTGCAAGACCGTTCAATTCTTCCAGAGCATAAGAAACGTGAACCTACAACCCCTCCCGGCGTATATTATGCATATAAAATTGATTAGTAATGTGCTAATGTAGTGTCCAGACAAGAATGGGAACAAGAACGGGGCAAAACGAGTCTCGCCGACAGGTTTCTGGTCACAAAATTTATACCCACATGTAATAGTTAAATATATTAAGCCAGTCAGGCCCACAGACCAGTTAGAGTTACAAACAAGAGGGTGATTGTCAGAATACATTTGCTGTTTGCATCTTTCATATTAACTCGTATATTTAGATAATACAACTGAAACATGCCCAACGTTTATATGCGTTAAATAGAATTTGTGCATAAGCGCTTATATGTGGTAAACAGAATTTGTACCTCTAAGGAAGATAAGTTGTTGTTGCTGAGGTCAAGGCGTGACAGCTTCTCACAAGCATCAAGCCCTACTATCTGCGAAACACCACAAACCCTCAGAAAACCCTCTGAAATGTAAAATATAAGGAATGTATATCGACATGAGAAGCATATACGTACTTCTTTGATGCCCCGTTTGGGAAAGGAAAGACTTGTAATGGTAGCCAAGTCCTGTTCTGGGTGTTGAGCTGAAATCGAAGCAGCAGTAAGGCGCTGCATTCCCCCCATTGTCCTCTACTCTCTGCACTTCAATCCCTGTTTAATCTATCTTTGCTACACATCTGACGTCTCAGGCCCGAGTTGCCACTGGTTCATTCACAAAGGTTTATTAGCGGAGGGTTTTACATAGGGGGGTGGACGAAGGTCTTTTTTAGAAATTATAGCCTACAGCGCCAACTGGACATGGGTGAATCAATGTGCTTGGAAGGGCAATGCACCAATGCTTCGTGACCCAGGCACACAAGATGGGCAATAACACAAAAAGACACTTTCCAAGTGATGATATGTTCAATGGAACACTACCAACTAGAAACAAATGTTTGCTTTTAAAACTCATAATGATGTGCTAGTTTTTACATGATTTACTAGGCGTGTTGCTCTACATCTCTCAATGTGCACAAATTTTAGCATCCATAGTTTGCATGTAATCCCAAACATACTAATGAGTCCAATTAATGTTATGTTTTACTCATCTTCGTTTGACTTTTTATGCATATATAAACCCCAAACATCTATTATGTAATCTATATATTGTCTATACCACCTTATTATAGCCATTTGGGTTTTATCTAGTAATTTCTTGCTGACCAATGAGTTTAGCAATGTTTGTGGATGTTCTGGATGAAAATTCTAAGTTGTAGATGATTATCATATTTTGAAGGCACTCGTGATCTATGTTGCAAAAAAGTTATTCATGTTAATCTCCTTTTTCTATAGGATTTTGCTAGCTACAAATTTCCCTACACAATAAAGATGATTAAAGGTGGCTATGGAATTCTCCTAAATCTCTCAACTACATAATTCTCCCAAATCTCTTTCTATGAAATTCTTCTGAGCTCTACAGCATGCCAACACTAAGTTAGAGTTCTCAAGACTTTAGCATGATACCTAGAATATAGAGTGATGCAATATCCACAATTTTAATCATCAACTAAAAGACAACAATGTTATTTTTTATAGTTATTGGTTGGTTATTTTGAGGAAGTTAGTAGTTACTTCTTGTGAATCTATTATTTTCAATAAGTTCTTAGGCTATTTTTGGAATTTAGTTTAGGAAGTCATTACAATATTTTGGGAATTCATTGGAATTTCCAAGAACCTGAGAACTTTACCTCATAAATAATTATTATTTCAACACATTTGGAGGTTCATGGTTAGAGATAAGAGGGAAATATAGAGAATCATATTGTACTATGTTATTTCTAAATAATGCAGTCAAATCTAGGATACTTTATTCAACACCTTAACCTTCGGAGTAAACACCTCAGGAGGTGCAATCGTTGGTCGTACTCCCTCTTCCCTCTTTGCATAGTTAGAGTTTTTGGTTATATGATTATATTATTTATGTAGCTATCGTTGATGTGTGCATTTCCAATTTTGCAATAATGACCATACAATTGATACCATGTAGCATTATTTCTTGAATGATCTACTTTAATTGAACTCCTACATTCAAATGGAATCTTATAATTGTTTTATTTTAAGAAATAAAACTGTATATTCATTATTTCAAGAATAAAATCAAAATATACATCATCGAGCCTCAAATCTCTTTCATAAAAATAGAGAAAGTCCTTCAGCCACCCCTATAATTACATATTACAGTCTTCTAGTCAACAAAACATTTCAATTCTAAAAGGCACGGAGTTTTATAGTACTTTTCCTAAGAAAAGGCAATACAATCTCCTAAGATTATCATCTTTAGCCTTTCTCATGGATTATAAAATGGATAAAGAAATTTTTTATGAGGCCTATTTACCCTCGTACTTTTGGAAGACCACGACGCCTTCCTACAAATTAACAACGGCTTTTGAGAGAGAGAGTCTATTTTTTTATTAAATTCTCTAAATATATGGTAGAACGAGATAGTATCATGCCTCCAAAACTCTGTTCATTATATAAGCTAAAGCCAAATTGATAATTTGACATTTTTCATTACTTTAATCCATCAGTAGCTTGGAATCACCCAACCCCTGCAAGTTCCTTAAACCTTACTCTGTAGCACATTTCATCAGTACCCAAAGTGCAAAAAATTGTGCTATGTTATTTGTACCATACCCAACTCCATCATTAATAGTGAAGAAATTATACTTCTCAAGAAAAATAATTGCCATTGATACACACAAACCTAGATTTCCTTGGCAAACACCATCAAAGAATCCCCATGATTTAGTAAAGTCAATAGTTGGCTCCTTAGGAATCCCAAGAAACTTCAATTTAGGAGCTTTCCATCCTTCTCTATATGAAATCCCAATTTTGTGGGACATCATATCAACACCTGTGATGCTCCCTTGAAAAATAATTTTATTTCTACACAACCAATCCCCACAGGATATAACATGGTTAAGCTTTATGGGACTTGATTGTGGAATCAAACATCCAAGCTTCAAAACAATCCATAAGAGTGCACTTACTCCACTTATTTAGCTCGGCCACCAACTAAAGAATTTCATTCCAAACAATTTTGAATACAGAACAAGATACAAAGATATGGTCAACATATTCTCCAAGTACCTTGCAAATAATACATTGGTTCAGATCATTATAGCTTCTTCTTTTTTACCATTGTCCCATGTGAGAATCTTGTTGGATAGAGAGAGCCAAGTGAAGTTTCTTACTTTGAGTGGAACTAGATTCCATATCATCTTCCACTGCCATGGCATGTCCCTAGTTATATAAGGTTTTGGACTATCAATACTTTGTATCCTAATTTAGTAGAAATAACACTCATGGATTTGTTCCAAGTCCATTTTAATTCATCCTCAAAATCTTGTAAAATAATCGCAAGGTAATTTAACAATTGAATATAATTTGTCCATTGCATTTCCAAATTTCCATGCAAATTTATATATCCAATTATCATATAGGGCCAAAACCAACCCCTTTCCGCCCCGAGGATGGATACCTCTACTAGTTTTGATTTACCTTGTGCATAAAGTGTTGTCTTGAATTCTTAGCAATCTGTAGTGCATCCAACCTAGGGGTCATCCCCTGTTCTCAACCTATCACCTCTATGTATTTTCCAAGTAGGACATCTTCCTGTAATTGGAAAAGATCTCAAACAATGGAAGCACCTTTGACATATTTTCTTTTTGACCTTATCTAGTCCTCTAGAGAGCATCCTTTGAGATATTTAGATTTCACAACTTTGCCTCATAACCCATCATTAAAAAGGAATCTCCACATGATTTTTTGTGGTCAAAGTAGTAAAACATATATGTTCTTCAAGTCCTAACCTCCTACCTCTTTTGTCCTTGAAATTTTTGACCATTTTACAAGTGGAACTCATTTTGATTGCTTCCTCCCTATCCAGGTGAGATCGAAGCATTTTTCATAATCTTGTCAAGCATTCCTTTAGGGACATGTGCAATAGATAACCAATAAACCAATATACTTTCCAATACCACCTTCACAAGAACTAGTCTTCCTCTACAAGAAAATTATACGTGACACCAACAAGAGATCCTTGCTTCAAGAATTTTAATGGTTATACAATATCTTAAAACATTTATCATCATAACATCATAACCATATGCAATAGAATCACTGAAAGAAATACAAGCACGACAACACAAAAAGAACACAGAGATTTTATCCTAGGAAAACCCTCGTGGGGTAGAGAAACCCAACAAACTTCTTCTATATAGATTCGTCAAAGTGTACAATAGTATTCCTCATGCAAAGACCCAAAAACAAGAAGATCCCAAAAGCAGTTATTCACTTGACTCTATCTCTCCTATGCATGTGAACTCAATGAGTGAATGAACTCAATGAGTGAATGAGGTGACCAAATGAGGAGGTTGAACTCCTCATTTATACTAATCAACTGACTTGACCCTTTTACCAATAGGGTCATCTTGACTTACCTAACTGGGCCGACCTGTACAATTTACAATAAAATATTATTTTCTAGATCTTTACAAGTTGACCTAACAATTAGGGTTTACATTGACACTTTCAATGACTTTTACACGATCAATTACATAAATAATAATCTCTGTAGGGTGTACAATACAAATGATACAAATGACACAAATAATACAAATAAGAATATATTCTGAAGTTACATTCTTCAACACTCCCTCTTAACAAGGAAGGTATTATTCGGTCATTGTCACCATCGTCTTCCAGCTGCCACACTTCTTGTACACATACTATTGACATCTGACATCTACTGAATCTATATATCATAAGAAGCTTCACAGAGCCAACCCTTTTTCATGCCGGATGTGACCTAGATCCAATCTAGGAATTTCTCCACAGAGCCAACCCTTTTTCATGTTGGATGTGGCTTAGAACCAATCTAGGACTTTCTCACCACAGAGCCAATCTTGTTTCATACTGGATGCGTCCTATAACCAATCTAGGACTTTCTCACCACAGAACTAGTCCCATTTCATACTAAATGCAACATAGAACCAATCTACGACTTTCTCACCACAGATTTAGTCATGTGTCATACTGGATGCATCCAAGACCTAGTATAGGACTTTCTCTCGTAGAGCTAGTCCTTTTTCATACCAGATGCAACTGTCTTCATCCACTAACTGAGTAATCCATCCAGTGGGTCCAGCCTAAGAGTGCACATTACGTTGCACACTAAAACCACCTCTGTTACCTCACCGCTCATCCATATCCTCTCGTAGCCTAGGAGACTCAATTACGTCACATGACTCGTGACTACCTGCCACCTCACCTGAGCTCATCACTCCCTGTTGATATGGACCACTCCAAGATTGTCCCTAAAGTAATTGAACTTCACTCTCGACAGAGGCTTGGTGAACACATCAGCTAACTGCTCCTTTGTTGCTATATACTAGAGTCTTACTACTCCCTTCTGCACCATATCCTGGATATAATGATACCTGATCTCGATGTGCTTTGACTTGTCATGGAACACGAGGTTCTTCGACAACTTCACACAACTCCGGTTGTCGCATAAGACACAAGTCGCATCTAACTCGAGATCAAACAATCCTGATAGCAACTTTCGAACCCATACTACCTTACAGTGATCCAGATTTATGTGGGAATGAAACAAAAGAGCATATACAGAATCATATATATATAGATATATTGGAAAGAACACAGTGATACAGTAAACACATATTCTATTAAATAGCGGAAATAGAACAGACTGTAAAATACAATAGCTAGAATGGTAGTAGCTATCTCTGAGAAGAGATGTGGCCGTTGTGCTCATTCGTGCCAAGATGAATACAAAAGGAGGCCGAAAGGGCCTATTTATCATAAGCATGAGGGAAAGAATCCCAAACATCCAAAAACCTAACCCTAGAAGATGAACCGTCGTGAAGTTTGCTGCCCCAAGGTGGTTAGTTGAACAGTCAACTTCCCGGGGTCATAACTTTTGCATACGATCTCTGTTTGGGGCGCTCAAGAGCCCGTTGTAAAGGTCTATCTGAGGAGTATGCTAAAAAATTTGAATAGGAATAGTTTCCCAAGCAAGTCTCCCCAAAAAACGTCGTTTAGGGCCTCAAAAACGGCTCCGGAAGTTTAGGACCCGAAAAGCTGCTAAAAATTGTAAATTACCAAATTTACCAGAAAACTATTTTGAGCCAGTTGGAGAAGGTGGATCACCACCAATATCCATCTGGATCATTCCTCCCCCCTTAGAAAGCAATGGTCTCCATTACGTCAAATCTCTTATCATATGTCGAACTGTGTATTGAGTTGAGCTCCTGGTGCGGCGTTTGCTAAAGTGAAAAGGTTGCCTTACTTTGACATCTGCAGAGGGTTGTAATTGTTGTTGATGGATGCGCTAGAGTTGTTGAAGAGTTTTGGTTGTCGTGGTATCATTGGTCTGCATTGGTGCAGATGGTTTCTTTTTGGAGATGCACTTTGAATGTGTGGCCTTGCACTGTAGAGGTACCCGAATAGGCGATGCTACACTGAATTTGTGTTCTGCTTGTTTCTGATAAGTAGAGGGATGATGTGCAGAGGTTGTGGATGTCTCTACGATCTGATGTTCTCCTTTAGTGCAAATTGTGAATAGGGAAAATTTCCCAGTGTGGGAGATTATCTTCCTGCCCTGCTTGGTTGGGGTAGGTGAAACTGTCTTTGGTATCCGATAGAGGTGTCCTCCCAAAGTGACAATGACACTGTGAGGTCGGGATTCATATACAGCATGACGCTTCCACATATATGGATGTCCTAAAAGAACATCACATACTTCAAGTGGGGCCACATCACACAATACCTCATCTTTGAAGGGCTTGATGTCGTATGGTAGGCGACATTGATGACTAACGCGGATCCTTCGTCCTTGGCTTAGCCATCCAATGGTGTAGGGTTGCGGGTGTGGTGTTATCGGTAGTTCCAATCTCTTGATGGCTTCTGTTGAGATCAGGTTCTTTTGGTTGCCGCTGTCTACAACAAATTGTAGGGGAATTCCCTTCACCCACATTTGTGAGTGGAAGAGGCACTCCTCTGCCTCCGACTCTTCAGGTTCCTCTAGCTGAATCTGTGTGGTAGCAACAATGACACTGGGTTTTTCATCAATGATACGCTTCCCTTTGTCTGCGGCTATGACATTGGGTTCTGAATCAGAATCGGAATTGGGATCTGATTCTGAATCTTTGATCTTAGCCACCAATGACTGTTTTGAGCGACATTCATTCATCAGTGTTGTGCCAGGGGCTTTTGTGGAACTCGCATCACTTCCTGGTGTCCTTCTTTGTCTTTCCATTACCCTTCTTCGCTTGTGGTTAGGACTGGTTGTCCTTTCCCTATCCCATGTTTTGCGAGCCAGAGTTTCCCTTGCCCTGCTTCTGTGCAAGTCCGAAGTCGCGCTTGTTCTTTTGCTGAAATTTCTGCTCAATTTTGACAGCATACCGATAGGCAGATCCAAGTGAAGAGATGTCCAGGAAATCCATCTTTGTTCGCATGTACTGGTGTAGGCCACTGCAATATTTCAGTATTAGGTGTCACTCAGAGTCCTTGATACTTAGCTTTGTGCGCAAGGTATGAAAGTTGTTGGTGTACTCCGACACCGTTTGGTCCCTCTCTTGACGTAGAATGGTCCATTTTGTGTACTGGTCATCATAGTTTCCCACATGGTAATATTGTTCCTTGACGACATCTATAAAAGAGGCCCAATTGGGATCGTAATCAAACAATCCAGACTCGTCTGATGAGTTTTTCTCACAATAAGTTTCCCACCAATTTTTGACATAGGGGACAGCCTTGAGGAGCGCAAAGACGATCTTTTCCCTATCGGAAAAATTGTGGACAGAGAAATACCCTTCTAGTAGATTCAACCATTTATCTATGGCATCAGCATCGATCTAGCCTTCAAATAAAGGGATATCAAAGTTAACGTCTACCTTGAAGAGAGTCGCATCTCCGAAACAACTGCTTGTCGAAGGTGTATCTGTTGCCGTCGGCATGCGTCGAAGGATCTGGGCGAAATTATCCATCATCTCGTTCCTTTGTCACGCGAGGGCTTCCTCGAGCAACAGCTTGATAGGATCTCCTGCTTCATCGTCTCTCTTTTCATCTGCCATGGGAGGCCGTTTGGGGTGGCCAAAGTGATCTTCCCCAAGTGAAACTAGTTCGAGACCCAACTCTCTATATCCTGACCTCGTTGGGGACATGCACCGAGAAACAATCAAAGAGCAGATTGCTCTAATACCACTGATCCGGATTTATATGGGAACGAAACAAAAGAGCATATACAGAATCATATACAAAGAACACAATGATACAGTAAACACATATTCTATTAAATAGCGGAAATAGAACAAACTGTAAAATACAACAACTGGAATGGTAGTAGCTATCTCTGAGAAGAGATGTGGCCGTTGTGCTCATTCGTGCCAAGATGAATACAAAAGGAGGCCGAAAGGGCCTATTTATCATAATCATGAGGGAAAGAATCCCAAACATCCCAAAACCTAACCCTAGAAGATGAACCGTCGTAAAGTTTGCGGCCCCAAGGTGGTTAGTTGAACAATCAACTTCCCGGGGTCATAACTTTTGCATACGATCTTCATTTGGGTCGCTCGGTAGCCCGTTGGAAAGGTCTATCCGAGGAATACGTTAAAAAAATGCAAATGGTAACATTTGTTGATAAAGATTCCCCAAAAAACGTCGTTTAGTGCCTAAAAACGGCTCCGAAAGTTTAGGACCCGAAAAATTGCTAAAAATAGTAAATTACCAAATTTGCCAGAAAACTATTTTGAGCCAGTTGGAGAAGGTGGGTCGCCATCGATATCCATCTGGATCATGCAGCTTGTTGAACAAGCTGCCATATACTCTGCTCGGTTGTACTGAGTGCCACACTCGCCTGCTTCCTACTGAACCATGAGATCATACTTGATCCCAAACTAAAGCAACACCCGGATGTGTTATTTCTATCCGTGACACTCCTGACACAATCTGCATCCACATAACCCTGTAGGTTAATGTTCTGATCCGATGCATACCTGAGGCCATAATCAACCATACCCTTCAAGTACCTCAACACATGCTTTGCCGCAACCAAGTGAACATGTCTCGACTCTACCATATACTAGCTCGGAGTGTTCATCGCAAAGCATAAATTTGGCCTTGTGTTCGTCAAGTACATCAACGAACCAATCATCCGCCTATATACCGTGGCATCCACCAGTTCTAAAGAAGTATCACTCAACAACTTCAGATTTGATGCCATAGGTGTGGCCATGGCCTTACAATCCATCATCCCGAATCTCTTCATGATCTCTACCACATAATTAACTTGACTCATAAAAAGTTCCTTTGGATTTTGCCATACCTCAAGACCTGGAAAGTAATGCATCATACCCAAGTCTTTCATCTCAAACTCTGTGACAAGATTTCTCTTCGTTTCTGCTATGAGATTGTCATCTCCTGTTAGAAACAAGTCATCTACATACAACAATAGAATCACGGGATTTCCTTCATCAACCTTGTAGTAAAGGTTGGAATATGCTTAACTCTTGGTAAAGCCCAATCTCGTAAAAAATCCATCTATCTTGTCGTATCATGTTCTGGGTACCTGTCTCGAAACTGCACCACATATACTTCATCTTCGTGAGGGGAGACATCCGGTATCACTTTGAGCATATCCCTAAGATATTGGGGCAAACAACATTTGCCACATATAGAGGCTAAGTGATAATGTCTCTCCAGCTATGCTATATTCACTCCCTATGAAGCGGAGCTTTCTTGCTCCATATGTAACTGAGCACTATCCTCCCTTTGCATCTTGTACTCTCTACATCATGACATTTTTCACTGGAGTGACCGGTAGCCTTCTCTTCTGATGATATTATGTGTATCCATATATGTCATCTCTCTAGGTCACTAGATACCAAGATCTCAAACTCTGTTGCAAGTTCTCTCTTACACCCATCTATGAGCTCCTCGTCTTCAACCTTGTAGCAAAGTTTGATATCTCATCACTCTAGGTGACCCTCAAGCTCACCATGCTATCCCATGGGTTTCTTCTGAGCCCATACAAAGCCTTCTTCAATCTGCACATGTGGTTCTTTGTAGGGAGTCTCGGATCCTGGAGGTTGCTCCATATACTCGATTACACCATCTATCTAGTGTAATATCCACCACCGAGGAAGTGTGTCTGGCCACTAGAGCAACGTCTCGCCATAGTCGACTCCCTCTTTCTAAGAGAGCCCTCGCTTTATACTTTTGTAGTATGCTTGATTTCCTAAATATTCTTCAATGTCATAGCTGAACCGTCGTCACTTGTTCTACAGAACAAGTCTCATCATTATTCTCTTGTAGGTGATGGTACACGATCATTCCTATAAGTCAATTCCAGTTGAATGATTATAAGCATTTCATAATTTTCAAAACAAATTCTTATGCATAAATACATAGGTCACACAGTCATGCAACTATCTTAGCCAATGCTTCAACACAGCATTCATCCATATCCCACATTCATACGGTAACTTTCTAAATGCCTTCCATCTCTACCAAAACATTATTAAGAGCGTGCACTACTCCCAACATGTTAGCAAAGAGGTTTCATTTTAGATAAGTAGCAATGGAATGTTATACAGCCCCATAGGCCACTTACCCATCACATGCATATTAGTAGTATATTGTTCATCAATGCAAACACTCTAACATGCATAATACACTTCCTAAATCTAGGAACATAAATATGTACACAACAAAACAATATTATTTAAGCAATTAGATATACAGGAAATGCCAATTCAAATACTTATATTTGTTTGTTTGGTAGGATCCTTCTTGATCATAGTCGCCTTGTAGGAACCACTGGAGTCTCTAACAGTGTGATCTACTCCATCATCTGATTATGAGGACCTTTTCCTTTCTTGCTTATGATTAACAATGCTGAGCAAGTCTTCTACACCATATATGACATGTAATAGTGTATTGGTGTTGAATATGTGTGTCCCTTCTTCTTCATAACCAATCACAACTGCATGCCTTCTTATCCAATGCTGAAATGGATAAGAGGTTCTTCCATCTTCCTGATTTGAATCCTTCTAGATCAAAATAAATGTTCCTCATTACTAGAGGAATCTTCTTTGGTTTCTTATTTACTGGTTCATCGTCTTCTCTTCTTCTTTCCTTTCTCCTTGGGACAAACTTTCGCAGAGTGTCATTTCTCACAAGTGAAACATCTGAGCTGTGAGAGGTCCTTCTTATGAAATATTTTATTCTTGAGAGAATGTTCTTTCTCTTCTTGGCATGAGCTATTAGGGCTTAATTGTCATCTTCACGCATCTTCTCTTCTCTTGCTATCAATTGAGCTTCTTCTTGCATACATTGTCTTCAAATCATGCTCTTATAGTATAAGAAGTACTCTATAATTCCATACCCGTAATTTCTTATCTCCTTCAAGCTTGTACTCAATATTGGTAATGTTTTTCATATTGATAAAATGAGAACCTCAAATGGAAATAGAGAGAATAGGACTTACCAATGAGAGTGCTTCAACTAGATGCTTACTTCAATGGTTTTCTGGAAAAATTGTTTCTGGTGGACCTAGGGTTTGATAGAGAAACCCTAATTTTTCAAATTTGATGACTTGCAAATCTGTTTGGATAGAAATATGTGCCTCCTCGAGGCAAGTTGAGTAATGTACTCCTTTAATTCCCAAGTCTGTGGACATAACTGCAAAATATTTGATGCCCTAGTTTCTTCAATTTCTTCTGTTGAATTGTCCGGTCTTAATTCTGATGTATCTCAGAAATTTTTGCTCCTTAAGGTTTGAAACTTTTTCCTGAGGTAGTATCACTTGTCCTCTGTCTAATCCCATGGGTTAGATCAATATTGTATTCACCAAGTGGAACTTAGGCTAAGTTTCCCAAGGTGACTTGTTTATGGACTGTTTCAGTATAGTGAACTTGTACGAAATACCATGTGTTAATGTTTCAACTTCGGGTCATGAAACTCATACCAGAGAAACTACAGTCCATTCCCTTTATGGATCATCTTACGAAATTCGATTTGGATCTTTCTAGCTCGATATATATAATTTCTCCTTAGGTCACCTGTTTAAAACTGAATTCTAGAAGAGGTTGGAACCCTGATTTGCATTGATCATATCTCCAAAAGTACAGTAAATATGAGGCTGAAACGCACACACAAGGTACATAAACATTTCATATTCAACATGTCCGAGTTTCAGCTCCTATAAATTCACCAAAAGCGAGTTGTAGAGAAAATTCACAGATGACTAGATTTTGCCTTCTAGAGTTTCAAGCATGAAGCCCTAATCTCCAACAGTTGCAGTTGTAGTAGTGTTATTGTTGGACAATGGCTTCTTTCAGGCTAGTTATGAAACCATGTTAGAATTTTAATGGTTATACAATATCTTAAAACATTTAGCATCATAACATCATAACCGTATGCAATAGGATCACTGAAAGAAAGACACGCACAATAACACAAAAAAACACATAGATTTTATCTTAGGAAAACCCTCGTGGGGCAGAAAAACCCAACAAACTTCTTATATCAAGATTCATCGGAGTTTACAATAGTATTCCTTGTGCAAGGACCCAAGAACAAGAAGACTCCAAAAGCAGATATTCACTTGACTCTATCTCTCCTACTCATGCAAATTCAATGAATGAACGAGGTGAACAAATGAGGAGGTCGAACTCCTCATTTATACTAATCAACTGACTTGACCTTTTTACCAACAGGGTCGGCTTGACTCACCTAAATGGGCCGACCTATACAATTTACAATAAAATATTATTTTCAAGATCTTTCAAAGCCAAGCTAACAGTTAGGGTTTACATTGACTCTTTCAATGATTTTTAAATGATAAATTACATCAATAATAATCTCCATAGGGTGTACAATACAAATGATACAAATGACACAAATAATTCGAATAAGAATTTATTCCGAAGTTACATTCTTCAACACCTCCCTATCCAGGTGAGATCGAATCATTTTTCATAATCTTGTCAAGGATTTCTTTAGGTACATGTGCAATAGATAACCAATAAACCCATATACTTTCCAATACCACCTTCACAATAACTAGTCTTCCTCTACAAGAAAATTATAGGTGACACCAACAAGAGATCCTTGCCTAAATTTTTTTAAATAACCACAACCAATCATCATACCTATAATTGTTTGGTTTTAGGTTAAAAGTTATATATTTCACTATGTCATTGTCACCTACCCAAATTTTGGGGATATTTATTTTAAATTTTGCAAAATACTTTATGTTAAATAATAATTACAGAGTTTTGTAATTATGACCAAATCTGGTCAAAGGTGACTATAATGACTCATTATTATTTTTTAATAAATTAAAATAGGAGACAGACACTCAAGAAAATTGTTACAAGAGTGTTCACTGACCCACTAGGAGGAATGGAAGCTGCTAGAAGGCATGGGACAGATGGCAGCAATTGCACTCTACCACTAGCTATTGGTATGGGACAACTACCCCTAAAATTGTGGCATTCCCCCTCCAGGTGGAGGGAGGTGAGCAGGTAGCTCACTAATGACCAGTTAACTACAAAAAGGCCTAGGCAACCTATATAAGGCAATTCGAATTGAGCAGGCAGCTCTTACAATATTTTCTGCAGAAATATTCCTCATGTGCATCAGGTGATGACTGAGAGATCCGAAGTAGGGAGGCTATGTGAGAGTGCAAATGTAAGTCTGCAAAATATTTATGAGAAGGGAAACCAAAGGTGCTGGTGCAGGTCTCTTTGACTGCTGAGTCTGTAAGACTGGATAAACTACTTGGTGCTACAAGATTGAGGACCTAAGCTTCTAAGTTTCTTCCTCCTGGTGGTTTAGTGAACATGCTCGAGGGTCCTAAGGCAGGCTTATTGGTTGTTTTCAGGAGTAGGTTGGGAGGAACAGGCTACTTGGGTGTTTGTCCTCTTATCTACTGGTTCAGGTTCTACCTGATATGTTTGTTACCCTTGTTTTTACATTAAAGGTGGTTGATTTTGTATTACATTGATGAATAGATGAAATGATTGATAAAATAACTTCACTGTATTTTTCCCCGTGCTAGTTTCTGCGTCATACTCTAGTACAGGAAGTAGAATTAACATTAGATAATTGATGGGCAAAATGCCAAGTGAATAGATATATTCAGACTGTAGCGTTCTTCTAAATTCTATCACTTACATGTTTTAAAATAAAAAAACATAGTAGTATATAATAAGTAGTTACAGGAAGCATTCTACTGTACTTAGTTGTAAAAGAAAAACAATTACAGATCTATGTATCACCAACCATCGCTGCAAAATTATTACCATGTATTCTTTGCAAAGATGTTTTGAATATCAAACGTTTCAGGCACTTTGTATCAGACTTTATTTATTCTAGAATTCTAACAGCTGCAAGAACTCTTGAAATCAGAGTTATTTATTCAAATGACAAATAGATACTTATTTTTCATATCAGAAGTTTATTGCAGTCAATATATCTCTTGTTCTTTTAAAACTAGCACTAGGGTTTCTTTTTCCAAGCTTACATCATAGCTAAAAGCCAAACATTCTATCTTGTTATCATTTTTTTTCAAAAAAAAGTACTGTATTCTTCTATCTTTTCCTTTTTCAAAATTCCAAACTGAAAACATGAAGTCTCGGCTCTCGGCCTCATTCTGATAAAAGATTAAAACCTAGATGCGAATGCTAGATAGCCATCGAAAACCATTAGCATATAGAAACTATTGTTTAAACCAAAGTATAAACCATTTAGTTGGATGACAACTATTACTACTTTTTCTACTTTATGCAGATCCACATTTCCATTCTTATCTCTGTATCATTAATCTTTTCCTAGACTAGAAGACAACCAAACGAATGGAAACATTCGACCTGAAACAGTGCCATTCATTTTAGAAAAAGACGAAGACATGATTCACCATGAAATTGAAAGTTTATAGTTCTTCATTCAACACTTAGATCGCACAGTCCATCTTTTCAACTCGTCGAGACGTTTTCAATAACACAACATTTGTCATCAAACCACATTACCGACGATTGGGATTCCAAACATACACGGTAAACCTTGAAGTTCAAAACTTTAAGTAGCAACCAAAATGACGAGGGTTTATCCCCTTAGGGTTTACATCAAAAAGAGAGAACCATTTCCACTAATGTTCATAACAGACGCTGCATCAAACACACACACCATAATAACTGAGCACATAGTGTTGCTGTCCACAAAGCCCTTGGACAAAAACCATGCCAGAAATCCAAACACTTAGAACCGTGTCAAACATATTTCGTAGGATGACCAATGAGGTAAGGATAACGCCGAGGCTTACCGGTGGACAAGCAGGGCCCCTCCTCTATCTTCAAGTGAATGATCCTCCGACGAAGGCCAACCTGTCACAACAACGACAGTGATTAAAACAAGTTACTGGATACAAGTATGAAGGCTTTTAAAATAATAGTGTTTGGTTAGAAGAATTTCTTACCTTCGTGTGTTAAGACTCATCCGCAAAACGAAGATGACAAGCCACCATCTAGCTCGGGAGAAGAAAGTTCCAGCCCTGAGAACATTAAGTAATTACAGCTTAACATTCGAAAACGTTGCCATTACTTCACTAAGACCCTGAGAAAACACTCTTTCAACCTATGCAACATTCCAGCTTAAGACTCAATCTACTCATGACCAACTTCCGTCGCTTCCAGCGAGACTCGACAGTATAATTAAAAACAAACACTTGCAAGTTACAGGTTCATAGATCACGAGTTCGATCCTATAAACCCCCCCCACCAAATACCAAAGTTGACTATCACTTTCACTTGCAGGAATATCACACATAGGTCTCAAGATCGAGCATAACGAAGGGTAAAAACATCAAACCCTAGGACCACTCGGCTGGTCGGCTTCCCCCTCCAAACTACTACCCTCGAAACGTTGCCAAGAAAATGTTTTCAACGCCTTGTAGGTTACATTTAGGGTTTCCATTACAATCTCAAAGATTCACAAATCAACGGTGAAGATTGTTTCCAACCGGGCGTGTTGGAGGGTGGACAACTACCACATTTAATACTCCATTAATTATTACAACCATGATGATGTCAACACCGTTACCAAGGAACAACACTGTATCCAGTTGGGAGGAGAAACGTTTTATCAACGTTGTCAATTCGGAAGACTACAGATCAAGCCTGCTACAGCTCGACAGATCCAGTTAAAGTGTGAAAACTTTCACGTGTCCTCCTCCACGAAGGCATCCACGCATCACTACATTCAATGACTTAGTCATATAACATAAATGTCAAGCCAACCCTTGGAACGATGCAATCGGTATCATACTATAAGCTTTTGTTACTCCATCATTTCATCTGCCAGGTCAAGGTACAACATTAAATGCATTTCATATTGTTCCATAGTTTAACTATCAAAGTTGGGTTGAATGATTTGGTTGTATATAGGTCGACTATGGAATATGTGATACGTTCCATCAATTTTTTTATATAGTTTGCACCATCGTTTAATTCGTATAATTCTCAAAGGAATCAGATATAGTATATATATATAATTTATATGTTAATACAATTAGTACTTTATAGTTAGAATTTTTATATTGTTTGTACATAGTTTATTTTGTTACAAAACTATAGTAGATTTAAATTAAAAGTACAATTGCATCATAACATTCATATGGTATATATGCATAGTTTAAAAGCTTGCACAAAACAAATATCCATAGATCTATGCATTTTACATTAATGGTTCGAATAGATAGTAAGAGCATCGTTGTAATACTTAGTTTTTGTAACTTAGCATGTATCATAGAAAATCATAGGTAGAAGTATCTCCTTGACCATTTCATTCCTGAAAGAAGTATTGATTGAAGTTTACGACCCTTGCCAGATAAATATATATTCAAACATCATAACTAGGATAGACAAGGATCCATACCTACAGCAAGGAGTCACATAGAATTTTCTTCCAATACATTGATGACCATTGAAAATTCTTAAATACTCTTAACATCTGTTCTGTTGCTTTTCTCTTACTTGCGAATCTGCGCACGAAGGACGGGTACAATGCTTTAGCTTCACAGCTAAGTAAGCCTCAGGGCACCTCGAGGGACCCCTTTCATCACCATCCATAAATTAAAATTGTCAGCACCTTGTCACGGATAACTCTATCTCATATGTGTTTTGAAAATTCAGTTAAATTCAAATAACAATCAAACTAATATCGTAATCAATTATCTTGGATTTTTTTGACGCATCACTGACACTAAACATCTTTAGTCAAAGGTCACTATAGTTAAGATGTTCCTGTTGTTAGGACGTAATCATTATTACTGCTGAATAAACATTATTTATTTCCGCATTTTACAATTATTAACATTCTAGGCTGATTTAAAAATTTTAAATTTTTATGAAATTATCGGGATGTTACAGGTGGTATCAGAGCTCATGTTCGAACTCTAGGTCTAAAAAGGCCCAATAAACATGCAACATAAATTTTCTGATTGCAAAACTTTTTACTAACTCAAGTTAAAATATTGTTATATATAGAAAAATTGCTTTAAGTTACAGGTATGGAAGGATCAGCTGAGCATATGGAGGACAGATTTCCACCAAACAACCATAGTACAGAACCTCAATTTGAAGGAAGATTCCATGGCAATCTGAATGATAGTTCATCCGAATTATTACGTGCTTTTTAAGAATTAAAAGCAGAGATAAGATCAGTAAAGCATGACAATGAAAGAATTTTGAGAACACAAGAGGAGTTGAAGCAAGTACTGTTCGACCAATACCCAATAGATGAACAAGAAGTTGAATGTGCTTTTGAGACTGAAGACTTACCTTATGAGGGCAAGAGTAAGCAAGCAAAAATAGCTGATGAAAATAACAACTCAACATCCTCAAGAATTGCAAAACATCCACGTAAAAAGAAGCATAACTATTCTAGTGACAGCAGTGAAGGATATTTCAAGCCAAAGAGGAAAAGAAATAAACAGTACGAACAGATATTTGGTGAATTCAAGAAAATCAAACCCCCAACTTTCAATGGCAAAATGGAGAAAGGAGAGATAGCTAAGGCGTGGCTGTCCGGCATGAAAAAGTATTTTCAGATCTACGATTATTCTGAATCCTTAAAGGCAAAAATGGCAATTTATAATCTAACCAGGAAGGTAGATATTTGGTGGCAAGACCTCAAAAGAGTAAAGAGCATAAAAGATAGAGATGTGGGTTGGAGTACTTTTAAAAGATACTTCAAGAAGAAATTCTTATCTGAGCAGTATTACGAAGAAAAATCCAAAGAATTCTATGATCTAAAACTAGGAACGATGAACATGAAAGAACTGAACAACAAGTTTTTAAGTTTGCTAAGGTATGTGCCATACATGGTGGAAGAAAAACTGAAGGTTCAGAGGTACCTGAGTTGTCTACCCTTCAACATCAAGGACAAAATAGAGTACGATAACCCTAAGACATTGGAATAATCCATGAGGAAAGCAACTTTTTTCTTTGACCAGAACAGGAAAAGAGAAGGGGTGCCTAACTGGAAAAACCCAAAACCCGGTAACTTTGAACATAAAAAGAAAAATTTCAGATATGGTGGAAATTCTGGTTTCCAAAAGAAAATTTTCGAAAATCGAAATTTTCAAGGGAACAATTCCAGAAATAATCAGTAGCAGAAATTTACAGCTCACAGAAATGTTCCCAATGTTGCCAGGACTAATGAGCAGAAGCCACCTATAAAATGCTTTGAGTGCCAAGGACCTCATTATGCTTCAGATTGTCCCCTTAAGAAGCGGACAGCTAACCATATTCACTCCATACAGTCTGAAGCTACTGTAGGGTATTTGGAAAGAGGGACACCCAGAATTAATGCAGCATTGGACAATCAGCAAGCATAACACCAAGTCTCGATGGTAGAGGTTGAAGGTATGTTACAAAACCATCTAGTTTCTATTTTAATTGATCCAGGTGCTAGTCTGAGTTACATATCACCAATTATTGTCGAAAATTTTAAGTTGAAAACAAAAAAATTCAATAAATCATGGTTGGTCAGACTAGCAACAGGAACGAAAATAAAAGTTCCCGATTTTGTGGAAAGTTGTGTTTTAGCTATGAATAAACTAAAAACACGGATCAAGTTAAATGTTTTACCTTTAGGATCTTATGACATATTAATTGGAATGGACTGGTTGGGAGCCCATCATGTCATTCTGAATTGTTATGAGAAGAGTTTCACGTACTTAAATGATGAAGGAAGAACAATCCAGGTAAAGGGTATTCCTGGAAGGACATCCCTCAGACAGATTTCAGTAATGCAGGTAAAGAAAGCAATTAGAAAGGGATGTCAAATGTTTGCAGTAAATGTGGTAAATGAGGAGTTAAGTACTACGGAAGACAAACTGAAAATTGAAGACACACCTGTCTTAAATGATTTCCAAGATGTTTTTCCTGAAGAGATTCCAGGATTACCTCCTAAAAGAGATCTAGACTTTACTATTGAGTTAATACCCGGTGCAGTCCCAAATTCTAAAGCTCCATACCAAATGAATATACTAGAGTTAAATGAGTTAAAATCTCAGTTGAAGGAACTGATTGATAGGAAGTATATAAGACCCAACGTGTCCCCTTGGGGAGCACCGGTCATTTTTGTAAAGAAAAAAGATGGCACCTTAAGACTTTGCATCGATTACCGTCAATTGAATAAAATGACGATCAAGAATAGATATCCGTTGCCCCGCATTGATGATCTATTTGATCAGCTACGCGGAGCAACGATATTCTCCAAGATTGACTTACGGTCCAGATATCATCAGGTTCGTGTGAAGGATGAAGACATTTTCAAAACAGACTTTAGAACGCGATATGGACATTATGAGTTTGTGGTCATGCCATTTGGGTTGACTAATGCCCCGACATTATTTATGTGCCTAATGAATAAAATTCTGCACAAATACTTGGATAAATTCGCCATTATGTTTATCGATGACATTTTAGTATATTCTAAAAGCAAGGAAGAGCATGATGAACATCTGCGTATCATTCTGCAAGTTCTGAGGGATCACCAGTTGTATGCTAAGTTCAGTAAGTGTGATTTTTACAAAGATAAGATTCAGTACTTAGGACACATAATCTCTAAGGAAGGAATTTCAGTTGACCCCGCTAAGATAAAGGGCATTAATGAATGGTCGGTTCCTAAAGGTGTGACGGATGTACAATCATTCATGGGTATTACTGGGTACTACAGAAAGTTCATTGAAGGGTTTTCAAGGATTGCAAACCCCATCACGTCCTTACAGAAGAAGGGAAAGAACTTTGTATGGGATCAAAAGTGTGCGGAGAGTTTTAAAAGGCTGAAAGAATTACTGACTGCATCACCTATTTTGAGGATTGCAGACCCTAATAAGGATTTTATAGTTTGTACAGACGCCTGTAATGATGAACTGGGAGGAGTCCTAACACAGGAGGGACACGTTGTTGCATACGAGTCTAGAAAGCTGAAAATACATGAGAAAAATTACTCTACTTATGATGTGGAATTATTAGGAGTAATTCATGCTTTGAAAATGTGGCGTCACCACCTTATTGGTAGAAAATTTACCTTAATGACAAATAACATGGGGCTGAAATATTTATTAGCTCAAACAAATCTGAATGCTAGACAAGCTAGATGGCTAACTTTTCTGAGCGAATATGATTTTGAAATTCAGCACATTAAAGGGAAGGAGAATAAGGTTGCTGATGCATTAAGTCGTAATGTAAGGATACATTTTATTTCAGCTATCAGCACGTATGCCACAGACTTGGAAAAACAGATTTTTGAAGGAATAAAAAATGATGAAGAATACATAAAATTACATGAAAAGACAACAGAAAACAATTCTGAAAATTCTATGACAAATTACCGTTTGAAGGAAAATGGCTTACTGCTGTACAAAAACAGACTATATGTACCAAATATACCAGCAGTAAAAATTCTGATTTTGGATGAGATGCACAAAAGCCACTACTCTTGCCATCCAGGTTATCAGAAAACAATCACAATGCTACGAAAAGAGTACCATTGGCCCACAATGAAGGATGAAGTAGCAGAATACATAGCTAAGTGTTTTGACTGTCAGAAAGTGAAGGTGGAACATCAACATCCTGCTGGTTTGCTACAGCCATTGCCTATACCTAGCTGGAAATGGGAAGTCGTAAGTATAGATTTTATCACTGGGTTACCAAAGAATCAGAAACAAAATGATTCCATCATGGTGGTAGTGGATAAACTTAGCAAAGCAGCGCATTTTATTCCTGTAAAGACTACCCATAAGGCTCTCGACATTGTAGAAATCTTCATGAAGCAGATTTTTCGCTTGCATGGGATACCAAAGGTAATAATTTCAAATCGTGATTCAAAATTTACAGGAAATTTTTGGAGGTCCTTGTTTAAAGGGTTAAATACAACTTTAAATTTCAGCACCGCGTTTCATCCGCAAACAGATGGACAGACTGAAAGGGTGAATCAGATATTGGAAGACATGCTCAGAATGTATGTTAAGGATTAGCCTCGTAAGTGGGAGGAATACTTGCATCTAGCAGATTTTGCATATAACAATCACTACCATGCATCAACCAAGCTTAGCCCGTTTGAAATCCTTTATGGTAGGAAATGTGGCACACCTGTTTCATGGAGTTATCCAGTTAGCAGATTCATTTTAGGGCCTGAATTGTTGCAGGAGTTAGAACTAATTGTGAAGTAGGTACAAGGAAATCTTAAAGCTGCCCAAGATAGACAGAAAAGTCAAGTAGACCTTAAAAGAACCCATAAAGAGTTCCAGGTTGGGGAGCATGTTTTTCTTAGGGTAAGGCTGAAAAAGAGTTCATTGAAGTTGGGAAGCTGTGCCAAACTGGCACCTAGGTATTGTGGCCCTTTCGAAATTTTTTCAAGGGTTGGGCCCATGGCATATCAATTGGCCTTGCCCTCAAACCTCAAAATACATAATGTTTTTCACGTTTCATTGTTAAAGAAATATGTGCATAATGCTACTCATATTGTAAATTGGAATGATGTTTAGGTGGAACAAGACGATGATTTTCCGGTGGAACCGGATTGTATCCTCGCAAGGAAGGAAACCCTACTCCATAATCGCACCATTGGACAAGTAGAAGTGCAATGGAAGCACCTTAGCCCAGCAGAGGCAACCTGGGAGTTGGAAAGTAGTATGCGGGCAACATACCCAACTCTATTCCAGGAACGTTCAGAGAGTTAATAAAGCAACATCGAGGATGATGTTGAGACTTAAGGGGGGGTGTATGTCACCTACCCAAATTTTGGGGATATTTATTTTAAATTTTGCAAAATACTTTATGTTAAATAATAATTACAGAGTTTTGTAATTATGACCAAATTTGGTCAAAGGTAATTGTAATGACTCATTATTATTTTTTAATAAAATAAAATAGGAGATAGACACTCAAGAAAACTGTTACAAGAGTGTTCACTGACCCACTAGGAGGAATGGAAGCTGCTGGAAGGCATGGGATAGATGGCAACAATTGCACTCTACCACTAGTTGTTGGTATGGGACAACTACCCCTAAAATTGTGGCATTCCCCCTCCAGGTGGAGGGAGGTGAGTAGGTAGCTCACTAATCACCAGTTAACTACAAAAAGGCCTAGGTAGCCTATATAAGGCAATTCGAATTGAGCAGGCAACTCTTACAATATTTTCTGTAGAAATATCTCTCATGTGCATCAGGTGATGACTGAGAGATTCGAAGTAGGGAGGCTATGTGAGAGTGCAAATGTAAGTCTGCAAAATATTTATGAGAAGGGAAACTAGTAGTGCTCGTGCAGGTCTCTTTGACTGCTGAGTCCGTAAGACTGGATCAACTACTTGCTGCTGCAAGATTGATGACCTAAGATTCTAAGTTTCTTCCTCTTGGTGGTTCAGTGAACAGGCTCGGGGGTCCTAAGGCAGGCTTATTGGCTATTTTCAGGAGTAGGTTGGGAGGAATAGGCTACTTGGGTGTTTGTCCTCTTATCTACTAGTTCAGGTTCTACCTTTTATGTCTGTTACCCTTGTTTCTACATTAAAGGTGGTTGATTATGTATTACACTGATGAATAGATGAAATGATTGATAAAATAACTTCACTGTATTTTTCCCCATGCTGGTTTCTGCATCGTACTCTAGTACAGGAAGTAGAATTAACATTAGATAATTGATGGGAAAAATGCCAAGTGAATAGATAGATTCAGACTGTAGCGTTCTTCTAAATTCTATCACTTACATGTTTTAAAATAAAAAAAAAATAGTAGTATATAATAAGTAGTTACAGAAAGCATTCTATGTACTTAGTTGTAAAAGAAAAACAGTTACAGATCTATGTATCACCAACCATCGCTGCAAAATTATTACCATGTATTCTTTGCAAAGATGTTTTGAATATCAGACGTTTCAGGCGCTTTGTATCAGACTTTATTTATTCTAGAATTCTAACAGCTGCAAGAACTCTTGAAATCAGATTTTTTATTCAAATGAAAAATAGATACTTAATTTTCATATCAGAAGTTTATTGCAGTCAATATATCTCCTGTTCTTTTAAAACTAGCACTAGGGTTTCTTTTTCCAAGCTTACATCATAGCTAAAAGCCAAACGTTCTATCTTGTTATCATTTTTTTCAAAAAAAAGTACTGTATTCTTCTATCTTTTCCTTTTTCAAAATTCCAAACTGAAAACATGAAGTCTTGGCTCTCGGCCTCATTCTGATAAAAGATTAAAACCTAGATGTGAATGCTAGATAGCCATCGAAAACCCTTAGCATATAGAAACTATTGTTTAAACCAAAGTATAAACCATTTAGTTGGATGACAACTATTACTACCTTTTCTACTTTCTGCAGATCCACATTTCCATTCTTATCTCTGTATCATTAATAATGTGGTAGTATTAATCATTATTATTGCCGAATAAACATTATTTATTTCCGCATTTTACAATTATTAACATTCTAGGCTGATTTAAAAAATTTTAATTTTTATGAAATTATCGGGATGTTACAGTTGTCAATGGAGCTTGGGTGGAGAGGCATATTCTATGCTACCTGATTTTCCAATCATGGCCCTAATTCACTGAACAACATACAAGATTCATTTAAATTTACCTCCATTCTAGTTGCGTTGCAATATGTTTCCAAAATGTCCTTATATATCTTCATTTTCCAAAGGGAACCATGATTGAATAACAAGATATCATCTACAAACAATAAGTGAGAGAGAAACATACTTCACCACTCTAATACCTCTAATAGCACCCACTATTTTTGCCTTTACTATTAACATGCTTAAACCCTAAACAATGATCCGTAAACTGCCATGGATATTCCACTGGAACAGTTTGTCACAACGGATCTTACAACTTGGTTCTTATTTTATTAGCTTATTTTTATTGAATGTCAAATACCTGGAATTGAAAAATAAATAACTAGAGCAGATAAGTACACAATCCACACAATAACACAAGATATACCTTGGGAAAACCCACTATGGCTATACCTTGCTATTTATGTCAAATTGCAAATACAAAGGAAATGGTACTCTCTATGGAGTTAACTAAGACTCTGTGGCCATACTGGCTACTGTAGGATCTCTTATCTCTTCTATTATGCTTTAACATCCACTCCTATGTTGTTGCTCAACTATGGAATAATACAATATATCAAAAGAATGGAACCCCCTTGTTCTCCTGATGGCACAGTATTTAACATGGCCCGATAGCCGTCAAGGGTTAATTTTAGAGTTTTTGCATACCCCAACTCCCGATTAGGGTTAGGGTTTGGAACTTTTAGAATGTTCTTGATAGCACACACTTGAATAGCTCCACATGTGAAAGAAATGAGATCTAACATGGAATCCACTCAGTACCATGGTGGTCAACTGGATAGGTCAACTTGCGGGAGTCATAAATTCTTCACACAGACTCCATTTGAGGTGCTTTTTGGACCGTTGGAAAGGTCTCAGTATGTAGAATAAATATATTGATAAAACGTAAGGTTTGTGCAAAAAAATGTGTCAATTAATCCCTCAAAATGGTCTCAGATGTTTTCAAATAATTTTTCACCCAAATTTGAAAAGTGAGACCTGCCCCTAAAATGGGCCCTACAAGCTAATTCATCCAATCTTCCAACCCCTAAATATCCAAGTAGGTGACAAATTATATATTGATCTATTTTGGATCAAACAACCAAAAGAAGTAAGAAAGGGGATAGGCGACAGCCTGTGTAAGCTCCTTAAAAGTATTGAGAAAGCTAAAAGGGGATCCATTTATTGAAACAACAAGGGAGGCTAAAGAAATGCATTTCATCGTCCAATCAACTGTGTGGGGGTTCATTCCCATTGAATCAAAACCAACTTTATGTACAACCAACTCACTTTATCATAAGCATTAGTTAAGTCAATCTTCTTCACTACTGGTGGGATCTTGTCTAATTTGATAGTATGTGAACCCTCATGGGAAGTACCCACAGAATCATGTCTCCATATATTGAAAAGAAACCCAAATTGTTCCTCTAAAATTACTTTGTATAGCATCCCCTTAAGTCTATTCACTATATTCTTTGAAATGGGTTTGTAAATAAAATTACAAAGTGAAATGGGTCTAAATTCCTTGAAAGAATTATGCTCATTCTTCTTGGGAATTAATGCAGTGGATGTACAGTTTCGTACCCTCAACACTTTATTCAAATCTTTGGATTCCTTCACAACCCTTAAAATCTCATTTTCTAACATTTCATTAAAAAATTAGGTAAAATTCCGTAGTCTAGCCATTCGACCCAAGGCTCTTGGCCCTCTTCAAAGAGAAAAACAAGCTTCAATTCTTCCTTGGTAATTTCAACTTCCAATCTCTCATTCATGCTTTGATCAAAGAGTTGGGGAAACAACCTTATCACTTTCAAAATGTCAGCTATGTTTGATACTTTTAGCTCTTTAAAGAGATTTTGGAAACCTACCTTGCTCACATTTCCGATGTCTTCGGAGGATATCGCCTTGGAGACATTAGGGATACAAATTTCCCATATAGTATTTACATTTTTTCTATAATCGACATAGTTGTGGAAAAAATTAATATTAATATCCACTTCTTCTAGCCGAATAGCTCTACTTTTCAGCCTCTACTCTCCCTCTTCACTGTCTAAAAGGACATTTTTTTTACCATCAATGTCTTTAAAACTAGCCTTTATTCATCATTGAAAATCCCTATGACATTGTTTTCAAAGATAAAGGATATATATGCTTCAATATTTTTAAAGTCTGCTTGATTTTTTTTTTCTTGTTCTTTCCCACCCTACAATAAGTTGTCTTAACTTGTTTGCGATTAAAATCAAATTGATACATAGCTGACTCTCTTGAGGGGGGATCATAAAATTTTCAATTTCATGTCATGAGAAATCTAAAGTCCTCCTTAGCCAACCAATCATGATTAATTTTAAAGGGGGGTGAAGGTTTGTTGTCCTCCTTGTCAATTTGAAGAAGGATAGCTAGGTGGTCTGATGAACCTCAAATACCCACCCAAGATCTATATCTATCAACCTCATTCACCAATTTTTCTGACATTAAAAATATGTCCAACCTCTTTGAGATGCCTCCTCTTACTCTCCTTGAATTCCTCCATCTTGGGACCAACTGTAAGGTCTCCATGTCAATCAGGTTTGATTCTTCAAAGAAATGGAAAAAGTAGTATGCCAAAGGACTAGGCCTAACAACTTCTCTTTATACCTTTCCCACAGAAAGAATCATATTCAAATCCACACCTACAATGGATTATCACCTTTCTTATTTTCCTACTCTTTGATTTGATCCCAAAAAGACCTTCTATCCTACAAGGCCCATAAATGTTAACAAATATGGAGAATTTTCTTAAACCTTTGCTTCTCCTTCAAGAATGATCCATGTATAAAATTTATGGGTTGAAATGGCAATAAAACATGGACTCCAACTTGTCACCAACCCCCTTGACATACCTTTAACATCAATGGAACAAAAATTCCATTTTCTAAAGAATTGTGGACAAAACAAAAATGGCTTTTGACCCAAGACGTAGTTTCTTGGAAAATGATTACATATAGATGATAGACCAACAACATTATCCTAAAGGCTCTTTGTATTTGGGTAACCCCACCCCTCTCACATTCAAGGAGAGGATAATCATGATGTCATGTTTATGGAGGTTTTTCCTTCTCCAGGAACCCCATTAATGGCCATTTGTTTGCCTTCCAACACTTCCTTGGATGCTATGGATTTTGTTTTGGATATGTTAAACTTCCTACTTGGGGCCATCAACTTATCAACCGTTAGGGATAAACCTCCCTCAACTAACTCATTTTTCTCCACCTAAATTATCTTTCAGGATCACGATTGATAGTTAGAGGGCAGAGGTACCCTAGACTTCTTAATGATTAGGCTTAGCAATTTCATCCTAAACAATCTATCCATCCTTCTCTAAAACAAAAACATCCAAGGACACCCTTTATGGGAGGGAAAGGATTCATAAACCCTAAAGTCCCTGGAAGAAGTAGGGTTTAAGGGTTCCTTTTCCTTAACTTAAAACTTACCAAAACTTGTAGTACTTTTTATAGGAGGCATGAACTTTCTCACAATTGAAGGAAAAAACATAGAAACAAATGAGGATAACATGCCTCGAGTGAGTTTGTTGATGTATATGTAACTTCGGAATGTATTTCACATATATGTATATTGTATTCCTATAGAGATGGTATTATTCCTCTATAAGGAAGTGTCGTCATTTATATTGTAAATGTCATAACTTATTCTTGATGGGTTATTATATCACCTTGTTGGGGTCGGCCCTGTATAAGTCATGTGGGTCAAAGGGTTATTAGACCACCCTATTGGGGGTCGGCCATGTGGGTCGAAGGGTTATTAGACCACCCTATTGGGGGTCGTCCCACTCAGCATTATGTTATGTGGTTAAGTTCGAGCCTACATGAGTTAGGTAAAAAGGCAAGTCAAGTCAAGTATAAATAGAGTGCGGGAGGCACTCTATTTGCTCACTCACTTCTCACACATGCACTCAAGGAGGAGTGGCGCACTTATGGAGGAGGAGGACCCGCTGCTCGGATATGTCTATCTCTTATGGTTTGGTTGTATCATTGCTCTATCTATCTCTGAGGAAGTTATTGGGGTTTTTCACCTTTATGGTTTTCCCCAAGTAAATCTTTGTGTCTCTTGTGTGCTTGCATTATTGTCTCCATGATTGATATGCTGTAGATATGCTGTACATGTTGTTCTCTCAGTTAAGATCCTAGATCAGATTGAAGTAAATTCTGAAAATTTAACATGGTATTAGAGCTATCCTGAAAGAAGGCATGATATGGCATGTATGACACTTGTTGCACTTACGATGCTAGGGCTTGATATAGCAAAAACTAGTCATCGTAGCACTTTCGCTATAAATCCGTTTTGGCGAAGTTTTCGGATCTGAAATTGTTACAGGACGAAGATTAAATCTCCAGGTACCTTGTGTCCAAAGGAAAACCTCTAATTTGTTGTACTTTGTGATTTATGATCTGTGCAATATAGGGTTTCTGCCTCTTCCAGATCTGAGTCAAAATCAGGTGACCTTGGGAAAAATGTCATAACCTGGGCTAGGAAGCTCCAAATGAAATTTCGTAAAAAGTGACAGGTAGTACATAGACTTTACTATCTCAGGAAACTTTTTCAGAGGCCGAAGGTGAACCAGTGACACGTGGAACTCCGTACAAGTTCGCTCTCCTGTATTATCCCATAAACAGGTCACGTTGCGACACTTGGCATAACTCTCTCTCAGAGAATCCAATTGAGGTCAGACCTGTCAGGATGGAAAGATAACAGGCCGAGCTATCTCAGGAAAGGTTTTCAGAGGCCGAAGTTGAAACAGTGACACGTGGCATGCCGTACAAGTTCACTCTCCTGTATTATCCCAAAACAGGTCACGTTGCGACATTTGGCATAACTCTCTCTCAGAGAATCCAATTGAGGTCAGACCTATCAGGATGGAAAGATAACAGGTCAGGCAATCTCAGAAAACTTTTTCAGACCCTGTGGATCGAAAATTTCAGAGTTACACCAGAAACAATCAGGTACATATTTCTGTCAAAACAGAATTATTTTTGAGTACCTTCATTCATGGCTTCCGGAATTTAGGGCTTTGTAGAAAGTTGTAATTTTTGTAATCGGAGACCACGGCTGGATGCTACTCATCAAAATAGAAATTTAGAGACCGAGATCAATATTTTTGGTTGGACAGAAGGCCGGGCTTGATCAAACCCTAGTTCGGGACTTTGATCAGAAAAGTGGAAAATTAGGGCTTCTGTAAAAATGGGAATTTTTGAAATCTGTGACCATGGCTGGAAGCTCCTCAGAAAAATGGAAGTTTAGAGATTTGGATCAAACCTTTTGATTGGGAAGAAGAGTGGGCTTCATCAAACCCCAGTTCAGGGTCACGTCCAGTGAATCCAGAAGTTTCAAAGGCAAAATTGAGGAGTAAAACTTTGTAGTTTTCAAATTCTAAATATACCAGTTTGATCAGCTCATCAAGGCGCATATTTCTATCCTTTCGGAAGTTTGAAATTCAAAGTTTGAATTTTCGGGGTTTCTCTGACAAACCCATATCCAGCTCCAGGTCCAGTTCTTGCAAATCAAGTGGATTGGGTTAATCCTAGAAGAAGATGGATTGGTCACCTGCATAAGTGAAGAAGTTCCTGTCTAAGAGGGAGATGAGGATAAGGCCTTACATAAGAAGATTACAAGCGATCTTGACATGTATGACTCATCGAGGTATGTTTCGAGATTTGTTCATGATTAAGTTTATGGTATGTTTGTCTTCATGTTATTACGGTTAGTACAATCTTGATTTTAGATTTGTCGTATCACCTTAACAAAATTATGAATGCATGATAGAAGATATTCATTGGTTAGGGTGTTGATAGTTATGATTGTACTAATGCATTATGGTGTTGTATGAGGTTTATGTTGTCTACTAACATGAAATGTACACCAATAAAGACAAATCATGTTCTGGTCCAAGAACATATGGTCATGATAACATGAGGACAAAGATTCATCCATTGTCATGGATCTCATAGAAGATCCATTTACGAGGTATGTATAACTTGGTTTTGTAATGGTTAACATATGAGACATGCAGGTTACTAGCACAAGTCACTGAAGAGAACCAGAAGACATTATGCGGGTATGTTAGACATAAAATAGCTAGCATGCTAATCCAGGTATGTTTTTCCTATATCGAGCTAGAATCCTACCTTGGTTTAGGATCTTATACTGTTGTGTTGTTGATAATGATTATTCATGAAGTTATAGGTTTGAATAATCATAGGTTTTATGCATATTATATCTCTTATCTTGATTGATGATTCAACTAACCTGAAGAGTCACAGGTTTGAGTAATTACAGGTTTAGACATGTTATGTTTCTTATGATTTGACTAACCATAAGAATCCTACATAAACCTTGAATGCTAATGCTTATTATTTTTTGTTTGAAATGATCATGACTATACATGCTTGAGATTATTGTGTTTTAATAGTATACTAATGAATGTATGATTTTATATGAGTTCACAAGGATAACAAAATCATAATACTAATAAGCATGCATAGGGACCAAGGATGAATGTAAGTTCAAGGACAGGTAATCCAGGAAGCAAAGATCAAGAGGGAGCACACTCCAGTTGTTCCTGCAAGAAAGCAAAGGAACACACTTCAGTAGTTTCTGCAAGGATGCAGATATTCAGAGGGAGTTGACCATCTTTCCACAACAGAAAGGTGTAGAAGAAGCTACTTCAGATTAGGACTCTAGAAGCTCCTGTAAGGAAGCAAAGACTCAGAGGGAGTCCACCCAACGAACAAACAAAGATAAGTATTTTAATTTCTTGCATATTTGTTTGTTTAAATAAAATTGTTCAATGATGTATATGCTCATGTTCCTAGACTTAGGATATGTATTGTGCATATTAGAATAGTTGCATTGATGAACAGTATACTACTAATATACATGGGTAAGTGGCCTATGGCACTGTACAACATTCCATTGCTACTTATCTAGAATGAAACCTCTTTGCTGACATGTTGGGAGTTGTGCACACTCTTAACAATGTTCTGGTAGAGATTGGAAGGCATCTAGAAAGTTATGGGATATGGATAAATGTTGTATTGAAGCATTGGCTAAGATAATTGCATGAATGTATGACATATTTCTTTATGTGTAAGAATTTGTTCTGAAAATTATGAGATGTTTCTAATCATGCAATTTAACTTGTTTTGTAGGAAAGACCGTATATCTTCACCTACAAAAGGACTACAACATTTGTTCCAGCAACAAAGATATATATTGAAAATATTGAAGTTCCCAGGATCTGGGATGAAGAAATGGAATGCCATGATCCGTCGATCAGGAAGAATGATGTTTGGGATGTAGTCCCAAGACCTGAAGGGAAGTTTGTTATGACTTCCATATGGATCTATCAAGATCAAGCATGCTGCAAATGGCAGCATAGAGAAATATGAAAGTGATGAAATAGAAGATACACTAGATGGATTTCAAGACAGCTTTCTTGAATAGTTGTATGTGGATAACCTGTTTGTTACAGGTGAAGATATATTGATTGCCGACATGCAGCGGAAGCTTACTGCCGAGTTCGAGATGAAGAACTTGGGGTTGATGCACTACTTGTTTTTGGCATGGAGGTGTGGCACAGTGATGGAATCTTCCTTGGACAAGGGAAGTATGCGGTAGAGATCCTGAAGAGGTTCGGGATGATGGACTACAAGGCCATGGCCACACCTATGGCATCAAATTTGAAGCTTCTATGTGATGCTTCATCTGAGCCAGTTGATGTCTCTATGTATCGTCAGATTATTGGGTCCTTGATGTACCTGACGAACACGAGACCAGACATTTGCTTTGCTGTGAACACATTGAGCCAGTTCCTGACGGATCCGAGGAGTGTTCACCTGGTTGCTGTAAAGCATGTTCTGAGGTACCTGAAGGGTACAGTGGATTATGGGCTCAGGTATGAGGCGAATCAAAAGTTTAACCTGCAGGGTTATGTTGATTCAGATTGGGCTAGCAGTGCTGCAGATAGGAAGAGCACATCTGGGTGTTGCTTTAGTATGGGATCAGGTGTGATCTCTTGGTTTAGCAGGAAGCAGTCCTGCGTAGCACTGAGTACAGCTGAGGCAGAGTATGTTGCAGCTTGTTCAGCTAAGTTGTGAGGTAGTATGGCTACGGAAGCTACTGTCTGAGTTATTTGATCTCCTATTGGAGGCTACTGGTATCTTCTGTGATAACTAGAGTTGTGTGAAGCTGTTCGAGAACCCAGTGTTTCATGACAGGTCGAAACACATAGAGATCAAATATCACTATATCAGGGATATGGTGCAGAGAGGAGCTGTGAAGCTCCTGTATGTTGCGACGGACGAGCAGATTGCAGATGTCCTGACGAAGCCACTAGCCAGGGTGAAGTTCGAGTACTTCAGAGAGAGGCTTGGCGTTCTTCAGATCGAGGACACTTCGAGGAAGAAGTGATGGACACATTTGCTGAAGCCATTCCAAGCATGTTGGAAGGAGAATCCTTCACATGGCTGTGGATGTAAGCGCTGGATGATGAGCATCAGGATGATGTTCTGGTTTCTGCTTGGATATGATCAGTTGGATCATGTTATGTATGTATGTACGCATCATGTTGGATGCTGGAAATGATCAGTTGGATCATTTTTATGTATGTATGTACGCATCATGTGGATGCTGGATATGATCAGTTGGATCATTTTATGTATGTATGTATGCATCATGTTGGATGCTTGGACCATGTATCTGTATATGTATCAGGTGGATACATTGTATGATCAGGTGGATCATGTATGGTGATATGTATCATGTATTTGTATTTGTATCAGGTGGATACATTGATGATCAGGAGGATCATGTATGATGATATGTATCAGGTAGATACTTGGTATGCATCAGGTAGATGCATTGATGATCAGGTGGATTAGGTATGATGACATGCAGCAGGATGTTGCAGTGATGATCAGGATGATCATAGATGACGAGCTTCAGGATGTTGCTCTAGATGACATGCAGCAGGATGTTGCAGTGATGATCAGGATGATCATAGATGACGAGCTTCAGGATGTTTCTCTAGATGACATGCAACAGGATGTTGCAGTGATGATTAGGATGATCATAGATGACGGGCTTCAGGATGTTGCTCTAGATGACATGCAGCAGGATGTTGCAGTGATGATCAGGATGATCATAGATGACGAGCTTCAGGATGTTGCTCCAGATGACATGCAGCAGGATGCTGCAGTGATGATCAGGATGATCATGGATACATCAGGATGATGTATGGTGAGTATCAGATTGATACTCTGTGGCCGTGGATCAGGTTGTGCAGATGAGCATGTAATCCGGTGCCCTGGGAGATTTGCAGATGGTCTTTCGAGGTTTTGCCTATGGCATGTAATTCGGTGCCCTGGGACATCTGGCAAATGCTCTTTCGAGGTTTTGCTCTGGGAGGACATGTAATTCAGTGCCCTGGGAGATTTGCAGATAGTCTTTCGAGGTTTTGCCTATGGCATGTAATAGCGCCCTGGGATATCTGGCAGATGCTCTTGCGAGGTTTTGTCCTATGGCATGTAATAGCGCCCTGGGAGATCCAATAGGTTGGGCTGTGTGCCCGTAATCAGTCCTAGGATGCTCTTGCGAGGTTTTGCCATGACCACATATAATAGCGCCCAGGGAGATCCTACAGGTCGGAGTTGTGTACCTGTAACATCCTGGGATGCTCTTTCGAGGTTTTGTGGTGGGGTCACATGTAATAGCGCCCTGGGAGATCCTACAGGTTGGAGTTGTGTACCCGTAACATCCCGGGATGCTCTTTCGAGGTTTTGTGATGCACGTAATAAGTCCTGAGGATTCCACAGTATGGCCAGTGATGATGAAGACCTGCAGGTGGTGGGCCTACATCCAGTATGAAAAAGGACTAGCTTTGTAGAACTTCCTATGACGAGTAGATTCAGAGATTGATTGAGATAGCAGCAGCAGTGATGATGATGATGACTCGATGACGATTATCCAGTGACGATGATCCAGAGAAGATGACTTGTAATAGAAGAACTGTGCTGAGAAATACCTTCCTAGTTAAGAGGGAGTGTTGATGTATATGTAACTTCGGAATGTATTTCACATATATGTATATTGTATTCCTATAGAGATGGTATTATTCCTCTATAAGGAAGTGTCGTCATTTATATTGTAAATGTCATAACTTATTCTTGATGGGTTATTAGATCACCTTGTTGGGGTCGGCCCTGTATAAGTCATGTGGGTCAAAGGGTTATTAGACCACCCTATTGGGGGTCGGCCATGTGGGTCGAAGGGTTATTAGACCACCCTATTGGGGGTCGGCCCACTCAGCATTATGTTATGTGGTTAAGTTCGAGCCTACATGAGTTAGGTAAAAAGGCAAGTCAAGTCAAGTATAAATAGAGTGCGGGAGGCACTCTATTTGCTCACTCACTTCTCACACATGCACTCAAGGAGGAGTGGCGCACTTATGGAGGAGGAGGACCTGCTGCTCGGATATGTCTATCTCTTATGGTTTGGTTGTATCATTGCTCTATCTATCTCTGAGGAAGTTATTGGGGTTTTTCACCTTTATGGTTTTCCCCAAGTAAATCTTTGTGTCTCTTGTGTGCTTGCATTATTGTCTCCATGATTGATATGCTGTAGATATGCTGTACATGTTGTTCTCTCAGTTAAGATCCTAGATCAGATTGAAGTAAATTCTGAAAATTTAACAGAGTTGAGTTCCATTTGTTTTAGGGGGGTCCGTACTTCCTATGTTAAGAAATATTTGTATCAACCTCTTTGAAACCCAACTTCTCTTTCATCATGGTAGGGATTTTCTCATTGCCAAAACACAAGTCTCCTGATCCTAAGGTTTTTTCACCCATATTTTTCTGATTTGGAATCCATTTTTTGCTTGTGGTGCATTCCCTCCATGGGTGACCTACTTCATGACATGCATAGAACCTAAGGGAATCTTCCAATAGTATAATATTCGAGTGAACGATCCTAACCCCTAATCATTTTCCATTTCAATCTGTAATTCTTCTCTCAAATCCAATTCCAATATAAGAACCCTGTAAATCCTTTTGTTTGAGAAATTCCTTATGTCTTTTTCTAACGCAATGAATTTCCCTAAGAATTTGCGATGGACATTAAGGGCCCTTCAGTCCAAACTTGAAGAGGAAGACCAAGCATAAGTACCCAAATGTGTGGAATTACCATCGAATCTCTTTTAGGATCCAATCTTGGATGCCACCATTTTAGTACCAAGCTAGATAGTCCCCAAAACCATTTATGAGACAAGATGTAGTCTACCTCTATTAAATTACGAAGCTCAAAACACATCCAACCTTTGACCAATATATGAAACTTTGGCATATGCCCTAACTAGTTTTTCCAACTTGCCTATAACCATTGTATCAAGGAGTCACTCTTAACCATTTTTTCCATGATCCTACCTACTATATCCACCTCCATTGAGTATTACACCTTCTCCATCTTGATATCATGCCCCGAAACCATTTTTACCTTTTTAGCCCATACCCTAATACATTTATGCTTCCAACAAAAATGGCCAGAGTTACCATTATCTAAATTCTTTGACATGGAAGGTAAGGTTTTAGTGACGACGATAACAAAGTTTGACATAAAATATCAAATTATACTAACCTTGAGCACTCTAAGACAATTTGTACTGACGTATACCTAACCTCCACCCTTATATTTCCATTTTTCCTTGGCTCAGTCATGTCCTCGATTGACATATCAACTTTAACAACAACAGTTAAAGCTTTGGTATTCTTCCAAACCTTCAAAAGCTCCTCATGGGTATGAAAGGTAGCCAAGAAGTCCAAAATTTCATTTTCCCTATAGTCTAATAGTTCATCCTCAGGGTCCACATCTTTACTAGGACCAAGACCTTCAACAAAACAAAGTGGATGTTGTGAAAGACCTAGAAACCATAGATTTCATCTAACTCCATGACTTATGTTGACATATGGGCAATTCCTTAAGTTGGCATATGGGTGATCTGATTCTTTTTATGATATCAACTAACCATGACATATTCCATCTCAAATTGTACAGCTAAACCACATCCTCTATCTATAAAAAAACTAAATTATCCAAAGAGATTACTCTCAAATAGTTATTTTCCACCACAAATTTAGACATCATAGGGATTTTCGCTAAATACAAAACTATTAATAGACAAAGCTAAAGTAAATCACCCTAGCTTCCTCATTGTTATATGAGTTAAAGCTTGTAGTGAAGGAAAGGGGAGTTGATCTTAAAACCCTATATCCCCTACCATTCAAAGCCCCAAAAACTTTGATCAATGGCCATAATCCATCATCCTTCTCCCACTACAAAATGGTAGTTTAATGACAATATCATTTTCCTATAGCGTGTTGATGGATCGAGCTCCCGCTTCCACTCCCCACTCGGTAAACCAAAGTGACCAATCCCTCTCACATGATCGATATATTCAATAATGTACTATATGATAGATTTACTTGCTTGATATCCATCAAATAAATTAATCCACTCAATCCCAAGTATATATCAATCCAGTGATAGGGATCAAATATTTTTGAGATAGCACTGGTATAACTAGGTTAATGCAACAACTAGGTGAAAAAGTATGAATAAATCAACTCCTGAAGATTTTTATCATGGGCATGGTCTCCCCTTAACCTTTGATCTAGTTGTTTCCATCACTCACGTTTGAGTAATCTAGTTCCACTACCGAGCAACTCATATTTTTTTATGAATTTACTAGTTTATAGTTGGTTGAGTTATTTTATGTTCAAGATTAAATTAGATTTTCAAGAACTAATGATAGGGATTTACATGATTAGTGTTCTCCTAGAGACTACAATCTTATAATTTCATATACAATGCATAGCATCTAGAATTTTACGGATTTGGATCAATAAAGTTAAAGTGTACTCTCGAGATTCCACACCATTAATATGATGGAGTTCTAGAGCCATCAATTTTTGGCATCATTGTCAAGGATATGCCAAAACTACAATATGCTAAGTCTATTGGGATTAGGTTATACACTACAAGGGTGGTATAAGTTGGAGGTGGAAATTGAACTTTGCATCCATCCTACATAATGTTTCTCTATTACAATAGTTTTAAAATTAGAATCCATGCATGAATGGACATAGGGATAAATTAGCTAGTTTTCTTCCAGACAATTTTGAATTTGGTGTAGAACAATCAAAAGATAGTTTACAAGGGATAGTAGAAACGAGATTTGTATTTCAAAATATTTGATCGGAATACTTGGATCTGCTAAGCTGGGATTGTCCTCTATTAAGTAGGTTGTCAAAGGTAGCATTATAGAAGAACTTGAATCAAAGCAAGAGAAATCATATTTAATTGTATGAGTCGTTGAAGGTATTGCTACATAAGATCCTAATAAGGAGCAAATATATGTAGTAGAAATTATTGAAAGTTATGCCAAACAACGTAATTTGGGGCCTAAACCATAAGTACGGATAAAGTCAAAAGTTGTAATGTACCCAAGGAAGATAATATTGGCTACCTAGGAGGTACCCAAGGGTATAATGATTGTAATGTGCCATAACCATGGAATGGGCCCACTTCAGAATGGTGGGAAATAAATAGGCCCACTAGATAATTAGAGGGAATAATATAATAATAAGGGGTAGTTGGCATAGACCCCTAAGAATACTCAATATAAAGTTTAAATACACATGAGTGTCATTGCATCGAGACATGTTGGATGTGGGTATTGTATTGTAACAAGCAAGGATTGTGGAGTGATTCATGTGTTGTCCTACCTTAATGGCCTTCTCTACATTATTGTATTCATTATCTTGTTATTTATTGTGTGGATCTATTGTGTTATTCTCAATTTAATTTCTATATTTTATCTTCATATCTATTAAGCTATACTACAAGTGGTATAAAAGCCCTTTCTAGAGCCAAAAAGTGGAATTTTTATTTTATTTTATTTTTGTAAATTTTTGAAGGAAAAAAAAAGGACAACGTTATTCATATCCAACTATGGAGCCTTTTGTGCATAACTTGAAGAACCCAACTATATATTTAAGTTCCTCTTAAAAAAATAGCGAAGTAAAAAGAAGGTCCAAATCAAACTTCAGGAAGTGGATTTATAGTTGATTTAAAATCAATTGTTTAAGGGTTTTTCCAATGATGGCTACATGGATTGCAGACCCATACTCTTTTGATAGAGTGCCCATATTTTCGTAGCACTAATGCCAATAGATGCAAAATTACCATGGTATTTCATAATTGTGGTCATAATAGTGATTCCGATCAATAGGGAGGGAGTTATGATCATTTCAAATTTGTTGGATCAAAACCCTTGTTGCACAAAGAAACTCCATGGAAAAGTATGTTATGTATTCAAAACCCTAGTTTTAGTTGTGGGTTTTCCTACAAGTAAGATGTTTTTTATAGGGAAAGTTGACGGTCTTAGTACTAATGAAGATATAAAATGGATAAAATCAAAACATCCAATATGTTTGAAAATAGATTTATACCTTAATTTAAAGGATGATGTTAGCATATGGTGAGACTCATATAGACTTAACTATGAAGAGATAAAGGCACTTTTCAGATGAAGAATATGAGTAAATGTTTTTAGATAGATTATCTCTTGGCACTAACAAGGATACAAAGTGTGCCATGGGTTTATTTCATGCACAAACTTCATTTTATAGGTTCATGGAGGTATTCACTAGGAAAGTGCTATTATTTTTATAAACCAGGGTAACAAGCATAATTTCATCAATGTTAACTTGGCTAAAAAATTGCAAGTCCTTGCAAAGCATATTCAAAGCACCTAGGTCGCAGGTAAGAATGCTCAAAATTTTTAAGATTTAAAAGATTGTTATGGATAAATATGTGTTGCATTCAAATTTCCATGCTATAGATATGGATCAGGTGGATATAGTTTTGGGAAAACCCTGGATGGACTCGGTTGGTACAATTAATATTTATGTGAAACAAAAAAAATGTAAACTTTAATACAAGAAAAACACATTACATTGTTGGATATTTCTTTTGCTAAAGGGCCCAAGGTGGCACAAGAAGAAGTTTTTGCAACACCTACTTACACATCAAATGAAGAGTTTGAAGTTGAATCAAAAGAAGAAGAAAACTACATAAGAACATTAAGAAAAGTTGTAGGAAGGGCATAAAAACGAACAAGAATCTAAGGAGTTACATGACTCAAAGGAACCACAGGTTGAAGATAAAAATAAAGAAGAACCAATAGATAAGGTTGTTGTATATCGCCAACCACACCACCATGAGAAACATTAAGTCATTAAGGCAACATTGGGAGCATCAACATAAATGGAATGTAAAAGGAAACAAATATGGAGGCATATGGAAGACTAAAATCAAAGTATGGAGTTATTAGAGTATCACAATGACAACATGGAACCAAATGAGCAACCATAATCAAGATCGAGGTGGAAAGGAAATATTTGGGCCTAATGTCCACATTTCACTAGGATGGATGGATGCATGTGCTTGGCACTATTTGACTACATTTCTTAGTAGATCATATTATATAGCTTCCTCCCATGTTTCGAGGATGAAACATGCAAAGTGGGATGTAATTTAATGTAAATAGGGAGGATGACGTGGGGTACCCATGGAGGTAACCAAGGGGATAATGATTGTAATGTGGCCATAATCATGGAATAGGACCACTTTATAGTGGTGTGTAATAAATAGTTTCACTAGGTAGTTAGAGGAAATGATACAATAAAAAAGGGGTTGTTGGCACAGACCCCTGGGAATACTCATGAGAAAGTATAAATACATATGAGTATCATTGTATCAAGACATGTTGGATGTGAGTATTCTATTGTAACAAACATAGCTTGTGAAGTGATTCCTTCCATAAAGAATAAGTAATGGTGTTACCCTACCTTAAGTATCATCTCTACATTCTTGTGTTCATTATCTCGTTGTTTATTATGTGGATCTATTGTGTTATTTGCAAGTCTATTTTTATCTTCTATCTTCATATATATTAAGGTTTACTAGTACTATGTTTTGGACAACTTGGTAATTTGTTTCCTTATCTAAAATGACGAGTAACAATAATGAAAAATGTGAACCAACAACTTTTGAGTTCCCCATATGAGAGTTATAAGAAGAGTCTAAAATGAAAAACATTCAACCATTCGTTCTTCCACATTTCTATGGACTTACAACATAGGATTTTGATACGTTCATGTTTGAGTTTGATGTGTTGTATAGAAGTTATGATTACATGAGTAATGTTCCAAAGCTCAAAGTATTTCAACCACTTTAAAAGATATAGTGTTACAATGGTTTATGTGAAAATATCAATGCATGGGAATGGATGAAGCAAAATTTATTAAAGAAGTTCCATGATTACTATAAGGCTAGAGAAACTTGAGGTTAAATATTTAGAGTGATGAAAATAAAAGATGAAATGTTAGAAGATTGTGATGAAATAGTTCAAGTTAGTTTTAAGTGATCCAAACATTGTAACTTAAATCCATAATCTCTCTAATTAGGGAAGAATGCATATAGAAGCTCTAAATCCAATAGGGGAAAGATAAATGTCTCAATTCATTTGTGAGGAAACCCAAGAAGTTTGCAAGAATTATTCAAGATCAACAATGAGGAAGAATAGAGGCCAAAGAGGAATATTCATCCAATCATGAAAACCAAAACAACCATCAACAAAACTAAAATTGGGAATTTGTTGAATACATGAAGACATATAGCTTGAATTCTATAGCCATGAAACTAGATAACTTCAAGATTAAAAAAAAACAAGAGGATAGAAAAATACCACAGAAGTCTTTTGTCCAAGTGTACAGAGAAGCATGCTAAACATGAATGCCGTTGAGACAAAACAAAAATCTACGGCAATTATGCTATAATCATAACACAAGTCAATGTACAACAATTGTAGTTTTCAGGACTGCAACTTGCAAGGGTTAGCTCAAGTTGTTGTTGCCAATGTTGTTGGGAATTGGGCTAGTTTTTTGCTTGGATCAAATCACCCTTGGTGCTGAGGTGCACTAGTCTACTCTGACGAGTTTACTAGGGATGCCATTCATGAATGTGGGGAAGCATCCCTTGGGTTTCCCTGGTAGATTTTCCTTGCGAAAAAAACAATCAAATGGTCAATTATCCAACTTACATTTTGGCCTCTTTATAATGTAATGAATCACACTTTTGTTTAGGAAGAATTATGGAAGATCCAACACCACCATATATCATTGAGCAAGGTGATCAAGAGCAACCACAAAAATCAACTTCTAAGCATATAATATTGGAATCTTCTCAACAACATAAGTTTCCATCAAAATTAACCATTTTCATAATGAATAGACCAATAAAAATCACAAGGTCAATTTGAATTTGATTTCCAAGGGGAATTATTAAATCTTTATGATAAGATTCCTTCATTTCCAGCTAATAAGGACATGTTTAATTACAACGAGGTTGCAAGGGAATTATGCTTAAAGAAACCTAGAAGGAAGAGAAAGGATCCTCAAACTATCGAAATCGTTAGAAAACTTGTTGATCTCATGCTATGAAAAGTTATCACCCCATATAATCATCTGCTAGAAGTCCCATAGTGTATTTTTACATAGGTAAAATATTGATTCAAAATAGCATGATTGATCTAGAGGAAACTATCCGTGTAACGACATGGGAGACAATGGAAAAAATATGTCTTCACAAGTTAAGACAAACCCAAGTCCTTCAAATGGCTAATATGTCCACTATCAAATTAGAAGGATCAGAGAGGATGTGGTAGCTTCCATTGGCTTATGAATACCCTACATATTTCATTTTGCCTCAAACAAAAACTAATATGAATGGATATCCTTATTCGAAAGATCATGGTTGGAAAAAATGGATGCATATATTAGTTATACATTAAGGGGCATGACAATCTCATATTGGAATTGCATTAAAAAGTTGACATTGTATCATGTTGCTAGACCTTGTCTTGAAACCAAGGAACCATTATGAGTAAATCAAGAAGAAGAGAATACACTTATTGGAGCAACAATTTAGCACGTCCTTACTATACAGGAAGCCTTGGCCTTTAAGGAATCCAACAAAGACACAATCCTTTCCAACTTTATGCAATATATTTATTCCTCAAGCACGAAAACTCAAGAATACTGTCTCGATTAGCTAGATGCGAGCGAAAACAAAGATTAGGGTTATACAAGTAGTGTCATACCTATTGAAGGATCGTCAAATTTTAGTAGAAACTTAATCAACTCTCTTTACCTATTTTATTTCTTTGATTTGGGTCAATATGGTTAATTTAGAAACTTAATCAACATGCAATACAAGCACAATTAACTTGTTAATTTGGGTCATCATGCATGAAAAGGTGCATAAATCCCTAGATTAGTGGATGAGAGCGCCTTTATTCCCTAAATTGGTGGAAGAGGGCACGCGAGGTACTAAAAATAAGGAAAAGTGTCTCAATTGAGCCCACAAGAGTGTTTGTACACCAACACCCCTCCTTAAACCTAACTTAGGTGAGTATGATGCACAAAACAATGTGTCCCTGCAATTCTAGCCATGTTAGGTACCCAAGTATAGTAAAAAATTCTCTAGAAAATGAGGAAATAAGGAATACCTTGTGGGAACCCGCTCCCACCCCTCAAGAATGTTGAGTGAGTACACTAGGTAGATTTATCTGGATATTCCTTCACTCCCAAGTAAGCTCACACCTCTATGAACTTCTTCTTTGTGAAGGACTTGGTGAATATTTTTGCAATCTGTTCTGCAGAAGGACAATATTGCAAATCAATGATCTGGTCATGAATCAATCCTTTGATATATTGCATATGGATCTCAATATGTTTGGTCCTCTATCATTGAACCGGTTCTCTAGAGATACAGATAGTTCTATGATTGTCACAAAAGATGACAACATGATGGTGAAACTAAAACTGAAACTCAGTGAGAATGTGTTGCAACCAAATAGCATGCGTTGTTCCATTCACTACACCTCTATAATATACTTATGTTGTCAATTAGGTAATGGTTGCTTACTTCTTACTTGACCAACATATAGGCCCTAGGCCGAAACTAAAAACATATCCAGAGGTGGAATTGCGATATGTGCCATCGTCAACCCAAATGGAATCTATGTACACAGCTAGATCCAAAGAACAATTTGTTTCATAATGAATGTGAAAATGATGAGTTCCCTTCACATAGCAAAGAATCCTCATTGCAACTTTCTAGTGCATCTCATGAGGCTCCTGCATGTATCTAGAAACTACTCCAATAGAAAATGAGATGTTTAGTCTAGTGAGATAAAGAAGACTCCCAACCAACTGTCGATACTGTGCACTTTCCACCAAAGCTGTAGTACTACCATATTGAATCTTTACTCCTTAAAGGAAGGGTTATGGGGTTGATTTGTAATCAACCATCTAGAATGTGTTAAGAATATCTTGTTCATACTTAGATCGTGCCGCTATGACTCCTAAATCAAATTGTGTGATTTCTAGGCCAAGAAAGTAATACAACATTCCTAAATCAGTCATGAAAAATCTTTCATGCAAATCATATTTAAACCAAGCAATGGATGAAGAGGAACTCCCTATGATTAGGATATCATCTACAAAGAATAAAATAAATAAAATAAAGTCTCCCTGTCAAAGCATGTAAACATTTGGATCTGAATTGTAGTGAGAGAATCCTTGGGACAGGAAGAAGGAATCCATCTTTGCATACCAAGCTCGAAGTGATTTCTTTAGGCCATACAAAGATTTATGCAATTTCCAGACAAGAGATGAGTCGTGTATGTACCCCTGTGGTTACTCCATGTATTTTCGCAATATCCCCGTGAAAGAATACACTCTTCACATCCATATGATGAAGTTCCCACTATTGAGCTACTATAATGGAGAGCACAAGTCGAATGGAATCCATCTTGGCCGTCAATGCAAAAGTTGCATTGTAATCTATGCCATGTACTTGTGAGAAACCTTTTGCTACCAGTCTTACCTTGTACTTACCTATGAGTCCACCCGTCACCATCTTAGTCCTGTAAACCCATTTACATCGAACAAGCTTTCTCCCTGGTGGAAGAGGTACCAACTCCCATGTGTTGCTTTTCATGAGGGATTAGTACCCCTCATCCATTCCTACTTCCCAATGCATATTACCAATAACTTCTCCATGTGATTAAGGATATATAGCAACAACCATGTAACAATATGTGGAAAATAATGGCTATGGAGTTATTAATGCATGTGGGGCGTTATGAAACTGTAAGAGAGTCCTTGGATTTGATGGATCTCCAACTAGTTCTCCTGCTTCCTAGAGAGATTGCTCTACCCAATGTGGTTGAACTATCAGATATGCAATACTTTGTTCATCACTATCATCGAATTCTTCTTCATATGAATCTAAAATGTCATTTGGATCTAAATTTTCTTTTGAGATAGTGGAGGAAACATTGGTGAGATCATTGATAAGCTCCAGTAATGCTTGGTATTGAGAACCAAGATACATTGGGGCCTTACTTGAGTCATCAACACGAGGACATAACCTTATGAAACTGCCTGCACTATATATGCATTTCAAACCTTGTCATTGTTGAATTAGTTTTCTTTCTTGGTGGGGTTTCTTCTTGTGGATGATGTTTTAATCCTAACACTATACAATCATGAAAGCATGCAACAATTACCAAACGGAGTCTATTCAACCAGATAAATTGGTACACAAAATTTCTCAGATAAGGAATGCAAAGTAATCAAAATCAAACTCCTAATTACTAAAATAGACCCTGATCTCATCTCATTCAATCAATCAATTGCATTGCTTCAGCTCAGGGCATATAGAATAAAATTGATGGGTTACACATTAACCGTAGATCCAAAAATGAAAATAAAAGATACTAAAATGTAATAAGCTAACATAATAAACATATGGAAGCTACATGAAATGTAAATAACTAATCTAATATATGAAAGCTACATGAAATATAAACAACTAATATAATATATGAAAGCTACAAGAAATATAAACAACTAATCTCATAACATATGAAAGCTACAAGAAATGTTGGGCCACTTGATTTTTCTTACTCGCTTGATGTTGCTCCACCATGGTTGTCAATGACTGCAATAGGAATAATGGAACATTAATATGGCAGATTCAATGGAGGTGTGCTAGGAAACAAAAATGGTAACCCATGCATAGTGATGCTCGGCCTTCATAGGTGATTATCTAATGATGTGTTGTAGAACATTATCCCATGGTTGCAGCAATGTGGTATGCTTTATCCCTTGCTTGGTTTCTTCTAGTTCCTCATTTGGTGCTAGGAATCTTCCCTTAGATCTAGATGAATATGTCCTCTCCTTAAACCAACGCTTTCCCTCATAGGTGAGTCTTATGGCTCGCGCGATTGCTTCCTCTGTGACAGGAACTAGTAGTCCCTGTATGTGGGTTTGTTTCTCCTTCAAATTTTGGGTGAGTTCTTTTGCGAGGGAAAAGATATTGTTTTGAATTCATTCAAAGAATTGCAGCCACCTTGCTTAATGAAATATCTCTACTACCTTTGAATTCTCTAAAACTGCCTTCGTTGATAGAGGTTCCTGCTTGTTCAGACCACCACCCATTTCTACTGCTTGAAAAATTGGTTTGTTGTGGATATTTGTTGTTGGAGAAAATGGGTCTATGGTTTAGGACTGAGGTGGTGGATTCAGTTAATGTAGTTGGCTGCAGTAAATAATGGCATAGCATCACAATCAAGTCATGTGTGTTTTTATGATTTGGAAGTGACAGTTATATCTATGTGGAGAGGATGGCTAGATTTTGTAATCCCTGCCTTTAATGGAAAGGTTCGTGGGGTACAACGACTAGCCTAACTCGTCATGTATTGGAATGGCACGGTAGGTATGATGGGTAGGTTGACTCATCATTCATTGTAATGGTGCAATAGGTACAGTTGGCGGTTGATGGAACATTAATGCATCCGTACTTTAATGCTAAAATAAATGAATTACGTCATAATTGGAAGCATACTGATTTTTGACAAGCCAACATGGAGTATTTTGAATTTCAACATTTGTACGCTTGCTTGTTGACGTGGATTTTGGTTGATTGGAACATTGACGTCATTCAATCCCACTTGATAAGATGAAAGATATGCTTTAAAAAAAAATTGCAGCATCAAGCTCGCTTGTCAATTTGAAGAATTGTTGTGGGAAAATTTTGCAGCATCTTGCGCGCTTATTGATATGAAGAATTGATGGCATCAGTTTTGCTTGCTGTCATGAGGAATTTCTACAACAAAATTATGCAGTGTCATGCTTGCTTTCTATCGTGAGGAATTGCTGCAAGAAAATTCGGCAGCATCATGCTCGCTTGCTGTCATGAGGAATTGCTGCAAGAAAATTCGGCAGCATCATGCTCGCTTGCTGTCATGAGGAATTGCTGCAAGAAAATTCTACAACATTATGCTCGCTTAGCTCGGGGGCTAGCTCAATTGGTTGAGTGCTGTAAGTTGTGAGCAGAAGGTCTCGGGGTCAAATCCCCGGGTGGTTATACATTGCAATATAAGGGCCTCACTTGATGTCCCCACCGGGTTAGGCCCCATAATCAAGGACGATGGTTTACCTTGGGTACCATCCTCAAAATGAGGGGAAGTACCTGAGGGTTTCCCCATGACATGTTCCAATAAAAAGTATATATGTGTTTGTGTGTGTGCATGAGAGAGAGAGAGAGAGAGAGAAAGAGAGAGAGATTTCAAATATATTTTAGGGAGGTCTTGCCATTGTTAGTTTTCAACATTCCTCATGGTTGGTGATGCCAGAATTGGTTTTCATCACAAATTTTTTTTCAACCATGATCTTCAAGCCAGATTGGGATCCATAAGGTGCTTGGCGCAAGGCAGGTCGTTCGGACCCTCTTGCTTAACAATAACACACAACAACACACAGGGTGCTCACAAAGACTAGATGTGAACTTTATGCTAGAAGTTAGATTCTTCTATTAAACTGAATCAAATTACAAATTACATGCAACCTATCAAACTAGTCGGCCTTAGACTGTTACAATATACATAAATAAAGCTCTGTCTTCAGCGTGTTTTTCGACTGTATGTGATCCTCTGATCCTCTGGTGAGCGATCTGCCAATCCCTTTCTCTGTGCCTTCGCACTACTCTTATACTCTCCTATGTTGTTGCTCACAAGGCTCACTCTATTCCCCGAGACGTCGTTTCCTCTATCCGTCGAATTCTCCCTGATCCTGCAGACCTGCAGTTGTCAGCTCCCTCTAGTCGTGTTGCACAACCTCCACCTGTGGACATCTAGCGTGATCCCAACCACCTTCATAACTACCTTTAATTTCCTCAACAACCATGAACGGTTTCCAAGTACTTCGCCTTGACTTCTGCACTTCTCTGACTTTGCTACAGCTGTCGGCCCCATCTCCTATCTCAACCATATTGTACTTCGTCACCCTCGACCTTACTTGTCAGCTTCACTTAGTCTCCATGGCTGCCAGTACACCCTTTCCTCCATGCTTGGCCTTTGCCGCTTTCATCGATGTCGATGTTCGACCTTGTCAACATCTCGACTCCTTCGATCTCCGTTTCTGTCATTTGTCGACCTTAAACTTGTCGAATCTCGACCTTTCTCTTACCGACCGCACATCGATAGCTTCTGCTCGATTTCCTGTTTACTTCGCATCAATGGTCATCGGCACCTCCCCTGGTCGACCTCCTTCTGTCGATCAACTTCGACTGTTTTTCCTAGGCTCCGATGCTCCTGCATCAGAATCCCCAGGTGAAAAAGAACTCAACTGCTCCGTCAGTCTCCTGTATTCTTCTTCGAAAATCCATGTCACCTCGTTCGATTCATCATCCTTCCATCGAACTAAATATCCCTTCTTATGCGAACTTCGCGTGCGTCCGACTTTACGTTCCTCCAACACTTCGACGATTTCTTCCTTGTGTCAATCTGGGATTTGCCCTGTCCAGTCGATACTTGACACTTCCGCGCTACCGCTTGTTGAACCTTCTTCATACTTGTACAGATATGAGACATTGAATGTTGGAGAAATGTTGAATTCCTTCGGCAACTCTAACACATAAGCATTGTCCAAAATCTTCTTTAGGATCTTACACGGTCCAATCTTCTTCAGTTTCAACTTGTTGTATGTTCATGTCGGGAACCTCTCTTTCCTCAAGTGCGCATAGACTAAGTCTTCTTTGTTGAATGACTGTAGCCTCTTCTTCCTGTTGGCTCTCAACTTGTATGCCACATTGCTCTTTTCAATGCGCTTGCGACATCTTCATGCACTTATTTCATATGCTTTGAGAATGTTTTTGCATCCACACTCTTCTTGATCTCTGTCGGTATCTCAACCAAATCCACCACTCCATGTGGGATTCAACCTTGAACAATATGGAATGTGTTCATACCCATCGACCGATTCACAGAGTTGTTGTATGCGAACTATGCTTGCGCCAACACATTCTCCCAAACCCTAGCCCTAACCCTCACACAAACTAGACTAAGTCCTAACCTCTCTTTCCTCAAGTGCGCATAGACTAAGTCTTCTTCGTTGAATGACTGTAGCCTCTTCTTCCTATTGGTTCTCAACTTGTATGCCACATTGCTCTTTTCAATGAGCTTGCGACATCTTCATGCACTTATTTCATATGCTTTGAGAATGTTTCTGCATCCGCACTCTTCCTAATCTCTGTTGGTATCTCAACCAAATCCACCACTCCATGTGGGATTCGACCTTGAACAATATGGAATGTGTTCATACCCGTCGACCGATTCACAGAGTTGTTGTATGCGAACTATGCTTGCGCCAACACATTCTCCCACAAGCAAATTTTTAATGGCACTTCTAGGGTGGGCTTGGATCCCTTTGATGGGTTATGATGTGCTCATTTTTTATCCCTATGAGTCTTGATCCTAGTCTTTTTTGGAAGCAAATTCAGGGTGACCCATTCCTTGGATGAGACCCTTGAGCATCTTTATTTGCAAGGAGTCTAGGGTCTCAACTTCTTTGTAAGCAAATCCCATCCCATCCAAAAAGAGGGAAATACCCATCCCATGCATTGCTAGCTCAAGTCATGGGATAATAATTTTTTATGACGGTTAATTTATTTGAGTTCCCTTCACTTTAAGCTTTACACAAATTTGTAAAATGTTTTTGTTGTTGTTATAAGTTCACTAAAATGTAAAATCAATAATTTATTCATGATATGATACTAAAATCCACATCACATGAATAACACATATGATATTTATATTGTACCATGTATATCACAACATTCATAAAAATGAGTGATAAATCCATTGAATACAATACTCATTATACAATACAAACCTTATTTGAAATTGAGATAAAATATTAGTAATCACATTAAAAAATAGTTATGCTTACAAATTTTGATTTGTAGTAGGGTTCCATGGAATAAGCATGTCCAACGAAATGAAAAATATGAACTCAATTTGTCTGATATGTGTTCACATGGTCATACTCTATTTAAAAAATAACAAATGAAATTAGCAACAATTAAAGATGAAAACATCATAAACAACTATCAACATTATTATAAATACTCCACATAATTTTTAACAAATCTATACAATTTCCATTGGAATTTTGACTAATTATTAATATCCAATTTTTATTCTCATTATTTAAATATATTTCAAATTGGTTTTCCCATGACCTTGGTTAGCATGCTTAATAATTTGGATTTTAGATTAACTTTGCAATATTTTTTATACAATATTTCTCCCTAATTTGCTTATTATGATAAAACTTTGTCACATTACACTAAAAATATAGATATTAATAATTTCTTTAATTTATGTTATTATGATAAAACTTTGTTACCTTATATTAAAAAATATATTTTAATTACTTAGACATTCTTCAATGTGGTTATTTAGTTATTAGTCCCGGCCTGCCAGCACGTGTAGAAATGGCTTTATGCCCTTGTATTAGTCTTGGCACATGTTCCAATAAGTTTTATCCAAAGTTTTCCATGTTATATTCCCTTCTGGCCCATCAATAAATTTGCAAGCTTTATTTGGCCTTTTATGTAGGCATACCCTACTCTCCGGTGCTCTTACTATAGTGGAAGTTGAACATCCTGTTGCATGTTGCATGGATGCCTTGTCGGTTGGGAAGGGATTCATCTTGAAGCCGCATGTAAGGCCTCAACCAGGTTATGAACTTAGACAGTTAGCATGAGCAGCACCGCTGCTCGAGCATTCCTTCGTGAGTAATCAATGATATTCCTCTACCTGGCCTTAATGGCGAACATTTGGTAAATTTGCATTTTGCGGATTACTCCTTAACAATTCTAGAATAAAAATAAATGTTGGATAAAACTATGGACTGCTTGCAAAGCTTCTGTGAGGCCTCAAACTCTAAGTTGCAAATGCCCAAGACTCTATGCTTCCGTCTAAGCTAAAGAGAAGTTCTAAACTGGATAATGGGTAAAGGGTGGGCCTGTATTCAACCTGGCCAAGTATTTTAATTTTTTGGAATCCCCTATTGCCTTAATGACTCTCCGATTTCAATCGAAGTGATTTACGAAACCGGTTGAACTTGCAGGAGAAGTTTCAAGGCATAAACCTGCCTTTAATCTATCTTTTTTTTCAATGAGAATTTATTTGCGTTCCCTATCGTTTTTCTGTAGTGTTCGAAGGACTTATTGCATGTCCTCGAGCCGTGAACTTGCAGGAGAAGTTTCAAGGTATAAACCTGCCTTTAATTTATCTTTTTTTCAATGAGAATTTATTTGTATTCCCTATCGTTTTTCTGTAGTGTTCGAAGGACTTATTACATGTCCTCGAGCTCTCTGTATAGGTATTGGTTCAAAGAATACAATATTCTTTATGAGTGTGTGGAAGATATATGTTCTCCTCTGCATGCGGAGATACACTTATAGTTAGTTAAAGTACCTGGTAAGATAAAGTTCTTCAATTAAACCATTTTCGTTTATGACCATCCGTTTTCTCTGCTTCTTACTTATTATTTTCCTCTTATTCTGCATGTAATAGCCCAATTGATCCACTGCCAGTTTGCTCTACTGCATACTAATTATATGTTCGATGGTGGAATTCTCATAAATTTGGCATCGACGCCTCAAGTATGCTCACGGATTTAGTTCAAAAAGGGTTGTAGACAAACCCTCGATATGGGTTCTACGTCTATTGAAGTTTTTACTTTTGTACAAGGGTTTTTCTTGAGATTCTGAGGGGAAGGACACCATCACCATCGTTTCTTCATGGCCAGTCTTCTTCAACTGATCACCTCCTCAGTTGCGTACGATCTGTGCGAGAACAAAAATGGCAGAAGCCGCCGCCGCCGATGATTCTGCCAGCAACGAATTAGCAGTTCTGCTAAACGTAGTGGTCGCTTGCGTGCCGTGTCTCCTGATGAGAGGACCATGATGGCATAGGTTTTGGGAATGTTGGAGGATGCGAAAGAAGAGTGGCAGATTTAGATTTATGGTGAGGAAGAGGGGAATAACTTCAGTAATGGAAGTTGGTATTATTTTACGAATATGGATATGGATATGATTCGATACAGAAAAAATACGTAACGAAAATATCTAATACGAATAAAATACTAAAGTAGCTTGCTTATATATAATAATTTTAATCAAATATTCACAAATATACCATAAATATACAAAGACATTTATATAATAAAATTTAACATATATTGAAAAAACAAAAATATAAAATCTCAACAACCTTGGATATGGAAGTGTGAGAGACAACAACTAGTTATTTATAGTTATTTTAATAAGTAAGCATGAAATTGAATGGTATTTTTGTTTTATAGTGTTTAAATAATTAATGTTTTTTTCTTTCTTTCTTTAAATTGGTTTCTCTACACTAATAATCTGTATAGGTATTACACCTACACCAAATATTAGACGAATTCGAATTTATTCCAAATTTCCGTATAGGAAGTACCGATATAGCCCGATTATGCTACTATGATTATAAGTAATACACCATTTTTATGCTGCTAAAAGGGATAATTCTACCATATATTAATTGCGTGTTGAAATTTTTTGTTGGCAGAGTGAGTTGGTAGAAATCAAATTCCATTCCTCTGAAGAGATATGGATAAATATAATAGAATGGTTTTTACAACTGGTTCGTCCGTCGTTGTTGTTCCATTTGCGAGTGTGGTCGTTTAAATTCTCTGTGGGTGCTATTTTGACTATCAAAATAAATACATAGAGTAAATAATATTAATATTGCATCATAAGTGAAGCTTTCGGCCAATTACTTGATTAAGTATACTACAATGCGAGAGTCCCTCGTGCTGCTTTGGTATTACCTCTCAAGTGAGTGTAAATTGCCTTCTTTTCATGGCATCAAGAATACATGACATGACATAGTAGTATAATTCCATATAAATATGATATGGATATAAATTCTTACTAATGAAAAAGTAAATTTAAAAATCATTTTTAAAAAAACTAAATTTTAATTATTTAATAATTATAAAATATAAATAACTTTCAATTTATTATTTTTTATAAAAATGAATAGTTTTTAATGTACATTTATGTTAATTTGGTTTATATATTTGATTAAAAATATTATATATAAGAAATCTATTTCAGTATTTTATTTTATTGAATTTTTTTATTATGTATTTTTTCCGTATCAAATCGTATTAATATCTGTATTCATACTAAAATTATGCTACTATAGTACAGGATGAACCACTATCCCCAAATAGAAAAAATTCCAACACTGTTTTTCTTAACCTACCATTCCTCGACCTATTTGAAAAGCATTAAATGATTTCTCAAGACACAATGTTTTGGAACATTTTTCGTCCTCTTTTTTCTCTTTTTGACACTTTCCCTGGATTCACCTTAAGAAAAAACCCACAGAAAAGTGGCAAAGCTTCTCTCGTCAAAAGGAAACACGGTTTAGAATTCCTATTACAAACAACAAAACATTACCTTTATTAGATTCTGCTATGCACAATGCAGATACTCATAGTCCTTAGGTAGACTGAATGCACGAGACTGCACAAATGATCCGTAGCTCTAGCATTTTAACAAAGTCTAACAAATGGATCTCAATTTCTATGGGTTTAAGGTAGTTAAATTATCATAATAACAAGAAAAAAAATTAAAACTATGTATCGAATGAATGTAAGAATCATACAATGAGCATTCTACGGCCCAAACTAATTTCATTGAGCATTCTACAGCCGAAATTAATTTCATCGAGCACTTTAACATGGTTGCTGATTCGTTTGTAGAAGAATCTACAACTGAAAACTAATTTCAATGGCCGTTTAACATGTATGTAGACGTTTCTATTTGTTATTTTGATTCCTAGAAAGAAAATATTGAAATTCATGGGCAGTTCTGGCTCTGTCAGTTTCCGATCTCATTACAGAGGGGTGGATTATTAATTAACAACTTGCATAAATGATATTTAATCTTGAGTCGAAAGACCGGGAATATGTTGCTTAAAGCTTATCTGACTTGGTTATACATAATTTATCTTCGCAGATTTTTCCATTATTTGTTTTCATTTGAGGGAACGACGTGTTTATATTGTATTGTAGCGCTGCATACAACTAATTTACGGTTTTTTTTAAAGAAACGGGCAAATCTTCATCCATACTATATTTATATGTAAATATTTTTTGCTACAAAGAGACGTACTCTTCTAAAAAAATCTTACTCTTCTCAATACTCTTTTCAAATTTTAAATAGTAATTTGAAACTTGTAATTGTAAATTATATTAGTTTTTAATATTTTATTGGAATGATTTTTTTTTAAGATTATAATATTTTTATAAATTTAATAATAATAATGTAAATTTATTTTTAAGATCATAATTAAATTAAATATCAATTTGGCATATAAAACCTCTTAAAACAATGAATTAACAATTATTCTTTATTTCTATATGTAAAAAATTATGAAAAAAACTCTACAATAATATAAATATTCATTATTATTATTATAGATTTTAGCTCTTTTAAATTATGAATATTTATTTTATATTAAATTATATGTAAATTTTAGAGTTTAGATATGAGATTTTTCTTTCAAAGTTATAGAAATTGTAGTTTAATTTTTTATGCTTATTTTATAATTATAATTGTATAAATATTAATTATTAATATAGATTTTAGATTTGTTATATATATATATATATATAATAGAAACAATTAGTCAGCTTTGATTATATAAAAAGATGGAAAATACATAACAGAGAATGATCAGATTTCTCCCATAAGAGGAAGACATCCATCCACCATCTATCACACCAAGTTCATCATGTTCTCACCAAGTTCATCATGTTCTAGCTGATAACTATCATTGTATCTTCCTATCCTATGCAAACTATAGCATCTTATGAACTGACCTAGAAGGAGTATGCAGGAAAAAAAAATAAAAATTGTTGTGATATTGCCTTATACAAAAACTGGAATTTCAAACTTTCCAGGATGCCAAAATTGCAGCTGGTACCTATTTTATCAGTTCTAGAAACCTTATGCATATTATTGAAAAACATTAAAAACAAAACAGAACTAGAAAGAGTCCAACCCGAGACCCAAACCAATGAACAGTTACTGCAGACCAGTATCCATGGAAGCGCCAGTAGAGCTCACTGCCCCGTTCTTCTCCGTGTTGAGGTCCACAAAGTTTCCAGCATTTGCCATGAACTTCTGCAACTTATCCATTTTCCTGTCGATGTCTTCTAGATCTCTGCCAAAGACTTTGTGCTTAAGGGCCTTATGAGGATAAGCTAGGCCCAGGGTCTCTTCTAAGTGTTCCACTTTCTCAGCAATGCTCTAGTGCTGGGCTTTAGCCTCTGTGTGAGTAGCATATGCCAGATTGTAAAGGCGAGTTAATATTTTCTTGTGCTCCAGGCTTTCACTTCTAATCAACCTTACTTGCAGCTCCAGCTCCTGCAAACGATCCAAGAATTCCACTTCAAATTTGGAAATGCTGCGATTCCCAGTCTGACCATGCGAATTCCCAAGCTTGACGTGCCTGCAACAAGGCCCAAGCCCATGGTTGCACTCTGCTTCTGCCGAGTCTCCTCTTATTTCCTCCTGCTACAAACCACGGCTGCAACCTCCATTAGGGCCACATTAGGGCCTCTCCCTGTCTTGAAGCACCTACCACATTTCTAAATCACTTCATCCCTTCCCTGCGGGCGCCCAACACCATGGAAAAACATGTCACCCCCTCCCTGAGGATGCCCAGCGCCATGAAAATCCATACTCCTGTCAACACAGAGGAACTCCGAAAAGACAAGCAACAGACGCAGAATTCTGAGGACGAAGGAATGCAATCTGGGAAGCATCCAGATGCAAAGATAAACCCCAGCATCCAACGCGCATGCCGTCCAACTGGTGAGCTGGGTGATGGCCATAAATTCGAGCATGCGAGGGCGGCATACGAGGAGTGTAGGAGCCGTCGAAGATCCAAGGGAGATTTCCCAAAAAATTAAAAAATTAACCCTCTAAAGTATTGAAACCAAAGAGGTATAGGGAGCCAAAAAGAGGAGGCATGAGCCCAATCCATTAAGGCTAACCTTATTCTAGGGGATCCATGAGTTTTCCCAAGCATCATTGTTATAACTTAGCAAACCATAGGAGAGCCTGGCTCCGATATTGGCCATTTCATCAGCTTGTCCATTTTGTCCTTGAAGAATATGCAGAAAGGTAAGCTCATGAAAATCCTTGCTAATGCAGAGGAGGAGATGGTGCATTATTGAAGTGGGATCTTTTCTTTTGCCAATTATACATTTAGCTTCTTTGATAATGATTAAGGAGTCTCCTAAGATTGTAAGTCTCGTTATCCCGAGGTTGATAGCAATCTCCAGCCCTTTGATGAGATCAAGCCACTCCGCTCCATTATTGTTTTTTCTTCCTATGCCCAATGCAAACTCCTTTTGCTTGTTCCCCTTGGAGTAAAAAATTACTCCGGCACCTTCCATCCCATAAATTATAAATATTAATTATTAATAAAGATTTTAGATTTGTTTTATATTAATTATATATAAACTTGAGATATGAGATCTTTCAAAGATGAAGAGGTTGTGGGTTTAAATTTTTTATATTTTATTATTTATGATTAATGCAAAAAATTAAAAAGAATCATAAAGAAATTAGTATTTATTGTTTGATATAGAATTTAACTTTTCTCAATTATAACTATTAGTTTTATATCATAAAAATAAATAGTTTTAAAGTTTATTACTTTTTATTATAGATTTTATATTTTTTTTAATATGATAATGATTATTTTTATTTTCTCTTTGTGATAGAGTTGTTTTTCACTGTTATATTTTTCTATTTTATATCAAAAAATTAGCATGGTATCATAATCATTGCAAGGAGTATTATGAGGTCTTTTTGTCTTTAACATGGCGTCATTATTATAAGAAGGATAAGTCATTAATTTTTTTTATAATTTTGATTTTAATAGATTATAAAAAACAATATAAAAATTAAGATTTTTTTAAGGGTTTAGAGTTGTGTTCAAGTAAAAAAGGTTTAATAAAGAGTTTGTATATATATTTATAAGGATATATAAAGAATTTAATAAAGAGTTTTTATTTTTGTTGTCATATATATCTTTATGTATTATGTGTGGCTAAACGTAATTATAGTTTGTTATTAAAAGTTTTTGTAAGTCTAAGTGAATGAGAACATATTGTAAAGATAAATCTTGTTTGTTTAAGGTAAATCAATTTTATTGAGTTTAGATGTGTTTTAAATAGATCACACGTGAAAAAATCTGCATTAGAAAATGACAAGCTTGTCACACAACAACTAGTTCTCATTTTTTTTACATTCTTTTATTCTTTCATTTTTTTAATATTTGACTATTTTTAAATTTTTAAGTTATTAACAATTTAAAGTTAAATTTAATTTCAATTCTTGTTTTGTCATTTGTTAAAAAAAATTGTACAATTTATTATTTAGACTACAAAATTATTAACAATTTTCCAAAAAAATTAACTATTTCATAATTTAATTTATGTACTATTTATTTGTAATGAATATTCTTATTTATTTCATAACTTTGTTATTTATATTTCAAAATTTGTAACAATTTTCATGTTAAATGAATAATTTTCAAGTGGCTAACAAATGTTATTGGAATGAAAAAACATTGGCTAGAGCTGCGCTCTCCTAGGGTTTGCATGCAGCTGCCCTCAGGGCATGCATGGCTTCGATGCCCGTTGATCCTTCTCCGAAGCAGATTCGCCTCCGTCTGGACCTCACTTTTCAAGCTCTGGTCGCTACCTCTCCTCCCCCTCCTGCCTCGGACATCCCCAGCTCATCTTTCGTCAAACGCGCCGCTGCTCCAAGGATCAAGATCACGTCCGCAACTTCAAGAATGAAATCTCTTACCCTGAGTGAGAGCGGCCTCATAGGCCAATTTACTGGTCTTTGCCCCTCGCCAAAAACTATGGAAACTTGGATCTCCAAGAACTGGATGCCCCTCATCTCTAGAGGCCTTCAACATTGTTTTTGTGGCAAAGGTATTTTTACTTTCCTGTTCGAATTCAAAGAAGACAAAGATCTCATTTTTTGCAGCGGTCCATACTTCCTGGGCCCAAGAGGACCTTACCTCAATTGCTGGAGCCTCTCCTTCTATTCGGAGAAAGACGTCCCCTCATCCGTGCCGGTTTGGGTCCGCCTTCCCCACTTACCTTTTCACTGCTAGAATGACGAAGCCCTACAGGTAATCAGAAACTCTTTAGGTAAATTTATTAACAAAGCTGAACCAAAAGGCCCGCTCTTCTCTTGTGCCAGGATATGTGTTGAAGTCGATCTAGAAAAAGGACTTCTAGAAGGAGTAAATTTGATCATGGATGGCTGGGAATTCTATCAAAAAGTTGATTACGAACAACTCCCTTTTAAATGAAGGAAATGCCATGAGTATGGGCACTTCGTAAAATTTTTCCCTAAAGTTGTTCAAGAAGCCAATGAAAAAAATCAAGAAGAGATCTGGCAAAAGACAAAAAAAGGGAGGAAAAAGAATCCTAACCCTATCAACAACAACAATGGAGCACAAACAGGAAAAGCAAGGAGCAAATCAAAGAAAATACCGACTCCTTGATCCCTGAGGAAGGAGAAATCCCTGACTTGGAAACTCCCGATCCAAATCCAGAAGCAGAAGAACAAAGGACTCCAAACCCCACCCCGCCCTCAGATGCAGCCAACGAATTCATAGTGGACAAACCAAGCGAAGAAGCAATGACACCTGAGGGCACTTGGGCATAAATGGTAAAGCAAAGCAAAATTAATCCAACACTCTCAACTCCAGGTAACACATCCTCACAAGGAACTTAGGAGTTCACAGATCTAGGCCCATCTATGTCCACTCGAGGAATAAGATCTAATAGACAGCACAAAGAGCAGGAAACATAAAGAGAAATAGAGCTCAGAAGGCAACTGAGCATTGAGGACACCAAACTACTACAGAATAATAAGAACACAGGCGGATCCAAAGATACTAGATCCCAAGCAGGATCTCTTGCATCCAAAAAATAATGAAGCTTGTCTCTTGGAACTGCAGAGGTATGGGGGGCACAATCAAGGTTGAAGCCTTAAAAATATTATAATATCTTAGAAGCCAGACTTTCTACTACTTCAAGAGACAAGATGAAAAAAGAAGAGGTCTTGAGTCTCTCTCGCCTCTTCTGGAAAAACAGTATAGGTAAAGCAGTTAGCTCTAGAGGAGCTTCAGGAGGCCTAGCATTTTTCTGTAAAATGGACAATTACAACATCATTTCAGTTACTGAAAACAACCAATGGATGTTGGTAGAAATCCAAAATAACAACAATCAAGATCTCCTCTATATCTGTAATGTATATGGACCTACGCATTACAGAGATAAAATAAATTTATGGGACTCTCTCCTAACCCTCAAGGACGATCTTCATGGAAAGGATGCAATCATAGCTGGGGACTTCAACACCACAAAGTCAAGAATGGAAAAAATAGGAGGATCAATCGTCAGAGACCCTTTTGGTGAAAAAATAGAAAATACAATGACTCATATGGATTTGTTGGACCCTCCGCCGAAAAATGGAACATACACTTGGAGCAACAAAAGAGCTGGTCCAGGACACATCGTTGCAATGCTCAATCGCTTCTTGGTACGTTCTTCCTTCCTCCAAAAAAATCTCCTTTTAATTTCTTCCATCATCCCTTCAGCTACTTCGGACCATAAACCCATTGCGCTCTCCATCTCTCCCCCTGTCAATATCGACCCTATCCCTTTCAGATTAAATCCCCTTTGGCTCAATAACGCTAAATCTATAGAGGTCATCCTTTCAACCTGGAACACCTCCTTCTTCGACTCCCCCAGCTTTGTTTGGGAATCAAAACTAAGGGCAACTTGCTCTACTCTCAAACAGTGGGCCAAATCCTCCTTTTCTGAACCCTCCTCCCAAAAATTGAGTCTGCAAACTGATATAGCAACGCTCCATTCCAAAATGGAACATGACGAAATTACCAACACCTCCCTCTTTCAAGAAAAAACCCTAAATCTTGAGATTCTGAAAACTGCCAGACTCGAAGAAGAGGCTTGCAGATTAAAATCTCGACAACTCTGGTTAAAAGGGGGAGACAGAAATACTTCCTACTTCCATAAGCAAACCAAGGTAAGATTGAGCTACAACTTCATCAAGGAACTTAAAGACAACAACAACCAAAAAATCACTGAGCAGGATGAAATAAAAAAACTCACCTTCCAGCATTTTAATCAACTATATTTTGATAGCGGAGACACTGATCCAACTAGTCAAGCGGAGCTCCTAGCAGGCATTCAGGCATCTGTCTCTAACCTAGAAAACAAATATTTGGAAAAAACTATCTCAGATCAAGAAATCATAGAAGCAATCTGGTCTCTAAAACCTGATAAAGCTCCAGGACCAGATGGTTTCACTATTAACTTCTATAGAGTTGCATGGGAAATCATAAAAGAGGATCTTAAAATGATGCTAAATTGGACAAGAAAAAAAGATAAAATTAAGGGAGCAACAAACTCCACCTTCCTAGCTCTAATTCCTAAAGATAGAAACTCTCTCCCGGTGGAAAGATTCCGGCCTATCTCCCTCTGCAATACTTCATATAAGATCGTCACCAAAATTCTAGCTACAAGAATGAAGAAGATAATGACGCACATCATATCGGACACACAAGGAGGCTTCATTGCTGGAAGGAAAATCATGGATAACATCATCATTGTCCAAGAATCCATTCACTCTAGCATTGAACGAAAACAACAAGGTATGGCAATCTGGCAATCAAACTGGATATGGAAAATGATTTTGATAAAGTAAATCACTTTTTTCTTTTTGAGATCATGCAAAGACTAGGCTTCTCTCCAAGGTTCATCAAATGGATCAAAGCATGCATTAGCAGCCCCTGGATTGCCCCTCTTGTCAATGGCAGACCTGCTAGCTTCTTTCAAGCATCTCGGGGACTCCGACAAGGCTGCCCACTCTCCCCTTTTTTATATCTTATTGTTGTAGAATCGCCAAGCAGAAAATTACAAGCCCTACAAATCAATGGACAACTCAAAGGTTTAAAAATTGCTAGAGGAGTAAAAGCAACCAATCATGCTCAGTTTGCAGATGATACCATCCTCCTTGGGGGAGCCTCGACTATCATTGCCAACATATTTAAAGAAGCTCTCACCACTTTTCTTCAAGCCTCCGATGGAAAAGTTAATACCTCAAAAACCAAAATCTATGGCTGGAACTGCACAAAAAGAACAATGGAAAGGATCTCTAGAGCTCTGGGATATGAAGGAAAGCTAAAGTGGAATTCTTTTAGCTATCTTGGAGTTCCTATACATCAAGGGGAAAAAAAAAACTTCTGATTGGCAGGGGTTGGTAAAAAAAAAAAAAAAAAAATTCAATCCTGGGGAGCTAGATGGATAAACCTAGTTGGGAAAATAGTCCTCATAAATTCTATCCTAGCTGCTTTCCCTATCTATTCCAGCTCTATCTCTCTCGCCCCCGAAACAATCCTTCAAGACATAACCAAGGAACTCAGAAGCTTTCTCTAGCAAGGTGGAAAAAGCAATGGCACAAAGAAATTCCATCTGATCAATTGGGATATCATCTGTAATCCAAAATGCCGTGGGGGAACAGGGATCCATGATATAGGAATGATGAATCTCGCCTTAGGAGCCAAAATCATTTGGAGAGTCATTATTGGGGAAAATGCTTGGTGTAAGGACATCCTTAGAAAAAAAATATATGCAAGGAACTAGAAAACTTTGCTTAGACGATCTTCCTTTGGTAAAAAACAACTCTCCAATTTGGAATCTCTACAAAAGAGCTGCCTTTGTTATTCAAGACAAACTTCACCGGTCTCCAGGAAATGGAAAACAAATTAAAATCGGGACTGACAATTTTGGGGTCTCCCTTCCTGCCTCTCATATTGATAACTTAGCAAATCTCAAGCATTGGATGGATCAACATAACATCCATACCATACACGACCTATCCTCCTGGCATATTAGTGGCAGATGGGCCAGTTGGAAAGACCTAGCAGTTCCTGATCATCTCCTCTCTGATTTTTCTGCGTTCCAATCCCTACTCCACGGTTCGGCCCCGGTCCACTGCAACCTTCCAGACTCCAGAGTGTGGGGAAAACATGGTAACTATTCGGTCAAAGTTGGATATAGAAGAATCACCAAGAATAACAAAAAATAAATTATGTGGTGAAACATATGGGGGAAAAATGACATGCCCAAAGTCAACTCCTTCTGCTGGCTTTTAGCTCACCATAAAATCCTAACTGCTGAAAATTTAAAAAAACGTGGCATCGCTGGCCCTTCTAGATGCATCCTCTACAAAGAATCAGAAGAAACCTTGGAACATCTTTTCCTCGAATGCACTTTTACTCAGGAGGTTTGGCACAATGCTCTTAAAGATCTCTGCATGAACCTCACTCTTGCTACGAACTGGAGAGACTTCTTTGCTTGCTGGAAGGATTATTATCAAGGATCCCTACAAAAAAAACCATACTTCACAAAAATTTGGGTTGCTCTGCCAAAGTATATATGCTGGAAGATTTGGACAAACAAAAATAAATGCATTTTTGAAAACACTCTGCTCTCTCCCTCCAAAGTTTCCTCCTCAGCAAAAGCTCTCTGGGTTGAAACTATTCTTTCAAAAGTTTAAAACACATCCACCTGGAATCTCTCACGAATGAAGAAAGAGATTGGTCCTCTGATTTTATCACTTATTCTTCAACAATCACCAGAACCCCAATTAAAAGTAAGCCAAACTCTTTGGGTTGGCAAATCCGGAAGAGTTTGGAAGACTTCAGCAGCTGGTGGAAAAGTCTTGGATGTTATTCTTTGTTCTTTGATGGTGCCTCTAAAGGTAACCCCATGTTTGCAGGTGCGGGAGGGGTCATTTTTGAACCTGGTGGAAACAGACAGACTGAGTTTGTATGGGGACTTGGGAAAGATACAAACAACAATGCAGAATGGCTCGCGTTACTCAAAGGGTTGGAATTAGCTGCCAACCTGGGACTGAAGGAACTAGTAATTTTCGACGACTCGCTCCTTGTAATCAGGGAGGCCAGGAAGCTAACCTTGAGCTACAATCAACCTGTCTCTAAGAATCACCACATCTTCAAGAATATTCTAATCGATTTTACCATCATCAAGCTCCTACATATCCTCTGAGTAAACAATCATGTAGCTGATATCATGGCCAACAAAGGGGTTCTCATTGATTATGGGTTTATTGCCCTTAATGACAATACTATGGAAAAATGTTGGATCCCCTAAGATTTTTATTCTCTCCTATAACCCACCACCTTTTCCCTATGCCCCTCATCCCTTATCCCCCCCACATGGGCATTAATTCCCATTCTCTGCGTGGCATTTCAATCTTGCCACCTTCCATCTGTCCTGACCATGCATTAATGGCGCATTGGTATACAACCTGTCCTCCTTGGGCTGGCACACATTATTTATCCCTAATATTCTTGCACCCTTCAGCATTTTTGCACAGCTCTCTCTCGACCTCTGTCTGGGTTTCCTTGTTTTGGTTTCGGGCTGTCTGTGTAATGGGTGACTTTTCCTCTGTGTTTCACTTAGCATCCTCCGCGGGTGCTATCCCTGACTCAGGTCATCTCCCTTCCCATTTCCTCCTCTGTCATACGTATTTTCCTGCAGTGCCCTCGTCTCCTTCCATTTTACAGACTCTCAGCTCACTATCTCTAGAAAACTCCAGAAAATCACTCTTATCCCACACCCTTAATCTCACCACTATTGAGGACAGTCTTGGGATGGAAGACATGGAGGAGCAACTTCGCCACATCAGGGCTGAGAACACAGAGATGAGGAAAGCTCTGGGAAGGTTATACACTACTTTCATCTACCATCACCGAAGTTAGAAATGGGAATACCCTGATGAATGGAAGAATTGGTACCATCTCTGAAACCCTGGACTATGCGGTTCTCAGCATATCGAACATTGACTCCAAAACCGATGACAACAACAGGAATATCATTAATGTGGAGGGGAAAATTGACAAGCTTCGTGAAGAGGTTAGCCGTTGCCTCCCAGCCATATAGGACAGTGCAGAGTCGGATACTGGCAAGTAGCATGACCCATCTACTGAAAGTGTTCCTGGACCTCCAGCACATCATTATGGACGCCGCTGAGACTTCTCAAGACCCCGTTTTTTTGCATACTCTGTTTTCTCTCTATAGTTTAATGGAAATGCCTCTTTTTGCTTACAGTATAGTTTTTAGGGTAGAATCTACACCAGTTAATATTTTTTGCCACAATTACGCAGTAACAGACTCTCTTCTGCAATTTCAGTATGTTTTGTTTTGTAATCCTTCTACTTGGGAAATTTGTAAGGAGCTATAGTCTCCATAGAATAGGACTCTTCAGAAACAGTTTCAATTTTGTAAAAGAGAAGCAAGATGACACATACATTAGCTCTGTTAGAGAGTAGTCCTCCTCTTCTGTTTTGTAAACTCTCTCTTTTTTAATATAAATGACTCTTAACCATTCTTGTTAAAAAAAAATGTTATTGGAACAATTTTCAAATGAAAGTACACTTGGATTCTATTTTCAAGTTAAAACATGTACATATTAACTATTTTCAAATTTCTAAGTTACTAACGATTTTCAAATTAAATGTACACTTGGGCACTATTTTCAAGTTAAAATGTACATATATAACTAATTGCAATTTTCTAAGTTACTAACAATTTCAAGTTAAATGTAATTTCAATTCTTGTTTTGTTATTTGTTAAAAAAATATAAATGTATAGCCTCAATGTCAGCTCTACTCTCAACATTTGTTGATTGAAATAACTATTAATGTCTAATTTTAACTTACCTCATTTTATTTGAAATGAACATTATGATAGTTATGCATTAGTTAGAAAATTCAATTTGAAAACAAATGAATGAATATTTTGATAGTTATGTAATAAATGTAAAATTCAATGACAACAAATAAAATGAACATTGTGATAATTATATAGTAGTTGGAAAATTCAATTATGTTATTTTTAATGTATTTCCAATTCATGTACAATTTTTTCTATGCATTAATGTAGGGATAAGTTAACCTTTTTTTTTCCTATAGTAGGTATATATGTTATTTATATTTCAAAATTTGTAACATTTTTCAATTTAAATGGATAATTTTCAAGTTAAATTGATAGTTATGTATAATTAGTTGGAAAATTCATGTCACACTCAATTTTCAATTTGTCAATTTGCCAATTTTCACATCAAATTTCAAGTTACTAGCAATTTTAAAGTTCAATGCACAACTATCAAGTTATTAATAATTATCAAGTTAAATATATATATACTTGATTTTCAAAATTTACTAGCAATTCTCAAACTAAATGTACAATTTCAAGTTACATGTACATATTTAGTTATTTTGAAATTAAGTTACAAACAATTTTCTTGTTTTTAATGTATTTTCAATACTTAATTTTTCTCAAGTCACTAGAAATTTTCAATTTGTTAATTAACATGTAACAAATTTCAAGTTACTAGCAATTTTAAAGTTAATTGTACAAGTTACTACCAATTTCAAGTTACAAGCAATTTCAAATTTTACTAGCAATTTCAAACTTTACTTAGAACAATTCTCAAGTAATTACTAGCAATTTCAAACTTTAGTAGCAATTTCAAATTTCAAGTTACTAGCAATTTCAAATTTTACTTAAAGCAATTTTCAAGCTAAATGTATTAGTTGGAAAATTCAATTCACACGCAATTTTCAATTTTTCAATTTCCACATCAAATTTCAAGTTACTAGCAATTTTAAAGTTCAATGCACAACTATCAAGTAACCAATTTTCAATTTGTTAATTTACATGTAACCAATTTCAAGTTACTAGCAATTTTAAAGTTAAATGTACAAGTTACTAGCAATTTCAAACTTTACTTATAACAATTCTCAAGTAATTACTAGCAATTTCAAGTTACAAGCAATTTCAAACTTTACTAGCAATTTCAAATTTCAAGTTACTAGCAATTTCAAATTTTACTAGCAATTTCAAATTTCAAGTTACTAGCGATTTCAAACTGTACTTAGAACAATTATCAAGCCAAATGTATAACTTCAAGTTAAATGTGTACATATTTAGTTATTTTGAATTCAATTTACAAATAATTTTCTTGTTTTAAAAGTATTTTCAATTCGTGTACCACTGCATTTCAAAACACTTCAATTTGGTAGTTTAAAATTAACCTCCTTGTATAATGCATTTCTGATTGAAATCCCCTTCACATGAATTTTGATTATGTAGGGAGAGATTATGGTTAGACATCACATCATGGTGATCAAGAGTCACATGACACCGTGCCCCCTCATGATCCTGATCAGCCATCACATGACACCTTTCCCTCTCACATTTCAAGTATAATTGGGAGTTGCAGTGGGGTTGGAAGGGGTGGAAATTGTCTAGAGGACTGTGCAGTTGTTTCTGAACGAGAAGAGATTGGGAACTTGATCCCTAGTTAGAGAGTTAGAGAGCATGTTAGTAACATAAACGAGTCATATTTTGAACAACATTCAACGATGGCACAAGCTCAAATCCTACATGGGTTGATAAAACGCAAAAAATTGAAACGTGCCACAAAGTTGTTGGGTTTTCAAAATGTTAAAACAAAAAAGACACGCGAGAATGCAATAGAAAATGTAAGAACTACATTATATCTGTTTGGTAAATCAAGAAATAATGATATCCGAGCTTCTCGTAGGGAAATTACAACGGTTGTTGTGGCACAAATCACCTCAATAAATCGAATGGTATCAACAATGGCATCATTGCTCAATGTTTCAAAAGAACATTGTTCAAATATACTAAATTCAGGGTCCGGATAGATGAAAATGATGAAGCTGCTTGTTGGGTTCTTATTTGTAGGGAACCCTATCGAGGCAAGATGGAAGCAGGCATTAGAGAGAAGGTGATAGAGTTTTGGGATAGCCATTCTCGTGCTATTCTAGATCGAAAGCATGTCCTGTGACAACGTTTATCCAGAGACATTATCAGGAGCACTAGAAGCATGTGATGGAGATGACGGGAGTTGCACTTTACGAGGAATTCCAAGAAACCAATCCCGGTGTTCAAATATCATTTAGCATGTTCAACAAGTTGAAACCGTGGTATATTAGGCCGAATATGATTCACGACACTTGTTGCTGTCGGTACCACATTGAGTTTCAACTATACTATGACACATTTCTGGATTTTTGCAAAAGGCACTGGAACAGTGAACTAGCTCCTCACACAGTGCAAGATTTTATTTGTATGATACTATGCAACAGGAATCCTGAACACGTGTTTTTCAATAAGAGGTGTGTAAGTGGGAGAAGATGCCCTGAATGCAGTGATTTGACATTGTTTCATAGGAAATTTCCTATCGATCCAACACACCATGGATTGTCAGATATCATAGTTAAGTGGAAGAGGTATGAGTATGTCTCCATGAATCCATCATCTTCTTCATCTGTTCCATCTAAGAGGATCGACTTGCTCAAGGATGAGATTCCTGTTTCATATTTCATGGAGAAGTTTCAAAGTCAGATTTATAAAAACATAAAGCACTCCCATAGGTCCAGGTAGCAAGCTTTAGAATTCAAACATTCTCGTGAGGTATTTGAGCCGGGCACAATCTTATCAGTGGTAGACTTTGCTGAGAACTACACATTTGCTCCTTAGAGAGAGATACAAAGTGAGTACTATCACTCTGACCATGTGTCTATCTTCGTACATGTATTGTACAAACATGCTCAGGAAAGCATTGATGGTAGGGATAACACTCCCCAGTCACGTGAAGGGATCAAGGAGTACCATTTTTATGTCAATGATGATCGTGAGCATGACACATTGTTCGTTCAACACTGCTTTGGGTTGATTTATGATTCATTCACGCAAAGAGGCGTATAATTTGTTGAACACTGGATTTAGTCAGATGGGTGTGCAGGGAAATTCAAATCGGCACGCTCATTTTATTGGTTGAGTTGCCTTCACAAAGAGACAGGAATCCGACACACTAGGAGCTTTTTTGAAATAGGGCATGGAAAGGGTGAACATGATGGCGCAAGTGCATGTGTGAAACGAGCACTTTGTAGGTACAATATGAGTCATGGTGAAACCTGATTGAAATGCTCCACGGAAGTAGTTGATTGGTGCACACGTCATTTGGAACATCAAGGTCGTGAACAAGCAAGGCTGGTGTGCAGGTAATAAACTCCAAACTCAATTAATAAGCTAATAACGTTCAATATCATCATTTCCAAAAGAAATCATACTCGATAGGAATTTATATATGACAAATTGAATTCCATGTAGGTTTTTTTGGGATGTTTCCCTTGGTGATGTGAATAGATCCATGCCGTGGTATTGTGAGACCATACCTGGTACGAGGGAATTACATTCTGTTAGAAGTAAATACATGGGTGACATATTTTCCTTTGAAACGAGGAAGCATGTTTGTTTTTGCGATTTTTGCATTGATGCAAATGGATGCGGGCTTCATCACTGTGAAAATGATGTACATGTGAAACCATGGAAATATGTCCCTCTTAATCCAAAGGGCCCACATCCAATTCCAACATGGCAAGAGATTCACATTGATGAGGCAATGGTCTCATTAGATCATGATCGAGTTTCTGATATGGTTAGGGAAGGTACAAGAGACTTCATTAAGTTAATTAGTTACACTATATATTACACATATACAAATGTTGTAGAAATGCACGTAAAAAATTTGAATAATATTTGTAATGTATCTTGCAGGTGATGTATTCGTTGTCATTGCACCCCCCCACAACCAAGAAAATGTGGCGTATTATTTGATGCGATGCAGACAAATAAAAAGAAGGTTGGTGCGACCCTATCAAGATGGAGACTTCACATACCAAATTGGAGACATGGTTCTAATGGGACACTTTTTTGAAAGAGTGAAAAAACAGGGTGCTCATATTATTTACAAAGATTTTATGCCTGAATATATATCATGCCAATATAGTCATTTGGTGGTGGCAAATCAGATACATCTAACATAAATCAAGGTTAAGAGAGGTGAGCCAAAGAGATGGAAGATGACGGAAGCTGACCATGATCGTATTATGGAGACTTGCATTCCTATAACCCATTGGCCAGATGGATGAGTTACATGTATGCCACTTGCGTCATTGGCATAGTTGTCATGTTGTCTTGTTGAATATCTTTTTGGAGATTTTTGTGGAGGTTGTTTTATAAATGTATTTTTGTAGATGCTTTTATGCCAAGATTAAAGATACTAGATGTGAGGCTTTTGTGAAAATTGGGTCATGGTGCTCCAATGTGAATACACTTGAATGTATGGTCAGTGCTCCATGAACTTCCTCCATAATAGTTTTATAGATATTTGTTTAGATGCTTTAAAAATAATATTAAATCTATCTACTAGATAGTTGAATTGTAATGTGTAGACAATATAATGTAATTGTAAAATTTCAATTTTAAATTGTGATGTACATTCTAATTTTAAATTTTGATTTCAAATACAATTACATAATGTAATTGAGAATTTAAAATACATCTATACAATGTAATTGAGAATTTTGAATTGTATAATGTATTCTAATTTTAAATTTTGATTTCAAATAAAATTGTAATGTAATTGAAATTGAACTTTTAAATTGCAACAACACATTGAATTTTCAATTGAAATTACATATTAAATTTTAAATTGTAATTGAATGGAATGTGGAAATTGTAATTGAAATGTAATGTGTACACAACATAATGTAATTATAATTTCAAATGTATTCTAATTTTAAATTTTGATTACAAATACGATTGTAATGTAATTGAGAATTTAAAATACATCTATACAATGTAAAACTGTAAAATTTAAATTTTAAATTGTACAATGTATTCTAATTTTAAATTTTGATTTCAAATGCAATTGAAATTGAACCTTTAAATTGGAACAACAAATTGAATTTTCAATTGAAATTACACATTAAATTTGAAATTGTAATTGAATTGGAATGTGTAAATTGTAATTGAATTGTAATGTGTAGACAACATAATGTAATTGTAATTTCAATTTTTAATTTCAAATGTATTCTAATTTTAAATTTTGATTTCATTTATGCAATTGTAATGTAGTTGAAAATGAGCTTTTAAATTGTAATTGAATTGGAATTGAGATTACACAATAAATTTATATTTTATATTGTAATTGAATTGGAATTGTAATTTCAATTTTAAATTGTAATGTATGTATTCAATTCTAAATTTTGGATTTGCAACTATAATGTAGTCGAAATTGAAATTTTAAATTGAACTAAATTGTAACTACACATCGAGATTGAACTTTTATATTGTAATCACTGTACATTAAATTTTCATTTGAAATGACAAAACATAAATTTGTAACTGTAATAACTATATCCAGATGTAATATAAAAAACAATCGATTTCAAATTAGATACAAAATACACATGAAGACATCAATATGATAAAATATACAAAATATGTAACAAAATATCCAAAAGTCCATATATGATAAAAGTTCATGTATAAATGATAAAAATCCATATCCATATCCAAAACATGAAAACATATACATAGATCATCCAAAACGTGAAAATATATAAAAAAATGAAAATATGCAAAACATGGAAATGTGTATATCATCAACTCATTGGGCACTACCCCCATGAGGCCCTTGATCGACCCTATGACTGCCTTCATGTGTAGTAGACCGATGTTGGCCATGAGACGGTAAACTATGAAAGAATGCCTCGATCTTCGTCGAGTCAATGGTGATATCTGGCATATGGGTAGGAATATGGGTAGATGGCCCTTCATCAGGACCATGTGGTTGAGCTGCATCCCAATCATCTGAGACAGTCAATGCAGCACGGACACCCGCTTGTAGTGATGCCTGTGTAAGATGCCATTACATGTAATAAGTTAGATTTATTAAAAATTAAAACTAAAACATAATTTAAGTTATAATTCAAAAATTGAAACATAAAGTACACAAATAAATTACTAAAAGTGATTAAAAAATGAATTGGAACATAAATTAAAACTCACCTCTGTGTCTAGACCCGGATGGTCAGGACCTTCGCGGTCCTTATGTCTATCATTAGGAGCAATGCCTTTTCCTTTTCCCTGTACATTTTGAAATTCATTTGAAGTTAAGATTTAAAACATAAAATATCGAAAATTAACAAATAAAACATAAATTATTTAAACTGAGAAATAATAAACACAAATTAAATTGGAACATAAATTATAACTTACCTCGACTATTGTCGTCTGCGGGTTGGAACGAACGGATGGACTTACCGATGGCTCACTAAAGAGTTGATCCATGAATGTGGTCCCCTGTATGGAGTAATAGAATACGGCTCCCTTAAGTATTATTTACCATTCAATTTACGACATATAATATGATGTAACATGAAAACATATATACATAATTGTACAAAAGTATACCTGTCATGGAGCTACATATCTACGACACAACCGAAAGTATGCATCTCGGGCTAATTGAGCATACCCCTGTAAGGCCTCTCCATCCAAACTCCTGAGCAGGTCATCATCGACCCACTCTATCTTTGGCTGTGCAGGTGCAAGGGGTGGCCTAGATGCCTCTCCATGCACAACAACAACAACACTGCCCATGGTAGTGAACAACGACTCTGCAATGTCATGTCTAGCCTTGGCAACAATCTGGGATGACTGTGCCACGTCCACCGACTTGATAACTGTCCTGTTTGGAATCAGTACCAACCTCGGAAGGGGTGGCACGAAGGCATGGTATCTACGAGCTCCAGGACGTTGGTAGGAGCATCCCCTACCAGCCCCAAAGAACTCAGACCCTGTGCTGGTGTAATTTGGGTGCATATCCAAAACAAACTCTGCATAAATATGTTTTGCAAAGTACAATGGGACCTGGTCATGGTGGGGGAACATGCCCCACGCTCCAACGAATCTATCATATAAATATGGTGCAGCGGACTCCAACTTAAACTCCTTGAGTCTAAGCGGTTGGCCAGAAGGGAGGTCATGAGGGATGTCAAACAAAGTACCCTTGATGTCATGCCCTTTTATGGCGACTTTGACATCCTCCCATTTGTGGATCCCAATGACATCCTGTCTCCTCCTCTGGCATGCAAAACGCCAAATGTCACTAAGAGGTCCCACCCTCTTGTAGAGGGCCAACATGTCATCCACTGCAGATAACATCATGAATAATGATCGTCGTGTTGGAGAATCCTCCCTCAATGTGCATACACATGAGTGCACCCACCCTCGTTGGGTAGTGATATCAGCGAGAGTGATGCGTGCGACCTCATCGTTGTACGATCCCCCTGATCGAGCTGCGATCCAAACCAAAACACAAATGTTACTGAAAATATATATTATAACTTACAACTGAAATTCAATGCATTATATACTAAAATTTTTCTGAAAATGTATCTAACAAAAAAATGCACCTGATGCACTCGTGTTTTGCCGCATATCCCCCACCTGGGGATCAATTTCAATTTCAATTCCAACTTCAACTTCATTAGACCACACTTCATTATACATAAAACTATTTAGACTATGCAATAACCATATTGGGGTATCTACATGAACTTATGCATAGTGCAAGACGTTGTAACTAGGTATAGTCTTAAAATAAAACTAGAACCATGAGAAAATTACTTATTGTTAACTATGTACAAAAATAAGCCACTAAGCAAAACGAGGCTATAATAAACCTACAGCCAAAATATACATATAAAACCAACCAAAACCTTAATTCAAACCGGAGAGAGGGAAACCATCCAAGCTTGAGAGATGTAAGAATGATGGACATTAGGCGCCTAAGAAAAAATAATACATAGATAAAAAACATTAAAAAAAATCATCCATACCAAGCAAGTTAGCAACGCTAGCATCATAGAGGCCTGGGCATCAAATTTTGTTGTTCAACACTTGTTGTGACAACATACCGGTACAGGATGGAGGGGAAATGGAATCAAGCCTAAGTCAACTGGGGCTCGCTACATGTTTGAGTCTCGATAATCTACCTTTTAAATTGAACCAGAACAACAAAACAAGTTTGTTAATGGCTCGATTTGCGAAAATTCTAGATACATGAGTAATTAAGAGCTCGAGGCTCTAAAATTTGATGTGTTTTTTAGCAATCCACGATTCGGTGAATTCATAGTCACTGACATGAAATTTAAGTTATTTAATGAAAGAATTAATGTATCTACCTCTATGTCGAAACTGTTTTCCATGCCAATGCGGGCCACTGCCCTCCTTATTGTTTTACCAAAAGGAATGAGAATGAGGAAGAAGACTTAAAATTATGGACTTTACCATCAAAGAAGCCTTACAATCACATTGTTAAGGAGAGATAAGAAGATCACAACAATCCAACGTGTCAAATCTCAGATGACAATGCCAATTAAATACTTATATGGTAAACTTACATGATCATGATCATGCCACCCATCAAATTGAAGACAATTCCTGAGCCTAAAATTGTTTTTTTTAAAATTTGATTAATAACCATTGTGGTACTTTGGTCCAAATGTTTTTTCTAACTCATTGTTTCTCCATATTGTGTGCTTAGTGCCACCTCTCTATATCAATGCATAAATCAACCTCTGCTTGGTTTTTGGTTCTAGTTGCATTCCATTATTTGTAGTTGCATGCCATTGAGTGTTGTTTAGAGTTGTCATGAGTCTGTGACATTCATGCAAGAAATGAAGTCTTGTAGAGGCGGACTCATCAGGGCGGCAATTTGAATTTCATTTATGAATGAGCCTCAACCATCTTATGAATGAGTCACTGCTAGAACCATCATTATCTTGATTAATGATAACATCATGACATTTGTCATAAACACATTGCAAGCTAACCTAAGGGAAGACTTCACTATCAAGAATTATATGATCATTCACATTGGGGAGCTGTAGAAATTCAAATTTCTTGTCAGGTGAGCAAGCATCGATAATTAAGTAATTAGAATAATCACAATGGACCAAATGAGCTATTTCCCCAAAAACATAAGATTTAGAATCGAGGATGGGATCACAAAAATCAAGGTTCTCATCCATAACCGGAAAGGACTGGGCATTTTCGTTATGAATTGAAGGAACAATAAGGGACTTGAGAAAATTATCAATCACAACATCATTTGAGTTTAAAGATTCATTATTTCTAGGTATATGACAAACATTAGTATGCCTCATCTCCTCAAAAGAATCAACTTCCCCTTTTGAATGATTAATATCTTCTAAGACATAACATTGCAAATTATAGACCTCATCTTCAATTAATAAATTCTTTTGTGGATTGCTAAAACATAGAGCGTTAAGGTGAGGCACGATGACAAATCCCTGATGGATATGGATTTGAAGATCATGCTTGGAATTAGATGGAAATATGTCATCATCAAAATATAAGAATTCAAATTAATTTAATTTTAAATTTCAATTTTAATTTAATTTAATTTTAAATTTCATTTTCAATTTGAATTTAAAATTTCAATGTCGATATCAAAGGATTTCAATTGTTTTTTTTAATGTTAATAGTTTTTGTTACATGGTTATATGAGCTTATATTGGAAAAAAACGGGGAACGAAATATGTATAATTTTTTTTCAATCCGCTTGGCATTCACAGAGGATTGAAAAAAAACTTAAAATTTCAATTTAAATTTAACTTAATTTAAACTTTCAATTTTAATTTAATTTATTTTATTATTTCAATTTCAATTTGAATCTAAAATTTCAATGTCAATTTCAAAGGTTTTTTTTTAATGTTAAAGGTTTTTGTTAAACCGACAACTTAATATGATTTTTTTTTTCAATCCTTTTGGCGTTCTCAGAGGATTGAAAAAAAATGGGCAGCATTATGCTTGTCAAAACACATTTTAAAATAAAACCGGTAGCATTTTATGCAATGAAATGCTACCGGTTGATATAAACAAAAATATCAATAATTTAAAAAAATAAATACAACGTAAATTTAAAATTTAAAACATATTTTAAATGGTTTTTGGTTTTTGTTTTGGAATGGTTTTTGGTTTTTGTTTTCAAATGGTTTTTTGTTATTGTTTTGAAATGGTTTTTTGTTTTGTTTTTTTTTTCAAATAGTTTTTGGTTTCAATGGTTTTTCTACAAAAAAAAAATGGTTATTGGTTTCAATGGTTACATCTATTTGGAAAAAAAATTGCAACATTCACACAAATTTATAAAAAACAAATAAAATTTACATTTTATTAAAAAACACACACAAATTTATACAAAACAAATAAAATTTAAGTTTTATTAAAAAAGCAAATAGGAGGTTGGAATTCCACTTACCCGGTGGAGTGGAAGACATGGCTGGAGCTCGCGTGGTGAGGTGGGGCGTGGCGTGGTGAGGTGGCTGCGGACGCTCGGTCGAGGGGTCTGTTTTCGTCCTGCAAACGCTCGATCGAACGTTGTTTTCAAACAGGGTCGACCGACCGACCAGGCCCTGTTTTTTTTTTTTTTTTTTTTCGTGTCTTAACAGCTCGATCGAGGATTATCCAAGCCCTTGATCGAGGGTCTAACCTAGCCCTCGATAGAGGTATTTAAAAACCCTCGATCGAGGTATTTTCAAACCCTCGATCGAGGTATTTTAAAACCCTTGATCGAGGTTTTAAAACCTCAATTGAGGGCTTGAAAATACCTTGATCGAGGGTTTGAAAAACAAGTTTTTTGGCTTCCACACACCTAAAATCGTGAACCACCTTCGTGGATTCACCCATAACTGAAGTATAACATTTTGTGCTGAAAATTAAGTACATTGGGGCTTAACCTTCTTGATTAATATTTTATTACACTTATTCATAAAAGTGGTTTTTCAATTGTCAAAAATAAAGTCAATATATTTTAGGTATTGGGAATATAAGATATGGGGGTTTATGAGTATTGAGCTTATAAAAAAGGATTTATTTAGTAAAAATAGGATTTTTAAATTAAAAAAATGTATTGGAAGAGGATTCAACAAAAACGTTTTGGTAAATATTTATTAATGTCTAGTGAAATTAAAAGTATTATATTTCTCAACATTTCATATTATGCTTGCTATGCTTGCTAAGTGAGATATTCACATACTAAATTTAAAAGCTATTATACTTTGTTTGTATTGTTATTATCATTTAATCTTATTTTCTCCACTAAGTTACTAATAACATGCAAGGTTTATATTATGATTTAACTCTGGGGCACATTAGGTTTATGTATTTTATAATTGAACTGGCATTACAGTCGGATCACAAAGAAAAATGTGAACTATTTGCTCTGACTTGGAAGTGCATTTTAGTTGGCCAGAAGAAACCCATAACTTGGTTGTCTTGTCATGGTGTCATCGATGGATAACGATGAGAATGCAATCTTTGTATAGACATAAAAACCAAGCAATTATATTTAAAAACAAAACACATATGGTACATCTACCCATATTTTAATATTGAAATTAAGAGGCACTGTCCAGTACACATTTTAAAGAAATTATTGCCCTTAAAAGTTAAGTTGTTGCCGTGTGGGATGATGCAACAAATATTGTAGGTGGCTGCATGTACACCTTTTTATTTAAATTAAAATTCAGAGTTATTCCATTCGACAGAAAGGAAAAGAGAGCAACAACATTGAAAATCTTTTTTACTATAAACCTTCAACTGGTATCAGAGCATTACCGTAGATAACATTGATCATTCCACATAGTTCCTTAGAAGATATATTTGTAACCCAAGTAGTTGGACAAATTTTATTAAGGAAATAAACATTCAAAGTTGGAGTCATAATCGACTTTAACTTTAGTCAGTTTCAACCCTCTCAATTTAGCTCACGATTATTGGGTGAAGAAACCAACCCACACACTTAATTAATAACATGTTTTAATTTTGGAGTAATGTATGAAGTTAATTATTTTGACGGAGGTTTAATCTTTATGGATGGCTTTATGTTATTCTAGTTCACTTTTGGTATTGAATTTTTTTTTAAGAAAAAATTGTATTATATTAATTAAAAGTATAAAAGCACCTGTCGGGTCATTACAATCAAATACAACATAATTCACAAAAAAAACTGCGATCAAGTTCAGAATTCTGTAATATAAACTGTGACAGTTCATCCCAAGAAAATACATGTTAACTATTCAAATCCTCATTCCACCTGTGTATTGACTTTAAGATGGTGATGGTCTGAGTTGTTGCTTATGGAGCAAATCCTCATTCCATTACCTTTACTTTGTTATTGTTATATGATTCCATTACCTTTACTCTGTTATTGTTATATGTTGTGTTCTTATACGCACAATGTACATGAAATTATAGAGCTGAGCATTTATTTTCAGCTTATCTTAGTATATTGTAATTATTATCATTGCCCAACTTCAATTATTACTATCTTTAAATTAATGTCTTGGCTCGTCCCTTAGCTCCCAAGGTTATGACCAATCCTTTTTTATTGGCAATGGTACTGCCTTATTGAGAACTGAATTTGAACTTCAATTGTTATTAGAATTTGAAGTTTTTTGGTTTCATATTCTGTCAACCGTCGAATTTCATATTATGTTTTGTTGCAGTTAACTTATTTAAAATTATCATTTAACATATTTCAATTATTTCAATTTATTATCTTAAGGCAAGGACTTGAAGCATAACTTCTATCTCCCTTGTTTAATTTATCATATTGAAATCATTCATATTTATTTGATTCAAAGTTTTCATTTAAGTTTGAATTTATAATTTCCACTATTTTACACATATATAATTTATCTTTTACATTGATTTATTAGTTTTTATCAAAAACCTTTATATAGACAAGGAAACCACATATGCCCAATAAATCCAAATTCTTAAGAGTGCTATGAAAAAGAATTAGACAAGGAAATCACATATGCCCAACAAGTCCAAACTCTTAACAATGATATGAAGAAGAATTATATTGAATTTATGAATATTTTTTTTACATTTTCTTGTTTTAAATTTTAACAATAATTAATTATTGATTGGATTACATATATAAATGGTTAATATTACAAATTTAAAAATATAAATCTATGGAGAGATTTTTAAATTGAATTTATGTAAGTTAAACCAAGTCTAATATAAAATGATATATCAAATAGAATTGTATCTTAAAAGGACAATCCTAAGGATTCCAAGTTGCTTTCAGAGTGCACAATGCATGTAATAAAATGAGGTAAGTATCCCAAATGCGGGTGTCACTTTGATTTCAATGACGTGTGCGGAGAGCAACACAACGCCACCACAAAACTCACCAAGTGGAATATGCTAGCTCAACATGTTAATGCCATTAAATGGCCACAAGTTTCCATGTCTCGGGCTTTAATGCTCTTAGGCATCGACGCTCTGTTCAGCTGGGGGAATGGTACTACTTTAATCATGGTTCTCTGCATCGATCCTATGGCTCCAAAGGCATTTAATTATGCAGGTTTTGGTAAGGAATGTTTTCATTCTGTCATTTGCTTTTCTTGGTATCTAGTCTGTGTTTCCGCTCAGTCCGCAAAGCATAATTTCACTCTAGAATTGGTCAAATTTAAACCCATTTCCAAACTCTTCAAGCCGGATTTGAAAGCAGTCTGGTTCCTTCTCGCTTGCAGAAGGTTCTCCAATCTACAATGAATCAAGAGCACTCTCCATTTTCAACCAGCAAAAATGTCAAGGAGGCTCAGAGCCACCCGTCGACGTGCGAGCAGAGGAAGAGGATGCTCCAACCGTTGTGAAACCATAAATTCTCTGGAAAGTGATTATGGAAGTTCGATCCCTGCCCACATGAGAAATATTTTGGACAGCTCGAAGGAGGAAATGTTCATACAACAGATGGTTGTCCAGCGTGCTAGAACGCATCGTAGGAGTTATTGGACGGTCAAGAACTTACTAGCTCAGGCGCTCTTGTGGGTTTAGGATGACATCAGAGAAAATAATTCTACCTCCTCTCCTTCTCCAGCTCCGATTATCTGCTCCTCCTCCTCTCTATGTCCATCATTGATCTCCAAACCAGTGAAGACTCGGGAAGGTCACAAAGACAAGGTGTTTATTATGGCACAAGATAAAAGCTACATTGCCTCCACTAGCGGTGACAAACAGAAGAAGTTGGAACGCAGAGGACCGATGGACCTCTCCTCCCTCAGAAAGATAGAAGTGCACCCAGTCAAGGCGACCATGGAAAAATCCTCCAGCTGGGAAGAATTTAGGTTCCCCATAGTGGAAGAGAAGCCAGAAGACTATGAGGAATATCGAAATGCCGAGTAAACCTTGCATATTTCCATCTGCTAGTTTTTTGGTTATTTCCGGTACTAGAGAACTCACAGTCGATGATTTTGCTAATATTTTGTTAAGTTTTTATGCCCACAGAGGTTGTTTGAACAAATATTTTATTTTGAATTTGTACTCAGGCTTAAGCCTATTAGTTAGATTTTTGGACACCCATTCTTGGAAATTGCAAAACCACAGATTTAGAATGTTGCTTCATACATGGGATAGGTTTTTTGTCTCGGATTCAGCAAATTTAGAACTATGAACTGCCAGGGGAAGTTGATAAACTACCTGAAACTCTTGTGCTTGTACTTATTATATTTTGTACACTAATATAATTTCTTCATGGAGCTTACAAAAAAATAAAAAAATGAGGCAAGTATATCACAATTATGAAAAAGACAAAATTATGGAACAAAATTCTTGCAATGTTTAATGTAGTTGGAGAGGCTTATAATCCACTTCATAGAGTAGCGCCTTGAATCAATTCTAAAAAAATGAAATCATAAGTCGCAAGGAAAGAAATGGTAAAATCAAAGACCGTAAACAAAGGGGCGAATTGCCCCTATCTTTATGCCAGGGAAACTCAGTGGCTAAACTTTGTTTAGAAGATTTAAATTCAAACAGGGTATTGCATGATATTTTTTAGGGAGAAAAACCACACAGAATTAGCTAAATAGTTGACACAACCAGCTAAATACCAAACACAACCGCACGATATTCAAACACCTCATGGCCACATCTAACTATCATTAATCCCTTTCCCTTCCAAGTTTTTTGCTTGTCAATAAACACACACAGTATGGTTCGAGTCGCTACTCGAAACCTTAGGTGGGAGTAAGTGAGAAAGAAGCCTTTATATAGACAAGGGAATCATAGGTTCCCACAAGACTGCTTTACAAATATTTTGAATTGCTAAATAAAATTTCTACATTTTTTCCTAGGAAAAAAAGCGTAATCCAATTATATTAATATTGTATCGCATTGTTCAAAAGTGGCCAAAATCCATACAATATACTATTACTGTGTCCAACAATAATTCAAATAGTAAGTATCTCAGACAAGAGTGTTTTCATAAAGGGATCAAAATGCATATATACAAGTACATATTCATATATTGGTCTCATATGATCAATCTAAATGATCTATATCAGCGAATCAAAAAATATTTTCATGTTGGCAGAGTAACTAAATCTATTTCATTGATGGTATCCATTGTTCCTTCCCACTACTTCCAAAAACCCTCCTCAATCTGTACGCCTAGCTTGGATAGTGCGTGAGCCTTGGTGTTTCTTTCCCTGTATATGTGATGAAAAGAGATAGACTAATACAGTCCAATATATCTAAGGATATCTACAAAAATTGGTTCCAATAGGATATTCTTTGGTGGTTTCCTTTGTCTAAACCAATCTATCACAAGTAAAGAGTCTCCAAATACTTGTAATTTCGCCACCCCTTTGGAGAGGGCTAACATGAGAATCAATTGCAGGGCCTTCATCTCAGCATAATTATTTGTTTCCCTCCCAATACCAATGAATATTTGTGCCAATGGTTGTCTGAGAAGAATATAATACCACTTGCACCCCTAATACCAGTACCACCTTGTGAATTACCATCGAAGTAACACCAACTGCCAGATTTATCAATATCCTCCACCTGTATATTCCTCTGCTTAGTGTAGTCAGATAATTGTGGAAAATGATCCATAATGGCCACACTTTTAGTGGCATAAACCATATGTGGAATGAAGGAGTCCTCAAATATAGCCTTGTTTCGTGCTAGCCATACCCCCCAAATAATCACAACTGGTAGAGCACTATATTCTTTGAATATGTCATTATTAATCCAGTTCTGAAACGCTTCATCAAGACTATCTCCATGCCGGTTTAAATGTTGTTCATAATAATGAGGAGCATATTCCCACATACTGAGTGTATAAGAATAGTTGACGAATAGGTGAGTGATATTTTCATCATCACTACAACACAATGGGCACCGACTGGGTCCATATCCAATGAATTGACTCAATCTATCCCATATAGGTACTTTTCTAGCTAGGGACAACCATAGGAATAATTTGGCCTTCAGTGGGCACTGTAGCTTCCAAAAAAATTTGTTCCACCAAGGCGGTTCAGGTAAGTTCTCCTCTTTCTGAGCCACTATGTATCCCAATCTCGGATGATAAGATTTTCTAGCAACATTCCGGGTCCATAAAAGTGAATCCATTATGTCACTGATGTAGATATGACAACCTTGTAAATCATTAATAAAATATTCCCACAATCTTTTCAATCCATCCACAAAACTCAAGTCTTCGGCTTTAATCCATCTTTGATGAGTTGGAGTAGTGTTAAATAAGTCATGTATCTAGTATAGATAAATGATACCACGATCATGAAGAGCCTTCGTCGTATCTACTGAAAGACTATGGGAAGCCAAGCAACCCACCCATGGGTCTTGTCCAATTCTGAGACGTCGACCGTCTCCAACATCCCAAGCAAACCAATCACCAATTATATCAAAAGAATTAATGATAGCTTTCCACATATTTGATACTTCTTGGTGGATAGGTTTCTTGATATGCCTCCAATTTATAGTTGATTGTAGATGAATATACTTCTGTTGAATGAATTTTACCCATAAACCATCATCAATTAATAACCTCCAAATACATTTTTCAACTAATTCTCTTTCCAAACATGGAAAATCATTTACACCCCATCCATCTGATTCTTTTGGTACAAATAATTTATGCCAAGAGATCCAAGGAAAAGCTCTCTTGTCCTAGAATCCTCTCCAAAGAATGTTAAACTATAACTTTCTAATACTATCCATAATACCAGTAGGAATATATACAATGGATGCCCAATAGACAGGTAGAGCCTCAAGAATAGACTAAACCATAATAATTCTTCCACCATGCGACAACCATTTATTGCACCACAAGTTAAGCTTGATTTCAATTATGGTAATCAACCATACCCGGTCTTTTCTTATATAGTCATTTGGTTTGATAATACAACCAAGATATTTGAGTCCATTGTCTATATCTACCATCGAGAAGTCAAGTTGTGCTATGATTCAATTAGATGATATTTGGTCCATATTCATAACCGATACAGTTGATTTATGCACATTTACAATCATACATCTAGTTGCAAAGAAGTAGCATAGAATCTCCTTGATCTTCATTATATCCCTCCTGGATCCATCGGTAAAGAGGAGTATATCATTTACAAAGAGTATATGTGTAATGCAAATCGCTTCATCAATTTGAATACCTTTCAGTATTCCGATAGCTATAACATTTATAATTGATCTGCTAAGGCCCTCCATAAATAGAATGAAGAGGAAAGGGGAAAGAGGACAACCTTTTATCAATCCTTTACTTGATCTAAAGAATGAAGAAGCGGAACCATAATAAGGACAACAGAAGATACAGATTGGACACATGAAAGAATCTAATTCACCATAGATAAATCGAAGCCCACTTGGAACAAGACGAATCGTATAAAGGTCCAATTGACCCGGTCGTAGGATTTGGAGAGATCCACTTTCATGATCGTAGCAGGTATATGTTTCGGTTTGATAGAATGGGTAACTTCTTGGGTTATTCCAATAGCATCGTGAATTTGACGTCCTTCGAGGAACGAAAATTGTTCAGCTGAGACCCCCTTGGATAGAATACCCTTGATTATGTTTTCTATGAACCTTGCAGTCAATTTATAAATGGAGTTACATAATGAAATGGGCTTGAAGTGATCCATTGAAGTAGAATTGTCAAGTTTAGGGATAAGGCTGATGAAAGTGGCATTGAAGGCCACCCAAATTCTATCCTTGACTTCAGATTTTTCAATCAAAACAAGTAGCTCATTCTGAATTAATTCCATAAAAAAAATTCAACTCGAAAGCCATTAAAGCTAGGGCTTTTATCACTTTGCATGTCCTTCAGTGCAAGTTTTAATTCTTCCACAGTAACTTCTTCATTAACAACCAAATTCTTATCATTACTAACCACTGATGGGTAATGGGCTATGATATTGATCCTGGAATCAATGGTTGCACGTTCGTCTTCCTTGAATATATTATTGAAATCAGAAACACCAACCTGTGCTAGATCCTTGAAATCGGTTATCTATCTACCCCCTTCCATCTCCAATTTCTGCAGAGTATTAACATTAATTCTATATTTGTAGTGATTGTGGAAAGAACTGGTATTATCATCTCCACATTTGAGCTATATCGATTTTCTCTTCAACCACATAACTTTCTCCTCTTCATGGAGTAAAAGTCGTCTTCTAGCTTCTAAATCCCCAATATCCCTTTTTATGTTCAATGGATATGAAACCATCTGGAAAGGCATAGTGGAAGAAGGATAATAGATCTTTAATAGCTCTCAGTTCCAGGTCCTGCGATCTTCTTATCTGAGTTGCCCATGTCGTGCTTAGTTACTTAATCAATTTTAATTTTTTAAGGATCTAAACAACAATAGATAGGCTATTACTAGGGTCATAAGGTTGTCAAGCATGCTTAACTCTCATTGTATAATCTTCAATGTATAACCAAGAGGCATTGAATTTGAATGGGCTCGACAGTTTGCAAAATTCACCTTCTAGTTACATAAATACAAGGAAGTGATCAGATTCACCCCCTTCCCACACCCATTGTTTGATGCATGGAACCTGGTGCAGAATGCCAATATTGATCAAGAATCTATCAATCCTCTTCACTATCATGTTGTCTCTTGTTTGCATTTCCTCTAGGTAGGTCGCGGGGAGACCGACGGAATGTCAAATAGATTTGCTTCCTTTATCTTTTTAACAAAATAATCAGACATGGGATCTTTATGATTATGATATCCCCAAGTTTCCAATCCCCAAGGGAGAAATTCAAATCACCGCTGATAAGCACCCTGTCAACACCCAATGAATCATAACTGAAGAATGTCTCCCAGAAAGCTAATATGTGGGCATTGGGATGATAGATGTTTAGTACCATGAAATTCAATCCAAATTCTCTTGAGAAAAAGTGATCCCCAATCCAGAGGAGACAAACCATGTATTAGTGCTTAACAGTTGGTTAGTCTGCCATCAAGTAGCCAAACCACCCAACCGACCGATGGCGTCTATAATGGAGAAATTCTGTCCTAGAAGCAAAGACTTTATTTCAACATCAAATGTATCACCCCTAGCAAGGGTTTCCTGTAATAATATCACCTATGGTTGATGAGCAAGCACCAACCTTTTTAGGGCTAGCTTTTTGGAGGGGTTCCCCATCCCTCAATAGTTAAGGGACATTAATAACATTAAGTAACCAAACTCTCTGGAAAACATGCTCTAAGGTTCCCATTTAGCTTCTTTTGTTTACCAAACCAAATTTACTTTACTACTATATCACTCGATAATGCCATAATGGATCTTCTGCCTCTTAGTCTAGAAGATGGTGAGACTGGTGAGAGATAAAGACCTTTACCACATCCAGAACCCATGCTATCTTTTTTAGTTGTTTGAGATCTTAGTGAGTATCGTGGATGATTTCCAGATAAGGAAGGGAGGCTTATGATAGATGTAATAACTGAATATAGATCTACATTTTCCATAACTGCAACAGAATGAAGGTTGTTTGCGACGCCCACACACCCATGATCACCAAATCCTAACAAAGTGTGATCACTTTGGCTCGGGCCGGAGTCCTACTAAGCCTCAAAGGTCTGATAGATATGGAGAGCAAGAGATCCCTCTGAGTCAGTATGATTCTGGATAAGGGATAAAGAATCTTTATGAGACAAGGGACCATGGGATGGAAAAATCTAGACCTCCATAGTAGAATCATGCTGACAGTGTGCATCGTTCACCTCCTCCAGAAAGGAAAAAATCTTGAGCGGTGTGGAAGGAAAAGTTGGTGGTGTAAGGGCTAGGTGAGGAGGGATGAGTGGGTAGTGCTTCACAGAGGGAGAGTTTGATGATAGAAGGATATGAGTGAACTCCAAAGAAGATAGTATGGGGGTCATAAATCCCAGTTCTAAGCTCGAAACTATAGGGTGGGGAAATGTCATGTAATGTCCCCCATTTTGACCCTTAGGATATATTAGATTTTAATGTAAACATTGTATATATGTGATGTATGATTCCTAGCGTGGAGCTCAAGGCCAAGGCCCCAATAGTGAATGCTCAGATTTAAGAGGCAATAATTTGGTATTATGCTACCCATGTGCTAGTAAGCCATGGAATTTGTAAAATGATGTAAATGATTATCATGCAATAAAAATACCACGGGGTTGGCTATGGATGCAACTAAATGAGGGGGCTATGTGTATCCATTAGGGAGTGGTGAGGGGGTTGTGGGATTGAAACCTAGGCTTACATATGTCACCTTCAAAACCCCTTTGACTGTCCTAGATGCCATTGAATGTTGTTTTAAGGAAGTGGGTGAAGAGCACTGTTCATGAGGTCGATGGAGTAAGGGATAACCCTGAAATATGTAAGGCAGGGTATGGGGCTCTGATTGCTTATCCCATAAGACACTCCACCTAGTGGGAGGACACATTCCTCATCTACAAGGGGATTACTAATCAGGGGAGGCATTAGTTGGACCCTTACGCAGACCCAACGGAGAAGGAAGAACCCAAAATTGCGATCCCGAGGGAGGTCGCGATTTGCAGAGCGAAGATTGCTCAAAAAACTTGTGTGGGAGTGGAATTCGATGAAGGATCCACAAACCCAACCCTTGGGGCGAAACTAAGAGGCTTAGATTCCCATAAGTTCATGAGAGGACCAGACTGGATAGTCGAAACCTTGTTGTGGGACAAAGCCATTCGACCACAACATTGAGGAAGGTCCGAGTGCGGATCATAGTGGGAAGAGGCCAGGAGGGTTTATACTGCATGGAAGAGACAGAGAGGGCTCAATTACCTTGATCTAACAGTCAGGACCATCCATACCTGCCTAGGTCAATTCTAAGGGAAGGGGAACCCTAGGGATTGTGTAGGAGAGAAGGGGACCTTACTTAGGCTGAGAGTGGAGGTGATGGGGGTGCCTGGAATGTCTAAGGTCATCTGGTTATGCCTATAGCTCTGTGGATGAGCTTATTGACCTAGAAAACCCTTACCTGTCTCCCACTTGCTTGACAAAGCCAACTATGTGCTGGATGACCTTGAGTGACTGTGAACCAAGGCTGTGAGTGAACCTGAGTGGCACTCCTTAGTGGATACATAGCCCCAACTTGGGGGGTGGTCTCTGAGTGCTGAAATAATACAGGTTAGGCAGAGACATATGGTTGGGTTGGAATGTTGCAGTCCATAGCTAGTTTTCTTTGAGATTCAATGAAAAGATAAGTGTTCTCTGTGCTTTGCATTATGCCTTTTTACATCTATGCATGTGTGTTTATTTATGTCAGAATGCATAGTTTGATTCAGGTGGGTTATAGGGCTGAATTCCTAGGAATTATGGTTAATTTCTGATGTGTGTGTTATTTACCATGCTCTTGCACATGTACATTCTTATACTTATGTGTGTACTTATATAAATTGTTCATTGATGAATAAGACTAAGTGCAAAGGCCCATGATAAGCATAATACTTTAGACAGAACTTGGGGAAGGAATAGACACCCCCCTGTGGTGTTCATGACCCTTCTTTGGATCAGAGAAAGGGGAGAGGACATAGCAGAGTGTAGCGGAGCTCCTTGTAGGTTGGTAAAGAGGCATGGATGAGGTTGGAGACCATATTTTGGGGTGGAAAAAGGATAAGATCAATGTTCTCAGGTGTGGTTGAAGACCCTGCAGTTGCATAGTGCTCACCAAGAGATTTCCAACGGTACTAGATTTTCCCAAAATGTACTTAGGATGAAGAAGTTATGGGCTGGAGAAGTTGGGCAGTTGGGCTTTCGACTTTCCGAACCCGCATGCGAATTGTGGATTGCGGAAGCCAGAAGGGTGTTTTCTACAGGGTTGTGAAATGGTGGTTCTGAATTTCGACTCCCGCACTGTAGATTGCATATTACGGAAGTTGGAAGGGTAAATATTCCGGAGTTGTAAATTTATAGTTTCGACTTCCGCAAGGAGGACTGCGGATTGTGAAGTCAGAGAGGTAATTTTCCCGGGTTGGCGAAGTTAGAGTTCTGACTTTCGAGTTCCGCATTGCGGATTGCGGAATTCAGAAAGGTAATTTGTTGAAGTTGAGAAATTGGGGTTTTTGACTTCCGACTTCTGCAACCCCAATTGCAGAAGTCGGACGAGCAATTCGGCAAGGTGGTGAATTTGGTGTTTCGATTTTTGATTTCCGCACTGCAAATTACGGATTTCGGAAGTTGCAGATGTGGTTTTCGGCGCTATGTATTTGGCGCTCCGATTTCTGATTTCCACACTACGGATTGTGGAGGTTGAAGGCGCATCTCTTTGTTGCTGTGCGTTTGGGATCCCAACTTCCAACTCCCACAAGGTGGATTGCAGACTGCGGAAGTTAGAGAAGAGATTTTCTTCGGAGCGGTGAATTGGCGTTCCAACTTCTGATTCTTGCACTGCAGATTGCGGAATGTGGAAGTCGGAGGTGCGTTTTCATCGGAGTTGTAATTCGTAGTCCGACTTCAGATTTTCGATTGCGGATTGCAGATTGCGGACTGAAGATCAATGCAGGTGTAGAGTTGCAGAACCTTTGGATTGCTTGGAAAAGAAGAAAAAAATTCGTTGGTAGATCCAAGGGTTGTCTCCCATCACGTCTAAAGCGCACCAAGGTGACTAGGGACGTGACAAAATGGTATAAGAGCACAAGGTTGCAGCACTGGAGTTTCTTGGGCTAAAGTATGAGCTTACAGGGAAGTCCAAGAGAGGCCAAGTAGGACTTTACCATAATCTCTTAAAGCAATGTGAACAACAAATCATGTGGACATAGTGCAATGAGAACTGTTGTAGTGCTCCAGGAAAGCTACAGAAGGATTCCAAGATGGTCACAGCTGAAAATTGGAGGATAATATCCAAAGGAGAGGCCATGAAATTGGACCAACTATGATGTGGAAGAGGAATTCCATGATATGATGAGGAATTGGAAAGGGAGAATTCCTTAACCCATGTCTTGTTCTTGTATTCATATTTTCTGAGTTTTACATACATAAAATTGTGGCATAGGAACGCTAAAAATGCCAAAGATTAGATGGGTGAAATGATTATGCACTAATAGGCATATTGCTAGATATTGCATAGTGAATGTATATGATGTTGCATATTGGTAAAGCTAGTGAGGTTTTACATATGCAGTGAGATACTTAGAATAATCATTGTAGTTAATAATCACTATTGATGTTGGTATTGGTTGTAGGACCAAAGACAACAGAAGCATGGCTAAAAAGGTACATGATGATGTTTCATGTGACCAACAACCTTATGAAGAAAAGGTTGGTGCAACAAATCTATGATCAAGAGGTTGGTGGAAGGATGGTGTGATCCTTGTAGGAGACCAACTGATTAGGTAACATCAAAGATGTTGGTGGGAGCCATGTAGGTAATGTTTCATTTGTGCTAATTGTACAAGTATTGATAGATGTTGGGTAAGAATCCATTCAACCATAGTTTTAATCATCATAAATTGATATGACTGTGATGTTGAATGCATGTAAGGTTGAATGCATTTATGTGAATGCTATACCACCATGGTGTGGTGAGGTATGGGGTAGTAGGGGCAAGGAGCCCCACACCATGTGACTGTTTAAAATTTAGACTGCATTCATACGAATCATTATATCATGCCATTTGTGTGTGTTGGTTATGAGTTTAATAATCAAAGCAAGTGAGGACTTATGGTCCTGTTGTGGTAGTGCATGCCATATGAGATAGTCCTAGTTAGGCCATAATGTGGTTGGATGATGTGTTGAGGCAATAGCCACACTTTTCCAAAACATCATGGTGGAATGCATGACATGATAGTATAGTATTCATGAATCAATGCAAGGTGGCATTGAGTGGATATGCATTAAAATATTTTGTAAATGTTGTAAATGTGCATGCATATGTGTGTATGCACATGTTGAGATACATTGTGTGAATGCATGGTGGTGATATATATATGTTTCATTGCAATAAGATAATAGATGAAATGATGAATTAATGGTAATTTTGGGATCATTTCATGAGTTGCTATCCTATAGGAGAATGATTGTATGAAGAAGGTAGTCATGTTTGATGGGCTACCAGAATGATCTGTTGGAAGGATAGAGTTGCATGAAATGATATGGCTGAGAAGTAATGAGTATTTAAAATTTATTTAAATTGCATGGATAATGTGCCTATGTCTTGCAATTTTACTGTGATAATGATGCATATATATATTGGAGCGTGATAATTCTGAGGTCACTTTAGTGACTGTTGTACTGTTGCATCAATGAAAATGTTATATGCATGAAAACTCACAAAGTGTTTTGCTGATTTAAGTTTTCATATTTCAGGTAGGAATGTCTTGGGTATGGCAGCGTGGGTAAGACCATAATGAAAGCTGGAATCTACCATGTGCAAGAGCCAAACCTTACGAGAAGGGTCTCATGGTTGTAAACATAATTTATGTACAGAACATATTGTCAATTTCAGATCTGAGAATTTTCTAAATAATTACTAACGACTGTTTGGCTTATATAGAATTGTGTCAGGAGGACATGTTGTAGGTGGATGTTCATGTTATGGTAGCAAGCATAAAGCCATAATGTACAGAGTGATGCCACTACAGGAGCCAAAAAATATGAGGATGGCTTCATGGTTAAATAAATCAATTTCTGTAGGAGACATAATTGTAAATTCATGTTTGAATTTAATTATTAATGCCACTGACTGGTTATGGAAATCAGATTTGAATTTGATTGTTAAATGTTGCTGACTGTTTTGATGTTTGAGAAGTGTGTCAAGAAGACAAATTGCAGGAAGACCATGTGCGATGTCCTACAGAAGCCAAACTCCATGGGAAGGATCCCATGCTTTGGAAATGGGTTTCGGGTGAAACACCATTGTATATTTTGAGGATGTCTCATCTGAACTGCATGTTGGTAAACAATGTGGGTGAGATGGTAAAATTATGCCAATAGGACATATGTTGTCTATGGAACGTGAATGGGATTGGGGTGGAAAACCAAGGGACTATTAACTTAGAGAAGGGAGCCCCCATTCCTCGCGAAGGAAGAAAAAATACATCTGCAAAAAGGATAAGTATTATGTAACCCTAGCTGAGAATATACATGTCTAGTTACTAGAGTTAATATGTAGAACATGTTTTTATTTTTATTTTTATTATTTCAGACTGCTTGAGTGTGATTAGGGCCTATATGGCTCACATAGGAAAAGGGTGCATACCTTTCGGGTGTTGGGTTGTGTTATGGTTGTCAATATTGAATACACCCTAAGGGAATGGACGCATTCCTGGTGTTTTAATATTAGAGAGTGAATGCTTATGAAATATGTTTACAATTTTATATTAGCGATACTGATGACGTTGCTTACCTATCTTGTGTTGTCAGTTATTACACATGCAATTTGGTGTTGCATACTGAAGAAGAAAAGTGAAGAAGGGGTACCATCCCTATGTGTGGGAGTGGTTGTTCATTGCCTGATAAACCCAGTCAGTGTACTGGATTAGCATTAGTTACGTGAATGATGTGGCGATATTGGTAAAGGCATAAAACCTCTATTGGTTCAGCAGTGAGGACCTCCTACACCTACCCAGGACAATGATGAGGGAAGGGGCACCCGAGGGACTGTGCAACAAATAAGGGGACCTTACTTAGGCTGTGAGTGGAGGTGAGGTCGGTGCCGAGACTAGCTGGAACCCCTTGATATGCCTATGGATCTGTAGTAGATCCCTTGATTTGGTTATGGTGTAGTTTCCTTCCATTGTCCTGTTGACCCAGATGGAAGTGTTGGCTTGGCAATGGAGAGGGAAAACCAGGTATGGGACTAGTTTAGCACCATAAATGCTTGATAAACCCAATCGGAGGACTGGCTTAGCATATTGGTTAATGAAATGCCTGATAAACCTAGTCAGCGTACTGGCTTGGCATTGGCTATTTGAATGTTGTGGAGCGGCATGTGTGCTGGCCAAACATTCGTTATTGTATCCACAGGTGATCCAAGGCTTGTAAAGCAAAGAAGGAACCTGTGGAATAACGAGGAAATGTCCAATGCAGATAAGTATTTAATTTTCATCTATTTCTTATTCTGGATAATGAAAATTTCATGAACAAGTCTTATAACAACCACGCTGATACACTATTATTTCTTTGTGGAAACCTAGGTCATTGCGGGAAGCAAGAACCTTGAAGGCATCCTGAGGATGCATGTGGACATGTGACTATCCTAGAAATCTCTGAGTATGAGAAGCAATGGAAGATGGTGCTAGTGGACTTGCGTGGGTCCTACCAGCCAATGGTTCTGTAGGAAGACCATGGGGAAGAGTTCCCTGGTTGAGAGGCCTTGGACAGACCTTATACATTAAGTGTCATCACTAAAACAAATAAGGGCAAGTCAAGCATTCACATTTGAAGTGAAAGAGACCAAGGAGAATGGAACCACAGTGGTGGCGTGGCTCCGGATTGGAACAAGATTAAGAGGGGAAAATGCTTACTCTTCTTTTTCCTTTTGATTGATGTACTTTAGAAAACAAAAAATTGTTGAATGCATGTCATGGCTGAAAGCTGATTGTGTTTATTTTCTAGAAATAAATTGTGAATGCTGAAATAATTAATTCCCTGTGAAAGGATGAACATGAATAAGTTCATGTGTATGTTGGGCCAACATGAAATGTATGGATGTATCATGGATAAAGCATGAACCTTCCATGTCAATTGGGAAAGTAATTGACTGATCTTAATGCTTATGTTATGCTTGTCCTAACAAGCTTTTCCATGATGAATTTCACAGGTGAAAATTAAACCAATTGGTTGCAGCTGTTGCAAGGCAAGTGGTGTTAGCAAGAAAAGTGTGGGAATCTGTGTACATTAACCATGGCAGCAGACCAAAAGATATCGGATTTGGCCGAAAATCTTATTTAAACAATTTCCAAGACCCAATAAAAACTTGGAGAGATGGTCAAGCTACAAAAGCAACAGAGTGAGATGAACCACAAAGTTTTGTAGGACTCTATTTGTTTGCAGAATGAGGTAAAATGAATTCTGGAAGTTATCGATAGTGGGTCAATGAAGAAGCATACATCCAGTTAGTCCATTAAGAAGTGTTCAAGGCTAGAAGACTCAAAGGAAATTGAGCAGGTAAAGAAAAAGAAGCCACTGAAATGTTGGAAATGTGGAGGAAACCATTGCCTCCGTAATTGCCCAACAAAAGACAACAAGAAATATAGCAGCCACAAATTTTCCAGACTTCTGGATCAGTTGGAAGGTAAAGAAAAGGAAGGGACTGCTGTGGACCAATGCCCACTTGTGGAGCTGGAAGGTCAGAGCAGGAGCATCCTGTAGAAGCCAAAGGACTTGGTTTTGAAAAATCCAAGTAAAAGATGAAGTGCATGAAAGACCTGCAACATTTTGTGAATGTTGGACATGTATATGTATTCCTAGGTATTGCAACACTGAGGACAATGTTATTCTAAGGGAGGGGAATTGGAATGTCCCCCATTTTGACCCTTAGGCTATATTAGATTTTAATGTAAACATTGTATATATGTGGTGTATGATTCCTAGAGTGGAGCTCAAGGCCAAGGCCCTGCTAGTGAATGCTCAGCTTTAAGAGGTAAGAATTTGGTATTATGCTACCCATGTGCTAGTAAGCCATGGAATTTGTAAAATGATGTAAATGATTATCATGCAATAAAAATACCAAGGGGCTGGCTATGGATGCAACTAAATAAGGGGGATATGTGTATCCACTAGGGAGTGGTGAGGGGGTTGTGGGATTGAACCCTAGGCTTCCATATGTCACCTTGAGAACCCCTTTGACTGTCTTAGCTGCCATTGAATGCTGATGTAAGGAAGTGGGTGAATAACATTGTTCATGAGGTCGATGGAGTATGGGACAACCCTGAAATCCGTAGGGCAAAATATGGGACTCTGATTGATTGTCCCATAAGCCACTATACCTCATGGGAGGATGCATTCCTCATATCCAGGGGATTATTGATCGGGGGAGGCATCAGTTGGACCCTTACGCAAACCTAGAGGAGAAGGAAGAACCCAAAATTGCGATCCTGAGGGAGGCCACGATTTGCAGAGCAAATATCGCTCAAAAAACTTATGTGGGAGTGGAATTCAATGAAGGATCCACAGACCCGACCCTTGGGGCGAAACTAAGAGGTTTAGATGCCCAGAAGTTCATGAGAGGACCGGATTGGATAGCCGAAACCTTGTTGCGGGATAGATCCATTCGGCAGCAACATTGAGGAATTCCCGAGTGCAGATCGGAGTGGAAGAGGCCAGGAGGGTTTAGACTACATGGTAGAGCCAGAGAGGGCTCAATTACCTTGATATAACAATCATGACCATCCATACCTGCCCAGTTCAATGCTAAGGGAAGGGGCACCCTAGGGACTGTGCAGCAGAGAAGGGGACCTTACTTAGGCTGAGAGTGGAGGTGATGGGGGTGCCTGGACTGTCTGAGGTCAATTGGTTATGCCTATATCTATGTGGATGAGCTTATTGACCTAGAAAACCCTTACCTGTCTCCCACCTTCTTGACGAATCCAGCTATGTGTTGGATGGCCTAGAGTGACTGTGAACCAAGACTGTGAGTGAACCTAAGTGGTACTCCTTAGTGGATACATAGCCCTAGCTCGAGGGTGGTCTCTGAGTGCTGAAATAATACACGCTAGGCAGAGACCTATGGTTGGGTTGGAATGTTGCAGTCCATAGCCAGTTTTCTTTGAGATTGAATGAAAAAGATAAGTGTTCTCTTTGCTTTGCATCATGCCTTTTTACATCTTTGCATGTGTGTTTATTTATGTCAGAATGCATAGTTTGATTCAGATGGGTTATAGGGATGAATGCCTAGGCATTATGGTTAATGTCTGTTGTGTGTGTTATTTACCATGCTTCTGCACATGTACATTCTTATACTTATGTCTGTACTTATATAAATTGTCCATTGATGAATAGGACTAAGTGCAAAGGCCCAAGATGTGCATAATACTTCAGCCAGGAATTGGAGAAGGAATAAACACCCCCCTGTGGTGTTCATGATGCTTCTATGGATCAGAGGAAGGGGAGAGGACATAACAAAGTGAAACATAGCTCCTTGTAGGTTTGTAAAGAGGCATGGATGAGGTTGGAGGCCATATTTTGGGGTGGAAAAAGGATAATATCAATGTTCTCAGGTGTGGTTGAAGACCCTGCATTTGCATAGTGCCCACCAAGAGATTTCCAATGGTACCATATTTGCCTAAAATGGATTTAGGATGAAGAAGTTATGCGTTGGGGAAGTTGGGAAGTTGGGCTTCTATCTTTCCGAACCCGCACTCGGATTGCAAAAGTCGGAAGGGTGTTTTCTAAAGGGTTGCAAAATTTTGGTTCCGACTTCTGACTCCCGCATTGCGTATTGCATATTGCGGAAGTCAGAAGGGTAAATCTTCTGGAGTTGTAAAGTTATAGTTCCGACTTCCGCAAGGCGGATTGTGGAAGCCGGAGAGGTAATTTTCCCGACTTGGAAAAGTTGGAGTTTCGACTTCCGAGTTCCACATTGCGGATTGGAGAATTTGGATCAACAATTTGGTGAGGTGGTGATTTTGGCGTTCCGATTTCTGATTTCCGCACTGCGGATTGTGGATTGTGGAAGTCGGAGATGTGGTTTTTAGCGTTGTGTATTTTGCGCTCTGATTTTCAATTTCTGCACTATAGATTGCAGATTGTGGAGGTCGGAGGTGCATCTCTTCAGCGTTGTGCGTTTGGTATCCTGACTTCCAACTCCCGTAAGGCATATTGCGGAAGTCGGAGGCGCGTTTTCGTCAGAGTTGTAATTTGTAGTCCGATTTCCAATTGCGGATTGCGGATTGCGAACTAAGGATTAATTCAGGTGCAGAGTTGCGAAACCTTTGGATTGCTTGGAAAAGAAGAAACAAATTCATAGGTAGATCCAAGCGTTGTCTCCCATCGCCTCTGAAGGGCACCGAGGTGAATAGGGATGTGACATGTTAGGTCAGGGTGCAAGTAGTTAGGGATAGGTCTCGGGGAGATATAACTATCGAGACCATTACACAAGGGTTGGGATGTCAGGATAGGGGTAGAATCTAGTACTAAAGGTGGAAGCCTTTGTGAAGGGGGAAAATAATAGAAACATTAAAGGAGGAAGCAAATGGTGGGATCTGATACATACCTAGAAAATACGTAGGATGCTTTTGTGGTGTGACTATCGCATCATTATTCTGCCTTTTCTCCATGGATGCATATGCCTTTCCCAATTAATAACTAGATAGAAGTGGAAAATGCTCATCACCCAATGTTGGATATGTATCGTGATACATAGCCTCCATAAGAAGAATATTTGTATGAAGAGCTACTGACAACGGTTGTGATTCTCTAAACCTGACAGCCTCATATGATTGGATTTCCAATAAGACTTGATGAAAGGAAGTTTTCAATCACGAACCAGATGTCCATATATATCGCATCTATTACATTTATAAATAATGCTAATGTAGTTTAGGTCTTGAGTGACATATACTTATCCTTTAGTAATAACCATATGGTCAGGTAAGCCATCCTGCAGGTCAATATCCACAAGAATATTTGCGACCTCATAACCCAAAATTGAAGGAATGACATGCCAACTGATAGAAAATCTCCAACGAGTTTCCAATTCTTTCAAAAATATCAGGAGTCCATAGTTCAAGCAGAAGATCCGGTAATGTGACCTAGGTGGGATGTATGAAAAACCTTTGTCGACTGTTAGGAACCCATGTCAACCGTTCTCTTTACTTTGTTAGTATATTGTTGTTGGACGCATATGCTTTGTAAGTCGTCCCATAGTATTATGTTACATGGTATTGATCCATAGTTTGTATTATCAAATAGTATTATATGTTCCATGGTATTGATCCATAGTATTGGACGCATATGCTTTGTAAGTCATCTCGTAGTATTATATGTTCCATGGTATTGATCCATAGTATTGGTGCATAGACTTAGTAGATAAGTACGTGTTGAGGCCAATGAAGGCATCCACGAGTTATTTGTATTAAACTTTCTCAAATGAGGTTGTCCCCTTGAAGTGGCCTGCGATCAATAAATATCTTCTGTGTTCTGCTATATCGTGCATTTTCCTCATTTAATTGTTGGAGGTTCCTCACATCTGGTATTTGAGCACTTTATTGGGCTCGTTGGGTGGAATTTCTGCCAATTTTTTTTTTGCATTTGTATTTGTTCCTTTTAATTGCAGGTTTGGATCTGGGAATAATCCCTATCTGCTTAACTATGGGAAGTACTTGGGCATAGCCCTAAAAATCATTGTGAAGAGTACCAAAAGAACCCCGAAGTAGCTGGCCCATTGAGAGGACCTTCCAGCGAAAAGGGAAATGACCCCTACCTGACTGACTAGTTCCCACTCGTTAGGTAAACCAAGAGTTGTCATTTGTGGCAAAGGGGTTATCAATTTTACTTGAGCTGTGGAGTGAGGGATACTGCCCCAATACGCAAGCCCGTTAGACAACATTGGTGGCCGAGAGAATCCACTAAACCTCTAGGAAGTCACTCATACCTGGGGTCCATATATTTTTCCAGTCGATAAATCACAGAATAAATCTATCCATAGATGTTGCATATCAATTCTGAGTTGTTTCCGATCCATTCCGAAAGCCGTTTAAGATCCATTCCGGGAAAAAAAAATATCTTTTTTTTCGCCATATCTTCTTTGCTTTAACTCCGTTTCCCTTGAAAATTCACTGACACCCCTGCAATCCCATTATGCATATTTCATTACTGAGGACCTGTTGTAGCCACAACAGATCCCATGATTAGCTAAGCACGGGAGCCCCCAATTTTAATAAATGCAAAGGTGTTTGGGTGAGTCATCTTGAAATTTTTAGATTTTGATTTTACCTCTAAAATTCTTCAACCATGCTTTTGGTTTGCTTGTTTGTAAGGGTTTGATTATTTCTTCCAAAGTGTTTCGGTCTGAAAAGAGCCAAAATTTTGAGTATTTTGTTGACTGTTATCATCATCCCGAAACCCGACATTTGGAGAACCCGAAACCTGCAACCCGATAGGTGCGGATTGCGAGACTGTTGTTTTTTTAAGTTTTGCTTTTGGTAATTCCGAAACCCACAACTCGACGACTGTGGGTTGCGGAATCATTCTGTAATAAGACTGAGAAATAATTACCCCGAAAACCGCACCCTGCAATGGCGGCATTTGGCTTTCAGGATTGTGATTTTTTGTTTATTTGGTGTGTACTCCCGAAAACCACAACCCGTAATTTCGGGATGCGGCTTTTGGGATGGTTATTTTTACTTCACAGTTTAACGTTCCGAAGCCCGCCACCCGCATAGTGGGTTTTCAGCTTTCATAAATCTTTTTTTTTCTACTTCCATTTTTGTGAACCCGCAACCGGCAAATCTGTACTTTCGGGTTTCGGCTTGCGGGATCTTTGAATAAGAACTTCATGAAAATACTTGAACCCAATTCTGCATCCTGCTCCAGTTAATCTCAGTCGTCCATCTATTATGGTCTCACGGTCATGTTGATTTTGGGTAGTCAGTTAAGTCACGCTTTTCCATTTTGTCTTTTGAAAGCTGGTTCTTCCAAATTATCATTTTTCTGTGTAATTCGTGATAGCAGACACTAATACAAGTCTATCAGTTACTTCATGTTGGATGGACGCCATCTCTCCGCCTTAAGTTCACCATGTCTGGACTCGAGCTTTGACATCTTGTCGTTTTTGTTCAACCTCTTAATGATCGTTTCTTTTCACTTATTCCCGACCTGAAATCTTTTATCATTCTCGTGGAAGTTGGGTCAGATCGATTGGATTTGTTACGTGCGAAGAATTGATAGCCCGTGTACTGGAACTTCTAGTCGAGACTTTTTGTAGATAAACTTTATCACCCTAACTTTTGTCTCCGTTATTAATTACCAGTCATAATTATTGATGGAATATTGCTTGTAACGATGTGATCATAAAGGCAATTCAAAATCATGCGAGTAGTAATTGAACTCGTACTTCGCACAAGCTTTGATCCAACTGGTACATACCTCAGCTCTTTTCATTACAATTGAAGTAATTACAATGAATTGATTGGATAAGTTTAATCATTGCATATTGCCCCGCCCGATTATCATCGACCTGCTTGTTGGCCTTTAAATAGCAATTAACATGAAATATCCAGTTCATCCCTTGCCTTCGGGAAGATGTAAGACTCTGTGTGGTATTTTTTTTTTTGCGTCCTACTATCCAAGACTCATTCAGAATGAGTAATATTCATGCAAATGGTGATTTTTCTAATGTTCAGGTTGAAAATGAAGAACTCTACCCCTTGTTGTATCAAGAAATGTTTTCACCACCGTTTGATGCAGGTGTTCCTGATCTTAGTAGCGGGTGGCAGTGAAGAAGACTTCTAAACTTTGTCTACCTACATGCAAAACCCCAAAGAGCAAAGGAAGGAAATTCTGGAGGAATCAACTGATCTCGATACTGATGTTATATAGGACTTTATAATCAATGAAGAACTCGATGTGCCGGCTATCGTTCCTGAAGTAAATCCTTTAATGGATTTCTCTGTTTTTGACAGTGGGTTCCCCGACCCTGAATTTCCTACAGCAGATGCTCTGCAAGCCACACCACCTATCGATGATAGTGAACAATCTGTGATTGAATTTTTATGGTGCCACGAGACCTTATCTGATTAAAGAACAAGTCTTTCTTTTGTGAAAGGTGGCAGAAAATATTTTAAGCTTACAAATAGCAAGATTTCTTGGATCGATGGTTAGATCCGATTTTGTAATCCCTATTTTGTAGAATTTCTCCTTTTGGAACTCTTTTGTAAATTTAGTATATAAGGAGGAATGTTTCCCTTAGCAAGGGGTTGGGAATTTTGGAATTGCAATTCAACAGGAGATTGGACTGAAGATACTTTGTCTATCAAATTCATTGTAATTTTTGTACAAGACTTCTCTATTCAGGAAAGTTATATTTTAATCCACCTTCTAATGTTCTTCAAATTTCTTTGAGAATTGCTAAGTTAATGTTTCAAATTTTTCATCGGTTATGTGTTTAATATTTTTGCAGGACATTCATTAATGCATGAGATCTCTCATATTGATTTCTCTGTATGTTTGGATTATGCTCAAAATTGTTCTATTAAATTTCTTTAATTGAACGTTTTCACTTTTATATTTCTGCAAATGTTTCGATGCAAATAAATATGTATAATCAAATGTTAATTTTTCAATTAACAGAATGATTACAGATCAGATATTTGAATAGGCTTAAACACTTTGAAGAATTGTCACTTAATTTTTATTAACTGATAAGACTTTAATTAGCAAGTGAAGAACCCAAGGACATTTCTGTTTAAGGTACTTAACTACTTGTTCATCACACTTCAAATTTGATCTGCACAACATCAACTCTTCCTTTCAGGCTAGATCTGACTTAGAATAGATTCTTCCCTTAGGTAGGTTAAGTTAGGTTTGGTAACAAGCTTTCACACTTAGTTTTCCTTGATAGGAAAACTGATCTTTCAAGATCAAATCTTTTACTCATAGAGTGCCAGCGGAGGCCAAATATCCGTGGGTGATTACCACACCAAACAACTCGAGGATAGAATTGCCCTTGCACAGGGTCTTTCGAAGCCTTTGGCTGGGTTTTCATCCCCTGTTGTGTGCCTTGGAACCCATTCCAACACTTTGCACTTACCCTGCACCCCCAAGGCATAAGCAAATATCGCTAGAAGGAGGGCCACTATTAAAACATGCCTAAGCAAACTACTAATAAACCTCCTCCAGCAAGTAGTTCAACAGTTCAAACTCGAAGCCAGACTAGGGCTTCAACATCTGAACAACCAACTAGTACACAACCTACGATTCTCCCTGTCGTGTCCACACAACCTGCGGTTATACCTGTCACACCTATGATACAACAGGAGAACAAAGGAGATATCATTTTCACGTGACCTACAAGGGGACCCATCTCGCTAGAGAATATATTGAAAACATCTGCCGATAGGGTTTTAAGAGCAGAACAATGACTTGCCGATCAAAGAAGACACGACCTGGCAGCTCTAAAATTAGAAGGTATCTTGCAGGCTAGCGGTAGGGAAGATCAGCAAGTTCCCACCTCACAGACCACTGATCCACAGGTTCAACATACCAATAGTTTTAACATGGAGGATCAACATATAATTGATCAACAATCTGAAAACCAAGACCTAGTTAATTGACCAGATTCTCCTGAATATAACCGTGAGGCCACTCTCGTAGGAACACAAGGTCAACCAAATCTTGGAGCCGGTGGTCCACCACTGTCCCCTCCTTCATCTTCATCATCTTCCTCAGATGAAGAGAATTCTTCTAGTTCGTCATCTGAAGAAGAAGAAAAAGAACCTCCAATGGCTGGAGAAGGTCAAAACAAACCTTGGCTTGACCAAGGTGCAGTTTTCATATTAGGTGATCAACATAGATTGCCAAAGAATCCTGAGAAATGGCTGCCTAAAGACAACCCTGATGATAAGATACCTGCGTTGGATCAGATTAAAACTTTCATGCAGGTAATCAAGCTTAGAAGCGTGGTACATGAGGATGTAGCATGCAGACTCTTTCCATACACCTTTGAGGGTAGAGCGGCCACTTGGTATTTTGCTTTACCGGCCCAATCTATAACTTCGTGGGATGAATTCGAGAAACATTTTACCCAGAAATTTGGGGATGACAAAACACCGCAAGATCTTGTCTTAGAATTATCCTCCATGAAAATCAAAGGAAAAAAAAGGGTGAAAGACTTGAACCAAAGGTTTTCATATCTCAAAAACAGAATTCCTACCAATCTTCTTCCTGTTGAAGAATTGTTGGTGGCTTATTATGAAAAGGGCCTGCCTCCCCCTATTGCAATATGGGTCAAAAGGGCACAGAAGGGTACTTTACTGGAAGCATTTGATGAGGCAATCCAAGTTGAGAAGGACATCTTTTGTCTGGAAGACAACCCTGAAGCATCAGAAGGATAACCTTCCACTTCGAGGAAGAAAATTGAGAATGTCCCTAAACCCACAGTTCATAACAAGGATCCATTTGATACGACTGACATGAAAAAATTCCTTCAGAATATGTCAAATGAGATGGTGGATTTGAAGAAGAACACTAATGGTAATCAGAATCAGAACAGAGGTTTTGTAAGGCCACCGTTTAGGAAACCTTATCAGCCTCCACAAAATCCACCACCACCAAATCCGGCAGATGCACTCACAAACAATGAACTCTTTTCTATTTTTAGAGCACTGGAAACAGAATCCCAAGTCACCCCTGACACTTCCAATGATCAGACTACCCTGGATCCTCCACTACCTGAAGAAGAAGAAAAAGATGATCCATAGGTCGATGCTGTGGGTTGCTTTTTGGAATTTCCTATGTGTGAAGAAGAAGAAGAACCCGAGGCAGTGTTTAACACACACCATCCTTATAATACAAGGTCAACACCACAACCACCTCAAGAACCTTCATCTTCTCCCCCGGTTCCCACAAGAAACAAGACTGTCCCACAGAAGGATACAATCCTCCCTCAAATGGAGTACAACCTGGTTGAAGACTTAAAAAGAGTCAAAGCAAACATCTCTCTATTTGAGCTACTCAAGATTCCTGCTATGAGGGATTCTTTACCTAAAAACATGATAGTCAAACAGCCTAGAGAGTCACTGTATAATAATCTAGACTCTGTCACTAAAACTGATGATCAAAAACCAACAAGTAAGAGAACTCCTCCTTTCTTGCTTAGTTTTGATATTTTCAACCGAAATGTACACAACTGCGTGATAGATTCGGGAGCATCATCAAATGTGATGCCCCTTTCTGTTTGCAGAAAATTGAATGCAACGTGGGAACCCTGTCCAACCCAAATTGTGCAACTTGACAGATCCAAAGTCAGAGTGGTTGGCGAATTGAGAAACGTTCTGCTCATGCTGTCAGCTGATCCCAGGATCCATCAGACAGTTGACATTGTGACAACTGACATTCCAAAAGCCTATGGGATGTGGTTAAGCAGGGACTGGTCAGAGAAACTTAAAGGTTACTTTGCAACCGACTGGTCCCATTTATGGTTTCCTTACAATGGTCAACCGAATAAAATTAAGATCAGCAGAGAACCTTTTATGAAACAGACAGCTACTGATCTTAATGATTCAAGTGAACCTGCTGGTTATCTCACCTCTCATGCAGAGCAATATACATTCGATACCTTTTTCGGTGAATTCCCAGTTGATGCCTCACTAGAAGAAAGCATCCGAAACGAATCACATATCACTCAGGTCACTTCTGTACCTTTTTCTGGTGAAATTGTGCATAATGTATATAATGTGAATATGAATTTTAGATTAGACCCTGTCTCATGGACCTTATTTTTCGATGGCTCCAAGTCCAAGGAGGGAGCTGGAGCGGGTTGTGTTCTTATCAATCCTAAAGGAATGAAAATCATGATTGCTTGCAGGTTAGAATTTGATTGCACTAATAATGTAGCCGAATATGAAGCTCTTGTGTAGGGGCTCAAGAAGGCCATTGATTTAGGTGTACAAGCAATAGAATGCTATGGAGACTCCAAAATTATAGTCAAGCAAGTCAGGAATAAAATACACTGCTTATCTTCGCCTTTGGCTAATTATCAAAAGTTGGTAAGGGATCTAACCAACTCATTTTCGGCATTCAATATTAAATCAGTTCCCAGGTCACAAAATTTTGATGCAAACCTGTTAGCAAATACAGCGTCTAGGATGCGAAAATGTTTGCGAAGACTGCATGCGGATGCCCTAGCTAGCTCGCAGCCGCCGTTCTGGTGCTTTCAGGCGCCATGCCTGCGATTGAGGGAGGGCTTCCCCCTCCCATCTCTTCCTCTGCCTCCGACGCCTTCAACCGACTCCTACGCCCCTCTGGATCCATGCCTAAGGTTCCTGCCGTCCCAAAATTCATTAAGAAGCTCGACTCAATCCCTGAAATCGATCTGCCAAGTGAAATCCCCATCAAAGTTGCTTTGGCTCTAGCTGATAAGGGACTGGTCGGCCAGTTTATGGGGCTTTGGCCATCAACCAAGACCACCGACGACTGGATCCAACGGAACTGGAGACCCCAGATAAAGAATAGTGTCACCTGTTACCCCGTCGGCCGAGGCTTCTTCATCTTTGAGTTTATAGCCCAAGAAGACAGAGATCTGATCTTCAGAAATGGTCCATACTTCATGGGACCTCAAGGACTGTATCTCAACAGATGGACGCCTGACTTCAATGCAGAAACGTATGTGCCGAAAGAAGTTCCAGTATGGGTAAGGCTCCCTAATCTCCCAGTTCACTGCTTGAATACTCCTACTCTGGAAAAAATTGGAAACACCCTAGGAAAATACATCGACAAAGCCGATAACAAGGGCCAATACTCATGTGCCAGAATATGTGTCGAGGTCGACCTTGAAGCAGGCCTTCCTGAAGCTGTTAAACTCAAAGTAGGAGACTGGACATACTACCAAAAGCTTGACTACGAACAGATCCCATTCAAATGTCGCCAATGCCATGAACATGGTCACTTCCAAAGAAACTGTCCGAAAAATCAGATCTCTGAAGATGAGGAAGGATGGCAAAAAGTCAAGAAAGGCAAAGCAAATCCAAAGAATCCTGAAAAGAGCACAATGGACATGCAAAATCAGCCTTCAAGTTCAAATAAGCCCCCCAGCGAAACTTCAAAAGATGATCCAATCATGGTTTCAAGCCCTAAAGAACGTCAGGAGCCCAATCCTAACGAGAAGAAGCAATCTATAACTAATGATGAGCCCCAACTGTCCAAGCAAACAAACAGGGAAGAGACTGGCTCCCTGAACGCAGCTCAACTAGAACCAAGGGAATTATCCCAACCGCGAGCAGAAGCTGATAATCCAGGCTCACCCAAAGAAGTTAATGAAGAACCCCTGATGCTAGACTCAGATCCAGGAGAAGAAACCGAGGGAGAGACATCCTCAAGCGGTCACTATGCCTTCCCTATCAAAACTCCAAGAGGAAGGAAATCCAAGAAGAAACAAAGAGAAGAAGCTACTTATCTTGAAGTCCTCGAAGGGTCTCAAAAAACTCTAAAAGGCATCATGAATACCCGCTCAAAAAAAGGTACATTTCAGGCCTCTAAAGAGGCCAAACCCTTCCCCCATAAACCTTAATGAAATACATTTCCTGGAATTGCAGAGGGCTAGGCTCTACCCTGAAGGAAGATGCAATGAGAGATCTAATCCGAATACATAGGCCTGAGATTCTGCTTGTCCAGGAAACTAAAATGGAGGATATTAAGGCCCTCCAAATCGGGAAAAGATTCTGGAAAAAAAGCACTGGTATTGGCAACAACTCAAGAGGCGCTTCAGGAGGAATAGCCACCTTCTGGGATCCTCTCCTATATGATATTGAAGCTGAAGAACGAACTGTTCACTGGGTCTTCACAAAACTGAACCACAAGCAATCTGGACACAAGGTAAGTCTCTTTAATCTCTATGTTCCTGTTTTGCATGCGGAAAAAAAAGAGTGCTGGAACACTCTTGAATCTTTTCTTCAACTACAGAACAGAGATAATATTATCATAGCTGGAGATTTGAATGTTACTCTGGCGGCTAATGAAAAGAAAGGAGGAAACCCTGTTAGAGACCCTTCAAGAGAATGGGTAGAAGATATCATCCTTGGCTGGGATCTGCTTGACATCAAACCCTTGGACAAACAAAAGAAATGGACCAGGCCATGTTGCAGCAAGGCTTGACCGCTTCCTTGTCCACTCCTCCTTTCTCGATTTGGGTCTTTTAGCTTCCTCCAAAATCCTCCCTCACTGCACCTCTGACCATAGACCGATCCTGCTTGAGCTTACTACCGATCAAAAACTTGGACCTATCCCCTTCCGGTTCAGTCCAATTTGGATTCAACAGGATGACTTCCTGCAAACTGTAGCTGATTCTTGGAATACCCACCTCTCTGGCTCCCCCTCCTTTATCTGGGAATCCAAACTTAAAAGACTCAAATCTGCCCTTAAATCCTGGGCCAAAAATCTTCCCTCTCCTGCTACCAACAGAGAATTCGCCCAAGCTGAGCTAGAAACGCATCAAGCCTTAGCCGATTCCTCCCCTGCGTCTGATGCGCTCTTCAGTAAGGAAGAAGCCCTGCAAAAAAACTTCTTCTCTGCCTATAGGATTGAAGAAGAATTCCATCGTCAAAAATCCCGTAACCTCCGGCTTCTCAGTGGAGACAAAAACACTAAATTCTTTCACAAACAAGCTGAAGCTCGGAAGAACTACAAAGCTGTCTCCGAAATTCGGTTTGAGGGAGAACTGATCCATGATGCTGAAGGAATCAAGAAAGCAGTTGTGGAAACTTTTTCTGAACTCTTCACTGCTCCTTTTGAAGAGCCTCTCGATATCACATCCCATCCTTTTGATCTCATCCCTCAGCTCATCAACTTGGAGGATAATAACTACCTGTCTGCGCCTATCACCATGGATGAAGTTAAAAAATCTCTCTCTGTTATGAAACTTGATAGTGCGCCGGGACCGGATGGCTTTACAACTAGATTTTTCTTCTACTATTGGACAATCATTAAGTATGATCTCCTCAAAATGGTTCGGAATTCCCAGAAAACCAGCAAGCTGGGAGGCAGCACTAACTCTTATTTCCTAGCCCTGATTCCTAAAGAGAAAGGAGCCATTACCTTCAGCCGATTCAGGCCCATCTCCCTTTGCAACACGGGCTACAAACTTATTACAAAGATCATTGCCTCCAGATTGAAAAAAATTCTCCCTCGGATCATCCCGGAAAACCAAGGAGGTTTCATCAAAGGTAGGAAAATCTTGGATAACATCATTCTCGTCCAAGAAGCTATCCACTCTAGCAACCAGCGTAAGGAGAAAGGCATGGTCATCAAACTCGACTTAGCTAACGCCTTTGACCGTGTCAGACATGATTTCCTGTTTGCTGTTATGACTAAATTCGGCTTCTCCACCAATTTCATAAACTGGATCAAAGGATGTGTAGGGGACCCTTGGATCGCCCCTCTAGTTAATGGAAGGCCTACTCGCTTCTTCAAAGCCTCTAGAGGTTTAAGGCAAGGCTGCCCGCTCTCTCCCCTGCTTTATGCTATCCAGGCTTCTATCCTCAGCTATCAACTTAACTTCAGTCAAGACATCCACGTGCTTCCTGGGCTCAGAATTGTGAACAATGTCAGGGACATCAACCATGCCCAATTTGCTGATGACACTTTGCTACTGGGAGGAGCCTCTGTCCACTCTGCGGAGCAATTCAAAAGAGAACTGGAGTTATACAAAAAAGTCTCAGGAAGCAAAATAAATTTCCACAAAAGCAAAATCTTCAGCTGGAACTGTGCTGCCAGGGAGCTAAGAAACATCAGCAGAACGTTGGAGATGGAAGGTACCAAAGATTGGAACAACTTCATTTATCTCGGAATCCCCATTTGTAAAAACAAAATCACTTCAGTAGACTGGGATCCTATAGTTGACAAGCTCAAATGCAAAATCCAAAAATGGGGGGCCAGCTGGCTCAATCTTGTAGGTAAAACTACTCTCATCAAATCCGTCCTCAATAGCATGCCTATTTACCAGTCCTCTATTCTGCTTGCTCCCTGCGCTGTAGTTAACAAGATTGAAGGGCTGCTCAAAAAATTCATTTGGGAAGGAGGTAAAGGGAATGGCAACAAAATTCATCTTGTCAGTTGGGATAAGATCAAAAAGCCCCGGGATGAAGGTGGCCTCCAGGTGAGAAGTTTAACAACCCAAAATCTTGCTTTGGGAGCTAAATTACTCTGGCAGGTGATTTCAGGAAAAACTAGCTGGAGCAAAGAAGTTCTCCGCAAAAAATACTTCCCTGGGCCAAGGAAGAGATGCCTGGACCAGCAACCTCCCCCTGGTAAGGGCTCTCCAATCTACAAATTATGCATAAAAGCTCTGGTCCCTTTCCATAACAAGCTTTACTGGATCCCTGGAAATGGTAGCTCCATCAACGTCTGGGAAGACTCTATTTTGGGGAATCCCCCCATCGGTTCCAATTCAAATATCAGTAACATCCAAAACTGGCTTCTTGACAAGGGTGCCACCACACTATGGGACCTCTCTGTCTGGGAGAACGATATTTGGAAAGGCTGGGACTTAGGCCATTTTCCCACTGATCTAAACTTTGAAGCAGAAGCTCTGATTGTCCTCCTCCAAGGTAAGTCCCCCTCCAAAATGGGCTCCAGAGATAGACGGGGTTGGGGAACCTCTGGAGTTTACACCACTGCTGAAGGCTACAATGAAATCCAAGCCATCCCCTATGCTGCCCCAAATCCTACTATCTGGAAGTTTATTTGGTCCAAACCTTTCATCCCGAAAATTGATATATTCTGCTGGTCTTTAGTCCATAAGAGCATCCTCACCGGTGACAACCTCAAAAGAAGAGGAATGGAAGGCCCTTCCCGATGTCCCCTCTGTAAATGCCATGAAGAAACTATGGATCACATCATGCTGGAGTGTCCCTATGCTAATGATGTTTGGCTCCACGCTATGAGCCTCAACAACGCCACTATCCTGCCCCAAACTGTTCAAAACCTTTTCTCCAAGTGGAAGTCCCTATCTCCCTTCAAATTGAACAACAAGAACCTGCTTCAAACTGCTTGGGAATGGCTCCCAAAAGCCATCTGCTGGAAATTGTGGCTTGAGAGAAACAACAGAATTTTCCGGTGCCATGAAGCCCCTCCCTGGAAAATTGCAGTGAAGGCTAGAGCCATTCTTGGAGAAGCCCTGGATTGCAACTCATTAAATAATTCCGCCCAGCTTCTGCAAGAGGAGATCAGTTGGTTAAGTCTGCTAATGACCAAACTTCCACCTCGTACCACTTGCTGTGTATCACAGCCAGAGAATTGGGAAATCAGACTTGAGGAAGCAAAATTCAGGCGTTGGGAAGCCTCCTTGAATGATCCTTGCCTTTTCTTTGATGGGGCTTCGAAAGGTAACCCAGGCCCTGCTGGTGCTGGAGGAGTAATCAGATCAGCTAGCAGGTTCACTTGCACCAATTATGCCTGGGGTCTTGGAATTGAGTCTAACAACACAGCTGAATTTTGCAGTCTATGGAAAGGCTTAAAACTAGTGCGAGCTCAAGGAATTAGCAAATTAACTGTCTTTGGGGATTCCAGGATTCTTATCAGAGCCCTCATAACCAAGAAGCCCCCTCCGAATGTTAAACTACGCCATATATTTCAAATAATTCTTCAGGTGAGCAAACATTTCCAAACAATCAGATTTTACCATGTGCTTCGTGTGCTGAATAAGCAAGCAGACATGGAAGCAAATAACGGGGTCGAGCTGGCTCAGGGCATATTAAGCATAGATGGCGCACATCAGAGATGTGACTTCCCTTAGCTGCAGGGGATCATGTATCTTCTCACAGCAAGCTCATTGGTTTCCCCAAAACACGTTTTTCATGCGAGTGGCAGAGATTCCCTGCACCGTCGCTCAGCGACAGGTCCTTACGCCCCTCGGGACTCTCCCTGTAGGCTCTTAAAGGAGCTCCCCCCCTGTATCGAATTCATTCAACTCTGTTTGGCGAGCTCTGTTACTAAGCTTAAGGTATCAAGCATTCCGAGTTCCCTTTGTCAAGACCGAGCTCAGATCGAGGTTCGCGTTGTGCTCCTGATCAAGATGGCGTCAAACAGTTCTTCAAGCTCCGGACTCACAGCGGAAGAAAGGATCGGAGCCCTGGAAGCTGCCCTGGGCCGACTGAGGGCAAAGTACGATGATCAGAAAGTAAAGTTGGATGCGCTCTCCAAGGCAGGAGAGCAGTCCTGGGACCTGTTGAACAAAGAACTTATGCAACTCCAAGCAGACTTCTTAGAACAAATGGAAGATATGAAAGACGAGATGCGAACTGGGTTCAAAGATGCTGCGAATACTCATGGCAACTTCGGGCATAGGATCGCAGCCCTTGAAGCTGAAGTCACCAAGCTGAAAGCAAAGTTGGAAAAATGAACATCGATCCTAGCAGTGCAATACGCCTTTCTCCACTGTAATAGTTAAATAATCTCTGGCAGTTGGGAGTAGTGGACCCCTGCCTAGTTTTGGGCGATCTCTGGAAGCTCGCTATACATCTATGGATGCGTATTGTAACTGAGAACTCTATGTACTAAGCATTCGGTTGCTCTATACCGGCACTAATACAATCTTCCCCTATGTTACTGTCAAAAAAAAAAAAATACAGCGTCTAGACTGATCTCGCCAGAAGGTCTGTCTCCTCAAACTTTTTCTATCGAATTGATGTACAAACCATCCATTCCGGATAATGTGACTAATTGGAAAGTGTTTGATGATGATCGACAGATACTCGACTTCCTCACTGCTCAGGATATGTTTCAAGACATGGCCATCGATGAAGCAGAACATGAAAAGTCTCTCACTGATTCCTCAAACGTCATCCTGAAGTCTGTGATCAATCTAGAAAAGTTTTATGATTTACAGGACAAGTTCAAATCTCAAACTAATTGTAAAACTGAAAGCTCATCCTTGAACTATGAGCGGGTCAACCTAGGCACCGAACAGGAACCTCATTTCATCAATTTGGGAGTTGATTGTACCCTTGAAGAATGCAGAGCCAATATTGCATTGTGTAAACAGTATAAGGATGTTTTTGCCTGGACGTATGACAAGTTGAAAACGTTTGACACTAGCGTCATGTTTCATAATATACCCATGAAACCAGAGGTTAAGCCATTTCAACAAAAGCTGCGGAAGATGCACCCCAGTTTGGAGCCTTCTATAAAAAAGGAGCTGTAGAAGCTGCTCACTGCTCGAATTATCTTTCCGGTCAGGCACACTCAATGGATCGCTAACTTAGTACCTGTCCGTAAGAAAAGAGGGGAAATTCGACTGTGTGTTGATTTCAGGAACCTGAATCGGGCTTCTGAGAAAGATAACTATCCTATTCCACCGATGGAGCAGATTCTTCAAAAGGTAGCCGGGTCAGAGATGTTTTCCCTCCTAGATGGTTTTTCGGGGTATAACTAGGTCATGGTTTCCCTGGACGATGAATTGAAAACAGCTTTCAGGATCCCATGGGGTACTTTTGCCTATAGATGGATGCCTTTCGGGCTGATCAATGCAGGAGCTACTTTTCAGAGAGCGATGGATATAGCTTTCTGAGGGTTAATGCATAATTCTATCGTAGTTTACCTTGACGATATCAGTATTTACTCTAAAAAATGACATGAACATGTGTTTGCTTTGAAACAAGTTTTTGATCGCTGCAGGAAATTCGACATTTCTCTCAACCCGAAGAAATCTATTTTTGCAGTAACTAAAGGAAAGCTTCTGGGCTTCATTGTTTCAAAAGAAGGTATGGTTATCGATCATGAATGTACAGAGGCTATTTCAAAGATTGGTTTACTAAGCTCGCGCAAAGCAATGCAATCCTTCTTAGGTAAGATTAATTTTGTACGTAGATTTGTACCAAATTTTGCCCAGATTGTTAAACCACTACAACTTTTGGTCAAGAAAGATGTGCAGTTTACTTGGGCACAGAAATAGAGAGACGCGTTTATCCGAATTCAAAAGGCCATTGCAGAAGCTCCTACTCTCATGTCCCCATATTTTGATAAGGATTTCATTCTTTATACTTTTGCCACTGATTTTTCTTATGCAGCCGTCTTAACTCAAAAGCATGACAATGATACTGAAATCCCGATCTCTTTTATGAACTCAACATTCAAAGGTGCAAAGCTTAAATACTCGTAGATCGATAAGCAAGCCTATGTGGTCTATAAATCTGTCAAACATTACAAACCCTACTTGCTGAAGTCTTGAACCAAAGTCATTGTTCCATATTCTGCTATTAGAAATGTCCTCATCCAGAAAGAATTGGGGGAAAAGAGGGCCCATTGGATGAACGCCCTACAAGAGTATGATCTTGAGATCAGGCCGGCTAAAATTGTCAAAGGACAAGGCCTTTGTCTTCTTACTGTGCAATCCAATGACCCCACACAGCAGCAGTCCGAATGGGATCACGAGGAAGAAATCCCCCCAGGTGTTGTTAACGTTATCGATGCCCCGACATCGGAATGGTACGACGATATCAGATTTTTCCTGAACCATGGGTTTGCTCCCAAAAACCTTGATTTTAAGAAAAGAAGGGCTTTAAGACTAAACTCTGCTCATTATCAATTCATTGATCAAGTTCTTTTTAGAAAAAATTATGATGGAGTATTTCTTAGATGCTTGGAAAAACATGAAACTGATGGCATTTTGTTTCAATTTCATGCAGGTCCTGCCGGAGGACATTTTTCAGGAGAGACTACAGCACACAAGATTCTTAGGGCCGGATATTATTGGCCCATGTTATTTAAAGATGCTTATGCTTATGTGAGGAAGTGTGAGCCATGCCAGAAATGCACAGGGAAGTTTAGGAAACCTGCATTTCCTTTACAACCGATTACAATTCATTTTCCATTTCAACAGTGGGGATTGGATTTTGTTGGGCCTATAAACCCTCCCTCATCCCTCCAACATAAGTATATTCTCACATCCACAGACTATTTCACTATATGGGTGGAGGCAGCTCCTCTTAAACAATGTAACACCGCCCAAGTAATCTCTTTCCTTGATAGCCAGATTGTCACACGCTTTGGCGCTCCAGAGTACTTAGTTTTTGAGAATGCATCTTACTTCTCTTCAATCGATATAACTGAATATGCCTTTGAAAAGGGGATTAAGCTTAAGTTTTCTACCAATTATTACCCGCAAGGCAATGGTTTGGCGGAGTCGTCAAACAAAAATCTGATAAATATTCTAAAAAAGACTATAGCTTCTCATCACAGGGATTGGCACACACAGTTATATAATGCTTTATGGGCAGATCAAATAACCCCAAAAGCAGCCATTGCAAATTACCCCTACTGCCTTGTTTATGGCAAAGAAGCCATCCTTCCTGCTAATCTCACCATCCCTTCACTACAATTGGCCTAGTCTGTCCAAGAAGATGATTCTTCCCCTCTTCAGCATAGAATAGACACCCTCTTGAGGCTAGAGGAGGACAGGGAAATAGCTAAAAACAAATTGTATCATTATCAACAGATGGTGAAAAGATGGTTTGATGAGAAATCTTCATTCGACAGGGAATTTTCTGTTGGTGACCTGGTTCTAAGGTGGGATAAGCAACATAAAGATAAAAACCAGTACACCAAGTTTTAGCGCCTTTGTCTAGGACCTTTCATTATTACAAAAAAGATTGGTCCGAGCACTGTTCGATTACAGATGCTAGAGGGAGTTGTAGACACCTTCCCAGTGAATGTGTCTCTTCTCAAAAAGTATTTTGTTTGAACAATCTGGTGCACTTGTACATGGGTGTGGTTTGTTTTTCAATCATTTGTTTTATTGCATTGACATTTTGATTGGTTTTCTTGTTTTGTTTTGGTTTTCATGAATAAGGCTTCACACTTGTGGTAATGGCTTATGATCACTTTTCTTAGCAACAATTGCTTCTGAAGTTTCAGCATCGTTATCAATCTTACTTTCTAGCTTTTGATTAGAATTTGCTCTGAAGAATAAATAGTCAAATAAGTGCAGTGCCTTTGGATACTTTTCACTTTGATCATTATCTTTCACCATGCTTTATTTGTGTAATTGAGGTATGGAGGATGGTCATCATTTCTCTATCTGGTGTTTCATGGTTGAACGACATATCATAATAACCTGACCAGTTTCGATTGCTCATGGATCCTTTTACAATCACTTTGAATATGAATTTTGTTTAAAATTATAAGTTACAAGGTGGGTGGTCTTGTTATCAAGCTAGCCCATTAAGTTCATAGGTGTTTAAAGTGGAATGACATCTTCACATCAAGCCACCACACTTGGAAGATGACTTTCAGTTCTGCTGGAAGGTGGAAGATCCTATTATAGGTCGGTCCATTTATGATCCGCAAAGCAATGGTGAGTAACATTATCACTAAATGGTCACCAAGCCATGGTAATGCCTTGTAGCTTATGCCAAAATAAATTGCTTTGTTTTCATTTATAGGACTTTGTTGTATACAAGAACAGGGGGATCTTATCACAAGCCAGCCCTGCTATGATCATGGGTTTGATCTTGGACTGGAGTTATCACAATATGGTTACCAAGCCATGATAATTTCTTTTGGTCTTGTAGCCAGAAGACAAGGAGTCTCGTCATTGAGCTAGCTTAACCAGTTTTCGGATCAGGCCTGTGAATGGCGCTGTTTCATCTGATCACCAAGTCAGTACAGTGGTCTCGTATCAACAAGGTTTTATGTATAAAAAAAAGAAAAAAAAGAAAAAAAGAGGGACAAAATATAAAAAAAGAGAAATAAAAGACAAAAGAAAAGATAAAGGAGTATATATATAATCCATAGAGGATCACTGAATATACATATAATTAATAAACCAAGGGGATCTGTGATTAGGATATCCATGAGCATTTCTAAGACTGTGCCCAGGTTCAACACAAGCTAGTTTTCAATGATTACATCAGGGTAAAGATTTGGTATTACTCTCTAAATCTCCTTATCGGATGAGTGTTATCTTTAAAATGGTCATTGTTGAGATCTATCCATTTTCATGTTCACTGTTTGTTGGCTGTTATCTTTTGAGTATCTTCTTTGTATTGAGTTTCAAGAAATCGGTTGATCAACATGTTGTCTTTAGATGGATTTGATTGCAGAGATAACTGGTTCTTCCTAGCCAGTTGCCATTTGTTGTAGCCACGACAGATCCCATGCTTAGCTAAGCATGGGAGCCCCCAATTTTAATTAACGCAAAGGTGTTTGAGTGAGTCATCTTGAAATTTTTAGATTTTGATTTTACCTCTACAATTCTTCACCCATGCTTTTGGTCTGCTTGTTTGTAAGGGTTTGATTATTTCTTCCAAAGTGTTTCGGTCTGAAAAGAGCCAAAATTTTGAGTATATTGTTGACTGTTATCATCATCACGAAACCCGACATTTGGAGAGCCCGAAACCCGCAACCCGATAGGTGCGGATTACGGGACTGTTGTTTTTTTTAAGTTTTGGTTTTGGTAATTCCGAAACCCGCAACCCGACGGCTGCGAGTTGCGGAATCATTTTGTAATAAGACTAAGAAATAATTACCCTGAAACCCGAACCCCGCAATGGCAGCATTCGGCTTTCGGGATTGTGATTTTTTGTTTATTTGGTGTGTACTCCTGAAATCCGCAACCCGTAATTTTGGGATGCAGCTTTTGGGATGGTTATTTTTACTTCACAGTTTAACGTTCCGAAGCCAGCCACCCGCGTAGTGGGTTTTCAGCTTTCGGAAATCTTTTTTTTTCTACTTCCATTTTTGTGAACCCACAATCTGCAAATCCGTACTTTCGGGTTTCGGCTTGCGGGATCTTTGAATAAGAACTTCATGAAAATACTTGAACCCAATTCTGCATCTTGCTCCATTTAATCTCAGTCGTCCATCTGTTATGGTCTCACAGTCATGTTGATTTTGGGTAGTGAGTTAAGTCAGGCTTTTCCTTTTTGTCTTTTGAAAGCTGGTTCTGCCAAATTATCATTTTTCTGTGTAATTCGTGACAACGTACACTAATACAAGTCTATCAGTTAATTCATGTTGGATGGATGCCATCTCTCCGCCTTAACTTCGCCATGTCTGGACTCGAGCTTTGACATCTTGTTGTTTTTGTTCCACCTCTTAATGATCGTTTCTTTTCACTTATTCTCGACCTGAAAGCTTTTATCATTCTCGTGGAAGTTGGGTCAGATCGATCGAATTTGTTATGTGCGAAGAATTGATAGCCCGTGTACTGGAACTTCTAGTCGAGACTTTTTGTAGATAAACTTTATCACCCTAACTTTCGTCTCCGTTATTAATTACCAGTCATAATTATTGATGGAAGATTGCTTATAACGATGTGATCGTAAAGGTAATTCAAAATCATGCGAGTAGTAATTGAACTCGTACTTCGCACAAGCTTTGATCCGACTGGCACATACCTCGGCTATTTTCATTACAATTGAAGTAATTACAATGAATTGACTGGATAAGTTTAATCATTTCATATTGCCCCACCTGATTATCATCGACCTGCTTGTTGGCCTTTAAATAGAAATTAACATGAAATCTCTAGTTCATCCCTTGCCTTCTGGAAGATGTAAGACTCTGTGTGGTATTTTTTTTTTTGCGTTCTACTATCCAAGACTCATTCAGAATGAGTAATATTCATGCAGATGGTGAATTTTCTAATGTTCAGGTTGAAAATGAAGAACTCTACCCCTTGTTGTATCAAGAAATGTTGTCACCACCATTTGGTCCAGGTGTTCCTGATCTTAGCAACGGTAGCAGTGAAGAAGACTTCGAAACTTTGTCTGCCTACATGCAAAACCCCAAAGAGCAAAGGAAGGAAATTCTGTAGGAATCAACTGATTTCGATATTGATGTTATATAGGACTTTATAATCAATGAAGAACCCGACGTGCCGGCTATCGTTGCTAAAGTAAATCCTCTAATGGATTTCTCTGTTTTTGACAGTGGGTTCCTCGACCTCAAATTTCCTACAGCAGATGCTTTGCAAGCCACACCACCTGTCGATGATAGTGAACAATCTGTGATTGAATTTTTATGGTGCCACGAGACCTTATCTGATTAAAGAACAAGTCTTTCTTTTGTGAAAGGTGGCGGAAAATATTTTAAGCTTAAAAATAGCAAGATTTCTTGGATTGATGGTTAGATCCGATTTTGTAATCCCTATTTTGTAGAATTTCTCCTTTTGGAACTCTTATGTAAATTTAGTATATAAGGAGGAATGTTTCCCTTAGCAAGGGGTTGGGAATTTTGGAATTTCAATTCACCAGGAGATTGGACTGAAGATACTCTGTCTATCAGAGTCATTGTAATTTTTGTACAAGACTTCTCTATTCAGGAAAGTTATCTTTTAATCCACCTTCTAATGTTCTTCAAATATCTTTGAGAATTGCTAAGTTAATGTTTCAAATTTGTTATCGGTTATGTGTTTAATCTTTTTGCAGGACATTCATTAATGCATAAGATCTCTCATATTGATTTCTCTGTATGTCTGGATTATGCTCAATATTGTTCTATTAAATTTCTTTAATTGAACGTTTTCACTTTTATATTTCTGCAAATGATTCGATGCAAATAAATATGTATAATCAAATGTTAATTTTTCAATTAACAGAATGATTACAGATTAGATATTTGAATAGGCTTAAACACTTTGAAGAATTGTTACTTAATTTTTATTAACTGATAAGACTTTGATTAACAAGTGAAGAACCCAAGGACATTTATGTTTAAGGTACTTAACTACTTGTTCATCACACTTCAAATCTGATTTGCACAATATCAACTCTTCCTTTTAGGCTAGATCTGACTTACAATATATTCTTCCCTTAGGTAGGTTAAGTTAGGTTTGGTAACAAGCTTTCACACTTAGTTTTCCTTGATAGGAAAACTGATCTTTCAAGATCAAATATTTTACTCATAGAGTGCCAATGGAGGCCAAATATCCGTGGGTGATTACCACACCAAACAGCTCGATGATAGAATTTCCCTTGCGCAGGGTCTTTCAAAGCCTTTGGCTGGGTTTTCATCCCCTGTTGTGTGCCTTGGAACCCATTCCAGCACTTTGCACTTACCCTGCACCCTCGAGGCATCAACAGGACCCTATCCCAAATTCCACTACCTGAAGCTAGAAATCCCACATCTGTCTATTTTTAGGGTTTGCCATAACTTCTTCGATTTTCACCCAATCGCCTTCAAATTTTGCCACAATGTTCATTTCCTATTTTTGCTTCTTTGTCCCTCTTTGACCAATTTTCTCATTCTTCACCCCGCTTCTAAAATCCCCATTTTCTGCTTCCTTGTCCATAAGAAAGTGTCCAAAACCTAGTCAAACCCCAATTACCCATCGGAGTTTTTCCCAAATCCAAATTTTCCTTTACTAAAGAAGTTTCTATTTTTGTTTTTCTACCCATTCAAACAAAAAGAAACTTTTGGTTATGGTTGTCACCCGTGTAGAAGCAAAAATCACGGAGAAAGAACTTGCAGCCCTCAAAACCAAACTCCAATATCTCGATGAAAAATTTCTCATCCTCCATATTCAACATTCAGCCATGAACAATAAACGACAACCATAATCTTCTGCAGACAGTGGGTTCTCTTCTTCCAACAATTTTCATGGGTCGAAGCTTGATTTTTCTCACTTCAATGGTAATGATCCGACTGGATGGATATACCGGGCAGAACAATATTTCAGTCTGCATAATACTTTTGATGTCAACAAAGTTACACTTGCATCCTTTCATTTGGAACATGGAGCCCTTCAATGGTACCATTGGTACATCAAGGCTCATGATGAGCCAAAACAAACATATTTTTGCCAACTCCTTTTGCAACGATTTGGTCCTAGTGCTTTTGATGACTTCACAGGAGCACTCACTAAACTTCGCCAAATTAGCACTGTGAGAGAGTATCAGACAGAATTTGAGAAACTGACCAATCACACAGACGGATTGTCTGATGAATTCTACAGGAGTTGTTTTATCAGTGGTCTCAAGGACGCAATCCTATCAGAGGTTAAAATGTTATGTCCCGACACAATGATGGAAGTCCTAGTGTTGGCTAAGTTGGTGGAGGACAAGATCACAACCCAACAACGCTCCAAATCCACTCGTGTTCCATTCAGAAATATGGTTTCCCAACGACGTCTCATCACGCCAGCTGCTCGACCAAATCTTATCAAGCATTTGTCCGAAGCAGAGATGCGGGCAAGTAGAGAAAAAAGGTTTTGTTATAATTGTGATGAGAAATTCACTCGGGGACATAGATGTGTTGAGAGCAAAATCTCTATCTCTTGGATGTGGGTTCTTCGCCTGCCTCTGAAATTGGTGAAGAATCTCCAGATACAATAGATGATCCGGTCGACATTCAGCAACCGCCTATTGGCCCTTCGTTTCAGGACGACCACCCAAAGATATCTCTCCATGCTTTAGCCGGAGTCACCACCCCACAAACAATGCGAGTCAGGGGTTAATTCAAGAAGCTCCCTCTTACAATACTCATTGATTCTGGTAGCACTCATAACTTCATTGACCCTCGGATCGCTAAATAGGCTGATTGTTTTGTCCATCCTTGCTCTAACTTTGAAGTCATGATTGCCAATGGGGAACCTTACATTGCAAGGGGAAGTGTCTCAATGTGCATATCTCTATGGGAGATTATAACCTGCACTCTGACATGTTTTCCTCGGACTTAGGAGGATGTGATGTGGTTTTGGGTGCGAAATGGTTATGCACACTTGGCCTCATCTTATGGGATTTTGTTGAACTTTGGATGCAGTTTTCAGTCAATGGGAAAAAACACACATTGACGGGCTTACAACTAGGGTCTCTCCGCATCATCAGTTCACATCGCATGGAAAGGATCCTTAAGAAGAATTCACATGGTGTCACTGCTCAGCTCCATTCCACTCAGATGCACCCATCAATGGTCTCCACTACTCATTTGGATCTACAACAAATTTGGATAGATATGCAGGTGTCTTTGATGAACTAGTGGGATTGCCACCTTCAAGATCCCTTTCCGGTAAGAATTTAGACACCTCTACATATGAGAAGGAAATGATGGCTATTTTGCATGCAGTACAGAAGTGGCGGCCATACCTATTAGGGAATTATTTCTGCATCAAGACTGATCACCAGAGTCTGAAATATTTCCTGGAACAACGGGTCTCCTGCCCAGCACAATAGAAATGGGTTAGCAAACTCATGGGTTATGACTATGAGATCAGTTACAAGAAAGGTACGGACAATCTGGTGGTAGATGCTCTTTCTCGCACATTTGATGACCAAATTTCTCTTTCAACTATTTCTATGCCTGTTCCAAATTGGTTGCAATATGTTCAACATGGCTATGTCAATGACTCCTCATTATCTCAAATCATCCAACAGTTGGCCAACAACCCTTTTGTTGTACCACATTACTCTTGGGATGGTGCTTCCTTGAGATACAAGGGTCATCTGGTGCTTCCTCAGAGCATAGATCTTCAACATGTTGTCTTCTATGAACTCCATGCTTCTCCATTGGCAAGGCACTCTGAGTTTCTCAAAATGTATGAACGGGCACAAGATAAATTCTTTTGGCAGGGAATGAAAAGGACAATTCAACAGATGGTGGTTGAATGTGATAATTTCCAGCTCAACAAGGGTGAAATGACACTCTTTCCAGGATTGCTCGAACCCTTTCCCATACCTACACAAATTTGGACATATATTTCTATGGATTTCATTGAAGGGATCCCTAAATATGGAGGGAAGATAATGATTTTGGTTGTGATTGATCGTCTATCCAAATATAGTTTTTTTTTTTCCCTTAGCCATCCCTATACAGCCTCCTCGGTTACACAAATTTTCCTGGACCAGATCTTTCGTCTTCATGGAATCCCTTCTTCCATTGTCTTGGATTGCGATGCAACTTTCACCAGTCAATTTTGGACATAACTATTTCGCCACACTGGCACCAGACTGAAGATGAGTTTAGGGTATCACCCACAAATAGATGGTCATACTGAAATTACCAATAAATGTTTGGAAACTTATCTTTGTTGCTTCACCTCCAAACAACAACATCAATGGGAAAAGTGGCTCCCTCTCACTGAATGGTGGTACAATACCTCCTACCACACTGCATCTAAAATGACTCCATATGAAGCACTCTATAGTTAGGCACCGCCAGTTCTTCTTCGATACACCCCCAACAGTTCACCAGTTCAGGCAGTTGACATGGTTCTTCGAAACCAAGCTCAGATTCTTCGCATTTTGCAGGACAATCTTCACATGGAAAGAAATCGAATGAAACAACAAGCCGATCAACACCGTTCTAAGCGCACTTTTCAAGCAAGTGATATGGTTTTTCTTTGTCTACAACCTTACAAGCAATCCTCCCTGAAACTCAAAGGGTGTCATAAGCTCGCTCCAAATTTCTATGGACCCTATAAGGTTCTTCAAAAGATTGGGTCTGTTGCTTATAAATTGGAACTTCCTCCTTCTTCCCGCATTCATCCAGTGTTTCATGTCTCTTGTCTGAGGAAAGTTCTTGGCACCAACATCAGAGGACAAACTATTTTACCAGAACTGGATAATGAAGGCTCTATCCTTTTGGTGTCGGAGGCCATCCTCAATAGGCGCACTCTTCAGCTTAACTCTCAATCTATCACAGAGGTATTAATTCAGTGGCACGGAATGAAACTAGAGGATGCTACATGGGAACCACTCCTTCAGATTCAACATCAATTTCCACATCTAAAGCTTTGAGGACAAAGTTTTTTTGAGGGAAGACGATGTTAGGAACCCGTGTCAACCTTTCTCTTTACTTTGTTAGTATATTGTTGTTGGACACATATGCTTTGTAAGTCGTCCCGTAGTGTTATATGTTCCATGGTATTGATCCATAGTTTGTATTAACCCACAGTATTATGTTCCATGGTATTGATCCATAGTATTGGACGCATATGCTTTGTAAGTCGTCTCGTAGTATTATATGTTCCATGGTATTGATCTATGGAACATATAATACTGTGTATATAAGCATATGAAGGCCAATGAAGGCATCCACGAGTTATTTGTATTGAGCTTGCTCAAAGGAGGTTGCCCCCTCGAAGTGGCCTGCGATCAATAAATATCTTATGTGTTATGCTATATCATGCATTTTCCTCATTTAATTGTTGGAGGTTCCTCACATCGACGAGCGTCAAATGATCAATTCCACCCGCGCAGATTTAAAACTACGTTACCTAGCATCCATACTCCCCCAAGGAGATTCATTGCATCTGATGGGGAGCACAATATAAACCCCAACCATCTCTTTGCAAGCGACAGACTTCTGGGTGTATATCCTAACATGGTGCTCCAATTTTCCTCAGTCCATATTTTGAAGGTATCCAAGGAGGTTTTTCGTCCACGAAAGCATCCAACTAAGGCATATTCTGTAAATGTGCAGACTTCAAACATCTCGACATCATCATTGAGCGCAAGGTTGATAGAAGCAGGTTCCTTTTTGATACAACTGATAGGTCGCTTGCGCTTAATACATTCAATTATATTGGAGTGCGTTACCTCACCAATGGTGGTCCTCTCAGCTTCGACCACCTTATCAGAATAGAAAGTGGCTCTCATAGTACATCCCACTCCAGCAACCCCTTCCCCCGAAGATGGACAAATTTGATAAAATTTCTGTCTCCGAATAGAACTTCCCTGTAGTCTCTAAGAGGGAGCCCATGAAAGTCAGAGGTGACAAAAAACCCAAGATTAACTAGTGAACTCTTAGGGGGAGATGAAGATGGGAAGCGGGTAGGACTCCTCGAGAGGTGAGAATCATCAAGTAGGTTCAACATGACAAGACCCTAGGACATAGTGAGGTCATCTGCAAACCACTGTCTCCTATTCATCCATACCACTTAGCAAAAGATGCTTATGTAGAAAGCCAAAGACAAAGAGTCTATAGGCTTAATCAATGCAAATAAAAGAGGGCACTATAAGGTCTGAAAAGACAAATAAAACGGTACTATATACCATACATACAGGACTAACTTTATTTTTTTAATTGAATAAGAATTATTTTAAATTTCTAAATAATTTTTTTACATTTACATTTTGTTTTAATTGAATAATGATTATTAATTATATTTTAAAATGGAAAACTGAACTTACTTATTAGATCAATTGAATTAGAGCATGAGAAAAGATGAATATTTAGTCTGAAAAATCCCTGGAATAGCTGCTTGAATCCAATTATAAACTTGTCAATCTTCCACCAAACCTTGGAAGATATTTACGTAAAGAATTGTATTCTTGTTTTTGAATCCTAACATGATGAGACGATTCAACTAATTTCCAATTCAGATCCATCAGCAAACAAACAAAAAACAATAAGAAACATAAAACTGTTAAAATTTCATATAAATTTACCTGCGACATCAGCTGAACCAAACCACAAGAGAAGATGAATATCTAGTCTAAAAATTCACCTGAGCTTGTTCGTCGAATATCAAGCTTCCACCAAATGTTGGAATATTTATGCAGAGTTTCAATAAATTTTAAATGTGTTTTGCAGGTTTTATTGTCACCTGTCTTTTGCTTTCGGTATGCTGCCAAATTTTAATTGTTCTTAAGACAAGGATATGCGGCCATTATGTTGAAAAATAATAATTATTTGGCCTATGTTTTCCCATAAAGAATCTCGCCATTATTAGTGCGCATTACTCCTTACTAGACAAAGGCGTCAACTTGCCCAGTTGGATATTTTGCTAGTAGCTTTGTCTTCCGCCAAATTGCAGGTTGGATTTAAAAAAAACGTCCACAGCCACCTCATCTTGAGGAGGAGCAGGTGTATGTGCAACATAGTTTCTATCATTTGAAAACCTATACACTAATGTATGTAATAAAATTCATCAATATAATTAACATAACCACTTAATCACTTAATTTGTTGTGGTTGAACATCGATAGGTTATGAGTTAAGTGCTATGAAGAAGTTATTATGTTATTTATTCTCCATGCTTAGTTGTAATCACTTATTGTTCTCCATGCCTCAACTACTTGTTACATTTTTTAGTTAAATGGGTTGTCTATCTATTATTTATGCATGAGCTACAAGTTATGCATGCATCAACTAATCGTTTTTTTTAATTGTTTATTTTGAATTTTGAACGATGACCATAAAATCAATCTGGAGAGTATACTTGTCTCATCCTCTTTCAATTTAAGAAAATCATAAATAGTAATCCACTCCAAATTCTAAGATATAAACACACTAAACAACAATATTTAAAAAAATAGTGACTAATCCGACTCCTGACTCGATCCCTTAACGTTCTGTGACAAAATCAATTTATTCAACTTCACATAGCTTTTCCCAAAGATTAGGTCCGTCACAATTGCTTGAACCCTGCAAATATAACCCAATCCCTATATATGCAATTCCCTACCAAATATCAAAAGAAGCAATACAATATCCTTGAGGGAACCTTTGATTATTAATTCACGTGGATTGTAATGGTAAAAATTCATAATTCTAACAAAATATGAAAGTTCAAAACATATATGACATGATAGGATCTCAACATAGAGGATAAACTGTGATGTGATGAGGTGAAAACAATGTTACAAATTTCTTCATCATTGAGTTTTCCTTCTTTATTTATTTATTTTTCATATTTAAAATAGTTTTATTATTTAACAATTATATTTCAAACGGGATAAAAATGTTCACTTCAAATAGTAACCAATGAAAAAATAGAAATAAAATGGCCCACAGCAAATATAATATACATGTCACAATAAACATAATATACATGTCATGCTTGTTGCATCATTGTATCCATGTAAACAAAAATGGCGCCATGGAAAGTTTTTTCTTGCTACGCATGTGATCACCAACCATTTTAACGGTAGAGTACTTTTATGTGGCAGTAATGGTGCCAACAACAAAAATCAAGTATACAAATCAATTATACAGTAATTGCCTCCCTGCTCTGCTTTTCTCTCACAAATGTATAAGACTGACTACAATGAAATAGATGTTGCAGCGTGGATCCATGGATGTGAACTGAGAGCTCATAAGATTTTTTTGGTCCTGTACAGGTGAGGACTAATTCCTTTATCACAGGTATTATACAACAAAAGACAAAGGAATAATTCAACAATTCTGTCTCAATGTTTTTATAAAAAAATATCGAGTTAGACAACACCCATGATGTATGGAGTATAACCAAGACCCACAGAAAATCGATGCCAATGCATGACACATGCCTTTGAAACTAAATGTATTTAGAAGATTTTAAAAAAAAAATATTGAAATTACTACTAAAAGAGTTTTGTTTAAACTTCTTAGTAATTTTTTGTATTAAAAAAGAGGTCTTACACATTGCCTTTGTGATCCAGGAGGATCTTTGAGGTTCGATCATATTTAAATTCTTCAAACAATAGTTCAAAGGTAACCATGTTAAACAGTTCGTCGGCAGCTTTCTAGGGATGCTCGTTTCATGCAAAACAAGATCCATTTGTCAACTAAACATGGTTCCCCATGCCAACACTGAGGCCCCATTCGAAGGTTATAGAACCATATTGTAACTATATTATAACCATATCTTATAACGTGGAGCCATAACAATAAACCATATCAAATACATATCATTAAAACATATTAATAAGTTCCATATCACAACATTAACATGCCACATAAAGAGGAGAGGCCCGCGGGTTTGACCCCAAGACCTCTCCCCACAGAGTGCAACACCTTACCATTGGGGCACCACCCCACCGTTGCTTATAAAACGACGCGAATATGTTTTAAGTTGCAAGCGCCCAAAACTATAAAAAGAGCCACGAAATGCCAAGCCACGAGCAAGTTGAGAGTGGAATATATAACACAGTTTGCATGGTTTTCAAGGTAGGTACATGCACGATTCCCAAGGCACAAAGGCCATTAATGGGAACGGATCCCGAGGTGGAATCCGTACATAGTCAGTGTTATTTTGTCTTATTTGCATAAGTTTTATCTTGATTTGTGTTCCAGAGGAGGTCTCAGGAAAAGGTATTCGAGTTTATACTCGTTTTTCTCAGAATTTCAAGACGGACACAATGGTGCAGTCTGTTTCTGCGTCTGACAGACAGAACTCAGAATTGTTTCCAGAACACTCAATTTGTAACCTTTGAAGACTTAATAAGATCGACCTTCCCATTGGAAGCGGCCTAGAGACGTAGCCCAAGAAGGGTGAACTCCGTTATCATCTCTTGTATTCATTTTTCTAGTTTGCATCTCTCTTTTATGTGCTTTATGTGTTTCAGTTATGCTCTTTAAATTGGTCATTTAAGCCTTTTAATGGATTTATGCATTCAAACTTTCACATGCAAATAATGGTTATAAATTTCCTAGGATAATTTTCAGATCAAGTTTGGTATCAGAGCAGCTTAACCATTGCATTGTGAGTTTGTGAATGTTAACAAGATCTAGGATTCAAATAGGTGAAGGAGATCTTGAAGAGTTTGATCCTGAGATTGGATCATGAAGAAGGAGAATGGCTTCAAGAAAAGGAGATGACGGGACTTCTTCAATTCATTCTGAAGGGGATTTTCTTAAAGCTTTCATGAAGATGAAAAGTAGGGTGGAAGAACTTTATTAAGATTAGAAGAAGAGAGAACAAGGTGGTTCTTCTCATGCAAAAGGTAAAGAAGAAGGGGGTGGTGATGAACCTCCTAAATCTCCTCCATCATCACCATCTTTTCTTGATGGTTCTTTACATTCTTCTCCTAAACATAAAATTGATCTCAATATGCCTCAATTAAAGCTTGATATTAAGTTTGAGTTACCTGTTTATAATGGAGAACTTAATGGTGAAACATTAGATAATTGAATCCATCAGATTGAAGTCTATTGTAGTATTCAAAATTTTAATGAAGATAGCTTCAAAATTCAGTTAGATTCTCTCCGACTTGGAGGGACTGCTCTCATATGGTGGGAGAGCAGAACTCAAAAGGATTTGGCCTCAAAAGATAATATTATATCCTCTTGACATGAGTTCAAGTCAGCATTAAAGAAGCAGTTCTATCCATTGGGTTACATACAACAAGCAATGATGGATTTGCAGAATCTGAGGCAAGGTAAGGGTCAAAGTGTACAAGAATACACACAAGAATTTCGAAAGAGAGCTTTAATACTTGGTATACATCTCTACACTTAAGAAATTCTTCTCAAGTACATAGGTGTATTTCATCATTATTTGCGTCATACAACACTTATGTTTAATCCTACTAACCTTGATGAGGTATGTGTGCAAGCTACGCACATTGAATCCAAAGGGAAGAGTGTTCATGATGTTTCTTCAGATGAATCCAGTCAGCCAAAAGAAGGCAAGGCAAAAGGGAAGAGCAAGCATGCTGCTATCGTGAAGAAAGGGGACACTAAGATTTCTTGTTCTCATTGTCAGAGAGATGGACATGATGTAGAACATTGTTGGAAGCTACATCCAGAAATGAAACCGAAGTGGTTTAAGGATCGGAAAGGGAAGCAAAAAAATATGGTTATTGTTGAAGACCTTGGATCAGATTCCGAGGATGAAACAAAGATATCAATCGTAGGTGTGAAAGGTAAATCTATTGTTGGTAATGATTCTAACATTGGCTCTTCATGTGCTTCTACTTCTAAAGATCATGACAATTCTAAGGATAGAAAAAGGAATGCATTGTTTCATATAAGGGTAATCACTAAACAAACTAAGATCGACAGACTCATAGATAGTGGATCTCAAGATAATCTTATTTCAGAAGAAGTAGTTAAGCAGTTGGGATTAATAACAAAACCACACAAGAAACCTTATCCATTAGGATGAGTATGCAAAGATAAAAGATTGCAAGTAACAAGGCAATGTGATCTAAAGTTTGCAATTACATCCAAGTTTGTAGATGAAGCTGAATTTGATGTGGTTCCATTAGATATCTGTGGATTTGTGTTGGGAAGCTCGTATTTATATGATCGAAAGGAAATATTCTATCGAGAACATAATAAATATCATTTGTTTAAGGAAGGAATTGAGTACATAGTACATTCACATTCATATAAAATGACAAATCATTGGGAACTACACAACAATTAAAAAGGATTGTTAATGCAAGTCGGAATTTGGCACTTATATCTATGCAATGTAAGGAAGAAAAGAATCCTAAGCTTGAAGAAGAAGTGTCGTTGCATCACAATACACCTATTTTGGTTGATAATGTTCCTATGATCAAACATAAACATGATATGGATACAAACTCTTTCACATGTTTAATGATGATATTCATCTTACTACTGATCATCAGTATATGGTTGGTTCTTACAATATTGAATGAAGATTTTGTTGAAAAAGGGGTTAATGTACTTAACAATGTCTGTGCACTATTGATTGTTGTCATGTTGAGTCAGATGTACAGGTTCTAAGAATGGACAAGTAATACAGGACAAGTGAGATGAACATGTATTCACTTGAATTCTGAGTGATTCAGGCTTTTGGTGGTCCAAAAGCTTCTGAGTGGGAAGGTTTGATCCATGAGGATCTTTGAGTTTCGATTAGATTTAAAGTCTTCAAACATCAGTTCAAAATTAACCGTGTTAAATAGCTCGTCGACAGCTTTCCGGGGATGCTCGTTTCATGCGAAACGACGTCCAGATGAAAAAGTTGTCAGCATTTGTAGTTTCGACAAGGATGGTTAAAAATATTAAAAGTGGTTTAAAAAAATGGTTCAAAAGTTAAAAATATGGTTATAAGTTTTATGGTTTATAATCTATGTTGGAGCCATGGGAATCAAACACAAGACCTTCACCAAGGCCACCAAAAAGCTCCATTAGTTAACTAAACATGGTTCAAAGTTTATTAAGGTTGAAATTTTTTGTAAAATGGGGGGCAAGCGCATAACCCTTGACCCCATGCCAACACTGAGGCCCCATTCGAAGGTTATAGAACCATATTGTAACTATATTATAACCATATCTTAAAACGTGGAGCCATAACAATAAACAATATCAAATACCATATCATTAAAACATATTAATAAACCATATCACAACATTAACGCGCCACATTTCAACCATATCACAACATTAACGTGCCACATTTCAGCCATATGACACAAATGCGCCACATTGCAGCCATATATTATAACGTGGTATTATGTAATGTATCCACCATCCAAAAGACATAGTGCAATGCCTTACCATTGGAGCACCGCCCCACCGTTGCTTATAAAAAGACACAAATGTATTTTAAGTTGCAAGCACCCAAAACTATAAAAAGAGCCACGAAATTCCGAGCCACGGGAAAGTTCAGAGTGGAATATACAACACAGTTTGCACAGTTTTCAAGGCAGGTACATGCATGATTCCCAAGGCATAGAGGCCAATAATGGGTGTGGATCCCGAAGTGCAATCCATACACAGTTAGTGCTATTTTGTCTTATTTGCAGAAGTGTTATCTTGATTTGTGTGCCAGAGGAGGTCTCAGGAAAAGGTATTCGAGTTTATACTCGTTTTTCTCAAAATTTCAAGACGGACACAATGGTGCAGTCTGTTTCTACGTTTGACAGGCATAACTCATAAGTGTTTCTAGAACACTCCATTTATAACCTTTTAAGACTTAATAAGATTGGCCTTCCCATTGGAAGCGACCCAAAGACGTAGCCCAAGAAGGGTGAACTTCGTTATCATCTCTTGTTTTCATTTTTCTGGTTTGCATCTCTCTTTTATGTGCTTTATATATTTCAGTTATACTCTTTAAATTGGTCATTTAAGCCTTTTAATAGATTTATGCATTCAAACTTTCACATGAAAATAATGGTTATAAAGATCCTAAGATAATTTTTTTCAGATCACTTCGAGACAAAATTATCAAGCCCCCTCCCACCACCTATCCATGCATATGCAGATGAAATTAACCTCATGCAATTCTGACTATGTAGTTGAAGTAGAATAAATAGATAAAATAAAATTTACACAATAGACTACAATCATAATAGGTAGTGAAACCTATTTCATTAAAGCGTATTTTGCTATATGACATGAAGCCTATTTTATTATATGGCGTGAACCTCATTACCTATAGCCTTATCCTCGATGTGAAAATAACTTTTCATTCTAGAAAAGAAAATTTAACAACTTAATCTCATTGTTGAAGACTCAAGGGGTTGGCACTTTCCCACTAAGCCCACGTAAATTAAATTCATCAATTATATAATCTTCATCTAATTTACAAAAGAATTCATTTATTTTTTAATCCACAAAACCAGGAAATCCAATATGTTTCATCTCCCTCAGAACCAGTAAGATCCTTCTCTTACTCTTTGTGTTTGAAATTTTTGGTGGGGGAGGAGGAAGAACAAGCTTGGGTTCTAGCGCACTATGCATGGAACTTATTTATGAGAATCAAACATACATGATATCCGATTAGCTATCAGAAACAACAAAAAAATTAAAATATTATAATGTTGCAACTTGCAACTATCTCATTAAAACAAATTATATTGTTTGCAACTATGCCCAACAACTCCCTTTCCCCTCGCCAGGAGCCACGCCACGCCTTGCAGGGAATGGCCGCACTCAAATGAGTCATCCCTGTGTATCCAAATCTAAGTAGGAACCCTCTCGAAATATTGCAAACATGGAGGGAGGAACAACGCATCCTGCGTGCGAGGAGGTAGGAAAGCTGAGAAGACCACAGTAGAAAATGGCGCTTAGATTTTTCCCCTTCCACTCTCTTATCCCTGCTCATCTCGAAACTAGGAAAAAGGGAAAACCCTCCAATGTTTCCATACTTACACCTCTTGTAAGCACCGCGCCCAAAAGAGACGAGCCAAGAAATCCAAAAGGCCATACAAGGAATCCATTGGCTGCAATCGGTCGAGCTAAGAAGCACGTGAAAGAGCCAGTGCTTCTTTACAAAGTAACGTTGTCATTTCCATGACTGAATCCGTAGAGTGGTGAGAGGAGTCTGTGCATTTTGAGCAAATTCCACAAAAAGAAAGAGAGCCAAACTCAATCGAGACTTACCCACGATTACCATTGTCTAGAAGAAAATGGACCTGCAAAATAGAAACAAAATTTGCATAGGAGAGGCGATTTAGCATATCAGAAGTGGGTTTCATATTTTAAAACCTACCAAGCTAAACCATTGAAACCATAATCCAATTGCAATTCAAATAAACCCATTAAGTGACTCGACGACGGAGTGTAGCAAGCGAGAGGGAGTTGTTAGAAAACCAGTAAAGGAATTGAGAACCAGTAAAATAATTGTTGCATCACAGCTAAGGCACGTGGGCCTCATGCAAGTATCATACATGGTATAAACAAGGTCACTTGTGTACATGCGGGTAGGGTCCTTGAGGTTGCATGCAATGAGGTTTCAAAAGCTGCATGGTTTCTTGTTGCTAGGTGGCAAGCTTGAGAACGAGCGCAATGGAAATGCACATGCGTACCACCTGCACCTAATTAATGCTCCCAACAACTTTCTTCCACTGTGTTCATTCACCTCATGACAGCTCTGTGGGTCGGAGCCAAATTAATAAAACATTGTGTTAATTAATAAGGGTCAGGGACATAATAAAACTAGATGATAAAATGCTATAGTATTCCATTTTGGTTTTCCAGGTTTGTACCGCATTCTATTACAGGATCTCTGTATCAAAACCAAACCCACCATGAGTATGACCCCAGCAACGACGAATGCAACAATCAAAACCCACATCAAAACAACAAGATGGTTGTGACTATGCCCCGATTCATTTGAATCCTCAGAAGGACAAGTATTGGCCAATCCTTTCCCACAGAGGCCTAGATTTCCTTCCGAGTATGATGCTGGAAAACTTGAAATCAAAGAAGTGGGAAACCTACCTGAAACTATATTGAAAGAAATGTTGAGCAACACAAGCTTCAGATTTTCTAGCTGAGAAGGGATAGAACCAGTTAGATTACTAGGTGATATGTCTATGTATGTGAGCACCGGAGTACTGCCAAGAGAAGGTGGGATTTCTCCTAGAAAGTTTATTTTCTGCAAATGAAATGGACACTAACTTTTTACAGCCACTGAAGTCCGAAAGTTGACCTGATAAGGAATTCTGAGACACATTGATGATGTTAGGAGCAAGGTAATTGCATATATCACCAGGGAAATTTCCCACAAAACCATTCTGCGAAGTAGAGAGCCTGTATAAATTGGGAAGCTAGCCCAACTCCCTGGAAAAGCGTCTTTGTTCCAACTGCGAGGCGTTTCGAATTTCCAGCGAAATGGTGCCTGATGTACAACTATTCTCGATTATGATAAGAGTGACATTTGGAGTAACCCATAAACCCACCGGAAAATCCCCACCAAGATCATTGTTCTGCAGAGTGAGCCTAATGAGCCTGTGGCATTTTCCATAGGTGTCTGGAATTGGGCCTGAGAAAGGATTGCCATTGAGGCCGAGGTCCTAAAGCCTGTCCCCATGGCAGATATTAGCAGGAATCGAACTGTGGATCTCATTGACCGATATTTTGAAGTACTTGAAGCTGGAGTTGAGGCCGAGGCTGAGGGATCGTGAGGAATCCTCCCATTGAGATTATTTGCGAACAACAAGAGAAAATAGAACACGGAACGGATTTCATGTATTAAATATCTCCTTCCTGGCATTTTCTTTATGGCACCTTCTCAACGCTTCTTTAATTTTTCGTTAGATTCATTAGCATCTACAATCTATTGATCCTTTAGAGACAAGTGAACTTGATCCACTTCAGAACTTGAAGACATCGGATCCTCCGCCCTTTCTTGTCCATTTTCCATAGAGCCCTTCTAAAACCCACATGAACAAATGAATTCGTCAATAGCCCAAAAACCAATGAATCTGCAAATATATACAGTTTCATAATTCTTTTTCTTTTGGGTAATTTCGTTAAGCCAAAAGTTATACCTTTCTCGATTTCAGTGATCCAACTTTTGTAACAATTCTTTGGTTACATCAAGGCTGCAAGTGATATGAAGACGCTGGCTTTCAACCGTGTTTGGCACCCTCATCTTAGAAAGCAAAGCTCACGGTAAAAATGCTGGCCCACATTAAATTTCGTAGATGTGAAAAAGATGTCCTGGGACGTTAGCTCGCCATCCCCTCTTGGGAAGGGAGAATCGAGGATGGCGTCACTGCTTTCCAACCAATAAGACTTTCAGAAAATACTAAATTTAAAAATTTGATTTAATATAATATAGTTTAAACTATAGACTTGAGGGAAAATTTATAGGTTCTAGAGGTACACTAGCCCAAAATAATAGGATCTCTCCGAAACATAGATGATCCCATTTAGAGACATAATATATATATATATATATATATATATATATATATATAGTGACAAGGGTGTTGTATACTATAATGTTAGTCTACACAAGTAAAATGCATGTAATGTTGTGGAGTTAACAAATATGGATAAGGAGAATTGATAGGTGTGAATCCAAGACTGAATTGAATAAAGTAGATGATGATAAGAGGCAATAACATGATAAATGGAAATAAAGTATAAAGAGTATGGAGAGTGTTGAGGCATAGATAAGTTGGCATGAGTAACTAGACATGAAATAAAGTAATGAAGGTGATAAATGAATTATGATATAATCAATGTGGTGAATATGGAGAGATAATATCAATAATGTCAATGAAGGTAAATGTAAAGATATAATAATATAAGAGTAAGAATATGTGAATTCACTTAAATATGAGAGGTAAATGATGAGTACCACTTCGACTTAGTGTAATGAGGAATTTAAAAGTACAAAAATATATATATGTAAAGACTTGGATAAGTAGTAGACTCCGTAAAATCATGTTAGATTCAAAACATAATAAATAACGGATAACACTAGTATCCTAAGAAAGTTGTTCATTAAAACCTTGTAAGTATTAGTAATTCATCGATTTTAGTAAAAATGTTCATAGTACTATTAGTTATTATGGATTCAAATTAGATTAATCATCCTAAGATACTAATTATCTATGACTATGGGTTCTTAATGCCATTGGTATTTTCATTTAAATTGGGAAAATCAAACCCTTATGATTCTTGGTAGTTATTGTTGAACAAAAAAAAGGTATCACAAATTGCTAATTGAAACAATTTGATAAAACTTCATGCAAAGTTGAATAAGTATATGCATGCTATAAAGACACCGTGGTTGCTTGATGTGTACAAGCATGCTTGGATAATGTAACTTATGCACCTTGATAAAGGGCAAGAAATTATTACACTAAGATTTATTAATGATATTTGACTATAATTACTAAAACAATGTAATTATACTATAGATATTCTCTATTTCGATTGAGTTAAAATGCTTCTTTACTTCTTAAAAAAAAGGGGCAGGGGGTTCACATGGGTTGCCTTTGTACATGCGTGTGAGTGGAAGGAGCCTTGACGTAATGAAGGTGTGTCATCGAGTCCAAAACAACTAGTGTTGTGAGTGGGATGTGTAGTTGGTTTAATTTGGCTTGTGTAAAAACATTTGCATCATTATCACTAAATTAACGACTTATGTTCGATATTAGGTCACACGTGTGTGTTTTCTTATGATGATTTAAGACGAGGCTATGTAAAGTGCCGAAATCCCAAATTCAAAAGGATGAGAGGGATACCATATGCTCTATTATTATGGGTGAGTTAGCATGTGAACTAATGAAAACATTAAAAGTACTAAGGATACATTTTGGAAGAACATTAAATGTAGTGGTGCAATATAACGATTAGACATGTAAATTGGTAGGGACTAAGAGGTTCGAGAGTGATAATGATATCAATAGGTAAATATATGCGATAAGTAAAGTCAACATAAATTCAAGTAGGTGAAAGACAATATGTTTCAATGACACATGATTACCATAAGATTGTTAGTGATAGAAAGAGTGGTACAAAAGGAAGAAGTGTTTCAAACCTAGTGTGGAAGGAGGTGAATGGATAAATGAAATTTAATTTTGTTATGAAAAAATGAGATGGTAGGCATGCAAGCTAACAACTAAAACAAATAATATAGAAGGCGCGACCATTATTAATGTTACTAATAAATATGTAGTAATTGTTGTATGACATTATATAAGTAATATGAGAGACGAGAGTTGTAACCAGGGGGGGTGTATCGCGTGATGTAAAAGTTGGAGTCCTTTAAAAATGTTGCGAAATGTAATACATTGATAGGAAAATGGTGCAAGTTAAATGACATAATCATGGTAATGGCTTGGGGTCCAATTAAAATTATATAGAATAAAAGGTATTCTTATGAATTGCATTATAGAATATACAATGTACTTTAACAATGATATTGATTATTATATGGTTTAAGTATATAAATTAACCTTGAATATGTCGAACCATCAACATATGCAAATGTTAAACATAATATAAGGACACAGAGACCATGAGTCATGATTTTCCCACACTATTTTGATCATAACTTCGGGACGAAGTTTCCCGAAGGGTGGGTGTATGTAATGCCTCATTTTGACCTTACTACCTGAACTATCATTATATGATGTATTTGTTTATTATTGTGAGACTTCTTCAGTTTGATGACACTATGGAAATATGGTTTTAGTATTTTGTCGAGATATATATGTGTGTGTGTGTGTGTGTGTGTGTGTGTGTGTGTGTTCGATGTTAATGTTATGAATTAGATTCATGTTTTGATTATGTCTCTAGCATGCAAAATTTCTAAATAATGGGTATGTGGATACTGAGTTAAAAGTTATATATTGAATGGATAGATATGATACCAGGTTCATGGTACTTAGAAATGATTTGCATTATTGTTCCTTAGTAATGAAATGTATATACATGTCAATGATTGCACGATATTCTTGATCGTATGTTTGGAGACTAACCTACAGGTTAAAGGGGCTAAGTGGTAGTTGGATCCTACGAGGTGGGAGTACCTCAGGGACATGGATTTCGAAAGATAAATGGTATGCAAGTGATGCATTATTTGTTTAACATGATTATTGTATTATTATCATGATGTATGTGTAGGTGTGAGGTTTCAGAAAACTCAACAGCCCAAATTGGTTATTCGATGACAAAACCTGAGTACACAGTCACTATGTCAGTGTAGACACAGTCCCTTGTTCTATTAGGGGGGTGGAGGGTTTACCCACTATTTATTCCCGAAATCCGGAGTCATGGGAGGGATGTGCTACAGCACGCTCCCCAATGTGTGTGATGATGACTGGTGGGTTCCTGTTGGGGAAGCTTGGTCGATGTAGTCGACACTTCCGCTTACGGGTTCTAACTAGAGCCGGTTGTGGCGTGACACTTCAGGGTAGTCCAACAGAGGAAGGATAGGATGTGGAAGTTAATTGTGAATTATATAGAACGAAGTATGTATATAGGATTGTCGTGGAAGTTTAGAGGGGAAACTGATTAACTATGTGTCGAAAACTTCGCTTGATCCTTGTGTTGTGTCTCAGTATATTACTTTGGTTTCATAACTTATTACGATATGAGTTAGCGTCTAAACGTTTCAAATTCACATTTAAAGTATTTGTTGACGGATGGTAACTTTTGTGATTATGAGTGATGTGTGGTTGAGTACTATTAGTGTACCTACACAACGTATGCAAACATTAGCTATGTTTACATAACTTGTCTATATAGCTATATATACTTGTATAAATTGTATGTCATGATGATATAGTTGAGCCTTGATGTTTTGTAATTATAACTAGTTACATTATACATGTTATTCATTAAGTTATGAACTGATAACATTGATTCAATTTATTAGTGAAGGGTTTGATTTTGATTAAGGTTGATTAATGATTTCGGTCATCATTAAATAAATATTAATTAAGTTAATTATAAATTACCTAGTGTGATTGTTGGATGTGGCGCTAATTAATAAATGAATAATGATCAAGTTCTAATGTTGATTAATAATGCCAATGATGTTAATTAGATTATTTTAACTTGATTCATTAATAGTTAACTGCATATTAATATTGTTAATTAATGTTGATATTACTTTTAGTAATAACTAAAGCATGAAATAGGATAATAGTCATTCAATTTAAATAATATTTAACTTAATTTAAACAATATTTATTTAAATTAATTTAAACAGAAATTGATTATAAAAGAAAACTTAGGCATTAAATACTTACGTGTAACTTAAGGTCTGAACATACAAATTAATTATATTATTAACATGATAGATCGGTTAAAGCCATATTAATATTCCTTAAATTATGATGGGGTTATTATTAAATAATAACTTGACTTGGTAAGAATAGTCATAACACACTGAATAAACAAAGGATTATCGTTATTGAAATTGTTTGTGGATAACAACTGTGAAGTTAACATTTAAAATTTAGGGATAGTTATTATAATCAAATTATCAATTAAAAAATACAAATAACCTAAATAATTAATAAATTCCTATGAATTAAATTATAAATTAAGTGTTAGTAATATTAAAAGTAAGGACAAAAGTAATTTATTAAGGGACAAGGTTTATTAAATAGGAAATGATGGTTGGCAGGAGACCCCAACAAAAGTTATTAAAATAGTCTTTTAAAACATTAAATGAGGAGACTAAGTGGTTGACTCGAGAAATGGGGCAGGGAAAAACATTAATTAACTGGATAAGAAAATTTATGGAAGGGGGGGAAAGAGACGATAGGATGGCAGTTAAAGGGAGGGGGTTGGATTTGAAAAGGGAGTTTTTTTTTGGAAGGAATTGGGAAAAGAAGGAGAATTTGGGGAAAATTTGAGAGAAACGTAGCAGAGGAGGCTTGTTTTCTATTCTAAGGGAAGTATCTGAATTGGTTGGACTCACTGTATGTACTCAGGTTTTGGGCTTGGGGATCCGAGAACTTAATTCTTGGAGCTAGGAATTCGACGAGACTTTCCTAGTTGGCAGGGAGGCAGATTGATTTGGGATGGTTGAGTTTTCTGGTGGGAAGGAGCTTGCAGTTGCAGGGACAAGGAGGAGCTTGAAGGGACAAAGTGCTAATCTACAGGTATTTTTCATACAGGTATAAATTTCCACTTAGTTGTGTTATTTGCTACTTAGTTTAGGTGATAGTTAATGAAATCAATCTAATATGTATATGATATGCATGAATTTGTATATGGTAAAATAGAAAGGGGTAATATAGGTCATCCTGCAAAATTTTTATAGTCTAGTAAATTCTTTTACCTGCACTTCGAACATAAACCAAACCAGAAAAGAAATGTAAATTTTATACAGAAACAAAACTGCTTAAAGAAATAGAAATTTTATTATTTTACCAGGGACCACGGATGGCCCCTACACAGACTACAAGTTATGCAAGAAACATTTTTCTCAAAAAAATTCAAGTTTCATTAGAACCAATAATCACTAGAAATTCAATGACTGCTCACCTTTTTATCATGGCCAATAGTTGTTATAAACTTTCCATCTTAAGAAAAGTGGCAAGAAACTTACTAGTACTTACACGGAGGCAAGTAAATTCACTGGAAGAAATACAACAATAGCCATGTATAATGTTTGAACAACACTACAATCAAATCTGAAAAGTATTTCAACAAATTGAATCTAATTTAGCACTTTTTCTACAACAGGGAGATCATTCCAAAACTCACTGAAAGAAAGATATGAAAATTAATGCAGAGAGTGACTGGAAAAATTCTCTATACGAAATTTAAATTTAACTAATATTGCAACATATTAAATCTGAAATTGCCATCACTATATAATAGAACGCCATATCTACATCCCTAGCTCCATGTCCTACAACACATCCACACATATTTTATCACACTTCAAGCATACATTACCATTTGGGACATCCATGTTGTGCTTAGTATGACTATGCTTTATTGTTCTAAAGATACCATCCCTTATATCTCCATCATCTTGGGACAAAAATGACTCAACATTCTCATCCAAGGAACCAAATTCACCAAAATATCAATTATATGTCATGTAGTCGACATTTTTGTTCATTTGGTTACAACTTCAAATTTTGTTTGTTGGAGTGAATTTCAAAGTTGCGCCGCTGACATCTTTGACACGTTTGTCCAGACAAGTTTGTATTCTCAAGAAGAAAAAAATGTTTCCCATATGATCATTAAGAAAGGGTTTTATAGTTGGCATATAATAATGGTCATTTAAGAAAGTTGTAAGGTACTTGAAGTTAGTATTTCAATGATTTTTGTTACATGTCATAAATAGAGTTGTGTTAGATTATGTTAACCTTAACTAATATAGTATTGTACGGGAATTTGGTATGGGATATCATCTCTCATATATGCATTGACATCCACACCATCTTGTAAATGAACCAAGCACATCATTCTCTTGTTTAATATATTATAGCTTCCATTTTTTGCCTACATTCTTGTCAAAAATCAATTTTGATAGGCATATAAAGTGAAGAACATACCATGACTACAAAAGTAACAGTTCAGAAAGAAAAACAAAACATAGAGGATTGACTCAATTTACCGCTATTAATTAATCATAACAAGTTGAATTCATTATATATATATTCCTAAGTTTTATGTTCAATTGTATACATGTGCCATAAAATCGGAATAAGACTCTTGCAGGATGTTGACACCCAATTTATTTATTGATGCAACTCGACCATTCCTTAAAATCACATAATAAAAACTTCCATATGATCCTTCCCCAATCAAAGAATTGGATCCAAAATTCTTTGTTGCTTCTTTTAACTCTTGAAGAGACAAAACTAGGTGCTTCAATAAGTCAAACTTTCTGTGGAGAAAAATAATTCAATGGTTGAGGCTTGGATTCTCCTTGGCTTCCTGAAAGGTCAGAAATTCAATACCTATTTAGTTTTAATGATTTCTAATCCATACGAATTATTTTAACAGTGGACAAAATAATAGATATCACCAGAGCATAAATTCATAGAGACAGAATCTTATATTGGATATCTAGGTGGCGGGACGGGGCAAGGAGCGCGAGGTTGTATACTCCTTCTAGTTGGTGCTGGAGAACACAGGGAGTTGGTGCTTCCTTCAGGTCGGTGCTTGTAAAACCAGGGGATCGGTGCCTCCTTCCAGTTGGTGCTTCCTTCAGGTCGGTGCTTGTAAAACCAGGGGATCGGTGCCTCCTTCCAGTTGGTGCTTCCTTGAATGTATTCTTTTCATTACAAAAGAGCATTATGTGGGTTTCTCCCAATTGGGTTTCCACGTCAAAATACTGTGTGTTATTTTTTCTTTGTCTTGGTGCATATGTGGATGAATATTTTATTTATGTTGGATGCATAATTAAAGATAATGATTAAGTTAAATACTAATATGTTAAAGAAGGTAAATATTGTTGATAAATTCGCTAATACTAATTCACCCCACTCAGTATTAAATTGATTCCAACAATTGGTATCAGAGCGGGTGTCTTCAGTAACAGGTTAACATCTGGAAGATAGATCCTTGCGTAGATATGGACAAGCAAGAAGGTCTTTCTACTAACAAAGCACCAAGATTTGATGGCACCAATTATACCTTCTGGAAAGTCAAAATGGAAGTATACTTGCAATCAGTGGGAGCATATGTTTGGAAATCCATTGTTGACGGTTACAATGTTCTAGAATTTGTGCCAGTTAATCCATCTCAAAAAAGAATCTATGAAAGAAATGCAAGAGCTAGAAACACACTGTTGTGTGGGTTGATAGATATTGAATTCGTCAAGGTTATTCACTGCGCTTTAGTCAAGGAAGTTTGGGACAAACTCAGAGGTGTCTATGAAGGTGACGAGAAGGTTAAGAAAGCAAATTTGCAAAGCTACTCTGGATTATTTGAATCTCTGAACATGAAAGATGAAGAGAATATTACCTCTTATTTCTTAAGAGTATATGAGATAGTTAATGTTATCAAAAGTCTTGGGCACTACACTTGCTCATTTTCCCAAGAAAAAAACAAGTAGAAGATGATTGACCATCTTGGATTCCAGAAGAACAATTAAATATCAACTTCCTTCAGAGCTGTCAAAAATTACCTAATCACCAATTTGAAAGGACAGTGCATTATTTGAATATGATGGAACACAACCAACTCCAGTCATGATATCATGTTGTTGGTTTTGACTACCAATCTGCTGGAGTTGTTACTAGTGTTTCTCTTGTTGTTGTTGTGCTAATGGATACTGCTATATCTAGGCCATCTTCATCTAAATTCAACAAAGAGTTAGACTACATTTAACCAGTATACCAGAAATCTCATTCTTCTATCCATCTTAGTAAAAATCAATAGCTATGTTTGAATTAAGATTGTTGAACTTTGGTTGTCATTGATGTCAACTAATGTTAAAGAGGATGTCAATTGATTTAGTTTGAATCATTGATGTCAACTAATGTCAAAGTGGATACATCATTCCTATGCCAGTTTAAAGAAGTATATGGAAGCCACTTTGAAGAAGTATATGTGCAAGATGGTGAAGGACATGGATGCCAGTTTGAAGAATTATATCTAAAGGTTGCATCCAGTCTGAAGATGTGTGTCCAAGGATACATCATTGTTGGCCAGTATGAAGAAACACATAAAGAATATACATCACGCAGATCCAATATGAAGAAGTACATAAGCAATGATACATCATGCATGAATAGTATGAAGAAGCACATAAGGAAGGTACATTATGCAGACACAGTTCAAATAAGTACATAAGTAATGTATCCTACTACATGTGGTACCTGCATAGATATCAAGTCCACCAAGTCATAAACTCTCAAGGTAGAAACCAAAGAATTGGTTGGACAAAGGTACATGTGCACAAGCATCCAAGGAGTTGGTCAAGCAAAAGTACAAGTGTGTGAGCATGTCGTGAGAAGATTCTGGAATGTGCAAGCATTGTTTAGTCAAGATCGAGAGTGTGCAAACAGTAAGAAACAACTTATGGTTGGATAGCCTTGAAAACGTGCAAGTCTTACCAATCAGAAGATGCTTTTAGTTAGTAAAGAGCGCACAATTTCCAAGAAGGGTGCAACAGTTGAAGTTGTTTATGCGTAAATCCCACAAGCCGAAAATATAGCAAATGCGGAAGTCCCACATGTGATGATACATCAAGAGTCAAAGTCCCACCAAGTAGAAGTTAGTTTATGTGCAGATTCCACAAAGCATTAATGCATCAGGTGCACAATACTCACAAGAGATGGTACAACAAGGGTCAAAGAATCATCAAGTCGAAGAGTAAGGATGTGCACATACCTCAAAGAAATGGTACATCGTGAGCGCAAGAGTACACCACTAAGGTGTAAGTCCCACTAAGTCAAGAACCATGAATGCACAAGACTCACAAAGGATGACACATTAGCGGCGCATAATATGACATGTGGCAAAAGCACAATCCGTGAAATATGGAAGAAGGGATGCCACAACCAACGTGTGGACATACAATCCGTGCAGGACATGTATAAACAGAGATACAAGTTGGAGATTTGAAGTAAGCTCGATGGAGAGATTGTAGAGCTTCAAGTGGAAGATACAAATTTATATTAGGGGCATAAAGCAGCTCAAAGACAGAACAACATGATCTAGCAAGGAGCCAAGTGCGCACATGCAGCAGAATTATTTACTGATGGTGCACAAAATGATGGTGTAGATCTATGACGGATGCGCAAATACTGAAAGGTAGAATCATAGAAGTATGCACAAGTGCGTGAGGACTGAATGACAGTATTTCTGGCAGCACGCAGATAGTCACAAATGATGTAAAAGAAGAAGCACAGAAACATAACCAAAGTATATCAAAAGAAGCGCAGAAGTTTGGCCGATGCATGAATGTTAAAGTGAAGTGTGCAAGGTAAATAAATCTATCAGATGCGCAACAACGGAACATCGGAAGAATGAAATACTGATGGTGCGCAAAATGATGTTGTAGATATGTGACGGAGGTGTAAACACTGAAAGGAAGAAACATTGAAGTATGTGCAAGTGCGTGAGGACTGATTGGCAGTATCGCAGCTAGCACGCAGACAGTCACAGATGTTGTATGTCAAAAGTGCAGAGACAGAACCAAAGTACTTCTCACACTTCACTTCAACTTTCATGCACCATCTAAACATCAGTGCATCATCTGATATCTCCACTAGATGTGCAACGATAGAGCAACAACATGATCCAGTAAGTGCGTCATGATGCAAATGATTTGAGGCAAGTGAGTTAAATTGAAAGGATGAATCATATGTTGCACAATATGTCACAGATTGTCTAAAATACTGTGGCACTTAAATAGAACGAACACATCAAAGTAAGTGCGCAGTTCCATCTTATACTGATGCATAATCTCAGAACAACAAATTATCAATTGAAAGCACAATATCAGTTGGTGAGTGCAGTTGCACAGTAGCATATCGGCATAGTATACCTTAGCACAGACTACAAGATCAGCATCACATATTACATGAAGTAAGACATTAGAAGAAGTGTAGAATTTAGTGGAATGAGAAGTCAAGTAATGTATGCAGCACAGTGACAGTGAATCGGCTGCATTCGAAGTTAGCGCACAACAGAACTAATATCAGAATATCAGAAGTGTGAGCGAGTTGGAAGTTCAGAGATACAAAATCTTATATTGGATATATGGGCGGCAGGACGAAGCAAAGAGCAGGAAGTTGTATCCTCCTTCTAGTTGGTGCTAGAGAACACAGGGAGTTGGTGCTTCCTTCTGGTCGGTGCCGGTAAACAAGGGGGTCGGTGCCTCCTTCCAGTTGGTGCTTCCTTGAATGTATTCTTTTCATTACAAAATGGATATATGTGGTTTTCTCCCAATTGGGTTTCCACATCAAAATCTTGTGTGTTCTGTGTTATTTGTCTTAGTGCATACGTGGATGAATGTTTTATTTATGTTGGATGCACAATTAAAGATCAAGATTAAGTTAAATACTAATATGTTGAATAAGGTAAAAATTGTTGATAACTTCACTAATACTGATTCACCCCCCTCAGTATTAAATCGATTCCAACAATTGCTATCAGAGTGTGTGTCTTCAGTAACAGGTTAACACCTGGAAGATAGATCCTTGCGCAGATATGGACAAGCAGTAAGGTCTTTCTACTAACAAAGCACCAAGGTTTGATGGCACCAATTATACCTTCTGGAAATTCAAAATGGAAGTATACTTGCAATCACTGGGAACATATGTTTGGCAATCCATTGTTGATGGTTACAATGTTCCAGCAGTCGTGCCAGTTAATCCAGCTCAAAGAAGAATCTATGAAAGAAATGCAAGAGCTTGAAACGCACTATTATGTGGACTGATAGATCATGAATTTGTCAAGGTTATGCACTACGCTTCAACCAAGGAAGTTTGGGACAAACTCATATGTCTCTATGAAGGTGACGAGAAGGTAAAGAAAGAAAAGTTGCAGAGCTACTTTGGTTTGTTTGAATCTATGAAAATGAAAGATGAAGAGAACATTAGCTCTTATTTCTTAAGAGTAGATGAGATAATTAATGTTATCAAAAGTCTCGGGTTCACATTGGAAGAGGAATCTGTGGTACATAAGATACTAAGAACGCTTCCCTCAAGGTTTGATGTAAAGGTGTCTGTGTTGGAAGACAAAGCTAATATTGAAGATCTGGCAAAGGATGAGCTTCAGGGGATTTTGACTACATACGGGATGAGAAATAAGAAAGACACTCCCATAAAAAAGGAAGCTTCTTTTAAAGCCACTAGGAAGGACGAGCATGATCACGACAAGGACTGCTGCAATGAGTCGGACGATGAGGAATCAAATTTTGTTAGAAAGCAAAAAATAGGACGAGATAAGTATAAGAACAAGCTTCCCTTCAAATGTTTCAAATGTGGAGGAGTAGGTCATTATGCCTCTAAGTGTCCTTACATAAAAAATGAAGATAGTGACCGTGAGGAATAATTTGGTTATCATGAATGTAGAAATGCACGCACTCAACACAGACCTGAAAATAAAAGGAGCATTCCAAAACAAAAGAAAATTTTGTACACTGAGGAAGATAACAATATATCTGAAGGAAGTGACTGCGACGAAGAACCAAAAGAAGTATTTTTCATGGCCTTTGTGGAAGAAGAAAGGAGGGATGAAAAGAATAAGAATGGTTTGAAGAATACTCCTGTTGCGCAAAGCAAACCAGGATCACTAGACAAATAATTCTTTAGTGGGTCGTTCAAAACACTTCTAAATCCAATTACACCTCCAAACCCTGTTTCATAGGTCAAGACTGATAATCAATTTGAAGAAGAAGAAGACGCTGCAGATATTGAATGGGAAGGAGAATTAATTAGTGCCTTGTGTAGGACCCCTCCTTTAGGGTCCCCTTGAACTGAACCTGAAACTTTAACAACTTCATACAAACAAATTAGCCATCACAGTTATTGGAAAAATAAAATAAAAGAGTGAATAACTTAACAAAAATAAGCAAACCTTAACCTGTCAACCCGATCCAGCTGGTCCATTGTTGTCTGCGTCTTTTGTAGGACCCCTCCAGCAAAGCTCGTTTAACCATAGGCGAAGCAACCGTTAGATTCGCCACCCAACCATAGGCTCATGCTTTCAGTCGCATGGCCTCCCCCGAGCTTTGGGTCGTAGAGCTCACACAAGTATTTCAGAAATTCAGCTTGGGCTTCCCTTCCCACCAGGATTTCTAAGCCAAACCCATAGATAGCAGCAAGTCTTTGAGGCATTCGAAAATTACGACAATCGTCCAAATTATGGGCCCTTTACCCATTCCCCAAGCCTTCCTTATAAAGGAAAATCTCATGCGACACATGTCGCTTCATGCATAATTACATATTTTTAATTAATTATTTAATTAAAACACTCACCCATCCAAGTGTCAGTTTCTCTGGGAAGTGCACCAACACCCCTAAGTTTGCTCTAGTTTGTCCCCCCAGATATTTTAATTAACTCCTAGCTTTTAGTTGACTAGGTGTCTAATCTTAGGATTCTATTTTGCTCCTAAATAATGATTTCTATTATTTTAAATGCTCAACAAAAATAACTATTCATGTGCAAATGCCTAAATTATTTTTATGCATTTGCTAAGTAATAATCTAGAGTTATTCTCATAAGTTTTTATGCAGTTAAATTTAACAATCAAACTCACTAGGATCACGGTGCCGCGCCGTTGGGCTCCTAGTTCCTTAATTTTAATTCCCTGACATGGCACCACTTCGTCGGGTCCAGTCATCCATGGTTTCCATTCCTTGGCATGGTATCGCATCGTTGGGTCCTTGCGTCCATTCTTTCCATTCTCGACAGGGTACCGCATCGTCGGGCCCTTCTGCCACCATCTTTCCGTTTTGACTTGCGGGAACTCTTGTAGGGATTTTAGGAATCGTTACCATCCATCCTCCGTCTACATGCTATCTAGGGACTAATGGCGCTGAGGAGTGAGTCCGTTCTCATTGCGCGCCCCCCAACTCGTACGTGACCAGCTCCGTCGTGGCCCACCTCGTACGCCCTCACGCTTTCCTCTTGAGCAAGCGGATCAGTGCTTATCTGCTCAAGCGTGGTATTCCGTCGGAAGTCGACATCGTCGTCTCTCTCCCTGTGTGTGGTTTACTCGTACTCTATGACCCTTCATATTCCTTTGTGTGTCTGTTGGTGAACCGTTTCACCTGTCGCTACACACATTTCTCACAAACGTAAATTAGTAGCACTGTCCTCAATATTCACAATTTGGTTTATAAATCTGTTGCTTCATTAAGCATCTATAATTTACTTAATCATTACTCATTCGTCTAATCACATAATCAATTGCACAGCTAGTCGTTAAGCATCATTCATATGTACAGTTTTCATATCAAAGTTAATCGTTAAACAACATGAAATTGTCCATTCACAATAACTACCCAAATGCACATATATCAATCAATCGTAATCATAAATATACTCAAAATAAAATCATAGGGTTATTTTATTAATGTTTCAAACAGTCAGGTGACTCAGCAGGTGCCCTCAATGTCTATAGTAGTCTAGGGGCACTACAGTTTATCATTTGTCGTCATGTGAATCGTCATGCATTCTTCAGTCGTTCAAGCATTTTCAATACTCAAGGGACCAATTACTAAAGTTTATTCGGTCGGGTCACTTGGCAAGTGTCCTCAAGTCTATAGTCAGTCGATGTACGGAGGCGGGCATTACACCTTGGATGAATTAAAGAAGTCAAGGGAGAAGAATAAATTCTTGCAGGAACAGTTGTCGAAGTATGAAGAACAAGACAAGCCATTTCAAGAGTCTCTTGACGCAGAAGTTCATGAAAAGGTAACCAACTATGAGATACAATTGATTTGTGCACAAGACAAGGTCAAAGTGATTGAGGAAGAGAAATTTGCATTGAAATATTCATTAGAAGAATTTGTGTAGAAAATTAGGATGCTGACAAATCAGCTTGAAGAGAAGGACGAAGAGATATCTCGTGTAGAAGACAAATTGGTTGAAATGAAGGGTAAGAAACAAGTCCAAGATCCCATAATGATTTGAGCACATAAAGAAAGCAACACAACCAGTAATGATGATGAAGTGAAAGACAAGTTCAAAGACAAAATATCAGAGATCACTCGAAGACAAAACAGGTCTTGGTTATCAAAATGCATCAGAGAAGGTCTGCAATAGAGAACATATACCAAATCATGTTAAGTCCTTCAGGTACGATGGTTCCTTCAAAAACTACAACTCTTTTCAACATATTAACCAAAGAAAGATCAATAGGATGATGTGCGCAAGATGCAATCGCTTTGGTCATGTTGCAAAATATTGTCAAACTATGAGATGCTATGCATGTGATGGTTTTGGACACAAGGCTATGTATTGTCGAAGATCAATGAACTATTATGATGAATACCTATGGTGCAAAAGCAATCACATTTAAAGGTACTATAGTGAAAACTCTCTGGTGCAGAATCATGACAGAAGAGTGCATAAGAAATTTTGGGTAAGGAAATATCCTCAAAAGTGTGATGAAGATGCATACAATCTAGGTCTATCTAATGCAACAAGCAATTGTTGTCCTCACTAATCGCAAAAGGATTGAGTAAGACCCTTGAGTTCAACATGATGCATCTTAGGAATTCAAGGGGTATGTTAGTTAGGAGTGTGGTTAGAAAGTGTCTGTAGCAGTATTCATCATAGTTGCACAAAGTTATGTGTTAAGTTGCAAATGTCGCAAAAAAGAAAAATTTAGATACGTGCACGCATTAAGTTGTTGTTGAGTTATCTTGCATATGAAAGAGTGCATAACAGATTAATTGTTGAATTAAGTGTTATGACACATAAGAAGATTCCTTGCATATATGTGAATGAAGAAAATGTGCAAACATTGCTGAGAATAGACATGAGTCGATCCAAAATATAACTTTTATTATATTCAAAATCAGTCTGTTTACAAAATTGCATGACTCAAGACTCTCTACTGATGCCAAAAAGGGTGTATACAAGAAGACGAGTAAAGATGGAAAAATTGAGAAATGCTAAATCAATCTATAGTCGTAGCTCGAGGTCAATTTCTGTGTTGAATGGTGTGCAAGACGAAGCTCCAAATCAACCAGTAGCAATGTAGTACACTCTGAAGAAGGACAGACATGAAGGAGTTGCAGAGTTACAGACAATGGTGGTTCAACATGCTGAGGCCGAAGCAAGGACAATTCAATCAAAATATGTTGTTGTTGGTGCTCCAGATTGTCAAACCGATGAGTCAGTTGTTCGGAATGATGGAGATACACCTATCACTGAGCATATTGATGACGAATCTCAGTTTCTTCCATCTGCTATGTCCAAATGCCCATATCAACTCTCAGGCATGAGAACTCATAATGATGTGTCTGAAATGCAAGTCGCACATTCTCAAGGGAGGTATTCATTCTTTGATAAAAAGAGGCCATTGGAAGAAAGAAGAAGAATCATATAGCAATGCGGCACGAAAGTGCAGAAGTGAAAAGGCGATGAACCAATAATTGTTCATGGAACTCTTATAGAATTGAATGGAATACGTTTCTGCGCATGAAATTAATTTGATGCGATATGCATTCAATATTGCGCAAGTTGAAGAAGGTGGTGGAGTTTCCAAAATTGAATGTCGAATTTAATAGGTTATGGAAAGGTGTACGAAAAGTGAAAATTCAATTCATTTGGTCATGCGACGGAATGATGTTGCCCCAAAAGCTCAAATACGATGATGACATGCAATGGATCTCACATGAACTAAGTATATTTGATTTAATGTTGAGTTGGTGGATAAACGTGCCAAATATTTGGTTGTCATGGAAACAATAAATGTGACAAGGCAAGGTGACAACACAGTAAATGGGACAGATGAAGCAGTAAGATGCAAAAAGGAAGCAAATGAGAAGACAAGGCAGAACCAGGAAAAGGTTTTGGAACTGCGTAGTTGGCACAAAAATATGTTTCCATGAATCACTATGCAAAGAATGACGAAGTGTTATGACAGGAACAAGAGATCAAGAGGAAGGAGTAATGTAACACCTGTATCAAGAAAGCAATCAAAGATAATTATGAAAGGGTATCAGTGTAGAATTGCAGCAAAGAAATGAAGCATGAAGACAAGGGGAGTCATCCCTGAAAAACAATTGAGATAGAGGCCAACGCAAAATAAAGCAAAAGAAGAACCTACATTGCACAAGTAATCACACCTATTTTCCATTGATGTCAAAGGGGGAGAAAAACATGAAGCTAAGTGTACATTGATTGCACATATGACATGAAGCTTAATGCAGCTGAGAAGAACCAACATGAAGAAAAGTATAAATGAAAATCCTGAGGCATGAAGTTGAGAAGAATGGCGTTGATTACATGAAGCTAAATGCATAGCATGGAGAGAGCGCATGAAGATGCAGCAGACGTAAAAGATCATTAAGCATATAATTGAAGAAACAACATAAGGATGCAACAAACATGAAATAGCATGAAGTAGATCTCTTGGATAAATGGCATTGGAGATAACTGTACATATGGTTTGCGCAGAAGTAACAGAAAGCAGAAGAATCTTCACATAGGTAATAGAAAGAAGAAGAGTTTGTGCAAAAGTAACAAAAAGCAGAAGAAGTCCTGACAACAGAAAGCGCAGAAGTCAAAATCCCAAAGAACTCAGGCGGAGCATATACAGAGAGGGAGCACTATGATAAGTATATATGAAGCATACAGTTTAAAGAATATCATACACAACTTCATAAGGTGTTGACATCAATGCCAAATGGGGATATTGTTGAAATTTGGTTGTCATTGATGTCAACTAATGTCAATGAGGATGTCAATTGATTCGGTTTGAATCATTGATGTCAACTGATGTCAAAGTGGATACAACATTCCTATGCCAACTTAAAGAAGTATATGGAAGCCACTTTGAAGAAGTATATGCGCAAGATGGTGAAGTACATGGATTCTAGTTTGAAGAAGTATATCTAAAAGTTGCATCCATTTTGAAGATGTGTGTCCAAGGATACATCATGCATGACCTATATGAAGAAACACATAAGGAATATACATCATCCAGATCTAGTATGAAGAATTACATAAGCAAGGATACATCATGCATGACCAGTATGAAGAAGTACATAAGGAACCTACATTATGTAGACCCTGTTCAAAGAAGTACATAAGTAATGTATCCTACTACATGTGGTACCTGCACAGATATCAAGTCCACCAAGTCATAATCTCTCAAGGTAGCAGCCAAAGAATTGGTTGGACAAAGGTACATGTGCACAAGCAGCCAAGGAGATGGTCAAGAAAAGGTACAAGAGTGCAAGCATGTTGTGAGAATATTCTAGAATGCACAAGCATTGTTTGGTCAAGATAGAGAGTGCACAAACAGTAAGAAACAACTTATTGTTGGACAGTATTGAAAGCGCGCAAGTCTTACCAATTAGAATATGCTTTCAGTTAGTAAAGGGCGCACAAGTTCCAAGAAGGCTGCAACAATTGAAGTTGTTTATGTGCAAATCCCACAAGTCGATGATATAGCAGATGCGCAAGTCCCACATGTGATGATATTGTACGGGTCAAAGTCCCACCAAGTAAAAGTTAGTTTATGCACAGATTCCGGAAAGCATTAATATATAAGGTGTGAAATACCCACAAAAGATGGTACAACACAAAAGATGGTACAACAGGGGTCAATGACTCATCAAGTCGAAGAGTAAGGATGCGTACATACCTCAAAGCAATGGTACATCGAGAGCGCAAGAGTACACCACTAAGGTGTAAGTACCACTAAGTCAAGGACCATGAATGCACAAAACTCACAAAGGATAACACATTGTCGGCGCAGAAGATGACATGTGGCAAATCAGAATCCATGAAATATGGAAGAAGGGATGCCACAACCAACTTGTGGACTTAAAATCCATGTAGGACATGTATAAATAGAGATACAAATTGGATATTTGTATTAAGCTCAAAGGAGAGATTGTAGAGCTTCAAGTGGAAGATACAGATTTATATTCAGGGCATCAAGGGGCTCAAAGACAGAACAACATGATCTAGCAAGGAGCCAAGTGTGCACATGCAACAGAATGATTTACTAATGGTGCGCAGAATGATGTTGTAGATATGTGATGGATGCGCAAATACTAAAAGGAAGAATTATAGAAGTATGCACAAGTGTGTGAGGACCAGATGACAGTATTGATGGAAACATGTAGATAGTCACAGATTATGTAAAATAAGAAGCGCATAAATATAACCGAAGTATATCAAAAGATGCGCACAATTTTTCCTAACGCATGAATGTTGAAGTTAAGTGTGCAAGGTAAAGAAGTACATCAGATGTGCAACGAGAGAACAACAAAAAAATGAAATACTGATGGTGTACACAATAATGTTGTAGACCAGAAAGGCAGAAACATAGCAGTATGCACAAGTGCATGAGGACTGATTTACAATATCGCAACTAGCACGCAGACAGTCACATATGTTGTATGTCAGAAGCGCAGAGACATAACCGAACTATATCAAATGATATGTTGATGTTTGGTTGATGCACGAAAGTTGAAGTGAAGTGTGTGAAGTAGAGAAGTCCATCATATGCACAATGACAGAGCAAAAACTGGATCCAATAAGCACGTCGTGATGAGGATGATTTGAGGCACGTGCGTTAAACCGAAAGGACGAATCATATGTTGCACAGTATGTCGCAAATTGTCTAAAAGACTGTGGCACTTAAACAGAACGGACACATCAAAGTAAGTGTGCAATTCCATCTAATACTAATGCATAATCTCAAAACAACAAACTATCAATTGAAAGTAGAGTATCAGTCGGTGAGTGTAGTTGTGCAGTAGCAGATCGACATAATATACCTTAGTGCAGAATGCAAGATCAGTAGCACACAGTACATGAAGTAAGACATTAGCAGAAGTGTAAAATTGAGTGGAATGAAAAGTCAAGTGATGTATGCAGCATAGTGATAGTGAATCATCTACATACGAACTTAGCACACAACATAACTAATATCAGAAGATCAGAAGTGTGCGTAAGTTGGAAGTTCATAGTGACAAAATCTTATATTGGATATTTGGGCAGCAGGACGAGGCAAGGAGTAGGAGGTTGTATCCTCCTTCTAGTTGGTGCTGGAGAACACAGGGAGTTGGTGCTTCCTTCAAGTCGGTGCCTGTAAAACCAAGGGGTTGGTTCCTCCTTCCAGTTGGTGCTGGTAAATAGAGGAAGTTGGTGCTTCCTTGAATGTATTATTTTCATTACAAAAGAGCATTTTGAGGTTTTCACGTCAAAATCATGTGTGTTATGTGTTCTTTGTCTAGGTGCATATGTGGATGAATGTTTTATTTATAGTAGATGCATAATTAAAGATCAAGATTAAGTTAAAGACTAATCTGTTAAAGAAGGTAAAAATTGTTGATAACTACGCTAATATTGATTCACCCCCCTCTCAATATTAATTCCATTCCAAAAAAATCACAAATCATAAGCACCTATGATGATGGAAACATCCTCCAAAATTCCAAAACAAGGAATCCATTTAACTCCTAATTGTACTACTCATATGAGATAAACAAAGCCTAATTCTCCACTTGAATAAGTATTAATTTTTTGTAATTGTTTCCATAATTCAGTTGTCACATTCAGAGCTTCAGTATTTTCTTTACTCAAAATCAAATCATTATCACATAACTTTATCATAACCCTATTTTAATATGAAATAGTACCCTGGTTTTGCACCTTTTTTCTATTATCTTTTAGCCTAATCATAATGCACAGATAATTTTCTATTTAACAAAGGGCTAACCTTCATAAGGATAACCTTTAAATTTGTAGCTTCAATTGTAGGAAAAGAATAATTTATAATTTTGCACATACAAGAATACTTATCTCAATTCAAAGTAACAATCTTGAATTTAGAGATGAGCACTAGAAGCTTTAATAAAAAGAATTAAGCTAAGTAATTTATAGAATAAATACTCAAAAAGGTAAGGACTTCACTCCAACACAATCATGTTCCACAAATGAGTAATAAAATTACTTGTACAATAGGACTCTACTCCAACTCAATCATGTTCCAAACATGAACAATGGTTGTACTTTGAACTTCTACTCAACCAAAAAATTTAACATACAAAACAAAATACTATAAAAATAGACTAGGAAAACAATAAAAAATTGCTTTTACTTGAGGAAATTGATAATTACGTAGCCTCACAACATCTGCAATTCTCTTAACAGCAGGACTACCCATGTCAGACGAGAATTCCTGCATGATATATTCACCAGTAATTAATTAACAAAAAATATTAATTTTACTAGCAATAACAATATTCAATGACACTAGAGTGAGATAATGACCAACGTGTTAGAATTCAATCAACTACAAGGACTTAGGTTTTGAATGAATTAGCTGATCTTTAAATACTATAAGTCCTTCCTTTAAAATTAACTGAAACCAGTCACGGCATGTTACCCTGTAAATTTGGTACAAAATACTATTAGAATTAGAATGCTATGGAAAATAGACAGTAAGCCTTGTTAATTTATCCATCTTATGTTAATCTAACTACACAACAAGGGGCAATAAGTGCGGAAGGGGTCGTTTATGATCCTAGAGGAAATAAGTTATTCCAGTACACTTGGGGATTAGGAAGGATAACTAACAACCAATTTGAATGGGTTTCCTTGCTTCATGGGGTTAAAATAATGGTGTCCTCGCAAAAATAATCCTACTATGTCTTTGGAGACTCCAAGATCATCATACAGAAAATGATTAACATTCAAAAATGGCATGATAAGAATCTGAATAGGATCCAAAAATGAATTGTTTCAACCATCCAAGATATCTCCAAGATACAGTTTTTCCACATTCTAAGGCACAACAATACTGTGGTAGATTATATGGAAAACCAAGGATCTAGGTTAAAACAAGGTTACATAGCCTTGAATCAAGACCCCCCATTCATAAAATGGTCTCCTTGCTTCTAAATCATCATCCCACCCTCTCCTTCTCATGGGAAAACATGCAACGACCCCCTTAAAATCCATCCCTGGGCAGTCCCTTCGTTCATTAATGGCGTTATCTACGTTTTGAAGATGGAAGCATGAGAGATTAAATTGTTTCCTCGAGGCTTCCATTCACATGAGGTGCAACTAGTGGGACATGATTTTGTATGGAGTCATCCGACAATGCAGTCACTGCATTCGAATTTTCTTTGCCTCCCAGCTTTGGCTACCGTCTTTCTCTCTGACTTCTCTCTGTCAGCATCGGAAGAGAAATTATGGACAGTTTGATAAGGGAACTCTGGGAGATAAAGGTTGTGCATCAGGACACTAGGAAGAATGCTCGTAATTCTTTTGAAGTTGCCAAAGTTGCGCTGGAAGAATTTAGACAGACCGGTTTGGACATCATCCGCATGGATTCCCGCCTGGAAGACGTGGAAACCAACGCTCACGTCCATGTTGGTGAGTTAGAAGAGCTGCAAAAAGAGGTTAAGAGCATAAAATATTGTCAGCAGGTCAATTTCGGAGGCCTCAAGCAATTCATGTTCGCTATGAAAGGACAGATGTTCGAGTCTCTGCAACAAGGGAATGAAAAGATAGAGCTTCGTCTGGATCAAATGGAGGGTGTGCTGAATTACCTGAAGGAGGAACTCGGGAAGCGGAGCGAGCCATTGGATCCTGAAGCCCCATGTGAAAGAAACTCCTTAATTGAAGCCGACTATCTTATGCAAGATTAAACTACAAATGCCCAGAATCAGGAATGAAGCTACGCACTCCCTCTGTCTTTTTGCTGAATGTTTTTTTGCATCAAACTCTGTAATCAACATGTTAGGATTTACATTGTTAAAGGTAGAATTAAGGGATAGATAGACGACACAGTTTAAATTTTTTAACAGCTTAAGATATCAACCCTGGAGGACTTAATGCCCAGGATATGGTTTACCCTTCATGGAAGGGATTTGTGTAAATTATCCTCTATTTAAATATATCTCCTTTTTCGTGTTCCTGTTAAAAAAAAAAACTACACAACATATCCAGAAATGTGCAGAATGCAAGGACCATTGAACTATAAGAGTAGTATGTGCCTAAATACCTCTAGAATGATTCAACGGTCGACAATTAAATACATAGTTAATGGATCTTCTACATAGTACACACTAAAACAGAAATAACAATGTACAGGTCAAATCTGACACATAGATATCTAAGTTCATACTAATTACTTATGACATGGTATATGAAGAAATAGTATATATTAGTTTACATGTTACCAGTCCAATTGTGGAAATACTTCCAAACAAAAGAACACATGAGCAAAAGTCCGGTAAATTTGCAAACATAATATTTTACATGAACACAGAATTTAAAGGTTAGCTTGCTGTTGTGATGAGGTCCTTGCCATTGGATAACCTACATGTTGAGAACTATCACTTCTTGTTGGATGGACCTCTTTTCTAGTGATGCCACCTCTTAACAAAGCCCTGAACCTTCGAGGATCCATTTCCCCATCAAAAGTATATCCATATGAGGTTAAGTTCCCTTATGTTTATTGTTGAGTCTGCATTAAGATTTGTTGTTGTTGTTGTTCAAATAGAAGCTGGAATTGATGAAGTTGTTGAGGTGATGGCATGAAATATTTTTGGCCTTGTTGTACTAAACTTGGTCAAAGCTGGTCAATACCTTGCGAAGAAACAAGCAATATTATTGAACCCATGGTAGAACCTAAAATGTTTTAGAAATTAATAACAATAATTTTGTAGTTTTATACCTAACAAACAAGTGCCAAAAATGAAGCATGCCATACTTACATGGACAAAATACATTATAATGGATTTTTTTTGTCTTGAACAGTTATGCTTGGATACTATCTTCTTCTAAAACCCATGCTCCACCTTCTCTTTTTCTTATTGAACGCCACTCAGCAACAACATTTCTACCATTTGATTGTTCAAATATTTTACGTCTGCGCCTTATTTCCGCATCTCTCATACATTTTTCAGCAATATAATCACACTCCATGTTTATTGTATTAAATCTTGACAATATGTGCCTATATAACCATTGAAACATATGAACACGTGGGTTTGAAAGTGATAAACTTCCTCAATGTTCAATGTTTTTTTATAAGCCACTCTTGCTTGCTTATCATATTTTTTCATTCCTTGGGTGTTCGAAATTTCCAAACTACCATACTCTTTAGCAAACCAAGGAACATGAAGAGAAAGTATGTGTTGCAACAAATAAACAATAAATTAATCATTTACATTTAAATGAAACTCTTAAAAATATAAACCAAAAAGAATATGAACAATAACAAATATAACATAAACATAAAGGAAAATGTTATCTACCATGTAATGTGTAATATGATGTTCTCCCCATGCCTCAACCAATTGTTTCGTAAAATATTTAACTGAATTAGTGAAGGACATGTCATCACCTGCATCAAATTTATCCTTGTTCATGAAAGAATACATAACAGAAAGCATCATCCACACCTTCTCTTTTCTTATTACAAAGTTTCCTCTCTCAGTTCAATCATTCTCAATATTAATAAGGTCACTATAAAGTTTTGTTGACCTTCTGACCTCTCCTTTGAGTCTTCAATAAAGTGGCGTGCTTTAACCCCACTGATAGATGATTTGCAAGGAACATTACCTCTAGTTCTAGACAACTTTATATCTTTACAAATTTTCACATTTCCTCCATGTAAACCAACATTTGAAAGAACTTTTTAAAATTCCTTAATTGTTTTTTAACACTTTCTTCTGGGCTCCTATTCCAAGAAGATATAATAGAAAGGTAGACTAATTTATCTATAATCCTTACAAATGCATGTACTCTTGTAAGAGGTATAGGTAGTATAGGATCAATGTTTTTGTCCAAATTTTCTCTATATGGAGGCATATCTTATCTACAACTCATGATCTCATTTGACCACCCACCTGATGATGACTTTTACTTCTTCCTTGTGTGCATGCAATATACATAGCTATGCTTTGCATTAGTACCATGTCCTATATTATACATGCATTTTAATGTTTTGAAGTCAGCTGCTAGATGTCACTCAATTTCATATGATCCATAACCTTCAACGTATAGCTTTCCCCATGTTATATGAATCAATTATTGTAGGTATTGATGTTTGATGAAAAACCCACTTTAATGAGTCATGGGACTCTTTATCAACTCGAAATAGTTCCAACCACCAAATGTGATCTTCGAATTGAACATAAAAATATTTTTTATCAATATTATTAATATTTTGATCCATGGCCCTATTCATTAATGTGACAGAAACGCTTTCATATTTCTCATCATTAATAAGTTCCATCTCATCCAACTTAATGACAAAAACTAACTTTCCATGTGCTTCCTCTATAAAAATATCATAAAATTTGACCATAGCCTGCAAGGCTTTTTCTAAATCAACCCATATATTATTTTTTGGATTTAATGTGAGCAATTCAATATAAATTCCTTTTTTTCCAACCTTCATTTCAAACTCTTTTGTTGCTTGTACATGATACATATCACCTAGGATATCAACAATCTCTTCATTTTTCATTCCACGAGCTTTTTTTATATGAAAGGGTCGAGGAATTATAATCGTAGTAATTCTTGCATTCATTATTCCCTCTCGTAAAAATTTAAATAATATTCCATAAGCTCTTTTACTAATACCATTATCATCACAAACATTTTGTATTTCATTTTCATTAATAGATTGTGATATTTGACATATCAGTTCATCAACAAGATATTTTCTAATATTATCAAAACATGGTTGCTTAATCATAGATATAATCTATTTTTTCTTAAACATTGAATTTATCACAAAAGACATGTCAAAGTCTTCATCTCCCTTGTTTATTCTTACCTTTTTTGGTTCCATGAGATATTTCATAACATAAATCCTTCTTTTCCAAGAACCCTGGTATGTGACAATGATGAAACATCATAAATGTTTTTAACTCGAACTCTCCTTCCAAGTGGTGTTGCCTTTGCCTTATTCCATTTTTTTGTTATAACATCTAGCTTAGTTTTTATGTTCATAACTTCTTCAGTTAAATGACATTTCTCATCAAGCAATCTTCTTATCTCTTGGTTTTTTTCATCATACTTTTGCTGTGTACATAAATGATTTGCTTGAAACTATTATTTTCATTTCGTAGGATCATATTATTGTCTTGTAGTTGCTTAATTGTTCTAACAAAATTTGTGTTGCTCATTTCCAACTGGTTGTTCCTCATTTCCAAATGGGTGCTCCTCATTCCCAACTGGTTTCTCATAATTTAAAACTGGTTGTTCCTCATTTCCAAATGGTATTTCCTCATTTCCAACTGGTTGTTTCTCTCAGTAACTTTTGTATAGTTTCCTTTCAAATTCTCACAATACCCTAACAAACCTTATTTTCCATGACAAAGAAACTTTATTAATCCTATTATGCTTTTGAAATCTGGATGCAAAATTTTTTGAGGATCCACTAGGAACAAATCTCCCTTTTCCCATAAGTCAACATGTTTTGCCCCATCTAGTCTTAGTTTGTTCTCATCAATACTATGTACTTTTGACTGGTTCTTCTTTTGTAACGGTGCCATATCTTGATCCATTTGAATAAACATACTATATTGTTTCCTTGATATTGATGAATTTGTGATATTTTCCATCTGCAACACAATAAGCATTGCCATATTTAGAAATTTCAATATAAGCATTGCCATATTTAGAAATTTCAACATAAGCATTGCCATCTTTAGATATTCATCTACATTTGATAAAAGGTAAACAGAAAGAAAGGCTAGAAACAAAATAATGGAAAAACCAGTTGAATATCACATCCACACAAACACCAATAGAAATGTCATAAAATCATATGACAAAACATTTGTACTATTCATTAGAATCACAAAAACTACCAACCAAAAGAAATCAACATGCATCATAGTAAGAGAAAACACAATATGCAAAGAAAAAAATAAAAAGGGTTGACAAAAGGGTATTAGGAAATCAAATCATATGCCCTCACAATCTTCCATCAATTCTCATAGCCAAACATTTGTTCTATTTAACCCCCCCAAAAAAATGTTAACCAAGATAAATCAACATGAGCAATGGTAAGTAATCTAATATAGATCAAATTAAGTACCTAGATTTTCATAATTTGCAGACAACTTTCAGTGTCTAACTTGGGGTCTCTAGGAGGAAGGACCTGTTTAGAAGGTGATGTCCCCAAGGATATGGGAGACTTTCCCCACATCCCTTAGACATTTCCCCACTCCCCAAAGAACTAGTTCAACATTAGCACAACAAAAACATTGAGTTACACAATCACTTCATTAGGAAGCTTCTAAAGGATCACATCCTTGAAGTGCTTTGTTGCAAAATAGATGATTAAGGTGTATATATTCACAAAGACCTTTATAGAAGCAAAAGTTTCAAAGGTTTGATCTATGTTAGAAGCTCATGAAGTTGTAATTAAGGGGGATAGGCTCCAATGCCTCATTCCTTCTCCTATTATATCACCTTTGTGAATCCTTCAATGCTATCCAAAGTCATTCATAAGGGGGTATGTTACAATGTTTAAACCTTCCCCACAAATGTGTTGGGGACTGACATGACTCTTTGATTTTCCCAGACATTAAAATCTGAGTTTCCTATTTAAATTGAGTTGATCCTTGCACTCAGTCAGATTCCAAGAGTGAAAGGAGCAAGTGATGTCCAACAGAAGTAAATGTTTGGATTTTTCATGTTCTTAAATAGACTCAATAATGGTCCACCCACCAGAATAGATGCATTCTAAATATGTTGCAAAGAAGCTTTAGGGATAGGGAGACAGGCGAGTTAGTGGTATAGGAGGGGTAAGGGACCAACTCTTAAGGACATCACAGAGGAAGGCACTAATAAAATATCAAAATTATAAATAAATTAAAGAATTACATATATAAAATCCGTGTCTAGAGCTATGTACTTAACTCATATTTATTTTCAACCAAAAGAACAATATTCCACTTTAATAGAATCATCAATGGTATTGAAATATGGTTTTGTTCAATATGATTTCATTTTCTAGTCTACATATTTAATTCTTTATTGGCACCAAATGCTCGCTGCACAAAATGAAAATAGTTCCAAAAACATCAAATGGCAATAAAAAATTCAAAAGAGCCAAGTTGCATGCAAATTAACATGTGAAATATCTTAGACTTCCAGGTGCAACATGCCTTATTCATATTTCTAACTAATTTGTCTATTTAAATATTGTTCTAAATCCTGAGAGTTAAAGATCCATTGTTTAGGGTGCATTTAAGTGAAATAAGAATGTCTATATTAAAAGACACAAATGACATCCACATTCACATCAAATGCATCTTAATCAATGAAAAAATATTTTTTCTAGACCAAAGTAAAGAAAGGGTTTCATATGTGGGGAGATTTGTGTAGCAAAGTGGCAAGTAAGTGGTTATCCTAGAGACCTGTTAATCAATCTCAAAGACTTTAGGGCATCAACCAACCTGCTTTTACTACAATTTGTTAGAGGATAATGAATAACTGTTTGTTTGACCTAAATAAATATCCTCATGGAACTATTTGGAAGAACTGAAAAATGGTCTCATGAGAAACCTCACCAAAAAACTTTATGTTAAGGTCAACCAACTTGTTTCCCCTTGGCCTACATATCCTCTATGAATATAGGTTGTATTTTAGAACATGAAAGATGTATAATGGCAAATCTGTCTTCAAATGGTTCTCCTGATTTCGGCCACAATAATTTTCTAGACACAAATGAAATAGTTACGGATATCCATATCTATTTCCATCTATTTGTATGCAAGTTGATGAATTTGTTGGTCAAACAAAAGAGGCAACCACAGGACCTGGAAGAAGAATGTGCCAAATTGAGGGCCCTGATTATTTCTTTCAGCGAAGATTCATCTTCTACTACAACCAACATAAATACTTAAGTGGGATCATCATCAATAGATTTGAGGAGGAATAAACCGTACATCAACTTCAAGAAGGCATGCAGATTGACAAGCAGCATTCATTTACTTCGAAACAAGCCCAAGATAATGCCATGAACAAATATGCTTGTTCTTAATCTTGTTTCAAATATGTTTTACAAAATTGTTTTGTTACTCAACACTTTTTGTATAACCTATATGGTTAGATGTAACATGCCTAGATATACTAAAATAAGAGGTGCAGTCAGCAGCAAGTTAATCTCAATAAGAATAATGAGTATGCGATTTATTTTTTTGGTTCCATTTTTAATACAATGGTGTTGTTGGAAAACTGATATATCAATAATGATGAAGAGGTAAGCAATGCCCCATACCAAGAAAGAGGAGGAATACATGGAAGGGGATGATGAAAGTAACAATGATGATGGAAATAAACCCAAAAGAGAGTTCAACACCCTTGAGGAAGTATGTGATAGGACATGAGGGAGGGAAGGAGGGTAGACCATTAAATTTACAAGCTCCCATTGTAACACAAGTTACATAATATACCCATGTGAAGGAATTATCATTGTAGGATTATGCAATTGATGAGGAGAAAAGCATAGGAGTCCAAACCTACGACAAAGTACCAACAAATGGTGAGAAAAAAGACACACAAAATAAATCAAAGGTTGAATTTGGGACCTCAGGTTCATATAAAATGTTTGATGGTCAATTCCCATGTACCCACGTTAGAGGATTCTCAAGCATGCATTCTAGGCATACAACAATAACTTATTTCCTTGTATAAGATTGTAAAGATGATGTGGATGCAAAATTGTTCATGGTTCTCTACGCATGTGGCATACAATTCAATGGTTTTTGCTCACCCTATTTATCAGGATTATAACGATCAAGATAAAATAATATGCGAGACAAATAATACACAATCAAGCAACAACTTAAGAGAGACACAAGTTTACCCTGGAAACCCCATGCAGGGAAAAAATATCCAATGAATATCTTCATTACCTTGGCCAAAACCGGCCAACCGAGCCAAGTGAGCTCACCTGCTCACCTCCAGGCCACTTTACAATGGAGAATCTTCAAGCCTTATAAAGGCTTCTTTACATGCAATACCTTGGGCCAATATCATGAGCTACAAGAAACCATGTGCCCATAAACATGTGTTAGAACTAACCACCTTTGACTCATTCCTGAGTCAAGGATAACCTTAAAAATCCCCCCTTTAAGCTTGACTTGGAGTAATTCACCAACCCCCTCAAAGTTTTGTCTAGGAATCTAACATGCCCCCCCCTATCACCTAAGTCAACATGACTTTACCAGTGAGTTACCGGGATGCTCCCCTATCACCTAGGTCTACATAGACTTTACTCATGAGTTACCAAGTATATGTATGCCTTACCAGGTCTTACAGCTATATGCCCATTTACACGCAATACAATTTTCAACTCCATTATAATAATTTTTTTTTGTTCATGTGTCTCAAGGTGACTTTACCATCACCATCCGTTGCTACATCCTCTTTTTTTTTCCATACTTACTTTCTTGCTCATCATGCCATGCCTTGCATTCTTGCCATGATTTTTCTTTGTTGCGCCCTTTTCTACAGCTAAACTCTTGGCCCTCCGTCTTCCATTTGCTACCTCTGCCTCATCATGCCATTCACTGCTTGGTCTACCGAAACTTCTTCCAAAAAATGTGACCTCTTGCTTTGGGAAAGCCCCAACACTGTGCACTTCTTTGATGGCGATCTGCACAGATCTACACTCCATAGATCTCACAACTGGATCCTAAAAAAAAAATGTATAGCAATCTTATTACATAGTGGCGACTATGCACTGTGTCCTCTACGCCCAAATCCAGTCTCTGTATCCTGCATGGGGAATCTCTTTCTTACGTATTGATATCATAATGGTGGCTTCAAACAATGTCGTGGTTATCTTCTATCCACATCGGCTTCTACCACTGTAACCTCCACATTGTGCTCTCTTCACGCGAGTTGGATCTTCGGCTCTGCCCTCTAGTGGTTCGGTGACTCCCTTTGACATGTGGATCCCTTTGTTTTCTTGCAAACAATGGATCATTCAGGCGGGGAATCTTCTCATCATGTGGGTATACTGCATTTACCACATGGATTCCTCACACCCTCAGATCGACACATTCCTTCATCTTAACACACATGGCTTTGCACACTGGTCTACAGATCCACAGATATGCTAATACGCACCTACAGGTAGCCCCATAATGGCCCACTGCGAATCCCTTAGAGGACCACATTAATATACTCTTGCATCTCAGCCAAATATTACTTTGGCATTCTGAAGTTCACTGCATCAATGGCATCTCTCTTCATGGCAGCTACTGGGCTATTGATGTGCCCTTTTTTCACAGCGAGCTTCTTCCCGCACGTGTATATTCATCTATGATCTTGAGAGTGGGGATATTTGAATCTCAACGCGACTCTTTCAAGAAGTTTGTCTTCATCCACAACAAAACCAATGAGCTCATCCATATTCTGAGATTTGGAAAATGGCTCTTCCATGCGACTTCTAATCAATGCGTTTGGTCACTACTTTGTGACAGTGAGATGAAGGACTCTATGCCCAAATTTGATCTCCATGCTTTGGAAATTGTAATCCGTACACGACCACTACTGCGCCTCTACACACATCCTCCTCCATGGGATATGTCTTACGGATCTCCATCCTTGGGCTCCACACTGCAGTTCTTCGAAACCACAGCCTTCTCATGACTCTTTCACCAACGATATTCTTCACAGAGAACTAGTCTTCAAATATCTCTTCACATGGACTTTCTTCGCATTGCCAAATTAATAAAAAACGGGCTAAAATTTTGGGGGCTCTTACCAGGAGTTCATAGGTTTTCCACATGCTTAGCATACACACAACCTTAATTGTTAAGTTTTAATCAAATCCACAACAAGATCATAAATAGGATCACTGAAAGAAACAAAATCAAAAGATAGACACAGATTTATTCTGGGAAACCCTCATGGGGTAGAAAACCCAGCAAAAACTTCCTCAATATAGATGACCAAAAAGTACAAAGATGAAATCCCCAAACAAGTGCTCCTTCTCCTTCACAGATATCTCTCTCTCTCTCTCCTATGCACAACACACAAGTGAGTGTGTGTCCAAATGAAGAGCACAACACTTCTATTTATATTTTATCTTCCACTTGAATTTTTCCCTAACTAGTTCGGCCCCTAACAACTTAACCTAATGCTAACTGGGTCGACTTCTCTAGGGGGCTTAAACACCCCATTACAAATGACTCAAAGGGGATCTATTGCCCCGACTTATAAGGGAGGATTTACCTCAATGACTTTACATAATCAAATACAATAATGACATCCTGACAGAGGAATAAAACATCTCCGAATAAATTACAATGATAAAATACAATAGAATATTCTTCGAAGTTACAATATTTCAACACTCCCCCTTAACGAGAAGGGTATTCTACTGACAACGACAACATCAACTAAAGGAGCAAGGAGAGAGAGAATCATCAACAACATCAAGGTGGTACATCTATAAATCATTGGAAGTTTTCTTCAATAGCATCAACAACTGGAACATCTTCAATATCTTCAACATCTTCAGTACTAGAGCATCATATTCTACAACATTGAGTCTTCATCTTTGGTCTTCATCTTCTGCGGCACTCGATCACTCGATCGTCTACAACAACACTTTATCTCTCGATCAACAACAATATCTTGATCTTTCGATCAACAACAACATCATCTTGATCTTTCGATCATCAACATCATCTTGATCTTTCGATCAACAACAACATCATCTTGATCTTTCGATCAACAACATCATCTGCAACAATATAACCTGCAACACACATGATCCAATTACGGGATGATCAATCCCTCTCACTTTAGGACATAAGTCCAATGATGATACAATCTTGATCCAATTACAGGATGATCAGTCCCTCTCACTTTAGGACATCAGTCCAAGGATGATGCAATCTTGATCCAGTTACAGATGATCAGTCCCTCTCACTTTAGGACATAAGTCCAGGGATGATACAATCCCAACCACATTATCGAGGACAGAAGTATCCAGATCAGTTCCGGACTGAAGTCCAAGGATGATACAATCCAACCACATTCTCGAGGACAGAAGTCTTCGGATCAAGTTCTGGACTGAAGTCCAAGGATGATACAATCCAACCACATTCTCGAGGACAGAAGTCTCCGGATCAGTTATGGACTGAAGTCCAAGGATGATACAATCCAACCACATTCTCGAGGACATAAGTCTCTGGATCATTTATGGACTGAAGTCCAAGGATGATACAATCCAGCCACATTCTCGAGGACAGAAGTCTCTAGATCAGTTCTGGATTGAAGTCCAAGGATGATACAATCCAACCACATTCTCGAGGACAGAAGTATCCTGATCAGTTATGGACTGAAGTCCAAGGATGATACAATCCAACTACATTCTCGAGGACAGAAGTCTCTGGATGAGTTCTGGACTGAAGTCCAGGGATGATACAATCGCACCACATTCTCGAGGACAGAAGTCTCCAGATCAATTCTGGACTGAAGTCCAGAGATGATAAAATCCCACCACATTCTCGAGGACAAAAGTCTCTGGATCCCTTTAGGACATGTATCCAAGGATGATACAATCCGACTGCAACATCATCATCATCAGTATCAGCACTACTCCCCCTTTCGATGAAGGTCCTTTCGAACCACACCAATCTTGTCTCAAAAGTACTCAAACTTTACTCGAGACAGAGGCTTAGTCAACATATCAGCAACTTGCTCATTAGTGCTCACATACTAGAGCTTTATAGCTCCATTCTGTACCATATCTCATATATAAAAATACTGTATTTCTATGTGCTTTGACTTGTCATGGAACACTGGGTTCTCCGTCATCTTTATACAACTCCGGTTGTCACATAGAATCACTATGGTATCCAACTCCAGGTCAAATAATCCTACATCAACTTCCGAAGCCATATGGCCTCACAACTAGCAGAACAAGTTGTTATATACTCTTCTTCAACTGTGCTGAGAAACACTGGATTGCTTCCCGCTAAACCATGAGATCATGGCGGATCCCAAAGAATAACATCAACCTGAGGTTCTCTTCCTGTCTGAGACACTTCTAGCTCAATCCGCATATGTATAACCATACAATCTGTAGTCATGATCTCCAACATAGTATAGACCAAAGTCTATCGTACCTTTCAGGTACCTCATCACACGCTTTGCAGCTACCGGGTGAACACGTCTAGGCTCAACTAGATACTGACTCAGGGTGTTCACAACAAATCATATATATCTGGCCTGGTATTCGTCAGATACATCAACGACCCAATAATATGTCTACACTGACTCACATCTACTAATTCTGACGATCCATCAGCTAACAACTTCAGGTTGGTATCCATGGGTGTGGCCATGGATTTACATTCCAACATATCAAATATTTTTAGGATTTCCACAGCATACTTTCCCTAGTTGATAAAGATTCCTTTTGGGCTCTGCCACACTTCCAGACCTAGAAAATAGTGCATCAATCCAAGGTCTTTTATTTCAACTTCTTGTGGTTGTTTTATGGACACTTCTTCCTCAATTACACCATTCAGGAAAGTTGTCTTCACATCCATCTGGTGTAAACTCCATTTCATCATGGATGCAAGTGCCATGATGGTTCCAATGGAAGTGTACCTTGCTACTGGCGCAAATGTCTCTTCATAATCAATTCTCTCTTTTTGAGAGAATCCTCTAGCTACAAACCTTGCTTTTTATTTCTCAATACTTCCATCAGCTGCATGCTTCATCTTGTAGATCCACTTGGAAGATACCACACTTTTTCTTTTTGGTTTGGGAACTATATCCCAAACATCATTCTTCATTATTGATTGATATTCTTCCATCATTGATTCTACCCATTCTTTCTTCTGTATAGCTTCTTCATAACTGGTAGGTTCTTGATCTACAAGATCACACATCAAAGCCACATAACTGGAAAATGTCTTTGGCTTCTTGATTGCTCTTGTGGAGCCTTCTGGAGCTCCATACTTCTCTTCTTCTTTTATAATTTCTCTTTCCTAAGCAGGCTTTCTCTTTCGTGACATATTCATAGTAGGAGGTTCTTGAGGTTCTAGCATATCATGGTCTTCTAGTGTTTCATCTTCGGGGGAGGGTTCAACCTATGCAACTCTAGGAGGTACATATTCTTCATATACTTCGATCACACCATGTGTCTGGCTATCTCATCATAGTCGACTTCCTCTACTTGATTTCACAAGTCTTGTTTATATTTGAACCATTGTCACTTGTTCTACGGAACAAGTCTCATCATTCTTCATTTGTAGGTGATCGTTGTATGATACTTCCTACAAGTCAAATTCAATAGCATGGTTAGAAACATCTCATAGTTTCCAAATATACGCATAAAAACATAAGTCACACTATGTTAGCCAACGCCACAACATTCATCCATATCCCATATTCACATGGTAACTTTCTAGATGCCTTCCATCTCTACTCGGACATTATTAAGAGTGTGCACTACTCCCAATATGTCAACAGAGAGGTTTCACTCTAGATAAGTAGCAATGAAATGTTGTATGGCACCATAGGCTACTTACCCATCACATGCATGGCACTACAAATATCCTAAATAAATGTGTATACAACTGGATACTATCATTTAAACAATGTGATAGAAATGACAATTCAAATACGTCTCTTTGTTTGTTTGGTAGGATCTTTTTTTTCTTCCCAGTCTCCTTGCAGGTATTACTGGAATGTCTAATGGTGAACTCTACTCCATCATCAAACTTGTATTTTGCTTCTCCTATGATCTTTTATGAGGGAAGTCCTTTTCTTCTAAACTGGAGAGAGTCTTGTTCTAACCTGTCATGTGCTTTGAAGCACCACTGTCACAAGACATATTCTTCGACTTCTTCCTTTGCTTGCTTCCTGGGAGGTTCTTCATCTTCTTATTCTTCTTCATTGTCTTCGGCTAGGTGTGCATGATGAATTTTGTTGTTGTTCATCTTCTTGTATTCTTCTTTCTTCAATGGGCAATCTCTAGCAATATGTCCCATCTTATCACAACATTGAAAGTTGGAGTAGTTTCTTCTTGGATTGTTTCCTCTTGTCCTTTGGAACTTCTTGGGAGGTTGAGACTCCTTGTGGCTTTCCTTCTTGAAGTTAGATTGATTTCTTCCTCTCTTGGTATGTGTGGCTAGGGCTTGATCATCTTCTTTAAATAGAGATTTTCTATTGGCTACCCTAGCCTCCTCTTGGATGCAACCTTCCCATACAATATCAAATTTCATGCTTTCCTTTCTGGCACACATAGTTTGGATGAATGAATCCCAAGGTCTACAAAGACCATTGAGAGCAGTCATAACTAGCTCATCTTCATCAAGGGAGTCTCCAATGGCTTCTAGTTGCTCCTTGGACTGGGAGACCCTTGTGAAGTAGTGTTGGATGGATTCTCCTTGGCTCATCTTGGTACTCTTCAATTGAACTCTCAAATTCATCTTCCTATCGATGTTCTTTCATTCATACATTCTGGATAGGGAATCATACATCTCCTTCGAGGTCTTCTTGGATGATACTTGAGGAATCAAGTGGTCTTTGATAGAATCAACAATTATTTTCTTTGCTCTAATCAGGTCCTTCGTGTGCTTCTCCTTAGCTTCATCTTCTACAGGTTATGCAACTTCATCCTTGATGTATTTGGAAAGATCAATCTCTTCAAGAATGAGTCCAATCCTATATTTCCATGCTCAGAAATTCTCTATGTCTTCTAGCTTATCCTCAAGCTTAGTGCTTGGGGCCATCTTATCCAAAAGGTCACCAAGAAATGAAAATTCTCAAAATGAAAAACTGACCTTATTAGGAGACGTGCTTGACTGAGGCGAGTTGATTGGTACACTTGCTTTCTGGAGATTCCAAATTTTTACCCCTCAAATTTGACTTGCGAATTTCGGATTTGCAACAGATTTCTCATTTAGTGGTTTTCTGGTTTTTCTGGTCCAAAAGTCAAACTAGGGTTTGACTTTCCCGAAGATCTACCCACTCAAAAATTTTGATCTAGGGCTCAAAATTTCGCTTTTGAAGAGGTTCATCTTTCTATGCAATCAGATTTCCAAAATTCCATTTTTGACAAAAACCCTAATTTATGTCATGTCCCAAAAATTTGCATCACAATGGCCTAAACCACTTGGCCATATTCATGATAGTCTGTCAAATTGATGATAAGGGTCAAATAATTACCAAGCATGATTTCTAAGTTAGTAATAATGTAAAATTAGATCCAAGTGGACAAGGTGGGTCACATTAAGAGAAAATTCCCAATTCACAGCTTGTAATATTCCCATCGAAATTAATTATCATGGAGAAAAATTACTAGTTTCCAAGGTTGGGGGTGAAAGCATTAAAAGTTGGAGTAAATGAGCTACAAGACCCAAAATGAACTTAGACTTACAAATTCACATTAAATGGGTCAATTAAATAATAATACAAAGAAAATAAGGTGGCATTGGACCATGAGGGCACATAAGAGGTTGTGGGACCCACTTGTGGCAAGATTCCCCACTACACTTAGCATGATTCTCTCACCAATTCGAGTTCAAGATGAAGGGTAACATACTTGGGGGAGTTTAAGAGGTATTATTCATGGCATGAGTCATGTAAGGTCGAATTGGAGTGGAAGAATAACTCCCATGGAAGAGGAAGAGGCATCTTAGAAGAATTGTGACACTTGGGTAAGATTCCCTAGCTCTATGACAACAATGATGAAGATGCTATGACACCTATGACAAAAATCAGACCTGAATGTTGAAATCTAACATATATGACATGTCAGGGCTAAAAATATCCTCCAAGAAGGTGCACAAGGGATTTAGGGAAGCCAAAGATACACCCGTTCGAAATAAGGGAAGATGGAGATTAGGAATTGTGGACAAGTGGCACACATTGGAATCTCTTCCCAACTTGAGTTGGAATGAATATTTTGGAAGGAATTCGACCCATGGAGGACTTGAGAAGTTTATAAAAGACAAGAAAAAAGAATGAGAGTAGCTTTTTATCATTTTTTATTTGCATCTTTGCAATTTGGAGAGCTTCTAGCTTGTCCATGCTAGTGGAGTGTTTACTCTACTTGCCTTAGTACCAATTTCGAGGGTGAAAGATTCTCATCCTAATTGGAAATTGGAGAGGCCATTTAGACGTTTCATTTGGAGCTACATCGAATTTCATAACAAGTGATGAAGTTTACCATCATTTCCCCCTATGTGAAGACATGTATACAAATCTCTGATTTATGGGAGTTGCCGAAGCCTATAGAAACTAATTGATGATGCATTTGGGAGCCCATTGAAGTCCTTTAACAGTACCATGTCTCTGTTCTGAAATTTGGGAAGGTATTACATCATTTGGGAAGCCATCTTTGTCCCCTACCCTTGGGGGTTTGAACCTCGAATTTACTAGTAAAATTCCCCAACTTCTCCTGAAGTTAAATGAATGTTGCAGAAGTATTATGATAGTTTCTAAGAACCCATGAGGTTCATTTTTATGTATTAATACCATTCATATAACTTCATACCCAATTCTAAATCCTCGAGAGTCTTTTGGAGCCATCTACCCTTAGGGGTTTCAACATTGATTTTCCTAGTAATTATGCCTTTCATTTTCTAAGTGTAAATGAAAGTTGCTGAAGTATTTGTGAAGTGTCCAAGCATATAATAGCTTCTTTAATGTGTCCAAAAATATCTCAATCCACTCCATACGCCATTCGAAAAGATTTGGGATCATTTGGGACAGTTTGGGGCTTTACTAGTCCAAGTTTCGAAAATTGACTAAATTAGGAAAAATCTCAAATTGGGGACATTAAAATTTCTTGCCAGAGGAAGAAGAGAGAGATTTTCACCTTGTGAAAGCTATCCTATTTAGGTTAGCTCTGATACCATGTTAAGTTTTAATCAAATTCACAACAAGAGCATAAACAGGATCACTGAAAGAAACACAATCAAAAGACAGACACAGATTTATCCTGGGAAACCCTCATGGGGTTGAAAACCCAGCAAAAACTTCCTCAATATAGATGACAAAAAAGTACAAAGATGAAATCCCCAAACAAATGCCCCTTCTCCTTCGCAGATATCTCTCTCTCTCTCTCTCCTATGCGCAATGCACAAGTGAGTGTGTGTCCAAATGAGGAGCACATCACTTCTATTTATACTTTATCTTCCACTTGACTTTTTCCCTAACTAGGTAGGCCCCTAACAACTTAACCTAATGCTGACCGGGTCGACTTCTCTAGGGGACTTAAACACCCCATTACAAATGACTCAAAGGGGATCTATTGCACCGACTTATAAGGGAGGATTTACCTCAATGACTTTACATAATCAAATACAATAATGACATCCCGACGGAGGAATAAAACATCTCCGAATAAATTACAATGATAAAATACAATAGAATATTCTTCGAAGTTACAATATTTCAACATTGATGAGCATAACCATAGCTCTGATACCACTTATTAGGATTATAATGAACAAGATAAAATAATATGCGAGAAAAATAATACACAATCAAGCAACAACATAAGAGAGATACAAGTTTACCCTTTAAACCCCATACGGGGAAAAACCAGCCAATGAATATCGTCATTACCTTGGCCAAAATCGGCCAACCAGGCCAAGTGAGCTCATCAACTCACCTCCATGCCACTTTACAATGGATCTTCCTCAATCATTATAAACGCTTTTTTACATGCAATACCTTGGGCCAATACCATGGGCTACAAGAAACCATATGCTCAAAAACATGTGCTAGACCTAACCACCTTTGACTCATTCCCGAGTCAAGGTTAACCTTAACATGATTGGCATAGAATAGTACAATGCATCAACAATGCCCCTAAGGGATAGAAAAGCCTTGGGTATGACAAAATTTACAAAGCTGTCATCATCCTATAGATTTTAGTCATTTTCTAGTTCTATAAATATTTAGTCATTTACCTTACATGTCTTGGTTTGGTTAATTCTTGTGAGTGGGTGATTGACATCATTTACATGTATGCCCACATATTATGTCTTGGGTTTGTGAGAGTATCAATGAAACAATTTGGGAATTTCTAGAGGGAATGCTTCGAGTAGAAGTTCATCACAGTCTTGACTCTTCATGAGTGGCTGTTACCGGACAATCTACCGAAAGTGGACTTAAGGCATGATCTCCCCAGTTCAATGTGAATCTAGAACAAATCAAACAGAACATAACCTACTTTCCTATATCAAATAGAAGTGCAAACAGATAGATAGATCATTTACCTCAGATTTGCAGATCCCTTTTCTCTTTGTTGATCCAATGCCCCAGTATCGTCAAATCTCAAGCTGCAAGACCCTGTCAAGCACATAGGAACCAAAAAGCAGTGAAAGCATACATTTCATATGATTGATCTAAGTTAACAGTTAAGGAAGAAAACTCTAAACATTATCAATGAGACAACATTTATGGAAAGAGATTATATTAACTGTAAAAAAAAGAGTTACATCGAAAAGATAAAGATACAACCAAAGCCTTAACGTCGCATCCTCCATCCAACATGTCCAAGCCAAACCTCCAAGATGGTACAAGCTTCACAAGATGATTAAGGATCACCAATATGTATTCTACCAGCATAAGGATACTATAGACCTTCCTCCCCTTCTCATGGAGAGAGGGGGTGTTTATATAGGGCTAAAGACATAGGGTAGGTTGAAGATTAGGGGGAGATGGTTAAGGGATCCTCCCATTAGGTTAGGAACCGAAATGCCACCTCTCCTAAAGTTTAGGGATAGGTCTCCACCTCAACAAACCTCTAGAAAGACCTCGAGACTCCCCAAAATAGCCTCTAACCAACCCCGGCGCACCCTGGTAGAGGAGATAGAGGACCAGAGAGGGTCAGGCGCACCCTGTAGGAGGAAAAAGGGCATCAGTGGCTCACCCTAGCTAACCAGGAATTGCGCCGGCGCACCCTAGATGAAGGATAAGTGTGCCAGCCTACTCAAACAGGTTCAACTGGGCAAGGATAACCTTCAATTTGAATGTGTTTTAGCCTAGCATGGGTTAGAGCAAAGAGTTTACACAATGGTCATGATGACGACTCTAGGTCCTGATAATGACATTTGCACAATGGTCATGGTGACGACACTAGGTCCTGATAATGACACTTGCAACACTTGCACAAGGGTGACGACATTTTCGTGTAATAGAATGTCCCCCAAAGCATGAAGCTGACGGAATAAGACAAGTGAAATGATTTGTAGTAAGAAAATAATAATGGCAAGGACTTGTTAGCTGGAAGATGCTATTGCAGTACAACTGACTCTGAGATACAAGTCTCACATGACTCACAACATGGTTGTCGACCAATACATTGTAGATCCTTGATAGTAAAAACCGACTGAACACAATCATGGCTACTAAACACAAGTGTAGATCCATGACAACACAACCACGACCAATACAAAGTGGATCCATGTGATACAACTAAAACAATCTCCATCGCAACCTGGGTAAAACATGACTCCCCAGGGTCTTCAAACCGAACCCGCAATGATACGAATTTATCCATGTGATTACAAATGTCTTGACATCGAACATGGTAGAAACCACTTGATTACCTGTCATTGATGTATACCATTAACAAGCGCGAGGGAAATCACCATTAATGTCAATGATCCCCAAGGTATCATAGTACAAACCATCGAATGTGAATAAAGGGATTGAAATCGAACACTCGATGGGATCTTTCAATCAAGAGTCAATGATGTAAACTCATGTTGAAAGTGAGGTAACCTGCCATTGAGGCATGCAGGCCCAAGGTACTTGATTGGTTTCTAGATTCAATCCTCGGATGATGTGTTGAAGTCGACAAGGATGAATCCGTCGAAGGAGGGCCATGATGAATCCCCCACCATCGACACGAAACACGATAACAGATGTTTGGAATAGATCGGATGGTACAGTAACATGCAAGACTAACTCAAGGTAGACCGACATGATGGAAGGTGTATTGACTGTAGATGATGAGCAATGAACATCTCTTGAACATGGGCATGGCATGACTTGGCAATATTGACATGACGAGAACGACACAAACCCCTAACGTGACTGATAGTAGAAGCATTCTTTGGATGACCCAAAGGAGTGACACAACTCATGAAATCAACAAAACTCGAAGACAAACAGATTACCCAAGTATTGAATGCAAATGCAAAATGGGTGTCATGTTCAAAAGCGACTATGTACTCCCATAAATAAAGTGTAATACAAAATCTTCCCTTTTTCCCCATCATGACTGATGAGTGCCTCACTTGTTTTTTAACGAGCTTGAAGAGGGTAAACAGATGCTCGGTAAATCTCATTCCATGGATGAGTCCAATCCCAAATGTTTTACGAACCTAGGAAAGGAGGGGTTCGTCCCATGACGGGCCCTTCAATGTCAAATTTTAACGAGCCCATAGAAGGTAAAATCAACGTCATTTCATGTTTAGAGAGTCTGAAAAGAAATAAAGAAGACTCCAAAGGTCCTTTTTCGTAGGGTTAGTCTCTTCGCCCAAAAAAGGGTAAAACAATGTGAGAGAACTTTTCCAGTCATGATTGGTTGGAGTGCTCTTTTTTCGTAAATAGTGCCCCCTGGTCCGAAAAAGGGGTAAACTATCGCCAGGGAAACGATCATTCAAATCATTTTACAAGCGTGAACGAATCAATTTCGCTTGGCCATCTTTTCCTATTCTAGGAGTCTAAAAAGAGCTTAAAAATGACTCCATGAACAACTTTGTCATGGTTGATAACCGAGTACGACAAAGGAAAAAGTAAACTCGACATAGTTCCTTTTCTGTAAATAGTCTAGCGAGGCCGGATAAAGTGATAAACCTATACTCGTTAGACACACCATTTTACTCAAACTTTTAACAAGCACGATAATGGTATCAAAAGCACTCAGAATCTTTTTCATATTTGAACCATAGCACGAAAAAGTAAAAACTAAGCTCAAACCACTTTTCATGTTTTAACCAGAGCATGAAAAAAGTGAAAAGTAAGCTCAAACCACTTTTCATGTTTTAACCAGAGCACGAAAAAAGTGAAAAGTAAACTCAAATACCATCTTACTGTTTTTAACATGCTCGAAGATAGGTTGGAAGAATGCTCATGATGTCTGCTTCATTTTTTAACGAGCTTGTAACAGAAAATGAACTATGCCCGGGATAATTCCCATTGGCAGGTTTCTTCCCAACATGATGGCTAGAGGTTGGAAAGTTTGCCCTCAGCACAAGAAACTGACGACTTACTTCTAGTAACATTACTAGAGGTACTGTTTCATTTTTTAACGAGCTTGATACAGGAAGAACTCAGGATATTTTCATGGTTTAATGAGCTCGAAAACCAAAAAGGAAAGTATGCTCGAAAATGTTCTCATTGGTGGACTCTTTCCCAACATGGTATCTAGAGGTTGGTGCATACCCCCAACATGATTGCTAGAAGTAAGTGACTTAGCTCCAACATAATGTGGAGAGGCGATCGAGTTGACTTCAACATAACGTCCATAGGTTGACGACATGCCCCCCAAGCTTCATTTCATTCGCCTAAGGCATAGTCGGATGAAAAGAAGGTTCAGGTACTAAGTCTACGAGAAGACTCGACTCAAAGGGAAAGGATCTGTTTCATTTTCTAACGAGCTTGGCACAGGAAAAGAACTCTTCTCATGGGAACCTATTTCATTTTTTAACGAGCTTGACATAGAAAGGGAACTATGCTCATGAAGCTGGTTTCATTTTTATGCAAGCTTGAAACCAAAGGTAAACTATGCTTGAAGATCGGTCCTATCCAACATGATGTCCAGAGGTTGGTAGGGTGTCCCCCAGCATAAGAAGCTAGGGGGAAAACTCCAGCATGATGCCTGGAGGCTGGAGACCTGCCCCCCATCACGAGGGAGAGGAAACCACTAAAATATGCGGAACATTCAAAGAAGTCAGATGACTAGGAGTCATATGATAAGTGGGTGTTACGAAGGAAAGCTGATCGATGGTCACAATTCTTCCATCATGGGGAAAATACATCACTCGAAAGAGTGAGGACACTACAACTTTCATTACATAAACATAATCACTTTCAAGGAGTAGATTAAAATCTAAGGTACCTTGGACTACCATAACATCAATACAAACAGTTTTCCCTCCTAAGGTGATAGGTAATTGAGGAAGGATCCCTAAAGGTCCAGTAGGCCTTCTCTGAAAATCCAAAACCTGGTCAGTGACTGGTACAAGCTGAGGGGAACCTATAGCTTGCCAAGCAGTTGAGGATAAAATACTAACAAAGGCTCCCTCATCAACTATCGTATGAAATATTTCCTTATCAGAAACTCCTACAGATATTTGAAAAGGAACACTCGAAGGAAGACGAGGCTCTGTTAGCCCATTCCAATCGAAGAAAATGACCTCAATACTTGGAGGGGATCCTGTGGAAATGGACAGGATCTCCTCTGAACCGACTAGGAAAACATCGACGATTTCCAATTCACTCTCACTTGGAAGATAAGAATGAGACGAAGATTGTGTCATGGTGTTTGCTTCAGTTTGTACTTTCTCCAATGAAAGAGTGGGATCGACTAGAGGTGAGGCCAACTCGACTACTTCATGTTCACTCTCGGAAGGGAGAGTCGGATCAACTAGGAATGAAACAGAATCGACCACTTGGTCAACCAGTGGGGGGTCAAGGGATGACTTATGATATCCGGTTGGAAGTTGGTTCTGAGATACAGTAATTTCTTCTAACAATTGCAAAGCTTCATCCATGTGTGGACAAGGTAAGTAAGGTGCATACCCTTGCATAACAAACAAGGATTTATGACTTTACCTTTCCTACCCTTAACCATAGAGTCACTAGTTGATGGGGTATCATCAGTATGATGTCCAGGGGTTGACAATATAGGTGGTTTGGAGGCTTTAGACCACTCTTCTAACACTTTGGAAAGACCGGACCAATCCTTGAGAAGGTGATCACCCTTGCAAAGCTTGCAAGGGAACTTGGGTCTACAGGGTGTTTTCAGAGAATGAATTCCATTAGAGACGATTGGTTGATGCTTGGTCTCTTTCTTATCCTTCTTCTTCTTTACCTTCCTTTTCTTCTTCTTCTTATCATCCTGATTGCTAACACCACTGCTTTGATCAGACGAGGAAGAAGAAATGAAAGAAGATGCATCTAACGAAGAAGGGGAAAGATCAGTTTGGGATTGACACTCTCGTGGTGGAGAGCTAACATTTGAAACATTGGGTACAACCGGAATCACCGGATTGAATAACCATACCAGTAATCCTATGGTTAATCCAGGAAGACTTAAAGTGGCAATAAAGGGAGGACCAATATCTCCAATTGGAGGAAAGGAAAAAGGTACCCCTTGAGAAGGGGTCTCTTGATTGGTAGTCCCAGAAGAGGTTGCCATATCTAAACTCTCCAAGTCCTTCTAAATATCACGCACAAAAAACGCTACTCAGACTAAAAGCAACAGGCAAAGTCATGTGATAGGTGTGGATTCAAAAGTTTGGAACCTCACGGGATTGTCAAGGCTTCGCAACTCGCGATATACTCCAAGGTCCAACAGTTATACTCGGCCTAATTTTTCAGAGCACTAACCAGGGAGGATTAGGACCGTACCCGTGACCATATAACCCAACTACCTGATAGTATGTGTGTAGTAGCTCCCCGAGTGTTGTTCTCAGTGTATTGTTCTGCCAAGACGGCCAAATGGTTAACTCGATTGGTCTCAGGAATCCTAGGAGTGTCTCTCGATATACTCAAGGTAGGTGGGAGCTCAAATCCATAGTGGTGTTGTCTAATGCACAACCGTACGACAAGAGCCTTCCGATATACTACCAAGTACGTGAAACACCTTTCGATATACGCCGAGTACATGAAGTGCCTTTTGATATACCTTAAGGTACGTGAAAGAGCCTTCGATATACCGGTTGGTACGTGAAAGAGCTTCGATATATCAGTTGGTATGTGGAAGAACTACAGTGCCCCCGGAATGCAGTGCAGGCAAGTAACGACAGCTGCCACGCTTAAAGACGCCGGAACACGTCTCTAACTTACACACAGTTACTAAATGATTTTAACCTACGCTAGCGTTAATTTTATCTTGTGCGGTTAAGTGAATCCATGGAGTGAAGACTTGGAATTTAAATAAGATGCAAATCTGATCTATATGAAAATGCAAGTCTTTGTTTCTATGAAGTCCTACTTAAGAAGGAGAGAAAGATATATTTTCTTCCAAAATGCACAACCCTATGCAAATGCAATTTTAGTTCTTTTCAAAATGATAGAAAGAAGTAAAATATGCACCCAAAACTAACCCGAAGCAATAAGAGAGATCTTTTTATGAACACCAAATGCAATAATTCTAATCCATTTCATATCTTTTTACACTTGAAAAGACACATCTAATCTACGGAAAGCAAAATTCCATAAACGTTTCCAATCAAATGCAAGACAAAGAAAAGCACTTAAAAATTTTATATAACTCAAATGCACACAAATCTGAAACAAGCCTTTCTTCTTCTTATGAATGTGAGACCAATAATTTCAAATGATCAAATTAAAGCAAGAAGAATACTTATGTTTTCCAATTTCATGAATATAGCAAAAGAGTGACAAAATCAAACATCTCTTTGAACTAAAGAGGAAACAAAGAATCAATCTTTTCCAACAATCATTAGATAGCTCAGGATGTAAAGGAAACAAGATGCACAACCCAAGAAAAAGAGGCTCAAAAAGACATGGATATCCCACACTTTTCAAGTCTTTAAAACAAGCCGATCACACCAAACCAAAATTTATCTTAAAACCTTAATATGGGTCAAAACAACTATAGGATACACGATTCATGGCCATGAGGGGGATTTTTTTTGCAAAAATAGAACCCATTTCACTTAGAAATGCAAGCAAAACACTAGTCTTGACTTAAAAGGGCCAAACATGGATCCAAATCTCGAAAGACCCAAAAATGGAGGAAAATGACAGTATGATGTGTCTAGGGGTTCTGTAACTAGAATATGCAGCACATAGAAACACAATCAATCAGACCAAAATCCAAAAATTGAAGGAAACCACTGTCAAAACTCAGTTTGGAGAGGCTAGCGCATCCTACTTCACTAGACAGAGCGCCAGAGGGGGTCTGGCGCAGGTAGTACACAGGCAAGGTGCGCCACCGGCGCAGTTTTCCTTCAGGAAAAGTGAGCCGGCCACACAAGAGCGCAGGGGAGGCACTGCCTAGGTGCGCTTGTCGAATTTCGAGTCGTAAAAGTGTGAGATCTCCTAAGATAGAAGGGTAGGAGGCTTGATGATGCTCCCAAAGAGAATCAAGGACACATAAGAAACTCTTTAATGATAGAGATCTGATGGTAGGAAGGCTCAATCGGATAGAAATGGCTCAGACAAAAGAGATGAAATCAAACATAAATGAAATCAATTCTACTCTAAATCCCCAATATGGTCACCAAATTTGTTACCAGACAATCTACCGAAAGCGGACTTAAGGCATGATCTCCCCAGTTCAATGTGAATCTAGAACAAATCAAACATAACATAACCTACTTTCCTAGATCAAATAGAAGTGCAAACAGATAGATAGATCATTTACCTCAGATTTGCAGATCCCTTTTCTCTTTGTTGATCCAATGCCCCAGTATCGTCAAATCTCAAGCTGCAAGACTCTGTCGAGCACATAGGAACCAACAAGCAGTGAAAGCATACATTTCATATGATTGATCTAAGTTAACAATTAAGGAAAAAAAATCTAAACATTATCAATGAGACAACATTTATGGAAAGAGATTATATTAACTGTAAAAGAAAGAGTTACATAAAAAGGGGAAAGATACAACCAAAGCCTTAACGTCACATCCTCCATCCAACATGTCCAAGCCAAACCTCTAAGATGGTACAAGCTTCCCAAGATGATTAGGGATCACCAATATGGATTCTACCAGCATAAGGATACTATAGACCTTCCTCCCCTTCTCATGGAGAGAGGGGGTGTTTATATAGGGCTAAAGAGATAGGGTAGGTTGAGGATTAGGGGAAGATGGTTAAGAGATCCTCCCATTAGGTTAGGAACCGAAATGCCACCTCTCCTAAAGTCTAGGGATAGGTCTCCACCTCAACAAACCTCTAGAAAGACCTCGAGACTCCCCAAAATAACCTCTAACCAACCCTGGTGCACCCTGGTAGAGGAGACAGAGTGCCAGAGAGGGTCAGGCGCACCCTGTAGGAGGACAAAGGGCGCCAATTGCTCACCCTAGATTACCAGTAATTGCGTCGGCGCACCCCACATGAAGGAGAAGTGCGCCAGCCTACTCAAACAGGGTCAACCAAGCAGCGATAACCTTTAGTTTGAATGTGTTTTAGCCCAGTATGGGTTGGAGCAAAGAGTTTACACAATGGTCATGATGACGACTCTAGGTCCTAATAACAACATTTCCACAATGGTCATGGTAACGACACTAGGTATTGATAATGACACTTGCAACACTTCCAACACTTGCACAAGGGTGATGACATTTTGGTGTAACAGTGGCCAGGAGTCTCATCAAGATTGGGTGAGAACTAAGCAAAGGGAAATTGGATTTATTTGATAGCTTGAATTGTTGTTTGACTAAATCCACGTGAGATGTTGTTTGACTATACAAACTTGAAACGTTATTTGGTTGAACCAAATCTGATTGGAATAGGGATTTCTTCTATTTTCTCACAATTTTCCTAGCTACCAATCTAGAGTTGGAGGTTTATGGAGGCGTCTTGCCAGCACCAATGTTTGCAAGGAAAAATGGTTTCATTCTTAGTAACTAAAGGATTTAAGGGAGAAATCAAAGAATTTTTTTTGAAAATCAATCTAAGAAATGATGCTCTTATGGGGAAATTGCTTCTAGAGTTTAGAAATGTGAATGGCTATAAAAAATGATGGTTTTCATACCATCATCGTTTCTAGGTCGTTTCCTCAGCAAAATGTGAATCCTCGTTGCATTTTTGGTAATAGAGATCTTTGGTCGGCAATTGACACTTAAGTTGCATATATATGCTTTTGATGCATACATTGAACTTGAAGGCACTTTATCTCTAGTGTCACAAGTATAGGTCATAACACATGTCAATAGTTGTGAATGTAATGTGTACATTGGATTATTGATGCTGTCCAGAGTACCAACGGGTCACCAAAAACCCCCCAAGACTTTGTTTTTTCCATCCAAATTTTAGCCTAAAGCAATCCTTCTCCAATGCTTATATACAACTGCAATCAAGTTTAGATTAGAAAAAAACATTACCGATATATATCATTCTCAATGCACAAAATCCTTACACAATAAGACCCTCAACTCATATTAGTGCATAGACTCATTTCACTCGGACATCTCTTGCATTCATCCCAATGCAACAAACACATTCCAATTCCCAATTAATAAATATATTACATATTCATCTCATCATCCACGGTTACTATGATATTACTACACCAAACCATGGATACGTTCATAATAAAAGAGATTACTCTTTTATTAATACAACCATAAGACAATGCAAGGCACCTCAAGAGTCAAAACTGTTATCTTTTGAAAATGCAAGTTCATTTTCCCTGTTTGGAGACACCTTTTCAACAATGTTGTACTTGATGTGAAATTAGGGAGCTTGGTACAATTCATGGGTTTGAGCATCATCTTTATCATTCATGAGAGAGATCCTTTTCTCTCACATGTTGAGGGATGTTTTCATGTTTCATGGTCGGGTTCACATATCTGGAGGCATTATTGAACATATGGTAACATCTCACCTCTGGGGCGTTTGTCCACATATTGTAATGCATGTTTTCCCATTGGATAATGCCTTTGGGGTGTCTTCCCATTTCTCAATACGTTTCTACATACTGGAGGCAATATGGACCCTTAGGCACAATCCACTAGCAAGATTACATACATAAAGAGGACTGCCCAACCTTTAAGGAGGTGTTGGAGTTTCTTACGGCACCATTGAAGATCAAATGCACAAGAATAGAGGAGAACCCCACATGTTGGGCATTGTATGGCATACTTCATGGTGAAGCTCTCCATGCGTGGGGATATTTTATTATATTTTGTTACATGTATAGTGAAGAATATGACTTATCATTAGAGGCTCATTCAGAGAATGAGATCTAGTCAAACAAGCTAAGAGAAGAGGAGCGATCCACCCAAGAAAGCATCCAAGGGACTTTTCAAGGTAAATATGGCACATATTCCCTTGGTGTTCCAATTTGAGAGGATTCTATGGCATATTTTATGGAAAGGCACGCCTATGTGCAAAGAACAATGGTAAATAAGCATATCAAGAGGAGTGCCATACTTTGAGAGTTGGATTGTGGTCCCAAGCTCACATTTTTCACTTTAAACGAGGCCAAAAATCTTTCTCTTCATGAGCCTTCCACTTTAAAAGAGGTTTTATGGCACAATTAAGGAAAAGGGTGTTAAAGAAGCATTTAAGGAGGGAGTGTTTTGCATGGAGAAACGACATGTTGCAATATGGACTCGTTCAAATGCTTTATTGATGGATTATTTCACTCATCCAAGGGAGTGGTTCACATCTAAAGCATTTGGTGGCATATGGGCACAATTTTAGAGGAGTATTTTGCTTATAAGGACGTGTGTCCTTGAAGACCAATATGAGTCATATTTAGTGGATTTTTTTACTCATAATGAGGAACGCCCTACTTCAAGGAGACTTCTAGAACTTGTTAAGTATTTTAATATTATTATTTTAGGTTTTTTTTTGGGAAAAAGTGTATTTAGATCTCTCTAAATTTTATTTGAAACTTGTAAGCGATAAATGCTATAAAAGGAGGAGTACTTTTAATTTGCAAATGGATCCAAGTGGATGAGAAAATCCTCCTATGCCAAGTACAAGGTTATTTGCAGGCAAGGGATAAAGGGCTCACGACAAATTTATGCTTCTATTTATTTATTTTCTATAGGTTGGAATCTGGATTGATGGGAAAGGTTGTTGTTATAATATGTCTGCGTATTCTTCTTATCTGTAGGTTTCACTCTTTTTAGGGTTGTTTTTGGCTAAGAAAGAAAGCTTTGGTTGTGATTTTTTTATTCTCTTATGCTTTATGTAATAAGATCTTGTGTTATTATCTTATGGATTAAACTATGTTGAAGTTTTGAAGTCTTGACATTTCGAGTGGATACTTTGCGCATCATTAGGGGTCTAGCTAGAGCTCATTGTAAGATATAAAAGAGTGAGCTTTCAAATAAGATAAATATAGTATGTGAGAAATAGCTGTTAAGGATTAGTTGGAAAATAATAAAACAAAATAAGGATGAGGGTGGTTGGTTATAAGAACAATAAAAAATAAATAACAAGAGTAGGTTCTTTAATGAATTAAGAAAGAGAGAAATAATAAAATTGGAGGGAGGCGGAGGAGAAGGTATTAATAAGAGAATGGGAGTGACTGATATTATCGAGAATGAGTATGGGAATGGATAGGATTATGAATAATAGAATTTAATGGAAAGATAAGATGAAAGGGTTCATTAAAAGAATAAGAACGATATATCTTATTATTGTGAAATTAAATTGGAAGAGGGATATGATTAGGAGTAAGAACTAATAAGGTTAAGAAACAATAAGATATAGTAAATATAAATATGAAATGAATGAAAATTTATTAAAAAGAAAGAGGAGGAAGAGGCGAGATAAGGGGAGAATTGATAAAGATGAGGTAATGAGGGTTAGAAAGGGAGAAATTGAAAGAGAAGAGCAGGGAGGGATGTGGAGAAATAGAGAAGATGAAACAATGAAGTATGATTTAATAACGGTTAAGAAGATTGAGATGAGAAAAATTAATGGATTATAGGTTTCCAAGACTGGCTTAGCTTGTATCCATCATCCTGATTGAAGTTGTTGGGATGTTTTTCAATTTCAAGAGCTTTTCTTATCAGATGAGATGAGTAATGCAGGGTTGATGCTAAGATTTTGGTTTTATCAAAACATATAAGATGTTTGGTGTTGTGGGAATGATCGACAATGGTGGATTTGGAAAGACAGTTATGAGAGGTATCAACTATGTGTTCTATGAGGTGGGTTTGGATAGATTTGGCCAGTTGACCAATGTAGTATTTGTTGTAGGAGTAAGGAATTTGGAAAACCCCTTTGGGAAGAAGAGGGTTAGATTTATTTTTGACACTCATAAATAATTGTTTGAGACTTTTGTGAGGCTTGAACAAAGTTTTAATATTCCTTTTGGCAAGGATTTTGGAAATGTAATCAGATTTGTTCATTCTATTACCCTTGTGATTCTTGGTCGTTCATTTTATTACCCCTCATATTGTATGAGGATTTACACTTGCGATTTTCATCACACGTCATAGGTTTACAAGATGACATTAATGGAGCATTTGATGGACTAGGGGTACATGTGCTTAGCTTGGAGTATTGTGCTATTAGTTGATTGATTTTGATTAGAGGGCACTCATCTATCTCATCCTTAGAGTGATTATCATATATGGTGGCTACTCTATTGTGTTTTATATTGATCTAGACTTTACATTGTTAGACATTGGTGATGTATTGCAAGGAATGCCCTAGCTATTATGGACTTGTTTGGCATTGCTATGGCCTATTGGGATGACAAACTCCTTGATTTAGGAGATCACCCCTCATGTACACCTCTCACGACATGGTTCTACCCCTCTCAATGTCTATGAGTGACATGGTGTTGCATGGTTCGACCATTATTGTGTGGACACCCTTTCTTATTTGGAGGTTCTTGACACATATCGAATTTGGATGTGATTGACTACACTTCTTGGAGGAGTGATCCCTTGATTTCCCCTTGTTGGCACACATGTTGAGGCATAGTCGTATTTGTATTGCTTGTTTGAGGGGTTGTCCCATTTACTTCAAGGATCTAGTGGACTATATTTATCGCTTTGCACATGGATTAATGCTAGCACTCAGTGGATTGACTTCTTATTTCATGGATCTAATTGTCGGTAGTATAGAAGACTTGTTTGGAGATATAAATCAAAGTTCCAAAATTACAAACAACAATCAATTACTTTATAGAGGTATTTACGATAATCATATTCAGCCCTAATCCTATAGAATATTTATTTTGAGCTTGTCTTGGTAGGCATAAATATCCATTATTGAGATGCCAAAACATGTGTGCATGTTAGCAATGATAGCATATGGACCCCTAATTCTATTTCTATAACTTGATGTCTCCATTCTATATTTGATTGTAACATATGAGACTACATTACCTCTGAGAGATCTAATTTCCCACTTAAATGTTACTACTTGTCCCTGAGAAAGAATGCCAAACAACAATTTCCCAACTACCTGCCAATGTTAGTTCATAAAAAAATATGTCAAGCAACAACCTCCCAATAGCTGCCAATGCTACTTTGTAAGAACAAATGCCAAGCAACAAATCAACAACAACCAGGGCCTAATCTTTGAAGCTTCAACTAAGGAGCTAGTCAATAACTACCTCTCCAATTCATTCCAATTGCAGAAATCTATCATACAACCGCTTCCATGTTCTTCATTCTAGAGTACTATTCACTAATAAACATATATCTATAACTGAATCAACAATCAATATATGTTACTCTCTACTATCTAGATACATTTGTTTAGCCTACATGATAGCACTTGTATGAATACAATATATGACCTATTCCAATTCCATGTACAAGCTCTATAAGACGTTTGATTACTACATATCCCCAATATATGAGATTCATATGGAACCAATATGACCCTTATTACGAGTTTAGATTCCAATAAAATCCACTATTCTATGATATTAGATTATGGATACACATTCATAGATTGGCACATGAATTCCAAAATGAATGCATCATAGGGAGGGGTATCTGGTAGGAGAACATAAGATATAGGGCCAAGGTCAGTGGGGTAGGAGTTGCTAGAAGGTTAAAAGTGGAGGTTGTGCCTAAGACGTGTTGTGCTAAGGGAAAGTTGGCAACAATGGGTTCGCCATAGAGAGTAGACACCAATAAAGTCTAAATAAAAGATAACAATGACTTAAAGTTCTAAAGAAAGCACAAATGGGACTAATTTATGCTGAAAGAAAACACAAAAGGAATTGATGAGACACTAATGAGATGTTTTTTCTTGGACAAGATATGCACACATTCTAAGAAGGAAAATTAAATATGGGAATTTAATTACAGGATTTTTAATTCATGGAAGCGAATGGGTTGTTAAAGGAGCTCACCTACAATGTGTATGGCACTAGGCCTATATATTCGTGAGACTTGGACAAATTGGCATTTGACTTGAGACTGAAAACAATGAAACACGGTTTGATGTCTAACTTGATTAAAAACAAAAACACAGAAATAAATCTTCAGTTTTCTCTTCTACTCAAAATACTAGCTATTGGAATGCCCTATTAGTTGAATGTGCAGGTTTTCTTTATAAGCTAGACATTCCTTATTGCAACACCACAAGAAAAGAAGTCATTTACCTTTGTATCATGACTTCTCTTTGGCAAAGTTTAAAGAAAATGTAGAATTTGCTCGAAGATTTAGAATGTTAGATCGGTTGATCAACCCTTTGACCGATTTTCAAAGACTTGTTTTTCCTTAAAAAAATTCCAAGTGCTTTAAAAAACCCATGATGCAAACTCCCATAAAGAATAACAGAGCATTACTCTCTACAGCTAAAATTTACCCGTACCATTCAAGAAACCCAAAAAGAGCCAACCATCTCCTCCATAAATAAAAATAACCCTAATCATTTTGATTCAACAAGATTAAATGAGGGCAAATTTCTTTCATTTGGATCTGCCTTCCAAATTTTTAAACTACATGTTTACATATTGTCAAATTTATTACTGATTCCTATTGATTTCGTTCAGTTCCTTCTATTTTTTGTTAAATTTATTGCTTAGTAATTTGAATTTGAATTTGAATTTAAAACTAATTGTTGAGTTCACAGTACAGGCCAGTTAAACAAAGGTAATTGTTTTCTACCAACGCAGAGTTCACCATCTTGACATTGTAATGAGTTAATCGAGGATGAAGGCCGGGAAAGCATGCTAGTTGTAGTCACCTTTCCATGAGATCTTACACTGTGTTGACTTCTTATGAAGATGAAGAGCATAATGGACATGATATTAGAGATATCATAACTAAGGATAACATGTGATAGTTGATTAGAGAATATGTTGATCAAATTCAAGTTATCAGATCCATCCTCCTTTTATCGAGACTCAGAAGTCAGAATCAACCAAACTGGAACAACTAGACCATGGAGAGTAAGAGCATGAATCAAAAGAAAAAACAAAAATAAAACTAAAAGTTCCACTATGAATTGGAACAACTAGACCATGGAGAGTAAGAGCATGAATCAAAAGAAAAAACAAAAATAAAACTAAAAGTTCCACTATGAATTGAATCTATAACTGAAAGCATGGTCTATAACTGAAAGCATGGTCACGGGAAGTTTCTCCTTGACATCAAATATCACCTTTAAAATATAAAAGGTGCCTATAATCCTCTTTATGTTATTATGCATCAAAAGGTTTCATAGAAAAGAGAGCTTATGCCTCAAAGTTCCAGTTGCAAAGTTCACGCACTCCTCGATCTTCCTATGGTCAATATCGCTCCCCTCTCTACATTTTGGGATCCTACTAGTCATTTTCACAGCCCAATATTTGACATAGCATGGACATGAAGACTCTCGTCTTCTTGGGAAATATCTGAGACTTATAGGAGGGACCTTTGGAGGGCACATGGGCATCTGGACCTAAAAAGCAGACTAACAAATCTCCCCTTTCTCGTTGACTCAAGGCTGGATAAACATCTTCTAGCAGATCATCATTAAGAGGCTCAATTGAGGATAATTCAAGAAAATTGAGCAGTTTAGCTATACTATCTCGATCAATTGAACCAAATACACGTGACTCATCAGCTGCCAGGACGTTTCTATCATACAGCAAGTACTGGTCGACACATCAATCGCTTGTTGTGTAACTCAACGTCTCCACTTAATAATGGCCCATTCCATGAAGAGATAAAAACCCGTAGGAGATAATCTATCTCACTCTTGGGCTGAAATATTACAGTTACGATCATCAGTGAAACAGGGTATGGAAACGAGGTCAATGGGATATGAATCACAATCTCATAAATCCGGCTCTGTATCCCTATCACAAACATTTTGTTCTTCACTTCGATCCCGAAATCCAAACCCAGGTGCATAGTTTGGTGGCTTGGCTGGGCAGGTTATATAGTTTGGCAGGTGAAAATTTTTATTGTTTGTTTATTAAACTACTAGAATCTACTGTGAAAAATATGTCCGATGCAGATCTAGGCAGGGGCTTAAATAACTTGTTCCGCAAATGTATAATCATAAGTGAGAACACAAATTATAAACCACAAAGCAATGTTAGGAAGATTGAAAGCATAACTATATAAGATGGCTCTTTCAAATGAGCTTCTATCACTGATTATTCACTCTCACGGGGGTGAGTGATTGTGTATGAATTCAAAAACATAAGACTGTGTATGAATTACCTTGGAGATAGCTCTGAAAACTTGCTCTCTAACTTTGAAAACTCGCTCTGCAATCATTTGAAAACTTGCTCTCTAACTTTGAAAACTCGCTCTGCAATCATTTGGAATCTCTTGGAAGTATAACAAAGCCAACTATTGCAATCTGACCCCTGAATTCCATTATATGGATGTAGGAATCACAGTTAGGGTTCACGATTTCAACATTCTCCCTCCAATTTTCCATTTTTTCTTGAAACTAAAAAAATTTGAAATTGAATTTCTTCCTCCAAATTTCTCCTCTGTTTTCCAAATTTCTCCTCTATTTCCCCTCCTCTTTTCTCTAATCTCCCCTCCTCTTTTCCTCTTTTCTCTAATCTAATTGTGGGCACATTTTCATCAAATTTGCCCTAAATCCAACTATTCCCACCAAAATTCAGTTCATTTCAAAACTAGAAGCAGTTAATTCTTGGGCTGAACAAAATTCTTGATTCTCGCTAAAAAAATTCCTTGCAATTCCATGGATTCCTCCCGGCAAATTTTCGTCCTGCGAGCAAACCTACAACAAATGTACAGGGGATAAAACTCCCGCCGGATAAACAACAATGGTTGTTAGAAAATATTAAAAATTAAAAGTATAATTATAATAAGAATTTTTTTAATTTTCTATTATTTACAATTTTTATATATTTATTATTAAATATAAAATAAAATAATAATTTTATTATATGATTTCTTAAATTATTAAACATAAAAATATAACAATAAAAAGCTTATCATATGATTTTTAATAAAACAAAATAATATTATTATATGATTTTTTTATTTTCTAAGGTTTATTTTTTATATATTTATTATAAATTATATATATATATATATATATATAATTAAAAAATCAATATATTTCAAATATTTAATTTTTAATATAAAATTTATATTAAATAATAATAGTGATTTTTTATTAGTTAGTTTTTGAGTTTTACATTTTATTAAATATTTTTAGAAAAGTAGTGGTAAATTTATAAAAATAAATAAATAAATTATAATATAAATTTCAAATTTTTATCACTATATCATTTAGTGTGTGTGCACGAGAATCCAAACCATTCATTAATATTTTCAACCATCATCTCTTAACTCTTCACTAACTCAACATATTTGTCAATTATCATTAATGAGACAATATAGGTTGATCATCACTAATAACAACTTTAAATTAATGTGACATGGATTTTTTTATTATTTTCTTTAGTGTGATGTGGCTTTTTTTATTATTTTCCTTAGAAGGCTCATTTTAGACCCCAAAATTCCTCTAATTGACCACTAGTTCAAGGATAAAAATTGAAAAGTTTGATGGACAAAAATTGAGCTTTGGAAGCTCAAAATGGAGGATCTCCTTGTATATCAAGAGCAATGGGTTATTGCCATCCCTAGAATGACTCTGGTAGGATATGTTATCAGAAGATTGGAAAACACTTGACAAGAATGAAAGGAGTACAATTAGAATTTGTTTAGAAGATTGTGTCTTGTTGAATCTCTAAGGAGAAGACACTGCAAAGAAGATGTGGGAAAGGTTGGGAAACTTGTACCAGTCAAAATATCTGGTTAACAAGTTGTTTCTTCAAAAGAAGTTATATCTTTTGAGGATGGATAAGGGTGACATAGTTACAGAGCACCCAATAGTGTTCAACGATGTGGTTATCTGGTTGTTTTCTGTGGATATTAAAATCATAGAAGAGGAGAAATGTATTAGTCTATTATGTTCTTTTCCAGACTCTTGGGATAGCTTGGTCGTGGCTATTGGAAGTAATAATACCACATTAAATATCAACAATGTGGTTTCATATTTGTTGTTAGAAGAGATGAGGCAAAAAGAACATGGAAGAATCGACCCACGATGCCCTGATGGTGAGAAGTAGACCGATAGATAGAGGAAAAGGAAAATCATCTAGTAGAAAATCAAAGTTGAGGGGTAGATCTAAGACCAGATATGAATCATCTAGTTCAACGATGAGAAGATGTTGGAAATGCAGTAAACGGGCACTATAAGCGAGATTGTAAGTCGACGAAAATTGAGAGAAGCAAAGGGTTTGAGGAAAGTCATTCGACTGAAAGGAATCCTTCGCAGTGAGAGAAATGATATGTGTATTTGGTATATAAGTACACAGTCAGATCATGAATTTTGGTTGATTGGCTATGGTGCATCATATCACATGACACCACTCAGAGAATGGTTATGTGAATATGAGAAGTTCAACGATGGTGACATTCTTCTAGGAGATGATTCACTGAACAAGATTCACAGGCGACGTAAAATTTTACTGCTACTTAAATAAAATATGAAAGGAGAGGAACTCTTCCAAGAGTGTTTCATATCCCAGGTTTGGATCAAAACCTATTTTTTGTTAGTAAGATGGGGAATGCAAGTGTGCATTCTGTATTTGAGAAAGATACATGCAAGATGGTATGAGGAGCGATGGTACTGATGAGAGGAGTCTGAACTGGAACCATGTACAAGATATTGGGAAGAACATACACTAATGGATTTGCTAATACAATCTTTCCTCAATTTGATAGCATATCTCCTTGTCTAGTCTACTCGACCATGTTATGTCATTAACAGATGGGACATATTGGTGAAAAGAGTCTTCATGATACGCATAGTAAAGGTATGGTTGAAGTTCTCCCTTATTATCTTGAAGAAGTAGACTTCTATGAACATTGTATTTATGGTAAACAAAGTCATGTAAGTTTCCCATATGGGGCTACTAGAGCTAAGGAAACATTGGAGTTAGTACATAGTGATGTGTTTGGACTTGTGTTGGTCCCACACTAGGGGGATCATAGTATTACATTTCTTTCATAGATACTTTATCCAAAATGGCATGGTTGTACTTTCTAAGGATGAAATATGAGGTTTTTGAGAAGTTCCAAGAGTTCAAATCTCTTGTATAAAATCAAACCGATAGAAAAATTGTGTTGAGAACTGATAACAGAGGAGAATTATGTGGTAAGGAGTTTGAACAGTGTTGTAGACATCACAGTATAGCTCGACAAAACACAACTCCATGCACACCTCAACAGAATGGACTTGCTCAAATAATGAATTGAACGATGATGGAGAAAGCAAGGAGCATGCTTAATGGTTTAGGTATTGCACAAGAATTATGGGCATAGGTAGTTGACATGGCGAGTTCCCTGGTGAATAGGTCGTCATCGATAGCTTGACAAGACTCCATACGAGGCATGGGATGGTAAAAATACCTCTCTTGTACATCTCATATTTTTTGTGTGTGATGCATTTGTGCATGTCCCAAAGGAAAAAAGAAACAAACTTGATAGAAAATCTGACAAATGTGTCTTCAATGAGTACAAGGACGGAGTGAAAGGGTATAAGTTATGGAATTTGGTCACAAGGAAGACATATTATACTAAAGATGTGATCTTTAGAGAAATTAGAGGTACATCTAGGATTGATTAGGATAGAAGAAAAAATGAACCAGAAAATATAGAGTTTGAAATGAACAACGAAAATCTTGATTCAAATGAGTCAACTGAATTAGAGAAAGAGGTGGAACTTTAGACCCAGTCGTCAGGAGGTCCAACTGATCAAGGAAACAACCTGAAAGGTATAGTCCACCAGATTTTCGCTCTAATTTTCATTATCTTGCATAGAATATGACCCCAGGTCAGTAAAGGAAGTGGTCGACTCAATAGAGGGTAAAATATGGATAAGGGCCATGGAAGAGGAAATGGAGTCTTTGCAAAAAAATGAAACATGGAATCTAGTTTCATTGTCAAATGGAAGGAAACTTGTCGACATTAAGTGGGTGTTCAATAAAAAGATGAATGCAGCAAGTCAGGTCGAGAAGTACAAAGCTCAACTAGTAGCGAAAGGATATTCCCAAGTCAAAGGAGTATACTTTGGTGAGATTTTCTCCCTTGCTGCTAAGTTAACTTCTATTAGGGTACTAATTTTAGCTATAGAATTTGATCTTGAGATAGGAAAAATGGATGTTAAAACAACATTTATTCATGGTTATCTTGAAGAGGAAATATATATGAAGCAACTTGAAGGATTTACAGTGAAAGGCTAAAGGATCCAATCTGCAAGCTCAAAAATTCCCTCTACGGTTGCAATCACCCAAGATGTTGTACCCGAATTTTGACATGTATATCAAGCAACTGGGTTTTGTGAGAAGTCAGGTTGATCATTATTTGGATAACAAGAAAGTCAGTGACCAATTTATATGTGTAATTTTGTATGTCGACAACATATTGTTGGTCATAAACAACATTGATCTAATTAAGGAGGTGAAATTGCAGCTATCCTCCAAGTTTGACACGAAGGATCTCGATGTAGTAAATTTCATTCTTGGAATGGGAATCAAAATAGATCGAGCAAGTAGAAGGATCTGGTTAAATCAAACTAAATATGTTGAAATAGTTCTGAAACACTTCAACATGTAGGAGTGCAAACCAGTTAAGGTTCCTATTCTTGTAGGTGTTAAGTTATCTATTGAATAGTGTCCCGAGACATAGGAAGAGATAGAGTACATGGCACATGCTCCCTCTGCTAGTGGTGTAGGTAGTATGATGTATGCAATAGCATGTACTCAACCTGATATTTCCCATGCAATGGGAGTATTGAGCATGTGACACTTAGGAAAGAGCATTGGAAAACGTTCACGAGAGTTTCCATGTATTTGCATGGCACATTGGATTATGAAATATGCTACCAGGGAAATTTTGAAATGGACAAGGCAATAATTGTGCATGGTTTTGTCGACTCTAAATGGGCTGAAAATATCAACTATAGAAATTTGACCAATGGATATGTTTTCCAGTTACTTGGTGGAGCAGTGAGTTGGATGAGTAGGAGGAAGTTGATTGTTGTATTGTTGATTACTTAGGTTGAATATATAACAAATACTCATGAAAGCAAGGAGGCAGTTTGGTTGCAAAGATTGTGTTGAGAGGTTGGGTTCAAACAGCATGTTGCTAGGATGGATTGTGACAGAAAAGGTGCAATATTCCTATAAAAGAACCCAACATACCATTCAAAGACAAAGCATATTGATGTGAAGTACCATTTTGTGAGAGAAATGGTGGAGAACCATAAAGTGTTGTTGGAAAAGGTAGACACTTTGAAGAACACTGCAGACTCATTGACTAAGTTGGTGAGTACCGAGAAGTTTTCTTGGTGTAGGTGTTTGGGAATATTTACAACCCTAGTTATCTTTAGGTGGGATCACCATATAGCGGTGCCCATAAACAATTCGAAGAAACCTTCCTAAAGATGTGATTCAAACAAATTTATAGTTTTAAAATGATTGAAAACAAAAGGAAAAATGCCTGCCTGGAGTCCAAAGATTGATGTAGATCTATGCTTTCAATATCCAATCCAAAAATGTTCTTGATAACCTCTAATCACAAAGAAATAACAAGAACATGGATAACAAATTGCAAATATAATTTTTAAACTACAAATTAAATGCTTAAAACCATCAAGTTAAGTTTTTAGACATTACAAGGCGGGAAAGAGAATTATTTATATAAAATAACCACAAGATACAAGATAGATTTCACCTATTCTCGGCTGCGACACTGTTTTGAAACTGGATGTTGAGTTCCTATGTTCATACCACACATATGCACACCTACTCTATGCTCCAAAGCATGCCGAAGGAAAACAACATGATAATTTCTTGGAAAGAAAGAGATGGAGACTGTTGGAAATGTAGATTTCCAGGTATGGGGGATTTATTGTAGACATGGGAGTAGGGATTTTGGATTCAATAGAAATAAGATCAGCATAAGGATTCTATATTGTTCTCTCCTCCTTCTCATGCTTTCTTTATCCTCTTTTATACTTTTGGGGAGGCAGTTAGGGAAGTTCAATTAGTTATTCACTGGAAAAAGATGGTTAAAGAACCATGAAACTATTTTTAAGTTTCCTGAGAATTTATTTTATTTTTTACCTTCACAACAGGTCATACACGGGGAAAACACTAGCAAGGAATGTATACATGGGCTAGTAATGCATAGGGAACATATGTGTGGGAAACTGGGGTTTTTTGTAAGGTTTTGACTAAGAAGGGATATGGGGATGGAGTCATCAAGGGACAAGGAAGTCTATAAAGATGTATATTAGATAAAAATAAGCATTTTTCAATGATGTGGAAAAATACGCTATAATAGATGCCCCCTAGTGTGTGAGGTCAGAAGGACAACTAATGGCCAAAATAGATTATAAATATTAAAAGTATGTGCATGGAGAAACCAATAGAAGTAGTCAACAACCAACCATAGGCAATGAACCTACAACATAACAAGTCAAAACTGTCTTCTTGTGGTAGGTATACCCACGGTCAAAAGTAATAAGAAGCATAGCCACCAAATCAAGTACACTATAGATCCATGTGATATATAGCAATGATCATGGCCATGAAATGAATATCGAGTGGATCCATGTCAAAATTGATCGTAACCACAAAGAAATACACAATGGATCTATGTCTAAAGGAGATCATAACCATGGAAGAGATACATAATGGATCTATGTCTCAGAATCAAATGAAGATATATGTAAATAATACTGAACAGATCAATCCCCATAAGAAGTAGTTCCAAAATAGGGGTAAATGGCAATCCAATGAAACTCATGTCATAACATAAAGATGTGATGCTATATATGGAATTGAGGTATTCAAACCAACCAATACTAGTACGGGTCTAAACTATGTGAATAGATGTCTTGAAGTCGAATATAGTAAGACACCGTTTGATTACCGGTCATTGATGTATACCATTAACAAATGCAAGCAAACTGAAGTGTAAAAACTTCTTAAAGTCCATAAATAATCTAAAACACCCACAAATACTTCGAATCCCACATTTTGATAAGAATAGTATTGATAAATAATTGGTTTTGTTGTCACTTCTTAGCTGTGGTGGCCGATATTTTGTGTCGGCTTTGGTATTTTGGATGAACCTTTGATCTTTATCATGGTTTTTGTTCCATGTTTTTTTGAATTTTTCCTCAATGATTTTTGCCTTGTGTCTGGCCTTGTCCAAGGTTGATACATTTAGTAGTTCTAGTTCATCCCTAATATATGGTTTCAATCCGTACACATAAGTTTGCAGACATTGACTGTCAGTGAGTTCTGACACACGTGTCGCTAAGGCTTCCCATTCGTCGGTGTATTCATCGACGTCACCTTTCTACTGCAGTCTGGTGAGCTTTGCAAAGAAGTCTTTTTCTTTTAAATATTCAAACCTCTTAAAGAAGTCATTTTTGAACATGTTCCAATTGAGCTTAGTTGTCCGTGTTGTAACCTTCCACCACATATACCAGTTGTATGCTCGGTCTTCTAGTTGCATCGAGGCATATTTTATCATTTCTTCGTCAGATATGATATTGTGTATGCAGAAAAATTCTTCTGCCTTGTTGATCCATGCCATCCTCCGTTTTGTTTCACCATTGAATTTTGACAACTCTAACTTGGGTTTAATTTGATATCCACCTATTGGTGGCTTTGAGAGCGGTTGTTCAAGATTTGGAGAATGATCGTGACTGATCTCTTCTTGTGGGATCTACTCTTGGGGAGGAATTGTCTTATGATGGTTTGCATTTATTGAACTTGAGGATGGTTGGTCTTCCCCTGACACATTGCCAACTATTGTGGTCATTTTTTCTTCAAAATACTGCTTGAGTTTTCTTAATCCAGTTTCAAACTCTAATGATATATGTCTTCTTTCTACTTCCATCTCCCATAATACAGCTTCATTGACTTCCTTTTTAATGGTGTCTGATAGTTCTCTTTTGCCTTTGTGTAGATCTGCTTCGATTTGGTCGAGCCTTGAGTGTAACCCTTCGAGATATTTAGAATCTTGGGCTTTGTTTTTCTCCAAATCCTCCATTCGGTTCTTCATTTCTTTCAATTCTGCCATAGATCTTGTGCAAGCTAGAATCCTTGCTTACTAAAGAAGGGATAATTTTAAATATAATAATTAGTTATTATATTTCATAATAATCCTTATTTTATTTGTTCTAATAATAACAATATTATTGAAATAATAATAATTATTATTAATAAAATTTAGAAATATTATAACAAAAATATTATAATATTTTAATTTTTGGTTTTTGGTTTTATGCAGGTTTACACGGAGCTAGGTGTAATGGATTTGAGGCGAGGGGCGTTGCGAGGATGGAAGGGGAAGGGTGGAGCAGAGGTGGTGGAGGGAGAGCGCGGGATGAAGAAGGAGGGGGTGGGCACGGGAGGAAGAAGGCGCAGGGAGGGGGGGGTAGCGGAGGTGGAGAGCAGCGGGAGCGTGGAGTTGTGGAAGTGGAGGACAAGCGGGAGTCTGAGGCCGCGGGTTGGTGGACGCAAGAGGGAGGGAGGCATAGGGAGCTGTGGGAACGTGGAGGGAAGGCACAGTGGGCGTTTTAGATTATTTACATACTTTAAGAAGTTTTTACACTTCATGTGGTATCAAAGCCGCGTGCTGATCCAGGCTTCTAGCCATCATTTTTGGGTTTCCCTAAAATCGAGGACATTGTCAAAAAATCAGGCCCTTGGCCTAATAACGTAAAAACTAAAAAAAAGGAAGAAGTAAAAAAGAAAAAAGAAAAGAAAAATGAAGTAAAAAAAAAAGAGAAGAAGAAAGAAGACCCCATAAAAAAGGGGAAACAGAACATAGGTTTTATTTAACCAACCCTTGGTTTTATAAAACCACTCATGCCCGTGGTTTTATAAAACTAGCCATTGGATATTAAATAATAACTCATACCTTAATTAGGTTGAGTTTAGTCTTTAATTCTCTTTATTAAATAACATAAAAGCTAAAAGTCAAGTGAGAATTGAACTTGGGTGGGGAATTCTTCCCAACCACCTCATCTACACACAATCCACAAATAAATTAATCTAAAGCAAAAGGTTAACCAACATGGAGATCCAAGTGCCTTTTGAGCACACTTTCTCTATGTGAGCTTGCATTGTATGCAGAGAAAGGAAAAGACTATTGTGTCTAGTTAGAGACGAAGGTGGCAATATGTATAGTAATAATATTTTTTTTTAACATAAACGGTTGAGGATTTTGTATTAAAAATGAGAACGAGATGGGATTACATAGCGATGGAGTAGGTCGGCTCTTCTGTAAGAAGGAGCTGACCCGTCTCTACATTCATCCTTTACCAAACTGTATCTAACATGACAATAATCAGGTCTATTACAACTGTAAATTCGCACGAACTTCCCTAATAGCTTTAAACAAAAACAAGGCATGTGAATCGAGCTCAGACTGCCATCGAGTTCCTTCAAACAGGGTAAATAGGAAAACAAAAACTACGTTTCAGATGTTGGTTCTTTCCATGCTGATATTGTTGATTCTTCATAATCCTATTCAAAATTAAACAAAAAACCTGAGAGTATTCCCCAGTAATAGTCGAGCATCATCAACGGGGCGCTGGTGCTGCACCATTCTCTTTGCCGAATCCATCCAATATCTCCATATTCTTTTATGAATCTTCGGTCATATCCTCAACGACACTGGCTCCACGGTTATCCTCCCGGACTTGGTCTTCAAGAGCAGAGCAAGTGCTTTCTAGGGCCATAGCCAGGCCATCGATCTTCTCCATGAGCTCTTTATAGTTTTCTTGAGCCTCAATGTTTGAGACACGAACTAGAGCAAACAACAGATGCAACATCATCTTGTGATCATAGTTCTCACTTCCCAGTAGACTAATCTGAGATTCGATGTCTTGCAGCTGCTCTCTAACATTAAGCAAACCAAAATCTTCTTTTCAAAGCCAGAGTCATCATCATCAATTAGAACCGGCTTCATCCCTTGCTGTTGAATGTGCTGCAATTCGTCCATTAAGGGCCTCCTTTCACCTTGACACCCAAGGAATGAGGGGTGTGTCTTCTTGAAGTCTAGCAAAGCCGAAACCCCTGTGTGAGGAATAGTTTTTCGGCATAGAAGACAACTCGCAGACGCTCTACTCTCAGCCATTTTTTCAAGCTCCAAAGGCAAACAATACCTCCTACCTGCCCACCACCGAGCCTTTAACCTTGATTTGGTATGCCTGCTTGCAGCATTAATTTCTTGCATGTATCCCATATGGCATCCATGTGCCTTATGCGTGCGAATTTCCTGTCTCCCCATGCACAAAAGTGGGTCAAGAACTATAGCAAGACCCTTCATTAGCTTGCTGAAACAATTTGGAAGTTGCTCCAAAATCCACTCAAAAGTTAAATTAAGAATGTCTGAAGGATTAGACATTACCATATTAAATTCTAAGGAGAACCTAGGCGAAAAACTTCTATGGAATCAAGGCCTTGCTAGCCCCCGTTTGGCTACTAACCAGGACACCATGATCTTGCAAGGTACCCTTATTAGCCAAGATGTCAGCCTGCTGATTGTTGCTTCTTAGAACATGAAGAAAATTGATGTTACTAAATTCATTAACTAAGCACTTGAGAATACGATGGTATTTCGAGGTGGGGGTCTTTTATTTGTGAGCAAATTCCGAGCTTCTCTTATAACTATCATTGAGTCCCCAATAACTGTAAGGTTCGAGAGGCCCTCATCCCTAGCAATCTCCAAGCATTTTAGTAAAAATAACCATTATGTGCTATTATTTGTCATTCTTCCTATTCCCCAGGCATAATCCTTCATCTTATTTCCTTCATAGTCAAACAAGACTCCGCCCGCACCTGCCAGCCCTGGTGTATAGTAATAATATTAATATAGTATTATAATTAATATTATTCCATAATTGTAAAATATTACAATTATTTGGGAAATATATAATATTAATAATAATATTATTATTACATTTCAATAATAATAATTATTAGGGAAGAGCAGTTATTGTCGAAGAAGTTGAAGATCGGTTATCATCAAAGAAATCAAGTGGAAGGAAATTAGCTATCATCGAAGAAGTCAGGAATTATGGCGAATTCAAAATAAAAAATGAAGTTGCAGTTACAAGCAGCATTGGATGAATTAGAGCAATATAAAGCGACCAATAAAGATCTTTAATTCGGTATTAGGAAGCAAAATTTGTTTTCTCATTTAGAAGAACGAGAGAATCAACGCTTGAAAGATGAAAAATATGAGTTAGAAAAAACTAATAAAGAATTCAAGAGAATGTTATTAGATAAAGATGAGAAAATAACACATTTAGAAACTCATAATCAAAAGCTTGAAGACCAAATCAGAAATTCAAAAAATGACGAAGAATCACGATATACAAGCAGTAACGATTTAAGATAAGAAATAAAGCATCTAAACAAGATCACTAGGGACAAAGATGTTGAATTGGCGCAAGTCCAGAGAAATATAGAAAGTCAAGAACCCGAGAATCGTTGCCTTCAACAACAGATTAGTGAACTCCAACAGAAAGAGAACGACACTAAAAAGACACACAAATTGGAGATTACAGCTGTCAAAATCACGTTATCAAATAACACTGAAGAAATCTTCAGATTAAAGAACCATAACAGGATGTTAGTCAAAAAATTAAGAAGTTGAAAAATAGTCGGAAGGCAGAACACGCGGCTGAAGACATTGAAGGAAAACTTTTATACAAGAAGGAAGAAAATAGTTGCATCATAAATCATAACGAAGATCTTAAGGAGCAACCTAAGAAGTCTGAAGATGACATAAAATCACAAGTAGAATTGATTAAAAAGTTTAAAATGATAACATACAGTTAGAAAACAAGTTGGAAAATATACAGAATGAAACATTAAAAACTCAACGGATGGAAATACAACGTCCAGCACAGATCAATGCTCCAAAAACAACGCTCGTAAAAGAAAATAACATTGTGAAAATTCCCTATCGACACCCCAACCATATAAGCCGGTATCCTAAAAAGGGGAATTGTCGAAAGATAATTGTACTAATGTGCTCAAAGCTCCTGATGACATATCAGTAGGGAATCCCAACTGTCAGCAACAAATCAATTTGGGATGGATTGATCGATCAACATATCGGAAGTTATGCTCTACACTTAGAAGTTCGTATCGACATGTTTTGTCAGCTACGGCATCACAAGGAACAATGCAACAACATTATAAGGCTTTGAGGACAAAGCCTTTCTAAGAGAGAGGCAATGTTATGTAAAAATATATATATAACATCATAGTAATAAGATAACAATTAATATTAATATTATTAATATTAATTGTTAATAACAAAACAATTATAAGTCAAGAGTCATGTTTTCTATGAAAAGGTACATTGGGCTTATAAAATCCAATCAAATGTAAATTGTAAAACCACCAATAATTTATCAATACTATTCTTATCAAAATGTGGGATTCGAAGTATGTGTGGGCGTTTTAGATTATTTACGGACTTTAAGAAGTTTTTACACTTCACAAACTCACCGATAATGATAATGAGAGGCAAGGTACCTAGTACAATTTAACAAGTGTGAATAGATGTGTTGGCGTTGAACACCTGTAGACTCTAATGATCAGGAAAAATTGATGTATTCTCACTATCAATAGCGAGGAAACTTGCCAGTGATGACTGCAGGCTCCAAGGTACTAAAAGGACTCTAAATCATTATCATATAATAGATGTTTTGGAGTCAATGGGAAGTGATAAGTGGAAGGAGTGCATTAAAGCATACCCCATCATCCAACATGAGGTAGTATGAGAAGGAAAAAAATTTGGTGGAACAAACTAATTGATTCTAAAACGTATTTGACACGAGAAGGCCAACATACTAAATTCAAGAGTTCTAAGGATTGGCTGACACAAGCTAAAACTTCCCTTGAACATAAGCATGACACAAAAGTGACTAAGGAAGCATTGGTTCAAGGGTGGACAAGACACAAGCCTATGATATATGAGACATCAACAGACTTCTCCATAATGATTGGAAGATTAACCAATTGAGGGAGATAATTTATAAATGAGTACAGCTTCCTAAAGCCATACTATAACCTAAATTGCAGAGACAATGACTCAAGACAATGTGCTTTGTTCAAGGGCGATGCAACTTGCTGCTAGACATAAATAAGAACACGACTCTTTCCCATCCATCTTTTTGGAATATTTGATTTTTTGTCTTTTTCATATTATAAAATCTTGAAAAAAAATAAAAGAATGTTATAGTAAATGGGAGGAAACAAATATTAAGGGCAAGTGAACTAGTTCCAAGTGCATGGAACAAACATATGCATAATGCAAGGAACATGTGTAGGATAAAGACACTCCAGGTGTATTTCCCCCCAGTAACAGGGTGTCAACTTGCAAAGGAAAACTGATGCAAGGCTTAACGATAAGGAGATAATAAGTGAGGGGTTATACAATGTTGTAAGCTAGAAGCTGGAGAGAGGCTCAAAAGCGCAAGCGGAATAATGCAAACACATTTACAACTTAAACACAAATGGTGGGAGTCCCCTTTTAGGAAATGGCCATCATAAAAGATAAGGAAGAAGAATGTGTCTTCAACGCAAAGTCAGGAAACACAATGAAGGGACTCTCCGATACTAAAGTACAACAGCATGAGTATCAACGAAAGATAGGATATAATCTAGGATGCTCATGGAACAAGTAGGCTCTATTGTGAAAAAATTTCATGTCGATATAAAGAGAAAGGTAAACATCGTAATTTCACAAAAATACCCTATAGTGTTTTGAAACTAAAGGATATGGTGCAAAATGAAATTAATGGGATCACTTATCCTAAATTCCAGTTTATGAACACAATACTTGTTAAGAATGGTGTCATCGTCAAAAGAAGTCATCCCCCCTAAAAAAATATTTTTCATAATCCGCCAATATAAACCTAGAACATGACCCAATTAGTCCATATGCAAAAGTTAAAAAATAAACTATAGAGAAGTGGGTAAGTAAAAAGTGAATAAATTAGGCCAAAATTCAAAATTTGCCACTTCTCTTGCAAAATTGGAAAAAATTGGGAGTTTTGGGTGAAATGAACCTCGATCTTCCGGAGCAGATTGCAAAAAGCTACAAGCGAGACAATTTTTAATACCGTCAGTTCCAAGTAAATTCTCTCACATTCCTCTTTCATTTTATGCCTAATTTAATTTTTAGTCCATTTTTTTAGTTTTTAAGGAGGCCCTACTTACCTATGGTGGCATACACAAGCTATAATGGTGTGGAGGGAATATACTCAGAGTATACGCATATGTGTGTACAGTAGCTCGTGTATACCCTCGTAAGTGATATTTTTTAAAATTTGGAGCTAAAAACCCATAAATCTTTGTAAGTTGGTTATTGAATGGCATGAAAGAGCATGAGGAGAGTGACAACCAAGTCTTAGAGAACAATGAAGCCGTAGAAACGCTCCACCAACATGGATTATAAAAACACTTTGAAGTAAATAATATGTGGGCTCAAAATAAATTACTAGGATTCTAAGGCGGATTTCATCATTCTAGATGGCCAACCTCTAAAGATAGAATTAGACGACATATACTTTCTCATTGGTCTTTCTCGTCAAGGAGGTGTCAAGCTTCAAAGCTCGAAGTGTTGTCGGTATGACCATTGACGAGTATGTGGCTATATATTGTAGAGCCAGGGCCCAGAAGGTTGGAACACAAATTCCATTTTCTGACATACAGGATTTGGGCCTCAGGATCGTCTTGATGACCATTGGTCATATTTCAAGATTAGCAACAATGCACCAAGCTTGCAAGGTGCATATGTTTTATGAAATGAGGTGCCTTCAGCCTACAGTTTTCGATTCGTGTACCGCAATATTAGGATGTATGAAATCCCAACTATTAGCATGTAAATAGAGGAAGGTGAAGACTTTTGGTTTTGTTAATATCTTGTGTAGCTTATTTTTTGAGGGAGTGCCTGCTATCAGTCCACAAGTGTATGTGGAGACAGACTCTATATGGAAGCCTTCCATGATCCAATGGATAGGCTTGATGTTACAACTCAGAGGTGGGAGAGTTACTATCCCATTCAAGGATGACTTCTTCTCTCGGTGGGATTGACAAGTCATAGTTATCGAGGACTATCCATAACAAGGAATCAACATCAGTCATGACCTTGATATGGTGGTCCTTGTTACCACCTAAGTTGTACTTAGTTGGATTCCTTTAGTGAGTCGTCGAAGTTTGAACAAGCAAATTGTTCGGTATCAGAAGTTCAGAAGTCCATGCAGGCTAATCCTGTCCCTTTTCAAAAAATTGCATGTTCATACCCCTGGGGGGATTGTAATAAGTTGATGTAGAATGATGGATTTTTGTAAAAGACTTGGCTTTCCCAGGACTTAGTCATCAATGCATTACTCCATAGTGTTTTTTCCTTGGTAATTATTTGTTTCTTTTAATGACTTATCATTTCTAAGTTTTTCATTCAATCCTCCAAAGTTGGAGTATTTATCTTGGTGGTTAGGCCTTAGAAGGTTATTAAAGTCTAAGTGTCAATGTATATTACCATGCTAGTCATCAATTTTGTGTCTTCTGAACATGCACCAAGTCCCCGTTAGGTTTATTTTATTTTTCGTCAATAAAATAAAATAAAATAAGTCATAAAAGCGGTGTTAGGAGGTGGAATTTTCCATAGGGGTGCTCATTTTCTAACCCAAAAGGCCCACTTAACCCTTAAACCCAATTTGAGAGAAAATTAATGGTTATTTATCACTAAAATTGATTTTCTCTCGAGAAAAGCCAAAAGAGTTAAATACATGGCAAAATATGGAGAAAAATCAAATCCCGCCAATCAAAAAAACGTGTCCCGTACATGTTTCAGTCAGTTGGTAGTAGTGGCAAAGTTAATTGGGAATCAAATCAAGTGAAATGGAAGGTCAAACCAATCAAATCCAATTAAGGGAGATTCAAACTCATATGAAGGGGGGCTCATTTCTCTCAAAGGGGGCACAATATCTCATATGGCACTTGGTTATTTGATGGGAGAAAATCCCAAGGAGGGAGGGAGCACCTCATGAGAGGTGGTGCCCATCCCAAGGAGTGAACTCAGACTTACTCCCTCAATCAACTCAAATCTCCCCAGTTAACTTCCAGTCAAGGAATGTGCCCCCCCTCTCTAGTTTTGGCTATTTAAGCAAGGCATTTGCCTCTCTTTTCTAGATGGTCAGAGGACCGAAACGTTGCCCGAGCTCTGCTGTAATTCATATTATCTATTGGAATAAAGAAGGATTTGGAGGAAAACCTATGTATGGAATCGATGTGTGTGGATTATAATTGTCTTATTATGAGGTAATATTGTTTCAGTTATTTATTCCTTGTATATGAACTAGTAATTGATCTAGCTTAGAAGGTTGCTAGCGACACATAGAGCAAGTGTTTGAGGTATCAATATACTTGTGTACGTCTTTGATTTTAGATATCTAGGAGTAGTGTGCTATATTCGGTTGTATTTCATGTTATTTTAATCTATGACGATAAGAAGTACCAGATTTAATCATGTTTTATGCAAGGTTGTTTAGCAGTGCAGGTTACCTAGATTGGAGAAGGGGTTGAGCTTGGTTGCATCCTCCTCATCTTCAAGCACTTCCGAAGAGGCATATTCCCTCCTCTCTCCACCATCAGACTCCATTGCCCAAAAGTTCCCAAGCTTTGGGCTATCTTTCTTCTCTCTTTTCTTCACTCTTTATTTAAATTTTATCTTGGTTACTATTATGCATACTTCGTCAAATAGTTTTCCTTTAAAGAATATCAGTAACTAGTTTACTAAGTATGCATTTGTTCAGCTAGATCTGAATTTCAACCTTTATTTTTTATAGATATAGCTTTCCTAACTTAGTACTTAAGCTTATTGAAAAATCTATCTTTCGAAGTATTTGAGTTTGATATTCATTTTTATGTGTTTAACACTTTATTTGGCATATTTAGTGCCACTTTGGTGGCTGGTTTTTCACTTTTAACGAACAAGTAAAAGGAAGTGCTACCGAAAATTTAGAGATTCAGGCCATCCAGGACCTCCCAAAGCAATACACCTTGATCTTGTTTCATCTCGAAAACCTCATTTAAAAGGAAAAAAGGAATCCACATATAAGATTGTAAATTTAATCATAAAAGCAAGTAGGCTACCCAACGCCCACACCCCATACCCCCTGGGGATCTGCGTCATTTGCATGGCATGAAATTTTCTTTCTTTTTTTCTTTGTTTTGCTTTGAATTGGCTAACCTTAGAGTAATCTCAAATTCTTTGAGTAGATTAAATCATTTTCACACACTACGCACTTAGCTAGTTTCCTTTCAAGTATTTCATTTTGCAATAAGGAAATAACGAACTTTGACTTATATCCCTTTGTATGCTCTTGTCCACTACGGGCTCTACCTGATCATCTGGAGAAATAAAAAAGGGGATTTAATTGACTATTAATAATAGGGCAATCCATCAAAATATTTATTACTACAAGTGAAGGGTTACTTTGAGCTTACTACGAAATCAGGGGGCTACTCTAAGCAGATGTATCTCTCACCCCATTGGACATCTGGTATAGTTGCTTAGTAATTGCTTGGGAGGATAAATCCTAGTTGGGCCAAACCTTTTAGAGTAATTTAATATCATCAATTTACTTTCATTTCTACAATATCCAAATAAACCCACTTTAATCCACTCATCATAACAACTCTAAAACTGACCAAGAAGCATTGCACAAAATTTCCTTTCACCAGCAATTACTTGAATATTTTGGCACTGGTCTACTTCATAATCATTTTTTCTTAAACCAATTATGTGTCATGGATTAAACTGTCTCATATGCGACTATCTTTAAATTGTGTTTGTTGCTTTCTTGTTCATGTTATTTTCAAACTCTTAGAATAATTTCATTTTATAGCGTAATCAGCCTTAGATTATTTTGTTCGGGACCACCCTCCTTGGCTTCAGTAGGAGTTGGCCTAAACGAAGGAGTAAAGAATCAAGTGATAGCTCTCGACTTTAGACTTTCCCCCAAGGTCGCACCCAGTGGTTTGAATATTTCTACCATGCTTACCCTAAGGTGCGTATTAGGCGACAATAGTCCCTACGGGAAGCGCACTAGGTGTGATTGGTAAGTCTCTTTTTAAACCATTTTCATGTTTATTCAGTTTTATATTTTGTTATAAATTCTTTTAACACCAAAAGACATATTTTTGAATGGATACTAATATATTGTAGCAATCTTTGCACAGATATAGGACCAATCTGACTTGTGGGACTTCCTCGCTATAGGCGTAGGACACAAGAGGGAGATTATATCGATGCTTCTGCGACACTTGAAAATGTTAAAATCAACTTGACCAACTTAACTGAGGGCATCCCAAAGACAAAGATTGAGGACCTACTGGAGGAAGTACAACAACAAGTTGTTGGAGTGCCCAGAGTTTGGGTCTATGTTTTTAGGAGGGTGGCTACTATGTTGATGTACTACCATAGGGGGGAGGGTTTATATTCTCCCTAGGAGTATTTCACGATTGTATGGATGGGGTTGATAGCGCCCATTTTTTGACATGATTAGATCCATATTTTTTCCTATATAAACATTTTTTTTTTAAAATGTATGTGCAAAAACTTACGAAATAATGCAGGATCGCGAACCTGATACTCACCATTTAGCTATGAAATGATCAATTGCGAATCAAGTCGAACTTCGAGATATAAGATACCATACAAAAGGGCATCACAAAGGAGTTCTATCATGGCACTGTACTCAACCATATTATTGCACCAAGAGGAGTGAGGTGATCTACAACCTAGTATAGGGGAGATGTTGTAACATAATGTTACATTACCAAAAACTAAAAAAATACATGTCATCTATAAAATAAAAGAAAATTATGAAAATTAATATAAAAAATCCATGTTGGCCTATTAAAAAAAAAAAAAACTTAAACCTGAATCTAAGTAAGAGAGGGATCAAGTTTCTTGAGTTTAAGATTAAAAAAAATTACACCTCATGAAATTGGATCCCTCTTGGTGCTTGATAGATCCATGTTAAATATGGATCTTTGGTAGCTATCCCTAGACAAGCACCTCTTGAGACAACTAATTGGATGGTAGGAGAATAAATCACACATGCATTCGAGGAAAGATTTCAAGTATGGTGACTGGCGCCATCTACAAAGCCTAAAAAAATTCTGGTTGACATCTGACAACACACAAAATGAACCTAAACCAAATACAAGCCAAAACAAGACTATGTACAAATGTACAACTATGTACAAGAAAAAGCATATGAACTATGCATAATACATTTTCAAGTAGAGCTCATTTCTAGGATCAACTCGCTTATTCTCCTTATGCACCTTTTTTCAAAACTTTAGAAACAATACATGGGCTGAGCCACATAGACTTAAACTTACTTGCCCCTAGCAGATATTTATCTTGATAATAGAGCAAGACACGATCTCCTTCCGAGAACACTCTTGGATGGGAATACTTATCGTATTAACTCTTCGCATGTTTTTTATGTGCTTCATTTTCCATAATATCATCTCGACGTTGTTCATCAAGATGTTATAGGTGAACTAAGCACTCTTCTAAATCTAAAGTATTAGGTAACAATTTAATGACTAATTTCAAAGAATGAATTTCACATTCAATCAGAAGGACTACTTCAATCCCATGAATGAGTTGAAAAGGACAAAATCCTGTAGCAATCTTAATCATAGTTCGACATGCCCATAAAGCAAAATAGAGCATAATATGCCAATTAGGTCTACTTACGTTAACTACCCTCTGAAGCATGGTTTTTAAAGGTTTATTGACAATTTCAACTTGACCATTAGCATGGGGCTAAAATCATGAAGAATGTTCTTGTTTAAACCCCGACATAATGGTCAATTCTGTAATCACATGATTCTGTAACTGTCGACCATGATCAGTGATAAACTCATGTGGTATACCAAATCTCATAATGATCTACTTGAATATAAAATAAGCAACAGTTTCCCCATCACTACAAAAATTAGGCATGGCTTTATCCCATTTCATAGAATAGTAGATAGCCACTATGATATATTGATGCCCCCTAGTCGATTTTGGGTTGCAAGTCATTAAAATTAACCCCCTATTTAGTTAAGGGGCCTACTGTGATAATGAGAAACAAAGCAGCAGGGTGTGCGCTCCAATTTTTAGTAAAGATTTGACAAGAAAACATTTTTTAACCACTTCTATGCAATCTTTAAATATTGTCGGCCAAAAATATCAAGCACACAAAATTTTATGGGCAATCGCAAGACTATAAAGATGACCTCAACAGGCTCCACTACAAGAGTCATTTAAAACAAACTCAGCTTCCCCGTGATTCAAACAACAATGTAAGATAGAATTAAATCCGCAGTGATACAAAGTATCTCCCATGATGACATAATTCTTTGCATTATGACGAAGGCATCATCGCTCATCTCTTGAATAAGAATGATGGCACTTCAGAGTCTGAAGATATACAATGATATCTCCATACAAAGGATCTGATCAAGAAATTAAAAATATATGCTCATTAATGAATGAGTCATATTCGATATTATCATATTCTTCACAGGGAAACTCCTCAATAATTTCAGCAAAGACCAAAGCTTTCTCCGACTTACCAGATTGAGACTATAAGTCAAATACTTACAAGATCGAAATCCATTTAATGAATTTGCTCCCAATAATCTGTCGGGTCAAAACGTACTAAAATGGGTTGATAGCTGCAACAACTTTGGTTTTGCGTAACAATATATAATGACGAAGTCTTTGGAATGCAAAAATAACTACTAAGGCTAACTTCTCGACGTGAGAATACTTTAGTTCAATCCCAACCAATGTGCGGTTGAGGTAATAGATGGCATTTTCTTGAAGATTGTCATCCTCTTAGACCAAGACTATGCCAATTGTGGAATCTAATGCGCCCAGATACAACAAAAAATCATTTTTGTAATTTGGAGGACTAAGAAAAGGAGCATACATGAGAGTTCGTTTGAGAGATTCAAAAGAGCTTTGAGTAGCTTCGTCCCATACAAATGGGACTCCTTTCTTACGTAATCGCATAAAACCTCTAGCAAGCTTAGCATAGTTAATAATGAATCGTCTAAGAAAGTTGGCCTTACCTTGCAAACTCTGAAGTTAGTGAACATTTGAGGGAGGAGGTAAATTGATAATGGCTTCATCCTTTAAAGCGTCAACCATGACACCTTGTTAGAAATGATAAATCCTAGAAGTCATCCAGACTCTACACAAAAAATGGATTTATGGAGATTCAATCGAATCTTTTAGTGTCTACATCGTTAAAACACAAAGTGAAGGTGATTTGGATGATCTCGCCTCTTACAAGAACGAGTTGCTAAATCATCCAAATAAGCTTAAACAATATGCTTGATATCATGGAAAGCAAAGGACATAGCTTGCTAAAGAGTAGCTCCAACATTTTTTAGGCCAAAGGGCATTTTCCAGTATGTGAAGGTTTCCCAAGGACATATAAATGTATTTTTGTGTTGATCCTCGAGACGGATTTGAATTTGATTGTATCTAGAGAATCCATCTATAAAGGAGAAGACCTCAGTACTTTCACGTTCATCAATAATTTGATCGATAAATGGCATTGGGAAATTGTCCTTGGGACAAGCCTTGTTCAAATCTCTAAAATCCATACATACTCAGAGGTTACCTTGCTTCTTATCTACAAGAACGGGATTGGATACCCATTTTGTTAAAGAAACATGATAAATAAATCCTGCCTTGAGAATTTTTCAACTTCTTTAATAGCGATTGCTTTCCTAGGATTGACTGGAGAAAGATTCTGTCGAACATGTCTTTCATTTTCATAGGTTTTAATCTCGTGTTCAACAATGTTGGGATCAATGCCTGGCATATTGTAATGCCTCGATGGTAAGCCTTGTGTTATCACTCTAAAATATTCCCTGGCTGTATAAGGGAAGCCTAGAGGTAACCACAAACCCACTTTGGACTCGGAAGCTAGCCCTCCCAAGTCAGAGAGGGATCTCTCTAGATATAACTCAGCTCTTAATTATCACTTTGATGGCTCTGTATCCTCCTGTAATTCTGTATCCTCCCCAGCAATCATATTTTCTGCAAAAGGGTGCTAATTTGTCGGTTCTCCGGATTTCTAGGGTCCCTTTGCTCCCTTTATCTAATCTATGGAACATGAGGTCTTGTGAAGATGGGGTTTCTGATTTGAGGTTCTGGAGGCTCTCCTGTAGCAGTTTTATTATCAAGGGACAATTTATCCACCAACCTTTCCATGGTCTTCATCATTAGATTGAACTTGGTACCCATGGAATGGGATGTGGAGGGCTGGCTCTCCTCCTTACCCCTCTTTTTCTCCATTTTAGTCCTATGTCTTATTTTTACAGAGGTCATCAAGTTTGCTTTTATTTCCATAGTGTCCTTTAGCATATCAGGTAAGGTTGGGGACCTTCTTTCTCTCAGCATAAGGGAGAAGTCACTGTCAAAGGAGTTGGCATAGTGGAGCTTGGAAGCACCAATCAAAGGCTTGATATCATCAGGTATGGAGTTATACATTTTCATGAATCTGGCAGAGAACTCTTGGGCAGTTTCCATATTATTCTTCTTCAGGTTTTCATATTGGGTTAAGATCTGCAAGTGATTCTATTTGTCTTGAAATCTTGCTAGGAAAGCTTGTTCAAACCTATCATACCTATTGATACCCCCAACTAGGAGTGCTTTAAACCACTTCTTCACCTCTCCTGAAAATATCTGGGCAAGCAACCTCATTTTCACATCATCATCATCCACCTCTCCTAGGTCTATGAAATCATTGAATCGGTCTACATGTTGTTGGGAAGTGATGCCCCCTTCTCCATCATACCTCACAATACGATGAGCGTAACTATGGGGTAGATCATGGAGTTGGGAAGGAAGGGCTAAAGGATCAAACCTAGCAGCCATGGATATTAAGGGCTGACCTAATACCAGAGTTTGAGTTGCAATAGGGCCAGGGACAAGGATGTGGAAAGCAGTAGTGTGTCTCTATGCAGTGATGGGGGAGGCTTGGATATTTTTATCTTCACTTGTTTCTCCAGGGAAGGGAAGGTGGTATCTGCTTTCTTCTTTGACCTTTTCTTCCTTTGCGGATTGCAAATTTTCCCACAAAGATACTAATGCATATGTTTGGAATTTTTCCTCATCAAACACCGCTTCCCTCAAATTTGTTTCAGATCTAGATCTAAATAGAGAACTTTCAAATTTGGAATCAAAAGTGATAGTATCAAAAGTCTCAGGTTCTTCTTTTGGCAAAGAAAAAGATCTTATTAAAGTAGGATTACCTGATTTAGCTTTCTCCCTTGCCCTTCGAATGATGTCTTCTAGATCTGGGATGAACTATGCAGGTTTGGGATATGTATGGCTCCTTGTATGTACTCTTCGAGAAGCCAAGACTCGCTCAATAAATTCACCAATTGATTCTTGTGGGACATAAAATTTTATCAATGGAGTCTCCATGGAAAATGGTACAACCAATTGGATGTCCAAGACTTTGTTTTCCCTCAGAGAATGGATCTGATTTTTTATTGTTCTTTCCCGGGGTAGATGAGGTCTTTCGTTCCCTGACAACGGTGCCAAGATGTTATCACTCTAAAATATTCCCTAGCTGTATGAGGGAAGACTAGAGGTAACCACACAACCACTTTGGACTTGGAAGCTAGCCCTCCCAAGTCAGAGAGGGACCTCTCTGGCTACAACTCAGCTCTTAATTGTCACTTTGATGGTTGGTCATGCAATTAACAACAATGGCTAGATCTTAGGTAGGGTGATTAGGGATTTTGGATTTTTTCAAATGGTAGGATTTAGGAGAAAGTCCATAGGGAAATGGAGTCAACTTCTAGGTTTGTGATAGTCACAAATTACTTATGAGACAGTGATTTATAAGGAAGAGGCAAGGTAAATGGTGCTTTTTCATGTCAAAGAGCTATTGGTGGTGATAGTAGAAAAGAGAACACAATCCATTACACAATAGAGCATCCAATTTGAGATGAATTCTAAACTGTAACTTCAGAGGAATGGTGAAATGCTTAATCATATGGATCTGGAGCACCAAACAGAGGGTGAATTCTAGTCCATTTACTCTTGATTTAAACACCAAATGAAGAAAACATTAAATGATAATACATATATAAAGAGAACATCCACAGGAAACACAGATATCAAAACAACCATCATAGGAATCTCTGCCAAATCACAAGGTCTTTTTCATTAATATCGAAATAGAAATTTATTACAGTGCCAAAGAAAACTTTCTATCTCCCGAGTTCCAACCCTTAAAACATCTAAAAACATGCCTTATATAGGCTTACATCGTCCATGTATCTAAAACCCTAAAAAATTTACGATAAAAATTGAAAATAGCAAAAATGGCTCATAATTTTGCCATGCATACAACTTTGAGTTGAATCTACTTATTATGGACAGTTGGCAGTTTAACTAGTAGTTCGAGCGAAGAAAATGTTGAATCCCTTTCCCATGTATTTTGGTGGATCGGCTACAGATCTGATAGTCTTCAAGTGGGGGTGTGGCTATGTCTAACCCCATGACTCCCGTAATTAGCGCTGCCAATTGGAGTCCCAGAACTCTTATAGCGACAGAGTATTGTTTCGCGACATGCATTGCAAAAAAGGCTCACTTTCAGAACTTTCACAGCGACCTTCTTTGTTTTGCGTATATGGACGCTACAAAAGTTATGTTTCAAAACTTTTACAGTGACTTCCCTTGCTTTAAGTTTACGTACTCTTAAAAAGTATCTCTTAAAATGTTTTTGCAGCGGTCCTGTTTGATCTGAGAATTTCGATGTTGCGAAAGTTGTGGAAAATGCTGAACCTGAGGTTTCATATTGTAACCTTCTAAAATACCCCTAGGGGAAGTAAGAATTTTACATCTGTCTTTTTCTAAGGTATGGAACCTTTCTGGCCATACATGGATGTATTTCTTCTACACCTACCTTCCTCTATGACAAAAATTATGGTCGGGAAAGTATGGGTGGCATCATTACATCTGTGAAGCTGCTTCAGCAAGGAGCCCTATGTTCCTTTTTGATCTCCTTGATTTTAAGCACTGCAACTTCTCTCTGAGTTCTCTGTTTCTTTCCTGTAGAAATTCATTCCTCCTGTATAGGTTTTCCATATGATGCCTGAGGGGGAGACACCTTTTCAGTCTTCTCTTGGTTTCATATAGGATGCCCTCCAATATGTGTAGCTCTTTCGTTAACTCACTTTTGTATCTTCTGTTATCTCCCTTCAGCGGCATGTTCGCCTCTTTTGCTTCTTGCAGCTGGATCTTCTTCATCTAATCGGATGGGAGATCCAGGGGGAGCTAGAGGTGGGGTTTGGGAAGCAGTTGCAAAAGTTGCTTTGCTTGCATGAAGTATCCCCTTTGTTGACACTCTAGTCCATGGTTTTCTGGTAATTTCTCTTTCTTTAGGGATGTTTGAATCCTTTGTAGCTTTAGCTACTTTTTCTCCTTTTTCTTATTCCGTGCACCTGGCTCTCCTATTTGGACACTTGCCTTTCTTTCGTTTGGGTGGTCGTTTTACCCTCTATTTCTAATTATGGCCCTTTCCTCTTTAGTTTTTCTTTATCATTTTGGGGAGTTGGTTCTTTAGCTTCCTTAATGGTCCTCTCTTGATTTTGGGCATGTATTTCACCCTTGGTCTTAAACTCCAATTTTTTTCTCTTTAACCTTTCCCTTTTCTCCTGGGAGGTTGGGATCTTTACAGCCTTGGGTGGCCTTTCTTCTTTCTGGATTGGTGTTTCCCTTTCTATCATCTTCCTCTTCCCTTTGCTAGGGGTATCCTTATTTAGTGATAGCGACCGTTCAACTTTGGGATCAAACCCGACCAAAAGGAGTAACGCATTCCATTCCCTACCTATTTTCCTCAACTCCTCCAGCACCAATAGCTTTATGAGATCGAAATGAAAAATATATTGGTCAATATTTTGGCCTTTTTACTGTGCCTTGTCTATCATTTTCTCCAAGCTTTTGTATAGATAAAAAGGCATATCCAAAGGTCATTTTCCTGTAAAATGGAGCAGCAACCTGAAATGGTACTAATGAGCTGTGTCTAACCTTCCTTCACACGTAGAAACTTTTTGAATAACATATAATATATCCTCATATGGATTATTTAGTTAGGCCTTGGGCACCCCATTTGTCAAATCACTACAACAAATTTGGCTTTAAGGGGGGGTTGTCTTCCGCCCCCAAAAGTCACTTTTGGGGGCGGTTTTGGCTTTGGAGGTAGTCTTTACAAACCCTCCCAAAAAACACTGACGCTAAAAGTTTTGACTTTTAGAGGCAGTTTTGGAAGAGATCAAAACCGCTCCTAAAAATTAATTTTAGGGGCGGTTCTAAACTCCCCCTAAAAGTGAATTTTGAGGGCGGTTCTAAACCCTCCTCGTAGACACCTATGGGGGCGGTTCTGAGCCCCCCCTAAAAGTCCTTGTCACAAACCTTTGGGGGCGGTTACAAACCCCCCTCATAGGTGCCTATGGGGGTGCTTCTAAACCCCCCCTAAAACTTCATCTTAAAACCCTTTGGGGGCAGTCTTAATAAAACCACCCCCAATAGCACTGACGCTAAAAGTTTGGACTTTTAAGGGCGGTTTTGCAAGAGATAAAAATCGACTCTAAAAGTGACTTTTGGAGGCGGTTCTCCCCTCGCCCCCCAAAAAAAGTGACTTTTAGGGGAAGTTGTAAACCCCCCTCGTAGACACCTATAGGGGTGGTTCAGAACCCCCCCTAAAATTCCTTATTACAAACCTTTGGGGGCGGTTACAAACCCCCCTCTTAGGTACCTACAAGGGTGGTTCTAAACCCCCCTCGTTGTAACATACAAGGGAAATTCCGAACCCCCCTCGTAGTGACATATGAAGGTGGATTAGAACCCCCCTCGTAGTGACATATGAAGGTGGCTTAGAACCCCCCTTGTAGTGACATATGAAGGTGGCTTTGAACCCCCCTCATAGAAACATACAAAGACGGTTTGAAACCCCCTCTATAGCCATAATAAATCATAATAAAATATATGTTATTAAAAATACCAATATTGCAATATCAATAGGGTATGGAGGAATCGAACCACCAACCTCCTACTTGTAAGGCAGGTGCTCTACCATTGAGCTAGCAACCTTTAAGATTTAGGGAGATGAGCAATATTAACACCCATATTGCATTACTTTTAAGTCTAAGAAAAGACAATAAGAATGTCCAGGAGATGATTGTAACATGATATCCACATGTACCCAAATATCTGCAGAGTATCATGCAAGAGAAACCTGCTCTTTGCAATCCTCACAAGGCATAAGAACTATAATTCCAAACTTTTCGATTACTTACTAAAACAACAAAAATGCTGAAAAAATTTGCATACAATTGGTAGACACAAATTTCAATCATGTGATATGCATTTCATAACATAGTGTAGTGATTTTTATTGTAGACATGGCATATTGATGTAGTTGAGGAGCTCAATAGTTTGTGCATGGAAGGCCAATATTCAAGACGAATCATCTTCCTTGTTTGTCTCTTCCACTATGAGAATTTATGTACTTTGTTCAATATAGACAATATGAATAAAATAGAAGACAAAACGTTTGTATCCCTTAACTAGATGATAAATGCCATATCATGAGATTGTGAATACTTGAATAATCGGTTGCTTGAATATTTTTCTCAACTTCAAGTTGTCCATACATTGTCATACATTTTCATAAACTTAATGGGAATTTGGATTTGATTCATTGCTAATATAGACATGGTAATGTTTGTGTGAATGAATATATTATTTTTTGTCTGGGTTCACTAATATTTAATTTGAACAAGATAGTGAATAAGCAATCTATTTTTGGGTGTATGTCGTGATCCCTACTCATCGGTTGGCTCAAAAAGAACAAATAGCTCATAAACTAGTCAATAAAAATACAGATGGCTTACCTCATGTATTAGTGTTGCAAAAAGTAATGTTTAAGTCTCAGTTGTTAGATTTCGAGGTGCTACATTTACATGACCTGAACAAATAATTTACTTTTACCTGTTAAATGATATACTTTTTCCAAAAAATAAGTTTTTGAAGAATGAAACTATGGCAGATAACAACTTTCAATTGAACATGTTTGAGATGATACATAAGCATGCAACTTACCTACAATTGCACAACCCCATTGATCATGCTCACATGCCACAGCCCAAGCCAGAGTATTCCCAGTCATTGGCCTTGTCGTTACTAGGAGTACTAGGCAGCATTAGCAACACCTTCTGTAGATGCATATATATTTAGTCAAGATAAGTAGTTTGTCATGGATTGGCGGAAACAAAACAACAATAATTGCACTTCAAAAGAGTAGTGTCATAACAACAACAAACTACCATGCACATATTGAAGAAAATAACCTGAATTTACCTGATCTGATCTCATCAAGAACAACATCAGACAATGATCGACATTGTCACACTACACAAGGACATGGAAGAAACAACTTAGAATCCCAAATTATTTCCACTTATGATAAACTTAAAGCATATCATGAAGGAACGACAACGAGTTTTTACAAATTTTCGTTCGCGTTTATTCATAGAGACACGCATTGCAAGCCTATTGAAAATATTATAGTGAATGATACTGACCTAGGATGGTTCGAACAAATGTACATTGTGGCCAAGCTTTATGTGCATCGAATGTAATGTCTCCAATTTGAGATTTTTCCCAATTTAGTCAATTTTTGAAACTTGGACTAGTAAAGCCCCAAACTGTCCCAAATGATCCCAAATCTTTTCGAATGGTGTATAGACTGGATTGAGATGTATTTGGACACATTAAAGCAGCTATTATATGCTTGGACAGTTTACAAATACTTTAGCAACTTTCATTTACACTTAGAGAATGAAAGGCAGAATTACTAGGAAAATCGATGTTGAAACCCCCAAGGGTAGATGGCTCCAAATGGATCCAAATGCTCTCAAATTGAGTTTGAAGGTATATGAATGGTATTAATACATAAAAATGGACCTCATGGTTTATTACACACTATCAGTATACTTCTGAAACATTCATTTAACTTCAGGCGAAGTTGGGGAATTTTACTAGTAAATTCAAGGTTCAAACCCCCAAGGGTAGGGGACGAAGATGGCTTTCCAAATGCTGTAAGACCTCTCCAAATTTCAGAAAGAGACATGGTACCGATAAATTACTTCAATGATCTCCCCAATGCATCATCAATTAGTTCCTATAGGCTTCTACAACTCCCATAAATCATATGTTTGCATACATGTCTTCACATAGGGGGAAATGCTAGTAAACTTCACCACTAGTTATGAAATTTGAAATTTAGGTTCCAAGGACTTGTGAAATGTTAATGAAACTTCTTCAGAACATTAATTACACTCCATACATAACCAAAATCACATATATTGACTGATACAAATCGAAATAAAGCCTCTTCAAGCTCCAACAACAAGATATAGGGAAAATGGCACCATTTATGCATTGTTTGGTATTTTTACATAGTTTCACTTGGTATTTCGACCTAATATTATTTTGAGAATAAAATAAAGTTATATATATCATAATACAAATAAATGGAGATTCTTGGCCTCTCACAAAGAGATCGGCATCTCACCAAAGGCACAATTCCTCCAAGAGCCAAAATATGCAAGGAAATGTGAGATAGAGGTGAGAACAAGTTGTAGAAGAAAGAACCACGAGATTCCTTGTAGATTCAGCCTGCAACTAATAACTCCATTGTAGCTCCAAATGAAAGGTCTTAATGGCCTCTCCAATTTCCAATTAGGATGGGAATCTTTCACCCCCGAAATTGGTACTAAGGCAAGTAGAGTAAACACTCCACTAGCATGGACAAGCTAGAAGCTCTCCAAATTGCAAAGATGCAAATAAAAAATGATCAAAAGGATACTCTCCTTATTTGTTCTTGTATTTAATAAAATTCTCAAGTCCTCCATGGGTCGAATTCCTTCCAACTCAAGTTGGGAAGAGATTCTAGTGTATGCCACTTGTCCAACAATTCCTAGTCTCCATCTTCCCTCATTTCGAATGGGTGTCTCTTTAGCTGCCATATGATTCGGATTTTATGAGCAAAACGAAATGAATACTGATTATTATCATATGCTTAACACAAAATAATAGATTTACAATAAAACTGGTTTCTATTCAATAAGGAAATAAGCTAAAACTGTAAAATGCAGCGGAAAACAAGCTTGCTGGAATGGTGGCGGCTTATCTTTGAGAAGAGATGTGACGGCTGCGCTCATTCGGAACAAGATGGTTACAATGAGGCTCTCAAGGACTTTTACAATAAACATGAATGTCAAAAACCCTAGACATCGAAAAACCTAACCCTAGGAGACGAAGCACCAAAAGTCATGTGGGCCCCATTTGGGTAAGTTAGTACATCAACTTCCCGGGGTCGTAACTCTTGCATACGATCTCCGTTTGGGGTGCACAGTAGCTCGTTGGAAAGATCTATTCAATGACAACAAAAAGGGTTAGCAAATCTCAAGTCTAACACACGAAAGGGGTAGGCACGTAGTACTCATATTTGCCCGACCGCTCGATGCCGAAAAAACATCGTTTAGGGCCTCAAAATGGCTCCGGAAGTTCAGGACCCCGAAAAACTGCTAAAAATAGTATATTACCAAAATTGCCAGAAAACTGTTTTGAGCCAGTTGGAAAGGTGGGTGGCCACCAATATCCACCCGGATCAACCTAAATCCCTTGTGCACCTGTGGTGCACCTTCTTGGAGGCTATTTTTAGCCCTAACATGTCATATATGTCAGTTTTCATCATTCATGTCTGATTTGTGTTATAGGTGTCATAGCATCTTCATCATTGTTGTCATAGAAGCTAGGGAATCTAGCCCAAGTGTCACAATTCTTCTAAGATGCCTCTTCCTCTTCCATGGTAGTTATTCTTCCACTCCAATTCAACCTTGCATGACTCATGCCATGAATAATACCTCTTAAACTCCCCCAAGTATGTTACCCTTCATCTTGAACTCGAATTGGTGAAATAATCATGCCAAGTGTAGTGGGTAATCTTGCCACAAATGGGTCCCACAACCTCTTATGTGCCCTCATGGTCCAATGCCACATTATTTTCTTTATATTATTATTTAATTGACCCATTTAATGTGAATTTGTAAGTCTAAGGTCATTTTGGATTTTGTAGCTCCTTTACTCTAACTTTGAATGCTTCCACCCCCAACCTTGGAAACTAGTAATTTTCCTCCATGATAGTTCATTTGGATGGGAATATCACAAACTTTGAATTGGGAATTTTCTCTTAATGTGACCCACCTTGTCCACTTGGATCTAATTTTACATTATTACTAACTTAGACATCATGCTTTGTAATTATTTGACCCTTATCATCAATTTGACAGACTATCATGAATATGGCCAAGTGGTTTAGGCCATTGTGACCCAATGCAAATTTTTGGGACATGACAAATCCTCCCTTCCCAATATTTCTTGTCCTGAAGCAATTTAAAACATGGATGTTGAAGAACTTGCTTTCTTTCCAAAAATTTGCTTCCAAAACTTTCTTACCATGTCTAATTCTTTGAAGTTACCGCTTATTTGCCCAACTTTGAGTTTTCAAGATGCCATGAAAATTTTAGAGAGGAACCACCATGCTTGTTGCTGCACTAATCTGACTAAAATAACCTTATTAAGTGGGGACTCAATCTACCATACTACTTGTTTCCAAAAAAATTTAAACCAGTGAGACTAAAAATTATCCCAGGGTCCCATTGCTTGTATTGCACTCCAACAATTAGCTGTGCTCTCTAACCCATACCATCAGGAAAGAGAATTCCTGGATCCCATTTCCTTGTATGCATTCTTCCAAACATCATAAGTACAAAAGATATATCATCAAAGTACATAGCAACATAATAAAAATGTACATCAAGGAGGTGCCTCATCAAAGAATCATGAAAGTGCTTATACCTCCAAGTAAGTAGACCACCATTTTCCAAGTGCATACAAGCATCAAGTGACCAATCAAATCTGCTCCAATGACATAGGTGAGGATCCCATGTCCTATAATACTGCTCCGAAAGGATGTAAGATGCATCAAAATAATCAGCCATGTATTATTTCATCCAAGAAGTGAATGAAGAATCTCCACTAAAATCTAAACCAAGTAGGGAGCAAAGAAAACAATGAGCCTTCAAGGGGCTCACATAAGTACCATTTATGCATCCATGGATATGTGTATCATCAAGAAATAACAAGGGATGTTGCTTCCAATAAACATTTTCTCCAATCATATATCTCTTCACCCAAGTAGTTAATGAAGTTCCTCCAAAATCAATTGAACTAAACAAGGCGCAAGGAAAATCATGAGTCTTCAAGTGACTCAAGTGAACATCATAAGTGCATCCATGAAGATATGTATCATCATAAGGTAAAAAAGGATTTTGTTGCAAATGTAAATAATGAGGTGCTCTAGTCATGTCATCATCAAAAGGATATATAGGAGTTTCATACTCCTCATGTGGCACCATAAAAAATAAACCTTTCACCCATACTTCATTAGGATGAATGCTGCAAAATATGGAATGTTGGATGTAGGAGAGTGAACCAACTCACCCAAATGATCAGAAAGTGCAGAAGTGTCCTCATGTGAATGCTCCCTAAGGGTAGGATCATGCACCTCCCTCAAAAGTGCAAAACTTTTCTCATAGGTTGGTTCCAAGGTAGGGGAATCATACACTTCTTCAAAAATTATGTCACCATTTCCAAGAGGAAACTCAAGTTCTTCTTCCACCACATCAAGTGCTTGGATCTCATCAAGCTCATCTTCAAACACATCAAGCCCCTGAAAATTTCCATGTTTCTCATGATCTACCATGTCATGAGAATCCTCCATGCAATCTACCATATGACAATTTGAAACATAGGAGGAGGAACAAGTATATTGCAACCTTTCAAGAAGTTGCTCATTTTGAATTTTGAGTTTATGAATATCCTCATTATTCTTCAAGTATGCATCATTTAACAATTCATTAAACTAAACCAAATTGTTTCTATCAAAAAGCAAAGACATGAAATTACCTTTGATGTTGCACATTGCTCTTTGAATCTTCTCCATGTCTTCAAGGAAGGATGGATCCTTCAATGAAGAAATTTTCCAACAAGAATTTGACACTAATGCTTGAGTGTCATGGAGCATGCTAAGTGTCTCTTGGATCTTCTTTTCATTCATATTTAATGAACCTTCAAGAAAAAGAGGATCTTGCAAATGAACCTCCTCATATTCTTCCTTCTTACTTGGACCAACTTCATGAAGCTCAAGTGGTGATGGGGAAGTTGATCTTGTTTCTTCTTCAACTGCTACAAGGTCTTCATTTTCATGCTTAATGGAAGTTTGGCTTGCAGCAACACTTTCAAAAGTGATCTCTATGTCACCAAAATAGAGGTGTGAGCACCCATCAGTGGGTACTCCTTCATAGTTCAAGCATCCATCAGTAGATGCTCTTTGAGTCATGTCCAAGGTAGAATGTGTCTCGAAATGATCTTCAATATTTTAGATAGAGTCTTATTCATGCTCATGTGATGTCTCTTCATATTTGGAATATATTTTTGAAGAAAAACCAAAAACCCTCTTCAAGTAGGAAATACAAGCATTCCCTGAAACTTTAGATACTTCACTGTTATTTTCACTCACACACATATGATTTTCTCTCCAAGGTCTTTTACAAGAATGGCATAAACCTTTTTTCACTAACTCCACATCTTCATTTTTGGGCCTATTTTAAAACACCCAATCAGAAAAGTATTCAAAAGGAATGGCCTTTTGTGTATCTCCCTTGTACACATCAATATATGCCTGATATTGTTGGGGCAAGGTTTTACATGTTGCTCTCAATCTTTGTAATTCATTAATAGAATTATCCTCATAGGAGTCATCATAATAGTAAGACATGGATGCAATTTATTATTCAATGGATGAACCCAATCCACAGGTGCAAGTACCATGCTCTGATACCACTGTAATGTCCCCAATTTCACATCTTTCCCAATTTAGTCAATTTTTGAAACTTGGACTAGAAAAGCCCTAAACTGTCCCAAATGATCCCAAATGTTTTCGAATGGTGTATAGAGTGGATTCAAATGTATTTGGGCACATTAAATCAGCTATTATATGCTTGGAAACTTTACAAATACTTCAGCAACTTGAATTTACACTTAGATAATGAAAGGCAGAATTACTAGGAAAATCGATGTTGAAACCCCCAAGGGTAGATGGCTCCAAATGGCTCCAAATGCTCTCAAATTGAGTCTGAAGGTATATGAATGGTATTAATACATAAAAATGGACCTCATGGGTGATTATACATGATCAGGATACTTCTTCAACATTCATTTAACTTCAGGATAAGTTGTGGAATTTTACTAGTAAATTCGAGGTTCAAACCCCCAAGGGTAGGGGACAAAGATGGCTTTCCAAATGCTATAATACCTCTCCAAATTTCAGAACAGAGACATGGTACTGATAAATTACTTCAGTGATCTCCCATATGAATCATCAGTTAGTTCCTATAGGCTTCTACAACTCCCATAAATCAGATGTTTGCATACATGTTTTCACATAGGGGGAAATGCTAGTAAACTTCACCACTAGTTATGAAATTCGAAATTTAGGCTCCAAGTACTTGTGAAATATTAATGGAACTTCTTTAGAACATTAATTACACTCCATACATAAAAAAAATCACATATATTAACTGATACAAATCGAAATAAAGCCTCTTCAAGCTCCAACAACAAGATATAGGGAAAATGGCACCATTTATGCATTGTTTGGTATTTTTACATAGTTTCACTTGGTATTTCGACCTAAGAGTATTATGAGCATAAAATATAGATTATGTATATCAGAATACAAATAAATTTAGATTCTTGGACTCTCACAAAGAGATCAGCATCTCACCAAAGGTGTAATTCCTCCAAGAGCCAAAATATGCAAGGAAATGTGAGATAGAGGTGAGAACAAGTTGTAGAAGAAAGAACCACGAGCTTCCCTGTAGCTTCAAACTGAAACTAATAAATCCATTGTAGTTCAAAATGAAAGGTATGAATGGCCTCTCCAATTTCCAATTAGGATGGGAATCTTTCACCCTCGAAATTGGTACTAAGGCAAGTAGAGTAAACACTCCACTAGCATGGACAAGCTAGAAGCTCTCCAAATTGCAAAGATGCAAATAAAAAATGATAAAAAAGATACTCTCCTTATTTGTTCTTGTATTTTATAAACTCATCAATTCCTCCATGGGTCTAATTCCTTCCAAAAGATTCATTCCAACTCAAGTTGGGAAGAGATTCCAATGTATGCCACTTGTCCAACAATTCCTAGTCTCCATCTTCCCTCATTTTGAATGGGTGTCTCTTTGGCTGCCCTAACTCCCTTGTGCGCCTTCTTGGAGGATATTTTTAGCCCTAACATGTCATATATGTCATATTTCATCATTCAGGTCTAATTTGTGTCATAGGTGTCATAGCATCTTCATCATTGTTGTCATAGAAGCTAGGGAATCTAGCCCAAGTGTCACAATTCTTCTAAGATGCCTCTTCCTCTTCCATGGGAGTTATTTTCCCACTCCAATTCGACATTACATGACTCATGCCATGAATAATACCTCTTAAAATCCCCCAAGTATGTTACCCTTCATCTTGAACTCGAATTGGTGAGAGAATCATGCCAAGTGTAGTGGGTAATCTTGCCACAAATGGGTCCCACAACCTCTTATGTGCCCTCATGGTCCAATGCCACATTATTTTCTTTGTATTATTATTTAATTGACCCATTTAATGTGAATTTGTAAGTCTAAGGTCATTTTGGGTCTTGTAGCTCCTTTACTCCAACTTGTAATGCTTCCACCCCCAACCTTGGAAACTAGTAACTTTCCTCCATGATAGTTCACTTGGATGGGAATATTACAAACTTTGAATTGGGAATTCTCTCTTAATGTGACCCACCTTGTCCACTTGGATCTATTTTTACATTATTACTAACTTAGACATCATTCTTGGTAATTATTTGACCCTTATCATCAATTTGACATACTATCATGAATATGGCCAAGTGGTTTAGGCCATTGTGACCCAATGCAAATTTTTGGGACATGGCATCGAATTACTTTGGAAACTTCAGTGCCTAGGAGTGGGAAGTACTCCAAGTAGACGCTTGAATTGTCCTTCCTACCTTCAGAAACACAACAATTAATAGTCAAGAAAAGCTCTACCTATTTTCTTCCATGGGTTATAACTTATAAACAAGTTTGCAACCCACATGGTACTAAATAGGTACACTTACTATGTGATTGGAAAAGAGAGAATGCATGCCGGCTTTCCATTCAACATTTGGATTCCTGTTAATTTCTTCTACTATGGGCTCCTGCAAATAAAACATATTTCTTGAATATTTCCTTAATATCATGATATTTAAACAACATGACAAAGTTCTTGGTAGCATTGATGTAATCAGATACCTTGAGGACTCTATCTTGGCTCTGTGCAGGAAAGGACTCCATCAGAGATACGCATTGCTTGCATTATTCAATAAACACTTGCTTCAACAGTTCTACCACTAGAATAACATATACCCGAATCCCACTCAAACAAAATTTAAACATTTACAACACAGATATTGGGAAGCAAATCAATTCTTAATACTCTTACATTGAATAATATGTACAGAAAGAACATGAACAACATGAAGCATGAAGCATGATGTATAGTCAAGAAGGTGCACTCAAGTACTATTTACAGTTTGAAGTGGCATGCAAACCATTTAGCATAGTAGGAAGTGACCTTTTTTGAACAAAGTTCTCCAATCTACAACAACAAAAGCCTTCTACAATTTTCACATAAATACTGGCGTAGTTGTTACCAATTTATGGGCACAGAACTTAGTATTACTTTTGATTATAAACATGGTTAAGATGGGAAAGAAGACGCAACTCCAGCACAATACTCTGAATTGCTAAATATACCTTCCTTTGAGTTTGCTTGAATAACCAATGAAGACCCCTCATATTCATTGCACTTTCCTACCACATGGACAAAAGAGGATGTAGTAAGTCGTTGGTTGTTGCCTGCACAGAATCGTGAATTATGCCTCTAACTCCTATGTGCTTTCCTTGGTGGACATCCCACATAGAGAGCCGTTACAAGAAACAAAGCAAGAATTTATGACGGCACTTCATGATGCAAGGTTACCAACAATATGGAAAACATATCAGTTGAAGTCATTAGGCATTAGTAATGAAATCCTAGATAAGTGTTGCAGCTAGAAGCATGATCTTCTCTATGTTATGCTAATTTCTTTAAGTAAAAGGAAAGCACCTACCACAAGTTATTGACTATTTCAAAATTCACCAAGAAAACATTACATACTTATCACAAAGGATTGTACATTGCATGACATACCTTCAACACAAGGTTTCAAAAATTGACCATTTTCAGTACTTGCATCTCTTCGAATCATGGTATTTACAACATCTTCTACACAGGAATGCAAGGTTTTCAAGTCCATGTATTCTTCCTGCAATCACCCATACAACTGAAAATAAAATTTATTGCAGTGAAATTTTTGAATTCATAATATAGTGTATTAATAGGTAAATAGATTATGAGTATGTGACATAGATGAACAACCTCCAAAAATATAAAAAACTAATTCACTATAAAAACTATTTTGTATACCAGAAAAATCCGGGTTAGACATCACATATGTACTGCTGGTTTTACATGAGAATCTGATCTTTCTGACTTGACTACACTACTGGTTTGAAGGGATGATTTGTTTATTGTGTCCCCATGAATTTATGACTTGACTATGCTATTGGTTTGAAGGGATGATTTGTAGACTTGACTATACTAGAGCATGCAGTGTATATATCAAAGTTGATAAGCAGCCAAAACATTTCTTCTGTAAGTTCCTTTATAATGCCTAAATAAGCTATGTATAGACTTGGGTTTTAGATCATTTTGAGTTGGATATTTTCCTTGATTGAGCACATGATTTGGACTGTGTTCAGGGATGAAAGTTGATAGCCTTTGGGTTGTTCATTTGCTACTAACATAGGTTGTTTAAGGTCTTTCCTAGATCACATTGGAATGGGATTGTTTGTAAACTGAATTGAAGACCACGTGAAGAAATGATAAAGGCGATTGGTTGAACTAAGTTTGAAATCCCTTGAAGGTTTGGTGTCTGCACTAAGGGTTGTGACAAAGCTTGTTGGTTAAGGATATTGTTTGACAGTTCTAGAACTGCTCAAAATACATAATTGAAGGTGGCTTGTATGACCATTTGGAATCCTTTGAGCTATTTATCTGTGTAAAGGTTGAGCCTATTAAGGGCTGATTAAGGATAATTGAAACAGACTTCATTCTTGTTGTAACAAAGGTAGAGTTGAAGCATTGATTGGTAATCTTTCGTGAGGACAAACCTTACCTTGTTTGACTGAGTTATGAATTAATTTTAAATAGTGAATTTAATTGTATTGAAGAGATACAGACTAGTAATCATTCAATCAGAGACACTTCGTTCATTAAGCAAAGTTTGAAAGGTTGTGTGTTGAGGATTCTTGTACTATTCTTAAGGCAGAGCTTTGTGTCTGTATTGGAAACAAAGAAGTTTTGTAGAAGTATTAAGAACACACTGACTTGAAGAACATATCGAGACTAAGATTTGACAAGAAAATAAGTACTTGAAGTGATGACAACCTTGGAATATTGAATTAATGATGGCATTGGAAGGTCATTATGAAGTCTTGAGCCATTAAAGCAGACATATGATCTAATTTTCTGCAGCAAATTCACGAAAGTCTAGGAGTAGCCTTTGAAGTGAACATAAAGAGATATGAAGTGGATCATTGGCACAAAGAGTAGATCTAAAGAAATGTGTGAAGACTTGCACCAAGATCAACCAACCTATACAAGTGCGTGAATAACCCATGAAGGTGATATATGAAGGTGCCTTGGATTTTTCCCACTCCAAATAGAATGAAGGTTGGAATTTATGTCACCCTGTCACATAATGTAAATTGCTACTGAAAGACTAAGAATCGATGAAATCTAGACAACAGGTATAGGTATGATGTTGTATTCATAAGATAGGTAATAGGTATAGGTACTTTTAGAGTTGTTGGTTGTTTTAAATTTCCATGCCCTAACTATAACATAAATAAAATTTTCATGTGATGATCGTTTGAAAGGTTAAATTGCAATTTGAGCTCTATAAACATTTTCAACTCCTATTTGAGAAAATTTTAGCCAGGAACTGGATATAGGATGTACTTGACACTACTGCATAAAGACTTGGAGGGTGTTTTAATGATAAATATATTTCCAAAAGCTACAGTTGATGTTTTTTTCTTACGCCTAAAGTTGGTGGATACCTGTAAAATTAGGTGGAAACAAGCAGTTAATAGCAACAAAATGCCTATATTTTAGAAAAAATGGGACACTTAAACCCTCCATGTGTCTAGTCCTTCAAAACAAGCTTACATATCCATAACTTATTTTTGGAAATTAGTTCCATAAATCAAGGTAGAGGCCTAGCATTTTAGGGGTTAAAGGAAGCAGTTGAAGACTTCACAAGTGTATAAAAATTTTGGCAGTGTGAGGCTAAGTTATGGTTATGGGCATTGGGACATTATAATTCTCTCATAATCCAACCAAAGCATATCTCAGCTGGAGGAGAATAACATGATCTTAAGGGGAGAAGTTGATAGGTCTGGAAGTGTAGGCACTAAATTAGAAGTGGAATTTAAGACTAGCTTAGGCAACATTGATGAGAAAGAAAGGTGACTGAAAAAGCGTTTGTGTCAATTAGACCAATTGGAGAAGAAAATGTTTGATTTATAAGGGCAGGAGGATTTGATGATGAAATTGTTGGCTTCTAAGGACTTTGATTTAGCTACCATGATTACAGAGGTGGAAGAGAAGCACAAAAATGAATTGGAAGTTGCTAGTAAACTTGAAGTAATGTAAAATGAGAAGGGGGACTTACATCTTCAGCTCAAGAAGTCTCGTGAGAAGATTGAGCAGATGCTGAAAGAGAAAGAAGAAATATGTTCTCAAGTAGAGCAATCTTGCAACAAAATTACACTTATGGATGGTCAACAAGAATCAATACGTAAAGAGATTGATTTGCTTCATGTGCAGCTTCATGAATCTAACATAAGGGATGGTGAGTGCTGTGAATATTTATTTAATATAATTATTTATAAATTAATAGATTATTAGGTTACTAAGTGAAAGGGTGTAACCCTTCACTATGCTTCCTCAAGCCCTATAAAAGGCGATCTTATTGTCTTTATCATATCATCAAATATATTATTCTTATCTATTATTCAATATGAGAGTCGGATTCGACTATTAAATTAGTGAACGGATACGTTCACTGCATTTGGTATCAGAGCTCGGATTCGGCTCCTTCGACCTGAGCTCGGTTTTGGCTCTCCCTTCAAGTCCAACCGGATACGGTTGTTGAGCACGGTTTCGGTTCACATTATTTCAACTCCACTCTACACGCACGGTTTCGGCTCATCCTCCCTCTCTCATCTCCAAGCTGTTGTTCAGCCATCCTTCCCCTCCTTCCGCTGCTCATCCCACTCTCTCCCATTCGCCCAGCCTCCTCCTCCCTCCACTCACTCCTCCCCCGTCCTCGCATATCCCCATTCACTGCATCCTATCTCTTCTCGTTCTGCTTGCATCCGCAGCACCCCCTCCCAATCATGTCCGCACTTATCCTTCTTTCCCGCAACTCTCCCTCAACACTTTCCCTCTACTCTTCCTGCCCTCGCGCCCCTTGCACGCTCCACCCCCATCCGCCCTCCCCACACCATTCCAGCTCCACTCCCAATTCCTCGCGTCTCCCGCAGCCCGCGCCCTCCCTCGCCCCTACTCCACTACTCCGCCTCCCTACCAACCACCCTCCTCCCATACCACCTCCTGGTCGCCCTTCAACCCACTCCCCACCTGTTTTCGCTTCACCGCTTCCTGCAGTCGCCCTTTCCCATTCGACGCCCACGCCCACGCCACCTCTGCTCTACTACGAGCCCTCCCTCCCTGTTGAGCACCTTCTACTCGCCCCTCGACCTCCCTATCGCCACACGCTGCACCTCCACCTGCTCTGCGACCTGCACGCAGCACCTAGCCTTTTCCTCCGTGCTCTTCCCTCCATGCTGCCACCACTGCCGCCACCGTGCGTTCCCTCCTCCACCTACTCCCTCACGCCCCCGACCTCCCTCCTCGTTCTCTCGCCTCCCTGCTGCACCGCCTCTACACCCGCGCTCTTCCATCCACGTTCTTCACCTCACTCACACCTCCACACCACCAGTCTGCCACACTACCACCACACTTCCTCTACCTTGTGCTCATTCCTCCACTGCGCACTACATCCACGCACACAATTCCACCATTTCCCTCCCTTCGCCTCTACCACCACCATAGTCAACCCTATTTTTTAATAAAAATTAAATATTGTATTAATATTGTTATATTAATATTTAATTTTATTAAAAATTACATTCTCAAATTATATAAAAAAAATAATAATATTTAAATATAATAATAATTATTATATTTATTTATTTTACTCATATAATAATTATTTGTCCTTACAATTATTATTAATTAATTAAGTCTCAAACTTTTAACCATGAAGTGGTTCAATAATGAAGATGAAAGCTATGAGGAGAAGAGACTTAAAGCCATCATCTCTCGTGGAATTGGAACAAGTAAATATGACATTGTTCACAATACTGAGGAGAGTCAAACTGGTGTTGCTGATAAGCATAAAAAATATTGGCCCGCTCTCGGTGACGACGATGACAGTTTTGAGGAAAAAAGATTTAAAACCTATGTCTCCCATGGAATTGGAACGTATAGAGATGACATTGATAAGAGCCAAGCCATTGTTGATAAATATCCAAAAGAGGACATATACACAGAAGATGAGAAGATAGAATAAGAAAACCTATTGTAGAAATTGAAGAAAAAGATGACATCAAAGCGACAGAGCATGTATGTGCATTAGATCAACATCCACCAGTTGTGGATCAGGAAGTTGTAGATTATAGGTCTACAATAACAAGTGACATTTCAAATGCAATTGTTTTTGTTGAGTAGGAGAAGACACTTGAACATTGTTCCCAATTAGTTTTATTAGATAAATCTATTGATCTGATTGATGAAGTTCGAAGCCATGGAAGTAATGAATGTCTACTTAAACATGTTGGAAGAACTAATGATGGTTCTACAAACACAACTGTAGATAGTTATGTAGAAATTGTTTCTTTGCCCACTGTCACTTACGTTGGTAAGCTAGAGGACATAAAAGGTATTTCATCCATGTCGTTAGGAAGCTCTGTGGAGCAGGTTACTACAGATGAACAACATTTATGTTGTTCTAGAATTAGATCCTTGGACACAGTCATATGGAAATCAAGAATGAAGGTCCTTAAAGTTCCTTCCAATAAAGAAGCCATGAAGGCTACGATTCAGAGGAAATTAGTACAAGACCTAAATATTTCTAATCAGATTGATGTCAGTTTAGATGTGCATATTTCTTGTGACAACCACCACATATATTTGAAATTGTTGGAATTTAAGTGCATAGATACTAAGATTGTAAGATGGAATCCATCTACAATAATATGGCTCCAAGAAATTGAGAAGACTCATGTGGAGATTTTCAAACTTCAAAGTCTTAAGAATGACCATTGTCCTAATTTCCAAGATCGAAGAACATCTTTTAAAATTACCTCCATCATTATGACATTCAATGTTGGAACCACAACCAATGCAAAAAGTGGAAGTAATGAAGGTCCACAAGTGTCCATACATGAAATCCAAAAGGTGATATGGAAGACAAATAATTACAAATTGTATTGTTTCAAAAACTCGCCACTCAAGCAGAAAGGATTACAACACAAATCCAAGATAAAGTTGATACTAGAAAAAATAGCTTTGAGGACAAATCTCCTTAAAAGGGAGTGGCAATGCTGTGAATATTTATTTAATATTATTATTTATAAATTAATAGATTATTAGGTTACTAAGTGAAAGGGCGTAACCCTTCACTATGCTTCCTCCAGCCCTATAAAAGGCGATCTTATTGTCTTTATCATATCATCAAATATATTATTCTTATCTATTATTCAATATGAGAGTCGGATTCGACTATTAAATTAGTGAACAGATACGTTCACTGCAGTGAGTTACAAAAGTATAACATTGAGTTAAAAATTGATATTGAAGGGTGTAAATTCTCTATCGTTGAGTTGCAAGTGGATTTAAATGATGGTGACTCAGAAAGAACTTTTGAAGCAATCAATGGAAGAGAAAGCTTGGGTGGATAGTTGGAAACATTGAAAATGGAACTGTTTGATTTAAAGAAGAAGAAGGAACCTCTAAGCAAAGCAATGAAAACCTCACGAGGAAAATCCTGAGCACTTCCCTACATTCAGGGATGGTATCCAGTGCAAACCCTTTGATGCTAGTTATGGCACCTAACCTAGCATGGACATTGAGTGAGGCTTGCAACAGAGGCAGTCAGTCAGCTTGAGGAACTGACCTAGAGACCTCCTGCATGAAGCTTAAATCACTCAACCACTCGAGCAATCCTACCAGGATTTAATTATCACGTGTGTAAATCCTCCACCTGAAATATTATGTTGTCAGAATAATTTAATCCCTCACTAGTGAGAACTGGTGAGCATTTTCTTGAGGCCATTTAGGCTAGTTTTAAGAGCAAAAAAGGCCAAGTGGCTGTTTTGGTAGGCCAATATATTCTTGACCAAAGAATCTTTTCCAAGACTAAGAATATATTCAGGTGCAATAGTCATCCACCTATAGGATGGCGCCCTCAAAATAATTTAATCCCTCACTGGTGAGCACGGGTGGGAATTTTCTTAAGGCCATTTAGGCCAATTTTGAAGTGTAAAAAAGGATGAGTGGTTGTTTTGGTAGGCCAATATATTCTTGACCAAAGACTTTTTTCTAAGACTAAGACTATATTCAGGTGCAATAGTCATCCACCTACAGGATGGTGCCCTTAGAATAATTTAATCCCTCACCGGTGAGAACTGGTGGGCATTTTCTTGAGTCCATTTAGGCCAGTTTTAAGTGCAAAAAAGGTTGAATGGTTGTTTTGAAAGGCCAATATATTCTTTACTAAAGACTTTTTTCGAATACTAAGACTATATTCAGGTGCAACAGTCATCCACCTACAGGATGGTGCCCTCAAAATAATTTAATCCCTCACTGGTGGGCATTTTCTTGAGGCCATTTAAGCCAGTTTTAAGAGCAAAAAAGGCTGAGTGGTTGTTTTGGAAGGCCAATATATTCTTGACCAGATACAACATACATCAAAATAGAAGATACACACACTAATTGTTTTAGTGTATGATCCTAATTCTAAATGAGATTCCATAGAGAAGCTGAGTTACTTGTCAAAACAATCTACACAACCTGTAAAAAGGGATTGAGCCTTTATGTAGTTTTATGTTGTTTTAGACAGTTACACAAAGCTTGCTCAGAAAGTGGCCAAGTTACATAGAAATCAGCATATCAAGCATACCTAGAAATGGACTGAAACCTCACAAAAAATACAACAAATGAAAAAATCGCGAGTCAACCAAGTTTTTCCCAAGCGTTGCCAAAAAAGGGACAAAAAGTGGAATCTTCACTTCGAAAATAGATTTTGGGCCTCATCTTTCTAGATTTGTTGATTTCATCCGGAGGAAGAGCATCAATTTAGTTAGCAGAGGGGAAAATGACAATTTATTCATGCCAAATAATTTTTTCCTAGATTCTCCAGTTTGATTCTACACAAATTATTGTGGAGAACATCAATATCCCAGGACTACCTTCGCTTTTTCTAACACAAATTTCTGCAACAATAATAAAATATGTTTTCTAAAATATTAGGGATCATAACAGTAGTAAGAATTGGCAGGACTTTATCACACACACTTGTTATTTGTTGACGATGTTTTGTTGTTCTCTAATGGTAGTGTAGGGGAAGCAAGAAAATTATAGGAAATATTGCAGACTTGTGGAATTACTACATGTATGGAACTAAATGTGTACAAATCTTCAACCAACTTTAATGCCTGGAGTAAGATGCTAACATATGTTGCAAAGGGTTTTTACTTATAAGTTCTTAAATTTTCAAGAAGGATTCAAATATTTGGGCTTTCTTTTAAAACCAAATGATATGGGAAGGGAGATTGGGGCTGGACGCTACAAAAGATTGAAGGCAGTATTAACACCTGGTCTAATAGATGATTGTTTATGGGGGAAAACTGGCCTTCGTAAAGACTCTGTTTGAGGCTATTCTTGTGTTTCGACACTCCTTGAACTATATTCTTAAAGGAGTCCTTGATAAAATCATAAAGGATTTTTAAATTCCTTTGGTCAGGGGAAAAAAAGAGAACAAAGGAATTCCATTGGTAAATGGCAGATTATAGAAAGGCCAAAGGAGGAGAGAAGATGGGGTTATATTAATATTCATCTATTGGGAAATTCCCTGGAGGCAAAAATATTGTGGAGAATCCTTACACCAACATAGATCCATCTGCACGTTGGCTCTATCAAGCACCAAGAGGGATCAAGTATCTTGAGGTGCAAACCTTTCTTCAAGTTTAGGACTCTAAAAGGGGGTTTGCACCTGAAAGGATTTGATCCCTCTTGGCACTGGATAGAGACACAGTTAATATGGATCTATGCGGGTGATATATCATTATTAAAAAATGGATATTAACACAACAATGTAATATGTGAGATATGACTACCGGGAAATATATTATTTAACTGAGATTTAATGGCAATGTAAATCTTTGGTCTTTGTATATATATATATATATATATAAACCATGATTTAGATCCAACCAACAAATGGTTGAATATCAACACTGTGATGATAAGTCCTCCGATAGCATAAAATTGAATATCAACACTGTGACGATAAGTCCTCTGATAGCATAAAAGATGTATTGTCAGTCTGACCATTGAAGATGAATTTTGTTAGTATTGAAATAACTGAAGTTGATTCCAATATATTGTAAACCATTCCCTTTTTCTTTTATATTGTAATTATTGTCGTTTGGATCATATTTACATCAAGTGATTTGACATATACACAGAACAGTAGGCATTAGTTTACACTATCCTTAAATTATGAAAAAATATGGTTCCTTAATATATAATGTAATTCATTTACGGTGCCGGTAAGTTAATAGAATTAAAACTAGGTAAGTCAGTTGTCTAAACATACAACTCAACTATCGATAACTGCAATATTAGCAATTATCTACAAATGGAAAGTGCGTAACCACCGGTTTCTTAGCGCTCTAGCATGTCATGAGTATATCTATATATAACTCAACAAATTGTAAATTCTATGGAGTATAAAGAGTTCAAGTAGTAGATTTGAATTATGAATTTTGGAAGTACCTCAAGCTTGAACACTAGAGATCAACATGACCAACAACTAAAAGTACAGTGGATATCAATGAGTAGTTCAAGTTCATTAGTAACTAACATATGTAAAAAATTATGTAAAGTCTTCTTAAATGATGTTAAATGTATGATAGAGTAATAGAGTCAACTATTAACAATTTACCGTTCAACTAATAGGAAGTAGATTTTGAAAGCCATAGTTGAAGGCTCGGGTCCATAGTTGAAGTGAGAAAGCGTGAGAGAGAGAGAGAGAGAGAGAGAGAGAGAGAGAGAGAGAGCAAGCATGCTTGCAAGCTTGAGGGAAGGCGGTAACCTTTAGATAATATTTGTACTTTTCTAAAGAGAAAATCCAAAAAATAAAAATATAACAACCACATTGCTATGTAGTACCAGAAACAAATACAATATAGCACTGTTGATTGACTAGTAGTGCTGGTATCCCTCATAATACTTTCGTATTCAATAATTTTTTAGATTAATATGGTAGCAGTATGGAATTCATCACCAAACACAGAGGTTCATGGTGATCTAGATAGGTGTGCCAAGTCTTGTGCCAATAAGTCCAAATACAATGGGCAACTTTTCACTATGGTTTCTAATCATCTCTTCTTCCAACTCTCCTCCACATCATGCAACACAAATTTTGTGTCAAGCACATACCTTGCCTATCTCATCTTTTCAACCAACTTGTCTAGCATCAAGTATATTTTATCTACTTGTGGATGGGATCTGTCTACTGAAAGGAATTCATGCATTATCTTATTTATTTCAATCCAACTGCATCCTGTCTCCTTTTTCAAACCCTTGTCTTTCATCATTGCTCTCACCTTGTCTGCATTATCCCACTTGCCAACAGTGGCAAATATATTTGATAGCAGTACATAATATCCAGGATTCTAAGGATCTAACTCAAGAAGCTATCTTGCAACACATTCTGCAAGTCCTATATTAAGATGAATTATGCAGGCCCTTAGCAATGCACCCCACACACAAGCATTAGGTTCTAAAGGCATTGCTTTTATGAAGGCATATGCTTCTTCCAGGTTCCCATCATGACCAAGAAGGTCATGATGCAAGATTAGTGCTCCAACCTTGCCATGATACAATAACCTCGACCCATGCATGTAATGTCCCCAATCAATAATGAGCTAAAATTTTGGTTAACTGCTTTGTTATCTGACTCAGAACTTTCATCAAACACTTCACATACATTGAAACAATATTAGACTTCACTGAGTTTGAGACTAGGTTTAGTTTGATCCCCTTTGTTAGATATTTTGTTATCAACTGCCCTCTATCTGCTGGTCTGATGTATGGGTTAAGATTGTTGGGATTTGAGTTTTATATTTATGGTTTCATCATCACATCATAATTGCCAAAGTTGAAGCACATATTGACAAGAAATACCAGCACTCATATGCCAATGCACAAAATACAATTTAAGTTGTTCAAACATAAAAAAATAACATAGACAGTCAATATAGTTAAAGAGTAATGTAGGTGACTTCTAGGTACAACTTTTGTAGTAGCAATAAATTAGACTTAAATACGCAAAAATGCTCAACACAAACCACACCTGGAGTTTCCTGTAGAATAGCAGCACAAAATTATGGATAGACCACTTCTCTTTGGCACTTACAGGAAGATGAAAATGTTACATTCAGCTTCAAATTAAAGTGTTCACGCCCAGTAGTGACTGGAACTTCCTAGCAGCTCGATTTGATGGAGATAATGACTGTGACTGAGTTGGCTTCTGGATAAAGTGATCTTGTACAACGTTGGTCCATATTTGGTTACCATGAATTGGATGCTGATGATAGTGACCTCCCACCCCACCCCATTTTCACTTCTTGTTGGTCGTAACAGTCTCATGTTAAGCCCAAATTCAATATTCTTCTTCTCCCACAGGGTTGTAACCTTCCTTTCAGTACACCAATTGTTGGTAGCTCAAGGGAATGTGCCCAGCCTCTTGGTAAACCCCCTCTTTCCACGGTACACAACAATAAGGAATGGCATAAACAGAGAGTGTGCCCTTCACATTAAATAGTGGTTCACACAAGTAAAAAGCAGTCAATAATGAAGTGTGAAAACTATACAAAGAAACTTGACCTCCCTAACAAGGGACAACACCTCCTTCCCACTTGGTATTGATCTCTGCAAATCGATCCCCAAATCTGAAAGGCAATCCTCAATATCTAGAGATGAGGCTGAGATTGAACTCACCCCTTTTTTCTCAGCTGTGAGTAGATAGGAAATATGTGGAGTTGAAAGTGCCCCTCATGTCCTCCTGAACAAGTGCGCCTCCTACCCAAAAATGACTGAAACTTGATCAGAACTCTTTGAATCTTCTTGTAAACCTTTGTCCGGAAAATGAAGCACGAGCTTCAAGAGATCCGAGTTTTGAAGATGGAGATGACAAAAGCAATTAGTTTTGACAAATTTTGGTGCCCACCTAGATTTTCGCTTTTAAAACAAATTGTTTAAAATGAGTTTTTCAATTTTTAATCTGAGATGTAATGGTCTTTGGTGTCTATAGCAATAAAACATAAGATTCATGATCTAAGTATGTTATGTGTTACCTTTAATAATTCATTTGGTTCTAGTAATCATTGAGAAGAATGAAAAAATTAAAGTGTAATTCTTAATAGGTTGATATGATCTATGCTATTGCATTTGTATATGTACATTCAAAAAAATAGCAAGGGCAATCTTACTATCCACTAAGAAAAACTCCATTAGCATTTTTATTTCTCTATGCAAAAACTCTAATATCATCATATGTAATTTATTTCTTCAAGTCACAAAGGAGCCTATTATCAATCTTCTATTTTTTATTGTTTTCCCTTCAGAAGTTCAATTATTTTTTATACTTTTCTTATCCCCCAAATTACTCACACTCACCTTAAAGAATGAGAAATGGAATTATGTTCGAACTATGAAAACAACCATAAATAGGGATTGCCATAGAATTTTGTCATCATTTTTCAATGACTATTATTGCGTCGAGAGGTGCTCTACAACCCAGTATGAAGGAGATCTTGTAACGTTTGTGGAGTAACGTTTGTCGATATTATTGTCGGCCATTAATAAAATGTAATAATAAAAAATAAAAAGTAATAATATGAGGGAGATCTTGTAACGTGTCGGCCATTAATAAAATGTAATAAAAAGTAAAAAGTAATAAATATTTTGTCAGCCATTGATAAGAAGTAGACACAAAAGAAGTAAAATAAATACTATAGCGTACATAAGAAATAGAAAAAAAGAAGAAGATAAATAATAGCTGACATAAAAAATAGAAACATGGTTGCATTGATTTCAACAATGCGTAAAACAAATATTAGAAATATAAGAAGTTAAAAAGATAAAGAATAGCTGATATAAAAAGTAGAAACATAAGAAATTAAAGAAATAAGTAAAAAATATATTATAATAGCCATAAAAAGTAGAAAACAAAAAAAGTAAAATAAATACTATAGTCGACATAAGAAATTGAAAAAATAGAAGGGATTTGAACCTTAAGCCCAATCATCTTATTATTTACCAATAGACAACAAACAAATAGTCTAAAAAAACACAAGATGCATATTGATTTGATTAGTTGCATTGATTTCAACAAATGCATTGTTTTTTTTTGTTATTTACATCTGTAAATTGAATTCATCAATTTAATAAATAAATGTTACAAAAAAAATATTATATTCTACATAAAAACTAGAAATATAAGAATTAAAAAAGATAAACAAGTAAAAAATATTATAGCTCACATAAAAAGTAGAAATATAAGAAATAAAATAAAGAAGTAAAAAATATATTATACTAAACATAAGAAGTAGAAATAAAAGAAAAAAAAATTACTATAGTCGACATGAAAAATAAAAAAAATAGAAGAGATTTGAACCTTAATTAAAAAACATGGTTGCATTGATTTCAACAATGCCTACAACAAATATTAAAATTATAAGAAGTAGAAAAGATAAAGAATAGCTGACATAAAAAATAGAAACATGGTTGCATTGATTTCAACAATACGTAAAACAAATATTAGAAATATAAGAAGTAGAAACATTGTTGCATTGATTTTAAAAAAAATTACTATAGCCGACATAAGAAATAGAAAAAATAGAAGAGATTTGAACCTTAATAAAAAACATGGTTGCATGGATTGCAACAATGCGTAAACAGATATTAGAAATATAAGAAGTAAAAAAGATAAAGAATAGGTGACATAAAAAGTAGAAACATGGTTGTATTGATTTCAACAATGCATAAAATAAATATTCGAAATATAAAAAGTAAAAAAGATAAAGAGTAGCTGACATAAAAAGTAGAAACATGGTTGCATTTATTTCAACAATGTATAAAACAAATATTAGAAATATAAGAAGTAAAAATGATAAAGAATAGCTGACATAAAAAGTAGAAACAGAAAAAATAAAATACAGAAGTAAAAAATATATTATAGTAGCCATAAGAAGGAGAAACAAAAGAAGTAAAATAAATACTATAGTGCCATAAGAAATTGAAAAAATAGAAGAGATTTGGACCTTAAGCCCAATCATCTCTACTTACCAATAGACAACAAACAAATAGTCTCAAAAAACACAAGATGCATATTGGTTTGATTGGTTGCATTGATTTCAACAAATGCGTTATTTTTTTTGTTATTTACATCTGTAAATTGAATTCATCAATTTAATAAAAAATGTTACAAAAAAATATATTATAGCCTGCATAAAAAATAGAAATATAAGAAGTAAAGTAGATAAAGAAGTAAAAAATATTATAGCTGACATAAAAAGTAGAAATATAAGAAATAAAATAAATAAGTAAAAATTATATTATAGTAGACATAAGAAGTAAAAACAAAAGAAAAAAAAAAATACTATAGCCCACATAAGAAATAAAAAAATAGAAGGATTTGAATTTTAATAAAAAACATGGTTGCATTGATTTCAACAATGGGTAAAAAAGTAAAAAATATTATAGTTAACATAAAATGTAGAAATATAAGAAATAAAATAAAGAAGTAAGATTTGATTAGTTGCATTGATTTCAACAATGCATGACGCATATTAATTTGATTATTTGCATTGATTTCAACAATGCATTTTTTTTGTTATTTACATCTATAACTCCAAGCAAAAAGGGTTTTGAACCTTGGTCTCTAGTTTAACACAAACCCAATAACCTTACTGCTTACCAATAGACTACACACAAATGTTGTTAAATAACACAAGATGCATATTTATTTGATTTGTTGCATTGATTTTAGTAATGCATATTTTGCTTTGTTTTTTACATGTATGTATTTAGTTTATCAATTTAATAAAAAGTGAAAAAATCGCATTGATTTCAACAATGCATTGTTTTTTGTTATTTACATTTATACATTGAATTTATCTATTTAATAGAAAAACTATTTGCAATGATTTCAACATATTAAAGTTTTTTTTTCTTCTCTATTTTAGGGTATATTGTGGATCCTCATGATAATATTGCAAATAATGAAGATATTAATGATCAAAAAAGAAAAGTACGACAAATGTATAGAGGAGAAAGAGAAAAAAGGATCATCAGAACATATAGAAGAACCTAGAAAATACGACCGTGAACTAAAGAGATCACGAAGAAATGCTATTTGTGCAAAGGGATTCTCAAAAGCATGAATGAGAGATAATTTCAGGGTTATATAGGAATCAATATATAACTACCAATGAATATGACATACTTGGATACATGGAATGTGATAACAAGGAAAATTGGAACTGTAATTTTGTTCATATGGAAACTTTCAATTGTGCACTATAGTTCATATCTGAAAATCGACAATTGAATGCCATTGTTCATAATAATCGTACTCAAAATTATTCAATTGAAATCTTAGCAGAGAAGCAAAGAAAATCATTTGAGATTATTCTTGAGCATTACAAAGGTGGGAACAATGAACCACTACGAATGATTATCCAAGGAACTGCAGGTACAAGAAAACCTTACTTGTTTGGAGCTATTAGACAAACACTAGAAATTGATTATTTTCCTGATAAGTCATCATTACTTCTTTTGGCCCCAACTAGTGTTGCAACGTTTAATATATCTGCATCAACAATGCAAAAAAGAAATGGGGATTAACATTGGAGAATGAAATTATAAATATTGGAAACAAAGAACGACGGGACTCCCATTTACAACAATATCATGAGTAAAAGGTCTAAATGGTCTTCCTCCTTTCACATATGATCGATACAAGAAGATGCCAAAGGGAGCAGGAGTGGAATCAAGAAAAAAGGAAGAAGAAATATCAAAGTTGTTCGCATTGTAATATATTTGATCAAATCCCTTGAGGTGCAAACCTTTGCTTTCCTTCACTAAAAAAAGGTTCAAACCTTTGCTTTAACAATTTACTCAATCCTTAATACTTATTACTTACATTATGATAATCCTCATAATTCTATCTGTGTTTTCAACTTAACTTGTTCCTTACAATGCTAATCAAACTCCAATTTTGTGTCACTGCCCACGACTGGAACCAGCCTAGATCCAAATCCTAAGCTCTATCAAGCACCAAGAGGGATCAAATTTCTCGAGGTGCAAACCTCTCCTCGAAAAGCTCCTTGAGTGCAATACCTGAGAAGAGGTTTGCACCTCGGGAGATTTGATCCCTCTCGGCGCTTGATAGAGCCTAGGATTTGGATCTAGGTTGGTTATTTATAAATGGTATGTTGAACCCCACCAGGCATGGTAGTGGCTATTTGAAAACCCAAAATTCCATTATCTATCTAATTGAGCATTCTTCTTTGCACCAATGTTGTCGCATCGTTGTGCCTACATCATTATACATGACTATGCTTTGACATCTCTTTAACATATTATTTATCTTAGCATAGGTGTTGCAACGAGCCTCTATTCCACTAACCTCTATTAACCTCACTATTAGTAATCTCTTAAGCCACAATCCTCCAAAGCCAACCCATACATTCAAAAATATTTTGGTGTGGGAATTCCTTATAAACCATGTTTTTATCACAAATTGTTATGTATGTGGTACAATTCACGACACACTACTAATGTCTTGTACCCCCTCACTCTAGCTTTTGACTCTAGACAATGGTTTGTTCTGTGAGAGCCATTGGTATGGTGCAAAAACTTGAAATGAACTTGACATTGCCTACATTCCAGCAATTTTGTATGTGGGGCCTATGTAGTGGACAAATAAATCAGTTTCAATCATGTTATAGAACTATGTTTAAGAACAAGGACATAATTTATGTTGTATCGGTGGATTTCCAAGATTAGTTGTTAGATGTTTTTCCAATATACTCTACAGACTCACATGTTCATTGACGTTATGGTCAATAAATATAAGGTCTATTGAATGAAACCGCCACTCGAGTGTTTGGTAAATTTCAATTAGTAGTTTTCTAGTGTGAGAATGGATTAAGGTTGGCTAATGATGCATGTGCCTTAGGGAAATAGATTCAATGTATTGACCCCAATGATTTTATTGATGGAGTAAGATGTGTGATCTTTGCATATACTAGAAAGTTTTTGACAATCGCAAAGGATGGTAGGTATGTTGATGGGAAGCCTTTGTCTCTAACAATGTTTATTCAAGGCTAGAAACTTAAAGGTTACAGTTTGAATTTGGGGGAGAAAGCCATTGCCCATCTTGTCAAAGGGGCTATTTCACAATATTTTGTAAAGGCTACTAAACCCTCAATATCAACCACTCAAGTTGTGGATTTTTATGGTAAGAAGACAAACTTTTAACTTGGGATAATTTACAAAATAGATCATGACATGATCTCACCTTTCATTCTCTCCATAAAGAAGTTGAAGAAATTAATACACACTTTTTTCTATCATGTCCCTTTGCAAAGGGGACATGGAATGATATTTGAAATTAACGAAAGGAAGATGTAGATGTGAAGGAAAATTTCTAGATGAGTCTTTGCAAAAAAAATTGGATATTGAAGAAGTTAGGAAATTGCATCATTCCTTGTTGACGTTCATTTGTTGGGAAATTTGGTTGCATTGAATGCCACACTTTTTCAAGGAAAGGTTCGACTTCAAAGATGGTGTTCATCAATATTGTACTATGGTCAAGTAAGGAAGCATGAGAATGCATGTGAAGTTCTGGATTTAGTGTGGGCAAGGACAAGCCTTTTGGTTTCTTTGGTGGTGCTTCCTAAGATAATCTAGGTGTTAGTTGGGTAGGAATAATTCTACACTTATCAAATTCATACAAAATCATTTTTTAATGTAGTTTTTGTGTTGATATGAACAACATAGTAGAGTTAAGTCTTGCAACAATCTTGATGTTTTTTGTATTGGAGAAATGTGTTAGATACTTTCAAAAGTTTGGAGACTCATGGATTCATCCAAGATAGAAAGATATGTCGCTTCTTGGAATTAGAACCTCTTGGGGGGTATTTAGATCATGATGGAGTCAAAATATGAATTACAAACTATCTATTTTTGTCATGTCAAGAGAGAACACAATCAAGAAGTAGACATATCATCCAAGAGGGCAAGAAACTAGAAATCAACCTCCCTATTGGTTATTGGATAGAGGGAAGGTGAAGAACTGTCTAAGGTTCCTTCTTTACAAGATGGATCCTCTCTCACTCTATTCATCATGAGGTATGCAACTATCCCATCATGCAATTTGGCCTTGTCAGCTCCTAATATAGAGGGATAATGCATTTTCAAGGGTATAAATATTTCCCAAACCCATGCTTGTAGTATTGAAATGTAGGTTGTTCCTCCTTGTCCTACATATCTCATAGTGCTCAGAGGGTCCCATATCAATTTGTAATTAAGTGGACTAGTGAGCTTGGAGATGACCATGAATCCCTAAAATATGGTTTTAGGAACAATAATAGAAAGGTGCTTCAAAAAATAACCCCGAAAACTACCCAACTTTAGCAATGACATCCCGAGGGGGTTACAGGGAGGACTGGGGTGCCCAACCCAATGCATTGCATAGCGTTTTCACCCATCCACTGAACACTCCTCGATGATTATGCATCGTGGAATAAAGGGGATTGTGAGAGATTGTATTGGAGAGTCGATTTATCCATGATCGAGGAAACAACATCATGCAAATGAAACAACGAGACATCGTTGCCCTCAATGAAGCTAGTCACATGGGTTGTAGTCGTCTCCCACCCCACATCTTAGTGGGACCAACCTCCTACACCCACAGACTGAGGTAGTTGCATTGCGTGGATGGAATGGAGAGGCACCACCGCCCACAAAAAATCCGACCGCATGGGTCGCGCAACTATCCCCCAGCACAAAAAGGGGTATCATATGATACTCACTTATTAATGATCCTATCGTATATTCACCTATGGTAACCTTGTTATGACTTCTCCTTCCTCTAAATGATAAGGTTCATTAAACTTTTCATGATGATGTTGAAGGCGGTGATCCACCTTCGTTGACATGATCCAAACACTTCACCAAATCATTCAATCAGTAGGAGCATTAATGAGCGATGTGTACAAAGGGTAGGGACATTGTCAACATGAGCTAATGACACACGCTTACTAGGAATTCCTTGTTGAATACCAATAATTGCAATGGTCTAAGAATATTTCCCAATCCTCTCAAACCAAGGAGAAAAACCCATTGGTTGCATCAGTGTAGCACGTGTGCAACCCATAACATCTACGGGCATCACAGACCTATTATTGTCTCAAAATTCCATGGCATAAATGGCCATAGTCCCTCTAAGAAGCTATCCATGAAGGGGAACCTTCGCGTAGCTAGTTAGCAAGTTAGTCTCGCTCATTGTTGGAATTAACCGACTTGATTATGTCTTAAATAATATGGTTCCTACACCTACTAGTGGAACTTCATCTAAAGGGAAATTGCTAGTGATAAACCTAAGAGGCTTGAGTCATGCGTTGACTCAAATTCCAACTAAGTAATTCTCATTACTTGAGGGAAATGATACCCCTCATGCCACTGATAAAATTGAACTAAACAAAGCAAAGAATTGAAGACACAATAGGTAAACATCATTTTGATGGAAATTATTATGTTTATCAAAATGGAAGGCATTTACTTGTTATTCAAAGACCCATATCTATTATTCAAAGCCTTCTAATGTAATTAATATCCCCACTAGGAGGTGACAGATTCCCTCAGTGGTGATTCAAGCCATTGATATGGGACTTGGGTGTATAGAATGTGCTTTTAGGGCCTAAGGCCTAACTTTCCTCCATTTAGCATGTCAAAGGCATCGAGACCCATGTCTATTGCTCAGTTCCTCCTAATGTAATTGGTATCTCATCTCATATGTCAAGGATACCCTCAAATGGTAATATATAGTCATTTGAAGTGTCTTTATTGACCATAGATTCCTAGATAGTTCCTTTAGGATCTAAAGTTCAACTTTCCTCCCTTGTCCATGTCTAGGGCCCCAAGACCAATACCTAGTCCTTAAAACCTTACAAATTCCACCCATATACCTATTCTAAGGCCAAGAATTCCCTTGAGAAGTCATGTCTTGTGTTTGGAGGTGTCTACATTTGTATTAGCCTTGATCCCTAAAAGCATCATTTAGTATCACTCAACTGCTCAACCATTCAATCTAGGCTTGAGTGAAGCTAGGACTGGATCAGTTATCCATGTTGATATAATTATATGTATCACAAATTGTGACATACCAAATTCTTGGGGAGAATTCCCATGTCACTTGATATCTCAGCAGTAGGACCAAACTAAACCTATCCCCGTGAGAAATAAGAGACCCCCCAAGGTCTCAACAACAAGATACCTCGACCTCCATACAACAGTGTAGAGGGAAACCTAGGAATTCCTCTAGCTCTTTAATTCCTCAAGTCCACACACTATTATTAGTTTCCTTCATTCAACCTCGTATGTTGGGAGAGATGGGTCTGTCAATTGATAAAACCTACCTTGTTTCTCCTAGATTTCATTGCTCCTTGTTTTTTTCCCTTTCATATTTCTCCACCCCCATGTGGTCTCCCGTATTCTAGGTCAAGCCCATATGTGTGTGAGTCTCTAAATCAAATAATTTAGCAAAGAGAGAGTTATTTGGGATAATGTAATTCATTATGGATTATTAAATGACTCGTCATTGATCTCAGTAGTTGAACTTAATTTCACTTTGTCTTCATATGAGGTTTGGGGTTATAGCAACGTGATTGATCCATTAGCAATTTTTTTTCCAGAAAACAATTACCAATGCAAAATTAAGTGAGGTGGTTCCTACCTCTTTGACTCCTAATTGGTCCAATGGTCAACTAGGTAAGGCAAGTACTACAAAAAGATTAGACAGGTTCATGATGGTTGATAACCTAGTCTGTGATAATGTATTGGGAATATTTAGATGTTTGGAAGTTTCCTCGAGAGTTTTAATGCACCATAAAGCCATAGTTTTGCAGATGGATTTTTAAAACATAATATACATTATCCCTTCCATTAGATGATTGTTAACAATTGGCAGTCTTATTCTCAGACTTTTAGTTTGCCTCCGATGTTGAATTTGGTTAAAAAACTCAATCTTCTTAGAAAGTAGGTGTCAATTAAATGAGATTAATGTGTGTTTTTTGTATGCTAAATGATGAATATTCAATGTCACATATTTTTAATCATTATTCTTTCTTTGGATTTGTTTGGTGGGAATTGAGAAGATTACTAAATTTTCATGATGACTGAGATTAGTACTAGAATTTTTAGTAAGGTATGTTTATATATATGGTATGCTTGAAGACAACTATTCTCTTATTTGAATACTTTTTAGTAAGGTATGATTGCTTCTATGGTTGTCCCATAGTAGCGATATGAATTGGGCAAAGAGAGTTTCAGATTTAGAGGTTAATCTTCAGCTAGAACAAAGGACATATAGAATTGTTGCTTTGATAAAAAAATTCTCATAGATATCTTTCTCTTGTATATTTAAATAATTAAATAAAAATGCGGTAGAAATGGATGGCTATTTGAATTATATTGAGGAGGTCATTGATGTTATTTTAAGGGAGTGCGGACTCCATTTTTGGAACTATCTTCTCTATACTCAATTTATAATATGCCCAACTTTTTGGGACTTTGTTTTTATGTTTATAAAAGGTCAGTTGTCATCGAAATTTTTAGATGGGGTTTTGATACATAGCTTTCTCTGTAAAGAAGGATAACATTTGTAAAATATGGAGGATAGTTTTTTTAGTAACAGGAGGAAGGTGTACTCTGAATTTGCCTGTTTTTGTTTGACAAAGGACTATGTACCTTTGATTCCCTATTGAATAACAACTTGAGTAGCCATAACAATTAAGAGCATGCGTTTCCTCCTAGGAGGTCACAAGTTCAAATCCAAAGGGGGGTAGGGTATGAATACCTCTGCAGAATTTAACAGTTAACTCGCTATGCAGAGGGGGTCCCTTGTCCCACAAACAAGGGGGTATCATACACCAAATTAGTGTCTCACTAGGCGATGACCTTAAAAATAGATTATTATAATTATTATTAACAAGTTACACTTTTTTTCGCTTTGAAAATATATATATATGAAAAAACCCTTAAAATCCAAGTGTTTCAAAATAATCTCAACTTAAACTTTGTAACAAATCAATTTAAATATTTATCAAAACATTTACTTTTATAGAAAAAACAAATACTTTGTAGTGGCAAATAAGGCAACATTTTTCTTGAAAACTTGAGTGATGGGATATTTTGGGTTTTATCTACTTTCCCACCATACTTTATTTTTTATCGCAAACTAATTTAGAAGGGTCAACTAATTTGGAAGGTTTTTCTTTCCCGCCAAATAGTTTGGAAGGTTTACTATTTAGTTTAGTCCTTTGTTCAATGCTCTAGTTAAATCTTCTCTTCGCCCTCTTTTTTTTCCAAAAAAACTATAAATAACTTATTATTAGTCAAGAATCAAACTATATTATGAATTTAGCTAGAAGATCCTGGGTGGATGTGTAGTTCTCGTAGTCAATTGCATGCATAGAAGCCAACAAAACTACTCCTACTGCTCCTAGTACTGCTCCTAACAATCTTCCTGAGGTACGGTTTGAAATGTGTATAAAGTCTATTTATTGTGAGCATTTTATTAATATTTTTTTCCAATGTATTTTCAAACGAAAAAATGTGGAATATCATAAAAAGCTCTCCGTCAGGGTAACTATCTTGACTCCATGTGGTAAAGAAAAAACACTATACCTCCATATCACCTTTCACCATTGCCCTCATCCAGTTGCATATAAAACGATTTATTCAACACCGAGCTTCATTTTATGAATGTTTAAACCTACTACTCAATATAGTTCAGTAAACACCATTCCAAACTCCTCTGGTTAAGATATGACTAAATAAAACCCTCATACTCCTTGCATCACCTGGACCACATCCTGGAATGGATTCACCAATTGAATTAGTAAACCCAATTACTACTTCCTCCTCACACACTATGAAGACAAGATTAGACCATGGTCAGGTAGACAAATCAACAAGATACATCCTAACAATATGGGGCAGGCATTTACCTGAACCTATGAATTATGGCAGGCATTTTCTTGAGGCCACTTAGGCAGTTTTACTACCATTGGTGCAAAAAAAACTTGAAACCCTGTTTTGGCAGGCCTTTAACTTTGTCATCAAACACCCTCTTTGAGAACTGATACCATGGTAAGATAGCCTCTTCAATAAGATATAGCATGATATTTTCAGATAATTTTTATCACTCTCCTATGAGGTATGGCAAGCATTTTCCCAAGGCTACTTAGCCAAATTTCTTAACACTGGGCCAAATTGCTTTTGCTCTTAATATGCAAAACAAGTTTTTTTCTCCCTTTGGAAGGTTAATTTCTTGCACATGTGACCATCATAAGGAAAACCGAAAGCATGGCTGGATAACCACTTCAACAAGGAACAGATCCATGTCACCCTTTAAATTTATTGATACACACACATCATTTGGCGGGCATTTGAAACGAGCTTTTTAAACTACTAATTCAACAGTTGGACAAAAAATTGTCAAACCCTAGGGTAACAGGAGATTTTTATTTTCATCCAATTGGAAGTGTGAGACACCCAATGGATAGAGGCCAACAAGGTGATTCCATCCAGACCAATTTCATCCTTTGAAGCTTCTTTCTCTCTCCTCGATGGGCATCATTGCAAATCACGCTAGGAGGCACTTTTGGCAGATCAATATCTTCACCTACAGAGACTCTTTGGACAAACCAGTGATATGGTTGGATGCACCAATCAACAGTCTAGAGACCCATACCCTAAAATATTTTAATACATCAACCACAGGAAATAGCGGGCATTTTACTGAGGTCACTCAGGCATTTTTACCAGTAATTTTATACTTAAGACAATTTTTGCATTTTCCTAGACTGGAGCAATATGCATGAAACATTGTTTTGGCAGAACCATAACTTCCTCCTCAGACACTCTCAAGACAAGATGAGACCATGGTCAGGTAGACAAATCAATAAGATATAGCCTAGCACTATGGGGCGGGCATTTCCCTTAACCTATGAATTATGGCGACCATTTTGCTGAGGCCACTTAGGGAGTTTTACTACCACTGGTGCAAAAACAACCTGAAACTTTGTTTTGGCAAGCCTTTAACTTTGTCATCAAACACCGTCTTTGAGAACAGATACCATGGTAAGATAGCCTCTTCAACAATCTATAGCATGATATTTTCAGATAATTTTTATCACTCTCCTAGGAGGTATGATAGACATTTTCCCAAGGATACTTAACCAAATTTCTTTTGTTCTTAATATGCAAAACAAGTTTTTTTCTCCCTTTGGCAGGTTAATTTCTTGCACATGTGAACATCATAAGGAAAACTGAAAGCATGGCTAGATAACCACTTCAACAAGGAACAGATCCATGTCACCCTTTAAATTTTTTGATACACACACACATCTGGCAGGCATTTGAAACTAGCTTTTTAAACTACTAATTAAACACTTGGACAAAAAATTGTCAAACCCTAGGGTAACATGAGATTTTTATTTTCATCAAATTGGAAGTGTGAGACACCCAATGGATAGAGGCCAACAAGGTGATTCCATCCAGACCAATTTCATCCTTTGAAGCTTCTTTCTCTCTCCTCGGCGGGCATTTTTCTGGAGTAGTGGAAATCAAGATAGGAGGCCCTTTTGGCATATCAATATCTTCACCTACAGAGACTCTTTGGACAAACCAATGTTATGGTTGGATGCACCAATCAACCGTCTATAGACCCATACCCTCAAAATATTTTAATACATCAACCACAGGAAATGGCGGGCATTTTACTGAGGTCACTGAGGCATTTGTACTAGTAATTTTATACAGACAATTTTTGCATTTTCCTAGACTGGAGCAATCTGCCAGAAAAACTATTTTGGCATACCCATAACTTCCTCCTCAAACACTCTCAAGACAAGATGAGACCATGGTCGGGTAGAAAAATCAACAAGCTACAACCTGACACTATGGGGCGGGCATTTCCCTTAACCTATGAATTATGGCGGGCATTTTCCTGAGGCCACTTAGGCAGTTTTACTACCACTGGTGCAAAAACAACCTGAAACCTTGTTTTGGAAGGCCTTTAATTTTGTCATCAAACACCCTCTTTGAGAACGGATACCATGGTAAGATAGCCTCGTAAATAATCTATAACATGATATTTTCAGATAATTTTTATCACTCTCCTATGAGGTATGGAAGGCATTTTCCCAAGGCTACTTAGCCAAATTTCTTAACACTTAGCCAAATTTCTTTTGTTCTTAATGTGCAAAATAAGTTTTTTTCTCCCTTTGGCAGGTTAATTTATTACACATGTGACCATCATAAGGCAAACTGAAAGCATGGTTGGATAACCACTTCAACAAGGAACAAATCCATGTCGCCCTTTAAATTTGTTGATACACACACATCATCTAGCGGGCATTTGAAATTAGCTTTTTAGACTACTAATTCAACACTTGGACAAAAAATTGCCAAACCCTACGGTAACATGAGATTTTTATTTTCATCAAATTGGAAGTGTGAGACACCCAATGTATAGAGGCCAACAAAGTGATTCCATCCAGACCAATTTCATCTTTTGAAGCTTCTTTCTCTCTCCTTGGCGGGCATTTTTCTGGAGCAGTGCAAATCAAGCTCGGAGGCACTTTTGGTAGATCAATATCTTCACCTACATAGACTCTTTGGGCAAACCAATGATATGGTTGGATGCACCAATCAACAGTCTAGAGACCCATACCCTCAAAATATTTTAAGACATCAACCACAGGAAATTGCAGGCATTTTACTGAGGTCACTCAGGCATTTTTACCAATAATTTTATACCATTTTTTGCATTTTCCTAGACTGGAGCAATATGCCTAGAACATTGTTTTGGCAGACCCATAACTTCCTCCTCCAACACTCTCAAGACAAGATGAGACCATGGTCAAGTAGACAAATCAACAAGCTACAACCTGACATTATGGGGCGGGCATTTCCCTTAACCTATGAATTATGGCAGGCATTTTGTTGAGGCCACTTAGGCAGTTTTACTACCACTGGTGCAAAAACAACCTGAAACTCTGTTTTGATAGGCCTTTAACTTTGTCATCAAACACTCTCTTTGAGAATGGATACCATGGTAAGATAGCCTCGTCAACAAGCTATAGCATGATATTTTCAGATAATTTTTATTACTCTCCTGTGAGGTACGACGGGCATTTTCCCAAGGATACTTAGCCAAATTTCTTAACACTTGTCCAAATTTCTTAACACTTGGCCAAATTTCTTTTGTTCTTAATATGCAAAACAAGTTTTTTTCTCCCTTTGGCAGGTTAATTTCTTGCACATGTGACCATCGTAAGGAAAACTGAAAGCATGGCTGGATAACCACTTCAACAAGGAACAAATCCATGTCACCCTTTAAATTTTTTGATACACACACAACATCTGGCGGGCATTTGAAACTAGCTTTTTAAACTACTAATTCAACACTTAGACAAAAAATTGTCAAACCCTAGGGTAACATGATATTTTTATTTTCATCAAATTGGAAGTGTGAGACACCCAATGGATATAGGCCAACAAGGTGATTCCATCCAAACCAATTTCAAGACAAAATGAGACCATAGTCAGGTAGACAGATCAACAAGCTACAACCTGACAAGATGGGGTAGGAATTTTACTTAACCTATGTATTATGGCGTGCATTTTCCTGAGGCCACTTAGGAAGTTTTACTAGCACTGGTGCAAAACAACCTGAAACCTTGTTTTGTCAGATCTATAACTTTGTCATCAAACATCATTTTTTAGAACTGAGACCAGGGTAAGATATCCTCTTCAACAAGTTATAGCTTGATACTTTCAGATACTTTTTATCGTTCACTTATGAAGTCTAGCGGGCATTTTCCTGAGGGCACCTGGACCAATTTTCCAACACTTAGTCGATATCCAGAATTTCTCCAACATCCCATATTTTTACAGAATTGATGCCAGATTGCAACAATGACTTCATGATAGCTTATGATAGCACCAAAACACCATCATGTGTCTTTCTAGGCTCATCACACATGCCACATAATCATACATTCCATGTCATCACTTCCTTCATTATTCCTTTGTCTTTCATTGAGTTTGCCCTGCCATTATGTCCTTGGTTATTTCTTTGTCATTACTGAACTCCTTTGACATCAATGACAACCATATTCAACATTCTCCCCTTGGAGAATCTTTGTAAGTTGAGGACTTTATTAAGTGCTTCAGTACTTTCTTTGAACTTTTCATTAACAGTGCTTCAGTACTTCCTTAGTATATATTTTTAAGCTATGTGCGGGCATACTCATACACTGTGAAAATGATTTTTTTTCAACTTGGAAGGCTAATTTTTCACTCATGTGACCTCCAGAGCGAAAACTGAAACCATGATTGGATAAACACTTCAATAAGGAACAAATCCATGTCATTTGATGAATTAATTGACACACACACATCATCTGGTGGGCATTTGAAAATAGCTTTTTAAACTACTGATTTAAAATTTAGACCGAATTATAAAACCCTAAGTCAACATGAGGGATTTTTATTTTCACCAACTCCTGAACCAATGATACCAGATGATGTAGTACATCTCACTGAGCACAACCAAACTGTTTTCCCCTTCAGACTCAACTTCTTCTGACTTGGGCGGGCATTTTACTGGATTGGAGCAAAACAAGCCAGAGGGAACTTTTGACAAACTAATAACTTCATCTTCATAGACTTTTTGGACATAATAATGATATGGTTAGATGAACCAATCAACACTCTAGAGACCCATACCCTTAGAAAAATTTAAATCATCAACTACCAAAAATGGCGGGCATTTTACAAAGGTCACTTAGGCATTTTTACCAGTAATTTTATACTTAGACAATTTGTGCATTTTACTAGACTGGAGCAAACCTGCTTGAAACATTGTTTTGGCAGACCCATAACTTCCTCCTCGGACACTCTCAAGACAAAATGAGACCATATTCAGGTAGACAAATCAACAAGCTACATTCTGACAAGATGAGGCAGGCATTTTCCTTAACCTATGAATTATGGCGTGCATTTTTCTAAGGCCACTTAGGCAATTTTACTTGCACTGGTGCAAAACAACCCGAAACCTTGTTTTGTCAGATCTATAACTTTGTCATCAAACATCCTTTTTGAGAACTAAGACCATGGTAAGATAGCCTCATAAACAAGCTATATCTTGATAGTTTTAGATACTTTTTATCATTCTCTTATGAGGTCTGGTGGGCATTTTGCTGAGGTCACTTGGACCAATTTTCCAACACTTTGTCAATTTCCAGAATTTCTCCAACATGCCATATTTTTACAGAATTGATGCCAGATTGCAACAATGACTTCATGATAGCTTATGATAGAGCCATGTGTCTTTCCAGGATCATCACACATGCCACATCATCATACAAAATATTGTTAAATTTTCAGAATTTACTTCAATCTGATCTAGGATCTTAACTGAGAGAACAACATGTACAACATATCTACAGCATATCAATCATGGAGACAATAATGCAAGCACACAAGAGACACAAAGATTTAATTGGGGAAAACCATAAAGGTGAAAAACCCCAATAACTTCCTTAGAGATAGATAGAGCATTGATACAACCAAGAGATAGACATAACCTAGTAGCAGATCCTCCTCCTCCATAAGTGCGCCACTCCTCCTTGAGTGCATGAGTGAGAAGTGAGTGAGCAAATAGACTTGACTTGCCTTTTTACCTAACTCATGTAGGGTGGTCTAATAACCCTTTGACCCACATGGCCGACCCCCAATAGGGTGGTCTAATAACCCTTTGAACCACATGACTTATACGGGGCCGACCCCAACAAGGTGGTCTAATAACCCATCAAGAATAAGTTACGACATTTACAATATAAATGACGACACTTCCTTATAGAGGAATAATACCATCTCTATAGGAATACAATATACATATATGTGAAATACATTCCGAAGTTACATATACATCAACACTCCCTCTTAACTAGGAAGGTATTTCTCAGCACAGTTCTTCTAGCACAAGTCATCTTATCTGGATCATCGTCACTGGATAATCGTCATCGAGTCATCATCATCGTCACTGCTGCTGCTATCTCAATCAATCTCTGAATCTACTCGTCATAGGAAGTTCTACAGAGCCAGTCCTTTTTCATACTGGATGTAGGCCCACCACCTGCAGGTCTTCATCATCACTGGCCATACTGTGGAATCCTCAGGACTTATTACGTGCGTCACAAAACCTGGCTGCAGCATCCCAGGCTATTACGAGCACACAGCTCTACCTGTAGGATCTCCCAGGAGCACATTACATGTGACCCATCACAAAACCTGGCTGAAGCATCCCAGGCTGTTACGAGCACACGAATCTACCTGTCGGATCTCCCAGGAGCACATTACATGTGATCTCACCACAAAACCTGGCTGAAGCATCCCAGGCTGTTACAAGCACACAGCTCTACCTGTTGGATCTCCCAGGAGCACATTACATGTGGTCCACCACAAAACCTGGCTGAAGCATCTGAGGCCTTTTTCATCCTGTCCAGATCTCCCAGGAGCAAATTACATGTGGTCATGGCAAAAACTGGCTGAAGCATCTGAGGCCTTTTTCATCCTGTCCAGATCTCCCAGGAGTAAATTACATGCCATAGGACAAAACCTCGCAAGAGCATCTGCCAGATATCCCAGGGCACCAAATTACATGCCATAGGAAAAACCTCGAAAGACTATCTGCAGATCTCCCAGGGCACAAATTACATGTCCTTCCAAGCAAAACCTCGAAAGAGCATTTGCCAGATGTCCCAGGGCACCGAATTACATGCCATAGGAAAAACCTCGAAAGACCATCTGCAAATCTCCCAGGGCACAAATTACATGCTTACCTGCACAACCTGATCCACGACCACAAAGTATCATCTGATACTCATCAAACATCATCCCGATGTACACATGATCATCCTGATCATCATCACTGCAACATCCTGCTGTATGTCATCTGGAGAAGCTCATCATCCACGATCATCCTGATCATACAATGCATCCATCTGATGCACACCAAGTATCCACATGATCTACCTGATCATACAAAGATACATGATCCACACAATGTATCCATCAGCATCCAACATGATGCATTCATACAAAATACATACACATGATCCAACCGATCATATCCAGCATCCAACATGATGCGTACATACATATAAATGATCCAACTGATCATATCCAGCATCCAACATGATGCATTCATACAAAATACATCCACATGATCCAACCGATCATATCTAGCATCCAACATGATGCATACATACATATAAATGATCCAACTGATCATATCCAACATCCAACATGATGCATACATACATGCATATAATGATCCAACTGATCATATCTAAGCAGAAACCAAAACATCATCCTGATGCTCATCATCCAGCACTTACATCCACAGCCATGTGAAGGATCCCCCTTCCAACATGCTTGGAATGGCTTCAGCAAATGTGTCCATCACTTCTTCCTTGAAGTATCCTCGATCTGAAGCACGCCAAGCCTCTCTCTGAAGTACTTGAACTTCACCCTGGCTAGTGGCTTTGTCAGCACATCTGCAATCTACTCGTCCGTCGCAACATATAGGAGCTTCACAGCTCCTCTCTGCACCATATCCCTGATATAGTGATATTTGATCTCTATGTGTTTCGACCTGTCATGAAACACTGGGTTCTCGGACAGCTTTACACAACTCTGGTTATCACAGAAGATACCAGTAGCCTCCAACGGGAGATCAAATAGCTCAGACAGTAGCTTCCGTAGCCATACTGCCTCACAACTAGCTGAATAGGCTGCAACATACTCAGCCTCAGTTGTACTCAGTGCTACGCAGGATTGCTTCCTGCTAAACCAAGAGATCACACCTGATCCCATACTGAAGCAACACCTAGATGTGCTCTTCCTATCTGCAGCACTGCCAGCCCAATCTGAATCAACATTACCCTGCAGGTTAAAATTTTGATTTGCTTCATACTTGAGCCCATAATCCACTGTACCCTTCAGGTACCTCAAAACATGCTTTACAGCAACCAGGTGAACACTCCTCGGATCCGTTAGGAACTAACTCAATGTGTTCGCTGCAAAGCAAATATTTGGTCTCGTGTTCGTCAGGTACATCAAGGACCCAATCATCTGACGATACATAGTGATATCAATCGGCTCAGATGAAGCATCACACATATGCTTCAGGTTCGATGCCATAGGTGTGGCCATAGCCTTGCAGTCCATCATCCCGAACCTCTTCAGGATCTCTACTGCATACTTCCCTTGTCCAAGGAAGATTCCATCACTCTGCCACACCTCCATGCCAAAAACAAATAGTGCATCATCCCCAAGTTCTTCATCTTGAACTCGGCAGTAAGCTTCCGCTGCATGTCGGCAATCAATCTATCTTCACCTGTAACAAACAGGTTATCCGCATACAAAAGTAGTATCACTGGATTGCCTTCCTCAACCTTGTAGTAAAGGTTGGAATCCACTTTACTCTTGGTAAAGCCCAAAATGGATAGAAAGCTGTCTATCCTACCATACCAAGTTCTGCACACATATATGACTACACCATGCTGTCTTGGAATCCATCTGGTGCATCTTCTATTTCATCACTTTTATATTTCTCAATGCTACCATCTGCAACATGCTTGATCTGATAGACCCATTTGGAAGTCATAACAAACTTCCCTTCACGTCTTGGGACTACATCCCAAACATCATTCTTCATGATCGATAGATCATGGCATTCCATTTCTTCATCCCAGATCCTGGGAACTTCAATATCTTTGCTGAACAAATGTTGTAGTTCTTCTTTTGTAGGAGATGTCATACGATCTTTCCTACACAACAAGTTAAATTGCATGATTAAAAAACATCTCATAGTTTCCAGAACAAATTCTTACACATAAATAAATATGTCATACAGTCATGCAATTATCTTAGCCAATGCTTCAATACAACATTTATCCATATCCCATCACTTTCTAGATGCCTTCCAATCTCTACCAGAACATTGTTAAGAGTGTGCACAACTCCCAACATGTCAGCAAAGAGGTTTCATTCTAGATAAGTAGCAATGGAATGTTGTACAGTGCCATAGGCCACTTACCCATGTAAATTAGTAGTATACTGTTCATCAATGCAACTATTCTAATATGCACAATACATATCCTAAGTCTAGGAACATGAGCATATACAGCATTGAACAATTTTATTTAAACAAACAAATATGCATGAAATGATAATTAAAATACTTATCTTTGTTTGTTCGTTGGGTGGACTCCCTCTGAGTCTTTGCTTCCTTGCAGGAGCTACTGGAGTCCTAATCTGAAGTAGCTTCTTCTACACCTTTCTGTTGTGGAATGTAGAGAGATGGTCAACTCCCTCTGAATATTTGCATCCTTGCATAAACCACTAGAGTGTACTCCCTCTTGATCTTTGCTTCCTAGATTACCTGTTCTTGAACTCATATTCATCCTTGGTCCCTATGCATGCTTATTAGTATCATGATTGTGTTATCCTTGTGATCTCATATAAAATCATACATTCATTAGCATACTATTAAAACACAATAATATCAAGCATGTATAGTCATGATCATTTCAAACAGAAATAATAAGCATTAGCATTCAAGGTTAGTTAAATCATAAGAAGCATAACATGTCTAAACCTATAATTACTCAAACCTATGATTCTTCGGGTTAGTTGAATCATCAATCAAGATAAGAGATATAATATGCATAAAACCTGTGATTATTCAAACCTATACCTTCATGATTCTTCTGGTTAGTCATATCATCAATTATGGTAAGAAACATAATATGCATACAACCATGATTATTCAAACCTATGACATCATGAATAATCATTATCAACAACAGTATAAGATCCTAACACAAGGTAGGATTCTAGCTTGATATAAGAAAAACATACCTGGATTAGCATGCTAGCTATTTATGTCTAACATACCCGCATAATGTCTTCTGGTTCTCTTCAGTGACTTGTGCTAGTAACCTGCATATCTCATAAGTTAACCATTGTAGAAACAACTTATACATACCTTGAAAGTAGATCTTTTATGTGATCCATGACAATGGATGAATCCTTGTCTTCATGTCACTATGATCATACGTTCTTGAAGTAGAACATGATTTGTCTTTCTTGGTGTACCTTTCATGTTAGCAGACAACATAAACCTCATACAACACCACAATGCATTAGTACAATCATAAGTGTCAACACCCTAACCAATGAATATCTTCTATCATGCATTCATAATTTTGTTAAGGTGATACGACAAATCGAAAATCAAAATTGTACTAACCGTAATAACATGAAGACAAACATACCATAAACTTAATCATGAACAAATATCAAAACATACCTCGATGAGTCATACCTGTCGAGATCGCTTGTAATCTTCTTATGTAAGGCCTTAGCCTCATCTCCCTCTGAAACAGGAACTTCTTCATTTATGCAGGTGACCAATCCATCTTCTTCTAGGATTAACCCAATCCACTTGATTTGCAAGAACTGGATCTGGAGATGGATTAGGGTTTGTCAGAGAAACCCCAAAAATTCAAACTTCCGAAAGGATAGAAATATGCGCCTTGATGAGCTGATCAAACTAGTATATTCAGAATTTGAAAACTGCAAAGTTTCACTCCTCAATTTTGCCTTTGAAACTTCTGGATTCACTGGACGTGACCCTGAACTGGGGTTTGATGAAGCCCACTCTTCTTCCCAATCAAAAGGTTTGATCCAAATCTCTAAGCTTCTATTTTTCTGAGGAGCTTCCAGCCGTGGTCACAGATTTCAAAAATTTCCATTTCTACAGAAGCCCTAATTTTCCACTTTTCTGATCAAAGTCCCGAACTAGGGTCTGATCAAGCCCGGCCTTCTACCCAACCAAAAATTCTGATCTTGGTCTCTAAATTTTTATTTTGATGAGTAGCATTCAGTCGTGGTCTCCGATTACAAAAATTCCGGAAGCCATGAATGAAGGTACTCAAAAATAATTCTGTTTTGACAGAAATATGTACCTGATTGTTTCTGGTGTAACTCCAAACTTTTCAATCCACAGAGTTTGAAAACGTTTCCTGAGATAGCCTGACCTGTTAAATTTCCATCCTGACAGGTCTGACCTCAATTGGATTTTCTGAGAGAGAGTTATGCCAAGTGTCGCAACGTGACCTGTTTATGGGATAATACAGGAGAGAGAACTTGTACGGCATGCCACGTGTCACTGTTTCAACTTCGGCCTCTACAGAATTTTTCTGAGATAGCTCGACCTGTTATCTTTCCATCTTGATAGGTCTGACCTCAATTGGACTCCCTGAGAGAGAGTTATGCCAAGTGTCGCAACATGACCTGTTTATGGGATAATACAAGAGAGCGCACTTGTACGACGTGCCACGTGTCACTGGTTTAACTTCGGCCTCTGCAAATTTTTTTTGAGATAGTACAGTCTGTGTACTACCTGTCACTTTTTACGAAATTTCATTTGGAGCTTCCTAGCCCAAGTTATGACCTTTTTCCCAAGGTCACCTGATTTTGACTCAGATCTGGAAGAGGCAGAAACCCTATATTGTACAGATCATAAATCACAAAGTACAACGAATTAGAGGTTGTCCTTTGGACACAAGGTACCTGGAGATTTAATCTTCGACCTGTAAAGATTTCAGATCTGAAACCTTCTCCAAAACGGATTTATAGCGAAAGTTCTACGATGACTGGTTTTTTCTATATCAAGCCCTAGCATCGTAAGTGCAACAAGTGTCATACATGCCATATCATGCCTTCTTTTAGGCTAGCTCTGATACCATGTTAAATTTTCAGAATTTACTTCAATCTGATCTAGGATCTTAACTGAGAGAACAACATGTACAGCATATCTACAGCATATCAATCATGGAGACAATAATGCAAGCACACAAGAGACACAAAGATTTACTTGGGGAAAACCATAAAGGTGAAAAACCCCAATAACTTCCTCAGAGATAGATAGAGCAATGATACAACCAAGAGATAGACATAACCTAGCAGCAGATCCTCCTCCTCCATAAGTGTGCCACTCCTCCTTGAGTGCATGAGTGAGAAGTGAGTGAGCAAATAGAGTGCCTCCCGCACTCTATTTATACTTGACTTGACTTTCCTTTTTACCTAACTCATGTAGGCTCGAACTTAGCCACATAACATAATGTTGACTGGGCCGACCCCCAATAGGGTGGTCTAATAACCCTTTGACCCACATGGCCGACCCCCAATAGGGTGGTCTAATAACCCTTTGAACCACATGACTTATACAGGGCCGACCCCAACAAGGTGGTCTAATAACCCATCAAGAATAAGTTACGACATTTACAATATAAATGACGACACTTCCTTATAGAGGAATAATACCATCTCTATAGGAATACAATATACATATATGTGAAATACATTCCGAAGTTACATATACATCAACAAATATGTCATCACTTCCTTCATTATTCCTTTGTATTTCATTGAGTTTGCCCCGCGATTATGTCCATGGTTATTTCTTTGTCATTACTGAACTCCTTTGACATCAATGACAACCATATTCAACAATAATAATCCCCATATATAAGTGGTGAAATCCTAGGCCATGATATAAGGAAAATAGATCATGTCTTAGGCCATATGGGTTCACTATGAAATTTATGGGGACATATGGAACCCAAGGGAAACCCACTACTTTTGAGGGTGGCTTTCTAACCACCACCCCAAAATGTCCAAATTGTCATGACTTTAAGGGGGTTTTTTTAACAACCACCTTGAAAAGGACATTCAGGGGGGGTATTTCAACCCCCCCCCAAAAGAAGTCTTGACAAATGGACTTTTGAGGGCGGATTTATAACCATTGCAGCCAAATGTCCAAATTCTTATGACTTTTAAGGGGGTTTTTTTGACAGCCGCCTTGAAAAGGACCTTTAGGGGGGGGTCTTTCAAGCCTCCCCCAAAAAAGTCATGAAAATTGGACTTTTGAGGGCGGCTTTGCCACAATCGCCTACACAAGTCCAAATTCTCAACATTTTTAGGCGTGGCCTTAAACTAACTGCCTCTAAATGCCAAATCAACATGACATTTGGGGGCGGATTTCATTCAAATGCCCCCAAAAGTCCAATTCTTAGGACTTTTGGGGGGGGGTTCTAACAACCGCCTTGCAAAGGACCTTTAGGGGGGGTCTTTCCAAACCCCCCCCCAAAAAAGTCTTAAGAATTGGACTTTTGGGGGCGGTTCGGTAAAAACCACCCCCAAAAGTCCAATTTTTAGGACTTTGGGGGGGGGGTTTGTTAGGACCGCCCCCAAAGACCTAAAAATACTTTTGGGGGGGTTTGTTAGGACCGCCCCCAAAGACCTAAAAATACCTTTTTTTGGGGGGGGGGTGTTTAGCAAAACCGCCGCAAGCTAAAACTGCCCCCAAAAGTGTAATTTGTTGTAGTGAATTGGCACCCCTGTGTTCGTCCTTCAGGAAGTGATTGCACATTTTCATCTGAAACTGGGTCACCTTGAACCACTATTCCCCCTTCCTGGGTATCTCAGTCACGGCTTCTATAGATTCCGTCGTAACTTCAATTTGGAGGGGTCCAGCCTTGGTTCTCCTACTTTCATAATTCATCACAAATTATCAGTCCACTTGTCTTTGATATCCCTGCATCTTTTCGAAGAACCTTAAACAACCTACACGTCAGAAGAAGTGTCAAGTTGTAGGGTGAGTGTCTAGCCATTCTCCATCCTAGGGTTCGAAATGCACCAGGGCCTCACCCTTCTTACATTTCTTCTTTCTGGCTGCTAGCTTCATACCACGATTCGGATCTGTGTTGGCTAGCTTTGACACTTGGTCTACTTCCCTATTTATCTGAACTTTCAAATGTTTTCTTCTTCCTTTAAATGAATTCTACCACACTTTCTTTCCTCTTTTGAATTGCTTATTTTCCTAACACATGCTTTAACTGGGGGAGGCAAGACGACCGACACTAGGCAAGTGGAGGAGAAATTTGAATGATTACAAAGGATATGGTGGGGTCCTATCGCATTCTTTTATGTTTGGGAAAGTAAACTGTAAGTATGACCTGGAATCATCGTGTTGGGGTAGAGGTGGACTGACATATATGATCGGGTATCATCATGATTTTCGGTTGGGAATGAGGGCTGATCGGTGTGATATGACTTATTTGCAGCTGACGTGTTTACCAACTAATGATCTGTGCTTTATGAACTCTTGCAGCGACCATCGTTTGAAAGTCCTTTCACTGTGCAACTTTCAGTACTTTTGCAGCGGCCCTAGTTCAAAAATGCGCTCTGGCACTACAAAAATTTGAATACTTTTGCAATGGCCCTAGTTCAAAAATGCGCTCTGGCGCTACAAAAATTTGAATACTTTTGCAGCGTCTTTAATATTAGCTTTTATGAGCCTGGAGCTGTGGTGGTAGGAAAACGCAACATGGAGCATTGATACCCAAGCTAGACTCTCAATTGAAGGATGATCAAGACTTTTGACTATCGCTTGATATTCTACTTCTGTGATTTGAGTATGTATGGCATTTAACCATCAGACAAGGGGACAAAAATATAACCACTTGTGTAGTCTCAAGTGATAACACCCCGTACATTAGTGATGATGTTATTTGTTATTATTGTGAAACTAGGTGCCTGGACATTGATATTTGGAAATTATTATTATTATTTTACTATTATTTGCTATTAATTAAATAACTAGCTCAACATGGACAACAACTAATGTGGCTGGGGGTCATGGATTCCACATGTGAGGGGGTTGGGGGCAGGAGTTGTTGCTCTCCATAACATTGCTCTTAGATTCTTATTTTTATTTTTTATTTTTTATGGAGACTCTATTACACCTTAATTGATGCTAGTGGGACCCACTCTCTCATGTCTCTTACCTTATGCGCCCTCTTTGACTAAATTTGTTAGCCATGCACTTGATTTTGATAACGCCACTCTAAGTCAAGTCAACTCTAGTGAATTGGAGAAAAAGTAGGAGAGTTGAAGTAAATCTAGGTCAACTTGAGTTATTCTTGGTCAGTTAGAGTAATTTTGGGTCAATTCAAGTTATTCTCAATTAATTAGAGTAATTTTGGGTAAATTCGAGTCAATTAGAGTAATTTTGGGTCAATTCAAGTTATCCTTAATTAATTAGAGGATTTTGAGAAATTCAAGTTGTTTTCAGTTGGTTGAAGTAATTTTAGGTGGAATTCAAGTTGTCTCCAGTAACTCCAGTGAATTGGAGTAATTTTAGGTGGATTAGACTACCATTGCTTAGAATTTGAGTTGTCTCCAGTAATTATAGTGATTCGAAGTAAATTTTGATGAATTTGAGTCAGTCTTGGTAGATTCGACTTGCTCTTATGGTCTCTAGTGAATTCAAGTTAATCTAGGTGGATTTGAGTTTCTCTCATGAGAACTCGAATGGTCATCGAGTGAACTAGAGTAGCTCTCAGTGAATTTGAGTCACTTATGAGTAAACCTGAATTAGTCTCTTAGAGTGAATTCGAATTGGCTTGAAGGGATTCGAATTGGTCTCCATTCATTTACTGTTGGATTTTGGTAGTTGATTTGTCATGCATTCGAATGCCTGTGGATGGATTCGAATTGCTCTCTCGAACACAATTGCTCAGTCCTTTTTATTACATGAACATTTTATATCAAGGCGAGTGTGATTGGATATTGATCTATACTAGTGTGGAGACTGGCTAGATTTTCTATTGAACAAAGAAGTACCTAAAGGACCATTATTTTTCTTTGATATAGTCACGTGAATCCTAAAGGTGGATGGTGATGTCTTGAGGGACTAGTTTAGTGAAGGGAATCCCATTGCATTGGGTAGTGTTGATGCAAAAAAAGTAAGTGGTGAGGGAATGTGTTGTGGTTCTCGAGTGGTGGCCTAAGTTTTCTCTTGTTGAGATCTGATTTCAAGAGTTCATTAGCGTTTGGATCCATGACCTTAGCTCGGGATTGACTGTCATGCTAAGAGATCGATGAGCATGGAATGTCTAAGGCTGGGTGGAACGTTGTCCTATTGAATCTAGTTGAGCCTCTCATAGATAAGTATTTTATTATGCATTTAGTTATTGTTTTATAGATGCATGTGTACTAGTAGAAGATGATTTTATTTCTCTTATGTTATGTTGCAAATTCGATTATGTTCATGTGTTAAACGGTTAATTTAGTAGTGTTAAAATTGCAGATCATAAATCAAAATTTTTTATGTGTTATTGCAGCTAGTAGATACTATTTTGTTTATGTTTTATGGCAGCTAGTAGATCTAGTTTTTAGGTTGTTCATATGGCTATAGATGGCAGCCCCAGATCTAATATTGTACATGTTAAATTGGTTGTAACTTGGTGCCTTAATTCTGATTTATTTAAGAAAAAATCAAAAGTATCTCTATTTTAACTAGTTGGAAGAATTGAAAACACGATAGTGAGGTTTTCTGCTACTTTCGGCGACACTTTGAGGAGGACCTTTGACGGTGTTCCATGGAAGCAAGGACAAGGGAGGAGATCCGTCCTCCCCCAGGAAAACGGCCACAAGGGTTCAAATCAGAAATGTTCAAATCCATCTAAATTAAATGGGAGGAGATGGAACGAGCAAACAGGGTTTAAATCCGAAGACATCTGCTCAGGGGCGACGCTCGGGGTAGTGTCTTCCCAAATCGGATCAGATCCCTTTGATGCAGATCAAATCGAACAGATTAAGGGATCGCATTGAGTATATGAAATACCACGCCCTAATTGGAAAATTTGTGGGCATGCTATCGTACAAAAAATCCCTAATCTGGTGGATTCACTCTACCTAGAAACCGAGGGGCCATGACGATATGTACCTTGGCTCCAAGGGATTCTTAACCATAAGATTTATTAGCCTGGAAGACAAGAACCGGGTGATGGATGCAGTGCCTTTTTTTTTCTATTCAGCGATACTCTTCCTTAGACCCTGGAAGGAAAGGTTCTATCCAGAGGAAGAGGATATGAGAGTACTGTCGATTTGGATCCACTTATACTCTCTTCCAGGGGAATATTGGGATCCATAAATTTTGGAGGACATAGGAAACAGTCTAGGAAACTTCATTAATATATCAGAGCACACGAAATATCAGAGGTATATGACATATGCAAGGATCTGCATCTATATGGATCTATCAAAGGACCTCCCGGAGGCCATTAACTTATCTTGGGAAGACGAGGACTGGACGCAACCCTTAACTATGAACATATCCCCTTCTAATGCCATCGATGTCATGAGTATGGGCACCTTTTCAGAGATTTACCACAGAGCAAACCCCCCCTCAGACCAAACAGTCTGAGGATGTTGATGATCATGGGTTCTCAAAAGGGAAATCTCGAAAAAGGGGAGGATGAAGACAGGAAGCCCATGAAGTGCACAAAAGCCCACAGTTTTTAACCAATTCATAGTTTTAGAGGATCAGACCTAGAATGATATGGAGCAGCCACCTCCCTCTTAGTAGTGGAGCAATCCAAACCCAGAGATAGCTAGGAAGGGAAGGAGGGGAGTCACAAAAAAAGTGAGGAAGAGGAGATACCGATCCAACAAGAGCTGGAGGTAGAAGACGAATGAGAGGACATGGACATAGGGGAACTAGATCTAGATGGAAACGAACAAGCATGTGAAGACTAGGATAAGGGATACGTGCCCCAAGATCAAGTTTCCCTTCTTCAAGATGCGATCATTAAATCCCGATCCATGAGCCCCATAGGGATTGTCCCTAGACCCTAGAAGGATAACAAAAGAAAGCATGTGGAGATAGCAAAGAAAATGGGGAGGAAATTAACCGGCAATGAATTGCAACAGTAGGACTCATGTTGGTGGAATTAGTTCAGTACCCTACAATTATGGCTGCTCTAGGTCTTTAATTTTGCTTTGTTTTCCCAATGAAGGTTATAACCTTGAATATTAGGGGGTTGAACAACCCTCAAAACGTTAGAATATTGAAGAAAAAAGTTCATAGAGAGAAACGGGGTATAATATTCCTGCAAAAAACTGAATGTTCTAAGACCCAACTCCGTGAGGTAGGAATAAAAGCATGGAGAGGTTGTGATGGGGTGGGGATTGACGCGTGGGGATTTGCTGGTGGGTTAGGTATCCTTTGGGACCTGGGAAGGGTCTCTCTGACAGGATTCATGACCTACCATCGATCTATTTCTGTCGAATTCCAAGTGATTGGTTATCCAAGTAGGGGTGTCCTCACTAATGTTTACGACCCTCACCTGCCCCAGTAGAAAATGGGATTCGTTGAATCCTTGAGAGGGATCCACAAATGGGTCGAGGACATACAGTGGATACTAGGAGGGGATTTCAACTTAATCACATCCCTAGTCGAGAACAAAGGGGGGAGAAGGAAATTGGAGGATGAAAACATCTTCTTTAGGGAAACCGTTAAGGACTTGAAGCTTGTAGATATTGTTACGGGAAAAAACATCTTCACCCGGAACAATAAGAGGGGTGGTGGTCGTCATATTTCTTCCCGTCTTGGTCGCTTCCTGGTGTCTGGATAAATTATGGATCTTGGAAGTGACATATCGACCCTCATTCTCCCATCTATGGGTCCAGATCACTGGCCCCGCTTTGAACAATTTTGGCTTAGCCACCCCGACTTTAAAGATAAAGTGCACTAGTGGTGGACATAATTGGACCGAGGGGCTGGACAAAGTATGTACCAATTCCAACAAAAGCTCAAATCTCTTAAAGAGAGAATCAAGAAATGGAATAAAGAAGAGTTTGGAAACATCTTCTCTGGTAAAAGGAACTTGGAAAGGAGATTAGAAGAGACTCAATTGCAGGGAATGAGAGAAGGCTACTCAGCGAAACTCCATGAAGAAGAAACTCGAACGACAGTTAAGTTGATGGAAAGAGAAAGTCAAGAGAAAACCCTATGGAAACATAATTCCAAGGTAACCTGGATTAATGAAGGGGAACGAAATACAACATTTTTACATAGGTCAACGATTCAACACCATATCCAGAATAAGATCCTTACGCTCATAAATGGGACTAGCGAGAGGCCAAAAACTAGGGAGGAAATTGAGGGAGAACTCATTCACTTCTTTCATGACATCATGAAGGATCCCAACCTAGAGAAGAGATGGGACATTGATAGGATCACCCAACATATCCCCTCACTGTTAACTAACGACCGGAATGAGCTTTTGATGAAACCAATGATGATGATGGAAGTGGAAGAAGCTGTCGAGCAAATGGCAGATGGCAAGGCCCATGGGCCTGATGGGTTTATGGTTAATTTTTTTCATCACTTATGGGACTTAATCAAGAATGAAGTGTGGAAAATTGTGGAAGATTCCATACATTCGTAGCATATCCTACCAGCCTTTAATGCTACCTTCCTCACTCTCTTCCCCAAAAACAAGGGAGATGACACTCCCAAAATGTTTAGACCTATTTCCCTATGCAATTTTATTTACAAAATTGTAACCAAGGTGATCATTAATCAATTGAAACCCATCCTCCCCTACTTAATATCCTTGGAGTAGTCTGGGTTTGTGGAAGGGTACCAAACAAAGGAAGGTATAATTCTTATTCATGAAGTAATTCATTCCCTCAAAACAGAGAATATCCCCGGGATGATGCTGAAATTAGATATCGCAAAGGCCTACGGTAGATGTTGAGGGCATTTGGATTCAAGGAGGAGTGGATTTGTTGGATCATGAGTCTCATCTCCTCGGCCTTCTTCTCCATTCTAATGAACGGTGCTCCAACAAGCCTTATCAAACCGTCTAGGGGAATAAGGCAAGGGGACCCCCTTTCCCCATTTATCTTCGTTCTTATGGAAGAAGGAATGGGTAGATCCATCAAGGATTTGTAGGCTAGCCAGGAGCTCAGGGGGTTGCAAGTGCATCCACTGGCAGATCGCCAATCCCATCAACAATTTATGGATGATACTATGCTCATGGGAAACCCTTCGGTTCCAGAGGCGAGGGCTATCAAACGTTGTCTCCAAAGGTTCGGGGCTGCCTCGGGCCTTGAAGTAAATGAGCGGAAGTACCAAGTTTTCTTATTTAACACTCCTCGGGTTACTAGACTCAATATCTATTGTATCCTTGGTTTTCAAGAGAGATCCCTTCCATCCAAATATTTAGGGGCACCACTAGCGGATTTAATTGTTTGAAAAGGATCCTAAACGAAACTTATGTACAGAATGCGGAAATTACTGACAAGCTGGACCTTTTGGCCCCTCAACTTTGCTAGTCAGTTGGTTCACCCCCCGGATCATGAACGAAACTTATGGATAGAATGCAGAAACATAAGTACACACAATCACACTCATTCAATCACATAACACACTTATTTATGTGGTTCACCCCCCGGATGGGAGCTACGTCCACAGGAACGGTTGTTTATATTAATGGGAAGGGTTCAACAGTTCCAGTCTGCGCACTCAGCTGCAGGATCTTCTCTCTACAATAGGTCTCTGCGCACACAGTTGAAAAGCCTTTTCCTCTCTTCAATGGGTCTCTGTGCACACAGATGCAGAGCCTCTTTACAGTAAGTAGTATTTCAAAAGACCACAAGAGATTAGTAATAATACCAACAAATATCAACCCTTCCCTTACAAAATTTCCCCTTTTATAAATCGTTCCCGAAGGTCACGTCTTTACAATGATTATGGGCAAAAAACCCATGCTACCCAAAAATCCCCCAAAACTGGCGCAGTTACCCCACTAACCCGTCCTGTTGTAGTTGACAGTTGCTTCACTTTCCTTTAGTCGCCTTTTTGCGCCGGTTCTGGCTATGGTGACCTTCTGACAGTCGCAGTTCTGACGGAATAGCTCTAACTGCATACTGGCATGTCCCTTTCTGTCGTTCTTGCTCTTCTGCCATTGTTGATTCGTCGTTCTGCCTCTAATAATTTCTGCCGCCCTGGCTGTCTCAACTGTCCTAGTCATCCTTAGTACTTTGTTTAAATAAGGAAATAGTTCCCTTTTCCTCTGACAGCACGTCATGCCATACCCTTCGCCCGGGAATTACAAAGACGCTTTCCCAAAATTAGGTCATTACCAGCCTTCACTGAATTCGTACTAACTTGAAGCTATTGTACTTTTACTTCGCTTCATCGTAGCTTCGTTAATCCCTAAAACTGCGCTAACTTGTCCTCAAGCTACGCTTCGTTACAACTGCGCTTCTCTTCAGTCTCTTTAGCACAACTGCGCGAACCCTGGAAAAACTGCGCACGCCTTGGGCCTCGCCCAACAAGGCCTAACACTTACTCGTGGATCATCCCCGATCCACTTCCGCTGGCCGAATTCGACTACGCGCCTTTGGAGGTACTCAACTTTGTAGTGAAGTTGTGCAGAGTTGCACTGAGCTTGGCAACCATGCCCTTAGCCTCATGCTCAAACTCTTTGATAGTCTCTAGCATTCCCTGCGAGACTTCTTCCTGAACTTGTTCTTTAAGTGTGCCTTATGTTGCTTGAAGTTATATGAACTTCTCATCTATGTGCTCCAACAGCGTGAGCGCTTTTTCCTGCATTGGATGCAACTTTGGTGAAGTGACAACCTCTTTCTCCCTTAATGCTTTTAGTTCCTTCTGTAGCTCCCTTGTCTCCGCAAACTTCTGTATATTTTTCCTTGGTGGCAAATTCTTCATTGTTGCGTTCATGGAGTCTAGCTCTTGCTGTCTGTGATGCATGTCCTCTTGTATTTTCTGCAGGTCTGGATCTTCTTGCAGCATAGCCATCACTCCAGTGGCTTCCTCAAGCAAATCCTGACATCTCGCTACTTCCGCGCAGATGTCTTCTATCTCTACCTTTACTTCTTCCCTTCGAGTTGCGCTATAGTCCTAAGGAGTGGTAGGCTGCTAAGATTGCAAATCAACAATCTGTTCTTTGTATGCAACTTCCATATCCATCATCTCAACCTTAATATTTGCTACCGCGGCCCCAATCTTAATTAAAGTGGCCTCTACCTCAAGTTCCTCCTCGCACTCGCGTATTTTGGCGCAGATCGCTGATACTGTTTCTTTAAGTCTGTGGTTCCTTTCCTGGGCATTCGACAATTCCCTTCTGCTTCGTGTAGACTCCTGCTTCAGCTTATCATAGCTCCTTTCTAGCTATATGCTCTTGTTGTAAGCAGTGATATCCCTGTCACGGATCTCCTCCACAACCTGCTTAAATATTCAATGGGAAGCATCTCAACGTGAAGGTCGAGGTGTTCTAGCTTCTTCGCTTCTTCCGCTAGTCCGTCGTTTGGAAAGTTGATGTTTCTTGGCTCAATCTTTACCAAATGAAGACGAAGGGTCAAGGCAGGTGTCTGTCTCTTCTTTTTGCTGGATTTGCCCGACCTTCCCTCATAATTTGATTCCCACACCAAGTTCTGCTGGACTTGTTCAATCTTTGCAACCATACTTTTTATTTCTACGAGGTTCAGAATGAGGTTTTCTTGTACCTCTGTACTTTTAGTTTCCTTCACAGTGAACGCTTCGTCGAAGTGCTCACTGAATTTCCTTGTGATGACCTCGTAGTCATCATCATGTAACTATGCTTCAAGTGGTGGCTTGGTGGCTTTATGCTTCTTTCTATGCACTTTCGCTGGTGATGGAATTTCAGGTTCTTTTATTTTGTCCCCTAGTATTTATGTACCAGCGTCCTTCTGATTTTCTTTGTGCTTCGCACTTGATGTGCCTTCGCCATTCTTTTGATTCCCACCTACGCTTTCCTCGGATGTGGTGCTGATTTCTTCTGCTGTGTCCACCTTCCATTCTGGTGGCCATTCTTCTTTCATTATATCAATCTGCGCATCATCCAATTGATAGAACCCTGGGTACCACAATGTTTGCTCCTTTTCAACCCTTGGCTGAATGTATATAAAATGCATGTCAGCTTTAAATTGGCGCCTCTGAATATATGCGATTGTCATTGGCTTGGAGATGCGTGGAGTGCATTGAATGACATCGCACAACTATTCATAATATGTGTATAGCTTATCGTTGTTTACCCATTGTCTGTCGGGCTTCATGTTTTCCCACATGTTGGAAAACTGCGTTCCTCGGCATTCTCCAGGGAAGACTGGAAGGCCCTGATGGTAAAGTGGCTCTTTCCAACCCACAAATGCAATTAGTACCAACAGCTAACTCCAGTGGAATGCAGATCCAGTTTCTCGAGACGCTTGGACATCGTCCAAGAACTCGTTCAATAGGTATCTCGCCCAGTTATATGGTGTTCCATCCTTAACTTTTGACGCAAGGAGAACTGCTGTGACCGGTGCGACCGACACCTCTGTCGGTCTGCATTTTCTGAACACCTTCCCTCCTAATAATTGAACAATGAAGCAACTAGCATCATCCTTGATGCCAGATGTGATGTATCCACGGTTTTCTTTCTGTAAGACAAATTCCTCCTTCATCCCAGTCGCAATCTCTTTATCTTGGGTCTTCCCCATGAATTATAATGCAGGATTCGCGCCTCGCTTGTTGAGTAGCATTATCTCGTATATGAGGTCAATGTTCAGGTCGATCTTGCGATCTAACCACAAGTAGCTTGAATGCGTACATGACATCAAAGTTCGCACTACTGCTGTAAGCTCAGAGCTTCTGTCGAAGTGCAAGATGCACAACAAGTTTAGCAACCCAGATGGCACTATCGGCCTGAGCCAATCCTGCACATGAAACTCTTCGTTTCTCGTCTTCTCGTCAAATCGGCGACACATATACTGGTCGGGATGAAATTGTGAGTACCTTGGTGTCTTGGGATCCTTCCCTTCTAATAAATCACAGTCCTCAAACTTGCAGTCTTGAATATTTCCCAATAGATTCTCTCGGGTGCGCACATGATTGGAAATCAGCGGTAATGGGATTGCATAGTGTGCATTCTTCATGAGTTGAAGGAGTGGTGCATCAACTCTTCTTGGCGAAATGTATTCATGCGTGAGATGAATGGGATGGTCATGGGGTGGTTTTGGTGGTGCTGGCTTAGGCACATTCGTTGGCTTCTGCTTCTCCTATTCTCGGGTCGGCTACTTGTCTTTCTTCTTCATATCGGTTGTGTATCTTGGCGAGCTTCAGGACGGTGCACCTTTTTCTGGAACAAACTTCTTGGTAGGTGTTTTCATCAATACCTCCAGAACAGACTACTTGAAGCCTCTCAAAATCTCTTCATGCGTGAATTGCTCAGACATTCACATGAAAAAACCCTCGGCGTATTCTTATTGGTAAAACTTGGAATTTACACCCAGTAAAATTCTAAAATCACGGTAAACCGGTAACTGCTTGGTTAATTTGATTTATAGACACTGCTTGGCCTAAGAAGCTCCAATTAACGGCTAAATTAGGCATTAAATGCCATGTCCGTCGGCCCAGATCTCGCTCAGATCTCGGTCCTTTCCGTCATTGATTATGCCCGAACGAACAAGATTTTCTTTAACTGCGAGGATTTGTCAGTGTCGACATACTGGATAACAGCTAATCGACCGACATACTGGATAACGTTTAACTGACCGACCAACAATTGTAACGGTTATCTTTTCCTTCGAGCTGCGCTAGCAGTTTTGTGGTATGCGTAGTTCACTGCGCATTGTCCTTTTCTTGTTCTTAACTTCGTAGCACGAACATTCTGATACTTTGCATTTCAGCTTCCTTTGCGTGCTTCGCAACACAACTTCCATTTATGCAAACACTTTGCATTTAATCAAAATTATGTGCAGATTCTTATTCTTGCATTCTTAGTGTCCAATTTCAACTGCACTTGACACTTAGAATTTTCTTTGCTTTTGATCAATGAGGGCCTGGCGAAGTAGGACTATCCCTGTAGGGTTTTAGTCTACATCCATTAATAAGACCTGGTAGGTTTTCTCCCACTAATGTGGCTAGCTGAACTGCACCACCATTAGTGACATTCTTGACAACATATGGTCCTAGCCAAAACATCTTAAAATTTTCAAGAAATTTCATGAATTTGCTATGATAGAGCAGGACAAGATCTCCTACCTGAAAGAATTTGTGCTTGATATGCCTATCATGCCATGCTTTTTCTCTGCCTTTTTGCACTTGCTAGTGAAAGCCTGCAATGAAGCGATCTTCCTGCAACCCAACCAAGTGTAGTAGCCTTTCTTCCACAGTTTCATCATCTGTCATGTTTGTGAAAGTTGCAATTCTCAGACTTGGTACTATGTATTCCATTGGCATCACAGCTTCCTGTCCATATGCTAATCTGAAAGGTGTATGGCCTGTCAACTTCTTGCAAGTTGTCTTGTATGCCCATAACAGAGCTGGTATTCGTAGATCGTAATCATCCCTGTTTGTATTGCATACCTTGGTCAGCGCATTTTCCAACACTTTGTTAAAAGATTCAACAGTGCCATTAGCTTGTGGATGATATGGTGTGCTTTCTTGATGGTAAATATGAAATTCCTCAGTCAAGGCTTCAATATATTCAAGAAGTGCGTTCCCTCATCGCTCATTAGGATATTTGGACATCTAAACATGGTAAGATTGTTTTCAAAAATGAACTGCGCGGTAGTAGCTGCGCTACAGTCCTTTATTGGTTTTTCCTCTGCCCATCTGGTTAGATAGTCTGTAGCTATAATAATGTATCTTGAACCAGTTCGCTTTCCTGGTGGGTTAATAGGTTCCACAAAATCAATAGCCCATTTATCAAAGGCTTGCAGTGTCAACTGTGGCATCAATAGCATCTCATCTTTGTGAGATGGCTTTCTTGTTCTCTGGAAAACATCACAACTACGAAAATGTTCCTTTGAATCCTTATGGAGTGTAGGACACCATAGTCCTGCTCTTAAAATTTTCTGCGCAGCAGCTCTTCCTTCGTAGTGGCCTCTAGACACCCCTGAATGTGCTTCATCCAATATCATTGGTTTCTCGTGTTCTAGCACACATATGTGCAGTACTTCATCCGGTCCTAGCTTGTATAATTGTCCTGCAATTATGGTGAAGTCAGCTGCTTTTACTACCAGTTGTTTCTTCTGCTACATAGTAAACCCTGTAGGTGCCAAACCTGTGGTTAGGAATTCTACAATGTCCTTATAATAGTCATCTACTATCTGAATAGAAAACAACTACGCATCTGGTACACTGTCTTCTAGGATGGTAGGTTCTTCACCTGACTCAATTCTTGAAAGATGGTCAGGTCCTGAGTTCAGCCTTCCTGGCTTAACAGCAATTTTGAATTCATGCTCCTGAAAGAGTAACAACCACCTACAGATTCTTCCCCCTAACACTGGTTTATTGACCATGTATTTCAATGTTGAATGGTCAGTAAACATACAAAAGTGCGCACCTAGAAAATAGTGTCTAAACTTTTGCAGTGTGTACACCATGGCTAAACCTTCTCTTTCTATTGTAGTATAATTCTTTTATGTTGAGGAAAACTTCCCGCTAGAGAATGCAATAGGATGGTCAATGCCTTCCTCACCTGGCTGAGCTAGCACAACGCCAAGTGCAATGGATGAAGCATCTACATGTATGTGGAAATGTTTGCTCCAATCTGGAAAAACTAAGATAGGCGCAGTTACCATCTTTTCTTTCAATGTGTTCAGTCCTCAGTCCATATGAACTTTGCTTCTTTCTTCAACAATTTTTCCATAGGCGTAGTGATCTGCGCATATCCTTTGATGAACTTCCTGTAATAGCTTGTGTGACCCAATGTAGTGCGCAGTTGTTTTACTGAATTAGGCGCTGGCAAGTTCACAATAATTGTGATTTTAGCCGGATCAACCATCAGCCCCTGTTTACAAACAATGTGTCCCAATAGAATTCCATAGGGAACACAGAAGATGCTCTTCTTCAAGTTCAAGGAGATTTGATGTTGTCTACACTTCGCTAACATCAGTCTTAAGCTGGCATAATGGTTCTTTAATAACCCAAAAACTGTCCAATCATCAAAATATACTTCTAAAAATTTATGGATGAAATCCTTGAATGCAACAAAAACTACTCTTGAAAAAATAGCATCTGCGTTCTTCAAACCAAAGGGAATATCTGTGTACTGAAATGAGCCCCATTCTGGGAAAATGTGGTCTTGTGCCTGTCTGCTGTATCAATTCTGATACAGTGGTATCCAGAAAACCCATTAGTGAAATAGTATGCTTTAGTCCCTCCAACATTGTCCAATACTTCATTTGTGAATGGAGTAGGAAATGGGTCATGTAGTGATGCATCGTTTAGCTTTTTGAGATCTACATAGATTCTAATTTCTCCTTTAGTCTTATTTTCCTAGATAACCATGGGATTTATCCATTCTGAATCTTCTACAGGTTCAATGATTCATGTGTTGAGCATCTTATCAAGCTCTGCTTTTACCCTTCCTTTGTATCTTGGATTGAGTCGATAAGGTATCTGCTTAATGGGCTTCGCATCCGACTTGAGAGGTATTTTCATAACCCCCAAGTCGCCCAAAATTCCTTTCATTTCATAAAACTTTGTAGGAAATAAGTCTTCGTATTCGCGGAGTAAATATGCTATCTGCGCAACCGTTTCTTCGTCCCAATAATCTCCTATAGAAGCGAACTTCGGTTCTTCAGTAGTTCCAATGTTCACTTTACGAGTTTTTACAGGATTACTTAGATCCAAAATTTCCAATGGAGGTCCTTCGACTTCGCACTTCCTTCCGACTCAGGTATGTTTACATTGCATGGGTCATCATCATCGCTTTCCTCTTCATCTTCATCTAAAGTGAAGTTATAACATTCCAGGGCATGTTCTAGCTGTCTTGCCCATTTTGGATGGTGATACACACGTTCTGGTGTGTCGTAGAATACCTTCTTTTTGATGATCTGTAATGCCTCATTTATACTTGGACATTCATCCTCAAAGCTGAACGTTGCATGGAAGTTCTTAATCATGACAGACCATTCTACTGTTCCTCTGCGAAGTTCTGTTTCTATGTACCAATTCTTCGAAATTTGCTCTAGTGTGTGTACAAACAGATGAACCCATTATGTTTGCAGTCTGTGTGTCCATGCTTTCAAACAGTGGTCTATGTGATCTCTAGGATTAGTTTGTCCATTATATTTCACTTGTGCAAAATCAGTTTCTTCCATAAATCTGATCTCCATCATATGCTTACATTCATCCCATGTGGTCAGATTCTGGTTATGCGCAGCCCACCATCTAGAAGGTGTAACGCGCAGTGCTGTATCCAATGCTTCTATCTTATGTTCATCTAAAACTGATATAAGATATTCTTGAAAAAATGTATGAATATTAGTCAAGCCATCGTAAGTAGGGATTGGACTTACCTCTGTTCCAATCCAGCGCAGTGATCTTGTGATCTGTGCGCATCTTCTTGCAGATACTTCATGCATTCTGCTCTGCCAATTTTCTAGTCCTACATCTGAGTCGGGTATGCAAGAACTGTCACATCGCCAACTCAGTGTTCCATCATCAGTTGGGTTGACGTAATCTGCATGATTCACTGTCATCTTGTAGATATGATCCAAATCTTGAGCTTTGCATTCTTCTCTTATTGGTTCGGTATATCTAGGTCCTTGTGAAGGATCCAAGGGTGCGATGACCCTAATATATGCTCCTTCAAATATCATCTGCTTCTTTTTCAAGTTGATAATTGCGAGGTTATCCATTTCCCAATCTATCCCCAATTGTGCAGGATAGGGTTGGCTATCATCTACGATCTCAATCACTTCGAAGTCTACTCTACTTCGCACTCAATCAATGTCAACAAGAACACTTGCTAACCTCCCAAAGGGTAGAACCTTTTGTTGATTGGCTAGCCTCAACTGTATTGGTGACCATGTTAACTTCGACTTTCCCATTTGTTCCCATGTCTACTTGGTTAAGACATTTGCTTCTGAGCCTAAGTCAAGGATAATTTCGTCCATTTCAAAATCTCCGATCTGCGCATTTAGTCTCATTTCTCTTATGGTTCTTTTATGGTTCTTAATATGATGAACCACCCTATGTGCTTTAGTCACTACATTACGCTGCTCGTAATGACTCAGTAGGTTCTCTAGTTCTGCTAAAGCATTTTCATGCTTCAACAACTTCATACAACTTTGTAAAAGCTGCGCAACAGGACTCATTGCGTCTGTTGCAGTACGTGATCGATCATACGAAGCTGGAATATCCTTTACAGGCAAAGTCTCACTTCGCAACTTGATTCGTGGAGTGACAGGTTCTGGATCTTTGAAGGTTTCTCTGGCTTCCATAAAGGATTTTTTTTTTTTTTATCAGATCGAAAGCAGGTGCTTTTCTAGTCGCTTTTCTTATCCAAGTCCCTTCAATGGGATTTTGTTCAGCTTGGTGACTCTCAGAAGTCGATGCTTCAATTCTTTGATCTTCACCCACCGTGACTCCACTTCGCATCACAGCATGAATATTGCAATCTATATTCCGTTTTTCAGCTGCGATCATATGTACATTCTGATTTTGTGCTTCTGGTCTTCTTTCTTGCATTTTTTCTTTTCAGATAGGGCATGCGTCAATGACATGGTCAAAATATTTACAGTACTTGCAGGTAGTACAAGAATTCGTACAATCTCTGGATATATGTCCAAGTTGAGCACAGTTATAGCATATTATTTGACCTCTACCTCTTCCTTGTCCATTGTTTCTTCCTCTTCCTCTAAATCCACCACTTACTCTGTACGTGCCTTGATCATAGTGCGCGGTTTCATTGTTGTTCTGCGTTTCCCCTTGAACTCTGTAGACATCGTGTTTTCTTTCTATCATGAGTTCATATGCTCTGCAGTTGGAATCATAATGACCAACTGACTTTCAAAATGTGCAATATAGGTTCTTAGGTGTTTGCACGTACATCTGAAGTAAGTAACAATCTTCTGGGCGATGTCCTCTGCATCGACAAATCTCACACCATGGTCCTTGCTGTTGATTCAATGGGTTTGGAGCTCCACTAGAGATGTAATATTTAAATACCAGATAGTGTTCTTTGGAGTGGCCTTCTCCCTTACACTTTGTACACCAAAACTCTTCTCATGTTTCTTTTCCTTTTTTCATATCTTGCAGTTGTAATGTCAAATCTGCTAGCTAGGTCTGTATCTAAACCGTACCTGCGCTAGTCTCTCCTATAGGAGAATCCTCTAGTTTCATCACAATATATAGGGCCTCTGTCTGTGAAGTAACCTTTTGTTGCATCAATGGTAACCTGATATGTGGCAACAACGCAGCTATGAAACATTCTTGGTTTTGTTGTGGTGCTATGTCAAAGCTCACTTGATCTAACAACGCTTTGAAATTTTGATCAAATTCCCACACTGATTCACTCGGTTTCTGTTTAATTTCTTTGAGCTTAATGATACACAGCGATTCTGACTCAGGTTTTTTAAATTCTCTGATGAGCGCAGTTCTAATCTCTGCTAGTGTCCTATTCTATCCAACATAGTACTTCATAAACCATGTTAAGGCTCTGTCCCTAAATGTGGTAACGATTTGTGCTTGTCTAATAGCATCATCGTGTACTTGTTTAACATTCCACACGGCTTCGCAAAGAAACCAGTGTTGCTTAGGGTCTTCTAGACCCGTTCCTTTGAATATCGGCAACTTGATGTCGTCTGTCATTCTTCTTCTAGGAGGCGTAGTGTTCTGTGATGTGTTAGGTGTACTACTACTTGAAACGTTCTACGTACTTGCTCCTGCGGTGTTACTACTATTGTTTTTTTGTGCATTAGTAGTATTTATGTCGTCAAATAGAGGTTTCTGCGGAGTAATAGGCTGATAGTTAGTTACTCTAGGCTCTGCTTCACTATCAGTCTCAACCTGATATGAGTCCCTATTACTTCCTAACTCAGTCTCTCGAGAGGTGCGAGGTTCATGTTCATTAAACCTCTTTCTGGTACTATACTTGTATCTTTTACCACTTCATAATGTATAGATGTTTTCCTTAGTATCAATGTCTATGTTACTGAACATTACAGATTTAAATTTCTAGGAATCGTATTTCATTCTTAAGACACCTTTCTCTGCTAACAGCATTTTAATGTATAGACTGAGATTGTTAATGTACTTACCTCTGAATCCTTTGAAAAATTATGCCTCTGCTACGTTGTAAGACTTCAGAGTGTCCACAACAAATTCTGTAACGTAGCCTTCTAGTATGCTATCTAGCCAGAAGTCTATTGCTCTTGAGATTGGGCTATCCACCACTTTAAGTCTCTAAATCAGTTCTGGAGTCCACACTGTAGGTTCTCCACCCTGATAACAATTCTTTTGTTTTGCTAGTCTTGATAGCCACTAATATAAATCATTGCTGAAGAATGAGAAGAAAATTTTGTAAATATCAGAATGTAGGTATCTCTACAACCATTCTACGTCAGAGAAACACGAATGTTTGTTCTCTTTCCTTGCAAACTCATTTTCTGTATTATCCACCCAGTTCTGTATTTATGTTCTCTTGGGATTCCAATATTCAGAGCACATCACCAGTTCAAGCGCGGCAACGTAACCATTTGTTGGCTATGTACCTCGTTCTTTAACTTCCTTGTACCGACCTAGGTTCTGCGCATTTATGCGGCCAACAACGCCACTTCTTCACTGGCCCTTTCAGCAACATTTTACAAACAGATTGAGGTCTCACCTGAGGCGAAGTTATGGGGGATTACAGAAGCAGGTTTCTGTAATCAGGTGATGCGCAAATAATAAACAGATGAGTTGTGCGAAGTCACACCTACTTTGCATTTACTTCTTATGCCACAGCACACACTAGTACTGCGCACTTCGTAATGGCCACAATATAATATGACGGCACAACTCCAGACTGCGCTACTTCTTAACAATCACACACTTTACAGACTTCGCTGACTTAGTGTTTTCCTATTACTTATGCATTCAACATATTCAGAAATACTTGTACATTCAGTTATGCATGTTCCATACTTAACATATTATTCTCATCCATCATATACGTGAAAATACATATAAAAGCACAAACATACATAGGCATAAGTATGAATGTAAACATAAACATAAGTGCACACAATCACACTCATTCAATCACATAACACACTTATTTATGTGGTTCACCCCCCGGATGGGAGCTACGTCCATGAGAACCGTTGTTTATATTAATGGGAAGTGTTCAAAAGTTCCAATTTGCGCACTAAGCTGCAGACTCTTCTCTCTATAATAGGTCTTTGCGCACACAACCGCAGAGCCTTTTCCTCTCTTTAATGGGTCTTTGCACACACAGTTGTAGAGCCCCTTTACAATAGTTAGTCTTTCAAAATACCACGAGAGATCAATAATAATACCAACAAAGATCAACCCTTCCCTTACAAAATTTCCCCTTTTATAGATCGTGCTCGAAGGTCACGTCTTTACAATGATTGTGGGACAAATCCCCATGCTACCCAAAAATACCCCAAAACTGGCACAGTTACCCTGCTAACCCGGCCTGTCGTAGTCGACAGCTTCTTCACTTCCCTTCAGCCACCTTTCTGCGTTGCTTATGGCTCTAGAGCCCTTCTGACAGCCGCAGTTATGACAGAACGACTCTAACTGCATACTGGCATGTCCCTTTCCGACGTTCTTGCTCTTCTGTCGCTGTTGATCTGTCGTTCTGCCTCTAACGGTTTCCACCGCCCTAGCTGTCTCAACTATCCTAGTCATCCTTAGTACTCTGTTTAACTAAGGCGACAGGTCCCTTTTCCTCTGACAACACGTCATTCCATACCCTTCACCTGGGAATTACGAAGACACTTTCCGAAAGCTAGGTCATTACCAGCCTTCACTAAATCCGTACTACCTTGAAGTTGTTGTACTTTTACTTCGCTTCATCGTAGCTTCGATAATCCCCAAAACTACGCTAACTTGTCCTCAAGCTACGCTTCGTCAAACTGCGCTTCTCTTGAGTCGCTTTAGCAAAACTACGCGAACTCTAGCAAAACTACGCATGCCTTGGGCCTCACCCAACATGTTGCATGTGTGAAATTCCTAATGAAACCTTGGATCATCTTCTGGACATGTGCTCCTTTTTTGCGTAGCTGTCGGATAGGGGGTTGCTTCCTTCAGGAGGTCCAGTCGACAAAGGGGTCACCTCAACCTAACTATCAACAACTGGTCGCAAAACCCATTCCAAAATCCCATTGTCAACTAGCTATGGAAAATTTTCCTAGGTTTCTCGGTATGGGGGGTTTGGAGAGAATAGAACGCCAGGAAATTTAAGGGAAAATCAAATTCAGAGGAAAGGGTCTGGACCATCATCAAGGCTAGAATGTTGGAATCCATCCGGCTGCATTCCTGGGAGGTGACGGACTGGAACGCTCAAGGTGTTGAATCCTTCATCCTGCAAGCCTGGGGGATTTCTGGCCCTATGCAGTGTTTCGCTTATCCTAAGCCTCACCACCTAGCTACTTCCAGCCCTTACCATTGGTCGGATCCCCTAATCGGTTTCTTCAAACAAAATTTTGATGGGGTATCCAAGGGGAATCCAGGTGTTAACACCCAAAAAGTACTCACTAGCTCATTTCCTTATTCACATGAGCCATTTGTCCACTTTTTCACCATTTGAGCCTCTAAAGCCACCAAAAGGTCACCAAAAGACCTTAATACACCCCTTTTTCCACTCAAAATGATTATTTTTCCTCAAAAAGTATAAAAAACCCTCAAAAAGGGTCCAAAATTCCCAAAAATATTAAAAAGGGAATAAAAACATTAAAAATATTCAAAAAAGGAAAAAGGAGGGAAAAAGTACCTAAACCATGTTGGTCAATACCATTGGTTTCCTCAAAACCATAAATGGTATTCCCCACCACCAAAAACTATAAAAAGGTGGTAGGGGATCCTCACTTTCCATCCATCCATCATCCTATCCTCATGCTGCCAAAATCCCTTTTGAGCAATTGCCCACCTTTTTGAGCCTTGCACAAACCAGAAAGCATTGGAGGAGAAGAGACCTTTGGAGCTTGGAGCTCACCCTTGGAGCTACTCAACAACCTTCACCATTTGGAGGTATTACTATTGCAAGCACTTGCTTGCTCTTATTTTCAATACAAAAATCTTTTTCATACATTGTCGATCGTTTTTACTTTTCATAATATTTCCATTATTTGCTTCATAGATCCATGGTTAATGTAGTTTAGATTAATTTGTTATTTATTTCTATTGAAACTGCTGCTACTAGTTAGCAGGTGCCCATTGCACTAAGCTTGGTTGCAAAACCAAGCCAACACCAGGGCCTGCGGGGTTTGGTGGAATTGTCAGAGATCATATTGGTTGAATGTTGACTTTCTACATGGGGTACATTGGGTTTGACTCTAACAATGCAATGGAATTGGAAGGTTTGATCCACAGTTTGCTCATGACTCAAAGGCGAAACTGGACCCCTCTAATAGTGGAAGGGGACTCAAAGTTTATTTTGGATATGGTGATCTATATTCATAATGGAACTCCATGCTCAAAAGTTTCGACAAACTGGAGGTTAGAATTTCAGTTAGAGAGGTTGTCCAGCCTCCTTTTGGCCTCGTCGGTCCTCTCATTTAGCCACGTCAAGAGAGATGGTAACATTGTGGCAGACTTACAGGAAAACATGGGGACTGTAATATCCCTTCAGCTACACACTTATTCTATGACAAAAATACGAATGTAACATTGTACAAGTTCCTGATGAGGAGCTCAAGGCCAAGGTCCCGTTAGTAAACTCTGTAAGTAATTTCCTAAGTTGTTTTGTATTTTGATATGTAGACTTAGGAGACTGAAGGACTTGATGCAACTATACGATGTGGGCACGAATCCACTGAGGGGAGAGGTTGAATAACTTGGAAGCCATGAGTTAGATGACATGTGTCATCTTGGTGTCATCGACACAGGAAGAGAAGTGAATTGTTGATGTTCATGTCTTGGCCTAAAAATCCTTTAAGTGTCATCCTAAGTAAGATAAGTGACAAATGGATTAGTATGCGTTCGATGAAGCAATTAGCAAGTAACTACGGTTTACTTATCTAACTATTTGAGTGCTAGATCACTAAGGAAAATATTATTAAGTAGTTATAGAATTATCATTATAAGAAGTAATAATGGATATTTTATGTAAATAGAGGTACTTATAAATTATTGAAAAGAGGTGTGTATATATATATATATATATATATATCATGATTAAAACATAATATTTATAGAAGGGAGAATATATAAATATATATCTTTAAACATACATTGGAGAAAGATATTGTCTTTACAAAAGAGGATAGTTTTGTTTGCTTAATGGAAAACAAAAAAATAATAATAAATACATCTAAATCTATTTCTGATACTTATAATCATTAAAAAAAATTACCCTAGTTTAAGTCTCCTTGTTAAACGGTAAAATCCGCATCAGGATATATGTTATATTGTAATACTACAATTGCCCCAAGGAGGTGCAATAATACGCCGATAGGTATAAAAGAATGGAAATGAGAACTAAAATCAAGTTCTTGTAGACCTGGTGATGTATCTTGAGGAACTTCAAAATTTAGACCTTAAAGAAATTTATGGCATGTGGCATCAGACAGTATACTTAAAAAATGCATAAAACTTCAAATATATTCAGAGTATGCTCATTTTGACTTACTTAGAATTGTATAGCAAGTGCGATTTTTTGAAGTGTTCAAATATATTCAAGTACACAATGTAGTAAACCCAACAAAAATAAAAACCATTCTCAGAAATCCCACAAACTAATCCTGCCACAAGCATCACATGATGTATATCCCAAAAACCACATGCAAAAGTTGGATAGAAACAAGTTGAGTCACTGGATAATTGTTAATATATAGAGGTAAAAACACTCCAAACTGTAAGAAGTATACTAAATTTTCACTTCATGTGACAATGCATATTATATTATAACATAATAAGAGAGATATAAGATGACCTAGCCTTGAATATAGACATTAGAAATTATGAAAGGAACTAAACAAATGATAAAAGATGCATGGCATCATGCTATAGCAAATTATGGTGGTTGAGGTCACTCTATCCCAATTTTTATGCCATATTATATCCGAATGTAAGACCATACTCAACAAATCTGTCCCATTTTTTATGCCATATTATATATGAATGTAAGAAAGACCATACTCAGCAAATATGTCCCATTTTTTATACCATAGTATATATGAATGTAAGAAATACCTTGCTCAACAAATTTGAATTTCAGACAACATCAAATAATACTTCACTTGTTGAGGTTGTTGCTTCTAAAAAATTGTTGTAGTTATCCTCATTTTATTTCACTTCTTATGATACTATGAAGATCCAAACCATCATGGATACTACAATTCGTTGTTATGCAAAATGTTCAAGCATTGTAAGCGTACATGTATGTCAAAAATTACTAATGGATATGCATAAATGGCCAATCTTCACCACACACATTTATGTAATTTCCCAACCCATCTATCATGAACTTCACCAAGTTGACCAACCAAGATTAATAAAACAACATGATGTCCCAACTTTCAAGTTTAAGCATACGATATTGTTTCATTTATTCTGTATGTTCCATGGTTCTATATTATTGTATTGCACAAACTGGGATAATCTTCTTGTCAATCTAGGTAAGCTAGCTCAAGAGGTAGGGCCACTCTCCCAACATAAAGGTACAATCCATTTCCAATAATGAGTTCAGGCAAAGTATTCAGTAGGAATAAAGAGGATGCAAAATTAAAGTAGAGAACTTCACTTCCCTTGATCATAGTGACTACTGGCAAGAGTTGTGTTCCATAAAGAGAGTAAATGTTAGTTGGTAAAGTCTTTATGCCAAATTTTCAGCAAGAACATAAACCAGACAACTTAACTACCCTTGACCATAGTGACCACTAGCAAGAGTTGTTTCACATAGAGTAAATGTTGGTTGTATTTTTGCTTACATTTGACAATGTGGGTTAAATGATCATTAAAACACTTACCCTATTTTTAACATCTCTTTAATTTTCCAACAATAACTACCCCGAGCATCGAAATGCTCCCGACAACAAAAATATTACAAAGATTCCATTAATTCTTCTTCTTTAAGTTCCAGGGCAATTATTTTTAAAACAAATTTCCTAGAATTGAGTAACTTATTATAATATCCTGAACGACACAACACTCCAACAAATTTAACTTACCAGAGTTGTTCAACGTATTCTCTCCTCGACCTATATAGATTTTGTCTTGACCAACCTGTGAGGAGCTCCAAACGCTCCTGAAAACCTAGGAGGACCTACTCACAACTCCATAAAACCAGCTAAAGAGATATGTTGCTATAGGTTGTGGTTTGAATATTTTGACCTAAAGAGTTGAGTGCGCTTATGGCAAGAATAAGAATAGAAAGATATGGGATTCGAAGATAAAATCTGAGAAAAAAAATTGAGGAGAAAGTACCGATTAAGCGCCATTGATGTCTGTCATTTGAGAAGAAATCCTAGCAATTACTATCAAAGTTGTTGCTATGGAAACAACCCCACTGTGACCAATCCTCATCCCCAATGCCCCACGCTGCCAGATTTGGCTAAAAAACACACCCTTGTCCACACATCACCTTAATCCAGATCAAGAACTTGTCCCATCCCTTGAAATCACTGAAATTTTAGACAATACAAGCAATGGTCATCCATGAGACCATGCGTGATGAAACTTAGAGCATAGATAGGTAGTTGAAGGAAAACCAGAAAATTGGATTTGAATATGCTAATGGCCGTTAAGGCCGGCTAGAGGCATGAATTATGTCGAAATCCTATGAATGGGATCTAGACCTGCCCAGCGTGAAATCAAACCTGCAACATCTTGATGATTAGAACCCACTCCATCTCCGAGAATCGAACCTGCGACATATGGAAGATCATAATCCACGTGGTCTTGACGAATCGAACCTACAACATCCAAGAAATAGGAAAATATTGATTCAAGGTTGGGTTCGAGGTGAATTTGGGGAAATTAAGTGTAGGGATGGGAGGGAGGACATAATTGTAACCCATAAAAATGAAAACATAGATGAAACCTCAAGAACATGCAAACAAGAAACTATGAACTGGAGGAGAGTGAACGCGATAACTTTGTATTGGAGTGAACGTATCGTATTTTTATATGAAGGAAGGACACCAAACTTGGGAACCATTCCCAAAAACAAGCCCTCGAAGAAAGAACTTGTTGATAAGAGCCACCATATTTACAAATTTCTTAATACATATTAATTTTTATTTTAAGAACTCATTGATCAGTATTATGGACACAAATTAAAATATGTGCAAAATACAAACCTCGATACCTTGTCAAGTATAGTACAATGATTGAATGAGTGAATGATCCTCATCTCCATATTTCTTAAGTGCAAACATAATGCTAGAAATGAAAAAGATTCAGTTTGCAACTATTATTGAAACTATTATTATTTGCATATTTAGATCTGATTTCACTGGCAGATTTTAGTGTCTTGAAACTATTTTTTTTGCATTTGTAGATCTGATTTTATGGCTGCAATAGATATGATGTTGATATTTAATTGCAAGTGAAATGGTTTCTTAGATTTGGTTGAATTCATGCTACAACTACCTTGCATCACATGTACATCGGGGATAAGATTGCATTGGAAGTGTTGCATCTTTTTAAAAGGTTGATAGATTTTTTTATTATATTGGCTTATTGGCATGTTGGCCTAGCCTTAGTGAACCTTATTCCACTGTGCATTACCTTGAATCATCCCCTCCCCTGTTAGGTTCCCAGTGTATCCGCTTGGTGGTGTGATTTGGGGTTTGGTACACTACACATATCCTCATATGACCAAGCAAAGCATCGTAGAATTCCTTGAAAAGTTCAATATAAATTGAAATCTCTTCAGGAGAACAGTTTGCATCAATGTACACATTCTCCACGACGTCATGGTTCCCATAGATATTGATTGGAATCGTTTAAGAAATGTTAGCCATATTACCTTCAGTATATATTCCCTAATGAGTCATATGGTTCAATCGTTGATTAATATCATTATGTAGGTTCACACGGAACTCTCCATTCTCAATCTTATCAATAACTAGAAGAAAATAAGAGCAATGATGCATATCTTAATAGGGATTTTTAGGCCCTATTAAAGATTCCAAGATAGCCTCATCTAAAGGAATAACTATATCTAAACAATCTTGAGAAGTGGAGAAATCAATAGCCCAAACAAGCTTATTGTTTTGATCCACCTCTTCAACAGGCGATGGATCAATGTCTACAGTATTTTGGCATGATAAGATATTTCTATTTCAAACAAGGGTAAGGTCATTCCATAATGCTAAGACTCCTCCGTTGAATCTGATGGAGAAGGAAGTGCCCAAGGATCATTGAGGTAAGATGTTCGAAAAGACTCTACTCGCGAAACAGGGACCTACTCATCAACCAAAATTGGAGTGGGACTAATGAAGAAAGAAAGAGTTGGGATACTAAAAGTGCCCATGAGTGAAAGATATAAACCCACTCCTACATTATTTGTTACTAGATGTGACTTATCAATCGAAGGAATATTCAATCCTATAGATGTATTTGGATTAGTTCAAGTGAATGATAATTGATTAATAGCAATGATCTTTCCTTCTTGAGGAAAGCATAACACTTGAAAAATTTATGATACAATAGCAATCATTTCATACGTCATATCAACATATTATAATCAATGGGAGCATCGACTACTTCTCACACAAATGGTTTTTCCTCCTAATTGGAAGGGGAAGGATGGCATAATCCCATGTGGCCTAAAGGATTTCCCATCAAAATCAGCATGCAATGTGCGTGATGGAGCAAGATCTAGAGATCCAAGGGATATCCAACAAGATATAGCCATGACACAAGTTGATGCACCCTCATCCACAGCAATCCTACCAATAATATTTGTGGCATGAACCACAATGATCTAGAAGGAAACATGATAGGGTAGATGGGGATTAACATCTGATACATCAAACTAAACAATCTAACTGTTCGAAGAATCAAGGTTTCCTAAAGCAGACAATAAAGCACTCTGTTACGATGGACAACTTTGGAGTACCTCAAGGACAAGAATAGCACATAGAGTTTGAGGTAAATCCTCGACAATAGAATAGTTGGGAGTATCTCTCATATTCGGATTGTGTGATGTCCTCTTATAAACATCTTTATGTATTATAGGCATTGTCTCTACCACAGGTTTTTCTATTTGAAGAGGGTTATGTGGTTCATAATTTCCTTTCTCTTTCGACGAAGATTTAGGATTGCCATAGTCTTTGGACCTAGTTGACAATAGGACATCCGATCCAACCATATTGATATATGATTGATCATAAGAGGGAGCATTTTGAGTGCTCCCTTGCGCATTTCCAGTAGCATTAGAAGAACCATCAGCTAAGTGTTTTCCTTGTGGGAAAGGATTAATCGAAACACCAAGCTATTGATGTTTTTGATTCAACAACTTCTGAGCTTCTTCCATTAACGGTCATTGATGAGAAGGTGGTCTCTCTTGCAAATATTACAAGGGAACTTGAATTTCCTACACTCTTTCTTTGCTCCACTAGCATTATGGTTATGTTTAGGTTTATCGTTATTACCCTCTCATTTTTTATTCTTTGTATTATTATTGTTTTTATTTTTCCCACTAGGTTGTTGGTTGCCTTTCTGATTTTTCCTACACAATATGTATCAAATCTATTTGGGAAGAAGGAGAGGAAGCAACGATAGTTGCTCCTGCTACAAGATGTTGTATACACAAACTCTTCATTTGATTACTAACGTGTTCTGCAACAGAGTTTCAAACAGAACCAACTATGCTATCAGCATGTGGCCCTAACTTGGGTTTTGATGGGTTTGAACTAGATCTTGGTGCATCAAGAATGATTTCATATAAAATCCAAGATTGAGAATAGATCAAATCTAATTGATGTGATTTAAACATGGCTTCTTCCTCAGAATTTACCCCTAACGTAGAAACATCCTCAGAAATGTACGACATCAAGGATTTGAGAAACAATTCAAACAAAAACTCAAAGAGAATGTTTGCCTTAATCAACATCTTCTAGATTCTACGCCACTCTTGGATGTGATTCGTTGTATGGGTAGCTCTCTTCTGTCACAATTGAGATAAAAAATTAGTTCTGGTATAATATCGGACGAGAAGTTGAAAATGGTACAAGAACATAGTTTCTAAACCATGGAAGCAATGGCAAGATGAACTTGGCAACTCAATGTACCGTTTCGCAACAACTCCAGTGAGTGTGCATTGAAACAGTCTCAATCGGATAGAGTCATCATTAACAAGTTAGAAGAACACCATAAATAAAAAGTGGTGACATGATCTCCAAGATCTTCACCAGATTTCCCTTCAAACTTTGGAATGTATGAAGGGATTTTGGTTGGAACTTGAGGCCACCTTGAGTCATGACACACCAGGTCATTCATCAATTTGGATAAGTTTGGAAAGTTCAAAGTTGTCAGAAAAGGAAGTCTTGGGTGTTGTGTGGAAAAATTGTTAGGGTACGAACCCTGTTGTGGGAAATTCCCACTACCCATATTCTCAAAATATTGATAGGGGTTTCCCCCTATCATTGCTTGCAAAGCGCTTGCTTCTATAAAAGGGTCCCAATGATTATGCGTAGGATTTCCCCTAGCAGGATTACCCTGCATCCAATTTGAATGGGGTTGTGAAATGTTGCCCCTGGCTAGAATTCCGGTTGAAGGTATAAAATTATTACCACCTCCACTAAACAGTGAAAAGGGGGTAGATCTAGTAGGCATAGAGGATGATTGAAAACCACCCATTTGTGAATTCCAACCTGTAAATGGGTTTACATCTGAAATAGGTCTAGTGGATTGGATAGGTCCACTCCTAAAAGAGGGAAATGATGGGGGAATATGTCCTCCATTCCAAAGAAAACCTTGAAATGGCATAGAAGAACCACTAATCCCAATAGTAGGATTTTGAAACATCAGATTAGAAGTGATCAGGAAATTAAGCATACCCAAAATTGGCATCATAGATGTAAAGGCACTAGAACCAAAAGGTAACGATAAAGCAACACTTACCGGTTGAGTAACTGTAGAGCCAAAAGGTAAAGTACTAGTGCCAAAAGTAACAACAAGAGATGTACTAGATATTGTTGCGTTTAACATCTAAGTGCTTACACGAGGAGGAGAAAATCCTTTTGTCACTATAGCTGAGCAAATCTATTGATCCTTCCGCTATATTGTCCATAATCAAACCTCTACGTATATGGTATGTACTCGTTCTGTGTTCAACATAACTTGGAATCTGTGCCAATACTTGATCGTTGGGTCTAGTTAAGGGAGGGTTGAAGGGACTAACAAAGCCTTTGGCTTGAAGATATTTAACTTTAGCGGTGTCAGGTGTAGAAGTGTTGTTTCTTATAGTTTCCGGTTCACCAAGTAAATCGATAGAATATGTTGGCTCAAAAGAACCAGTTGTGTTTATCCGATGCCTCTGAGGAGTCGATGGAGGCTCCACTCTTATCAAAGGAAGATTTTGAATCCTCCTAGACTGCTGGAGAGGTTGGTCTTCCACCCATAGAAAATGTTAACAATAATTTAAAACTTAAGGCCAACTAAGACACAAAGAGTACAAAGAGCACACCACTAGAAAAATACTATGGGTATCAATCAAGCAAACAAAAGTCCTTTCGAATTTTAGTGTGGGTTGATTAAGTCTCACAACCAAACATAAAAGGTGTGAAGGAAATTACCAAGGCCATCGCTAATAGCCCTTCTTGGTGCAAGTCTACCAAAAATGGATACCCTCCAAGTGGTACTATTAATTTGTCTCAACGTCTTCCCTAGGTACACATGAAGCGCCTTGCAGACACCTATGTGATTCCTAAGACAAGATACTAAGGCCACCAACTCACAGTTAACGTCTGGGGGAACAGTCGACGATCGGGATCATACGTATGGGCAGGGTAGCTAAGCTTGAAATCTTAAGAGTACCGACCCCACAGGGGGGCCAAGTTGGTACTAGTGAAATCCCCGTACACACAAAATCCCACAAATGCTTAGTTAAGTATCAGAGGGATAATATCTTCAACCCAACCTCACACGACCCCGTGCTTAACTCCGTTGTTAGTGGACCTTCCCGGCCACACCCTTACGATTATTGGATTTTCCTATTCTTATCAAAGACAACTATGTTCCACAATTTGGAGTAGCCTTACATTGTTTATTTCCAACCTATTCCAAGGCTCTGCCCCTAAGCTAATTAATGAATCTTATAAAATAAACGTCTATGATTTTTAATTTTAAGCATTTAATTTTATGGATTATCATTTAGTAAAAGGGAAATGGAAGTGCAACTAATGATATCTCGTGCCTCTTACAAGAAATGAAACACCATAAATATATATGTGTATAAAGAAAAGAAAATTGTTTACCATTTTTAGTGATAAATAACACTTCTTAAAATAAAAACTTTTTCCAAACTTTTTCTAATTTTTTTTTTTTAACTTTTCATTTTAATAAAAAATTTAAGCAAAATAAAGTAACACAACAACTTTTTGTTTTCTTTTCAAAATTACAAATAATTATTCAATCACACAAAACAAGAACTTCTTTTTCTTTTTTCTTTCTGTTTCAAGAATTGAAAATGTCAAGTTCAAATTCTTGAAACAAAGAACACTTATCAAAAGATGTTTTTTATTTTATTTTATGTATTAATACTTGCAAGAAAAAGAAGAAAGTGGAGGAATGCTATAAAAGTTTGATTCACTTAATACATATGAGAAAATAAAGAAACAAACATGCACAAATAAACCGATTTTTCAAAATGTCTTGCAAAAAAACAAACAAAGGAAAAACTTAAAAAATGAAATAAAACCTTGTATTGTTTTTTCTTCAATGATATAACAAAACAAAAAAGAGAGGAAGAAAAACAACATAAATTTTTATAAGATTTAGACTATTCAAAACTTGTACAAACAACCCAAAAATGAAGATTTTGGCAAAGACCTAAACCTAAGAAAAGATTTGTTTTTGTTAAAAAAAAAACATTGTTTTCTAAAAAAACAAACATGTCACAAAACTTCACAACCAACTTAGATTGAGAAAGACCCACATTTCCTAGCTTTAACAAACAGAAAATTGAAAGAAAAAAAAAAGGTCATATGCATGTTAGTTCAAGCCAGGCCGTGTATACGCAACTTTACTGTGGTTAGGTCACGTATGGGGAGAAACAGGGTGATTTTTGCAAAATACTATGAGCTACAGGGCTAATACGCATATGTGTAAGCTACAGGCCACGTATGAGTGCAGGAAAAGCCAAAAATTAAAATTTGATTCATCATAACAAAAAATTTCTTCTCACAAGGATCTTAAGATGGGAAACTACTAGTCTGCAATAGGAAAATTCAGAAAACTAATAGAAACAAACAAAAACAAACAAGAAATTAACCAAGAACAAAAAGCCCTAAACTACCCAAAATTGGAGAGACTCCTTAGTGGAGTTGTCAACTCTATTTCGGGAATATTACAACCGTAGTGATCTTTGGGTGGGATCACCACAGAGCAGTGCCCATAAACAATTCAAACAAACCTTCATAAAGATGCAATTCAAACAAATTTACAGTTTTTAAATGATTGAAAACAAAAGGCAAAGTTTCTACCTGGAGTCCAATGGTTGATGTAGATCCCTGCGTTCAGTATTCAATCCACAAATGTTCTTGATAACTTGTAATCACAAAGAAAGAACAAGAAAATGGACAACAAACTACAAATATAATTGTTAAACTACATATTGAATGCTTAAAACCATCAAGATAAGTTTTTACACATTACAGGACAGGAAAGCGAATTATTTATATAAAATAAAAGAAAGATACAAGATAGATTTCACATTTTCTCAGTCGAGACACTATTTTGAAAATGGATGCTAAGTTCCTTTGCCAAGGACGGACACATGCACACCTCCTCTATGCTCCAAAGCATGACCAAAGAAAACAGTATGATATTTTCTTGGCAAGAAAGGGATGGAGATTATTGGAAATGCAAATTTCCAGATATGGGTGATTTATTGTAGACTTGGGAATAGGGCTTATGGCTTCAATAGAAATAAGATCAACATAAGGATGCTATATTGTTCACTCATCCTTCTCATGCTTTCCTTTGACTCTTTTGGGGAGGAATTTAGGGAAGGTCAATTAGTTATTCATGGGAAAAGACAGTGAAAGAACCGTGAAACTGTTTTTACATTTCCCGAGAGTTAATTTATTTTATTTTTTACCTTCACAACAGGTCATATGTACGCAAAACACTAGCAGGGAACATATACCCGCACTAGCAATGCATAGGGCACGTATGTAAGGGAAATTGGGGTTTTTTAAGGTTTTGATTGAGAGGGATATGGGGATTGAACCATAAATGGACAAGGAAATCTGCAAATATGTATAACAACTAAAAATGAGCATTTTGCAATGATGTGGCAAAATATCCTATAACAGTAGGGAATCAATGGACTTATCAACCCTGCTTAAGTGAATTGAAGTTCTAAATCTCTTGTTAATGCAAATAAAACAACAAGTGGGAGAATGTTGGGTGTGTTATATTATTTGCATGGAAATTGATAGTTGAAGTTCATAATTGACTGGTTTATAAGTCAACTGAAGATGGAAATCGACAAGTGATTGAAGTATGTTGACTAGTCGACTAGAACAAGTCTATTGCTCAACACAGTCCACTGGTCGATGGAAATTCAACGAACATCAAAACGACAAGAAGCTCAATGGGTAGTCGACTAAGGTTGACTCATCAAAGTCAATTGTACACAAAAAATGAATTCAGTTAGGAAGTTATGGATCTCCATTAATGAGTAGGTAGTTGTAACTAACTCGGGTATTATGAGCAAATGTATGTGTTGCATCTATAAATATGATGTAATGTCTAAGAAGTAGCATGGTGTTTGAATTGTGATTGTGATCTTGTAAATCAATGTTGTAAACGTTGGTTAAGGGTGTTGCTATAAAATGAGTGGTAAAGCTCAATGGTTTGTTGGTTTTTCCCAGTAAAGGGTTTTTTAGGGTAATTTTTTGTTCATTATGTGACTATGTTTTGTTCCATTGTTAAATTATATTATATCTAACTATTAGAGTCATTATGCATAGCTACTATAAAAGGTATTGTAATCCTTGACATTTTTTTGGGGAGAAAAAAGCACACACACGGAAACCCCATGTGTGTAAAGACACACTTGTACATCTAAGGGGTGAAGATATAATTGTATATTCAAATCACACAAATGCACATTTTTTTTTTCTTCTTCCATGTGGTTCACTAATCGGCTTAGCCGACCACTACATCCACGAAATAATTTCTGGCGGACCCACCCAAAGGGGCCTCACACCCGCGGCCGTTGCGTGCCTAACCCCAAGAGAGTCGAGGAGAATGGATCCCGCGACCTCGCATGCTGGGAGGCCTAACTACGAGTACTCGACCGATTGATCTAACTCTTGGGGCTCACACAAATGCACATATTCACCCCTTTGGTGTTTAAATTTTAGGGATTTTAAAATATAAAAAAATTTCATTGATATATTATTTTTTGCGGGGGCATTGTGATGATTTGGATAAGAATTTGTCAAACACCTTCTATAAATACTTGTTACTACAAGACATCAAGCCTTCTTTATGAAATACCTGGAAGTGTGAGGCATCAATCCTAGAGTGTCATTCTTTTATACCAATACATGATAATAAATGACAAGTAGTTCATCTTGATTGAAGAATGTTAAGAAATTAGTTGATATGTGAGAGAGAGTGTGTGTGTGTGTGTGTGTGTGTGAGAGAGAGAGAGAGAGAGAGCGAGAGAGAGGATCTCATCATCAATTGGTTGAAAGTTATAAAAATAAAAAAGGTGTGGAGTTTAAAATAGGTGCAACAAGCAAGTGTCGAAGGTGATGTTGTGTTCTTAACTATGTAACTTCTTCAATCGCAGATGGGTTAAACAAATCAGCATTATTTGAACATGTCACTCCTTTGCAAGTGCTAGACTTCAGGGTTTTTTGTGAGTTTAAATACCTTCCTCCCATACACGCAATTACCTACTTGATGAGAACCTTCTAAAGGTCTTGGTTTTTTAGAGGGCGCATTGATTGGTTATTTTGGCCCTTGTTTAGAAAAGTGGTGACGTCAATAGCACCATTTTTGGGGGGTTAAAATTGTTACATTTTAAAACCATGTCCTTAATAGTCTCGTAATCTTGCCGACAAAACCCTAAAAATCAACCCATAAATCAAAACATGGTGCTAATAGTAACATTATTTTTTAGGTTAAAATTACAACTTCTTTAAAACCATGGAATTAACTACCAATATTATTGCAACCACAATCTTAAAATCAACCCCTGAATTGAAGTGGTGCTCCCAATAGCACCCACTTTTTTTCAATGCTACTAAATTGCAACTTTTTTTCAAATCGTGGCCTTGACAACTGGTACCCTTATTTCCAAAATCTAAAAATAATCTCCTGAAATGAAAAGAGGTGGAAGATGAACATCTAACGAAGATGGGGAGTAGACTCCCATTAATGCTAACCGATCTGAAAGTCACTTGTAAAGGGTCAAAAGGAGAAAGCTTAAAACTGAGAAAGAGTTCAGGATGGATGCTCAAGTGGATGGTTATGATCTCGAAGATGTGATGCTAGACTTGGATTTTGGTGTTAATACTATACCTAATAAATCTTGGGAGATTATGTGAAATCCAATCTTGTTTACTCTCCCATTCAGTTGCGTCTAGCCACCTAGTACTATGTCTTTCTTCTTAGGTGATTGGAGATCATGGAGGTAGACCTTGCATGAGTAAAGACAGTTGTGGACTTTTAAGTCATCAATATTTTGGATGAAAGAGATCCCTTTCCTGCTTTAATGGGGATTGAGTGGGATTTTTATAATACTGTTGTCGTTGATTTGAAGAAATAAAGTGTGAATCTTGAGCCAAATGGTACCATAGTAATACAATCAATAGCACCCTCTCTTTTTGGAACTTAAAATTCTAACATTTTTTAAACCATGACCTAACAGCGAGAGAGTGTTGTAAACAAAATCATTAAAAAATTGAATATATATTTTTCAGGGGAAAACACTTTAAAAAAAAACATTTTAAAAACAAAACCAATTTTTTAAAGAAGGAATGTAGTCACTTGTTTGAATCGTGTAAGGTTTTACTTAATTTTCATGAGTAAAATCTCTTTCTTATGTCCATTAAATAAGTCATCCAACATACACAAATCTTATGTCCATTAAATAAGTCATCCAACATACACAAAAGATGAAAAATCCCCGTGTGGGTTGTAGGAGCCCTTTGGTGCATCATATCAATCTAAATATCGTTAGAAGGTAGAGAGATAGAAACACTCTATAGGAGTATTGTGAGCAAATTTTAAAAATAAATATTTAAATAATAAACCTTTTTTTTAATTTGTTTTTAAAACTAAAAAAAAGGCATTTAAAACTAATATTAAATATATATATATATATATATATATCCTTTTTTTTAATTTGTTTTTAAAACTAAAAAAATCATTTAAAACTAATATTGAATATATATATATATATATGAATGAAAAGCAATTAAAAAATACGAATATAAATATATGTAATAAAATTATATTTTTTAAGTTACATATTAAAAAAACAATAAAATGAAAATGAAAATGAAAAATGGTTGAAATTATTATTTTTTAAAATATAAATTATGGAAAGAGGAATTCATTGTTATTAGAACAAGGTTTTCAGTTCAATCATAAGGTGTGGAGTTCAAAATAGGTGTAGGAGTCGAGCACCAAATATATTGTGTTTTCAACTATGCCACTACTTCGATGGTAGATGGGTTTCAAAAATTAGTGTTGCTTGAATATATATCTCCTTTGCAAGTGCTTAACTTTGAGGTTTAATTTGAGTTTAAATCCCTTCCTTCCATGAAAATGTAGTTACTTATTTGATGAGAACCTTATAGAGTTCTCAATTTTTAGAAAGCGCTTTGAGTGGTGGTATTTATGTCATTTCAAAATGCCGTGCTACTACTAACACCCCTTTTTCAAGGTTGAATTACCATTGTTTGTAACCATGGTCTGCATAGTCTTGTAATGTTGCAAAAAAAAACCCTTGAAATCAACCCCAAATGATTGAAACAACAACACTCTTCTTTTTCAAGGTTAAAATTGCAACTTCTTTCAAACCATGGACTTAACAACCAATATTGTTGCAACTTAAATCTTAAAATCAATCCTTATATTGAAAAGTGGTGCTTCCAAATTTTGGAAATCTAATCCATTAAGGTAAATAAAAGTTGCATTGGTGGAGATTGGGCAAAATATACAACGTAGTTTGTCAATGAAAAATATAGGTATACCACCTAGCTTGAGAAATAGTTGCTTCAAGAATCGCTCTAAGAAACTAAGATAGGGTTTTTAGATGACATTTTCCTCGGGAGAATATCGTCTGCCACCTACACCAGATGAAAATGCATTCAGATCAATGATACAATCACTGAGTAAAAAAAGTTTGAGATTTGAGGCATCTTCATTATCGAGAAGCTGTCTGATATTCCGAAGGTAATTCTTCCTACACCTACATCTAAACAAAAGGCTTTAGAGATGCCAGAGAGAAGTCTTATTGGCCAATTTATGGGAATTTGGCCTTCTCCTCGATCCATGGAGATTTGGATTAAGAAAAACTAGATATCTCTTATCAAAGGAAGAATGACACACTACTTATGTGGAAGAGGTTTCTATGCCTTTTTGTTTGAATTCAAAGACAACAAAGATTTAATATTTCGCAGTGGTCTATACTTTTTCAGCAATCGGGGAATGTATATAAATACTTGGACTCTTGATTTTGATCCAGACTCACACATCCCTTCATCAGTTCCAGTTTGGCTAAGATTACCTCACCCGACTCTCCATTGTTGGGGAGATGACCCTTTAAAAGACATTGGAACTGCTTTGGGAAAATTCATAGATAAGGCTGAACCTAAGTAAGGAATGTTTCAATGTGCTCGAATATGCGTGGAAGTTAATCTTGAAAAAGGCCTTCCGTACGCAATTTATGTAGTTCTAGATAATTTGACTCATTATCAACAACTGGACTATGAACAATTACCATTTGAATTTAAAGCATGCCATGCTTATGGCCATTTCGCCACAGATTGCAAAAAAGTAGGAGATTCAGTCACAACAACTTAGAATTCATAGAATCAATGGAAGCAAGTTCCTAAGAATTTTAAGTAATATGTCATTCCTTAAGATCCCTCGTCATCTTAGGAAGCCAGCTTGTTGCAATCAATACCCTATCCTACAACAAATCAATTTGATCCACTACAATAAGAACTCCCAGTAAGATTTACTTAGGTTGTGGCTCCAACGACTAAAGAACTTGGATCAACTTTTCCTCATAGAGTCTCATATTTACTGCTAGGAGTTGATTTATCAAATATTGAATTTAATAAAGATACAAATCATATGGAATTTGAAGAACCTAAATTAGTACAAGAAACGTAGACAGTCCTAGTAGAAGTCGTTACAAGGAAGCAAGCAAGACAAGCTTCAACGGAAGAAGAAAGAGATATGGAGGAGGGTGAAGAACAATCCACCCGAAAAGTTGGGAGAAAACCAGCCAAAGAAGTTCGTGAAGAAATTTCAAATAAGGAAAAGATGTTGGGCTTGCAAACTACGTTGGATCGCAGTATCATTGCAAGCTCAAAGAATCTGATTATTAAAAGAACAACTACCCATGGAACTTTGAGCAATCACAAGGTAGGACTCACCGAGCCATCAGCTAAATAATGAAACTAATATCCTGGAATAGTAGAGGGATGGGGAGCAGAAGTAAAGAGGAAGCTACAAGATATTTGATAAAAATGGAAAAGCCTTTGATCCTTCTTCTCCCGGAGACTAAACTTAAGGTGTGGAAAATGTAAGAATTAGGGAAAAGGCAATGGAAAAATAGTAAAGGGATATATGTAAGTTCACATGGTGCACCTGGAGGAACCAGTACTCTATGTGATAGCTAAGAGCTTGAATTAATTGAATGAAAGTAAACCTTAGCATTGGATATTTTCTTATCTAGTAAGCAAATCAATTGGTGCTTGATTCAAAATTTCCAATTTATATGCTCATATGCATTATAGAGAAAAAGAGGACTGTTGGAAAACAATCACCAATTAAAGATAAGAAATAGGGCTAGGGAATTGTATATTTGTTGGATATTTAAACACAACTTTGTGTTAGGAAGAAAAATGAGGAGGAACTAGTGTAAGAGATATTTCAAGAGAAAAATTAGATGATATAATATCTGAATGGGATCTAATGAAACCAAAAAATGGGAAGTTCACATGGTCAAATAGAAAGATTGGATTACCTTATATAGCAACTCGACTCGACATGTTTCTAATCAACAATAATTTTCCAAAGAGGACCTATATATTACATAAGTTGTTATACCCTTATCTACCTTGGATTATAGGCCAATTGGTCTCTCTATATCAAAGAATTTGAATTATGGTCCTCTACCATTTAAATTCAATCCCCTATGGCTTCATCACCCAAAGGCTAACAAGATCATTAACACAACATGGAAAAATAAATGGGAAGGTTCACAAGTTTTATATGAGAATGAAAAATAAAAGTGAAAATTAAAAGCCATGAAACAGGGTTTGAAGAGGTGGTCTAAATTCAGTTATGAAGAGCCTTTTGTTGAATTTTTTTAAAGGAAAAATTGGTAGAAATTCAATATCAAATTAAAACAGGAGATCCAACTAGACATCATAGATTAGAGGAAAAAGAAACAAATAAAAAGCTTCAATCTATATATAGAGCAGAGGAGGAGCATTGGAGGCTCAAATCCATAACTTTGTGGCTTCAAGCACGAGATAGGAATACTTCCTATTTTCATAAACAAGCCAAAACAAGACAAAGCATAAATAATGTTAAAGAAATCACCAACTCTACAAGAAACAAGCTTATTGATTATAGGGATATAAAGCGAGAAGCCTTTGAGCATTTTAAAAATTTATTAACTTCATAAGGAAACAAATCATGTTGTTTGTATTGAAATGCTAGATAACATTCCCAGTGTTGATTCTCAAGTGGACAATCAGGTGTTAGTCAAAGAAGTTGAGGAAAGTGAAGTAATAAATGCCATTTGGAGTCTAGAACTTGATAAGGCTTTGAGACCATATGGCTTCTCGATAGCCTTCTATCAAAAGTTTTGGGACCTAGTAAAGAGAAGCTTTTTAAAATGATTAAATGGTCTTCGAAGAAAGGAAAATTAGGAGGAAGTACAAATTCCTCCTTATCGGCTCTTATCCCGAGAGAAAAAAGTCCAACAAACTTCTCTAGATTTAGACCAATTTCTTTGTGCAATTATTCCTACAAAATAATCACCAAGATCCTATCTACCAAAGCTAAATCTCTCTTTTGTGTTGTAATCTCAGAAAATCAAGGGGGTTTCATCCCAAAAAGACAAATATTAGACAATATTATTCTCGTTCAAGAAGCAATTCATTCTAGCAAATTAAGGAAAGAGAGAGGTATCGCCATAAAAATGGACATGGCTAATGCCTTCAACCGAGTAAGGCACTCTTATTCGTTCTTTGTTCTTAGTAAATTCAGATTTTCTGCTACATTTAGTGGATGGATTCAAGCTTGCATATCAAATCCATGGATAGCTATATTATGGAATGGAAGACCGATTGATTTTTTCATGGATAACAAGGCTTGAGGCAGGGATGTCCTCTCTCTCCCATCTTATATATTTTGGCAAGCGACTCTTTAAGTAGAAGACTTTGATTTTGAGAGGAGAATAGGGAAATTACCTAGAATTAGTATCGTAAGAGTAGTAAAAGAGATAAATCACTCCTAGTTTGTAGATGACACTCTCTTGTTGGAAGGAGATTCTATGGTAATTGCAGCTAGTTTCAAATTCATTATAGATAAGCATAAGATTGCTTTAGGAGCAGAAGTCAACAAACATAAATGCCATGTTTATGGATGGAACTCATTAACCATTCAAAACATAATTGATGTGTTGGAATTCATTGATGTAAAAGATTGGGGATCATTCAATTATTTAGGAATCCCAATATTCATAGGTCGACCACTAGCTACAGACTGGAAGAATGTGATTGGAAAAATAAGAAAAAAAATGGAGCAATGGGGAACTCAATGCCTTAACCCACGAGGTAGAGTGGTCTTGATCAAATCAGTTCTTTCGACGTTAGATATATATCAAAACTCTATTTTTCTAGCTCCAATTAGGGTCTCAAATCAAATTGATCAACTACAGCGTAAATTCATATGGCAAGCTAGAAAAGCCAATTCTAAAAAGTACCACTTTGTCAATTGGAAATAAGTGTTGGCTCCTATGAGAAAAGGATGATTAGCAATTCGAGACATAGGGTTACTAAACAAGGCATTGGATGCAAAAACTTTGTGGAATATTAATATGGGAGATGATGCATGGTGCAAAAGAGGTTATGAATAGAAATACAATCAGTGTCCACGAAACAAAATTTTGGGTCAGCAATATAACGATGAGCCTTGTACATCTATTTGGAACCTATGCAAAGATTCAGTTGAGATAATCAAAAATAAATCCTCATGGATGCCAAGGAATACACAAAGTATCTGAATATGGGAGGAAACATTTTGGGAAGGCCTAAGTTCAACTCACATCCTTCCTTAAATTAGTTACAAAATTGGACAAGGGTAAACAATTTAAATACTCTGGCAGACATCTCATAGTGGAATGCGAATGGGAAGTGGAAAGGTTGGAGGACTACAAATCTCGTGATAGAATTATAATATAAATGGAAGAGCATAGTCAAAATTCAAAATGAACTTGCTTGTACATATTGTACAATCAGGGACAGACAGGTTTGGGATACCAAATTTGGCAGTTATATTGTTAAAGAAGGATATAATCTGCAAAATAATGCTCATTGTGATTCACCTAGAAACTCAGTTTCTACCATAATTAGGATAAGTGATGCTTCACCAAAAATAAAAATGTTTAATTGGCTCCCCTGTTATGAAAGAATTATAACTTTTGATCATTTGAAGAGGGGAAGGGACCCTCCCAGTATCATCTATGTAAGCATGAAGAAGAAAATGTAATGCATATGTTCTTGGAATGTCAGTTTGCATTGGAAGTTTGGGAAAAAAAAATGAAGATCTAAGCATTAATATAGTCATACAAAAAAATTGGAGAGAAGCCTTCGAACCATGGCATAAGAAATACCCAAGGAAGTTCATCAACAAGCCATTACTTAAACAAGTTTGGAAGGTCCTTCCTTATATTATTTTTTGGAAAATATGGATAGCAAGAAATGTTGTAATATTAAAAAATCAGTGGTAGCTCAAGCATAGGTTTTGATGTTAGAAGCAATCAATAGTAAAGTTCAAGATAATCAACAAATAACGGATTTGACAATTGAGGAAAAAATATGGATACGAAGACTACTTGAAAATCTTGCTCAAAGAATTCAAAAGCTCAATCGAAAGTAAAAAGGGAAAATCAAATGGTTTTTGAGAATTAAAATCGTCGAGATTGTTATAGCATCTTTTGTGACATTTGTCCCAAAGATGCTTATGATGGTCTGATCTTTATCCTTTTACCTCTTTTTGCAGACTTTCTTAATCCATTGTGATGTATGAACAACATAGTATCTTGGAAAACTCCTTAAATATTTGTATTTTCCAAGGAATACGCAATCTACAGTGGGCTAGCCCGCGTATACACAACTTGTCTTTGTCTAGCCTGCCTATGTGTGTATTCGAGGGTAAAAAATAAAAATAAGTTGTTTTATGGGAAAAAGTTTCAATTATGATTGTTCCCAATTACCCAAATCCTGTAAATAACCATCTCTAACTTCCACAACTACCTCTTCGTCGATATTAAATAGGCACAAATGAAAGAAAAAGCCAGTCTTAGTTCTTTTGATTAGCGTTTGGCAGATTGAGCATTGTAGAGAGTATACCCTCATGTTGTTCAACTAAAACCAGATTCCACAAAAGCCACTTGTCCCGTGTCTACAAAATTCTACATCCCCTATCTGAAACATTGTATTTCCAAGCCTTCTCGTGAGCTTTATTTATGTCAAAGAATTGTAGGGATTCTCTTAGGCATACTTGTTAAAATAATATTCGGATTGAAAGTCGAGTGTTTGGAGGCCCAGGTGGAAGAAATATGATCTCAGTGTCAAAATAGTGCCACCGTGAGACTCGGGTGATACCATTCTCTTGTTTTCTTACTATTTACTTTTATATAAAAGAATTCTCTTTTTTCATCCATATCAATTGTTTAGATCTTGTTTGTGAATGTTTAATTATGGATGTGTAATTCTGTAAGTTCATTCATTATTATAATGTTTGCAACAGTAACTTACTAGTTTTTGTTCCCTTTTTAGTTATCAAAGTCCTAGATTTGCATAATTCGCAGAGCTTTGCCCGCCAAAAAGGAAATGCAACCACCTCGCGACTTTAAAGCTTCCCTCTTTTACCAATCTTCTTATTAATATGAGGAGCTCCACCCACAAACTCTCCAACACACAATCTGCTATCAACAAACCCTCCTCCTAGACCAAGATTAGGGCATCTAAATCATCAAAATCACCAAGGGATCATACCCAACCTAAGCCACACCAACTCTTAACATTCTTGGATTTAAGTGTCTCCTCCTAGCTACTTTGTAGGGTTCAGGGTCTTTCAAACCAATGGTGCTAATTAAATTCAACTTTTTTCCAGAAGAAAAAAAACTACTATTGATATTCTTTAACGAATCAAATAGTACAACGAGTGCCATGGTTTGTTTGAAACCAAAGATTCCAGCAACAGAAATTGCAGATACATACATAGTCCATACAGAGACTATTTGCAGAGAGTCTTATCAAAGGATTTACAATCAAAATTATTGCTGAAACAGTCAAAAAGAAACTATCCATAGCTGAAAGTATCATATATAGCACTCATCCCCAACATTCTTCAAAAGTATGAACCAGAAACTAGTCAAAAAAATATAATTCACCTTGATCTTGTATGACATTGTCTAGCCATTCATCCCAAATCAGAGTACCTTCGGAACCTTCGAGAGCTTGTTTAGATAGTTTGTCTTCCATAGAGTTGTGTTCTCTATAAATATGCTCAAAAGAGATATTTTGCTGCAATGAAATTTCCTTTTGCGTGCGAATGCACCAATGGCGAAGATTGGTGACATTTAACTTGAAATCCCTTGTTGCCCATTTGATTGTAACACGCGAGTCACCAAAAACTTTAATATTAACTAAGCCAAAGATATTTGCCATCCTTAAAACACACCATAAGGCCAAAAGCTCAGCTTTCATATTACTACCCATTCCACAATTGAGACGTACAGAAAAATAATGATTTTCATTGAGGAAAATCACTCCTCCAACTGCACATATCCCATTTTGTGCAGCACCATCAAAGAATAATATCGACTGAGACACTTTTAAAGAGAAGTGACTGACTCTATCTACCGGCAATCTAAGCTTCTCATCCTTGTACAAATGAAACATCTTCAAAGCTATGGAGCAACAGATCATCAAATTAGGTTGAAAGTCCTGGAAGATTGCACAATTACGTGAGTACCAAACTGCCCAGGTGATAAAAATTGCTAATGGAAAGAAAGGTTTTGAGTACCTGAACCAATTCAACAAGCAATTGCTGAAATCTCCTACATCCCAATTTCTAGTTATACTCAGCTTAGCAGAGCAAAAGGTCCAAGCTTTTTTGGTAAAAGTGCAATCCACAAATAGATGTTGTGAAGTTTCAGCAACAAATGAACAGAGACTGCATCTGTTTGGTCCTATCCATCCACGCTTCAGAAGATTGTCCCAAGTCTTGAGCTTATTTTGGAGAACAAGCTATAAAAAACATTTCATCTTTAAGGGGACTTTCATCTTCCATAGTCTCTTGTACCACCAGTTTGGTGGATAGATAAATCTGTCCTGTATAATTCTATGGTAAGCAGTCTTTGCTATGATAATCCCAAAACTGGGATTCCCTTTCCAAACCAAGAGATCACTTTCCCCATTGATTCTGACACCAGCAGAGTTAAGACTTTTCATATAATTGTCCCACTCCCATGCAAAGTGGCCAGAAAGTCCAAGGTCCATAGAATTCATCCAAACATCAGCGTGGGGAGCATTAAGTCTGCGGTTAAGTAATCTATTTAGTGTTGGACGCCCAAGAGCATTCAAATGTTGAACCAAACAGTTTGAGAGAACATATGATTCCTCTATCCCAATGATAGGGTCCAGCCCAGCTCTGATATTTTCACCTGTACCGACCTGCCAGCGGATGTCTCTTGCAACCCATACAAAAACTTTCATAAAGCCTCTCCAGATTGGTGAGAAATTCCAACTAGCCAATTTGGGGTTTCTTAGCCGCTCATAAAGATTTGTAGAGAGATACTTAGTGTGTATAATCTTGGACCAAAGCGTGTTCCCAAATAAACACCTCCATAAAATTTTTAATATGAGCACATAATTGAAGACTCCCAGGTCTTTTATTCCCCAACCGCCAAATCTTTCAGGTCTAGAAAGTGCCTCCCAAGAAACCATAGGGATCTTAGCATGAACAGAACTTCCAGTCCACAAGAAATAAAAAAAACACTTTCGAAGAGCTTTGATTATAAAAGAAGGAACCTCGAGGAGTGAAAACCAATAAACTGGAATGCTAGATAGCACTGATTTGATTAATATAAGTTTCCCTCCAATAGACAGGAGCCGATATGTCCAATGGGCAATACGGTTTTCCACTTTTAGGAGCAGCCAAATCCAATCCTTAATAAGATAATTATTTGGCTTCAAATAGAAACTCAAATATTTAAAACCATTTTCCAATGGTAAGCAATTAAAAGGAAGAAAACCAGTGATTTGTCTCAAAATATCCTCATTCACATTGAACTAATAGAAATTGGATTTTGTATTGCTTACCTTCATTCCAGAAACCTTGCAAAAAATCTTGATAATGTCACTAAAGTGCATCCATTCATCCACAGAATCCAGACTAGCTGCTAATACAGCATCAGCAAAAAGGACATGTGTCAGCACACAATATTTGGCACATTTAACACCTTTGATCAAACCTTGTTCTGAAGCCTGCTTAACGAGTCTGCTAAAACCATCGATGATCAATAAGAAAAGAAGCGGGGAGAGTGGACATCCCTGGCGTAACCCTCTAGTACAACTGAAGAAAGCAGAGGGTGAACCATTTACTAGAACAACAATATTCATGGAGGTGACACATATCATGATCCAGTTGATTACCAGAGGAGGAACACCAATTTGTATCGAAACCAACCTCAGAAATGACCAATTTACCCGATCCTATGCTTTTTCCAGCTCCATTTTTAGAAGTAAGGCCTTTTTCTTTCTTAGCTCGATAGTGTGGAGAAGTTCCTGAGAAATGCTAATTGCATCATGTATTTGTCTACCAGTTAAGAAACCAAACTGTTCCACTGAGATGTGCTTAGAAAGGGCTACCTTTAATCTTTGAGCAATGATTTTCGAAATTAACTTATAAATTAAATTGCACATAGCAATCGGCCGATATTCACCAAAAGAAAGGGGCTTATTACTCTTGGGAATTAGACAAAGGTAGAATTGAGAGCTCCAGATAAATATCCAGTAGATCTAGTGAAATTTACCATAGCTTTGATATCTTCCCCCAGAATGTCAAAAAATGTATATAGAGCTCAACCGGCCATCCATCAGGCCCAGGGCTCTTTTCTTTCGCAAAGAGAGACAGAGTATCTTCAATTTCTTTTAAAGATACTTCCTTACATAATTCACAAGCATCTTGATCATTGAAAAAGGTGGAGAATAATCTAGCTATTCTTATCTGCTCCAATAAATCAACATCTCCAGACTCATTATATATATTACCAAAATAAGTAGCAGCTTCCTTCTTTAGTGTCTCCATACCTGTCACCAACTCACCCTGAGAGTTTTGTATTTCCCAAATACTGTTTAAATTCTTTCTAGCTAAAGCAAGGGCCTGAAAAAATTTCGTGTTTTTATCACCATGGGCTATCCAAATAGCCCTACTTTTAAGTCGCCATTCTTTCTCTTCCTGCAGTAGTATCTCTTCCTTTTGTTGCTCCAAACTTTTTTAAATTATCAAAAGCTTCATAATCAATTGTGTCATGAATATTCCCTTCAACAGACTTCTGAATTTTCTTTTCTAGAAGGGATAGCTCTAATCGATCAGTTTCTTTTCTGTTCTTGATCCAGCTAGAGAATAGTTTTCAGAATCCTCAATTTTTGACAAAAATAGTCCACGAGATTTACAACATCAACCTGGTGATCCCTCCAAAATCCTCTTACCATGGCACAAAAACCATCATCAATCAACCAAGCACTATTGAACTTAAAGGGATAATTCCTCTTTTGTCCATAATCATCAAACTGTAACAAGATAGGCCAGTGGTTAGAAAATTTGGTCTCAAATACCCAGGACCGATATCTTTGAAAGCACCCAAGCAACCCAGTCTTCACAAGAAATTGATCAAGTCTTTTGTGAATGCCATCTTTACCAAATCTCCCATTTGTCCATGTAGGCATCAATTTAGCAGGCACCACATCTACAAAATCATAATCTCCAATGAACTTTACAAAGAAATCTGACAAACCATCCAAGGTAGCCAAAGAGCCCCAAACTTCAGATGCCGAGCAGGTAAAGTTCAAGTCTCCTGCAATAATCATATTATCAAAACTTAGTAGTCCAGAGTGCATAAGAGCCTCCCAAAAATTCTGTCTATCCTTATAAGGTGCATACCAGTTTAAGATAGTGAGAGGCAGCTTCAATCCCACAATAAAACCATTCATTAATATACCCCAGGGGGTTCTAAACGTCTTGAAGGAGAATAAGGCAGGATTCCAGGCCACAGCAAGACCGCCCGATAATCCACAAGAATTCATTGCTGCAATCTCCCACTGGGGAAGAACTTTGCCAATTCGTGTAACAGCAGAGGCAATGTCACACATAGTTTCCTGAAAAAGTACAATCCCAGGGCCAGTAGCACTAAAGAGGTTGGATAAGGCCTGAGCCCTAGTTACCTTACCTAGTCCCCTCACATTTAAAGATAAAATTGACATTAAGAACCTCCCAACGCGGGATTCGCCGCTCTAAGGCCCTCAATAGGATCACTGCTAATCAAACTAGAATTCTCCAATCTTTTAGAGACAGGGTATAAGATTCATTCTCAGGAAAAAAAGGTTGAGCTATACCCTTTTTCTTCTTCCCTCTTCGTATAGTTACATTCTGGAATTTATGTGAATGCAATGAAATAACGTCGGAGTTCAAACCTGGGTTCTTGGAAAAAATGGGAATTGGTGAAAGTTCTAAATCATTAATAGGGATATTGTAACCACACTTTGCTAGAATAGACGAATCTTCAATGTTTAGTGACTTTGAAGCAACACCAGAGGGGGATTCGACTAGGGTATCCTCAGAAAAAGAAGCGGCATGTAGCTCCTGAGAACCCGCAAAGGGAATCACAATGGGAAAGAAAGGGCATAAACCCTCAGTCAGCGGTGGCGCACATGACCTATCAGGGGATGGTCTGGACTCCAAAGTTACAAGTTCCAGCTCATTTGACAAGTTACGACCGGCCAAAGAAGGATGTGACTCACCATTTTTCTCAATCAAAATCCCAGTAACCAAATCATGGGGCATAGAGATTTCACCAAGTCCCCTCACATTTAAAGATAAAATTGACATTAAGAACCTCCCAGTGAGGGATTCGCCGCTCTAAGGCCCTCAATAGGATCACTGCTAATAAAACTAGAATTCTCCAATCTTTTAGAGACGGGTATAAGATTCATTCTCAGGAAAAAGAGGTTGAGCTATACCCTTTTTCTTCTTCCCTCTTCGTATAGTTACATTCTGGAATTTATGTGAATGCAATGGAATAATGTCAGAGTTCAAACCTGGGTTTTTGGAAAAAATGGGAATTGGTGAAAGTTCTAAATCATTAACAAAGATATTGTAACCACACTCTGCTAGAATAGATGAATCTTCAATATTTGGTGACTTTGAAGCAACACCAGAGGGGTCTTCGACTAGGGTATCCTCAGAAAAAGAAGCGACATGTAGTTCCTGAGAACCCGCAGAGGGAATCACAATGGGAAAGGAAGGGCATAAACCCTCAGTCAACGGTGGCGCACATGACCTATCAAGGGATGGTCTGGACTCCAAAGTTACAAGTTCCAGCTCATTTGACAAGTTACAACCGGCCAAAGAAGGATGTGACTCACCATTTTTCTCAATCAAAAGCCCAGTAACAAGATCATGGCGCATAGAGATTTCAGCTTTAGAAATACAATGAGAGAGGTCCTTTTCAGAGTTTTCTATGAAAGGGAGCTCTTCATTTGTGAGAGCAGGAATTAATGCAGAAGGTTGAGATGATAACTTACCAGGAGAGGAGACGATAAACTTTGAAGGCGAGCACTTAGTCATCAAATAACCAGAATCATCAGAAAGTGAAACCCTATGTCCCCACAACTTAGGGCACTTGGCCTGAATGTGCCCAATTTCAAGGCAGAAGAAGCAACGAAAAGGGATTTTGTAAAAAATCCAGTGTTTGTCTACAAACCCTAGTACCCCAAACCATCTCAATCTCAACAGGAAGTCCGAGACTTAAATCCAATTCAACCATTACTTTGGCATATCTTCTATCCATTCCAAACAATGTCTGTTTATCAAGTCGAACAAATCTGCTAACAATATTGGCCATGCCAATAATGACTTCCTCCAACTAGAGCTCAATCGGTAGTCCATGAATGAGCATCCATAGATGTCTTTTGCCTTACACCTCCTTAAGTGGATCCAATTAAATTTAACTTTATATTTAAAGAACAAGAGGATGCGTTTTGAGCCTCTTAACCAATTGATTCAAACCCCTTGTGCAATTATTTTCAAAATTTAAAAATATCAATATTTTTGTAAGAACTTCGTAACATCATCAATACATCAAGTTCTTTTCTTATTTTTTAATATAATTTTTTGTATATTACTTCCAAACACGGGAAATGAATATAAATTAATAATTTGCAAGAAAAAGGTACCGACATATAAGTTTGAGAGTAAGACAAGTCCTGGCCTTCTATTTATTTCCGTTTTCCTTTTACGTTTCTCTCTTTTCGTTAAGTTAGGGCTTTTTTATTTTGGGTTTCAAATAACTCCCCAACGATGCACATAATCTGGACCGTTTTATTTCTCCTGGCAGCGGCCTCGGCCTCGGCTGATCAGATCGTTCTTCGTCGAAAGCTTTCCTGTCATAATTATGATGGATTTCCTGCAATCTCAAACAGAATTACAGGTAATTTTCAATTTTTTCTCACTTTCTGAAAAAGTTGCATTTTTTTTGAAGTTCTGAAAGATTATATCTGAAAGCATAATAGATCTAGTATATATTCAGAAAGGGACCGTGAACTAATCAGATTTTGGATACAAATAGCTTAGAGTTTAACTTGCTCTTAAAACATATGCCCCAAAAGGCTAATCATGATATTTGATGTCTGAAACTATAAGCTAGAATATAAAATAAATAGAATATCAAATACAAACTCAACAAAACTGTGCAACGATACCAATAGCTGGAAGGTTCTACATCAATGATGTTAGACACAAATGCAACATAATTGGAATAGAATCGAGGTCTTTTACTTTCTTTGAAAGTCTTATTTGGGGCACCATACTTTTCTGCATTTTGAATGTGTTCACGCACCCGACCTGGTTTTCTCTGATATGTAATTACTTCTGTAGGTGAATCAACAGGTTTCTGTGGCTCCATCATATCATGATTCTACATAGAGAACATTTTGAGCTTTGGCATTCCCTTTTAGATGTACAGTTCCTTTTCCAAGTATTTTGGCTGTTCCATTGTCTCCAAATGATACTTCACCTCAATTGTTCCTTTTTAGAGTGAGAAACTTGTCTTTAATTCCAGTCATATGCTTGGTACACCCGCTGTCAATGTACCGTTTACCTTCATCCTTATGAGCACAGAGAGCCAAACCACATATATATTTTGTTATGTCATTATCATGACTGATCCTCAACCTGCATTTCTCAGCAGTGTGTCCAAGGTTGTTGCATTTTGAGCACTCTATTTCTTGAGTAAGAACAGAGAAAGAATTATGATTTTGAGCATTGTTCTTTTCATTATACTGCTGTCTGGGATAATTGTCATTTATTCTTTTGGGTCCTCTACAATCGATTGCCTTGTGACCAAATCTGTAGCAATTATAACAGTGACCTAGAAAGGAACTTTGATACCTGGGATAAACTGGTCTTCTTGAGGGCTGGAAGCTGCTTGTGACGTTTCTCTCTTCATCTTCAATTCTTCTGTTGGCTTGTGAATCGTTTGGCTTCTTCAAGCTTATCACCTCCCTTTGAAGCTTTTCAACCTCTTTCTTTCTCAGGACTCACCTGTTTTTGAGCTTCATTCAAGGGCTCATGGATCTTGGTTAGACTCACCTTCAATTGGTTGACAGTTCTGCTAATTGACTGAACTTGATTTGAGGAACATTCTGGTCTGCTTTTGTTTGACTTGGGGATGTAGCCCAAGCCTCTTGTATCTCCATTGTTTCTTTGCTGTGAGAGGAAGTTGTTCAGTTCTGTGGAACTCTTTTGAAAATTTTGACTTAGCACTCTTGACTTCTGAAGATTTCCCTCGAGAGAATTTATTTCTACTTCCCTTTTTTTAATTGCTTCAGTTAATCTTTTGATCAGGAGATTCTTTGAGAGTTGATGCTGTCGTTCTTGTTTTTCATTAAAAAAATTTAGGTTCTCAATCTCTTCTAGGGTTGCAATCAATTCTGCTTCAAGATCTACAACTCCTTCTTCTGGTTCGGGCTGATCTTCATTGTTTTCTTGTGCTAAGAACAAAATCTCATTTCCGTCATCTCCAAGAATTTCTTCCTCATCTTCTTCAAAATCCGAGACACCTTACTCTTCTGTTTTGGTAAACAACATTTGCTTGTCTGCTGGTCTTTGATCCTTGAAGTTCCTTTGTGAGATTGTTCCTCTTTGATATTTCTTGAGGGGAAACTTGGCAGCGAAATGTCCAATTTTTTCCGCAGTTGAAACATTTCAACGGAAGCTTCCCTTTATACCTTCCAGTTCCTCTTGGAAGCTTATTAACAAAGTTGACCATTTCTTCATCAGAGATTTCACAATCAAGTGAACAGGATTCATGATGCTGATGTTTGTTCTTAGCTGACTTGAAAGCTGCTTCACTTTGTCCTGGTTCTTGAATCCTCATCTCATATGCTGTTAGAATTCCTTGAAGTTCCTCAATCTTCAGCTCATCCAATTTCTCCCTGTCTTCAATAGCAGAAACTTTGGGATTGTATTTGGAAGTCAAAGTTCTGATAATCTTTTGAACCACCAGTATTGGGTCCATTGTTTCACCAAGACCATTCATAGTGTTCATAGACACGCTGCCTCGCAGCTATCTGAACAAGCTGCCATGTACTCTGCTTCATCTGTACTGAGTGAACACTTGCCTACTTCCTACTGAACCAGGAGTTCATACCTGATCCCAAACTAAAGCAGCATCCTGATGTGCTCTTTCTGTCTGTGACACTACCGGCCCAATCCCCATCAACATAACCCTACAGGTTAATCTTCTGATCTGAGGCCATAATCTATCGTACCCCTCGAGTATCTCAACACATGCTTTGCCGCAATCAGGTGAACACGTCTCGGCTCTACCATATACTAACTCAATGTGTTCATCGCAAAGCATATATCTGGCAAAGCATATGTTGTATTATCATAGTTTATGAGATAATGTTATGAATTATCACATAGATTGTAGTTTTATAACTTATGGATCGAAAATGCCATTAACCTCTTTTTTGTGCCCAAAATTTACCATATTTTAAGCTTATTTTCCTATTTGTCTAGTTTTGCCAAGTCTATCCCGAGTCTTTCCTGAGTCGACAAGTCATATGTCAGCTGAGTCTTTGCCGAGTCCGAGTTGTGCAACATTGGTATGAGAGACATTCCTGACATGAGTGAGATTAGTTGCCTGTTCCGTCACCTTTTTCTGCCAAGTAATTGGAAATATTGTGTCAGATTTTCAATGGAAGGAACAATTGCAAAAACCATTCACAAACTTCTTACTTTAGCATCATATTTTGTCTCCAGTGGGCACTAATGTCCATTTCCTTGTACCTTCATACACGATATTCCTATAGAACTCTGGTTCTCAGCAGTATCCAAAATTTTGTATCTACATCCCATCTTTGTAGCCATAAACCGGTCAAGGAAATTACTTTTGACAAAAAATTACCTAGTGTAAGAAGGCACTAGCTTCACCTGCCAAGGCAAGCGTATCTTTTTTCAAAAGCAATTCTGGTATTTTAGATATGATGTAGGATGTGGAATCTGGATCAGATCAGATCAGTAATCGAACCTTTCATTTTTATCATTTCTTACGTACCTTACTGATAAAGATGGAGAAAGTTTCACATCTAATAATCATTACCTTTGATTTTCGAAGAGTTAAATACAATTAGACTCACAACCTACCTAAAGCAGATGGCAGCACACAACTAAAAATATTGGATTTTCTTAACAAAAAAAGGCTCATCACTGGAAATACAAGTTTTAAATGCATAAATTAAATAGGAGCTCAATCGATCATAAATGGCTATGAATCAAAACAAATATTCAATAACACCAACGCTCTTGATTATGTTTAGTGTTAATCCCCTTTAATAACACCAAAACCCTTTGACAAAAAAAGGGCAATTTATCCATCTAAGGCATTGAAGCACTCAAATACATTAAAAACTATCTTGGTTACCTGTAGTTTAAGTCCCCCTTTAATAACACCAAACCCTTTGCTAGAAATAACAAGAATTCATCCATTGAAGGAAATGAAGCACTCAATTACAATAAAAACACTCTTGGTTACCTATAGTGGTAGTCCCCTTTAATAACACCAAACCCTTTGCCAAAAACAGTGGCAATTCATCCATCAAAGGCATTGAAGCACACAAATACATTATAAATGCTCTAGGTTACATGTTTTATTAGTTTCCTTTAATAACACCAAACCCTTTGCCAGAAACAGGGGCAACTCGTCCATCGAAGGCATTAAAGCACTCAAACACATTAAAGACTCTCTTGGTTACCTATAGTGTTAGTGTTAGATGAGGCACGCAGGTGTTGCACGTTCCTCAGAGCAGAAAACAAAAAAATTGGGGCATTGTTCCTAGGGACATGAAATTGGTATCATAGCTGATTTGAAGGTGAATTTGAAGTGCTCTTCACCACTGGCAAAAAAGTTGCTGCATGTGAAGACTTGGACAGAGATGTGGGCATCTCCTACGGAGTTTATAGGTCAAATGGAAGAGGGTGCAGCCTTGGCAGAAGCTAATGCACCTTTCCAGAATTGGCTAAGGTAAGATTCATTTGGTGTCTGTTGGTTAAACAAGCTTGTTACAGGCTTGAAGAGTAATTAACTTGGCAAGGTGATGAAATACACCAAGGCAATGATGGCATTATCAAATGATGAAAGTTCCTCAAATCATGCGGATATTGGCAATGGATAAATTCCAAAGATTGCCAAGACTAAGTTTTGACTTGCTACGCTAGAGAAGATAGTGGGGCAGTTGTTGTATTCCACAGAGAGTCCTGGGCAAAGGTCAGAAGCTTTGGAAGATAGGGTAAAGGGACTCACCAAATTCAACAATGGCACATTGGGGACATTGTTAAAATTTGTAATGAGGAAGGTCCTTCCCCATGATTTTGATGTCACATGGGGGGGACAAAGTTTTCTTTCCTAGTGTTACTTTGTAAATATAATAAAGTGACTTTTATATTTTTAAAGTGAGTTTCACTTAAGTAAAGTGGGTCCCTTATGTATAATGTGCATTTATTTATTATTAAAAAAAATTAAATGTACAATTAATGATGATCCTTTAGATCTTTTTAATCCTAGCCAATCATTGAGGAAGTTAGGGTTATTAAAGGTAGTTAGGGTTTAGGAGGGGTTTAAGTGATTATTTAAACACTTTGAAAGAGAAGAAGAAGACATCAAGAGAGAAGAGAGAGTGACAGAAAGAGAGCACAGTTCCCAAGGAAAACCATTGGTACAGTTCCCAAGGTGATTTCTACAAATAGTACATACATCTCTTGCTGGCACAAAAACCAAGGTGCTTCGTATAATTCATACTCCTCCGTTGGCACAGTTTTCAAGGCATTCTGCTGGCACAAAAACAGAGGCAATCCGTACACTGATCTGTACATTTCTGCAGGCACAGTTTTCGAGGCAGTTGTTTACACAGATTTCGAGGCAGTCCATACACCACACAGCAGTCAGAATATTGTACAGTCCGTACAGTTTATTGCTGGCACACAGTTCGAGGCAGTCCGTACTTTGTCCATGCAACAGTCTACTTTTTGCAGAGGTAAGTTGGTTTATTAGCATTTATGATTTTTTCTTGTTGAAGGAAAGAATTTTTGAGTTGTGAGAAATTCCAACTTTTGTTCTCATTTATTAAAAGATATCTCTTTGGGTTTTCCTCTTGTGAGGTTTTACCTTGGGCTTGGGCCAAAATTTTTTTGTTGCTTTCATCTTCAGTTCAAGAGTTTGGTTGTATGGTATTTATGCTTAAACTATCAGAAATTTCATTATATGAATTTATAGTTCAGAAAAGTTATAAATCAGACTTACAGTCAAAGTGTTTGATCAAAGTCCAATAAGAAAGTTTTGTGATTTTATATCAAAAATCTTCAGACCTAACACATGTTGTGCTTGGACACTCCAACGCTTGTCATAGAAGTTGAAGAACGGTTAAAAGGGGTGGAAGAATTTTTTAAGTCTGCTATCAAAAAGGTCGAGGACCAAGAAGACACCATCAACTTGTTGAAGCGAGTACTGGCTCAGGGAACCAACTGGGTGGCACCATTAAGAATCAAAATCAAGGAACCAGATTCTTATGATAGCACTCACGATGCTAGGTTGTTGGGTAACTTTTGCTAGGACATTGAGCAGTACCTTGAGCAAATGGGCAAAAGCTCGAATGAGGCGAAAGTGAATGTTTTTGCGATGTTTTATAAGGAAACAAATCATGTTGCTTGTATTGAAATGCTAGATAACATTCCCAGTGTCGATTCTCAAGTGGACAATCAGGTGTTAGTCAAAGAAGTTGAGGAAAGTGAAGTAATAAATGCCATTTGGAGTCTAGAACTTGATAAGACTTCGAGACCAGATGGGTTCTCGATAGCTTTCTATCAAAAGTTTAGGGACCTAGTAAAGAAAAGCCTTTTTAAAATGATTAAATGGTCTCCGAAGAAAGGAAAATTAGGAGGAAGTACAAATTCGTCCTTCTCGGCTCTTATACCGAGAGAAAAACGTCCAATAGCATTATCTAGATTTAGACCAATTTCTTTGTGCAATTCTTCCTACAAAATAATCACCAAGATTCTAGCTACCAAAGTTAAATCTGTCTTTTGTGTTCTAATCTCAGAAAATCAAGGGGCTTTCATCCCAAAAAGACAAATATTAGACAATATTATTCTTGTTCAAGAAGCAATTCATTCTAGCAAATTAAGGAAAGAGAGGTATCGTCATAAAAATGGACATGGCTAATGCCTTCAACCGAGTAAGGCACTCTTATTCGTTCTTTGTTCTTAGTAAATTCGGATTTTCTGCTACATTTATTGGATGGATTCAAGCTTGCATATCAAATCCATGGATAGCTATATTAGTGAATGGAAGACCAACTGATTTTTTTCATGGATAACAAGGCTTGAGGCAGGGATGCCCTCTCTCTCCCATCTTATATATTTTGGCAGGCGACTCTTTAAGTAGAAGACTTTGATTTTGAGAGGAGAATAGGGAAACTACCTAGAATTAGTGTCGTAAGAGTAGTAAAAGAGATAAATCACTCCTAGTTTGTAGATGACACTCTCTTGTTGGAAGGAGATTCTATGGTAATTGCAGCTCGTTTCAAATTCATTATAGATAAGTATAAGATTGCTTTAGGAGCAGAAGTCAACAAACATAAGTGCCATGTTTATGGATGGAACTCATTAACCATTCAAAACATAACTGATGTGTTGGAATTCATTGATGTAAAAGATTGGGGATCATTCAATTATTTAGGAATCCCAATATTCATAGGTCGACCACTAGATACAGATTGGAAGAATGTGATTGGAAAAATAAGAAAAAAAATGGAGCAATGGGGAACTCAATGCCTTAACCCACGAGGTAGAGTGGTCTTGATCAAATCAGTTCTTTCGACTTTAGATATATATCAAAACTCTATTTTTCTAGCTCCAATTAGGGTCTCAAATCAAATTGATCAACTACAACGTAAATTCGTATGGCAAGCTGGAAAAGGCAATTCTAAAAAGACCACTTTGTCAATTGGAAATAAGTGTTGGCTCCTATGAGAAAAGGATGATTAGCAATTCAAGACCTGGGGTTACTAAACAAGGCATTGGGTGCAAAAACTTTGTGGAATATTAATACTGGAGATGATGCATGGTGCAAAAGAGGTTATGAAAGAAAAAGCCAATCTTAGTTCTTCATCAATATTCAGTAGGAAACTAAGTCTAACTTCCACAACTACCTCTTCGTCAATATTAAATAGGCACAAATGAAAGAAAAAGCCAGTCTTAGTTCTTTTGGTTAGCGTTTGGCAGATTGAGCATTGTAGAGAGTATACCCTCATGTTGTTCAACTAAAACCAGATTCCACAAAAGCCACTTGTCCCATGTCTACAAAATTCCATATCACCTATCTGAAACATTGTATTTCCAAGCCTTCTCGTGAGCTTTATTTACGTCAAAGAATTGTATGGATTCTCTTAGGCATACTTGTTAAAATAATATTCGGATTGAAAGTCGAGTGTTTGGAGGCCCAGGTGGAAGAAATCTGATTTCTGTGTGAAAATAGTGCCACAGCAATACTCGGGTGGTACCATTCTATTGTTTCTTACTATTTACTTTTATATAAAAGAATTCTCTTTTTACATCCATATCAATTGTTCAGATCTTGTTTGTGAATGTTTAATTATGGATGTGTAATTCTGTAAGTTCATTCATTATTATAATCTTTGCAACAGTAACTATCTCTTACTAGTTTTTGTTCCCTTTTTAGTTATCAAAGTCCTAGATCTGCATAATTGGCAATCTTTGCCCCCAAAATGGAAATGCAACCACATCGCGACTTTAAAGCTTTCCTCTTTTACCAATCTTCTTATTAATATGAGGAGCGCCACCCACAAACTGTCCAACACACAATCTGCTACCGACAAACCCTCCTCCTAGACCAAGATTAGGGCATCTAATTCATCAAAATTACCAAGGGATCATACCCAACCAAAGCCACACCAACTCTTAACATTCTTGGATTTAAGTCTCCTCCTAGCTACTTTGTAGGGTTCGAACTTGAGTTGCCATACATAACCAGGCTCTTTGAAACCAACGGTGCTAATTAAATTTAACTTTATATTTGAAAAACAAGAGGGTGGGTTTTGATACTCTTAACAAATTTATCAAACCCCTTGCGCAATTATTTTCAAAATTTAAAAATATCAATATTTTTGTAAGAACTTCGTAACATCATCAATCCATCAAGTTCTTTTCTTATTTTTTAATATAATTTTTTTTATATTACTTCCAAACACCGGAAATGAATATAAATTAATTTGCACGAAAAAAGTACCGACATATAAATTTGAGAGTAAGACAAGACCTGCCCTTCTATTTATTTTCGTTTTCCTTTTACGTTTCTCTCTCATTTCGTTAAATTAGGGCATTTTTATTTTGGGATTCAAATAACTCCCCAACGATGTACATAATCTGGATCATTTTATTTCGTCTGGCAGCGGTCTCGACCTCTGCTGATCACATCATTCTTCGTGGAAAGCTTTCCTGTCATAATTATGATGGATTCCCTGGCATCTCAAACAAAATTACTGGTAATTTTCAATTTTTTCTCACTTTCTGAAAAAATTGAATTTTTTTTTGAAGTTCTGAAAGATTACATTTGACAAAGCATAATAGATCGGAGTAGGCTAAGAAATCGACGATTTGGCTCGGAAGCCGGTCGCCGGTGTCCGGCCAAATCGTCCTTCCGATCGACATCCCGCATCGTGGATTTTTCCCAGTTCACGTTAACCGGAAATTAGCTGGCTTGGACCCGAACTACTCCGGCGTTTTTGCAGTGACCATACCGGCAATCGATCTCTGCATTCGTAGACGGGCGGGCAAGGTATGGACCTTGCTATTAACTTCAATCCAGCTGCAACCTGGTATCTTTTGTACCACTCTGTTTTTCATATCAAACATTCTTAGGTCTTCTATTGACAAGGCAAGTTTTGATGCATAAAGCCCACCACCATCAGGGAAAGTATCATACTAAGCGTTCACTCCATGCAAATCAACTTCAAACTGTGAACTTGCAGCATTTCTTCTCGGTATTCCTTGCATTGGGATGGAATTATAATTTTTCCAGTCAGGCCAGTTGGAACCTGCACAAATCTTCCATGTGACTCTGAAATTCTTGAGTGAAATTCGACCAGCTGGCAAGATTATAAAGGATCTCGTGCCCTCATATATTCTTCTGCTATTGTTTGCACTAACATGCTTCCAGGTATTGCTCCTTCTTTGTAAGTGGACAACATACTCTTCATAATCAGGTTGAAAAACATATTGAAGCTGCTATTGGGACTTCAACAACCTTCACATACCCTGTTGATCTCAAAGAATTTGCATCATAGATAGGCTTATCGTTGCTTGCCTTCGACAAATCCAAGACCAGAAGACCTACATCTTCCAGCGAGATAGTGTACTTTTTGTTCTCTGCTTTCGGCTGTGTCTTTCTTGAAAGACTCACTACTGCAGCAGCTAAAATGCATCCAACTGGTGCACATGCATCTTCGACAAGAAAATTCTGAATCGTTTCCATTCACTCTTCTACTTCCTCTTACTCTTCCCAAATTTGCATTGGCTTCTTCCCATTCTCTCTTCGCCTTCCTCATCCCTATCCTAGAATTTTCCTGCCATCGGAAGCCAAATTTTCATTGGCTTCTTCCCATTCTCTCTTCGCCTTCCTCATCCCTATCCTAGAATTCTCCTGTCATCGTAAGCCAATGACTGAATAATCTTTTTCTTTTACATTTGAGATGCTGAAAACTTTCCGAGCAGAAAACTGCATTTAATCCAGATCACCAGAGATCCTCTTTACAGTAGTTGTCTTTGAAGGGGAAACTAGAAATAAGGCACCCGCTCCCATTTTCAGATTGACAAAATTGGATGAAGGAAAATGAGTGCCATTTAACGATAATTCATCTTCTTTAAGCAACTCTTCTTGCTGGCATTTCGATGCACATGCATACTCAGAAATATCCATACAAATGAAATTGTCCCTCAACAAATATGGATCCATATACTCGTTGATTTCCATGGGAAGCATAGAATAATCCTTCCATGAGATATAGAAACATTACCCTGCATATTTCTTTGTTGAACATCGTTTCTACCATTGAAAGAAGAGCCATCTCTTGCTTCATCTGAAATTTCGCTACATTTCTTAGAGGGATTTTCGATGCCTTCAATAAACTCGGACAGTTTATTTGCTGCGTAAATATCCACCCACAAAACAAATGCCTGAAATTGTACCTCAAACTCTGTGTAGCTAATCAGATAATCGTTGCAATTCATATTACGAAAGTGACAATTCACAGAGAAATTATGATCACAATCATACTCGGAAGCTAATAATTTGATCTTAACAAATTTTTTGGAAGTGCTACCTGTGCTAATTTCATTTTTTCCACCTTTTATCAGAAATAGCATCATGAGGCAATACCCATCTTTGATCTTTTATACGACCTCAACAGTATGAAGTGATACAGGGAACGGGGGCAACGCTTCTTCAACTTTTTTTTGCAAATGTCCGATTGAAAAGATATTGCCTTCACTGCACTCTTCCCATTTTGACAAGCTGCGCAGCTTGTCAAAATGGTACTTAAAGATTTCCATGTGTTTCGCCATTGTTTTGAACCTCGCTTCTTTGGCAGAGACTTGAACATAAAATCTCAAATCAACAAAATTAGCTTCTAAATAATATTTTTCTGCATCCAAGCAGCTGGTATCCTGTTGTAAGGATTCAAACCTTGAACTTTCCAGGGTTGACACAAGATTGGCATGGCCATGATCCTCAAATTCAAGTACCACAGATACACCATCCAAGTTAGCGTTGAGATTGCATTCAACCCGTTCCTGTCGAGAATGTATGACTGGTGGTTGCCTATTACTGGAACAGAGACTAGGTTCACTGCCTTTTTCTCCACATTCAACTATAGAGTGCACTGGAGAAATTAGCCTTTGTATCGCACACGGCTGCAATTGCAACTTTACAGGATTAAACTTCCCCCTAGAAGGATTAAACTTCCCTTGCCACCAGACAGGCTCAGTGTTCCTCTATCCCATATTGAAAATCAGATTTGAGCAAATTTTGAGAGATCAATAGATCACACTTACGAATTGGAGTTGAGCCGATGTCTTTGAGCACCTTGCCGGCCCGTCTGCGAATGCAGAGATCGATTGCCAGTATCGAATGCAGAGATGAGTTGAGCCGTTGTTATCCAATGCAGAGGAGCCACCAGGGCGAGAGAGATGAAGGGAAAAACAGAGGTAGAGTACCGCAGTGGGTTTGAAGGGGCTAGCCGCGTTGGAAAGTAGCGAAAAAGCTGGAGTAATTCGGGTCACTGCAAAAACGTCAGAGTAGTTTGGGTCCAAGCCAGCTAATTTCCAGTTAACGTGAACCTGGAAAAATCCACGATGTGGGATGTCGGCCGGAAGGACGATTTGGCCGGACACCGGCGACGGCGACCGGCTTCCGGGCCAAATCGTCGATGTCTTAGCCTAATCAGATTCAGAAAGGGACTGTGAACTAATCAGATTTGGGATACAAATCGCTTAGAGTTTAACTTGCTCTTAAAACATATGCCCCAAAAGGCTAATCATGATATTTGATGTCTGAAACTATAAGCTAGAAGGCTAATCATGATATTTGATGTCTGAAACTATAAGCTAGAATATAAAATACATAGAAAATGCCCCTACCTCCCTAAAACATAGAATATCAAATACAAACTCAACAAAACTGAATTTATTTCCGTTTTCCTTTTACGTTTCTCTCTTAATTCGCTCAATTAGGGCATTTTTATTTTGGGATTCAAATAACTCCCCAACGATGCACATAATCTGGATCATTTTATTTCGTCTGGCAGCGGCCTCGGCCTCTGCTGATCACATCATTCTTAGTGGAAAGCTTTCCTGTCGTAATTATGATGGATTCCCTGGCATCTCAAACAGAATTACTGGTAATTTTCAATTTTTTCTCACTTTCTGAAAAAATTGAATTTTTTTTTGAAGTTCTGAAAGATTATATCTGACAAAGCATAATAGATCTAGTATATATTCAGAAAGGGACCGTGAACTAATCAGATTTGGGATACAAATCGCTTAGAGTTTAACTTGCTCTTCAAACATATGCCCCAAAAGGCTAATCATGATATTTGATGTCTGAAACTATAAGCTAGAATATAAAATACATAGAATATGCCCGTACCTCCCTAAAACATAGAATATCAAATACAAACTCAACAAAACTGTGTAACAATACCAGTAGCTGGAAGGTTCTGCATCAATGATGTTAGACAAAAATGCAACATAATTGGAATAGAATCGAGGTCTCTTACTTTCTTTGAAAGTCTTATTTGGGGCACCATACTTTTCTGCATTTTGAATGTGTTCACGCACCCGACCTGGTTTTCTCTGATATGTAATTACTTCTGTAAAGGAATCAGCAGGTTTCTGTGGCTCCATCATATCATTATTCTACATAGAGAACATTCTGAGCTTTCAAATTCCCTTTTAGAGGTACAGTTCCTTTTCCAAGTATCTTGGCTGTTCCATTGTCTCCAAATGATATTTCACCTCCATTGTTCCTTTTTATAGTGAGAAACTTGTCCTTAATTCCAGTCATATGCTTAGTACACCCGCTGTCAATGTACCGTTTACCTTCATCCTTATGAGCATAGCGAGCCAAACCACATATATCTTTTGTTATGTCATTATCATGACTGATCCTCAACCTGCATTTCTCAGCAGTGTGTCCAAGGTTGTTGCATTTTGAGCACTATATTTCTTGAGTAAGAACAGAGAAAGAATTCTGATTTTGAGCATTGTGCTTTTCATTATTTTGCTGTCTGGGATAATTGTCATTTACCTCTACAATCGACAGCCTTGTGACCAAATCTGTAGCATTTATAACAGTGACCTAGAAAGGAACTTTGATACCTGGGATAAACTGGTCTTCTTGAGGGCTGGAAGTTGTTTGTGACGTTTCTCTCTTCATCCTCAATTCTTCTGTTGGCTTGTGAACCGTTTGGCTTCTTCAAGCTTATCACCTCCCTTTGAAGCTTTTCAACCTCTTTCTCTCTCAGGACTAATTGTTTTTGAGCTTCATTCAAGGGCTCATGGATCTTGGTTAGACTCACCTTCAATTGGTTGACAGTTCTGCTAATTGACTGAACTTCTTGATTTGAGGAACATTCTGGTCTGCTTTTGTTTGACTTGGGGATGTAGCCCAAGCCTCTTGTACTTACATTGTTTCTTTGCTGTGAGAGGATGTTGTTCGGTTCTGTGGAACTCTTTTGAAAATTTTGACTTAGCACTATTGACTTCTAAAGATTTCCCTAGAGAAAATTTATTTCTACTTCCCTTTTTTTAATTGCTTCCGTTAATCTTTTGATCAGGAGATTCTTTGAGAGTTGATGCTGTTGTTCTTGTTTTTCATTAAAATTTTTTAGGTTCTCAATCTCTTCTAGGGCTGCAATCAATTCTGCTTCAAGATCTACAACTCCTTCCTCTGGTTCGGGCTGATCTTCATTGTTTTCTTGTACTAAGAACAAAATCTCATTTCCATCATCTCCAAGAATTTCTTCCTCAGCTTTTTCAAAATCCGAGACACCTTCCTCTTCTGTTTTGGTAAACAACGTTTGCTTGTCTGCTGTTCTTCGATCCTTGAAGTTCCTCTGTGAGATTGTTCCTCTTTGATATTTCTTGAGGGGAAACTTGGCAGCGAAATATCCAATTTTTCCTGAGTTGAAACTGTTAGTTTTTGTACCTAGGGAAGTGTTCCCCAAGTGACATTTGCCTAAGTCACTTAAAAAGGGGGAAAAATGTGACCCTCACATTAAATGCACTTAATGAGACTTTATAAAATGAAAGTCACTTTTTGATAAATTTAAGTGGGTGAGTGAAATTAATTATTTATAAGAAATAAATGGAGCATTTAATTTCAACTGTAGATCTAAATCTATCTCAACCATTGAATTTAGAAAACCCTAGGGTTTGAACAAAAAGGACGAGGGAGGCAAAGAGACTTCACTTTTACTGATTGAAGTAGAGAGAAAAGAGATGAGAGAGAGCTTGGAGAAGGGCATGCATATAGAGGAGGCATTAATGCAGTTTTCGGCTAGCACGAACTTTGAGGTAACCAGTTGGGCTTTTATTGCACTGTACGGATTTGTAAGCAGCAATATTTCTTCATAACAGGCACACATCCCGAGGCAGCCACAGTTGCACAGATTTTGAGGTTTTGTACAGCAGTATTTAATGCTGGCCATACAGCAGAGGAACCAAGGCATTCAACTTGGAACGAATCCCTAGGAGTGGCACACATCCTGAGTTCTGTTGGTACAACAGTTAATATTGGCACGATTTTCAAGGTGAAACTGGGCACGAATCCCAAGACATTTCTAAACACAAGTTTCAAGACAGCACGCAGCCCAAGGCAATTTTGGGCACAAATCCCGAGAATTTTTACACGGTTTTTGAGGCAGATTATTTGGCACAGAAACTGAGGTCTGTTGCACAGTTTTCGAGGCAGTTTGGGTGCACAGAAATCGAGACAGGTTGCACAGTTTTCAAGGAAGACCATACTGTACCCTTCAGCATAGAGATCGAGACACCCACTGCACAGAAATCGAGGCTGCTGTTTTGGAACTGATTTCGAGATAAATGCTAGGTGAAATTTCATGGTGGAGATAAGTAAAATTCTACTGTAAAATTTATGTACTGAGATTTACTGAAGAAATAATAAACTCTCTTTCTCTTACTGGTTTTTCCCCGTGGGGTTTTTCCAGGGCTCAGTTGCCAAAAATTCCCAAGTCTGATTTTTTATGGTGTGCATGTTAAAATTAATTTTCTGTCTGTTAGTATGAATTTTCAGCGTGTTTAATTGTCTCAGAATTTTTCATAAGTAGTTTTCAGCCTATGCAAAACCGGCTGAGAATGAAAACCACTGAAATGTTGACATAAACCAGCAAGCTGCAAACTCAGAAAAATTTACATGGTATTAGAGCTTGGGGGCAGAAAACAATAGTATTTTGCAGACACACAGAAATTTCCAGAACTCAGTAATTTCAGATATTTTCTTTTGTTAGTGAACAACATTTTGTTGGGTTGGCTGAAAGATGGCTACAGGACTTAGATTGGAGGATCAGCTGAATGGGATAGTGAACTTTGTGCAATGGAAGGCCAGAATTTTGTTGATATTAGAGGAGAATGAACTATGGGAGGAAGTGGTTAGGAATACTACAGCAAACCCCGTTTAGGTTCGCACTGCTACATAAGCAGCAGCACTATCAGCCTTCAACAAGAAGGACTATAAGGCTAGGAGGATAATCCTTGATGCAGTTAAAGGCCACATAATCCCTCACATTTCAGGCAAGACTAGGGCACACTTGATGTGGACAGCTTTGACCAGTTTGTGTGAGAGTTCCAATGAGAACTAGAAAATGGTTCTTAAGGAGAAACTCAAGAGTATAAAGATGAATGGAGGAGAGGGAGTGACAGCATACCTTACCAGGATATCTGTAGTTCGGGATGAACTGGCAGCAGTTGGGGAGGTGGTATCTGCTACTGAGCTTGTATGTACAGCAGTGAATGGGGCTTCAAAGCCTTCGAGTGCATTTGTGCAGGCCATAGTGGGTAGAGAGAACCTACCTTCTTGGGAGAGACTGTGGGATGACTTTGTGCAGGAGGAGACCAGGAGAGGTCTTGTACAGGGCAGTTCATCACAGGGTGGGGTAGATGAGGAGAACGTGGCATTGACAGCAAAGGGGAAGAAGAAGAAGGGTCCCAAGAAGGGTGGGGCCAAGTAGCAACAATAGCAGCATCAACAGGATGGGCAGAAGAAGGACTTGAGTAAAGTCAAGTGCTATGGTTGTCAGACGTTTGGGTACTATGTTTCACAGTGTCCAAACAAGAAGAAGAAGAAGGGACAGCAGACTACAGACTGCAGCCTCAACGGAGGTTGATGACTTTGGAGACAAGTTTCAGAGGGAGTTGTCCCTATATGCTGGACAGATTGAGAGAGAGAGAGTCTCTTGAGCATTCATTGTTGGCACAAATATGGATATGGATATGGAGCTTCAGCATTCATTGTTGGCAGGCCATCAGCCGAGTCCATCCACCACTGGTACTTGGTACATTGACAGCGGAGCCTCGAGCCACATGACAAGTGCTCGAGAGTTGTTTTCCGAGCTATCCCGGACAGGTACAGATGTGGAGGTTGTACTTGGCGACAACACCATTGTTAGAGCAGTTGGTCGGGGGACCATTACATTTCAGAGGTAGTCTATGAGTCCCATGATTCTCAGGGATGTGTTGTATGTCCCTGGGCTGAAAAAGAACCTTGTTTCAGTTTCCACTATTGAGGATAGGGGTCTTGGGGTGTGTTTCTCAAATGGGAGAGTGCAGGTATTTCCCAGGACTACAGGTGTATCTACCCCCATGGTCATTGGGGTTAGATGTGGAAAGCTGTACAAGCTATTGTTTCAGTCGCAGCACGCTTTAGCACACAGAAACAACAGTGAGCTATGTGAGCTATGGCATCGGAGAATGGCCCACTTACATCACCCAGCTCTAAGATTGTTGAGGCGCATGCTTACAGGTTTACCCGAGTTCAGCACTGAGCAGAGTGATGTGTGCAGAGGGTGTGCTTTCGGAAAGTACACCAAGACTGCTTTTCCAAGCAGTGGCACGAGAACAACAGGAGTGCTTGACTTGATCCATTCTGATATTTGCGGTCCTATGCCATCAGTCTCTTTGACTGGTTTTGAGTACTACATTACCTTCATTGATGACTACCCCAGGAAGACCTGGATCTACTTCTTGAGGAGCAAGAAGTCCCCCTTAGTATTGAGTGTCTTCCAAGGGTTCAAAGCCCTTGTGGAGAAGCAGACGGGGAGGAAGATTCGGATGTTGAGATCGGACAATGGGGGTGAGTATACCTCTAAGGAGTTCGATGCTTTTTGCAGTCAGGAGGGTATACAGAGACAGCTGACAGTTCCCTACACTCCTGAGCAGAATGGAGTAGCAGAGAGAAAGTACAAGTTGATTGTGGGAGCAACGAGAGCGATGGTTCATGATCAGGGGTTATTGTTCTTTCTATGGGCAGAGGCATGCAACACTGCAATTTATCTGCAAAACAGGAGTCCTCACCGTGCTTTGGGGAGGAAGACTCCAGAGGAGATGTACACAGGTAAGAAGCCTGAGGCGAGCTACTTTCGTATATTTGGTTCTTTGACTTACTCTCCCGTCCCTTCTGAGAAGAGGACGAAGTTTGAGCCCACTGCCGAGAGAGGCATATTTGTGGGATATGACGAGACTTCGAAGGCCTATCGTCTTTACCTACCTGGCCAGAGGAGAGTTGTTGTTAGGCGGGAGGTGAAGTTTGATGAGGAGAGAGCCTTCAGGAAGTCGAGAGAGATAGAGCAGCGAGAGCCACCAACTCCCACACCTCAGTTGGCACAGGCTTCTTCGATACAGGTTTCAGGAGTGACAAGATCACATAGTTCAATGGTTCAAGTGACAGGTACTTCAGGGACAGGCTCAAGCACAAGCTCAAGTTCTGGGTCACAGGTTCTTCAGGCATTGGTTCATCAGTTATTGGTCCTCGGGGTGTTGGACCTTCTTCTTCTGGGAGTTCTTCAGATGAGGACAGACAAGTTTGGGAGGAGCCTTCAAGGAGGAGGAAGCCTAAATGGCTTCATGAGACCTTGAAGGAGGCAGAGGCATTTGGTAGACCCCAGGAGGAGATCAAGACAGTAGTGATGCCAGACAGATTGGGTATGGCCCTTGTTGCAAGTCTTCGTGAGCCATCCACATTTGAGGAGGCTTCTCAGCATTAGGTATGGAGAGATGCCATGATGGAAGAGTACCATTCCATCATGAAGAATGATGCTTGGGAGATAGTGCCGAGACCAGAGGGGAAGTCAATTGTGACTTCCAAGTGGCTTTACAAGATAAAGCATGCTACAGATGGCAGTGTGGAGAAGTACAAGGCTCGATTTGTGGCTCGAGGGTTTTCACAGGTTGAGGGAGTTGACTATGATGAGACTTTTGTGCCAGTTGCTCGGTACTCTTCCATAAGAGCAATGATATCTATAGCAGTAGAGATGGGTTGGAAGATCCACCAAATGGATGTGAAGACCGCATTTCTCAATGGTCTTCTGCAGGAGGAGGTGTACTTAGAGCAGCCACAAGGATTTGAGATCCATGGAAGAGATTCTCATGTGTGCAAGCTAAGGAAAGCCTTGTCTGGATTGAAGCAAGCTCCTAGAGCTTGGTACTCCAAGATCGATACATACTTGACATCGATAGGATTTCACAAGAGTGAAGTTGATCCCAACCTATACTACATTATGGTTGGTGGAGATCCTCTCATTCTTTTGCTATATGTTGATGACTTATTTATCATAGGGGATAAGCGTCTCATTGCACATTACAAGAGAGACCTTGTTGCGGAGTACGAGATGACTGATATTGGGCTGATGCATTACTATTTGGGGATGGAGGTTTGGCAGGAGCCTGGACATATTTTCCTGGGATAGGGGTGTAGTTGATATTCTGAAGAGATTTCAAATGGAGGACTACAGGCCGATGTCTACACCTATGATCACCAACTGGAAGCAACTTCATCCTTCCGAGGGTAAGTTGGTGGATCCTACACTTTACCGTCAGCTCATTGGATCATTGATGTATTTGGTCAACACCAAGCCAGACTTGTCTTTTGCGGTGAACACTCTTAGCCAGTTCATGGTGGAGCCTAGGAGTGTACATTGGACTGCCGCAAAACATGTACTGAGATACCTAGCAGGCACAGTGGACTATGGTTTGGACTACAGGGGTTCGGGTGGAGTCAGCTTGGTTGGTTTCACAGATTCAGACTGGGCAGGTTGTGTGAGCGATCGGAAGAGCACTTCCGGTTGTTGTTTCAATTTGGGCTCGGCAGCAATGTCATAGTTCATTCGGAAACAGAAGTCCGTTGCATTGAGTTCTGTCGAGGATGAGTATATGGCAGCCAGTCAAGCTACTTGAGAGGCACTGTGGCTTCATAAGTTGTTGGTAGATTTATTTGATCAGGAGCTTAGACCTACAGTGATCTATTGTGACAATCAGAGTTGCATTCAGCTCTTTGAGAATACGGTGTTCCACTACAGGTCAAAGCACATTGATATCAGGTACCATTTCATTCGAGACTACATCCAGAGAGGAGCAGTTGAGTTGCAGTATATTTTCACTGATGAGCAAGTAGCAGATATCCTGACGAAATTTTTGGGGAGGGACAAGTTTGTCTTCTTCAGAGACAAGTTGGGTGTGGTGCAGAACACCTTCCTCGTAGAGGGAGTGTTAGTTTTTGTACCTAGGGAAGTGTTCCCCAAATGACATTTGCCTAAGTCACTTAGAAAGGGGGAAAAAGGTGACCCTCACATTAAATGCACTTAATGAAACTTTATAAAATGAAAGTCACTTTTTGATAAATTTAAGTGGGTGAGTGAAATTAATTATTTATGAGAAATAAATGGAGCATGTAATTTCAACCATAGATCTAAATCTATCTCAACCATTGGATTTAGAAAACCCTAGGGTTTGATAAAAAAGGATGAGGGAGGCAAAGAGACTTCACTTTTGCTGATTGAAGTGGAGAGAAAAGAGAAGAGAGAGAACTTGGAGAAGGGCACGCATATCGAGGAGGCATTAATGTAGTTTTCAACTGGCACGAACTTTCAGGTAACCAGCTGGGCATTTATTGCACTGTACGGATTTGTTAGCAACAATATTTCTTCATAACAGGCACACATCCCAAGGCAGCCATAGTTGCATAAATTTCGAGGTTTTGTACAATAGTATTTAATGCTGGCCATACAACACAGGAACCGAGGCAGTCAACATGGCACGAATCCCTAGGAGTGGCACACATCCCGAGGTCTATTAGTACAACAGTTAATATTGGCATGATTTTCAAGGTGAAACTAGGCACGAATCCCAAGACATTTCTGGACACGAGTTTCAAGACAAACATCACGCAGCCCAAGGCAATTCTGGCACAAATCCTGAGAATGTTTACACAGTTTTCGAGGCAGATTATTTGGCACAGAAACCGAGGCCTGTTGCACAGTAATCGAGGCAGTTTGGGTGCACAGAAATCGAGAAAGGTTGCACAATTTTTAAGGAAGACCGTACTGTACCCTTCAACGCAAAAATCGACACCCACTGCATAGAAATCGAGGCTACTGTTTTGGCACTAATTTCGAGATAAATGCTGGGTGAAATTTCATGGTGGAGATAAGTAGAATTCTACTGTAAAATTTATGTACTGAGATTTATTGAAGAAATAAGAAACTCTCTCTCTCTCTCTTACTGGTTTTCCCTGTGGGGGTTTTTCCAGTGCACAGTTGCCAAAAATTCCTGAGTCTGATTTTTGATGGTGTGCATGTTAAAATTAATTTTCTGTCTGTTAGTGTGAATTTTCAGCGTGTTAAATTGTCTCAGAATTTTTCATAAGTAGTTTTCGGCCTATGCAAAACCAGCTGAGAATGAAAACCACTGAAATGTTGACATAAACCAACAAGTTGCAAACTCAGAAAAATTTACAAAAACATTTCAACGGAAGCCTCCCTTTATAACTTCCAGTTCCTCTTGGAAGCTTATGAACGAAGTTGACCATTTCCGTATCAGAGATTTCATAATCAAGTGAACAAGATTCATGATGTTGATGTTTGTTCTTAGCTGCCTTGAAAGCTGCATCACTTTGTCCTGGTTCTTGAATCCTCATCTCATATGCTGTTAGAATTCCTTGAAGTTCCTCAATCTTCAGCTCATCCAATTTCTCCCTGTCTTCAATAGCAGAAACTTTGGGATTGTATTTGGAAGTCAAAGTTCTAAGAATCTTTTTAACCACCAGTATTGGGTCCATTGTTTCACCAAGACCATTCATAGTTTTCATAGCCATGCTGCCTCGCAGCTATCCGAACAAGCTGCCATGTACTCTGCTTTGGCTGTACTGAATGCCACACTCGTCTGCTTCCTACTGAACCAAGAGTTCATACCTGATCCCAAACTAAAGCAGCATCCTGATGTGCTCTTTTTGTCTATGACACTACCGGCCCAATCCCCATCAACATAACCCTACAGGTTAATCTTCTGATCTGAGGCCATAATCTATCGTACCCCTCGAGTATCTCAACACATGCTTTGCCGCAATCAGGTGAACATGTCTCGGCTCTACCATATACTAACTCAATGTGTTCATCGCAAAGCATATATCTGGCAAAGCATATGTTGTATTATCATAGTTTAAGAGATAATGTTATGAATTATCACATAGATTGTAGTTTTATAACTTATGGATTGAAAATGCCACTAACCTCTTTTTTGTGCCCAAAATTTACCATATTTTAAAGCTTCTTTTCCTATTTGTCGAGTCTTGCCAAGTCTATCTCGAGTCTTTCCTGAGTCGACGAGTCATATGTCAGCGGAGTCTTTGCCGAGTCCGAGTCGTGCAAAATTTGTACGAGAGACATTCCTAACATGAGTGAGATTAGTTGCCTGTTCCATCACTTTTTTCTGCCAAGTAATTGGAAATATTGTGTCAGATTTTCAATGGAAGGAACAATCACAAAGACCATTCACAAATTTCTTACTTTAGCATCATATTTTGTCTCCAGTGGGCACTAATGTCCATTTCCTTGTACCTTCATACACAATATTCCTATAGAACTCTGGTTCTCAGCAGTACCCAAAATTTTGTATCTACATCCCATCTTTGTACCCATTAACCGGTCAAGGAAATTACTTTTGACAAAAAATTACCTAGTGTAAGAAGGCACTAGCTTCACCTGCCAAGGCAAGGGTATCTTTTTTCAAAAGCAATTCTGGTATTTTAGATATGATGTAGGATGTGGATCAGTTCATTAATCGAACCTTTCATTTTTAGCATTTCTTACGTACCTTACTGATAAAGATGGAGAAAGCTTCACATCTAATAATCATTACCTTTGATTTTCCAAGGGTTGAATACAATTAGATTCACAACCTACCTAAAGCAGATGGCAGCACACAACTAAAGATATTGGATTTTCTTAACAAAAAAGGCTCATCACTGGAAATACAAGTTTTAAATGCATAAATTATATAGGAGCTCAATCGATCATATATGGCTATGAATCAAAACAAATATTCAATCATAAAAATATAAAGCTATATATAATCACTCCTGTGGCATCATCTTTTAGAGATGTACTGCTCTGAATTCTGTATGTAAAGAGTCTATGCTACAAAATCTTACTTCTCGCTAGTTTCAACAGAAAACTTCGGTCGACCATGGAAGCCCTGTCGCTACTTTAGGAGGTGGGCATAGAATCCCCACAAAAAAAATCACATCCTCGTCACTATGAAGAATTCTGACCACTTTTTTGATAGCCTGAAAGATCAGAGATTGTATTAGCTATATTTTACAAAGATTTAAAAGGTGAAGTTTGTGATATTTATTATAGAGAATAGAAATCTATAAATCTAATCCAGAAAATAACACTTCGTAAACAAATAAAATTTTAAATTTTGATCTAGATAATTACTCTAGAGTTGTTTGTGTAGGTGTTGGTATTGTCTCAGTCTGACCCTGTTTTAAAGACCTTGTAATCTTTGATATGTGCTTCACAAACCGATTTGGAGCCTCCTCTTTAATAGAAATCCAAATTGTGTACTTCCCAACGGAAATGAGGTAAGCAATTTCCTGAATGAAAAATCCATCCAACCAATGGCCATGGCTCCATATAATTGCACCTCTTAAACCAAAAACAGGCAGCAAGATGAAAATATATAAAATTACTGATGGAAAACTTCATACTTTTCACGAGTGTCTCTCTTAGATAACTTTTATAGTTTGGCCATATTCTAGAACAATCTACATAATTTTCAAATGAAATACAGGTTGAAGAGAAACAAAAAAAAGTGGGTAATGACCTTGAAACAAACCCATAAGCTTTCACAATATGCATTTCCTCCTAGAGTTTATTTCGGTTACCTGTATTGTTAGTCGCCTTTAATAACCCCGAATGCTTTGCCAGAAACAGTGGTAATTCATCCTTTCGAACACATTGGAGCACTCAAATACATTAACAACGCTCTTGATTACGTGTAGTGTTTGTCCCCTTTAATAACACCAAACACTTTTACAAAAGAAGGGCAATTCGTCCATCTAAGGCATTGAAGCACTCAAATACATTAAAAACTATCTTGGTTACCTGTAGTTTTAGTCCCCTTTAATAACAAAAACCCTTTGCTAGAAATAACAAGAATTCATCCATCGAAGGAACTGAAGCACTCAATTACATTAAAAACACTCTTGGCTACCTATAGTGGTAGTCCCCTTTAATAACACCAAACCCTTTGCCAAAAACAGTGGCAATTCATCCATCAAAGGCATTGAAGCACACAAATACATTATAAATGCTCTAAGTTACATGTTGTATTAGTTTCCTTTAATAACACCAAACCCTTTACCAGAAACAGGGGCAACTTGTCCATCGAAGGCATTGAAGCACTCAAACACATTAAAGGCTCTCTTGGTTACATATAGTGTTAGATGAGGCACTCAGGTGTTGCATGTTCCTTAGAGCAGAAAACAAAAAAATTGGTGCATTGTTCCTAGGGCCATGACAATTGTTATCACAGCTGATTTGAAGGTGAATTTGAAGTGCTCTTCACCACTGACAAAATAGTTGCTGCATGTGAAGACTTGGACAGAGATGTGAGCATCTCCTACGGAGTTTATAGGTCAAATGGAAGAGGGTGCAGCCTTGGCAGAAGCTAATGCACCTTTCCAGAATTGGCTAAGGTAAGATTCATTTGGTGTCTGTTGGTTAAACAAGCTTGTTGCAGGCTTGAAGAGTAGTTAACTTGGCAAGGTGATGAAATACACCAAGGCAATGATGGCATTATCAAATGACGAAAGAGCCTCAAATCATGCGGATATTGGCAATGGACAAATTCCAAAGATTGCCAAGACTAAGTTTTGACTTGCTACGCTAGAGAAGATAGTGGGGCAGTTGTTGGATTCCACAGAGAGTCCTGGGCAAAGGTCAGAAGCTTTGGAAGATAGGGTAAAGGGACTCACTAAATTCAACAACGGCACATTGGGGACACGTAAGGAGGCCTTGTTGAAATTTGTAATGAGGAAGGTCCTTCTACATGATTTTGATGTCACATGGGGAGGACAAAGTTTTCTTTCCTAGTGTTACTTTGTAAATATAATAAAGTGACTTTTATATTTTTAAAGTGAGTTTCACTTAAGTAAAGTGGGTCCCTTATGTATAATGTGCATTTATTTATTATTAAAAGAAATTAAATGTGCAACTAATGATGACTCTTTAGATTTTTTTAATCCTAGCCATTCGTTGAGGAAGCTAGGGTTATTAAAAGTAGTTAGGGTTTAGGAGGGGTTTAAGTGATTATTTAAACACTTTGAAAGAGAAGAAGAAGACATCAAGAGAGAAGAGAGAGTGAGAGAAAGAGAGCACAGTTCCCAAGGAAAACCACTGGCACAGTTCCCAAGGTGATTTCTGCAAAAAGTCCGTACATCTCTTGCTGGCACAAAAACCAAGGCAGTCCATACATTGTTCTGTACATTTCTGCAGGCACAGTATTCGAGGCCATTGTTTACACAGATTTCGAGGCAGTCCGTACACCGTATAGCAGTCACAATATTGTACAGTCTGTACCATTTATTGCTGGCACACAGTTTGAGGCTGTCTGTACTCTGTCCAGACAACAGTCTGATTTTCAGAGAGGTAAGTTGGTTTATTAGCATTTATGATTTTTTCTTGTTGAAGGAAAGAATTTTTGAGTTGTGAGAAATTCCAACTTTTGTTCTCATTTATTAAAAGATATCTCTTTGGGTTTTTCTCTTGTGAGGTTTTGTCTTGGGCTTTGCCCTAAATTTCTGTGTTGCTTTCACCTTCGGTTCAAGAGTTTGGTTGTGTGGTATTTATGCTTAAACTATCAGAAATTTAATTATATGAATTTATCGTTCAGAAAAGTTATAAATCATACTTACAGTAAAAGTGTTTGATTAAAGTCCAATATGAAAGTTTTGTGATTTTTTTATCAAAAATCTTCAGGCCTAACACATGTTGTGCTCGGACATTCCAACGCTTGTAATAGAAGTTGAAGAACGGTAAAAAGGGATGGAAGACTTCTTGAAGTCTGTTGTCAAAAAGGTCGAGGACCATGAAGACACCATCAACTTGTTGAAGCGAGTAGTGGCTCAGGGAACCAACTAGGTGGCACCATTAAGAATCAAAATCAAGGAACTGGATTCTTATGATAGCACTCACGATGCTAGGTTGTTGGGTAACTTTTGCTAGGACATTGAGCAGTACCTTGAGCAAATGGGCAAAAGCTCGAATGAGGCGAAAGTGAATGTTGTTGCGATGTTTTTGAAGGGTACTATGAAGCTTTGGTGGAGAATTACGGAGGAAAACTTGGCAACTGGATGCAATGTGGTGAATATAGACAATTGGGCGTATATGAAACCAACCTTGAAAGTGCAGTTTGGACCCATAAATCAGCCCTAGATTGCATGAAGCCAACTGATGGGACTCAAGCATGTGTCGAGCCTATATTAAGTCATATACTAGTGTCATGTTGGAATTTTTTTTCATGTCCAAAGAACATCGCTTGTATCATTTTATGAATGGACTTTATCCTAAGGCACAGATGGAGCTTTTCAAGCAAAACATGCAAATTCTTGCTAAAGCGATAGCAACAATAGACAAATTGCTTGACTACAAAGCAAGGTCAAGCAAAAACTTGGAAGATGATGCTTCGGGAGAGAAACATGCAAATAAAAATAGTAAGCTAGCAAAATACAAGAAACCATCCAGTAGGTAAGGAGGCGAGGAAAACGCACGACAACTGCAGGCATCTACAGACAAAAAGGAAAGTAGGACCGTTTCATAGTTTCTTGTTGGATTTGTAGGAAAAATCACTATGCTAAGAATTGTTTGCTAAGGCAGGAAACTCTCAACGCAACCTTTGGTTGGTGTCATGCAAGTCTTAAATGCAGTGATGGCAGATTGCTATACTATAAATCAAGAGCAGGATTTCACAGGAATTAGCTACATAGAGGTGACAAGAAACGACATGTCAATCGTGGGAATGGTTTATAGAGGGGCAATTCATAATTTTCTTAAGGACAAGGTGGCTAAGGAGCTTGGGTTGGAGCTTGACACCGCGTGATTGAAGATGAGCACAAGTACGACAAACTTGCACGCATAAGAGTTCATGACAGCGTGATGTTTCTAAGTTGGAGAAGTGACATGGTGGTGAAAATTGAAAGTCCAGGAAGAATGCATTAAAGAGATGGGTGGAAGTATGTCGGTTCGAGAGAATCGTGACGAAGGCATTTCATCAGTTAGGCGTGAAGTTGGATTGGATACCCAACTTGCCTAGACATGATGGCACAATGCAACTGAACAAGAGGGGATTGAACTAAGGGAAAGAGTGTGATGTCTCTTAAAAGGTGTGGCGAATGGATGGCTAAAGTCTGGACGAAAAATACATGAGAACGATAGGTTCTTGAGCACTTGGCTCACCTTGGCAAGAAGGTTGCGACGGGATTAGACATATGCTTTCGGATAGATTGACGCGTAGACATTCAGGCAGAAGCATTGAACTTTGTGATGGGAAAGTGGTGTCAAAGCCTTAGCGCTGGTGGCATCAATTTGGATGAAGGTGGTATGATCAAGGTGGGTTTTGGCAAAAGCCCTATAGTTGGACGGACGTTGTCAAGGACAACAACGACTTCAAGTGGGGGAGAATGTCTTTCCCTCGACGTTGGTGCCAGACATGCGCTCTTTTACACGATTTAATAGCAAACAATGAGACAACATAACATGACTTGGGTGCATAGCTGGGTGCATCACAAGTGCCATATGATGGATTCGATGTGGGCTACAGAGCCTTGTAGCACCTAGGAAAGACAATGACAGGAAATTGCTTAAGGCATTAAAACGGTTAAATATTACCAAGCAAGGCAACTGTCTTTATAAGCACAAGTGCATGGTAGACTTGGATCCATAGTGAGCTTGACATGAGCCCAAGGCACCCAAAACGACGTCGAAATTACTTACAGATGTGGACACACTTGGAAGAAGCGTGCAAACACATGTAGGCAACCCGTGTACCCAGTGGACAGAATGTGGACGCATCCGAGAGATGGCTTGGATGTGGGTTCACTTGACTAGCAATACGAGACATGAAGGGGCTTCAAGGGAGATTGCAGACATAAGGCACAACATGTGGATGCTACTTTGAGCTCAAGCATCGGTGCATGCGGGTCATGCAACGACCGTGCACTTAAGCAAAGCACAATCGAGACCACTTTAGAGAGTTGAGTGTGGCACACACCTCCTCAAGGTAAGGAGAGAGATGTTGCCGTCCTCCCTATGTAACAGGGATACCCCTGTGCAAAGTCATGGAATCATCACCAATTCATGAAGGAACAAATCTGAGGTCCAAGGCAAGGGGCGCACTAGGGAAAATGTAGGCACTTAGCCATAGATCCATAGACAAGGTGAAGAATACAAGACATTTGCAAAGGCAGCTATGTGGGTGCTTCAGGCGAAGACGTGTGCAAACGGTGTCGCACGTTAGTAGGCTTGCCTGGTGGTCAAGTAGGGTACGCTTGAGAGTTATCTAAATAGTCTTTTGTGAAGAGTTGTATCGCCATAACTGCCAAAACTGTTGTACATTTGTAAAAGGTGCTTGCCAGTTGGCTGCACCTCTTTGACGTATCTTGTATACTACTGTATCATAAGTGCCTTGTTGGGAACCACCCATACTTGCATACTATGTTCTCTTTATGTGTATGCTTATTTACTAGTGTTGCGAAATTCATTTAATGTGTATACTTAGATAAATGACCAAGTGTTGAACTATTTCAAGTAGTATTGGTAAGTAGGTTGAGTAGGGCTTCTTGCAGCTTAACAATTTGTAGCTCAAGGCGTAGTTATGGGTAGACCTTGAGTAAAGAGGCATAGGGCTTTTTGGCCTTTCATTTACTATTGTTTGACCACATCTTCCAAACTTCTCCACTTCATGGAGTTGTATTTCTTCTCTTCTATTCTTCCTTGCTCATGCTACTGGTGCACCCCCCTCACATGTTGAAAACAATTAGGGTTTTGGGGTTAGCATTTCTAGTATTTTGACCATGTCATAAGGATATTTTCTTATTTTCTCTTGAGGACATAGTTTTTCTTCCTACACAAGAGATGCTACTCTCTATCTATATTTTTACTAGAACTTGGAGAATAGAATTGCTCTTGCTACTTTTTGCCTTAGTTTTCTTTTATGTTAGAGTATTGGGTTAGTTACCTCCCAAACTAGCATGTTTTATTCAAGTCCTTAAGTTGCACATTGTAATGCCCAAACTTGTAATTAATTATAATAATGTTACATAATAAGCAAATAATCATAAATAGGGAATAATTTGGTGCATACTAAAATTTATTAAGTTAAAGTAAGATTACCTCATCGATGACAAGTGCCATCCATGCATGTAAACCTTATTTTAATAATGAAGAAAATATGCTTTTAAGGTGAGAGGGAGTACTTCATGGGGTGGTTCTTTTCTACCTCAAGCCTTTCGTTTTTATTGGTCAGATTGTTGCATGAGTGTGGTGGATTGCATGAGTCCATTGTGAGTATTACTAGTTGGTGATGCGGAGTTGAGGGTAAGTAGAGTTTAGCTCTAGTTGATTTTGAGGGATGAAAGAAGATTGTGTCTCACATAGCTTTACTAATTGAAGGCTCGGGGGCTCTCAATTTTTGACTGAGGGGTAGATTGTTCCCCACACTTTGTTGCATGTTGTTGTTGTTGTTGTTGTTGTTAGTGTTGTTGTTGTTGGTATGGGCCTACTGTACACACCTCTATATCAATTTTTTCTTATTTTCATTTCGAAGTATGTTTTCGTGCTTTAATTCTATATAAAGTACAGTCAATTTTTTAAGTTATATGTAAATAGTTATGTTTTTGTGTTGTATTGCAAAATCTAACAACTAGTTATCTTCTAATTTTGGGACATTTTAAAATTAATAGGTGTCCATCTTCCTCTCTCTTTTTCCTCGAGCTTTTGAATCCTATTGTCGTATCATGCAAAAACTATGGAACATCTATTGGCCCTCTTCAACTCTTGTGGCACTACCTCACATGCAATGGAATGAACTCATGTTTGAACTCTTAAGCACCCACAAAGACAATCCTACTTCCTAACTTGAGCTGCAATCATGCTTTGCTGCATGTCAGAATTCACCACAACAAATCATTAACAATGTAAACGACAAAGAACAAAGGCCTATGACCTACGATGCCCCACTAGAGATGGAGTAGAAGATAAACCCATGTGGCAGAAAGATGAAAGAATTGAAAGAATTGGAGCTCACTTATGCTTTCGTGGGTTTTGATCCTTTAGAGGATTTGAACTCTCAACCTTTCAAAAGCCAAGTTAATGATGAAGATGGTGATAATTTGCGAAACCCAAATAAAGAAATTAAGTAGAGAATTAGACAGAGTGAGGAAAAGTGACGGGGAGAAGTTGGAGGATCTTCAGGGAAAGCCTGATGTCTACGTGCAAAGAGAATTTGATTGCCAGATGCACTACAAGGTGCTTGAGGAAAAGTATGAGAGTTTGCTTTCCACATGTTACTGCTCAAATTAGCACCCTTGACCAAGGTCATGGATCACAGTGCAATGAGAGATAAGCACGGGAGAAGCTAGTGCCCAATGTCACCACAACCTAGCTTCTCAACATCTTAGGTCAACCCTTAAGATCAAGGGGGAGTCCCTAATATTGATCAAAGATATCTGCAATCACTTCAACAACACAGAAATACCCTTCACAAGTAACCTCTCAACTAGGACCAATATCTTATTGAGTCAAAATAATGAAGCATAAATGACACTAGGTGAGAGGGATGAGTTATAACACTTTATTATGAACTTCAAAGATTGAAAACCTCAATATCTTGCTCTTGTTATAAAATCGCAATAATCAATAACAGTTCAAAAAATGGAGGAAAATCAACCCAAACAATGGTAACTTACCATATCAGATATACCTTGAGGTTTAGGGCAAGTGACCTACCTCAAGTGGGCAAAGGAAAGCCCTAAATCAGATATCTGTTATCCACTACATTGCACTTAGGTGGATTTCTAGTAAACAGTCAAAGACTTGAACAATTCAATTCTTCATCACATATGTTCCGAAGTTCACCAGGCCATTATTGGCCCTTTTGTAAATTTGCATGACCATGCCCCACGGGGTTTATAATAAAGTGTGCTAGCATGGTTGTCTTTGAGTGATTCGGTTCCCTAGGACTTGACAACCAAAGAAGGTATTCCAAGGAGTTTTTTCCCTTGTCGATTATGCTTTGCCTTTAGCTGAGTATAATCGATGAGTTTTCCTCCTGCACCTCCAAAGCTAGAATGCCCAAAGTGGTGGTTAGACCTTAGCGGTTATTAGAGTCCATTTTGTAACATGTATAACCATGCTAGATGCTAAAATTTTATCGTTTGGTCACATACTAGGTCCCCCAAAAGTTTCAGTGAATTCCAAGAAAAATATTTTTTTTGCATTTTTAAGCCATTTTTTAATGGTTTATATGAAAAAATTCAAATGGTGATGAAAGTGTGATCTGGAGTTGGAATTTGGCGCAAGGATGCTTGTTTTCACGCTCAGAGCATCCTCTTTGCCTTGGTACCCCGGTTTTCCTATGTTTCGGGTGACCAAAACGCCCCGTGGAGCAGTTTTGCCTATCAAAGCGCTACAAATTGGCACTTTAATGCTAAAATGCATGAAAATGCACCAAGCACCAAAATTAAAACATTAAAAAAAAGGAATTTGGCACATGCCAAATGACATGGCATAAGTTCATTTTGGTTAGGTGACTATACTTAAAGGCTAAAGCATATGTTACAATGTCAAAGGGTTGTCGAATTAATTGTTTAGAGAGTGCGCCCATTCTTAGTGCTCGACGTCATTCCCACAAAAGAAACAAGCAATTGGTTGTGGATGTAGTTCAAAGTGGTGGGCGCCTACAAGTTGTGAGGTGGCATGACCCACTTAATAAAGCTTCCCATTAAAGCAACCAACACCATCGTGCGCCCTCTCCCTCGCGTGAGCAGCCGACTCCACCAACTCGGCATCTTCATTTTGGTTGATGATAAATCAAGGTTTAAGGTGGCACACCCAGTGTGGCTTGGTTGCTATTTTAAAACACCAATCAAATCTGTCCATGCATCAAAGCGACCAGCTCAACCTTCAACTCCTACGTAGCCCTCCCTTAACGTGAGTTGTTTGCTCCACTCGACATCTTCCATTTCAAAAGATTTTTTCCAAGTGAGGTAATGCATCTCCATTGGCTATGAGCTTGCCTTGCTCTACAATCAAGGTTCTTAGGGTTTTGCACCCTAACTACTTGCCTTGTGCCATAAATTGAGTAGCTTTGGTCCATTATGAGGGATCTGTGGTGGAACCTTTGCTCTTTTAATGCTTGTGGTTACTGAATAATATATTTCAAAAGGCTTTGGAGGTCTACACGATTGTCTGGTGTTGGCCCATTCTTGGGCATGCTTTCTGGTTGAGGTATACCTAGTGTAGTTTCTTTGTGCTCTTATATTGTAAATTGTGATTTGATCTAGCTTAGAAAGGCCTTTGAGCCTGCAGAGTAACCATTCATTGACTTTGATTTGCTTATTTGTATTTAATTATTTAGAGATTTAAAAGCAACACATGTAATGAGGCTTATACTAATGTCCTTCTTGTCTCTTTTGATTAATATACTGGATTTAATCACGTTTATGTGTAAGTGTTCTTGAGACTGTATAGGATAGAGTGCTAAGCGACGAAAGCGGATCTAGTTTGACTCTTCTTCCAAACTTAGCAGCTGCTCACATCATTTCTGCTGACATTTTTTTCTTTTGTAGACACCATTGGTTCTCCAGTTTTTTGGCTCCTTCTATCTCTTTCAAATAAACAAACTTTTGTTTCCCTTTTCGTTCTTTTTGGAGCAAGTGGAATAAATCTAAAGGCTTAAATTTTTTATATCTTGCATCTCAAACATATCTAGAGAAGTCATATTTTCAAAGCTAAATTCATAGATCTAGATCAAGCATTTCTATACTTGAAAACACTAAATAATTTCCCTTTTTTTTGCAAGTACAGATTTTGTAATTTTCATGTATTTTTATATGTTCTAACCACTAATCTTGTAATTTTAGCTTGCTGGATTTTGGCAGGTCCAACAAATAAGAGAAGGAAACTCTGGCCAATTTTTGCCAGAATGTGCCAAAAACACTTCCAGAGGACCTATTTCACCAACGCTTCATTCCATAAAATTGTAAAGCCTTAGATCCTAATTTAAAAGGACTAAGAGGCACTTCTCCCAGCAAGCATTGTAAAAATTATTAAACGAGAGCAATTGGGATACACAACGCCCAAATCCCATCCCCCCTGGGGGGATTCGCGTGTTCTTTTTACGTGGCGTGATTTTTTCTAACTTTTCGAGCAGGGTGTGTACTTTGATTAGATAGTTAATTCCTGTGTTCTTTCCATTAAGTAAAGCCAATCTCGTTGCCACGAAGTATGCTCTCACCTCAACCCAAAGGCATTGCCGATTAGTGGAGGTTGATCAGAAAGTGACACATAGGTTCGACAAGTTTATTTGTTTTAATTAAGTTGTTGATTTAATTTCATATACTGCAAGCACTAAAAATTTGAACGAATATTCTGTTGTTTCTCGAAGTACGCTCTTTCCCCTGCGGACACTGGTCCCGGGGAAAACAGAAATGAGTGCAACAACTCATTAATTCTCTAACACTTAATAATTACACACATTAATAAAATTAAGAACCTTCAAGATAGTAAAAATCCAGCACTCAAACTTTGAGTAACGCGTGGGGAAATTTCTCAAGAGAAGCGGGAACCAATGGAGAGCGACCTTAGGGCACCGTTAGACTACATCCTTGTTGATGTAGTGTTGAACATGCCCTCGAGACTCTGCTCCAGCGCACACGTCTTTGTGAGGAGCTACCTTTGCCCAATTTCCGAACATTACTCCTTGTACCTCACGGTATATCGGGAGCTCCCATTTTCCCTCTAATCAACTCATCCTTAATAATTCCTAAAATTGACCAAGAACACAATTGCAAAACATTTACTTTTACACCAACATTTAATTCGACTCCACGACACTGGTCGTGATATTTATATTCATATATGCTGCATAGTTATTTTATCTTGCAATAAGTCTTGTTCCAATATTTTAATTCCAAAAAACTCCTAAATAACATCTCTCATCCAGAAGAACTAAGTATCTAAAGCCTTAGTAACATTTATAGGGTCTATCCCCCTTGGCTTCGTTAGGAGTTAAGCCTAAATAGAGGAGTCAAGATCAAGTGAGAGTACTTGACTCAGACTTGCCCCCAAGGACTCACCTAGCAACATGAAGATGGGTCTGCTTGAAACCTTTCCAATAGATGTCCAACCTCCGAAGGCTCAACCCGAGCCTAATTCCATGCTTTTTAGACCTTCAAACTTTGCTGATTTGATTGATGTACCTGTTCTACTTGTTATACCATATCTAAAAAAAACCTAGATAACATTCTCAATTGAACCACAAGAAAAAGACACCCTTGAAATCCACCAAGAAATACCCTAGGGCGTACTTTCTCGTAGAGCACATTTCCAAAATTCAAGTTATTTTTTTAGATATGAATTTTCTATATTTTTAGGGGTTTTCCAAATATCATTATTTTTGTAATATATACAACAGAATTTTGATAAAAATTGAGAGAAGGGCAATAAGAGGTCAAGGTTAATGTCCGTTCTCAATTTGGTTATTCAAGATTTCCCTATTAGTGCAAAGATTAATAAGTCTAGATGGGTGCAAGTAACCTTAGTCTAATTAAGCCAAACAATGAATTCCGAGGACCCACTCTGGAGAGTTCTTCAAGATGAAAGTCTCTTTAGACAAGATTGACAAGATGCCAACAAAACTCTAATGTACCTTGCTTAAGGTGCACAACAACAATGTCATACAAGAAAATTGAAAGATCCTACTAACATCCACCAAGGAAAGAGCAAGAGAGAGTTCTTAAGTCTTCCTTAGTCATGAGTTATAACAACCATTCTTTGAATCAACCTTCAGAGATAAAAAAAAAAGCATAGAAACTTCATCATCCAACCATCAGCACAAGAAAAAAGTACCAAAGAGATAAGTGTGCCTAGCCTCAAATGCTCCAATATACTAAGAGAAAGAGAAATAAGATCATATTTGAACCCTTGTTTTATTTACAAATGAGAGTAGGCACCTATTTATATGAGGCATCTTACCCTTTTTTAGTGCTTTAAGGCCTAACTTACTAAAAAAAAAAAAAAAAACTTAAACTTAGGGTTTGTCACCCACAATCCTTATACTAAACCATAAAAAGACTAAAAATAACAATAAAGTTGTTTAAATGCCTTCAACCAAGTGGAGTGTTGAGCCTAAAGGAGGATGTCAGGCCCAACCTAGCCCCAACGAAGTAGAATTTCTCTAAACTTCCTACTTTTTAGCATGATAAGGCTTCCTTTAAAGGATGACATCATCATCATTATTGTAGGTGGAGACCAAGAGGAGGTGTAAGATGTGAAAAGAGAAGGTTCCAGTGGGCATAAATGAGGTGTGCTAAAGTGGGTATGAAAGCCCTTACATGCACAATCACCTTCTACATAGTGTAAACATAGGTGTGGCTAGGAGCCCCTGAGCCATGTGTCGTAATGGGTCCATCTTACGAAGCATCAAAGCACCCACCTAGGGAACAAATGCCCAATATGATGGAGGATTTCTGCCCATCAAGAGGTAGTTAGCAAAGCCAATAAGGCAATACTCTTTTATATGAAAACCAGGAGGACCTGTCGTAACCAAACCAAGGGTCTTGAGCCCTGCTAGGCCAACACTTTTACATAAGAATGCCTAGACTTGACCTTTTACAATGAAAAAAGACCCCTTTACTTTGGTACTACGTTGCAGGAAACGTCATAAACCCCTCCGTACCAAGCCCGTTTCCGGTCTGAAACGCCGAAACGCGTGTGATACGCGCTGGAAACGCGTTTCAACCTAGATGATACCGTACCACGATGGAGAAACGCGTTTCGTACAACTTGAAACGCGTTTCACACGCGTATCACCTCCCTCACGCCGCGTTTCACTCTCTGATGATTATTCAGACATATCAGCTTTGGATGAAAGAAGCACCATGAATCCAGTTAGGTGGTGGATCTGTCATGGAGCAAATGGTGTACATTTGCAAACCCTTGCCATTCGTATTCTTTCACAAGTGGCAAGCTCTTCATCAGCAGAAAGGAATTGGAGCACTTATGGCTTTATTCACTCTGTGAAGCGCAATAGGTTGGGTTCACAAAAAGCTGAGGATCTTGTTTATGTGCACTCCAACCTTCGCCTTGCATCTCGTAGAGGTCCAGAATATAGCTCAGGGCCTTGTAAAGATTGGGATGTGGAACCAGAAGCTGCTGACTTGGACATATCTCTTGCTGCACTGAATATTGTTGATGAACCTAGAAGTGGAGTTGGAAATTCTTCCTCCAATCCACAATCCTCTGTTCAGCATGCATCTTGTTCCATTTTTGAGGAAGACTTTGATGATCAGGATGATGACTATTAGTCTTTGACTCTTACTCTTTAGTTTTTACTAGCTTTTGCGGTTTTGCCATGTTATAGTTTTCATTTATGTATTGACAGTTCACATTTTCATATATGTAGCATTGTAGTCTGTACTCTGTAGCCTCATATATGAAGGCTGATTTTGGATATTACTATTTGGCATTTGCCATTTGGCAACTTGCATTTTATAATAGAAATGGAGTGATGGACTTATGAATGAAATGTGATGACTCATGAGTACAAATGTGATGTTATAGTTAAATCAAAATGTTTGATGTTTGAAATTATCATTAATGATTTATCACTTGTAAGTTGTCATTTATGTTTCACATTTAATTTGTTAATATATATAATTATATATATATATATATATCGCGTTTCCCCGTTTCCTAAATTTTGGGGGGTCACGTTTCCATCGCGTTCCCGTATCGGATACACGTTTCCGTTTCCCCGTATCATGCAACTTAGCTTTGGTATATCCTGAAAGGCACGTTTTAGGCAACCTGGGTGTAACAACTAGCTCCAACTACAAGACATGCATTCTTCTCTGTTAGATTGTGGTAACTTGGGGATGTCCTCCATGGTTTAGATGCCTTACATGGAGGTACATTAGCTGCATAGGCATCAGGATGGACTAGAGGGTGAGACACACTCTACTTAGTGGCATGAGTCCAGTGGTGGCTGTGTGCAGATCTTTCGGAGTGTTTTGTCCCTTGCATGCATGAGTTTTGCATGCACTGTCATGCAATCAGTAATGCATGCAAAAGTGACTTTTGCATGCACCGAGAATTAGGTTTTTGGCAAACCTATTTCATTGGTGAGATTATTTATAAAGGCAGGGGGTCCCCAGATGAGGATACTCAATTTCATTGTCAGAGAGAGAAATTGCTAGAGTGAGGAGGGCATAGCTATGCATGCATGGTGACTTTCTGAGAGAGAGAGGAGCTGTTGCAGGAGCTAGGAAGGTCAGATCTGAGCTAGATCAGTGACCTTCAGTTCTAGAGTCACTAGAAACCCAGTACTGTGAGCTGAGATAGCTCAATAGTTTGTTTTTTTATTAGATTGGAGGAGGCCGAGTTCTCTTGGAGGAGGGCGGATTTCCCAAGGAGGGAGAAGCTCGTTTGGAGCTAGATTGATCGATTCAGAGTCTTGAGTCTTCCTAGATAGCCTTGTCTCGACATTTGAGGAAGGTTAGGGACAATCAAAGCTCAGATTTGCTGAGATCCGGTCCAGTACGAGCATTTGACATCTAGAGGGGAGGGCGCACTTTGGCATGCAGAGTAGGCCGAGTTCATCAGAGGGTAGTCTTTAGAACGAGCAGATCAGAGCAGAGTGATCCAAAGAGACAGATCAGTCAAAGGCACCTACAAAGACACTCATATCCAGTTTTCTAGTTAGGGCTTACTCTTCCAGTGCATGCATCAGCTGGATTCATGCAAATCTAGAGTCTTCCTGGTTTCAGGAGATTGAGTTACCTGTTGAGGTAATCCTGTATTGTACTTGTCATTTATAGATATGCTCTGGGCTCGAGAGAGAAGATAGCCTCGCAGTTTGCTGGTTTTCCCCGTTTGGGGTTTCCAGGGTATATTTGTTGTTTATGTGTGATTGCATTTATTTTCAATTTGGTAAATGCAGATCTAGTTGTTTGAGTCTATACTATATGAGCATGTATTGATATCAAGACTCATACTGCTTGAGATCTCAGGGCGATTCAGAGTGAGTAGTGATCTCTGAATCAAATATTTACACGGTATCAGAGCCCTGGTAAGGGTCAGAGAGGGCAGTCACAATGAGATCAGTAATTAAAGAGACCAGATCTACCAGATTTGAGGAGCAGAGCTCAAATCTGAGGTTGTAGAGGTCAAATCTATCAGATCTGTTGTATTGGAGACTAGATTTGAGATAGATCGAGTAGATAAGTGAAGATAGAGACCAGATCTACCGGATCTGAAGAGCACAGCTCAGATCTGAGATTGTAGAGGTCAGATCTATCAGATCTGTGAGTTTGGAGGTGAGATCTGAGATAGATATATCAAATCTGAAGAATAGTGTTCAGATCTGTGAGAGCAGAGTCCAGATCTGAAGAACAGAGTTCAGATCTGAAGAGCAGAGTTCAGATCTGTGAGGGAATACATCAGATCTGTTAAGATAGATACCAGATCTATCAGATTTGTGAGTTCAGTGGTTAGATTTGTGATAGATCTACCAGATTTGTGGTCAGTAGAGATTCTTGTTCATTGTGGGTTACAGTATTTTAGTTTTGCAAAGTTATGGCCACTAGCTTGAGAGTAGAGTACAGGTTGATGGCAACCCTATGTGTGGGTCCAAGGAGAGTTTGGATACAATTTCGGTATTAGTGACAGAGGGAGAGCATGTTGCTTCTCTCAAGATGACATTGATAAAGTGCAGATCTGCATATTAGAGTGCAACAGATGCAACCAGAAAGTCTTCTAGTTCAGAGAGAGTAGCTGCAACAACATATGCTGTGTTTGATCCTGGTGGATGCTTCTCCAACAGTACCTTCCTCACTAAGAGGGAGTGTTCCTACCGAGATGTGCATGAGATATGCATGTGCATGAGGTCTTGCATGATGCATGTGCATGAGATATGCATGCTGCATATGCATGAGATATGCATGCACATTAAGACTGAGAGATGGTTGATTCAGGATGAGCAGGTGGCAACAACAAAGGAGGTTGATGAGTTTATTTATCGGTTTGAGAAGGAGTTCTCATTAGCCTCAGTTCAGTCAGGACATGATAGTAGCCTACCAGAGGCCCCAGTTGATCAAAGTTGGAGGGCGGATTTCATGCTCAACAGTCACATGACAGGAGTGTGGGATGCATTCCTTATCTTAGAGCACACACCCTTGTAGTTGGCTCGGGATGTGCAGGGGGTTGACCACTTCATCACTGGTGTGGGCAGAGTGAGGTTTCTGCTTGATCGTGGGGAGCTCCTGGAGGCTTCAAGAGTGCTCTTTGTTCCAGGATTGAGAGGGAGTATCCTCTCAATGCTAGCTTTGGAAGCTGTTGGTTGTTCAATGGTGTTTCAGCGGGATCAGATATTCACCTACCCTAGAGGAGTAGACCTAGTGTTCTTGGGTCACAGGATTGATGGTGAGTACTTGGTTCATGGACAACCTACCTCAGGCACTTCAAGATGGCTTAGTGCATCCTCCTCAGAGTCACAAAGGGATGATGAGCGAGATGCTCATGGACAACCTACCTCAGGCACTTCAGGATGGCTGAGTGCATCCTCCTCAGAGTCACAGAGGGATGATGAGCGATATGGTCATAGCAGAGATGAGGCCAGGAGGAGTGAGCCTAGTCAGTAGATGGGTGGGCGTGATGCTCACCATGATGAGGATCAGTGGAGTGATTCTGGAGTTCAGATGGATGAGCTTATGTTCTTGATAGTGATGAGTCACAGGAGATTGAGTCCTTGGGCTCATATCAGATGGATGAGCATGCAACTCATAGAGGCACCAATCAAAGTTTGAGCTGGTACAACATGGTTGAGATGGACTTGGCCCAGGAGAGAGCTAAGTCAGTTCAGAGACAAAGGGAGTTGACTTACAATGCTAAGTCAACTCAGGGTCATAGGCAAATGATCTACAGAGCAGTAGATCCACTTGACAGAGCTCTTCAGGATTGGTTACAACAGAGACTCAGAGGGAGTCTGAGTGTAGTGGCAGAGTTAGTAGTGGTTGACAGGAGGGCTTCTTCTGAAGCCACACTTATGGAGATTGATCATAGTTCTTTAGACCAGAGAGCAACGACAGGCAGATCAGTTAGATCAGTGTCAGCAGCAGTGGACTTGATGGATACAGGCATCAGTGCCAGGACTTCCCTCGTTAAGAGGGAGTGTTAGATTGTGGTAACTTCAGGATGTCCTCCATGGTTCAGATGTCTTACATGGAGGTACATTAGCTGCATAGGCATCAAGATGGAGTCAAGGGTGAGATACACTCTACTTAGTGGCATGAGTCCAGTGGTGGCTGCATGTGGATCTTCCAAAGTGTTTTGACCCTTGCATGCATGAGTTTTGCATGCACTGTCATGCGATAATTGATGCATGCAAAAGTGACTTTTGCATGCACTGAGAATTAGGGTTTTGGCAAACCTAATTCATCGGTGAGATTATTCAGAGGCAAGGGGTCCCCAGATGAGGTTACTTAGTTGCATTGTGAGAGAGAGGTATTGCTAGATTGAGGAGGGCGTAGTTGTGCATGTAGGGCGACTTTCTGAGAGCGAGAGAGGAGCTGCTCCAAGAGCTAGGAAGGTTAGATCTGAGCTAGATCGATGAGCTTCAGTTCCAGAGTCACAAGACACCCAGTACTGTGAGCTGAGATAGCTCAACAATGTGTTTTTTTATTAGATTGGAGGAGGCCGAGTTCTCTTGGGGGAGGGCGCATTTCCAAAGGAGGGAGAAGCTCGTTTGGAGCTGGATTAATCGTTTCAAAGTCTGAGTCTTTCTAGATAGCCTTGCCTTGTCATTTGAGGAATGTTAGGGATGATCAGAGCTCAGATCTGATGAGATCTGGTCCAGTACTAGCATTTGACATCTAGAGGGGAGGGCGCACTTAGGCATGCAGAGGAGGCCGAGTTCATCAGAGGGCAATCTTCAGAGCGAGCAGATCAGAGCAGAGTGATCCAGAGAGACAGATCAGTTAGAGTCACCTACAGAGACACTCAGATCCAGTTTTCCAGTTAGGGCTTACTCTTCCAGTGCATGCATCAACTGGATGCATGCAAATCGAGAGTCTACCTGGTTTCAGGAGATTGAGTTACCTGTTGAGGTAATCTTCTATTGTACTTGTCATTTATAAATATACTCTGATTGCTGGTTTTCTCCAGGGTATATCTGTTGTTTATGTGTGATTGCATTTATTTTCAGTTAGGTAAACGCAAATCTAGTTGTTTGAGTCTATATTATATGAGCATGTATTGATATCGAGACTCATATTGCTTGAGATCTCAGGGCGATTAAGAGGGAGTAGTGATCTCTAAATAAAATATTTACATTTTCAAGAGTGTATGAGAACTCCCTATAGTCTATTGAAACCTCTAGACCTACACACACGTCTAATAACAAAAACGTCATATTCATCAAAGGAAGACACTTCCATCTTGTCTTTCTCAAATCAAAATGAAATGCATACAAATAACAAATGTAATGCATGGGTAAAATGAGTGACATAAAAATTGTCATGCAGGAGATTGTGCAACTTAACATACTTTACGCATGATGAGAGAAATAAGTTAAGTGAAATTATACCACCAATGAAGCCACATAACATATCATTGATGCTAGGGTTTGTTCCCTTGTCTTTGGCAATAGTCTATGACAAGACCACGTTAATGATGAATCAGGTGTGTCATTACCTTCATTGGAATAGAGTTGGTGTGATGAAAGGGATCGTGTACCTAAAAGCCTCAAACCCTTGCCAAGGAGAGTAACCTTTTTCACAAGCCCCCTCTATCCAAGCTTGAATAAGGCTCAAGTACAAACTACCTTCATTTTGAATGTGGTCTTCGATGTTAGTTTTTCTAATCCCAACACCTAGATAGTTATTTCCTAGTGATTTCCTCTACCCAACAAGTAAATTTGCAGCTCACTAAATAATTTATATTGGCTAGAATTTATTAACAGAAATTAAATAGCAAAAGCAAAATGAAACAGATCTTACAATAACTCATGCAAAACAAAATTTCTACCCATCAAATATGCTTTTCATTAAAATAACATCCAACTATACAAGGGCTCCTGCTGCTTGCAAAGTCTTAACAGTTCATTTAGGCTTTGTTGCTGAATTAGCATCTGCAAAACAAAATGGTCCTCATCATCAGAAATATCAAAATAAAAAAATTCAGGAGCAGCATCACTTACTTATTCAGGTGGTGGTGAAGATGGTTCTCCAATTTCAACATTTTGAGAGGGCTCTTCGTCGAATTGAACACTTCTTTCTATGAAAGCTTTTTCAGTGGTCATGTTCAGCAACTTATACCCTTTGGAGTCCTCTGAATTGGAAACAAAAAGACATGGTTGGCTTTGGGGCTGCATAGCCCTCCTCTTCTCAAGTGGAATCTTGGCCCAAGCCTTTGAGCCAAAAATCCTGAAATGAGAGATATCAGGTTTGTGCCCTGTCCAAGTCTCAAAAGCCTCAAAGCATGTACTCTCTCCTTATCATCAGAATTTTGTCCTCTATCCTTCCTCCTTGCGCTCTCTGGAAGAGGAATGTTGGCTTTCTCCAGGAGTTGAGCCATTTGGTCAATGGTTTTCTTCATGTAAGAGCTTTCAAGATGAAATTGCAACAATAATTGCACTTGGTCCTCTCATATTTCTTATTTAGATTCCTCATGAAATTCGAGGAGTCTTCATGAACTTTCTGCTTGTCTTTTCTCTGTTCAGTGGGCTTCTTGAATTGCCCTTCTTCCCTTTCGAGCTCTTTGAATCTCCAACATTCAGACAGTGGTCTTTGGATGGATTTTTGATGGCTCCCATCAAGACCAATTTGTCTTGTTCTTGTGTCAGTGACTCCATGAATTCTGAAAGTGTTGGGCTCTTCCAATTTTTAATTGCCTTCCTTGTGGAATGGAAGGTCGAAACAAAGACTAAGTAGTCAAGGCCAAGTTTGGAGAGAATGGCCAAGACTAATTGCTCATCCTTTTTGTCAATACCACATTGCTTCAGCTGCAAAACACGTGATTTGAATTTGGAGAAGAAATCCTGGAGGTTATCGAAATCTTGTGGACTCAATGAACTATTTTATTATCTAGTTGGTGGCCTCTTAATTCATCGGTCTTTCCGAACAATTCTTGAAGCTTTAGCCAAACTTCAATGGGAGAGGTAAGACCATCGAGATGGAATAGAGGATCCCTGGATGTAGTGAGACACAACAACCCATCAGCTTCATCTCTTTGGTTATGTCACTTTGATTTCTCAACTGCTGAGGTTGGCTCAACTTCAATTGCCATAGTCACCCAGTAAAGGCCTTTGCTCCTCAGTATGATCTCCATCTGCACCTTCCAGTCAAAATAATTGAATGGAGTGAGGATGATCTGATGTGATTGATCAATGGCAGCTCTGAAATTAATTTTGGAGTGATTTGGGTGTTCCCAAAGCTTGTTTGTTGTTCCTTCTGGATGATAGAATGCACCCTGTGGATGAATTAGTGCGCCCTCCTTGAGACTGGTTGGATCCTGCAAGACAATAGAAGGAGAAAGGAATAGCTTGATAGCTTTGATACCATGTGAAATTCAATTCACACCAAGATTTGATCAAGAAATTACACACTCTCACAAAGATCTCACACAACTAGTCAAGAACACAGAAAATTACTCACAATAGATACAAACTGTATTAACTCTCATGAAACAAATACATCAGCCAACCTTGGGAAAGTAATAGGCTGTCAATATATAACATTACAACCAAAGATTTGAATGGCTAAAGATGTCCTTTGGATCATCATAAAATCAGACTTACTAAAACTATGCAAATCCTCCCTAGGTGGCAAGTGTGTTCTCCAAGTCACACCAAAGGCTCATGAATTTTTGAATTAGTGACCTGAAGGTGATGTGTGATGAAAAAACATGCTAAATCCCAAAAATGGAAGGAAGAAACATCATAGAGGATGTGTGGTCCTAAAATCAAGTTTCCCTAGTTGACTAGCTTTTCCCCTTAGGCAAAAAAGTAGTGAAAAGCAGTATAAATCAGTGCAACGCATTTTTCACCAGAATCTTTAGGAATGCGCCCAAGTGGCTTTGGAAACTTGTGCTCCACACTAGGAAGTCTTGTGGTCCCCCCAAAGATGCCTTGTGGTCCACACAATGGCTCAAATGACAATTATCTAGTCTAATACATAGGAATTGATCATAAAATGATTAATTAATGCTACTAATGTATTGAATGACATAGATAGGAGGATTTAAATATTCCAATAGACACCACCCCTAAAATTTTAGGGTTTTAGGGGAATTCGAGGGTTGTGTTGAAAAATTAGATGTCTGTTTGAATTTTTAAATTTTTTATAGCATATATCATTCATAGGGATACACCTACATAAGTAAGGATCACTGAAAGTAAGACAATCACAAAGAGAACACAAGATTACCCCGAGAAACTCTCTTGGGTTAGAAAACCCATCCAAAACTTCTCTTTTGATTCCTCAACAAAGCACAATACTAGCATAAGACTTTGGACTAACTACTTTAACTTGGAGTGCTGAAACAATACCTCTGTTTCAGAACTTTTACTAACAGAACTGATATCACACTTACAAACACTATGGCAGATTTATGGTAGATTCAGTAGCAGCACTCAATCTCCCTCCTTGTAACAAAAGACACTGTAGTAACACTAGATTTCCCTCCTTGTAGCATACTGTGATAGCTATAAACTTGATAATTAGTAGCCATATAACAATAGAGTTCTCCAAAAATTGTGTGTCCAAGTCATGGGGGTTAGCCCCTTTTTATACTTGGGCTTGGTCATCCTAAGAAGTGCCCCTAGGACCGCCCTAAGAAACCCCGCTAGGGACTGGCCTAAGCTGGCCTCGAAAAAGCCCTTGACACTTGGCATAGGCTTGACACATGGTATCAAAGTTTGAAAAATTGAAATCGAACTCGGAATCGGTCGAGGGTCAACTCGGAATCGGAATCAGAATTGGTAATGAATCGGTCGATTTGAAATTAATGAATCCGTTTGCTCAAAAATATATAAAATATTTAAATTTTTTAAGAAAAACAACATTTTCAAGATTCTAATTCATGATTCCATAGCATTAGAAACAAAATATCCAATGTCTGCTTATGTATATACCATATAAGAGTCAATATATCAAAATGGCACAAAGTGTATTGTGCAATACATATCTAGGAGACTGGAACTGGAACAAAGTACATAATCCATGAGGCCTATAGGCTATATGGCCAGTAGAGTTCAAAAAATAACATGATATATAGTCAACTACATCAATCGAACTGATAAAACTGATCAAACTCATCACCAGGTCTACGACGAGGAGTAGAAGTAGAACTAGAACCAAAAGAACCAGAAGTTGAAGGACTAGCAAAGGCATCAACATCTGGCCCAATCTTAGGCTCCTCAGGCTCAAGTGCACGATCATCTACTATTGTAGTAGTAGTACTGGCTGAATGCCTACTCCTACGTCGTCGTCGCTTGCAAGTAAGAGGTCTTGGTCCACTAGTGCCTACCGTGCCTTAAATATCGGAATCCACACCTGTATGAATTGATGGCATCGGCAATAGAGGATCTGAATCTATATGAACCTGAGGCTGCAACATGTCTTCCAACTCAACACCTAAGTTACCAAATTCTGGCTCTGCGGTCTCCACTACCCAATCTGAGGTCGCATCCATATCATCTAATAGAATGGGATCCGTATAAGGTCTTTTGTTCATCAACTGGTTGCGTCTGAGTCGTAGGTTGTACTGAACGAAGACTAGATCATTTAACCATTTCTGCTCTAAACAATTTCTCTTCCTTGTGTGAATCCGCTCAAACAAAGACCAATTACGCTCACTCCCAGAAGCGCTAAATGTTTGACTAAGGACCTGAACTGCAAACTTTTGCAATTGTTTTGTATGATTACCAAATGACTTCCACCATTGTGTTGCAATTGCAAATGCAAAGAGTCAAGGCAGTTAATTCAACAAATTAGATTGTGAATTTGGCTAAGAAATTAAGAATCATGTACAATTTAAACTTTAAAGTTAAACAACATAATTTAATAAAACAATGGAATTGTTTACCTTGTTTACCTGGTTGGCCCCCATCTATTGCCTTCTTAGCCACATTTTTGCCAAAGGTACTTGTGGCTTCACTTAAAGAGGTGATCTGTCGATGCATCTCCAATTGGGTCTCCTCATTTGGGACCATGCGCTCAAGGCAAGTATACAATCCATCCGCTATCTCCCCACTAGGATCAACATCAATGTCATCTCTATAATGATACTTCGGTTTCAAGAAATACCCAGTTGCATGTATAGGGCGATGGAGTTGATTGTTCCATCTCCTATCAATGATCTCCCAAATAGGCCCATACTTGGCTAGTCTATCTTTTTATGCTGTCTTTATTCGCTCCTTTGCCTTATCCATAGCTTCATAAATGTATCTCGTGGCCAATTTTTCCTTATCCACCAATCGTAACACCTTAACAAGTGGCTTAGTAATTGCCACGAGCTCTGCTGCTTTTTTCCAAAATGAACAGTTTTTAATTTTCTTCTTAATGTCTCTTCCATCTTGTGTGCTAGCCCAATTAAATGAATTCCATTCATAACTTGAAAACATCTTCTCCAAGTTTTGTTCTTGGGAAAGGAGAGATTGCAACGTGAGGAAGTGAGTTGCAAATCTAGTAATTGCAGGCCTAACAAGCTCCTTGCCCCCTGTGTGTCTCCTCGTCAAGCTCAATACCCAACCGTGGTTGTAGATTTACTTGGTGATGCTTTTGGCATAGTCCATAGTTGATCTAGTCCTGTTTGCATACATCCTCAAGCTTGAGGTCTATGCAATGTGCCGCACATGGGGTCCAGAATATAGTTTTATGCTTTTCCTCTAACATCCTACCAACAAGAACATAGTTAGAGGCATTATCGATGATGACTTGCACAACATTAGCTGGCCCCACCTCCTCAACAACCTCATCCAAAAGATGAAATAACAGATTTGCATCTTTCACCTTATCAGATGCATCACGTGATCACAAAAACATGGTTCCCCATGGGCAAGAGACAAGAAAGTTTATAAGGTGTCGACCCCTCTGATCTTTCCATCCATCCGACATGATAGTGCATCCTGTGTTTACCCATGAAGCTTCGAAATCCTTCAAGTATTCTTCTATGGATTGTTTCTCTTTTTGCAAAAGAGATCCCCTCAAGTCATGCACACTAGGGCCTTTGAAGCCCTTACCAGCAGCTACAACGGAATCCCACATAGGTTGGTAATAAGAAGAGCAGGCAGCATTGAATGGGTGATCAGCATCATACCAGCATCTTGCAATGTACTCATGGGCAACTTCTTTGTATTGCTTCTTCCAATGCTCATCTAAGGTGGGCTGAATTTGTGTTGGATGTTGCATCTGAGAAGCATTGACACTGGCAGAAGTGGTGGGAGGTGTGAAATAGCTTTCAGTGCCACCCCTCTTTTTTGCTTTGCCCTTATCTTGTGTACTCTGAGAGGGCGAAACATACTGGAAAGGATCCCTAAGAGTGGTAGAATGGATAAATGAAGAGCCTTCGTTTGAATTTGATCCAGGGGCATAGGTCCAACCCATCATTTCAGCAATCCTCCTCTTCCTCCCTACTTCTCCCTCTATCTCTCTTTGCTTAGCCTTTCCCTCTTCAAACTTCTTGAACTGTTCTTGCATCTCAGCTCTAATTTGTTTAATAACATCTAGTGGGGCTTTCACATGCCTTAACTTGGCCTTTGATGGCAGCCAAGTGCTGTTTAAGCCTATAAATTCCCCCACCCTTAATCAATTTCTCGCAATACTTGCAATATATGTCCCCCTGAACAACATCTGCATGGATCCATGCAAGATCTTTTGGTTTTGGGGCCATGATTCTATATTGTAGATATGTATTCTGATCTGCATTCCCAAAAAAAACATGAAAAAATTAAATGAATTCTTTACTTCTGTTAACAAGAAAAAATTAAATGAATTCTTTACTTCTGTTAACAAGAAAAAATTAAATGAATTCTTTACTTCTGTTAACAAGAAAAAATTAATTTTTATTTTTTGTTTAAAATTAAAACTATAAAAACTATGTGATATTTAGAAAGAAGCAGTCTGGACTCTAAAAATTCTATCCCGCATTCTAGCAAATTCGTATTTCTCCGGACGAAATCATAGCAGCTTTGGACAACTTTTATTCAGAAATTTTGCTTTCTGTTTATTAAAATTTTTAAAATTAAATTAAAATTTAAAATTAAATTTAAAAAAAAAACCACAAGTGTGCACAGTGGCACACTGTACTACCTTGTTGTAGCATGTAGCCTGTTGCATAGTCACTAGTGCACTCCACTCCAATTGGCCACGACTCCACGAGGCCACACTCCACACTCCCACTCCCCGAGTCCCCACACAGCCTCTACAGTGACCAATCTCCCAAGTTTGCCCATAGTGCACACTGCAAGTGCACAGAGCCCTCTCGCCGAGTGTCTTGTAGGTCCACTGCACACTGGCACCACCAGACCACTGCACCCAGCCCACTACTCCACCATCCAGCTCACGAATCAATGCACACTGCACAGACCACGATTCAACGACGTCCAGACTCCACGCTGCTCCGTAGACTCCCACACGGCCCTACTAAGTGCTAATCGGAATATAGTGTAGGTTGGGTCGGGTTGGGTAGGTTAGTAACTAGTTTAGGTTTAAACTTTAAAATATAAAAAAAAAACTTTTAAAAAAACCTTGTTTAATGCCCCACGGGCACACGCATCAAATCGATCCAATTTTTAAGGTAAATCGGTTGAATCGGACCGATTTATTAGGCCAGACCGATTTATGTAAAAAATCGGTGAACCAGACCGATTTTTTGCCCCCGATCTGGTTTGGAGACCAATTTGAACCGGGTGTCCCTTAAATCGGCGAATCGATCGATTCTGATTCCGATTTCACCGATTTTTAAAACTATGCTTGGTATGAACCTTTTGACACCTAGCATGTGCTATTGACACTTGGTATGAACCTTTTGACACCTGGCATGTGCTAATGACACTTGGTCATAAAGTTAACACTTGGCTTGAGCCTTTTGACACTGGGCATGAAATACTTTTTATATACATAATTTAATTACATCAAAAAATAGCTTCCAAAGCTATATATTTCAACACTCCCTCTTAGCAAAGAAGATATTTTTTTCAGTACCACTTGTTACATCCAGTTGTCTTTACTTGGCTATTGACTTGTTGATTCATCAAGAGAAGTTTTGTATCCATAACTAGCAATCTAGAATCAGTAGCATCTCTGGTGGGCACATTGCTATCATTATAGGATTTCTATTCACTCAGTTCACCAAGAACTGTTTGTGCAATTCAACAAGAATTGTACTACTAGTCATAAGCTAGAGGAAGCTATACAGTTCACCAGGAACTGTCTTACTCAGTGCCAGTCCTTTTTCATACTAGAAGTGTAGTCTTAGAGCCAGTCCTTTTTCATACTAGATAATAATAGAATAGCCCACATCCTACCTATAAATTGAGGGACACAATGGCTCACTGAGAGGGGGGGGGTGAATCAATGGGCCAACACTTAATTGAATTTGAACTTTCTTCTAACCCTAACATATATCATTCAGAATTTCACATTAACACTTTCATCAATCTCTAACCTATACTTCATTAATCATCATCATCAACACATAACAAGAGACACAAGATATAAACTTTGTAATCTTTTTATATTTCTTCAATCGGCTTCAACCGGGGGGTCTATTAGCTGTCGACTGAATCAGAAGCACCAACTTCTATTCCAAGACTCAGCTTGGTCTCTTTCTCATATCCAACTAAGAAAAATAATTACAAGGCCCAGCTTGTATACATACAATTTCAACAATTTCCCTTTGTCAACATAGTCATATCACATGTCCTACTACATATCACACTCACATCATCATCGTGGTTTTGATGTGTCATCATTCTGCATATCACTAACTGTCATAGCCTGCCATCAAAAAATTGCAATCATCATTAATCATAAGCAACCACTCTGTCAATGTGTTCAGCAATCTGCTATCCAAGCATATCCATTTGTCTTAGTGATCATCATTTTGGCCACCTAGAAAAATCAATGAGAGTGTAAAAGAGAAAAATGCTATCTCAGACTTCCATCTTTTGCTACCTCTTTTGTTCTGCTGCTGTCACTGAACCTGTCCTCAGTCATCTCTTCAAAACCCCAAAAATCTGAGCTCCACTATCCCTTCAAAATCTTCCACTCAATTCACACTTAGAACAAAAGATTTGTTCTTTATTTATACTTCTCCTTTCCATGTATTTAGGAGGCCGACATGTCAAGTTCAATTTATTTTATCGTTTAATAATTCAATTAAATGATATTTTTAATTTCCATGTTATCCTTAACAAATATATATATATATAAAACCTTTTTGTCACATCATCATAGTGGGCTTGTCATCACTTTATCTATGCCATGTCATCTCCTCTTCATGCCTTCATTGCTCTTCAAAATATGCCCGCAATGAGTGTTTAGAAATGCTCGCATGGATTCTTATGGCTCCCTTAAAATGCCTGCAAGGGCCATTTTAAAATGCCCGCATGGCTATTTAAAAATGCCCACGGGGTTGTCCAAAATATGCCTGCAACACCACATTATAAATGCCCATAGACTTCACAAAAAAGCCTACAAGGGCTTGATAAGATGCCCCGCAGGAGGCTCTTTTCTCATGCCTACAAGGGCCTTAACTTATGCTTGTAGGAGGCTTTTAAAATGCCCGCAATGGGGGCTTTAGAGATGCCCACAAGGGCTGCTACTTATGCCCGCAGAAAGGCCTTGGCATCCTTGTCATCAAATGCTTTGCTTGTCCTCCATCTTTGTCATTTTGTCATTGCCATGTCATGTCTTTTGTTCTTGTCCTCCATGTCACCAAGTCATCAACCTTGTCATACTATGCAACTTGTCATACATCAATGCTTCTTGCCATGTCCTCTTCTTCCATTGCTTGTCCTCCAACTTGCCATTGTCTTCCATTTCAACACTTGTCATGTTTTGGTCTTCCATGCTTGCCTAGTCACCTTTGCCATCCAATGCCATGTCCTTTATTGCCCTAGCCATGTCATTGCCCTTTGCTTGTTATGTCATCATCCTGGTCAAGTCACCGATCTTTAGCAAGTCATTTAACCTTTGTCTTTGTCCATTGCTTGTCATTGTCCTTCATCAACACTTGTCTCCATATGCCTTGCCATGCTTGTTTGCTTTGTCATCATGTCCTTTTCCTTGTTTTTGCCATGTCCTTCACCTTGTCACCAACGCTTGCTTGTCTTCCATGTTTGTCAAGTCTTGTCATTACCTCAATGCCATGTGTGTCATCATTTCAACCTTTGATCCATGCTTGTCATCCATGTCCACTTAACCATGTCATCAACCTTGTTGTTGGCTTGCCATGTCAACAAGTCATCTTTAATATTAATGTGTTGTCATCAATGACAATTATGCTCGTCATAAATGACTTGCCCTACTACTATCACTAGAATCCTATATACAACTTCTTACTCCTTACAAGGGACTAGTCCAAGCTTGTCTCTGAAGTATTCAAACTTCACCTTTGACAGAGGTTTGGTTAACACATCTACGACCTGTTCAGTTGTAGCCACATAAAGAAGCTTTACTGCTCCTTTTTCAACCATGTCACAGATAAAATGATACTTGATTCCAATATGCTTTGATTTGTCGTGAAACACCGAGTTCACTGACAACTTTATGCAACATTGATTGTCAAAGTAGATACTAGTAGCATCTAACTCAAGATCAATTAATCTTGAAAGAAATTTTCGTATCCATACAGCTTCAGTACATGTTAAACATGCTGCTATATATTTTGCCTCAGCCGTACAAAGCACAACACTGGTTTGCTTCCTGCTAAACCATGAGACCATTCCTGATCCCAGACTAAAAAAACAGCCTGATGTACTCTTACAATCTGTGACATTACCAGCCCAATCCTAATCAAAGTATTTGTCGTCATAGGTGTTGTCATGGATTTACAATGCATCATTCCAAATCTTTTTAGAATTTCCACAACATGTTTTCCTTGACTGAGACAAATCTCACCTGGATTATGCCACATTTCCAGACCAAGAAAATAGTGCATTTGACAGAAATCTTTCATGTCGAATTCTGAAGCAAGCTTATTCTTGCAATTAGTGATGCGCTTTCCATTTCTTGTTAGAAACAAGTCATCCACATATAATAGTAAAATCATCTGATCATCATTCTCAATCTTATAGCAAAGATTGGACTCTGGTTTACTTTTAATAAAGCCAAAGCTTATCAAAATACCATCAATCCTTCCATACCATGTCCTGGGTGCTTGCTTTAAGCCATACACGGCTTTCTTTAATTTGCACAAATGTGTCTTTTTGTCACGTGTCTCAAATCCTTGTGGTTGTTCCACATACACTTCCTCTTCTATCACACCATTTAGAAAAGCAGTTTTTTACATCCATCTGATGTAGTTTCCATCCCATCTTTGTAGCTATAGCCAAAGTAGCTCTAATGGAAGTGTACCTTGCCACGGGAGCCAAGGTTTCTTCGTAATCTACTCACTCATTCTGGGAGAACCCACGAGCCACAAACCTTGCTTTGTATTTGTCAATACTGCCATTCGCAGCATGCTTGATTTTGTATAACCATTTAGATGTTACTATAGATTTTTCTTTCGGTCTCGGAACTATGTCCCAAACATCTCTTTTCATGATTGAGTGATATTCTTCATTCATGGCATCTTGCCACAACTTTTCAGCAGCTTCTTCATAGCTGGAGGGTTCTGCATCAATGATGTTCGACACAAATGCAACATAATTGGAATAGAATCGAGGTCTTTTACTTTCCTTGAAAGTCTTATTTGCGGCACCATACTTTTCTGCATTTTGAATGAGTTCAGGCACCCGACCTGGTTTTCTCTTATATGTAATTACATCTGTAGGTGAATTAGCAGGTTTCTGTGGCCCCATCATATCATGATTCTACATAGAGAACATTATGAGCTTTGGCATTCCCTTTTAGAGGTACAGTTCCTTTTCCAAGTATTTTGGCTATTCCGTTGTCTCCAAATGATACTTCACCTCCATTGTTCCTTTTTAGAGTGACAAACTTGTCCTTATTTCCAGATATACCCTTGGGAGGTTGTTGTTCCCATTGTTAAAAAAAAAAAGAGAAACTTGTCCTTATTTCCTGTCATATGCTTAGTATACCCGCTGTCAATGTACCGTTTACCTTCATCCTTATGAGCATAGAGAGCCAAACCACATATATCTTTTGTTATGTCTTTATCATGATTGATCCTCAACCTGCATTTCTCAGCAGTGTGTCCAAGGTTGTTGCATTTTGAGCACTCTATTTCTTGAGTAAGAACAGAGAAAGAATTCTGATTTTGAGCATTGTTCTTTTCATTATACTGCTGTCTGTGATAATTGTCATTTATTCTTTTGGGTCCTCTACAATCAATTGCCTTGTGACCAAATCTGTAGCAATTATAACAGTGACCTAGAAAGGAACTTTGATACCTGGGATAAACTGGTCTTCTTGAGGGCTGGAAGCTGCTTGTGACGTTTCTCTCTTCATCTTCAATTCTTCTATTGGCTTGTGAATTGTTTGGCTTCTTCAAGCTTATCACGTTCCTTTGAAGCTTTTCAACCTCTTTCTCTCTCAGGACTAATAGTTTTTGAGCTTCATTCAAGAGCTCATGGATCTTGGTTATACTCACCTTCAATTGGTTGACAGTTCTGCTAATTGACTGAACTTCTTGATTTGAGGAACATTCTGGTCTGCTTTTCTTTGACATGGGGATGCAGCCCAAGCTTCTTGTATATCCATTGTTTCTTTGCTGTGAATTTATTTCCCTTGAGAGGCTTTATTTCTACTTCCCTTTTTTTAATTGCTTCAGTTAATCTTTTGATCAGGAGATTCTTTGAGAGTTGATGTTGTTGTTCTTGTTTTTCATTTAATTTGTTTAGGTTCCCAATCTCTTCTACGGCTGCAATCAATTCTGCTTCAAGATCTACAACTCCTTCTTCTGGTTCAGGCTGATGTTCATTGTTTTCTTTTGCTAAGAACAAATTCTCATTTCCGTGATCTCCAAGAATGCCTTCCTCTTCTTCAAAATCTGAGACACCTTATTCTTCTGATTTGGTAAACAACCGTTGCTTGTCTGTTGTTCTTCGATCCTTGAAGTTCCTTTGTGAGATTGTTCCTCTTTGACATTTCTTGATGTGAAACTTGGCAGCAAAATGTCCAATTTTTCCGCAGTTGAAACATTTCAACGGAAGCTTCCCTTTATACCTTCCATTCCTCTTGGAAACTTATTAACAAAGTTGACCATTTCTTCATCAGAGATTTCATAATCAAGTGAACAGGATTCATGATGCTGATGTTTGTTCTTAGCTGCCTTGAACGCTGCTCCAGTTTGTCCTGGTTCTTGAATCCTGGTTGTTAGAATTCCTTGAAGTTCCTCAATCTTCAGCTCATCCAATTTCTCCATGTCTTCAATAGCAGAGAAACTTGGGATTGTATTTGGAAGTAAAAGTTCTGAGAAACTTTTGAACCACCAGTATTGGGTCCATTGTTTCACCAAGACCCTTCATAGTGTTCACAGCCACGCTGCCTTGTAGCTAGCCGAACAAGCTGCCATGTACTCTGCTTCGGCTGTACTGAGTGCCACACTTGTTTGCTTCCTACTGAACCAGGAGTTCATACCTGATCCCAACTAAAGCATCATCCTGATGTGCTCTTTCTGTCTGTGACACTACCGGCCCAATCCCCATCAACATAACCGAGAGGTTAATCTTCTGATCTGAGGCCATAATTTATCGTACCCCTCGAGTACCTCAACACATGCTTTGCCACAATCAGGTGAACACGTCTCGGCTCTGCCATATACTAACTCCATGTGTTCATCGCAAAGCATATGATGTATTATCATAGTTCATGAGATAATGTTATGAATTATCACATAGATTGTAGTTTTATAACTTATCTGGATTGAAAACTCCAGTAACCTCTCTTTTGCAGCCAAAATTTACCATATTCTAAGCTTTTTTTCGTATTTGTCGAGTCTTGCCAAGTCTATCCCGAGTCTTTCCTGAGTCGACGAGTCATATGTCAGCTGAGTCTTTGCCGAGTCGTAGTCGTGCAAGATTGGTACGAGAGACATTCCTGACATGAGTGAGATTAGTTGCATGTTCTGTCACTATTTTCTGCCAAGCAATTGGAAATATTGTGTCAGCTTTTCAATGGAAGGAACAATTGCAAAAACCATTCACAAACTTCTTACTTTAGCATCATATTTTGTCTCCAGTGGGCACTAATGTCCATTTTCTTGTACTTTCATACAATATATTCCTATAGAACTCTAGTTCTCAGCAGTACCCAAAATTTTGTATCTACATCCGATCTTTGTACCCATTAACGGGTCAAGGAAATTACTCTTGACAAAAAATTACATAGTGTAAGAAGGCACTAGCTTCACCTGCCAAGACAAGTGTATCTTTTTTCAAAAGCAATTCTGGAATTTTAGATATGATGTAGGATGTGGATCAGACCAGTAATCGAAACTTTCATTTTTAGCATTTCTTACTTACCTTACTGATAAAGATGGAGATAGCTTCACATCTAATAATCATTACCTTTGATTTTCCAAGTGTTAACTACAATTAGATTCACAACCTACCTAAAGCAGATGGCAGCACACAACTAAAAATATTGGATTTTCTTAACAAAAAAGGCTCATCTCTGGAAACACAAGTTTTAAATGCATAAATTAAATCGGAGCTCAATCAATCATAAATGGCTATGAATCGAAAAAACTATTCAATAATAAAATTATAAAGCTATATATAATCACTCCTGTGGCATCATCTTTTAGAGATGTACTGCTCTGAATTCTGTATGTAAAGAGTCTATGCTACAAAATCTTACTTCTCGCTGGTTTCAACAGAAAACTTCGGTCGACCATAGAAGCCCTGTCGCTACTTTAGGAGGTGGGCATAGAATCCCCACAAAAAAAATCACATCCTCATCACTATGAAGAATTCTGACCACTTTTTTGATAGCCTGAAAGATCAGAGATTGTATTAGCTATATTTTACAAAGATTTAAAAGGTGAAGTTTGTGATATTTATTATAGAGAATATAAATCTATAAATCTAATCCAGAAAATAATACTCTGTAAACAAATAAAATTTTAAAGTTTGATCTAGATAATTACTCCAGAGTTGTTTGTGTAGGTGTTGGTGTTGTCTCAGTCGGACCCTGTTTTAAAGACCTTGTAATCTTTGATATGTGCTTCACAAACCGATTTGGAGCCTCCTTTAATAGAAATCCAAATTGTGTACTTCCCAACGGAAATGAGGTAAGCAATTTCCTGAATGAAAAATCCATCCAAGCAATGACCATGGCTCCATATAATTGCACCTCTTAAACCAAAAACAGGCAACAAGATGAAAATATATAAAATTACTGATGGAAAACATCATACTTTTCACGAGTGTCTGTCTTAGCTAACTTTTATAGTTTGGCCATATTCTAGAACAATCTACATTATTTTCAAATGACATACAGATTGAAGAGAAACAAAAAAAGTGGGTAATGACCTTGAAACAAACCCACAAGCTTTCACAATATGCATTTCCTCCTAGAGTTTATTTTGGTTAACTGCAGTGTTAGTCGTCTTTAATAACCCCAACCCTGTGCCAGAAACAGTGGTAATTAATCCTTTCGAAGGCATTGGAGCACTCAAATACATTAACAACACTCTTGATTACGTGTAGTGTTAGTCCCCTTTAATAACATCAAACCCTTTGACAAAAAAGGGCAATTTATCCATCTAAGGCATTGAAGCACTCAAATACATTAAAAACTATCTTGGTTACCTGTAGTTTTAGTCCCCTCTAATAACACCAAACCCTTTGCTAGAAATAACAAGAATTCATCCATCGAAGGAACTGAAGCACTCAATTACATTAAAAACACTATTGGTTACCAGTCCAAGCTTGTCTCTGAATTACTCAAACTTCACCTTTGACAGAGGTTTGGTTAACACATCTGCGACCTGTTCAGTTGTAGCCACATAAAGAAGCTTTACTGCTCCTTTTTCAACCATGTCACAGATAAAATGATACTTGATTCCAATATGCTTTGATTTGCCATGAAACACCCAATTCACTGACAACTTTATGCAACACTGAGTGTCACAGTAGATACTAGTAGCATCGAACTCAAGATCAAATAAACTTGAAAGCAATTTTTGTATCCATAGAGCTTCAGTACATGTTAAACATGCTGCTATATATTCTGCCTGAGTCGTACTAAGCGCAACACTGGTTTGCTTCCTGCTAAACCATGAGATCATTGCTGATCCCAGACTAAAACAACAACCTGACGTACTCTTACGATCTGTGACATTACCAGCCCAATCTTAATCAAAGTATCCTCCTAGTTTAAACTCACAATCTGCATCATACTTGATACCATATTCAATGGTACCTTTTAAGTATCTCATCTCATGTTTTGTTGCGATCAAATGAACATGTCTGGGTTCAACCATATACTGTCTTACAGTAAAATATTCACAGCAAAACATATGTTTGGCCTTGTATTTGTCAAATTCATCAACGATCCAATTATTTGTCTATACAAGGTGGCACCCACTATTTTTGATGAAGTATCACATAATAACTTCAGATTCGTCGTCATTGGTGTTGTCATGGATTTACAATGCATCATTACAAATCTTTTTAGAATTTCCACAGCATGTTTTCCTTGACTGAGACAAATCTCACCTGGATTATGCCACACTTCCAGACCTAGAAAATAGTGCATTTGACCGAAATCTTCATGTTGAATTCTGAAACAAGCTTGTTCTTGCAATCAGTGATGGGATTTTCAATTCCTGTTAGAATAAGGTCATCCAAATATAATAGTAAAATCATATGGTCATCATCCTCAATCTTATAGTAAAGATGGGAGTCTGCTTTACTTTTAATAAAGACGAAGCTCATAAAAAAACTATCAATCCTTCCATACCATGTCCTGGGTGGTTGCCTTAAGCCATACACGGCTTTCTTTAATTTGCACAAATGTGTCTCTATCATGTGTCTCAAATCCTTGTGGTTGTTCCACATACACTTCCTCTTCTATCACACCATTTAGAAAAGCAGTTTTTGACATCCGTCTGATGTAGTTTCCATCCCATCTTTGTAGCTATAGCCAAAGTAGCTCTAATGGAAGTGTACCTTGTTACAGGAGCAAAGGTTTCTTCGTAATCTACTCACTCTTTCTGGGAGAATCCACGAGCCACAAACCTTGCTTTGTATTTCTCAATACTGCCATCCGCAACATGCTTGATTTTGTATAACCATTTAGATGTTACTATAGATTTTTCTTTCGGTCTCGGAACTATGTCCCAAACATCCTTTTTCATGATTAAGTGATATTCTTCAATCATGGCATCTTGCCACACCTTCTCAACAGCTTGTTCATAGCTAGAAGGTTCTACATCAATGATGTTAGACACAAATGCAACATAATTGGAATAGAAACGAGGTCTTTTACTTTCTTTCAAAGTCTTATTTGGGGCACCATACTTTTCTGCATCTTGAATGAGTTCACGCACCCAACCTAGTTTTCTCTGATATATAATTACTTTTGTAGGTGAATCAGCAGGTTTCTGTGGCTCCATCATATCATGATTCTTAGGTACATGCTCTTATTTTTAAGTTTCTGATACTCTTGGAGTTGCTAGTTCCTCATCATGTATCTCATTGAAATGATTTCTTTTTAATTTGTAGAAAGTTGCATCTTCATCAAAGATAACATCTTGATTGATCTCAATTCTTTTTTATCCAAGGACACATACTCTATATGCCTTTGATGTCTTGCTATACCCAACAAAACTACCCTTCTTGCCTTAAGGATCCAATTTTGTCCTTTTATTCTTGGGAATATGTATATATACAAGACAACCAAATATTCTTAGATGACTAACATCTGGAACTTCACCTGAAAACACTTGTTCTGGAGTTTTATTTTGAAGTACTTTTTGAGGACTTCTATTTTGTACATATACAACAGTCCTTGTTGCTTCTGCCCAAAGGTACATTGATAAGTCTTGATTATGAATCATGGCTTTAGCTGCTTCCTTAATTGGTCGGTTCTTTCTTTCCGCAACGCCATTTGCTGAGGATTGTAAGGAGTAGAAAGCTCCCTATTAATCCCAGCTTCTTTAAAAAATGCTTTGAATTCACCCGATGTGAATTCTCCTCAGTTATCGGATCTAAAAATCTTTATATTTTTCTCAGAAAAAATTTCAACACAAGCTTTAAATTCTTTAACCTTACTAAACATTTTATCTTTATTCTTTAAGAAATAAATCCAAGTTTTGCAAGAAAAGTCATCAATGAACGAAACTTAGTAAACATACTCGTTGAGTGAAGTGACTTCCATAGGTCCACATACATCCGAATGAATTAGATCCAAAACTCTTTTTGCTTTACTGTCATTGCTTGGAAAAGGCTTTTTCACATTCTTTCCTTGCCCACAACCTTTGCACACTCCATCATGGAACTTTTAATCTCTATAAGGACTTCCACCATCTTATAATGAACATGACCAAACCTTCTATGACAAAGTTCACATGGATTTATAGTAGTACTATGGACTAAGGCTTGATCTACCTTTCCTTTTAACTAGTACAATCCATCTTCATGAATACCAATTATAACAACATCATCAATATTCTTACGTCTCGGCCACACAAGAACTTGGCCATTGATAAAAGCTACTATGAATCCTTTCTCTTCTAATCTTGATATAGATAGGAGGTTCTTTTGCAAATGAGGTACATATAAGACATTTTCCATTTTCAATTGTTTTCCTGAATCTAAGCTGTAAAAAGCATTCCCAATGCCCTTAATGTTAAAGTTAGTGCAACTGCGAGACCCATTCTTAGAGAGGACGGTACCATAGTCAGTTAACTAGGGTTCCTGATCAGTCAACCAAGCAGAGTAACTCCCTAGAAGGTACCCTAGGGCCCCCAGTTGTTTCCTAGGGTTCTTGATCGAGGACCAAGCAGGTTGATGCCATGGCAAAGTCCTTAGCATGTGGCTAGGGCCCCTATTTGTCTCTAGGGTATTCGGGTTTGGGACTAGATAGTTTCTTCGTCACGAAGACCAAGCAGATCACGCAGGTTGAGACAGAGACATCCTGGTCTGGGACCAGGCAAATTCTTGGTCTAGAACCAAGTACGTCCTGCGGGTGGTTGATCCATATTTAGTCTAGGACTGAAAGCTCAGCCTGGGGCTAAGGACCGTTCTCCGAGAGAATGGAGGACTTAGTCTACGACTAGGGAGTTGTTCAACATGATTCAATTTGGGATTGAAGCTCAGCCTTGGCCTGAGAGCCATTCTTTATGAATGGAGGTTCTTGGTCAGTTACAAAGATGATGATGTGGGATAACCTCCTCTCCTAGGTCTTTGAGATTGTTGAGCTAAGTAGTCTTCTCAAGGGACTAACCACCCCTTGTGGGAGTCACTAAGCATTTGACAAGAGCAGTCTGGAGGACCACATGATCACAGCATCTAGTGTGGACCTTCCTTATACAGTATTGATGGACTTTTAGTTAGTGTATGGAACACTTGTACATTTGTGAGAGAGATGGTTGGTTTTAAACCCCACCTTGGTTTTTCACCCTTGGTTTTTCCACCTTGTTGATTTTTGGTCTTGTGGTTAGAAGGGTTATCTACCCACTTTGAATTGTCTTGACTGTTAACACCTTGATGTTTTGGTCTTATGGGTAATAGGGTTGTTTACCCATCTTATTGGTACATCTTTTGGTCCTAGGGGTTGTGAGGGTCATGTACCCCTTCTTGTTTTATGATTTGACTTGTACCACTTGTTGGTCCTTGTACCCTTAACCATGACCCTAGTACCCACCTAAAGACACCTTAATTATATTTTTTATTATTATAAGTGATTTTATTGTGTGGTGTCTTAACCTTTTATTTGTTGGTACCCGCCCTTATTTAATGCAACCCTAACTCAATTAAAGTCATTATGGATCTATATAATGAAGTCTAATTTCTCACTTTGAACACATCTTATGATCACATCTCAACTCTGATTTTTACTGCTTGACGTCAAGGGTTAAGGGTTGAACTGCTGCTTGCTTCCCTGCTTATCTAGGCCGCCCACCTACTAGAGCATAACTTAGATCTGATCTAATTAAGGTTGATGTCAAGGATTGTTTGTCAAGGATTGTTTGCTGCCAGGGTTTGTATAAAAGCTCGTTGTTGCCACATGTGATTGATTTGTAATCATTTGAGGACTGTTTGAGCTAGCCATCAACTTGAGAAGCCCTAATCTACTTAGCCGTCGGATAGTTGAGGTTCGATCTGCTGTTGTAGCCATGATTGAGGGTCGATCAGCTGTTGTGGCCTTTTTTAGCACAATCGTGGTCTGGTTGAAGTCTGATTTGCCTGTTGACGGTTTTGATTGAGGTTTGATCTGCTAAATGAGGTATTGTTGAGGTCCGATTGGGATCCGATCTACCTGTTGTAGTCTGCTCGAGGTCGATCTGCTTGTTGAGGCTCGATCTGCCAACTGTCTGCTTGTTGAAGCCTTGTTGAGACCCGATCTACTAGTGATATCCCCGTTGGGGTTTGTTGGGGTTCGGTCTGCCTTATTGTGAAATGTTGAAGCTACCCTGAGCCCTAATTGATGAGGTCGTAGCCTGCTAAGTGCATGAGTATGAAGGTCGTGAGCCTTAGAGGTCTGATCTATCCCAAAGAGTGTATATTTGTGAAGGTTGTGAGCCTTATTAGGCTTGACCTGCCAAATGAGAGCACAATTGTAGAGGTCGTGAGCCTTTGTGAGTCTATTGTATGTTAGTTTTGTACTAGGGAAGTGTTCCCCAAGTGACAATCGCCTAATGTCAGTTAGAAGGGGGAAAAAGGTGACCCTCACATTAAATGACATTAATGAGACTTTATAACATTAAAGTCACTTTTTGCTAAAGTTAAGTGGGTTAGTGAAATATTTATTTAAGCGATTTAAATAAACTGATTTTTTACTCATTGATTCTTATCCATTGGATTGGATCTTTCTCCACCGTCGGATTAGATTCTCACTTAGGGTTAGACAAAAAGGGTTGAGGGAGGCATTTGGCTTCATTATTCTTGAGATTGAGAAAGAGAGAAGAGAGAAGAAGAGCTTGGAGACTAGCATGCACTTCGAGGTAGCCATTCCACATTGGCACAGAAATCGAGGCACGAGTTGGGCATTTAATGCACAGTACGGTCTTCTAGTTATTTTCCTTTAGTAGGCACATATCCTGAGGCAACCATTATTGCACTAAAATCGAGGTTTAGTATAACAGCAGTTATTGCAGGCCGTACAACACAAAACCCGAGGCATTTAGTTTGGCTCAGAAATCGAGGAGGCACACATCCCGAGGTGAAGGTACAACATCCATTTATTGGCTCGAGTTTTAAGAGAATCTGGGCATGAGTTTCAAGAGAATCTGGGCACAAAGTTTGAGATAAGTTGCACGCAGCCCGAGGTAGATTCTGGGCACATCTCTCGAGGTCTTCAACACAAGTTTCAAGGAGATATGGTGTTCACAGAATTCGTGACTGCTGCACATTTCCCAAGACAGATTTAAGGGCTCGATTTTTTAGACTGTCTTGCATAGTTTTCGAGGAGGACCGTACAGTACGGTCACTGTACTTTCAGCACAAGGTTCGAGGCACTCTTGCACAAAAATTGAGGCTGCTGGTTTTGGCACAGATTTCGAGAAAAGTGCTGGGTGAAATCTATTGGTGGAGATAAGTAAATTTTCTGTTGTATAAATTTATGTACTAAGATTTGTTGAAGAAATAAAATCTCTCTCTTACTGGTTTTCCCCATGGGGGTTTTTCTAGGGCACAGTTGCCGAAAAATTTGAGTGTCTACTTTTTATGGTGTGCATGTGCTAAATATTTAGTTTCAGCCTGTTATAGTGTTTTTCCTACGTGTTTAATTGTTACAGTAATTTTCATAAGTAACCTTCAGCCTGTGCAAAACCGGCTGAAGGTGAAAACCACTGAAAAGTTGACATAAACCAGCAAGCAGTAAAACCCAGAAAAATCTACATTGTAGCATGCTGAGTTTATACTTGTAGACATTGTGAGCCCTGTTGGACAGATCTAATACGCTAAGACCTTATTGAGGTGTGATCTCTTGTGCTGAGATCTTGTTTAGGTCTGCTATATGTGCTGAGATCTTGTCTGTATGCCAAGACTTTGTTTGGGGTCAGACCCATGTGCTATGAGTTAGATCTTTTGTGCTATGTTTTGACTGTGGCTACTTCTGTGACTTGACTGTTGTTGACCACCATTACTGCATCCTCGTCTTTATCTATTTCACTGTACTGCAAGTCTATCATCTCTCTCTCTCTCAAGTTTGTAACAACCCTCTAGTAAGGGTTAGACTGTTCCTAATGGATAACTTGCCTCTGAGAGGCACAGTCTGTTCTAAAAGTTAATTTTTCTTTGTATAAAAAAGGAAGGGTCCCACACTCCAGGTAAGTATGCATGAGTTAGACATGTTAATTTTTCTTTGTATAAAAAGGGAAGGGTCGTTTGTGTTAATTTTTCCTTTTATTATGAGTTAGACATGTTATTGTTACTACTACTGATTACATGTTACTGAAGATTTCACTATAACTAGAGGACTACTTGGGAGTGTTAAAGTTGAAAGAGATGAAAATTATGTTTTAATTTATCTTGTTTAGCTACAACTGTACTGTTATGCTTCAGTACTAGTATGATTTTGTGTTAAATTATAAGAAATTTTGATTTCTCTGCATCAAACCCTAACCTAACCCAAAATTGAACACTTAATAGGATAGGAAGAGTTATCACCCAATCTTACTTGATGAGGAGAATCTTTTGTGGTCAAACTTGAAAGAGAGTCTTTAAAACCAGTCATGTGCCTGGAGGCACCACCATCCACTAACCATGTTTCATAACCATAATTTACTGAATTTGTAAGAGTTGCTACCAACACATAATCTTCATATAAATCTTCTTATTTTTCTCTCTTGACTGCAGGTTCATCATCTTCAGCAATATAAGCATGATGTCTCTTGTATTTCCTTCTTTCTTTGACCTCTTTTATGTTATTGTAGCATCGAAATGAGAGGCTCACAACCTCTATTTGAAAGACAAAATACAAGTAGAAAGCTCACCCTAAGAGAACAGCTCCGCAACTCTAAGATGTCCAAGACAAATTCAGTTTCAACATACTTTGTGAGGGTTTCTCAAATCAAGGATCAACTTGCTGCTATTGGGGAAAGCATTGAAGATTCAAGACTTGTCAGGGTAACCTTGAATGGATTTCCCTCTGTATGGGAGCCATTTATAAAGAGCATTTGTGGTCGAGAAAAGCTTCCTAGTTTTGATCAGCTATGGGTAGAGTTCATCCAAGAAGAAGCCAGAGAACTCTTTGAGACTCATTCTCACAAGGATGAAAAAGATCATGCTCTTGCAGCGCATGCAAGAAAAGGCAAAGGGAAGAAGGTTTTTGATAAAAAGAAAGCAAATAGAACATCTGCTCCTTACCAGAAAAACAAAGAAAGACTTATCAAAAGTATCAAAAGTGAAGTGCTTCAATTGACAAGACTATAGACATTATGCTGCTCAATGTCCTCACGAAAAGAAGAAAAAGGGTAAGCAACATGCATCTACAACTGATATTGATGGGCACTCTCACCGGAAGAATGAGGAGTCCAAGTTAGATGAGATTGTAGATGCAATTTGGAACGATTTCTTCTTTGTCCCTGCTCTTATAGTCACTATCACTCATGGGAATGATATCTGGTTGGTGGACAGTGGTGCTTCCAAGCACATGACAAGCTACCAAAGTTCTCTTTCAGATGTGAAAGAGGGAATTAGTTTTGCAGGCAGAACTTGATGACAATACCAAGTATGTAGTAAAAGGCATTGGTGCAACCTCTATCAAGCTAGATTATGGGGATTCTCTTCATATGAGAGATGTTTTGCTTGTACCTGGCACATGAACAAGACATAAAGCAGCTGCTGGAGTTGACACTTGGCAGAAGATGAAGGCACGTGGTAGAAGAAGTTAGAAGTTTGGTGATGATTTGTAATAGCTTCCGAAGCTATAATTTTAACACTCCCTCTTAGCAATGAAGTTATTAAATTATTAACTGATGTTTTATATAAGGAAGATTGTTTGTTTCTAGCTCATAGGAATTCTATGCCTTCCTAACTTTTACTAGATACCTTGACTTTTGCTAAATGCTCACAACGCTACCTGTTTTGACTTTTGACATGACTCACAAGGCTTGTCCTTTCGCCTTAACTTTTGTCATAATCTCACAAGATTTTTCAAAGGCCTTATCACTTTTATTTTGACTTTTGTCTTGGCTCGCAAAGTTTTTATATTTACTTTGACTTTTGCCATGACTCACAGCACTGATTAATCTCCAAGTCTCCCTGGCTAGCTTCAGGGTGGTCACTTATGACCTCAAACCTTGGAGGATGCCTTTTTTATCATTCTCTTTCTCAGAGATGGAGGCATTCTTTGCAACTCCAAGTTTGCTTCTGAAGTGAGCAAACTTCACCAACTGCAGTGGTTTTGTCAGGATATCAACTACCTAATCATCTATTGCAACATACTTTAGCTTGATCGCATTTTGTTGTACCATATCTCTGATATAATGGTACTTTAGATCAATATGCTTTGATCTGTCATGAAATACCGGATTTTCTGTGAGCTTCATGCAGCTCTGATTATAACAGTGGATAATCGTAGCCTCAAGCTTTTCTATAAACAACCCATAAATGAGTTTTCAAGCTAAGAAAGCCTCACAAATAGTTAACTACGCTTGATACCAGCTTCCTTACAAAAACTTTCGAACTCACAAGATTCATATTCCCCTCCATTATCAGATCTAAAAATCTAAATGTGTTTTCCTGTTTGGTTTCCTACTAAAGCTTTGAATTCTTTAAATTTGGAAAAAACTTCACTTTTCAACTTCAGAAAATAAATCCAACATTTTCTAGAAAGATCATCAATAAATATGACATGATACAGAAAACCATTCAGGGAAGGAGAAGACATCGGTCCACAAGTATCGGAATGAATAAGCTCTAAGATCCTTTTATATTTTCTACTATTGTGAGAAAAAGACTTCTTTGCATTTTTCCCAAGTAAACAACCTTTGCATACTTCATCTTTATCAGAAGAAATAGAAGGCATACCACTTACTATAGATTGAAGTCCAGGAAGAGCTATGAAGTGAAGGTGACCGAATCTTCTGTGCCACAACTCGCTGGGACTGACTGTAGAATGAACAAGAGCACGAGCAGAATGATTTGTGACCTTGTAGAGACCTACTTCTCGAATTCCAATGACTTCAGTTGAACTTAGTTGACCACCTTTCGGCTAGAGAACTACTTTACCATCCATGAAGGCCACCTTGTAGCTTTTATCTTCAAGTGTAGAGACTGACAACAAGTTCTTCTTCATGCCAGGAACAATTAAGACTTCATCAATATGAATGATGGATCCAAACTTTAACTGAAGAGAGATGGAACCGACCCCTTTGATATCATAACATGAGTTGTCACCAAGCTGTACCTGCACGGAGCAAGTCTTCTTCCTGTAATCTGAAATAATATTTTTGTAACCAGTCATATGTTTTGAAACTCCACTATTAACCAACCAAGTGTTCTGATCAGTAGTTAGATGACAAGAAAGAGCGGACACTAGGTAGTATTCTTTTATGTTCTCATGTCTCTCAAGAGATTCACTTGCCTTCTTACCTGATCCTCTTTCTTCAGCAGTAGATGCATCATGCTTCCTTTTATGGAAGTCTTTCTTCTTGGATCTGCAATCTTTAGCAAAATGTCCGATCTTGTTACAACTATCGCATGTAATCTTAGACAGATCAAAATTTTTACCTTTGAAGTTTCATTTGAGCTTGTTTTCTTGGAAATGCCTTTTAAAGAAAGGTTTCTTTCCTCTTCTTGTTTTTGCAACCAAAGCAACACTGTCATCATTAGCAACATGATTTTTTGAAGTCATATGATCCTCCTAAAGGAAGTCATGCCATAAACGCTCAAAAGTAGGCTGAATCTGTCTGCCATTCACTAGAAAGGAAAGTACTCCATGAAGATGGAAGACCATCAAATATGGTTTGAACAAGATCGTCATCATCAATAGTTACCCCTGTGACAAATAACTGATTAGTGATTACGAATTTGAGCAATTTTAGAACAAAATGATGCAATAGACTCACATTTCTCCATCTGTAAAAACTTCAATTTGTTCTTAGAATTTCTCTTCTGACTAGGTGTAGTCTTCTCATACAACTTCACAAGAGTGTCATAACAGTCTTTAGCTGTCATCAGAGAAGTTAGTACTGGAATGATACTATCTTTTACAGAATAAAAAATAACTCCCTTTGCCCTAGCTTGATTCCTTCAGAAGGCTGCCCTACCAGCATTAGAAACTAATTCTTCCACCACTGTAGTCACAAAATGATCTAGTTCTAACTCTTGGAAAATATTCATAATCCACCACTGGTGCTAGTTCTAATTGGTTCTTCCACCACTGTAGTCACAAAATGATCTAGTTCTAACATTAAAGTTTGAAACTCCCTCTAGCTTATTATCAGGCCGATCAGAAATAGAAGAAGACCTGCTTGAACATGAAACCTAGGACTCTGCTTTATAAAACTTAAATCCTAGGGACCTGTGTAGGCTCATGAACTATCGAACTGACCTCTGTTCACACCCAAAGCTCTGATACCATGGCAAGTTTTAATTCAAGCAACAATACATGTCAAAAATAAGATGCACAAATTCATTCCACATGAACACTGTAGATATATCATGGAGAAAACCCTTAGAAGGGAGAAAAACTCCAGCCAAACAATCTTTCTTATATAAGAGGATTCAAATTACATCACCATCATAAACTTCACTGTGCTAGGGCAAAATTTAATAGCAGACATAACAACTTTTACCAAAAATGTATGACAACCTCTGCTCACAGTGTTCTCTGCCTGCTTCTGCACATAACTAAAAATGAATGACAACCTTTGCTCACAATGTTCTCTGCCTATTTCTTTGCTCACAATATCTCTGCCAATATCTCTGCCTGCTTCTTCCACCTCCTCCAAGAGCATCTTCAAGAAAGAAATTGGTATGATTAAATGGGAAGGGCTGGCTACTATTTATGCTTTAGGGTGGCTGTCCCAAGCAGCCCCCCTAGGGAGGAACTGCCCTAAGCAGCCCCGTAAGTAGCCCCTAGGTGGACACTTGTCACTTGGCACATGAACAGAACATAAAGCAGCTGTTGGAGCTGACACTTGGCAGAAGATGAGGGCACGTGGTATCAGAAGTTAGAAGTTTAGTGATGATTTGTAATAGCTTCCGAAGCTATAGTTTTAACAGAAACTACATGTTTCCTTCCGTTGGGAAACTACCTGATTTTTTGATAGTTTGCATTGTATTCTGCTAATCAATAGTTAATTCAAGGTTTTATGGATTGTTAATCAAACTTTATTTGGACATATAATTATGGTTTAATTCTGTATTTTTGCCCCTGGGAAGAAAACATCAAAAGAAAATCGGTGGATTGACACTAAAGAGGTTAGGTTACCTTTTACATAAGACATTTATGTTTAAAATAGCTATTGCAAATTGCTATATGAGATAGTAAGAACTGGCCACCCAGTGACTTCTTCAACTTGTATTTTAGAAATAAAAATAAAAATTACATTATCCAATGTAACAAACACAAATATCCATACACCAGTGCTGGTGTGCTGAGATTTAAACTAGACCAGCTTTGCTATAACATGAACGCAACAGAACTGTCGTCATACCATCGCATATATCCATCTCTCTATAGCATGGCAGAACATATATAGACATCAATCATGTTCCAGTGTTTTATGATTCTGAGAATGGAGAAATTTAGTATGGGCTATTATGGGATTCAATGCAGCTAATGACCTGAATGCTGTTTCCTCGGGCTGCAGATTTTGAACAGAGGGGAAGAGCTGAAAGTGCAATAAAAGATGCAATGGGACATACAAATGGAGCTAAACATTTACTTGAATCGAGAACAAGAGACTGCCGCGGGGATGATTATTGCCCCTATTCCAAGCCACCGTTAAGAAGGAGAAGAAGAAGAAGAAGAGTCTGATCCAGAGCCTTACACAATTGAGTCTGAATATATTAGATATTAAACATGATATGTTTATATTAGATATTTATGAACTTCGTTTATGGATACGATAGAGCAATTACAACAAGTTAAGTGGCCGGTGAACACCAATAGGCCACAAGTTAAGTGCCACAAATAAGTTATCTGTTACTTGAGCTTTATGCGTAGTTGTACTTGTAATCACTCATTGTCTATGCCTCAGCTACATGTTATCACTCGCCGCCTTTTAGTTAAATTGATTGTGTGCCACAAACTGCCTGTTATCCATGCATCAGCTAAGAATGATAAATAAATCAGCTACAAGTTATTTTTGACATTCTTTTTTTTATAATTGTTTATTTTGAATTTGGAATGGCTGCCATAAAATCAATCTGAATAGTACACCTGTCTCATCCTCGTGCAATCTAGGAAACTGAATAGAAATTTAAATTCCTAACCAATAAGATATTAGTGAGGCTATGTACTCATTACTCAACTATGACATCTGATATGCATGAATAGAACTGATAAACTACAAGCAAAACAAACAGTTTGAAAAAGCAGCATTCTGTTATTTTTGTACAACTGGAGAGCGTTTGATCTTCATACTAAGATATATATGCCACTCGAGATCAGAAATCCTGGCATCTAAAAAGCATCAAAAGCTTTTACTCCTCACTTATAACCCTGATCACATAAGTCCACTTTTAGTGTTCACTGCTTCAGATTTTGAAGTTACTCATATAATCCTGTGATTTACGCTGGGAATATATGAATAAATTTGCAGTGATTTCTATTAATTTGCATATAAATTAAATAAATTTGCAGTGATTTCTATTAATTTGCATATAAATTAAATAAATTTGCACTGATTTCTATTAATTTGTTAAGCTCTTCCTGAAGTTTAGTTCCCTTTTTAAACAAATATGAAATTATCTAAAAAATTCTGTGTAACTTGGCGATTGTGAATCTGAAGGAGTGCTTGGTGACTCCTTGCACTAGAATTTTATAATTGCAAGGGTGGTTGAGCTCGCTACGCTTCCTTTCCTGTTAATGCAATTTTTAAGCACAACCATATTAATTTTCCTGATATTTACTTCCCACCCACCTTCTTAAGGGGGGTTTGTCCGACCATTAAAGAAGTAGGTGACCTATTATTATTATTTTATTATAGATAGACCTTTCTGGATGAGGAAGGTGGTGGTTGAAATAGGGGGTATAAAACAGAGTTGGAGGGATGACGTGGAGGTGGGAATTTTCCTGATATTTACTTCCCAGTATAAATCAATTTATTAAAGAAGTAGGTGACCTATTATTATTATTTTATTATAGTTAGACCTTCCTGGAGGAGGAAGGTGGTGGTTGAAATAGGGGGAATAAAAGAGAGTTGGAGGGATGACGTGGGGGTGGGAATTTTCCTGATATTTACTTCCCAGTATAAATCAATTTATGGGAGAACAGGGAAGAACTACCTGCTTGGATCTTCTTCCCAATTATAACAATGTTTACGTACTTTGGCAGCTCTTCTAACACCCTCTCGGCCCAGGCAGAAAGTAGGCCATTCGCAAGAGTCTGATCAGCAGAAAGGTTGTGTAGGAGGGTTTTAGGGGAAAGGAACCCGCGCATGTTTCGAGCAAAAAGGAGGCTTCCCGTGGAGTTATAGCAGGAAAGGAGGCCCACGATGCATGTTTCGAGCAAAAGGGATGCTTCTCGTGGAGTTATAGCAGGAAAGGAGGCCCACGGTGGATTGTGAGTGCGTCTTGCACAAGGTTGCGGGGGAGCGTCCCCCCCCCCCCTCGCCCCCGCTCCGGAAGCTCGCTTCTGGCCAAAGTGCTGCAGGTGCTAAGGGAGAGTGCACTCCCTGTTTTGCTCCCGGGCGAGCGCGTTTTGTAAAGCGCGCTTTGGGGGGTGAAATCAATGCTCCTGCCTCTGTCAAGAGCGAATTAGGGAGCTATCGGGATCTAACGCTCCCAAAAGCTCCCTAATTCGCTCCCGAGCGCTCTACGCAACGCTCTCCCTCTTTTAAAAACACTCCCGAGATAGCTCCCGCTGTAGGAACACGCCCACGCAAGGAAAAGACGAGGAGGATGGATGGGGTCTACTTGTGGGCTTTTGGAGGGAAGGAGTAGGGCTTTGGGGGATAAAGCCCTCTCCTCCATATTGATTTTCACTTTCATTTGCTTGAGAAGAGAATAGAAGAGAAAAGAAGAGGAGTGGAGAGGAGAGGAGAGGAGAAGAGAAGAGGAGAAGAGGAGGAGAAGGTTGCCATCCTTGGAGATTGAAGAAGGTTCAACTTGTCACTACCATTGGAGAGCCAAAGAGGTAGGGTCTAAAACCTTCATTGTTGATTTCTTTTGTGTTTGAACTTTGATCTATGTATTTAATCATGAATGCTTGGAATCTAGTCACTAGAATGTGTAGATGTTCCTATCCTACTCTTTCCCATGCTTCCTTCCTCAATCTATTGCAGACAACAAGCTAAATCTCTAGTTCCATCAAACATGATGATGGGTATGTGGTTTATTTTCTTGGTTCCATTTGTTATTTTGATGATGGTGCTTGGAAACCAGAGGAGGAATGAGGGAGAGGATGAAGAAGTGGGGAGTGGCACATACCGTGGAGAGGAGGAGGAGGAAGAGGAGAGGAGGAGGAGGAAAACCAAAAGAAAACCAAAGAGGAACACACCCTTATGGAAACATGTCACAAAGCAGGGAGGAGGTAGAGGGGGTGGAACCACCAAATTTGGTTGCCCCCATTGTAAAAAGACATACACAGGTTCATATACTCGTGTGAGAACACATCTATGTGGGCACATGCCATGTGATGACAAAAAAATATAGGAGTTTGTGTTTGCCCAAATGTGACATCAACATAAAGAGCCATCTATAAGAAGGAAAAACTTGAAGCACAAAACAAATCAAAAGATTTTAAACGATCAATGGATGACCATGACCACTCTTTCTCACCGAGAACCATAGGCCCATTCACCCAAGGCAGTGGATTCTCTCCCATGGGGCAATCACGTGGCGGGACAATAACAAATTTCCTTGACCAAGGTGGTAGGGATGACGTGGATTCAAAAGTGTTTCGGTTTCTCTATGCATGTGGCATACCATTCAATGTTCTTCGCTCACCCTATTGGCATGAAATGGTAGAGGCCATCTGCACCGCCCCAGCAGGATACAAGAGCCCCGGGTATGACAAAGCTAGAACTATGGGGCTTGACAAGGAAAAAGCCAAGATCCAAAATGCTTTGGGGCAATTCACAAATGCTTGGAATGAATATGGGGTATCAATTGTATCAGATGGTTGGACAAATGTAAAAGGAATGCCATTGATAAATGTGCTTGGTGTGTCTGCTTGGGGATAGGAGAAAGCCTCAGTGAAATTGGTCAGTTTGGTACTTTGCATGCTAGAAAAGATCGAGATAGGGCGCCTCCTATTGAATGGTGGAATATGTATGGCTCATCATGCCCGCACTTGCATAAATTGGCAACCAAAGTTCTTTCATAGGTGGTTAACAGTTCCTCTGCAAAAAGGTGTTGGAGCACCTATAGCTTCATCCACTCAATGAAAAGAAACCGATTAAATGAAAATCGAGCAAAATACTTGGTTTTTGTACATTACAACTTGAGGTTGCTGACTCATTACTGTGAGCGGGCCAAAACTGATAGATCATGTCACTTGGGACAACGATCCGGAGGAGCATAACTTGGAGGATGGGGCCTTAGCTTTAAAGCGCTTGGAGGAAGAGCTTTTGGGCGATGAGGATGACCATCACCATGGCCATGCAGCAGCAACAACAACAACTATGCCACCACCATCTCCTACCTTGTTTCCAGATGCACCATCTTTGCCTAGAGGTTCAACTTCAACTTCACGACCGTCATCTACATCAGCGAGGGGGGGTCGTGTAGGACCAAGTCTTGGACGTGGCTCAACATTGGTGGCTACTGGGGATGATAGTCGGAGTCCTAGTCCCATTGTTCCTAGACAACGGGAAAAAATTAGAAATTTCCCATGGCAAGAGGAAACATCCATAAAATATACTTTTGCAGTCTTTTCTTATTTACAGTACTTTCAAGTTTCAAGTTTATGCACTATTGACTCTTCTATATTTATTATGGTGTATTCTGTGAACGTTACAATTTACATGGCAATTCAAGTTTGAAGTTTGAAGTTTGAAGTTGAACATACCTTTGAAATTCACTATTTGCAACTTCGCATTATTATGATAAGTTATAACTCTTTGGTAATGAATATGATGCTTTGTGAATTGTTTCAAGTTCAACTTTCATTTCATGGTATGTTATATATTGAAAATTTGAAGTTGTAAGGTTGATGTTATAGATACTGGTAACTAGAGTCTAGGACTCTAGACCTATGGTTGACAAATTCACTACTATATGATTGATGATTGATGAATGATGTTAGATGGTATTATGGTTTATTTCATGTTTTTATGCTTTCCAATGAGTTTCCATAACTAATTCAACATTCTACTTGTTTGATGATTGATGATGATGTTATATGGTATTATGGTTTATTTCATGTTTTTATGCTTTCCAATGAGTTTCCATAACTAATTCAACATTCTACTTGTTAACATATATGCATCAAAATATATAAAAAATATATATTATATAAAATGCTCCCGCAATTCTCAAACCGAAAGTTTTTGAAAATTTCGCTTTTCACTCCCGCTCCCAAGTAACCTTGGCCTTGCATGCAAAGGAGAGGGCCATGTGCCAATGCCTTGCGTTTTAACCAAGTCATAAAATTTGCTGAGAGACATTAGATTTTTTTATATTATTCCTCGTGATTAAAGACACTGAGTCTGATTGACACAAGTACCCTTTTAGAGGGGTAGTGTATATAGTTTTTTATATATAAAGAACCATAATAAATATATATATATATATATATATTCAATGTATATAGTTTTTTATATATAAAAAACCACAAATAAATAAGTTAGAAACGTTCAAACAAGCACAATTTAAATAAAAAAATAAAAATTAAAAATTAAGCAAATGATTATTATAAGATATTTCAGTGTTTGCAAATGTTTATTATAACATAGTTATACTGTTATTTATTTTCTTTTCCTTTTCTTTTAATTTATTTATATTTGAATTTCAAGCTACCAAGGTGTAGTTATATTCTTAATAATAATAAAAAATGTTTATTATAACAGTTATAATGTTATTTATTTTCTTTTCCTATTCTTTTAATTTATTTATATTTGAATTTCGAGCTACAAAGGTGTTTTTATATTCTTAATAATAAAAAAATGAGTGCGAATAAGCATATTAAACTAGAAAGGATGAATCGTGTATGGAAGAGTAGAGATCATAATATTTAAGGAAAATTTTGGATCAAAGTTAATAATGTAGAAGTGATCAGATGTAAAATTATGCATCTTTTCTAAGAGGAGTTGTCATGATCATAGAGATTCAAAATAAATATGGTTAGGAATATGGAGGTTAGGAATATGGAGGAGTAAGTTTATGAGCATTAAAGCAACTCAAACAAACTTGTTTTATTTCTAAATCCCAACTTCAAATGAAATACAAACAAACAAGGTTGGTTTTCCTTGCTAAGGTTTGGGATGTATTTTAAAGGCATTTTCAAAATATTGCATGAAATTTATTTTCTTTTCCTTTTATTTTAATTTATTTATATTTGAATTTCAAGCTACCGAGGTGTAGTTATATTCTTAATAATAAAAAAAGGTTTAAAGAAATAACAAAATTATATTTTACTTGTAAAACTCACACAATAAGCATATTAAACTAGAATGGATGAATCATGTATGGAAGAGTAGAGATCATAATATTTAAGGAAAATTTTCTATCAAAGTTAATAATGTAGAAGTGATCAGATGTAAAATTATGCATCTTTTCCAAGAGGAGTTGTCATGATCATAGGGATTCAAAATAAATATGGTTAGGAATATGGAGGACTAAGTTTATGAGTATTAAAGCAACTCAAACAAACTTGTTTTATTTCCAAATCCCAACTTCAAATGAAATACAAACAAATCGTGCCAAAACACCATCACTGTTATTAACCCGTTCAATCCTGACTCCATATAAAAACATACCAGATTTATGACTATTCGACTCCACTTCTCATAATAAAAAAATTACGCTCCATCTGAGAAGGATCATTCTCTCCTTCATTTGCTCTCAGTGTGAATTCTCCTGCCACCAGTTCTCTCCATTCATCATCACGATAAAAGATATAATCAACACCATCATCATAATAAGTATCATTCTCATTGTCTTCGTCTTCGTCATGCTTTTCTACTTCCTTCTTCTTCATTTGGATCCTTCTGTGATTTTTCCTTTTCATGAAAACTCGACTCGATTGCTTTTCTTTCCCATCGAGCATTGTAACTGGAAAAATAATTGGCACTGCACTCTAGCCATAGGAACATTGTGCAAATTTAAGCACAAACACCATTCTGTACTGAGTATCCGTAGACAAAAACTTACAGTCGACCCGATCGGAGACATCAAACAACTAAACCATTATCAACTCAGCAAGCACCTTTAATCGCATTATTTCAAAGATAAAATATTTCAATTGAAATATTATGAACCGCACCCATGAAAACATTCTAAACATTGCTACCAAGACAACGTTACTGCTTTTGAATCACACCAATTTTGGCTAAATCGTGCCAATTTTGACTTGTCTATAAGGTCTATTGAATCCCATGGGTGGGATAAAGAAATATGGGTAGGAACGAGGTAAAAGGGATGGGAATTAACTATGTCTAGCTCGACTTCACTATTTGTCTTTGTGCAGGTTGTCACAATTCAAAAATTTGATAACATCGCATTTATGTCACGCCTTTGAAAATTTTAAACATACTTGCATGAAATTTCCATGAATAACAAGGTTTCATCAGATTGTAAGTTTACAAATACATGTTAAAGTATTGGCTTGGCATGGAATTATATTAATTCCAAGGGCAATCAAGCAAAGTATGGATGTCTTAAAGTGTTGGAGTGGAAATATAAATCAGTCAAATGGAGAAACTTCTTGAATTGATGTTTTCATAAAACCTAGAGAGTGTGCCACAAGTTTAAGGAGGGTTGATGAACCAATTTGTTAAAGTTTTGTCAACAATGAACAAATTTATTAAACAAAAAAATAATGTAGAAACAAACAATCACTAATCACTTTGATGAATCATATTTTAAACACAACCACAAAAAATCGATCCAATTGCAGAGAATAAGCAACTCCATTGCTCATTATTACCAAAACGTTTTAACCAAATGTTTTCATTGCCTTTTTTGCCTTTTGGACGATAGCCTGTTTGGAGGCCTTATTCGGCCTCTTTTCAAGGCACTCGAGTATGGTGATGATACGGTATATGGTATACAGTAGGGATATGTCATTTTTCGTGGCACTAGCCTGGGCCTACTAGTGTCATGCTGCATGTTCACCAATTACCATCGCCTGGCACAAGTGTTACGAAAGTTGCACACAACGATTTTCTAGCGATATGAAGAACACAAGAATGCTCAAAGGTCAATCTTCAACAAGATGAAGGGAACATGGTTCGAGCACAGGAAAGCGAGGGAGGATCACAAGAAGTGTATTGTTATTTGTTATATCCATGGCTGCCGTACTTCCCTCTAGAGATGATGAAATCCCAGTTCTGGCTTGTTTTTTAAAGTACAAATAAGCTCTTCCGAGCTTCAAGGCCACCATTCCCAAAGACACAATGAGAACCCTGATTTCTATGGGGGTCGTTGGGCAGTGGTCTAGTTCGATGTGAACCCAACTCATCGTTCAAAACCCAAAGGAAACAAACAATACAATTCATCTTTGGGTAATCTCACAATTCTCATACACAATTATCTCTTTCTGTATTCCTGTGTTTTGCAATGTTTTAGTGCAAATTTGACTTACAAAATCTCTTATTTTAGGTCAATGGATTCCACATTTAGATGAATAGGTAACCCATTTTCAAATTTCAGCGTCTTCTTGCTAGTTGTTTATTTAATTCCGCCTATCCTACAACAATTGTACCAAAGACCTGCTACAAATTATCGCCTCAAACATTAGGAATCTCCTTGCTATACCTTTGAAATGCATGAGTGTTGTTGGAAGCATTTGATGCAACAACTTTTCACAACGTTATTTCTAAAACAATAATAAACCTACCTACCTTTTGCTGGTTTGTTGTCTTTTTAAGGTAGGATAATCGTGAGTGTTTATTTTATGGCAATGATTGGTTAGGGTTATGGCATTGCTTGTGTTTCTTTGCCAAATTACTATCACCTTCTGCCCACTGCACAATGGCCTCCATCTTCCATGGCCATCTACGTGCTACGTTTTCTTTTTCCCTCATGTCTGTTGATTACCCACCTTTTATAACTAAAGTTACTCCAACCTCATAACCTGAGTCAAATACTCATTACCCCTTCCCCTTCCATATGATTTGAATTGAATTAACATTGTAATGTTTAATGATATGGGCATAGAACTAGCGGTTGTGGAAACATTTTGATAATGGTTATAAATATTCATGTAATTAATGTTGTAGATATGAAAAGTTGGTATATTATCATTGAATCTGAGATTACTTGAAAATCATTAATATATTTTGCAAAATATATAATTAAATTCTATAATATATTACACATTACATAATATTCATGATATATAAATTGATTTTCAGTGATTTTCCATTTACGATTTAAGTGTGTAGAGCTAATGTCAGTCTAATGAACCTTCGTACTATAGAGAGTTAATAAATCTCAGGCAAAACCATTATTTGGAGGAGTAGGTGTGTTGTGTAGAGTTTGGTGACAAGCAATGAGAGGAAGTGAGACTTTTGGAAAAGGCTGTCAAATTTATTAAATAACGAAGTCCCCGCACACACAGATATATATATATATATTCTCAAAGACTGAGGAGTACAAGTTTTGAATTGTATATCCATTGGAATACCTATTGTTCAGATTTAAGATTGGATCTCACATGCCTACGGTGACGAGTTAGACAATTTGAAGGACTCATCCTATGCGATTGATTGATCTCGAAGTGACTGTGTGTTGCTTGTTTGTATGTTAATTGATGGTCCAATGCTCAAATTGCACATGTCTAATTATGTTGCAATTTGTGGAAAATATTTTATATTTATTGATGGTTGTTAAAATTACAATCCTACGTGATCCAAAAGAATAACACTTCGAATATGCTAATGATCATCAAATCTATGACTATGTGTTACTCATGGACAACAAGTGCAAAAGAGATCCTTACAACAACACTGAAATTTGACATCACACTTGGTTATTTACGTTTATCTAATGAAATTTGATCACACGAAGATTCAATTTTCACAATTCATCCTTTTGGGTTATTTACTTTTGCAATGCTAACTTGATATCTCAAGAAATTTGATTACATAAATGCTCAGTTTTGTTGAATTACTGGTCTCTGGCAAACCGATCAATCCATCACTTGAACTCCAGTAATTATATTATCTTAAAAATTACTTTTAACTCAATCTAATTTGTGCATGTGAAGAGAATAATTATGTATTACCTTCAGTGCACGTTAGGCATGGGAATTACTTGAGCACAATCTCCCTATGAGGTGTAGAGACAACTGTTACTCTGAGAGATTACAACTATGTCGCACTCACTCCTTCATGCCGCAAGTTCCATGCTTGATGAATTGATGTTTTTTCCATTCTTTTACTGTGTGTTCTCCTTTGATCTAGACGTCTAAAGATGCCACATTTTCCTTTGTTACACGGGTCGTTGGGGTTAGGTTTTTTTTAGCTGGGGAATTTTTCTTTACAAACGAAGCAGGTTTGTGCATGCGGTCGCTCATTTTCCTGGCATGTGGGTTCTCCCTTCATGCATTTTTTAATTGATCATCAGCCCTCTCCTCCTGCCAACATGCTCACAAGCATTTCATCTTTTCCTTTGGTCATGTGGAGGATTCCTGCCACTTGGAGTCCCTACCTTTGCCATATATTTTCTCCCTTCGCGCCCAAGATGCCTCTGTGGTTCAAGCCTTTATTAGCTATGTAACAACATGCTGGTGTTGATGGGTATTGGAAGAACGAGGCAAGGTTACCTCCGTCATCCCTTGCCGGTTGGCGATTGCATTATACAAATTCAACTTTTTGACAATAATCCTCTTTGCCCTTATCATTTTCATGAGGTTGTCTTAATATGGTGAAAGTAATTTGTCTAATTAATTATAGAATTCATTTTTTTTAATTTTTTATATATACATGTTACACAAAATCAAATAATAAGTAACTCCAAGATAATAATTATATAAGAGTGGACTATCCGCAAAACAAAATACTCAATCTCGATTCAATGATAACCTCATGAATCCACATATCCTATTGCAAGTAAGATCAAATAAGCCAAAACATATTGATCATGGATAAAGCATTCAAAAATAGGATTAGAATTGGAATAACATCAATCTCTGGCTACTGACAAACAACAATATTTGAAGTTATCTATATAAAAAAATTCTTTTTTTTTTCAAAATTCTTCTCTATATTCAAATGTCTATTTTATTTTTAGTGTTTCTTTAATAACATGAAAAGGAGTGATTACAAAAGAAATTAAATTAATGGAAATAGTGGCATTTGTAAATAAGTTAAATTAGAAATTGTTGTAACATTGGAATGATAATTATAATGTTACAATTACAACATGTCTTGAACACTATGATTTGTAACTTTGTAATTCTTAGTAATTTTGTTATGAATGGTTATATTTTAACCTTATTTGAAAGGAATTTTAACTAAATCTAATTTGTGCATGTGAAGAGAATAATTATGCATTACCTTGACTGGCCTCACACATGGAATTCCTTGAGCAAAATATGCCTGCGAGAAGGTGTAGAGACAACTATTACTTTGAGAGGTTGCCTTGCCTTCATTCAATTCACATTCATATAGTTTATTCCAACTGACGATGAGCTCTGCATGAGAGAAGACCCTCCAAATTTGGAGGCAAAAGCAAGATTTTTACAATGCAAGAAGCTGGAGGATGACCTCGCATCTTTTAAGGCTGATGTTGTGGCTGCTCTGGTGCTTCTAATCTCAAGCTGCTCCTACTGATGTGTGATAAGGGAGGGTTGAAAACAACTTCCATTCTTGCGGCATTATCCTTTTAACATAATAATTATGGTAGGGACTTGAAGCTCTGCTTCTATATATCTTGTTGACCATGGCATCGATTGAAGAATTCTTGATGTATGTAGGGCAATAGAACTCAAGGTAATGGCCTTCTCTACAAACAATGATCGTTGATTTAGGCTTCATGAGAAGCATTGCGCTAGTGTTCTCTAGTAAGGTAGCCATTCATAACCATCCACACAACTTCCAACCTTTATATAGTTGGCTTTCTATTTCCTTTGCAAAATAGTTAGATATTGTGCCTTTGGAACGGCTCCTAAACGAAACCATTAAGATATGGCAGATTCTGCAGATCGAAATTAGTGACTCAATAAATCTCATTTCATGGGTTGTTAGGGGCCTAAAAATTCTATTTCCTTGGGTAGTTGAAAGCATTCTCATTTCTTGGGAGGTCTATACTTGCGCCTCCCTCTAATATGGTCTCACTTGTAGTCGCTTTCTAGGATCTTGTTAGTAAATTTAATACAAAGGAACAATAAATGATTACAATAATTATATGTTTATCTTGAAAGTGAGAATACATGATTTGAGAGGTTTTCCTTTCACTTTCATTGTATTGGACGGGTAGATTCAAACTCACATTAAACCTCGGAGTTGAGCACTTGCAGAGGGACAAATTCAAGCATATGATTAATCTTAAAATCCATATATCATCGAAGAAGCCAAGTTGGTAACATATAATATCCCCTTGGTTACTTGCTCATTATACGTGTTTTGAGCTGCACACCCGGAGTTAGAATTCAAAACCATGTTCTAAAACAATGAGTTACGTTCATTTCATTTTTTTAAATATCAACTAAATTAACACAAATCCCTTCATCTCATTTATATTTATTTTATTTAATCCAATTTCTCAACATTCTTCAACCATGAACTAATGAGATCCTTTCATCTTGTTTATATTTTTTTTTTATTTAATCCAATTTCTTAATAGTCTTCAACGAAATGATGAACTCTTTGTCCTTGATTGTTATGTATTTGTACAAAGACATTCAATACACTAGGCTTGATACCTCACACTCCTAGGGATTAATGAAAGAAGGTTCAATGTCTTGCACTGGCCCGTATTTGCAAAAGGCCTTTTGCAAATTCTTATCCAAATCACTACAACTTCGAACAATGAACTAATAAATTTTATTAAAATCCTTGAAACCTAAAACACCAAGGGGGTTGAGGATGTCCATACGTGCATTGTATAGAAATGCACACCCTCACCCCAGTCAAGAAATCTATGGAGGATCTAGTCCAGGCAAATGAACATGACATCTTCAGTGACGAGGGGCTGATGAATCTCAAACGGTTGGAATATCTGATATCTAAGTTACTATTGGATAAGGAATTTGATGGGCACATGAAGAATTGGGTCGAGAGAGGATCTCCTTATAGTGGTTGAAGAAGTTTGACTAATAAGAAAAGCTCTAATCAACATAAATACAATCTTTATTGAACTTATTCTTAAGGTGGATTGTCGACCTTTGAAGGGTTTAGGCCCATCTCTTTGTGTAATTGTCTCGACAAGATTATTTCCAATGTGTTGGCATTTATGGCTTAAACCTCTGCTATCCAACTTCATCTTAGTAAAATTGTTTTAGACTGGATAAGGAAGGGAAGAAAAAGTATTCAAAACATCTCTAACCAGAAAGCTTTGACTTTGACCTTTCCCATGATTGGCTCCTTTTTGGTCTGGAAGGTTGGCAATGGAACATAAGTAAGAGTGGGTGTAGATGCTCTAATGGGTTGTGATATAAGAATTTTTCGCTTCAAGGATCTAATTCTCCAATTTCAAATGATTGGGAAAGTGCCTTTAAATACAATAACAAACCCAACAAGAACAAGGTCGATTGAGTGCTAAAGAAGTAAACCTAGAAAGTGTTTGGACAACATAATGGAACAATTACACAATTCTTCTTATGAGGATGAACTTATATGGTGTGGTTGGAGGCAATTATTCAGCTAAAGTAGGATATGCTATTGTTTTTGGTCCAGAAATAATTGAAGAAACCTAGTGATGGAAGACACCCTAGGCAATGAAAGCTCCTTTAAAATCTACTAGAAGATGTTAAGGAAAATGAGTAGAGAGGGGCCATCTTTTTCTTACATGTTCTTACTCTCAACAAGTTTGGAGGGAACTTGAAGGACATTTGGGACCATCCAATTTATGGAATAAGAATACTATTGGAGGATGCTTCTTCGGTTGGTCTCAACAACAAAGATCCGATTGGTTGGTTGCACTGATTCTTAAGGTGGATTATCGTGAGACATTTGAAGGGTTTAGGCCCATCTCTATGTGTAATTGTCTCTACGAGATTATTTCCAAGGTGTTGGCATTAAGGCTTAAACCTCTACTATCCAACTTCAGCACAATAAAATAGTTTGGATTCTTGGAGGGCCGATAAATTCATGAAGCCATAGGTACATGTACAGTACAAGAAGGATTACATTCCATTAAACTTTGAAATGATCTTGTCATTGTCAAGCTATACCTATTTAAGACATGTGATAGGGTCTCCAAGCTCTATAAAGTGAATTATGACCTATGTAACCTTTGTGTCCTTCGTAGTTTTAATTAATGGTGCAACCTCTAATTTATTTAGGTCCTTTAGTGGGTTGGACTTAGTAGAGATTTCGTTGATGCAAAAGGGAGGAAAACATTAATAAGTAATAGCATTGGTAGACATGAGAGGCTCACTCTTCTATTTGTAGATAATGTATTAGTTTGTTGTTGTGGTTCAGAAAGAAAACTTAGAGCCTACAGGGCTAAGTTGCACTGAAGCAGATACGGAAACGAATACGAAAATGGGGGGGGGATGGATAGGGAAAATTTGCAAAAAAGCCAGATACGATACGGCGGGAAAACGATATATATATATATATATATCATTGTCATCATAATCATCATAATATTATCATTGTACATCATCATCATCACCTGACACTACTATCGAATATCATTAATCATACATGAAACGTGATACTATGAAAACTTTTAACTAATATAATATGAATCCTCACGCTCAGAGAGTCATCATCTATGTCCTCAACAATCCTCAACAAAAGTAGATCGAAAATAGGGATCCAAAGCCTGACTTGATTCCCCTGGGCTTGAAGGCACCTGTCCAACACCAATGTTCACATCCTCTGGGGGGGGGGACGGATAGGGAAAATTTACAAAAAAGCCAGATACGATACAGCGGGAAAATGACATATATATATATATATCATTGTCATCATAATCATCATAATATTATCATTGTACATCATCATCATCACCTGACACTACTATCGAATATCATTAATCATACATGAAACGTGATACTATGAAAACTTTTAACTAATATCATATGAATCCTCACGCCCAGAGTTAAGAGTCATCATCTATGTCCTCCACAAAAGCAGATCGAAAATAGGGATCCCAAGCCTGGCTTGATTCCCCTGGGCTTGAAGGCACCTGTCCAACACCAATGTTCACATCCTCTGGCTATGGAAGTGGGTCCAAGTCCATCCAAGACAGAGGAGTTCAACAATCAACACCACCAACATCAAGGTACAGAGAGGGGTTGATGTGCTTGATTGAATGCCAATCCCATATCCTCATATATGATAGAATCCAATGGCAACGTTGCAATCCTGAAATCCTGAAAACTGTTAAGTTTGTTGAATTCTGAATGGGATTAAATATTCTACTTTTTGCATATGAAGTCCAATGAGGTTGGAACCACTCTCAAACATCCTGAAACAATTAATGGTAATGTTAAAAATTTAAGTAAAAGGATAGAAAATGAAATATAAGGAGAATGTCACTTTTTCTTTAAGAATTTAATATTACCATTTCCCTGAAAAGTATCACCTCTAGGCTGAAACGTATCCGTACCATTCTGATACATATCAGTGACGTTTCAAGGCTATATCCCCTCCGTTTCAGGATCTGAAACAGGGAACGACGTTTCACCAAGGTTGCTTAGGCATTTCCGATAACTTAGCTACAGGGGTGTACTTTATAAAAAGGCAACAAGTATGGAATACAATGTGGACAAATCTACTATGTATACATATGAATTGACGAAAGGACTTAAAGATGCTATGAATATATATTTGTCCTTTCAATCCTCAAATATCAGTGAAGGTATTAAATATCACCACATTATACAACTTGACGAGAACTTTAGTCAAAATGAGAACTCACCTTAAAATCCACATTTTTTTATCAAAAACACAAAATCAATCCTCAAATTGAAAAGTGAGGCTATCGCTTCTTTTTTCAGCATTAAAAATGCAACCATGGCCTTGAAAACAATATTGTTGCTAACAAAACATTAAAATCAATCCTTGAATTGAAAATTAGTGCCATTGGTAGCAGCTCACATCAAAGGTTAAAATTATAACTTGTTTGAAAGCATGGACTAAACATTTAGTATCGTTGGTACAAAAACCTTAAAATCAACCCTTGAATTATCAACTAATGTTACTGTAGCACATCTTTTCTTCAAGGATTAAAATTATAACTTATTTGTAAACTTGGAATTAACAAACGGTAGCGTTGCTAGAAAATCTTAAAATCAACCTCTAAATCGAAAAATAGTGCTACCGTTAAAATCTTTATTTTCAAATGTCTTTTTTAAGAAACAAAAATTCATTTTTTATTATTTGAATTGGTTATTTTCTTGGTTTTTTAATATTTAAAATGTTAAAAAATATAAATTTATAACTTTAATCCTTTTAATATCATGTATTTTTTTTGAAGTTATGATTTTTAAGCTAATTATGTATTATTAATTAATTTATGATGCAATTGAATGTATTAAAGTGATAATATTTAACATTATTTAGATTTAAGGAGGGGAAAATTTAAAAATCAATAATTTTCTTAAGTGTAAGAACCTTGTTGAATCTTACTAATTATAAAATTTCCAACTATAAATTGTTTGGTGATATTTTTTTTAAATATTCAAATTTTTAGATGTTTTTTATAGTTTTTGCTTCAGAGTAAAAAAAATTAATATTTTAACTTTAAAAATATTAAAATTTAAAACAGAGCTTACTTAAAGTGTTAAAAACAAATTCAAATTAAAAACTTTTTTAAAAATAAAAGCATTGAAATTAAAAATATAAAACAAAATTAATTTTTTTTTAAATCAACGTTGTTAAAAAAATTAAAAATATTAAATTGAAAACTCGGAATTTGACGTTTTTGGGTACCAGGGTATTAAAATGTGGTGCGGAATCTCGAAAAACTCAAAACACAAAAGTTGTAGCTCTTGTCAGGGGCACTAAAATGTCCACCCTAAACAATCGGTGCAGAATCTTGAGAAAGCTCAAAACACAAACGTTGTAGCTCTCGTCAAGACCTTTCCAATGGTACCAAAAACGTCAAATTCCGAGTTTGGAGGAGAAGGTTATCAAAAAATAGCAAAAACTTATTTTATCTCTCTCCTATTTTTTATTTATAATACTTTTTAAAATTTATTTATTTTTATTTATAAGAAATTAATTATATTAATGTTTTTATTATTTCAAAATTACTCCATTATCATCTTAATTAATGTGATATTTGTAATTTTAAAGGACTTGGAAGTAGTGATAATATAAAATAAAATAAAAATAGTGATTGTTTATTTTTAGTATTATTGTAATTATATTTTTTCACTAGTTTTTGTTATGTTTTAGATTTTATTAAATATATAAAAAGTAGTTGTACATTTATAAAAAAATCAAATAAATTATAATATAAATTTAAAAAATTTACCACTATATCATTTATTGTGTAGGCACAAGAATCTAAACCTTTCATTATTATTTTCAACCATCATCTCTTAACTCTACACTAACCCAACATACTTGTCAACTAAAATTAATGCGATATTATAGTTCGGCCTCCATTAAATAACACCTTTAACTTAGTGTGAAATGGCATATTTGTAGTGTGACGTGACATTTTTTTTTCTTCCTTAAGAGGCCCATTTTAGAAATTAAATTTCCTCTAATGGACATTTGAACCTCTGACCTCAACTACTTCAGTTTTAGACTCAGAAGCTCCAACCAACTAAGCTATCCCTTGGAGCTGATTGCATCAATGTCCTATGACAAGGTTGTAGTGATTATAAAGGAGGCTCTCATTTGGTTAACTAGAGAAGGATTGCAACTCCTAAATCATTGGGTGGGGATGGAGTCTGAAGAATATTAATCTTTTTGGCCAATCTCTTACTACAAAATCACTTTGGAATATGATCATTAAAGAAAGTCTTTGGAGAAGGATTTGATACAAAAACACATAGCTCCAAGCATTGTTTTGGACTCCCTGAGAAAGGGAAGAAAAAGTATTCAGAACATCTCCAACCCATAGAACTTTGACTTTGGCCTTTCCCATGATTGGATCCTTTTTGGCATGGATGGTTGGCAATGGGACACAAGACAGAGTGGGTGTAGATGCTTTGTTGGGTTATGATAGAAGATTTTCTCTCCAAAGATCTAACTTGCCACTTTCAAATGATTCAGAAAGTGACTTTAAAATACAATGGAAAACCCAATGTCAAATGATCCAGTGTGATTTTGCTAAACTTTGTCTAGAGAGAGGTGAGATATCTTTTGAGGATCACTGGGAATTGCGTTTCTGTGTTTTCGATTTCCAATTTTAGTTCCCGGATCGTTGTTGTCCCTGGTTATAAGGAACTTCCTTGTTTTGTCTGCTGAAACATTTGGAAGCATAGGAATAAGGTGTTGTTTGGCAATGTCCCTGTAAATGCTCATAAAGTTGTGTTGAATATTATTGGGTCATTCAAGGAATGGATTGTGGATCACAGGCCAGAAAAATCTAGATCAATTTCTCGCCCTGTACTGTTAAATAATACCCCCTTATGTTTCTTGATGGAGCTTCACAAAATAGTCAAGAGGGGTTGTGTTGGGATGATTGTGTTTTTGGAAGAGGGTCGTTTTTATAAGATGTGTATGTGTTGTGGACCGAGTTCAAATACTAGGGCACAACTGCTGGCACTGTGAGTACTGCTTTATGTTGCTCATCAAAAACATATCACATTTGCAGGTTCCGGGTGATTATTGATTGGGCTTTAAACAAGTGTAGCTTATAGATATAATTTATGGAGTGATTATTGATTGGTCTTTAAACATATATTTTCATGAGACCTTTACATAAGTTTCTTTTAAGTGCATTTACAGAGAATGTAATAATTTAATAGGGACACAGATTTTTTGTCAAAGAAGGTTTTGGATTGTCCAGAAGGCATAATTTTCTTTGAAGAGATGGAGCAAGGGAAAGGGGCATGCTGTACTTCTCTGCCTGTTTTCTGAGGGCTGGTTGGTAGTTTTTGGTAGCCTTTGGGCTATTTGACACATCTTATTGGAAGACTATTATTGTTCTGTATATGCCTTTTTTGTTCGACAAGTCCTATGATGTTATTTCTGTAGACAAAGACACTCAGTTAGCTCAGGTTACTAGATATGTTGTTAGATGAAATGTTGTTTTATATACAGTAAGCATCGTTTTTTGGATGTTAAAATGAAGATATATGAATACTTTGATTCACTGAATACAAGTATAGTTTTTTCGAAGTGAAAAAAGATCCCTATCCCTGGAATAAAATGAAAAGGCTAAGAACATACGTCATCGTTCGATCGATCCCCTAGATTTTTCCACTATGTAACTGTTTTGATAAATTTCCTTTCGCGCAAATCTATGTCCCATTTCTGGTCCACTAATGCGGCCCCAATTTTTTCTATAGTATATACAACTACAAATGATGTCCGCTATGCGAAATGTAATTATTTCACGAGTTCCAGAAAATCATTTAATGATCTGCAATCTAAAATCCCATCCACTAATGCGGCCCCAATTTTATCTATACAACTATAAATGATATCCGCCAATGCGATATGTAATTCTTTCATGAGTTACAGAAAATCAAGTAAAGATCTGCAATCTTATACTCTTACACAATTTGTATAAGGTGTTCCCTTCAGCTACTTTTTTCCAATCTAAAAGAGTCGTGTCCATGTCCGATAATTTCAGCATTCAGTTTACTTTCTCTCGCAAGCTCGTCGATTACTGCAACTGTATCTTTCATGCGTGCTACAGCTGTATCTAGAGAACTTTTACAGAAACTATTCTCTGCAACTCTGTTTCCATAATAATATGAATAGACTATCTGTCGCTTTATTGAGCAAGCTGTATGTTTCCGGTTCATCATAATCAGCCAAATTCATCAATTCCCATGTCTGGGAGTAGTATGCTTTTAATGCATTCTTCCCACAATGGTGGGCCAGCCTAACGATTATATTGATCAATGAGATCATCGTTAGCCTCCATGATGGTTCTCTTACACATAAAATGCTCTTCCACGTCTAATGCGGCGCCATAATGCCGCTTCCATGATATTGTGATGTTGCAGAATGCAAACATTGTATACCCACACATACTAGCGACTTTCTATATTCTCTCAGAAACCTAACTAGGGTGTAGCATTTTTTACCATCCATGTTGCCCTCTTTCATCAGATCCTTTGCTTGATCGATGGAATTTCGATTCGATACAAACACGACCCGAGAAGTCTCCTCTAGAATGTCACATTGGCCCAAAAAATTTCGTATCCAGAAATATGTCTCCAGTTTTTCTTTGGTGTTTTCATAATAACATTGATGATACTGTACATAAGTGTATTATACAGTTATTGGGCATAAGTCTATTATACAGATATTGTGATAATGTGCATAAGTCTATTGTTCAATATTAGGTCTGAGACCCAACATCCTTTATTGAAGTAAACCACAAAAAACTACAGCCAAAACACACATTGGAGCAATCTTCTTGACAAACATGTTTCTATTCGTTCCTCTACGACCATTTCGCTTACCCTTTACCCTTCCCCTTCAACTTTACCCTTCCCCTTTTTAGATTTGTGAGCTTTCAATAGTCTATTATACAGAAATTGGGCATAAGTATATTATACGGATATTGTGATATTGTGCATAAGTCTATTGGTCCATATTAGGTCTGAAAACCAACATCCTTTGTTGAGGTAGACCACAAAAAACTACAGCCAAAACACATATTGGAGCAATCTCCTTGATAAACATATTTCTATTCGCTCCTCTACGATCATTTCACTTACCCTTTGATCAACTTTACCCTTCACATTTTTAGATTTGTGAGCTTTCAATAGCTCAACATTGTGCCTTGTCCAAAAATCTTCTACCTGAAGAAAATTACACCACATATCCTCCTCATCCCTTTTCTCTGTTGTATAGTAAGTTACCTAAGTGATACATCTCCAACCGATGATTGCCCATCCTATTAAAATAAATACGAGTTCCAAGTTATATGTTATGAAATTTAACCAGAATTGGGCACCACCAAATCACTTTATGATTGGACCATAGACAAGCCATCCACCCACTGAATATAAAACGCAGACTGTGACCACCAATGGGGTTGATGAAGCTAACACTGATTAAGCAATGATAGATTCAAGGTAACATGCACGGGCCACTATCAGAGACTTAAGTACTTTCTTTCACGACCTACGACATATAAAATGCTCTTCCACGTCTAATGCAGTGCCATGATGTCGTTTCCACAAAAATCCAAACCTGTTTGATATTGTGATGTTGCAGAATCCAAACACAGTATACCCTCACATACTGGCAACTTTTAATTTTCTCTCAGAAACCTGATTAGGGTGTGGCATTTTTTGTCATCCATGTTGCCCTCTTTAATAAGATCATTTGCTTGGTCGAAGGACTTTCAATTCTATACAAACAAGATCCAAAGAGTATCATGTAGAATGTTCACATTGGCTAAAATTTTCTTTGTATTCAAAATATCTGTCTCCACTTTTTTTTTGTGTTTTCACATTGATGAGACTGTGCATAAGCCTATTCTTCAAAATACAGTCTGAGAAGAACCAACATCCTTTGCTGAAGTAGACCACAAAAAACTGCAGCCCAAACGCATTGGAGCAATCTCCTTGATAAACCTATTTATTTCCCTTCCTCTACGATCATTTTACTTACCCTTTCATCAACTTCCTGATGCGGAGCATCCACTCTCACCTCCACTCCACCACATTTGTCTTCCAGCTGTGACAACCAGCGCATACTCTTCAAGTTATTGACAGGGGTTGCAGCCTTGCATACTATTGAAGGGCTACGTTTCATTATTGTGATCTAGAAAAGTAGACAGCAGATGCAATCATGAGGGGGGGAGAGAGACTTGGAGTCTTAGAGAGACCTGCGAGCCAAAATGATTAGGTTGAAGGAAGAAGGTGTTGGTGTTGTTCAAATCGTCTGACGGAGTTCTTCTGTGGGGTCTGTTGTAGCATAGACTTGGGGATTCGTTATTTAAATGTTAGTATGAGGGCCTTCGAGCCTGGGATCTAGATTTTAATTGAATAAGAAGCCTGCGTGCCTCACCTGTCGGTGATGACAATGTAAGGATGTAATCTAGTTTTTCAATATGAATATATTTTATGCCTGGTTGTTTCGAGACTCGCACTATTTTATTTCTCTGTGTTAGACCTGTCCTTTGTTTTTAGTTATCTGAAGTCTTTGGCTGCAGAGTGACTGCATCATTTTAGTATCACATCAACCCACAATGGCCCAGAGGGGAATCCATTGTTGCAGATTGATCGCCGGAGACTTAGCTGCTTAAACTAAAGAGTTGGTTCCAGAGGAGAACTCAGTGAGCTCGGAGGAGCCAAAGTGTTGGTTCAAGAGGAGAACCAAGTGTGCTCAGAGGACCACTAGAATGCACAGAGGTGCATTATTGTTCTCAGTGGGATTGGCTATGGAAAGCCATATTGTGAACAACTTTAAGAGAGCAAGCTCTTGAAAAGCCAAAGAGAGAGAGATTGGCAAGTAAAAGTTAAAAATGGCGAAGGAGAAGTGGGTGAGCCAAGAAGAGAAAGAATGGATCGAGGCAGAGATACAAGCAATTAGGCAACTAATCAAAAAGGGTGATGAAAGACTGCAAAGAAAAGCGGAGATCCGAGCCATACGAAAGGTGATAAGGGCCTTGGAGGAGAAAGAAAGACATCAAATTGAAAAGAGAGAGTTTTCAAAGGGGGTCTCAATTGTGGAAGTGCTTTGCTACCCGGAAGAAGGTGAAGCACTTGTGCAAGTGCTTTGCTACCCGGAAGAAGGTGAAGCACTTGAAGAAGAAGAATACAGTGCTACTGAGCACATGGGAGCAAAGGAGGAGGAACAAATTCTTCCATTGTTGGAAGAACAAATGGTTGGGCAATGCTTAAAGAGTGGGCTGAAGATGTAGACAGGGCATCAGATTGAGATGTTGGGAAGGAAAATGGTTCCTTCAGTGAAAATGAAATTGACAAGGTTGCAGCAGAAGAGAAAATTGTTTATTTGAACAAGGTGTAACCGAGAAAATTGGCAGTGCTCCAATTGTTAATGCAGTTGGAGGCCAAAAGGCTGTGAAAGAATAGCTAAACGTTTATGAGCAAAGCACTAATGACAATCTAAAAAATGAGTTTATGGAGAAAGATGGTTTATACCAAGGTTTGTTGATGTGGTTGTTTCTAATTAGGTTGTTGTTGTGTAGGGTTCTATGGTCGTATTTTGATCGATGAAAGAAGTTGAAGAAAACAAAATTTAACGCTATAAACCAAGAGGTTCATAATTCTTTAAACGAGGGGAGTATGATGCAGAGCATCCACACTCACCTCCACTCCACCACATTTGTCTTCCAGCTGTGACAGTCAACGCATCCTCTTCAAGTTATTGACAGGTGTTGAAACGTGGCAGCCTTGCATACTATTGAAGGGCCACGTTTCATTATTGAGATCTAGAAAAGTAGACAACATATGCAATCATGAGGGGGGTAGAGAGACTTGGAGTCTTAGAGAGACCTGCGAGCCAAAAAGATCAAGTTGAAGGAAGAAGGCATTGGTGTCGTTCAAATCGTTTGACAGAGTTCTTCTATGGGGTCTACTGTAGCATAGATTTGGTGATTCGTTGTTTAAATGGGTATAAGGGCCTCCGAGCCTCGGATCTATATTTTAATTGAATAAGAAGCCTACGTGCCTCACCTGTCGGTGATGACAGTGTAAGGATGTAATCTAGTTTTTCAATAAGAATATATTTTATGCCCGGTTGTTTCGAGACTTGCTGTTTTATTTCTCTGTGTTAGACTTGTTCTTTGTTTTCAGTTATGTGAAGTCTTTGGCTGCAGAGTGACTACATCACTTACCCTTTCTAGATTATTGGGCTTCCTATAGCTCAACAATGTGCCTTGTCCACGAAGCTTATACCTGAAAAAATTTACCCGACATATCCTCCTCGTCCCCTTTCCTTGTGTTCTATAATAAGTTACCGAAGTGATACATCTGCAACTGATGATTGCCCATCCTATTAGGATGAATACAAGTTCCAAGATATATATTATCAATTTTAACCAGAATCGGGCAACAACAAATCACTTTATGATTTGACCCTAGACAAGCCATCCACCCACTAAACATAAAAGACAGAGTGTGACCGACAATGCGATTGCTGAAGCTAACACTGATTTGGCAATAAGAGATTCAAGGTAACATGCACGGTCTACTATCCACAACTTCAGTACTTTCTTTTACGACCTGCCACATATAAAATGCTCTTCCACGTCTAATGCAGTGCCATGATGTCGTTTCCACAAAAACTCAAACCTCTTTGATATTGTGATGTTGCAGAATCCAAACATCATATACCCACACATACTGTCAACTTTAATATTCCCTCATACACCTGATTAGTGTGTGGCATTTTTTGCCATCCATGTTGCTCTCTTTCATAAGATCCTTTGCTTAGTCGATGGACTATCGATTCAATACAAACACCTATCCAAGGAGTATCTTGTAGAATGTTCACATTGGGCAAAATTTCTTTGTATTCAGAAATATCTGTCTCCAATTTTTTGATCTTTCAAAATAACATTGATGATATTGTGCATAAGTCTATTATTCAAAATAATGTTTGGGAAGAACCAACATCCTTTGCTAATGTAGACCACAAAAAACTGCGGCCAAAACACACATTTGAGCAATCTCCTTGAAATACCTATTTCTATTCCCTCCTCTGCGACCATTTTACTTACCCTTCCATCAACTTTATCCTCCCCCTTTTTAGATTCTTGGGCTTACTATAGCTCAACAATGGTGCCTTGTCCAAAAATCTTCTACCTGAAAAAAATTACGCAACATATCCTTCTCCCCTTTCCCTGTTTTATAATAAGTTACCGAATACATCTCCAACCGATGATTGCCCATCCTATTAGAATGAATACGTTTTCAAAGAAATGTGTTATGAAATTTAACCAAAATTGGGCACTAGCGAATCATTTTATGATTGGAACCTAGACAAGCCATCCACCCACTGATCATAATATGCAGACTATGACCGCCAATGCAGTTGATGAAGCTAACACTGATTTGGAAATGATGGATTTAAGGTAACATGCACGAGCTACAATCCACAACATGAGTACTTTCTTTTACGACCTGCCACGGATTATCAACACCATCTGATTGTTTTGCAAAAAATATAGGAATTCTTTGACATACGATTGTAATTATGCTTTTAATGGCCATTGTTGCACAACTTACTAGGAGAATAAGCCATACTAACGATATTGATATTATCACACGCAATACTATGAATGGACCCTCAATAAACTCCTTGGCGTTTGGCCAAATATATACATAATCGGAAAGCCAAAGGTAAGCCAGATTCGACCATACGACAATGTAGAGGGAAGAACTCAAGGAAATGTGGAGGAAGATACTCAGCCCTAGTATCTTTCTGTAATCATGAATCGGGTGGTAAATAGATACTAAGCCTTCACACTCCCATCAGTCCTCCATGGTATGCCCGTAAATTATTTAAAAGACCTTTCCTAGGTTTAATGGAGATGTTCAAGCTCCAGGGGAACAACATAATGCAACTACTCAGTATGTTGTTGTGTACTCTGATTAGCTTTTCTTATTCTTTCCTTTCTTAGTGCATATTGTTGGGGTTAACCTTGACTTGGGAATGAGCAAGGATGTCAGTGGCTTCAGGCACACGATTTCGGTAGCCCGAGGTTTCTTGCTAGTTGTATTTGCATGTAAAGAACACTATTTATAGGGTTGGATTCCTCCATTGTAAGGTGCCAATGTGAGCAAGAGAGATGCTCTTAGCAACCTTGGCCTAGTGTGGCCAGGGACCAATAATTTATCTATTATTGATGGTTGGTTTTCCCTACGGGGTTTTCCAGAATAAATATGGTGTTTCTATTGTGTTTGCTCTTATATTTATGTTATATCTCTCTCACATGTTTTATTGCTAACAATGGTATCAAAGCTATGAGATCACTATGTGTTAGAGATAGTGTGGATTGTGCGGATCGTTAGAGATCTAGACACCAATTTGCAGAGTCTATAATCTTTGACCTATGTTGAGGCAAAGAGTAATAGAACAATGCTGTCAATTCCATGTAAGTTCCAGATCTATCGATATAGATCTGAGATCGATGTCCATAACCCGTTGTTGAAAAGTAGAGACAAGTGTCCTCCAGTATTTTGGTATCTATGGTAATACAACTTCTCGCCCGCCATGAAAACGCATAGATTCAACAAATTAGCACCTGTGCACATGCACAAATAAGATTATTTCCCTGTAAGGTTCTACAAAGGGGAAAAACCAAGGAAGCAAAGTGAAGCTTAGCCAATATAGCACCTGCATTGAGTGATAAGAGGCAGCTTCTATGGTAAGGTCTGACAGGGCCTGTTGCCTTGTAACAATTCTGAGCGTAATAAGACCTTCCAGAACGAGGCCGGTAGGGAACGCGATTAGCAGACAATGCTTCATAGCTGATATAGTAACGGATCCTCCTTAGAAGCCTCCCATGCACCTCAGAATCCATCATAAATTTATCCCCGTTCTTATCACTACACTCTCCTGACACAAGCTGTGAAGAACCTCAACAAAATCAATATCTTATTACGTAGATGAGTGTTACATATAAAGGAAATCAAAACCGTTATCTACAGTTAGATAACGAGATAATTAACTAGAATTTACTAACTAATAACTCAAATATTATTTACAATGTAATCCCGAAGGATTATTCAACATTCCCCCCTTAATCCGAAGGGACATCAGACACGCCAAGCTGCATTCTAAATTTTTCAAACTTTTCACGGCTCAATGCTTTAGTAAAGATATCTGCAATTTGTTCTGAAGTAGGACAATGAGTCAAATGAATAGTTTTAGCCTCAACATGATGTCGAATCAAATGATATTTGGTATTAATATGTTCGGTTCGATCATGAAATTTAGGATTCTTGGCCAATTGTATTGCAGAAGTATTATCAACAAAGAGAGGCATTGAAGTCTTATGTTTCTCCTACAAATCTTCAAGAATTTTCTGAAGCCAAATGATTTCTTTTGTGGCTTGAGTTGCTGCAACATATTCCGCTTCAGTTGTAGAATCAATAGGATCTAATTGCTTTCGTGATCTCCAAGTGATAGCTGTTGATCCAAGATTCATCAAATAACCTGAAGTAGACACCCCACGCTCTTTATCTCCATCAAAATTTGAATCTGAATAACCAGTAAGATGGAAGTCTTAAACTTTAGAGTATTTGATGCCAAACGACTGAGTACCTTTTAAATATTTTAGCACTCATTTTGCTGCGATCCAATGACCTTCACAAGGTTAATGCATAAACCTAGAAAGTATTCCTACAACAAAAGTTATGTCAGGGCGAGTAGTAGTAAGATAAATCAAGTTCCAACAAATTGCCTGTACTTTGTTGGATCTTCAAATGCACTGCCTTCTTGTGAACTAAGCTTCTGATTATGCTCCATTGGAGTAGAAACATAATTACAATCCAACATCCCGAATTTACTCAACAGATCTCCAGTATACTTCTTATGAGAAATAAAGATAAATTTTGGTTTTTGATCTACTTCAATTCATAAATAATAATGAAGTAATCCCAAATCCGTCATGTCACAAACCTTTTGTAGCTCCTTTTTAAGAAAGACTATATAGTCATCACTATTCCCTATGATAAGCAAATCATCAACATAGACAAACAGAGATACAATCGATCGCCCAACTTTCTTAACAAATAAAGTTGCATCATCTAGATTGAAATGCTTATAATTCAATTTGAGAAGATGTTCAGTTAACTTCTCATACCATGCTCGGAGTGCTTGTTTCAAACCATATAAAGATTTCACCAATTTACATACCTTCTGTTCTTTTCCTTTAACAGAAAAACCTTCCGGCTGAAACATATAGACATCTTCTTTTAGATCTCCATTTAAAAAGGCAGTTTTTACATCCATATGATGTATTTTCCATTCATTTTGAGCTGCAAGAGAAAACAAAGTTTTAATAGTGCCCCATTTTGCAGTAGGATCAAATGTTTCTGTGTAATCAATATCCTCTTTTTGAGCATACCCTTTTGCTACAAGTCTTTCCTTGTACTTGTCAAGAGAGCCATCAGCCTTATATTTAGTTTTATAAACCCACTTAGAGCCAATCGGTTTAATGCCAACAGGAGGTCCACCAACCTCCAAGTTCCATTTTTAATAAGAGCATCATATTCTTTCTGCATTGCATCTTTCCATTCATTACAACTAGTAGCTTCTTCAAAAGAAGCAGGCTCATTAATAGCAATAAAAAAATTTAACTCAAATTCATCAAACCTTTTTGGAATTGTCTTTGTTTGTGTTGATCTATGAACTGATTGCTGCGGTGATCGCTGAATAGCTTCTTCAATTTCTGATGGCTTAATAGTTTCTTCAATTTCTGATTCTGCATTATTGTCAATTATTTTTTCTTCTACAGAATCATTATTATCAACTAATTTGTCTTCGTTTTGAGATGTTGAAACATAAGGAAAATCAATTGCAGGGTAATCCACATACTGATCAAGAATCTAAATCCCCCCTTCAGGATGTGGAAGATCATTATCCCATTCATAATAAAATTTCTTGGAAGAGAACTTATCCAAATGACTTAGTTGTCGATCAACAATAGAAGCATCTTTTTGTCAAATTCAAGAAAAACTACATCTCTTGAAACAATAAATTTCTTGTTCTCCTCATCATACAACCTGTAAGCTCTGGAAGTATTAGAATATCCCAAAAAAATACATTTGCGGCTCCTGGTGCCCAATTTGTTACGTTGTTGTGTAGGAATCAAGACAAAGCAAGGAGAACCAAAAGCTCTAAAATGTTGAATAGCAGGAAGTCGACTATACCACATTTCATAAGGAGACTTATTATTGATGGCAGTAGAAGGACACTGATTACGAATATAGACTGCACAAAGTACTGCTTCCCCCCAAAACATCAACTTGACATTTTGAAAAAACATCATAGACCTTACCATATTAAGCAAAGTTCTGTTCATGCGTTCTGCCACACCATTTTGTTGTGGGGAATAAGGAACGGTGGTTTGATGCTTAATATCATTATCTTGTAAGTACTTTTCAAATTCATTAGATGTGTATTCGCCACCATTATCTGAGCAAAGAGTGCCAATATTAAGTTGAGTTTCATTGGAAATCCAAAAATAAAATTTCTTAAAAGTTGCAAAAACTTGCGATTTCTCTTTCAACAAGTAAACCCAACACATCCTGGTGTAGTCATTAATAAAAGTTAGCAGATATTTATTACCATTGGCAGATGAAACGAGCATGGGCCCACACAAATCTGAATGTATAAGTCCTAACTTCCTGGAAGCTCTGGAAGTAGACCTATGAAAAGGCTATTTACAATGCTTGCCTAAAATACAAGCACTATATGGAGACAACTTTCTTGGAATAGTAGGAAACCTCTGTATACCTTGTTGTTTCATAATTTTGATACTATCATAACTGATATGACCAAAACGAGCATGCCACAATAAGCTGGAGGATAGAGTATCACTATGCTGAGACAAAAGAGCTGAGTTGGATAAAAAAAATGATGTCTTTTTAGTTTTAAGAGTTTGTCTTCTTCAACACCAATCATAACAATCACATCATCAGATGTTCTTCATATCTCAATTATACCATCAAACATATGTATAGAATGCCCTTGCTGCCTAACTTGTATGAGAGACATCAAATTTCTTTTTACTTGAGGAATATAAAGAACATCATGCAAAATGTAATCAACAAGTCCGGGTAACTTAAGCCGAATAGATCCAATACCAGAGGGCTTCAACTGTGACTTATCAACAAAATAAATTATACCATCAATATAATCAATAAATGTCTCAAAACAATTTCTTCTAAAAGTCATATGATATGTGGCTCCAGTATCTAAAATCCAAGTATCTTCCCACGAAGCAAAAGAAGTGCTAAAAACTTCATTAATACTAAGATTACAATGTGCAACTATATAGTGAGCAGATTCAGGTGGTTTTCCTTTGTCTGGAGGATGTTGCTCTTTCTTCTCATTAATCTTCTCCCAAGGAGCACGACAATAACTGGCAGTATGACCAAGTTTTCTACATCTATAGCATTTAACAGATTGCCTATCATTCTAAACATATTTTTGTTGTCTGTCATCTTGATGATGACCCCCCCTACCTCTAAATGTTCTCCTACCACGACCTCTGCTACTATGGTCAAGTCTAGTAGACTCCCCTCTAGGTTTCTGCTCTTTTTGGGCGAGACACAAAGTCTCAACAGTGGAACTAGAAAGAGATTCCTTCTTCCCAAAGGCTTTCTCTCTTTCAGCAATTTTGTCTACAAGAATATCAAATGTCATGGCTTTCATATGTCCACTAGCTTGAAGTGATTCTAAATAATGATTATAGGTAGGATATAGAGCTTTAATAAATGCAGTAAGTTGAATGTCAACTTTTACACCAGTTGCATCAATATCATGGAAAATAGCTCTAATTTCATAAGCAAGTTTCATTGGATCATTATCTTTTAATTCTAAGTTAAATAACTTCATCAATAATTGTATGACTTCAAACTCAATATGTGAATCATACAAATCTTTTAGTTTCTTTAATGCTTCACAAGCACACTTTTGCTAGAAACTAGATGTCTACTTACTTCTTCACTTACAGAGGCAATGATCAAGGCATAAGCCTTCTTGTCCTTGCTTTTCCATAATGCTACCTCTTTGGTATCAGTGGGTAGTAATGGTGGTACTATTTCTTCTCCATCTTTCTTATCTTCTAAATTCTCATTTTCACAAATTCCATCCCACATATCATTAAAAATAAGGGTATTTTTAACTTTGCGAAACCATTCCTAATAAATTTTTTTCCAGACAAAATAACTCCAACAATTGAAATTAAAGAATGCATTGAAATTTACTGTGTAGTAAATTTTTGAACAAATTACACTCTGATATATTATTTTCCTCTTAGTCTATATTCTTTAAAATATTTTTTATCTTCTAAAAAGATTTCCCGAAAGGTTTAATAATTCAATTTAAAAAAACCTTGCACGCAAATATAAATGGCAGCTCTCTTCCTTCTTGTTTTTTTCTTGAAAAAAAAAAAATAATTCTTCAAAATAATTACCGGAACAATTTACGTGCAATCTCCTTTCTTGGTGATAGCTCCTTTGCTGACTCCTCCTTCACGGGCTCCTCTCTCACCAAGTCTTTCTCATCAATGCTTTGCTACCTTGCTCTGATACCACTGACACAGGCCGTGAAGAACCTCAGCAAAATCAATATCTTATTACGTAGATGAGTGTTACATATAAAGGAAATCAAAACCGTTATCTACAATTAGATAACGAGATTATTAACTAGAATTTACTAACTAATAACTGAAATATTATTTACAATGTAATCCCGAAGGATAATTCAACATCTCCTAGGGTTCCCTCGCAGATCTAGCCGACAGAGAAATCGAACCCGCGCGGCTCATAAGATGCAACGTCGTCCAACCAATTCGAGGAAATTGTAAGTTGGTGCACATTCACAGTTGAATGAAGGGAATCTGCCATTAAAAACAATGAGATCACCAAGAGCAGCAACATTTTTCACGACTGATCCATCGCGAAATGGAAGAGCTGGGTAGAAGCCTGGTGGTTCCTTTTGAGTGGGCAATTGAAAATACTTGAGGCTGTTGCAAAGATCCAATGATCCGCGTGTATATCTACGGAAAGAGAGACCAGATCTAAGGCATATTGAAGAAAGGAGAGGCACAGTCATGAGGCACTGCGATCTAGAACAAGAAGAAGATTTGCCCACGTGAAGAGAGAACCACTGCAGTGAATGATGAAGAAGTGTATGTGGAGCCCGTGGATAGAAGACTGCTCCAAATCGAATTATAATTGCCATGAGGATGAAAAGAGAGTGTAAGTTTGCTTCAAGCATTAGAGCAAGGATATATTCAATATGAGTGTGGCCAAAAAGCCCTGGTGAGAAAGAGTCGTCTATTTATGCAGATCTAGAAAATACAATATGTTTATTATTTTTGTGTTGTAAAGCATTGAATGTCTTTGTACCTAAGTTGAAATTATTGAGCATGTGTTGTTAGGGGTGCATGATCGGTTGCATCCGACACTCGAGTGTTTTTGGTTCCAAGTAAGAATTGATTCCCTATGTTTTTGGATTACATGTATTGGAGTAAGTGTGTCCCTCTTATGTGCAGAAGAGGATGTGACATCAAGTTGTGGAATGAACCACTTGGGTAGCTATGAGGGTGGTAGGTGTGCTCGTAGCCTAGCTTGATGTGGAATTAGAGAGGATGTCTTCGATTAAAGGGGCGAATGTGAGATGGATTTCTCTAAGAGTCTTGGGACCAGGTTATGCTCAAGGAAGAATGTGTTGATGAACCATGTAGGAGAAAAGGATTCCTAGAGAACCGACGATCACAACGACTGAGCACCCATGTATTACTGTAGATGGATTCCTTTTTATATGGACATCAATGATGAATTCTTTGGAGGTACAAAAGGCTTGTGGAAGTACAACACATGAAGGGCAAGTTAAGGCGAGAGAAATGAGAGTTGAAAGAAGCAATGGTTATAACAACAATTAAAAGAAGAAAAAAACAGAGATGACAATGTGTAATCTACAAGTAAATGGGATTCCTGAGTACTCTAGTTGTTTTTGGGGGGGTTAGATACGAAGCAATTTCCCAAGACAAGTTTAAAGGAGGGATTGTTAGGGTTAACCTTGACTCGAGAATGAGGAAGGATTAAGTGGTTTTAGGTACACAATTTCGGTAGCCTATGGTTTCTTGCTAGTTGTATTTGCATGTAAAGAACCCTATTTATAGGGTTGGAATCCTCCATTGTAAGGTACCAATGTGAGCAAGAGAGATGCTCTTGATGGCCTTGGCCTAGTTTGGACAGGGACCAATAATAGATCTATTATGGATAAATATAGTTTGGTTGGTTTTTCTCTACGGGGTTTTCAAAATAAATATGGTGTTGCTATTGTGTTTGTTCGTATATTTATGTTTTATCTCTCTTGCATGTTTTATTGCTAACACATATGATACTCAAATTTTTTTCTTACTGTTTTTCATCCTTACTCAAAGCAATGCATGATGGGTGTTCATTTACCAATAACATAGTGTGAATGTTATTGTGAATTTGTTGATAACATAATGTGAATGTTATTGTGAATGTGTTGAGATAGAACTAATTCTGAGGGCCTTTCAAGATTTATATAAGCACTCCTCTCATGTCTTTTTGGTGTTGCTACTCTGCCAAAAAGCGTGTGGTGTAGTCACCTCAGCATTTGCTCAGTTGCCAGAAAGCGTCCATAACCCTAGGAGAGATATGCTTATTTCCTTTCACGGTCTTTACTTTTATTTATGCTTTAAGCACTTTGAGAAGGTGAAGTCATTGTGTTTTAGACATAAAAGGATTATGCCTGTTTTTGAAGATGAGTTGCATTTGCCCATGTAGTAAATTATACCCACTAGATGTACTCATCCTCACAACTTTAACTCTTTCTCTTCACAATAGATGTAAATCTTCCTAAGCACTCACGCCTTCTCCTTGCTACGCACTATGCATTTGTGGATATAAAAACAAAAACAAAAGCATTGAAAGGATATTAAAATTGAGTTATAATACATACTATATTCTTCCATCACGACGGCCAAACAAACAGGATGTGCTACGCCACAACAATATACCTACTCAGAAAAACACCAAGTTCTACAGAGTGAATATCCATACCAGATATATTACTCAGCGTCAGATCTGTTCTTTGAGAACTTCAAAAAACAAATGCAACGTCCCAAGCCAACGATCAAAATTGAACCCTTCCTAGCCCTTCCACATGGTTTTGGCCCTTCCCAGAAGTGCAAAGTTAAAATTTCCCTTCAAAAAAAAATCAAAATCCTATTTTTACCTTTCCAATTAAGAATGACGCAATTTATAACAACATTTCAAAAGAAGGGTAATAGTATAAATTACTTGTCAATATAATTTCATAGTGTGTTTAAATTCATAAGCTATAAAGTTTCCAAGGATATATGGATATATAATTGTGAACTGAATTTTAAATAAACATTATGATTTGCTAAAATAATCACATAATACGATACCATTAAAATCCCCTTGTACAAATAAAAAACGTGTGACCCAGCCTGCAAGAACAATGACATCGATTGGCCTACAAAAATTACGCTCATTGTCCAAAATATTGGAATTGGGAAAGATCACGAATTCCATGCAGATTGTGAATTTGTGATGCAATACCTATGGAAAAAGTTAAAAGATGATATTTTCCATAGTCCATTTTATTCAATTCTAGTTTATGAAAGCATTGATCTAACTATGAAGCACCATTTGATTATTTATATTACATATTTGACAAATGAAGGAAGAGGTCAATGTGTAACAAAATTCATATGCTTGTTTCAAATAAAATATGGAACAACTCAATCTATGTATGATGTAGTGATAACTCTTCTAACAGAGATGGCTCTATTTTTGATGAAGTTAGTTGGATTTGGCTCTGATGGGGCATCTTCCATGAAGGGTAGTTGTGAATATTTATCTTCTAAGATATGTCGAGATGCTTTTCATTTATTAGATATCCATTCCATAGCTGATAGAAAAGCATTAACAACAAATGATGCTTCATTTCATTTTCCAGAGCTGCGGTATATTGATAAATTTGCAAACAAATTTTATTCATGGCTCGGAAAATCTACTAAAAGACATGGAGAACTAAAAGAGCTAATGGAATCCTTTCAAATCACTAAGTTGGAGGTTTAAATTGCAAATTAATCAAATTAGGTGGCTCTCTATAGGAAAGGTCATGGAAAGACTCATCAAAATCATGCCCGCTTTATTAAAAGATTGGGAGTTATGGGAGATAAATATGTATGAGTTGGCAATAATATTTCAGGTGCAATTTTGCATCCATTTGTTTGTATATGTGCTCATTGAGTTAAATAAGTTGAATCATAAGTTCCAAAAGGACCATGTTGATATTACCTTTATTAACACTACTTTAGATGTTACTATTAACATACTTCTTAGATGGTCTTTGGGGGGGCATATTTGGGGTAGGTACAATGCACATATCCTCTTTTTTAGTTAGAGCACAAGGAGGAACCCTTGAGTTCGCAGATAGCATAGGTATGGTACATTTACATCCATTGAGGTTTTAAAGTTTGCCAAATATACAAATATCAAGGACACTAGATGATTGCATTATTTTAAGAAAATGTTTTTTGATGAAGGCAATTGAATCTCTAGATAGGAGGTTCACAGATATTCCTATATTTAATGCTTCTAATTTTTTTAGTCCTCAAAATTTTTATGAAGAAATGGATGATAGAGACTCTAAAAACAAATAGATGGTTTCAATCTTTATGAGAAAAGTTTAGTTGTGGAGACTCACCTATTGTGGATGCTGCTAAATGTTTGGGTGAAATGGATGAATTTATTTGTAATATTTATAAATCATACCCTAAAAAGCATATGTTTGGAGCATGGAATTTATGTGGAGATAAACCTCAGTAGTTTGAAGGATTTCCTTGTTTGATGTAATTATGGAAAGCTATTCTTGTAATTCCAACAAGTACAACAATGTGTGAAAGAGGCTTCTCAAAAATTAATTAGGATAAAAAATTATGATAGATCAAGGATTTCTTGGAGACATTGAATATGCTATGCTTCTCTCCCTTAGTGCACCTCATGCTCTAAATGAGATAGATAGGAATGCAATTTATGATGTATGGAAACAAATGAAAACTAGAAAGCCTCTTCCATTGGGCATAGATTGATGTTTTCAGTGATGTAAGCTCAAATACTTTTGAAGAATATCAAATGAATGGAAAAACAATATTATTTTTTTGTTGGAATGCGTTCATTTATGTAACAATATAAAAATTTTGTGGAATTTACTATTTTCAAAGAAAATTTTGTTTATTTCTTAGTTTTTATTGAAAAGTTATCATTTTCTCATGTAAAGAGCATTCAATTGCTTAAGATTGTAAAAATTTGAAAGAACAATTTTATTTTTTTTTGCATTTTTTTGAAGAGTTTAGTTCATTTATGCTTGTCAATTGAAGTGCAATTATTTATATAGCCCCTCATCTTCGAAGGGCTCAAAGAATATATACCCTTCAAATTGAAATTAAGACCCACGCTTCAAATTTGACCACCGGTCCCAACTGGAAATAAAAACCTACAAAAACTAGGAAGCAATTTGGAAATATCTCAAATAATTTTGATGAATGCAAACCTACAAAAACTAGGAAACAATTTGGAAATATCTGAAATAATTTTGATGAATGCATACATACCTGGAATAGATGACACAAAGCTATTTTGAAAGTCCGTCTGAAGCTTCATGGTACGTACAGGTGATTGGTTGGACAGATTATAGAGAAGGTTGAAGCTTCACGGTACATACAGGTGATTGGTTGGACAGATTATAAAGAAGGTTGTCTGTGAGGCGCCACAGGCGGACGTTCCAAATTCTCGGCCATATCTTTGCCACCGTCTCTAAGGTGGTCGAGCATTTTTACACAGTTTTCACTGTCTACCTGAACAAGGCGTCTCTTCACTAGAGTGCAGAAACCCAGCGACCCTTCCAGCCGGATCCGTTCCATATTCTGATGGCGGTATACTTGTCTTCTCCTATAAAGAAACATGCAAATATGCAATTGAGATTTTCAACAGTTCACATCCTTTTTCCCACGAAGAAGCGCCCTGATAACTTTAAGAGATAATGACAATCCTTCGCAAACATCTAAAAACCTTTCAACCACTTTCCAATCCTAACAATAGGATGAGACTGGCCAAACGAATGTGAGCAAAACAGCTCTTTGGAGCGTTGTGGATTGAGACCTGTTAAGCCCGTAGATGGATGACCGTGGAATGTCCGAGTCTATGAGGACATCCCTTTAGAGAGATGTCACTACAATTAAGCTACTTGAATGAATGGTATCCTTCACTGCTGATAATAATGCGCATAGTTGATCGATATTATCCACATCATCTAAAACTGTGAGAACCTGGTGAGAAGACGACAGATACCTTTTGAGCTTCTCTATACCTTCATCCGGGGCCCAAATTTGCTCATTCGATAGAGCTAAGTCTTTAAAAGTGTAGCCTGCTGCGATAACAGGGCGATAACACCGTCATTTAAAGCATGATTTAGCTATAAATGGGGCAAATTAAAAAGTAAGAATAACAGAGAAAAGTGGAGGCCCTTGCCCCTTATCCGTTACACGCGTTCACCCCCTTGCAATTCCTGCTGGTCCAAAAATACTCTTAATCCATGATCATTAAAGCAAACTGTAGATATGGGGACATCCCTTTAGAGAGATGTCACTACAATTAAGCTACTTGAATGAATGGTATCCTTCACTGCTGATAATAATGCGCATAGTTGATCGATATTATCCACATCATCTAAAACTGTGAGAACCTGGTGAGAAGACGACAGATACCTTTTGAGCTTCTCTATACCTTCATCCAGGGCCCAAATTTGCTCATTCGATAGAGCTAAGTCTTTAAAAGTGTAGCCTGCTGCGATAACAGGGCGATAACACCGTCATTTAAAGCATGATTTAGCTATAAATGGGGCAAATTAAAAAGTAAGAATAACAGAGAAAAGTGGAGGGCCTTGCCCCTTATCCGTTACACGCGTTCACCCCCTTGCAATTCCTGCTGGTCCAAAAATACTCTTGATCCATGATCATTAAAGCAAACTGTAGATATGGGGACATCCCTTTAGAGAGATGTCACTACAATTAAGCTACTTGAATGAATGGTATCCTTCACTGCTGATAATAATGCGCATAGTTGATCGATATTATCCACATCATCTAAAACTGTGAGAACCTGATGAGAAGACGACAGATACCTTTTGAGCTTCTCTATACCTTCATCCGGGGCCGAAATTTGCTCATTCGATAGAGCTAAGTCTTTAAAAGTGTAGCCTGCTGCGATAACAGGGCGATAACACCGTCATTTAAAGCATGATTTAGCTATTAATGGGGCAAATTAAAAAGTAAGAATAACAGAGAAAAGTGGAGGCCCTTGCCCCTTATCCGTTACACGCGTTCACCCCCTTGCAATTCCTGCTGGTCCAAAAATCCTCTTAATCCATGATCATTAAAGCAAACTGTAGATATGGGGACATCCCTTTAGAGAGATGTCACTACAATTAAGCTACTTGAATGAATGGTATCCTTCACTGCTGATAATAATGCGCATAGTTGATCGATATTATCCACATCATCTAAAACTGTGAGAACATGGTGAGAAGACGACAGATACCTTTTGAGCTTCTCTATACCTTCATCCGGGGCCCAAATTTGCTCATTCGATAGAGCTAAGTCTTTAAAAGTGTAGTCTGCTGCGATAACAGGGCGATAACACCGTCATTTAAAGCATGATTTAGCTATAAATGGGGCAAATTAAAAGGTAAGAATAACAGAGAAAAGTGGAGGCCCTTGCCCCTTATCCGTTACACGCGTTCACCCCCTTGCAATTCCTGCTGGTCCAAAAATACATTTAATCCATGATCATTAAAGCAAACTGTAGATATGGCTAGCGAGACCTTTCTTAACCTCAGAACCGCCGTGATTAAGGAATAAATCTTAGACATAGCTGTTGGTATTTCTATGTGCGGTGGATGTGGACGATCCGTAGGATGTAGCCATCGTATACGAAAAAACGAAGTAAGATTCAAGATGTTTTGCAGAGAAAGGATGCACGCTCAACCTCGATATCGTCGTCTGAATGATCTCAGAAGCGCAGAGTAGCTACCAGCAGGACCTCTGTGATTAAGGACTACATCTTAGACATGGCTGTTGGTATTGACATGTGCGGTGGATGTGGGAGGAGGATGCGCATGATGTAGCCATCGGATACCAAACAAAAAAACGAGTAAGTGCGCCATCAATATCGTCCGTGTCGATTGAAAACAAAACAACAGTGATGAATGGGTGGAACGATTGGTGGAAGCATTCGGGCCAATTTCCCTCTTGTCACTGATATAAGCGCTGCGCTAACCAAAACCCCGGAACGCCGAAGACAACCCCGCTGCGACCAAGAATAGCGGAAATTGCAATTTGGAGTGCTCGCAGATACATAAATAGGATTCCTACCTAATTCTTTTGAAAAGCAGATGCCGTAAATCGGCGAGCCTGGGACCAGACACGCGAGCCTGTACTCGCCCGGGAGCAGACAGACGAACCTGTACTGATAGTGACGGCTTTCCATCCGATTCATATAGCCTCTAATCTGTCAAATATTGACAGGCGAGCCTGTACTCGGTTCCCCATCCCATTCATATGGCCGTCCCTACCATTAGACGACTTCTTATACATATATGCCTACCTGCGATATGATTCCTACCTAATCCTTTCGCAAAACAAGTGGCGTCCATCATCCCGAGATATGATTCTTACACGATTCATTATGTAAATAAAACAGCTGGCCTCCACTAAAACGCAAGTGTGCCGACATCCGTGACTCGCAATTTTGAGTCTTCCCGTCGACGACATATTCTGCATCACTCCCCACCGACCACGCTTAATGTGTAAAAACGCAAGTGCATGTCGACATCCGTGACTCGCAATTTTGAGTCTTCCCGTCGACGACATATTCTGCATCACTCCCCAGTCCCCACCGACCACGCTTAATGTGTAAAAACGCAAGTGTGTCGACATCCGTGACCTGCAATTTTGAGTCTTCCCGTCGACGACATATTCTGCATCACTCCCCACCGACCACGCTTAATGCGTAGTATTTACCTGTGGGGGCGTGGGATAACTGGCACTCAAATCGCTTTGTTTTTCTGGTGATTTGTTTTTTAAATTTGGTTATAAAAATTGACGGAATCGTATTTCTACTCTATTTACTGTGGAACTATGCCATGGAATTGTGCTCCTAGAAGTGTTTAGAAGTGTTTAGTCATTTAAGATGACCCAAATCGTCGAAATTCCAAAAAAATAACAAGAAAAGATGAAACTGTACCTCGCCGAAAACTTTTCCATCGCAGGCAAAGGGCGATTTGAGTGCCAGTTATCACACGCCTGCGTTTGGGTATTTGCTTTTATTTTCCCGTCGAAGCTTCTTCTCAATGAAGTCTATTTGCTTTAACATTACCTGGCGCGCATTATCCTTTCCGTCAGAGAGCATAGACGCCGTTGAATACACTCTTCAAAAGGTACGAAGCTTGGCGCGCTTTATCCTTTACGTCAGAGGGCATAGATGCCGTTGGTTACACTCCTTGAAAAGGTACGAAGCTTGGCGCGCTTTACCCATTACGTCAGAGAGCATAAACGCCGTTGGATACACCTTCAAAAGGCACGAAGCTTGGCGCGCTTTACCCTTTTACCTCAGAGGGCATAGATTGACACTGTTGGCTACAAAGTTGGGCTTAGATTTCCGCCGTTGGATCCAAAGTTAGATGAGGGTCTATGCCAGGTTGGATAATGCAAGGCGAGCTTTAATCCTGGGAGGTGGTGCAGTGGTGGAATTTGACGGCCAAATAGTCCGTCATGACGTAATTTGACGAATTTGGCCGTCAAATATGGCTATAATTTTCTAATGCCCATCAAGAATCTTCGTTGAAGTTAAAAAACGTTCGATTAAATTGGAAAAAACACGTCAGATCTGCAGGGTGGATTGGTTTTCAAAATCCAAACCTGGAGGTGTGTATATGAGGGCACCAAACGTGAGATAGCCTCCGTCCGTACGTGATGGTGAAAAGCACGCTTGAGCCTTCAAGCGACCTTAAGCGCAATGATGAAGGCTCAGTTCTAAACATGGTGAGGGTATTTGATATTTGAAAACTGTAAACGTTGTTATCCAAAAAAAATTATTACAAATTGCTTAAACTTTAAATTCAAACAGAACTTAAGTCACTGTGTCCATTCAAATTCCATTTTTTGGATAGGCATATATGAGGGTGGGTTAGCCATCTCACCTGCTATGGAAGGTTTTGCCGATGGAAAGGCTAAACCAGCCCTTTTTTCTTAGGCTTCGCACATAGGGTCCGCACATGAACACAAAATGCGCCCTCTGAGCGGGCTCTTAGCCCGCTTTAGGGTAATCATGAGGGCTTTCCATCAAGCTGTAGTGCAGCGATAGCCCAGCCTAGGCCTTCTGACAAAAAGGTACACTGGGTAAGGTGAGTACGCCCGATATAGTTTAAAAATTCAGAGAGAAGTAAGCCATATTCGGGTTTAAATTTTAAATTGATAGACGGAAAATGTATATAAATGAATGCGTTTATTTAAATCTCGGCAAGCCATATGCACCCCGCGCACCCTTTTTCTGGGCAAAATTTGCCGGCAATGGTCTATTCTATTCACATTGCATCATACATGTCCTTACGAATCTATTACCCATTGCTTATGGATGGATATCATAGCTTACCCATGTCTACAGCATGTCATATATCATGCATAACAAATACCTAAATACCTGGACCCTGTCCATGCATATCATGCATGCAACATGACAGATATAGCGCGGCACATCAGCTTTTGAATTTTGAATTTTAAAATTTCAAGTTGGTGCCCACCAGGAACACCGGTGGCTTCCTCCTTCCAATGCGATGGATGGACCGCAAAGGGTTTTGCTAAGCCACGACTTCCAATGCGATGGATGGAACACAAAGGGTTCTGCTAGATCTGGGCACCAATGCACCAATGCATTCAACACCAGCCTCACTTTGTTTCTTCGGAATCCGGATATATCTCTGAGATTTTACCGTGTACATCAAGTGGCGATACCCACTGAAACAAAAGTTGGCAAGAATTCAAATAAACATTATGTGTTTTCGATTTAGTCCAACTTTTTCAGTTACGGCCATCGGGCATTATTGAAAGCACTTTCCTTGGTTTTTTTCACTCCTCTTTCTTTATTTATAAAAGATACCAAGCTTCAACTGTCGATCAGCGCTAATTGCTTCTCATTATCATTTTGTTCCTTGGAGTCTATTCGCTTCGTTTGACAAAGAAATTATTACAGTGATGAGAAATCGATTGTTGTTTTCAGTGTGGATGTTATTTATGGTTTCTACAATGTTATCTTGTGATCATTGTGTTGAACTTCCTTTCTTTATGATCTGGGAGGTTTGGAGAGCTCGCAATGCTTGCATTTTTGAAAACCTGAAACCCCACAGTGCCACTTTATGCTATAAGATGCTTGCTGCACATAAGGAATACATTTCAATTTTTGGTGCGGGTGTTGGCTCGAAGACGCAGATATTGAAAAATCGTTTGGCTCCCCTTATCTTGGTATTTCCTTGTGGTTTTTTCGACGGGGCCGCTGTTCGCTCGAATGGCTCTGGGGGTGCCGGTGCAACAATTCACATTTCCAATACTACCACTGTTCATTATTGGCTTAATCTGGGAAATGGTTCAAATACTCGAAGTGAGATTTGCGCCCTTTGGCTCTTACTATTTTGTGCTCGACATAGGAAGATTTCTTCCCTTGTAATTTATGGCGACTCACAGGCTATTATCTCTTGGGCTATTGGTGCTTCTTCCCTGAATGTTCTCCTGCTCAAACATTGGTTGGAAGCGGCTCGAAAGCTCATTCTTGAATTTGAGCACATTCACTTTGAACATATCTTCAGAGAGGTGAACCTGGAGGCGGATATGCTCTCTAAGCGGGCTCTCATCTCCCTGCTTGGGGTCATCATGTGGCAGGAATGGCGGGATGATTTGCTATTTTCACATGGTTCCCATTTGTTACATTGGACATGAGGCTGTTTGTCCTTTTTTGCTTATACTTTTTTGTCTTTCCTTATGGGATTTATGCGGCATGTTACTTATATGACTTGTAGTTTATTTGTGCAGATTCTTGATTCTGCTGTGTCCAATTACTTGTTGGGCATAGCTATATACTCTTATATTTTTGCAGCCTTATATCACCTTCTTGCAGATGCTGGTGCACAGATCGGGTGTAATATCCGTATTTCACCCCTCTTTCAACTGGGGTGACTTTGATATTGGATATATGTGGTTATTTATATTTTGGAATTTTTAGGAGACGCATATACTTTTGATGATGTGGCATTTGTATTTCTGGTATATTTCAGGACACATAGTTGTTTGCCTTATGGGCGTTGGTAGTGTTTGTTGACAGTTTTAGACCGCCTTCATGTTTCATTTTGATGATGTAACCGGTTTGTTCCGGGGATTACTTTTGGCAGATTTGTTTGATTTGGTCTTGGACTGACAATTGGACATATTTTACTATTTCGCATATTAATAGTAAGTTATATTTTTCTCTGAAATTAAAAAAAAATTTAAAGTAGCCCATTACGCTAGGGCTAATATCAATGGTATGGAATAAATCTGGTTCAATTTTCAAGAAATTTCAATCGTATTAGTGTTGACATTAATAAATTATCACGGATCCTCTGCAACCAGTCTAACTATTCGTGGAGGGCTGGTCACAGCAAGTGCAAGTGCCAGAATATACAAGGAAGGCGTAGGATGCGGCCCATGCTATCAAGTATGGTATTATGAGATGCTTGCTTTGCTTTGGGATGGTATTATGAGATGCTTGCTTTGCTTTGGGATTTTCATGGATCAAAATTAAATTACAGTTATATATTCCACTAATTCTTTTTATTCAGGAGTGAAAGTTTGGTTCTAAGTCTCTAAATCCCGATTAAAGCCTCACAAGTTAAAAGGTGAACCTATAGTGATATGTTGAAGGCACAAGTTAAAGGGTGTCCATTACAATATATGTTGATATATAGCATATACATTTCACGATTTACATTTGTAAGCGCATAAATTTTCGTTGATGGTAAGCTTAATCATTTGAATTAAAAATTAAAAAAAAATCTGTTAAAGCTTAATCATTCCGATTAAAAATTTAAAAAGAACTTTTGTGAAGACAAGTCAACTTTCTATTCAACGTTAATCCATAGTGACATTGGACATTTATGTATTGAGATTCAACATTGAGTTGCCATCTAGGAATTCATTAATCTCTTCACGGTAAGAATTCATTTATCTCTCCAACTTTGTAATCTAACGATTATTTCAATTATAATTTTTACTTAACAAATCAAATTCAAACCTAAAATAATAACAAAGGCTAAAAGTGAATTCAGATATACCCAATCAATGCATACCCAAATGTTGAAATCTTTCTTACGTTTACAACTAAGTGGCATGTTCAAATAGTATAAAGACCTAATTTGCAAAGCACTTTTTGATACTTTTAATGTAAAATCATTTTTATTATTAAATTGAAGAATTTTTTTTTATAATATTTATATAATTAATATAAATAATAATAATTAAATAAGTTTAAAAATATTTATTAATAAAACAATTTTATAATATTTATAAATTAATTTAAACAATCATTAATTATTAGTTTATTAATAAAAAATCAAAATGGTCAAGTCTAACTTATTTTAAGTTTTTCTAAATTGAAAACCTAAACACCTAAACCTTTCAATAATATTTTTCACAATAATTCAAACCTACTTACAAATATTGAAACCTAATTTGTTGTTAGGTCTATCTAATAGTGACCCATCTTTATTAATAAATGCTTCTCTCCAATTAATTAATGCATGTTTATGCTAGTTACAATCAAGAAAACATTATAATGTGTTTTTCTATTTAGTTAATAATAAGAATAATTTCAAGTTAAAAGTATCAACAAGTGACTTGCAAATTAGGCCATCTAAATCAAGATCGATTTATGATTTTTCTGATTTGAAATATGAAAAAGGTACAAACATTTTGCTAACACACACTTATGGGACATCATCTAGAATGTTTTCCTTACTATAACAAGCCATTTGTTTCTTCTTCACATTATGCATACTCTTAATACAGACCGCCATTCTCTTGACCTTAATAAACATTATTTTGATCACATTTTTAAATTACCTATTATTCTTATATAAAACCTTCTTGTATCATATAGACCTTTGTTTCCATTGTACCAAACTTTCAAGACAAAAATCTTATTATGGCAAGGCACATTGCCTAGAATCCTATTCCTTGCATGTCATGAGATCATCTACCAAATTAGGCACCCTTCCTTGAAGTTTGAGTTACTCTACAATCATCAGTTTTTCCCATCTAGGGAGATGATATAACCCATGATAAGTTTGAATATTCTATAATCTCACTAGGCTATTCCATACTTGACAATACCTTCTCATGATTTTCTATTGCACATAGTGGTTTCTAATTTAATATGATCAACACCTATAGATCTCATGCACCCGAATTCATCTACAAGTCATGTATTCATCTCCGAAATTCCCCTAGGATAACCTATAATTTTCCCCTTAAATTGATTCCAAGCACACCCTATTTTGTATGTCCTTCACATCATTTGCATTCTCAGTATCCATTTATCAATAACCTTGTTCCAAATCTTATCCCTAATATGCAACCTATATAACAGATACTTTTCTAATTGAAACCATTAACCAAGTTCGTTATTGTAACTCTAAACCTAATTTAATAGCCATAGATTTAAATTTTCATGCTCAATCTATCACATGAAAATTTAATATGAAAATATTGTGTAATGGACCAAATATTATGGCGGAGAACTAAAATTCTAAGATGCATTACAAATTAAAGAATTTGAAAGTTTACATGATGTCCAACAAAATTTTTGAAATTACAAACATTAAGTTAAACTCAAGAGTCTATTGAATGAGGGATAAGAAAACCAACATGATAGATTTAGAGAAATTTTGGTTTCATTTATGCAATATGTGATATAAGTGATCTAATAGATAACATCAGTGACCTATCATACGATACATTTGATCTAATACGTGACACCAAAAAAAGAGTGACTCATCTAGAACCTAAAAATCTCATGCATCAAATGGGTTGATCAATTTACAACCTAAATGTTCATATATATTAAACTTTAATTTACCCAAATTTGAAGGGAACAACCCAAGGATCTAGGTATCATATGGTTAGACAAAGTTAAAAGGTATTTCAAAATGAATCCAAATCAAAGGCTTGCGTCCACACTAGAGATTGTTTAAATCGACATTTGTCATTATATTCTTTCATGATGAAAAAAATAAATCGTCATGAAAATTAGCCACCTTTGAAAAACAAGATTAGTGGAAAATTATACTAAAGAATGAGAAATTTTGGTTACTTGAATCTTAGAAAGGCCCAAAGGTAAGATGTTAAAAAAATATTTTGCTTAAAAATAGGAAAAAAATGAAACACAATTGTGGAGCATATCTTCTATTGAATATTTCAAAACCAAGGCTAAGCTTCTAGAAAAGGAGAGCTCCTCAATCATTGAAGAGTGTCCTTCAATTTAGCAAGGACAAAGAATAGATGTGCACCATAACAAAAATGTGATATTATATCTCCAAAATATGAGTCAATGCAATATATTGACAAGATGTGCTACAAAGCTATCTATGATTGTGTCTCAAATAAAAACTTCAATATAAAGGATTGTGACAATATGCTAATCTCTATCTCTAACTTAGATGAGGGAGGAAAATAAGAACACACCTAAGATACTAGATAACAATCATATGACAATGAGACCATGCCAAAAATATCACGATAAGCTATGATAGTCACAACACATGAACTTTAAATACCAATAGGTACAAGGGAAATGGAATTTCCTAAGATCTTAAGTACTAGTAGCTATGACATGAAGCCCACAACCCAAAACCTTAAATCTCATGTCTTGTACTCATCCTTCTCAGTTCACTTTTAAAGAGATGCAATACCATTTTAAAAAAAACTTATCATGACCCTTTTGGTTTCTTAATCCATTACCTTTTAAATATGAGCTAGTTAAGTCGGTTGAGGACTACATGTACCTCCTCTTTGAACTTTATCGATCCAATTCAAAAATATTAAATTTGAACATTAAAACCAACACACAAACACACACATTAGGACATAGGACCTATTTCAAATATTATCCCAGTCAATCCCCTTTTGAAATATACCTCGAGCTCGATCAAGCTCATCTAAAATATATTCCCAAAATCCATTCAAATGATGTCCTATGACCTCATTTGACCTTTGAAGTACTATCAAGCCTCCTACAAAGCTAGAAATGAGCCTCTTCAAAAGAAATCATTGGCCTCTTTTGAAGATTGTCTAGTCCCTTTCGAAAGATTGGCCCAATCAAGCCCCTTCGAAAGATCATCCCATCACACCTATTTTTATTATTACCCATTGGGCCCTTCAAAATATTTACCTAATTAGGGATGTGTGCAAGCTAATGAGGTCTCTTTTGACATGTTAGATGCAATAGAAAACTAAAAAAACAGACATCCATCAACTTACATGGATAGTTTGAGACACATACATCTCTCTCTTACTAACCCCTAACCTCTAACCCCTCTCTCTAAATATTACTAACTCCTAACCTCTAAACCATCTCTCTAATTCCTACTAACCCCCTATGTCTCTAACTCTAACCCTTTAACACCCCCCCTCTCGTTCTACCCCTAATCCTTTACCACCCCCCAATTCCTTTGAATGTATTTCTCACCAAACCAAACAATATAGTTGTAATGTTAAATATCACGTACGTATTTTAGTTAATAAAAACGCGAGCGCATTATGGTTGCCTATGATCCTAACCCCCAAACCCTTTAATTAACCCCCCAACAACTCTCAAAGACCCCCACATTAATCTAAAACACCCCACCAAGCCACTAACACCCCCTTCTCTCTCTCACACACATGTGCATCCATATACCTCCCCCTACCACTAACCCCCCTCCTCTCTCTCTCTCTCTCTACCCCCAATATCCTAACACCCCCCCTCTGTCTCTACCTCTAACCCCTTAACAATATCCCTCTGTCTCTATCTCGAACCCCTTACCACCCCCTAAAATCTCTCCATTTACGCCTCTCTCTATATAACCCAAACACCCATGATCCTCACCTATACCCCCCTTTATCCCTAATCACCCTTCTCCTCCTGAAACCTTCCTGACTTGGGCATTGACTTGTTAACACTTCCTGACCATATACTCATGAGTTACAGCCCCTTGATGTGAGTGTGTTTGGTCCTTTCAAGACTTTTTTTAGGTTAGAACAAGCATTGTGGATGGCAAAGAATCCAAGGGGAGAGGTAAAAAGGTTTGAGTTAGCTGAGTTTGCAAGTGAGCTTTTAAAAGGGCTTTGATAGCCTCGAATATCAAGGTTGGATTTAGGAGAACATGTATCTAGTCATTGAATTATGATGCTCTTATGCATGACACCGATTGTAGCTAGAGATTTGATGTGGATGGCCAGGAAGATGTGGATGGCCAAGAACATGTAGATGTTGTAAACAATATGTTATCCCTATCTCAAGGAAACTACTGGGGATTTTGTGATAATGATGATGATAATCATGGGCTAGATGCAACTTACTAATCATTAATGACTTACATCCAATCAAGATCTAGATCTCAACCTCTAAATGTATGCGATTTTCTCTTCGAATTTGTGCATATACGGAAGCTTTCGTATATGCGCATATAAGGAAGCTTCTGTATATGCGCATATACGGATGCTTCCGTATATGCACATATACAAAAGCTTCCGTATATATATGCATATACGAAAGCTTTCATATATGCGCAACTTCCGTATATGCGCAACGCATATACGGAAGATTTTGTATATACGCAACTACTTCTGTATATGCGTAAGGCATATACAGAAGTTGTTGTGCATATACAAAAGCTTCCGTATATGCGCAAGGCATATACAAAAGCTGTGTATATACGAAAGCTTCTGTATATGCGCAGCTTTCGTATATGCACTGTGCATATACGGAAGCTTTCGTATATTTGCAGCTTCTGTATATTCGCAGCTTCCGTATATGCGCAACAGCTTCCATATATGCCTTGCGCATATACGGAAGATACGCATATACGGAAGAAACTGCGTATATATGGAAGCTTCCATATATGCGCAACGCATATATGGAAGCTTCCGTATATAAACAGTTGCGCATATATGGAAGCTTCCGTATATACGCAGTTGTTTTCGTATATGCGCAGCTTACGTATATGCACAAGGCATATACGAAAGCTGTTGCGCATATAAGGAAGTTGCGCATATACGAAAGTTTCCATATATGCGCAACAACTTTCATATATACGTAGCTGCACATATACAGAAGCTTCCGTATATGCGCAGCATATATGAAATATTCCATATATACGCAGTTGCACATATACATAAGCTTCTGTATATACGTTTTTGTATATACGCAGCTTCCGTATATGCGTAAGGAATATACAGAATCCGTTGTGCATATACGGAAGCTTCCATATATGCGCAGCTGCTTTATATGCGCAACAGATTCTGTATATGCCTTGCGCATATACGGAAGCTGCACATATACGAAAGCAGCTACGTATATACAGAAGCTGCAGCTTCCATATATGCCTTGCGCATATACGGAAGCTGCACATATACGGAAGCAGCTGCGTATATACGGAAGCTTCTGTATATACGCATCTTCCGTATATGTGCTGCGCACCAGCTTCCGTATATGCGGTATATGCGCACTAGCTTCTGTATATGCGCAGCTTCTGTATATGCGCAACAACTTCCGTATATGTATGCGCCACAGCTTCCGTATATACAGAAGCTGTTGCCCATATACGGAAGCAACTACGTATATACAGAAGCTTCCGTATATGCACAACACATATACGAAAGCTTCCGTATATGCGCATATACGGAAGCAGCTCATATACAGAAGCTTTCGTATATGTGTTGCGCATATATAGAAGCTTTCGTATATGAACAGCTTTGGAGAGAAAATCACATACATTCAGAGGTTAAAATCCAGATCTTGATTGAATGTAAGTCATTAATGATTAATAAGTTGTATCTAGCCCATAATTATCATACTAACACTAAATGGAGAAAATATTGGTCCACATGGAGGGTACAAGATAATAAGTGTCCATTGACAGGGGTCTCCTAGTACCATGTATTTTATGGGTAAACCATGGTGTTTCAGTAGCTTCCGTATATACGCATATGCTTTCATATATGCACAGCTTCCGTATATGCGCAAGGCATATATAGAAGCTGTTGCACATATACGGAAACTTTCGTAAATGCGTAGCGTATATACGAAAGTTTCCATATATGCGCAACAAATTTTGTATATACACAGTTGTGCATATACAGAAGCTTCAGTATATACACAGCTACGCATATATGGAAGCTTCTGTATATACGCTTCCATATATACGCAACTTCCATATATGCGCAAGGAATATACCGAATTTGTTGCGCATATACTAAAGCCAACGCATATACGGAAGAAACTGCGCATATACAGAAGCCAACGCATATACGGAAGCAACTGCGCATATACAGAAGCTTCCAGCAAAGGAACAAAAAAAAAACCCATAATGGTTCCAAGGGAACTATCACATGGATGAAGCAGATATCGACCTTATTATGAAGGAATAGTGGATGAATGGAAGGTCGAAGGACCTATGATCATTGACAATGACTCCGAAGAGAGTAATCCAATTCCAACAACAATTGTTGAAGAGTCACCATCAGGAAAAATGAAGGAGCCCGAAAGCTTGGTACCAAAGAAAGTCTAGAAAAAAAAGCAGAAGGCTTCAAAGGGCCAGTCAGAAGCGAAGCTGCATGATGAGATGATCGCATCCACGGTCACTGCGCATCTAGAAGATGTGTTGAACCTCAAAGACAGTAAGGATGAGGAGATTCAAGCAAGTTTGCAGAAGACAGTAAGGAAAAGAAGGCAGCGTTAGAGCACTTTGAATGCGGAGATGAAGACCTTGCTACCAGTAGACAGACTTCACAGATTTCCAGAAGTCAAAGAAATAAAAAGACAACTTCAAGTGTTAAGAGAATAGGAGGCTAAATCCGGAGATAAGACACAGTACCTGCAGGAGGAAGCCCATGAACTAACACAGAAGATTGAAGAAAAACTGAAAGAACTCCACGATGCACAGGATTCAATGCAAGAGAAAACTCGGGACGACTTAACACCAAATGTGTTAGAAACCATCATTTAAGTTATTTAACAGGATGCCAAGGATACAGTTGCTAAGCTGAGCACAACGTATCAAGATTTCACTGCTAAAATAGCTCCGCAGGAGGAAGAGCAGCTCATGGAACTAGAAGTGGAAAGTGGCTCGGGGATGAGCCATATGTACTTGTGTTAAGGGCTTGTTGGGCCTGGCCCAAGTAAGACAATTTTGGAAAGACAGTTTTGAGGAGCTGCGAAGTTGAGCGCAGCGCATTATCGGCAGGGTAAGAACTGCGCGGCTAAGTGCCAGCTCTGCGAAGTGGTAGCACCACGTAGTGCCAACAGGGCACCTATTTTGGGTAAAGAATGTAAGGGAAGGTCGAGCGGAGGAAAGTGACATGTTTTGGGTATGGAGCAACGTGAAGTCAGGTGAAAGTGACCTGTAAATGAGAGTGGCGGAAAACAGTTAGAACCTAAGCCACCGGGTCGACAGTGATGCCGGCTAGAGGGACGAAAAGCGACACGCCACGATGCATTATAACCGATGTGTATATTGTTATACACGTATATACATTGGTGTATATACTGGTATATACACCAATGTATATATACCGATATATACACCAATGTATATATACCAATGTAGGTACCAGTATATACACTAGTGTATATACCAGTATATACACTGGTGTATATATATCAGTGTAAGTACTAGTATATACACCAATGTATATACCAGTATATACACTGGTGTATATACCAGTATATACACTGGTGCATATACCAGTATATAAACCAATGTATATACAAGATCCAAATCCTCGGCTCTATCAAGCGTCGAGAGGGATCAAATCTCCCGAGGTGCAAACCTCTTCTTGAATAGCTCCTTGAGTGCAATACCTCAGCCACCTAATCCTAAGCTCTAAAGTCTCTCGTTTAAGTCTCCTATTTACTTTTTACTTTGTATTAAAAGTAAAAAGTAAAGTCTCTAATTTAAGTCTCATATTTACTTTTTACTTTGTATTATTATTTTTTGTTCATGATGGACATAATATTTACCACCTAATCCTAAACTCTAAAGTCTCTAGTTTAAGTCTCATATTTACTTTTTACTTTGTATTATTCTTTTTTGTTTATGGCCGACATACTATTTATTACTTTTTACTTTGTATTATTCTTTTTTATATACTTTGTATTATTTTGTTACTCGAAAAACACTCGACTAACAAGATCTCCCTCATACTGTGCTGTAAAGCACCTCTCGGCGCAACCAGTGTATATACTGGTAGTGTATATACTAGTATATACACAAGTGTATATGAGGATATTTTTTAAGGATTATAATATTATATTTAAGTGTCATATTCTAGGCGATTATTTTGTATTGAAAAAAACATATATATAGATAGTTAGGCGAATAACAAATATGAAACCTACAATTTATATTAGGGACTAAAAATGATCAAATAGCGAATTTATTTTTTGAAAAATAACCCAAAAAATAACCAATTGACGAAATTTTGCCCCTAAAAATTACCCTGGTATATATACTGGTATATACACCAGTATATACACCAGTGTATATAGTAGTGTATACACCGGTGTATATACTGGTATATACACCAGTATATACACTGGTGTATATACTGGTACCTACACTAGTATATACACTGGTGTATACAGTGGTGTATATAATTATAATTTTGTTCTGCAAAACCCATAAAATTTGAAAAATTGAATTATCTTACAACCTATATTTAAAGATGAAAATATCTGGAGGCAATAGGCATGGGTGTGGGGGAGGTGGGCTCATCATTGGCCCTAAGGGACAACATATAGGCTCCTTCACATGTGGTATTGGCATTGATTTGAACAATGAAACCTAAGCACTGGTAGTATAGAAAGGCCTCATTTTTATTAACTCTTATACCCAAGAGTCAGTGTCGGTTTTAGGCGATTCATTGCTTGGGTCAATGTCAACTTTAGGTGAAACATTGATTGTTATTGAAGCATTGAAAGGAACTACCACAATTTCCTCACCCTCGTTCTCATACATCATCCAAAGCGATAGATTATTTTTCAATAAATTCCTCAATGTATCTCTCTTCGACATTCTTTATGATAGTAGTTGTATCATAGATGAATTAGTGAATTAAGGCACCTACCATGAAGGAGGTAGTATTGTTTCCTATGAGTGTGTGTTATCCCACTCTTTAATTACTATATGACCATGACGATAGGGGGGGAATTTGACCAACCTACCAAAGGAGGGAATCCTCCTTATGATACATTAAACACATCAATTTAAGAAGGAAGTGGGGAGGTTCAACTCCCCGTCCTCTTCCAGGATTTAATTTCCCTTGACTGCTGCAACTTCTTACCTCTGAATGCGTGGCTTGAGCCAGAGAGAAAAGGCGTGTGATAGCCATTTTCAAATCCAGATTCTCACTACAGAGCAAGCGATTTTGGTCTTCCATGCCCTTAATATGGCTAACAACTTCAACTGAATTGGAGTTTCTTTCTAACAGATGGGAGAAACCTGAGCTACCATGCTCCTTCAACGCCACTGGAGAAGCCAACTTTCTCTCAAGACCCAGGAAATCAATTTGACGAGGAGCATGAACGTGGGAACTTACCAAAATATCTTCATCCTGGATGTAGTCCATCCCAAAACAATTCTTCGAATCCGCCATTTTGGAGAGCTTATCGCGCTTTCAAACAGACTTATTACACCGCAGACACCGGGAGGGGGCCGAAACACAGTCCCAAGCTTGTACATTGAGCTTTCCTATATCACAAACACTCTGTCTCGTCTTCAAACTCCTCACAGAATTAAAAACCAAAATGATGCGAGTTTCTTCCCACGTGCCAATAGTTATACCAACACCGTCCTACATATCCGCTGTATGGATACTCCGCATGGCAACCAATTGTCCCTGGAATAAGACATACATGTTCACAATGAATGAGGCGTGGAAGGAGATCTAAGGGAATGTTTCGAGATGAGGAGCCATAAATGCTTGTCGGCCAAGATTTGAGATCATAGGGACATTACAATTCGTGAGTTGTTGTGGGCAAACATCTTCGATGGGGGGGAGCTTCCTCTTTGTTCCAAGAACTAATAGATCCAACCTTCCTATCAACAATAAATACTTTCTTAAGGGATCCAATGCCTTTCATAGATCCATTGATTACTCATCAGGGTGCCGCAATTCAAATTTGAGCCTTTATTGGCCATGATATCCACTTTTTGATTGAAGGATCTAAGCACATGAAGAAAATTGATAGCTTTGAATTGCTTTACCAAGCACTTCAAAAGGTAATGCATCTTTGTAGTCGGTTCCTTGCGATTCTTCGTCGGAATCCTTGCTTCTCTAATGACCATCAACGAATCGCCAATAACCACTAGTTCCTCGATGTCGATGCTTGTTACTAATTCTAGACCTTTGATTAAGGAAACCATTCCGCTCCATTATTTGATTTTCTGCCTATTCCCCAAGCACACTCCTTCTGTTTGTTCTCCTTAGGACCATAAATGACTCCCCCCGCGCTTGCCAACCGAGGAGTATATGACATAATTATTACTATATAACCAAAGTATAATTTGAATAATATATATGAAGAATAATAACTTTATTTATTTTAATAGGAATGCACAATATTATAAAAAAGTACAAATTCAAATAAATAGTTAACTATAATTATATTTTTTTTAATTAGCTATAAAGAATAATGGAAAGGTAAAGAAAACATGAAATATTTTAACAAATAATTTAAACTAAAAAAATTATATAAATTTAAACATTACTAATTTTTTCATCATAATCAATTATAAATAAAATAAAATTTTCAAATAATTATATCCAAATTGATGCAAAATAAATTGGTCCACATATTTACAGAAAATAATAAAGCAACTGCTAAAAAGAAGATTAATTAGTTATAAACACTTAGTTTTGAAATTTAAATTACTTATAGAAACAATACAATTTAAAGATCTAGTGAAAACCATAGTTTATATAGTTATGTTATTTTTTACATTGATTGTTTCTATGAATAGTTGCTATTCTTACATGATTTCTTCTAGCAATGTAGTTGGATTTCATATGGCTCAACCAAGCAACTTGGTTCCTAAATCCAACTTGAATTAGGTTCTTATGTGTAAGCTTTGTGCATTTTATGAATCTTTCTTGTGGAGCCCCACTTTCTGCATTTACCTATACAAGACAAAAGAAAATGTTGATAAATACAGAATAAAGTTCAACCATTAAAGAATTTTCGTATATTAACATTTCAAACTTTGAATATAAAATTTTGAAATGCATCAAAAATATTTACTCACTATTGAATCATGAGTGATGTGCATATGAGGTGGGTCACTTTGAAAATACTCCTCTAAAAAACCCCTATATATAATTACACACATAATATATATGGCTTTAGTAGATTTCAATAAAATAAAAGTATCATGTGCACTTAACTTTAAAATGATCAATATTATAAAAGAATTAGATAAAAACATGTGCTAAAATAAGTATTTCAATCATATGATCATGTGATGCATTACTAGCGCCCTCCGTACTAGAAGATGAACATTCAATCTATTGAATATTTCCATTGTTTATCGTACTTCTTGGAAATTTTGCTTTCAAGATTCTATAGAAATCTATATAATATACACTTATATTAACACTACAGCTATACAATTCATATCAACACTACAAAATTTGAAAACAACAAATTTGATATTAAAATGGCTAATAAAGATACTATTTCACTTACTTCATTGACACAATCATTGTATGCACCACTGGATAGTGTTTTCCATGGTTGAAGATAACCCTTCATTAGAACAAGTTAACTCATTTATTTATTTTTTAATTTCACTGGGTCTTGATGTGTCTTCACTCATTTTTATCTTAATTGATTTATATGCATCCAAGCTATGGCAAATTCTCTCTAAGGCATCAATACTTAGCTCATGTTCATAATTCACATTCTAATTAATATTTATAAAACTAGATAAAATGAAACTAAAATATGAAGCTTTAATATGAGCATACCTCTTTAGATATTTATTGTTCTAATAGACTTCCTTGTATGTTTTTTAGAGCCATTTCCATGAGAAATTCAAGATGAAGGATCCTTAGTTCATTATTCTTTTGAATTTCCTTAATATCTTTTTTTGGCAAATGATAATCATGAGAACATGGATGACCCTTTTGTCAAGGTGGAATTGGACCAAGTTGATAGACACATTGTCGATGTTTATTTAATGCATCAAATGTAGTGACCCCATATTTGGTCTTGCATACTCTTTCTTGACACTGCATAATAAATTGTTGAAAAATTGTCAAACATATACATTTTTTTCTCATTAATACTATATATATATATATATCTCTTTTTTCACATATCTTATATCAAACATATACATTTTATAAATCCATATATATAGAAAATTGAGGTTGAGATTTATCTGAAAAATTGTCAAACATATACATTTTTTTCTCATTAATACTATATATATATATCTCTTTTTTCACATATCTTATATCAAACATATACATTTTATAAATCCATATATATAGAAAATTGAGGTTGAGATTTATCTAGACATAAGACTAAAACTTTTTTTAATGCAACCTTATTTTAATAAAGAAAAATGAAAAAACAATAAAAGTATATACATTAGCATTCAAAATAATTGACAAAATGAGATATCTGCTATATCGTGTGCCATACACCTTAACACAACTGAAATCGAATAAAATATGAAATACCATAAATAGTAAAGAGAAGATGGTTATAAATTTATTGCAACGGAAGATGGTTATTGTGATAACTGAGCTGCTGGATTCCCCACCAAGATCTCACCCCTATTCCTGGTATGCAAGCATTTAACAAAATTATTTCAAAGATTTCAAAATTGTTTCCCAGTATTTGTAGGTTTTTTTATTCAGTTGGGACGCTGCACTTGTTTTTTGAAGTTCTCAAAGAACATATATAGCGTTGAGGAATATATCTGGTATGGATATTCATTCTGCAGAACTAAGTGTTTTTCTATGTAGGTCTATTGTTGTGATGCGTAGAAATCCATCCTACTTGTTTGGCCGTGATGGAAGAATATAATATGTGTTCTAAGGCGTTTCCTCGTGGGATAAAGGATTTGAACCATTGGAAATTTGCAAGATTATCGAAATACTTCATAGCGATATATACAGCAGACTAAAAATTAGCTACATAGTCTCAATGAAGAGGAGAAGCAGATATTCTTAGATATTGCATGTTTCTTTATAGGAGAAACAAGGATACCGCCATCAGAATATGGAACGGGTCCGGTTGGGAAGGGTCACTGGGTTTTTGCACTCTAGTGAACAAGTGCCTTGTTCAGGTAGAGAGTGAAAACTGTATAAGAATGCCTAACCACCTTAGAGACCTTGGCAAAGATATGGCCGAGAATTTGGAATGCCTACATCCTCTTTGGCACCTCACAGACAACCTTCTTTATAATGTGTCCAACCAATCACCTGTACGTACCATGAAGCTTTAGACGGGCTTTCAAAATAGCTGTGTTATCACAATTGTCTATCCAAGTTTTGAATTCTTAAAACTTTGAATTGTCAATCTTGTTTCTAACAGCTTTGGTTGAACAATTTATGTGCGTGGAATTAGTATGGTTCACGGAAATGGCACTAAACACTCTTTTTATCATGTCCTCAGTCACCTCAGTTCCCTTTAGAGGAAATGGGAGAGCACCCTTGAGTCACCTACTAATTTTTTTCATCTTTCCCCCAAGCAATTCAAGGCTCCGCAACTCTGAACCCGCAATGATCATCGATTTGCAATCCGCAGTACCGCAATGATCTCCAACCCGCAACCCGCAATTCGGAATTGGAAGTCGAATTGCCAAAATTATCCTTCTGCAGAAATCACCATCCCGACTTCCGCAATCCACAATGTGGAATTCGGAAGTCGGAAGTCAAATCGCCGCCCCGGAGAATTTCCCTTCCGACATCCCGCAATCCAGAATTTGCATGCGGGATTCAGAAATGCGGAAGCCCAAATGTGCAGCTCCGACAAATTCTCCTTTCCAATTTCCGTAATCCGCATGTGGGATTCGGAAATGCAGAAGCCCAAATGTGCAACTTTGACGAATTCTCCTTTTTTATTTCCGCAATCCACAGTCCGCCTTGCGAAACTCGAAAATCGGAACGCCCATCTCATCAATCCGGGAAATCACCCTCCGCAATCCGCAATCTACAACCCGCTTGCGGATGTGAAAAATGTGGAAACCAAATGCGCCAACCCCATGGAATCCAACCTCCCACAATCTGCTTGCGGATGCAGAAATGCGGAAACCAAATGCACCATTTACATTGAACTTTCCCTTCTGATTAACCACACAACCTCGACGGTCCGTCTCCGCAATCCGCATTGCGGATGCGGAAGGTCGAGACCACAGGCCCCTGTGTCAGCAACTTCGCCTTCAAACTTCAGAGGATAACTCGTCCATCCTTGGGCCAAATTGGGCAAGGTCAGTACCGGTGGAAAGCTCTTGGAGATCTCTATACACTAGTATGATCCCCTACCCAATCTGAGCACTCTAACCCTGTCATATTTCCAACTGAAAGATGGCCTATAACTCCCTCAATGCACCATTAACCTTCTGCAAGGGGCTCTGCTTTCCCTCTTCCAGGTCTTCTTTCCTTCATCCGATCCATAGGGTGTCCATTCCTTTCCCAAATCATGGCTGGAGAAGCCCTGCACATTTACCAGACTTGGCCTTAATTCATCCAAGGACAATTCAAAAGCATTACCAAAGGGAATTACAAATGTGCATAAGCCTACTACAGGAACACCAGGGATGAAACGTGATCCACACCCTTAGAATGGAATGCATGCACACGTTTCTCCTAGGAAGAGTGAGGAAAGCATGCAGGGGCTTAGTCCTGTCCCTCAAGCATGATTACATGTAAGTATCAACATAAGGATAAGCATGTAAAGGTGCAAGAACAATGCAATTGACACACACACAAAAATTAGCCATCAATAACAATCATTACTAGTTAAACAAGGCAGAAGCAAGATGAACAACATACATAACAGACCTAGCACCATGCATAGGCATACAATCCTATTCATCAATGAACAATTGCCCTCTGCCGAGTCTTATTTCCTTCATCTAATCCACAGGGTGTCCATTCCTTTCTCAAATCCTGGGTGGAGTGGTCCTGCATATTTACCAGAGTTAGCCCTAATTCATCCAAGGAAAATTCAAAAGCATTACCAAGAGGAATTACAAATGTGCATAAGCCTACTACAAGAACACCAGGGATGAAACATGATCCACACCCTTATAATGGAATGCATGCACATATTTCTCCTATGAAGAGTGAGGAAAGCATGCAGGGGCTTAGTCCTATCCCTCAAGCATGATTACATGCAAGTATCAACATAAGGATAAGCATGTAAAGGTGCAAGAACAATGCAATTGACACACACACAAAAATTAGCCATCAATAACAATCATTACTAGTTAAACAGGGCAGAAGCAAGATGAAAAACATACACAACAGACCTAGCACCATGCATAGGCATACAGTCCTATTCATCAATGGACCATTCCCATAAGCAAATAGATGCATGCATGACTAAACACATACTATGAAACCCAATCTATTCAATGCATCTATAACCTACAGGATTAGCAACATATTAACTCAAGCAATTGATGAAGCATTTAGACATTAATTCAACCTCATACTCAGGCTCATACCTAGCTCCCCAATGATCAATTTCATGCAACCATTCAGTCAATAACTTGAACATAAGAAGCATAACATAACACATGAAATAACATCATTTAAACACCACAAGGAACACTTATCTTTTGCATTGAACCTCCAAGCAAAATGGCTATCAACTGCAACTTTCCAACCCAACCATAGATCTCTACCTAGCCTCTATTATTTCAGCAATCAGAGATCACCCCTGAGCTGGGGCTATGTATCCACTAAGGAGTATCACTCAGGCTCACTCACAACATTGGTTCACAGTCCATCAAGGCCCCCAACACACAGTTAACTTGTAAGGCAAATGGGGAGGGCAGGTAAGTGTCTTCTAGCTTATTAAGTTCCTCCACAAAGCTATGGGCATATCCCAATTATCTCAGACAGGTTCAAGCACCCCCAACACCCCACTCTTAGCCTAGGTAAGGTTCCCTTCACTGTTGCACAGTCCCTAGGGTGCCCCTTCCTCTAGCACTGATCTGGGTAAGTGTGGTTGGCCTTGACTGCTAGATCAAGGTAAATAAGCCCTGTTGACTCTACTATGTAGTCCAACACTACAATTCCACACTCAGGTCTTCCCCAATGCTACGGTCGAGTGGCTATGTTCCACCACAGGGTCTGGGCACTCCAATACGACTCTCCTCAGGGTTTCCTAAGCTTCTCACGCTCTGTTATTCACCCACAGAGTCAGATCCAAGGATAACCCCGACGTTTTGCTTCCTACGCAGAGTTTTCTATGTGTATTCAGCTCTGTAAATCGCAGCCCTACACAGAATCGCGATTTTTCTTCTTTTTTTCACGCTCGGCTCTCATGTCATGCCTAAGGGTTCAACCCCAGTATGGGAAGGAGGAAAACACACTGCGAGGAGTGGAGTGATGTGCGGGTCAAGGCAGTAGAGCTCCATACCCTGCCATCCCAATTTTCGGGGGTTGCCCATACTCCACGACCTCATGCACAGTCCTCCTGCAGTACTTACCTTGCAGTGGCAATCAATGGAAACTAGGACAGGTCAAAGGGTTCTCTAGGTAACAAATGGCAATCTAGGTTCAATCCCATACCCCATCACCACTCCCTAGTGGATACATAATTCCCCCTCATTTTGTTGCAGCCATGGCCATCCCTTGGTTATTTTATTTACCTGGTATTATTTACATCCTTTACAATCGTCCATGGCTTACTAGCACATGGATTATCAGAATATCCAATACTTGCCTATGCAAATAAACCTAAGCATCCACTAGTGGGGTCTTGGCCTTGAGCTCCACATTAGGGCAAACACATTGTATTTACACAATATTTAGATTATAGACAAAATAGCCGAAGGGTCAGAATGAGGGATATTACACTTTTGAATACCTTGGAGACAGTTGTAACCTGCTAGTTCATGGTGATTTTGTTTAACACGCATTGAACATTGGGCAATTACACCAACTAATATATCTCCGGTGGGGAAACTGTCTGAACTCCTCCTTACCTTCCGTGAATCCAATAATGAACTTAATATTTTTATACATAGTGCATTCTGGAAACATTGTGGCAACATGAATCTCAGGTAGTCATGTCATTCTTTACATATCTGTTTTGTTTCTTCTTCAAATTATAAAATTTGCTTGCACTCGAGTATTGTCTTCGTATACCACAATGCCAAAAAGTTGACATTTACAGGATCAAACCCACTTTAATAATGTAAACATTGTAGGAACCTATGCAATTGAGGGGATTGTATATATGTGCTCCTCTTTCAAAGATTCCAAAGGCCATTGAGAATCTGAAGCACCTCGAAAAACTTGACTTGCACCTGAAACTTTGTAAGATTTTGGGAACTTAATGAACCTCCAGAGTCTTGGCTTGGTCAACTACTCTACTCTTCCAGCACTCCCAGAATCAGTTAGGAGCTTAGCGAGCCTCCAAAGGCTACACTTTGCGGGCGCTCCCGGATTCAATTGGGAGATTAACGAGCCTCCGAATGCTTGACTTGAAATTCAGCTGGGAGCTTAAGGAGCCTCCAAACGTTTCACTTGGTCTGGTGCTCCACTTTGCAGGTGCTCCCGGATTTATTTGGGAGCTTAGCGAGCCTCCAAGGCTTGACTTGGTCGGGTGCTCCACATTGCAGGCGCTCTCAGATTCAATTGGGAACTTATTGAGCCTCCCAAGCCTTACCTTACGACAGTGCTACATTTTGCAGGCGCTCCCAGATTTAGTTGGGAACTTAGCAAGCCTCCAAACCCTCAACTTCACCGGCTGCTCCACTTTGTAGGCTCTCCTGGATTCAGTTGGGGGCTTAGCGACCTTCCAAAGCCTTGACTTGGTAGGGTGTTCCACTTTGCAAGCGCTTCCAGATTCTATCTGATTCAATTGGGAGCTGAGCAAAACTCCAAGTCCCGACTGAGAGAAATTCCAACGACTTGGATTGGTCGGGTGCTTCACTTTGCAAGCGCTCCTCGATTCAGTTGGGAGCTTAGAGAGCCCCCAAAGCCTTAACTTGGGCTGGTGCCCCACTCGTATGCACTCCCGTATTCAGTTGGGCGCTTAACGAGCCCGCAAAGCCTTTACTTGAACGAGTGTTGCACTATGCAGTGGCTACCCAATGTTCATCATTTGAGTTCGTTGGAGAGGCTTGTTGTGTATCCATGCTCCAAGCTGTAGTCAAGTGTTGAGGAGTTGAGTCACTGCCCCGCGACTCGGTGAAGCCTTAAACTAAACTAGCAATTGGAATTGACAGTGCATGGTAACCTGTAAAAAAAAACAAATCGTACTAACGGGAAGGTAGAATTAATGTAGTTAAGAAAAAAAACTCGAGTGAAAAATTTGAAGTATAAGCAAGTGAAGAAAATGGAAAAATGTAGAACACATGTTACAAATGGTAAAGGGGAAGGTAGAACTAATGTAGTTAAGAAAAAAAACTTAAGAAGTGAAAATTATGAAGTTTAAGGAAGTGAAGAAATGAAAAATGTAGAACACATATTATAAATGGGATTGCCATTTCTTTTGAATTGCTTATTACTTCTTTTACACAAAATTCTCATTTCTTTAATGTCTATTCTTTTGTTCAAGTCCAGTTTCTTCACCTTATTTATCAATTGTGTTTGCTTAATATTTTGGGTGCGTAGAGAAGGGTAGGGCAAGAGAGGGATTTTATTTTTGGGATTTTTGATATAAGAGAGGGTTGTTAATGAATCTTGTATCATACAAGCTAGGTTTTTAGAATATTCACTTGCAACATGACCATGCTTCTTACAATTCCAACATAATGATTTCTTAGTGCATTCCATGACATTCCAATTTTTCCATGTAATTTCCACTTTCCTTGAATTGATCTTGTTTTAATCGAGATTGCCACATTTGATGATAACAATTATTAAATAGGGCCTATTAAATCCTCTCTTTTTAACACCATTACTCGCTAATCTCCAATCAACTTTGCAACCTAGAAGTAAGAAGACTTAGTATTGTCTTGCGTTTCTTTGACATTAGCTACTACCTACACAACATCCATGACATTAAAACTCCTCTAACAAGCCATGAGCTAGAGTCCAAAGTCATATATGTTTATATCATATAAGAGTTATGAAAATGTTATCATTGAATTCATTAAAAATATAAATGAAATTAGCAAACAATATAGTAGATCAAAATTAAGTCGATAAGATTATACCTTATGGTTTTCTGATCAAAATAAACTTTACATTTTGTTTAACATGAGTGGTTAAAACCATGAGGCTCATTCAAATTGTGCATGCCTTCACATGTTTTAAGGTGACAATATTTACTTCTTGGGGCTAAGGGTAACAAATTAATTATTTATCCTAATATATTTAGTCTTCCATGCTACCTCCCTATCCCTTTGGTATCATTGTCATGTCAATTTTCCTTTGTATCATTCCTCAATGTCACCTACAAATGGTGAGTTTTAATCCCACTGAAGAGTTGTCATTGTTCGCCATGTTGTTCAAGGAATCCATGGAGATTATTGAATCGTGTGAAGAAATTGATAAATATATAGATAAATCACGTCTTTATGAAGCGCTATTCTGCCTTAGTTGAAAGAAAAATATGATTTTTAAATCTTCAATTTCTACCATGGAATTTTTTGTTTCTATTTTCTTTCTACAACAACTCAAATTCTCATCCTATCATATGAGGTGTTTTGTAATAGACAGTCGATAAATGACAATTGAGATTCCAAAATTATCATCTATATTTGGAATACATCCGAGAATTTTCAATAGGAATAGAAATGGAAGAAGAGTTATGGAGGCAAAGGTTTGTTGAACCCTCGTTGGGAATAGAAGGCAAGGCACTACCTCACCATATCTCTTAGGAGAATAGAGGCCTTTGTTCCTAAGAATGGGACCCCCTTATTTTCACTACAATCCTTAAGTTGTCTCTATTTCCTTCCAATGCTCCAACACAGGTCAACTAGGGAGTCTCCATGTTAGGACTCCATAGACCCTAGATGCAGGCCAGGCTCCTCTCACAAGGCACCATGCCATTAGCACTAATTTTCTTGGGTAATTTGCATGAACAAGTATGAACTCTATTTTCCTTTCTCAAGTGGCGTACTAGCAACTATCTCTTCCTCTGAATGTCTGGAAAAGGAAGAAATGAATCACATAATGAATAAGTGAATCTCTCACATTATATATGCATGGATTTCACTTGCCATGTGGCTTCACCATAGGAGGTCACTTTTCCCCTTTTTAATCTCATCTTAAGATAATTAAGTAATGATTAATCAAATCATCCCCCATAACATGGTTTAGGGACCTTGGGTTAAATTACTAACCAAGGTTTGACAAGTACGACTAAAGACTTGGGTTAATACCAACTAGGGTCATTTCACCTTAGCCTCCTTTCACTTCCCCCACTTGTGGAATCATACCCATCATCTCTTATTTTCACTTCATTATAAATGTTAGGGAATTTTATATTATATTCAAGTCTACATTTTTACAATATCTTTTATAATCTTGGCACATTTGTGCATGGCTTATAACCTTTGCATGATTACTTTATGGGGTCAAAAATGGGGTGTTACACCTTTCCTAGGAAGACCAGCATCGACGTTCATGAGATTGATTTTGTTTTCCATATTTTGTTGACATTTGGCTCTACATGAATTGTGTTTGCATACAAATTGATAATTTGTATAGTTGCATCAATAATTACAGATTAATATCCTAACATCCTCAAGAGTGAAAACTGCTAGAATCTCTTTGATGAGAATCATAGGCAATTTGGTCGTTGCCCTAGTAAGTACACTACTATCAGTTACTCATTCTTTTGTCATTTTGTATTTCATGTATGTCATCCTCCTCAATATTCATTTGTTTTCTACATTTTGATTACAAATATTCACTTGTTTTCTACATTTTGATTTCATGTATGACCTTGTAAAAATCGCCCTCCCGGCCACCAATCTCAATAGCTGAACTCATATTTCCACCTTTAGAGCATACTAGTGCCTTTCCTTCTAAGAAGGCTACAGAGAACCCATTGTCTTCTAAAATTACCACTAAAAGAACATTCTTCTTTAAACCAAGAGCATACAAAATTTCCTCAACATGATTTAACGTACCTAAATCAAGTTTTAAGGCAATTGAAACAACTCCTTTTATTGCATAAGTACTTCTATTTTCCATCTCTACTTTCACATTGAACTTCTTGTCCTTGTAACCCATAAGAGCCCTTTTGTATCAGGTCATATGCTTGGTGGCTCCACTATTAATCCACCATAATTCTGATGAGTTGGAGATGGATCCTGACAGTGTTGAAATAAAAAAGAAATCCTTTTGATCTTTTTCTTTGGTCTCGGCCTTAGAATTCTTTTGTTGGGGCTCTTCTTCTTCTGTAGCAGCTGAAGCATGATACTTCCCTTTATGCCAATTCCTATTAGGAGGATTTCTACAATCTTTTGCATAATGACCAAGCTTGCTAGAGTTATAACATCTTACTTTTGACTTATGAAAGTGCTTACCTTGAGTTCCCTTACCTATGTTGTGATGATGAGGGAAGCTTCTTCCTTTCTTTGTCTTGGCAGCAAGAGCATTATTCTTTTCAGCGAGATGCCCACATCTACTATGGATTCTGGCTTATTCTTCTAGGCAATCATGCCACAACCTATCAAAGCTTGGTTGTATTTCTCTTCCATTCACTGCTGCAAGAAATGTCTCCCAAGATGTAGGAAGACCATCTACTATTGTTTGCACAAGGTCATCATCACCTACTTCAACCCCAATTTCCATAAGTTGATCTTTTGTCTGAGTAATCTTTGAGAAGAAGGAGGCAACGGATTCCTTCTCCTCCATCTTCAATGAACAAAGTTGCTTCTTCAAGACCCTCTTCTGAGTAGGTGCCTTCTTCTCATAGAGATTTACTAGGGCATCAAAGCATTCCTTAGCTGTCCTTAGAGGAGCTATCACAGGCATCAAATTATCTTTAACTGAGTCAAGGATTACCCTCTTTGCTTTGGCTTGCTTCTTCTTGAATGCTACTCTTCCTTTGACTATTGTGGGCTCTTCCACAACTCTAGTGACCAATTCATCCAAGTCATTTTCCTCCAAAATATTCAAGACCCTAGCCTTCCATGTATTAAAGTTTGAGGCCCCTTCAAGTCTATCTTCTGCTTTCACTAAGTTAGAAGCCATCTCAAACCCTTACAATCAACTTGCCAAGTACACCTGTAGACCTGGCGTCAAGTTGATTAGGACACAAACCCTTACCTTAGGATCTATGTAGATTCTGTTAGCCTGCAAAACAAAGTTAGCTACAAGACCTAAGCTTTGATACCATGTTAAATTTTGTTAGGGTTAGGGTTTGATGCAGAATAATATAAATCAATGTACTTTAATGTAAAATTTACATTCAACAAATTAATACTGAAACATAATTTTAATCTCTTTCATTTTTTCATCTTTAACACTACCAATTGGGTCACTGTGTTAAAAGTAATCTTCAGTAACATGTAATCAATAATATAAAATTAACAACACTTCTAATTAGCAAGGTTGGAGTATTTACTTGGAGTGTAGAACCCTTCCTGTTTTATACTCAAAAAATTTACTTTCAAAAAAGGATGTGCCTCTGAGAGGCCAGTCAATCATTAGGAACCAGCTGACCCTACTAGAGGGTAAGTACAAACCAGAGAGAGAAAGATGAGAGGACTGAGGTTTAGTCAGACAAGGGTGATCAATGACAGTCATAAAACACAATAGCAATCACAATAGTCCCAAAATAATAGATGTCCAATAAGTGTAAGCACAAGGGTTCTAAACCCTAAGTGATGACAAAAGATGTGACCTTAAACAACACAAAAAATCAACATGAAGATCAAAACTCGACAATCTGGTCTAGGTAAGTTTCAACAGTAGAACAGTCAACAACCACTTCAAATCTACCCACAGTAAGTAGATTAAACACCACATCAGGCAGGTCTGAACCCTAGTCCTCACAGTCCCCACAAAATCAAACAAAGTCTGACTCTAGGCTTCACGGCCTTCACAAAATAGTTAAGGTCTGACCCTAGGCCTCACAGCCTCCTCAAAACAGTAGCTAGCAGGCAGAAATAGGATTCACAACTGAGTCTAAGGGTCGCGGCCTTCTTAGTCAGCAATTTGGAGAGCAGATCGAAGCTCTCGGAGGCAGATTGAAACTCAGATGAACAAGAAAGAGCAAATCGGGATATGTAGCAGCAGATAGTAGCAGATCGGGTTCACATTCAAGCAGATTAGACTTGATGATAACAGATCATACCCCTGTTAAGCTTGAGAAGGTAGATCGGACTTCATCAACAATATATCAGACCTCATAAAACTTCAACAACCATGCTGATAGTAGATAGGGTATCACAGATTGCGGCAGGCAACTGAATATAACCTTGACGTCAACCCTAATCATCATATTTGTGATGAGTGGTGAGCTTCAGCAGGTGGACATCCCCAACACGAGGAGTAGTACAAACATTTAAAACTTTGACGTCAAGCAGCAGAACGAAGGGATATGAGATATGATAATGATGTGCGTTTAAATGAGAAGTAAGGGAGACCAATTAATAAGCTTTAGATCATTCTAGAAAGATTAATAAAAAATAAATCTTTGAATTAGTTGGGGCTCCACTTAATGAGGAAGGTACCAATCAATTAGGACATAAAAAATAAAAGTCACAACATATAAAATATAAATAAGGTGACTTGGGCGGGTACCAACTTTTATGGTCCACATAAAATATAATTATGTCTTAGGTAGGTGCCAACTCATAAAGGGTTAAGACATAAGAATAATAAAAAACATGAAATGTAAGAAGGGTCATGTTATCATTAGATGAGGGTACAAGGACCAATCAAAATGTTACAAGTCAAAATCATAAAAAAAACAAAGGTGGGTACATGACCCATAACCCTAGGACCAAGGGGTGTACCATAAGATGGGCAAACAACCATAGTACCCATAAGACCAAAACATCAAGGTATATATCAAAACAACTCAAGGTGGGTAGAAGACCCCACTAACCACAAGTCAAAGACAAGGTACAATACCAATAATCAACGAGGTGTAAAGACCAAGGATGAACAACCAAGGTGGGGTATAACCAATCATCTCTCTCTCAAATATACAAGTGTTCCATACTAACTGAAAGTTCATCATCGCTGTATAAGGAAGGGTCCACACTAGATGATGTGATCATGGGGTCCTCTAGACTGCTCCTCAAGGTCAAATGCTAGTGGCTCCATCAAAGGGTGGTCAATCCTATGAGAAGACCATCTAGCTCAACCATCTCGAAGACCTAAGAGAAGAGGATCACACATCATCATATTGGTCCACTAACTAAGATCCACCTGGTTAACTGACCAGGTATGTCACTTTAGGAACTACTTGCTCCTCGTGACCAAGAATTTACCTGATCCCGGACCAGGAGGTCTTTGTCTCAACTTGCAAAACTTGCTTGGTCCTCATGACCAAGAAACTGTCCGGTACTAGACCAAAATACCCTAGAGGCAACTAGGGGCCTTCGCCACATGCTAGGGACTTTGCCATGGCATCAACCTGCTTAGTCCCCGACCAAGAACCCCAGTAGACAGTTAGGGGCCCTAGGGTACCTTCCAGGGTCTTACTCTTTACTTTGCCTGGTTAACTTGACCAAGAACCCTAGTTAACTGACTAGGGTACCATCCTCTCTAAGAATGGGTCTTGCAGCTACACTAATTTTAACATTGATTACTATGAAAGAAGGGAATTACATCAACTAATCATGAACAATTTTAAACTTAAGAAATTGGATCCCTCTCTTGCTTGATAGATCCGGGTTTAAGTTTTTATTTTTTATTTTATAGGCCTACATGGATTTTTTAAATTACTTTTCATATTTTTTTATTTCATGAGCTGACATAAATTTTTTTAATTACTTTTTATTTTTGGTAATGTAATGTTACATTATATACGTGACAACATCTCCCCCATAATGGATTGTAGAGCACCTCGCTCCTCTTGGTGCAAACATGAATCGTAGTTGAGGTGGTCATGATGATAAACAAGAGTAAGTCAAGAGAGTTTATGTTATTAAGTACTCTAGTTGCACTAATGGCTGTGGAAGTTCAGTCGTAATCTAGAGTCATACCTTCGCATGAATAAGGGAGAGTCAGAAGGGAAATGGGAGGAAGAAGTGGGCATCGGATTGGATAATATGATGGAATACATCAAGCTTATAAACAAGTGGGCCAGGTTAAAAAGGACTTAACATAAATGAATAAAAGAATGGAAGGGCATCTTATAGTTGAGGATTACATAGAGCACGGGAAAGAAGTAGAGAACATAAGAAAGTATGAAGCAGTATTGCTATTATACAAACAAATGAATAAGAAATCATCAACAAATATATCAAAATGCATGAGAATTCAAATTCCATAATATACGGTAACTGTATGTTGGAATTTTGGACTACATATCATCAATAGAAAAGTCAAGCATGATGAGCATGGTGGAAAATATTATTCTAGCTCACCCCTAGGGGCCCTGAAATTTTGGAATATATATTGGGGACCCATTAAACATTATGAGAGAAAAATGATGATGTATCTCGTTTGCACCTGAGCTGAGAATTTTCATAGAAGTTGGAAGTTTTAATGTTTAAAAAAAACAAAGATAGCAATCACACTGAATTCTCAAAATCCTAATTCATATACAGTGTAGTCCTTAAAAAATTGTTATAGCAGTGACAAACATGAATACCTGCTTTGAGTGTGTCTAGCACTCCTATACATATAGGAGTATCATAGTGCATTGATGCGTGTTGATATAACGTACTAATCAGTACACCTTGACATTTTTTTCCATCTCTGCGATATTTATAAATCTGGTGAAAATACACCTCAATCTTTTCGACATCTCTGGATCTTGATAAATCTGGGTTAAAATTTATCAATGTACACTTCAATGTTTGTTGACATCTCTAAGATGTTCAGTTAAAATAGTATTTTGTAGTTGTTGCCTCGATTGGATCAATGGCTAGCGAAATCTCATAAGCATAAACCCAAAATGCGTCATTCCATGGCGGAACCCATAAAATACAGAAGATGAACTTGATCGTAACAGTAAGAAATTTGAACGATCTTCTAATTAAATGGAGTACTAATGGTTATGATTGATTTCCCGGATAAGGAAAATCGGTAGAAGATAGAAATACATTTCTCAATATGTGATGTCCAAACATGGCCAAGCACTTTTATTTATGATGGAATCCATTTGCTAGAACAGAGTAGGATTAAATAAATTTATCAATTTCCAATCAGTGTAGCTTCGAGAGGTATTGGTAACTCTTTATTCATTGTTTAATAAAAACCACGACAAACATGCAACAAATTACAAAAACACAAAATCTAGAAAGATTGAAAGCAACGGTTGTAAAGGAACTTCAACGTAGTATTTATTTTTACATTTTATGACAACGGCAAGGATCATATGGACAAAAATAATGACAGGGATTACAGTCATGTTGACTGATGACTGACCCTTAATATGTAAAATTGGGAAGAGAAATATACCCAAATGGTATAGCGTTTAGACCATGACTGTGGACGTTAAATCCTTACTATTACAGGGCACCCGAGGTGTTGATCCTTTGTGATGTGTGAACAAAGTTTAAAGTAGTCAGTGAATATAAATTTGGTCAACCTACTCAAGAACGGATTATTATGAACCTCGACAAGTGATAATGGATTAATATGAACCTGGACAAGTGATAGGAATGTACCATACAATAGTGATAAAATTGACAAAAATGGATCGCTAAGAATGGAGAATACACCGGAAGCAAGAAGGAATTGGCAAAACCCTAACAGTCATAAAACTCTTCATGCATTGACCAAGAATGTAAAAGTGGGTGAATAAGAAAACGTGGTGAAAGTGGACAAGGGATCGATGCACAATGTTTGAAAGCATAGTAGTTGTATGACAATCAACATACCTACATACTTTCCGGGAACCAGATCAAATTAGGCACTCCAAAGACATCTGTAGTGTTTACTTAAATCAAATTGCATTATAAAAGAAAAAAGGGCTTAAATTGGAGCAACAGAAACAAAATATCAACTCTCAATAGGTAGTTAGATTTATCTCAACCAAACCCCAAAACAAATGGTTGTGCAAACATATCAATATACCTTCAGTAATACGAGGTCTCTCTGAAAATTGTTAGGCTGGACCACATACTTATCAGGATGACCATCCTAATGATTCACATTAAAAAGTTATTACACATAAGACTTTGAACTTTATATTTCTTATGAGAAGAAATACTATTTATTGTTTAGGTTTTCTTTGTGGCCATGCATTTGTTTTAACTGAAGTAGCCAACCCTAGCAGTTTCATTATTTTTAAAACTAAAATGGAAATTATTTTGGAAGGACACATTGCAAGTAATCCATTTTATGTTTTTGGTAAGAAAAAACATTGGCAATATGACTGTAAGCATCCATGAATAAGTGGAGCCAAACCAAAAAAAACACATCTAGGGTTTTTTTTTATTCCTTAATGAGGTTCAGTACTATTTGAGGTTCACTTGCCTGAGGTTTCTTAGTCTATTCCCTTTGTGAACCAATACAAAACATTTAAAATGAAAGCTTACACTGGAAAAATATAATTCAAATTTCCTAGACTTACAGTAAAGGAAAACAATTTCCTTCACATTTAATCCAAGTCCAGTAATAAATGCCTAAAACCAACTATGTCGAGGTGGAAATCTGTCAAAGTAAATGAAGGCCTACGGCCAACGGGGAATTGGTTCACAGGTGAGTTAGACAGAATATAAAGCCATCCAGTAGGGTTGCAATCTCAAAGCAAGCTACCCCACCTAAATGGCACGAGTTTCAAAAGGATGATTCCTTTGCAAGCCTTGAGCATTTTTGATAGAATAACTACACCTTGAATTGGCACCTAAGCCAAAGCTTGGTAAAAAAAAAATTCAAACCCTAACGATAAAACCTCAAAGTAAGCTTGTGTATAGTTAATTTTTGAACACACCTAGCTAGCTTTTGGCATTCCCTTTATTGGAAAATAATGGGAAAACCCTGCAACAACAAGTTACAAACAATGCTGACCTAAATCAATTCTCACATAACCTCAACAAAGGTAGGATAGCACTTGGGTCATCAGTTAAAGGGAGTTGTACAGTTAGGTAATTCCTTGTAGAGATGACCATCTAATTGCAAAGAAATTATAAATGCATAAATATTGTATGAGAACGTACATGTAAGCAAACTATCAACAGGCTTCATCTAATTGATTCTCTTTAGACAAACATAGGGCATCGAAATTTCACATTGAAAGAAGAGAAAGGGTAAAGAGGTAAGCCTAATTGATAATCTAGTGCAATGTAGCAATAGGAAACTACAATGGAAGACATACATTCCGAACTGCACGAATCTTGCACTTAATTTGCTGCTAAATAGGTTCTGTGCAACATAATTATGTACATTTTCGTGGTCCAAAACCTCTAGACATCTTCAGCTTCTACATATTAAACTATTTTCTTGGTTGCGAAATCATAATTTAAAGGTTTTCTCAACGTTTTCAGCAAATTTTAAAATTTCGATAGCTTGCATGAATTACATGAAAATACACGATTTTTATTATAAATTGAGAGAAATAGAGCACATACCCGGCTCACTAAGTAAGCGATGAGTTTCCTGTTATGAAACAAAAAGGCCATGAGCTTCAGTTTGTTTGAAAATACATTAAAATAAAAATAAATTTAAGGGTTCACAGGTCGGGGCGGGATTTGAACTATTGACTACCAGGGAGATGATATGCCACCCGAGGGAGTAGATCAAACATACAAAGCTAGGGATTCGATGCATCGAAAAAACATGCCATAAGAACATTAAAACTTGAGATTTTGCCAGACAAAATCAAATAAAGGAACAAATTAGAGGATGTGGTAAACCTCGATGATTTTTTGAGGTAGACGGACGTTGGTCATTCCTAGTGAGGAAAAGTGCGAGAGAGAGTTACAAATATCAAACCCCAACTCATTCTTGATTCTCCTCGTCCCCCTCCTGCGGAATGATGGATGAATGCACAGATTGAACTAACTGGAAACCATAGATAAAAGCGTACAACTCGAACTATAAGAACTTGCTTGGCTCTGGAGCTTCAGTAATTTAACTACAATGGATACAATAGCAAGATCCAGGCGCACATCCGCACCATTTTCTTCCCTCTTCCTCGCCTGACAATCCCATGCTTTGGAACATGTAGATATCAGTGCATTGTAATGATGTATGTGGATCAAGGATGAACCTGGCACGAAGAGCGAGGATGCATATGCCATGATTCTATTCACCCGATAAATGACCAATCCAAGTACAGTGGATGGCAAGGATTTCTCATCGTAAAACATTTTAAGATATGTATTTTATTTAAGTAGGGCAACTTTAATCGAGGCAATAAGGGAATATCGAGTTGGGAACATTATTTTCCAGACGTGTCTAATTTTACCTACATTCTTGGACTGACTTTGAAAATGTCTATACTTCTGCACAATTTGTGTAAGGCATCCCCCAGCTACCTTCTTCCAATTCAGAGTATTGTCCATCTCTCATCACCTTAGCTTTAAATTCACTTTCTCTTGCGAGCTCAATCAACGGCCATCTTTGAGAGACAATCAACCTCACTATTAAATTTTTTTGTGAGAAAAAGAGATAAAAGAGAAATTATGAATCCTTGATGTAGCTTTATTCACCCGCTCTATTCACCCATTGGTCAATACTAAGAACGTGTAAGTATGATACATCAAAAGCCCAATCTATTACAACTTTAGAGTCACTTGCAAATGCAATTTGGATACCTTTTCTAAGCAAACCACAAAAAACCCCATAAAACAATAAGTTATGCTTTAGTATTGGTCTCAAGAACAACACCCATCCTCATTAAATAATATCAAGATCATGCATGCACCACACATTCCTTCATTCTTTGCTCCATCAAATAAATCTAAAGGGATAGAGTCAATCATCTATGGCATCATTAGAGCTCTCACCTTTTTTGGCTTCTTATCTTTATAGAATTCAAAAAACATAGAGATAGTACTTGAGCATACCAAGAAAATATAAGGTTTTTTATCATAAAAAATGATGTTATTCCTAGATCTCCAAAACCTCCTATACTAAAAACAGAGGAAACTCTTTGAATTTAACAATTTTATGAAACCAATTGTGAAAGTTGTCTTGAAGATTGGAACATTCCAACACATCTTGAAAATTTAGAGTTATGCTCAACTCAGACCAAATAGTTCAAAGAAAAGAACACTGAATAAAAATATGGAAAATAGATTCCATCTTAGCGCTACAAAAAGCACGCATACCAGGTCAATTGAATCCCCTCTTAGGGAGATTATCCCATGTAAGAATTTTATGCTCGAGCCACAACCATATAAAGCATTTTATTTTTAATGGATCTTTCCACTTCCATAGCACTGTAGCCCACCACTTGGGAGAATTCATCACCAGCTCATTTGAGGTGGCTTCATAAGCCTTTTTTGCAATCAATATCCCATTAGCATTTTTCCAATTCCACTTTAACCTGTCTTCCTCCTTGCTTAATCTAATCCCTGCTCTATCTAAAATCATTATAAAGTTGTTCCATTCTATAGCAATGTCATCATTCAGATCCAAATCACTAGACAATAACCAATAAGAATAAGAACCATCGCTTTCAACAATTCTCTGAAGTTGTGCCAAAACCTGCATATTTCTATTATGAAGCTTAGATAGTAATGATTCAGACACTTGGTAGTTTCCTTCACCTCCAATGAATGGATCGATTCCATTAAACACTTGTGTACCTCTCCCAATTTTCCAAGAGAGCCATTCACCCAATTTTGGATAAGATTTGATATAATTTTCAAATTATATCAAATTCCAATATATTTATGGTTTTTTACTAAAACAATTTAATACTAATACAATCACATTTTTAAAAGTAGTTGATATAGGTTTATATAAGTTATTATCATTAAAAAATAAGAAAAATCCCACACCAAAATACATATCAACCACTTTTAAATATATACTTATATTAATAAAACATAACTCTGATTTTTTATAACAAAATCATGTTTTTAAAATTATTATAATTTATTTATATTTATAATATATTTTATGTTGCAAAATAATCAAATTCAAAATCCAATATATTTATGGTTTTTTACTTAAAAATTTAATACTGTCTTTTTGTTACTTTTCCTAAATGAAAATTAAAACTATATTACTCATTCTAGTTGTCTTTGCATTTTATTATTATTTTATGGAGATATCACACACCAAAACAAATTATATATAAATACAAAATTAAAAAGAATTGCGATTTCAAAGTTTTTAAAAATACATAACGATTCCTAACTACGAATTGTATGTTAGGTAACTATGCCTACCCTCTATCCATGATACAAGGTAGGGACACTTTGTTTATGATCAATATTGATTAACTCATCTCTAAAGCTCAACTTTTTATAAGGGTTTAGATATTCCATTATTATAATATAAACCAAAAGGCGTGGCCCAAGATCCACAGACAAAACGTTGAAAACAATATGGGATTAAGAAATCCATTTGCAATCTTAAAATTTGGGAAAATTGTAAATTTAATTACTAAAAAACATTTTTTTCATTTCTAAATTTTAATAAATTAAAACATTGAAAAAACAATTTTTTATATTATTAGACCTATCTGATATAGTGTTTGTATAGATCTTTACAATACACTAAATTACCACATCTTTTGATGTAACAATAGAATTCAAACATGAAAACGTTATGACTAGTAAATCCTCAAAAGATATATTTGATCACATTTTAATGAAATACTGAAACAACCGTTCTTTTACAACTCTGTTACCAAAAACGTGACAAAGATTCGCGGTTTTTTGACAAAATGGGGTAGAAACGTGGACAGAACAAAAACTGTTGTTTTCTACGACCATTCCCATTTCTGGAATGAAGAAACAGTTTCTTACGAAATGAATAGTTTCGCACAACAATTTCAGAAGAAACGATTTTTTCGTTTCCAAGGGAACCCGATCCATTATTAATCGTTTTAGGGTCAATTCTCAATATGGTTGAGCTATTAGTGAATGGTGGGTGACTTTAGTGGGTGGCAAGTCAGTGATCAACGTAAATGCAAAATTTATGGAGGATAAGTGTTGAGTAAGGAATTTGTTTCCTGTCGCAGGGCCTCCTACCACTGGTATGCCTGCATTGAAAGTTCAAACTATGTCTAGACTCCGTATATGCTTTCGCCTTTCACTCAAGTGACAAGTTTGCTTTGGGCCTTTGGCTGAGATCCCTTTCAAGTGAACAACAAAGGAGAACCGAGAAGAGTGTTGGAGTAGTGAGAGTGGACACTAGTTTGAAGAAACGAGACTGCTAGTTTGCAAATTATTAGTCAGGTATGTGCAAGGTAGCTTTAGTTGTTTATGATCAGTCATGTATGAGTCCAGAGTCTGTTATATGTGTCAACTCAGCTTATTGACATTGGAAAACTCACTGCCTTCTAAGCATTATATCGAAAAACCAGCTTAATGGATACTAAAATAATGATGTTGCTATTACCACACTATTGCCAGTGAGGGACCTCACATTCAAGGTCGGGGGACCTCACATTCAAGGCCAAATCAAATTCTTTCCTCACGTTTTTCCTCATTTTTTTCCCTCGTGCACACGTTCATTCAAGCATGAATCACAAAGTTTAAAGTGAAGTCAAATATGTTGATTGATAAGTGTTGAGAACATGAATTCCTGGTCACACAGTCAAGTTTATTGTCATGTCATATAGTCTCTCAATGAAGACTGTGAACTTTTGTGTTTTACTAATCTCATCATCGTTTTCCAACTAAAGACCCTTACGATGAAAGAGCTTCTCATTAACCAGAACATTCAACAAACAATTAAAGATATGAATGTGAGTTTGCAATCATAGTATTCAAGTATTGCATTAAAAATGCCAAGAGAGTATCCGAGCATATAAACAATTCCTTAGGCTTACACAGTGAAAATAAAGAGTTTTCAAGGAATACATGGCCCTCTTTCTTAATTCAATTCAAAATCCTATGCTTTCAATAATTAATAGTTTCAGATTAAAATGAATCCCTCATTTTCATATTGGTTAAAACTAGAAATATACCAACACAAACAAGGAATACAAACCATTTCCCATAGAGACATTGCATGGATATACATGCCCTATTACAGAGCCGTTGAGTTGGAGCATGCTCTTAGTACACCAGTGCAAATACAATGGTCCAATTTTAGGTCTACTAGGTGTATACTAAATAACATAAAATAGTTGTAAAATCTTTTCACTATCTTACAAGTCTAAATTCAAATATTCCACAACCCAAGCTCAAATGACTTGTTTGTTAGGGTTTTTATGTTGTCAAGTATTTCCTTGGTCCCATATAGCCCCAGTATTGTAGCCAATGAGATTTAATACCAATTGTAATATCCCATGTATGAACTCATTAAATCGCCAAAGACATGAATTAAATTGAGACAATTGTTCCTCTAAATCCTTGAATGTACAATTTGATTGGCAGTTTTAGCTAAAGTATAAGCATAACCAGAAAAAAGGTATGGTTAAACTATGCCTCTATATCTAAAGTATAAGCATTACAATATAACAAGTCAAAACACTTTGCATCTTATAAACTTAAACTATATAGAAGTAGGATTAGAATGCCAGTATGAAAACCAATGGTGCAATAGTGTTTTCAGGGAATATATTGCTAAGTGTCCCAAAAGAAAATTATCAAAATTACTAAAAATAGAAAAAAAAAAACAAAAGAAATTATAAATATTTACAACACTGGTGAATACCACCAAGACTAGCTTTTTTCACTATAAATCAGCTCTCAACAATCACCCTTGAAGTTCTTTACAAGGGCTCATAGTTAGGTCCCATTCTGGAACCCATGTAGAATCCCTTTTGAAATTCTTTATAGGTGTCATTAGTTAGGTTTCATTATGGAAACGTGTGTTGAATATAAGTAGCCACTCATTGCAACCAAGAAGGAGCACAAGTGATGTAGTGGGGGACCTTATGGGGGCCCAATTATTGCAAAAGCAAACACTATAAAAGGCCCTAATTACTCTTTCAAAGAGAATAACACACAAGTACCAAATCCTTTGGATCATATTATCAAAACCTCCGTCAATTTTCAAAACAACAAAGTAGAAAAGATCACGTTATTGAAGAATATAATTGATAACTCATAAACATAATTTTCTGATGCATTCTGCAAGGTTATATTATCTCAAAATTTATATTTTCTTAGTGATTATCTCAAAATCAAAATAATCTCATGTATCCTTTGGTACTTCTAAAAATCATGATTTGCATTTCTTTACTAGCCCATCATTTAGTTTGTAAAACTACCCTTTTATTTACTTCAAGATACAGTTACCATCAAAAGGACATGATTTAGTTTCCATTCTTCCAACTTTTCCTCCAAATATAATAATGGAAAGAGACATAACATGATACCTTTTTAAAAGAACCCACATAAATTCTTTGCACAAAGATGCTCATGAGTTACCTAATTAGATTCTAACATGTGGATAAATTAATTTATGTGAAGTGGATGGTGCAATCCGGAGAATGACTGAAAAAGGATCTAAAGTGTGAAATCTATATCACAGTAGGATCTAGAATCTATAGATGACCTCATAGTTGAAAGAATTGGCTAAGTATGCAATAAATAAGTGCGAAAAGAATTCTGGAAAATAAATGATCAAAACTAATCACAAATGATAAAAAACTAGTATTATAAATTATCAAAAACTAGAGATACAAATGATCAAATAGCGGGTTTATTAACTATCCAACCCATAAATGAGTTGTGATCCTCCTTATATAACATTTAGAATAATTTGTTTGCCTTTGGAGGCTGTACAAGTGGTTAGCTTAGATTGGACCTCAATCCCCCCTAGGTTGACCAAAAGGATCCCAAATCATCCCAAACAGGTACAAATTGTCCATGTGAACATTGGGTGAGCATGGTAAGACATAAATGAAGGTCACACATGTGTTGGATAAGATTGGGTGGAGTTAGGTATCCAAGGAGAGGCCAAAACAACTAAGAAAGGGTGAAAATGACTAGATACAATGCATGGGCACCTAAGTCAAAGAAAGTTTCCTTAAAACAGGGAAACAGGGCACCTTAGCTCAGGAAGTGGCAATAAATGCTAGTGGTGGCCATAAATAGGGCGCCAACAGCTATATTTGACCAATTTTGGCCCATACTTTGGTGGATAAGCCACCATTTTCCCTAACTAACTTCTAACAACCTTGGATTGTAATTATTAACCAGTTTTGTACCAAATAGTCATCAAATTAATGTATGACTAAGGTTATAAGGTGTAATAATGTTTTAACACCCCCCCATAAGCTAGACTTGTGTAGATAATAAAAAATAAGGCCTTGGCAACTAAGGCGCAAGTCACCTTTTACAACAACAATTTTTATTTGTCCATGTAGCCAAGGTAAGGAGGAAAACCACATGGGAGATAAAACCTCCCCTATAAAATGGACATGAAACATATATGGAAAATATACCAATATTCACCATGTATCACTCACCATAAGGAGTGATCTAAGGTAAGTGAAGTACTTCTCAGTGAAACTCTTAGTGAAGATATCAGCAGTTTGCTCAACAGATGGGCAATACTGCAATGTTATAATCTTGTCATGCACCAAGCCTCAAATGTAGTGCATGTGGATCTCTATGTGCTTGGTCCTATGCCTCTGTAGTGGATCAGTGGAGATATTGATTGTGCTTTGATTGTCACACCAAGTAACTGTGGGTGAATCAAACACAAATCCAAACTCTCCAAGAATGCCTTGCAACCACACACATTGTGTAGTTGCATTCAGTGCTCCCCTGTATTCGGCCTCAACTGAAGATAAGAAGATGGTGTGTTGCTTCTTGCTTGACCAGCAAATGGGACCATGTGCAAGCATAAACACGTAACCATAAGTAGACTTCCGATCAGAACTATCTCCAGTCCAATCAAAATCAATAAAACCAACTAGTTCAAGAGATGAACCAGCTGCATGGTGTATCCCAAACTGCTTGGTACCCTATACATAATGTAGGATCCTCTTGGAATCCTTCCAAGGGAACTCATGAGGATCTTGCATGTGCCTTGCAATATCCCCCAAAACATAAGACAAATCTGGTCGAGAGTGTGTGAGATACAGCAAGCTCCCAACTAGTTGTTTATACAATGAACTGTCAACTAATGGTGAAGAACCCCAATCAATAAGCTTAACTCCTGAAAGGAATGGGAATTTTGTAGACTTACATTCATCTATTTTAAACTTCTGCAACATATCTGAAGCATATCGTAATTGATAAATAGTGATCCCATCCACAGTTTGATCAATCTCCAAACCCATAAATTGTTTCAACAATCCTAGATCTGCCATGGAAAAAGCACTGTGCAATGCATCTTTAACTGAGCCTAGTTCTTTGGTGCAGCTAACAGTGATCAATATATCATCAACATTTAGTACAATAATCAATATAAGTTCACTAACATGCTGCATATAAACATTTGGATCAGACTTACATCTCTCAAACCTTTGTGATAGCATAAAATTGTCCATCTTGGCATACCAAGCTCTAGGAGCTTGCTGGAGACCATATAGGGAATTCTTCAACTTGAAAACAAATGTATGATATGCAATGAAGCCTTTAGGATGCTGCATATAGATCTACTCTTCAAGATCCCCATGAAGAAATGCACTCTTCACATCCATGTGATGAACCTCCCATCACTTGGAAGCAACAATGGCCAAAACTAGCCTGATTGAGTCCATCTTTTCCAATAGTGAAAATGTCTCTGTATAGTCCACTCCATGGACTCGAGAGAAGCTCTTAGCCACCAAACTATCCTTATACTTCAAATCAAAACCATCAGAGTCCATTTTGGTCCTATAAACCCATTTACATTGCACTAGTTTCCTCTTGGGCGGAAGAGGGACCAAATCCCAAGTTTCATTGTCATGGAGGGCGTTCATCTCTTCTTGCATGGTTGTTTTCCATATTGGGTCTTTGGATTCTTTTGCATATGATTGAGGATCAGTTCCAACCATAGGGAAACATCTACCATGAATATTTGGATCACAAGAAGCAAAGGCATTGTGAAACTGTGATCTAGTCTTCCTAGGATCTTAAGTATCACCAGCAAGCTCACCAACAGCTTGTATAGTTTTCTCATCCCACTTGGACCTTGAGGGAGGGTCATGATCTGCAGTAATATAATCATCTTCATCCTCCATATCAGAATCAGAAATATAAGAGAAAGAACCATCACTTACATCCTCTTCAAGCAGGGGATTTGAGCATTCCCCTTCACCATGTTCTGCAACATGCATGGGCTCTTCTTCTTCGAACTGGACACTTCTTCCAATGAAGGTTTTGTGATATGAGGGATCAAAGAGCTTGTATCCCTTTGAATCTTCTGCATATCCAACCATGATGGAATCCTTTCTTTGGGGCTGCAAGGCCTTTCTCTTCCATGGAGGTATTCTAGCCCATGCTCTTGAGCCAAACACCCTGAAATGAGAAACATTGGGCTTGTGGCCCATCCAAGCCTCAAATGAGTCATGCCTTCCAAGGCTTTGTGTGGTCCTCTGTTCTGAACATATGCAACACAATTCATGGCTTCATCCCATAGTTTAGGAGACAAAGACTTAGCCTCCATCATGCATGTGGCCATCTCCTTCAATGCTCTATTCTTGCGCTCTGCAACACCATTTTGTTGAGGTGTGTAGGGCACAGAATGTTGCATTTGGATGCCATTCTATTCACAGAGTTGCTGCAGGTCCTCATTCACATATTCCCTTCCATTTTCAGTCCTTAATACCTTCATCTTTCTCCCACTGAAGTTTTCCACGGAACCTTTGAAAACTTTGAAATACTGGAACACCACCGATTTTTTATTGAGAAAATACAACCAACAATATCTTGAGAAACCATCAATGAAAGTAAGGACATACTTTGAGTTACCATAGGAGGGTGTGGGAAGAGGACCTATAATATCCACAATGGACCAACCAAGAGGTTCAACAACTCTCCTTTCCTTCCCCTTCTCATACTTGCGCTCAACATGCTTCCCAACAATGCACCCTTTGCAAGTGCCATTGGAAAATCTGATTGTTGGAAGCCCTTTAACCATGTCTTCTTTGCTCAATGCTTGAAGATATATGTAGTTGAGGTGTCCAAAACTCTCATGTCAGAGCTTGATAACTTCATTACCATGTGACATAAGTACAATTGGAGAAGAGTACTCAAGAAAATGAGAGAACTTCTACATTCTCGAATCATGATCTGCAACACCCACTGCTACAACTTTGCCAGTAGAAATTTCTGAAATTTCCACATCATCTTGAGTGAAGATCACTCTCTTGGCTGAACCAGTGTGGGTCATTTGGTAAACAGAGAGTAAGTTTGCTACAAGATCTGGCACATACAGTACATTATTGAAGTACCCATTTTCTAGACATATTTTCCCAATGCCTCTAGTTGGGATTTCTGAGTCATCTCCCATGAGAATGGAAGAACCACTGTATGGTGCAAGAGTAGAGAAATAATCTCTTGATGAATCCATGTGCCTTGAGGCACCTAAATATATTATGAAGGAAGAGGAATCTGAGGTACTAGCCATCAATGCATGGCACCTCTCCTTGTCTTCATAAACACCCTCTTTCTTCTTCGAACTTTTTGGAAGAGGAATATTATTCTTCTGCAGGAGATGGGTCATCATATCAATAGTTTTCTTCATGCATGCACTCTCAGGGTACCAACCCTTTTGACAGTAAGTGCATTTGGTCTTTTACTTCTTCTTTCCCTTGTCTTTGACAGGATTCGAACCCTCATCAAAAGATTTGGGCCTCTCCTTGTCTTTCCTTTTCTCTTGTGGTTTTGAACCCTTGGGATTTTGCTTTCATCTTGCTTGTCTTGAATCTCCAGCAGCAAGAACTTGGTCCTTTTGCTTAGTGTAACCCATTAGAACCAACTTATCTTACTCTTGAGTTAGCATCTCCATGAAATCAACCAAAGATGGCATCTTCCAATTGGGAACTGTAAGTGTGGTGGAGTGAAATGTAGAGACAAAGACTGAGTACTCAGGACCCAACTTTGAAATGATGGACAGAACCAACTGTTCTTCTTTCTTGTCAATGCCACACTGTTTGATTTGCAAGACCAAGCTCTTGAACTTGGTGATGAAATCCTGGATGGATTCGAAGTTGCTTGGACTCAATGAGATCAACTCATTCTCAAGTTGATGGCCCCTCATCTCATCAGTCTTCCCAAACAAAGACTCAAGCTTGAGCCAAACTTCCTTTGGAGTAGCAAGACTCTCAACATGAAAAATGAGGTCTCTTGAGATACTGAGACAAAGCATGCTAAATGCTTCATCCATTCTGTTGAAGAATTTGGACTTCTCTACTGCAAAGTTTGGTTCAACCTCAGTTCCCATGGTGATTCTAAAGAGACCCTTGGATCTCAGCTGGATAACCATTTCGGCCTTCCACTCAAAATAGTTGAATGGAGTGAGCAAATTAACATGAGTTTGCTCCATCTTCTGTAGCTTGCGCACTTGGTGACAATGGTGCACTTTGTACCCACAATAAAACTCTCAACACTCAGGCAGGGATCTACACTAAGTGATTCGAACCCTTCTTGATAGAAGGCACATTCGAGAGAGCGTCACACCTTGGGTAGAATCCAAAGTATTTCTCCAATGGCTTCAAGGAAATGGCCCCGGGGACGTCTTTGGTTTCTCCACTACTTCTGGTACACTTCTAAAACAGTCTTGGTTCGAATAGAAGCTTCAAGAGCTCTAATACCATGTGAAATCTATATCACAATAGTATCTAACATATATAGATTACCTCACAATTGAAATAATTGGCTAAGTATGCAATAAATAAATGCAAAAGGAATTATGGAAAATAACTGATAAAAAACCAGTCACAAATGATAAAAAACCAGTAATATAAATGATAAAAAACCAGAGATACAAATGATCAAATAGCAGGTTTATTAAGTGTCCAACCCAGAAATGAGTTGTGATCCTCCTTATATAACATTTGGAATAATTCATTTTCCTTTGGAGGCTGTAAGAGTGGCTATATTAGATTGGACCTCAATCCCCCCTAGGTTGACCAAAAGGCTCCCAAATCATCCCAAACAGGTGCGAATTGTCCATGTGAACATTGGGTGAGCATGGTAAGACATAAATGAAGGTCACACATGTGGTGGATAAGATTGGGTGGAGTTAGGTATCCAAGGAGAGGCCAAAACAACTAAGAAAGGGTGAAAATGACTAGATACAATGCATGGGCACCTAAGTCAAAGACAATTTCCTTAAAACATGGAAACATGGTGCCTTAGCTCAAGAAGTGGAAATAAATGTTGGTGGTGGCCATAAATAGGGCGCCAACAACTATATTTGACCAATTTTGGACCATACTTTGGTGGATAAGCCATCATTTTCCCTACCTTCTAACAACCTTGGATTGTAATTATTAACCAGTTTTGGACCAAATAGTCATCAAATTAATGTATGACTAAGGTTCTAAGTTTAATAATGTTCTAACATAAATACTTGCATCATAACTTTATAAAATAATAATAGTGTTCCTCCATGCACAAAAACTCTTTAGTCCTGATAAAGATGCTTAGATGACAACCTCAAAGTTCATAGATTATGATGTACCGATCTACTATAAGCATCAATATACAAATCCCCTTTTACTTCAATAAATCTCTTAATGATATAGACTTTGCAAGCAACTATTTTTATCAATAATCAAAACCTTTTATATATAAGAAAAAGGAGAAATACAAAAAGAAAACATGGAGCTAGCTTATGACAACTATCTGGAATTTGTTTGGGTCCTTTTTACAAAAAAATTACAGCTAAAAAGCAGATTTATACAACAGAAAATAAGCCAAAATAAAAATAAGTAGAAACCATTTTAGAGAAGGAATAAAATTGTTAAGGCTTAGAAACTTTTATAATATGCCTTCTTCTTTGTTAGATACTTTGACTCTTTTTGAACGAGGACCTGCACATATCCAAATATTATGTCAAAAATTCTTAATTACATTCTAACTTATGAACATATATACAAAAACTTATGATAGAAAATTTTTCAAGAAGAAGCATAAGTGGGGGAGGAATATTCTATTGAGCTTGGTGTTGTCATTGATGTTAAAGATATTGTTGAACTTGGTGATGGCATTGAATTATTAATGCCACTTTGAAGAAGTATATAGAAAATATGTGTGCAAGTCTCAGCAAGTCCCACCAAACGTCAAAGAGATTGTTGAACTTGGTGATGGCATTGAAATCTTAATGTCATTTTGAAGAAATATACATAATAAGGTTGTATGTGCGCAAGTCCCACCAAGTTATGGCACTCTAGTGCACAAGTCCCACCAAGTCATGGTACTCTAGTGTACAAGTCCCACCAAGTCATGGAACTCTCGTGTGCAAAACCCTCTATTAGTGCAAGATAAGGACAACTGAAGTGCATGCCGACAAAAGAATAAGGTGTGTGGTAATCTTGACCAAGAAGAAAGGAAGAAGGGATGTTACCAACTTAGAGAAACACCAACTTGTGGACATATCAATTAAGTAAGATCAATATGAATAATAGAAATATTGATGTGTGTTAAGATAAGATTGGGTGCGCAAATGATTTAGTGTTCTGAAATTGCAAGCTTCGGGTAACATATGAAATGCTCAGGGGAATCAATTGCAGTATGATTTGAGGAAGTGCAAAAAGATTATGGGACAAGCAGAAATACAAGGAGCAGTCACACAAAAATATAAGGAACATTTGTACAAGGATCATTTGAACAGAAGAATACAAGGAATGGTTGTACATAAAGAGTTGGAAATGTGAAGTATAGTATGCTCAACAATTTGCATAGAATAGAGGAAATAGATCGGAGAGCGTGGACTGGATTGTGATCAAGGCGTACAACAACAAATCTATATATGGGTGGTAGGACGGGGCAAGGACAGAAGATTGGTGTCTTCCACAAGCTGGTTCCTGGCAGCTCAGGTGGGTGCCTGATCATGCAAGTTGGTGCTTGCTTATTATGAGTTGGTGCTCATAATAGGATTGGTGTCCACACAGGTTGGTGCCTGTAAAACAACAAGGTTGTGCTTGCAAGGGATTGGTGTTCCTGTCTTATTGGTGTCAACAAAATTAGTGAGTGGGTGCTCACATTTGTATTGGAGATTGGTGTCTCATAGCATTATTTGTAATAAGAATATTTTTATATATAAGATGATTTTTATATATAAGATTTCTCTACATATTCTTTGCGCAATGTTCTTTGTATTGGAAATTGCTTATGATACATGGTATATATGTTAATGAATGATCACATGGTATAAAAAATATTTGAAAGGAAAAAAAGTGCATGGTACTAATTCACCCCCCCGCTTAGTATGACTTGGGGTCCAACAATTGGTATCAGAGTAGGTTCCTTCAGAGACAGTCTAACCACTAGAAGGAAGATCATTGTGCAATCTAGATTTTTGCACAGATATGGAAAGACATGAATGTCTCTCAACAAACCAAGCACCACATTTTAATGGGTCTAATTATGCTTTCTGGAGTATAAGAATGGAAGTCTTTATACAGTTACTCGGAACTGATATTTGGATGACAGTTGTAAATGGTTATAAAGTTCCAGATACTCCTCCAACTGATGTTGATGATAAAAATTTGTGTGAATACAATGCAAAATCCAAAAATGCAATACCAAGTAGATTAGTAGACTCGAAAATTACAAAGGCATGTAGTGTATCTCAACAAAAGCAATATGGTACAAACTTCAGAGCATTTATAAAAGATATGAAACTGTGAAAAAGGCAAAGCTACAAACTTATAGAGGTCAGTTTGAGAGCCTAAAAATGAAGGAAGATGAGAACATTGGATCCTACTTTATTCAAGTAGATGAAATAGTCAATACTTTTAGAGGTCTTGGCGAAACAGTTTCTGAAGAAGAAATTGTACAGAAGGTGCTAAGATCTCTACCTATGATATTTGATCCTAAGGTATCAGTCCCGGAAGATAGAAAGGATCTTGACAAGGTAACAATGGATGAAATCCATGGAATTCTCACTACCTATGAAATGAGAATTGAAAGGAGAATCCTCTGAGAAGGGAAACAACATTCAAGGATTCCAAGAAGACAAATGGAAGCAAGCAAGATTCTAGTAAGAGTTCTTCTGACGAATATGATCTTGAAGAAGCAAACTTTGTGAAGAAAATTCAAAAAGTTCGTGGAAAGTATAAAGGCAAGCTACCTTTCAAATGCTTTGAATGTGGTAAAATATGTCATTTTGCTTCTAAATGTCCTTACAAAGAGAATAGAGATAATGATGAGGAGGAGGATAATGATCGTGAAGAAAAGAAGAAAATGTACAAAGGAAGTAGACCTAAAAACTATAAAAGGTTTGGCAGACAAAATAAAAGTCTATACTCCAAAGAGGATAGTAGCTTAGCAGATGAAGATGCCAGACAATTGTGATGAAAGAGAAGTGCTCTTTATGGCAATAGCAGAAGAATGTGAAAGTGAGAACTTTCAACATGAAGTAAGTGCTAAGGTAGAATTTGAGGAAGAAATTATACGTGCTTCAGAGGATTTGAAAAACTCAAGAAAGAAGAATTAGTATTTAAAGGACCAACTACTGAAGTATGAAGAATAGATCGAAAAATTCAAAAGAATAGAAGAAGTTCTAGCAGGAAAACTGAAAGAGAAAGAAACAACTTGTGAGGAATTGGAGAAGGAAAATATCTCCTTAAAGATGGAACTACAAAGGTAAACACTCACTTAGGCTATCAACAAACGTTTGGAAGAAGCTCTAAGGTATTTGATTAGGATATGAACAAGACAGTGGTGATAAGGATTCAAGTTCAATTACACCTAACAATGAGGCATGTACAAGGAGATTTGCAGATGTACTAAAGAGTCTTATCAAAGAGAAAGACAACAGAAAGAATGACCAACAATATGCTTACGTAAACAAAGGATTTGTACCATCTAGAAGAATTCTCACTACTAGGTATCAAACTTTATTTTTGAGGTATTTCTATTTTTGCAATAATTTTGGTCATAAGGCTACAAATTGCAAAGCATTGGCAAACAATAATTTTGAGAGAAATAGAAGTCTTCTTAAGAACTTCAGAGCTGACAATAAGAATGAAGAAATCACAAAGCCTAATGAAGACACCAATCCCTTTGGTCTTTTGGAAATGGACATTGAATGCTATTAATATCACAACTATGGTCATAAAGCTATTGCAAAAACAAGTCAGTAACTGCGCAACATGATGAAACTAGAAGTTCCTTCTGCAAGAAAGACCATAAGAAGATTTGGTAGAAAAGGAACAAAGTGTTGAAATAATATGCATCTACGGAAGATATTCTTGTAGTGCATAAACCCAAATGTAAAACCCTAAAAGAATACTCTCAATAAATCAAGTGAAAACAGGCAATTTGGCCCCATAGAAATCAATAGGAAAAACTACCCCAACAATGAGCAAAATTGCCCCAGAGAAGTCATCCCAGCCACCCAATGAAGTCGGCTCTATAGTGGAAAAGTCAGCCAGAAAAGAGTATAAATAGGGTGGGCACATTCCTCATTTGGAGACATCAAGCAAGTTCGCTAAAGCTAGTGAAGACAAATGCGTAGGAGAGATAGAGAGTAGCGGCAGTTGGAGGAAGACAATATTCTTGGGTTATCTTATCTTTGCTTCTTGTGTATTCTTTATATGAGAGAGCTTTAGCTCTCCGTTGTATTGACATTGTACTTTGTTGATGAATCTACAATGAGAAGTTCTATTAGGTTTCTCCCATGAAAGGGTTTTCCTAGTATAAATCTTTGTGTCTATTGTTGAATGTATTTCTTTTAGTGACCCTTATGCATGCAATTATTATTATGTTATGATAAATTGAATGAAAGTCTAACATAATTGCTCTTAAGTAAAATTATAACATGGTATTAGAGCAGGATTGAAAGAAAGCATCGCGACAAATACTTACGACACTTGTAACAGCTGCAACTGTCAGAAACTAGGGCTTCTTTTTTCTAGGGTTTCCATCCACAGATCAAGCTCGACCTTAGAACTATTGAACTCACCCTAGTAGGGCGCATCTATATGTGGAGTTAGATCTTAGATGCGAGAATTTTTAATTTTGACCTAAATTCTACAGAAACTGCAGAAATCAGGGTTTCCATATTTTTCGTATTCTATCCACAAATTTGAGTGAAAAGGAGGTTTGTTCAACTCTCCTTGGGAGGGTGCATCGTTCTAGTGGATCATATTCTCCATTGAAGAAATTTCAATTCTGACTGTCATCCTACAATGGTTTCCAGAACCAGATTTGACAAGATGACAAACAACACCAAGCTTGATGAGAAGGTTGAAGGGGATGATAACTTAAGAGCATGGAAGTATAGGATGCTCCTCATCCTAGAAGAAAATGACTTGGAAAATTTTCGTTGAAGAAGAGGTTGTAGAGTTAGAGGGAGGTGAGGCTAAGGTAAGGCACAAGAAGAACATGGTTAGGGAAAAGAGGATCATTGTTGATTCTATCAAGGATCACTTGATCCCTCATGTATCATCAATGAAGACTCCAAAGTAAATGTTTGATGCATTGTCCAGTTTGTTTGAACGCAAGAACATCAACCAAAAGATGACCTTGAGAACTCCAATCAAGAATGTGAAGATGCAAGAGGCAGAATCCATTCAATCCTACTTCACAAGGGTTTCTCAGATCAAGCAACAACTTGAAACTATTGGAGACATGGTTGAGGAAGCAGAAGTAGTGATGACTACTTTGAATGGCCTTCCAAGGTCACGGGAACCTTTCGTTTAGGGAATATGTATGTTACACCAAAATGATGGGAACATAAACGATGAGGTTACACCAAAAGAATATGTATCGGAGGATCATGACATGACAGAACCTCAAATACCTATAGAGCCACCTCGAGGATGATTACACATAAGAGGAGACCATATAGGGCTCATGATTTTATTCAAGATGCTGAGAAGTATGGTGTTCCAAATGGAACTTCCAGTACGCAAGAAATCAAGACCATATTCCAACTATGTGGAATTGTTATGCAATATCATTGATGAAGAGCCTACTTGTTATGAAGAGGCTATAGAGAAGAAAGTATGGAAGGATGCCATGATTGAAGAATACCGGTCCATTATAAAGAATGATGTGTGGGATGTGGTGCTGAGACCGAAAGATAAGACAATGGTATCTTCAAAGTGGATCTTCAAGACGAAGCATTCAGTAGATGGCAGTATCAAGAAGTATATGGAAAGATTCGTGGCACGTGGCTTCTCCCAGAAAGAAGGAATAGATTACGAGGAGACTTTTGGTCCAGTAGCAATATACACTTCGATTAGAGCTATACTTGCTATAGCTGCAAGGATGAAATGGAAGGTACACCAGATGGATGTGAAGACAACTTTTTTGAATGGTGTAGTGGAAGAGGAAGTGTATGTGGCGCAACCAAAAGGATTTGAGACACATGACATACAGACACATGTGTGCATATTAAAGAAGGTTTTATATGGATTGGAGTAAGCACCCAGGGCATGGTTGTTACACCTAAAATCTACCCATCATCATGATCTAGTGTATACATCCCTGAAGTCATCTAGACCAAGTATTCATTTGAGAGGATTTGTACTCAGTTTGTACAACCTTTTGAGAGGTCGTCGCAGGTTGCACATTAGCAACATGTGACGTTGCAGGTTGCTCTATAGCAGAGTGTGACGAGGTCTGTTAATGGGAAAAAATAGCCATTTCGAGATCTTTCTCGAAGCTTGCCCATTTGGGGGCTTATCCCTGATCTCTTGGAGAGCTGGTACTTGACCCTTAACTCACTGGCAAGATCCCCTATCTCTCTCCTACCATCTCTCAATCTATCCTATCCATAATCTCATCCACTTAGTCCTATATAAACGAGGCTCACTCCCATACCAAAGGGAGGAATACTGTGGTATCTACATGCTGGTGAAATCTCTCTTAATACACCTTCACTCACCTCTTGGAGAATTCATGCTTCCTTGGAAGGGCTTGGCAATTGGCTTGTATGGAGAAGGGCTACTACGTTAAGTCATTGGTTGTAGTTCTATATCTCTATCATGTACTCCTCTATTTGCAGTAATACAAATGCTTTCCACCAATATCGTTCTTATGTGTAATGATGTTGTGTTGTTTACCTGCTTAACTGTTTACATAGATCTCTTATTGTATAGATGCTCTTTACTCATTTCTCTTTTATGTGTCTTGACAGGTCTTACAGCTTGGATCTGACGACCCTGGGACGTGGAGCAACATTCAGGAGAAAGGATAGCGAATCAAAGAGGTAAGACATCTAGCACTTGATCCTTAAGTAGATCTAGGAAACGTGTTTGTAGTCTGTTCTATTTGTTCTAGACTCGCATTGAGCTAGGGAGATCCGGCTCGCCTCCGGTCGAGTGGATTGTCCGATAATAATGGTATGGCAGAATTAACAACTTCCGGATGAGCATGGGATTTACCAAGAGTAAAGTAGATTCCAACCTTTACTGCAAGGTTGTGAATGGTGGACTAATGATACTACTGTTATACGTGGATGACCTGTTTCTGACAGGGGATGAGAATCTCATCACTAAATGTAAGAAGAATCTTGTTGCAGAGTTTGAGATGAAATACCTAGGTATGACGTACTATTTCTTGGGTCTAGAGGTATGGCAAAAACCAAATGAGATTTTCCTGAATCAAGGAAAATATGTTGTAGAGATCCTGAAGAGGTTTGGAATGATGGATTATAAATCCATGCCTACACCAATGGTGACAAACATGAAGTTATTGAGTGATACTTCATCAGAGATAGTGGATGCCACCATGTATAGATAGATGATTGGTTTGTTGATGTATCTGATGAACACAAGGCCATATATATTCTTTACGATGAACACTTTGAGTTAGTACATGGTTGAGACAAGATGTGTTCACTTGATTGCATCAAATCATGTGATGAGGTACCTGAAAGGTACAATGGACTATGGACTCTAATATGTTTCGAATCATGAGATAAGTCTGCAAGGATATACTGATTCAGATTGGGCCAGTAGTGTCACAAATTGGAAGAGTACATCAAGATGTTGCTTCAGTCTGGGGTCAGCTATGATCTAGTGGCTCAACAAGAAGCAGACTTGTGTAACACTTAGTACGGCTGAGGCAAAGTATATTGCATCATGTTCAACCAATAATGAAGTTGTTTCGATTCGAAAGTTGCTTACAGGACTGTTTGATCTTGAGTTAGAGGTGACTTGTATCTTTTGTGACAACCAGAATTGCATATAGTTGTCAAAGAACCCTATGTTTCATGACAAGTCCAAGCACGTCAAGATCAAGTACCATTATATTAGAGATATGGTACAGAAGCAAGCTGTGAAGCTCCAATATATTGTGACAGATGAGCAAATCGCTGATGTGTTGGCCAAGCCTCTGTTAAGGGTAAAGTTTTAATACTTCAGGGAAAAGCTTGGAGTGGTCCAAATGGACTTCCCTCACAAGAGGGAGTGATGTGTTACATATGCGACTTTAGGAGGCAGTAGCACACTGAGTGTGCCAGCAATGGGTAGTCATTCATGGACTAGTTGCCTAGATTCTGTGTGAGGTAGGCAAAGTCGTGTAATGACATAAGGTCCGACGGGACGCCAAGACCCATAAGGTCCGAAAGGACAATGAGGTTGTACCCCACTAGTGAGATGCTATGCTGAGATCCTTAGTGCATGATCTAATCAAATGGATGGCTCGTACATAGCTTCTAGTGAGAGAGAGATTCATGAAAGGTCAACAAGTAAATGGTCAATTACAAGTCAGCAGAAGCAGTGTTGAATATTGTGTAAAAATAATACCTTCCTTGTTGAAAGGGAGTGTTGAAATAATATGCAACTACGGAAGATATTATTGTATTGCCTAAACCTTAATGTAAAACCCTAAAAGAATACTCTCAAGAAATCAAGTGAAAATAGACAAGTCAGCCCCATAGAAATCAATGGGAAAAACTACCCCATAGAAGTCGGTCCAGTCACCCAGTGAAGTCGAGCCTATAGTGGAAAAGTCGGCCAGAAAAGAGTATAAATAGGGTGGTCGCATTCCTCATTTGGAGACATCAAGCAAGTTTGCTAAAGCTAGTGAAGACAAGTGTGCAGGAGAGAGAGAGAGAGAGAGAGAGAGAGAGAGAGAGTAACAATAGCTATAGGAAGACAATATTCTTGGGTTAAATTATATTTGCTTCTTCTATATTCTTTGTATGACAGAGCTTTAGCTCTTCATTGTATTAGCATTGTACTTTGTTGACGAATCTATATTGAGAAGTTCTACTAGGTTTTTCCTGGGATAAATCTTTGTGTCTATTGTTGAATGTATTTCTTTCAACGATCCCTATGCATGCAATTATTGTGATGTGATATGATAAATTGAATTAAATTTTAACATAATTCCTCTTAAGTAAAATTCTAACACAAAGAACAATGCCAAGAAGAATGCAATCTGGGCCTTGCATAAGGATCACTAGCGTAAGATAAAGATAAATCTGTATTTTTTCAGAAGAACTATTGTTGGTAACAGTTAAACAAAACATTATTCAACTAAACCAGTTTAAACATATAAAATCAAATGTTGAGGATGACTGTTAATAGAATCAGTAAATAATCAAGATAAAAGATTAATATTTCAAAATGAAGATACTCTACAAAGGACACTATCATAACATAGATGCATGGACAAATTCCGTCCACCTTTTCACAATATCTCACCATAATAAAGAAATTCATAATGATTGATTAACCTCTACACTTCTTAACATCTAAAATATATTAAGGAATCATTAAATTAAAAGGAAACACAAGGAGTATAAGAAAACTTGATCTCATGTTATGCCTAAACTAAATGTAGGAAACATTCCACCTTCCACTCACAAGTATGTAAAACATTATAGAACCAGCTTCCAAAAGACAGAAAGTTCTACAAAGATTAGTATAAAGACATTCCACTAGTGGCTCGAAAGTGTTCCATTTTTTCCTTATTTTTCCTTGAGGGATCAAAATAAATAAAATTAAGTGGATAAAAACAGATCCACAAAACAAGGCCAAATCCCATGAATCTAAGTAAGAGATACTAACTACCTTGATCCTAATTTGTCAAATAATCATTCCATTCAACATACATGTTCGACATCTCAGTCACATCAAGATAGTTGGCATGCTCCAACTGTAGCTGCGCTTTACCCATGTAGGATCTCATTTCCTTATTGTGGATCTTGGACCATGAGTTGAGGAATCCCTGCCACGTGGATTCCAATTGAATCAGGGTTGAAATGAATAGTCTAAATGAGGAGATGTCCAGTTGAGAGGTGTTCCGGATCATGTCTGCGGTTTGATCCCTCTACTCATCCACTTTAGTGATTATTAATTTCGCTACCACCGATTCTTCCAACTCGACAAAGACAGGTATACCCATACTTTCCATGTGACCGTCTGTTAACATCCACTGTCTAACACAAATATTTTGGCCCTTTTTAATAATGCGATCCACCTCATCGTAGACAATTTCGTAGGAATTTATCGAAATTTGGGTCCTCATCAATTCCATCGAGTCTAAATGAGACAGGGTCCGTGGAGTAGTCTTCAAATGAGTTTTCCACTCACAACACTACTCATAAGTTGAATGACCATTTTTCCTCTTATCCATATGGTCTGCAAGAACATCTGACAAACATTCAAAATAATTGAACTCATCATGTACTTCATTGAGACCTTGAGAACATAAAGTTTGAATCTGCCTCAATTACTGTTACAGGAAATGGCTTCATCCTTAAATTCTTGTACAACCAACTTGAAAAAATCTAAAAAGCGATTTTGATATTTGAGTTGTTCCATTTGCATCTTGAGGTCAGCAAGACTAGAAGCTTGCTCAATCACCTTGGCTTCACAATTGCATTTTGTTGACACAACTGTTGAATCTTATCCTACAAATTTTGCACCACTAAGTTATGTTGGGATCTGAAGTCCTCCATTTGCTTGATTAAACTCCGATAGAGAGAATCCTTCACTGCCTGCAATGATACATTCTTAGTTTTTTCTTCTTCCAATTCCTTCTTTAGGGTGGACACATAATCAAAATTAGCCCGAACAAAGGCTCCCATTGCTGCAACAACTTCTATAGCCTCCCTTTAAGGGGCATCAGAGGTTTGCTTCCATATGACTTGGTTAGGGATTGGACCAACTTACACTTCTCCTTCCTTATTCCTTTTGGAACCTTTCCTTAATACTGCCTTTTGTCTTTTGCTAAAACAACAGTCTCCAAGCACCACTATTGCATCCTCACTAAATTCTGCTAAGTCTTCAACTGTAGAGGCCAGAAGTTCTGTAGTATTGATAATGGGCAATGGTTGACAAGTAATGGCAGTTGCTAATTGAGGTGGATCTTGTGGTGGTGGTAGGGTAACTTGGGGAGAAGAAGTTGTAAGCAAATTTTCATAAGGGATTTCAGTGGATTGAATAGGAGGATTAGTAGTTTCAGATTGTAAAGGCATGGTAGGAGTAATATTTTGAGCCAATGGAGTTGCCGTGAAACAATGAAATCAACTAAAGTATCTAACCCAGTATGAGTGGGTGAGTTAGGAGATAGTACATCTAAGTCTGAAGGGTTGGAAGCAGGAGACAAATTGTGTGGTGAATTTGACATGGACTAGTGAATAAGGTCATCTATAGTAGGTACTTATCATAGACCACTATCTCAGGATGGATGAGGAGTATCACCATTAACAATATGAAGGTTTTTAAGGGAATATTTCTATGGAGGTTCTTGAACTACTGGGGTTGGATTGATAAATTCCACAAGTTTCTCTTTTTCCAAATCAATAACATCTCTAATGGATGTTTGGAGTGGAGGATTGACCACTAACTTAGCTTTTTTTTCAACCTTCACAGATATATTTGGTACTATATTAGGAATAGAGCATTATTGTAAATAGAATGAGTAAGAGAAACATAATTACTTCAAAGGATCTGGGTCTGTTGTATGAAGGTATTAATATTATGAATGGGAGTGGAATACTTAACCTCTGACATAGGCTGCTTACCCTGCTTTTTGTCTAATTGCTGCTGTGCATTGGACTGAGATGAATCTGAACTGCCATTTATAGCTTTATTGGCATCCTTCATTGCTTCCCTAGCAGCTTCTTGCTGTTGTTGAAAATTTTTGTCCCTCTCCTCCATAACTCTAAGCCTTTGTTGCTTCTGGGATTCATGTATAAGGATCCTTTGGTCTTCATCTTTCACTTTTCCCGAAACCTCTTCAAAACTATGTGCATTCGGGTATAAGGAATCATTGGGTTGTTGCTCATATACATATGTATTTTTCAAATGTGCGTGTATGAAGTGGTCTGCTATAAACCCCTTAGGGTCATGCATCCTTTTGTATGCAAAAGCCAATTTTAGTTGATCAAATCCCTTAGCCAAAATAATATCATGAGTTGCATTATGAATTATCAAATGCCCAATGTACAAGGGGAATTTAGGCCATGCTCTTCTCTTTAAAGAATGACATTGACCATGAAATCCATCATAAACGGTTTGGAACACTACCTCAGAAAGAACCATCCTGTCAGGGACAAGTATTGGCAATAGATGCACCAATTTACTACCCCAAATTTTGAGGTAAGTAAAATATTCTCCAACGTACTAGTCACCCATTGTGGAAATTGGAGAAATGACATTCTCTGAAACCCTATGAGCATTATTTTTGAAGATATCAAAATAAACAACACTAATAAACTTGTTACAAATGTCATAAATGTAGGGTTTGTAGTTATATTCCCACATAATTGAACAATAAATGTGAATTGGAGGCTTTTCTCTAGTCCAATGATAGTTCATGGAAGGATAAGAGAAGGAAGCACACATAATATCCATCAAATACACAAACAAATAAAACTTGGAATGATTAATGGTTGGAGACTTCTGTGCCTGAGCAATGGCATCTCTGAAGGTAACATAAAAAATTTGGGCCTAATTGAATACTTTACATGTCGTTGATATGTAGTGTGCTAGGGGGGTCATTCCAATTTGAAGTATTGGCAAGTGTCTACACCATAAAACCAACATAGCATGGCCGCGAGCAATTTATACGGCTCTCTGAGCAGGGAAATTGGGTATTGCATGTTTGGACTGAGTATAAAAGTGTCAAGGTCAATCATCCAAGTTTTCAAGAGAACGTCTATTTCATATGTGTTTCCAAACGACTTTATGAAATTCCGTGTAAGGATTTGTTGTGGGGTCTTCAGTGCATAAATCCTTGCAAATGCATCCTCCTTAAACGAAGCATAAACAATCTGGTTGGAATCTCTAGATGTGCTGGTCGAAATATCTGCGCAGTCAATCATCCATTTTACCAAGTCCATGTATGGCATGACGGCAAGGCGCACGGTAATGGCATGGAGCTGAGAATTGCTTATATTCCGGTAGATAATGGATTCCTCTTTGAATTATGATAAATCATCACTATAAAAAATGTTGTAGATTTTGTCCCTATCCAAACAAAGTGTATCAGAGACCCGCACAATGGTATCTGAATAGAATATGAAATTGGGGTCTTTGAGCTTCAATTCCTCCACAACGGCTTTAGACCTGGTATTTCTATCCATGATGGGGAAAGTGGTCCTGTAATGTGGCAAAAACCCAAATAAGATACTCAAAACATGAAAATTTTGAGAAAAAACTTAATAAAATGATATAATACCTGCAAAATCCTGAAACAAATTTGCCTAAACTGATAGAATTCACTTGCAGAGATAGAGGATACTGGCAGGCTAGATTTCAAATTCACTGTATGTTATAATGATGAACGAAATTCAAAAATTGATTAAGTAAATGTTAGATTAGGACTAAATCAATTGCGCATTAATTACCGCCGAGTTGCCTTGAAATTGATGGTTAGATCTTAATCATTCATTGATTTCATTAATTTGGCCCATTTTTCAAAATGTTTTGGCACATGAGAAAGTATGAATTTTGTCTGCGGAAATAGCTGTGCCAACGTGGGACCCTGAAAATTCAAAAAATTCAGGAGTTGTGAGTTGGGGGAAAAACTACAAGAATTCATAACGCCCCAACTGTCGACTTCCACAATTGATCATAAGTTTGAAGAGTTGGGAGTTGGGAGTCGGGGGAAAAACTAGTATAACAAATCATAACTCCCAGACTTCCAAACTCCATAATTTGTCATAAATGTGAAAATTCGGGAGTCGAGAGTCAGGACTAGAATTCAATCAAAGAAAATAACTTCCATGACTACCAAGTGTCGATGTTAAAGTAGAAATAGTGGATTCAGGAAGTCACAAAACTTAAATAATTTTAACCTGATTTCATGTCAACTTCTGAATTCCACAAGCATTGGAGTCGGGAACTCAAGAGTGTTAACTTAACTTTCTTAAAATGTACTCCTGACTTCCAACTGTCGAAGTTAAACAAATGAAGACGTCGGGATCGGGACATCAGGACGGTTTATAAGGGCATACAATCTTTTCGACTTCTAACTTATTTGTTCTTCTACTTATTTAAGTGAATTAGCAAAATCAGAAGTAGTGTCATTCAAAACTCAATTTGTTTTAGATTTTTGTTTCGAAGTGTCATTAAGCAAAACCTCAAACAAGATTAAGTAAACAAGGTGATAACAAAGTGCTTATGAGAAAAATAAACTATGTAAATAACATTAAACATAGGGGGATCCCATCTTATTTGAACAAGATGGGATCGTTGTGGCTACAACAAACTGAAAAGAAAGGAAGACGGCGTGTCACTGACTTATAGAAGCCCCAAGTTGTGTACATATCAATTGAGCAAGTTTAGTTTAAATAAGAGTTAGATTGATGAATGAGAAGTAAGCTTGTAAGCACAAAGAAAGTAGTATTCTGAATTTGCAAGCTTTGGTCAGATGAAATGCTTAGGGGAATAAGAGGCAACATGAATTGAATAAGTGTGCAAGGTTACAAGAGATGCAGAAGAACAAGGAGCAGTTGCACAGATATAAGGATCATTTGTGAGAAAATCCCAAGGAGCATGTAGATGAGTATGTGCACAATGGAGATGTAAAAGTATTCTATGTTTTGGAAGCTTTCATTTATTGGGGTATCAATGGCTCATTGATTCACAAGAAAGAAATAGTAAATAGCCAAGTGCGTAGAACAGAAAAGCAGAACACTAGATAGTGTGTAGAACCGTAGCAGTGTACAGATCGAAAAAGTGCATAGGATCATAGTAGTAGCAGAATATACAACAAGAGAACAAGAGCACAAATTGAAGCAAGTGGACTGGTATTCAAAACATGTAGAGAATCACATCAATTGCGCAGTACTGAAGTAGAGAACACGAGTGCGCGTAAAAGTGAAACATTGAACAAGAAAAGTATGAAGTTGTGTGTGCAAACCAGAAGATAGTGTGGAAAACTTAACATCTATTTCTATATCTCAGGGTGGTAGGATGGGGAAAGAAAAGGAGATTGCAATCTCCTCTCAAGTTGGTGCTTGAACACATTAAGTTGGTGCTTGCGCAGAGGGTTGGTGTCCTCACAGGTTGGAGCCTGTATTAGCAAGTTGGTGCTTTCATAGAGGATTCGTGTCCTCATGGGTTGGAGCCCTGCGAGTTGGTGATTGCATGTGGGATTGGTGTCCCAATCATATTGGAATCTGAGTGAGTTGGTGCTCACATCATTGGATATTGGTGTCTCCCATATATCTATGTAATCCAATTTCCATACACACACACACACACACATATCTGTGTGTGTGTGTGTATGCGCACAATTGTCTTCTATTGATGTGTTTTAAATAGGAATTGGTGCATGATTTTTAAGGTGTAAAATTGTTTAATCAACACATGATACCGATTCATGCCCCCTCTTAGTATCACTAAGAATTCCAACAGGTAGGACGTGGCAACCATAATGCCTCCTGTACAAGAATGTCCCCATTGAATTAGGGGGGAATGGTACTCCTCGATGTTGAGGTAGTCAATTCATAACTCGGCTATAACATCCTTTTGGGACATAGTTATATGTACGTATTTAAGACACTTGCATATTTAGTATTCTGCATCATGATGTTCCCCCACAATGGGAAAGTGGCCACCCTTGAATAGCTTAGATATTACAAGCCCTGTCCCAATGCTAACTCAAATAAAATCCTTCCCTCCATAGGATCAGAAATACCTTCATCATACATAGACATCACCCCCAACATTTACAAAGACTCATCCTTGTTGGGTGGAGGGGATACGTTGACCCTCCACTAGTGATCCCATCCTCTACATATGGTCTTATGTGCACTATATTAACACTGGAAGATAAAACACAAACTGCCTCTACCTCTATGTCTTCACCCCAAAAATATTGCCAACTTAAAGGAGAAACCATACTCCATCCTCCTTCAACACCACCAGTTGTCCAAATCCCCTTTATTTTTACCCTCTTGGGTGTGCAAGGAATTCCAATTATGGCTACAGTCACCTTTCCAGGTCTCACTTTAGGGATACCTATTTGGTATTTAAATCTACCATAACAAAAAATTCTACCAAAATTGTACGCCCATTTTAACTTCACTTTGGTTGTTCCTGCATATGCACCATCTTTGTAGATCCCAGGCTTGGTAGCACCAGTGACAACACCATCATTGGTCACATCTAGTTCCAATAATGGGGGCGCCAAGCTATCAAAGAAAAAATTGGTATCCTTGTCAATTAATCCCCTTACCCCACTAATTAATCCACCATGCGCTCTATGTGGTACATCAGGACACACAACTAACCGTTGCCCAACATTGCCAAAACTAAGAAATCTGTTGAGTACACCTGCAAGCACTACTTATGCAGCCAAGTCTTCAGTACAGGGCATACTAGCTACTCCTCTAGTATCCAACCCCAAACCAAAAAAAAAGCAGTATGCACTAGCCATGCAAGCACCATATGTTCTCAGTTTGGCAATTACCTCATTGATGTCTCGAACCCCTTCGATGTTGGGATGCCCTCACTATGATTCATTTGATACACTCCCTTGTTGTTAGCTCACAAATAGACTCCCCCAATACCACCACCATCAATTTTATAACTATGTTAGAGGAGATTGTTACTCCTACTAGGTGTTTGTCATGTAGACACCATAGTCACATGATTCCGTCGAACATTGGCCTGATTCCACCCAATCAAACCAACTATCCCTAGATCCTTGCTCATACATTGATTCAATCATGCCCTACTTTCTCATGTCAGTCGTGTGGTTTGTTGACCCATTTCTCATTCCAAGTACCCATTTTGAGCATAGAATGTCCTACTTCCCTTGAGTAGATGATATTACTAAAGAACCCTCCTCCTCCCTCGACAAACTCATTATCCTTGCCTCAAGAAGAGATCTTACCTATGATGCATGATAAAACTGACCATGTTAACATCCTTTACATATCATCGTCAATCATTTCTATACACGATGACTCTTCATCGTGACCATCCGAAGAAATCCTTGGTATATCACTAGTAAATACTCTTGTTTTAGTAGAAGACATGGGCTCATTCCATGTGAATGACATCCAACCCATACATGATATAGTACCCTTTAACACCAATATCCCAGTCACCATTCCCCTTGGACCAGAAACTCCAATTGACTTCCTTGACCACCTCTTCCATTTTGACAAGGAGATATTAGAAACCATGACTACCCCTGAGGTACCTTGGAATGAGTTGCATCATTGATATTCCTTCTTACCCAAGAACATATGTATAACCACCCAGATGGCTCAGCAATGTGCCATTGAAACCGAATATTTTATCCCTCCCGACCTTGTCAATTGGTTTAAAAATCCTATTCCCAATCCCAACAATTTCAAAGAAGTAAACATGGCTAACATTTCTGCCACAATCAAAGGGGATATTTAAGTAACTCCCACCATCATATAAAACATCTCACTTGGTGCCTCTTGCTCTCAATAGGAGGTGATCACTTATAAAGAAGTATTCAAAGAAATTTGAGATAGTTTCATATGGTCATACACATAAATGCTAGGTCTTGACCCCACCATTTTTTTAACATTACATCAAAAAATGGCCTAACACTTCACCGGTAAGATAGAAACAATGTCATGTTCACCCCTCCAAACTAGTTGTTATTAAGGTAGAAATTGAAAAGCTTCAACAAGATGAGTTCATTCACCCCATTGCTTACACCTCATGGATAACAAATCCACTCCCTATGAACAAAAAACAAGGAACATTATGTGTATCCACAAATTTTAGGGGTCTTAATCAAACTTGTCCTAAATATAACTTCCCTACCCGTTTTATCAATCAAGTAGTTGATGCATGTGCCATTCACTAAGTCCTATATTTCATGATTGGATTTTTCGGCTAGAACCAAATACAAATCCATCAACATGATCAGTATAAAACAACTTTTCTGACACCATGGGCCACCTTCGCCTACCACGTCATGAAATTTGGATCAAAGAATGTCGGATCCAACTTCCAAGATTCTATGTAGTATGTCTTTAATGACTTGCCTCATATCATCCTCTCTTACCTCGATGATCTCACAACCAAATAAAAAAAATGCTTCCACCATCTATCCTATTTGTGGGTCATCTTTTCACAATGTTGGAAGTATAATATATGATTAACCCCTCTTAAATGTGTATTCTACATCAAAACAGATGCATACTAGGGTTCACAATATCTCAAACTGGGATCATTGTTGACCCTCTCAAAGTCAAGCTATCCTCGATCTCTCCCAACTGGAAACATGAAAGTAGTTGCAAGGTGTTTAAGGAAAAGCCAACTTCCTTCATGATTTTGTCCCAAATTACACTACACAAGCACCTGGACTCCTATGTATTCTTAGGAACGATGTCCCATTTTGGTGGGACGAGCAAGCACAAATGTATTTCGAGGCACTTAAAAAGGGTTTGACATTGGTTCCTCTTATCTCCCTGCCTAACTTTGAAAATGATTTTATCCTTTACGTTTCACCATCGTCATGTTCGGTCAATGGTGTTTTAGTTCAAAAGGGAAAAGATAAGTGCAAGCATGTCATTTATTACATCAACAAGATACTGGAAGGACCACCACTCAATTACAACCATGATGAGAAAATTGTGCTAGTTGTAATCCTCTTAGTGCAAAAACAGGGACATTACATCTTGCTAAGTCAAAACATAGTTATTACAACCTCTAGCCCAATGCATTACATATTAAGTTGAAAACTTATCAATAGTAAGTTCTTTCATTGGATCTTTATTATTTAGGAATTCGATCTAAATTTCGTAACACCCAAAAGGAAAAAAATCGTTGGTGCTCTCCAATCTCATTACTAATCTCTCATTCGTCACACCGAGACCCCCTTTCAATGATCAATTGGAAGATGAACGCTTGTTTGTTCTTACTACTGAAGATTTGTGGTACAGATATATCCTAACATACTTTTTCACACAAAAAATTATTCTCATGTCTCACATGATGATCACCGCCACACCTGTCACCAAGCCCCTCGCTATCTCCTCTTAGGTGACATTCTCTATTGACGCGGATCCGACACCATTTTGCAAACATGTTTATCCCGTGATGAAGTTCAGCAAGTCCATAATGATTGCCATGGTAGTGCATGTAGCATCCACTTATTAGGATTGGTCCCAACCCAAAAAATCCTTCATGGTGACTACTTTTTTTCCTTCGCTCTTCCAATATTGCATCCACGTCGTCAAACAATGTGAAAATTGTCAAATATTCTCGAGCAAAACTAGCCCCCTCTTGCACCTTTGTATATAGTCATCATTGTTAATCCCTTCTACAAGTGAGGAATCGACCTCATGGAATGTCAATCTACATCAACTAAAGGCCATAAGTATATCAATGTCATCATTGATTACTTTACCAAATGGGATCAAGAAATGCCCACTTTTAACAACACCAACACCATAGCAGCTAGGTTTTTCTTTAACCATGTTATCGCTTGATTTAGAGCACCCAAAAATTTGGTCTCTAACGATGGAACTCATTTCCAAAATGATATTTTCCAAGATTTTTCATTTTTATTAGGGTTTAAACATGATTTTTCCACCCCTTCCTATCTGCAAAACAATGGGTAGGCCGAGGTAGTCAATAAACCTCTCAAGACCATGCTCCAATAGACAATCAACAAAAACAAAACTAATTTTCATCACATGCTCTTTTCCACACAATGGGCATACATGACCTTTATTAAGACCATGATGGTATTTACTCCTGTCCACCTCATTCATGGTGTCGAGGCTGTCTTACCCATCGAGTGCCAAATCCCTACTCTTCAAACTGTCGTGGAACTAATACTAGATATGTTGTCATTAGAATAGTGATTGCTCACTTTGGAACACTTAGCTGAGGAATGCCGTGATTCATCGCAACAAAATGATGCCATGAAGCAACGTACCAAATCCCATTATGATTGCGAGATCCATCCTTGCATATTTCATGAAGGTCATCTTTTTCTCATTTTCAACGTTAAGAAACACAACTAACCAGGTCTTGGTAAGTTTGTCCCAATATGAAAAGTGTAGTGACTCGAAAAGTAATGGCTCGCTCATAAGTTTTTTTTTTTTTTTTTGTAATTATATAAACTACTTACTAGGAGTTTTTCGATATAAATAAACCATTCCAAATAGCTAAGTATCATAATTCATACACATAACTATGCTTCGTTTAATGAGAACCATTTGAGCATATCGATATATTTTATACACACTCATTTACCATAATTAGCTTTTGTACACCTATATCACCTCTTTTTTTAACTACAACAAACATGTTAAGTCATCTATATGCATTTAATCCTTTCCCACTTATATCAACATACTTTACTCCAATTATAACTGACCCGATGGGATACATAACAACCGAGAGAGCCATATATATATATATATATATGCTTTTGCATCCACCATTAACTACAATTAGTTCATTGTACGTATATATAATGGATCTAATGGAGACATACTAACATATAGATACACCTATTCCATAATTTAACTACGACTAATTTATCTAGAGAGTGATTATTACTTGGAGTGTCAACAGGAGTCTGCAGTCATTAATTTGCGTTCCGGTTAACTAAAACTCAATAGGCCCGTGTGTAAGAATTTCGAGATCGATGGCCTTCGCCACTCTTCCCTGTAGAAGTTACGCGAACCACGAAGTTCAGAGCTCTACCCATGTCTCATCGATAACTATTCATTTACATGTATGCACGCGTAGTAGTTAACTTTGAAATAAATAAAAGGGTAGTCAGGATGGTGTATTTATCTCCGGCATCTACGATCGAGGGGATAGCATAGTCAAATCATAGACTAGGTCCGATAGAGTTAAAAGAGCTTAACTTTGAAGCCGATGTTTATACTAAGCAAAGTGGACCTTCTCAGCAGAAATCTGGGTCGGTGAAATGACAGAGGTATAGCCAGGGATTATGGTTATCTTGGTTTGATTGCAAGAGGGAGACACTGTGCGATAAACTCGTATCTCACTTACTTTTGCTCTCAGTTTGGGCCTAGTTCGATATGAATAAGAAATTAAAGGTTGGGTGACTGTAGAAAAGCGAGAATGGAGTGAGCTGAAAGGCCTAGGTTTAACTTCTCCTTAACACAAAACTCGACTGGGTTGTTCTTTCTATATCATAAAAATGAGAGCTAGCCGCAGTAGGTTAAATTAATATGAATCTTCAGGGTATTAAGGAATCCCCGATTCGGTCGATTCCCTTCCGTATGAAATTGGGAGGAGAATCCAAAGTAAACACAGTTGCCTAGACAAATGAACTTCTAAATCGAGAAATCGGTTTAGCCTTTCGTTCTTTCATTCATAAATACGAGAGTGAATCGTAGTCTGTTAAAACAATAATTTGATTCATATTTTAATGATAAGGCTCGAACCAATCTCCAGAGGATTTAGGAGAGCAATCATGGTCGTAAAAGAGTAGGGTTGCCGTCAGATTCAATTATGAATTTGATCTGATCTTTTAGACAATAAGACATAGTGGTGTAGAAAAAAAGGATTGCAACCAGATCGCAACAGATTACCGCCGGGTTAATTTATAAATTCGATCCGATCCCTTAGACAATAAGCGCACAGATCTCAGTATATCACCGTCGGGTTCTTTTATAAATTCGATCTGATCCTTCAGACAATAAGCGCACAGATCTCAGTAGATCACCGTCGGGTTCCTTTATAAATTTGATCTGATCTTTTAGACAATGAAACACAGTGGTGTAGAACAAGAATTGTAAACAATGCAGTGGATTACCGTTGGATTTATATACTTGATATGATCTTTTAGACGATGAGCACAGTTGTGTAGAGTAAAGTTTGTAAACAAACGCAGTGGATTACCATCGGATCTATAAACTTGATCTAATCTTTTAGGCACTAAAACACAGTTGTGTAGAATAAAGATTGTAAACAAATGCAGTGGATTACCGTCAGATCTATAAACTTGATCTGATATTTTAGGCACTAAAACAAAATTGTGTAGAATAAGAATTGTAAACAATGCAGTGGATTACCGTTGGATTTATATACTTGATATGATCTTGTAGACGATGAGCACAGTTGTGTAGAGTAAAGATTGTAAACAAACGCTGTGGATTACCATCGGATCTATAAACTTGATCTGATCTTTTAGGCACTAAAACACAGTTGTGTAGAATAAAGATTGTAAACAAATGCAGTGGTTTACCGTCGGATCTATAAACTTGATCTGATATTTTAGGCACTAAAATAAAATTGTGTAGAATAAAGATTGTAAACAAACGCAGTGGATTACCGTCGGATCTATAAACTTGATCTGATCTTTTAGGCACTAAAAAACAATTGTGTAGAATAAAGTTTGTCATATGATCACGGTAGATTACCGTCGGATTCATTAAAAAATTTGATCTGAAAACAATAAATCATAGAGGTGTGAGAATGAAGTTACAGACAGATCCTGGTGTAGTTTGCAGTCGGTCCCCATTACAATCTCGATCTGATCCTTGTACAGGTTCACGATTGCGTAGAGATGAAATCACTATTAGATACAAGAGCAGAAGATACAAGAAGATCCACCCTTCAAACGGCTATTACCAAGTTAGAGCAATCTTCCATCCAATATGAGATATGTTTTGACGAGGATACACTTCAAAAATTTAAAGCAATAGACCGTAAAAAACGTTTTGCAAGATTTAAATTGAATTGGAATTTTGAAAAAGTCCGTGGATGTTTCAATAATTAATTCGTAACTTCCGACTCTTCTTAAGCACAAATTTACTGGATAGATTCAGATTTTTGTGAATTTTACAAATGATAATCATATACAGGTCCTGGGTATCGCCTGCATGACACTTGCAATCAGAATTGAAGAGAATCAACCTACGAATTGGTATAAATTTCAAAAGATTATTTTTTCCAAGTTCTATTTGCGGTATTAAAACACATTTAGATCATTATAGTATTAAAATGCTTTTTAAATTTGTAATCGCTTCAAACTTCTTAGAAATGAAACATATATTAATTCGAGCATTTCGTTGTGCCCAATGTATCAAGGAGAGAATTAAGGATAACTCAACTAACTGAAGAGCAACTGGAGTGGTAGGTGAGAAAAGGCGCCCTTCTCAAGTGGTGGGTGAGAAGTGGGTGCCTCCTTGTCTAGGAGGGCTAAAACTGATCTGAGAGAAGCTCCCGGGGCTAGCTAACTGAGGGCTAGGTGCTCGGATAGATGACTAGGATGCATGCAATTGCATGCATGCATGCAAGAATGATAATGAAAATAACTGAAATGATGGTAGGACTAGGATGGAGTATAGGAATATCCTAACACTCCCCCTTAATCCATCCTAGGCCCTGGTAACTGGGACCAAAGGTCACCCATACAATCAAAATAAATGATAGAAAAATAAAGAACTATCCATAAACCGAGGAAATGGGGAAAACCTCATGGGAAAAATACCCCCCCTCAAAAGAACAGTAAAATAACTCAAAGAACCATCATACTAAGCAGAAAAGAAAGAAGCTTTCATCAGTGAAAACTTTTGCAAAAAACTTGGCAAGCTGATCCTCTGTAGGATGCCAAAACAGGTGCTAGATCTGGATCTGGTCTTCTGATGTGCCTCCCACTATGTAGAGGGTGTATTGGATGAAGCAAGTCTTTCAGGAATTCTTTCTGTAACTGGAATGAATGGATCATGATGAGTCTTCCCAATAGATGGAAGATAGAACCTCACCATCATGCTGCATCTCTCATGGAGAGGTAGATGGCATAATGCAAGGTTGGCATGATCTTGAAGTCTTGTAGTTATGTGATCAAACGAATCCTCAACTATGTTCTCAGTAGCTGCAAGGAGTGTGTGAGCCCATATTGGCCTTGGCTCTGGATTGAGAACATGTGTTGGTTTTGGATCTGAAACTGAATGTTCTTGAACTTTGATCTCAACATCAATATCTTGTTCTATATCTTCATCAGAAGAAGAGTCACTCGAATCTTCATCAGATTCTGAGGAAGTTGGAAGAGAGAAGGGCATAAAATGAGAGAACTCATATGCCTTGGAGGCATGATTTGAAAACCCTTTTGCTATAGTCTTCCCAGTGGAGAACTCTGTAATCTCAATTGTGTCAGGACCAAAAGTCACTTTCTTAGGTGATCCGATGTGAGTCATCTGATATATAGACAACAAATTTGCTGTCAAGGAGGGAAGGAATAAACATTCTTGAACTTGCCATGCTCCATATGTACTATACCCAACCCTTTGGCAGAGATCTGAGAGTTGTCTCCCATTTGAATAGTAGGCCCATCATTTAGATCTAAAGAGGAAAATGATTCTTCAGAGGCAACCATGTGGTTGGAGGCTCCAGAATCTATGAGGAGGGCCTTTGATTTTGAAAAACCAACCATTAATGCATGGCAATCCTCATGACCATCAGATCCACTTCCAGAATCAGACATCTTTGCATATTTTGGAATAGCAATTTTGTTCTGTTCAAGAAGCTTGGTTAGTAGGTCTATTTTCTTGTGCATGAAAGCTTCCTCAGGATGGTTTCCTCTCTTGCAGTAGGGACATGTAGATCTATTATGTTTGTCCTTCTTGGAGATGGAGGCTCCTTTTGATGGACTTGACATATTATTCAGCTTGGATTTAGATGACTTCTTATCTTTGTCTTTTTGCCTCCCTTTTACATTCATCCCACTTGCTCCTCCAGCTAGAAGAGCTTGATCTTTGGAGGCCTTGATGGCACCCATTTGAATCAATTTGTCCTATTCTTGAATGAGGGATTGACATTCGTCCAGAATGGAAGGTAGATACAAAGACTGAAAACTGAGATCCTAGTTTGCTCAGAATGGAGAGCACCAATTGTTCATCAGTTTTAGTGATGCCACAATGCTTGCATTGCAAAATCAAGTTCTTAAATTTTGAGAAGAATTCTTGAATGCTCTCAAAATTGCTAGGTTGTAGGGAAAGCAATTAATTTTCGAGAATGTGGCCTCTTAGCCCATCTTATTTGCCAAAAAGACTCTCCAATTTTGTCCATAGCTCACTTGGAGTCTTCATTCCTTCAACATGAAACAATAGATCTTTAGACATATGAAGGCATATGACTCCAAGGGCTTCATCCATTTTATTTAGATGCTTGGTTTTCTCCACAGCTGCATGTGGTATGGGATATTTTTCAAATACCAATTTGGATAGCTGTCTGGTACACAAGTGTATTTTCATCTCAAGCTTCCATTCAAAGTAATTGAAGGGAGTGAGGATCATTGGAGAGGAAGGAGCATTCGAATTTCTCATCTTGACTGCTGGAACGAATGCAAAGGTGAAACTGCTGATACCACTGCTGCAACTGTTGGAAATTCGAAATACCTGCAAAAAACTCTCAAGAATGGAGGTATAATATACTCTCAAATGGCTTTGATACCATGTGAAAATGCTTGCAGTAGATCCAAGAGATGATGTAAACCTCACAATGAAAGAATTTAGGAATAATAGAAGAGGAATAGAGCAGTTGAACATAGATACAAAGGAGCTCAGATAGAGGCAGAATAATTACAGATGTTACATTAATCTGAATAGTAAAACAATAATTATACAATGCTCAGGATTCGAATACACTAGGTGTGATTTGAATTAGCATGCATGGATAGATCCAAAATTAGTGGAGTGTCATCAAAGCACAACTAGAAGTCTATCTCATCATCGGTGGAGTCATCAATGCACAAGTAACTGTCAACCATCAGTCAAACTGAGTCTAACTGAGTGTGGTAGGTGTAACTGGCACATGGAGGCACTAACTGAATGAAGGAGGCTCAGTGGAAGGCGCATGAGGAGCTATATAGAGTCAGAATGGGCAGTCTAGTCTCATCGGAGGTCCATTGGAGTGATACAGTCAGTTGAGAGTCAGTCTATCCTTAAATCAAGGAGAGAACTAAGGATAACTCAACTAACTGAAGAGCAACTGGAGTGGAAAAGGTGCCCTTCTCAAGTGGTGGGTGAGAAGTGGGCGCCTCCCTGTCTAGGAGGGCTAAAACTGATCTGAGAGAAGCTCCCGGGGCTAGCTAACTAAGGGCTAAGTGCTGGGACTGATGACCGGGATGCATGCAAGACTAATAATGAAAATAACTGAAATACTGGTAGGACTAGGATGGTGTATAGGAATATCCTAACACAACGACGCGCTTGGAAAAGTGGATGTTTCTGACTTGACCCACAATCAATTGGACAGTTGGACCTCATTGCCGTGGAGATTAAGCAGAATTATAATACATCCAATAGAAATGAGGATTCCCCAGTGGGACAAGTCCATTATTACAACACACTGAATTTGCTATGAAAACTGAAGAATTGCGTGAGAAAGCGGGCGGATTGTCTTTTACCTGACCCACAATCAATTGGACTACTGGAACTCATTGCCATAGAGAATAAGCAGAATATTAATACATCCATGATCCAATAGAAATGAAGATGCACCATGATCAAAATTGAAATGAAGATGCCCCATGATACATTTTTATTAATTAATTCAATACATAGTAAAACTATACCAAAAAAAATTATACATTTTATTAATTAAATCAATACATAGTAAAACAATATATATATATAAGTAAGTTTTTATGACATTCGTAGCTCATAATGTGTTCATAGATGATAATTACAATATATTTCTCTTCTTACAAATGGATGGTATAATGTAGCCTCTTTCGACACAATGACAACAAATTAGGCTTAGTTTTATTAACTTCCGTGTATAATTCCAAGCATAATTAGTAGCAGCACTAAAATCATTTCAATCAGAAGTTGAAGGAACAACATTCTCAGGATGATTTAAATCAGCACCAGTGGAATGATTTTACCATTCCTCTATTATTATTCCCAGGCCTTTATTAAAGACCTCTATTGAGCGTTAGCGGTCCTTCCTCATCATGGGGGGGCAAGATGTAGCAATCCAGAAGGAAAATAGGTCGAATCCTTGACCAACTCTAGATGTCAAGAAGATATATGCTGCTGTAGCTGACACTGACACTTCACCCTCAAAAGGTTCATGCTACATCGAGACTGAGTCATACGAGGAAACACATTGCAGGGCACTGGATCAAGTCAGAAGAAGCGTCGGGTGGATGGTTTATTAGCCAAGAGAGAGAGAGTTTACCTTTAGCAGATATTGTTTTACTGCTGGATAGCTTTATTATGGTCGATCATATAGGTTGTATGGGCTTTAGTGTGAACAAGGCTCAGAAGCATTCAGAGCATTCATGACAGCGCTCTGCCCATGAATTTACCCACTTTTCTAAGGGTGAAGCAGGGCTTTTATTGTATGTAACATGGGTTGCATTTCCTTTTTCATCTAGGTCGTGGAGTTTAGAAAGGGTGGTACTTTGCACTTTGATCTGTCTTAATGAATTACTAGTATCTGCAGGTGATGCCCGACCCGAGAAGAGAGAAGATAGTGCTTGTTGTATCCACTAAGATTAATTAAGGCAAGGGCATACAATAACAATGTGTAAGTGAGGTGGAGGTAGACACGATTACCAACATCGCGTCGCCCGTGAGGGGCGGCCCTTTGGTGTCCAAGTTAGTGAAGGAGTGTGGGAAGAGGATCCCTCCTCCCTTCTCCGTGCTTCATATCTTCCAACAATGACATTTCAATCCCAGTACTTCCACACAGAAGCAAGGGAACCAATTGCCCCCCAAAAGAAAAAAGATCCTGAAACAACAACCCGTTCACTCTTAGATCCTATATTCCGTATTCGCATAACTTGAGATGTGTAAGATTCGGCTAGTTGTTTTCTCACTTCATTTTCAATGCAGGTACTGCCCACTCTGTGGATATCTAGGTATCTTGTTTTAATACTGTGAACACACAAATACTTACATCTGCGCTTTTAGGCCGTTTGATATTTCAAAAATGGTATCCTCATACTTCTGCCTCTCCTTGAGCAAACCTTCACAACGTTTTCAAAATTCTTCACAAATTAGTTAATGTATTCTAGGCATGCAAGGTATTTTGATAGAATTTGATAATAAAATTTAAAAATTAAATTTTTAAAACATTTTTTCACATTGAAAATCAAGTTCTGAACACAATAATGTATATGCGATACAAGTCTAGAATTAAAAAAAGTAAGTAAAATTCCTCTAAAAAAAACTATAGCAAATCGATTAGCAGATTCCAAAAAGGATTACAAATTACAAGGATATTACATACCAACTTACATTTAAAAATAATCTTTTTATTATTTATGAAGAATGGCATTTTAATACTTTTCACACATACAGGCAAGATGACAACACTACGATTGCCAGAATTGGCGATTTAGATAAATATATTAAACGCAGAAGTTACGAATTAATTATTGAAACATCCACAGACTTTTTCAAAATTCCAATTCAATTTAAATCGTGCAAAATTCTTGCCTCCATAATCAAATTAACCATCAGAAGACGTTGTTTTCCTATGGTGTCGGTCAACTGAGTATCAATACAGTCCAACATATGACTTTGCAACGGAGGTTTCTTACGCTCTCTTGCTTTAAATTTCTGAAATGTATCCTCGCATCCTTAGTGCACATATAGTCGTGTAGATAAGTAGATGAAACAAAATCATTATGAATTGAAATTTCAAACCTATAAATAGTCTTGGCTTTTCTCATCTTGTTTCATTGCAAACTCATTACAAGTCTCCTTTAAAATTAATAATAATTTAATCTTCCCCAAATATGAATATGAGACTGGTAATAGATCAATTAACAACTTGATTTGCTACTTATTTTAATTTACTCTAACAAAAACAGAAATTGTCTCTGCAGTAAATGAAAATAAAGCCTAATGATCAATGATTTAAGCTTTACGAGTTCCCGATTCTCGTTTTTTAGTGTTGACAAGAGAATTTATTAACAGAAACATAAATTTACTGAACTAACGTTATCTGCAAATAGTCCAAAAATGCTTCATTACCATGACAGGATTCTGTAAATTCTCGGCATGCCAGATCAGTTATACTAACGGTGTCATGTCCCAAATTTTGCATTGGGTCACAATGGCCTAAGCCCATTGGCCATAGTCATGAGAGTTTGTCAAATTGATGTTAAGGGTCAAATAATTGCCAAGGAGGAAAATTACTAGTTTCCTAGGTTGTGGGTGGAAGCATTGGGATTTGAAATAAGAAGGATAATAAATGATGTGTGGACATTATAATAGCATAAATATTTATAAAAGAGCTAAATAAATATATACAAGGTAAAATCAAAGTGGCATTTGACCATGAAGACAAATGGAGGAAGTGGGACCCACACAAGCTAGATTTTCTATGCCACATGGCATCCTCCTCTTGTCAATTCGAATCCATGATAATTCCAATGTTATGTGGATGAGTTGGAAGGGAATAATACTTGGCATGAGTCAATGAGGTCAAAATGTAGAGGAAGAGTAACTCCCATGGAAGATGATTGGAGCTAGTGGGACACTTGGGCTAGATTCCCTAGCTCTATGACAACAATGATAAAGATGCTATGACACCTATGACACAAATCAGACCTGAAGGATGACATCTGACATATATGACATGTCAGGGCTAAAAATAGCCTCCAAGAGGGCGCTCAAGTGAGTTAGGGCAGCCAAAGAGACACCAATTCGAATTTGGAGAAGGAGAGGGCTATAATTGGAAGGACAAGTGACATACTTGGGAATCTGTTCCCAACTTGAGTTGGCATGAAGCTCTTGGAAGGAATTCGACCCATGTAGGACCTTAGAAGTTTATAAAAGTCATGAACAAAAAAGAATAACAGCTTTTGATCATTTTAGAATTTGCATTTTGCATTTGGGAGAGGAGAGCTAGTGGAGTGCTACTCTACTTGCCTTAGCACCAATTTCGAGGGTGAAAGATTCCCATCCTAGTTGGTAATTGTAAAGGCCATTCAGACCTTTCATTTGGAGCTTTAATGGAGTCTTTTGTTATAGGTTGAACCTACAGGGAAGATCATGGTCACATCTCTTTTAGCTTGCTTCTACAACCATTCTTCTATTTCTTGGCATATTCTTGCTCCTTGAGGAGAGGCGCACTTGTTGAGGTGATGAACTCTTTGGGATAGCTCTTAAGGCCCCATTTATTTGTATTCTGATATATATACTCTGTTTTCTCTATTCATGAGAATTTCAGGTCGAAATACTAAGTGGAGTTATGTAAAAATATCAAACAATGCAAAAATGATGCCATTTCCCCTAGATTTTGTTGTTGGAGTTTGAAGAGACACCATTTCGAGTTATATCAGTTATTCTATATGATTTTATGGATGTATGGAATTTTATTAAAGTTCTGAATAAGTTCCATTAACAGATCATAAGCCCTTGGCACCTAAAATTCGAATTTCCTAAGTCATGGTGAAAATAACTAGCTTTTCCCCCTATGTGAAATCTTGCATATAAACATATGATTTAAAGGAGTTGCAAAAGGCCATAAGAATTAATTAACGATACATTGGGGATCTCATTAAATCCACTTATCAGTACCATGCCTTTGTTAAGAAATTTGGAAGGGTTTAACAACATTTGGGAAGCCATCTTGTCCACTACCCTTGGGGTATTTGAAGCTCAAAATTGCTAGTAACTTTCCCTACTTTTTCCAGATTGTAAATGAATGTTGCAGAAGTGTTTTAGGGGTTTTTAAGCATACATTAACATCATTTATATGTCTGAATAACTCTCAAATACCTTCAGACCCAATTTGGGAGCATTTGGAGTCATTTGGATACCAAGAGACCAATACTAATCAAAGAGAAATTGCTAGTCAAACTCTCTACTTTGGCCAAAACTTAAAGGAGATTTGCAGAAGCATTTTGAAGTCTATAAAGCATCCATAAACCTCATATTCATGTCCCAATATCATCCATACACCTTCTATAACAATTTGGGAGCATTTGGAGTCATTTGGAGACCAGGAGACCAATACTAGTCAAAGGTCAATCTAGGGAAAAAAGTGAAAAATTTGCCATTAATAAATTGCTTAAAAAGGGACATTACAAATGGCCTGTCCCTTTTCATTTTATACATTGAATTCAAGTTTACAAAGCACTCGTAAACTTTGAATTCTTAAATGTGGTGTATTTTAATTTAATGTGTCTAATACAAGGAAATAAAATTATTGTAGATATATAACTATGTGTAGAATAAGTTTATGGATTTATTTGTTAATGTTGTTGGATTGTAAATCATTTTTTTAATTATTTGAAGAAAATAAAAATACTATTTTGATGTTTAAAATCTACGAAAAATACAATATGATAATTTATGTTCTATATAATCAATTATTTTTTATAAATTCAATTCTGTTTTATAAATTCAATTATTGATCATAATGATGTTTACCATCTTTTAATATTAAGAAGAAAGTTTATTGGGCAGATAAAGAGAAACATATTATATATTTACTAAAAGAAATATTAGCTTGATGTTGAAAATTAATAGAAAAAACCAATATGTAGTAATTTTCATTGTATTTGAGTTAATTTTGTTTTATAAATTCAAATAGTGATGATGATGATGATGTGTACTTTTCATTAATATCAATAAGAGGATTTAATGAATATATAAAGAGAAAAATGCTAAATATTTTTTAAAATGCTATTTTAAAATAAAAGTAAGTTATTAATGTGAAATTAGTTAAAGTCTTGTCATATACATTTTAAAAGGAAAAGTTGTTCAACCTCAACCTACTTTGTGCTACAAATTTAACAAATTTGTTTATTGTAAAGATGTTTTCGGCATATTTCAACATTTGTCTTATTATAAAATTTATGGCACTAATTTTGATTTTAGTGATATTTATTTTGTTTTTAAACTTGTAATGTTGAAACAGTAATTTCGATTAACTATAAAATTTAGTATTTTAACTTTTTTTAATTGATAATTTTCTTGTCATTTCAAATCTTATATTTAAAATTTATAAAAACATAAAATGAGTTTTAACCTCTAAATGAATTTTAAACTCTAAATGAATTTTTGAATATTTATACGAATCATTTGTTTTTGTATGGTCTAATATATTATTTCATTATGAATCGCATCATAATTTCTTTGTTTTTTTATGGTTAGAGTGGTGAAATTATTTATGAATTTTTTGTTTGTTTGTTTAATTTGCAAGTTTCAAAAAAGTTGTAATTTTTTTTTTTTTTGTAAGTTAGCTATAGATCTTTATATTGCCATCAGTAAACTATACAGAGTGAGATGAGGCCTTCTCGTAAACGAGAAAACAAACCTAAAAAAAAGCATGTATCTAGATTTATCAAGAAGTTGGGCCCTCTCGTCATCGAGAAAACAAACCCTCAAAAAATAGCTTGTGTCTAGAGTGATCATCAAACTGTGTAGACTAGAGTTTTTGTAGAAAAAAACATAGTAAGACAGAGCATTACAAAGTAATTGAAATTGACAAAATCAGAGCTAGAGTGTGAATGCATCTAATTACTGGTGTTTTCCTGCTAGCCCGGCTGAATGGGCTGAGTGGTTGGATCCTTGGCTAGAGTGATTCTAAATTGGTGGGAAAACTATTGTTGATTGAACAACACCTGCTTCATGAGATCCATCATTTCATCCATCTGCATTAAAGTTTCCGCTTGTGCTTCATTTCTGTGAGTGAGCGCCTTCCCCAACACAAGATTCTGGGTCCAAAGAAGGTCCAGCATCTTCTGATATAAGGAAATACGGCCGTGGGTGTTTCCAGGGTGAGGTACCAGAGTCTCACACTCGCTGCGAATGTATTCGTCAGTGGAGCATCGACGAGAAACCCAAGCGTCCTCCTCAGCATCCAGGATTTTCGCCTAGGATCCCATAGGAATATCTTGCTTGAAGCGCCTAGCTTTGTTGACCACACCTCACATGACTATGAGCAGAGGAGTGGAAGAGGAACTGCCTTGTTTAACTAAACTACGAGTGTGGGGAGGCATGATGGCGAGGAGCTCGGGGTTGCTGTCGGGAGGAATCCGAGGAGTAGCCAAAGCCAAGAGGGTAAACAAAGGAGTGACAGGAGTAGGATAAAAAAACACAGAGAGGCAGCTACTGCGAGGACCAGAATCGAGAACAAAGTGCAGGGCAAGCCAAATCCGCGTCGAACCCTTGCTAATTAACGCCCGCTGCTGAGCATCTTCCTTGCCGACTGAAATCATGAAGAGCAGAGGAGTCAAATTGTAATGACGGAAGCTGTCAGTAAGGATAATGAAGGAAGGGTGACCGAACTAGTCGCATGAATAAATGGCGACCATGATGAAAAGAGTCGGAGGCAGGGCGGGAGCGTGTGAGGGGACGTCACGCACGCATAAAGAATTAACAGAGGACAGAAGGACATCAGTAGACATTTAAACAATGGCATTGTGCGATTCGTGGGAGGCGCTTGTAACGTGGCTGGTCTCGAGAGCCGGACCAGCGAGCATGTGTCCGTTCACATGGCCATCAGGGGAGATGGGCCTGGTTGCATGCGTGTGGTGAGGTAGGCTAGTTGGTGATCGAGGGCCACGTGGCCTGTGGGCTGTTTCATCTGTAGGCACCCGAAGTGGGGAAAAAGTTGTAATTTATCTCTTGAAGAAAAAAAACTTTTTCCAATTTAGGGGTTGATTTTAAAGTTTTTGTAAACAACAGTATGGGATGCTTAGGCCGTGGCTCTATTTTTTACCAAAAAAAAAAATCGTGTATACTGGTATCAACATTTTTCTATTTGGGGTTTGTTTTGGTGTGTTTTTTGCAAAAATCATCGTTTTTATGTTTAGAGTTCTCGTTCATAGCATAAAGTTCTCGTTTCATAGTATAAGTGATTTTACATGTTTGCATGTGCAGTAGTTAACTTTGAAATAAATAAAAGGGTAGTCATGATGGTGAAATTATCTCCAGCATCTACGGTCGAGAGGATAACATAGTCAAATCATAGACTAGGTACAATAGAGTTAAAAGAGCTTAACTTTGACGCCGATGGTGTAATTATCTCCGGCATCGGTTTGATTGCAAGAGGGAGACATTGTGCGATAAAATCGTATCTCACATACGTTTGCTCTTAGTTTGGGCCTAGTTCGATAAGAATAAGAAATTAAAGGTTGGGTGACTGTAGAAAATTGATAATGGAATGAGCTGAAAGGCCTAGGTTTAACTTCTCCTTAACACAAAACTCGATTGGGTTGTTCTTTCTATCATAAAATCTGAGAGCTAGCCGCAGTAGGTTAAATTAATATGAATCTTTAGGGTATTAAGGAATCCCTGATCCGGTTGATTCCCTTCCATATGAAATTGGAGGAGAATCCAAACTAAACTCAGTTGCATAGACAAATGGTCTTCTAAATAGAGAAATCGGTTTAGCCTTTCGTTCTTTCATTCATAAATCCGAGAGCGAATCAGAGTCTGTTAAAACAATAATTTGATTCATAGTTTAATGATAAGGTTTGACCCAATCTCCATAGGATTTAGGAGAGCAGTCGCGGTCGTAAAAGAGTAGGGTTGCCGTCAGATTTGATTATGAATTTGATCTGATCTTTTAGATAATAAGACATAGTGGTGTAGTAAAAAAGGATTGCAACCATATCGCAGCAGATTACCGCTGGGTTCATTTATAAATTCGATCTGATCCTTCAGACAATAAGCACACAGATCTCAGCAGATCACCGTCGAGTTCTTTTATAAATTCGATTTGATCCTTCAGACAATAAGAGCACAGATCTCAGTAGATCATCGTAGGGTTCTTTTATAATTTTGATATGATCTTTTAGACAATGAAACACAATGGTGTAGAATAAGAATTGTAAACAACGCAATGGATTACCGTCAGATTTATATACTTGATCTAATCTTTTAGACGATGAAAACAATTGTGTAGAATAAAGATTGTAAACAAACACAGTGGATTACCATCGGATCTATAACATTGATCTGATATTTTAGGCACTAAAACACAGTTGTGTAGAATAAAGATTGTAAACAAATGCAGTGGATTACCATCGGATCTATAAACTTGATTTGATATTTTAGGAACTAAAACACAGTTGTGTAGAATAAAGATCGTAAACAAACGCAGTGGATTACTGTCGGATCTATAAACGTGATCTGGCACTAAAACACAGTTGTGTAGAATAAAGTTTATCAATGGATCATTGTAGATTACCGTCAGATTCATTAATAAATTTGATCTGAAAACAATAAATCATAGAGGTGTGAGAATGAAGTTACGAACAAATCCTGGTGTAGTTTTCAGTCGGTCCCCATTAAAATCTCGATCTGATCCTTGGACAGGTTCACGATCGCGTAGAGATTAAATCACTATTAGATCGTAATAGAGATTACTCTAGTCCAAATTAATAATACACCATTTACAGAATGACGGATTCACAAGGTTTTATGGTTCTCAAATTTTATAATAGGAGGGTTCGGTTCTTGTTTGTAGAGGATAGATCCTCGATATCAAAAAGAAGTTGAATCCAGATACATACAACCAGTTCTATTTTAAAGTTATGCGATATCTAGCACACTAATTAAAAATGTGCAAATGAAGTCATATTCAACACGTTTATTAAATAATCCAACGAAAATGGAAGGGAAATAAAACTTAAATGTTCAAACCTGTCTCCAATGGTCGTGGATGTATCCACTCGTCGAGGAGTTGTAGTATTTTCTGTTAATTTTTCGATAATTTCATTCCATTATCATTCATGATCACTAAGAGAATAACATGTACAACATATCTACAGCATATCAATCATAGACACAATAACACAAGCACACAAGAGATACAGAGTTTCCTCAGGGAAAACCAAGAAGGTGAAAAACCCCGCAACTTCCTCAGAGATAAGATAAGCCAAAAACCAATATTACAATGATCAAACCCAAAGAGATGTCTCTAGTAGATACTCCTCCTCCTACACTTGTGCGCCACTTTCTCTCTTAGCTATGTGAGCTTGAGAAGTGAGTGAATGAATAGAATGAGAGAGGCACAACCTTTATTTATACATTGACTTGACCTGCCAATAAACCAACAGGGACGACTTCCTAAGGAAGCCTAATAACCCAACCACATGACCTAACTAGGGCCGACCCCACACCAGTGGTCTAATAACCCACCAATACAAATGACGACACTTACAATGTAACTTGTGACACTTGCAATTACAAATGACGACACTTCCAATCAGAGGAATAATACATCTCTATTGGATATACAATAAAATACAAATGTAATATACAAGTGAATATCTTCTGAAGTTACAAATACATCAACACTCCCTCTTAACTAGGAAGGTATTCTCTAGACACAGGTCATCAATACATATTGGCGTAAGTCTTCAATTCTGGAGTTGAATCATCATCACTAGATCAAGGAGCATCATCATCATCACTGCTGTTGTACTCGACATCTCGATCACTGGGCTATCTTTGAATTCTTCTCGTCATAGGAAGTTCTACAGAGCCAACCCTTTTTCATGTTGGATGTAGGCCTAGCCTCCTGTAGGTCTTCATCATCATTGGCCATACTGTGAAATTCACAGGACTTATTACGTGCGTCAACAAAACCTTGAAAGAGCATCCCAGGATTGATTACAAGCTTACTACTCAACCTATCGGATCTCCCAGGATATTTTACATGTTGACTGTCACAAAACCTTAAAAAAGTGTCTTGCATCCTGCAAGAACTCTAAAGAGCATCCTAGGACTGATTACGAGCTTACTGCTCAACCTATCGGATCTCCAGGACCGATTATATGTGACCCCCATACCACACAAGCTTTAAAGAGCGTCTTGCAACCTGCAAGTACTCTAAAGAGCATCTCGGGAATGATTACGAGCTTACTGCTCAACCTATCAAATCTCTAAGGCTTATTACGTGTGGTTAGGAAAAACCTTTAAAGAGTGTCGTGCAACCTACAAGTACTCTAAAGAGCATCCCAGGACTGATTACGAGCTTACTGCTCAACATATCGGATCTCTAGGGCTTATTACATGCCTCTAGTAGAAAAACCTCGAAAGAGAATCCTAGCTCAGTCTATAGGATCTCCCAGGATCTTTTCTATACTACATGCACAACTTGTCCACGACCACGGAGTATCAACCTAATACTCATGATCATACTGATCATCATCATATAGTACATCATCCTGATGCACATCATCATCACATGATCATCCTGATCATTGTCACTGCATCATCCTGATGCATGTCATCATCGTATGATCACACTGATCATACCAAGCATCCACCTGATGCATATCGTCACACATGATCCACTTGATCATGTAAAGCATCTACCTGATGCATATGATCATCCTGATCAATATCATGCAGAATATCATCCAGAGCATCATCCTGATGCTCATCATACATTGCTTACATCCACAGCCATGGGAAGGACCCTCCTATCACCATGCTTGGAATGGCTCCTGCAAATGTGTCCATCACTTCTTCCTCGAAGTATCTTCTATTTGAAGAACACCAAGCCTCTCTCTGAAGTATTCAAACTTCACTTTGGCTAGTGGTTTAGTCAACACATTTGCAATCTGTTCATTTGTCGTAATATACAGGAGCTTCGCTGCCCCTCTCTGCACCATATCCTTGATATAGTGATATTTGATCTCGATGTGCTTCGACCTGTCATGGAACATCAGGTTCTCAGACAACTTCACACAACTCTGGTTGTCACAGAAGATACAGGTAGCATCTAACGGGAGATCAAATAACTCAGACAGTAGCTTCCTCAGCCATACTGCCTCACAACTGGCCGAACAAGCTACGACATACTTTGCTTCGGCTGTACTCAGTGCTACGCAGGACTGCTTCTTGCTAAACCAAGATATCACACTTGATCCCATATTGAAGCAGCACCCTGAAGTGCTCTTCCTATCTGCAACACTGCCTGCCCAATATGAATCAACATAACCCACCAGGTTAAACTTTTGATTCGCATCATACTTGAGCCCATAATCAACCGTACCCTTCAGGTATCTCAGAATATGTTTCACAACAATCAGGTGAACATGTCTAAGATCCGTCAGGAACTAGCTCAATGTGTTCACCGCAAAGAAAATATCTGGTCTCGTGTTCGTCAGGTACATCAAGGACGCAATCATCTGATGATACACCGTGACATCAACCGACTCAGATGAAGCATCACACAAAAGATTTAGGTTTGATGCCATAGGTGTGGCCATGGCCTTGTAGTCCATCATCCCGAACCGCTTCAGGATCTCTACTGCATACTTCCCTTGTCCAAGGAAGATTCCATCTGCACTCTGCCACACCTCTATGCCTAGAAAGTAATGCATCATCCCCAAGTCCTTCATCTCGAACTCAGAAGCAAGCTTCCTCTTGGTGTCGAAAATCAACCCATCCTCACCTGTAACAAACAGGTCATCCACATACAGTAGTAGTATCATAGGATTTCTTTCCTCAACCTTTTAGTAAATCTTGGAATTTGCTTTACTCTTAGTAAAGCCAAAACTGGATAGAAAGCTGTCTATCCTACCATACCAAGTCCTAGGAGCTTGCTTCAAGCCATACAAAGCTTTCTTCAACCTGCACACATATGACTCCCTGTCATGTGTCTCAAAACCAGGTGGCTGCTCCACATACACTTCCTCTTCAACTACACCATTCAAGAAGGCAGTATTGACATCCATCTAGTGTATCTTCTACTTCATTACTGCAGCGAGAGCAAGTATTGTTCTGATGGAACTGTATCTGGCTATAGGTGCAAAAGTTTCTTCATAATCTATTCCCTCTTTCTGGGAGAAGCCACGAGTTACAAACTTTGCCTTGTATTTCTCTATGCTACCATCTGCAGCATGCTTGATCTTATAGATCCACTTGGAAGTCACCACAGACTTCCCTTCTGGTCTTGGGACCACATCCCAAACATCATTCTTCATGATCGACTAGTATTTCTCGACCATGGCATCCTTCCATTCTTTATTTTTCGCTTCCTCTTTATAACTGGAAGGTTCTTTGTTCATATTGTCACAGAGCAAGGCAACATAGCTAGTGTGTGACCTTGTCCTTTTCCTTTCTCTATGTTCCTCTTCTGGAATACCGTACCTTTCTGTATCTTGGATGAGCTCTCTAGCCCACGCTGGTTTCCTCTTGTGAGAGTTCTTCTCACGGGGTGGATTTACAGGTTCTTGTGGATCTTTAATTTCACAACCTTCTTCTGGAGTTGCTTCATTCATAGTGGTGTCTTGAATTCTGGTTACCCTTGGTTCTTCATTGTCTTCAATAGGTGTCTTTCTTGATTTGATGTATGCTGAGCCTTCATCAAATGTTACATCTCTGTTGATGTCAATATTCTTGAATCTTGGAAAGTAGATTCTGTAAGCCTTCGAGCTTTCACTGTAACCCACAAAGATGCCCTTCTTTCCTGAAGGATCTAGCTTTGTCCTCTTTTCCTTTGGAATGTGTGTGTACATAGGACAACCAAGTATACTGAGATGGATAACTTCAGGGTTCTTACCAGAGAAAAATTCTTCTGGTGTCTTTTTGTCAAGTATCTCGTGAGGTGTTATGTTTTGTACATATACAACTATCTTAGCTGCTTCTTCCCATAGGTGCATAGGCAGATCCTGGTCATGAAGCATTTCCCATGCTGCTTCCATGATAGTTCTAATCTTCCTTTCTGCAACCCCATTCTGTTGCGGATTGTAAAGAGTAGTCAACTCCCTCTTAATCCCTGAATCACTGCATAACTTCTTGAAGTCTCTAGAAGAGAATTCCACGCCAATGTCGGATCTAAAGGTCTTGATATTCTTATCAGTTTGATTTTCTATCAAGGCTTTAAATTCCTTGAACTTATCAAACATTTCATCTTTATTCTTCAAGAAATAGACCCAAGTCTTCCTAGAGAAATCATCAATGAAGGAAACATAGTATACATACCCACTCAGAGAACTGGATGACATTGGACCGCATACATCGGAGTGGATAATCTCCAAGATTCCTTTTGCTTTGCTTTCACTGCTTGGAAATGCCTTCTTTGTGTTCTTCCCTTTTGCACATCCTTTGCAAATGCCTTCATGCTTTGACTGGATTTCAGGAAGACCTTCAACAACTTTGCTTGCAATTGGTAGTGCTCTATAGTGCATGTGTGCAAGCCTTCTATGCCAAAGTTCACTTGGCTCCATGGATTCATGTACCATGGCATGTTCAGGTTGTCCCTTCAATTTGTATAATCCTCCCTCTTGCTCTCCAATTACCACTGCATCATCTATAGTTTTACCTTTAGGCCACAAAAGTACTTGGCCATCCACAAATGCAACTCTCATTCCCTTTGCATCCAAAGATGATATGGAGAGAAGATTTTTCTTAAGTCCTAGTACATATAAAACATCTTTCATTTTCAAAGACTTCCCAGAGTCTAACTTGTAGGAGGCTTCACCACTTCCTTTTATAGGATATTGATAGTCATCCCCAAGTTTCACCTTATGGGGTGACTCATGTTCAGATAGGTCTACAAAGAATTCTTTAAATCCTGTCATGTGTTTGGAAGCCCCATTATCAATAAGCCAATCATCATATCCATGTGAGATAGTACCTGTGAGAGCAGAGCTCAACACATATTCTTCCTCACTTAAAGAATCTTCACTTTCTGCCCTAGTTTTCTTCTTGGGAGGTTCATCATTCTCTACAACATGAGCATGATATCTCTTCTTGTTACTCTTCTCCTTGTTGTAGTGATTGTTCCTTTTGTTCTTGGGACATTCTAAAGCAGAGTGTCCTAACTCATCACAAGTGAAACATCGAACATGAGAGAAATCAAATGTGTATTTTTTATTTTTTTAAATCCTCTTAGCATTCTTAGCATTCTCAAAAGATTGAAAATAATCGGTCAGCATTTATGCTTGCCAATACACATTTTAAAATAAAACTGGTAGCATAAACATTGACGATTGATATAAACATAAATATTTAAAATTTAAATTGAAAGTATTTCTAAATGTGTAATCTGATAGCATTTCTGTTTGCCAATACACATTTGGAAATAAAACCGGCAGCATAAACACTGTCAATTGATATAAACTTAGAAAAAAAACAATAAATAAAATTGCGGTGGTTTGGTGAGATGGTCAGTGTGTCGTATCCTCAGTCAAGCTCCTCGTTCTCGGTCGAGCTCTTGTTCAGTCACTATTAGTCACTCAATGAACCCGAGCCAGCCCGTAGACTCCATTTTAATTTTTTTAATTTTGTTTCAACAACCGATCGAAAGTTTAACCCATCCCTTTAGTGGGAACTAATAATAATTTTATTTTGGAAGGAATCTCTAAAAGTTAGTATTCATATCTTTGTATTTTCACGGGTATATTGATTTCGTTTGGAATTGTGAGTATTTTATTTCTTTTCGTATTAAATAATATTTCCTTATGTGACATTCGATAAGCATGTTGTCACCTTTTCTACTCGGAGGTTGGAATTGTGTATATTTTATTTCTTTTCGTATTAAATAATATTTCCTTATGTGACATTTGATAAGCATGTTGTCACCTTTTCTACTCGGTGGTTGGAATTGTGAGTATTTTATTTCTTTTCGTATTGAATAATATCTCCTCATGAGACATTTGATAAGCATGTTGTCGCCATATGAGATTTTGAAGGAGGTTGGAATTGTGAGTATTTTCTTTCTTTTCGTATTAAATAATATTTCGTTATGTGACATTTGATAAGCATGTTCGTCGCCTTTTCTACTCGGATTTTGACCAAGGTTGGAATTTGTTCTAGGAGGCGAATATGCCGGCAAAATTAATTATTAAGTACGAGCGGGCGAATCTCTTGGTTTTTCTCCGTCTTAGGTTGCTTGACTAAACTGGAAAGGGAAACTAATTTTGAAAGCAACGCCTATTGACTAAAGCAGTCCGAGCAGGCGAATGTGGGCAAAATTACTGTTGTTTCGTTGAAATGAAAATTAGATTCAATTTATTTGATTTTCCAAAGCTATGCGTATTGACGAAATGTGGACGAGTTGGCGAATATCTCGGCTTCTCTCCGTGTTAAATAGATGTGAGATTGCGCATAGAAAGGCAATGGCATTTCCCCCCTTTTCCCCAAGTCCCTCCTTTCCATTTCGAACATGAAGATGCTGTCAATCTGTTTTTCTTTTCCACTTTCTCTGCTCTTCTTGTTCTTGTTCCTCTTCGTTTCCTCTGCTCACTCATCTCATGATGATGGACAAACGCTAAGGGACTTCAAGTCACTGATCACAAGCGATCCTCATCAATCCATGGCCGACTGGAGTTCGGCCGTCTCCTTCTGCAACTGGACTGGCGTTACATGCCGCCACCGCCATCCATTCGACCGAGTGGTCGTTCTCAACCTCAGTGCCATGGATCTGCAAGGCACCATTTCTCCTTCACTAGGGAACTTATCGTTTCTCCACTCACTCGATCTTTCCAGTAACGCGCTCCACGGTCATATCCCTCGTCAACTAGGACGTCTCTTTCGTTTGAGAACGCTCAAGTTGCGTTACAATCAATTGGAGGGAAGCATCCCCATGGAGTTGAGCTCCCTTACACATTTGCAGTGCCTTTACTTGGGAGCAAACAAGCTCACAGGTACCATTCCCTCTTTCATAGCAAACTTCTCATCGTTGATCGTCTTAGGATTGGCAAATAATGGTTTCACTGGTGCCATTCCACCACAATTGGGTCTGCTAGCCAATCTAAAAACACTTCATTTAAATGAAAATGAATTCGTGGGTACCATTCCTATTTCTTTGTTTAATATATCTACTTTGACATTCTTGGATATTTCAGTAAATAAACTTGGAGGGACTATTCCACATGAATTGAGTTTGCGCACTAGTTTAGAAACACTTTATCTTAATCAAAATGATTTGTTAGGTACCATTCCCATTTCTTTCTCAAATATCTCCACTTTAATTCACTTGGATGTTTCTGAAAATAAACTCATTGGTAAAATTCCACAAGATTTAGGTTTGTTAACTAGTTTGCAAACACTTTTTTTATTTAAAAATACATTGTCAGGCACTATTCCCACTTCTTTGTCGAATATCTTTAACATGAGAAATTTATCTTTATGGGGAAATCAACTTAGTGGAAACATACCAAATTCTATTGGAAATTGTTCCAAGCTCACATCAGTCTCACTAGGAAAAAACAAGTTGACTGGGAGTGTGCCGATGGAGTTGGGTAAGTTATCACTCCTTGAACAACTAGACTTAGAGTACAATCAACTTGATTGTGGCAGTACTGCAGCTCGGTCATTTCTTGTAACTCTTAGAAATTGTTCTCGCCTACAAGAACTAGACTTGAGAAACAATAAAATAAGTGGTGGTTTGCCCCTTCTTCCTACAAACTTGTCTTACTTGTCATTGTCAAACAACAAGATAGAAGGAAACATCCCTCCACATGTATGCAATCTTAGTAGCCTAACCTTTCTAGATTTAAGTGGAAATCTTTTAAATGGAAGTATACCACCACTAGGTAACCTTGAAAAAATAGAAAGATTGGATATAGGAAATAATAGATTAGAAGGACGCATCCCCAATGATTTTAAACAATTAAAACATCTTGGTCTTCTGGATATAAGTAGAAATATGCTTTCTGGAAAAATTCCCAATTCCTTACACCATCTTGAACAACTAAGGACCCTTTCTCTTCATCACAACTACTTATCAGATAAAATACCTCCCATCTTAGGAGATTGCAAGAATTTGGCATCACTTGACTTGTCTCATAATAGACTTAGTGGAAGAATACCACTGGAAGTCACCGCTCTTCCTTTCTTGAATTTTTATTTAAATTTGTCATGGAATTTGTTAGATGGCCCCTTACCTCCAGAGATTGGGAAACTTGGAAATGCTTTAGCTATAGATATTTCTGCGAATCTATTAACTGGTGTCCTTCCACCAACACTTGGAAGTTGCATTGCGCTTGAAACATTGATTCTATTTAACAATTCCTTAGAAGGTTCTATTCCAGATTCTTTGGGATATCTACACAATCTCATGAGCTTGGATCTCTCTTCCAACTCCTTATCAGGTACAATACCAAGTACTCTCAACAAGTTGACAGAGCTTCACTACTTGAATTTATCTTTTAATAATCTCAAAGGGGAAATAACAAAAGGAGGAATTTTTACAAATCAAACATGCATCATATCCTTAATTGGGAATCCGAGTCTATGTGGACCACAAGCTTTTTCCTTACCGACATGTCCAACACCCATAAGGCATTTTGAAGTTCAGAGAAAAGTATTATTTCCAGTTGTTGGTGCTATTGGTTTTATATTATGCTGTCTACTTTTAGGATTCCTCTCAAGACGAAATTTGCATATACAACACTTTGGTTTTCCACAATTTACTTTCCCTAAATTAGAGCATCAAAATATCTCGTATCAAGAGATTTATTTAGCAACCAATGGATTTAATGAGGCCAACTTGTTGGGGAAGGGTAGCTTTGGGTCAGTCTACAAGGGAATTTTGAGTGATGGCAAACTTGTTGCTGTTAAGGTTTTCAATTTGCAAAATGATCAAGTTGACAAGAGTTTCAAAACAGAATGTGATGTTTTACGAAATGTTCGACATCGAAATCTTGTGAGAATCATAACTTCATGTTGCAACCTCCATTTCAAAGGTTTAGTGTTTGAGTTTATGTGTAATGGAAGCCTAGAGAAGCATCTGTATCCCAATAAAAATGACAACAATGATGAAGATGTGTGTGGATTAGGATTGAAAACACGATTAGACATTGCCATAGATGTGGCCCATGCTATGGAATATCTTCACCATGATTCTTCCATGCAAGTAGTGCATTGCGATTTAAAACCTAGCAATGTGCTATTGGATGAAGACATGTCTGCTCATGTTATAGATTTTGGGATTGCAAGATTAGTTGGTGCAACCTCTTGTGATTCAAGCACTTCAAGACTTTCTCTAAAAGGATCTGTAGGCTACATTTCTCCAGGTATGAATTTTTCAAAACATAATTTTATTTGTAATTCTTTCATAACAATTGCATATGGTTTTGCTGAAAATAACTTGATAGAGATTCCATGATTGCAGAGCACATATTGGGTGACATGGTTTCCACCCGAGGAGATGTTTATAGTTACGGTATTGTGCTATTGGAAATGCTTACTGGAAAGAGGCCAACTAATGACATTTTTGCAGGAGACTTGAACTTGCATAAGTGGGTGAACTTAGCATTCCCAGATAGAGTGATGGAGGTAATTGACAACACTCTCTTGAGTGAAGTGGGTGAATATCAAAGTGAAGAAAATAATGTATACAAATGCATACTTTCATTGCTACATGTTGGTTTGCGTTGTTCAAAATATTTACCTAGTGAACGACCAACTATGAGAAATGTATCAACTCAATTGGAAAGTCTTAGACATGAGTTGATGGAAAACAAAGTTGTTTCAAGAAGATTAAGGTGAAGCATATCTTCTATGATTCACAGTACATACACAATAAAGAATAATGTAATTATTATATCCCTGCGGTAGCAGGGGGACATCTAGTGGATGCTCGAGCCCTCCATACATCCCTGAGACTTAGGGATTGCAAAGTTTGGAATTTTAATTTATTATTGGGAATTTCTTGAAATTGTATTTATCTCTATGTTTATTGGGTGTGCACCCGGTGGCGTCATCCTTGGGTTCTAGATCCTAGCCTCGGCGATGGGGTGACGACAGATGTTTGTGTGTGGTGTTTAATGTCTACGATTGGTATTCATTGCTACCTTTGTTTAGTGTGGGTAGGTGTAAATGCCACCCGGACTACGACCGCTTTTGTACATTGTTGTCTAGAGTCTTCTGTTCGTTTAAACTTTGTATGCTCGCAAGAGTGGAAGGTTTCATATGCCACAGGAGAGGCCTCATACTGAATCAAAACATGGGACTAATCAGAATCAACTGCCTTCTACACATAGCCCTCGCATGGCTGCTGCTGCGAAGTAAGTATTCAATCGCTTGGTGTGCAATCTTGACAAAGATAATTTTGAGAACAATTTTTTCCAAGCTGTGGTCCAATTTAAATGACATGATATATGCTACCATTCGAAATGAAGTTTCATATGAGAATGTTTTCACAAGACCATGATCCAAGTTAAATTTCACAATATCTATTTTCGCTTCGAATGCTATATAAAATCAGATGGTATGTTTGTTGAAAGATCTCCATTAACCTCGGTGACTTAATAGTGGGCATGATTTTAATTGGCAGGGATCATGTGGTAGGTTTGCCACTAATTCGTTCTTTCAGGAAGAACAATTTGGATTCCAAATCGAAGACAAATGATGAGGGTGATGGAAAGTCTGGATCAAGTGCTTTGTATGTTAAAGTTAGCATGGACGGGGCTTCTTATCTGTGGAAAGTAGACTTGAAGTTATAAAATTGTTATCATTTGCGTTAGAGAAGATGTTCAGTTGCTTTACTATTGGTGGGTCCCTATTCTGTATCCATTTAATTGTGTTTCTATTTTATTATGAATTTTAATAAGCTTGGATCTAAATAAAGAGGGATTATTTGATGAGCCTTTGGTCAGTGTGGATCCCATGGAGTACCAGGCATGGATTGTTTGAGTGAGAGAAAGTTGACGGATATTGTGTATGGTTTAGAATATGTGCTTACATACGAGGACAAGGATGGAGATTGGATGCTTGTCGGAGACGTTCCATTGGAGTAAGTACCCAAGCTTCTGTTCTTTATTTCTTCGTAGTATTTTTTTTCCATTAGAAAACAATTACCTTCTATATGCAATACATGTGTCTTCCCCGGTATAAATTTGGAAGCCAAGGCTCCGCTTAATTTCATGTTATATATCATAGATAAATACTATTTCAAAATAATGTCCAAACCTTTCGCACTCTTTCCTCTCCAGTTAATCTAAATGTTGTAACATTTTTTCCATTCTTATAATGTCAGTGCTCTCTTTGCGGCTCAAATATTGTTTTCAACCAAACAAATTGCTAATATGGAGTAGTAAGAAGCTTGTCGGCCTTCGATCATAGGTCATGGCCTCGCATGTATGGCTATGTAAGAAATTATTTCAATGCAATCAGCTTAAGAGGGATTAAATTAGCTGAGTTCTATATGCAGAGCGATCAAAGTGTAAATCTAGATAATGATCTGCTTACTTTCCTAATGGGAATTGTTTACCTTTGTTCAGGAAAGAGGATGCATCCTGTATAAGTACACGTATCTGGTTTTGTAGCATATAAATGAGTTCTCGCAGCCCTTGAAACTTTTGACAATGGAAAACCAATGGTTATGGCTCAGATGATGGATGTACCATATTGTGCCGAAGTTATCCGATACTAAACTGGTGAATTATCTATATCATCAAAATAATAATCAATGTGATTTTGTTTGGATCTAGAGGTTTATAAATCTAGAGAATGTTGTAAAGCAAATTTGGAGGATTTTGCAATGAATATGATGTGCAGGGTCAACTGATTAAATTAATGGACTAACGTTGGAGATGAATAGGAAGTATCAGGGTCATATGTTGCATGAACCCATTGGAGGAGTTGGTCAGATAATACCGTGGAACTTCCCAATGGTGATGTTTTTTCAGTAAGGTCACTCCTACCTTGGCTGCAGGATGTGTAGTATTGATCAAATCTACATAGCAGACGCCCTTAACTGCACTTTACTGTGCACATTTGGCTAAGGAGGTAGCATCATTTTCTTTGTTCAGTTTGCATCTTTATCTATGGTATGAGTTTCTGCTTAAGCAGTAGGGCCAAGATTTGCATGTCCAATACTTTATTAATGGAACCTCCTCTCTCTCACAGGCAGGAATACCCCTGGTGTTCTAAATGTGCTCTCTGGTTTTGGTGAAACTTCGGGCGCTGCCATAAGCAGTCACATGGATATTGATAAGGTAAGTTGATATATTCATACTGGAAACTAATAAGGAAATGTAAGTTGTTTCTCCATTTAGTCATTAGATTTCGTTTTCTAGCCCTTCAAATATAGATATTTTATTGATTTTGATCCATGATCTGTAGAATTTTTTTAGATGCAATAGTTCATTCATTGAATATGGTGAAAAACAATTAATAGTTCATTCATTGAATATGGTGAAAAACAATTAAAGGTAAGTATGTGTTTGACTTGAAATCTATAATATTGGCTTGTATTCAGATATCATTTACAAGGTTGACTCAAGATGGGCGTCTTATCATGGACGCTGCTGCAAAAAGCAACTTGAAGCCCGTGTCATTAGAAATGGGTGGAAAAATCCCATGTCAACGACGTTGTACTGTTGTTGTAATTCAATTGTCTTCTCTTCCACTTATAAATGCAGTATTTATTTTCAAGTTTCTCTTACTCTTAAAGTTAAAAAAAACACTTGCTTTTCACATTGCCATACTTTGGGAAATGAAGTTCCACATGTCCCATGAGTTATTTTTTATGCTTACCAAAATATCTCACTATAGTTTTGACACGCTCATGTTTCAAGATAGTTTCAGTGTAGGCATGGATCTTAATTGTTTTGGAAGGATTCGTGGATTTTCATTACGGAGGGAAAGCATACATAAAAAATTTAAAAGATACTAAGTTGTTATCACCCTAATTTTGCTCACTTACTATATTTGAGTGGTCATATAGGGTCACCCAAAAACATCATCAATTCACATATAAGTCATATAATGTATATTATCCTATCATTTTATGCCTATTTTTACTCCACTAAGTAAGGTCAAACTTTCACTTGGGTTTTTCGCAGGCAACATGACTTATCGATTGTTACTGGCTCCAATGCATATATAAGCCTTTGATAGTCATGCAACCCCTTTAAATATAGAGATCCAATTACTTCACAACTCATAAATGCCCAAGGACTTGCTTAAACAACATGGGTGGTGAATATAGACCAACTTTGAACTCCCATCTCATGATTTCTTTGTAATATACCCAACCACCTTGGCAACCTTGTTATGGAAGAGTACCACTTTTTCTTTTCTTTTCCCATTGGAGTAACCCTTTTTGGGTTGCACTATTACATTTCCCCCTTCAAATGACCTTGCATTTGTGTATTTGAAGAACAAATTCATACTCATCATACCCATTTTCAACAATTCATTAGGCCCATACGAAATATCCCATTATGCCTTTCTTCAAGATGTGCTTGATGCACAAGCAATGCCATCAACCTTCAAAAGATCTCTTTGATGGAATATCCATTGAGCTCTTTCAAAATATGTCCATTAGTCATTCTTGAAATATCCACATGACATACCATCGAGCCTATACCAAAAAATAATATTAGACTCCCCCCAATAAACCATTGGTCCTCTTTGAAAGAACATGTGTTGAAAGGCCCTGATGAACTGTATGGTCAACTCAAAAGAATGTATTTTGAAACACGTTGATTAGATGCCAATCCAATTCGAAAGACCAACTTAATATATTCAAAAACTCCCCAATAAGTTATTAGGCCTCTTTGAAAGATCAATGCAAACATCATTCGAGAGGCCCAATGTCTTAATATGTTTTGAAACTCCTTAATGATCTATTGGGGCTCTTTGATATATCATAACAAACATATTTTTAGAGGATCCTATGAATATTCATTGGGCCTCCTTGAAATATCATCACAAATATATTTTGAGAGGTTTTAATGAAACCTCAAGCCTCTTTGAAATATCAACACAAACATCTTATGAATGGCTTTGATGGACCATTGGACATTTTCAAAGTATTAACAAAAACATATTTTGAAAGGATCCAATGAACCATTAGGCCTCTTTGAAATATCAACTCCCATCCTTCAAAAAAAAGAAGCAAACAAAGGTCATCAAGTTGAAATGCAAGATGGCCCATCAACCATAATTGAACAACAACCTTTGAATTCCCATGAGATCCCATTGAGTCAAATTCAAAGAACAAACATTCAAATGCACTAATATGTCATTGTGCCAAATTGAACGAGGTCCTAACTTCAAAGTACTTCAAACTGATATAAAGGGTGTAAGAACACTTCAAAGGAAACACATGTAATGGCCTGCATGACCACCATTCAAATTTGTCAATACCACAAATTTGAACAACATGACTTTTTAGCACATTTAAAGAAATACTTCAAATATAAGCCAGAGGGATTCCAACCCCATTCAAAGTAATACTTTGATCATCCTCAGATGCCTTGTACTAAAAAAAGGGCCCATAGGCCATGAATCGCTTTTAAACTTGAAAGATTTAGATGCTCATTTGAAGGCTTCACTCTATATTGGCATTTGGCCTACAACCACACCCATATGCACAAATAGTGTGAACTATATTTGGCCCATTTAATCGAGATTCAAATGCTCAACAAAATGTCAATATATTGGAATGCAAATAGAAGTCAAATTACAAAGGAATACAACTTGCAAATGTAGACAATGGTCATACATAAAACTTAAATGTATCCCAACATTTTGAATGCATATGGGAATTCAAGTCAATAAACTCTATGTCAAATCAAATTCCATATAGGCATGGATCTAACTATTACAACCAAACTAAGCATGAAAGATCATTTAACGATGAATTCCATATCAATTCTATCATATGAAAATCACAACTTAACATAATTTTAAACATGAATTCAAACATTGAGATGGAACACTTATCTTCTGAATAAACTTATCTAAGGAAATTGGTTGTTAGTGAGCACTTTTCCACCAAACTATAGGAAATCCTCTATGGATTCTACCCTCAAGCGAGGCGATGAAGCCACCAATGTGAAGGAAATTAGTCCTAGACACTCAAGTCACTCACCCAACCCAATTACTCTTAGGCTTAGCCAAACAATTTACCCTAGAACTATGTAGGTAACAATTTAACTATCCTAGAAATGACATTCCCTTCATTATACCACACAACACAAGGAATATATTTCCTATCTCTTCTTAGATTTATCCCTTGGGAATATTCTACTTTCTAATACTCTTTAGTTTGCATAGGAGTTTAGTCTATTGGTTTCCTTTAGGATAAACTCAACATAGGCGTATCTTAGCTCTTAAGCACAAAATGAGAAACTATCTATAGGGATAATGGGTATGGATTCTATCAAGACCAACCTCATGCTCCTTTTAATCCTTCAATCTATTTTCTATGGCTCTAAACGTTTTCTTCCTTAGCTAACTCTTATTAGACTCACAATATTCTATTTCTCAACTTACTCTTCTCAAACCCACTGCGGGTTCCAATTACAATCTTCAGCACAACATGGAATTTAACACCATGATATATTGGTTGAAGAGGTTAACCCAAACCAATAACATAGTCTAGAATGCATAACGACAAATAGAATAGTCCAATAAGAATGGATTTTATATTAAAAATGGGTTTCTAATGTTAACTGACAAAGTGGAGCATTTATTACGCACCTCCATCGGGCAGTATATATTAAGTGGTTTGGAGTCTTATTAGATATCATGTCTTACTTCTTGCTTTGTAAACCTATCTCATCACCATCAAGTTGTAGGTGCATAGGAAAGTCAAGGGAGTGAATAATTTTCTTCTCCCTTTCCCTCTATGTGCAAGGGAGGCACATGTAGTAGATTGGTTTTCATATTAATAGAGTAAATTTGAAGATTGATTGTGTTATTTATAGTTTTTTTTTGTAGTTGTGTTGTCTCAGTTTATGTGTTGTGGGAAAAAGGGCTCAATGGTGAGCTAAATATCATTTCCTTGTCGGTTGCAAACAAGAAAATTATAGATCATGAGTGGGTTAGTGTGATAGATACTAGAGTGTTGAAGCCAAGAAACAAATAAAGACAACCGTAGGAGCTATTTCAAGAAATAAACTTGCCAAAACGATATGAAGAAAACGAAAAAGATGGGCTTCAACCAAATTGCATATGTATGTTGGAATTATTGTCATTGATGTCATATGAAGGCATTACATTGAAGATGTTGTTATTAATGTTATGCTAAGGCATTTGCAAGCAAGGGGGAGCATCTCCATATTGATTTATATATAGGTTTACAAGTATATTAAAAAAAGGGGTGCACATGAAAAAGTAAAATGTGAAATGGTGGTTTCAAACCCATGGATTTGGAAGCCCGTGATATTTGGAAAGTTTTGGAAGCCCATGGTATTTTCCCATGCTATTTGGAAAGGATTGGAAGCCCATGGTACTTGGAAAAGTGAAATAAAAAAGGGGAATTAATTATTTAATTAATGGATTTAATGTATTTTTTGAATAAAAATGTCCCTTCATGAAGGGTTATGAAAAAGTATAAAAAGAGAAAGTGTGTGTGTGAAAAAATATAGTAGCATTTAAAAAAGTGGATGAGCTTGTAAAATCAAATTTAGGTCATCTTGAAAATTTTGCTATAAAATCTTTTGGGATGTTTCAAATCATAAAAAGTTTAGGACACCGAGGTGATATATCTAAGTACATGTGGTAAAAATTTCATACTTTGGTTCACTATACTTTCGGAGATATACCCTATGGAAGTTAGGGTTTTTGAATGGTCCTGAAACAAGTTAGTTAGACATATTCATTGTGGATTTTTCTTAGGGACTTTTCAGACTGTGAAACTTGTATGGATATTATAATACATACAAAAGTACCTCAAGTGAATTTTTCAGAATTTAGTTCACTATAATTTTAGAGATATGTGCTATGGAATTTAGGGCTTCTAAATGGTCCTGAAATTAGTTTCAGATAGGTTAACTTGGAATTTTCTCATTAAATTCTTCTCTGAGAATTTTCATACTGTGAATATTTTAGGGATCTTCGAAGACATACATAAGTGCCTCAGGTAAAACTTTTAGACTTTGGTTGGCTATAATTTATGAGATATGTGTTGTGGAAGTTAGGGCTACTGAATGGTCCTGAAATAAGTTTCAGACATGTGTCACTTTGGAATTTTCTCTATAAATTCTCCTCTCAGAATTTTCAGACTGTGAACCTTTCAAGGATCTTAGAAGATATACAAAAGTAGCTTAGATAAAAGTTTCAAACTTTGGTTTGTTAAAATTTTCAAGATATGCGATGTGGAAGTTAGGTCTTCTAAATGGTCCCGAAATCAATTTCAAATATGTCAACTTGGCATTTTCTCTATAACATCTTCTCTGGCGATTTTTAGGTTGTGCTATCTTCAACTTTGGCACAACACTACATAAAATATTCTTAAACATTCTTCTTTCTGGGATATCTTCACCTAACGACCTGATTTTATTAACATTATCCTACATTGTTGTGATATAAGGGTTGGTGCAAGCTAATGAGGGTCTCTTTTGATGTGTTAGATGAAATAGAAAAATGAAAGAACATTCATCCCTCATATTACATGCATAATTTGAGATACTTACACAATGAATCTTGCTTTGAGTGAAAAATATGAAATGTAGGAAATTGAATCACGTTTCTGAATATATAAATTTTATCTATTGAAAATGTCCATAACTATCTCAAGTTTGATCTTTTCTAACAAGTACTTCTTTTTTTTGGGGGGGGGGGATGATAAGATATATGTCTTTGTGGGTGCATCCTTTGAGTGCCTAAATGATGGATTCAACCTACAAAACTTGATAGACCTATAGAGAACAAATAGTACTAGCGCAACACTATTTTTCCAAAATAAATTTAATAATTTTTATTTTTATTTTTAATTATATAAGTGAACGAACCTCGAAAACAATACACCAAGTGTGGGTGCAATTTTTGAAGGTCTTAATGAAATGATCATGAAACAATTTTTTTATAGCATGTAGAGGTCAATGTCTAGTAGTGCAACACATATATATATTTTTTAATTCTGGAGAAACAAAAAAAGTTATGGAAGAAACACTAAAAGTGTGTTTTTTGAGTTAAGTAGTAATGACACAAGAAAAATAGAAAAAATAATATTTTTAAAAACAAATTACATATTTGGAATCTGCATAAAAAATGTTATCTGGGTCTAAAACTTAAGAAAAATTGATTTTGTATACCGTATTGTAATGAGTGATAAAACACAAGCATATTGAGAAAATATGTGAGATGCCAAATTAGCTATGGTTTACCATATTCCATAGCATATGTTTGGTCAACCTGAAGCTAAATCTGAAGCAGACACATAGGGAGAAGGATGACACTCAGATAGGGGACGAGGCTCAGTTTTAGCACCAAAAAATGCGAGTGTGTTTCGTTTAAATTCAAATTTCTTGTTCCCACCCAAAAACTTGTTGGTAAAGGAAACACGTGCGCAATATAGAACTACAAAACATGCATGTGATATCTAACTATAAAATGTGCATGCATTATATAGCTATATAGTCATATAACTATATAACTATATAGTAATAGTTATATAACTATATAACTATAACTGTAACCAATACAAATATATTCTATATGACACTAAGGATTAGTAAAGGTTAGGGGGAAGGGGGGAGATAGGGAAAGAGAAGAGTAGGGGGTGAGAGAAGAGAGCAAGCGATAGAGATTATGGGGGTTAAGGATTTGTGGAGGAGTAGGGTGGTTAAAGAGAAGGGGGAGTATAGGTGAGAAGTGGGGGGGTTGGGGTTGGGGTGAGAGAGAGAGAGAGAGAGAGAGAGAGAGAGGCGTGGTTAGTGGCATGGGGAGGGGGATTAGGAGAGACAAAGATATATGGGATTTTAGGGATAGGGGGAGTAGGAGAGAGATAGAGATGGGGCGGTTAAGGGAGGGGGAGTACAAGAGAGATAGAGAGAGGAGGGGTTGTTAGGGGGATTAGAGGTAGAGAGAGGGGGGTGTTAGGGAGATATAGGTAGAGAGAGGGAGGGTGTTAGGAGGTTGGGGGTAGGTGGAGGAGGGGAGAGAGTGAGAGAGGGGGTTAGTGTCATGTCCCAAAATTTTGCATTGGGTTACAATGGCCTAAGCCCTTGGCCATACTCATGATAGTTTGTCAAATGGATGCTAAGGGTCAAATATTTCAAGAATGAAGTCCAAGTTAGTAATAATGTGAAATTAGATCCAAATGGACAAGGTGGGTCACATTAAGAGAAATTCCCAATTCAAAGTTGTAATATACCCATCCAAATGAACTGCCATGGAGGAAAATTACTAGTTTCCTAGGTTGGGGGGGGGAAGCTTTGGGATTTGAAATAAGGGGGATAATAAATGATGTTTGAACATTAGAATGGCATAAATATTTAATAAAGGAGCTAAATAAATAAATACAAGGGAAAATCAAAGTGGCAATTGATCATGAATCCACATGGACGATGTGGAACCCACACAAGCTAGATTTTCTATGCCACATGGCATCCTCCTCTTGTCATTTTGAATCCATAAGAAGCCCAATATTCTTGGGGTGAGTTGGAAGGTCAATATACTTGGCATGACTCAATTAAGGTCGAATTTGAGTGGAAGAGTAACTCCCATGGAAGAGGAAAAGGCATTTTGGAGATAGTGAGACACTTGGACTAGATTCCCTAGCTCTATGACAACAATGATGAAGATGCTATAACACCTATGGTACAAATAAGACCTAAAGGCTGGCATCTGACATATATGACATGTCAGGGCTAAAAATAGCCTCCAAGAGGGCTCTCAAGTGAGTTAGGGCAGCCAAAGAGACACCAATTTGAATTTGGAGAAGTAGAGGGCTAGAATTGGAAGGACAAGTGGCATACTTGGGAATCTCTTCCCAACTTGAGTTGGCATGAAGCTCTTGGGAGGAATTAGACCCATGGAGGACCTTAGAAGTTTATAAAAGACAATACCAAAGAATGATGGTAGCTTTTGATCATTTTAGAATTTGCATTTTTCATTTGGAGAGGAGAGCTAGTGGAGTGCCACTCTACTTGCGATGGAAATGGGTGTCGAGAGAATGGTTGCGGGACATCGTATGAGAGGAAATGGCGATGGAAATTGACTAATAAGGTCAAATTAAATTCGCATGGTTGTAATAAACTACACTTGTGTCCTCCATTGTCAATTGCATTTCAAGCTTGAAGGTGGTAGCCTTGGGACTAGACATAGGTCGCAGGTTCGAATCTCCTCAGTTCAGTTCGTACCCTATTATTTTTTCGCTGCAAATTATATGTTTTCTTTAATTTCCTTTATCAACTTTATGTATCCATTTATATGTTTTCTTTAATTTCCTTTGTCAACTTTATGTATCCCCATGTAATAATGGGGATTGTTAATATCGAGTCACCGGGTCCCCTAGTTGAAACTCGGTGTCCCGGATCCACCGGAATCGATGGTGAAGTCCACAATTGATTGTAAGGCACTCTTTGAAGGTGAAGTCCACAATTTTAAGTCTACTTCCTCATTCTCATTCCTGTTTGTAAGACAATAAGGAGGGTAGTGGCATCAACATTGAAAATGGTTTCGACATAGAGGTAGATACAATATTAATTATTTTCATGAAATAACTTAAATTTAATGTCAGTGATGTGAATTCATCGAATCTTGGACTGGAACAAAAAAAAAAATTAGAGCTTCGAGCTCTTAATTACTCACATATAGAATTTTCTCAAATCCAACCATTAAGAAACTTCTTTTGGTGTTTTGGTTCAATTTAAAAGGAATATTGTCGAGACTCAAACATGTAACGAGTTGCAAGGCTCTAGTTGACTTAGGCTTGATTCCATTTCCCCTCCATCCCATACCAGCTATATGTTATTGTGACAAGTGTTGAACAACAAAATTTGATGCCCCAACCCCTCTAATCATTGCTTGGAAGAAGTTTCCTCCCACAGACCCTTATAACTCAATAGTTTTCACATTAAATTGTATTCAAGTGAAGGCAGGTTTATGATTGTGGTTTCAACGTACTATGCATGATTCAAGCGCTTCCATAGATGGAGGACATAAATTATACATTTTCCGTCACATCAAAGTTGTGGAAACAAAATGAAATGACCTTCCACATGGAACATGTGCTAGGAGAGAAAATTTTGAGGATGAAGACGATAACACGCGTGAGGAAGTTGTTGGATTTGGGTTACATGGCCTTGTAACCCAAATCCAACAACTTCCTCACGCATGTTACAGTCTTCATCCTCAAAATTTTCTCCTAACACATGTTCCATGTGGAAGGTCATTTCATTTTGTTTCCACAACTCTGATGTGACGGAAAATGTATAATTTGTGTCCTCCATCTATGGAAGCATTTGAATCATGCATAGTACGTTGAAAGCACAATCATAAACTCCGACACAAGTTAGGGGGTACTCTATGAACCTAGAGGAATTGTACTCTATGACCCTAGGGCATCACCTTGGAGGTCTTTTTTTTTTAAATACAAACACACTATTGGATATCCGACGCTCACCCCTATATACTCCGACGCCTTTTCCATACAACCAACGGCTAAAGGCACTGGATATTGGTCTTTTTTCTTTGTAAAGGATGTCGGATCTTCAATGTCTTGGCCATACAACCGACGACCGAAGGCATCGGTTATTTGTCTTTTTCTATGGAAAGGATGTTGGATATCCGACGGCATAGGGCATGATATACGGTCGGATTTCTGGCTTAACGATGTCGGATATCCGACAGGTCATTTAAATGTCGGATATTAGCCGAACTGCCACCGAAGTTAAAAAAAGATGCTACTTGTTGGATGGTCGACAACAAGATGTCAAAATCAAACATCTATGCCGTCGGATTTTGGGCTCAAAAATACTAGTGAGGTGACCTCAAGGCACGTTTAGATTACACCCTAGTTGGTGTAGTGTTGAACACCGCCTTAGATACTCCATTCCAGCCCACACGTTCTCATGAGGAGCAAACAAATTTTAATTTCCGGACATTCCTCCCTGTACCTCATGGTATCTCGGGAGTTCCCCCTTTTTCCCTAATCAATTTCAAATCATTAATAACCTAAAAGTAACCAAGAAGTAATTGCAAAACATTTCCCTTTCAGCAACAATTTTATATCTTGTTTTGACTCCATAAGGCATTGGTCCATAATACTTTATCTATTTGCTTTATATCATATCACTGTTGTACTCTTTATCAATATTTATTTCATTTTTGCTGGTGAAAGTAATTTATAAACTATTTTTTGCAAATCATCTTGGAACACTTTTAGTCAATTCATTAAACTCCTTAAACAACACCTTTTAACCAATTCACCGAGAAACTCTAAAAACCTTAGAAACCTTCCATAGGGACTACCCCCCTTGGATTCGTTAGGATTTTGTCCTAAATAGAGGAGTCAAGATTAGGTGACAGCCTTGACTCGAGACTTGCCCCCAAGGGCGCACCGAGAAGTAGCATATATTAATGCTGCATTAAATAGGTGCGCAAACTGGTGGAAACAAGCTTGACACAAATAACATTGGATAGCTATTAACTGCATACAGACATAGCCAAAAAATAATGGAAAGCTAAGATTAGAATTATAGGTCATCGCATCGGGGTCAGATACAACAATTCGATTGCATAAGGAATGACCATGATGTTGCAACGCTTGTACACTTGTAATGGACTCCAACGCTATAGGATCCCAATAGAAGCAACACAACTTTCAGTATAAAGAAGATCATGTTTTGCTACGCGTCCATATAGTGGTCAAATCATTTAATTTTACCACACAAGGAACAATCATCACTCTTCCATATAATTCGCAGTGGATTCTAAACACTAGATAGAACCACATAATGGGAGGCATAACGTTTTAAGTCCTACATAGCTAATTAAGGGTAAGACAGAACCACACATTATTGCACCGCAAGGTCTTGACAATGTATCCGATGGGAGATACTTTGATTATATACAACAAAATAAGGGTTGGATGGGGAGGAATTCGATGGTACACCCGACGAGAGACATGTTCAAATAAATATGCCTAGTCTTGACCAAGTATTGACTTGTCTGGGTAGAGAGAACACAACATATAAGGGAAGAAGAAAGAACAAAAGAACATATGTCAATTGCCAAGAGCATAAAAAGAATATGAACTCCATCTGAGGACAAAATCAAATCCTATAAGCACTCACATTTCATGCCATAATTGTAGGGACACAAGGTTTAAACATGTTTTACCATATTATCAAGAGTTGTCCAATAAATGAACACAATAAAATAATCAATCATTCCTTCAACCCTGCCCCGCCTCGCCAAATATCTCGGTCTGAGTTGTTTGACAATGGGTCCGTTTCTCCTTTATTTTTCTCAGACCTCCCAATCATCAAATATGGTCGCTCAGCCCCAGCCAAGTGGTTTAACTGTTTGTTTCACGATGGGGGGACTTGGTTGGGATTGCAGGTGCTAGGCTGAAGGATTATGGCTCCTGGCTTCTGTTGGACTTGGCTTGACAAGTGGTGAAAGGATAAAAATGTGAGATTCAAAAGGTTCAAGGTGAAAGGATGAAGTCCGATGGTTGAAGGATGAAGGTGAAAGGTTGAAGGATGAAGGTGACCGGTGAATGGAAAAAGGTGAGAGGATAGAGGTTTAAGTTTTTCAAGGCTTCTTCTGCTGATAGGTTCAAGGTTCAAGGCTGCAGACTTCTGATTCCTTGTGACTAGCTATGACTAGGAGTATGGCTATGCCCTTCTGGATATGACTGGTGCTTTTGTGCTATGTCTGGCAGATCTTCAAACTGTGAATTAACATATATAATGCTTCATAATTCCTTCCATCCAGCCTAGGTAGGAAGAACATTTTTTCCATAGAGGTAAGTGAGGGTATGGGGGAACTCATTCTCGGTTATGGATTGAACACGAGGTATGGATTGAACGGTGACTTCTCTCTCATTTGGTGGCACTGCATGCACATAGCCACCATCGTTCATAACTGCACATAGTATTTCTGGAGTATGGGGGACATCTCTTTCGGTAGGTCTGTCGGTAGGAACTTTCCTATCATCGTCTGGTGGAACTTGTGTAATGAAGAACATTTAGGGTTAACCTCACACTGGAGGCTAAATCATCTGTCCCCTTTAACCGCCTATATGTGCACCTATCTCTGGTGCTGACCAAAAGACGTATTTACATTTATAGTCTTTTCTTAAGGGATTCCTAACAATAGGACAATTGATCTTAGTTTGATTCCGAGCGTCTTCGCCGTGTCGTTCGCACCTGGTTTCTAAGGAGATTTGACTCACTTCATTTTCTAGGGCTGGGACACATTTTGTATATATATGTCATTATGAAAAGCTATGTTCGAACGAGTTTGGGTGCTTACTCTTTCTTGGAAAAAATAACGTGTGTTGGTTGGTGGAAGATTGGTTGAAGCTTGATTGTTGGCGGTGTTATAAAGGGAAATGAATACTTTTGGATAATCCAACATTTTTGAAGTGGATTATAGAGATTGGGTAGGTAAGTTATAAGCTTAGGTGGATTAGGAATAAACCAAATACAATAGAGGATACTCTTAGCTTACGAGTTAGTTCAGAAGCTGTTAGGTTGGAGCTATGTTGGGTAGAGGTTCGATGTGGAGTTGTAGGTATGGTTGCAATGGCCAGGTCTCCAGGTATCGAGATGTTCGTAAGTGACAAACATGTATAAATGTCTTTAGGATTAGTCCCTGCTGCTATTTATCCATAGTACTGAGAAGGAGGAAGGTGGAAACAAAATTAACAATCTCATTCAGTTAGTGGATCGATGGGGCTTATCCTCTCGGTTGGTGGTGGATCGGTGGGACTTGCCTTATTTTAGATGTGTTGAAGGTGACCCAGGTATGTGATATGGGGGATAATTAGCTAAAATGGTCTTATGGAAATATCAACCAACTATGATTGATAGTCTATGACCGGACAATGATTACCCTCCTGGCTCTGAGACTTAGTTAGAATGACTATGGCTATTGAAAAGTACCACCTCGCTTATCAACGATCACCTCCTATCACACCACTCCAGTGGACTTGTTGGACTGGGGATTTTCTATTGGAAGGAAAAAGGTGAAAGGCATTTGCGAGAAACGTTGTGAAAGGGTTTAGCTTAGTAAGAATAAAATAGAGTTTAAGTGTGCCCATGGTTACCTCACTCAAAAATAGAAATTGAATTAACCAAGAATGGAAAATGAGGATGTTTTGTAGAACCGATAACCAAGCTGAGCGGGGATCCAAGCTAGTTTCCAAAGCAAGCTATGAATGGTTGTACCCATGCTAGAGGTTAAAGGTTCTAGGATTCTTTTTGTTGGACCTGATGAGGTGGGTGTGGATTGAGGCTAAAGGTGATAGATAGGATAAAGGTGCTAGGGTAAAGGTTCCTGTCTGTTGGTTGATTTCTTCCTCTCTTGTGTATTGTAGCAACATGGGTGGCTCCAATGTCTTCTGGTGTGAACGAAGGGGGACCTGCTAACCTCCCTTCTCTTAGGTCTCGATTGTCACTAACTTACTCACTAACCCCACTCACTCACTAGGCACGTGGGATTTAAACTGGGTGGTACGAACTATGGGTAACGTCTAAATGGTAAGTATTGCAACATGTAGGGACTTATAACATCTAGGGAACGTGCTTACATTGAACTATTAACATCGAAGAGGTAACACACGTAGAATCACTTACTTCTATCCTCTGCATGTCAAACCGGAAACGTTGTAGCTATAAAAGGTAACGTACATAGAATCACCCACTACTACCTCCTGGGAATGGGGGATGAGAACAGGTAACACAATTAGAATCTCACTTCCTTCATGTTCCCATCAAGTTGTTCATGCACTAAGAACCGCCACCTCATCATTCCTGTTCATGCGGGATTTAAACGGTTGGTCACTAACAACTCCTTTTCCTGGTAACGTAGCACACCTGTTCTTTTTTAGATATTTTATTTTATACGTTATAGCTATGTATGAAGTAAGCTATGCGGGTATGCCGGCTAGTGTGGGCTATGTATCTACGTATTGGAGTGGGGCTATGGGTAGGGTGGTGCAGCTCCTATGGCGGGTAGGGTGGAAACGTCGGGATTAGGGTAGGAAATTCAAATGACGGACAACCGTTGAAATTGCTGGTTTTAACCAAATTCCAGAATGTTTTCCACATTAAAAGTCAATTTTTGACCGCCTGACTGAAGTGTTAGCTGTATTTGACAGATAAATTGGCTTGTGACGGGAAGTTCACCCGTCAAATTCCATCACTCGTAGGGAACGAAACCCTCACTTGTTCTTAATATGTTTCAATATTTGATGTAGTGAAATATACTTCTCCAGGAATGAAACCACTGAAAATTGTTCAACGGACTTCTATAGGTACAACCTTCGATATTGTGATGGGTCATCCTTCACTAGATATGTGTTGGAGGTAGACCCGGTAGATTTTAAAAATCTATCAACTTAGGATCTTCGCCTCATTTTAATGTTTTAATAATGTTACCATCATCGTAATTCATCCATGTTTACTTATTCCAAAAATTGCACCATTTTTCCATGAGAATACATATAATGTTTTAAGCGATGTAATATTTTGGATTTATTTTTTGGAAAATCACAGGGCTTATTGTAAGCAGGCACGGTGGATAGAGTGGGCCAATGCCCAGGAACATCTTCTATTCCATTAATAAGAAAAATATTTATATAAGATATTTTATGTCACCGGAAAGCCAACGACTGGAATCCTTGACAGAATGCATTCTGGGATTTTGTCACCTATTACAATATTATCAAGTGGATTTAATAATCCATGGATGAGTCCGCCAAATACAATAGCTTGGAAACACCTTGATTCACTACAACCAGAGAGGGAGGGCTTTATCCACAACAAACTGCCACTCGTCCACGAATTAATGCGATAGCTGGATGGAGTTACAATTATTGTCCATAAGTGGTTAATTTCAAATCTACGGACATATATGTATGAGATTGGAAATTAATTCCAACATTCCCCCTTAATTTACAACCACATACAAAATTAATATACATGACTTAAAAAACGTGAGCTCTCAAGCATAATATACTTTCTTTCCGGTCTCACAAAATTGTTCAAAAACATATACATCTAAAAACTTAAACATGTTTATGCCTTTTCATCTTCATCCGTGTTAAACCTTGAACCAACAGTTCTTTGGGTTTTTCATCTTCACTTTCTTCTTCAACTACATTATTTTCATGGATTCTTCAAATCTGATATCATCAGCTTCCTTTGGCCCGATTTGTCCATCAACATTGTCAAAATCTTCAATGATTTTCTGCCACCTATACTAAAAAAAATTCAGTTGTAATATGTCCATCCTACAGGTTTCAAGTTGTTCAACAAACTTCCACATCAAAATCAATTCAAAGTAATATCTAATTTCTTCTGCACTCCAATTCATAAAAAAATCATTCAAGACTTGTTCTTCAAAATCTTTTTGCTAAAAAATATTCATTACATTTTATTCAAGATCAACATCTTGAGTGCTGCCACACACATCTTCATGCACATTAATTTCAACTTCAATTTCTTCAATTATATTGGTTGCAATTAAATTTATTTCAACTTCATTTACATTCTCTTCTTCTCCATCCAACCTTCTTTCTATTGATTTTAATTTCATACTAATTTTCAGCATTTTATCAAGCATTTCTACAAGAACTTCATCATCATATGTATAGAGATTTTCATTAGCTTCTACTGATTTACCAATTTTTAGTCCCGAATTTTCTTCAATATTTTATGCAGCTTCAGTTATCCAATTTTGCATTGCTTCAACATCATTTATGGCATAGACCTTTGCATTACACTCAGCTAAAAGTGAAATTTAGTCACCATTCATTATAATGAGAATCAATTTCATTTCTTTCTCAATTTCAATCAGCTCAGCTTCACTCATAATTTCTTCATCATAAATTGGCCCTTTTTCAATATCAGATTCAAAAAGTGTTGCAACATGTAAAGGGATGCTATCATCATCATATTCAACTTTTTTACTTGTAGGGTCTTTCACTTGACTGCACTCATCTTGAAATATACTTGCAAAACTACATACACTATTGACAAAAACATTTGTTCTTTCTGGCACATTTTTCAATCCTATTTTAACCTTTGGTTCACATGTTGCATAATTTCCACAACTATATATAACTTCATATTCCTCAGTCTGATCTTGCATGAGTTGTTGTTCATTATCAACTTCAAATTCAATATCATCATCCACGGGCCCTATCAACATAGTCGAATTCACCAATGGTTTGCTTGTGTTCAGCTGCTACTACAAACTTTTATGTTGTTTCTTCAACGGTAAGAACCTCAGCTTATTGTTGATTTATGATGCTCCCCCTTACATCAAATTCTCTTCTCAATCATTCCCCAACTTCTTTTGCGTTGGTTGCATCAACAATCATGGGTAAAATTTTCTCATTCAAGCCTTCTTGAATTATGAACAATGCAACAACATCTATGTTCCTATTATCCATGATCCATGAGCTCAATCTTTTGACTTTGGGACAAGGCCTCATAGGTTAACTAGTTTGAAGGTTCTTTGAATCCATTTTCAAGGACACTTAGCACGAAACATATTTTTCATTTTGATAACCTAAAATTCAAATTCATTACCTAAGAAAACTAGAATTGGTAGTAGTTCATCATAGATTTCTCGAGCCTTTGCCTTTTCTATAGCAAATCCATTACCATAAATTTATAGAAAATACTTTGGTTCATCCCTTATGTTCATTATTCTAGTCTGTTTCAATCTTCTTTGTTGAACCATAACTTCTTTTCAATTTAATTCCTTGCAATCTTTACACTGCACGCAAAGATTTGACTCTTCTGGTCTCAATTTCTTTAAACATAGGCTACAACCCTTTTTCTTCTACATGGATAAACTCCGCCTATGCAAGAACACCTGGGATTCCTTCTGTAAATTCCCAATTTCAATTTCATTCACAATGATTTCTTCGAATATGCTCAACCACAAAATTGTGGGAGCGCTCAACCTATGGCTTTAACAATTCCTAAGACTTCGGCCTTTCACACACAAGACTAATACAGATGTGGGATTCAACATTTCCCTTTCTTTCAAGACATTATGGTTCCTTCATTATAGTAGTCGCTTCACGACCTCTACCTTCACAGTTGTAGCCAACCTCAGGCAACGTCGGGGCGCCCAACTTCTCAATCCATGGGAGAACACTACTTGCCTTCTTTTCCCGGGGAGGACTCTTCTTTAGCTGAGTCACTACCTGACGTGGAAGGGAAGTGTGGGAGGTGTGAAGTAGAAGCGGATGATTACAGAGCGCGGTGGTATATGGGAAGAAGAAATCGCGGGAAGGAGGGTGTGGTGGTAGAGGAGGGAAAGGAGTGTGATGAAGGCAGGGGGTGTGATTGGAGGAGAGATAGATCCGAGGGGCATGTGCGGGAGGGAGTGGAGGAGGCGGGGTATTGGTGGCATAAGGCGTAAGGATATGGGAATATGCAGTGTGGAGAAAAGGAAAGGAACTGAGGTGGGAAACGGATGGATGTGCTGAGAGTGCAGCATCGTGGGTGGGAGAGATGGTGGAGACTGTAGTGTGGAGAAGTATTGAAGGTGAGGAGGAGAAGATGGTAGAGTGGAGAGGCTGTGGGTAGCGGAAGGTGACTGCGCAACAAATGGCAAGGGAAGATGGATGGTGGAGAAGTGGGATTTGCGTGGGAGGTGTACGGTTGGAGAGTTGAAGGAGGGGCAAGGAAGGGTGGTGAGCATGCAGGGAATGGAGAGGGAAAAAGGAGCGTGGTTGTGGGGATAAGAGGGAAGGCCACGGTGGAGAAGGAAGGGGTGCAACAAGAATGGGAGAAAATGGGAGATATGAGGAAGGGAGAGATGAGAATGGATAAAATACCAAATGGTCAATGACCTGAATCAGAGAAGCTTTGAGATGATGGCCACGGCCCAGATCAGATTCTCTTGCTCTGATACCAAATGAGCTAGACAAAAGTTCCCTCACATAAAAATTACCAAAATATTTGGAATATTGAATAAGCCGTAATTAATAATGAGTAAAACACATGAATACAAGATATGAATTACAATATACAAATGTATGAATATATATTCCTAAAAGGGCACATAAAACACTCTACCGAAGAGTCACAACTATTAACAATAATTATTATGTTTATTTATTAATAATTATAAGTCTTATTATTTATTTATTCATATATTTATATTCGTAATGGAAAATCATAAAGTTTTATTCTATCATAAAAGCCTTGGGAAAACTAGACATGGAAAATCATAAAGTTTTCAAATTTCATGTCATAAAGTTTTCAAATTCCATGCTTGAAAGGGTTATAAAGAATTGACAAGAAAATTGATTTTGTTTGGCATTTAGTTGACTTTTTGGTACTCCACAAAATGTCGAACCCGTTCAAAGAAAAATTCAGAGTGCCCAGAATCTCATCTTGGAAAGTTGAAGCATGTACCGAATCCAAAGCAAGCCTTGAATCGCAAACAAACTCCCCATCCAAATTCTAGAGCATCTGCATAAATGATAAATGATCAAACTAATATAAAATCCATAAATACATCTCCGAGTCTCTTAAAAATTATATTTTTTTTTTCCTTGGAAAAAAAGCGTAATTTCATTAAAGTAATCAAAATTACATATTGTATAAAAGTTTCTAAGAGCTTTTTCATAAATATAGCTTTTCAGCTTCGAGTATCAAAAAAATGTCTGAAATAATATGCAGTAAATGTTTAGATCACGCAGGATCCATGTCTGAGTATCATTGCTATGTAGATATGTAGCCCAAAATATATATATACAAAATGTTTGTGCCGATCATAAAAGTGGTGGCTCTAGAAGAGCTGGTCCGTCGAAAAAAAGTCTATGATAATATTCATGAAAAGTATCATTTTGATGTTCGGAAATCCACCACTGTCCATGTGTAAGAGTCAGTCCCTGTTTGGAAAGGAGATCCGCGACCACATTCCTTTCCCTGTAGACATGATTGCAAGAGAAGAAGTCAAAAAGTGCCGCAGTTCTATGAGTGTCTTCAAGTAAAGTATTAAGGATCAAGTGATGACAGCGATGTAGTTTGTTGATCCAATTGATGATGATTAAAGAGTCTCCAAAGACTTGTAATCTATTGCACTGTTTTTCTAATCCAAAGAGGAGCAGAAGTTTTAAAGCATAAAGCTCAACATAGTTGTTTGTGCCTCTGCCTAGTCCCATATGAATCTTAAAATAGTGTGTGGCCGAGAGGTGAAGGATGGCTCCCCCCCGACAGGTATTGTGTTGTGAAGCACCGTCGAAATAAGCCCAAGGAATATTTTGGATGATGTTTTCAGTAGTAGGGACCCGGTAGTGTGGTGATGGTGCAATCTGAGGAAAGTGTGAAAGAATGGAGAGAGAATGGCTAATCAAAATGGTTGGGCTAGTGTATTTTCCACATAAAACCAATTGATTTCGAGCAATCCATATGCCCCAGATGATGATCAAAGGTAGGGCCCGGATGGATGTAGTTGTTTGAGTGTCATACCAATTTCTCCATGCCGCTTCAAGAGAGTGCCCTCTCCACATATCTGCTGTCGGATAAATATCTTTTATTGCTGCCCAAATGTTTTTGCAGAACATACAGTCCAGAAATAGATGTGTTGAAGTTTCTTCGGCCTGCTTGCATAGAATGCACCATCTCGGGCCCTCAATGTGTTTTTTCTTTATGCGATCCCAGGTGGGGATGCGGTTTGAGAGAGTACACCACATGAATAATTTAGATTTTGAAGGACAATGGGATTTCCAAACAGTTTTCCACCACCAAGATGGTTCGTCTTATGGATGATTTTGTTCCATTAAAAATTTGTATCCCATTTTTGGGACATATTTCCCATTTGAGGCCGACATCCACAAAAGTTCATCCTCACTGTCAGATATACGGGCATGTGATAGTTTTAAAGCTGAGATGTACAGGTCCCAATAGTTTTTTAGTTCCTCCGAAATATGTAGGTGCACCGCAGATAACCAACCCTGTTGCCAGATGCTGCTGGTCGCTGGATCAACAATATGTGAAAGATGGAAATAACCATTCTGATGGAGAAAGTTTATAAGTGGTGCCGGCAGGAGATGATGATTTTGACATCCAAGCCAAGGGTCCGAGCCAATTCGGATCTGAGTTCTCGCTCCCACTTTCCAAGCAAGTCCCTGAGTAATAAGTGGGAGAGAATCCAGAACTGCTTTCTATATGACAGAAATCCCAGATTTGGGCTTTGATGGATTTATGATCCACTGAAGAATAGTAGCTAGGACAATATATTTATGAGAAACTACTTCGGTCCACAGATTTAAAGTGTTTATAAGGTGCCAACCAGCTTTAGCAACTAGTGAGGTGGCGAAAAGGTGTATGTGCTTGAGTCCCCAACCCCCTAAAGATTTCGGCTTTGCTATGTGTTCCCATTTGACCCATGGAGAAGTAGTGGTTTCTGAATGTCCAGACTAGAGAAAACAAAAACAAAGTTTCCTGGCCTTTTCCTTTATGCCTTTTGGGATCCAAGCCAGCGACATCCAATAAACTGGTTTGCTTCAAGAATGGATTTGACTAGAATTAGGCGTCCGGCTCTGGAGAGATATCTGTGGCTCCAAGCCATAAGCCTCTTTTCAAGTTTTGCAATGAGCCACTTCCAGTCACTCTTTTTATATCCATTTGGTTTTAGATGGAAACCCAAGTACTTTAAGCCATCGCTAAGTAGGAGGGATTCAAAAGGAAAGAGTGTACTGTACCTGAGATATTCTGCCACAGATAGTCCATAAAGTGTAATTGATGATTTTTGGACATTTATTACCATCCCCGTCGCTGCTTGGAAGAGGGTGAGAATAGTGTTTAATTGCTCTGCATCCCCAATAGTGCCATCACAAAATATGAGGATATCGTCTACGAAAAGAAGATGAGAAATGCGAAAGTTGTTAATAATATGTAAACCATGAAAGGAGCCCTGTCGGATAGCATCTGAAATGGCCCTGCTGAGTCCTTCAACTACCAGGAGGAAAAGCAGGGGAGATAATGGGCAGCCTTGCCGAAGCCCTCTTTCTGCGCAGAAAAAATGAGAAGGTGACCCGTTAATGAGCATAGCGAAAGAGGCATTGGTTATGTAGCTCATCATCCACTTGATGAAAGCATAGTCAAAGCCAAGGTGTGTCATGAGCATGCGAAGATAAAGCCAGTTGACTTGGGTGAAAGCCTTAGAGAGATCAATTTTGAGAATAGCACCTTTGATGCCCTTTAGTTTCTGAGAATGAAGACCCTCATGTGCTACCCCAATTGCTTCATGTATCTGTTGTCCTTCCAGAAAACCAAACTGTTCTTTTGAGATGAAACTAGAGAGAACAGGTTTTAGTCTCTTGGCTATAATATTTGCCACTATCTTGTAAGTAATATTGCAGAGGGAAATTGGGCAGAAATCATCCAAGGAGGAACGATTGTCAGATTTTGGGATAAGAGCAATGAAGGTGGAATTTAAAGGGGGATGTATGTGCCCACCGCATCTGGATTCTTCAACAAGTAAGAGAAGATCGGCACCAATGGCGTCAAAGTACTCAATGAAAAATTCAATGGTCCATCCCTCCGGGCCAGGGATTTTATCCTTTTGAAAACTTTGAAGAGTAGCCTTGAGTTCCCCCTCGGTGATCTCTTCCATGAGATTCTGGTTGTCCTCTGCTGTGACAGCTCCTAGGAAAAATTGTGAGAGTCAAATCACTTCAGTAATAGTGGCCCTATTGTTATCTGAGAAGAGTGATTTGAAATGTGTAGTGCCCAAGTTTGCCAAGTCCTCAAAAGAGGATGCATATTCTCCTAGAGTATTCTTTAGTTCCCAAATAGTATTTTGTGCTTTTCGTCACTTGGTGAAGGAATGAAAGAATTTTGTATTTTCATCACCGCTTTCCAACCAGATAGCTCTGCTCTTTAGTCTCCAAACTTCTTCCCTCTCAAGAAGTAATTTATTTCTCGATTTTCCAGGTTTTTTAGATGTGTGGTGGACTCCGGAGAGGAAAATCCTCCCCCAAACTGTTCCTGAATAGAAGCCAGCTCCATTTCAATTCTAGTGAGTTCCAAATCGTTTGATTCACGCTTTTTATGTGCCCAATCTTTCAGAAGATTTTTTCTCAAAGTGAGGTGCTGCGTGTAACCCTGTTCCAGGCTGAAAAGGTATCCGGGATTTTTTTATGATGTTTGCAGCCTCCTCCTCTTTAAGCCAGGCAGCACAAAGTTTGAAAGAGCTGGGCGGTTTTTTGTTTTCTCCCTGAATCTCGAAACAAATGGGAAGATGATCCGAAATGCCCCCCGAGTCGACCCACTGGCGCATGCTGTAGGGTTGATTGGTGAGTGCTTCGGCAATAAGGAAGCGGTCTAGTCGCTTAGAAATGCAACCCTCCCCAGTTCTATGATTATTCCATGTCGGATTTAATAAGGGTGGTTGGTAATCAATGAGATGGGTGTCGAGAAGGAGTAGTTCAAAGAAACTAGAGAGCACATCACCGCGAGCTTGTTGTCCCCAGATCTCATGTGAGCCGAGGGTGAAATTTAAATCACCACCGATAATAGTGTCAGGCCCCGAAATCATGGAGTTCCGCTGGAAGGAATTCCAGTAGATTTCACGGTCAGCATAGGGTCCATAGATGTTGATTATCTTGAAAGTTCTATTTAAATCAGAGTGGAAAAGTTCCATGCCCAAACCCGAGGAGAAGCCCCAGGAATTGTGTAGTTTGTTCGTGGATTTTTTCCATCCTGAGACGAGGCCTCCAGATAGCCCACGGGCACTAATAGCAGTAAAATCGTATGCAGGAAAAGAAGAAGTGAGAAAATCCAGTATGTCAGAGTTGGACCCCATAGTTCTTGAAGCAAAAAAATGTCAGGCTGTTGTAATGAGATCAGCTCTTGTAGGGCAAGTTTTTTAGGTTTACTTGCCAAACCTCTGCAATTTAGAGATAAAATTTTCATGGGGGAACCCCAGAATGGGCATGCATCGCTCTAAGTGCCCCAATGATGGATCGTTGTTTGCTATATGCCAGATCCAAAATGACTTGTTGTTGTGCTGAGGCAAAATGTGTGGGTCAGCCACGGTCGCGACTGGGTTTGCATGGAGGTGGGTTTGTTCCCAAGCCGGAAGCGAGGGGAAAGTTGGTCAGGATGGGGATGTCGCGGTTGTGTAAGTGAAAGCGAATGGGAGGGGGTATAGTTTGTTCGATGAGAAGGGGAGCCATACAGCAATCCATGGTAGGGGCGGTGGTAAAGGGGATGTAGGTAATAAGGGGAGAAAGAGGGGGAACAGGGGTGGGAGAGCTAATAGAGACAGGGGAATCCAGATGCAAAGAGCTGAAAGTAGAAACAAAAGATGTGTGAATAGGGTCAAGTGTTTCATTCATACTCGGAATTGACGGAGCTGTTGCATCCATAGAGCAAATTGGAGTCGGTGCTGGAGCGAGGCCCTCAGGGGCCCGTGATGTCTGCAACGTGGAAGAAGTGGGAGTAGCCACAGAGGCCGAACGAGCCTCGACATAATCATCACATGTGTTTTGTTGTAGAGGACCCAAAGGAGTTCCATGCCTGCCTTCCTTCAAAGAGATGTCCCTCAGTCCAGTTGTTGTGCCCTCCATCCTTTTGCGAGTATTATTAGTTTTGGGCTGGAAGGTCAGACAACAATGTTTTGCAAGATTCCCAATACCATGACAGTGGTGGCATCAGAAAGGAATACCCTCATAATCGAGTCTTTGCATCTGCTGAGCAAGTCCCCAAGAAAAATTTATGTGTGGAGCAGACCCTCGCGAACGTTTATAGCAACAAGAATATGGGCTATCGAGAAAAGCCGAGTGTGTTGAAAAGAGAGATCTGCATCTATGAAAGAGCCCAGCGCATTTCCGATATCCCGGAACGAGTCTGCATTCCAAAATTCCCAAGGTAAACCTGGGAGACGCACCCAAACAGGGATGACGTCAAATTTCTCCGTGTTCACATCGAACATAGGGGGTCCATATTTTGAACAGTATGGGAGTGTTTCCCAAACTCCAGTGTGAAGCCATTATGCGTCGAACATCCTCATGAGAGTTGAACTTGAATACAAACTAGCCTCGTGACAGAACCATGATCTCCGGTTTCTGTTCAAGGAAATGTAGCCAATTTGTTGTAACCCAGTGATCCAAATCCTCCGAACGCGTATATTTCCCACGAGCATGGCCGACCAACGTCGTCTCGGCCATATTCAGCAAGTTGGCCACTGAAACGTTTTGTCCACAGATCAGGTTGATGCTATCGCGCGCACATTTTAAGAAATTTCCTTTTTGTTTGTGTGAAGATGTGGTCTCTTGTCGATGCGCAGAGGGTTGTGCACCCGAGTGAAATCCCTTGTTGCCGAGGGTTGGTGGGGAAGAGCTAGGATGGGGAGGAGAGCAGAATAAGGAGTTGATGAAATCGTCCAGGATCTTCCCGAGTGGGTTTTCCACAGGGTATGGATATGAGTTTGGGACGGTGAAACCATCAACGGATAGATCACAAACCCCAAGCTCCGATAGCGCTGCATTTTCCGGAGGCCAGGCGTCCGACAAAGGTTCTGTGTGGATAATCGAGGAGGCAAAAGGAATATGTTCACCCATGGAACAACTAGGGTTACCAAGGAAGTGGAGAGGATCTTCTAGCCCAGGGACAATAAAACTATCAAAGGTGAAACCGCCAATTGATATACCATTCACTGTGGAAGACAGTTGTTTGTTGTTGGTGCCGCCATCGAGAAACCCCCAGCAGATGTCAGAGAACCATTTTGTAAACCTCCGGAGGGCAGCAGGGTGGTAGTGGCCGGTGAGGTAACTGCTGAGGAGTTACAGCGGGTCTGCATAGAAATAAAATCGGTGAAAGAGATAAATGTGTTTTTACCTTCGAATGGGTCCGGTGAATAATCCACAGAATCGACATTGTGATAGTCCATGCGGGTGTCAAGTTCCTCGGAGACCGTGCAGCATCCATCGGTAGTGTTCATCTAGGTGTTGCAGGGTGCCTCCCCTACAGGCTGTAGAGCCCTAGGAGATAAACCCTACCCCATTCATTGAACCAGCCCATGAAAAAACCGCAATCCCTCTTAAAAATTATAATACCTTACTCTTGTTGAGAATTCCTCTCGATATTTAACAAGCAAATGCCAATAAGTTGCGCCATCACTTCAGGTTCACACACAATGGAGCATCTTTCTAATGGGCCATTCCCCAAGACCGGCCTACACGCAGAATCTTAATAGAATAAACGATTCTTCAAGAGACTTCCCAAGTGTGAATAAATAGATCCACAAACTTGTACGACCCTGCAATGTTGGATTTTGTGCAACTTCGGAAGTTATTCTTATTATATTCTATTGTAATTATTTGTACCTCCTATGGGAGTTGATCTTGATGTAATTAATCATGTAAACCATTGAAAGAATCAATGTAAACCTTGGGGATAAAATTAAGTAAATAAAATAATTATTAAATGTATTTTTATATTCCCCCAAGACAAGTCGTCCCTGTTAGATTAGATAAGTCGACCCATTGGGTAAAATGCCCCAAAACAGTGGGTAGTCTACCCCAAACAATGTGCAGAATTGCCCCAGTTAGGTCGGCCTAGTTTGCATGTGTATAAATAGAGAGGTTGTATGCCTCATTTTTTCTTTCACTCAACACACAACAAGTTCACATCACTTGGAGAGGAGCTCGCACCTGTAGCTACGAGAAGCTTATTTTTGGGGTTTTTTGTTAGAGAGACTTTCTACTTTCTCTCTCTGATATATGTACTCTATTCTCAGAATTATTCATCTATATACGAAGGTTGTTGGGTTTTCTCCTGATTGGATTTCCAGGAATAAATTCTCGTGTTCTTTGTTTATGTGCTTTGACTTTCTTCTAATGATCCTATTGATTTTGCAATTGATTTATTATGTTATAATTGTATGAAACTATAACATGGTATGAGAGTGGTACTAGAAGAAGCCATTGCCGAAATTAGGGTTTCATCTTTCAAGGCCTTCACTCAACTTTTTGGCAGAAAAAGAGCCTTGGGAAGTTTGCTCTAAGGAGGGTGCATGTTTTGGTCAAGGCATATTTCAATTCTGAGAATTTGTAATTTTTGACCTAATTCTGCAGCTGTAGAAGAAATTAGGGTTTCAATTTTTGACCTACTTCCTCCACAGTTTTGGCTTGGCCCCACCTTTTCTCAACTCGCCTTGCTAGGGCGCATCTCCTCGTGGAGTCAGTTTTTCAAGAATCCAACTTACATTTTTGACATAGCTCCTGCTAGGGTTTATGCATCAAATCTACAGTCAGGACGATTGGTATCAAGATTGAAGATCATCTGGAAGGGGCTTCCAACTTCATATCTTGGAATTCTAGGGTTCTTCTCTTACTAGAAGAAAATGATCTCTTGCAGTTTGTCAATCAGAAAGTCCCAGAACTAGATGCCCAAGAAGACAAATCTCGCTAAAGGAAGAATGATGCAAGAAGGATTTATCTCAGATACAATACTACAAGTGCAATTCATATGGTCATTATGCTAGTAATTATCAAAGCTCAATCAAAAGGAAGCATGAAGTCTCAACTGTTGATCATGTTGATGAAGACACTTCTCACAAGAAGTCAAGAAATGATGATCATTCAGAGTTCTTTTTTTTGGCTCTCCATATGTTGAGGAGATATGAAGACCCAGACTGCCAGAACAAAAGTCTCTCATGGTTCCCACAAGAAGGAAGTGGGAGCCCACAAAAAAAAATAAGAGATAAGTATTTGATTTTGTTGCTTACATAGATCTATTTTGTCTTATATGTCTTCATAACCACTATATGCAAATCTATCAGGAAGTGTGTCGAGTAGTTGATATAGTTTAACTTTGTTGTATTTGTTATGCATATGAGCTACACAACACTTCATGAATACATGATGGAATTATTCTAGATGATATCTCCTTCCTGCATGCTTAGAATAGTGCACACTCTTGATGGAATGTTCTAGTGGAGATAACATACATCTAAATAGTTCCTAGATGTGTTTGGAAGACATGTTTATGATTGTTGTGCTAAATTATTAGCCAATATTCCTGTGTAAACTATTATCATTGGATAGAAACATAAATTGTGAATTTGATTATGCAATGTCACTAATCATCAGACGGGATTTGACTTGTAGGGAAAGACCATGTGATATGTCCTACAAGAGAAGTCTGATGAGACTTGTTCCGATGAACAAGTGGTGGACACATGAATCCCATTGATGTTCACTAGGAAGCTTCTAGGAGTATGACCCTTAGACTAGAAGGATGACCTTGGAAGAAGCTTTCACAGGAGTGAAACCAGAAGTGGGCCACCTCCAAATCTTTGGCTGTCCAGTCTACATACATGTTCCCAAGGAGAGAATGATGAAGTTAGAACCTTCAGGAAAGAAGGGAACTTTTGTAGGATACATTGAGTCTTCAAAGGCGTATAGAATCTACATCCCAGGATCCAGACAGATTGAATTCAATAGGGTTGTGTCCTTTGAAGTGATATGTCCATGTGATATGTCCTACAAGAGAAGGATGATGAGACTTGTTCCGATGAACAAGTGGTGGACACATGAATCCTGTTGATGTTCAACAAGAATATTCTAGGAGTATGACCCTCATACTAGAAGGATGACCTCGGAAGAATATTTCATAGGAGTGAAACCAGAAGTGGGCCACATCCGTATCTTTGGTTGTCCATCTACATACATGTTCCTAAGGAGAAAAGGATGAAGTTAGAAACTTCAGGAAAGAAGGGAACTTTCGTGGGATACATTGAGTCTTCGAATGCGTATAGAATCTACATCCCATGATCCAGACATATTGAAGTCAACAGGGATATGTCTTTTGAAGTAGAAATGGTTGTGAGGAAAGGCAGAGGATTAGACATGCATATCGATGATGATGAGATGATAGAACCAAAGGAGATGAGATCATCTCCCCCTTCAATTCAGAGGGAGTTAGCAAAAGAGGATGAACCCATCGATTCCATTGATCCAGTAAAGCCAGTTGATGTTCACATATATATTGCAGTAGGACGAAAGAGGCCTAGATCGGCACAAGAGACTTTGCATGGAGCAGATGGGAGTGTTGAAAAACATAAGGCTTGATTTGTTGCCAGAGGGTTCTCTTAGAAAGAGGGATTCAATTATGATGAGACATTTGCTCATGTGGCTCAATATACTTCCATCAGATCGATCATTGCTATTGCTTCAGCCATGGGGTGGAAGTTGCATCTGAGTGATGCAAACCCCAAGCTTTACTACAAGTTTGTGAATGATGAGCCACTGATTTTGGTCCTTTATGTTGATGACTTGTTTTTCACTGGAAATGAGAAACTTATCGTATAATGTAAGAATAAAATTTCTTGTGAGTTTGAAATGAAGGATCTTGGATTGATGCATTACTTCTTGGGATTAGAATTATGGCAGAGGTAGAAGGAGATTTTCCTAGGTCAAGGAAAATACACAATAGATATTCTGAAGAGATTCAGGATGTTGGGCTGCAAGTCCATGGATATTCCAATGGATGCAAATTTGAAGAAGCTGATGGATTCTGCTTCATATTCAAATTTGATTGATCCCACTATGTATCGCCAGCTGATTGGGTCCTTGATGTATCTGATGAACAACATACCATATATATGTTTTAGCATGAATGCTCTCAGCTAGTTTGTGTGTGAGCCGAGGAAGATTCACTGGATTGTTGCAAAACATGTACTCAGATACTTTCGTGGAAATGTGAGATATGGTCTAAGATATGTTTCAGAGTGTGACATGAGATTGTAGGGGTTTACAAACTCAGATTGGGCTGGATGTGCTGCAGATAGGAAGAGTACTTTCGGATGTTGCTTCAGTTTGGGTCTACAATGATTTCTTGGTACAACAGGAAGCAGAAATCAGTAGCACTCAGTACTATAGAGGCCGAGTATATGGATGCTAGTACAAAAACCAAAGAAGCAGTATGGATTCGTAAACTACTTGTAGGATTTTTTGGCTAGATTCCAGAGCCAACCGTGATTCACTGTGATAACTAGAGATATGTGTAGATGTTAGTGAATCCTGTATTCCATGACAGGTCGAAGAATATATAGATTCGGTATCACTTAATTCGTGATATGGTGCAAAAAGGTGTGGTTGAGTTATAGTACGTTCTGACAAATAACCAGACTACAGATGTTCTCACCAAGCCTCTTCCCATGATGAAGTTCGAATACTTTCACGGAATACTTAGAGTAGAAGAGAACGTGTCCCTCCTTAAGAGGGAGAGATGGCATAGATATGTTTACCCTAATTTCACCCAGGTGCCTCTACTCATCCAGGTTCTTAGCTAGGTATGGGATAAATCCCATCGGAAGATGAGATGAACATGCAGTAGATGGTCAGGTTCCACCCAGGTGCCTCTACTCGTCCAGGTTCTTATCTAGGTATGGGAGAAATCCCATCGGCAGATGATATGGACATGGAGTAGATGGTCAAGTTCCACCTAGGTGCCTCTAATCATCCAGGTTCTCAGCCAAGTATGGGATAAATCCCATCAGCATATGAGACAGGAAGGTAGTAGATGGTCGGGTTACACACGGGTGCCTCTGCTCATCCAGGTATGGGAGAAATCCCATCGGTAGATGAGACAGACATGTAGTAGATGGTCATGTGATGATTTCACAAGTACCTATACTCATTCAGGTTCTCAGCTAGGTATGGGAGTACCCCATCGAAAGATGAGACAAACAGGTAGTAGATGGCCGTGCACCTCCGCTTATCCAGGTTCTCAGCTAGGTATGGGAGGATCCCATCGGAAGATGAGATGGAAAGGTAGCAGATGGTATAGAAAATGGTAAATTCTATCTCTCGGACATCCAGGTAGGATGGAGAGACTCTCTTGGACTCACCAAAGGACTAGTGGAGTTGATGCATGATGACACTTCTCAAAGGACTGACACTGTGTTGAAAAACTTCAGTATGTATAGAGATGATTGAGCTAGTATAGATGTACAGATGAAACCCAGATGATTGTGATGTTGATGAAGACTGAAGAATGCCTTCCTCATTGAGAGGGAGTGTTGGATTTTGTGCAACTTCAAAAGTTATTCTTATTATATCCTGTTGTAATTATTTGTACATTCTACGGAAGTTGATCTCGATGTAATTAATCATGTAAACCCTTGAAAGAATCAATGTAAACCTTGGGGATAAACTTAAGTAAAGAAAATAATTATTAAATGTATTTTATATTTCCCCAAGACAAGTCAGCCTAGTGGGTAAACTGCCCCAAAACAGTGGGCAGTCTGCCCCAAACAATGGGCAAAACTTCCCCAATCAGGTTGGCCCAGTTTGCATGTGTATAAATAGAGAGGTTGTATTCCTCATTTGTTCTTTCACTCAACACATAACAAGTTCGCATCACTTGGAGAGGAGCTCACACCTACACTAGGAGAAGCTTATTTTTGGGGTTTTTGGTTTGAGAGACATTCTATTTTCTCTATCTCATCTATGTACTCTATTCTTAGAATTATCCATCTCTATACGAAGGTTGTTGGGTTTTCTTCCAATTGGGTTTCCCAGGATAAATTATCATGTTCTTTGTTTATGTGCTTTGTCTTTCTTCTAGTGATCCTATTTGTTGTACGGTAAAACTACCTATGATAGGGAATTCAATCATCAACTTACATGTAATTGAGTTACAGAAATAGGATAGCCAACAGGTGCAGCATGCAATATCTTTTCAATGAAAAATAACTAAGATGTAAAGTCTAAAATAATACCTGAATAACTGATGTTCGATCCAAGCTTTCGAACTTTAATCTCCTGCTCCATTGCTCAAAATAGATCAACTACAATAAAACATGTACCCTTCTCAAATATTTTGACCAAATAGAAATGAATGCTTAATAAGAAACTCATATATTAAGAGATATGAAAGATTCAAAGACATAAATTCATACAATGGACAAATCTTTATGGGAAGGAAATTCTCTGTATTATTAGGATTAAAGGAAACCAACTAAATCTACTTTGCAATTGGCACCACTGAAACTTGACCCTGGGTTTATGCTCCACTTTCTTCAGTAGAATTTTCTCCAGCATTTATTTATCAAAATTGATTTCTCCTTTCTCAAGGCCCTCCCCTTGTATTTATAGCACGGATGAGAGGATAGACTCGAAAGGGAATTGGTTAGGGAGGTTAAGGTAGTTGGGATAACTTCCCTAACTAATCCTTAATCATCTTTTAATATTTTTTTTCTCGTGATTTAGAGATACTCGCGAGTGTGTCTCTTGACAACTAGCAAATAAGGCGTAAGTATAGTGTCCAACAACATGCAAGTGCAACTTTTAGGTGATACCTGCGGATTTTCAATACATACTGTCATGGTCAACCCGCGAGTTTACTGATAGAAGAGTCACGGTCATATCTCAAAATATGTCACAAAAATAGGTATCTTAAGGAGAGTATTTGCAAATTCTCGGCCAAAGCATTTATGATCAAATAGGCTCTTCCATCCATAAGGTCCTTTTGTGTAACCGACAAGGAAATGTAGTCACGGACGAAGAAGTGCGATTTTGATTGATAACAGATGCCCCCTAATGTATGAGGTCATAGGGAAAGACGATGGCCGAAATACATTACAAACCAAGAAGTGGAGGAGCATATGAACCACAAGAACAAGGTCGCAAACAATACCTGAAACATAAACAAGGTTAGCGAGCAATTACAGTCTTGATATCAGGAGATGTTTAGAATGTTAGAACATGAGATCCAATACATAACTGAAAAGATGTATATAGCATGGCCACTGAAATACAAGTGTGGATCCATGTCAAAAGGAGATCATAGCCATAGCAACAAAATGGATCTATGTCTCATGATGAGCCAATATAAGTAAGGCTCAAGTCTTGCGCAGCTTGGGTGATAATGGATGAACTATATCATAAATCCAAGGTCTTCAAACCAACCATTGATAGAACAAAAACTAAGCCATGTGAATAAAGGATTTGAAGTCGAACATGGAGGATTTTGTTTGATTACCGGTCAATCGTGAGAACCATTAACAAATGTGAGGACACTCACCGATAATGATAATGAGGTCCAAGGTACCTACTACATTCTTACAAGTGTGAATATGAGGTCTTGAGGTAGAAACCTTAAAGAATCTATCGAATAAGGGACATTGATGTATTCCCATAAATCAACAGCGAGAGAATCTGCCACTAACCGAGAACTCTAAGTCCACCTCCTAGAGAAAAATGTGTTGATGTCGTTAGGAAGAGACCCGTGAGAAGGAAGGTAGTAAAGTATCCTTCATCATCTCACATGAGGAACACTGATATTGAGTTGAAACAAGACTGAGATAAGGGATGGCCAACATGAGGAGTCAAGATAAAACTACAGAAAGACTGACATAGGGGTAATCCTTGAACATTGAGCACCAGAGGTAAGTAACGGAGGTAGCTTTGGACTTATAGGAAACGTGATATAAGTTTTCCATGTAGCAGGCATAACAAACTCTCCATATGATCAGAAGAGTAACCAATCGTAGGAGTACACAACTTTGGAATCAAGTCAAATCCTAAAGCCAAAAACTAAGACCCATTGACTCATGAAAGTGTTTTGTTCAAGGATGGATTAGACTTACTGCCAAATAATGAATGAATAACAGATATGTCCCTTCCCTTCTCTTTTTAAATCTCTTTTATTAGTTTAACGAGCATGAAAAGGTTGAAAAGAAAGCTCAATACTATCTTTCTTGTGAAATTTGAATAAGTCCATGAAAGTAAACTCAATAATCCTTCTTCATTTTTCAAACAAGCTCGAAGAGGGGAGAGAAGAATGCTTGATATAGGTCCAACCATGTGTAATTTAACGCGTCCATGGGAAGAAAACTCAGGACCTTATTCATGTTTTAACGATTTTAAAGAAAATTTAGACTAGTACTCGATAAGATACTGATCCATGGATTTTAATATCGAGCATGGATTTGTTCATGCTCGCCGGTGATTTCAATTTTAAGGAGTTTGAAAAAATTAAACAAGAACTCCATACACCTACTCATGGATTTTAATATCAATCTCGAGTTAGTATATGCTCCCCGGTGTTTTCATATTTAGGGAGTCTAAAAAACTTAAACAAGAACTCCATTCTGCACTTTTTCATAAAGTTAGCCTCCTCGTCCAAAAAAGTATAAAAGTATGCGAGAGAGGTGATCTAGGAGGATCATCTCATCGCCGATCAGATTTAAAGCCTTCAAGCAGAAGTTCAAAGGTTACCGTGGTAAATATCTCATCGACAGCTTTCTGTCAATGCTTGTTTCATGCAAAATGGCTTCCAAATGAAGAATTTGTCAACCTTTGAAGTTTCGACAAGGAAGGTTAAAAATGGTGAAAAGGTTGAAAATATGGTTTGTTGAAGGGAATCGAACCCAAGACCTTGGTTAGGCCACCATAAGCTTCATTTGGTTGCAAAGTTGTAAAATGGGGAGGGACAAGGGCCATGCCAACACCGAGGCCCCATTGGAATTTATTTAAACCAACTATTTTAAACCAACTTGATATACCAAATCACCCAAATGGTGGAGCATTAACCATATATTAATGTGGAAATTTATCACAATATCCAAACTATATGGTATAACTATATCGAAACTACATTCAATTCAACGTGGAACCATATATCAACAAACTATACCATATAATAACCAATTTATAATGTGTTCAATATTGTGAAGTGCCAAATGCCAAAACAACATGGAAGGAGGAGAGGCCCGTGGGTTTGACCCTGGGACCTCTCACCCGATAACCTAATGTGTTACCATTGGGGCACTACCCCATCGCTGTAGGGTAAGTGGCATAAAATCCTTTTGCAGTTGCAGGCGCCCATGTTATATAATGAGCCTGAAATTGTCAACGAAGTTCAGAGTAGAAACCACAGTTTTGGCACAGAACACAAGGCTGTTTTACATGGAAACCAAGACAGTTTTCTGCACGCATCCTAAGTTAGTTTTCTGTACGCATACCAAGGCAGTTTTATGCATGCATCCCAATGCAGATTTCTGCATGCAACCCAAGACGGTTTTCTACACACAAACCGAGGTGGTTTTTGCATGCATCTCGAGGCAATTTTGCAGAGTGTTGGCATGCATCCCGAGATAATTTCTGCACAGTATTGTCACGCTTCCCGAGGAATTTTTGCAAAGTATTGACACATTTCCCGAGGTGGTTCTGCACAGTTCTTTTTATCACTAGAGTTTGCACCTTAACTACTTAGGTTCAAAGCCTAGAGAAATGTTAGAACTATTGAAAGGATGGCTAGGTATGTGAGTTCATAAGCAAATGAATACAACTGAGATCAGGCTAACATATCAGGTTACTAAACAGTGGATGCATAAACATGACAGACTAGGATAAAAGAATACGAGTATGAACTTATAAAAAGAGTGATCGAGTTTGCTCAGATCATTAATAAAAATATAAACCATCCATAAGAATCCAAATATAGGAAAGAATCATGGATAAAGCAAAAAATTCATCATTTCAAATTAAGCAAATAGACTCATCTCGAAAACAATCACTTCAAAGCATTCTTTAAACAGAGTGAAAATGTAATACATGCCTGTCGAATAAAGACAGCAGTCTGATCTCCAAATTCTCCTTAATACATTCTCATCCCTGGGCTATAACTCTCCCCTTTTTACATTCAAAATGATGCTTTAAATAGCAGAATACAATTAACAAATGGTTTCTATCTTTTAGGAACAAAATCTAAAAATAAACATAAGTCTTCAATTTGTTGCAAAGAATCTGGAATTGTTGTAGTTAGATTCCTTTAAATATAGAAATAATATCTTTGATTTCCACCTGTGCCTGAAAATCTGGACCTGGTGTTGAAGATACTGAATCGATCTTCAATTCTGGAACTTAAATCCTGGAAGTAGCTGCTAGGTGCTTTGTTTTCTTATACTCTGTTGTAGACAGCATGGCACTTTTGACATTCGATATTTGATAACCCTTAACATTTGTAATTCAACTTTAATTCAAAGATCTGGGATTTTGAGATCTACATTATGGATGATAGCGAAAAATAGCGTAAAACTAGAGTCTCCTTGGTGCAATCGATCTGACAGCTGGTAACCTATTTTGCATTTTATCTGATAAAAAACTTCCCTTCAGCAATTTCTGGTGGTACTTTGGCCCCTATTTAACATAATTTGGCTAACAATTTAGACCCCTGCAGTTCTTCAACTTTGCCAATGCATTTTAATTTGGTGAACCTGTGGTTGCGAGCTCAGACTCTCCATGTGGTGGTTGCCTCGATGCTTTAACTCTTCATGTGATGTTTGGATGCTAAGAAATAGAGAAAGTTGTTACAAAACCCTTTATTTAAAGAAACCGCTTTAAGCTCCTTGAATTGCTTGTTCAAAACTTATTGACAACAAACCATCAACTCGGATCTCCCTTAGCCTTCACAAACTCGATCTTAACACCTGTCTACTCTTACTCGGGCATAATGCATTGAGCAGTTAAACACTTTTCCATATGCAAATTCACCTTTCACTATTGTCTTCCACGTTTTTAACAAGAATCCTTCCTCTGGAACTTAAATGAGCCTTTGTATGAATTACTTGACACGTGTCATAATATTTGGCAGTAAACATTTAATTGCTGGCCCTATCTCCCGAGGTTTTGATGATCTGCAAAGAAATGTACCAAGTCTTTCATGATGCTGATGACTCCTTACCAGTTTGTAAAATATGTTCTTGGCAACCTAAACATTTGCACATTATTTGATATTTTGTTGGCATTCACATAATGCTGTGGATGTTGGCGTATTAAACCTTGTCAAAACTGCAACACATTGGTATGACCATATTCATGTGGAAAGATATGCTTTTAAGCTTTATATTGATTGGTGTTTCCTTGATCTCTCGACGCATAGAGCACTTCAAGCCTCCTCGTGGACTCTCTTGAGACTTGTAGGCGAACTTTGATGATGTGGTAAGAGCTTAACTTCATACTTAACGGACAAATATAGAAATTTACAATATCAACCAAAACCAAAGATAAAACTATATATTTGAAATAAGATTGGGTTATGATGTGGCTTGGATACAAAGCCCTTCTTTTACAAAAAAACAAAAGAAGATCATGTTAATGTGAAGTTTAAAAGGTTTAAAATAAAAAAGTATATGAAAATTAATATTCATAAAACCTTTTATAAATATAATTTAGAACCTTTTAAATTGCTTTAAAGTTTATTTCATGGCTTTGGAATACGAGTGGTAAAGCAGATTGAGTGGGATGAAATACCATGGGATTTAAAATGCAAATAAGAGAATATGGGAAAGGACCTACATTTGAAATTGATCAGGACAAGGGCTTAAGACGATGAGAACTTAGATAAACTGACATAAAACTCAGTGCTTTGGTGAAAAGATGTTGGGTTATGAGATTTCGGCAGCGAGAATCAAGGTTCCTCTCCACATACATGTCGCCGAAAACTGAAAATTTTGATGGGGGATTCTGGTGACAATAGTTCTTGAGGCAGTTTTGGCACGGATCCCTAGGTGGAATCCATATTGTTTTGTCCTTTATGCAGAAAGAGTTTCTTGATTTGCGTGCCATAGGAGGCCTCAAGAAAACATAGTTGAGTTTATACTCATTTTTCTCAATTTTTCGAGAGGATTGCAGTGGTGCTGTTTGTTTTTGCTAACAACTAATAGAAAAAAAGTGTTTCCAAAACACTCATTTTGTAACTTTTGAAGACTTAATAAGATCGACCTTCCCATTCGAAGTAGCCCGTAGACATAGCCCAAGAAGGGTGAACTCCATTATCAGCTCTTGTCTTCATTTTATGGTTTGCATATCTCTTTTATGTGCTTTATGTGCTTCAATTATGCTCTTTAAAATTTTCAATTAAGCCTCTTTAATGGATTTTAACATTTAAACATTCACATGTAAATATTGGTTATAAAGATCCTGGATAATTTTCAGATCAAGTTTGGTATCAAAGCAGCTTAAGCATTGCATTGTGAGTTTGTTTATGTTAGCAAGATCTAGGCTTCAAAAAAGTGAAGGAGAGACTGAAGAGATTGATCTTGATATTGGATCAAGAAGAAGTAAAATGGTTTTAGAAAAAGGAGATGATGGGACTTCTTCAATTCTTTCTGAAGGGGATTTTCTTAAAGCTTTCATGAGGATGCAAAGTATGGTGGAAGAACTTTACCAAGATTGGAAGATGGGAGAACAAGGTGGTTCTTCTCATGCAAAAGGTAAAGAAGAAGAAGGTGGTGAGGAACCTCCTAAATCTCTTCCATCATCACCATCTTTTCTTGATGGTTCTTTAAATGCCTCACTTAAAAAGAAAGTTGATCTCAACATGCCTCAATTAAAGCTTGATAATAAGTTTGAGTAACCTGTTTATAATGGAGAACTTAATGCTAAAACATTAGATAATTGGATCCGTCAGATTGAATTATATTGTAGAATTTAAAATTTTAATGAAGATAGCTTGAAATTTTAGTTAGCTTCTCTCAGACTTGGAGGGACCGCTCTCATATGGTGGGAGAGCATAACTCAAAAGGATTTGGCCTCAAAAGGAAACATTATATCCTCTTGGCATGAATTCAAGTCAACATAAAAAAAACAGTTCTATCCATTGGGTTACACACAACAAGTAATGATGGATTGGAAGAATCTGTGGCAAGGCAAGGGTCAAAGTGTGCAAGATTACACACAATAATTTCAGAAGAGAGCCTTAATATTTGGTATACCTCTCTACACCCAAGAAATTCTTCTCAAGTACATAGGTGGATTACATCATTATTTGCGTCATACAATACTTATGTTTAATCCTACTAATATTGATGAGGTATGTGTACAAACTACTCACATTGAATCCAAAAGGGAAGAGAGTTCATGATGTTTCTTCAGATGAATCCAGACATCCAAAAGAAGGGAAGAGAAAACATGTTGCTACCGTTAAAAAAGGGGACACAAAGCTTTCTTATTCTCATTGTCAGAGAGATGGACATGATGCAGAACATTGTTGGAAGCTACATCCACAAATGAAACCAAAATGGTTTAAGGATCGGAAAGGGAACTGAAAGCTACGGTTATCGTTGAGGACCTTGGATCAGATTTCAAGGATGAAACCAAGATATCAATTGTAGGTGTGAAAGGTAAAAGTATTGTTGATAATGATTCTAACATTGGTTCTTCATGTGCTTCTACTTCTAAAGATCATGATGGTTCTAAAGATAGAAAAATAAATGCATTATTTCATATAAAGGGTAATCACTAAAAAAACCAAGATCGACACACTCATAGATACTGGATCTCAAGCCAATCTTATTTCAGAAGAAGTAGTTAAGTAGTTGGGATTAATAACTAAACCACACAAGAAACCTTATCCATTAGGCTGGGTATGCAAAGATAAAAGATTACAAGTAACAAGACAATGTGATCTAAAGTTTGCAATTACATCCAAGTTTGTAGACGAAGTTGAATTTGATGCAGTTCAACTAGATATCTGTGGAATTGTGTTGGGTAGCCCATACTTATATGATTGAAAGGAAATCTTCTATCGAGAACATAATTGGTATCATTTGTTTAAGGAAGGAATTGAGTACATAGTACATTCACATTCATATAAAAATGACAAAATCATTGGGAACTACACAACAATTAAAAAGGGTTGTTAATGCAAGTCGGAATTCGACACTTATATCTATGCAAACTAAGGAAGAAAAGAATCCTAAGCATGAAGAGGAAGTGTTGTTGCATCACAATACACCTATTTTGGTTGATAATGTTCCTATGATAAAACATAAGCATGATATGGGTACAAACTCTTTCACATGTTCAATGTTGATATTCAGCTTATTACTGATGAACAGTATATGGTTGGTCCCTACAATATTGAATGAAGATTTTGTTGAAAAATGGATTAATGTACGTAACAATGTCTGCGTAGTGTTGATTGTTGTCATGTTAATTCAGATGTACAGATTCCAAGAATGGACAAGTGATACAGGACAAGTGAGACAAACATGTCTTCACTTGATTGCAGAATGATTCCATTCTTTTGGTGGTCCAAAAGCTTCTCAATGGGGAGGTTTGATCCAGGAGGATCATCTCATCACCGATTAGATTTAAAATCTTCAAAGAACAATTCAAATGTTACCATGGTAAAGATCTCATCGACGACTTTTCGTCGACACTTGTTTTGTGGGAAACGACCTCTAGATGAAGAAGTTGTTAGCATTTAATGTTTCGACAAGGAAGGTTAAAAATGGTGAAAAGGTTGAAAAATATGGTTTGTTGAAGCTTTGGGAATCGAACCCAAGAACTTGGTTAGGCCACCATAAGCTTCATTTGGTTGCAAAGTTGTAAAATGGGGGGGGGGCAAGGGCCATGCCAACACTGAGGCCCCATTGGAATTTATTTAAACCAACTATTTTAAACCCACTTGATATACCAAATCACCCAAATGGTGAAGCGTTAACCATATATTAATGTGGAAACTTATCAAAATATCCAAACTATATGGTATAACTATATCGAAACTATATTCAATTCAACGTGGAACCATATATCAACAAACTATACCATATAATAACCAATTTATAACGTGTTCAATATTGTGAAGTGCCAAATGCCAAAACAATATTGAAGGAGGAGAGGCCCACGGGTTTGACCTCGAGACCTCTCCCCCAATAATGCAGCGTGTTACCATTGGGGCACCGCCCCACCGATGCAGGATAAGCGGCATAAAATACTTTTGCAGTTGCAAGCGACCAAGTTATATAATGACCCCGAAATCGCTAAGCAAGTACAGAGTATAAACCACGGTTTTGCCACAGAACCCAAGGCGGTTTTACACAGAAACCAAGGCAATTTTCTACATGCATCCCAAGGCGATTTTCTGCACACATCCCAAGATGGATTTCTGCACGCAAACTGAGGTGTTTTTTCATGCATCTTGAGGCATTTTTGCAGAGTGTTGGCAGGAATCCTGAGACAATTTTTGCACATTATTGGCACGCTTCCTGAGGCAATTTTGCACAATATTGGCATGTTTCCCGAGGTGGTTTTCTACACAGTTCCTAGGGAAATTTTTGCATGGATCTCGAGGTGGAATCCGTACTATTTTTTCTTTTATGCAGCCAGAGTTTCTCAATTTGCGTGCCAGAGGAGGCCTTAGGAAAACATAGTCGACTTTATACTCATTTTTCTCAATTTTTCGAGAGGATCATAGTGGTGTTGTTTGTTTTTGCTGATAACTAACATAAAATAGTGTTTCCATAACACTCATTTTGTAACTTTTGAAGACTTAATAAGATCGTTCTTCCCATTCAAAGCGGCTGGGAGATGTAGCCCAAGAAGGGTGAAATCCGTTATCAGCTCTTGTCTTCATTTTATTGTTTTCATATCTTTTTTATGTGCTTCATTTATGCTCTTTAAATTTTTCAATTAAGCCTTTATAATGGATTTTAACATTTAAACATTCACATGCAAATATTGGTTATAAAGATCCTGGATAATTTTCAGATCTAGAGGACTCTTCTAGTCGACAAGACCAGAGTATACATTTTTCATAAATGATCCACAAAGATTCAGAAAAGGGATTAACTTAGATCTAAGTGGATTTATGTTCAATTCCTTTAATGAGTCTGAACAAAACAAGTATGCTCGGCAATCTTGTTAATTTTAAGGAGTTTAACAAGAGTGTAAAACAACTCCATAGTGATGGGAAACTTGATATAAAGATCAAAATTATGTATAATGCACAAATTCCCAAAAATCAAACGACGAACAAGCTTCTAGAAAGAATCAACGACAACAGATAGTTAAAATGGTAGTTCAAAGTGAACAAAGGAGATCCAAATGACATAACATAACAAAGTACAGATTCAATGTATTGATCCAACTGGCATGTCATAAGAAATCAAACCTTGTTTAAAACACGAGTATGAACATAGTAGTGAGAAAAAACGCCTTCTTGAAAATTTTACCTAGTCAAAACAACTTGAAAAGGTCATTAAGATTAATAAAATTGTCAAAAAGGAATTTGAAATTAACTATAGAGAATGGGTAAAAATTTAAAAAGATTTTTATAAATAGTAAAAAATTCAACATATAACCCACAATTACCATTTTACCATTGGAGAAGAGGGCAAAAGACCTACTACTTCAAGTAATGATTGTGATCGATCTAGAAGGCCAAATCAGAAACCATCACTTGCAAGTAAATCATCTCTCCTTTCTTTGTAAATGTGATCCATTATTTTTTTTTAGTGGTTTTTTGAAGTTTTTAGATAAGTTTTAATTTTAGGTTTGCGTACCCACGGGTTTTCCTTTTTAAAATGCGCGGGTACGTGAAAAAGGCGCGATTTATCTTGAGATATGTTGATAAGAATGTAATCAAAATGTCTCTCAAGCAATCTAAATTGCAAAAACTGATGTAGCAAAGAAGGATCCCTAACTCTATACTCACCCGTTAACTGAAGTACAACTAACTGCAATTGAGTCATACCTCCAAACATGAAATTCCATGATGAATAGCATCTCAGAGTAGTTAGATAACCATGCTATACGCATCTATGTTGTTCATCGTAGGGCCTAAACAAACACCTACCAAGGAAACAAGTTGGTTTTTGGGTGAATAGATAACCCAAGCAGCTGAATCCAAGTTACGAGTGTGACAACTTGTGCCATTAGCAAATCCTAGGAAACACTCGGTAGCACGGGGGCTTCACTACAAGGAAATATAATATCACGTTCATTCATATTGCGGTATTAAATATTCATGAAAACCTAAAAATTATATTGCTTATATATTAAGGGGCAAAGGGTTTTTTTTATTTAATGTAACAATACCAAAATACTTTGGGGTCTTTTTTATATGGGAGGGATAACAAATATCCACCAAATGGAGATGGTGGGATCACGGTTGGATGAGAAATCAGGTTGAGACAAGGCTTGGGCTTACCAGTATGCATGGAAATCGTGTCTTGATGCATGCTTGAGGCCAGGGGTTTCATGGTGAAGTGGATTTTCAGTCGATCATAGTCGAGAGACAGTGGTCATTGACAGCCAATTGTTACCAATAGCACTCAGCTAGTTATTACCAATAGCCTTGGGAGGTTCTAAGCCTCCAGGGAACCCTCGGTAGGCCTTGGGGGCTTGAATACCCAATGACTCGTGCCTATTACAGGCCTTGGGAGGTTTAGTCAGACTCCTAGAGCTTGTTACAGGCCCTGGGGCCTTGGATATCTAGCCCACAATAGGCTTAGTCAACGATTGGGGAACTGCAACATGCAATCTAAATGTTGTACTATGTGCATTGGCTCTAGTGACATACAAGAAGTGATCTCCTATCTCTTCATTAGACCATTAGATGTTGCAAATCATAATGATATGTGGTTGAGTAATTGCATTGTGGGTGAAGTAATGTGCATCCACGATATACATCGAAAGAAGCAAGGTGCATTGTAGAATGCATGTGGGGTCATAAGAGGGGTATCATATCAATATACTAGGTAGAAATATAAAGGGGTATAAGAAATGTTCATGAAAAAATTGATACATACAATATCTAGTGAAAATACGGGTTATTTTAAATTGGGAAGGCATATTGGGAGGGGGTAAAAAAAGAAGATTTTGGAAGGTATTTTCCAATATTTAGTGAAATTAGGGGTATTGTTTCATATGCCACGATCGAACGTGCTATGATAGTTGTTTATTGAATGAAGCCCCCGTGCTTGGTAGTCATCTGAAAACAAAATTCAAAAAACACATAAACGAAGTCTAAAAAGAACTAACTCTACAAAAATGTACAGTTATAGTACAAGAAAAATCATATATACCTAGGCGTAATACTTTTTCAAGTAGAGCCCATTTCTAGGCTCGGGCAGCTTAAAACCATCATAATCCATCAATTCATATGAACCTTTCTTAAAAACCTTAGAAACGATTTAGGGTCCGAGCCACATAGATTTGAACTTGCCTGCCCCCAAGGGATCCTTATTTTGATCATAAACCAAAACAAGGTCTCCTTCGGAGAAAACCTTAGGTTTAACAGACTTGTCATATTGATGTGTGACTTTGTTCTTGTGAGCTTCATTTGCAGTGAGCGCATCGTGACGCTGTTCATCCAAATGTTCTAAATGAAGCAATCATTCTTCCAAAGCAGAAGTTTCGGGTAATAGTTGGATAGCCAACTTCATTGATGGAATCTCGTATTCAATTGGTGTGACTGCCTCCAGCCTGTGAACGAGTTGAAATGGTGAAAAAATAGTAGCAGTTTTGATATTAGAACGATATTCCCAAAGATCTGGATACAACATGATGTGCCAATTTGACCTACTGGTATTGACAGTACATTGAAGAATAGTTTTCAATGTTTTTCTTACTGCTTCAACATGACCATTCCCCTGCGGATAAAACAGAGACGAGTGTTCTTGTTGAAAACCTAACATAGTGATCAACTCAGTCATCATGTAGTTCTGGAAATTTTGTCCATGATCAGTGATGATCTCTTTAGGTATGCCGAATCTAGCAATAATTTGATTAAATATGCAATATGATGCAGTTTCTCCATCTGCGTTCACGGTAGGCAATGCCTCTACCCACATTGTGAAGTAGTCGACGGAAACGATGATATACTGATGTTCCCCAGCATAAAATGGGTTTCATGTCATATAATCAATCCCCCATTTGGTGAAGGGACCTATTGTGATAACAGGGTGAACAGGAGCCAGAGGTGCTCTCATTTTATTTGTAAAAAGATGACATGGGTGACAGTGTTTCATGGCTTCCACACAATCTTTAAAGATGGTGGGACAAAAATACCAAGCATGCAATATCTTTTGGGTTGTTTCCAGCCCCAAAATATGACCACCACAAGCTCTACTATGAGCTTCATTCAATACTGACTCAACTTCATCTAGAGTCAAACAACTGTGTAATATCGAATCTACCCCACGTATATATAGCATATCAGAAATAATGAGGTAGTTCTTGGCATGAATCCTAAGCTTACATCGTTCGTCTCTAGAGAAATCCGACGAACACTTCAAAGTCTAGAGATATATTAAAATGTCCTCATAACATGAATCGAAGGTTTCAGTAAGGAAAATATGTTCATCAGGGAATGACAGATCTTCCTCATTGCGTGTTACGTCACTAGGAAACTCAGATATTAACTCTACGAAGACCAAATAATTTTTTGATCTAGCAGATTGTAAGGTAAAATCAAATTCTTGCAAGATAACAATCCATTTGTTGAATTTACCCCCGATGATGCATCGGGTTAAAACATATTGGAAATGATTGACCTCGGTTATTACTTTGGTGGTTCGCAATAAAATATAGTGATGTAGCCTCTGAACAGAATACACAACATCTAATGCCAATTTCTCGACATGAGAGTACTTCAATTCAGGAGTTAAGAGTGCATGAGAAAATTAATAAATGACATGCTCTTGGATTTTTTCATCTTCCTGAACCAAGACTATGCCAATGGTAGAGATAGATGCGGCTAGATATAGAAGAAAATATTGAGTATAATCTGACGGGCTCAACAAGGGGGATGGAAAGAGTGCCTTTTTCAAAGCATCAAACAGATTTTTTGCAGCCTCATCCTAGAAAAAATGGGTATCCTGTTTAAGCAACCGCATGAATCCTCTAGTAATATTAGCATGGTTGATAATAAAGTGTCTAATAAAATTGGGCATGCCTTGTAAATTTTGAAGTTTTCGGATAGTGCGAGGAGGAGGAAGTTTTACAATAGGCTCAACTTTCAAAGGGTCGACCATAATCCCTCTATTAGACACGATGAAACCAAGTAATTGTTCATACTCGACGCAAAATACACATTTATTAGGATTTAACCGAATTTTGTAGTATCTGCATCGCTCAAATATGAGCCGTAAGTGATCAGGATGATCTCTTCTCTTTCGATATCACGCAGGTAGATTATCCGGGTAAGGTTCAACCACATGCTTGATGTCATGGAAAGCAAAGTTCATAGCTTGCTGGAAAGTAGCTCCATCATTCTTCAATCCGAACAACATTTTCCTATAGGAAAAGGTACCACAGGGACAAATAAAAGTTGTCTTATGCTGGTCTTCAGGTTTAATTTGAATTTGATTGTATCCCAAAAAATCGTCCATGAAAGAAAAAATTTCATGGCCTGCACACGCATCGATGATTTGGTCAATAAATGGTGTGGGATAATTATCTTTTGGACAAGCTTTGTTAAGGTCCCTAAAATTTGTGCACACTCGGATAGTACCTTGCTTTTTATCAACCGGGACTGGGTTAGATACCCATTCCGTCATGTCAATAGGATAAATGAAATTGGATTTGAGGAGATTTCAACCTCATCCTTGATGACCACAACTTTCCTAGCATTAACTGGACGTAGATTTTTCCGAACTGGTTTCACATTAGGGTATGTCGTAATGACGTGTTCGATGATAGATGTGTCGATGCCTAGAATCTCCTCATATGACCAGGCAAAAACATCGCAGAAATATTTAAATAAAGCAGTGTACATACTACAAAATGATCTCTTGCAGAGAAAAAATTCCTCCAAGGAAATATTTTCCACAACATCAAGTTTGATGGAAATATTGATTAGGATAGTTGTTGAAATATTTTCCATATTACCTTCATCGAAAATTTCCTGTTTCGTTAAAGGTGTAGTAGACAAGTCAATATTTCCACCAAGTCTCATTGAAAACTCTCCATTCTTGATTTTGTTCAGATATGGAAGAAAATAGGATCGGTGATGCATATGTTCCCAAGGATGATCCATACCTACCATGGCTTTGATAATAGCCTCATTTGATGGTAAAGCAGTGTCTAAACAATCGAATGAATGGGTGGAGTCTATTGCCCATGCAGGTGCATAATCAATATCTGACTCCATAGAGACTAAAGGAGTCGAGATATAATCTATCTCAGAGTTTTGTGATGCTTGATAGGTCACTTCTGAGATAGATAGGGGCACGATTGGTTCCTCTTGAGTAGGAAGGATTCAAGGATCAGTTGTTTGAGCAATTGTAAAGGCCTCTTTAGATAACATATTAGTGTTACTCGAGGATACAATATAATTAACAGGAGCAGGAAAATCGTAAGTGCCCATCAATGATGAGTACATACCTACTCCTAATCTCTCACTAGGAAGACGGGCTTGATCAATCCAAGGGATATTCAAATCCGAAAGAGTTGTGTTTTTTTTCTAGGCGAAGGATAGTTGGTCAATCGTGACAATTTTTCCTTCATTGGGGAACATAAGTACTCGAAAAATTGACGAAGGAATGGGTTGCATAGCATACATCAAAATTATTCCCAATAACAAATTGTAGTCAAGAGAAGCATCGACAACTTCTACTTCTACTGACACTACTTTAGCTGCTAGCTAGATCTCAATAATGGTAAGATTCCATGTGGACAAAAAGATCTTCCATCAAAAGCGGTAAATAATGTGGTCGAAGGAGCTAACTTTGGAGAGCATAGGGCTTTCCAACAAGAGATAGCCATTACACACGTTGACGTTCCTTCATCTACTACTATTCGTCCAATGGTTTTAGAGGCATGTACTACTTCAATTTGGAAGGCCATGTGATAGGGAAACCGGGGGTTGATATTTGACATATCAAACCGAGCCAACATACTTGACTAATCCATACTTCCTATCGCCTCTAAAAGTGCATTTCACTGTGATGGGAAGCTTTGTAGAACTTCTAGAGTGTACATAGCACACGACGTTTGGGTTAGGTCCTCTACAACTGAGTAGTTTGGAGTGGTCCATGCATTAAGTTTGTGTGTTGCTCGTTTATAGACACCTTTCGGTACCTTTGACATAAGATCTGTAGGTCTCTCTATATGAAGAGGAACATATGTTTCTGGAACTTGTTTGTCTTTCAGCGGCGAGTTCAGGGTATAATTCTTGGCTCTCATTTGAAATAAATCATGGCAGTTAACCATATTTATGTAAGATTGATTAGCTAATGTGGCATGAGGAGTGCCCCTAGTATTGGAGCTGCCAGAAGCTGGACTTTGTCCTTTGGGAAAAGGATGCTTCAAGACAACTGGTTTCTTTTGACTTAACAACTTATGGGATTCCTCCATTAGAGGACATTGATGAGTGAGGTGATATTCTTTACAAAGTTTCAGGAAAATTCACCTTCTTCTTTTCTCTCTTGCCCTCCTCGACATTTTCAGTGGTTTTGGGATTTTGTTGGTTTCCTTCCCCTTTCTTTCCCTTTTTCTTATTGTTGGTTCGCCGAGAACCAATTTGGTTTGACTGCAAATTTTGTATAGTTTATGTTTGTGAAGGGGAGGATGCAACCATAGTTGCTTCCGCAACAGAATTATTTATAGAGAGTGCATGTACTTGCTTAGTCAAAGCTTCTAATGCAGATGAATCAGCTGAACCTACAATGCCATTAGCATGTGGTCTAGGTTTAGGTTTGTTGAGATAAATGTTTGACCTAGGTGCATTTGGAATGATTTCATAAAGGATCCCGGACTGAGCATAAATAAAGTCAAGTTGTTGGGTCCTTAGAATGGCTTCTTCCTCAGAAGTAACCCCAGATGTTGACACATCTTTAGAGATGTATGGTAACATTGATTTCAGAAACCACTCCAATAAAAACTCTAGGGGAATATCAGCTTTAATGAGTCATTTCCGTCTTCTCCACTCCTGAATATGGTCAGATAAATGAGTGGCTTTGTTCTGTCTAAAGGTAGATAGAAGATCTGTACCAACATCATAACAGACGGGGAGCTAGGAATGATTCAGGAAAACCGTCGCTAAATCACAAAACTTGTTGTAAGTTGTAGCCGGTAACTTGATATACCATTTGGTTGCAACACTGGTCAATGTTGGCTTACAAACTGATCTAGAGGTTTTCCAATATAGAACCAGGTTCTTCGCAGTTTAACTTAACCAACAAAACCCCTTCTCACCGGCCCTTTTGGCAACAACTTGTGAACAGGCTGAGGTCTCACCCGAGGTGTAGTTATGGGGGTACTGCGGAATCAGGTTTCCACAATGATGTGATGAGTTGTTCAGATGGGACTACTGCACAGCACACTCTTAGATCTGCACTGCGAGCTGAGGACTGCGCGACGATAGACTGCGTTGCGGTCCGCACTACTGCAAATTAACCACTGCGCAACCAGCGCACCCAGGACTGCGTGGTTCAGGCAGGATATACTTAATAGGACAACACAATAGAGTTATAGGATACCTTCTCCCAACTTAAGCATTATGGAGGTTTTACTCTAACACTTAACAGTTCATCTACTGCCTTAGATTAAGTAGCCTTATAGCAAATGCAAGTAGACAAAACATACACTTGTGATTATTCAATAAACTGATACTTCCACCAACTTAGAATGTTGCGCATTCATCATCCATCCATTCATGTAAGACTTAACATATTATTCCCATCTTTCCTCTATGGAGAATACATCTAAAAGCATTAACATATAGTTATAAATGAGAATCCAGACATTCAAAGTAGGAAATAAGCAAATGCAGAAACACACAATCACAGCGCATAGTATTTAATGTGGTTCACCCCCCAGATGGAGGCTACGTCCACAAGAACTATTGTTATATTAGTCTTTGGGAAAGGTACAACAGTTCTTAGTCTGCGCACTCAGTTGTAGACTCTCTTCTCTCTCAAGATAGGTCTCTGCACACTCAGTTGCAGAGCCTTTACAATATCTTCTAAGCTTAAGATTCAACAATATTCAAACTTACAAAATGAAGAGTAACCCTTTCCCATACAAAAATTCCTTCTTTATAGATCATGCCCGTAGGTCATGTCTTTACAATCTGTAGGCAAAATCCCTTAGGTTTACAAAACTGTCACGGTTTCCCCAAAAATAGGACTGCTGGCTCCTAGTAGCGAATATTCCATTGTGGCGGGCTTCCACACATGCTTCACATCGCTATCGACCTTCCTGTTGAGCACATGCCAACGGGTCTATTTCACCGAGCCGTTCTTCCTCTAACAGCCTCATGCGACTGGTTCAGGTAGTGGTATCTTTCGTGTATGCGACTAGTCTCTTTCTTCCCAATTTTCTCCTGCCCATCGCTTGGCACTCCTGGAGCATCTTTACCAAAAATAGACCGTTGACGATCTAACCGAAACACGTGCCATCTTCCGTCCAACACTCTGCCTTGTTGGATCTCCGTAGACTAGACACTTCACAGCACTTCCTACTCCCAGTACTGATCCTCACAGCTCTTCCAAAGCTGCACTGCGCGCAACTTCGCAGCATCCCAAAAACTTATACAAAATTGTTTCAACTGAACTGCGCTCAGCTCCGCAATTACACAACTCCTTGCTCAAAACTGCCCCACTTGGGCCAGGCCCAACAGGCCCCTAACACTTACATGTGGCTCGCCCCCGAGCCACCTACAAGTTCATCAAGTTGTTCTTCTAGTTGCAGAGCTAGCTTCGCAGCGAACTCATTGTATGTGCCGATCGGCTTTTTAACTGCATCCTTCGTGTCTTGCTCAACTTGCCTGACTGTATGAAGCATCTCAGGTGTTATCTGATTGTCGATATGGCCTTCCACCTGTTCTTGATTCTCGCATAGCTCCTTTAACCTTTCTTCGATCTCCTGCAATATCATGCCGCCATCCTCGAGTAATGGTTGCGACTTATCGCCCATTTCAGTCTCTTTCTATCATAAGGCTTGCACTTCCTTATTGAGAGTGTTTATTTCCCTATACTTCTGAAGCCTATCTCTTGGTAGTAAGGCCTTCACTTCTGCATCCAACTTCTCCAGGGCGGATTTCTTATCTTTCACTACATTCTTTACTTGCAGCAATCATGGGTTTTCTTCGAGGGCAGTAAATTTCTTCGACGCCGCTTCCAACAGATTCTGGCACTTAGCCACTTCGGCAACAATATTCTCTGCAACTACTTTTACTGCTTCGGCTCTTAACTGTTGCTCATTTGCTGGGGTATGTGGGTTTATCTACGCCTTCATGGTAGCAACGTCAGCCTCATGGAGAATCTCCATGTCTTGCATCTCTGTCTTAAGACTGGTCACTAGCTCGCCAATCATAACAATAGTATCTGCTAGTTCCAGTTTCACTTCAAATTCATATATGTTATCTGCAACTACAGTGATCGTGGATTCAAGTCTTAGCTGACGATCCTGCCCATCTTGTAGTTGCATAGCTCTCCATGAGCTATCTTCCTCCAAATGCCTGTTAGCTGCTTGCATCTCAGCCTTCCCCTTCAGCATGTCAGTGGTTCTCTCATGCATTTCTTCCACACACTGCAGATGTAAATAATGTAGGCCCAACAATGGTATTTTTGCTAACTCAAGCTCCACACACTCTAAATCCTTCATGTCTAACATTAGTTGCTCTAGCATAGGCAAGTTTACTGTTACTGGATCCAGATGGACAATACGGGACTTCGTAGGAACGGTCATAGTTAACTGCGGTGTTCTTTGCTGCGAAGTTCCTCCTGACTTCCCTTCGGACTCTGAGTCGTGCGACGGGGGTAATCTCTTGTGTACTTCTTCAATTTTCAACGTAATCCCCTGCAGTGCGGTCAGATTCTTTTGCAGACTATCCTGTATGGCCTTATCCTTTTTCTCCTTATCCGTCATCAGATCTTCCATATGCTCTGTGAACTTTACCCCGATCATTTCATAGTCGTTTCTCTTGAGGACTATATCTAAATTGCCTTTATCAACTTTCTACTTCTTGCGTGCTCCCTTTTTCTCCGCGGGGTGCTCCCTTTTTCTCTGCGGGGCTCTCAGGCTCCTTTCTTTTTCCTGCCTCCTTGTCTTCAACGATAGGACATTGGATGGATTCATCTTCAGCAGAGTCGCTTTCGACCTCTACAAACTCCACTCGAAACTCGGCAGACCATTCCTTCATGATAGTGTCAATATCATCTTCGTACATATGGTAGTTTCCTGCGAACCATTCCACCTTCCTCTTCTGTGCCTTGGATGAAATTTGAATACTACGCATGTCAGCATAAAAACTAACAATGCGAATATACCTGCTTGTTCCCCGCATTTTTATCTAGGGCGTGGCTATGATTGCGTCACGCAGCTGGATATAATATTAGAAGAAAACATCAGCTGTCGCGTGTTGCCTCTCTGCATTCAGATTTGCCCAGAGGTTTGCATAATGGGCTCCTTTGCAGTCGTTGGTATCAGTGATTATGCCAACGTAATCCTTCGGCTCTTTCTAGCAGGCAAAGGCAATCAATACTATAAGCCAGGTATAATGGAAATTTACTCCATTGAGCTGTGTGTCATTTAGTTCTTCCATGAACTCATTCAGTAAATATTGAGACTAGTTAAATTGTTCTCCTTCCGCATCCGCGGCGCCAAGCAGTACTACACCGACACTTACCTCCAAAGGCCTGCATTTTCTCAAAATTTTCCCAACTAATAGCTGTGTGATAAACCTCATTGCTTTAACATCAATTTCTTCTGTTTGGAAACCCCTCTTTCCTTTGACGATCATTTGCGTTTTCTTCATCTTTGCCACAGCTTCTTTGTCATTGCTCTTCCCTTGGAAGAATTGCTTGGGATCTTTACCCCTCTTACTCAACCCAGTAATGCGGTGGATAATGTCAATAGTTAGGTCGACATTGTGGTCGAGCCACAAATAACCCTGGTGAATACGTACCATCAGTGTTCGTACCACCACATTCATCTCTGATGATCTATCGAAATGCGGAAGTTTGAGTAGATTGAGAAGCCTGGACTGGACTACATTAGATAACCAACTTTGGGCGATGAGGTTAAGCTCTCCCTTTGCGTCCTTCTTATAGCACATGTACTGGTCAGGCTAAAACTGTGGGAACCTCGGCTCATTGGGCTCCTCCTTCTGCATTGCAAGTAGATCATAATCCTCCCATTTACATTATGGGATTTTACCCAACAAGCTTTTATCGACCTCGACATGTTTTGAGATTGGTGATAACAGGATGTCGTATTTGGTATTCTTTGAGAGTCTGAAGACAGGTGCGTCTCGTGCACACGGTGAGATGTAGTCTGGCGTCAATGTCAAGGGTATCTCCTTAGCCACTACTAGTGGATTTTTCACTATCGAAGCCATCTTGGGTATCTTCATTCTTGGTTCTACTGGGGTTTTACCTTTATCTTCCATCAGTGGACCGTGTCTTGGTGAACGTTTGTACGCCTGACCTAGTTCGAAGACATCCTTCTTGTTTGGGGTTCTCATTAACCCTCCAATCCCTCCGTAGTGAAATACCTTCACAGCCTCCTTAAGCATGAATTCTTCTTCAATGGAGGAGTACTCAGACATTCACTGGCTAAACTTCACAGGTTTTCAAATAGCTTACTGAAAATAACTCACATAGCATTGCTTGCCAGAAAATTCTAAGTGCTCGGTAATGCCCGTGAGTCTGAATGCGGCATTATGTATAGGCCCAGGTGACCCTCCTATGCGCCCCTCAATGGCTAGATAAGCATTAATTGTAGTATCCATTGGCCAAATCCGGCGGATCCGTCAGTCCTTCCCTTCATAAATGCATTCAAAACGGTTGTCTGTGCATTAAATTCCCAAGCGGTTACTGGTAACAGTTATATAATGGCTATATTTTCAATAAACATTGTAACGGCTATTTTTCTAAGTGTTGCGTCGAACTGCGTGACAGGTGATTGTTACTGTTGCGCAGTCTCTTCGCGGTGCCTGGTTTCTTGCTTCTGAACTTACCAGCTCCCTTGTCTATTTGACCTTCGCAATTACCTTTTGGACTTCGCAACTACGCGTTTCCTCTGTTCTTTTCTCTTTTTTTATTTTTTTTGTTTTCGCAACAACACATTCTAACAATGTTGCATGGTATATACATCTTCCTAGTTATACATCACGTACAGATTCCTTCATCTTTCTAGTGCCCAATTTCAACTGTACTTGGCACTTAGAAATTTCCTTCTTTCTGATCATCACAGGTTCTGCGAAGCAGGACTATCCTTATAGGGTTTTAGTCTGCTTCCATTAATTAATCCTGGTAAGTTATCTCCTACTAATGTGGCTAGATTGACTGCGCCACCATTAGTAACATGCACAACAGTATATGGGCCAAGCCAATGCGTTTTAAACTTCCCAGGAAATTTCAAGAATTTACTATTATATAGGAGGACTAGATTACCTACCTGTAAAGACTTGTTCTTGATGTGGTGATCATGCCATGCTTTTTCTCTTTCTTTCTGCACTTGTTGGTGGAATCCTGCGATGAAGCGATCCTCCTCCAGACCAACCAAGTGTAAAATCCTTTCTTCTAGCGCGCCGCGATCTTCCATTCCTGTAAACGTAGCTATTCGCAAGCTGGGAACAATGTACTCCATAGGCATAATGGATTCCTACCCATAGGCCAACCTAAAAGGTGTATGGCCAGTCAACTTCTTGCATGTGGTTCTATATGCCCATAACACAACGGGAATGCGCAGGTCCCAGTCATCGCGATTCACATTGCATACTTTGGTCAACGCATTCTCCAGTACTTTAATAAATGCTTCAACTGTTCCATTCACCTACAGCTGATAAGGTGTACTGCGCTGATGATGAATGCGAAATTCCTTTGTCAGTGCCTCAATAGTCTTGTTCAAGAAGTGAGTGCCTTGATCACTCATCAATATCTTCGGGCATCCAAACCTTGTAAGAATATCTTCAAATATATACTACACTGCTGTACTGGCGCTGCAGTCCTTTATTGGCTTTGCTTCGGCCCATCTGGTGAGGTAGTAAGTTGGAGTAATAATATACCTCGCACCAATTCTCTTTCCTGGTGGGTTTATGGGTCCCACAAAGTCAATTGCCCATTTTTCAAATGCCTATAATGTCAATTGTGGATTCAATGGCATTTCATCTCTTCGTGATGGCTTTCCTATCCTCTGACAGATATTGCAGTTCCGACAGTGTTCCTTTGCATCTTTATGGATCGTAGGCCACCATAGCCCTACGCACAGTATCTTCTACACAGTAGCTTTCCCTGCATAGTGACCTCCTGCAATACCTGAATGTGCATCAGCCAATATAAATGGCTTTTCGTGCTCTAATACACATCTACGCAGTACTTCATCTGGTCCCAGTTTGTATAACTGTCCTATGATAATAGTGAAGTCTGCTATACGCACTACCAACTGCTTCTTTTGTTGCGTAGTGAAATCTATAGGTGCGAACCCAGTAGTCAAAAAATATATAATTTCTTGATAATACTCATCGGAAACCTGGATTGCAAACAACTACGCATCAGGCAGATTGTCTTCAAGGTTCGTCAGCTCGTCTCCTAACTCAATCCGGGATAGATGATCAGGTCCCAAGTTCAACCTGCTTGGCTTAACAATGATCTCAAAATCATACTCTTGGAAGAGTAATATCCATTTGCATATTCTCCCCCCTAACATTGGTTTATTGACTAGATATTTCAAAGCAGAATGGTCAGTAAACAAAAAGAAGTGCGTACCAAGCAAATAGTGCCTGAACTTCTGCAGTGCATAGACCATAGCAAGGCCTTCTCTCTCGGTAGTGGTGTAATTATTTTATGCAGACGAGAGCTTCTTTCTCAAAAATGAAATGGGATGGTCAATACCTCCCTCTCCTGGTTGTGCTAAGACAACCCCCAGTGCGATACATGACGCATCAACGTGCACATGGAATGGCTTCTCCCAGTCCAAAAAAACTAGGATTGGCACAGTAACCATCTTTTCTTTTAATGTATCGAAGCCTTGTTCACAGTCTGCATTCCAGATGAACGGCGCATCTTATTTCAGCAGCTTCTCCATTGGTGCGGTTATCTGTGCATAACCCTTTATAAATTTTATGTAGTACCCAGTATGCCCCAACGTAGTGCGCAATTGCTTAACTGAATTTGGTGTTGGCAAGTTTACAATGATGGCGATCTTCATAGGATCAACCATCAAGACCTGTTTGTAGACGATGTGTCCCAATAAAATCCCATAAGGAACACAGAAGACACACTTCTTCAGATTCAGGGAGATCTGATGCTATCTGCACTTTTCCAGCATCATTCTCAGGTTCGTACAATGGTTCTTCAACAATCCGAACACAGTCCAGTCATCAAAATAAACTTCTAGGAACTTATGCATGAAATCTTTGAATGCTGCGACTACCACTCTAGAAAATATGGCAAGTGCGTTCTTCAAACCAAAAGGCATCACTATGTACTGGAACGACCCCCATTCTGTAGCAAAAGTAGTCTTGTGCCTATATGCGGAATCAATCCTGATCTGATGGTATCCGGAGAATCCATCAGTAAAAGAATATGCCTCATTTCCCCCAATGTTATCAAGCACCTCATCTGTAAAAGTAGTAGGAAATGGGTCGTGCATGGAAGAATCGTTCAACTTTCTGAGATCCACGCAAATTCTAATCTCACCTTTTGTTTTCTTATCTTGGACAACCATAGGGCTTATCCACTCAGATTCTTCCACGAGCTCAATAATCCCTGCCTCGAGCATCTTGTCTAGTTCTTCTCTTGCTCTTTCTTTGTAACGCGGGTTCAGTCGATATGGTCTTTGCTTAACAGGCTTCCCGCCTGGCTTAAGAGGTATTTTCATAACCCCTAGGTCTCCTAAAATGCCCTTCATCTCTATAAACTTAGTCGGAAATAGATCCAAATATTCATGTAATGTATCTGCGATCTCTGCAACAGTCTGATCATCCCAGTAGTCTCCAATAGCTGCAAATTTTGGCTCTTCGTTGGTACCAATGTTCACTTTCTTTGTCTTTACAGGTCCACTCATGTCTGGAATTTCCAACGAAGGTCCCTCTACGTCGCGCACACCTTCTGACTCGGGTATCTCAATGTTGCACGGGTCCTCCTCATCACTATCTTCTTTTCCTTCAACCTCTTCAACTAGGTTGTAACATTCCATAGGATGTTGTACCTGTTCCTTGCAATTTGACTGTAGGCTTGCAGGTATGCCATCAACTCCAAAGAATTCCTCTAAGGTCATGTTTCTATGTGGACACTCTTCTCTGAATATTTGTTCCTTAAGTATCTGCAAAGCATAGTGTATAAGTAGCTTCTCATCCTCAAAACTGAATTCCTTCTGGAAGTTCGTAGTTAGCATGGCCCAATCTGTGGTTTCCCTACGCAACTCCAGATCTAAGTACCATTTCTTGGGAATGTCGTCTTCCAACGCGTGCACAAACAGATGCACCCATTCTGTGTGTGGTCTGTCCTTCCATGCTTCTGAACAGAACTGAATATGTTGTCTTGGATCTGTCTGTCCATTGTATTTTTCAAAGGTTACGGTAACCTTATCAACAAACCTGATCTGCATATTAATTTTGCATTGATCCCATGTGGTCAATGTCTGCTTATGTGCAGCCCACCATCTAGCAGGTGTCTCGTGCAACTCTATGTCTAATGCTTGTAAGTGATGTTCTTCTGCAATTGCTGCAGTATATTCATTGATAAAAGAATAAACTTTAGAGAAACAATCATAGTTGGGGATTGGGCTTACCTCCTTTCCAATCCAGTGCAATGATTTTGTAACCTGCGCACATCTCCTTGCTGATACTTCGTGCATGCAACTCTGTCAATTCTCCAATCATGAGTTTGAGTCTGAGATGCAAGAGCTGTCACATCTCCAGCTGAGTGTACCATGCGCAGTTGGATTGATATAATCCTCCTGGTTCACGGTCATTTTGTACAGTCAGTCCAAATCTTGAGCCTTTTATTCCTCCTGAATCGGCTCGCTATATCTATCTCCATCCGCAGGGTCCAATGGTGCGATGACCCTGAGGTGCTTTCCTTCAAAGATCATCTTCTTTGTTTTTAGGTTGATGATGGCGAGGTTATCGATAGCCCAGTCAATTCCTAATAGTGTTGGAAAAGGTTGACTATCATCGACAATCTCGATAACCTTGAAATCTGCATAACTCTGTACTCCATCAATGTGAACAATCACATTGGATAGCCGTCCATGAATTTCTTCTGATTGGCCATTCTCAGTTGGATAGGTGACCATAACAGCTTTGGTCTCCCCATCTGCTGCCATGTCTGTTTGGTTAAGACATTCACTTCTGATCCCAGATCAAGAATGATCTCATCCATTTCGTAATCTTCGATTTCTTCACTGAGTCTCATTTCTCTCCCTATTCTCTTGTGTTTCTTAATATGATGAACTGCGCTATCAGTAGTTTCAGTTTCGTTGCGCGGTTCATACTGGTCTATTAACTTCTGCAATTCTTCTATAGCATTTGGACTCCTTAGCAACTTCATGCATCTCCTAAGGAACTGCACAACAGAGGTGCATGTCTCTGCTGCGGCGCTCGTTCTGTCATATGCAGCTGGCATATCCTCCATATGCGGTATTTCGCTGTGCAACGGGATTCTTGGTTATTTAGGTGCCTTCTCTTTGAAGATATCCCGTGCTTCTTCAAAGGTTTTTTTGTTTTTCCTCAAGTCGAAAGGGGGTGCTTTACTAGGCGCTTTCTGTATCCATGTCGTCTCAAGGGATGTCTGCTTGGTATCAAAACCCCCAGAAGTCGAAGCTTCTGCTCCTCTATCCCGCCCTATCGCAGAACCACTGCGGGTGACTACGTTAATACTTGGGTCCGCAGGTCTTCCTTCTGCTGCGATCAACTGTATGTTTGGGGCCGATGCCTCTGACCATTTTCTTTTCTGCATTTCTACCTCCAACACTGGACAGTCTTCTATAACATGATCGAAAGAGCTACAATAGCTGCATGTAGTGCATGGGTTGGTACAATCCTGAGACACATGGCCTGCTTGGCCACAATTATAACAGATTACTTGGCCTCGGCCTCATCCCTGCGCCGGACCATTATTCCTTCCTCTCCCGCGGTATCCTCCTCCTCCTCCGTGGCCTCTATAGCCCCCCTGATCAGGTTGGGCATTATTCTATTTCTGCGAAGTCTCTTCTTGGACTCTGTACATTCCTCCATACATATGCTCAATGTCTTTCTTTCTTTCTAGCATGAGCTCATATGCGCAGAAATTAGACTCGTCATGCCCCACTGACTTACAGAAATTACAATATAAGTTTTTAGGTTTTCTTAAGTATTTCTGTATCATGTGACAATCTTCTGGCCGAGGTCCTCTGGTTCTGCAATTCTCACACCATGGCCCTGGGTGCGGATTTAATGGGTTTGGTCCTCCCATGTTAAGAAAGTATCGGAATAAAGGACAATTATCCTTAGTGTGTCCTTCTCCCTTACAGCCAGTACACCAGACTTCCCATCTTTCTTGCTTTCCTTGTTTGATATCCTGTAACTGTAATTTTAGGGTAGCTAACTAGTTCTGAATATGCGACATGCCAGTGCTAGTTTCTGCCATCGGTGAAGCTTCCAACTTCATCACGATTTCCAAGGCTTCAGACTACGAATCCACCTTTTGTTGCATCAATGGCTGTCGGATGTGAGGCAACAACGCGGCTATAAACCATTATTTGTGTTGTTGCAGTGCTATGACAAATGTCACTTGGTCCAATAGAGTCTTAAATTTATGATCAAACTCCCAAACTATTTCATTAGGTTTCCGTTTGATTTCTTTCAATTCTGTTATGCACTGTGACTCTGACTTTGGTTTCTTAAACTCTGCTACGAGTGCAACCTTGATTTCTAACAAGGTTCTCAGTTGTGCCTGAGAATATTTCATAAACCAATGTAAGGCTTGGTCTCTAAGGGTGGTAACGAGCTATGCTTGCTTCACAACATCATCCTGTACTTGCTTTACACTCCAGACGGCTTCACATAGAAACCAGTGTTGATCAGGGTCTTCTAGACCCCTTCCCTTGAATATTAGCAGTTTGATATCATCAGCTATCCTCCTTCGAGGTGGCATGGTTATTTGAGTGGTGCTAGAGATAATATTCTGAGGTTGGACGTTCAAAAGTGGTACAGCCTAAGACTGACTAGGTTGATTCGGAATAGCCTAGGCACCCTCTCCTACAGAGTTACCAGTATTAGTGTTTTGCGGTGCGGGTTGCGCGGTGCTCGCAACTGGTGGGTTCTGGACGAGTGGGTTCTGAGGTGCGGTATGTGCAATTGATGTATTTTACGGTGTGTTAGGCTGACAGGTGGAAGATAGAGGTGCGGTTTGGGTATCAAGGTCAGCTTCTGTCTGTATGTCTACACGGAGTCCAGGTCCACTATAAGGTTTCTCAAGGACAAATTTGTATCTCTTTCCACTTATCAAGCTATGGATTTCTTCGTAGGAACCACTATATGTACTGTCTACCATGACAGATGCAAGTATTTTACTGCATTCTAAAAACACCTTTCTCAACAAGAAGCATTTTAATACATAAACTGAGGTTGTTCAGATACTTACCTCGGATTCCTTTGAAAAACTCTATTTCTGCTGCGCTATAGGACTTTAGCATGTCCACAACGAACTGCATCACAAAACTTTGTAATGTACTGTTGACCCAAAAGTCGACTGCTCATACGAATGGACTGTCTAGTGCTTTGAACTATTCAATAAGTTCTGGTGTCCACTCGGTCGGTACGCTTCGCGGGATGCAATTTCTGTGCTCTACGAGCCTTGACAACCACTCGTGTAGCTCGCAACCAAAATATGCCCAGAAAAATTCATGCATGTCTTTCCACAGGTATTTGTTCAACCACTCGATGTTAGAGAGATGTTGGTGTCTGTTTTCTTTCCTTGTGAAGTCTCTCTCTATCTTGTCACACCATGCCCATATTTATTTCTTGTCTGGATACCAGAAGTCGACACCCAGCTCAACTTCTTCTACTTTGCACATCATGACTTCAACTCATCACGGATTCTTAGCGCGACAACGGAACCATTTGTTGGCTTACAAACCGATCTAGAGGTTTTCCAATATAGACCCAAGTTCTTCGCGGTTTAACTTAACCAACAAAATCCCTTCTCACTGGCCCTTTTGGCAATAACCTGCGAACAGGATGAGATCTCACCCAAGGTGTAGTAGCTATGGGGGTACTGCGGAATCAGGTTTCCACAGTGATGTGATGAGTTGTTTGGACGGGACTACTGCGCAGTGCACTCTTAGACCTACGTTGTGAGCTGAGGACTGCACGACGATAGACTGCTTTGTGGTCTGCACTACTGCAAATTAACCATTGCGCAACTAGCGCACCCAAGGACTGCGTGGTTCGGGCAGATATACTTAATAGGACAACGCAATAGATTTATATGCTGCCTTCTCCCAACTTAACCATTATGGAGGTTTTACTCTAACACTTAACAGCTCATTTACTGCCTTAGATTAAGTAGCCTTATAGCAAATGCAAGTAGACCAAACATACACTTGTGATTATTCAATAAACTGATACTTCCACCAACTTAGAATGCTGTGCATTCATCATCCATCCATTCATGTAAGACTTAACATATTGTTCCCATCTTTCCTTTATGGCGAATACATATAAAAGCATTAACATACAGTTATAAATGAGAATCTAGACATTCAAAGTAAGCAAATAAGCAAATGCAGAAACACACAATCACACTACACAGTATTTAATGTGGTTCACCCCCCGGATGAAGGATACGTCCACAAGAACTATTGTTATATTAGTCTTTGGGAAGGGTACAACAGTTCTTAGTCTTCGCACTCAGCTCTTGACTCTCTTCTCTCTCAAGATAGGTCTCTACGCACTCAACTGCAAAGCTTTTACACTATCTTCTAAGATTAAGATTCAACAATATTCAGACTTACAAAATGAAGAGTAACCCTTTCCCATACAAAAATGTCTTCTTTATAGATTATGCTTGTAGGTCATGTCTTTATAATCTGCAGGAAAAAACCCTTAGGTTTACAAAACTGTCACAAGTTCCCCAAAACCGAACTGCTGGCTCCTGGTAGAGAATATTCCATCGTGGCAGTCTTCCACGCATGCTTCACGTCGCTATCGACCTTCCTGTTGAGCGCATGCCAACAGGTCTCTTTCACCGAGTCGTTATTCCTCTAACGGCCTCGTGCGATTGGTTCAGGTAGTGGTACCTTTCGCGTGTGCGACCAGTCGCTTTCTTCCAAATTTGATCTTAACCATCGCTTGGCACTCCTGGAGCATATTTACCAAAAATAGACCGCCGATGGTCTAACTGGAACATGTGCCATATTCCGTCCAACACTCTGCCTTGATGGATATCCGTAGACTGGACACTTCGCAACACTGCCTCCTTGCAGTACTGATCCTCGCAGCTCTTCCGACGTTGCGCTGCGTGCAACTTCGCAGCATCCCAAAAACTTATACAATATTGTTTCAACTGAACTGCGCTCAGCTCCGCAGTTCCACAACTCCTTGCTCAAAACTGCCCCACTTGGGCCATGCCCAACAATCAATGTTCTTTGAAAGAGCCTCAAATGAATCGAGTCATTATTCAGCGAGTTCGAGGAGCACCACAGATGAACTGTCGTGACATGGTCCCTTGGGTCTTCACCATTTTTACCTTCAAACTTAGGAATGTCTGAAGGGAGTTTGGTTGGGACCGGAGGCCAAGCAGGATTATGTTGCGCAGGGTCAGTCATTAATTTTCAAAGATCTAGTAGATTCAAAGTAGCCAGAAAAGGTAAGCGGGACCTTGTCGATGGAATTTGGTTTTAAGGAATCTAGTAAGGAAAACTACCAAATCCATGACTCCCATAAGGTTGGTTAGGGTTTCCCCAACCATCGGTTGCGGTGAAAAATTATTTTGGAAATTGCTCCAGCCATAAGATAGTGGATTACTTCCTTCTATTTCAGTCCATTGCAGCTAAGTGTAAGTGCTTCCAAATGGAGCATGAGTATAAGTATTACTACCTCCTCCACCAAAAATGAAAAAGGAGTACTTCCTACAGGTACATTGGAAGTTTGAACATTTGTAGAATGTATATTAAAACCTGTAAAGGGATTTTAACTAGGCATTTGTGCAATAGAAGGGGTAGGCATTGAGCCCACAAACGATGCAGAAGGAGCAATATGCCATCCATGCCAAGGAAAACCTTGATTGAAAGGAGCTAAGCCGGGATTAACCTGGAACTGTTGGATGAAAGGGGAAAATGTACATGGTACCATAGGTATCCCTGAAAAAGGAATGTTAGATGAACCAATGGTGGACCCAAAAGGAGAAGATGTCAGTGCATACTGAGTACTAGATGTCCTTGAAGGTCCAGCATTGAAACTAAAAGAAGTTTTCAGAGCAGAAAAAATCTGTAGCGAGCTTTGTACCGAGGTGTTAATTTGTGGAGGAGACAAACCTCTAGGTCTTATAGACGATGTGGGAGTATGTGGAACTCCCGATACATCTCTTGTATTATCCTTATTAAGTCCAGGTGTAAATATATATGCAATAAACTCAGGTATTCCTAAAGATACAACTCTTTCCAACAAAGGGTCATCCGATCCAGTTAGCAGAGGGTTGAAAGGTCTTGCAAAATATTTTGTTGGCAGATCTTCAACCTCGATGGTCTTTGGGACCAGTGAAGTTTGAGAAATAAGTTTGGGTTCTCTAGGAATTTTAGTTGTACCAGTGAGTTCAAAAGAACCTCTTGAATTAGTTATGTGCCACTGAGGTGGCAGTGGAGGCTCCACGGTGAGTGGAGGAAGGTTTCTCAACCTTCTATACCTATGAGGAGGTTGGTCCTCCACACTTACAACAAAAATTTTTTGACTGTTAAACCTAGGGTTCACTAGAACAACAATAAACACACAGCACACCACTACAAAATTTCCTATAGTGATCCATACCAAACAAAAAGATAGCCTCCCAAAGGGAAGTCTGGGATGATTAGGGACCAATACAATCCAGTGCACTAATGAAGAATAGTTACCCGAGGTCCATAATACAGATTCTTTGGGTGCAAGCGTTTGAATCACCAACCTCCCTCCCAAATAACTGCAAGGGATTTCCTCCCACGTCTGTCCTAGGTACAGTAGAAATAGTCTTCCACTGTCACCTGTGTAGAGTCCTAATGGTCAAGATACTAAAGCTACCATAAATATAAAAAGAGTCCAGGGGGACAGTCGCAGGTCAAAATAATACGCATGGGCAGGGTGACTAAGCCCGAAATCCAAAAGCACACAAGGTACTAGTGGATCACCGCACATGTATCAGTCCTGGTAGATGTTCGATTGAGAAGCGGGTGGGGTGGGGGGGGGGGTAATCCCCAACTAATCAACCTCACACGTCCTCATGCTTAAATCCGTTTTGAGTGGGGCTTCCCGGTAGACCTTCCACAAAGGTGGATTTTCCTAAAGATAGTTCACTACAATTTTGAGTTAAAAATGGTTTTGGATAGTTTAAGGTGATATGATCCAAAACTCTAACCTAAGCTAGTTGGTGTGTGTGTTCCCTAAAAAGAAAAGTTACTAATCAATTTTAAATTAAGATGTTCTTTTTAAGGCTTTTACTTACTCAGAAAGAAGTGAAATGTGTGCAAAATGGTTACAACTGAAGAAGCAAAATGTATAACATGCACATCCTTTTCACAATTTCTTTTTACTTATCTTTCAAAATAAAAAATTTGCAAAGCAAACCTAAAATTAATTCAACTATTTTTTACTTTTCCAAGGAGTTAGAACATATAACTAAAATCTAGAAAAACAAGTGCTCTTGTTGAAAGTAAAGTACTTTCTCTTTAGTTTTCTTTTTAATGAAAGAAATAACAAATATAAACAAGAAAAAAACACTATAAAAATGAGAGTATCAAAATGTACCTAAATCTATCAAAATCAGAAATCTACTCTAAACAGAATCTGAAGATAAGAAACCCAAAAAGTTCTTCTGGGAAGCAAGAAGTAACTAAGTTTGGTTAAAAGACCCTATGTAATGAACTAACAAAAAGGAAAAAGCATAGAATCAAAGAATATATAAGACTGCCTTTCCACAAACTAGTAACCATAAAAGGAAAGATCCAAGCATCAACCAAACACAAAATGGATTTGAAAGACCTAGGTATGTTCAACAAGCAAACTAAAGAAACCAAAAAAATCTCAAAAAGAGCCAAGAAAACTCAGTGTAAACCCACATACAGGTATAAAAGGTCTAAACATTAGCAGAGAAGACTTTCATCAATAAAGGATAGACCTCAAGCTCAAACCCTAAGATAAAACCTAAAAACTCAGGAGACAACTGCAACTGTCAGTAAAAACACCATGCGGGTGACCTGCGGGTCTAGAAGTAAACAACTCGCGAGTATAGGGTAAAATCCGCGACTGTAACTATGTACAACGCGTGGGTATGCTTTGATAAAAATTAAAAAATGAAACAAAACTCATGCAAGACCAGGTCTGAGTCACTAACAGGGGTACATACACCCTATAAACCCTCCCAGAGACCTACAGGAATAATAAAACTGAAAAAAAAAACCTAAAATTCCCAAAGAAACAACAAGAAATTCCCTAGTGGAGTTGCTAATTCTGTTGTGCGGTAAAACTACCTATGACAGGGAATTCAAGATATCATCAACGTACATGTAATTGAGTTACAGAAATAGGATAGCAAACAGGTGTAGCATGCAATTTCTTTTCAATGAAAGAGAACCAAGATGTAAAGTCTAAAATAATATCTAAATAACCGATGTTCGATCCAAGCTTTTAAACTTTAATCTCCTACTCCATTGCTCCAGATAGATCACCTGCAATAAAACATGTTGCCTTCTCAAACTTTTGACCAAATCAAAATGAATGGTTAATAAGAAACTCATATATTAAGAGATATGAAAGATTCAAAGACATAAATTCATACAATGGACAAATCTTTATGGGAAGGAAAGTCTCTGTATTATTAGCAATAAAGGAAACCAACTAAACCTACTCTGCAAATGGCACCGTTGAAACCTGACCCTGGGTTTATGCTCCTCTTTCTTCAGTAGAATTTTATCTAGCATTTCTTTATCAAAAATGGTTTCCCCTTTCTCAAGGACCTCCCCTTGTATTTATAGCAAGGCTGAGAGGATAGACTCGAAAGGGAATTGGTTAGGGAGGTTAAGGTAGTTGGGATAACTGCCCTAACTAATCCTTAATCATCTTTTAATATTTTTTTCTCGTGATTTAGAGATACCCACGAGTGTGTCTCTTGAAAACTAGCGAATGAGTCACGAATATAGTGTCCAGCAACATGTGGTTGCAACTTTTAGGTGATACCTACGGGTTGTTAATACAGACTGTCGCAGTCAACCCGTGAATTTACTGATAGAAGAGTCGCGATCATATCTCAAAATATGTCACAAAAATAGGTATTTTAAGGAGAGTATTTGCAAAGTCTGGTCCAAAGCATCTATGATCAAATAGGCTCTTCCATCCATAAGGTCCTTTTGTGTGACCGATAAGAAAATGTAGTCACAGACGGAGAAGTGCCATTTTGATTGATAACACTATTGATTTTATGCAATTGAATTATTATGCTATAATTGTATGAAACTCTAACACGTAGTTCTTATATAAACTGTGATCTGTTATGCAAATTTCCTCACAATCAAAGGTTGGAATCATGTCTGCATATCTTAGTAATGGTGTTAGAAGTTATCAATATAAATTAAAAAAGGTTGGTCATATTAATCTTGTAGTAAATGGATTCTTTCTAGTAAACTTTGATAAGAATTCCATAGAGATTTCAAGAGGTTTACCATGATCCTACACCCATGTAACAATGTTTTTAGAAGCTTTGCTTACAATCAAAACTCTTAACTTTTTATATCACCAAATTCAACACATGAAATCTTTCTTTCTCTTGAATATATTTCACAACACATAATATCTCTCTCTCTGTCTGTGTTGGCGGGTTGGAAGGAAAAGTGGCGATAATCACAGGCGGAGTTGGAGGCATAGGAGAAGCCATCGCTCGATCCTTCATATGTGAGGGATCCAAATCCATAATCATAGACGTTCCAGACAAGATAATCCTGGAGCTATGTCAAGATCTGGGATCTCAAGCAACATACTTGCATTGCAATGCATTAGAGAATTTTTGAGGTAAAAAATGGGCCTCAAAACAATAATATTGTACAACAAAAATCACGAATAAGATTCAATATGATGATGTCAACCATGGGGGATGAATCACCATTTTTTGGGTAAAAGATAAAAAGGTAAAAAAGTGAAAAAATACTATTTTTTCAACTTATCTCCTCATATATTCACTCAAATTTTGAGCAGGAGCACTTGTTGGATGGGGAATTCAATTCTGCATCCAACGAGTACCCACACAACATACTTTTGATGGACATCACTCCTCAAAAACAAGAAATTCATGAAAAACACGTGATGACAATTCTGCATCCAACGAGTACCCACGCGACATACTTTTGAAGGACCCCGCTCCTCGAAAAACAAGAAATTCATTAAAAAATCATGATGATGGTGTCATCATCATGTTTTTTTTCAGGAATTATTGTTTTTAGAGGAGAGGGGTGCATCAAAATTATGTCATGTGGGTACTCGTTGGATGCAGAATTGAATTCTCCATCCAACGAGTGCTCCTTCCTCCAAAATTTGATAAGGTATGCTAATATTATTTTATTATTTTCAATATTAAAATAGTGAAGAGGAGCTGCGTTAGGAGGCACATTTTAGACCTCAAAATTTCTCTAATGTGAGCACTGCCCCATTGCAACATAAATTGGGCATCTTTAAAATTTATAGTTCTATCAAAATCTCCAAAATGATGTTACTAAACCAACTATTAAGAATATTGCACCATCCCTCTAATTAAACAATAGCATTTGTTGCACTAGCAATTCTAGGCCACAAATCAACACACTCTTTCCTAATGGGCCCTGTGATAGCAGAACCTTTTATTTCTTCCTTCGGATTTACTATGATGCTCTCATTGTCTTTGAAATACAATATAAACGTCGTATGTTTGACACCAGGGATTTCGTTGTTGAACCATGATGGTGGGCATGACCTTGTTTTTTAGGTCAAGCTTTCCCTTCTTGGCAGTGGCCATGATCATATCCTCAAAGGAGGCCATGGGAAGCATGTTGAGACAACCCTTGATTCTCGTCACAATAATTATGTGCAAGTTCTTGGCTCCCATTTTATATGCACAGTTCATAGTGGTTGCCACTGGAAAATCCAGTGACATCCTAAACTTGTTCCCCGCGCTACCTCCATGACTTCTCTTTGACATGGCTGCTCCATTTTTTAAATCCACTGAATCCGTGGTGGGAAAAAAAATCAAATTTAAATCCATGGCGTGCAAAACAATTCAAGTTTAAATCTATGGTTGCTCCATTTTTTAAATCCACTAAATATGTGGTGGGTGAAAAAAAATTCAAATTTAAATTTATGACGTGTGAAACAATTCAAATTTAAATCCGTGGAGCCTTTACAAGATTCAAATTTTAAACTAGCGATGATTGTATCCATTGATGTTGCATGGGGTAATTGGTATGGGATGGTATAAGCATCCTGCATTGCATCATGATAGGTATGGATATGGTCTATTGCATGTATGATAGATATGGAGATGTGCCGGTATCTCTAGCCGAAATTTTTTTGTTCTGCACAGAGCTTGAAGGTACGTGTTATCTCCCAAATTGACCACCGTCATTTTGGTTGATAGAATGGGTAAAAAAATTTATTTCTGTGAGTCTTGGCCTTCAATATCAAAAACAAGATCTGAGTGATTGATAGCACCTGTCTGTAAATGAGTTGTGACCTTTCCAGGTCATATTGGGGTTTACTCCATGTATTAAAACAAATCAGATAGCAGCGATCAAGGCGGGTTGTGTATGATTGCTACTGCAACCTTCAAGGTATTATTTAGCACAGGTGCTCGTTTGAAAGCATCTTGAAATAGCAATGGATGATCTTAGTTCCAAGGATTTGTTAACCATTGGAAGGATTACAACGGTGTCCCTCTATTGTCCGCTACAGAATGTTTTCTTATGACACGATTGGCTGAGTCTCTCTCTCACAGCTAGAGTTCACTCGAGTTATTGGTATGTTAACAGTTTCCTCCTATTTTAAATCCTAGCCGAGTGCTTAAAAAACGGCCTGTTAGCATCCCTGATTTTTTAGCTGAAGGAAATCACCTATTAGTCTGGAAACTCATTACAAGTCCCAGTTCCTAAGTGTTATACCTGTGATATCAGACTGTTTCCTGTCACGACTAGTAATTCGAGTTTGTGGTTAAGTGCTTTCGATTCCATTCCTAAATTTTAGCCACGAAGTCAGTTTGAACTAGAACGCTTCATCCCTACAATCTCAGGCTAAATCTCCAGTCGTTATGTCATCTGTCTGTTGCAACATGCTCTGTTATTAAATAAATCCCGAATGCTCAGCTATGATATGTCACTTGGCTGCCCTATGAGGTATTTTCATTGCTGAACCATAACTCAAGAGGAATTTTCTGCTGAAATCGCGTGATCTTGCGGGGAAATTTTGACGGCCTTCCCGAACTCCAAATTCAGATCTGCAAGCACCAGTGGATAGCTTATGATCTGTAGATCAAAATCGACTATTCGAACATGCAAAACGGACATCGGACGGTTGAGAAAATTGATTTTTTCCAAAGGAAGTTTTTTCAGGAATTCTACAGGTTTCGGCAGCTTAGACGAGCTTCCAAGAGCTCATTAGCTGCCGAAAAGGCTGACTTTCGGCGGCTAAGACACGAAATCAACAGAAGAGTTAACTGCCGAAAGCCTGTTTTTGCCAATTTTCTCTAATTTCGCCCAGATCTCAGTTTTGTTCGCTGAACTAGCAGAAAGCCGATCAGAATGAATGGATTATAAATTATTTTATCAATATCTCAAGGGTTTTGAGCGAGTTTTGAATCAGTTGGGCATTAGCTTTTGAAAGGAGATCTCCATATCAGAATTTCCTTGATTTTAGGGATTAGTCCCTATCTTTTTGCTTTTTACTATCAGTTAGTGTTTTAGTTAATTAAACAGATCCATGCTTTTAGGATCTGGGAACTGCTTTGTAAAGGCTATAAAGCCTGAAAACTGAGACTGAAAAATGGGTCGAGCTTGGAGAGACTTTGCCATATGTTTTGGTTGCTTGTTATAATAAAAATTCACAGTTTCCTCTTGTTGTTGTGATCAGATATTTTCATCCACCATTGTTCTGCACTCTTTTCAAATTAGCTTAGCCTGTGCTCATGATTTGGATTGAGGAACTTCCTATTGCTGTGTGTGACCCGATGTTATGCATGTATTTGGTTGCATAAACCCTGCATGTTAATATACTTGGTTGTCTCAGCAATATTCTACATACCATTTCTGTTATTTATCATCTGATTTACAGTTTCTAAGAGCACTGGCTCATTTAACTATTTGATAAGCAACCTTTCCATCGAGCTATTGTGGTATCCCATCGATCCATTTACTGAGAAGAGTATTGAATTCTTAAGTTACCAAGCATACTTAGCCATAACCACTAAGTAGTTTCTTGGAGAGCTAAAATTTTCTAGGCTTTTTCTGCCTGAAAAAAAAAAAAAAGGCATTGTTTGTTTTTGTCTATTTTTGTCTAGATCTAAATTTTGAAATTTAGAAAAAGTAAATAACATAGCAGAATTTTACTTCATCCATTCACAGACAAATTGAGTTTGTCCATATCCACACAGTTCATAACGAAGTTTGATATTCAATTTAGTGTTGAACTTTGTAAACATACCATTTTTTCAATTTTGTAGATTGCTTTTAATTTGAAATTTGAAAGCGATATTGATCAATGATCATTACACAACTTATATATCATAAATTAATATGTGGGTCGTAGTATAATGGATGCCTACAGTGTGCTTGTCGGCTTGAAAATTTTAAATTGAATTGGGTACTTGTTTTATGTTTTGTTATTTTTCTTTAATTTCTCAGAATTATTTATATATATGAACTTACATGATCTAGATGTCCATTGATATTTATATTCAATGGAAAATCTTATTTTATAAAATGACAAAAAATTTCAAAATCTAAAACCTAGTGGTATTTGTTTTTAAAGAACAATGGAATAAAACAAACTGCAGAATAAAACTACAGCACAATAAAACTCCACGATTGTTATTAAGATGAAGAATGGGATACATATATACAGATCAGGTAAAATAGTTTCCCACCGGGACCGGTTGCTAGAGCCGGTTTTATTAACCATATCTAAACTAAACAGATAACAAAACTCCGAAGGATTTAGTTAACATTCACCCCTTAATCCAAAGGGTCATTTGACATGCCTAGTAACATTCTGAATTTTTCAAACTTTTCACGTCCCAATGCTTTAGTAAATATATCGACAATTTTCTCTGAAGTAGGACAATGAGTCAAATGAATAGTTTTAGCCTCAACATGATGTCAAATCAAATGATATTTGGTGTTGATATGTTTGGTGCGATCATGGAATTTAGGATTCTTGGCTAATTGAATTGCAGAAGTATTGTCAACAAAAGAGGTGTTGAAGTCTTCTGTTTCTCCTGCAAATCTTCAAGAATTTTCCGAAGCCAAATGATTTCTTTTGTGGCTTGAGCTGTTGCAACGTATTCGGATTTAGTTGTAGAATCAGTAGGAACTGATTGCTTTCGTGATCTCCATGTGACGGATGCTGATCCAAGATTCATCAAATAACCTGAAGTAGACACCCCATGCTCTTTATCTCCATCAAAATCTGAATCTGAATAACCAGTAAGATGAAAGCCTGAAACTTTAGAGTATTTGATGCCAAACGACTGAGTACCTTTTAAATATTTTAGCACTCGTTTTGCTGTGATCCAATGACCTCCACAAGGTTGATGCATAAACCTAGAAAGTATTCCTACAACAAAAGTTATGTCAAGATGAGTAGTAGTAAGATAAAACAAGCTTCCAACAAGTTACCTGTACTTTGTTGGATCTTCACATGAACTGCCTTCATGTGAACTAAGCTTTTGATTATGCTCCATTGGAGTAGAAACAGAATTACAATCCAACATCCCGAATTTACTCAACAGATCTCCAATATACTTCTTTTGAGAAATAAATATATACTTTGGTTTTTGATCTACTTCAATTTCTAAATAATAATGAAGTAATCCCAAATCCATCATGTCAAAAACCTTTTGCAGCTCCTTTTTAATAAAGACTATATAGTCATCACTATTCCCGGTGATAAGCAAATCATCAACATAGACAACTAGATATACAATTGATCGCCCAACTTTCTTAACAAATAAAGTTGCATCATCTAGATTGAAATGCTTATAATTCAAGTTGAGAAGATGTTCAGTTAACTTCGCATACCATGCTCGAGGTGCTTGTTTCAACCCATATAAAGATTTCACCAATTTACATACCTTATGTTCTTTTCCTTTAACAAAAAAACCTTCCGGCTGAAACATATAGACATTTTCTTTTAGATCTCCATTTAAAAAGGCATTTTTTACATCCATATGATGTATTTTCCATTCATTTTGAGCTGCAAGAGAAAACAAAGTTCTAATCGTGCCCCATTTTGCAGTAGGAGCAAATGTTTCTGTGTAATCGATACCCTCTTTTTGAGCATACCCTTTTGCTACAAGTCTTTCCTTGTACTTGTCAAGTGAGCCATCAGCCTTATATTTAGTTTTATAAACCCACTTAGAGCCAATTGGTTTAATGCCAATAGGAGGGTCCACCAACCTCCAAGTGCCATTTTTAATAAGAGCATCATATTCTTTCTGCATTGCATCTTTCCATTCATTACAACTAGCAGCTTCTTCAAAAGAATCAGGCTCATTAACAACAATAGAAAAATTTAACTCAAATTCATCAAACCTTTTTGGAATTGTCTTTGTTCATGTTGATCTACGAACTGATTGCTGAGGTGATGGATGAATAGCTTCTTCAATTTCTGATGGCTGAATTGTTTCTTCAATTTCTGATTCTGCATTATTGTCAATTATTTTTGCTTCTACAGAATCATTATTATCAACTAATTTGTCTTCGTTCTCAGGTGTTGAAACATAAGGAAAATTAATTGAAGGGAAATCCACAGACTGATCGAGAATCTGAATCCCCCCTTTAGGATGTGGAAGATCATTATCCCATTCATAATAAAATTTCTTGGAAGAGAATTTATCCAAATGACTTAGTTGTCGATCAACAATAGAAGCATCTTTGTCAAATTCAAGAAAAACTACATCTCTTGAAACAATAAATTTTTTGTTCTCCTCATCATACAACTTGTAGGCTATGGAAGTATTAGAATATCCCAAAAAAATACATTTGCGGCTCCTGGCGCCCAATTTGTTACGTTGTTGTGTAGGAATCAAGGCAAAGCAAGGAGAACCAAAAACTCTAAAATGTTGAATAGCAAGAAGTCGACTATACCACATTTCATAAGGAGACTTATTATTGATGGGAGTAGAAGGACACCGATTACAAATATAGACCGCACAAAGTACTGCTTCTCCCCAAAACATCAACTTGACATTTTGAAAAAACATCATAGACCTTACCATATTAAGCAAAGTTTTGTTCATGCGTTCTGCCACACCATTTTGTTATGGGGAATAAGGAACGGTGGTTTGATGCTTAATACCATTATCTTGTAAGTACTTTTCAAATTTATTAGATGTGTATTCGCCACCATTATGTGAGCAAAGAGTGCCAATATTAAGTTGAGTTTCATTTGAAATCCATAAATAAAAATTCTTAAAAGTTGCAAAAATTTGCGATTTCTCTTTCAACAAGTAAACCCAACACATCCTGGTGTAGTCATCAATAAATGTTAGCAGATATTTGTTACCATTGGCAGATGGAACAAGCATGGGCCCACATAAATCTGAATATATAATTCCTAACTTCCTGGAAGCTCTGGAAGTAGACCTATGAAAAGGATGTTTACAATGCTTGCCTAAAATACAAGCATTACATGGAGACAATTTTCTTGGAATAGTAGGAAGCCCTTGTATACCTTGTTGTTTCATAAGTCTGATACTATCATAATTGATATGACCAAAACGAGCATGCCATAATAAGCTGGAGGATAGAGTATCACTATGCTGAGACAAAAGAGCTGAGTTGGATAAAAAAGATGATGCCCCTTTTACTTTTAAGAGTTTGTCTTCTTCAACACCAGTCATAACAATCACATCATCAGATGTTCTTTGTATCTCAATTATACCATCAAACATATGTATAGAATGCCCTTGCTGCCTAACTTGTATGAGAGACATCAAATTTCTATTTAATTGACGAATATAAAGAACATCATGCAAAATATAATCAACAAGTCTGGGTAACTTAAGCCGAACAAAACCAATACCAGAGGGTTTCAACTGTGACTTATTAGCAAAATAAATTATACCATCAATATGATCACTAAATGTCTCAAAACAATCTCTTCTGAAGGTCATATGACATGTGGCTCCAGTATCTAAAATCCAAGTATCTTCCCACGAAGCAAAAGAAGTGCTAAAAACTTCATTAATATTAAGATTACAATGTGCAACTATATAGTGAGCAGATTCAGGTGGTTTTCCTTTGTTTGGAGGCTGTTGCTCTTTCTTCTCATTAATCTTCTCCCAAGGAGCATGACAATAACTGGCAGTATGACCAAGTTTTCCACATCTATAGCATTTAACAGATTGCCTATCATTCTGAACATATTTTTGTTGTCTGTCATCTTGATGATGATTACCCCCCATGCCTCTAAATTTTCTCCTACCATGACCTCTGCTACTATGGTTAGGTCTAGTAGACTCCCCTCTAGGTTTCTGCTCTTTCTGGGTGAGACACAAATTCTCAACAGTGGAACTAGAAAGAGATTCCTTCTTCCCAAAGGCTTTCTCTCTTTCAACAATTTTCTCAACAAGTGTTTCAAAGGTCATAGCTTTCATTTGACCACTAGCTTGAAGTGATTCTAAATAATGAGTATAGGTAGGATATAGAGCTTTAATAAATGCAGTAATTTGAATGTCAACTTTTACACCAGTTGCATCAATATCATGGAAAATGGCTCTAATTTCATAAGCAAGTTTCATTGGATCATTATCTTTTAATTCTAAGTTAAATAACTTCATCAACAATTGCATGATTTCAAGCTCAGAACGTGAATCATACAAATCTTTTAGTTTCTTTAATGCTTTCCAAGCACTTTTGCTAGAAACTAGATGTCTACTTACTTCTTCACTTACAGAGGCAATGATCAAGGCATAAGCCTTCTTGTCCTTGCTTTTCCATAATGCTAACTCTTTGGTATCAGTAGGTGGTACTGGTGGTAATGGTGGTACTATTTCTTCTCCATCTTTCTTATCTTCTAAATTCTCATTTTCACAAATTCCATCCCACATATCATTAAAAATAAGGGTATTTTTAACTTTGCGAAACAATTCCTGATATTTTCCTTTTCCAGACAAAATAACTCCAACAATTGAAACTAGAGAATGTGTTTTGGTTTTTCACTTCTATGTAGTTTCACAATATTACCAGAATTTTGGTTCAGATTCTCAGCAACTGTGCTCTCGAACACTGCTCCACTCACTCAGGTTCTTTGATTGCACTTGAGCAGTGAATCTGCAATAGCACTGGCTCTGCCTCTTGCCATTAGCATTGGCTCTGCCTCTTGGCACTGCTCGGGCTCCCTTACTCAGTCTTCAGACTCTTAGCGTTGGCTCTGCAAGCTCTCCAATAGCGTTGGCTCTAAAAACTCTTCTTCACAGTAGTACTTACTGCTCTCTTGACTGCACTCCTCCGTGAGCAAACGCAATGATCAGGACAGGGACATGGAGTTTCATGCACATATTTCTTCACGGCTCTGATACCACTCAAAAACAACATAATAAAACAAACAATAGAATAAAACTACAACAGAATAAAACTCCACGATTGTTATTAAGATGAAGAACGAGATACATATATACAGATCAGGTAAAACGGTTTCCCACCAGGACAGTTGCTAGAGCCGGTTTTATTAACCATATCTAAACTAAACAGATAACAAAACCCCGAAGGATTTAGTTAACAGTTTTCAATGCTTATTTTATTAGATAAAATGGAAAAAAAATCCAAAACCTAGAATCATTAGCTAACTCCATTTATTTTAAGCACAAAGTTCATAAAATAGACTTTAGTTTTTAATTTGATTATCTATTTTAGTTTGCAAAGTCACACTCAGATTTTTTTAATTTAAAACAAACTTTTCACATTTTGCATTTAGTTCATATACATAGATAATGATGCCATGTATGGTTTGTTACATAGTTAAATATGTCCAAGCCTACAAATTTCAATTTATATAGCCCCAAAAAATTGTCAAGACTAAGACAATTGAAGATTTTAGAAACCTCAAAACTTCCTAAGCTTAGACACAGATCATGTCAATCATAATAGAAAATGAGGCTTAAAACGAGATACTCTCTCTACAAAGCAATTAAGCTTTAGAACATACAAACCCTAGCATGTCAAACTTCAAGACATCCAACCCTTGAATTTCCAAACACTTGCACCTTAGAGCATCAAAGATGTATGCATTTCAAGCTTGGAACGTCAAAGATCGAGCATCTTAAACTTTGGAACTCTAAATGTCGATGCATAAATTTGCACTTTCGAAACCTCAAAGTACACTCTTCTTCTTAACCCCAGATCTCATGCATTTCCCGTTGTGTGAAACTGGAAAGCATCAAATACACAGGACATGAATAAAAAGTAGGACACAACCATAGTGGGAAGAACTTTGTAGGGTGAATATACAAAAATGGAATGAAACTTTAATATGTTAGATAGCTTGCAACTATAAAAGTAGCAATGATAGAAAAACATCTTGTAATAGCATTTCTCAATAAAAGTAGCAATGATAGAAAAACTTCTTCTAATAACATTTCTCAATGTTGTTGACATAAAAACAGATTCACGAAACTAAATAAACACAATTTAAATAAAAGATGTCAACACAAATCAACCCATGAATTGGATTTTTATTATGTTTCATTTTTATGAGTTTGGCATGGCTTGTTGAGATACCATCTGCCTACTTTCTTCTCGCTTGTCAGATTTTTAAGGCATGTGATTTTATTGTTCCATTGGCATCTCATAAAAAATGTTTATGTTTTGTTTTTTTTTGTTTTTTTGTTTTTTTTCAGTCATTCAAAACATACACGATGGTGCAAAAATGGATGTTGTGCATTGACGTGTCTTGCTATCCCAACACACGACACGCAATAATTGATTATGTACTATACAACAATGGTTCACATAAGGTTTTCCAAAGAAAGAGGGATATATGTAGGAGGACTACAAACAACGAAGCATATTATTTTGTCCCTATTGAAGGGCTAAAAACAACAAAAAACTATGGTGCAAATGACATTTCGGTCTTCACCAACTTTGAACTTCTGTGTAACCAGATGAAATGGGTGTATCAAGTTCGGAAAAACAATTTAAAAATGCTCCACAGAGAAACAAAAACCTTAGTTGTTCAATTTAATTCATTTGTGATAAACCACCACTCAGATAATAAGAAGATGTCCAATGATCTATTGTCCGTCGTCTACCGCATAGGATAAAAGACAACCAAAACCCCCATTTTTTTGGCGATTTTGGTTTAAAAAACGATTAAGCCAAATTCCGCCAAAGATGAATTGGTGCAAACATCTATTCCATCAAAATTTATTGACTGCCACAAGAAAAATGGATAATTACATCCATAACGACAAGAGACGGTCATACGAGAAAATGAGAATGACATCCATCCATGATGACGACTTTAACACGGCCATAAGAAAAGAGGAGAATATAAATGCCTCTAAGACGGCCATAAGTAATAAGATAATGACATCCATGCATAATGACAACGGCAATATACGGCCATATGTCAAAAAGGACAATGAAAATGGGAAAAAAGGCCAATGACTTCCATTTAATATGGGCAAGGACTTTAAGACGGCCATTTAATCGTATAGCAGAGAATAGCGTATCTCGGCATCTTCCCCTCCACAGAAATTGGTGTTTTATTATTGTGGGATATTAATGGAGAAATTCACGATTCAAGGCAGGCTTATGTTGTTGATTGGAATGCTCTTCTGGAGATTTTATTGTGAGAATGGAGACATTATTGTGACTAATTTGTGAGAATGGAGAAATTATTCAAAACAGATTACATGGTATGGAGAAGGCGGTTTGAGAATTTTAACATACACGTGAATGTTAGGTGAGACTTAAAAAAGGTGAATGACTTCCATGTATTCTAAATAGTAGAGCATAGCAGATATAGGCATCGCTTATATTTTACGAGTCGGTTACCAAATTTCGTATCGCTTCACAGAATTTGGTGTTTTATTATTCTGAAAATGGAAGAATTCAGGATTACGATTATGATCGTAACGCTGCTTCTTCTCGCAACTCCCCGGATTTGCAACGCCCCGTCCGGCCCGAGTCCCGGCAATGATGAATCCAATTGCTGCCCTCATGTCTGTCCGTATGCCTGTCCGAAATACAGTAAGGAGAGCGTTAATGATGAGGAGAAAGAAAGAGTGACTCCTACAGCCCAGAGGCCATGACCCCTCATAGGGTGGAAGGGTGGAATGTTCCTGGGCCCTTGTGATGCCTAGCGGTTAAGGATAATACTCGAGGGATTCTGAATACATTTTCTTTCCAAGTTCACGTGATATCTTATCTCGTAAAAAACTTTGCATCTACTTTTGTTTGGTTTTCAGTCTGGGAATCTCATTTGTTGTATCTGGGACTGTAAGGAATAGGTTCTTATTGCTTTCTCATTCTACAGTGATGAAGGTAGTTTTCTGTATCATTTCTACAATCTGGGATTGCGTTTGCGTTTGATAGAAAGAACTCCTTAACATAGAAAGAAACTATTTGCTTTATCTTATTTATCTTAATTCATTCCAAGACGTTCCTGCATATTGAATTAATGAAGAGTAAATCAAATAATGTACAATATCACTAATTCTAACAAACATAGCATCATATACACCTTTCTAAGTGGCATCTAGAAAAACAGAGTTAAGTATTTCATACCTTCTCTTATGATTTACATATCCATTTTTACAGCTTTATAAGTCTAGATTTAATGTATTCCCCATTACTAAAAGAGAAACATACATGCCACAACAATAAGATAACCAACCACAAAATACAATCTCAACCCTATAAAAATCCTTTGTAAAACATAAAATTCAATAAAAAAAAGCAAGAAACATGTCAAAATACCTGACAAAGCCCAAAGAAAAAGAAGAATAAAAAACAATGGGATTCCAAGTTGCTCCACCCATGGCTTTTCCTAGATGAGAGAACACAGACACAAGTAGAAACAATATGGCACGGATCAAGAGTCATGGCCCCCTACACGCCCAAATATGCGGCTATGAATGAAGTGGCATCCCCCAAGCATCATGCCCCAAACACCCACATAAGTGTTATTTCCGCATCATCGATTGCAAGCTTCACAATCCCCATGTTTCTTGGGAAAACTTTGAATCTAGGGAAATGGGATTTTGAACTTTACTAGATGCAAATGGGTCACTGTAAAACCTGATAGTAAATATACACTTCCCTTTTCATGTGGACATTAAGCAACTTGCAAAACAAGATTCAACCCATAAAATTTGGATGAATGTAACTCTCAATTTGATTTCCATGATCCAAAGAAGGCGAAAGAGCCCCTAGCAACTTCCATTTCTGGAAATCAAGGGAGAATGAGAACTACCTATAGATTTTCGTGGGAGAACAAAGGTTTTGATCACTTTTTAGAGGGACATAATTATTTTAACTTACCTCTCCTTTTGAAATTCAATATGGTAATCTTATATTCATTAAATAAGTAAAATGTGGACTAATCATACCTAATGGGTGTTTAATAAAAGATTAGTTCATTAAAAATTTAAAACCCCTAAATTTAATCCATGAACTAAGATTAACTCTTAAAATTTTTTATGAAGAGAACTCACTATCAATTATAGATAGTTTTTTTTTTTAATTTTTTTTGTAAGACTAATAAATGATACATGATATTTATATATAAATAAACAATCAAATGATAAAAAATGCTTGATGATACATAATATTTATATATAAATAGATGATCAAATGATGAAAAATACTTGATAGTCATGATTCTAAGTTTCATTACAATGTCTTTTTTAAAATAAAGTAAACCATAACATGCATTTAGTAAAATTTGATCACCTAATCAAATTTTGGATACCATTATTACAAAATTAACAAAAACATTGCAAGTTGGTTGTCTTTTCTTAAAAAAGCATTTCCCTAGGAATTTCTAATTATGATTTCTTACTAAGAAGAATCACAAAATTAAGAAATTTGAAAATTTTCTAAGTTTAGTTACACCTCAAGTTATAACAAATTTCATTTTGATAAGTGGAGAACATCTTTTATTTTTACAAGTTATAAAAATTACTTAGTTTTATATTTTAGAAATGGTACTAGTGCATTTCGATTAGACTGAGTTTGTTGGTCTTATGTCTACAAGGTGCATGTTCTTTTTAGAAAGGTATATGTAAAGAAAAATTGAATTAAACAAAGCTATCTTGTCTAAAGGGAAAGGGTTTCGTCGTTGAAGGATATATTATTCATAAATATTTATTTTTCATTAATGAATGCTTGATAAGTGTTATATATATATATACATATGATTGCGGAACTGAAATAATGGAAGAGTCGCTTCAAGGAAGAAGGGCAAGGAAGAAGGGCATATATGAGTTTAAGTATATGATTAACCCAACACAATATAACAAAAAAATATTATATTTAATTAATATCTACTTTTGTTTCTTTATAGTTTTCACTCCATTAATCATGCAAAATTATATTTAAGCAATTGATGAATTTTTTTTTAAGTAACTAATCATTGCAACTTCTATTTAAGAAACCATGAAAGAAGAGGATGTAATCAATAAGCATTGAAATTTGATTCAGTGAGTGAGTATTTAATAGTTGAAGAGTTATGCTTATTGTGTATTTTTATTTTTTCATAATGTTTGGTTAATTTTAATACACATCTCAACTCTATTGGAAAAATCAAATAATTTCTCAATACATGTTGTATAGATTCTTTTGAAATGATAATGTTTTATTATAAATTATTTGAGCCATGTGATAAGAGATCGAGAATAATTTATAAAACTAATGGTTCATATACAATAGAGTCCTCACAATTGTTACCAAAGAACAAAGTGGTGTAAGTTTCACCATAGCATTGTAAGAATGCAATTTTATTTTATTGTGTGTGTGTGCACGCACGCGCGCACATTTGTGTGTGTGTGTGTGTGTGAGAGAGAGAGAGAGAGAGAGAGTTTGTGATTGGATGTACATTATAAATGCTTGAAATATGTTTTTCTTGTAGGGAAATCCCAATGGATGCTTTCCCACATTCTTGGATGGAATTCCTAGTAAACACATAGGTGTAGAATAGTGCACATCACTTAGGGTGATTTGAATTAGGAATCTTATAGCACAAAACTAATCATAAGCCCAACAACATTGATAACAATCAGTCGAGCTATTACCTTTGGAATTTTAAATGTTTGGAAACATCTTGTCCTACCCTCAAACGCTTAATAAAGAGTGACAGTGTTGGTACCTTGCTAGCCCTATTCGATCCATGAGTGGAAAACATGTCGTGAGTAGGATTTGAACTTGGGTAGAGAGGATAACAATATCTCCTCTTAACCACCCAAGTTAGACCCGATTCTGCAAAAATATCATCCCACCCTCAAGCAATTAAGGGAAAGTGAGATTGATGGTAACTTTCCATTTTTAATTAGCCCACAAGGGGAAAACATGTCACAAGTGGGATTTGAACCTAGGAAAGAAGGATAATAGCTTCCCCTTGTAACCAAGCTATATGTAATTGAAACCAAGAAAATGGTCTACATGTGATTATATAATGTGATATGAGATTCATGAACATGGATTGGGAGATGAAGGAAACCAAGGTGATGAATTGACAGATAGTGACAGTGAAATAAAAAATGATAACTACCCATATATGGGGTTTCCTTATGATATTCTCTTGAATATGATAATGGATTAAGGTGGACACCATCAAGTTAATTATGACTATGTATTAAGCAAGGTTTCCCCTAATGATGATGTAGAAAAAGAAAGAACGAGAATGAAGATAATGTTCCTCTGTAACCATAGCTAGGTAAAATGAAGGTTAATGATCTCAAAGAAAATGATATAGAGAAAACCTATAAGATAAGGAATATGATGATCAAAACCTTAGTAAAGAAATATTGAAACATGGGAAAATGAAGAAGAGGTTGATTGATAGAATTAGAGGGGTTTATAGAGAGAAACTAAATGAGCTTGATCAAGATGAGGATATGTATAAAATTGTATGATGTTAATATTTTTAAAGAGATTTAGGTTCCTAAGTGTGAACATTACACTACAAACAAAACACCTTCTAGTGGTAGTTTTTTTGGAACCCCCCCACCCAAGAAAAATGATCCCTTCTTCATTTATAGCGGATGTTACTAGTGGAGGAAATAAATTTGAGCTTTTAGTGGAGGTTTATTCATTGGTATGTTTAAATAATATAAGGTGCACTAGTGTGCTCATACATATGCCACATCAGTGAAATTTTTAGGGGCAAAATTTCGCCAATTGGTTATTTTTGAGCATTTTTTAAAAAACTAAATTCGTTATTTGGTCATTTTTAGTCTCTAATATCACCTATATTTACATAAAATATGTTTTTTTATCATAATATTCGCCAAAATTTACAAGTTTTAGTAGTAAATTGTATGTTTCATATTCAATATCTGCCTACCTATCTATATATATGCTTTTTCCAATCCAATATAATCGCCTAGAATACTATACTTGAGTATATTATTAGAACATCCCTTAAAAAGTACCATGATGGCACATCGATCCATTTATTGACCAAGTCCACTAAAATTGATATTATTTGTTTCACATAAACAAATGTAATTATATTGATATATGAAAATTGTGGTCAAACCAATCAACAAAAGTTATAGATTGTCCATTACATTGCATAACCAAAATCAAAATTTCCAAAGTTCTCAAAAATTTCTTATCCACTATAGATTACGATTATACCTACTTCCATTTTTCATTTAAAAGATTCTATATCTATATAGCTTGATAAAATGAACAAAGGGTATACATAATACATAAAAACCAGGTAGCCCTAAGTGAAGTCATGCCCATTGTGGGCTTCTTCCATGGTCGTGTCTTATATTATTTGGCTTCCAATTCCATGCTCTATTTACACATGCCTACAAGATATTCACAAGGCTACTACACTTGTTGGTTCCTTTGTTTTTTTATGGTGCTAACCTATGGAAGATAGATGAAGTCAACAAGGTGGGAATTGCAAAAGAAGGCGTGGCGCAAGGCTAAGTGCATCATAAAGATGCTAGCTCATAAGATGTTAATATGTAACTATCTTGACGTGGTTAGAAACAACTACTTCAACAACTATAAAAGCACCATGTAAGCAAGAGAAAGGATTTTTGTTGTTATTCATAATTAATGAAATTAACATATCTATCGATGGGAGTTGTATATGGGGCTTTAAGGGTTACATGGGTTTTTCGCATGTATTTTGAGTAGATCTGTGATGTCATGAATTCCATAGTGTAGGGGATAAGATGGAATGGACACAAACCCTATATTGTATGAATATGTTTGATATGAATTAAGAAGGATGGAGATATTCCCCCCCCTTCAATTTTTGTATATGCTATGAATGTTATGAATGTTTTTCTAGTTTACTATTTAGTCTTTATAATTATGCTTGAAGTGCAAATTTGTTGATATATAATGTTATACTAATGGTTAATATGTACATTACCGGAGGATGATATAGTACTCTTTATGGATAGACTTATTCCCATAGATTCTTACAACTAACCTTCCTTATCACACACGGGTTTAGGTCATTTTTCAGGTGAGACTTTCTTCCCTCGGGATGATTGAAAATACCAACACTCTGGACTATAGTGCTCCCCTTTGTTAGTCCCCTAGTCCCATCCGATTTCAAGCAAAAAAGGGTTCTACTATTGGGACTTGGTTTTCAATATGATGTTGTTAGCTACATGGATACATTGGTCCTGAAGATCCATATTCAAGATTGGTAAGAAAAAATATTTGAAGATTTGTAGTGTAAGAATCTCAACTACGAGGATGGAATCTAGTTAAGATTTGAGAGTAAATACTATACGAAGTACCTAAGTTTGATGAGTACAAAGGTTTTTTGTGAAAGTTTCGTATAAATCTATATATGTGGCCTAAGAAACTTGAAGAATCCCTAGAACATCAATTAGGACAACAACGAAGAATTATCCAGTGGACCACATGAGATATAATAGCCCTACATCATATTGATACCGCGCTAACCCAAGCCATTCATTTTTGTGTAGAGAAAACCCTTACATGGTATATTTTGGAGTTTGCAGCAGAGAATAAGCAGTCAGTATCGAAGGGAGAAGAATATCTTAGGAAGGGATCCCAAGGAAGGATGTTGAAGGATATACCAATGTGGATTAATATTTGGATGCTAGAAGCCGTATTTTTACCACTCAACCTTTTCTACATGGTTGAGTAAACCCTCTTTCCATAAAGATTGGTCGGTAATGATGCTATAAAGTTGCGGAGGGTACAAATTCAACAATATGAAAGGGGGATCTGGTGATCCTGCAAGGGATGAGCACATACATAAGAGAGAGATAAAATGCAAAAAGTGGTGGAATACATATATGTGGAATGCAAATAAGAGAATTGTGCAACTAGAAGAATGGTTGGGGAATGATGATAATGATGAGGTTGGGCGAAGCAATTTTTAGAAGATGAAATGATGAGAAGAAATAGGAAGTTCATGCTTGAAAGTGAGAGGATTAGATGCACAAGACAACCCAGTAAGGAGGATATGGGGAGAATGTGTATCTACTATGAATGAGGAAATAGTACTGTGTGAAGATGAGTTGTATAAATCCAAATTAGCAATCTTAGTCATTTTGGTCATTAGGATGTGAGACAACAATGGTTACTGTGTGAATCTATTTGGAACTCTAGAGGGATTCCATCTACCTTGAAGTTGATTGAAGTTCAAACCATGTTGTGATATAGAGAACTCCAGTGGTATACAAAACTAGTAGAACAATGGGATTTCAGTGCCCCACCATTGACGTTACAGGAAGTGAAATAGGTTTTTTGAGTTTCAATTGTCGAAGTCAGAACAACATGGGATTGTGGTTCAACTAAAGGAGATTTGACGGATACAAGGGGATTCTTCCTAGCAATATGTGTAGTGGTTCAAAGACGTCTTAGTGAAAATCTCCTTTCATGTGCATGATCCTCATCATAAAAAAATGTTCATCTAGGGCCTATTGTGATTGGATTAGATCCCACTATCGCAATAAGTTATTGATTCACCGCTCTAGAACAAGCAATGAATATTGAATTAATGTCTAATTATTTGGGTGGGCCCCAACCAGGAGCATATTCATCCACCTTAGAATTGTCTTGAGTCCATACTTAGATTTTTTCCCTAACAAATAAGATATAGGAGTTATCTATACCAAAGTCGAGCTGAGAGAAATTATGGTGTACAAGATGCATGGTCAAAGGCCATCATGCATTGGAGTGTCCACACTTATGAAGGAGAAAAAAACTTCCAGGAATTTCATTTCCTGGGAGACCAACTACAACAGTTGCACAAGTAACGAAATTGGCCCCTTTCCATGGGATTGTGCATAAGATGTTTCCACAATCTCAGAGTTCTTCTTCCAATGAATATTGTGGAATCCATAAAGTATTCAAGAATCCCCCATGAATTTTTCCTATCTTGCAAAAGTATTCCTTGGTTCCAAATACAATACATTTTGAATTTTTTGGTTCTGCCGCACATAACACAAATAAATTGTAATATCCTTAAACCCAAAAATTAGTAGAAAGATAAAATCAGATGACATAGATAACAATGTTCACTTGCCTCTTTAAGGGGGAAGCCTCCAAGAGCACTAGATCCGAATACAATGACAATTCTTGACTTCACAATACATATCTTACTACTCTCTATATAGTACTTCAATATCCCAAGTCCAACTACTTGTGGTCCCACTATTAATAAGGGCCAACTACCTAAGGACCTTTATTGAATAATGAAATCCCTTTTACATTAAACAACTACCCAAAAACTAACTAATGGACCTTATGGCCTTGCACATAGATAAGGTAGGGGGGATAGGGTATGACCCTAACATGTCCACCCCCTTCAAAAGCAACATTTCCTGCAATTTTGGAGATAGCGAAACTATTGAAAAACTATTGATGGTTCCCAAGTAGCATTTTCTAGTGACGTATCCTTCCACTGAATCAAAACTTCTTGGATAGTGCGTTGATGTAGTTGGTGCTCCCAAGTATCCAAAAATACTTCTGGTTAGATCCAAATAGAAACTTCTTCATCCATTTCTAGTAATTTAGTTTGAACTCGAAAATTCTGACTCACTACATTTGTTGATGGAAAAATAGCTACAAGGATGAGTAGTCCTCCCTCTTTAGGGAAATCCTTGAGTTTGCAGCAAGGACACAATATTGTTCATTGTAAGTTAGTATCCAAAATTACAAATGGAAAAGAAATCTATAAATAAGAAATAAAAAGAAACTAACATGAAATAAAAGGGACAAGTGCTAAGCAAAACAAATAGAACAAGAGTATGCCAAACCAAATGTTGATTCCCCAATAGTCCCACTAAATGCAATGGTGTCACCTAGGAGGTTAAGGATTCAAAGGGAAACCAACAATATCCCTTATGAAGGTCCTTTTTGTCCACAAATTTGCAAGATAACTAGCATATAACAATAGAGAAACACTTGCTTCTTAGAGGAAGAAAGCAAGGGAGATTTTGCATGCCAAATTTAAGTAAGAATTGGATTGAAAGGTGAGCTCCCAATGCAATTCTGGTAGCATAACTTTGCTTTGATTTTCTCCTATAGAATGCATGCCCATGGCTTCCTTTTAAAATATACAAATGGAGGCCAAAAAACATCTAGATCCAAATGTGAACACCCTTTCTCTTCAACTAGTTCTTCAAGTACATGAAGGGGGCTATTCAATGCTCCCAAGCTTGTGAGAACTAGAGTTCGGATTTTGGAGCCAAGCAATCTGTTTGTTGGAAATATTGAGGCGGGGGTGATTTAGTATTTCATACCTTTTATTCTTTCAAACATTCGTTATACCATGTAATCATTTATCAACACATATACCATGTATCAAAAGCAATTTTCAATGCAAAGAACGTTGCACACAAAGAATATGTAGAGAAATCTTATATATAAAGAATATTCTATTACAAATAATGCTAGGAGACACCAATCTCCAATACAAGTGTGAGCACCCACTCACATATTTTGCTGACACCAATCAGACGGGAACACCAATCCCTTGCAAGCACCAACTTGTTGTTTTACAGGCACCAATCTGTGAAGACATCAATCCTCTTAGGAGCATCAACTCTTAGTTAGCAAGCACCAACTTGCGTAGTCAGGAACCCTCCTAATCTTTCAGGAACCAACCTGTGGAAGACACCAATCTTCAATCCTTGCCCTGTTCTGCCACCCAGCTATAGATTTGTCAATGTATTCCTTGATCACAATCCAATATGCACTTCCAACTCTTTATGCACGACCATTCCTTGTATTCTTTTGTTCAAATGTTCCTTGAATAAATGCTCCTTGTGCTCTTCATAAATTCTCCTTATATTTCTGCGGAATTTATCCTTGTACCTTGTCCTATAATATCATGCACTTCCTTAAGTCATACAGTCATTGATTCCCCTGAGCATTTCATATGTTCCCGAAGCTTGTAATTTCATCATACTATATATTTTTGTGCCCAAGCTTATCAAAACACTTCAATCTTTTGCTTATTTTAACTATTCTCTATTTTTATTTGTTTAATTGGTTTATCCATAAGCAAAGGATTTTGTATGTCAGCTACTTCCCTTCTACCTTTCTTCACGAATACGTTTACCCACACATTTGTTGGACCTAATTACTTATTCCTTTGTCCACTTGTAATTTGTGAAGTTTATTTTTTTTACTTGATTAGCACACAAACTATTGCATGGTGTATTGCACAACATACTTGTGTTGAGTCCTGCATAGATAACTCCAGCGAGATTTTGCACACACTTCTTGCGCACATTTGGTGGGGCTTGTTGAGACTTGGAAACATATTTTCTATATACCTCTTCAAGCTGGCTTTAAGAATTCAATTCCATTACCAAGTTCAACAATCTCTTTGGCATCAATGACAACATCAAGCTCAAAAAACTCCCCATTTGGCATTGATGTCAACACTAAGTAAAGTTGAGCCCCCTCTGAATACTAGCTCTTCATTGAATTCTTTTGTTGTGCAGTCTTGTTTGCATATTTACTTGCTACTTTATCCCCATTTGAAATCAATGGAAAAGGAATATTAAATTATTTGCAAACTTGTATTACAAGAGTGTGTCCTCCCCCTGCGTAGTTGCAAGTTCTCCCCTTGGATGTATGCTTATGTTCGTGTCTTTTGTTGCTCCCCGTGCTAGTTACTTCTTCTTTGCGTGGTCCTTTTTACACAACCTCTTCTATTTTTCTGCTTGCTCCTTTGGTTTTATCATTGTTGCTAACTTCTTCAAGGTTTCTTGTACACTTGTAACATTTTCCTCTGTTTTTGCTTCTTTAATTGAAATTGTCTCTTCTACCTGTTAATTGAGATTTAGCTTCAAGTGTGCATTCCTCAACATCTCTTACAACATCCCTTTTTATCCTGCACACATTATTTATGTACCTTCATAGCTTTGTCATGTAATGCTATATTTTATTCTAGATTTTAATGCACATGTACATCTAGATTACATATGATTAGATGATTATTGAAACCAAGCATGGCTTCACATCATTATTAATTAAATAATCTCTTGGATGTCCAACATAGATCTTTGCATGATGTAAGCATGATAGCTGTATCCTAGCAAATTTAATTCACATGAAATAAAGTTGATCATCTCATTTATGTTCAAATAAATGTCATCCTTTCACGTTGCTTCAGTTGTTGTGGACACATGCAATGGTAAATATTCTAATTTTGCTTATGATTATGAGCTGGTTTGTCACTTTTTAAATCTTGTAGAACTCAACAGTTAAGTTTTTTGATTGATTCTATAATGCCAGGACTTCAATTCCTCCTTCAAACAATTTAAACACAATGCAGTGGCTTTTTGAAACTACAAGAAAAGGTGGAGGCCCAAAAAACAAAGATTGAGGAAAACAATTTGAAAGAGTGGTATGCCCATACATCAATTAATCGAAATCATGCCAATGATGTTTCAGTTCTCAAGGATTGCATGGACTAGATGGAGAAACAACAACAAAAAATCTTGAGTCTATTGAAGTAGATTTAGTCAGACTTGAACAAGGATCAGAATACTCCAGATATTAGGTTTTAGTTATGAACATAAGGTTTTGTTCCTCAATTTTGATCTAATCACTGTCTTCATAAGTTTTGAAGCTTTCATAATTGGTTAGCCATATTTTCAATTTTGTGAATGCTACGAGAAGTATAAATTTATTTTATAAGCATATGTCATGTCGTAATACTACTTTCCCTCCATTTTGGACAAGTTGTGATTTTGTAATATGTGAATTTTAAATGATGCAATATACATTACCAGACTTCCCTGTATACACAATTATCATTCTGGAGGTGGTTTATAATTTGTTTCTTCACTGAATTTTTATTTTGAAAGATGATGCAACCTTATAGTCCAAATAGTTCTTTGTTTTTAAATGAATGACTTGAATGTCCATTGTCTACATCGATGCTTATATTTAGGTGAAATTTGTGTAACTTTTGGCTTCATCATTAGTTACTTTCATTCTTTGTCACAATTTGCACAAATTATTCCGTGACTTCTTCCATCTTGACCTTCTGAATAATTGCTTTCATTATTTGAAGAAGAATTTTTCTTGCGTGCACCTTCTACTTTATTTAATCATCTACTTCCTTTTCATTGTTTTGCTGCACGAATAATCCCTATCATCCTCTTTGTTTCTCTTGCACTAATCATACCGGAGCTCGTCCTTTGTCTATAGATAGGGTTTGAATTGAGCCTTGAATTATGCCAAACAGTGTTTCATCTTCTTGTCCTATCTTTTCCACTTTTTCATTCTTTAGTACTCCCCTTGTATTTTCTTGAAGTTTGTTGCGGTTCCTTTCTACGACGTGCCTTGTTTTATTGATTGCATATTGTCTCATTTATCCCTTTGTAAGTCTATAAAATTTCCTTTATCTTCTGTCATAAGTTTAGAAAATCCATTATCAATATACCAGTGATCCTTATTGAAGGCCAGATTACATTCTTCTTAGAATTGTTCTTTGGTCCTTTTCTTCCAAATGTTTGTTCTCATCAACTTCTCCTCTAAATTGAGTAAATAAGTTATTCTCACCGAACCTTTCATATTTTCCTCTATTTTATTCAACTTCTCCTCTAAATTATCCAAATCAACTTTTTTCACATACCCTTTAATCATATCTTCCAACTAGGACACTCAAAAAGATAGGTCTTCCCTTTCATCATACATCAAGGATGGATCCTATGGTGGTTTGGATGGAGTGTGAGTCTTTACACTTAATTTTGGTGACATTTTGAACAATATAAATAGATATCACGCCCTAGGTTTCACCACAATTAGATCCTTCTATTCAAAGTTATTCAAAATAAAAAATGGTGTACCTTTTCAAAGCCTGATTGGAATACTTTTTAATGGTCAACTTGAAACTGATGTAAATTTGAAATTTCTACTCCTCTAGGTTTGAAACTTCATTGTGTTGTAGCCTGATGTGTCATATTTCCAATGACATTGCTCTGACCTAATTTGGATGTACCAATAATAACTTATTGTGAACCTCCCAACACTTCTTATTTTTTTTCTTTCCAGAATAGCAAACTTGTGCAGTCTTCCATGTGTCCAATATTTTGTATCTGAGGTTTAAAACCCTACCAAATATATTGTGACCCGTCTTCTTTCTGATGAAACATGTCTCACTCAATTTGGATATTTCATTCACCATATATGAACTTTTTTTGCTAGAACACTTGTTTTAGACTAGTTTTTGGACTAGTCATAAACCCTAGCTTCTACAACAAATAACTCCAAACCGGTAATGTGCCAGGATATGAAACTTGGACCATAGTTAGTTCGGCATTTTCTCTAGATGGTTTTTATGTATCTGTCTCTGAACCCTTCTATAAAAAATCTTATAGAAAAAAATTCCAATATTAATCTTTTTGAAGGAACCAGTCCCAAGGAAAGAGCTTTGATACGAAATATTATGCAACAAATTTCCAAAAAGAGCATGAAAATAGCAGAAAGAGATCATAAAGAGTACTTCACGACTTTATTGAAGAAAATATCTGAATAAAAAGACACTTCGAGGGGGCAACCTCCTTATACAATGTACTAAGTACATAATACAAGACAAGACAATATACTACAAATGAAAAGGTCTCCTTCTTATATATAGGAGGCTAAGGGGTACAATATCAACTAACTAACCCAAGCCGATGTAAATAGTATAACCATACTAATGAAAATGACAACTAATGGACCAAAGCCAACATCAAAACTAATGTAATGCACCACAATATAGGGGGAATGTGCCCATATTTAGGGATTAACAGAAGGCACATTCATCAACTCTACCTTCTAAATGGGCCCTTGCTAGGATGATGAATCCATTTACTATACCTTAGCAACAAGCTACTAAAAACAACTCTCTTGTAATAGTCTACATTAATGGATTCCTAAATACAAATTTCTATCTAGTGCTTTCCTCTCAAGCTCTCTAATACTATCAAATGATGAACCTACTATGGGATGCAAAAATACCTTCATGTACTAGGGAGTTCTTGGATTCCTCAATGGATCGCATGGAATTTCAAGACTCCCTACAATTGATTCTTCCAATGGAAACACTTGCAGATTCTTGGTAGTTAAATGATCAATGGGACAACTATTAACTAACAACTCCTTTAGTTTCATCACTCCTCTATCAATTGAACCTACAAGTTTTCTTTTCCTTAACCATTTGGTATGTTTTGTTATGTTGAGTTGTGATGTAAATATATTTTTTTGTGGATCCTTGTGCTATGGAATTTGCAAGAATTTCATAGCTTGTCCGTTAAAGGTGAATTACAAATTCCACAGCTTGTTGGTTAAAGGTTAACTATCCAATCAAGTCTTTGAACCATGTTTTGTATTGGAAAATATGCAAAGGGAGACTTTGCAACAATCATAAGAAAGACTTCATAACAAGCATACTAAACAACACAAAGCCAAGGAAATATCATTTGTAAACAACCTTGCAACATAATTATTATCACATTCAAATCCAATAACACATGTAACCCAAATATTATATCACAAACCTTCATAAAACTACCAAAATGCATCAATTTGCAAGAAATAACTAGAGACAATGAAATGACTATAATGTGATAAATTAACAATAGATAAGGCACAAAAATGGAATATTTGGAGGCTTATAGTGGTTCAATAAAGAGAAACATAATGAGAAAATAAGGATAATTATGGGGCTCATTAGAAAGTGTTCAAATTCGTCGGAATTTATGTTTCGTTTTGAGCCTCTGCATTAGGGTTATATGGGAAGAAACATTTTTATTGTTTTCAAAGAAAATTAATAAATGTATTTTGAAGCCTTTATCTCTTACAAGAATATTTCAAATTTGCACCAAGGTGTTTGTTTCTAATCATTGGTACTACTCTTCATGAGGGGTTCCATTAATCCATGCCTATGCTAACTTGGATAAGATTCTATGCAACTTTTTGTAGACTAATTTTAATGGACACATGGTCTCCTTTGTTGTACACCTAGGAAGAAAGGATGAATGATTGGTTTGGCCACTCGAACACAGGCCAAATTTACTTTCCAAATGGATCAATAGAGTTGTGGAAGGTAAGGAATCCTAAAAGTAATTGCTAAAAAATTGTATTATTTCAGGAGCACCATAGACCAAAAAACTAGAAAACCTAAATCTGCAAACCATATTGACCATACCATCCCCTATCCCAATTGTGGGGATTCTTTTCAAAAATTATTTATATTGGGAAGCCATAAAGTGTAATTTGGTTTGGAAAAGTGACTTGTTCAAGTCTAGGCTCTCCTTTAATGACCATTACCTATGGTGGTTTCCATTAGTGCATTAGGAAGGGAATCCATTGGTCAATATTTCCGAGTTCTCAACCAAGATATTGTATAACAAAAGAATTAGGGTCCCAAAGATCTTTCAAATAGATAGTCTAGAAACTGGAAGAGTAGATACATTTTTAATACTGAATCTTTCCTTGGTTCTGTAGATAAGATTATTCTAGGAAAATTTGAGGGTTGATCCTTGACAACCTCTTCCTTAAGATTTTTCTTCCTAGACATTGGAAATAGTGAAAAGATTATAGATAGAGCCAAAGAAAGGGATTGTAACGTCCCCATCTTGACCCCATTGCATTAAAAATGTAAATAATGTAATATTGTTATAAAATCATGGTGAGGAGCTCAAGGCCAAGGCCCCGCCATCAATTTATTGATGCATAGGGTTTACGTGCTAGCCGGGCACATTGGAATTGTAAATATCCTGTAGATATGCATTTTAATAAAATACCCACAACTAGCTATGCAATGCGACAAGAGATGGGGGCATGATTTTACAAGGAATTGGAAGGGAAATATTCAAACCCTTGAGCCAATCAAGTCAAGCCAAGTGTCAATGAGATAACCCATAAAACCCTCAACTACCCATGTTGACTTTTGTACCCAATTATTTATTTCTCCAGAGAGTTGGTTGAGGTAGTTAATGCCTTGGGGAATGAGAGGTATGACTATCCAAATTCAAGTATGGGAAACCACCCTGCATGGAAAATCTTGTTTGGCTTCCTTGGCAAGAAAAGAGCCCTGAATTTGCTCCCCAAGCCCATACCCATCAAGCAATTTTGCTTCTCTCACGTTTTTGGAGCTACCTGGGCGTTATTCTCCATGGATTTCCTGTGTTCTCCTTCATCTTTCAAGCTGGGAAGGGAGTTTTTGTTTTGGTTACCAATGGGGAAGAGAACAGATCAATTTGGGGTTTCAATGAGGTCGTTTTGGCCATTGGAAACGCTCATAACATGTGGGAGAAATCGGGTTGCTCCCTGGGGACGAATTTCCCTTCCCACAGTGTGTTTTGGTGAGCCACGATTTGGGGAAAAACCCATGGAGCCTGTTTTGTAAAATACCTTTGTTGTAAATGTGTATTCCTGCCCAATGATCGTTTTTTGTTGTGTATAGAAAGAGTATGTTGGGGTATGGGTAATGGGTATCTTTTGCTTTGGCTTGAGCTTGAGTGCAAGCATCCATAAATGCAGAGGGTTCAGAATTAGCCTAATAAACCCAGCTGTGGGATGGCTTGGCTTGGAGGAATGATTATTTGGCTGTGTATGAGTAAGAATGTACCATTTTTCTTATAGAATCATGCCCAACTCGGGGGTGGCAGTTGTGTTGAGAGATTGATGAACACAACTGGCCTATGGTTGGGTGGAACGTTGCAGTGACATGTAGCTAGTTGCTTGAAACAATTATACAATGAATATGAGTATATTATTTATGTGTATTTACTTCTGCAATGTTTAAATTGATGATTGATTTTGATATGTTGTATGCATATGATATATGTGTGGATGAGATTTATTTCCATTGTGCATATTTGTTGAATTGCATCTGCACACATTAATTTTATGGCTATGAATCTAATGAATGGGTTGAGTTTATGTAAAAGCCCCAAAGATTGTCCTCATGTTCCCTTCCTGGAATTGTGTAGATGGGAGGGTACATTACAGGGATTCATTAAGTACAAGTTCGATGGTAGGTGTAATGATTGTTGACAAGGCCTAGGATTGAGGCCAAGTTTAATCAAGTTTGGAGAACCAAATAAAAGGAGAAGACTTGGTCGTATAGACTAAAGTCCATTTGCATGTGACAACAGAGATTTATTTTTTGGTCCTTCTTACATGAAGGCTTACCCATAGGGAAAACACTAAAATCATTAGGAATTATGCATCCCAAATGTTCATTGTGTGGAAAAGTTGAAACTCCAAAACATTTTTATGGTTCTACAAATATGCTTAATCAACTTGTGATTGGGATTTCAAGCTTTGTCATACCTTTCTCCTAGCCAGTATTACTTGGAAGGCTACCCTATTGGGAGACTCTCTCCCTTGGGTTGTTTTTTTTCACAAAACATGGAATTGTATTAGAGTTAATATTTTATAATCTTTGGAATCCAAGAAATGAGTGTTTTTCACCAAAGCACAATATAACACAAATTTTACTTAGCAAGAAGGGTCTCTATTTATGCCCATATGCTTGTACAAATTCGGGGCCAAACATAAAAGGTGGACATGGAAGTAGCTCACATGTAGGAGATAATGGATTACTGGATGAATGTGCCATGTACCATGTGTAGGGTTCTACTTGAAGGAAATCTCCAACGCACTCTACACATTCCCTAGTTTCTATAATCCATCAACACACACAAAGTAGGTTGATTTGTAAGAGAGCACTAAGAGAGGAAAATGAGATTTCCCTCACTGAGATATTCAAAGGTCTCATGGTTTGACAAGTTTCATAATGTTCCTCTGGCCATATCTAAACTAGTGAGTCATGAAGAACCCAAGTAGGTCAACAACATATGGGATCCCATCATGGATGATCTAGATCCCACACTAGGTAGCCAACCCTAAATGGAACTCATATGCATCAAAGAAGAAATTGTACAATAAACAAAACTATCAAATCACAAACCTATCTTAAGTTGATAGTACTTCTAATTATTCGCTCCACTATCTAGCCCCTTTCCTAAATCTAATGGTGGAATGAAATACAATAGGATAGTGTGCCTCCCTTGGAGCTAGTATTTAATTGATTTATGTTATTTTTTATGTGGTGTGGTTGCTATGTTGTCCTATGAATTGTCTCTCTATTTTGTGTTTTGTGGGCAGGTTGTTAGAATGGCACTATGATCCCACTAAACTAGTCTAAGACAAGGTATGTGGAAGGAAATACCATTGTTCATTGTATTGTTTTGGTATTTTGGTGGAAGATACAATAAATAGTTAAGTCACATTGCTAGGAAGGAATGACGGGTGGGGTTTGGCAATGTATTACTTCCTAGAGAATGAGGGAACAATCCATGGATCAAACATTCAAGTCACGTGGAAAGCTATCATGGAGGGGGGGCTTGGAAAGCAAGTGTAGGGAAGAGCTCTAGTAGAATGGAAAAATATAGAGTGAGGAATGTGGCTACTTGTGGTATAATTGGAGTGTATGTACATGTTGTCTTTGATGGTGTGGTTTGAATTTCTTTGGTTGAATCAATCTGCAATTTAGTATATTATTTAGTTGTTTTATTCTTTGGCAACTACTTGGCAGTGTGGTTTATAGGAAGCACACTAATTCATTTGTCATTATTTCATTGATAAGATACAATGCATATTGCTAATTTTTTTTTTCCATTCAGTGAAGTCAACATGCGACTTGTGTTCATTTTCAAATTTAGTGGGGAATCATCAAGCATGAAGTTCCTATGCAACTTCAATGTACAACTTCAATAATCAAGCGTTATAGCTTCAAATTTGGTGTTTTTTTTCAATTTTTTATCTACAAGTTCTATGGGTTGGTAATGGAGATCTTTAGCTTTCAAGTGCTAAGTTTCAATTACAATATCTTCTTCGCCATACTAAATCTAATGCACATATCTTCTATTCATTGTTGTCCAGGTAAAACCTTGTAGATGTTTCCTTCAATACCCATAACTTGAAAATCAAGTATTTGAACATAATATCCAACTTTAATAATCACATCATTCAACAATCATCCTACCATATTTAGTTGGTCATCAACTATGATAAAAAAACCTTCAAGGTAAGTTAATAGAGGACATCTAATCTTCTTTGAGAAAGAAGTTTTGACTACATTTGTGTTGCTCCCTAATCTACCATGGTGCAAGGGACTAGCGATCTATTGAAGTAAATGGAAATTATTATATGTCTTCATAACGCAACATATATTTGAATAAGTGGGTGTAGGAATATCCTTTTGGATGTCAATATTGTACAATGAGATTAAAATGTAGAGCATCTTCTTCAAGGATGGATAGTAATTTTGATTTTCAATTGCAAGATTGGGCTAGTAGAAAAAGTACAAGATATATGAGTCATGGTGGAGACACGTGATCATGACGAGTGTAGGATTCGGGAAATATGGTAATTTAAGAAGTGGTCAATTTGGATTTGAATATAAAAAAATCACAAAGGACATCGGGCATTACTTACTTGGTAAAATAACATTGTACTAACAAATCTAGATACAATAACCAATACATTTAGCATGAAGTTAGAGGCAAGAGTGGTAACATATACATTGCATCAGCGGCTACTTTAGTCCAAACAATATAATTTATACCAAGCACAAGCTTTGAATAGAGATAAACCATTCCTACATATCATAGAAAACATTGTGGAATACAAGGAAAAATAGAACATATTATTAATGAGGGACTTCAATGGAAAATTAGAGAACTTGTTGCTATAAACCAATGAGAAAAAAAGAATAATGAAAGTATATTATAACCCTTGTTGAGAATTGTTGTGTTGTAGTGTGTAGGTTGTGATAATAACATAAGACTCATGCATAAGATGCAAAAGCAAAAATTATAGCATTAAATACAGAACATAATACTCATGCATAATGTGGAAAAACAAAAAACTATATCATTAAATACTTTATATTAATGAATTTATTATAAAAACAAATGTTTCAACTATACATCTGTCTTGTAATATATAGAATCATTTTTTTTTGTTTCTTAGCCGATGCTACATATTTATGAAGTGGCTCATCCAATTCCACTTCTTCATCTATTGGGCCCTCTTTTGTTGTTGATTTGATATGCATCCTCTGACGCACAATACACATGGTCGTGTACTCATAACGTGGAGGCTGTTGTAAGGCCAAGGTATCACCTACAATAACAAAAATAGTTAGATTTATATGGTCAATTATTACTCATTGAAGTAGTTCATTAATAAAAAATACATTTGCAATGGTATTTACCTAGTGTACTACTTGACACCATTGGATTGGTTTCCATGTGTTCCTCTTCTCGTAGAGGGTCTTTAGCTACATCATTGTTTGAAACAACAAAAATTATAACTACACCATCATAAATTTACAAGTACAAAATTTTTAAGTATGAAGTTACTAGCCTTTGCCCTAGTTGGTAAATCTTGAATAGTCAAATTGAGTAAAGACCTTGACCTCGATCCTGTAGGGTTGAGGACTAAGGTCATAACCCCTTCTCTTCATATTTTTTCATCAAAATTCTCATGTACATTTATTATAAAAAATCCAAAAAAATATAAAATCGGAAAAACTCTAAAAATTAGAAAAATTCATATCTCAAAAATTACTTGAGTTTGGAATTTATGTTCAAACATGCAAGTGCTGCCTAGGCAAGTTAATGGTCAATACTTAAAGGTGCCCTTTTCCAATGGTTGGATTGTATGGTTTTCCGTGACCTCTTGCTAAGGTTTGGTTTTGGAGATCTATTATTGCTTCTACAACAAGTAAATTGATCATTTCAAGCAAGTATGAAGACCCAAAAAGCAACTAATTTAAAGCTCCTTCTTCATCCTATTGCACATCCCCCTCACCTCCATACTTCAAAGTATATCTTATATGGTAAGTTGGTGAAGTTTTGTTATCTTTTATCAAGTTTTTTGAAGTGATCAATAGCATTTTGAAGTTATCTTTCTTGGGATATGTGACAAAGTGAAATAACTTTTACCTCTCATTTAATGTTGTTATTGCTGCTTTATTATTTTGACTCCATAAGGTAATCATCATCTAAGTATAATCATCTTCACTTAGAGGTAGGTTTTTGAGAAAGGTGTTTTCGTGTTGTTGAAGCAATTGCATATGCCATTCACTAAAAACTAAGGACTCCCTCTCGGTCTTAGAAGTTAGGTTTTTGAGAAAGGTGTTTTTGTGTTGTTGAAGCAATTGCATATGCCATTCACTAAAAACTAAGGACTCCTTCTCGGTCTTAGAAGTTGACCTAAAGTGTTAAGGAGCTATGCCGTGGTGACTTTGGGCACTAGCTCCTCCTGTACTTACCACCCATCGCACCGTGAATCGTGATCGTAATATAAATTTGTTTTTTCAACATGGTTTTAAATTTGTCAATGGAGCTTCATTGCCTTTTCGCATTGTTTGGCAATATGCCTCACACCATTTGAAAGCACTCATCTTGAGTCTGGCAAAATAAATATGTTGTCCATCATCTAGCCCATTACAACAAAAGCATATTCAAACTGTGTCACCCAATTATTTAATTTTTCCATGTCTACAGAGCCATCATATGCAGGAATATTTAGCATCGCTTCAACTGTAAAAGGATTTACTCCAACATATACCTGTAGCTGATGAAAGGAAGAGGTTTGTGGTTCTTCTTAGACATTAACTTTCTCTGTCTTCAACATAAGAGAAGTTGTCCCATCAGCATCTGGATATCCTCCATATTTCTCTCCATTCTGTTGAAGCCAGCTCTAAACTCCTGCTTCTCGACGTCTTGGGGATTTTCATTGTCCGTAGCGTCATATTGGGTTTACTTGGTCTTCTTGGACTTTCCAAAGGACCTTGCAATGGCTCTCTGCCTTCTGCAAATCGTTTACGAGTCTGCATCATCGACAGACCTGGATAACACAAGTGCATGGATCTAATACCATAGATCCATGACCTCTTTCAAGGAAACATAAATCTGAACGCAATACCTGCCCTTGCCGGGTTTAGCGGATTCAGAAATAAAATAAAATAAAAACGTTACTCAAACTACATGCTTCCTGATCTGGAATATAATACTCCAGAATATTACCCTGAATGCAATACAAATCCATAGGTAATTAGTAGTGGAATTACAAAATTAGTGCAGAATGCTCTTGTTTTGTTATGGATGCCTCTGTGTTTTAGTTACCAAACAATCTTTCTCTGCCCATAAAAGCTTCTACAGGAAACTAAACTACTGCGCAGGAATACAAACAGATGACAGATATGAAATATACATCAGAGTAAACATCGCATCCACACTAAAAATTGCACACAGAAGATTTAAAGTGGAGAGAAAATCCAGATGGGAAAAGTTTATCATTAAAGCATGAATTCAAACAGCTTCTGCAGTGAGATATGCAAGCATGCAGGCTCTTCGAACTGTTTTTGCATCCATGCACAGGCTGGCTTCGGAATTTCCTTTCTCAGGCGGCCTTTTCTGCTCAAAAACCTGTTCAGACTCCCTTGCTGTTGGCTTTCTGCTGGCCACTCACCAACAAAAACTTCACTACAGCACTGAGGCTCTCTCGGTGGTGGTATTTGTGCTAACTAGCTTTACTAACTCCTCAGCTAGGATATCTCTTCCTCTCTCCGTATACTTTTTCCCATCCACGGGCCGGCTTTTAATGGATTTCCCTTGCCTGTCCATGTTCCTCCCAAGTCCTTTGTTGAAGCCTGACAGTTCACCTGTTTTGCGGGTTCTCCTTCCTATCCAAATATTGAACATCAATAAGTGACAAAATTGATCTACTGAACACTGCAACATATCAAACACAAGTGCCTTGGAATCAAACTTTGGATTTTCATTGGTTTTGGGCAGGATTTGTTAAAATTTGACAAAGGAAATCTACCTCGCGAACCCAAGAATCAGTTATAGTCTAAGTTTCAGCTGTGTTCAGCTGGGTCTTCTAGCATGGGAAATTTCGATTCGTGCATTTGTAGTTGAAATATGAGTTTTGATTAGATTTTTTTCAGATGCTATGACGGAATGCTGCAGCTTATTCAATGTACATTCTGATTATACACAGATTGAGAAAGTATGAGCCGATAAATGCTTAAAATGTGTAAGACGTGTTCCAAACAAACAAATAAATGTATTTTATTTGAGAGCGTATTTTGTAACAAGCCCAATTAAAAATTGTATTTTGTACGTTTTATAGTTTCCTTGAAGAATGTATTTGCTACTATGGTTTTAACTTTAAGTTCCAACCTCCAAAGGAAACTGTTACTGCAAATGGCATTTAATGGAAATCACATTATGACATTAAGTCATTCAGATAGATCGAAAACTATTCCGAAAGGCAACAAACTGACTACATTTTCAAAACTTAGACAATAAACTGTCATAAAAAGAAAAAAGTGCTTCTGTAATGAAACTAGCATTTCTTACTGTAGGATTTGCAGCGTAAACCAGTTGGCATGTACTGGAATAATTTATTATCACCAATTTTGCCTCTGGAAAATAAAGGTCAGCATTCCTCTTGACCTTTATCGCTCTAAAGGAATCCTCGAAACATTCTTTGTGATTTAGGCTCCTTAACTCTTGTACAATCGGTTCCTTTCTTTGCTACTGAGATGTGTTCATCACCCAGGTGCATTAATCCAAGTTATTATTATATATAATATGAAGTACATAAACTATATCCAACAAATTACATTTAATATGAAGGAAGGGAAGTGTTATATATTATCGACCCAATAATTTCAGCAGAATCATTACATGAACACCACCTGGAAAGATTGATCTGGAATACTTTATGGAATCCTGGTACAAGATTAAGGAAACTGCACACCAAATCTACTTTGAAAACAATGTCTGATTGCGTATTTCTACACAGTTAACCCTGTATTCCTACTTTAAAAACAATGAGAGGACTTGTTTACCCTGTATTCCTACACAGTTAACCTTATCCTCATTATAATTTGGCCACTGAAAAGGAAAAGATACTAAGTGTAATTGTCAGTGGAGAAAAAAACAGAAGCCTCATACTCCAAGCCAAAACCAAGATGTAAATAGCTAGTAACTGAAGTCATGAGGCCTCCTCATGAAAAAAACATTCCTTACAGATGAAGATATTTTATTAGTAAAGCGAATGGGCAGGGCCAACTCCATAGACTAAGAATAATCTTTTTCATCTGCATTCTTATGATTTCTGTTTGTGATTAAGGAAATAAAAATGATGGTTTCCACCATTGTAGGATTTGGGGCCACTGTTTTATGAAAAATGCACAAATATGAATTAGAAACACATCAAGTCCAAAAATCACTGATTATGAAAACTTAAGATTAGGATCATATGGAGAAATGGATAAGATTGGTCGGGAACATACCATAGGGACTACACCAGAGGAAGCATCTCAACTAAGTCCCTGTACAACTCTTTTTTTCTACATGTCGATTGACTTCTGATGACACAGGTAGTGAAGAAGGTCCAGAATCCAATCAAGCAGCAAGATAACCGGAGTCATTCATACCACCATATCCTCTAATACTCTCCCAGCGCTCCCCGAAGAAATGCTGATCCATTGACAAGGACTGTTGCTCTTCATGATTATTAACACCTAACTACAAAATCTGAGAACTTTATGACTCAACGATGTAGGTATACTAGACTCAAAATTAGCAGTTCTCGACTTCATTGACAGATTCATCGTCTGTTCCTGAAAAACCTATGGACCAATTTCATCTTTGGGCCAAATGTCTAAACTCAAATTCTCAAAACCACCAAATCATCATACTAAGACCAAATTTCCTCTGCTTCTCTGTTTTTCTGTCAAATGATGGGAACCCAACTCAAGATCGGTGACAAATTCTCAGGAGAAACCACTAAAACGTACGTGGGTACTCTTGATTTCCCAAGTAAAGCAAAACAACAATCTTTGTCAGTATTCAAATCTCAATTTTCTTGTCAAATGAATACCCGGGTAAGTTGGGAAGTTTAAAATTCACAATGTCTGGATAGGTTTGACTGATGTAATTAATGTAAGTTATCATGGACTATGGTATGTTGGGCACTATAATACGGACTGTATGAATGCAGTAATTGGCTTGTTTAAGTTATCGTGGACGATGGTTCTTTCAACTCTCTGTCAATCCATTTGGTTTGAAGAAAATGAAGGGCGAGATTACATGGAAAATCTCCTTCACTATCACACCAAAATTTGAGTCTGTCGGCGTGCTTTTGAGACGATAAAAAATATTATAAGTTTTATTCTAAAACTCGACTGTTAATTTAATGTGATCTCATCTTCAATACAATCCAAATGTCTTTCTAGAATCCATGGTTTTTCTCCTTGTTATTTATGTCTGCTATAGATAGAATGTTTATTGTATATGTCCATTGTCACGGTGCAGGGTGTTATCTATTTCAATATAGAAATGGTTAAAGATGTTAAAATTGTGTGCTGAATGAATGGTGTAATGATATGGTCTTATTTCAGAAAACGTTTCTTTTTACATCCTTCAACACAAATTTATATATCAGAAAGTGACTCCCTGAAACCAATCATTCACAGCTAGATGAAGTTGCATATGTAGGATATGTAAAGGGATGCTAACTCTGGGAATCCCATATTATTGAATATAACGAAAAATCTCATGAGGATCCTGACATGAGATGTCTTTCAATTCTTCAAATGCAGATTCTTCAAAGTGATGTAGATATAGAACCCACCCTGTAGCATATAAGAATCAGAAATAAATAAAGGGCAACATCAAACTATTATTTGATACCTGCAAATCATTTGAAGCAACAAACCCACTTATAAAATCTTCAGGAAATCGACTGCTACAATTTGTAGGCATCTCAAAATAAGTAGAGGCCCTTGGGCAGGCCTTTGTTGAAACATACAAAAAGACAAGTGGAAAAATCCATTTTCAGAAATCCCAGACACTGTAAATGTTAAAATATAGCAACATTAAGTGGATGTTATGACTATGGAGAGAGACCTATACAATATAGTAATAATTTCTCCTCTAAGTAGAAGACTGAAGACTGAAATTGTATGGTTGGTTATAACCTTTTTTATTGTATAATTATATTATTTTTCTTTCTGATGGTTACCACGTGAGGTTTGCCCATACTAGAATATATTACAAACACAAGTGCATGCAAACCTCAGTGAAGGTGCATAGCAATTAAAGTGGAAATAATTCCCAGAAAGCACCACATATTGACATCATTAAACATTTGGATGCAACGTGCATTGCATCGAAAAGCAGCAACAATTATATCCTTCACTTCCATGCAGGGACAATTACTAGAATTTAATGTGATTACAACTACAAAGCTTCTACTAAATGGAATATGTGAAAGCTTTGATAGAAAACATGCCTGGAAAAGCAAGATTTTCATAGGCAGTTTCCACCAATTTGGGAGATGCACAAGAATAACAAAATGAATTTTCATGAGATGAATCCATAAAACCTTTTCGCGAGTTCCTCCATTAATGGATGAACAATTGAAACGCATTAAGAGATATCTAGTTCTTTAATCTCATTAAAATATGGAGTTACAAACACATGTAGTTTTCATCATGAAAACTACTGCTCAAGTATTATATTAACATCAAATTACTTCAACTACCACAAAAATATAAATACTTGCATATGGAAGAATAGAAATCTTTTGCAATAGAAATCTTTGAAACTAAAATGTAGAACTTTGATCATGTAATGCCACTGCATTATTCCTTATTGTATTGCATTCACTATTGGCAAGCATATTGGATATGCTTTGTCTTAATCGCCTTGAAGCAACATTATGTTCCACCAAATCCTTTCTAAGACTCTCCAACACAGTTGACACATCTCTCATAGTTGGACGTTCTTCAGGTGAATCTTTTGAACAAAGCAAACCAACACGTAGGAAAGAAAGTAGGCATTTATATGCATCATTTTCTTCAATTTCATCTCCATCCATCTCACTCAAGAGATGACTGTCAATTACCTCTTTCACTCTATCTGGAAATGCTAAATTCACCCATTTATGCAAATTCAAGTCTCCTGCAAACATGTGGCTAGTAGGCTTTTTTCTAGAAATCATTTCCAATAATAGAATGCCATAGCTATAAACATCCCCTTGAATAGAAACCCTCTCACCCAATCCATACTCTGCATTCAAAACAACCTTGATCAAATTTACTCAACAAATACATATAAAATTGTTGTGGAGCCAAATACAAATAAAAATAATGTTTTAAAATATCCATACCTGGGGCAATGTAGCCCATGGATCCTTTCAGAGAAAGTGTTGAAGTAAATGAATCATTGGAGGTTGCACCAATTAATTTTGCAATCCCAAAATCTGTTACATGGTTGACCATGTTTTCATCCAACAACACATTGCTTGGCTTTATATCACAGTGCACTACTTGTACAAAAGAATCATGATGAAGATATTCCATGGCATGGGCCACATCTATGGCAATGTCTAATCATGTTTTCAGCCCCAACTCACAAGCATCTTCAACATTATTGTCATCTTTATTAGGATACAAATGCTTCTCTAAGCTTCCATTACACATCAACTTGAACACTAAACCTTTAAAATGGAGGTTGGAACATGAGGCTATAATTCTCACAAGATTTCGATGTCGAACATTTTGCAAGGCATTGCACTCTGCTTTAAAACTCTTCACAACCTGGTCATTTTGAAAATTGAAAACCTTCACAGCAACAAGCATGCCATCACTCAAAATGCCTTTGTACACTGATCCAAAACTACCTTTCCCCAACAAGTTGGGCTCAATAAATCCATTAGTTGCTCTAGAAAGCTCTTGATATGATAAACTTTGATGCTCTGATTTATGATGAATAACTCGTGGAAAATAAAAGTTTTGTATATGCAAATTCCCTCTTGAGAGGAATCCCAAAAGTAGACAACATAGCAGAAAACCAATAGCACCAACAATTGGCAATAGTATTTTTCTCAGAACATCAAAGTGGCTTTTCTTTGTTGGACATGCCGGTAAGGAGAATGCTTGTGGCCCACAGAGACCGGAATTTCCAATCAAGGATATGATAATGGTTTGATTTGTAGAGAATTCTCTTTTTGATATTTCTCCTTTGAGATTGTTAAAAGATAAATTCAAATAGTGAAGCTCTTTCAACTTGTTGAGAGTGATAGGTATTGTACCCGATAAGGAGTTGGAAGAGAGATCCAAGTTCATGAGATTTTGTAGATCTCCAAGGGAATCCGGAAGAGAACCTTCTAAGGAGTTGTTGGATAGATTCAATGATTCAAGTGCAACACAACTTCCAAGTGTTGGTGGAATGACACCAGTTAACAGATTGGTAGAAATATCTACAGCTAGAGCATTTTCAAGTTTCCCCATCTCTGGAGGCAAGGGGCCATCCAACAAATTCCATGATAAATTTAAATAAAAATACAAGTAAGGAAGAGTTACGACTTCTGGTGGTATTCTTCCACTGAGTCTATTGTGAGACAAGTCAAGTGATGCCAAATTCTTGCAATCTCCTAAGCTGCTAGGTATTTTATCTGATAAGTAGTTGTAATGCAGATAAAGGAACCTTAGTTGTTTAAGATGGTGCAAGAAAATGGGAATTTTTCCAGAAAGCATGTTTCTACTAATATCCAAGAGACCAAGATGTTTTAATTGTTTAAAATCATTGGGGATGTTTCCCTCTAATCTATTGTTTCCTAAATCCAATCTTTCTATATTTTCAAGGTCACCTAATGGTGGAATACTGCCATTTAAAATATTTCCACTTAAATTTAGAAAGATCAAGCTGCTAAGATTGCCAATATGTGGAGGGATGTTTCCCTCTATCATGTTGCTTGATAATGACAAATAAGACAAATTGACAGAAAATCTGCTTATCATAGGGGGCAAAACACCACTTAGTTTATTGTTTCTCAAGTCTAGATTTTGTAGATGGGAACAATTGGTAAGAGACACAAGAAAGGGCATGGTTGCAGTACTTCCACTTTCAAGTTGATTAGATTCTAAGCCTAGCCTTTCAAGGAGTAATAAGTTACCCAACTCTAATGGCACACTCCCACCCAACTTATTGTTGCCTAGTGATAGTATCTTGAGTTGAGAACAATTTCCAATGGAATTTGGTATGTTTCCACTCAGATGATTTCCCCATAAATAGAGACTATTCAAGTTGAGGATATATGACAAAGAAGTGGGAATGATGCCTACCAATTCATTCTCTTCTAGAGAAAGCATTTGCAAATCGGTGAGCAGACCGAAATCATGTGGAATGGTGCCAGTGAGTTTGTTTTTAGAACAATCCAAGTAAATCAAAGTGGAGATATTTGATAAAGAAGTAGGAATGGTACCAGACAATTCATTGGCATTGGCAATAAGTATTTGTAAATTGGTGAGCAGACCCAATTCTTGTGGAATCATACCACTGAGTTTATTATCAAAAATACCCAAATAAATCAAAGTGGAGATATTTGACAAAGAAAAGGGAATGATGCCAGACAGTTCATTTTTTGATAACTCAAGTGTTTCTAAACTAGGGAGCAAACCCAATTGTGGAGGAATGGCACCAGTGAGACTGTTTCTTGCTAATGCTAAAACAGTCAACGCTGAAAAGTTTGCGATGAGAGAGGGAATGGTACCTGTGAGGCCGTTTGCTGCTAAGTTTAGGAACTGTAGATGTGTAAGGGAACCCAACTCCATGGGGATGTTGCCCTCCAATCGATTGTGACTCAACGTGAGAGTTCTCAAGCGAAAGAGGCGTCCCAATTGAGGTGGGATATGACCGTGAAGCGCATTGTTGGAAAGATCGAGTGACTGGAGAAACGACAAATTGCCGATTGAAGGAGAAATAGTGCCTTGCAGATCCATAGCAGTGAGATTGAGCGCGATCACTCTGTCAGATGGATGGCGGTGGCTGCAGGTGACCGCAGTCCAGTTGCACAAGGGAACGGCGAAACTCCAATCGGCCATGGAATGATTAGGTTTGTGGGTGATGAGCGACTTGAAGTCTAATAGCGATTGTCGATCATCAAGAAATGAGTGAGTAGACGATATGATAAAGAGGAACAACTGCAGCAAAGAAAATGGAAAAGAATAACAGAGAGACGGCATCATCATCACGATGTTCGAAGTGGTACTGGGGAAGCGGGAAGAGGAGAATTGGCGTTCTAGGCACAACCTCGCAGCTATTTAAAACGCGGAGAGAGATGGTGGGCCGTAGGGGAGGGGAGCGAGCTATTAAGTGGACAGAAATAGTGAGGTTTATGTGTTGTTGTGTCAAACACGTGTTGTTGAGAGACACGAACCAAAGAATGTGGACAGAGAGAGTGAGGCACAGCTGAGGGGAGACCCATAAATTCCATCCCTGGGGTCCTGGGCAGGCCTGGAATTTCAAAATCTATGTGCCTGTCAATTGGAAATTTTATGACGGGTACATTTTTTTGGTGCCTGTCAATTTACGTTTTGTGCAGTTTTATTGACTGTCAAATAAAATAGTATAAAATAATTTTGTATTCTCTTTTTGTGTATTCTCGTTCTGGTTGCATAGGTTTCAAGCCTCAACTGATCCTTGAATCCTCTTTCCACTTAGAATTGTGACACCTTTCCATCCTCCCCTTTCGATGGTCTTTAGAATAAGTTTATCTTATGCATACATGTAATATACTCATTGCTCAGAATCCCCACCTGACACACTACTCATTGGAATACATTTCAAATTTAATACCACCAAACCGCAAATTATAAAACCAACAAACTGGGAAGAGCTGAAACAACCATCATACCATAAATTTCATCCTCAAATTTAATCCATCTCCTCATTTTGTCCTTTCCTCCATCATGAAATCCAGCCTGGCGACCTAACCCTAAACTCAAGGTAAATTATAACATACGATGAGGGGAGCTCGCAGTAACTCGTATTCGTGGGTATGCATTAAAAGATACCGGAATTGGGCGAATGGAAGAGAGCACTAGTGCAGAGCGTGAGCCCGGGTAATTACTAACAAGCTATAGAGTTTCAAAGATGTATTAACCTTTCTGACGGTAAATGCAAACTAATAGACGTCAATTCTACGTTTTAAATTTTTACACGTCCGTCATTGTTGACGTGTTCCATTGAAATTTCCCTGTCAAATACGTTCTGGGACGATAAAAACGTTCTTAAAACCGTCAAATTCCAGGCCTCCCTGGGGAGAGTGATGGGGTCTATCGTACATCTATCGTACTTACCACAGCTATTTAAAACGCGGAGAGTGATGGGGTCTATCGTACTTACCACAGCTATTTAAAACGCGGAGAGTGATGGGGTCTATGTGTTGTTTTGTCAAACATGTGTTGTTGAGAGCGAGAGACACGAACAAAAGAATGTGGACAGAGATAGTGAGGTGCAGCACTATGCGTTGTTTTGTCAAACGCATGTTGTTGAGAGAGAGAACCGAAGAAAACCAAATCAAAATCGGCATTTCTCATTCTAGACAACCAAAATTTTCAAATTCAAAAACGTTGATTTTTCTTGATTATCGTACTTACCGGACAATATTTATGTCATTGCCGATTGTTTTGATAAAAAAATTCAAACCAAACCAAATCAAATCTTATCTAAATGGATATTATTAAAAAAATGAATCATTTGAAATTGATTCCTTTTAGTCAAAGGATTGATGTTGTGATGGCAAAGCAGAGTTTTAAGAAGTGTTGGTGTTAACTGATATCTTTTGTCACTTCTTTCTAGTTGGCCTCAACTTTGAAGTCGTGAATGTGAAGATTTTTCATAGCGGAAATTATAGCAAATTAGCAACTAAGCATTTAAGCTTTAATTTTTAATAAATCAGTTGTACGCATTCTAAAAGTTAGAATAATTATCAAACATAAAGATCTTAGATATAATACCAAAACATAGAGGTCATTTTTTCTGCACAAACCCTCCCTCATTCTAATAAACCTGTTTATGTGGAGTTATTGAAAAAACCCCGCCATATTAAGAGCGAGAAGACGAAGAAGGGCCCGTCATTATGTGTACTGGGTAAAGACATTACATTCGACATGGTTGAGTTGCTGTCAAATTGTGCCCTAATGGGAAAATTTGAATACATTAGACTCTCGTGCTCTGAAATTATGGATTGGATTCACCTTAAGTGGAAACGGATTATTAATCACATTCCCAAGATTATAATGCTGATGAACGACTAGATAAGCTTTATGTTCCTATCAGAGGATGACCAGAAAAAGATAGAGAGTCGTTTTTGGGTAATTGATGAGGGATTACTAGTGTTATCGCGATGGCATTCGGGGTTTGACGCTCGAAAGGAGAAACTCCAAAAGAGGCATTTATGGGTTCTTTTACCTGGTTTTCCACTTCATTGTTGGAGCATTGAGGGTTTCATGGTGGTAGCAAACTCAATAGGTCGTTTCATATTGATGGAGGAAGAACAACTCTTAGCCCCGAAGATAAAAATCCCTCGTTTGTTGGTAGAAATAAATGTTACGGAGGGGTTACCTGAAGAACTAGAAGTTATTTGGGATGGAGGTTCATTTGTTCATCTGATTGACTATTGGAAAATCCCTTTTAGGTGTTTGGGATACCATCTCCCTGGACATGTAAAAGCTAACTGTCGTCGTCTTCTTAAGAATGGTTTGGAAGCAGTGTCGTTTGGCTCTTCTTCTGATAATGAGGAAGAAGTTGATCAAGGCATGTACCTTCCTATCCCTCTTGATTTGACTTCAACGACATCTTTCCTGGGTAAGTTTTGTACCACCTTGCATGTACTTAAATTTTTTTTATCGCTAGATGAAATTTCAAAATCCCTAGATGATGGGTTGGGATGTATTGATGAGTCTGTATTTAGGGTTCAAGGGGTTTCTATGGATCCTCCAATACCAATTATTGTCAATAACCTGACAGATACTGAATCCCCTCTTGAGAAAACATCTGTGTTAAGATCAGATCCCATGGATGATTGTAGGATTTTCAAGCTTGAAAGTGTGTCGAAGGTAGTTTGTATTTATCCAAGGGGTTATTTTGGAAATGATTCTAGGGTTGAATGTCGTAATATACATACTCCTCAGGATTTCTGTCTGAACAAAAACCATAGAGAATCTATTTCTAACACTCTATTCAATCCCGTTGAGTTTCCTCCTTTGCAACAATCTAGGGTTCCTGCTCTTCCTTTCAATATTTCTCCCTCTCCATTAGAAGATTCTCATGAATTGGAATCCCCAAATCATTCGGTACTAGGGAAAGCAGATATAGACCTAAATCTAATTCCAAACTTTTCATCAGTATTAGATGATTCTGTTGGCACTCTCCATATATCCTCATAAGAACTATGAATGTTACTATCTGAAAACCTAAGGAAAGAAAGGAAAAAATCTAAGTGGAGAAGATCAAAATCTCACTCGTAATGTTAATCCTAAGGTTACTTATCTCTTTCAGAAAGGTCCGCAACCATATTTTTTACCTGTTTCCACTAATTCTAGGGCTCTTAGAGACAAGGCGGCCCATGCTGGGGTTTCTCAATAATCATTATTTCCCTGAATATAAGAGGGCTTGGTGGTTCACCAAAAAGAACCCCCTTAAAAGAATTTTGGAGAATGTAAACCCTTCTATTATCTGTCTTCAAGAAACTATGTCTACAACCGTCGTTGCTTGTGATTTTTTTATTAGAATTCGGCCCAGCTGGAAATGTTGTGCTTTAGACTCGGATGGCTTATCTGGTGGTACTATGGTGGCATGGGATCCGACCTATACCATTGCAGGAATCCCATTGGAGGGTCGGATTAGGGGTCTAGATTCTGATATCAGATTGCTAAATATTTATGGGCCTTATAGCCATAGAATGGATTTCTGGAAGAAAATTGAACATTCAAGGTTATTAAATTATAAGGGATTAATTATTGCAGGGATCTTACATTATCAACAAATTTAATATGGGGATCAAGGGCATCTGTAGATCCTCTTGGAAATTATTTCTCATCTTTATTTGAGAATGCTCGATTGGTTGAGATCTCTCCAAATGTTTTGATCCCTACATGGTCAAATGGCAGAGTCAGTTCGGCTGGCATTGCAAAACGATTAGACCGTTTTTTGATGTCTGATCACTTATGTTCTATGTTGGGGAGATATAGATCTTGGTCTCTTGCTACCGGGTTTTTGGATCACAAAGCTGTGATTCTTCAATTGGATTGTGAAAAGAACTTCATACATTTCCCCTTTAAGTTTAATCATAGTTGGTGAAAGGATGAATATTTATGCAAGTTGGTCAAGGATAAATGGCAGTCGTATAATCAATATGATAATTTGTCTCCTATGCTGGGAATTGTAAAAAAATTCTCTCTCCTTAAGAATGAGGTCATAAATGTTGGAAATAAATATCAATAGCCACATCATCACATTGGTATCCACCCGTATCAGTCCGTGGATGTGTCCGGTTGATATGCATTTACGCATAGATCGATCCCCATGCCGGTTGGTAGTTGAATGTGTAAATGTTGATGTAACTTCTAGCTTCACCGAGAAGCCAAACCTGTCAGTAGATGTTTCCAGACCTTCGTCGTCATATGTATAAAACTGGTTTTAGTTAATGGAATAAATGGGGAGTAGTTTTCTGGGCATTTAGCCCACGCTTCTATCCGCTGTCTCTACTCCTTAAATTAGTATCAGAGCGTATGGCATCCTGTGAGCCAACGTTGTGGTAGAGAGACTCCCTAGCAGTCATCTAGGAGAGTTGTGCGTTGAGCCAAATCTGGACAGCGTTATCGTCAATCAAATCTGCAAGAGCAGGGCTGCTGTAGCAGTGGTTATTTGGCAAGTGCGGTTGAGCTGTGTCTCCGCTGGTGAGAGAAAGAGGATCGGAATTCCCTCAGTCTGAGCGAGCTGTTCTCTCTCACAAATTTGTTTTTTGGTTTACAGAAAACCGAGGCTGCAGTAGATGGTTTGATGTTGGTCGCACTGTCAATCCTCGTGCGTGCTGGAAGATGAGCCTGGTTCTACAGAGGGAAGAAAATAGAGTGTCGTCCAATGTAAAAGGAAGTTGTGAGGGCAGCGAAGTGATTTTTGAAGACCCCTAAAAATCCTCTCATGCACAAGAAAGTACAGAGTCGTAGCTCTATCTCTATGAGCAGTAGCTTCTTTATGGCCATTATGGCTCGTGTTTGTGGTTCTGTATTTCTATTTCAGTAAAGCCATGGAAAATAGTGGAGATGCTTGTCAGTTTCCTGAGAGTTCAAGTCTTTGAGCTATCCAGTGATGCTTTTATGCATCCATTTTGTGACTGCTGTTGGTCAGAAAAAGGAGAGGGTTGTAGCCGCTAGAATTTCTTTTGTGAAGCAGAATCCCCTGCGACCAACATCAGGTGTTTGGTGAGTCCGTGCTGCCGCGGATAGGTGCAGTCAAGTTTGACTCCCGTTGTTTGAGCCTAAGTTGGTCTGGTTTGAGCAAACCCTATTTTTGGTTTGTCCTGCTAATTGAATATTGAAGCATTGAATTGAGCAGAAGCTCAGAGTAGCTGGCAACTGTAGCTGAGTGGTTTGAGAAGTTGGGTGCTCCCATGCCCTTTAAGGACTTGCTGCGACGGTAAGATGATAACCCGCCAGCTGGAGCAGGAGAGGGCCGAAGCCCATTGTGGTTCAAGTTGAAGGAGCCGCTTGAAACCTGCCAGTGCTAAGAAGTTGGATGCTTCTTCTCCACGTTCTTGGAGTTCTGATCGCTGGTCATGTCCTTGGAAGAGGAGAGGCTGACTGTAGTCAGTAAAGAGCCGTGAGATCTTGAAGTAGTGAGCCGCTTGCACTAAAGGGCGAGTGGTTGGTTGAAGGGCCATAGCCCATGGAATAAGTCGATTTATGCCTGAAGCCCAGTCGGCCAGTTGCCCACTCGTTGAGTTCTATCGCTGGTGGATTGGAAACCCCAGCAGTGGAAAAGGTAAGAAGAAATTCCTGTTTCTGTTTCTGTTGAAGGTTGGAGCCTTGCGTGTGAGCTAAAGCTCTCTATGCATGAAGAAAGAGGGATGTGTCGAAGTCCTCCGAGCTGCTAACAGTCCGTGTTCCTCTTCTGTTCATATGTGTTTGCTGTGCTCCCATGGTTTAATGGTCGAGCAGAGCAGAGTGACGGTCAGTGCTCCCATGGTTTAGTGGTTGAGCAGTCTCATGTGTATCCCGTGTGCTGTTGCAGAACTCCTCCAATATAGCTGTGAAGCTGTGGATGAAGTTTGAGAAGGTCGTAGCCTGAAGTTGAGCAGAAGCTCTGTAATTAACAGATGTGGCTGTGTGTGAGAATCTCAAGGAGATTGTTCTGAAGAACCCTTAACGAGATGAAGCTCTGAGTGTAAGTCTGAAGACTGTTTAAAGTTTTAAATTCTGAGTGTATTCCCTACAGTAAAGTAGGAGTCCAGTTGAGGTCAGCTACTGAAAGAATCGTTGAAGAGTTGGAGCCAGTAGGCTATGTGTAAATCTAAAGGAGGAAACGAGTTGTAGCTCGTGGTTTGGTAAAATCCACAGAAGTGGTTTAATTCATTTTTTAATTGGTATGGTGCTCCCACAATTCTGCGATTGAGCCGACTAGAAGCCATTGTGAATAAATTTGGATATTTTCTGAAGAAAGCCGAGCTGCTGACAAAGGTTAAGAAGTCAGTAACCAGTGGACGAGGGAGAGAACACAGGACAGATATGGCGAAGAGCAGAAGACTAAAATTTTCCAAGGAAAAGAAATTCAAGTCTTGCATTGCAGAGTTGTATGATGCAGCAGAGGCGAAAACTGAAGAAGTCTGTCATGATTTTTTGCCAATTCCAGTTTTCTCAGGTAAGAATTATGAATTTTGGGTTATTAAAATGAAAACTGTGTTTCGTGCTGAAGGTGTATTGAATTGTGTTGAAAGTAAATGTAATGAACCTTGTGATGAGGCAAGTGATGCCTTCGCATTATATCTCATTCAGAAAGCCATGGAAGATAGTGTTCTCCACATTGTTGCTGATGCAACCATTGCTAAAGATGCTTGGGAATGCTTGAGAAGAGAATTTGGTGTAAGGGGGAGAAACTCCAGTCAGCATCAAGCTGAACTACATGGTGTTGAAATTCAGAATGTTGATGCAACTGTCATGGACAGTGCTGAAAATTGTGATAATGTTAATGAACCGCCTACAGTTGAAGCAGAAGACAGCCTAGCTGTTAGTGAATCCCATGGTGTAGAGGCACTTGTGGATGAATATGAAGATAGAACTTCCATCGCAGCAGTAGAAACTCCAGCCATAGAAGCTGTTGAGAAATTCGGTGAACCCCACACAGTTGTGGATAATGAAGTTGAAGAACCTGCTATACCAGTAGAAGCACTTTCCCGAAACACAAATGAAGATGAAATTGTTGTAATAGTTGAAAAGGATCCAGCAGTCTTAGTCAAAGTTGCTGAAGTAGAAATTGAATGTTCGCATGAAATGGTTGAGGACTCTGTCAGCCAAGCAGAGCCAGATAAGTTTGAGAATAGTGAAGCCCACTGTGCAGAGCCACAAGTGGATGAAGATGTTGAAGATGAAGCTGCCATAGCAACAGCAACAAAAAATGATGAATCAACAACTCAAGCAGTTGCAGGACAGCCAGTAAAGGCTGAATGTGAAGAAGAAGATGAGCTCATGAAGAGCATGCCCATGAGGACAGAAGTTTTTCTTAACAATTTAGATGTTTGTGCATGTGCAGGTGCATATAGAAATCAGCCTGAAATTGAAGAAAATGAAAATGAAGAAGCTAAAATCATTCAAGAATTTTTGAAGAATGTGGACTCTCTGTTTGAAGCAGAGAATGATGAAGAAGCTGATAAATTCCATTGTGCAGAGGCACATATGGATGTGAATGATAAGTATAATGAAGCTCATGAAGACTGTAATTTTAGTGCAGAGTTTGACAAGATTATCGAAATTTGCATGCGTCATAGTGCCACAAATGTGGAATATAAACTTGAAGAAATTGACATTTGTGAATCCCACATTGCAAACATGCATGTGGATGGTGTTGATGAAAATGAAGTTGCCATTGCAGCAACAAGAACATATATGGTGAATTCAACAACTGAAGTTGAATACGAGGTTGATGATATTATATATGAATTTCTGAGGTGTGTGGACTTTATGTCTGAAGGAGTGAATGAACATGAAGCTGGTAAATCCCACTGTGAAAATACACACGTGGATGATGAAGGTGTTAATGAACAAATTGAGGATGAAAATGGTGTAGCCCACAATACAGATATATATGTGGATGAAAATGATAAAAAAGATAACAACCTCACTGCTGAAGCAGAGATTGGTATAGTTGATGAAGATGTAACCGAGATAGTTGCAGGTCAGCCATTTAAGGTTAAAGGAGAGCTTTTCAAGGTCAAGCCCACAAGGGAAATTGTTTTTCATAATAGTTGTGGTGATTTTTATTGTCCAGGAACATACAGAATTCAAGTAGCAGCTGAAAAAGATGAAAATCACTGTGTCAAAGTGTCTAAATTTTTATGTGAAACATGGAATTGTGATATTTATGAAAATTTTAAAGACTCGATGTTTGTTGAGGAATTTGATAAGATAATTGCAAACTGCACAGAAGTTGCAGCAGAAGCAAAATTGGTACAAGCTGCAGGCATCCATGATGATGCTAAAAAATGTAACGCCTATGAGGCAGATTTAAAGATGATTGCAGACTGGCTTGAAAAGCCAAGGCATGTTGAAGTTGTGGAGTGTCTTGCTGATTATGACTGTGCCATTGTTGCAGTAGTTGAAGAGAATGCAACTATGGAGGTTGCAAGGGCAGCAGACCAAGCTGCCAGGAAGCAGATAAATGAAGAAAAACTTGCTTTACGAAATATTTTAACTCTATCTATTTGTGCAGGTTTTGTTTGCAGTAATAAAGCTGCAAGAGCTATAGTACTGAAGCTGCCATGCAGCATAAACAAGAAGAAGAAAGTCAAGATGAAATTCTTGAAGACCAATAATTGGTTCAAGGTTTTACACCGCTGGAAAATGAAAAAGACAATGACCTGGTGTTACAATGAAGAAAACGTCTTGAAGAATTTCTGTTTGGTTTTTTGCTGTTTTACATACGCTGTAGCAATGTTGCTTTTGAAATGTTGATGCTGATGGAAGCTACTATTCGTTGATGATGGATGAATTTGATGTTGCTTACTGTGGAAGAAAGTATGTGTTTGTTGAAAGGCTATAGCCTTGTACTGGTTGTGTGATCCTCCGCCATTGATCTGTGGTTTGCTGAAGTCTGCTACCTGCGGGGAAGGAAGAGCGTAGAGTGTGCCTCCGCCTTCAGTTGAGAAAGAGAACATTTGAGAAAGAGAAAGCCATTCAGTTGAGAAAGCATCTGCTATCTACAGTAGCAGATCCGCCTTAAGACTCTCCAAGACTTGAGAGCATTCTGATGATGAAGTTTCTAGCAGCAACATTGAAAGAAATTTTTGAAGTGTTTCGTATCTACTTGTAAGAAGCCTAGCTGAGACTTTAGACCAGCAGGCCATGATTTTTGTAAGCTGTGTGTTGTTATGTGGCTGTTGAATGTAAGGGGGAGTGTTGGAAATAAATACCAATAGCCACATCATCACATTGGTATCCACCCATATCAGTCCGTGGATGTGTCCGGTTGATATGCATTTACGCATAGATCGATCCCCATGCCGGTTGGTAGTTGAATGTGTAATTGTTGATGTAACTTCTAGCTTCACCGAGAAGCCAAACCTGTCAGTAGATGTTTCCAGACCTCCGTCGTCATATGTATAAAACTGGTTTTAGTTAATGAAATAAATGGGGAGTAGTTTTCTGGGCATTTAGCCCACGCTTCTATCCGCTGTCTCTACTCCTTCAATAAACTGGGAAAATGATAAAAAGAATTCTTTAAAAAAAGAATGGTTATGGATTGAGAATAAAGTTAAACTTATTGAAGAAGTGGTGGAAGATGACTACTTCTCTGTGATGAGAAAGGAAAATATTACAAATCTACATTCTCGAAGACGGGAATTTCTAAAGATTGATGAAGAAACCTGGCGACTTAAAAGTTGTACAATTTGGCTAGAAGCGGATGACAATAATACCAAATATTTCCATAATTTCGTAAACAACGAAGGATCATCAATTCTATTCTGAAAGATCAAAATGGTAATGTCATTAGAAATAGTAATTCCTTAAAAGGGGAAGCAGTCAATTATTTCAAATGTATCTATAGCAATCACAATTCTACACAACTCGATTAGCAATTGAATGTTTTAAGAAAGTATCCAATATTTTTCAGTGAGGAAGATAACATAAAAGTCGGTGCAGAGGTGTCTCTTGAAGAAGTTAAAAGTACTCGACTAGAGTTTGCAAGGGAAAAATGCCCTGGACCTGACAGCTAGCCCGTTGAGTTCTTCATCCATTTTTTTGATTTGGTGGGAAAATCTCTCACGGAGATGGTTAATGAATCGAGGAGAAAAGGTTTGGTTCCTAAATGTCTAAACGCTACCTACATTACTCTTATTCCAAATCATGATAGGCCCGTATCATTTAATGACTATAGGCCTATCTCTCTGTGCAATCTAATCTATAAAGTCATCACAAAAATAATTGCAAACAGAATGTGGCCAATACTTGGGAAGGGGATTTTGGAAGAACAATTTGGTTTTCTCCCGAATAGGCAAATCCTAGATGCAGCGGGAATTGCAAAAGAAGGTCTCCATACTGTTAAAGTGAAGAAGTTTCAGGATTTTATATTAAAACTCGACTTGGTCAAACCATATGACCAAGTTGATTGATCTTTTCTCAGATTTATTCTATTACATATTGGTCTTTTTGTGGAAGTTACATGTTGGATCGTGGCCTATATCTCATCGGCGAGCTTTGCAATTTTAATTAATGGATCTCTGACCAATTTCTTTGCAGTTCCCGTGGTCTCAGGCATGGATGTCCCCTGTCTCCATATTTACTTATGTTGGTTATAGAAGGATTAAGTTGTGTTATTGATGATGCAAAAAAGAATTATCGTATCAAAGGTATCAAAATTCCAGCCTCTATGAGAATATCTCACTTCTTGTTTGTTGATGATGTGCTCATCTTTGGGCATGGCTTGCTACAGGAATAGCAGTTTTATCAATCAATTTTCTCTATGTTTTGCTTGGCATCCGGAATGGAAATTAGTAGACATAAATCAAATTTCCTCTATTACTGTGAAGATGAGGAATTGAAAGATCAAATCTATGTTATTTTCCCTTATCAAATGGAAAGGATTGATAGTGGTATGATTTACTTGGGTTTCCCTTTAAAGCCAAATAATTACAATAAGGTAGACTGGAATTGGCTTATTAAAAAAGTGGACAGGAGAATTTATGTTTGGTCTTCCAGGTGGCTAACCATTGGTGGTCGCTTAGTTGTGATATATGTTGTTTTACAAAGCATCCTCGTGTATTGGTTTTAATTGACAATTCTGCCTGCCTCAGTTATTTCTCAAATAAGTAAAATATGTAGGTTTCTCTGGGCAGGTAGACCTAAGATCTTCAAGTATCATCTCGCTTCGTGGGATAGTATTGCGAAACCAAATTTTGTTAGAGGCTGGGGTTTAAAGAACTTAGAGGTATTTAATAAATGTGCCAAAATATTTTGGCGATGTATCTTTAAGAAAGTCTTATGGCATAATGTTATTAGAGCAAAATACATAAAATTGTTCTCAATTGTTTAGTGGATCAGGGAGGTAAAGAAGCCTTTCAAGAATGCTTCTCTTATCTAGCGCAATTTTATGAAAGTTTATCCTATGTTGAGCAAACATTTTAGTTGGCAAGTTGGTCATGGTCATCTCATCTACACTGGAGTTGAACCCATCATTGGGTTATCAGAAGACTATAGTTTCTCTCCTGCTTTGATTAATGAGTTGAACTTGAGAAATATTTATACTCTTGCTCAGATTAAAAACACTTCCTCTCAAGCCGAAAAGTATTGGATGTCTGCTCGAGACCTGGGCTTACCAACTTTTGTTGTAGAAGAATAGGATCTATTTATACTTAAACTTAAACAAGCTGGAATCGTCCCACGGGACCGAGACAACAATATTTGTTGGGATTGGAATAAAAAAGATGGGGAGGTATCAACAAATCGAATGTATATGTCTATTATGGATCCATAGCTGCTATCATCCAGTATTTTGTGGCATAGGCGCATTTGGTTATGGCGTATTCCTTTAAAAATAAAGGTATTCATATGGCTGGTGTTAAACAATAAGATTATGTCGTGGGACAACCTCCATAAAAGAAGTATTCAAGGTCCAGTACTATGTTTACTCTGTAGAAGCAATTCTGAAAAGTGTTGCACATTTTTTTGGTAAATGCTCGTTCTTTACTTCAGTATGAAATGCTACAGCTTTTACGCTTGGTTTAAAAGATGAGTGGTGGAAGTCTTCAATGGAGGAAAGCTTCTTACATTGGTATAAATTGAAAAATAATTATGTGGAGATCACATTTCTTATTGCATGGGAAATACGGAAAATGCGAAACAAGTGCATTTTTCAAGGCTCTTATCCTTCTATCTCGTGTGTCTGTTTCAAAATTTTGATCTATTTATAGGATTTATGTCGATATGAGAAAGTAAATATTCTTGAGGTTAGAATTAGAACCACGGTGTCAGTGAATGTCTCTAATGGTTTTTCCGATGGTGCATGTATTCATCGTTTATGCGGTGCTGGAATGGTTTTAAATATCAAGGAATGACACTCTTTGAAAATGTGAATGAAGGCTGGAAAGGGAACCAATACACAAGATGAATTGATTGCATTATGGTGTTTATTGTGGATGGCTAGAAATAGAGCCATTTTGGATCTACAAATTTTGGATGATTCAAAAATTATTATTGATTGGATAAAGAAGCTATCTACTATTCAGAATATCAGCCTAGAACACTGGATGAACAAAATCACCAACCTCTCCAAGCAGTTTTCTAGCCTTTCATTTTTCCATGTCTATTGTATCTTTAATCAAGATGTTGATAGCCTATCAAAATGTTGTACTGGCGAGATGGATGGATATTTATTTTTTGAAGAAGTATGTAAGAACCCTTGTTCAAAGAGACTTTTTTTTAAAATCTAAGATAATACTAAATATACTCATTCATTACTTCCTTCTAGTTCTTCAATAATTTCCTCAAGTCTAAAGCATTAACCTTTGCTTAGCATCAATCATTCAAGCTGCTCGTGCCGTTAAAAGGGTAGTGACTCAAGTTTCTTGGAATCCTCAATACCATTATATATTATCTAAACCTACTATTAATCATATTTAGAACTATACTCTACACTTATTATTATCATAGACATTCCAATTGCAAAGTCTTTATATAATTTTACTATATTTTCACAATCACTATAATACATTCTACTATCATGCATGTTCCATTTAATATCAACTCCACACCGTAGGAGTGTAAATGTTTTAATCCTAACCTTCGATATATGTATATATGTATATATATATATATATCTATTTACAATATGCTAAACAAGTGTGTAATTATAATGGTAAATTTCTATTTCATAAATGTTCCGTCATTAACATTAATTGCATCCTACACTTCCTAACAGAGCGAAGTGCAGTTATTTTGATAACATAATACAATGTATAGATTCCATATATATATATATATAAATGCCCAATTTATATATCTATCTCCTATTTTATAAAATCAGTATGCAATACAATAAGTCTAGAACTCCACCCATTAATACCATGTGATATAATCTTTTGATACCTTAATCCATTATCAATTCAATTCATATAATCACATTTTATCAATGCATTGATAAATAAGAAACCCGCTTATGCATTTTATAATAATTAAACTTTAGAGCATAGCCAATTATATTGGTCATTAAAAGAATTTATCTAAATCCTTTATAATCTACCAAGAGACCCAGCACTTATCGACTAGTGTAATTTATAAAGGTTTATAACCAAGCTCATCTATTAGTAGGTGGATATTGTTCGGCTAATAATTTCTCATCGATCATTTGTTCTAGAATTCACTGCAAGGAATTATAGCAGAAATAAATATTAAGTTATGGGTGATTTCACGAAGGTGGTTCACCATTTTTGGCGCACGGGAGCCAAAATAATTGTTTTCCGCACCTTCGATTGAGGTTTTGAAAAGACCTGGATCGAGGGCTTGAAAAGATCTCGATTGAGGGTTTTTAAATAGCTCAATAAAACCTCGATCGAGGGTTTGAAAAGATCTCGATTGAGGGCTTGAAAAGATCTCGATTGAGGGTTTCTAAATAGCTTGATCGAGGGTTAGGTTAGACCCTCGATTGAGCTAGGGCTTGGTTAAACCCTCGATCGAGTTATTGCTTGATCGAGGGTTTGAGACAAAAAAAAAAAAAAAAACAGGGCCCAGCCGGCCGGCCGAGCCCTGTTCGAAAATGATAGTGCACAGTGAGCGACAAGGACGGGATGAAGGCCCTTGACCGAGCATCTGCAGCCAGCACAGCACGCCACGCCACGCCCCACACCCAACTCCACCTCGCCATGGCTTCAAATCCACAAGGTAAGTGGAATTCAACCCTATAATTTGTTTTAAAAAAAAACTTAAATTTTAAATTTTATTTGTTTTGTTATTTGTTTAAAAAAAAATCCCTAAATTTTATTTGTTTGTTTTGTTATTTGTTTTAAAAAAAAGCCCTAAATTTTATTTGTTTTGTATATAAAATTGTGCGTTTTTTACAAAAGGTAAATTTTATTTAGTTTTTATCAATTTGTGAATGTAACCATTGAAAACGAAAAACCAACATCGAAACCAAAAACCATTGAAACTAAAATCACCATTGAAACTAAAAACCATTGAAACTAAAAACCACCATTGAAACCAAATACTATTTGAAAAAAAAAAAAAAAACCATTTCAAAACCTTTTTTTGTTTTAAATTTATGTTGTATTTATTTTTTTAAATTATTAATATTTTTGTTTATGTCAACCGGTAGCATTTCACTGTATAAATGCTATCGGTTTTATTTTAAAATGTGTTTTGACAAGCAACCGGTAGCATTTCACTGCATAAATGCTACCGTTTTTATTTTAAAATGTGTTTTGACAAGCAATCGGTAGCATTTCACTGCTTAAATGCTACCGGTTTTATTTTAAAATGTGTTTTGACAAGCAGAAATGCTGCTTGTTTTTTTTTCAATCTTCTGAGAACGCCAAGGGGATTGAAAACAATAATCATATTAGGTTGTCGGTTTAACAAAAACCATTAACATTAAAAAAAACTCAACAACACCACAGTAACATGTAGAAAACTCATTTGGTCTCCATCTATAACCTTAGATTCAATGTTACTTTGGAAAATGACCTACAATTTCTCTAATGGAAAATCCATAATTAAGTAAGTAGCATCATTATTATTAATTTATTTAATGAGATGAAGTGTCATTTTTATTTTTTATCACATAATTATCATGTATATTTTTATAGTTATACATAATATCATATAAATGTTTATATATAATAAACATATATATATATATATATATATATATATATATATATATATATATTTTAATTTTTTAATAATATATATTATATAACATTTTAAAAACAAATATTTAAATATTACAATTAAATTTAAATGTGTTTATTAAATTCAATATTTATTAATATAATTATATGTTAATATAAACTAATAATTTTTTTTTTTTTAACCGTTTTACCTTTAAAGTCAACTCAACTATTCGTTGTTGGAAAATAAAACACCTTCACAAAGTTTATGGAGCTCCTTACATATGTCCTACGGATCTACTATGTCCCTTAATTTTTTTAATTTTTTAATAATATATATTATATAACATTTTAAAAATAAATATTTAAATATTACAATTTAATTCAATATTTATTAATATAATTATATGTTAATATAAACTAATAATTTTATGTTAATATAAATTATAAATATATTGAAGTTAAAAAAAAATCATTTTCTTAAAATCAAAGCTTAGGTCTAATACCTCAATAATCATCACATTAAAAGCTATCCAAATACATTTAGGTGCATATAACATGTCCATATCAAGATGAAAAAAGCAAGCGCAACAACATCTTATATTATTAAGATTTGGACATACTCCCTTTGCCATGGTCTAAATGTCATAATATAAGATGTAACCTAGTTGGTGAAGGAGAGGGTAGGCTAAATTGATTTTGTTTCCCTACACCTCCTATAATGAGAATTAGAGCGAAATGCATAGACAAATTCCGACTAGGGAAACCAGAGAAGTTGCAAGGTTGGGTACAGTCGACCACCATGCAAATTGACCAATTTATCCACCGATGGGAGTGAAATCATACTGTCAGTTTGAACCTTTAGAATTCCACTTCCTACTTCATGCTGGCCACACTAACTACTGTAATAAACTCCATATACACAAACCAAGAGATGATGATGAAAATGTAGTGGAGAGGAAAGAAAATGGGCAAGAGAGGGTAGCCAAAATATAATAGAAAGAAAAGATGCATGGGGATTATTCTCAATACCTAGTACATTACATAAAAACTTAATATTAGTCGACAATGTTGATCATCTATTTTTATGGTCTTTGTGGGGATCGAATTCAAATCCTGAGTGATTTTGATGGAAGACTAACCACATGTCATGGCCTCTTAGCTAAAGGAAATTGTTTGTGATTAGTGGTTTTCCCATCGAGGGTAGTAAATAAACATTGTTCAAAAGAAAAATCTACTTTGTTTACTAGTGGTAAATAAACATTAAAAGAAAAATCTACTTTGTTTACTAGTGGTAAATAAACATTGAAAATACCCATGCCACCTCTTGACCCTCAACTAGTAGATCTGTCCCTACAAGATATTGAGAATATATCATTCTAAAAATAGTTTAGTTTCCCCCCCACATCCCAACCTCTAGTCCTAGTCCTAGTGTGACATTGAGGACTTTATCTAAAAAATCCAACTATTCTTAATGAATATATGTATCCAACATGCTCACATGATTTGAATGTGACCGCCACATTTTATCCCTAAAGATGTTGCACCAGCTGTCGCTTGAAACCAAACACCATCCTAATTCTCTAGGGCATGTGTTGTCACAGATTTGTTTCAAGGACACAATTAATCATGTGACCCTTATCTAAACAGGAAGAATCTATCACTGCTAAATAACAACTTCTCTATGTTTCCTTAACAACATTGTACTTTACCTCCATTCACACAACTCCTCAAAGCCTAGACACAAAGTAATTCTCTACCATGTAAATTAGCCACACAAGAAAACCCATCTTTTAATTAGCGGATGGTTTGCTTATTGCTTCCTCCTTAAGAGAGATGACCTCTTGGCACCTTGTGGGAGTTTTGATGTGGGTTTTCTTGCTGCCACTACTGTCAGCCCACAAAATTGGGGCATAAACAATACTATGTATTTCCCAACAATTGCCTCAACAGACCTTTAACGCTGGTAACTCGCATGCAAATGAAACAACACATGTCTATACATTTTCTAAACAGATCTACATGCTTGTCAATTCCACGTGAAAGGACTAATCACACTCTTCTTTAACGAGCCACACATATCCCATGCTCCATTTGAACATTCTTATTGGATTTAAAAACAACCTCTTCAAATATACGGTTACTTTAGGATGTGGTAGGTAGAGTCAACTTGTATCCCTAGGTGTAGATACATCAAACAACCCACACTATCTCTTGGCTTGGTTTGGTTTGGATTCTCATGTGGTATGTGTCTCAAGCCAACACACAAACAACCCTTCCATTCATTGATTCGTTCTCATGTATGTCAATAGATCTAGAGCGTTGTGGCTCTCTAAAATCATTCCTATGCTATAAAATTCTTATCCTATCAAATTCAACTCGTCATTCAAAATATTGGAAATATCATAAATTATAATCATTCACTCAGTCATGTCATGCACTCACTGCTTAGCTTTAGCTAGCCATTAACAAACTTCTTTTGTTGTTCTAGTTCAATTTAAAAGGTAGATTATTGAGACTCAAACATGTAGCGAGCCCTAGTTGACTTAGGCTTGATTCCATTTCCCCTCCATCCCATACCTGTATGTTGTCACAACTAGTGTTGAACAACTAAATTTGATGCCCAGGCCCCTATGATGCTAGCATTGCTAATAAAAATGATATCGAAATTGAAATTGGATTTGAAATGTAAATTTGAAATTGAAAATGAAAATGATATTGATATTGAAATTGAATTTGAATTTTGAAATTAAATTCGAATTGAAAATCGAAAATTGAAATTGAAATGAGAAATGAAAATTGAGAATTGGAAATGTAATTAGAATTCAAATCGAAATTGAAACTTGGAATTTGAAATTGAAACTTGGAATTTGAAATTGAAATTTGAATTTGAATTGTGAAATTTGAAATAGAGTTTGAAATTTGAATTGAATTTGAAATTTGAATTTGGATTTGAAATGCGAAATTTGAAATTTGAATTAGAATTATAAATTGAAATGTGATGCAGAGAGTTCTGAAGAAAGAACTTCATTGCTTCGTGCTCCGTGACGCACGAGAGGATCTGACGTCGCCCAAGAGGGAGGCCATCGATAGCGCTCCCATTCGCCGAGGAGTGCGGTTACGCCAGGGTTGGCTGCCGTTGGTGGTAGAAGCAGGAGAGCTAGTGTGTCAGTTCATCTCGACGACATACACGTTGATCCCCAGGTGGGGGATGGGCAGCAAGAATCGAGTGCATAAGGTGCATATTTTTTATTAGATACATTTTCAGTAAAGTTTTAGTATATAATGCATTGAATTTCAGTTGCAAGTTATAATATATATTTTTAGTAATATTTGTGTTTTGGTTTGGATCGCAGGTTCCCCATCAAGGAGATCGTACGACGATGGGGTCGCACGCATCACTCTCGCTGATATCACTTTCCAGCAAGAGTGGGTGAACTCATGTGTGTGCACATTGAGGGAGGATTCTCCCACACGATGACCTTTATTCATGATGTTATCAGTAGTGGATGAGATGTTGGCCCTCTATAAGAGGGTGGGACCTCTTAGTGACATTTAGCGTCATTCATTCCAGAGGAGGAGACGGGATGTCATTGGGATCTACAAATGGGAGGATTTCAAAGTCGCCATAAAAGGGCATGACATCAAGTTTAATTTGTTCGACATCCCTCCTGACCGCCCTTCCGGTCAACCGCTTAGACTCAAGGCGTTTAAGTTGGAGGATGCTTCACCATATCTATATGATAGATTTGTCGGAGCGTGGGGCATGTTCCCCCACCATGACTAGGTCCCATTGTACTTTGCAAAACATATTTATGCAGAGTTTGTTTTGGATATGCACCCAGATTACACCAGCATAGGGTCCGAGTTCTATGGGGTTGGTAGGGGACGATCCTACCAATGTCCTAAAACTCGAAGAGACCCTGCCTTCGTGCCACCCCCTCCGAGGTTGGTACCGTTTCTAGACAAGACGGTTATCAGGTCGACAGATGTGGCACAATCATCCCAACTTGCTGCAGAGGCTAGACAGGACCTTGCAGAGTCGTTGTTCACTGCCAGGGGCAGTGCTGTTGTTGCTGCACATGGAGAGGCATCTAGACCACCCCCTGCACCTGCAGAGCTAGAGATAGAGTATGTTGATAGTGACATGCTCAGGAGTTTGGATGGTGAGGCCCTATTGGGGTATGCCGAGTCAGCCCGAGATGCATACTTTGAGTTGCATCGTAGATGCGTCGCTCCAGGGCAGGTATACTTTTGTACAATTATGTATATATGTTCTTCATGTTACATCATATTATATGTCGTAAATTGAATGGTTAATAATACTTAAGGGAGTTGTATTCTATTTCTCCATGCAAGGAAGCACATTCATGGATTAGCTCTTTGCTAGTGAGCCATCGGTTGGTACATCTGCTCGTCCCAACCCGCGGACAACAGTAGTCGAGGCAAGTTATAATTTATCTTCTAATTTAATTTGAGTTTATTATTTCCCAGTTTAAATAATTTATGTTTTATTTCTTAATTTTCTTAATTTTATGTTTTAGATCCTAACTTCAAATGAATTCCAAATTGTACAGGGAAAAGGAAAGGGCATTGCTCCTGATGATAGACATGAGGATCACGAAGGTCCTGACCAGCCGGGTCCAGACACAGAGGTGAGTTTTAATGTATGTTCCAAATCATGTTATTTCATCACATTTAGTAATTTATTTATGTACTTTATGTTTCAATTTTTGAATTATAACTTAAATTATGTTTTAGTTTTAATTTTTAATAAATCTAACTTATTACATCTAATGGCATATTACACAGGCATCACTAAGGGCGGGTGTCGATGTTGCAATGGATTTCACATATGATTGGGATGCAGCTCGAGCACGTGGTCCTTATGAAGGGCCATCTACCCAGATTCCTACCCAGATGTCGGATATCACCATTGACTCGACGGAGAACAAGGCATTCATTCATAGTTTACCGCCTCAGAGCCAACATCGGCCTAATACACACGAAGGCAGCCACAGGGTCGATCAAGGGCCTCGTGGGGGTAGTGGCCAATGAGTTGATGATCTATACATTTCCATGTTTTGGATATTGTCATATTTTATATATTTTCATGTTTTGGATGATCTATGTATACGTTTTCATGTTTTGGATATGGATTTCTATCATTTATACATGGACTTTTATCATATATGTACTTTGGATATGGACTTTTGGATATTTTGTTACATATTTTGTATATTTTATCATATTGATGTCTTCATGTGTATTTTGTATTTGATTTGAAATCAATCAAGTTTTTTATATTACATATATGGATATAGTTATTACAGTTACAAATTTATATTTTGTCGTTTCAAATGCAAATTTAATGTGCAGTGATTACAATATAAAAGTTCAATTTCGATGTGTAGTTACAATTTAGTTCAATTTAAAATGCAAATTTCGACTACATTACAGAACATCTTTCAAAATTTAGAATTGAATACATACATTACAATTTAAAATTGAAATTCCAATTCCAATTCAATTACAATATAAAATTTCAAATTTAACGTGTAATTTGAATTCCAATTCAATTCCAATTTAAAAGCTCATTTTCAACTACATTACAATTGCATAAATAAAATAAAAATTTAAAATTAGAATATATTTGAAATTAAAAAATGAAATTACAATTACATTATGTTGTATACACATTACAATTCAATTACAATTTACACATTCCAATTCAATTACAATTTAATATTAAAATTTCAAATTTAATGTGTAATTTCAATTGAAAATTCAATGTGATGTTCCAATTTAAAAGTTCAATTTCAATTACATTATAATTGCATTTGAAATAAAAAATTTAAATTAGAATACATTGTACAATCTAAAATTTAAATTTTACAATTTTACATTGTATAGATGTATTTTAAATTCTCAATTACATTACAATTGTATTTGAAATCAAAATTTAAAATTAGAATACATTTGAAATTAAAAATTGAAATTATAATTGCATTATGTTGTCTACACATTACAATTCAATTACAATTTCCACATTCCAATTCAATTCCATGCAAAATTTAATGTGTAATTTCAATTGAAAATTCAATGTGTTGTTGTATACAAGAATGTTTTTGTCCATTGAAAGTGTGAATTATCCCTTGAGTCAAAATTCTCTAATTACAACCAACCAATGATTGATTGATGCCATTTTGGTATTGTTTGTGATGATTTCTATAAAATTCAAAAATATTTGGTGTAATAACAAGTTCTATTGTATGTAGGTGATCTTTATGTTCTTTTCTTTTAAGTGTGTGCTCTAATCTAGATGAAAAGAAAAAAAAAACACCAAATCTTATTTAAAACATATCATACTTACTATTATGTTTCTTCCTTTTATTTAGCAATCATTAGAAGGGTGGTGTTTGTGCTAATAACAATGGAGTATTATGCATCACCTCTTTTTTTAATCCACACAGTCATTTAAGGTTTTAAGAAAGGAACAAATTGTTATGTCAAAGTCTTGCCAACTTTCATTATTACTTTTCCATGTCTATCAAAAACAAATGCATGTACAAGTTGTGTTTTGGTTTGATAATTGAGGTTTTTTTATGCAAGCAAGGCCATATAATACTAACTAATTTCCCTCAAAGAGATTCCATGCCTATGCGTGCAAAACTGCATGATAAAGATGGTTTTTGATGCATGCAATCCAAAAATTGAGAAGGTTTGATGGTTAGAAATTATAGTGAATGTTTGTGAGTTGTGCCAACAATGGGTATTGTTTGCATGAAAATATATTCAAGGATTATGTATAAGTGCCATTTAGTTGAATTGTAGCCTCTATCTCCTATGTTATATTCCATGTAGCACCAAGTGCCAATATTTTTATTAAATGGAATGAGGAGACGCAAAAAAAATTGGTCCTAACTTTGATATGTTCAATAACAAACTCTAATCGTTTATTGTTGAATGAAACATTTTTTCAATACATTGGTATTTGATAATATTTTTATATAATTGATAATGAAATACAATGTAATTGATGATGAAATACAATGAATGAATTGTAATATATATAATTTTGCATTTGAAATCAAAATTTAAATTTAGAATACATTGTACCATTTAAAATTTAAAATTTAAAATTTTACATTGTATAGATGTATTTTAAATTCTCAATTACATTACAATTGTATTTGAAATCAAAATTTAAACTTAGAATGTACATTACAATTTAAAATTGAAATTTTACAATTACATTATATTGTCTAACATAACAATTCAATTATGTGAACAAGTGTATTCATATTGGAGCACCATGACCCAATTTTCACAAAAGCCTCCCATCTAGTATTTTTATTCTTGGCATTAAAGCATCTACAAAAATACATTTATAAAACAACCTCCACAAAAATATCCAAAAAAATATTACACAAGACAACATGAAAACTATGTCAATGATGCAAGTGGCATACATGTAACTCATTCATCTGGCCAATGGGTTATAGGAATGCAAGTCTCCATAATACGATCATGGTCAGCTTCTGTCATCTTCCATCTCTTTGGCTCACTTCTCTTCACCTTGATTTCTGTTAGATGTATCCGAGCTGCCACCACCAAATGACTATATTGACATGATATATATTCAGGCATAAAATCTTTGTAAATAATAAGCGCACCCTGTTTTTTCACTCTTTCAAAAAAGTGTCCCATTAGAACCATGTCTCCAGTTTGGTATGTAAATTCTCCATCTTGGTAGGGTGGCACCAACCTATTTTTTATTTGTGTGCATCGCATCAAATAATATGCCACATTTTCTTCGTTGTGAGGGGGGTGCAATGACAACGAATACAACACCTGGAAGATACATTACAAAAATTATTCAAATTTCCTACGTGCATTTCTACAACATTTGTATATGTGTAATATATAATGAACTAATTAACTTAATGAAGTCTCTTGTACCTTCCCTAACCATATCAAAAACTCGATCATGATCTAATGAGACCATTGCCTCTTCAGTGTGCATCTCTTGCCGTGTTGGAATTGGATGTGGGCCCTTTGGATTAAGAGAGACATATTTCCATGGTTTCACATATACATCATTTTCACAGTGATCAAGCCCGCATCCATTTGCATCAATGCAAAAATTGCAAAAACAAGCATACTTCCTCGTTTCAATGGAAAATATGTCACCCATGTCTTTACTTCGAACAGAATGTAATTCCCTCGTACCAGGTATGGTCTCACAATACCACGGCATGGATCTATTCACATCTCCAAGTGCAACATCCCAAAAGAACCTGCATGGAATTCAGTTTGTCATATGTAAATTCCTATCGAATATGTGTTCTTTTGTAAATGATGATATTGAATGTTATTAGCTTATTAATTGAGTTTGGAGTTTATTACCTGCACACCGGCCTTGCTTGTTCACGACCTTGATGTCCCAAATGATGTGTGCACCAATCAACTACTTTCGTGGAGCATTTGAGTCGTGTTGCACCATGACTCATCTGGTACCTATGAAGTGCTCGTTTCACACATGCACCTGTGCCATCATGTTAACCCTTTCCATGCCCTATTTCAAAAAAGCTCCAAGTGTGTCGGATTCCTGTCTCTTTGTGAAGACGACTCAACCAATAAAATGAGCATGCCGATTTGAATTGTCCTACACACCCATCTGACCAAATCCAGTGTTCAACAAATGATACGCCTCTCTGCCTTAATGAATCATAAATCAACCCAAAGCAGTGTTGAATGAACAATGTGTCATGCTCATGATCATCACTAACATAAAAATGGTACTCCTTGATCACTTCACGTGACTGAGGAGTGTTATCCCTACCATCAATGCTTTCTTGAGAATGTCTGTACAATACATGTACGAAGATAGACACCTGGTCGGAGTGATAGTACTCACTCTGTATCTCTCTTTGAGGAGAAAAAGTGTAGTTCTCCACAAAGTCTACCACTGATAAGATTGTGCCCGACTCAAATACCTCACGAGAATGTTTGAATTCTGAAGCTTGCCACTTGGACCTATGGGAGTGCTTTATGTATTTATAGATCTGACTTTGAAACTTCTCCATGAAATTTGAAACAAGAATCTCATCCTCGAGCAAGTCGATCCTCTTAGACGGCACATATGAAGAAGATGATGGATTCATGGAGACATACTCGTACCTCTTCCACTTAACTGTGATATCTGACAATCCATGGTGTGTTGGATCGATAGGAAAGTTCCTATGGAATAATGTCAAATCACCGCATTCATGGTATTTTCTCCCACCTACACACCTCTTATTGAAAAACACGTGTTCAGGATTCCTGTTGCATAGTATCATACAAATAAAATCTCGCACTGTGTGAGGAGCTAGTACATCGTTCCAGTGCCTTTTGCAAAAATCTAGAAATGTGTCATAGTATAGTTCAAATTCAATGTGGTACCGGCAACAACAAGTGTCGTGAATCGTATTCGGCCTAATATACCATGATTTTAATTTTTTGAACATGCTAAATGATATTTGAACACTAGGATTGGTTTATTGGAATTCCTCGTAAGGTGAAACTCTCGTCATCTCCATCACATGTTTACAGTGCTCCTGATAAATTCCTCTGGATAAACATTGTCGCAGGACATGCTTTCGATCTGGAAGAGCACGAGAATGGTTATCCCAAAACTCTATCACCTTCTCTCTAATGCCTGCTGCCATCCTGCATCGATAAGGTTCCCTACAAATAAGAGCCCAACAAGCAGCTTCATCATTTTCATCTATCCGGACCCTGAATTTAGTATATTTGAGCAATGATGCTATTGCTGATACCATTCAATTTCTTGAGGTGCTTTGTGCCACAATAGCCGTTTTAATTTCCCTATGAGCAGCTTGGGTATCATTGTTTCTTTATTTTCCAAACGAAGATAATGCATTTCTTACATTTTCTATTGCATTCTCGCATGTCTTTTTTGTTTTAACATCTTGAAAACCCAACAACTTTGTGGCACGTTTCAATTTTTTGTGTTTTATCAACCCATGCAGGATTTGAGATCGTGCCATCGTTGAATGTTGTTCAAAATATGACTTGATTATGTTACTGACATGCTCTCTAACTCTCCGACTAGGGATCGAGTTCCCAATCTCTTCTTGTACAGAAACAACTGCACAATCCTCTAGAAAGTTTCCACCCCTTCCAACCCCACTGCAACTCCCAATTATACTTTCAATGTGAGAGGGAAAGGTGTCATGTGATGGTTGATTAGGATCATGAGGGGATATAGGGTCATGTGATTCTTGATCACCATGATGTGATGTCTGACCATAATCTCTCCCTACACAACATGTAAATTAACAAATTGAAAATTGGTTACTTGATAGTTGTGCATTGAACTTTAAAATTGCTAGTAACTTGAAATTTGATGTGGAAATTGAAAAAATGAAAATTGCATGTGAATTGAATTTTCCAACTAATACATTTAGCTTGAGAACTATTCTAAGTAAAAATTGAAATTGCTAGTGACTTGAAATTTGAAATTCCTACTAAAGTTTGAAATTGCCTATAACTTGAAATTGATATCTTAAATACTTGAGAATTGTTCTAGAAGTAAAGTTTGAAATTGTTAGTAAAATTTGAAATTGTTTGTAACTTGAAATTGGTAGTAACTTGTACATTTAACTTTAAAATTGCTACTAACTTGAAATTTGTTACATGTAAATTAACAAATTGAAAATTGCTAGTGACTTGAGAAAAAATCGGTACAAGTATTGAAAATACATTAAAACAAGAAAATTGTTTGTAACTTAATTTCAAAATAACTAAATATGTACATGTAACTTGAAATTGTACATTTAGTTTGAGAATTGCTAGTAAAGTTTGAAAATGAAGTATATATATTTAACTCAAGATAATTATTAATAACTTGATATACATGTGCATTAAACTTTAAAATTGCTAGTAACTTATATATATTTAACTCAAGATAATTATTAATAACTTGATATACTTGTGCATTAAACTTTAAAATTGCTAGTAACTTGAAATTTGGTGTAGAAATTGACAAATTGAAAATTGAGTGTGAATTGAATTTTCCAACTAATTATACATAACTATCAATTTAACTTGAAAATTGTTAACATTTTTGAAATATAAATTATACATCTACTATAGGAAAAAAAAGTTAACTTATCCCTACATTAATGCATAGAAAAAATTGGTACATGAATTGGAAATACATTAACTATGAAAATATTTTGAAGTGTAAGTTGATTTGATTATAAACCTGAGAAATTTAAATAAATAGTCTCAACAAAAACACATTTCTCTCAAATTTACAACATTGCACACATTAAAATCCTTATAGAAATTCACCCTCAAAGATTTTTGAAAATAGTCTCAACAAAAACCATAAAAAATACACATAATTATCTTGGTGATGTCATGTTATGTAAATAAAAGTATGTGATAGATGGAACCTTCAAATGGAATTTTTTTAAAGTAAACATTATAATTTAGCTCTTTGAACATTCATTTGTTTTCAAATATTCATAACTATTAAAATATTTCCAACCACCATAACTATGAAAATATTGTCAACCACCATAACTATGAAAATATTCATTCATTTGTTTTCAAATTGAATTTTCTAACTAATACATAACTATCATAATGTTCATTTCAAATAAAATGAAGGTAAGTTAAAACTGACAATTACACCTTGGGGTGCAATAAAAGAACGTTGTATTGCAAGTGAAGCAAGGAAATGGAAGATTTGCATATGTTTTTCTTTTTAAATAAGTGTTGGTTGCAAGTGGCTTGATGGTTGTTATGTAGAATTTCAGAAATTGTAATAATGTTGTTGGAATTAATGTAAGATTGAAAAAATAACCATTGATGCACAAAAACCAAAGGTTGGAGAGTCTTCATCATATAATTTTACAAACACGAATAATGCAAAATGTCTTTAAATTGTACACCCAAAAACTACAAATTTCACATGCAAATCTAAAAAATCGGTAATTGCTTCTTCCTTGAGTTCTCCAATAGTTTCTGCTATTGGAAATGTAGTAACAATTTTAGCTTTTAATATAATATCAATTTAGATTCATTAAAACAAAAGTATTATTAGATATGAATTCTACCCAACTACATGTATCCATTATAATATGGAAGAGGGTAGCATAGTGTCACGGCCTTCGGATTGAAGAGATGGATCCATAAGTGAACCATTGAATAGTAGAAAACTATTTATTTAATTAAAGAGAAACATAGGAAAGCGATCACCAATCACCTAGGACATAATTTGTAGGAATACCAAATGGTTGGCATTTTTGCCGCCATGTTGCTTCTCTACCACTCCATACAATAGATTTTTGCTAATGGTTAGTTCCTTTTAAAAAAAAAAATTATACATGTATGTGTATAAATAGATTAGTATTATAACTCTCAATTTTAAAAAAAATACCTATCACCAAATATTAGGAAAAACATTATTTGAAAATAGTTTACAAATAATTAATATATATCTATCTAACCATAAGAAAGAGAGGCAGGAAAAATTTAAGCAAAAACTAAGCAAGACAATTGGCACTTTTGTCTCCTTTTTCCTTTTGGGCTTGCGAAACTAAAGGAAGCTCCCAAGACTACTATTAAGGGTTGCCGTTATACTCCCCAATATTGTTGACCAAGCTGAGTGGAACTTTGCAAAAGATGTGCACAATTTTCAAGAAATTCCAACAGTCAAAGGCATTCAAAAGCTTAAAGATGCTGAAAAAATGCACAGTTTTAAGGAATTTATGAGACACAGGAGCGTGTTTCTTTAATAGTTTTTGTCATTTATTTTGATGCAGCTCCCAATGCCCACCCAAGTACAATGATAAGAGAGACCATTGAACTAAATCCAAAGTCTTTCATAGAAATGAGTTTGACACATATTAGGGCAATTCTAAAACCCAAGAAACAATGCAACTATTTAGAAAGGTGTATGAGTTTGATACATATTAGGGCAATTCTAAAACCTAAGAAACAATGCAACTATTTAGAAAGGTGTGTTAGATCTTAAAATAATAAAATATTATAAAAAATAAAATGTCTCCTCAAATTAGATTTAAATAATTTAGGAAAGCATATATATAAAACTACAGAAATTAGATAAATTAAAACCATAAACATTTCATTACACATTTACACACTTAAATATTGATTAGACTGCAAATGTTGATGAAGAGTTTGCACTTAAAAGAGAGTTGATCCCTCTCTAAGCGTAACTGTCGTGACAGTTGAAGATTACATGATAGCGAGCTATATTTGTTAAAGCAAATGTAGGTTAGAATCCCGTTGCAGTGAATGTTGTTCTCATTTAAGTAACATAAATCATTTGTTATCTTTGCTGGAACCAAATCGAGATGCCTGAAACATTGTCAATTGTTGTGCCTGATAGATAATGTGTCCAAGCCAGTAAATGATTTAACATAAATGTGTTCACCGATTGCCTGCACGAACTGATAGTATGCTAGTTCATCATTTGATTATGATGCATTTGTTCTTTGTCAACTTCAATCTTGTCAAAAACCTTGGGTACTCTCGTGCCAACAAAGATTTTTAGGTCTAATGTGGAAATGTATTTGTAGAATTTTTGGGGTAAATATTTTGTATTTTAAGTTTGGACATATATCTTTGTGTGTTTGTAAGTTTAGAATTAAAGTATTGAGAGGTCTTCTCTTAAAGATCTGGACCTGTGCTTTAGCTCCCAAATAGAACAATGTTTCCACTATTTCCAACTCTCAATAACTTACATGCCTAACTTTTTCTCATCCCATATACCCTACTGGATGCGTGGGATTAGCTGGTTGAAGACATCTAATCCACCATCTCAATGTGGTTGACAACGTTCTCCTCAATTCGATGTCCAAGGTAGCACAACAATGAGTGTGACATTTAGTTGTGATGATAATTGAATTTTATGGCTCAATGCAATACAGTTTGAATTAAAAAGGAAAACTTCACACGACTGTTTTTTTTCACTTGTGAAGTGGTGCTGGCTTTGTGTAGGGCTTTGTAGCTGTAAAAATTACTCTTGTAAAAATGGCTCTCTCTTTTCCATGCGTTAATAATCTCTGTACTTTTCAGCATGTGAGTCATAGGTCAAATAGTTTGGGCATGTGAATAGTGTATCATCGATTTTAGTCTAGAAGAAACTTAATTAAATGTTTTATTGATAGCTTCTTTGAGGATGATGTATCTCCTATCTCCCAATAAACAAAATTTGATATGATTCAAGATGTCATAATTTGATATGATTCAAGATGTTTAATTGGTTTTATGACTAACCATTTTAAAATTCTCTTCTGAATTGAAGAATTGTAAGTGGTTAATATACAATTGTACGTCTTTCTTGTTTAATGATGGAGGTGGGGCGTAGTTACTACAAATCTTTGTTGAATTTTAAAAAGTGCTAAGTGTGATTAATGAAAATAATATTAAAATCAATGCTAAAAAAAATAGTAAGCACAAAGAATTAGGGTGATAAATAAAAATAATATTAATATTATTGCTAAGAAAAATAGTAGACACAGGGAATTAGGGAACAATGACACAATAATATTCAAACTTAGGTCATGCTAATGTAGTAATATTTAGATTTACGATATACATCTTTGCAAGATGGCATGTTTGACTTGATGATGTTATATGTTCAATGAATAGTGGCGCCTTTGGTTGTGCTTGAATAATTTCTACACAGGATAATCAGAAACTACAACATTGAACTATGGCATTTATGAAAACTTTCAAGGTGTAGTGAGTTACAGAAGAACCGTACTTTCGTCATTTCTGCAGAAGCAAAATGACATGTTGCTCCCATACCCAAACATGAAGGAATATCTATGATGACATTGAAAATATGTGCCAAGATTTTCTCCATAACGAGCATAGTTTGTGGCTAGAAGAGTAGAAGTGAGTGGATTGAATCAACACTGGGATTCTATAAGAAGATCCTAATAGCATTTTTAAAATGCGATTTCAATTTAAAGGCATCTTGCATGCCCAGTATTGGCATAGTTTAGATTTTATTTAGTATTCTCTGGACATTGAATGCATTTCCAACATATCAACAAGGAACTTGTTGATTGCTATAATGTTAGAACTTCAATTCAATATATATGACGTTAACTTTTCTCTTCCAAAAAGCATGTCTACTCTAAAATAATTCGTTTTATTTTGCACTCACTGTAGGTGGTCTTTTATAATGAGTAAAATACCCAATGGACAACCCAAAAATAAATTTAGATGAGTAAGATAACTACAAAAAAATCAAATTGCAGAAATTCTCCACTTTTCTGTAGCAACAAATAGAAGATATACAATAAGAAATGGAGCCGTGTCAAACAATCTCTTGGAATAATTGTGGAAACGTGATGAGATTAAAAGAAAAGCAATTGCCTGAGGGTGCCCAAGGCAGCTGCCATATCTATTATTACCTCTGCAACATTTTGATTGGTGTTTGTAGCGTTTTTTCTACGCATTCTAGGTGTGCACTTTACATAGAAACAAAGTGTTTTTGGTGCAATCTTGAGTGAAGGCACCTAGTATCTCTGACCCACTTCCGGATAGCAAGCCATCAAAGTCGCGAGACATAGAGAGCACGACGGCATCTCCGAAATCATATACAAGGTGGGCCACTAGTTACATTTTAGGGGAGGACCGGTGGCCCATTCGGTGCCCTTCCTGCATAACCCCAGGATTTTCTTCCTGCTATCACCACAAACATCATTCGTTGGCAGCAACATCTGGAACTATGATGGTTACTCGATTCTCTACTCAATGATCATCGCTGACCATGGAGAAAATAGTATTCAGATCTATGCTCTGTCTCCTCGAACAATCTTTGTCTCCTCGAACAATCATACTGGAGCATTGAAAAATCTAACACAGCGAAAAAAAACAAGCTGAGCATTGAAACAAAAAAAGATGAGCTGAGCATTGAAACGAAAAAAAACAAGCTGAGCATTGAACAATCTATCACAGCTATAAAAAAACAAGCTGCCAACAACATAGAATAATCATACTACGTGCTTACAGTGCCAAGAAACAATGGGAGTCCGAATAGTTTATAGGTGAACTGGGCAAAAGGAACGGTTGAGATCAAGCAGTGGAAGCAGATGAATGAAGGCGATCGGTTAAGATGATGCGGTGGACGCAGATGGATGAATGCGACCACCATGGCAGGGAAGAGACAGTCAAATCGGTGGCGATCGAAAGTGGTGGCAGGGAAGAGATGGTCAAATCGGTGACAATCGAAAGCGGTGGAAGCAGATAGATGAAGGTGATCACGATGGCATGCAAGGGAGGGTCAAATTGTTCAGAAATCAGTGACCTAAAACATTTTAGTCGTCGGACGCTTGATCCCACGGTGTAAAACCTATCACAGCAAAAATTCGCGGAGTTGTTCTCACTTAAAGAAACGCCTTACGGTGTAATTAGACATTAATAGCTATTTCAATCAACAAATGTTGAGACTTGGAGCTCACATTGAGGCTATACATTTATATTTTTTTAACAAATAACAAAACAAGAATTGAAATTACATTTAACTTGAAATTGTTAGTAACTTAGAAAATTGCAATTAGTTAAATATGTACATTTTAACTTCAAAATAGTGTTCAAGTGTACATTTAATTTGAAAATTGTTTTAATAACATTGAAAATTGTTAGTAACTTAGAAATTTGAAATAGTTAATATGTACATACATTTTAACTTGAAAACAGAATCCAAGTGTACATTTCATTTGAAAATTGTTGGACAATAAAATTGAAAATTGTTAACAACGTTGAAATAATTTGAAAATTGTTAATTTTTAGCAACTTTGAAATAATTTGAAAATTGTTAATTGTTAGTAACTTTGAAATAATTTGAAAATTGTTAGCAACTTTGAAATAATTTGAAAATAGTTAAAAATATGTACATATTAACATGAAAATAGAATCTAAGTGTACATGTTTCATTTGAAAATTGTTCCAATGACATTTGTTAGCCACTTGGAAATTGTTCACTTAACATAAAAATTGTTGCAAACTTTAAAATTTAAATAACAAATGGATGAAATAAATAAGAATTTATCATTATAAATAAATATGAAACAAATTAAATTATGAAATTTAGTTAAATTTTTTGGAAAATTGTTACTAATTTTGTAAATTATGTAGCATGATATTTAAATTATGATAACATGTAATTCAATAATTTACTTTGGTTCTCCTCCATTGGAATTTGTTGCACCAAATGTACATCTTCTTCTTCTCTCAAGCTTGCTCTTTCTTGTCTCATTCGTTCTCTATTACTCTCACGCTCTTCATTGTCATTTTGTTGTCTAGCATGTTTTCTTTGTCTTTTTCTTTGACTCCCCATCAATCTACAATGAAAACAAACAAAAATTTCTTCAAATTGCTATAACAAACAACAATATGTTAGTATGAAATCTTGAAATATGTCTACAAAGAAATATTACATGTCTATTGAGCTCTAATTCAACAATATCAAAATGAAAAAGCTTTAATTCCACAACATCAAAATGACAAAGCTCTAATTCAACAACATCAAAATGACAAAGCTCTAATTGCAAATAAACTAGCAATGAGTTAAATTAGTGTTTTTGATGAATTGTTTGCTGAATATATAGAGGTTGGTTGATATTTTTACGAGGAAATGGTAGTTGGCAACATTAATTGTCCAACTCTTTTCTCGGGTTCGTTTTTATATTTTTTTTACACAGACAAACCCTCGATCGAGCTTATTTTACATACCCTCGATCAAGCAAATACCTCGATCGAGGGCTTGAACATACCTCGATCGAGGTCTTGTTAAAACCCTTGATCGAGGTATTGTTAAACCCTTGATCGAGGTATTTTAAATACCTCGATCGAGCAAATAGCTCGATGGAGGGCTTAAAAAACAGGCCGAGAGCGCTTTTCACTGCAGAATGAAAGTTTTGTCTTCCTTCCAGAGGGTTAAACCATGTCATTAAATGCACATTAATGGACGAACTTGATACCATTGGATTCGTCAATGAATCCTCTATCCAGATACATAAAATTTACGAATTTTTATCTTCGTATGTCTTTTGTTTTTAAATTTCTACTAAAACTTGCCCTAAAAAACCCTGCCGACAACTTCGATTGAGCTCAAAGATAAATCCACAACATTCAAAATACACATCCAAAAAATTTGAAAAAATACACAAGCACTAGATAAACGCGTCCTCTTCAAAAGGGTATTTTTAGTTTTGCAAAATATGTAAAAAATCAAAATATTTCATGCACACACACATGTGTGCAAAATGTGATTGAAATATTCATTGGTCAGTTTTGAAAAATAATAATAAATATAATTTTTCGAGAAAAATTAAAAGAAAAATATGTAAGCACTAGTGCATTCTGTCTAGATCATGTTCACATATTTCATTTTTTAAAATTATTACTTTAAAATTAAATTATCGTGCACACACACAAACTACTTGTTAATTGCTTTTCAAATTTTCAAGTACACACATTTCATTAAATGAAAATTCGACATGATAAATGACATTGGTATATTTCAACAAAAATATCATTGGAAAGCCAACATAATTCTCTACATTTCGTTTTTCAACCGCATGTCAAAATTCATTTGGAAAATATGAGTTTCGAGGGCTTCAATTTAATACATGGGTAAAATTTTTGTTTTTCACCGTCATATTTGGCCAAAAAGAGTATCCATCTTCATGGAATCACCCTAAATTCCTGTATAGAAGTTGTGTTGTATATTTTGTTTTGACTATTTTTGAATTTAGACATCGTTACTGAGAATCGACTTGATATTGATTTGTTAATTGGTGCTTACTTATAAACATTTTGTTTTTGGTCCTTATCCCTTTAAGAGTATCCAATCAACATTTCGAGATAGCTCGGGTTTCGAGATTGCTACATGTGTTATTTGTCCTTACCATGATGAAATGATTAACGCGATAGTTAGTTTGTTGGGAATTCGAGTGTTGTGGTTATCTTTCTAGTTTCTATTTGACTTCTCGTTAGTAGGCAACGCGCTAAATAAAAGCCACACCAAACTCCATTCTTTTATTTATTGTGATCCCTCTGCCTATTTTTTAATTTCCCTCCTTTTCTTTTTGGCATCGAACTTTCCTTTGGCAGATCTTACCTCTTGATATCCGTGAGTAGAGGAAAACCCAGGGCTGAGAGAATACCTTACCTTGGTTGTGTCGTGGTTTTTCAAAATTTTGTTCACACACACACACACACACACATATATATTGATTCAACATAAAATTGAATCTTATTCTAGTGAAAATGTTGAACCTCACGTTTATTGGTTCCCATAGACTATACAACTACCATGATCTTTACATTTAATTTATGATCAATCCTAGTTGTCCCTATCTCTTAACACTAACTGTGAGCTGTCTATTGATTGCTGAGGTAAATATTCTTTGTATTTATTTCCTGGACAAATAGTTCGAGACTTTCAGTTGTTTGGTGGTTGTGAGAGTGTTGGGTCCCAAAATAGCCCATTTTTTCCTATACTTATCAACACATTTTTTCCTGTTTTGCCTCACCTTTCCATAACCCAAGTAGCTATCTTCCTAAGCAAAGCATGGATCTCAACATGTATAATATATTATTGTTTTATCTTATTAATGTCTAATATTGTTTATAGTTATGAACTTTATCTTTTAATTTGTGCTAACATGTATTGATTTGACAAAGATAGTTCAGAGCCTTAAAATACCACAGGTGTAGCAGCTCGCTGAACCCATGGAGGAAAGGAATACATGGCGCTAGCTGTCCCTTCCTGAATTCGGTTCCATATATTGGTGTGACAGCTCAAGCCTCCTTCCACGAGGCCAGCCGCGACTGGGTCACAATAAAACATCCAAGCCTCATCTCGTCTAATCAGTTGGAATCTATTCGGTCTACTAGCAGCACAGAGTAACAATGCAGGCCTGAATGCAAACAACTTCATTCAATTTCATTCATGGCTGTAATTGTTTCTGTTTTAATTCGGCAGCCTGAAGATTGTAGATCTTCATGGATGCCCGATATTTGTGAAATGAAATCATGTCATCTGTGTATAAATGTAAGAGGGCGTTTTGAGCCTGGGGTTTTATTGGCATTTGATTGTAAGAGCTGTAACTGTGGATCTACCATTTTAATACAAGGAGCAGAATTCTTCATATTCTCGTGTCTTAATTTGTGTTAGTTTCATGACATCTCTTTTAGAAGGTGAGGGCCCGCCTTCTCACAGAGATCGCCGAGTTAGATAGATGCTTTAGTTTTATTTCTGTTTATTTGGTGTGGAATTACAGTAGGCATATTTACAGTGAGATGCAATAGTAGTTGTCAATGAATTTCATTTTCGTTTGGCATGCTGCAACAGTGTGGTGTGACAGTTGACTGTGTAGAATAATTTTCCTTTGATGCAAGTGTGTTAGTTCGCTGTTATAGTCAAGCTCAGCTCTGATTTCTTTCCTATCATTTATCTTTCTTAGAATTTGCCAATTTAGTCAGATTATGGTTCAAGCTTAGTTCTGGTTCATTATTGTTATTTATCTTTCTTAGAATTTATTGAATTAGACATGTTATGATTTGAGTTACTGTAGTTTGATATTTTTTAGGATTTAAATTCTTGCAAAAGTAAGTCTACTTTATTTATTCTTAGATTAGTAACTGCTGGATTGATGTTGTAGGAAAGTATAAGTCCTTTGAAGTTCTTAGATGGATAATTTAGATTAAGCTTTAGCAATGAGTTGAGATGACTGAGCAATTAGGTAGGATAATTGATCTTCATTTCATTCAATCAGCTACTTGAGTGTTTATGCATAGATTTTACTAATTAGCTTTGAAATAAAACGACCTACCTGGGTTGACAATTTATAATGAGCATTCTGTCTGTTAATTAGAATTGATTAGCATATAGAGTGACCAACAGAGAGTATCACCCAAAACCACATTTTATGTTTCCTTGGTCGTGTGGTTAACTATTATCTTACAGGTGTCTCGCTAATCCACAGAGATATAGCATCGAGGGTTGAGGCATGTGTTTCAAGTATATTCTTTTAATCTCCGTGAATAGTGTGGATATCCCCCATCCTTTACTCATTTAGTTTTACCTTGCACCAAACTTGTTCCGCTCCAACTACCTCTTTTGTATAGTTATGCCAAATGTTTCGTATAGTGTTTATCAAATTTTGATAACTTATACGGGATTGAAATCCCTTATGTTCATTTATATATGCATGTTATGTATATGTGTTTTGTCATTCATTTTGATATATTATTTCCCACAAAGAAAACAAATATGGAGTAGATACCTTATGATATACAATGAACTTAAGAAAATAAGCAAAAAAGGGGATCCTTTATAAGGACTAAAATGATATGGTGTATACATTTTCCATATAAAAGAAAAAATTATTAAGAGTAGTGACTTTGTGCTTCAATGATTATAGGAAGAAACAAATCATTTATGAGCATATGAAAATAGTGTACTCTCTATAAACCTCAAGCATAAAAACCTATAGAATACAACTGCTAATAGTTTCATAAAATCCATAAATGATGTTATTTTTTCAAAGTTCATGAAATTGCATTTTTTATCTATATGAATGTAGCAAACATTGAAGTCATTGAAAATTTTATATATTTTCTTTTAGTGCCAAAGAAGTTCGTAATATGCTACTTTCATCAAGTGTAATAAAAGTTTCAGTTTCCCAAAAACATTTAGTATAATTTGGGGTTGTTACATCTGGGATTATTGTTTGAGATAAGTATTTGAAGTCACTCACTATTTCTGAATGGATCAAGAAGGTTCATAAACCCAACTCTAGTTTTTCAAATATATGGAGCGGATTTATTGAAGTGGTTCCCTTCCTTTGGTGATGGATTTGTTGGCAGGTTGGTGATGGACATCAAGTTCGACTGGGGATGGACTCCGTTTTGGGTGCTTTCTCTACTATTCTCGTACAGACCCTTAATCTATTTCACGACATTGGTTTATTTTATTTAAACCAAGTGAGTTATTTGAATCCTACTGACAGGGGTCAAAGGTGGTTACTTGATTCATACATTGGTCTTCGAGGGGAGGTGACTACTGATTGGAATTCATATGTGTTGGGGCTGACTCATTGAGGGATTATACTTGAGAATGTATCGGATAGACTTATTTGTTCTTAGAGCGATTCTTGTAGTGATATTACCACTTATGTGGCTTATTTGGATATTGCTTCACTTCATACTAAGACTCAAAATTGTTGGTGGACGCACAGGCTATGGAAGTGGAAGGCTTCGCTCAAAATTATAATCTTCTCATGGCTGGAACTAAAAAATAGGTTACTCACTGGGGAGAATTATATTAGACGTGTGGGGAGAGGGACGACTAGATGTCATCTTTTCTATTGAGCATCTGAATCTGTTGACCACCTATTTACACTTTATGATGTCATAAGGGATATATGGGATGAGACCTCAGTCATGTGCGATATACATTTTGATTGGCACTATCAACCACTTGATTTGGCACTCTCGAGCTGGTTTGAAGTGAAGAGAAAGCATACTATTTTCTCACTCAGTTTTATTTGGGGTATCTAGCGTTTAAGACATCTTATTCTATTTGAGGATTTCCCAATCAGTATTGCTCGGGCATGTTCCTATTTAGATAGATTTATTAATGCCCCTTCTTTGAAGGTGAATGAATAGGTGAATAAAACTTTTATACCCCCTATTATTGAGCTTTCAATACCTGTGGGTTATTTTGATGGTGCGGTACAACTTTCCTATGGGGCATGTTTCCATATTAATATAACCAGAGGAAAGTATTATGAAGGTTTCTTTGGATGTGGCAAAGGTAATAATACAAGGGATGAGTTGCTTTCATTATGGGGATTACTCTTCTTTGCTAACTCAGTTGGATTGAAAGAATTATTGATTTATGGGGACTCTTCGATTATTTTTGAATGGATCCGAGGTAATAAGCAGCTCTAGGTTGCCTCACTTCATTATTGGAAATGCAAGACTGAACATATCCAGGAGAACTTCACTTCTCTTGCATTTGGTCATGTTCCAAGATTCTATAATCAGAAGGTAAATATTCTATCCAAACGGGGTTTGGAATGTGATGAAGGGGAGTTCCATTTCTCCTATTTCTCCTATTTTGTATTACAGCATGTAAGGTCATATCAGATCTATTAGTCTTAGTATTTTTTTTCCAGCGAAAAAAAAACTACTATTGATATTCAAAGTTTGAATCAAATAGTACAATGAAGATCAGAATTCTGTCGCCAGGTCAAGGAGCTTGAAAGGCTTCAATACAGAATGTACATGATTTGAAACATAGATCTCCCATATAAGCTCTGTAGCTACTAGCATCACTACATAAGTACAATACATATTAACAAAAAGCTTTAGGGAAAGAAACCAAAAGATCAGATGATATCAGGTTCAATCAAAAAAGTATGTAGAACCACAGTCCTGAAGAAGGTTGTCATGCCACTCTTCCCAGAACAACTGTCCCTCCAAATCAGATAAAGCATGTTTTGAGAGCTTATCAGCCAGGGAATTATGTTCTCTGTAAATATGCTCGAAGATGACACCCCGCTGCTTGGAAATTTCAAAGAGAGTCCGTTGTGCCCAGTGACTCAAGTTCAATACATTGAGTTTAAACTCACCTGCAGCCCATTTAATGGTGACCCTGGAGTCACCATACACCTTGATGTTAACCAAACCAAAGATGTTGGCAATTTTGAGAACACACCAGAGAGCCATTAATTCCGCTTTCATATTCGTACCGGATCCACAATTGAGTCTAATAGAAAAGTAATGAGACTCATTCAGGTAAATGACACCCCCAACAGCACAGATACCAAATTGTGAAGCTCCATCAAAAAAGAGTATAGGTTGATCCACTTTGAAGGTAAAAAAGCTATTTCTGTCATACTTTGACATAATCACATCACTCTTACAAGTATCGTACATATTTAAGACAGTTCTGCTACAAAGAAGATGATCAGGAGGAACATTCTGGAAAATAGCACAATTTCTGTAATACCATATAGCCCAGGGAATGCATATGGCAATGAGAAAGTGTTTTCTGCTGCATCTGAACCAATTTAGTAAGCACATGTTAAAGTCTCCAATATCCTAGCAATGAGAGATGTTCAAGCAGGTTGTGACCACATCCCAGATCTTGTGAAAAAAACTACAGCTTACAAAGAGATGTTGTTTTGACTCAGCATCATTTTTACAAAGTAAACAGATACTGGGACCACACCAACCCCGTTTGCAAAGATTATCCCAGGTCTTCAATTTGTTTTGCAATAACAACCAACAAAAACATTTAAGTTTTGCAGGGATATTCCAGTGCCAGAGCTTCTCATACCACCAATCCTGTGGATAAATATACAAGTCTTGTGCTATTCTATGATATGCAGATCGCACTGTGACAATCCCAGAAGTGGGATTTCCCCCCCATATAAGCCGATCTGGCTCATGCCTAATAAAGACACCAGCAGAATTTAGATGCGAGATGTAAGCATCCCAAGTGTCTGCTAAGTATCCCGAAAGACCAATGTCTCGTGCAGAAATCCACCTAGCATTGCTCACCTCTCCAGTGCGAAACAGATGGATTTTATCCAAGGTATTAAGGCCTAAAATCTGAAGGTATCGAGAGATGGACCGAGGCAACAAATAATTCTCTTCCATGCCAATGATAGGGTTGATCCCTACACGTATCAAGTTTCCCGACCCCACCTTCCATGTAAGGTCATTTTTAATCCAATAGAATATCTTCATGAAACCACGCCACAAAGGAGAAAAATTCCAGCTAGCCAATTTAGGATTTCTGATCCAACAGACAATATCAGATTTTATGTATTTGCCATGGATGAGTGAAGACCAAAGTGAATTTCCAAAAAGACACCTCCAGAGGCTTTTGAGTCTGAGAGCAATGTTAAAGATGCCCAAATCCTTGATACCCCAGCCTCCAAATCTATATGGTCTGGAGATGGAGTCTGCTGCCACTAAGGAAACCTTTCCACTGTTTGCAGAACCAAACCAAAGGAAATTGAAAAAGTATTTTTTGATGATCTTGAGAATAGCTGATGGAACTTCAAGCAAAGAAAACCAGTAAACTGGTATGCTGCAAAGCACAGACTTCAGTAAAATAAGCTTACCACCGATGGATAATAATCTGTAAGACCAGTGAGCCAAACGTGCCTCAATTTTTCTCAGTAACCAAAACCAATCTTTGATTTGGTAATTGTTAGGCTTAATGTGGAAGCCCAGATATTTAAACCCGAGGTCCAAATCACAACACTTAAAAGGCAGAAAGGAAGAAATGTCACTGATATGACGATCCATAGGCGATAAGTGGTAAAAATTGGATTTATCAGAACTAACTTTCATCCCTGAGGCATGACAGAAGGACTGAATGATATCCTTGTATGCAAACCATTCCTCAACAATGTCTACCCCAGCCATTAATACATCATCAGCAAACAGTGTATGGGTGATCACACAATCCTTTGAGATCTTTATACCTTTAATCTGTCCTGTCTCTAATGCTTTATGAATCAATCTACTGAATCCATCCATGACCAGAATAAATAACAACGGGGATAATGGGCACCCTTGTCTGATCCCCCTGGAGCAGCTGAAAAAACCAGACGGACTACCATTGATAAGCACAGAAATGTTCGTAGTCGTAATGCATGCCATTATCCATTTGATGAATGAAGAAGGCAACCCAATTTTGATAAGGATCAATCTGAGAAAAGACCAGTTAACCCTATCATAAGCTTTTTCCAAGTCTATCTTGAGCAATAGGGCTTTTTTCTTATAAATCTTAATGCTATGCAACAGCTCTTGCAAGATACCAATTGCATCGTGAATCTGTCTTCTGGCCAAGAAGCCAAATTGTTCCATGGATATATGCTGAGACAGGACAGCGTTAATGCGATCAGCAATAATTTTTGAAATAAGCTTGTATAGCAGGTTGCAGAGAGCAATTGGACGGTAATCACCAAAAGTCTTGGGCTTATCTTTTTTGGGAATAAGAGTCACAAAGGTGGAATTGATTCCACCCGAGATATATCCATTAATACGAGAATAATTTACCAAGTCTTTAAGCTCTCTTCCCATCAAATCAAAAAAATGCAGATAAAGCTCCACCGGCCATCCATCAGGTCCGGGGCTTTTCTCTTTAGCAAAAACTTTCAAGGTCTGTTCAATTTCTTCAAGGGAAACCTCTTCTTGTAGCTGTCCAGCTTCTTGTTCATTAACAAAGCGAGGGAATAAAGTAGCAACTTTAATCTCATCAAACATGAAACATTCATCAGGTTCTTTATAAATATGTCCATAAAAGGAGACAGCTTCAGATTTAATGTGATCAATCCCAGAAATTAGTAAACCACTATTATTCTCAATTTCCCAAATATGTTTTTTGTTTCTTCGAGCTGATGCAAAAGAGTGAAAGAATTTAGTGTTCTTGTCACCATGAGCAAGCCAAATAGCTCGACTTTTTAAACGCCATTCCTTCTCAGCCTGTAGAAGAAGATCTTCTTTTTTCTGCTCAATCTGCCGCATGACCTCAAAATCAGAATGTGAAAGAGAACTCTGAATATTGGCAGCTATGGAAACCTGCAGTTTTTGTTCTAACAAATATAATTCCTTTTTATCTGCCATCTTTTTCTCTTTTATCCATTTGGAAACAGAATCCTTTAAGCCCATAAGCTTATGACAGAAATTCTGAATGGGATTTGTATCGAAAACATCACAGCTTAACCAATATGCCCGAACCATGTCGCAAAAGGAAGAGTCATCAAGCCAGGATGAGTTAAACTTGAAGGGTAATGCATGATTACCTCTAAACTCCTCAAGTTGAAGGATAATGGGCCAATGGTCTGCAAATTTGTGATCAAAGACCCAAGATCGATGCTTCTGGAAAGAACTCAATAATGCTGATTTAACAAGATATCTGTCTAACCTCTTGTGAACACCATCTGTCCCAAATCTGCCATTGGTTTAGGTGGGAGACAGAGTATGAGGCTGAACATCCACCAAATCCATCTCCATCATGAACTGAACAAAGAAATCAGCAAGTTCATCTAATCTAGCAGATTGTCCCCAAATTTCTGCAGCATGACAGGTGAAGTTTAAGTCACCTGCAGTAATAAAATCATCCGAGTTCAAAAGTCCAGAATCCCGGAGAGCAGTCCAAAAGTTCTGTCTCTCTCTGTATGGAGCATAGCAGTTAAGAATGGAAAGTGTATGTTTATTACCACAGAATGAACCTTTTAACAGGATACCCCAGGGAGTTGAGAAGACCTTGAAATCAAAGATATTAGGATCCCATGCCACTGCTAACCCCCCAGATAATCCACAGGAACTAACAGCAGCCACCTCCCAAAGAGGAAGGAGTTTACAAAGTTTTTGGATAGCAAAAGATGCTTCACACATGGTCTCTTGTAGGAGAATGATAGAAGGAACAGTAGCATTAAGGAGGTTGGATAAGGCCTGTACCCTCGACACCTTAACCAATCCACGGACGTTCAAAGACAAAAAGGCCATCAGGGAGAAATCAAATTGGGGGACGATGCTCTAAGCCCCAAAGTGTCAACCCTAGCAGATTTGTTTGCCTCCTCTAATCTCTGAGAAATAGGGGTGTAGGACTCTGTAAGGAGATGAGCATTTTTGGAATTGTTCTTTTTCTTATTGCCCCTCCTAATAGTAACGTTTTGGAAGTTTATAGAATGGACAGACAAAGCCCTAGACCCATCCCCCGGATTCTTAGAAAATGATGGTAGTGGGGGAAATTCTTCACCATTAGACGAGATAAGATAACCACTATCAGCTAGAATATCTTTATCATCTGTAGCAGAGCTAATAGAAGGCTTTGCCTCACCCAATAATTGACTCATATCATCCTCCAGATGCAAGGAGGTCCTAGGAGGAGGACCAACCGAGGGAGAATGAGACAGACCCAGACCATTTGGAAGAGTTGTCGAAGAACAAGGAAGCGAAGACAACTCGAGGGGAGGGTTAATAGTAACAATCTCTACAGAACAGGATGAAAGAATCATCTGAGGCTCCAAATTGCTAGGCTTTGCCGACAATTTAGGAGCAGAAATATCAAAAGCAGCAGACTGTGGAGAAGAAAACCCTAAGTCTGAGGGAACAACATCCAGGTCACTGAAAAGCTTACGGCCAACATTTGAACAGGAGGGTTTAATCGGCAAATTAGGAATAGGTAACCCCGTCACTAAATCATGTCTCATTTGAATATCTCCCGTAGAAATGCGCTTGGAGAGCACTTTTTCAGAATTTTCGATAAAAAGGAGTTCATCAGAAGTCAATTCTGGAAAATTTATGGGAGTTTTGCAAAGAGACTTACCCGAATGTTCAGAAGCCTGGGAAGTACCACCCTTAGGAGAAGGATATCCCGTAGCAGGAGAAAACCTCGAGTCTTTCGAATTGATAGGGCAAGATGCACGAATGTGACCAATCTGCTTGCAGAAAAAACAACGAAATGGAATTTTGTAGAAATCTAGATTTTGCTTCCATACCCTAGACCCCCAGGCGATTTCGATTTCTACTGGGAGGCCCCTCCTCGTATCAATCTCCACCATAAATTTCACAAACCGACGGTCCATCCAGTAGAAATTTTGTTTGTCGATACGGATATATCTGCCGACAGCATTAGCAAGACCCGAGATGACTTCTTCAGTCCAGAGCTCGATGGGAAGTCCAGGGATTATCATCCATAAATGCCTAATAGACTGGAACTCGTGCAGAGGATTAAAGTTTAAGTGCCATCGCTTTAAAAACAAAGAGCCCTGCTTAAACTCCCAAAACGTAGATAAAATCTTGTCAATGTGGGCCGCGTCATTAAAAGTAAAAAGTATCCACCGGTTCATAAGGAGGTTTATACGAGGAGCCATGCCAGTGAGAGGTGCCCAGCATTTAGAAACCCAATCAGAAATTTCCAACTCACTGGCTGATGTGAACTCCAGTCGGCCAACCAGGGCTCGATCCGCCAAAATCCCTATTCGTTCCAGGTTATAATCACCATCTATATCATAATGCGCAATTTCAGCTCTAGCCTTAAAAGTTTTTGCGCTCCTTCGAGATTTGGCCTTCAGACCACGGAGATTAATGCGGCTGGGGGCAACATCCACAGTTGAATCCTGGAGAACCGCACAGTCCGTAGACGAAGGAGGAATAATAGGGTTTGGTGACCGAGAAGGTACCACCATATTGTAGTCCCCCACCAAATAGAAAACCCCAAGAACCGGTAATGTCAGGGAATGAGAGACAGCTACCGGGATGAAAGTACCCTATAGCCTGACCCCAAGAGAGATGAAAGCGACAACAGTGCCAATAGAGCCAAGAGGGCCCGCACACCAAACTTATGAAGAAATCACCCCCAAAACGGCCAAAAGAAAGCCAAGTTTAGAAGCAAAGCAGCAGAAATAGAAAGAATCATTAAACTAGTGAAGACACGTCACATGGAATAAACCAGATATTTTACAGAAACCCGACAATCTGATTGAGTGGAAGGATAGTAGCCTACGACCAAAACAGAAAGAAAAAAGTTCCCACTTTTTTTAACCTTGGCTGGTACTAGGCCAATTCAACGAATCGGCTTGACTCCAAGTCGTCGTAGGCCACTCAGCCAATCCATCAACCATCAAGATCAGGCAAGTCTGCAAAATCCCTGAGAAACCCTAGACGGCCACATTTTCCTCCACCATGCAAGTCTACTTCAATGTGTTTCATTTATTTGCATTTTGTATACCTAAGAACCATGAGCTTTCATATTGACTGAGACTCAGAATGATCGCCTTTTCTCTTTTCTTTTGCCAAAACTTTTACTCCAATAATCAAACCCTTCATCTATTAGTCTTAGTATTTATATTTTATTTCTCCTTTTGAATGAGACCATGGTATATGGAAGCTCATAGAAGATATGACTTGTATGAATGTAACATGAAAGGACTATTAAAGAGAAAGTTGTGTTTTAAGACTTAGAGCAAAGACTTTGAAATATATCTATGTAATGACTGAATATTTGAAATCTATCCGGGAGGATAGGTAACCATCCATGTGAGAATTTGACGTTGTCTCCCATAACAAAATTTCCCCTCCACAGAAATTGGTGTTTTATTATGATGATGATTCAGGATTCAAGGCAGCCTTATGATGATGATTGGAATGCTGTTCTTCTGGAGATATTATTGTGAGAATGGAGAAATTATTCAAAGCAGATTACACGCTGAGAAGTTATTCAAAGCAGATTAATGGAGGTATTGTAAAATATGCAGGCCCCTGGTCAAGGCAGGTTAAGAAGTTTAACATACACGTGAATGTTGGGTAAGACTTAAAAGGTGAATGACTTCCATGTATTCTATATAGCAGAGCATAGCAGATATATGCATCGCTTAAATTTTACGAGTCGGTTACCAAATTTCGTACGTATCGCTTTACAGCATTTGGTGTTTTATTATTGTGGAAATGGAGAAATTCAGGATTACGATTATGATCGTAACGCTGCTTCTTCTCGCAACTCCCCGGATTGCTTACGCCGCGAGTCCTGATCAACCCAATTGCTGCCCTGATATCTGTCAGTATGCCTGCCCGAAATACAGTAAGGAGAGCGTGGATCCAGTTAATTATGAGAAGGAGGAAGAAAGAGTGGCTCCTACAGCCCACAGGCCATGACCCCTGATAGGGTGGAAGGGTGGAGTGTTCCTCGGGCCCTTGTGATGCCTAGCTGTTATGGATAATACTCGATGGATTCTGAATAGATTTTATTTCCAAGTTCACGCGATATCATATCTTGTAAAGAAACTTTGCATCTACTTTTGTTCGGTTTTCAGTCTGGGAATCTCATTTGTTGTATCTGGGAGTGTAAGGAATAGGTTCTTATTGCTTTCTCATTCTACAGTGATGAGCTAGTTTTCTGTATCATTTCTACAATCTGAGATTGCGTTTGATAGAAAGAACTCCTTCAATTAGAAAGAAACTAATTGCTTGCCTTGTGTATCTTAATTCATTGCAAGGTGTCACTGCATATTGAATTTATGAAGAGTCGATCAAATAATGCACAATATCACGAATTCTAATATAGCATCATATACACCTTTCTACCTGGCAGCTAGGAAAACAGAGTAAAGTATTTCATACCTTCTCTTATGATTCACATATCCATTTTTACAGCTCTTTAAGTTCAGATTTAATGTATTCCCCATTACTAAAAGAGAAACATGCATGCCACAAAAACAGGATAACCAACCACAAAATACAATGTCAACTCAATAAAAATCCTCTGAAAAACATAAAATTCAATAAACAAAGCAAGAAACATGTCAAAATACCTCACAACGCCCAAAGAAAAAGAAGAATCAAAGACAATGGGATTCCAAGTTGCTCCACCCATAGCTTGTCCTAGATAGGAGAATGCAAACACAAGTAGAAACAAAATGACATTAGTTATAAGCAGTGTCATGCACATCACTTAGGGTTATTTGAATTAGGAATATTCTAGCACAAAACTAATCATAAGCCCAACAACATTGATAATAATTGATTGTGCTATTACCTTTGGAATTTTAAAAGTTTGGAAACATCTTGTCCTGCCCTCAAATGCTTAATAAAGAGTGACATTGTTGGTACCTTCCTATCCTTATTAGATCCATGAGTGGAAAACATGTCGTGAGTAGGATTTGAACTTGGGTGGAGAGGATAATAATATCTCCTCTTAACCACCCAAGTTAGACCCGATTCTGCAAAAATATCATCCCACCCTCAAGCAATTAAGATAAAGTGAGATTGATGGTAAATTTCCATCTTTAATTAGTCCACAAGGGGAAAACATGTCAAAAGTGGGATTTGAATCTAGGAAAGAAGGATAACAAATTCTCCTTCTAACCATGCTATATGTAATTGATACCAAGAAAATTGTCTACATTTAATTATATAATGTGATATGAGATTCATGAACATAGATTAGGAGATGAAGGAAACCAAGGTGATGAATTGATAGATAGTGACAGTGAAAGAAAAAATGATAACCACCCATATATGGGGTTTACTTATTATATTCTTTTGAATATGATAATCGAGGAAGGTGGACACCATTAAATTAATTATGACTATGTATTAAGCAAGGTTTCCCTTAATGATGATGTAGAAAAAGAAAGAATGAGAATGAAGATAATGTTCCTCTGTAACCATATTTAGGTAAAGCAAAGGTTAATGATCTTAAAAAAATGATACAAAGAAAACCTATAAGATAAGGAATATGATGATCAGAACCTTAGTAAAGCAATATTGACACATGGGAAAATGAGGAAGAGGTTGATTGATAGAATTAGAGGCCTTTATAGAGAGAAACTAAATGAAATTGAACAAGATGAGGATATGCATAAAATTGTATGATGTCAATATTTTTAAAGAGATTTAGGTTTCTAAGTGTGAACATTACACTACAAAGAAAACACTTTCTAGTGGTAGTTTTTGTGGACCCCCCCTAAAAAATGTTCCCTTCTTCATTTATAGTGGACGTTGCTAGTGGAGGAAATATATTAGAGTTTTTAGTGGAGGTTTATTCATTGGTGTGTTTAAATCATATAAGGTGCATTAGTGTGCTCATACATATGGCACATCAGTTAAATTTTTAGGGGCAAAATTTTTCCTATTGGTTATTTTTTGGGCATTTTTTCAAAAAATAAATTCGCTATTTGGTCTTTTTTAGTCTCTAATATCACCTATATTTACATAAAATATGTTTTTTATCATAATATTCACCAAAATTTACAAGTTTTAGTAGTGAATTGTATGTTTCATATTTAATATCTGCCTACCTATCTATATATATGTTTTTTCCAATCCAAAATAATTGCCTAGAATACTATACTTGAGTATACTATTAGAACATCCCTTAAAAAATACTCTAATAACACATCGATCCATTTATTGACGAAGTCCACTAAAATTGCTATTATTTGTTTTAAAAAAAAAAATGTAATTATATTACTATATGAAAAGTTTTGATTGTGACCAAACAAGAAAAGTTATAGATTGTCCATTACATTGTATAACCAAAATCAAAATTTCCAAATTTCTCAAAAATTTCTTATCCATTATACCGACTTCCATTTTTCATTTAAAATAATCTATCTCTATATAGCTTGATAAAATGAACAAAGGGCATACATAATACATAAAAACGAAGTAGCCTTAAGTGAAGTCATGCCCATTGTGGGCTTCGTCCATGGTTGTGTCTTATATCATTTGGCTTCCAAGTCATGCCCATTGTGGGCTTCGTCCATGGTTGTGTCTTATATTATTTGGCTTCCAATTATATTATTGTGTCTTATATTATTTGCACATAATACATAAAAGCGAAGTAGCCTTAAGTGAAGTCATGCCCATTGTGGGCTTCGTCCATGGTTGTGTCTTATATTATTTGGCTTCCAAGTCTTGCCCATTGTGGGCTTCGTCCATGGTTGTGTCTTATATTATTTGGCTTACAATTATATCATTGTGTCTTATATTATTTGGACATGCCTACGGGATATTCATAAGGCTACTGCACTTGTTGGTTCCTTTGTTTTTTATGGTGCTAACCCATGGAAGATAGATGAAGTCAACGAGGTGGAAATTGCAAAAGAAGGTGTGGTGCAATGCTAAGTGCATCATAACGATGCTATCTCGTAAGATGTTGATCTGTAACTGTCTTGACGTGGTTAGAATCAACTACTCCAACAACTATAAAAGCACCATGTAAGCAAGAGAAAATAACAACTATAAAAGCACCATGTAAGCCAGAGAAAGGATTTTTCTTGTTATCACTTTGTTGTTATTCATAATTATTGAAATTAACATATCTATCGATGGGAGTTGTATATGGGGCTTTAAGGGTTACATGGGTTTTTTCGCATGTATTTTGAGTAGATATGCGATGTGATGAATTCCATAGTATAGGGGATAAGATGGAATGGGCACAAATCGTTTGATATGAATTAAGAAGGATGGAGATGTTTTCCCCCTTCAATATTTGTATATGCTATGAATGTTATGAATGTTTTTCTAGTTTACTATTTACTTTTTATATACTTGAAGTGTAACTTTGTTGATATATAATGTTATACTAATGATTAATATGTACATTGCAGGAGGATGATATAGTAATATTTATGGATAGAATTATTCCCATAAACCCTTACAACTAAACTTCCTTATCACACACAGCTTTAGGTCATTTTTCAGGTGAGACTTTCTTCCCTCAGGAGGATTGAAAATACCAACACTCTAGACCATAGTGCTCCCCTTTGTTAGTACCTACACAAGAACCCTAGTCTCATCCAATTTCATGCAAAAAAAGGGTTCTACTATTGGGACTTGGGTTTCAATATGATGTTGTTAGCTACATGGATACGTTGGTCCTGAAGATCCATATTCAATATTGGTGAGAGAAAATATTTGAATGTTTGTAGTGCAAGAATCTCAACTACGAGGATGGAATCTCGTTAAGATTTGAGAGTAAATACTATACGAAGGACCTAAGTTTGATGAGTACAAGGGGGTTTTCGTCCAAGTTTCCTATAACTCTATATATGTGGCCGAAGAAACTTGAAGAAGCCCTAGAACAACAATTAGGATGACAACGGAGAATTGTCGAGTGGACCACATGAGATATAATAGCCCTACATCATATTGATACCGCACTAACCCAAGCCATTCCTTTTTGGGTAGAGAAAACTCTTACATGGTATATTTTGGAGTTTGCAGCTGAGAATAACCAGTCAGTATCGAAGGGAGAAGAAGATATTAGGAAGGGATCCCAAGGAAGGATGTTGAAGGAGATACCAATGTGGATTAAGATTTGAATTCTAGAAGTTGTATTTTTACAACTCAACCTTTTCCACATGGTGGAGTAAACCCTCTTTCCATAAAGGATTGGTCGATAATGATGCTATACAGTTGTGAAAGGTAGAAATTCAACAATATGAGGGGGGAATCTGGTGTTCCCGCAAGGGATGAGCACATAGATAAGATAGTGATAAAATGTAAAAAGTGGTGGAATACATATATGTGGGATGTAAAGAAGAGAATTGTGCAACTAGAAGAATAGTTTGGGAGTGATGATAATGACGAGTTTGGACGGAGCAAGTTTTAGAAGATGAAATGACGAAGAGAACTAGGAAGTTCATGCTTGAAAGTGAGAGGATTAGATGCACAAGACAACCCATTAAGGAGGATATGGGGAGAAGGCGTATATGATATGAATGAGGAGAGAGCGTGTGAAGATGAGTTGTATAACTCCAAATTGAAATCTAATTATTCATTTGGGTTAGCTAGAGAATATGTTACAGAAAAATCCGAGTTATCAATTCTTATGGGAAACAATGAAATGCCTTAAAGTGAACCCCCATTGTTTGTAGAAGGAGAAATTGGAAACAACAACACCAGTACGATTTCAAATACTCCCCAAGTGTCTCTAGACAATATGGTATTTTTTGTTTCTAAACATTTTCTAAGTTTAACTTGGTATGATCAAGTAGGTGGTAGTTTCAGTAGTATACGATTTAGTGCAGTAGTAGGTGGAAGTATCCTTCCACTGAATCAAAACTTCTCGGATAGTGCGTTGATGCTCCCAAGTGTCCAAAAACACTTCCGGTTGGATCCAAATATAAAATTCTTCATCCATTTCTGGTAATTTAGTTTGAACGCGACAATTCTGACCGACTACCTTTTTTGACGGAAAAATAACTACAAGGGTGAGTAGTCCTCCCTCTTTAGGGAAATCCTTGAGGTTGTAGCAAGGACCAAATGTTGTTAATTGTAAGTTAGTATCCAAAAAAAAATGTAAAAGAAAGATATAAATAAGAAATAAAAGAAACTAACATGAAATAAAAGGGACAAGTGCTAAGGAAACCAAATGGAACAAGAGTATGCCAAACCAAATGTTGATTTCCCAATAGTCCCACTAAATACAATGGTGTCACCTAGGAGGTAAAGGATTCAAAGGGAATCCAACAATATCCATTAGGGAGGTAATTTTTGTCCACAAATTTGTAAGATAACTAGCATAGAACAATAGAAAAACACTTGCTTCTTAGAGGAAGAAAACAAGGTATATTTTGCATGCCAAATTTAAGTAAGAATTGGATTGAAAGGTGAGCTCCCAATGCAATTCTTGTAGCATAAATTTGCTTTGATTTTATCCTATAGAATGCATGCCCATGGATTCCTTTTATAGGCCAAATGGAGGCCAAGAAAAATCCAGCTCCAAATGTGAACACCCTTTCTCTTTAACTAGTTCTTCAAGTACATGAAGGGGGCTATTCAATGCTCCCAAGCTTGTGAGAACTAGAGTTCGAATTTTAGAGCCAAGCAATCTGTTTGTTGGAAATACTGAGAGGGGGGTGATTTAGTATTTCATACCTTTTATTCTTTCAAACATTTTTTATACCATGTAATCATTTATCAACACATATACCATGTATCAAAAGAAATTTTCAATGCAAAGAATGCTACACACAAATAATATGTAGAGAAATCTTATATATAAAGAATATTCTATTACAAATAATGCTAGGAGACACCAATCTCCAATACAAGTGTGAGCACCCACTCACATATTTTGCTGACACCAATTAGACAGGAACACCAATCCCTTGAAAGCACCAACTTGTTGTTTTATAGGAACCAACCTGTGGGGACATCAATCCTCTTAGGAGCATCAAATCTTAGTCAGCAAGCACCAACTTGGGCGGTCAGGAACCCGCCTGATCTGTCAGGCACCAACCTGTGGAAGACACCAATATTCTTTCCTTGCCCCGTGTTGCCACCCAGATATAGATTTTTCATTGTATTCCTTGATCACAATCCAATATGCACTTCCAACTCTTTCTATGCGACCTTTCCTTGTATCCTTTTGTTCAAATGTTCCTTGCATAAATGATCCTTGTGCTCTTCACAAATCCTCCATATATTTCTGTGCAATTGATCCTTGTATTTTTCCTTGTCCTATAATATCATGCACTTCCTCAAGTCATACATTCATTGATTCCCCTGAGCATTTCATCTATTCCCTGAAGCTTGTAATTTCATAATACTACATATTTGTGTGCCCAAGATTATCAAAACACTTCAATATTTTGCTTATTTATACTATTCTTTCTTTTCTTTGTTTAATTGATTTATCCATAAGCAAAGGATTTTGTATGTCGGTTGCTTCCCTTCTACCTTTATTCACAAATATGTTTACCCACACATTTGTTGGACCTAAGTACTTATTCCTTTGTCTGCATGTAATTTGTGAAGTTTAATTTTTTGACTTGATTAGCACACAAACTATTGCATGGTGTATTGCAAAACATACTTGTGTTGAGACCTGCATAGATAACTCTAGTGAGATTTTGCGTAGATTTCTTGTGCACGTTTGGTGGGGCTTGTTGAGACTTGGACACATATTTTCTATATACTTCTTCAAACTAGCTTTAAAAATTCAATGCCATTACCAAGTTCAACAATATCTTTGACATCAATTACAACATCAAGCTAAAAAAATTCCCCATTTGGCATTGATGTCAACACTAAGTAAAGTTGATCTCCCTCTGAATACTAGCTCTTCATTGAAGTCTTTTGTTGTGCAGTCTTGTTTTCATATTTACTTGCTACTTTATCCCCCTTTGACATCAATGGAAAATGAATATTGAATTATTTGCAAACTTGTATTACCAAAGTGTATCCTCCCCCTGCACAGTTGCAAGCTGTTCTCCCCTTGGATTCATGCTTATGTTCGTGTCTTTTGTTGCTCCTTTGTGTTGGTTACTTCTTCTTTGTGCGGTCCTTTTTACACAACCTCTTCTATTTTTTCTGCTTGCTACTTTGGTTTTATCATTGTTGCTAACTTATTCGGGGTTTCTTGTACATTTGTAACATTTTCCTTCATTTATGTTTCTTTAATTGAAATTGTCTCGTCTACCTGTTTATTGAGATTTAGCTTCAAATGTGCATTCCTCAACATCTTTTACAACATCCCTTTTCCTCCTGCATGCATTCGTCAACATCTCTTACAACATCCCTTTTCCTCCTGCATGCATTATTCATCTACCTTCATAGCTTCATCTTGTAATGCTATATTTTATTCCATATTTTAATGCACATGTACTTCTGGATTATATATGATTAGATGATTATTGAAACCAAGCATGGATTCACATCATTATTAATTAAATAATCTCTTGGATGTCCAACATAGATCTTGGCATGACGCAAGAATGACATATGTATCCTAGTAAATTTAATTTACATGAAGTAAAGTTTATCATGTCATTTATGTTCAAATAAATGTTGTCCTTTCACATTGTTTCAGCTGTCGTGAACACATGCGATGGTAAATATTCTGATTTTTCTTATGGTTATGAGCTTATTTGTCACTTTTTAAATCCTGTAGGACTCAACTATTAAGTTTTTTTATTGATTATGACAGGAAATAACTCCAGGATATTGAATTCATTCACCAAACATTGCATTTATACAGATATTTTATGACCTTTGGGATTCATATTTCAATGGTCTATCGGAGTATTCACGACTCTTTGTATTCTTCAGTTACAAACTACCATAGGATTCTAACATTCCCCCCCTAATACGAAGGGGTGTTTGTAAGTACGAGCATGGTTCTAAATATTTCAAAATTTTCTCGTCCAAGTGCTTTGGTGAAGATATCTGCAGTTTGATCATTAGTGGAACAATGATGTAAATGAAATGTCTAGGCCTCTACATGATGTCGAATCAGATGATACTTTGTGTTGATATGTTTGGTTCGATAATGGAATCTAGGATTCTTGGCCAACTTGATTACAGAAGTGTTTTCAATCAAAAGTGGAGTGGAGTATTCTTGTTTCTCCTGCAAATATTCAAGTATGTTCCTGAGCCACACAATCTCTTTGGTTTCTTCTGCAGCTACTACATATTCTGCCTCTATTGTCGAATCTGCTAGAACTGATTGTTTGCGTGATCTCCAGGAGATAGTTGGTGATCCAAGAATCATCGTGTATCCATAAGTGGACACTCCTGTTTCTTTGTCACCATCGAAGTCTGAATCATAGTACCCAATAAGTCTGAAGTCTTCCACCTTAGAATACTTGAGTCCCTTTCAAGTATCTTAGAACTCTCTTTGATGCAGACCAATGTCCTTCACAAGGTTTTTGCATAAACTGTGAAAGAATGCTAACAACATAAGAAATATCTTGTTGGGTGGAAGTAAGGTAGATAAGGCTTCCTACAAGCTGTCAGTACTTGGTTGCATCCTTGAATTCTTTTCCTTCACTTGATGTGAGCTTTAGCTTTTGTTCCATTGGATTTGAGAGTGGGTTGCAATTTGTCATGCCAAATTTGTTCAACAGTTCTCCAATATACTTTTTCTGAGAAATGCAAATGTACTTAATTATGATGTTGAGTCACTTCAATTCCTAATTAATAGTGAAGAGGTACCAGATCATTCATTTCAAATCCTTTCTTTATGGATTTTATATAACTTTGATTGTACCCAGTCATCAAAAGATCATCCACATATACAACAAGAAACACAACAGGTCTTCCAACTTTCTTTACAAATAGTGTTGCGTCATCAAGATTGTAATGTTTGAAATTTAGCTTTAGAAGATGCTTGAGATGATTGTTTCAGGACATACAAGGACTTGACAAGTTTGCATACCTTTTATTATTGTCCCTTCACAACAAAACGTTCGGGGTTAGACATGAAGACATTTTATTTCAAGTCTCCATTCAAGAATGCAGTCTTTACATCCATCTGATGAACTTTCCAACCATTTTGTGTAGCTAAGGAAAGTATAGTGCGGATGGTGCCCAATTTTGTTGTGGGAGAGAACGTTTCTTCATAGTCAATTCCTTATTTTTGTGCATAGCCTTTTTCCACGATCCTTGCTTTGTGTTTTTCAAGTGAGCCATCTGATTTGTATTTGTTCTTGTACACCCACTTGTTTTCAATTGGTTTGGTTCCGATTGGAGGATCGGCCAACTTCCAAGTTCCATTCTTTATGAGTGCATCATACTCATTCTGCATGGCTTCTTTCCACTCATCACGAGTAGTAGCCTATTCAAAGTAAGCTGGTTCAACGTTAGCAGAAAAATTCAATTCACAATCAAATAAGACATCAATGTCATCACCTAAGTTCTCTGCATTTCCTCCGTCTTCTTGTCTAGTTGAGCTTCTTGTTCTTGTCTTTCCTACTTCATATGCATAGAAACTTTAAAATGTCTTTGTGTCCGACTTCAGAATCTTCCTCGATGGTCTAGGTTGATCAGTTGGTGGTGCATTCTTCTCTTCTAGATTCAATCTTCCAATCCTCTCGATTGCATCATCCAGTTGAGTTTCTTGTTCAGTTGAAGTGGCAAGAACTTCTTCTTCATCATTCTCTTCATGAGGGGTTGTTGGTGCTGCTTCAAATGGAAATTCCATGGATTGATCCAAGATAGGGATCCCCCCTTCAATATGTGGAATTTCACTATCACATTCATAATATGTCTTTAGATGAGAAAACCTCTCTAGACGATCAAGCTATCTTTTAATAGACTTGTCATTTTTATTAGTTTCAAGAAAAATGACATCTCTGGAAATAACAAACTTTTTGTTTACCTTATCATAAAGATGATATTCCTTGTATTTTTCTAAGTATCCCAAGAAAATACATCTTCTGCTTCTAGCACCAGGCTTGTTTCTTTGATCCTTTGTTATTAAGGCATAGCAGGAAGAATGTAATACCCCTATGTTGACACTTAGAATATTTTGACTGTAATGTAAATATTGTATGCATGTGGTGTATGATTCCTAGCATGGAGCCCAAGGCCAAGGCCCTGCTAGTGGATGCTCAACCCTGCAAAGGTAGGTAATTGGTATTATGTGACCATGTGCTACTAAGCCATGGGATAATTATAAATGATTTAAATATTAACATTTCAATAAAACACCTAAGGGATTGGCTATGGAGGCAACGTGAGAAATAGGGGATGCGTATCCACTAGGGAGAGGTGAGGGGGTTGTGGGATGGTGACCCGTCCTTCCACTTGGGTAGGAGTAACCGATTTGATTTCATGTACGGGTATGGATTCGGTTACAGGACGTGGAGAAGGAAATCCTACGGAGGATATTCGCAGGGGATAAAAACGACATTGGGATCTGAGTTGGGGGTTCCTTCGTTAGTTGTTCGGGGGGGATCCATTCGTTCATGGACGGACCTGCAGAACAGAAGGGGGAGAAGAATGGATATTCTGGGAGGGCCGCACTCGGCAGAGAAGAGTGGGAACAAGAACCCTACGTAGGCAACAACTGCTGCTAAGAAAGCCATGAAGATGGCTATGTGAGAGAATGGAAGAGAGTAATATGCTCAGAAATGCGTGAGGAAAACCCTGTAATGGCGGCTGAAATCCCAGCTGTGGGATGGAGTGGTTTGTCCAGAGGAAATGGGAAATAAAACTACATGGGAAGAAGCTAGAGGTTAGAGTGCATGCAAAATTCTGGGAGGGCTTGTGCACTTAGATTCAGCAGGAAAGACCAACCACACTTACCTAGGTCAGTGCTAGGGGAAGGGATTCCCTAGGGACTGTGTAGTAGTGATGGGAACCTTACCTAGGATGAGAGTGGGGTGATGGGGGTAATTGAACCTATCTGAGATCATTGGGAGGTGTCCATAGCTCTGGGGATGAGCTTATTGAGCTAGAAACCTTACCCACTTGCTTGGAAAACCCACTGTGCGATGATTACCCTAATCGACTATGAAAGAGGTCGGTGAGTGAGCCTAAGTGATACTCCTTAGTGGATATACACTAGTGGATTTGAACCCAAAATCCAATGACAAAATCCGACGACCTCCAACGAAAAGGACTTTGTCGTCAGATTTCACCTTCAAATTTATGAAATTCGATGAGTTTTTTAAAAATGATACAAGGTTACGTCAGATATCCGACAACATTCCGACGAATATTGACCATTTCCAAAGGATATCCAGCTTAATATTGCCCTAGTATGGAGACACATACAACTGATGGCCACGAAGTCGATTATCCAATGGTCAACACTTAATTTAAAGTCAAATGTATTAGACGTGGACGTCGGATCACTAACGACCGTTCAATGCAAAAATGCCTGCCATCCGACATTCTTAGCCGTCGGTGGTATGGCATAAACGTCGGGTACTTTAGCCCGTTGGATTCGGATAACTGACGACATCAGAATGCAAAAATGATTGCCATCCAACGTTCTTAGCCGTCTGTAGTATGGTAGGAACGTTGGATATTTCCCTAGTAGGGCGAATATCCGACATCTATTATGTTCGTCGGAAATACTACGATATGGAATATTATAAAACCTATAAATTTCGAAACATTCCGACATGTTTTCTATATAAGCGCACGACAGATTGCAGACTGTTTTCAGCTGATTGTTTTGCATTATTTCTCTTGTTTCTGTGATTAAAGCGAGCGAAGTGTGGAGCTTGATTTTCTAAGATCGATAATCTTCAGTCAAGTTCTTTACGAGAAAATGTCAACTAGCAATATTCCTGAGATGGAGGAACAAAATCGACAATTGCTTGCTAGATTGTGGGAAGGAGTTGAAAGAACGGGTGATGGGAAATGTTATTGTCCATGTAGTCAATGCAGGGGGTTTAAGAGGAGAAGAATTTTGATCACAATAGCAAGAAAACATTGTATTGAACATGGACATGCTGAGGGGGGACATGAATATCATCCATTTGTAAGTTTTGCATTATATATGTTTTTATTTTAATTGGTTTTGTAAATGTATGTATTATTTTAATATTTCTTATATTAACTTTTATCTATTGATGGTTTCAATAGATTAGGACTAGAATGGACAATAAATATTATTTTAATATTTAATATTTATTATATTATATTTTTTTTCTTGTTTTCATGTTGAATCTAGTGTATAGTAGAATAACTCATTTATTTGTTTGTTAGTGAGAGTAACCCACTCACCGGGGAAAGCACTTCTCTAGATTTGTGTCACTTTCCATGATATTAGAAATAACGACTATATTGGCATGTTGTTTCTCTTCTATTTTCTCTATAGAAACCATAGCATCGTTTATCTTACCTTAGATTACAGTATGGGAAATTTCGAGTTATATTTGAGTAGTTTTGCTCAGTAATTGGGTTAATTTTTATGTTTCTCGAAAAGTTTGGATGCACCTATTTGACCAGCAAGTCAATTTTTTACTTCTTTTATTCCAAAATCATTGATGTTATTACATTTTGCGTTTGAATTTCTTATATTAAATTTTATCTATTGATGGTTTCATGTAATTATAAAGGAAAGACATCCTACTGCATTTCGTCCGGAGTAAGTGCTTCCAGAACAAGTACCGGAGGAACATGGAGCTATGAATATTAATGGAGAATAAGTTAATGATCATATTGAAGAATATGATCATACTGATAACATAGTTGAAGATGATGTTACAAATAATTTGATCCATGATTCATTTAATGTTATAAAGGATGAGGATGATGATGATCATTTTGATGATATTCACGATATACCTCTTCTTGAGAAGGCATACGAACCACTTTATGAGGGATCCAAGACAAATATTCTCTTTGCTATATTGTTGATAATGAACTTGAAGGTTATGAATGGTCTTTCAAACATATCAGTCACACGGATGTTAAGGTATGTAATACATTCCATCACATAATATATATGATTGTCTAATAATTTTATTGTTAATTCATAAGTCAATTTAATACGGAATATGAAATGTGTTTCATTAATATTATTTCTATATTATATTAACTAGTAGATTTTTATTTTAATTTGTTGTAGCATGATAGGTGAATATTTGTTATCACCGTCAAATATTTTACCTCACACATATCGAGATCTATCTGCCATCATGAAAGAAATTGGATGCAGTATGAAGCAATTCATGCATGCCCTGATGACCATGTTCTATATTATAATCAGCATGAATTTGTAACAGAATGTCCTGAATGTCATATCAGTAGATATTGAACAGATCAAGTAACAAAAAATGTGCCTCGCAAAGTTCTACATTATATTCCCATTATTCCACATTTGCAACGACTGTTCAGGTGCAAAAACATAGCGCAGTTTATGGATTACCATGCACGAAACAAAAGTCAAGATAACATTATTCGGATTCCTGTAGATGGGTCTGCATTTAGAGATATGGAGGAAAAATGGCCTCACTTTAAAGAAGAACCTTGTAATCTTAGGATTTCTTTGGCAACAGATGGTGTCAATCCATTTGCAGAGATGATATCCGTTTACTCCATGTGGCCTATTTTTGTTATCAACAATAACATTCCTCCATGGTTGACAATAAAGAGGGAGCACATATTGTTGTCGATGATTGTTCCAGGTATATTGTGTCTACATTTTTTTTAATGTAGTGGTATCTCATTTATCGTATTTTGTCGCATAATGTCATATATATATTTAATGTTTTTCTATTGTGCAATACGGTTTATATATCTAAATGGTATGTCTCATAATTATATTTTTTATATGTTCAAATCAATCAGGTAAGTACCAAGTCAAAGATATGAACGTATATATCGAACCTCTTATTGACGAGCTACTAAAGTTATGGAATGGCATCACTATGTATGACGTATCTAGACCAATACGACAAAGGAAATTTCAATTCCATGCAATGCTTGTATGGACAATACATGATGCCCCAGGGTTAACCCATTTTTCTGGTATGTAATTATAAGTTCCACTTTATTTGAATTTAATTTTATGAACTAGCTAGTTAATATACTACGCACACATGTTTTTCTAAATAATCAAGTCATTTTGTGTTGGGCCTGGCCCAACAGGGTCATTTTTTATAACATTTTTGAGGCTAGATGGAGTTGAGCTGAGCGCAGCTCAGAAAGGAAGTAAATTTTGGCTAAGTATTGGGAGTGCTGCGAAGATGTGCGCAACACCGAGTTTTGAAGGATGCCGCTAAGATCAGTGCTGCGCAGGTTCAATGCTACGAAGGTAGTAGGCCACATGGAGCCAGTAAAGTTGTGTACTAGACGGAGGATGGTCAGATATAGTGGATAGACCAGCGGTGGTCTACTTTTGGCAAGACGGCTAGAAAGATGCCGAGTTGAGGGCATAAGCAGATTAGGAAGGCGGCCAAATGTACGAGTCCATTAAGTAGAGGACGGGTCGGGAAAGTGACAGTTTCGCGTGCAGCAGAGTATGTGACCGTTAAGAGGAAAATGGAGGACGGACAATGACTGGAGTTGAGCCAGTTGTACGCGGCCGTTAGAGGATGGACGACCTGCAGGGAAAGCGACTAGGAGCTGAGCCAGTCGCACAAGTCTGTTAGTGGAAGGGCAGCTCGAAGTGGATGACCTGTTGGTGTGCGCACAACAGGAAGGCTGAAAGCGATGGATCTAAGGCATGGAGGAATGCCACAACAGCAGAATCGCTACTAGAATCCTGCCTGATGTTTCAGAGGGACCGTAGTGGTTTGGAAACCCTAAGGGTTTCAGTCTTCAATGTTGTAAAGACACGACCTTTGGGCGTGATCAATATTAAGAAGACAATTTTGTATACGAAGGGTTGGTTAAGGTTGGTTAGTTTCTCAAGACGAGAGAGGCTGGTCATTGTGACCATATTGTATTGTAATATCTTTAGAGCCAAGAAAACATTGTAAAGGCTTTGCAGCTGGGTGCGCAGAGACCTATCTGAGCAAGAAGAGAGCCGCAGCTGAGTGCGTGGCTAAGAACTCTGAACCCTTCCTTAAAAGAAATATCAAACACATTTCTTGTGGACGTAGCTTCCCATCCGGGGAAGTGAACCACGTTAAATAGTGTGTTGAATGACTGAATGCTTATATGTGTGTTTGTATTTATCTGTTTCTGTAGTTGGATGTCTGAATATTGGCTTGTAGTCTGTTATGAGAAGGATTTTATATGCATTCGCCATCAAGAGAGTATGGAATGATATGTTAGGTCTACATGAATGGATGTATGGTTAATATTAGCTTTGCTTCTAGGAACAGTGAATCTATCGTCTGCTTGAGCATGGAGAAAGTTGTTTACGTGTTTGAATGGATGCAATTGATGAATGTATAATAGTTATTTCGCACCTGCGGGTTATGCTTAAAATAGTAACATTCTAGGTGTGTGTTATGAGCATTAAGTAGTAAGTTAGTTAAGTGTATGACTGAGTGGATAAGTGGCATTCAGCTCACTACCTTAAGCATTTTTCACTTAGTCCAAGTGTAGGAAGTCAAGTGGTAGTGTTCGCAGTATAGTCGTAAGTCTCACAGTAAGGAAGAAGGTAGTGGTGCAGACCACGGTGTTGACCATCGCCGCGCAGTCCGACCTTTGCAGCACACGACCTGTGCGCTGCCGCGACTTTGTCACAGTCATCAACTCATCACTCATTGTGGACATCTGAGTCTGCAATGCCCCATTAGAAACACCTCAGGTGAGACCTTAGCCTGCTCGCAGGCTGTTGCCGAAAGGGCCGGTGCGAAGGGGTTTTGTTGGTTTAAGGTAACTGCGTAGAACCTGGGTCTTCATAAAACCTCTGGTCAGCATTGTATAGCCAACAAATGGTTTCATTGCCATGCTAGAATCCGTGATGAGTTCTAGTTGTGATGAGTGACGAAGAGTCTGAGTTCCCAGAAAGTGCATTGAATTGGCATCCTGAGAAGACAGAAATCCAGGCTTGGTGGGATAAGACCATAAGAGACTTTAAAAGACAAGAGAACAGACATCCGCATCTAAGTGACACACAGTGGTCGGATAGATATCTGTTGGACGACATTCACGAGATTTTCTGGGCCACATTTCCGAACGAGCTGCACGCGTGGATCTCGTGGCTCGCAAAAAAGAAAGCCTGTTTTCAAGGAGGCATTCCTACAGAGTGGAATCTTGAGCTCATATCACAACTCAAAGCAATAGACAACGCATTGATGTGCGCAGTGGAATTTTGGGTCGATCATATGCTAGAAGGATTTGTCACAGACTTTGCTGTGGATACGCTCAAATCCTACAGCCAAGCAGAGGCACACTTTTTCGAACGTTTCCAAGGTAAATTCCTGAACAATCTCTGTCTATACATTAAGAAGCTGTTAGCTGAAAAAGGCGTTTTAAGATGCAGTAATCTTTTCAAGTTGTCATGGTAAATAGCGTTTATAGCGATTCCGACGAAGATACTCACAACTTAAGAAGTGGGAAAAGATACAAGTTTAATAAGAATCCTAGAGGCTCTGGACTCCCCGTAGATACTGATATTCCCTTTGATATTGAAAATGAAGCTACACCCCCATTCACCCCCTCAGAATCCTCCACTTGCAGAGCCAACCCCACCGAATAAACAGCCTAGTACATCTACCCCTATACGCCCATTTGTTTTCACTGCGCAGAGTCCTTTACGACACCCTAGCACCCCTCAGGGCACACCTCAAGGTGCCCCTTCAAGTGCTACACCTTCCCCTAGAGCCATGGCCCATACGGATATGAAGCTTCCTATATTCAAAGGGACGGGTCTAGAAGACCCTGATCAGCACTGGTTCCTTTGTGAAGCTGTCTGGAGTGTCAGACAGATCTGGGATGACAATGAGAAGAAAGCCTAGCTTATTACCACATTCAGAGATAGAGCGCTGCACTGGTTCATGAAGTATTCTACCACGCAGCCCAGAACCCTGGCAGAGATTAAAGCTGCACTGATAGTAGAGTTCAAGAAACCAAAGTCTGAATCTCAGTGTATAACTGAGCTGAAGGAAATCAAGCAGAGACCGACTGAATCGGTCTGGGAGTTTGATAAGAAGTTCAAGACCCTATTAGACCAAGTAAGCTTTGTTATAGCTCCGGATCAGCACAAGGAATGGTTCATTGCTGCGCTGTTACCCCACATTAGATTACCATTGATGCAACATAAGGTTACGTCACAGGCAGAGGCCTTATAGATCGCGATGAAGTTGGAGGCTTTGCCGATCGGTGAGTCTAGTTCTGGGATGACGCAGATTCAGAACCAGCTTACCACCCTAACACTGGAGCTGCAGAGCATGAAGAATGGAAAAGAGCAGCGATATGAACCTCGTCACGAGATCTGGTGCACGAGTTGCAAAGGAGAAGGGCATGACCGCGAACATTGTCCCCTATACCGCGACTATCTCTGCAGTGGTGCGCCTAACCCCATCAATCAGAACCAGGTACCCTGGTGTGAGATCTGCAGAACTACCGGTCATAGACCTGAAGATTGTTACCTAATACAAAAATATGTGAAGATGCCTAAGAATCTATATTGTAATTTCTATAAATTAGTTGGGCATGGTGAATCCAACTGTCGTGCCTATGAACTAATGAATGAAAGAAAGCGCGACATGGATTCAATGAGAGGCGCTGGCTTGTACAGAGTGCAAGAAGATAACCAGCCAAAGCAAGAAAACACGCATTATGATCAATATGTCTACAGAGGCCGTGGTGGTGGATACTACGGTAGAGGAAGAAATACCAGCTCGGCACAAGGAAGAGGCCGCGGCGGGGTCATCTGCTATAACTGTGGCCAGCCAGGTAACGTATCCAGAGACTGTGTAAACCCCTGCACCACCTGTAATTATTGTAAATCATTTGAGCATGTTATAGAATATTGCCTGGTGCTAGAGGTAGAGATGCAGAAAAGAAGAAGGACAGACGCGCCAGGCCCGAACATCCAGTGGATCGCAGAAGAGAACATACCTGTGGATCCTAGCATTAAAGTAGTCACATGCAGTGGCGTGGAGACAGGCCATGATAGGGGAGAAGAGGCTTCCACTTCAAGAGAGGCTCATGCGAAGTAGGGCCCTCTTGAAACAATATGGGTAAGAAAAGCTCCAGGAAAGACGCCTGCTTTGGATCTGAAGAAGAACAAAGAAGCTTTTGTTGACGCACGGGATACCTTCAGAGAACCAGCACCTAAATCACCAAGGATCCCGCTACGCAGTGAAGTACCATGTGTTGAAGACACACCTATTGCGTATGACAAGACAAGACACACAGCGGATGTTAGCACCTCTGTTGTGCAGTTCCTAGGAAGCTGCATGAAGCTGCTGAAAAATAAAAACGCGATAGTAGAGCTGGAGAAGCTCATAAATCTATACAAACCACAGACAAAAGCAGAAACTTCTGATGGTGCACTACATCATATAAAGAAATAGAAGAGGTCGGACCGAGAGATGAGGCTCATTGCGCATATAGGAGACTTTGAGATGGACGAAGTTATCCTTGATCTGGGATCAGAAGTAAATGTCTTGACCAAGCAGACATGCCAGCAGATTGGTCGACCAAAGCTGTCGTGGTCACTTATCCAGCTGATAATGGCCAACCAAGAGAAAGTTATACCATTTGGCCGCTTAGCCAATGTTGTGGTTGATATTGACAGAGTACAAAGCCATGCTGACTTTGAAGTCATCAAGATTGTTGATGATAGCTAGCCCTTTCCTGCGCTGTTAGGAATTGACCGGGCTATTGACAATTTAGCCATTATAAATTTGAAAACAAAGAAGATGATATTCGAAGGCAAGCATCTCCAGGTTATTGCACCATTGGATCCTGCATATGGGGACAGATATAGCGAGCCGATTCAGAAGGAATCTAAGGCCCGGGACTTGGACCGGCTGTACCAGATGACTGCGAACCAGGAGGATTGCATCAATCCTACTACGGACAGTGCACTCAGCTGGAGATGCGATGGCTCCTACGTTTCTGACTCGGACGCTAGACTGGAAAACTGGCAGAATCGCATGCACGAAGTGTCAGCTAGAAGGTGTGCCCAGCTCACGAAATCACTGCGTTGGATTGGAAAGGAGGTAAGCTCGATCCCTACATTTGATGGTTCTGCTAACGTTTATAATTTTATCGAAGACTATACTGCAGCAATTCCAGAAGAGCACAGGTTGCCAGCATTGGATATGGCGTTGCGTGGCATACCCGCCAGATGGTGGGCTTCGCAAATTAGATATTGATCACTTGGGATCAATGCATAACAAAGATGCATATTCAGTTCGCAGAAAAGGTTGCCTTACCATTTGAGAAGTTCAACGAGCAGACAGATCCTAGTCAGCATTTGGAAGTCTGTTCGTAGGCATGGGAAGAAAGGCCACCTGAAGAGTGGGTGCACTTGTTCGTGCATACTTTGGAAGAGGATATTCCGAAGAAATGGTATCTAGACCTAGAGTTACGCAGGGAGACCATAGATTGGGATACATTAACTGCGAACTTCTAGAGAGATTTCAGCTTCGAGGATGAGAACCCTTTGATACATGAGGCACTGCAGATAATCAAGGAATGTGTATTCAGAGGAGATTGTCCTCGCGAAGACATTTCATGGGAAGAATTCTTCGGCACACATGACAGTCCTGCGAACATACACTCAGAATGGAAAGAACACGAAGAACATCCGATAGAGTGTTATAATCTAGCTGAAGATGATGAGCATGGAAGAGAAGAAGATGAAGATGACTCGCGCAATATCAATATACTAGAGTCAGAAGGTGCGTGTGATATAGAAGGACCACCATTGGAAATCCTGGACATGATTGGACCGGTTAAGACATAGAAGGTGAACATCGGCACGAGTGAAGAGCCGAAGTTCACATCTTTCGGAGACTACTGGGATGATCAGACTGTCGCGGTGATTGTAGACACTTTGCATGAAAATCAGGAGCTATTTTCGACCAAGTCTACAGAGATGAAAGGCATATTGGGTGACTTAGGAGTCATGAAAATCCCTTTGAAGCCAGGCGCTAAGCCTGTGAAGCAGCGACCGTATAGACTAAATCCACAGTATAAAGAGAGAGTCCGCGCAGAGTTCGACAAAATGTTAGAGGCAGGAATCATTGAACCTGTCGAAGAATAGAATGGATCAGTCCTATGGTTGTCCAGGACAAGAAGATGAAGGGTGAGATCAGGATTTGTGTCGATCTCAGAAAACTTAATGATGCCTCTATGCATGACCCATTCCCTACTCCGTTTACAGACGAGGTGCTTGACAATGTTGGAGGGAATGAGGCCTATTCCTTTACTGATGGTTTCTCTGGTTATCATCAAATCAAAATTGATCCCGCAGATAGGCATAAGATGACATTTTCTATAGAATGGGGGTCATTCCAATATACATTCATGCCGTTTGGTCTAAAGAACGCGCTTGCCATCTTCTCCAGAGTTGTCGTCGCAACATTCAAAGATTTCATGCATAAGTTTCTGGAAGCATATTTTGATGACTGGACTGTCTTTGGTTTGTTGAAGAACCATTGCGCAAACTTGAGAATGATGCTTGACAAGTGCCGCGAGCATCAAATATCATTGAATTTGAAGAAGTGCATCTTCTATGTGCCCTATGGAATTTTACTGGGACATATTGTTTGCAAACAGGGATTGATGGTGGACCCTGCGAAGATTGCCATCATTGTAAATTTTCCTACAACAACTTCAGTTAAAATGCTGCGCTCTACCTTGGGCCATACAGGCTATTACAGGAAGTTCATTAAAGGTTACGCACAGATCACCACAGCAATGGAGAAGCTGCTGAAGAAGGATGTGCTGTTTGTTTGGAACGAGGAATGCGAACCGGGTTTTGACACCCTTAAAGAAAAGATGGTTACCGTACTGATTCTAGTATTCCCAGACTGGGCAAAGCCATTTCATGTTCATGTGGATGCATCATGCATTTCCCTGGGCATTGTGTTAGCTCAGCCACGAGAAGGGGGTATTGACCACCCCATCGCATTTTCTAGTAGGAAGCTATCGACAGTAGAGAAGAACTATACCACTACTAAGCGGGAAGGACTTGCGATGGTATATGCCCTTCAGAAGTTCATACATTATCTACTTGGTGCGCACTTCCTTATGTTCACTGATCATTCTGCATTGAAATACTTGGTCAATAAGCCAGTGTTAGGGGGGTGTATATGTAGATGGCTGTTGCTATTCTAGGAGTACGACTTCAAGATCGTTTTTAAACCCGACAGGCTGAATTTGGGACCTGACCACCTGTCTCGAATTGAGTCGGGAGAGGAGCTGACGAACATCGAAGATAGTCTGCCTGACGCGTAGATGTTTGCTATATAGGTTGCAGATGATTACTATAAGGATATCATTGATTTTCTGACAACAGGGCTGACACTACAAGAATTTTCTATTCAGCAGAAGAAGCAGCTAGTAGTCTGCGCCGCAGATTTCACTATCATTGCAGGCCAGTTATACAAACTCGGACCAGATGAAGTCCTGCATAGATGTGTACTCGACCACGAGAAACCATATATACTAGCAGATGCGCATTCAGGGATTGCAGGAGGTCATTACGCAGGAAGGGCTACTGCGCAGAAGATATTGCGCGCAGGGCTGTGGTGGCCTACCATCCATAAATATTCTAAGGAATACTGTAGGAATTGTGATGTCTGTCAGAGGACAGGGAAGCTGTCGCGAAGAGACGAAATGCCATTGAACCCGCCGTTGACCTTATAGGCCTTTGAGAAGTGGGAAATTGATTTTTTGGGACCTATAAATCCACCAAGGAAGAGAACTGGTGTGAGGTATATCATTACTGCCATGGATTACCTCACCAGATGGGAAGAAGCTAAACCAGTGAAGGACTACAGTGCAGGTATCGTCGGGTAGTTCATTTTTGAGGAAATTTTGTCAAGATTCGGCTGTTCAAAAAATTTTGATGAGTGCTCAGGGCACTCACTTTCTAAATAAGACCATTGAATCCCTCACAGAGGAGTTCCACATTCGGCATCACCATAGTACGCCATATCATCCGCAGGCGAATGGAATTGTTGAAGCTTTCAATAAGATACTGGAAAACACGCTGACGAAAGTGTGCAATGTAAACATGGATGATTGGGACCTACGCATCTCGTCTGTACTATGGGAATATAGAACAACTTGTAAGAAGTTGACGGGACAGACACCCTTCCGGTTGGCTTATGGGAAGGAGGCCATAACGCCAATGGATTACATTGCCCCCAGTCTGAGGATTGCTGCGTTCACCGGAATGGCAGATCACGAAGCATTAGATGAAAGACTGCTACATTTAGTCGGCTTGGAGGAGGATCGTTTCATTGCAGGATTTCAACAGCAAGTCCAAAAGGATCATGAAAAGGCATGGCATGATCGCCATATTAGGAACAAATGCTTTCAGGTAGGTGACTTAGTCCTCCTCTATGATAGCAAGTTCATGAAATTTCCTGGCAAGTTTAAAATGCATTGGATTGGTCCATATATTGTTATGTATGTCACTAACACTGGTGCAGTTCAGTTATCCACTTTAGTTGGTGATACTCTACCCACTTTTATAAATGGAAGTAGACTTAAATTGTACGCAATAGTCCTGCTTCGCAGCATACGAAAAGATAAACGTAGGGAGAATTTTCTAAGTGTCAAGTACAGTTGAAATTGGGCACTAGAAATGTATAGAGTCTGTACATGTATCATAAAGGAAGAACGTATGAGCAGCGCAGCACTGCTAAAGCTGCGTAGGAACGAGGAAGAGAACAATGGAAAAACAGCTGCGTAGTTCAAATATCAGTACTGCGAAGAAACTGCACATGAGTCGAAATGGTCTACTACGCAGTTCGGTGTAGCACTCAGAAAAAAATAGTCATTACACTACCATTGGAAAAATATAGACGTTATGTGACCGTTGCAACAAACCGCTCGAGCATTTAAAGGAAAGATAGCCATTCTGGACACGCTGACAAAGGAAGAGACGGAAGGATCTGTTCAAATTGGCCAGCGGACAACTCATTAAATGCGGATATAGCCGTTGGGAGGCGCGGGGAGGACCCATCTGCGCCTATAAATAACACCGCTACAAGACTCGCGGGCGTTACTCAGCACTTAAAATTTTCTTGCAATCACTCCCTGAGCTAGTATTCTTCTATCATCTGATTATCACAGCCTCTAACCTAACCATTGAATGTCCAAACCCTCCTATAGAGAAGAAGAACTGACCATTGAAGAAGCATTTGAATTCTTTCAGTACGGGGGAATTGCACAGTTAATGAAAACCCCTGCCAAGAAGGCTGTAATCAAGCCAGGTCAAGCATCCAGAAGATCACCTTGTCATAATCCCATTATGCAGGAAAAAGGGAAATATAAAGGGAAAGACGTAACTACACCACGAAGCAAGATCATAAAGATGGGCTCGTCGGCACAAAAATCGCCAGTCTTTCAAAAAGAACCACTGAAACTCTATCACCACGAGCGTTGGATGCCCCAGTATTCAAATTGGTCAAGAGTGCTAAGTATGAGATCCCATTGTCACCGATCTCAAAGCATGTAGAGGTTTCCAAGAACCTACTTTGAAAGATTCCGGATTGCAAATGGGAAGATTTTGACCTCCTCGGCATACCAAAGGAAGAGCCCCACGCGCCTAAGTACCCACAATTCCATCCTGACCAGTACATGTGCTGGAAGAAAGATGCAAAGGGAACACCTAACTTGGTTGCCGAAAGTTGGCTGACACTGGTAGTTCAGTCAGGCTTGTTAAACCTCCTCAGACTTCCACATTTTGATCGTTCAGTGGAAGTTAATGTTGTGGTTTGCACGCTGATGGCGTGAACCCATCAGTGATACCCGTGGTTAGATAAAAACATTGATGTCAATATTGCCTTGATCCACCGAATAACAGGTCTCAGCAAGTGCGGTAAGGATCCCAAGCAGTTCTTCCAAGGGAAGAGCAAGGAAAAAGAAGCTGTCGAGAAAATGAAGCAAAGCCAGCCATTGGTGAAGGGGAAAAGGGGTTTTCCCACACAAGACATTGAGGATAGAATGACAAAATTTGTCACCTAGTTACTCGCAATTCTCAGAACAACTAGGCCTCCGGAAGTGCTTGCGGGTGCAGTTTTACTTGGTGTCGCAACGGCTGGAGGCACCGAGTTCAATTGGTGTCAATTTCTTTTGAATGAGTTCTTGGATGAACTCAATGATATCCAGGAAAATGATGGACAGTTCCACTTCACATGGATCATCATCCTCATCGCCTTTTGCAGATGGAAGGAGCCAAGGGACTATGTGGGTATCAACATAGAAACCAATGATCCCAGACGATTCCGGTATGCCAACCTCTAGGCAAATGTCATCACAGAGTGACAACATGCGATAGCTGAGGTGTTCTACCAATATTACACTTAGCTGCGCGGTGTGATTGTCCATACACCCCGCATCACAAAGCAGATAACGTCAAAGTACATTCGCATTCTGGACTTCAGCGCAGACATGCGATGTATCTTCATCTCACTAAAGGAAGGAATGAAGAAACCAGAGTGGTTCCCAGGTAACTACCACATGCATGAGGAGGACATTGAAGCCCTAATGAAGGATTGGCCCGCCGACTTCTGTGTGGAAGTCATGGATGTCGAGATAGACTCTGACGAAGACAAGCCAATCCTGCTGGCATGCCCGATTGTTGAAGAAACAGGGAAGCGGAAAGAGCCAGAGACTCCGCAGAAGCTGAAGGAAAGGAAGAAGATGAAGGCTACAAAGACTCAATCTGAGGCAGTCCTAAATGATGATGACTATGAGATGATAGCTGAAATAGTCTCAGATCAGATGAAGGAGCTTGTGGCGGCTAAAGATAAGAAGGATATGGTCATCCAGGATGACCTGCAGAAGACGTGGCTCGCAATGCAAGGCCTGATGAAGAAAATGGATGATGTCCAGAAAAGCCTTACCTTACCGCGGGAAGCAGGAGCCGAAGGGAGGTCAGTAGGGACCTCGCAGCAAGCACCACCACAGCTAGCAATAACGTTTCCGTCGAAGACTAGAATTGTCCACGTGGACCCATTCGCTATTTCATTGCCAATGACAGAGCAGTTGGTCTTAGACACAAAGGGAGTCGAACGGGTAGAGCCCGACTTGGAAAAAATCCCCTTACCTAAATTGCACTTCATCCACACATAGATCATTGAGGATATGCATGAATGGACGGTGGATTCGATGAACTCACAAGTTGAGCTCACCGCAACAAATAGGCAACTCGAGTTGCACGTAGAAATGCAACTACGAAATGAGCAGGACTGCCGACAAAACTTGGAGACTACCATATCTAATGTTGCGAAGGATATTGAAGGCATAGAAATCCAGGATGATCCTGTGGACATAGTTCTGAGGATCGGAGATAAGGTGAAATCTTTGCAGTCGGAGATGCAGGATAAATAATTTTTTTTATGAGGCCGATATTGCCTCGTTGAAGGCAAAAATGAACATATAGGCACCATTAAATGAACAACAGTTAAGAGAGCAAGCAGTGACTGCTGCTGCACAGAACATAACGAGTGGCATGGCTCAGTGCCAAGATATGTTGGAACAAGTTTCCAAGGCATTCACTGCCCTTGAAGAGGATCAGGGGCTGCTACAAGTAAAGACCGCGGTAAAAGAAAAACAAACCGCGCTAGAGAAGTTGGACGCAGAGCTCAAGGCTCTGCCACCAAGGGAGAGGCTGGCCAGGTATAAGGAAGTATCAGGCTTGAAGAAGCAAGTCAAGGAATTAAGAGAGAAGGAGACCGAAATGGACAATCAATCACAACAACTCCTGGAGGATGCTACAACAGTGTCACAGCAGATAGAGGACAAGCTGAAGGAACTGTGCGACAACCAGGAGCAAGTACAGGGACAGATTGGAGCAGAGATAACTCCAGCGCTGCTTGAAATAGTACAACACATTGAGCAGGATACCAAAGAAGCAGTGGAGAAGTTGCTCAGTGTATATAATGAGTTCGCGGCCAAACTAGTTCCACTAGTCGCGGAGCACAGTGAGACAACTGAAGCAGAAAGTGGCTCGGGGATGAGACACACGTAAGTGTTAGGGGCATGTTGGGCCTGGCCCAATAGGGCCATTTTTTATAACATTTTTGAGGCTAGATGGAGTTGAGCTGAGCGCAACTTAGAAAGGAAGTAAATTTTGGCTAAGTATTGCGAGTGCTGCGAAGATGTGCGCAGCACCGAGTTTTGAAGGACGCCACGAAGATCAGTGCTGCGAAGGTAGTAGGCCACGTGAAGGCAGTAAAGTTGTGTACTGGACGGAGGATGGCCAGATATAGTGGATAGACCAGCGGTGGTCTACTTTTGGCAAGAAGGCTGGAAAGATTCCGAGTTTAGGGCATAAGCAGATTAGGAAGGCGGCCAACTGTACGAGTTTGTTAAGCAGAGGATGGGTCAGGAAAGTGACAGTTTGGCGTGCTGTAGAGTAGGTGACCGTTAAGAGGAAAATGACAGATGTACAATGACTAGAGCTGAGCCAGTTGTATGCGGCCGTTAGAGGATGGACGGATTGCAGGGAAAGCAAATAGGAGCTGAGCCAGTCGCACGAGTCCATTAGTGGAAGGGCGGATCGAAGTGGATGACCTGTTGGTGTGCGCACAACAGGAAGGCTGAAAGCGACGGATGTAAGGCATGGAGGACTGCCATGACAGCAGAATCGCTACCAGAAGCCTGCCTGATGGTTCAGAGGGACCGTAGTGGTTTGGAAACCCTAAGGGTTTCGGTCTTCAATGTTGTAAAGACACGACCTTCGTGTGTGATCTATATTAAGAAGACAATTTTGTATAGGAAGGGTTGGTTAAGGTTGGTTAGTGCTCAAGATGAGAGAGGCTGGTCATTGTGACCATATTGTATTGTAATATCTTTAGAGCCAAGAAAACATTGTAAAGGCTCTGCAGCTGGGTGTGTAGAGACCTATCTGAGCAAGAAGAGAGCCGCAGCTGAGTGCGCGACTAAGAACTGTGAACCCTTCCTTAAAAGAAATATCAAACACAACTCTTGTGGATGTAGCTTCCCATCCGGGGAAGTGAACCACATTAAATAGTGTGTTGAATGACTGAATGCTTATACGTGTGTTTGTATTTATCTGTTTCTGTAGTTGGATGTCTGAATATTGGCTTGCAGTCTGTTATGAGAAGGCTTTTATATGCATTCGCCATCAAGAGAGTATGGAATGATATGTTAGGTCTGCATGAATGGATGTATGATTAATATTAGCTTTGCTTCTAGGAATAGTGAATCTATCGTCTGGTTGAGCATGGAGAAAGTTGTTTACGTGTTTGAATGGATGTAGTCGATGAATGTATAACAGTTATTTCGCACCTGAGGGTTATGCTTAAAATAGTAACATTCTAGGTGTGTGTTATGAGCATTAAGTAGTAAGTTAGTTAAGTGTATGACTGAGTGGATAAGTGGCATTCAGCTCACTACCTTAAGAATTTTGCACTTAGTCCAAGTGTAGGAAGTCAAGTGGTAGTGTTCCCAGTATAGTCTTAAGTCTCAAGGTAAGGAAGAAGGTAGTGGTGCGGACCGCGGTGTTGACTGTCACCGTGCAGTCCGACCTTCGCAGCACACGGCTGGTGCGCTGCCGCAACTTCGTCACAGTCATCAACTCATCACTCGCTATGGACAACTGAGTCCACAGTGCCCCATTAGAAACACCTCGGGTGAGACCTCATCCTGCTCATAGACTGTTACCAAAAGGGATGGTGCGAAGGGGTTTTGTTGGTTTAAGGTAACCGCGCAGAACCTAGGTCTTCATAAAACCTTTGGTCAGCAGAAGCATCTACCTTCGGCATTTTTCAATGCACAGGAACACTACTTCATACACCGAGTTGAGGAGATGGAACTGTGTGGACCTACGCACTCAAGGTCCATGTGGATGGTTGAGAGGCACTTGAAATTTATGAAGGGTTTGGTCAGACAATGAGCATATGTTGAGGGTTCTATGATGGAGGGATATATGGTATACCAAACATGTTGTATATTAGTGAATATATTCCTATATTAGCATCAAAGCTCAATTTATGTCGCATTTGTGATCCAGACTCCAATAAATATTTCGAAGGAGAGTACCCGAAGGGGAAAGGTAGATCGAGGAAGGTGAAAGGTAATAAAACACATTTGACTGTTGATTTTAATGTATATATATCATACATATTCTATTTTTATATTCAATATTTTGCATCAATTTAGAGTGTAATAATATACTTTCATGTTAAGTGATGATACATTTGTATTGAATTTTAATTTTATTGTCATCAAATAACTGGTTGAGAGTGGGATGCAATTCATTTATACATCACAAACAATCTTGACTGGATGAAGGTATGGATCGAACGATGTGAACAATCTGGTCATGGAATATCATGGGAAGGTGTGGCTTCATTGGTTAAAGTTTCACATCGCAATGGAGATACCAATCTAACACAAAGGAAAATCGATTTAGCAAGAGGTTTAAAAGATAAGTAGGTAAGCATATTAATCAACCACACTATTTATTTTTCTGTAAAAAATATTGTCGTTGTACATTCTGATTTTTCCCCGTTATATGGCATGATAAACATGCACTAGTTAATCATAAATATTGGACCATTATGTAATCTTTTCCCGTATGGCTTGCTGTAGGTAAAAAACCATAAGGCAATGTGGTGCAATGGCTGTAGATATCGCATCAAAAGTTGGATGAAACGAAGAAAACATCGGATTGTGGGATATCTGCAGTCTTTGAGGTGACCAATGTCTCTTCTAGAAGTGACAGACATCTAGAACTCTCTGAAAATCGATACTATGGGTATCTGGAAAACATTCTTCAGTGTGACTTTAACTCCTTCAAGGTATTTCTATTCGTTGTCAAATGGTACAGGTGTCGATTGAATCCACGTGATCACGATAAAACAAGTATTGAACATGATAAAGGATTTACCATGGTAAATACAAGGTAGTTTGAGCCAGGAACATAGCCATATGTTCTTCCAACCCAATGTGAACAGGTATTTTACTTTGAGGTTCCAGGTAGAGCGGGTTGGTCATTTATTGTGAGACACAATCCAAGGGGAAGGCCGGTAAAGTATAACGTAGATGAAGGTAATGAAGAAGTCCTCGAAGAAGAAGACATCGTTGAATATGACCATGATCAACATGAGTTAGATGATCATGTTCCAGAAGAAGATGTCGAAGAATTTATTGCATCTGATGATGTATCAGACAATGTCCATGAAGATGATATCGACGATGACATGATGATCGTAATTGACATCGATGACGACGATGATATGGCCAATCCTTACAATGTTGAATCTGGATCATCGGACGATATAGATGACAAATCAGATGGAGAAGATGATGAAGTCCATTGAAGTGTAATAATATCTACTCCATATATTTTGAATATTTAATATTGCAATAGAAATATTGATTTTTTTTGCTGGTACGTATAATAAATTAACTGTTTCTTAGTGTCTTTTTCCATTTTCCTGTATGCTATAATTAGAAACATTGCTTGTTATATAGTATGATAGAAAACACATTTAATTTTTTTGTACATAGATATTTTTGTCAGGTTATGGGGAATTGAGAGTGATGTGAGGGGGGGAGGGGCCATAAGAGCTTCCACCTTCACGTGGTTGGCCCTATTTAGTAGAGAATATTAAATGATTCCCGAAATAGAGAGAAGCTTATAAGTACTAAGGAAATGCACCTCCTGTTTGTGCCAGAAATTGTACCTAGACTACGAAGGTACAAGCTAGGACAATCGTAGGCTTATGAACCTACAATGTGTAGGTCTAGGACCCAATCGTGGGAAACTTAATAGGTCTATGAACCTACAATGTATTGGGTGCATATCCCTAGATATAGGAAACTTGGTGCAACATAGGAATTAATAATCGAATGTTGAAATTGAGGAATAGTGTAATGTCAAAGTATTTTATAATTCATTCAGTGGAAGGATTTTCCCTCTAAAGATGTTACACAGGAAAGACTTGAAGTACTACTACAAAATCCAACACTACAAATGCTTTGCATCAAAGCAATTCAATGAAGAAAGTTTGTTAGGATGTCTGAGAATTACCATCCATACAATTCTTAAGGTAGGTTTCCTTATCCTATTGCATAGTAATGTAAGATTCTACGATAGTTTGGTTCTTGTTGCAAAATTATAACTATTGTTAGCTGGATTTTCACCCTTGAAGTTCATTGTGTTAAATGTTGTTATATTTTTACTATTGCTGACTATATTATTGTACTTGTACTTGCCCAATTTATTGTTGTGGTGATTTGATTTCTAATTTTCATGTAGCAAAGTTTGAATGAACTCATATCTAGTCAGGAATTGCCATTAATCTCAAGCAGAACCACATGCCTTGTTTCAAAGTACATCAACTATTGTACAAGTTTTTTTTCCCTTTCTCTAAATGATGCATATTCATCGAACTATAATTATCATTGAAACGCACCAGTATCATAAGGCAATACAACACAGGGTGTATAGCAGAGAGAGTTGTTCAAGAGTACAATTGAACATTAGTGCACGAAAGCTCTGCTATTTTAACATAAAATATAGCCTTATATCAGTAGCCACTATGCAATCTACTAGGTAGGGTTAGGCAATGAAGCAAGGCACCTAGGCCAATGCAGAGTTACTTTATAGCACAAGTCACATTCTTTCATTTGGATCATACTCAGATGTTTCTGCAACACAACATGAAGTAAAACTTGTCTTTCAACCTTCAATGAAATATCATTCTGTGTAGGGAATAACACAGGTAAACGGAAGCATATAATTAACTATTGAAGAAATGATTACAAACAATATTTGGGATGTAATCTATGAATTATGCAAACTTGGAAATTAAATAATGACAAACACAACACAACTAGCTATTGGATAGAGAAATACAAAAAAACAGAAATATACCTATCTAATTTAGTTGATTGAATGCAGTGTTAGCCAGATTGAAGGGCCCTCCCAATTGGCTTCACAATACTTAGAAAACTACAGTACTAGAAAGTGATCATGCACACACAACTTATCTTCGAGGAGACTGGCGTACTTTGGGATATTGGAGGACATTGCCTGTTTGATAGGTTCATAATAACTTATGTTGTCCTCAAAAGCATTGAACACTAGTGTCCAAGGTCCAACAGAGTTAGGTTGTTGGTACACAGAGGTCTTAAGCTCACAGTATTTGGTTATGGGCTTCTCAGGCCTGGGGGAACTAGAGTCCTTCTGTTGAACATTGTTATTCCCTATGGGTACTGGCTTAGTATGTAAATAAGCAACATTTTTGGGTGGAGTGACTGTAAGGGAGGCATAAAGTAAAAAGATTATTGGACCATCCAAAACAAGTCCCTTGAAGAGACACAAGATGAAACAAGTAATTGCAAGAGTGGTCTATTGACTACACCCAAAAACCCTTGGGATGGAAGAATATGCAAAATATGCAATGAAACCTGTTAACACTGAAATTGTTCCCAATTTTTTATTGTGTTTCTTTTAATTTGTTTGACCCTTATTCACTTTTAATTTTAGTTTATTTTTAATTTAAATGATTTTGAATGCCTTTTATTGTATATGTTATGGTTTTTCATTTTAATTTATTTTATCCTTAGTGGCTTATTAAATGTTATATTTCTTTCAAAGTATTCAAAATACTTATTTGGGTTCACTCTTATGCTTATATGTAAGGTTTAACTTCTATTTTGAGTGTGTTTTCCCAATTTATCATGTTGAGGTATTCCCGCAGCGCAAAGTTCAAATCACATACACTAGTGCGCTGTAGGAATCCGAAATCATGGTTCATTGGTGGTGGGAATTGGTTTGTTGCATGCTATGATGATTGGAGACCTTTAGACACCTGGTTCATTGAATGGCCACGAGTTCAAATTTAGGGGTTTCGAGTTCCAGAGTTAAAGAACAAGTGAACTAGAAGTTTTTTATCCCTAATTCAGTTTCAAAGGAAGTAAATTCACAGAGTTACAGTGAGAATATGGGTAAGAGTGGCAAGATTAATCGATTTGAACCCACAGATACAAGCTCGGCCATGAAATTTCCAAAGTGTGCAGAGCTGTTTAGGGTAGCCGGTTGGTTCATTTTCTTCGAGAAGATCACTGGTTTTAATGATGAAGTTTCACATTATTTCACCCAGAATCTCATCAATGATGTTGTTAAGTTTGACACTCTCAAGTTCGAGCTCACAGAAGGTTTTGTAGCTGAGGCCACTGATGTCCCGATGGATGGAGAGTCATGGTTCAAGAAGACTCCTTTCAATTTTAGCCCTAATGATTTCTTATTTCCAGGAAATGAAAGCCTAGACTGGAGCAAAGGGGTTCACATAGAAAATTTCAAGCCAGAATGGAGAGAAGTAATTGGAATTATACAGAGTTATATCACATGTGATGGCAGGTTCACGTCAGTATTTAAGTTTCATGTTATATTTTTGATGCACCTGAACCTACAATAAAAAATGAATTTGCAATTCTTTCTATTTAAAAGCCTCCAGAATATGTCAAATAGAATTAAAGAACACGCTGACCATACAGAGGGGTCTCTGTTTCATCATGGGTTGATAAAAATGATTATTCTAACAGTTTTGCACAAGGAAAATAGAAAATGGAATCATTTCCTATTCTGGTCAGGGTTTACTGCTGAGCAAGATGGGAAGATTTTTCCAAATAAACAATCCGGTCTTGTCAAAAGGTTTAAGAGAAATCCAGTTGAAGATACAACAGAGGAAATTTTGCAGGAGGATAATTTACAAGAAAATCCTATAAAGTCTAATAGTGTAGGAAGACAACATTTATCTCAAGAAGAACATCAACATGTTCATGAGAATGAACAAGTGGAGGGCTTTACTATTTCTAATAAAGAAGATGTTGCTAGTTCAAATGAAGAGAAGCACATTTGTATTTTCCAAGAGGGTGATTCAGTACAAAATTCTCTTGCAGTTAGTATAAAGGAAGAGAACATTCATGTGCCATATTTTGAGGCTAATGTAAAATATTTGCTTGAATTTGGGAAAACTAAGTGGCGACCTAAAACTAGAGCCTCAAATAGACTCAGATTGAATATCAAGAGGATTCTAGATCCAAAGCTAGAGAAAGAGAAAGAGAAAGATAAGATCACTATCATACAAGATTCTTTAGGAGAAGAGGATGTAGACAATAAGAAAGAACCAAAGTTATAGCGGGTACAGGTAGCTACAAAGGAAGATCAAGTAATTATTGAAATAATCCAAGACTGTAATGAAGTCTATAACGAGGTTGCAGAAGAGGAAAATATTTATAGTTTTGAACAGGGTATGTGTTCAAGCCCTCCATTGTCTGAAGCAACAACGAAGAACAAGCAGGAAGAAGACCTAATTTTTAAGAAACTAGATATTCCATGGTTATCAAACATGGATTTGATATTTCCTGGAGAAGTACATATAGATTCTGAAATTGAAAATCTTAGGAAAACTATCCAACAACAGAAGTCACAAATACAAATTTTAAATGAATCTAATGACAGGCTTATGACTACCAATAAGATGTTAAGGGAGGACCTAGAGAATATTAATGCACATTACCAAGAATTGATAGCAGTGGAAAAAGAAGCTCTCAGAAGAAAGATGGAGGTAGAAAAACAAGCTGAAGACCTAAACAAGCAAAACAAAGTGTTATCAAGCAGGGTTAAGAGCTTGGAGACCGAGCAGGTTCGAGACAAGAAGAAATCCCATGCTTTGGAAGGCATAGCCATGCTGGCAGAGGCTACCAAGCAGTTATGAGCCACCTAATCTCCAGCTGTCAAGTATTTCGTTTTGTTATTGTATACATAGTTATTAATAGACCGTTTTAAAGATTCGAAGTTAAGATGTAATTCCTTAATGTAACTGTTTTGAAAATAGACCTAGAAGGTAGTTATGAAACTGCCTTATTTTGTAAAGGATAAAAGAAAGAAAGTTTAGACTAGAATGGTTCGATTTTTGTTTCAAGAAACACTATACAGCTAAGAGCATTGGAAGCATTTCATACCGATACAAATGACTCTTACGTAAGTTTTGAAGACTGAGATTGATTTATATAAATATAAGCCACTTTATCTTATCTATTGTTTTTGTTTCTGGTCAGTTTGACCATTCAGCTTATGACTTCATTCCTTGTTTAAAGTTTTATTCATGTGAATGCTCATGTGTTGTAGACAAAACCAGTAAATGTGCTTGCGAATGTGATGGTTTATGTTTATGCTTTTAAGCCTTAATATTTCAGTTCTTTGATGTTATTGCATGATTCAGTACTTGTATTAGTTTGATGACTGATTACTTTCTTGAAAATGACACCCTTAAACCAATAAATTACAAAGACAAAACCTATTTTCTTTTCATTATACACTCAATACAACGATTAAACTATATGATTATTGAAATGCAGAGTATATACATATATATATACATATGTATACATATATATATACATATGTATATATATGTATATGTATATAATATATATATTAAATACATATATATATATATATATATATGTATATAATATATATATTATATATGTATATAATATATATATTAAATACATATATATATATATATAATATATATATGTATTTATATATATATGTATTTAATATATATATTATATACATATGTATATATATATATATATATGATGTTATTGCATGATTCAGTTCTTGTATTAGTTTGATGACTGATTACTTTTTTGAAAATGAAACCCTTAAACCAATAAATTACAAAGACAAAACTTATTTTCTTTTCATTATACACTCAATACAACGATTAAACTATATGATTATCAAAATGCAGAGTATATACATATATATACATATATATATACATATGTATATATATGCATATGTACATGGATATACATATGTATATACATATACATATATATGTACATGTATATGTATATATGCATATACCTATACATATATATGTATATGTACATGGATATGTATATATATATATCCATGTACATCCATGTACATATACATATACATATACATATATGTATATGTATATGTACATGTACATATACATATACATATACATGTACATATACATATACATATATGTATATGTATATGTATATGTACATGGATGTACATGGATATATATATATACATATCCATGTACATATACATATCCATGTACATGTACATATCCATGTACATATACATATATGTATATGTACATGGATATGTACATGTACATGGATATGTATATCTACATATCCATGTACATATACATATATGTATATGTACATGGATATGTATACATATACATATACATGTACATATACATATACATATATGTATATGTATATGTACATGGATATGTATATCTACATATCCATGTACATAGACATATACATATATGTCTATGTACATGGATATACATATACATATACATATGCATGTACATATACATGTATATGTATATGTACATGTATATGTACATGTACATGTATATGTATATGTATACATATCCATGTACATATACATATCCATGTACATATACATATATGTATATGTACATGGATATGTACATGTACACGTATATGTATATCCATATATACGTATACCTATACATATACGTATATGTATATCCATATATACATATACATATATGTATATGTACATGTATATGTATATATATATATATCCATGTATATCCATGTACATATACATATACATATACGTATATGTATATCCATATATACATATACATATACATATACGTATATGTATATCCATATATACATATACATATATATATATGTACATGTATATGTATATATATATATATATATCCATGTACATCCATGTACATATACATATACATATACGTATATGTATATGTACATGTATATGTACATGGATATGTAGATCTACATATCCATGTACATATACATATACGTATATGTATATGTATATGTACATGGATATGTATACATATACATATCCATGTACATATACATATACATATATATATATGTATATGCATATGTATATGTATATGTATATGGATATACATATATGTATATGTATATGTAGATCTACATATCCATGTACATATACATATACATATACATATACGTATATGTATATGTACATGGATATGTATACATATACATATCCATGTACATATACATATACATATATATGTATATGCATATGTATATGTATATGTATATGGATATACATATATGTATATGTATATGTATATGGATATACATATATGTATATGTACATGGATATACATATACATATATACATGTACATATGCATATACATATATGTATATGCATATCCATGTACATATACATATACATATACGTATATGTATATCCATATATACATATACATATACATATATGTATATGTATATCCATATATACATATACATATATATCCATGTACATATACATATACATATATATATGTATATGCATATGCATATGCATATACATATGTATATGTATATGTATATGTAGATATGTATATACATATCTACATATCTACATATACATATAATGTATATACATATATACATATACATATAATGTATACATATGTAGATATGTATATGTAGATATGTATATACATATATACATATACATATCTACATATACATATCTACATATGTATACATTATATGTATATGTATATATGTATATACATATCTACATATACATATATATGTATGTATATGTATATCCATATACATATACATATATGTATATGCACACACACACACACACACACACACACACACACATATATATATATTTCATACTAAGGCAGTGATCAAGCTAGATCGCTTACAATTGGTTTGTGCATAGTAAAAGAACGATCGAGATAGATCGCAATACAAATAAGAAGTGTATAATAAAACAACAATCGATCCATGTAGAGATCGCCTATAACATGTGTAGAAATGTACTCTTAGTCAAGTGAATTCCCAACATACAAAAAGAAATATATGCAAAAATCCCAATCAAAAGCTCTCTCCAAATAAGTATACAGAGAAATCGCATTAGCACTCTATCAAGATTATACGCATAGATTCAATCGAGCACAACAATGAGATCGCTACACAGAGTTGCAAATTATATTATTTCTATCCTATGGGAATGCATATATTCGACTTAAAATAGCGATGAGATCTCTACACAGAGTTATAAATTATATTATTTCTATCATATGGACATGCATAGATTCGATTGTGTACATCGATCACATCGCTACATAGAGTTGCAAATTATATTAATTCTATCCTATGCGAATGCATATAAGATTCGACTGAATACATTGATGACATCGCTACACATTGATAAGAAATCTTTCTATTCAATTGTTGAGTGTGTGGCAGTTCTTTGCCTTGCTGCAAAAGATCAGAAATGTGCATCTACTGTAGAAATGCTGATGAACTCCTCATTTATGTTGGAGTTGAAGAGATCAATCACAGAACAAGCAACCTTCAGCTTGTTTTCCAATTCAGTGAATATTCTTATGATATATTCAGTGAATATTGGAATAATTCTGAAGATGTTAAAGGAGGAGACTCAGGGACCGTCCGATCATGATGATAGACGGTTGCGGTTGCATTTCGTTTTGGGAGATATCCCACATTGACCAGGAAGTTTTGTATCTTGGCGTTTATAATGCCAAGTCTAAGTAGTCTAATTTGACACGTAGTGCAAAGGATTCTTGGTGGGGGCTCTGGATGATTGGAATCCACGAGAAGATCACCAGCCCGGAGCCCGGGATGACTTGTGAGGCCCCCAATCCTTTTGGAAAATGTGGCATTAGCGAGCTCGTCGGATTCTTTTAAAGTCATAAGTTGGATATCCGACACCTCTTGCCATCAGTGGTATGGCGAGGTCGTCGAATTCCGAGCTTTGATGCTTTATTATATAATTCAAGGAAGAAGGTAACATGTTGGATCTTATCAATAAATAATGGAAACATATTAACAGTATAGCAATCAATTATAGAGGGGTACTACTTGATTGTTATAATGAACTAGCATTCTTGTGTACAATTGAAGGGCAGATTAGCATTGTTCGAACCTTATATTTACAGTGATTAAATGAACAAGTATGCATATATTTGCGATTCAATTTATGCTATTAATGATGTGATGGAATTAGCAGAATTAGCTAGTGAATTAATTGGCCTAGAATCCTAGATTGAAGAACTAGCATTTTGCAAGCAGATTTCAATCAATGATTTTCAGTGAAAGAAACTAAGCACTGATATATGGATGGATCGATCAATGCTCTTATTTCAAGTGCCAAACCTTCTCCATAATTGGGTGAAGTCTTGCAAAGCAAGTTCTCTATTCAATTGCTGAGCGCGTGGCAGTTCTTTGACTTGCTGCAAGAGATCAGAAATGTGCATCTACTGTAGAAATATTGATGAACTCCTCATTTATGTTGGATTTGAAGAGATCAATCATAGAACAAGCAACCTTCATCTTGTTTTCCAATTCAGTGAATATTCTTATGATATATTTAGTGAATATTGGAATAATTATGAAGATGTTGAAGGCAGAGACTCAGGGATCGTCCGATCGCGATGATCGACGGTTGCGGTTGCATTTTGTTTTGGGAGATATCCCACATTGACCACAAAGTTTTGTATCTTGGCGTTTATAATGCCAAGTCTGAGTATTCTAATTCTACACGTAGTGCAAAGGATTCTTGGTGGGGGCTCTGAGCGATTGGAATTGACGAGAAGATCACCAGCCCGGAGCCTGGGACGACCTGTCAGGCCCCCAATCCTTTTGGAAAATGTGGCATTAGCGAGTTCGTCAGATTTTTGAAGTCAGAAGTTGGATATTTGACGACTCTTGCCGTTGGTGGTATGGCGAGCAGTGATCAAATTTTAAGGGTGGGTCTTAATTTCAATTGGAAGGGAATTTGTTCTCGGAGCCCTTCAAAGATGAGGGGCAATATAAATAATTGTAATTCAATTGAAAAGTATAAATTAATTAAACTCTCCCCCCAAAAAATGTAAAAACAAAATATTTCCCATCAAAATTTTTACAATCTTAACCAATTGAGCACTCAATATCTACATGAAAAAACAATGTATTTTCAACAAAACCTAATTTGAACACATTAATTTGACATACATGTAACATTCATTTTACATTTGATTAAAATAACCACTATTATGTTGTATTTTTCCTGGGTTGGAGCACACTTCATTATACAAAAAAACTACTTAGACTATGCAATAACCATATTGGGGCATCCACATGATCTTATGCATAGTGTAGTAGGTTGTAACTAGGTATAGTCTTAAAATAAAACTAGAACCATGAGAAAATTACTTATTGTTAACTATGTACAAAAGGAAGCCACTAAGCAAAATGAGGCTATAATAAACCTACAACCAAAAAATACATATAAAACCAACCAAAAAATTAAATCAAACTGGAGAGAGGGAAACCATCCAAGCTCGAGAGATGTAATAATGATGGGCATTGGACACCTATGAAAAAATAATACATAGCTCAGAAAACATTAAAAAAAATCCTCCATACCAAGTAAGTTAGCAACACTAGCATCACAATGGCCGGGGCATCAAATTTTGTTGTTCAACGCTTGTCGCGACAACATACATGCATGGGATGGAGGGGAAATGGAATCAATCCTCAGTCATCTTGAGCCTTGCAACTCACTACATGTTTGAGTCTCGACAATCTTCCTTTTAAATTGAACTAGAATACCAAAAGAAGTTTGTTAATGGCTCGATTTGAGAAAATTCGAGATGTGAGTAATTAAGAGATTAAGGCTCTAAAATTTGTTGTGTTTTGTAACAATCCACGATTCAGGGAATTCGCAGTCACCAGCATGAAATTTAATAAGCTATTTAATGAAAATATTTAATGTATCTACCTATATGTCGAAATTTTTTTCCATGCTAATGCAGGAAACTACCCTCCTTATTGTCTTACTAAAAGGCATGAGAATGAGGAAGAATACTTCACCTTCAAAGAGTGCCTTACAATCACATTGGCAAGGAGTGATAAGAAGATCACACAATCCTACGTGTCAAATCTCAGTTGATAGTATCAATTAAGACTTATATGGTAAATTTAATATAATACTTACTTGTCTCTTACTCTTTGCGTCTTGACAAATTTGATATTTTATGGTTGTCTCTGCGCCTTGACCCAATTGACATTATAAGGTGAGGATGATCATGCACAATAATCCCTAGTTATGACTATGAGATGAGGTTTTAAAGAGAAGAGGATGTAAATACAAGTAATTTTTATACGTATTTTTGTCGCGAGTGTCAAAGACAAATGTGATGAGAAACCACATATGTTTGGAAGGATGGAGGGGGATTACATCATAATCATGCCACCCATCAAATTGAAGACTATTCTTGAGCCAAAAAATGTTTTTTTTTTTAAATTTTATTAATAACCACTGTGGTGCTTTGGTCCAAATGTTTTTTCTAACTCATTGTTTCTCCATATTGTGTGCCAAGTGCCACCTCTCTATATCAATGCATAAATCAACCTCTACACGGTTTGTGGTCCTAGCTACATGCCATTATTTGTAGTTGCATGCCATTGAGTGTTGTTTAGAGTTGTCGTGAGTCCATGACATTCATGTAAGAAATGAAGTCTTGTATAGGAGGACTCATCAAACCATCCATTTGAATTTCATTTTGACGAAAAATGAGTGGACATTGGTAGCGGCCAGGTTCACATAGGTAGTAGGTACAACGTTTCAGGGTTGTTTTGGGCCTAGTAGTAGACTAGTAATGGTTCTCTATTGTTACAATCGTTGTCACTGACACATTGTCACATATTAGATATAATCCCGAGGTGACTTGGGAGTTAGAGTCAAATCCCAGTGGTCACTGCCTCGTAGTTGTCAGTCATCACTGGTCATCTTGCACATCTGGTGAGTGAGTGATTATAATTTATGATATTTCCAATATTTTGAATGATGAGTCTAATTTTATAGCATAGGAATTTCAACATAAAAATTGAAATTTATATGGATGGGTAATTTCAAATGTTCCCCTTCTTAATTGGAAGGGTAAACTGCATATTTTAAATTTTTTTTGAAGGGCAATTTTAACATTACACTTCTAGGAAGGGCTAGGAAGGGTTCAAATTTGAATGTTGATGGCGAGGTCGTTGGATTCATCATCATCATTTTCCTTATTATAAATAACATTATAGGGGCCTCCACCTCCCAATCCTTCTAAATAGTAGGATCCTATTGATCCATCTTATAGCCATATTAATGTTGTGGAGAAATTCCATGTTGTAGACAATTCATTTATGTCTCATTAGGTCATTGTCTATGCATAGATAAGTGAAGGTATCATGTTTTTGTCCCTTCTCTCTTTTATTTACAATTCATTTTCAAAATTTATTATTTTTTATAACTAGCATGCATCTTCTAGCATACCTTTGGGGCTTACTTATTACTCTTAGCATACTGTAATGGGATGCCATATGATATCATCCTTCCACAATTGTCAAGGAAATGTAGTTGAACTCAAAGTTTTTATAAAATGGAAACCATCTAAAGTGATAATATCCAACAACATGACAAAATTGTTAAAAATGGGACAGTATGGTAATCACACATTGTACTCATTAGATTTTCAAACATCCGAACCCTATGTTATCTTGGATCTCCAAATTGTAATTGACAAACATTCAAATCTATTTGTGTGATATTCCCAAAGGTATTCCACCTACTAGAGATCATGATCAAACTAGATCCTCAAGAATATTTCCATTTTCATTGATGATGATTAAGAAGATATTCTTGGATGGGAACTCATATGGAAAATCGACTTTAATGAATCATAATATAAACATAACATAGCTACTTGTACTCTTTCTCCCTCTTTTTCTTCACACAAGTTTTATTTAAATAAATTTGGAATATGTTTTTTTTTTGTTATGGAAAGGGAAGTTTTGGATATTGCAAACACGTAAAGGTGTTTTGGTGTTCATAAACTAGGCTCTAACTAAAATTTAAGTCAACTAAGGTTAATCACCACAAAAGAAGGTTTCAAGTTTTAGAAATAGATTTTTGGAAAAAATATGGACATGCCAATGTAACTTTGGTTTTTCCTATAAGTTTTTGTTATACCTATGCATATAGAAAGTTTTCATTACCTAGTTGTGATAAAATGTAACACTCTTGTAGAATTTTTTAGCAAATTTCAATAGTGTAGCAATCGAATATGTTTTCTAAAAGTTATTTGAAATCACTTAATAGTAATTCCAATCCTTGTCTAGTGATACCTTGAAGGGATCTACCCCTATCTATATCATTCTAAAAAAAGTTAGATTGATTTTTTTAAATTGATCAAAATTACTTTATATTACACATCTTAAGACCATCCACACTATCTATCACAAGCATGTATCATTTAAATCAATTCAAGCAACATATTTAATCGTTATTTTTCATAATGTTAGGCTTCATACTTTCAAATTTATCACATGTTAAGCTATGATATTAATTATTTTTTCAAACAAGAATATTTATGAGCTAACCACTTCACAATTGTTGGCATTGTATTTATAACATTAGCATTTTGGCATTCAAACTTCATGTTGATCATGCATCTTTATGTACAAAATAGTGTTGGACTATTACCATTACTTTATATTATAAACATCTTGGTCATATGTTTGTAATATCCCAACAGGTTGTTGAAGCATCCCAAAATGTTTGCATTGCACACTGTTTCCCAAAGTTCCTTTAATACATCTTAAACTCAAATTTTCACTTCTACTTACACCAATGAGGCATATTTTCACTTCTACTTACACCAACGAGGCATGTGTCTTTATCTATTGCCTTATTTTTTATACAATTTTAGTATAAAAATATGCAAAATATGCAATGAAACCAAAGTGAAGATTAAATCCACACACTATTGCAATGCATATTATTTACTTCAAAGAGAAAGAAAACCAACAACAACACACATTCCAACATTTAGTTACACTAGATCACTTAATTGGTTTACAAAATTTTCCAACCGATATCATGGATCACCGAGTGACTGCTAAATTCATTTTATTATTGTTTGATAGAACGAATGGATCACCGAGTGAATGCTAAATTTATTTTATTATTGTTTGATAGAACGAATAGGTTGTCAATGGACTAGAAATGCTGATCAGAGGGTACATGATCCAATTCCAAGATGCAAATCAGAGGAAAAAATTAAAATATTTGACTGAATAAATTATGGGGACAGAAACACGAAATACGAACAAGATGCCCACAAAGCAAAGTAGAACATAACAACGTCTGTATTGTTTTGTGCATATTGAAAAAAAGAGCCGAGTTACAACAGATATTCTAGAAGACTGTTCCCAAAAGAGCAATTCACACTTTTTTTTTTTATAGTAACGATTGAAAATCTTTTATATTGAAAAAAAGAGCAGAGTTACAATAGATATTCAATAGATTCCTAAAATTGGAGAGATGTCATAGCAGGCTCATCCATTTCAAGTCTTTGATGTTCAGTCACACCCTCGATTCTACGACAGCTATAGATCTTTATATACTTTCCTAACAATAAAGCGTAACAGTAAACAACAAAGGAAAATACATTATCGTGCAAATGGATAGTTAACTCGCTTCTGAGATATTATACACAAAAAAACAAAACATCTAGAGAATCATGGTGAACTATGCAGAGCATTGATGGCTGATGTTCTCCTTATTGCCATTCCTTGTTCCCGCGTTCTCCTCGTCGTTTCCATCCCTTGTTTCAGCGTTTTCCTTGTCATTTCCATTCCTTATTCCAGCGTTCTCCTCGTCGTTGCAAACATGGAATACCATAGAGTTTCTTTTGATATCAGAATTCATTCCATCCAGCTTTGCTTCAACAAATTTCAGACTGTTGTGCAGCGAGTTAATCTGGGTGCTGATATCCCCGGAGCAAGGGCAGTCGTTGTCCATTTTTCCAGCAAGTACCTCAAAGTACTCTTTCATTTTAAAGTAGACAGTCATGATTTCCATGGAAGAGATTTGAATGAAAGTGGAAAGATGAGACAGAGCTTTCTTCTGATCGGAGTATATACCCCAAATCTTGCGGAGCTAACTCTCCAGCTCCATCAGATGCACAAGAAGTTCTGAAGATGGGCTATCCTCCTGATGGGGAGACTCTAGGTTGATAAAACCATTATCCATCCCATGCTCATGAGATGTCCAATTCTTGCCGCTGCCAGTCTTGCTAGAAATCCCGCAGCGAGTAGAAGGGTGCAGCGCCCCACCTAGGTTCTGATTGTTTCCCAATTCCAGAGAGGCCACTCAACCCTTTCCATTACCTTTCTCACCAAAGAGTCCCCATGCAATTGGGTGCACAAACCCACCATTGTTCTGACTAGTGCTCAATTCTAACGACACCTAGTTTCTGCCATTGACTGGCTCGTCCACCTTGGAGAGACCCCGTATAGTGCTCAATTCTAATGGAACCTAGTTTCTTCCATTGAATAGCTCATCCACCTTGGAGAGACCCCATAGGAAATTCTGAGCCGACCCACCACGCGCTTGCTCAACACCGCCATTCCCCTATCCCTGAACAACATCGAAATCAGAAAAACACCGCTTCACACCGGCCCTGCCTCCATTCTCCTGGATATTCTTCATGCAACAGAGGAATTGTAGAGAAGAAAAGTTTGAGACCTTATCGACCTCCATTTCTGGTAATTGGGGATTCAAAATTCTAATCCAAACTACACAGGGTCCTTGGAGCACCCAATTCTCAACAGTTCGAAAATGTAGGATGGAGAGCCTTCTCCCATGAAGCATGATATAAGGTAGGGTAGAAGGTGGACGTAGTATTAAATTCATTCATGCGGGCCAGGTGGGATGAGACTAGTGAGGGCGCCAAGTGTTCCAGAGGTACGCGGCAGAGGATCGATGCCAGGAAGAAGATCCCAAGGAAATGTTGCCTTCACTCCATAATTTTTTATTTTTTATTTTCTAATGTTTGGGGGAAGGGAATTAGGATGAAAGGTGGTCATAAACAAAATAGGAAAGGGACTAAGGGACCTAGTTGGTAAGAATGCTAAGGCCATTGATGATCATCAAACCATAATCTAAACCGGCACCAATATTTTCCATGCGGTCTGCTTCTTTATTGTTGTTTCTTAGGACATGGAGGAAGGAGATGGAGTTAAAATCCTTAGTTGCATAGGAGAAGAGGGTCTGAAGATTAGAGGTGTTTTTTTTCCTTCGGAGTCAAAAAGGACTCCTCCCACACCTACCAGCCCGGGAGAGGTTAATCACACTTTCTTATGTAAGATTGTTCCTTGTTATTTTATTCTCATATCAATGATGAAAAATACAGAGAAAGATTGGATTACTATGGAGCATCATGAGCAATACTAATAATTTCCCCTTTAGCTTGCATTTAGTGCCTTGACATCATCATCATCATCATCACCATCATCATCGGCATTGTCATCTTCACCGTCATCATCATCATCACTATCATCATCATCTTCATCATCATCATCTTCATCATCATCATCATCATCATCATCATCATCATCATCCTCATCATCATCCTCATCATCATCATCATCATCGTCTATGGATATCCAATGCAGATACCCAGAAAGACCAATAGCATTTGGCGTCGATGGTTTAGCGAGATCGTCGGATTCTTTTGTTCTAAGATGCGTAGAGTTTATAATTGAATTTATAATTTTAAGAATATAGTAAAATGGTTTTAACTTATAAAGGTGATAATAGAATATGTTTTGATTTTACATTACTAATAAATACAATCATGAGATAGAAACTAGGGAATCAATACTAGATAGAATCCATTTCCTTGGTGTTCACACTTTCTTGCATAAGATTGTTCCTTGTTATCGGATTCTCATATCAATGATGAAAAATACAGAGAAAGATTGGATTACTATGGAGCATCATGAGCAATACTAATCATTTTTCCTTTAGCTTGCATTTAGTACCTTGACATCATCATCTTCATCATCATCGGCATCGTCATCTTCATCGTCATCATCATCATCACCATCATCATCAACATCGTCATCTTCATCTTCATCGTCATCATCACCATCATCATCATCATAATCAATCATCAGCATCATCATCGTGTTACATAGTTACATAGTTCTTCCCCTTTCCTTATGATCAATTTATGGTTGAAATGGGATGTTTCGATGGGACCATGTTCTTAACCACTTGGTATTGCTAGGTGTTCCACACGAAAATAAAAATTCGGCTGCATAATCTTGCTAAGCCCCAAAAGAGTAAAAAGTGGCATTGTTGGGTTAGCATGGCCGGTTGATGTTGCTCTATAACGTCCAAGAATGAAGTACATATAAACTCATCACCATCATCCATGGTCATATTAAAAAAAACATTGACATGGAATTTGAATTGAGATTAGACATAATATCATGTTGATTAAGAACTCACACTAGTGACTACACATGTTGTACTGAAGGAACCTCCTAGGGTTTATGTAACATTTGAATTGTGAAGAATTTAGTACTATTCGGTTTCAAGATGAACTTAAAAAAACTCAATGGCTCCAATCGAAGATACTGTATTAAAAGAAAAAAATTTAAAGAGTAATGAGACAAAAGCTAGCGAGTGAATATAAGTGAGATTTTAAAAATGTTATTTGAATATAAGTGAGTATAAGTGAATAATCTTGGGACTAGGTATAAAATTATTAATTGCATGTAACCACAAGAGCCTTAAACTCATGAAACTTATTGAATAATTCATCATTGGTCTTCATAAAGTATATATAGGTCTTTATGGAGGGTGACATAGTGTTAAGCGATGCTTGAGGTAGGAGCTGGAAGAGGGAGTGAACTCGAAGACCAAAGGGAGAGGAATCATTAATAAATCAAACACAATAAATATTACCAGTTAAAGAATTCGATGCCATAGGTCAACATACATTTTCATGAATCGTATCAAGAAACTATCTTGATCTATGCACACTACTTGGAAAAGCAATCTTTGTATGCTTTCAAAGTGCACAACCCTTGCATGTACATGTTGGTAACTCAAGAACAACACGTAACTCCATATTGGTAACTAGATATGTGGCATCATCGTGTAACTCTACTTGTATGACAACTTATTTCTCTTTAAGTCTATTGAAATTATTCTTATTGAATGTCACATGTTTGGATGATCTATTGTCCATATACCACCCTACACTAGAGATGGTGTTAGTGGAAAGACATGATACCATGGAGAAGGTTGTCTCTAGCTTTTTGTGCTAACTCATCCACTCTGAATGCTTTTCCATCCTTGCCAACAACTTTTGTTGCTTGTTCTTTTCCTTCTTCCTAGGACATGGACATGCACAATGGCCCATCTTGTGGCATGAATGATTTCACGTGACTCGAGTGGTTCTTCCCATGCCATGATAATTATGGATAAAAATATTAAATGAATGAAAGTGAGATTTCAAAGGAGTAAGCATAAAATGTCCATCACACATATACAATAATCTTGGCACTGGGCATAAAACTATTAATTGCATGTAACTGCAAGAGCCTTAAACTCATGAAACTTATTGAATAATTCATCATTGGTCTTCATAAAGTATATATAGGTCTTTATGGAGGGTGACATAGTGTTAAGTGATGCTTGAGGTAGGAGGGAGAGGGATTCATGAGCTCGAAGACCAAAGGGAGAGGAATCATTAATAAATGAAACATAATAAATATTACCAGTTAAAGAAGTCGATGACATAGGTAAACATACATTTTCATGAATCTTTGTATGCACACTACTTGGAAAATCAATATTTGTATGCTTTCCAAGTGCACAACCCTTGCATGTACATATTGGTAACTCAAGAACAACACGTAAATCCATATTGGTAACTATATATGTGGCATCATCACGCAACTCTACTTGTATGGTAACTTCTTTCTCTTTAAGTCTATTGGAATCCTTCTTATTGAATGTCACATGTTTGGATGATCCACTATCCATATACCACCCTACACTAGAGATGGTGTTAGTGGAAAGACATGATACCATGGAGAAGGTTGTCTCTAGATTTTTGTGCTAACTCATCCACTTTGAATGCTTTTCCATCCTTGCCAACAAATTTTGTTGCTTGTTCTTTTCCTTCTTCCTAGGACATCGACACGCACAGTGGCCCATCTTGTGGCATGAATGATTTCACGTGACTCGAGTGGTTCTTCCTATGCCATGATAATTATAGATAAAAATATTAAATGAATGAAAGTGAGATTTCAAAGGAGTAAGCATAAAATGTCCATCACACATCTACAATAATCTTGGCACTAGGAATAAAACTATTAATTGCATGTAACCACAAGAGCCTTAAACTCATTAAACTTATTTAATACTTCATCATTGGTCTTCATAAAGTATATATAGGTCTTTATGGAGGGTGACATAGTGTTAACTAGCGATGCTTGAAGTAGGAGGGAGAGGGAGTCATGAACTCGAAGACCAAAGGGAGAGGAATCATTAATAAATGAAACATAATAAATATTACCAGTTAAAGAAGTCGATGACATAGGTAAACATACATTTTCATGAATCTTTTTATGCACACTACTTGGAAAAGCAATCTTTGTATGCTTTCCAAGTGCACAACCCTTGCACATACCTAGCTTATAGATCACAAAGTTTGGAAATCCCTGCACTATTTCCTTTGAGGGTGGAAGTGCTCCATAGTACAAGCAACCAAATTTTGTGTTCCAAATGTTCCAATAGTGCTACACTTTATTATGGTGAATTACTTATAATCAAACTCCACACACTTAAGAGGTGTCATATCTTAATCTAAAATAAGATTATTAATTAAAATTTGTTTAGAATGGGTGAAGCAAGTCATTATAGCCTTTCTTTACATGTGGATATACCTAGAAACATAAATTATGAGTGTCTATAGGTTGGTATTGTTGCAAGGAATAGATGAAAATCAAATTGTATTGAATGGATGAAGCAAGATAAGCATTACATCCTTTCTTTGCATGCAGATCTACTTGAAACACCCATTTATGACTGTAGAGGTCAAGATAATTAGAAGGAACATTGTTAAAGGTATCCATTCCAATAATAATGTATTCCTTGTCAACTAGAAAAAAGAGGCGGGTCTTACTAGATGTACTCACTATGTCATATTTACCCAATATGTGAAGGGAATTGAATTGAAATGCTTTTGTTTGTAAATTGATGCTAGTTGAAAATGTTAAATGAATATCTAACTAAAAACATGAATATCCATGGAAATGCAAATCCCATTATGTTAACATCCATGTGATTTTTGCCACTTATATGTTCTACTTCCATGCCCTATTTTCTAGCCCTTAACTTTTGAGTTTGATCAACTAGTAGTGAAATATATTACATAGAACATTAAGGTATCCTAAATTTTCATTTAACTAGCTTCTTAGATATCTCTCACACCTACATATTGTTAGTACTCAAGAAATATGACATAAAATATAAGATAGTCATTTTTTTCATTTTTGCATTCTTAGTGATACTAACATTGTTGAAAGTACAACATGAGCTATCTATCAAGATATCCTTGTGTGGGTCAAGATGTTTTCTTCCTTATTTGGATTTCCTCAAGTCTTGTCCTTAAAAATAAAATTTTGGTATCATTTGATGACTTGAACCTAGTGAGTATTTCACATGGAAAATATAAACAACATGCAAACCTTCTTTATATAAAAGAAAATGCGATATTTCTTTAGAACTTTCATCTTTTTAAGACAATAATAGATCCATAAGAAATCAACTTATGGCCCATCTCTTTAATCAACATGGATTCTTATTGTGGAATTCAAATTTAATTATATCTTCAATTAGTCTTTTAATGTTGAGTTCAAAATTCTATTTAATGAGGCTAAGTTCAAAACTCCTTGTCCCTATTCTAGTTTGGTTTGCAATCTTGGTTTGTTTCCTTTCCTTCACAAGACCAAATCTCATCAAAAATTAGATATTAGTATTACTATTTAATTTATATTTTATTTCTTATATATATATATATATATATATATATATGGGGATTACCCTGTGCCTACCATCTTGGAAAGTTCAAATGCAAAAAAGAACCCCACACTGTCTCACTGAGTCTACACATAGAGGGGAGTCCTCACACGACATACTGCAGTGGGAATGCCTGAGCCTTGAGGCCTGGACAGGGTGTGACTCTGGAACATCCTTTAGGCTTCGCCGAACCTTACAAGGTTAGTACACCATTTTCACATCTAGGCTCTGGTTTGAATAATTTCAATCACACTTTTTTCATCATGTGTAGACTGCTCCCTTCTCCTCCTCTTGGAATAATAATAACGGAGACAAAATCCTCATCATCGTCGTTGTCGTCACGCTATCCAATCTATCTACCTATCTACCGCTGGGTCACATGTTCGATTCCAGTCCTCACACTTCAACGCTTGCTTTCTAGATCTACTCCCAGTAGTACCTCCTTCCATCCTAGCATAGAAAAAAGCTTCGCTTCTGGGTTCGTATCTTGACCCAAACCCCGGGATCCGAATTCCTAGTAGCCCCGTCAAAACCAGCGAGGTTTTTCAAGAACCGAATCCACCGGTCTAGATCTCCAGCTACTCGAACCCGAGACATATGGACAATGCCCAGAAAAACAACACAGATGTATTACTACTTGCAAATCCAGATTCGTTGCCGAAACTCTCCATTCACAAGAATCCAATCAAAACCCAGAATCAACTCTTACAAACGCATGCCATGACTATCAAAAACAGAAAATATTATCTAAACCTGCTCCAATAAACCACCACAATCAACATTATCTCTGTCTTCCTCCATTCATTATTCCTTCGCACTCGCTATTTATTTCAGCTTCCCCATTCATTCAACACCACACAGTAACGTACATAGCATATTGTCCTGTATTAACAAATATAATATATATAATCGACGAGTGACAAAAAGTTCGGAGTAAATTATTTATGCCCCCATTACCTTTTTACTGCGTTGATTTTTGAGTACCTGTTAAAATGGGAAATGTGAGGTTAACCCCAAACTCGTTCCATATGATTCCCAGTATGGAGAGAGCTCGATTTTACAAGAATCTCTCTATTAGTTCCCCATACTCATTTGATATGATTTCCCATATACTAGCTTTCCCTTGCTTACCTTGATGCCCCAACAAAGTCATGGAAAATTTTATTTAGATCAAACAATTCGATTTGGAAATTTTGACAGAATTCTTAATAGGAGTTTCCAATTTCACAACTTATTCTCTGTTCAGGAATAAATTTCAATTGAAGGGTAAAAATTTTTATTGAAATTTTTATGCAGGGCAGTTTTGGGAACAAAACCATAAAAAAAAAATCCGTTGATGGGTAAGGGTGCCCGTCAAATTTAAACCTTGGTGGAGAGTGTCACGATTCACTACCAGGTAACTTCTACCTACATATTTTAAGATTTTATTCCTTCATCCTGTATGTATTTGTTTTATCTCAGGGTTTAACTTGTGGTTTTTCTTTGACTTTTATTGGCAGGTCGTAGCTTACGATACTCACTGCGTTGGGTGCTAATAGGTGACTGAAAGCTTGGATTTTGGCATAAGAATGGTAAGTCCAGGTCCTCCCAATCATTCATCCCTTCCTGTCGCATCTATGGTTACAAGGCTCTGAAGTTTTGAGCTCTTTCATTTTGCAACTTCACTAAGTCCTTTGGACTCTCTGTAACTAGATTTGAAGTTTCTAATGGGTTTCCTTTGGCTGGACCGGTAGTTAGAAGGAAGATGATTTTAAAGAAGAAGACTTGGAGAAATTGGGGAAGTAATCTGGTTAATTTTTAAGATGTGTTTGTTTTAGGAACTGCGTTTGACCTCTGTCTGTAGGTGGGTTTCACCTAAACCTGAGATCTAAAATTGATTAGAAGGGTACTGCAAATCCTTGCCAATAAGTTTCTAGGAGACATGAAAAATAGATAGATTGGTAATGATGGTAATTGTGGAACCCAAGCCTCTGAAGGTGGTTGCAAGGGATATCACACAAGAGGAACTCAGATTAGTTGATAGTAGTTTGTCTGCAATCAAACTTTGAGCTTAGTTGATAGTACTCTGTTTGCAACAAAATTTAGAGGAACTGAGGAAAATGAACATGACCATAATCTGATTAATTGGTGTTGGCACATCATTAGATCTATTCTCATAAGGTTATCAATCATGATATGAAACCTTAAAATATTGTTATGGGCACTAGAAATGTTGCTTATCTTTGTGACTTTAGATATGTGAGAGCTATGTCTTGAAATAAAATGGTGCTCCATTCAGTCAAAGGAAATACCTTTATATGAATCTTGAACTCAATCTTTTAAATTTATGGGAAATTTCTTAATAGAAGTTTCAACTTTGTTTGGAAAACATCCATGAGGTTCAATCTAGATCAGCAAGCATAATTTCTTGAAGTTGCGTTATTCCAAACATGATTAACTGGCAGCATAGACGCACTCATTCATTTTCATGAGTTAGTGGTGTATTTTTGGTACCTCCCTAACCATTTTAAGATGTTGAGAGTCTTATGGGAGTGAAAGCATCTTTTTGCAAAGTTATTATGGTTATTATTTTTGTATTAAGCTCATGAACATTTATATGCAGTTTATTGTTTCTACTATCACTACGTTTTTGTGATGAATGATTGAAGAATGTTATAAGTGTGCCTAAAGAATTATGAACATGGATGTATACAATTCCTTATATTTATTATCACTTTGTTTTATGTGATGAATTCATTTGCATGACTTGAGTATATCTGAAGCTCTCCTTAAGGTCCCATGAATGAACTTGAACACTTACTGCATTTTTGCAATTGAACATTTCCATCTTAACCCTTTCATTCTGCAATTTAGAGAGAGAACACTTGCTGCATTTTTCTATACCTGCATGGGTGTATAAACATGCCTGAAAGTAATGGCCTCCAAACTTATTTTTGCTGACAATAAAACATAGGACTGGATTGTCTGGAAATGAACATTGAAGACATATTTGGGAATTTTATCATGGATTGTTGTATATGATATGTTCCCATATTTCCTTGCTTTTGCATGGAAATCATTGTCTAGACCATGAATAATTCAATCTAGATAGGAAACTCATTGAATCATCAATCCAGAAAATGAAAATGAAAGGTGACAGGAGGTCAATTTATTTGACAACTGGTGATTTCCATGCTCACTTGACAAATGCGTGATTTTTTTTTCATTGTCTAATAATATGCAAAATTCCCATTGTAGCGATGTCACTAGGATGCCAATAAACAATTGAGATTTTTTTATATATATGAAAAAAAGGAAATAGAAACAGGGTTACACAGAGTAAGAGCAGGTTCGCTGGTATGCGAGCGTGTCTCTACAATCATCTTTGACCTTCATGCAAAATGTATGACCAACTGATGCCTATACAAAACTATTACATAGCTTCCGAGAAGTTTTTTTGAACAAAGTCTTGAAACTTTAAACCGAGCAAAACTTAACAGAGGATTACAAACATTTCATAAAATACGAGTAAGCTGCATATAATTTGAGCACGACAGAGAGGTGAAAATACAAAAAACTACGCCAAACAGCTTCAGGGCTCCGCATCCATGCATATTCTACTGATCCTTCTTGAATTCCTTGATCTCTGCACTGATTTCTTGAACATTCTCATTGATAGTCTTTGCAATTTCGTGAATTTTCATGATCTGGGTTGTTCCACGCTCCTCACTTATTTCCATTGCTTTAGCCATAGCTTCCACCTTTGCTCTGAGCTCTCAGATCTCCGAACAGAATAATTGGTCCGAAATTGACAATAGTTGTAGGGTTTTCTTTATTTCTGAAACCTCAATTCTAAGAACATGTACCTGAGCATCCAAAATGGCCAGGTGGTCATCAATCACGCTAAGGAAGGCCACGTTTCTAGGAAGCTCATTTAAACCAGAACCCTGAATCGAATTCCTGTTCGAGCCTGAGTCTATTCCTTCCCATCCTCTAGACGTAGAGTAAGGACGCTTCCTGTCCTCCATTCCACCAATATCGGGCGAGACACCACGAACTTGCTCCTTACATTGCATGCCCTCCTGAGACCCTGGCCAAGAGGGAAACCTCTTACGAAAATCTAGAGAAGCACAGTTAGGAATTGTCTTCATGTGGAGTGGGTATCCAGAGTTTTCCATTTCACAGGTCTCAAATGGAAGTGAGAGATACTTGCCAATTCTTTCAGCAATGTTATATAACCAGATGCCTTCGCAGTCGTCCGAAGAGGCAAGATGCATGCCTCCCATGAGGAGGCCATGTGAAGTGCTTGTGCAAACGTCCCATGCCTTGAGATCCCAAAAAGGGTTTTCCACCATAGCATAAAAATTTGTGAGAGGTCGAAACTAAAAAAATGTGGTGACCAAAACTTTCACTAAGGAGATTACGAAAATAAGCAAATTTAAGAACAAGTGAAAAGGATATAGGCTACGGAGATAATGTAAATTCATGAATTAATATCTAGATATTAATTACTAGGTGTTTCCTTATCTTATGTGCATTAAAGAATTAGATAGAAGTATGATACTTTTTTATATAACCATTTGACCTTCTCTTTTAAATATTTACATTATAAACACAAAATTGAAGTAGAAATTGTAGGTGCTCATTAAACCAATCTTAGTGTTGTTTTGTTTTCTTTTTCTTGAAGAAGAGTGAATGAACTTCAATCTTCTTCCATGTATCATGAACCATTTTTTTGGGTGTGTGAAGGTTTAGCTTAAATGGGTTTTGTAGGAGATGCATGGAAATTTGGTAAAATTAAAGATGTTGTTAGCATTGAAAAACACATGCTCGTTACGGGCATCAATAGTTTTTTTTAAAGAGGGAACTCTCAATGGTTAGATGTTAGTTAGGGAGTGTTGAGATTATACAAATAGACATCCAACCATCTAGCATTTTGAATTTATTTTGTTTGAAAATAAGGTGTCTTGTTAGAATAGAATATTTATATTTAGTCCATGAGAGACCTAATAGGATCTTTGGGGTCATATAAAGAATTATAAAAAGTTACATTATGATCCTTAATGTAAATTCATTTCCATTATGTATCAACATGCAATATAATCTCTATTTCTATGATGTTCAAAGTCTTCAAATCCTAATTTTTTATGATTATATGGGTTTTAAATTGAAATAATGTTTCCTAGCATACATGATTATGCACAATATCACTATGTCATGCGTATGCTTGCTAAGGTTTAAACATTGTCATGCATTTTACTCATTAGAAGTAGAAGAAAGTTATTGTTGGATTCATTTAATTTGAAAGAGTAGTTATAGTTTGAAAGAACTCTCTCCTTACCTTAGCTAGCATTCATTGAAAGCAAAAGGCTTATTTGATTCATATACATTTGCATGGTTTGAGTCAGTCATCACACCACGAGTTGCACTTCCATCACCCAACTGAGTAATACAACCATTAAAATTTAACTTGCTAACTAAACACACTTTAACCTTGCTTGAGGATAAAAAGAATTTGGTAGTTAGGTAGGACATCGGGGATAGGAATCCAAATAATTCCCCCTTGTTATTTTCATTTGAGACATAGTTGTTGTCCTATAGGGTACTAAAATCCTCTAGTATTTATTGACACGGTCATCGACCAGTTTGTGGAGGGGCCTCCCATTTTTTCGGGGGTTAAGCTGTGAGGATTGATTCCGGATGGACTTTGTGGAATGCCGCACTCCACTTAGCGCCTAAGGCATATCAATCGATTGTATTCCTTGTACTCTATTGTATTGGTGATACAAGGGCGATAAGACAGAAGTGCCGAAAACCTTATCCGACGTGTCATGAAGGAGGTAGCCAAGTAACTTTTCTTCTAGGGATCTTTTACCCAGGATCCCTTTCGGTAGAGGGATATCCTTCAAATTCGGTCTCTAACTTCGTATTGTTCGATTTGGATTTCATCACCTTGCGAAGGATACGATTTGTCAAGGTCTCCAACTCCTAGTTAGGAATTTTGCTTGCTATTTCACCTTTTTAGAGGGTCTTTTTCTTTGTAGTGCTGCTTGTTGGCATTCTGGCCACTTTCGTTTCAGCTTGCTTACTGTGACACCGGTCCCAGTACAGTTTTTTGAGCTTGCTTTTTTTCCCTGTGAGCCTTGTCTTTTCTTAGCTCCCCTTCTGCACGCTCGGTTGGTTTAGGGTTTTTGAGTTCTTGCATGGTCAGTTACCAATTATTTGATGATGTGTGATGTCCTCTTCTCCTAGGTCTTCGAGATGGTTGAGTTAGATGGTCTTCTCAAGGGACTGAACACCCCTTGATGGAGCCACTAACGCTTGACCTTAAGAGTAGTCTAGAGGGCCATGTGATCACATCATCCGTGTGGAATTTTCCATTTACTGTGATGATGGACTTTCAGGTTATATGGAACAATGGTACATTTTAGAGAGAGATGATTGTTTGTACCCCACCTTGGTTGATTGTCTTATGATCCTTTCATTTTGTTGATAATATTTTTGTGGTACCTTGCCTTTTACCTTTTGGGTCTTCTACTCATCTTGGGTTATCTTTTGATTTGAACCACCTTTTATGTTTTTGGTCTTGTGGGTACTATGGTAGTTTGTCCACATTTGAGGTACACCCCCTTTGTCCAAGTTGTTATGAGTCTTTATACTCACTTCACACCACCCTCCAGACCTTAGTTAGGAATATTACTAACTATCATACCTTTTGGTGGTCCTATTTGAATTACAAGAGGTAGTTACAAGGAGCTATTGCATATAAGTGGTAGTTACAAGGAGCTATTGCATATATTTGACATTATTTGACCTTCCATCTCTTTGGCATGTCAAATAAAAGGTAGTTACAAGGAGCTATTGCAATATATATTTGACCTTAATTGTACCTTCCCCATAATGGTTGATTTACTTTTGGTCCTTACACCCTATTGTTTATTGGTATTGTGGTAGCTTGTCCTTTCATTTTTTTGTGGTACCTTGCCTCTCACCTTTTGGGTCTTTTACTGATCTTGAGTTATCTTTTGATTTGTACCGCCTTTTATGTTTTTGGGCTTGTGGGTATAACTATGGTAGTTTGTCCACATTTGAGATAGTACACCAACATAGTCCCAAGGGTTATGTGTCTAATTTATACCCACTCTTTTCTTTTTGACTTGTACCTTACTGGTTGGTTTTTGTACCCTTTGGTTGGGCCTTGTACCTTACTGGAGGCTGTGAGTCTCTTTGGCCTCAGTCTGCTAGATGTCAAATCATCTTTATTGTGATTGTATTGAGCCTTTTGAATGTCATTGAATTTCTTTGATTGACCATACCATATCCCAGTCATCTCTCTTTCTCTGGTTTGTACTAACCCTATAATAGGGTCACTTGGTTCCTAGAGTTGACTAGCCTCTAAGAGGCACAATCATTTCTGAAAGTAACTCTTCTGAGTATATTATAGGAAACGTCTACACCAAGGTAATCAAATATGTGTTGGTTATAAGACATAAGTAATCAAATTGTTGGTAATAAAATATGTGGTAAATAATTTGAATTAAGTAGTTAAGACTTGTCCTGTCAGACAAAATTGTTTGTAATCAAATTATATTTGTTGGTAAAGAATTTTAAGAACGTGAACACTTTGAAAAACAATCGTCCTGGATATAAGAGCGAGGTAAAAATGCTACCCATATTGCATATCATCGATTATAACCTTCCCAACATTATAGAAACATAAGCTTCATACATAGGATGGGGATGAGTTCTAAAACATGTAAGAAAACCTAAAGAAGAGGAAATAGTCTAGTTTGCATCAAGAACTTGGTTTAAAACTAAGCAAAACTATGCCACTGTCGATAATGAAATCCTTGTAGCACTGATATGCATAGAGAAGTTCCAGATTCATTTGTTGAACCATGATTTTATCATTAGAAAAGATTGCTCTAGTATTCCATTTGTGCTAAATGACACACTAAAAATTGCAACAACAAAAGGAAAGTTAGCAAGATGGCAAGCATTGTTTGATGTTATAACTGTACTGTTCATGAGCACATTTCTGGGAAAGCAAAAAGCATTCCTGACTTTTTAACAAGAGAATATTTGACACAGAAGTATGATGTTAATTTTTCACTAGCGAGCCTGAAGCAAGCGAGCCTGAAACAAGCGAGCCTAGTGCAAGCAAGCTCGAGGAAAGTGAGCATAGAAGGTCAAAGTGGAATCCAGTGGGGTCCCATAACCCACAAGTAAACATGGAAATCTTTTCTTGGACCGAATGAAAACATCAGATCTATACTATTGATGATAATATGAGTTGGTTGGATTATATGCAAGATTGGAAACCTAGGTGGGAGTTGAGACATACTGAAGTATTAGATGCTAAATTATAGGGAACTGATGCTTTTATATATTAGACTAGTTCCAGAACTCAGAAGAATGCCTATGGGATCCAATATTGTACCAGAGATGATTTACAACAACTCCCTGAGAAAAGCAGCTGATGCAAGCAATTGGTTAACACACCTCTACCATGATCTTAACTTAATCATGACATAGGTCTCTACACATCAGCCTAGTATAAAAATAGACCATCAATATTACTGTATTAACCGGATACGTTGCATGAAAGAATGGCACATCAAGATGCTAGTCTCCGGTTTCCATGTACTACACACACTTATGAAAAATATAAAAAATTATGGTGGCAATTCTTGAGAAAAGAAAATACAAATAGAACATATTATACCATGCTAAATTTTGGACTTCAAAGTACACATGATATCTATGAGGACCCAGCTACATTCTACGATGCGCTTGATTGGATGAGAGACTGGTGGCAGTCATTCGGCATCAACCTGACAGCATTAGAACCAACTGTTATTTATAATCTAAAAAAGGAAGTTGGAGAATCTCTCGAACAGGTCAAAGATATTTTGCAGACAAAGATTACTGAGGATCAAATCCTTGGGTACTACATTAAATACAAAGAACAATGGCTTGTCAAAACCCACATAGACGTACACATGCATTAGAATAGATGCGTGGTTCAGAGGTCTATTTATTCAAAGGCATGGTGCACTGAATCCAACGTATTTCAAGAAATATATGGTCCCCCATACTATGATGTTTTGTAAATATCTAAAAAGTATTTGGCTATGAGTGGGGCCTGTCCATTCAGATTATCATAAAGATTGAATGGAAATTCTATGCAACTATGTCATGATAATATAAAGAAAGTGCTACTTTTCTCTGTGTCAATATGATTGAAAATCTATGTTATGCAATAAATATCCTCATTCAAGATTACAAGTAATTGTCCAAAGGCAACATTAGTTGGGAGTAGGGCTGAAAGATACCATTTTTCAAAACAACTTACATGCTTACGGTTCCGTTGTTGCTTGATTCAATTAATTTCAGTCATCTAAGAAGACCATGCTTGATTACAAAACTACCCATGTCTTTCCAACATTCAATGAGTTCATCATTTTCCTTAAGAATATTTCATTTTAGATTTTGAATAAGATTATAAAAGTTCCACAACATTATATAAAATATTGTTTTTGAAGATTTGTGAACACTTATTAACCACCTAAAAGATCTTACTTTTGAAAGTCATAAAAACTTTTAGCAATTTTCCATAATGGTTAGTTATTTTTATTTTAAATTATTATTGCTAAATATAAATATCTTACTAAATGTGAGTGTACTTCAATTACCGAGGTGATGAACAGAAACGGATGGGATGAGAGAGACTTTAGGTCCATGACGACAAATTTGATAGTTAGATGGTGTGATATGGGACTCAAGACCCAAAGGAGCAATAAAAGACAACTCATAATTGCATGAATTTCTACTCCTAAGAAAGATAAAGTGATCCTCTTCCTCAGCACTTGAATGCCTACATTTTGAGAAAGGGAAAGTGGTACAAGTCACCTTATAAAAGGTGCTACACATCACCTTTTAAGAGGTGCTATGTCTTGCGGTCCTATCTAAACTTTTTTCCCATGGTGCAGGTAGAACCAAATAGGTATTTGTCAGATCTGTCTTCCTCGAGCAAGGGGAGTTTAGGAACGCTAGAGGAAAGTCAAAAATCCAATAGGTATACAAGAGTTTTATCAACTAGATGTCAAAAGACCATAAGAAAATTCCATAAACGCAATAACCATTATTGCGCTCATGGGGGGTCATGTTCCTATGATGATGAGACAATAGGCGATGATGAGGTGCCCTTGAGGTACAGACATTTAGTGAAACAATGGATACCCAAGGATCTTCTTCAACCGAACACTAAAGTTTTGTGTGGAAGAGAGGATATATTGAATTGCACCATTGTCAATACATAGTTTCGGGTTGTTTTGCATGGATGGCATAAAGGTCCCTTACGGAAAATGTACAAAATTGATGGAGTATGTTGGACCCTGTTACAAATACAACGATTGGATGTGCCTGGTCCAATATACAAAAAGTATGTGTAGATATGGATTGTCAGCAAACTATTTACAGCTGGAAGACAAATATCAAAATAAAGGAGCAACATTGTACATGGACGGAAGGCCAAAGGTCACAGGTAATATTGCAGGGTTTATAAACAGTACAAAACCAGGGTCTACAAATAAGCAACCAAACTACAAATTTGAGGGGCGTGAAGGAAACCATGTTTTTGTATGTGCCATTAAATCAATATATGTTGGGGAAGAGTTGATTATTAATTACAATTTGAATCGAGTAGATCCAAACACGGTTACTATGGGAGTGGTACATATAACAATTTACCCAACATTTTATTAATGAATTTAACATCTTAAGGATTTTTTGTTAGTTTATTTTGTTTAAATTTTCCATATTTACTTCGTAGGCTAGTGATTGGGAAAAATCCAAGCCAGCAGATGGTCAGAGGAGTACATCTTCCTCGAGGGAGCAGGTATACATATTTGTAATAGTAAAAATATAATAAGAAAAACGAGTTTTTTTTGCTTTGTTTTTTCATTATTAGTATATTGGTTTGGTTTAGATAATGTTATCTATTTTTCATTATTAGTATATTGGTTTGGTTTATATTAGTATATTGCTACGTAGCATAATGCTTATTTTTTTATGTATTTTTCGTCTATATACTGGTTTCGTTATGATAATGTTTTCTACTTCTTTTTCGCAGGGGCCCGATGATTAGGGCAAGTCCACAACTGTGGATCAAATGACACCATCGTCCAGGCATCAGGTAAACCTAGTTGTAATTTTAGGAATCTATCATGATATATATGTTTTTTTAATATAATTTTAGGAATCTATCATGATAGAACTCAGTAGTGTTTTATATATTTTTGTTGCATCCTAGTGAATCACTGTATGAAACAGGATCGCAAGAATATTCAATAGATCCTAAAGTGGCTGAGATGCTGACTAACAATACCAACAAAATTGGTGAAGCCACATCCCCGTTTAATATGATAGAAACAATGTTGAATATATATAGTGCGGAAATCATTTCTCTACTAATCAAGGTTCCGCAGACAAGTGAGATTATAGCAAGTATTCAATTGTTGGCAAAGAGATCTGAAACCTTGCGAGTAAGTTGAGGAATATTGAATCATAAAATAATTCATTTATAACTTTATAATTTTCTCTTTTATATGATAGTACTGAACGTATAAAATGTGGTTTGTATTTACAGAATTATCAGGGAGCACACAATAGTGGTCAAGATAGTGTTGGCCCCAGCAAGGCTCGTGGAGAGACGTCACATCATGGGAAAATGACTCCACGTGAATCGAATCCTTCGCCATTGTTGTCGACTGGATAGTCGGCAACACGTTCCCAAACACCACGGACCCCAGCTGTGGGTGCACTGGCCGCTAGTGACCGACGCATGCCAGATTGTCCAAAAGAAGGGGTCGACATTGATACTCTTAGTAATTTCGATATCTCCCTAGCTTCATTTCCAGGATCTTCCCGTGTCACTAGCACAGGAACAATGGAGGCAACAATTTTGGTGGACGAAAATCTTGTCTCAATAAAGATCGAGAAGATCGCAGGTAATTAATATATGTTGATCAAGTTAATGTTTATAATTTCATTGTAATATACCGATAAAACATTTTTTTCAAATAATTATGATCATGGCCTGATCGTTTTGTAGGAAATGATATTTTCTATAAACAAATGAATGACTCATCCTTGGAGATATTTGGGCCCACCATCCGAACAAGGTGGAATAAACAACCCAAATGTTTAAAAGATGACCTCACTAATCGATTGGTTGGCCTATTCGGCAGCAAGACCTTCAATCAAGCCGAGGTCCTGAAAAAGGCTTGACAACATATAAAGGTTGTCCGAGACCAATATAGGACCCACCTGGAAAAAAACCCTAGGTATGAGCGCCCTCCAATGATTCCAGCAAGGGAGTGGAAATCTCTAGTGGACGATGGAAAGGAGGGGGCTTAGAGAAAAGAGGGAAAGATACCACCAGGCATAGGGAGGTATGCAATACTTTTCGCAATGTAATTCTAAACCTTATTATTATTGATTTCTATATCAGATTTGGAACATCTAACGTATTTCAACACTTACATAGGTTGTCAGACAGTTCAAAGGCCACACAGGAAAGATAGGAAAAAATAGGTTAGCACAAGCTTGGGCCTGGTGGTTATTTGAATTTGGTGGCACGATTTGTAAGTTTCGAAAAACCAATAATGCATACAAATAATAAATTGCAAATTATTTTTCATTTTATTGCACCACAAAATGTTAATTAATGACATTATGAAAATATGCAGGTCGACTGATTCAATGAAGTGCCCACTGCGGAAGACATGAAGCTTTCCTTCCAGCACGGCTTTGGAGCTGTTGTTGAACACCGAAAGAGATTATTTGAACACCGAAAGAGCTTATCTGGGAAAACACAGTCTTTTGGTACCAATCCATCCGGTGCACAGGTATATAAAATCTATATAGTTTAATGAAGATTTATTGCTTGTGCAACCTATTCGTTATAAATACTTGACATAAAATATTGACTCTGTTTTGAGCAAGAAAGCAATGATCCCCCTAACATCGAGGAGGGACAACAACAAATAGAATATCATGCTTCGAATACTGGTAAAGAATTTATTCATATGCTACAATTTTATGTATAGCATTACAAATTGTGAACATTAATTATAGTTCACCATATTTCAACTACAGAGCATGTAGAGGGTGAAACTGTACAGGTTGAGCTTGGACAAGAACATGAACAACATTATGTGGCCACAGCAGCTTAAAAAACACCTTTGTAATGTTTTTTTTAAATGAAATACTTGTCATTACAATATCAAAATATAACGATGTAACATTTTCACATTGTTGCATCAAATCCAAACCCCTTGTCACAAAATCCACGTCTGGATCAACACTCTAGGATGCGCACATCACGACAAGCTCCTGATGAAGAACCAAGAACTGGAGGAGAAAGTCCAGATCAAGATGGTCCTAGTATAGGATTATTGGAAAAACATAAAAGAAGAAAACTAAAAATAAGTGACTGGAAAAATGTCATCTAATCATTTTTTATAATAATATATCGTCCATTATTTTTGGCCTAATGAATGAATGAATGATATAATGGTTTAATGTTTCAGTGTAGAAAACTGTTACCTTTATTGAATGTCATCTTTTATTGAATGAATGTATTGACTGAATGAATGAATGTTTTATTGAATGTTATCTTTTATTGAATGAATGTGTTGACTGAATGAAACAATGGTTTAATGAATGTTATCCTTTATTGAATGAATGGTAGATGAAAGTTCATGATGAAGTATGCATGAATTTGCACATAATTTTTTTTTTCAAGTACATGCATTGGTTACGGGGAATTGAGAGTGACGTGAGGGGGGGGAGGGGCCATAAGAGCTTCCACCTTCATGTGGTTGGCCCTATTCAGTAGAGAATATTAAATTATTCTTGAAACAGAGAGGAGCTCAATGAAAGGCTACGATGTTGGCTTTCTGCAACCCACTCATGTGTCATCTAAATTTTGGAAATTTCTTAGAGCTTGTTGTGATGTTTGGTTGCTCCTCATAACCAATTTCGAGTTTCCACAACTTCAAAGGCTGAGTAAATGATGCACTGGAATCAATATCCTTAACCTTCTCTTTAATTTCCTTGGAATCAATATCGTTAACCTCACATGAAACCCTTCCAAAATGGTATATTTACCATTTAATCCTGGCTTCTGAAGCATGATATTTGCAACTAATATAGCATACACCAACAACAATTAGAAACATGATGCTTGTTGTCAATGTTCATCATTTTTTAGGGCTACAATTTGCCCATAATGGCTCCTCTTATGGTAGGGAATTAAAGGAAACAGGAAATTAAAGAAAACATATAATTTGCATAAAAAAAAATAGGGTACGAACTTAATTGAGAAGATTCGAACCTGCGACCTGTGTCTATTCCCAAGGCAACCACCTTCAAGCTTGAAGTGCAACTGACAATGGGAGACCACCTTCAAGCAACTTTATTCATTCTGCATGCATTTCACAGTGGGAGACGGTAGGCTACCAACTTCAAGTTTGATTCATTATGCATGAATTTCACTATGCAACTATCTCAAATTCTCATTATGTTTTCCCTCAATTAGTTTCTCAATTCAACATGACCCATGCCCGCTGTCCGAGGAGTGTTGACAACAGTCTTGAGTTTCATCTTGGAAACAATGACGATTCATGGTATTATGTTTCCCTTCGGATGCAATATGACAAACTCAAAGTTCAATACGGAGGTTTGTCTAACAAATGTGATGGTTTGGGTTCCATAACCCTGGTGTCGTTCAGAGACACTTTGAGGAATTGCTCTAGGATAACGGAACCGAAACCATCACATTTTTCAAACAAACCTTCGCAATGAACTATACGTTTTCGATATTGCAGCTGAAGGGAAACATAATACCATGAATCGTCACCATTTCCAGGCTGAAACTCAAGACCACTGGCAACACTCCTAGGATAGTGGGCGTGGGTCATATTGAATTGAGAAACTAATTGAGGGAAAATGTAGTGAGAATCTAAGACGGTTGCATAGTGAAATGCATGCAGAATGAATGAAGAGTACTAGGTGTCAAGAGAAATGGTTGTGGGACGTCATATGAGAGGAAATGGTGATGGGAATTGATTGATAAGGTCAGGCTTGAAGGTGGTAGCCTTGGGACTAGACATAGGTCTCAGGTTCGAATCTCTTCAGTTCAGTTCATACCCTGTTATTTTTTCGATGCAAATTATAGGTTTTCTTTATTTTCCTTTGTCAAGTTTACGTATCCCTTTATATGTTTTCTTTATTTTCCTTTGTTAACTTTATGTATCCCCTTGTGATAATGGGGATTGTAAATATCGAGTCACTTGAGAATGAAAATAAAGAGGATTTCCACGGTAATCTGTTCCATCCAAACCTATCAAGTGTACTTTCAGGTCAGTAATATTCTTGTAACAAAGCGATGAAAGATCTTAGCAGCAAATGTAACAAAGCCCTGGAAGAAGTTCGCGTAACATAGTGGTTGTGTTTGCAGGAATCCTTCAATTTACAGGGTGAAAAGGGCCAAAGAGCTGCCACAGTTCAGAGATGACAATATTGTTGCCATAGTTTGGATGGAATATATTACCATGGAAATCCTCTTTATGTCCATTCTAGAGTTTTGAGAAAACCATATATATATGAAACGATGCTTTATGACAGTTCATCTTCACAGCCGCCTATTGAAATCAAGGTAAGAAATGGTTATGGTGGGAGAAGTTCATATGATAGGGGGAGTAGTTGAAGCAAATGAAGTAAAAGTTCGTTTGCTTCAACTAATCCGCCTATTAACTGAGCTTGATATTGTGTCTTGTAAATTATCCTTGTACCTTTCCATATCCATCAAAATTTTGTTGCTGGTTTTTTCATGCTAAAATGCTCCCCCTTATGCTACTTCAAACTTCAACAAGGTTATGTCTAGTAAATTCATAAAAGGTAAGCATGCATCATCATTCCATACTCCCTCTATCAATCATATAATTTCTCAATCATACTTCTTATCAAATCAAGCTGAAAGGATATTCTCTTCAACAATATCCAGTACATTGCTTCACTGAAGCTTCCTTTTTCCAAGAGTAACAAGCCCAAGCTTGTCCACTTTATCCTTACCGAAAAATTGATTTGACCTTCTCCAATTCTATTATAGCATGCTGAGCACTTAGAGATGTGTAATATTCATTTTACCATGTCTTCCTTGCATTGATAACTTCTAGCAATCCCGAGTTTGTTCACTATCTCCTTCAACATTCTTCATTCTTTGAACAATTTTAAGTCTTCCATGTATATTTTTACTGATCCACACTTTTCACACTAGAGTTGAAAGGAATGCTACTATTTTTTCCATAAGGCATAGCTTACTACCATGGATGCTACCAATCACTTAATACCAATTGATGAATATAATTTGTGCCATACTTCTTGAACTCATACTTATCAATTATATCTAGTAAATTCATAAAAGAAAATCCTCCAATCATCAAGTTGCTTTTATTTCATTTGATTCAACTACTCCCCCTATCATGTGAACTTCCTCAAGGGCATCACCTTCACATAGGATGAAGTGACTAAATTAGAGGTAATCGTAGCCAGACTCGTATAGATGTCAAATGACGAGGAGGAAGAGTCAACCTTGAATCAACCACAAGGTCTACCTCTTGCCCAGACTTTTATGAGACCTTCGTGCAAACAACAATCTCTAATTAATTGTCCAGACAATCTCTAATTAATAAGACCCACCCTACAAATTTGATCACAACATAATACTGTTTTTTTTTAAATTCCATAATGACGTCGGTTATCCAACTTCCATTGCTAAGCCATCTGACGTTCTTGCCATACCACCGACGGCAAAGAATGTCGAATGGTTTCCATTTTTACATTCTGCTGCCGTCGGTTATCTGACTTCAACGGGATAAGGTATTTGACGTTCTTCCCATACCACCGACAGCTAAGAACGTCGGATGGCTTCCATTTTTACATTCTGCTGTCGAAGTCTATTCGACTTCAATGGCTATGGTATTCGACGTTCCTGCCATACCACCGACGGCTAAGAACGTCAGATGGCATACATTTTTACATTCTGTTGTCGTCTGATATCCGACTTCAATGGTTATGGTGTCCGACGTTCCTGCCATACCACCAACAGCTAAGAACGTTGGATGGAAGACAATTTTACATTCTGCTGTCGTCGGATATCTGACCTCAACGGCTATGGTATCTGACATTCCTGCCATACCACTGACGGCTAAGAACGTAGGATGGATTCCATTTTTAAATTCTGCTGTTGTCGGGTATTCAAATTCCACTACTATGGTATCTGACGTTCCTGCCATACCACCGACGACTAAGAACATCGGATGGCTTCCATTTTTATATTTTGTTGTCATTGGGCATCTGACTTCAATGGCAATGGTATCCGACGTTCTTTCCATACCACCGACGGCTAAGTACGTCGGATGGCTTCCATTTTTCCATTCTGCTGTCATCGGATATCCGACTTCAATGACTATGATATCCGATGTACCTACCATACCACCGACGGCTAAGAACGTCGGATGGTACACATTTTTACATTCTGTGGCTGTCGGATATCCAACTGCAACGGCTATGGTATCCGACGTTCCTGCCATACCACCTGGTGAGCTCCTAATATGGATGCCTAATGAGGGAAGCTATACCAAGAGCCTACTTTAAATGTCAACCCGGGGAATGTACAAACTTTAGAAGTGCATGCACTATCTGTGCTCTTATAGGATAATTTCTGTCACAGTTGGATGTCGGTATCGATGTTCTAAGGGTTGTCTACTAAAGATGTAAACTAGTTATGCTATGAAATTAAATACTGGAAAGCAATAAATCCAATTAAAAGAATTAAGATACCAAAAGCAGTAAATCTATTCTAAGAAATAAAGCAGTACATCTATTTTAAATAATTGAAACGTTGAAATTGAAGGAGATTATCTTATGAAATTACTCAATGCGGAATGGTAAATCTAGAAAATGAAAATGTCATAACAGATCTATTCTAAGATTTGGGAAAATGAAGTTTGTAGTTACTTTATACCTAAAACTAGAATTCTGATCTAAACCATTTTAAATCCCAAAACTAACATTGAAGTGCAATCATTTCAAGCTATCCATCTACTACTAAAGAAATTGATCACAATGAGAAATAGTAAAAAAACCTCAGATATAAACCATGATATTGAAAGCAAAGCTGATACACATGCAATCATTGATTCAAATATGCGTTGAAAGAAAGAACCTACAAGACTACTGAAACTGTTCTGCTGTACTACAGAATGTATTATAAACTACTACAGAAATAATGAATCATTCAAGCGCTTCCATATGTAATAGAACTGTTCATCAATGTAAAACGTATAATTGAAAGAAATACTTGCAAATAGAAATCTCCTGACCTACGTGTTGGAGGGGACCTCCCCAACCCGTACTCAGGAGAGAATCAAAGTTAGAAATGCTGGCTAGAATTAATCATCAATCTCTTATTAAAATATAAAATCCATGTCAAAACAAAGTTTTGTACTTCGCAGTGTCTATAGAGCAGAAACGTTAAAACAATGTTTTTCTCAAAATAACAGCAGGGGCCCCTCACTACTCGAGAGGTCCATATTTATATGATTTTAATGCTGATCCTAACTAATTGTCAAAATGCCGATTCTTCTTGAAAGTGGGAGTGCGTCCTCTATAAATCAGGAAATAGGGCACCGAGCTTGGTGATCCTTTAGTCTTCTACACGTCCATCCCTTAATGACCCTGAACCTGCTCAATCACGCTAGGTTTCCATATAATCAGTTTATTTGATACGCATTCTAACATACAAGAATAATCATTAAAACAATTTCATTAAATAATTAAAGTAAAACACTTTTCCCACAATTGAGTGTGTTTCTTTGCCATTGCTTGAGCTAGACTGTGGAAAAAGGGTTATCAAATACCTGAAAATTGGACCCATCATTCTCTCCCCTAATTGAAGGATTCACCCATCCTTGGGTGACTTATTCAATTCGTCGATGACCTCCCTGATATCCCATGCTACCATCTTAGGTGTCCCTGCTTGCCTGAGATATCCAAAATTTGGATCCTCCCTAGCCCATGCCTTCCTCTCTTCCTCTTCATTAATCTGTTCTTTGAGGACTGGGGAAAGAAAGAATGGCGGATTCAACCTCATCCCGATCCACCTGAGTTGGTTTCTTGCTAGGTATTCTTTGTAGAGTGTGGTTTTGAAAAGAGCAACCTCAAGCCTGAGGGGAGAGTGGAGTTCTCTTCTTTTTAGATTGTTTGCCACCCTGCTCCACCTTTCCCTGATGGACTCATTAACTTCCTTTTGTGTGCTGTGGAGTGTAATGTCAAAATGAATCACCGCCTCCTGTTGTTTTGCGAGGAGAATGGGTATCAGTTCCTCGTCCTGAGTGAGGATCCGGTGGTTATAGATTATTCCCTCAGGGTGAGTTGGCTCTAGTTTGATCATTAATGGGGTTTGCCATTTGGATTTGTGTCTTCTCGGTTGAGAATGGGGGAGGTGTGGCCTGGATTCCTGGCCCAATTCTTAATGTTTCCAACTCATTTCTGAGCCTTTCCAATTCTGCTCGTGCTTCAGCGAGCTGGGAAATGACCTCGGGGTCTTCATTATGTTCTGGAGGGTTTTCCTGAAAGTTGCCTTGCTCCTGTAAGCTCTGCTCTTTTTCTTTATCCATTTCTTCTTCTGTATCATGTTTTTCCTCTTCATTCCTTTCCTCTTCTTCATCCTCTTCTTCTTTTTCTTCTTCGTCCTCTTCTTCATCCTCTTCTTCTTTTTCTTCTTCGTCCTCTTCTTCATCTGTAGTGGGATCCTTCTGATCTATAAAAGGATCAATGTCATCATCAAACACATTGGTAATCAGGGGGTTGTGGGGGAGTCCTCTTTGGAGTGTTTTATTTTGACCAAGGTGTCGGCCACACTATCCAAGTCAATTTTTCTTTTTTCCCCTGATACAGAGGTGGTCTTACTTTTCGATTCAGGTGGCAAGGGCATAGTCCTCATTCTCTGAAATTACTCAGCAGACACCACGATGAACTCCTCCCAGGAGAGCTCTGGAATCTGAGCTTTCAGCTCCTTACCAACTATTAGTTTGATCAGCCCATGATGGGCCAAAGCATCCTCTTTTCCCTTAGGCACCTTCCTGCTCATCTCTGCTAGGGATTGGAGCAGGTAAAATGGAATGATAATATTGTTGTTTGATGAAATGTGACTTCTGTGCCTGAGAAGCTCTAAAATATGAAAATGGAAAATGGGCACATAGCTTAATCTTCGAGTGCATGTAATATACCTCACGACAATTGTAGCCATTTCATCCCATGGTGCTGGCATGGAGGGTCTTTTGACTCCATTTTTGTCTTCATCATAAACCTCTCCACGCTCAAATAATGCTACTTTTGCTGTTTGGTTTGCCTCTCGGTCGTTGCTGCTCCAATGCAGGCCCATTGGAAGACCAGTGTGTTTGGTTATCATGTCCTCATCCACTTTTATGTGTAACCCCTTCACCCGGGTGACGTATTGTTCATCCTTAATATGCTTGAAGTTTCTTGCGAAATCCTGGGCTACCCTTGTATGGTATCCTCTCAGTCCAAGGATAAATGGCATCCATCCTGAGTTGCGAATGATCTGTAGGACTCTCGGGCTTTGATAAATGGCAATGTGATCTTCCGGTTCACTCTTTTTAAAACCCTTTGTCATTTTTAGAATCTTCTTTATAACCAGACAAACCAGGGCTTTTGGAATGCAGTTTTATACCTTTAACTTGGTAGGGCTTTGCCTACAGGCTCAAGGAATACAATGGTGGTTGCTTCTCGGGAATTCCGGGTGGTTACTTATATGAAAAATCATGGAATATTTTGCACCTTAATTCATTTCCTTTCTGCACCTATCCTTTCCATCATACCTGTACTTGCCACTTTTAATCCCCTATTTTTCATGATTGATCTCTGCCTTCTCATGATCGACCTCTGTACTTCATGTGGTGAAGGTTGCGATCATGATTTGCTGAGGGTGACGGGACTTTGGTAGCAATCATGAGTTATGAAGGTCATTCCACCATGCCGCCGATTTGAAATGGAAGCTGTCCTCAGCTGACTAGAAACTAATGTATTGTGGGAAAATGCTTTACCTTAAGAATCAAATAAAATTATTTTAGAGATTACATTGGTATGTATGCGTACCTGCATTGATGATCTGGTGCGTTTTTCATGCATGGTGGATTCTGTAGTATATTTTGGCGGTGTTTGTAGTTGATTTCTGCATGTCAGTAGTTACGTGCGTAGGCTGCTTTTTCCGTTTTGCGCGTTTTGAATTTGCTGAATATGTGCTTTTGAAAATTGTGCCAGTTGTTGATATGACTCAGGCGATTGTGCTTTATATTTGGATGATTACATGGTTGGATGTGATTGCCTCCCTTGAATAACTTGTAGGCTCTCTTGAATATGTTTGAAAAAGGTTGGCATGGTGTGTCTTGAAGAATTCCGTAGTAGATGAAGACTGATTTCTGCATGTAGACGTGGCTGGCTCGCTTGAATTGATTTTAGGGTCACTTGAATAAATGGTAGCCTCGCTTGATACATTTTGTAGGCTCTCTTGAATTGATGGCATCCTCACTTGAATCATTGTGTAGGCTCGCTTGAATAGGTTGATGCCCTGTAAATTTCTTGTTACCCCCTTTTTTGTTTTTGTTTTTTTGTTTTTTCTCTTTATATATATATATATATGTTTTCTCTTTTTTATTTTTCATGATATGCGTTGAAGTTTACTGATTTGCAGCATGCTCTATCAGCATCAATTGTTGCTAGTAGAGTACTTGTGTAAATTCTTCTTTGGACTTTGGTTTTTTGTAGAGTTTTAGGCGATGCCCATTCACGATCATGGGGAACTCATCATCATCAATTGTAATAATTCTCACAGCCCCATTGTCATAAATTTTCTATATAGTGTAAGGTCCAAGCCATCTAGTGGTTATCTTTCCTTTGAATGTGTGAAATTTGGAGTCGTAGAGTAGTGTCCAATCACCTTCATTGAATTTCTTATCCTTCAAATGTTGGTCATGCCATTTCTTTCTTTGCTGTTGGATGATTTCAGTATGTGTAAGTGCTTGTTGGCGGTGTTCATCCAGTTGATTTAGCTATAGCATGCATTCTTTTTGAATGTCTCATAGGTTCATATTTAGATCAGCTGCAATTCTTAATGTTTTTACTTCAAATTCGATTGGTAGCATGACCTTTTTCCCATAGACTAGTTCATAAGGTGTGAATCCTGTTATTGTTTTCCATGTAGTATTGTAAGCCCAGACCGCTTCACTAAGTCTGTCATCCCAATCCCTTTTGTGAAGTTGGATAGTTTTTGTCAAGATTCTCTCTAATTCCTTGTTAGTTACCTCAGCTTGACCATTTCCTTGAGGGTGGTAGGAGGATGATTGTCTGTGCTTTACATTGTTTCTTTTCATCAAGTCTTCAATTAAATTTGATGTGAATTGTGGTCCTTGATTAGAAACTACTTCTCTTGGCACCCCAAATCTGTGAAAGATCTGCTCAGTAAAGAATTGGCCACACTGGTTTCATTTGCAGCAGCCAGTGCTGCTACCTCTGTCCATTTTGTAAGGTAATCAGTGCATACAAGGATGTAGCTCTTCTGATTGGACTGTGGGTTGAATGGGCCAACAAAATCGAATGCCCACTTATCAAATTCCTCTAAACAAATTTGTGGATGTAGTGGCATTTCTTGTTTTTGTGTTGGTTTTCCCATTCTCTAGCAATCGTCGCAATGGGACACATACTCATAGGCATCTCTGTGGAGTGTTGGCCAATAATACCCTGTTTGCAAGATCTTGTAGGCTATCCTTTTTGCAGCGTAGTGTCCTCCATAGGTTTCATTGTGGGTGGCATGCATTATGTCATGTACCTCATCTTCCCTAATGCACCTTCTAAGTACTTGATCTGGTCCCTGTTTAAAAAGCATGCCCTCTATCCATGTATATGTGGCACTTTGTCTTATTACTTTGTCCTTTCTTTATAGCTGTAATGTTCTGGAAACTTCCCAGATACCAAATAGTTTGCTATGTCAGCAAACCATGGGATTTTTATTGATATGGCAAAAAGGTGCTCATCAGGGAAGTTATCTTGAACCAATTCATTATCTTTCCCATGTGTTATTCTTGACAAAAAGTCTGCTACGACATTATGCTTGCCTGGTTTATCTATTATAGTGATGTCGAATTCGTGTAGAAGTAGCATCCATCGAATAATTCTTGCACTGGTATTAGGCTTGTTCATAAGATATCTGATCGTTGAGTGGTCAGTATGGATAAAACTTTGGTATCCTGTAATGTAATGCCTGAATTTATTGATTGCATGTATGACTGCCAGAAATTCCTTCTCTGTGACTGTGTAGTTGAGTTCTGCCCTAGCTAAATTTTTTCTTATATAGTATATGACATAGGGTTTCTTGTCTTGTTCTTGCCCAAGCACAGATCCGATGGCTTTTTCTGATGCATCGGTGTGAATGTGAAATGGAATTTCCCAGTTGGGTCCTTGAAGTATTGGTGCTGTGATGGTTTTCTGTTTAAGACTTTCAAAGGCTAACATGTAGTTGCTTGTCCATATGAACTCATTGTCTTTTGTGAGAAGTGCAAACATGGGGGCAGCAATTCTGCTATAATTCTCAATAAACCTTCTATAGTATCCTGTCTATCCAAGGAAGCTTCTCACATCTCTTTGTTTGATAGGTGGGGGCAGTGTTCTGATTACTGAGACTTTGGCTTGATCCACCTCTATACTTCTTTGTGATATATGATGTCCTAGAAAAATTCCTTCTTCCATTAACATCCTGCATTTGTCATTGCTTAGGCACAAGCTCATTTTAATACATTTCTTTAATACTAATTCAAGATTTTTCAATGCCTGGTCAAAGCTCTGTCCATAAGGTGTGAAATCATCCATGAAGACTTCCATTTTGTTATTCAGAAAATCAGAGAAAATACTCAATATGGCTCTTTGAAATGTTGCTGGGGCATTACATAGACCAAAGGGTAGGACCCTATAGGCGTAAGTTCCCCATGGGCATGTGAAGGTCGTCTTATCTTGATCAGTTGGGTGTATTAAAATTTGATTGTACCCACTGAAACCGTCTAAGAATGAGAAGTACTTGTTTCCAGATAATGTATCTAGCACCTGGTCTATAAATGGAAGCGGAAAATGATCTTTCTTTGTTGCTTTATTCAGCTCCCTGTAGTCCACACAAATTCTCCATTTGCCTCATTTTCTGGGTACTATGGCTAGTGGTGAGACCCATTCACTATCAGATATTGGATAGATGAACCTTGCATCTAATAACTTTTGTAATTCCACTTTGACTATTTCTTTTAGTGCAGGGTTCAGCCTTCTTTGTGGTTTCCTGATGGGAGTAGAACCTTCTTTTATGTAAATGTAGTGTTTGGAGATATCAGGATGTATTCCTTTCATATTTGCATATGTCCATGCAAATGCTTTACTTTGTCGTGCTAGTATCTTCATCAATTTTTCTTCTTGCTCCGGTTCTAAATTGGAATTTATGTTGACTGTTTTGCCAAGGTGAATTTCCACGACTTTTATCTTCTCAATCTGTTCTGGCAGTACTTCTGTCCATAAGTCATCCATGTTATTTTTTGAACTTTCACCTGTTTCTTTAGAAAAAAATTCTTGAATAACATGATTGTTAGGAGATATATTTTGTATAAATCTATCTATATGGCCATCTTCATCTACTGCCTTTAAAGATATTGCAACATCAATTGTTAGGATAGGTTGGAGATCGTGATTTGGTGTGTTCTGGTAATCATCAGTCCAATTTTGACACTCTAACTCTGAAGATTTCATTGCTGGTGGGTAGATTGTGATTTTCTTCCTGGTATGTCCACTGGTGATTGTCATATTTCCTGATCTGCAACCTATGTAAGCGTCCGCAGTTGCCAACCAAGGTCTACCCAGGATAATTGGATAGCCACTAAGTTTGCTTTTGATTTCGATTATTATAAAATCAGCTGGGTATTCCTAGGACCCGATATTGATCATAATGTCTTCTAGCATTCCTTCGGGCTTCACAGTGGGCATGTCTGCTAGTTGGAGTACCGTTGTGGTTGGTCTGACCAGTGATTGGAGTCTGAGGTATAACATGGTTTCCTTAGTCATGACATTGATTGCAGCTTCCAAATCTATTAAGCTTTTATTTATTTGCTTGTTATTTATGGTGACGTTTACTACAGGACTACCAGGATCAAGATATTTAGGATTTATTATGACACCTAGCATCAAATCGGCCAATTGTCCCACTACATTAATAGTTGGTGGGTCACACTTCCTCCTTCCTGGCTTCTTTAGGCAATTTTCTCTAATGAATTTGTTGCAGATGGGAACATCCCTTATGGCTTGTAAAATTGGGATTTGGATGTTTAGGTGTTTGAATTCATTTAAGATTGTATTCTCTTCCTCTTATTTTGTATTTCAGATAAGTTTTTCTGGAAATGGGGGATTTCTGTTTGTTGATCTTTTATCCTTTCTCTCTGGACAGACCCGGGCTGGCGGTACTCTTTTAGACCAACAGAACCCTTAGCTCACTGGCCCTTTCGGCAACAGGTCGCAGAAGCAACCTGAAGTCTCACCCGAAGTGATTCTAATGGGAGGCAGAAGACTCAAGTGTCCTCAACCAAGTTCCGAGGCATCCAGGGTGGTTAAACCCTCCTTAACCCCTTTCACAGAAGCTGTCTATCTCATTCCATTACTCCGGCTACGCCTCTGTCTTATCGCGGTATGCAGGGAATGCGATAAGTCTTTCCCTATGTGAAACCGTCTAGCGATACCCAAGATATCGTAGGTGCGATATCTTCCCCTTCTAGTTCCTGCGGCAAGCGAACTTTGACCGCTTCCTGGGTTAATAGGTGGTCTTAGCTACCCTTATCCTGGTACTGCAGTTAGCAACAACATTCAGCCTACAAGCCTAGCCCTCGCTAATGAACTCGACCCTTGATATCTCGCAACACGTAACTAGGTAGAACATTACTTTGCGCAATGTCTAAATAAACCATTCATGCCTCATATTCAGTTCTTACTCGCACATTAACCTCTGTTTAACACTTATCTAGTTCGCAAAGAGGTTAGCTATGATTATCGCAATTGTTATACATCATTCAGAAGCTAACTGACGACCATGTACATTACTTATAACAGATTTGAAGCATTCATATATATAGCACAAACACATGAATGAGATCAATGGCTACACAATTACAATAGTGCTACTTAGATAAGCACCTTGATACTCCCAGGGCAGAGACTACGCCCAGGGGAACTGCGGTTCTTGCTTACAACTCGGGGAATAAACACAGCTCCGTTCCACTCTTTACAACAGGGGTCTTCTGGGAAACTCCACCTCAGTGGGAGCCCTTCTCTATAGACCTCTTTTCTCTTCTCGCCTCTACAGTGCACTCTCTTCCTCTCGCAATCCCTGCGGATTGCACTCTCTCAACAGGTCGGCCCTTGTCGTCTCAGGGATGTTCAGGCTTGCAACAACAAAAGACTTGACTAGCATCTACCTGATGTCTCTATCGCTATGTGGCCAACCCCTTATCCTATAAAAAGACTACTATATATAGATGGCCCGAAGGTCTCATCGCAGTTACAAAACTGTGGGCCTTATCCCAACAGTGACTCAACCCTAACCACTTACAGTCAACTGGCTGTACTTCCATGGCCGCCTTCTGTCTCGTCGCCGCTTCCTGTAGTCCTTAGTCTTTAATGCATCGGCCCGTCGCTTCTTCTTGGTTCAAGCAACGCTGACTGTGGTCCTTCTTCTTTAATGAGGGTAGCTGAACCCTCTCTTCATCTCCGGCGCCTTTATTGCGGTGGTTGAGCTCTCCCTTCGGCCTCTTCTTTGTACCACATGCTTGACTTTTCTGTACCTATCGCCGTGATTCCCGCCGGAATTTGTGCTACGGCGATATCTTTGTCTTACCGCCAAAATTGGTACTTTCTCTCCAAAATTAGTTATCCTTCCCAAAATTAGCAGCTTCCTAAATGCTGCGGAAGTTCTCTCCAACAACTCCCCTAACACTTACTTGTGGCTCGTCCCCGAGCCACTTGCAACAACAGCCTGATTCATCTGCCTAAGCTTATCCTTTGCTGCTCGTGAGATTGCTGCGAATTGTGCCTTAAGCGCTTTAATACTTTCATCCATGTGTGTTACTTCTTCCTGCGCTGCGCTGAGCAGCTCAGCGGTTACCAAGGAGTCCTCTGTGCCCTCAATGACTCCTTTACTTGAGGTGAAGCTTTTCACCTTTTGCTCCAGTTCATCAACCAGATGTGCGATTTTGCTTTCATGCGGGCTAACTTCGTTAGCCAGGTTGATCTGCTGTTCTCTGTATTTCTGCACCTGCTGCTGAATTTGTGTGATTTCTCCTTTCTTTCTTATCTTCGCAAGAGCACTCAAGCCCTTGTACTCTTCTTCAGCTCTTGATATCGCATCTTCATAGTGCTTAATGTGCTGATCGAGCTCGGCTTTCTGTGGGAGATCCTCTAGCTCCAGCCATGTCTTTGATGCATCCTCCAGGATGGCCTCTGCTGCTTCCACCCGACAGTGCATCTGTGTCTGTACAACCCTGAAAGCTTGCACTCGTGCTTCTTGGATCTCCTCTGGAGTAGGTGGCTTATTTGCTTCTAGTGCAGCAATCCTTGCTTCGTATTCTTCCTCCATCTTTCTCTTCTCTTCATCTAGAGCCTTTGCTCTTTCCGCTATTTTTCTGATCTTTTGAGTTATTTCTAACTCAGGCCTGATATCGCACTGCGGAAGCTCTGCTGCGATATTCTTTAAAACAAGAGAGACATCCTGCTCTCGCTGAACATATTGCGTCAACTGGGCACTCTCTGCCTCATGCTGCGCAATGAGCTGCACATTGTCGTTAGACAGCAAAACATTTTGCTCATATGTGACTTGTTCTCTGTGCCTCAGCTCCGTTCCTATCTGCTGGAAAATTTCGTACAACTGATCCATAGGTACCTCTGGTAGGTTCACCTCAAGAGGATGAACCATCTGCACTTCCATAGGTACAGGGAACTTAATACTTCCCGGTGGTATACGAACAATGTTCGTGCGGTCCCTTGCAATGCTTTCTTCTCTGCTCTGCGAAGGGGGCTGCGAACTTTCTGCGACTGCAGTTGGAGCTGGCTGAATCTGCATGGAAGCAGTCTTCTCAGTGATTGCCTTCAACTCTCGCAGTTTGTTGTCGAGGCTGATGCGCATACGATCCTGCGATGACTGAATCGCAGCGAATTTATCCCGCATCTTCTCCTGTATTCGGCTGGCGATGAGATCATACTCATCCTCTGTCATGACTGGTGCCTGCGGTTCGTCGGAAGTAACCGCCTTTGTTCTCTTCTTCTTTGCTCACACCGGAGAAGGGCCTTCAATAGCCTTTCTCTTAGAACCCATTCGTTCTTTCTCTTTGTCTTTAGGATCTACCTCCTGAACATCTTCTGGATCCTCAGCTGGGGGATCAACTGGAACTAGGCCAGAGGATAGATCATCATACATTTGTTTCATGTCCTCATCGAAACAGTTCTTAATGGTATCTTCGACCTGCTGGATTTCCATGCGATATGGGCCGGGGGCCCATTCGTTATGTTTCCTGAATCCTTTGGGTCTGATGTAGGTTTTATCCCTGTCGACTTTAAATTCCAGCTTGGACTGATAAAGATCAACGACCGGCGAGTCGACACGCGGAATCGTTGCGACGGATTCAAGCAATAGCGTATAATATTCATGGAATACCATTGCGTTATTCTTGTGTTTCTCTGGGTGACTACTCGCCCAAAGATTGGAGTACCTCGACCCTCTGCACGCCCCTGGCGGCAGTTGTGGAAACTGCGAATTGGGCGGCTCTTTCCATCCAATGAAATCCATAAGGATCAGCAGCCACGAGAAGTGGAAGCTGTGAAGTGGATCCTGCTGCGCCTGCGCACAGTCTTGAAAGAAACTATTTAACAAAAATAAACTCCAGTTGTAAGGTTTACCGTTTATGACTTCGATCGCTAGGCGGATAACTGAGCCTGTGACCTCCTTCGGCCTCACCTTGAGAAGGAGTTTTCCGGCCAACAGACTAACAGTAAACCGCAAGGCGTCATCCTGTATTGAATTGACATCATAGGCGCGACCTCCTCTTTGCAGCTTGTACTCCGCAACCTGCTTGGTTGAGAGCCTGGTATCCTTTGTGGCGCCATCAATATTTATCTGCGGGTCGAAACCAGTCTTCGACAGACCGGTAATGCGGTGAATGAGGTCAACATTGACATCTATTCGGTTACCCAACCATAAGTAACCGCCATGCACGCATGAAAGTAGCGTCCGCACCACAGCATTGACCTCCAGGCCCCGTCCGAAGTGTGGAATCTCCAGGAGATTGAGCAGTCCCGACGGTACTAAATGGCTTACATGGTCCATGGGGACGAACTCATCGTGCTGTGTCCTTGGGTTCCTCTGAATCGTCATATAACGATCGCGGCGGAATTGTGGGTACAGCGTATAATCTCTCAGATTATAATCAGTAAACTTAACAGCATGCATATTCCCCCACAAGTTACCTTCTTCCTTCACTCGGTTATCCAGCGGCGGGAGTATGAGTTCATATTTAAAGTCTCTTGGAAGGACGATCGCTGGCGCATTCTCTACTCTCGGTGGGAAGTATATGGTAGTGACTGTAACTTCTTCCGGAAGTTCCTGCTCCTGTTCTTCTGACTCTGTGCTATTCAGGGTCTCGCTACGTTCCATATTAGCTAAGGTTCTCGGTGACTGGCGTATGGTCGAAGAGCCAGCAGCAATTTTCTTTCCTTTCTCCGCCACAACTGAAGTCATAGCGCACTCAATTCCACCCCTTTGGAATCTCTGCAACACGTCTTCGAGAGGCTCGTCTGGCGCGAGGCGCCTTCCCCTGTGGTACTCTGGACTTCCTATGATTGCTAATCTTACTGCAAATCAGAGTCTGCAACTGTTTCTAGTTTCCCTGTTCGGAACTCTGCTAAGAATACGCTTGGCTCGGCTCAACTGCGCTCAACTCTTTTGGTGAAAATGACTAAGTAGCCCCGTGCTTTGAATAGAACGTGTATTTATCATCAGGCGGAATTTCAAATGGCAACGGACCAGTGACTGGACCTGTTGGCGGTATTTAATGCATAGACAAGACAGCACCCCGCGCCTATTTATTGCAAACACCGTTTCAAATTTCGCTGGGAAACTGTGCGCCGGAGTGATGTCGCATCGGATTTTCCAAATCTAGAAGAATCGTCGTACTGCTGCCAAATCTTAGTACAACAGATACTTGTCAGCCGTGCAGTTAATGCTTGTCAGATGGCGAAGTGACTAGCCCTCTGATCAATTCAAAATTTGATATCGCATCAATCTGTTTTCTGTCCTCTGCGATAAGATATCGCATAGTCTGGAAGTGGAAAGTGCCAAAAACTCGCCTCTTATCAAAATTATCGCAACCACCAGGAAAACTGGCTGCGAATTCTTATCTGAAGCATTTCCCGGTGTAGACTCCTTAGGGTGCGATGCTTCATTTCAACTACACTGAGCATCTGCACCATTTGCTTCCTTCCTGGGCTAGGGCTAGGAGGTGGCATGGCCTTCGCGATACAGCTTAAGCCGACTGCCATTGATCAGGGTAGGAAGAAACTCCCCACTCATAGTACAAAGCTGTATAGCACCTCCATCTGTTATTTGCTGGATTTGATAGGGTCCTAACCAATGAGTTTTGAATTTTCCAGGGAACTTTATAAACTTACTGTCATAAAGGAGTACCAAGTCTCCAAGCTGAAAGATTTTGTTCTTGATATGCCTATCATGCCAAGCTTTTTCTCGTGCTTTCTGCACTTTTTGATGGAATCCTGCGATAAATCTGTTTTCCTCCAGATTGAGCAGCTGTGCCAATCTCTCCTCTAAAGTATCAGAATCAGCCATCTCTGTAAGCTGAGCAATCCTTAGACTGGGTAAGATGTATTCCATAGGCATAACAGCCTCTTGTCCATATACCAGGCTGAAAGGTGTGTGCCCTGTTAGTTTCTTACACGTGGTCCTGTAAGCCCATAATACAGCATTAACTCTGAGGTCCCAGTCATCCCTTTGACTGTTACAAATCTTTGTAAGAGCATGTTCTAATATCTTATTGAAAGCCTCCACCGTACCATTGGCTTGAGGGTGGTAAGGTGTACTCTTATGGTGCTGTATTTCAAATTCCTCTGTCAAGGCTTCTATGGTGCTATTCAAAAAATGTGTGCCTTGATCACTCATCAAAGTCACTGGGCATCCAAATCTAGTGATGATGTTTTCAAAAATAAATTGTGCTGCTGTAGCAGCATCACAATTCCTGACTGCTTTCGCCTCAGCCCACCTGGTGAGGTATTCTGTTGCTGTAATTATATATCTCGCACCAGTTCGTTTTCCTGGGGGGTTAATAGGACCCACGAAGTCTATGGCCCACTTATCGAATGCGCGTAGCGTTATCTGTGGTCGCAACGGCATTTCATCTCTTCTGGAGGGCTTTCCTGTCCTTTGGCAGATATCGCATGATCTGCAAAACTCTTTACTGTCTTTATGTAATGTAGGCCACCATAGTCCTGCTGCTAGGATCTTCTGAGCGGTAGGCTTCCCTGCGAAATGGCCTCCTGCGATGCCCGAATGTGCTTCCTTAAGAATGGTCTGTTTCTCGTGGGGCATAACGCATCTGCGCAAGATTTCATCTGGTCCTAACTTATAGAGGTGTCCTGCAATCAGGGTGAAGTCTGCTGCTTTCACCACTAATTGTTTCTTTTGTTGCTTGGTAAACTCAGGTGGTGCCCACCCTGTAGTAAGGAATTGAATTATGTCTCCATAATATTCATCTGCGACCTGAATGGAGAACAATTGCGCATCAGGCAAGTTGTCCTCTAAATTACTTGGTTCTTCACCTGAGTCTAGCCTTGACAGGTGATCAGGTCCTGCATTTAGTCTTCCTGGCTTAACAATGATTTCAAAATCATATTCCTGGAACAACAATAGCCATCTGCATATTCTTCCCCCTAACACTGGCTTATTGACCAAGTACTTTAATGCAGAATGGTCGGTGAACATTTTGAACGGGGCACCCAATAAATAGTGCCGAAATTTCTGTAAGGCATACACCATTGCTAACCCTTCTCTCTCTGTGGTGGTGTAATTCTTCTCAGCTGTCGATAGTCTCCTGCTCGAATATGCGATAGGGTGGTCAATACCCCCTTCGCCTGGTTGCGTGAGAATAATGCCCAGTGCGATGCCAGATGCATCTACATGAACATGAAAAGGCTTGTTCCAATCTGGAAATACCAGAATAGGTGCTGTAACCATTTTTTCTTTTAGAGCGTCAAGACTCTTCTGACATTCCTCATTCCACTGAAATTTGATATCCTTCTTTAATAATTTCTCCATTGGTGCGGTAATCTTGGCATAACCTTTGATAAACTTTCTGTAATACCCAGTATGACCAAGTGTAGTTCTCAGCTGCTTTACTGAGTTAGGTGCTGGTAAATTGACAATGATGGCGATCTTCGCAGGATCTACCATCAAGCCTTGTCGTATACTGAAAGGAGCCCCATTCTGTCGCAAATGTGGTCTTGTGCCTGTCGTCTGGATGGATTCTTATCTGGTGATAGCCTGAAAAGCCATCAGTAAATGAATAGATTTCTTGTCCTCCAACATTGTCTAAGACTTCATCAGTGAATGGTGTCGGAAATGGGTCATGCAGCGATGCATCATTCAGTTTGCGCAAGTCGACACAGATCCTGATGTCTCCTTTTGTTTTCTTTTCTTGTACTACCATGGGACTAACCCACTCACTTTCTTCAACAGGTTCGATGATGCCTGCTGCTAGCATCTTATCTATTTCATCTTTTACTTTTGCTTTATACCGCGGATTCAACCTGTATGGACGTTGCTTAACCGGCTTAGCGTCCTCCTTAAGCGGTATTCTCATGACTCCGAGGTCACCCACTATTCCCTTCATTTCTGTAAAGTTGGTAGGAAACAGGTCCTGATACTCATGTAATAGGTCTGTGAGTTGGCCAATTGTCTCATCATCCCAATAATCTCCAATAGAGGCAAACTTAGGGTCTGTTTCTGTGCCAATATTGCTCTTTCTAATCTTGATTGGTTCTGTTACAGCTGGGATTTCTAAGTGCGGGCCTTCAACTTCACGTGTACCTTCTGTTTCTGCGATATTGATACTGCGAGGATCTTCATCCTCATCGCTTGAGTCTTGTGCGTAGTTGTAACATTCTAGTGCATGTTCCATCTGGATAGCCCACTCGGGTTGCGAATCCGCTGGTAATGGGCAATCCTCAAATATTTTAGTCTTTATGATCTTCAAGGCCCGATCAATGCTTAGATGCTCAGATTCAAAACTGAACGTGACCAAAAAGTTTTCAATCATAGTAGGCCATGAGATAGTTCCTTTCCTTAGCTCTGTTTCTGTATACCAATTCCTTGGAACTGTATCCAGTGTGTGGATAAACAAATGAACCCATTCTTCTGCTGGAATTTCTAGCCAACTCTGTTCACAGTTCCTAATGTGTGCTCTGGGATCACTCTCCCCTGTATATTTCCGCTGTGTAGAGTCTCTTTCTTTAGAGAATCTAATGCGCATCAATCTCTTACAATCATACCATGATGCGATATGTTCCTTGTGTGTGTACCACCATCTTGCAGGTGTGGCTCGAACTGCAAGGTCAAAAACCCCCATCCTCTGCTCTTGAGGAATCTCTTGTTCAAACTGCTGCAAAAAATCATTAACATCTGCTAATCCATCAAAAGTTGGAATATACCTGTTTTCTGTCCCAATCCATCGCAGTGATTTAGTCATGAATGCGCATCTGCGGATAGAAACTTCGTGGAGTCTATTTTGCCAATTCTCTAAGCCAACATCTGAATCTGATGTGCATGAACTATCACATCTCCAGCTGATATGTCCATCAGCTGTAGGATCAATGTAATCTGTCTGATTAGAAGTCATTTGGTACAAATTTTCCATGTTATGCACCTCCTCTTCTGCTTTGATTGGCTCAATGTAGCGAGGACCCTGTAAAGGGTCTAATGGTGCGATGACCCGGACTTGAGCATCTTCAAATGTCATCTGCCTTTTCTTTAAGTTGATAACAGCCTTGTTATCAAAAGCCCAATCAATACCTAATAGAGCTGGATAGGGTTTGGTGTCACCAATAATTTCTATGATCTCAAAATCGGCATATGTGTGAACTCCGTCGATGTCCACTGGGACATGCGATAGGCGACCCATCGGTGATATTCTCTGCTGATTAGCTAGTCTGAGGTGGATAGGGGATCTGCTTAGTTTTGGACTTCCCATCTGTTCCCATGTCTGTTTAGTCAAGACATTTACTTCTGAACCTAAGTCTAGGATAACCTCATCCATTTCAAATAGTCCGATCTGCGCTGTGAGCCTCATCTCTCTTCCTGTCCTTGTATGGCCCATTATATGGTGAATGGTGCGCTGTGTATTGCTCACAGAAGGGCTCTGTTGACATTGGTCAATAACTTTCTGAAGTTCCTCTACAGCTTTCCCATTTCTTAGAAGTTTCAAACAACTCTGCAAGAAGGACTGTACACTCCCGGTCAATTCCTCTTCGTCACATCTCCCAGATGTGCTAGCCTGTGGTATCTGCGTAGTACTAACATCCTGCGGTGGTTTCCGTGGTATACCCTGAGATGGTAATAATAGTGATCTGGGCGGTGTTTGTTCAGCAAAGGAAGTCTTAGTTTGTTGAAATGCCTCCTTATTCTTCTGTAGATCAAGTGGGATAGGTTTTCCTGGAGCTTTGCGCACCCACTGCGTTCCTGTCGTTTTTTCCATGTCCTGCGATATGTTGCTTGTGGAGAGACCACTGCGAGTTACAATATTGACCCGTGGTTCGGTTTCGTTCTGCTCAGCAGCGATAAACTGGATAGTCTGATTGGTTGCTGGCTTGGTGTCCTTGATCTTAGCTATCAGTATGGGACATTCCTCTATTGTGTGGTCATAAGATTTACAATACTTGCACGTTGTAGTAGGGTTCTGACAGTCCCTAGCGTAATGTCCTGTGCCTCCACAATTATAACAGGTGATAGTTCCACGGCCACGGCCAGATTCATAGCCTCCTCCGCGTCCTCGGCCTCTGAAATTTCCTCCACGGCCTCCCTGATTCGGATCAGTTTGTGCACGTACTGCTGGTCCGGATGCTTCTGACTGAACTCTGTAGAGGTCATGCTTCCTTTCTATCATTAACTCATAAGCTCTACAATTATTTTCGTCATGTCCCACAGATTTACAGAAGTTGCAATATAGGTTCTTTGGTGTCTGCACATATTTCTGAAGGAGAGGGCATTCCTGAGGACTGTGTCCTCTGGTTCTACAAATCTCGCACCATGGCCCCTGGTTCTGCATCAACGGGTTAGGAGCTCCACTGGCGATATAGTCAGCAAAGACAGGGCAGTTATCCTTACTGTGTCCCTGCGCTTTACACTTAGTACACCAAATTTCATGCGCAACCTCCTTTCCTTTCTTAATTTCATGCAGCTGTAAGGTGAGGTTAGCTAGCTGATTTTGCAGATTAGTGATACCGGTGCTAGTTTCTGCTAGAGGTGAAGCCTCTAGTTTCATTGCCATTTCTAATGCTTCATCTTGTGTATTTAATTTCTGTTGCATTAGCGGAAGTCTGATGTGTGGTAATATTGCTGCGATAAACCATTCTTTATGCTGTTGAGGCGCAAGCTCAAAGCTTACCTGATCAATGAGGGTCTTGAATCTCTGGTCAAAATCCCAAACCGTCTCCGTAGGCAATTGTTTAATATCTTTAAGTTCTGCTATGCATTGTGACTCGGATTTAGGTTTTTTAAACTCTTTAATCATAGCAGTTCTAACCTGTGCAAGCGTTCTGTTATGGCCAGTGGTATACTTCATATACCAAGTTAATGCTCTTTCTCTAAATGTGGTGGCCAGCTGGACAAGCTTGACATTATCATCTTGTATTTGCTTAATGGTCCATATGGCTTCGCATAAGAACCAGTGTTGCTCAGGGTCCTCCGACCCTGTACCTTTGAATGTTGGTAGCTTCATATCATCTCCCATTCTGTTTCTAGATGGTGGGTTCTGGTTTGCTGTATGACTACCACTCGGCTGTGTAGATGTGGAGGGTGTAGCGGTAGTATTTGCTGTATAAGAGCTACTGGACGGGGTTCCTGCGGGATTATTCTGAGTTCCGACTGGCTTTTGAGGAGTCCTAGGGTTCTGACTCTGCTGTCTCGGGTGATCTGTGCTGTCTTCTTCAGAAGAAGATGAATCGTTGACTCTATATCTTTTACCACTACGTGTATGTCCAAGATACTCGTAATCACTTTCAGAGTCTACTGACATTACAATATCATGCTACTATTCATCTGAGAGTATATCCAGTACTCCTTTTTCATATAGTAATTGCTTAATGGACAGACTTAGAGAATTTAGGTACTTACCGCGATAACCCTTGAAGAAGTACCGTTCTGCTGCGCTGAAACTCTTTCTCTGATCAACCGCGAACTCTGTGATGAAGCCTTCCAGCAGACTCGCAAGCCAGAAGTCTACTGTGCGTGAGATGGGGTTATCGACACCTTTCAAGGTCTGAATCAGCTCTGCTGTCCAGACAACTTCTCGATTCTTCTTGACACCGCTGTTGTCAACAAGCTTTGATAACCAACCATATAACTCAATAGCATAAGTTGCGAAGAATATCTCATGGAGATCTGTAAAAAGGTGCTTCTGTAGCCAAGCCTCAGTGCTTAGTCTAGGATTCTTGTTTTCTTTTGCAGCAAACTCTCTTTCTTTTGACTCAACCCACTGGTTAAGTTCTTGCTTGGTAGGATGCCAACAGAACATCAGCTCAATGTGTTCAAACCGGCAACGGAACCATTTGTTGATCTTTTATCCTTTCTCTCTGGACAGACCCGGGCTGGCGGTACTCTTTTAGACCAACAGAACCCTTAGCTCACTGGCCCTTTCGGCAACAGGTCGCAGAAGCAACCTGAAGTCTCACCCGAAGTGATTCTAATGGGAGGCAGAAGACTCAAGTGTCCTCAGCCAAGTTCCGAGGCATCCAGGGTGGTTAAACCCTCCTTAACCCCTTTCACAGAAGCTGTCTATCTCATTCCATTACTCCGGCTACGCCTCTGTCTTATCGCGGTATGCAGGGAATGCGATAAGTCTTTCCCTATGTGAAACCGTCTAGCGATACCCAAGATATCGTAGGTGCGATATCTTCCCCTTCTAGTTCCTGCGGCAAGCGAACTTTGACCGCTTCCTGGGTTAATAGGTGGTCTTAGCTACCCTTATCCTGGTACTGCAGTTAGCAACAACATTCAGCCTACAAGCCTAGCCCTCGCTAATGAACTCGACCCTTGATATCTCGCAACACGTAACTAGGTAGAACATTACTTTGCGCAATGTCTAAATAAACCATTCATGCCTCATATTCAGTTCTTACTCGCACATTAACCTCTGTTTAACACTTATCTAGTTCGCAAAGAGGTTAGCTATGATTATCGCAATTGTTATACATCATTCAGAAGCTAACTGACGACCATGTACATTACTTATAACAGATTTGAAGCATTCATATATATAGCACAAACACATGAATGAGATCAATGGCTACACAATTACAATAGTGCTACTTAGATAAGCACCTTGATACTCCCAGGGCAGAGACTACGCCCAGGGGAACTGCGGTTCTTGCTTACAACTCGGGGAATAAACACAGCTCCGTTCCACTCTTTACAACAGGGGTCTTCTGGGAAACTCCACCTCAGTGGGAGCCCTTCTCTATAGACCTCTTTTCTCTTCTCGCCTCTACAGTGCACTCTCTTCCTCTCGCAATCCCTGCGGATTGCACTCTCTCAACAGGTCGGCCCTTGTCGTCTCAGGGATGTTCAGGCTTGCAACAACAAAAGACTTGACTAGCATCTACCTGATGTCTCTATCGCTATGTGGCCAACCCCTTATCCTATAAAAAGACTACTATATATAGATGGCCCGAAGGTCTCATCGCAGTTACAAAACTGTGGGCCTTATCCCAACAGTGACTCAACCCTAACCACTTACAGTCAACTGGCTGTACTTCCATGGCCGCCTTCTGTCTCGTCGCCGCTTCCTGCAGTCCTTAGTCTTTAATGCATCGTCCCGTCGCTTCTTCTTGGTTCAAGCAACGCTGACTGTGGTCCTTCTTCTTTAATGAGGGTAGCTGAACCCTCTCTTCATCTCCGGCGCCTTTATTGCGGTGGTTGAGCTCTCCCTTCGGCCTCTTCTTTGTACCACATGCTTGACTTTTCTGTACCTATCGCCGTGATTCCCGCCGGAATTTGTGCTACGGCGATATCTTTGTCTTACCGCCAAAATTGGTACTTTCTCTCCAAAATTAGTTATCCTTCCCAAAATTAGCAGCTTCCTAAATGCTGCGGAAGTTCTCTCCAACACTGTTGCATGGAAGTAGTTGGGTTTCATCCTCGAGAGGTTCTGGTTCATCAGGATGCTGAACATAGGGTTCTGATGTGTGGTCTTGAGCTTCAGGTATAGGTTGTTGGATGTTTTGTGGGGATGTATTATGCAACATTTTTCCAGATCGTAGGTTTATGTCATTTATCTCTATGGTGTCTACAACATAAGTTGGGAATTGTGTGATATTAGTGTTATAAGCCTGATGTTTTTGTGGGGGTCTGTTATTATTAGGATTTGGGATTGGTTGGGCTAGAATAGGTGGGGGTCTGGGGGGTGGTTGAGGTTGTGGGGGTAGCATAATAAGTGGATGTTGTAATGGCGCCATCCAATTTGATGGATGGGGGTAATGGTTTGCATAATTTGTGGTGGATGGAAAAGGTGGGGGGTATTGAGGATAAGACGGTGGATAATACGGCTGTTGATAGGATGGTTGATATGCTTGCTGGTTTTGTTGCCATTGGTTTTGATTTGGCTGTGCTTGCCATGGAGTCGGTGCAGAGTTCCAATTTGGCTGCCCTTGATTATAGTAAGTTTGATTGCTTTGCTGATATGGCCTAACAAAATTATTCCTCCTCTGATTTATAAAACAGAGTTGTTCTATGGTTCCTTCAGCTGCTGGGTCTTGAATAACTGCCTTACATGAGGGTAAGAGGGGACATTTATCAATGGAATGGTCATTGGTGCAGATACCACATACTTCTATTGTGTTCAAGGTGCATTGCCCCTTCTCATGCTTCTTTCTACAATGAGGACAAAATATTGCCAAGGCTTGGTTAATTTCATCCTATTTCTTTTTGATTTGAAGAGCATCAAGTTGCATGGCTAGGGATTGCAGTATGTCAGTTTTCATGTCATCCAGCAGGTTTCCTAAATCATATTTTGTAAGTGTTGGTGTTGAGGATGATGATCCACCAGTGGTTGTATGTGTATCCCTCGTCCCATTCTTAGTTTTCCTAGATCTTGAGTAGTTTTTGAAGATTTGCAGGATCTGGTCAAAAGATTTTTGGAATATATCTCCATCTCCAAGGAGATTTAAGACTTCAAAATTCTCCTCTTTTACACCTCTGAGAAGGACAAGTTTCAGTGATTCAGGATCCAATGTGCAATGGCTGGCTCGTTTGTATCTGAGTCGAAATCTTTGGGCATAATCTTCTAATGACTCTCTATCTCCTTGTTGCATCCTAAAGATTTCATCCCGAGTATCTTTGGCCTTGCAGTAGTCCCTATATTTTTCTAAGAATGACTATTTCATTTGATCCCAGCTAAAGATACTATTTCCTTCAAGGCTCATGAACCACCGAAGTGATAGTTCTTTCAGTGTGGAAGGAAAAATCCTTAGCTTTTGTGCATCAGTAGTGTAATCAAATGATCTGCAAACTACCTCAAATTCAAACAGGAATGTGTCAGGATCTTTTGAAGTCAAACCATGAAATTTTGGCAGATTATTTGGATTTATGTTCTTCATTCTGGCATCTCCGAGAGGTATGCTAATGGAAAAATTGAAAAGCACCCTAGGTTCATGCTCTTCGTTTTCCACTGAGGTGTTTGAGCTGGAACTGGTAGTGAAGTTTTCTCTGTTTGGGTCATATGTGTGGTCAGTTTCGTCTTCAGAGTGTACCAAGTCAAACTGAGAATGGTCAGAACTGTTATTACCGTTGTTGCTCATGGGGTTCTTAGGAAAAAAGCGGCCAAATCTATCCCTTTGCTGATGAGGCATTCATTGGTACAGATATTTATGTTTTTGTTTTATGTAATTTTTGTTTTCTTTTTGTGGTTTTTAGGTGATGTCTCCTAAAATATTTAGCACCTCTGCGACAATGGTGGAAAAAAGTGGTGAGCTCCTAATATGGATGCCTAATGAGGGAAGCTATACCAAGAGCCTACTTTAAATGTCAACCCAGGGAACGTACAAACTTTAGAAGTGCATGCACTATCTGTGCTCTTATAGGATAATCTCTGTCACAGTTGGATGTCGGTATCGACGTTCTAAAGGTTGTCTACTAAAGATGTAAACTGGTTATGCTACGGAATTAAATACTGGAAAGCAATAAATCCAATTAAAATAATTAAGATACCAAAAGCAGTAAATTTGTTCTAAGAAATAAAGCAGTAAATCTATTTTAAATAATTGAAATGCTGAAAGTGAAGGAGATGATCTTATGAAATTACTCAATGCGGAATGGTAAATCTAGAAAATGAAAATGTCATAACAGATCTATTCTAAGATTTGGGAAAATAAAGTCTGTAGTTACTTTATACCTAAAACTAGAATTCTGATCTAAACCATTTTAAATCCCAAAACTAACATTGAAGTGCAATCGTTTCAAGCTATCCATCTACTACTAAAGAAATTGATCACGATGATAAACAGTAAAAAAACCTCAAATATAAACCATGATATTGAAAGCAAAGCTGATACACATGCAATCGTTGATTCAAATATGCATTGAAAGAAAGAACCTACAAGACTACTGAAATTGTTCTGGTGTATTACAGAATGTATTATAAACTACTACAGAATAATGAATCATTCAAGCGCTTCCATATGTAATAGAACTGTACATCAATGTAAAACGCATAATTGAAAGAAATAACTGCAAATAGAAATCTCCTGACCTACATGTTGGAGGGGCCCTCCCCAACCCGTACTCAGGAGATAATAAAACTTAGAAATGTTGGCTAGAATTAATCATCAATCTCTTATTAAAATATAAAATCCATGTCAAAACAAAGATCTGTACTTCGCAGTGTTGATAGAGCAGAAACGTTAAAACAATGTTTTTCTTAAAATAACAGCAGGGGCCACTCGCTACCCGAGAGGTCCATATTTATATGATTTTAATGTTGATCCTAATTGATTGTCAAAATGCCGATTCTTCTTGAAAGTGGGAGTGCGTCCTCTATAAATCAGGAAATAGGGCGCCGAGCTTGGTGATCCTTTAGTCTTCTACACGTCCATCCCTTAATGACCCTAAACCTGCTCAATCATGCTTGGTTTCCATATAATCACTTTATTTGATACGCATTCTAACATTCAAGAATAATCATAAAAATAATTTCATTAAATAATTAAAGTAAAACACTTTTCCCACAATTGAGTGTGTTTCTTTGCCATTGCTTGAGCTAGACTGTGGAAAAAGGGTTATCAAATACCTAAAAATTGGACCCATCACCACCAACAACTAAGAACGTCGGATGGCAGGAATTTTTACATTCTTAGGTCATCGGATATCCGACTGCAACGGCTATGGTATCCGACATTCCTGCCATACCACCGACGGCTAAGAATGTTGGATGGTAGACATTTTTGCATTGAACGGTCGTCAGTGATCTATCGGTGGTGTGTGTCGGATATCTGATGGGAAGTCTTACCATCGGATTTCAGCTGAAATTAGACCGACGTTTAAAAAAGACGGATATTGTCAGATGGCCGACATCAATATGTAGAAAATCCAACGTATATACCGTTGGATTTTGGGTCCAAAAAACTTAGTGATACATAACCCCAGCTCGGGGGTGATATTTGATTGCTGAAATAATAGAGGCTAGGCAAAGGTCTATGGTTGGGATGAAACGTTGTAGTCCATAGCCGGTTGCTTGGTGGATTTTAATTAAAAGATAAGTGCCTTCTGGTGTTTTGAATGAGGATGTTTCACGTGTTTATGTTGAACTTGTTATGTTCCACTTATTGGTTGATGAAACCCATGAGAATTAATCAATGGGAAGCTATGTACGAGTAGGGATATGATGTTGAATGCATGTCGGATTACTCCACCGTTTACTTAAGTGGACATGTTGCCAACCCTGCAGGTTATAGATGCATTGAATAGCTTTGGTTTCATAGTATGTACTTACAAAAGGCATGGATGTACTTATGGGAATGGTTCATGGATGAATAAGGGACTGAATACTGGCACTCCTATTGTTGTATACTTATGATGGAAACTAGGTTGAGATTTTTAGGCCCTAAATGCATAGAAGTTCCAGCCAAAACTTGGCAGGTAATAGACACCTTGTTGTGTCCACATTTCTTCTACAGATCAGATGGGAGGATAAGTCATAGCAAAGGTGGAAAAGAGACCTTGATGGAGGTTTTAAGGATAGAATGTTCAATTGGAAAAAAATATGGGGTTGGATACCTCGGTTTGTATTGGAAGTTACACCATTAGAAAGAGATCTCTAAGCGCTTTCCAATGGTACTGACCTTGCCTCATTTGGACCAAGGACGATGAAGTTATGCCTCTCCGAAGTTTGCAGTTGGCGAGTTGTAGGAGCAGGGAAGTTGCTTCCGCAATTCTGATTTCCGCAATGCCGATTGCGGATTGTGGAAGGGAAAGTTTACCGTTCAAGTTGGTGCTTCCACAATTTCGACTTCCGCAATACGGATTGTGGAAGGGAAAGTTTCCCGTTGAAGTTAGAATTCCGCAATGCGGATTGCGGATTGCGGAAGGGAAAGTTTCCCGTTGAAGTTAGACTTCCGCAATGAGGATTGCAGATTGCAGAAGGGGAAGTTCTCCATTGAAGTTAGACTTCCACAATGCGGATTGCGGATTGCGGAATGGGAATTTTTCCATTGAGGTTGGACTTCTACATTTCCGACTTCCACAATGCAGATTGTGGATTGCGGAAAGGGGCAATTACAGATTGTGGAAACACACGATTGCGGGTTGCGAATTGTGGAAAGATGCAATGTAGATTGCGGATTGAGGAAATACGCGATTGCAGATTGCAGAAAGATGCAATGCGGATTGCGGATTGTGGAAGGACGCAATTGCAGATTGCGGAAAGACGACATGTGGATTGTGGATTGCGGAAATATGCAATTTTGGATTGCGGATCACAATGGTGGATTGCAAATCCGAGTCCAGTGCGGATATGTGTAGTTTTGGAGGCAATAGAAGAAAAAAAAAGTAACGATGGGTCTTTGGTGGCCTCGGAAGGACATAAGGGAGGTCCGGGGATGTTACATGCAACCAAAAATTCAGAGATGCCTAACCAAAGGAAGGTGGTCAAACCACATTTCATGTGAAGTCTTATCTTCTAGAACATGAGAAGGACTTCTATTTCTCAAATATGTTGCGCATAGGACTGCATCACCCCAAAACATTAGCTTCACATTCTTGAAAAACATCATTGATCGTGTTGTATTCATTAAGGTTCTATTCATCCTTTCTGCTACACCGTTTTGTTGGGGATTGTAGGGAATTGCAGTTTGATGTGTAATTCCATGTTTGCAAAGATAGTATTCAAATGACTTAGATTTATATTATTTACCATTATCAGATATGAATGTACCAATACGTACTTTTGCTTGATTTTCTATCAATGCATGAAACTTCTTGAAAGTTTGAAATGCCTCAAATTTTGTCTTCAACAAATACACCCAACACATTCTATTATAATCATCAACAAATGTCATAATGTACCTATTACCATTTGCAGAAGGAATAGGCATGGGGTGTTAGGATATTTAGACACTTAGGAGTTAGTTAAGATCAACTTGTGTAATATATCCGTTAGGGATAGTGTGTTTCTTTAGTATGCATTAGTATGCATTTGTAAATACTTAATTCGACGGTCACGATATGTTTCCGACATAGAGTGATCCGATGGCTCAACTTCTCTTAGATCAAACCTAACCTTGATCCGTAGCTTAACACCTGATTGGTCCATGATCTCTATTTAAAGAGCATGGAGGGTCATTGTTTAGTTGATCGATTATGAGAAGCTCATTTGTAACTTTCTTTCTTTGCATAATAAATTGTCCCGTAAAAGCTATTTGGCCGGGGCCGTGGAGTGTTTCCCTCAAGAGGGTTTAAACCACGTCAAAACATTGGTGTGTTGATCTGTGATCTGTTTGTGTGAAGTGGTTTCTCTTGGTGTTCGGTCCTTTGGTAGTACCCTGTGTACCCGAACATGGTATCAGAGCTTTTATGAAGTGCCGCTTCCGGTTATGATTTAGATCTTGAACTGTTGTTGCCGAAACTTGAAAGGGTTTCTAGTTCTGGTATTTGTGTGCATTTCTGGGCTGTGGGAGGTGTTCCATTGCGTCCAGAGCATCGTTTCCATTGGGAAATAGTTTTCGTTTGATCGAAAACGGTTCACGGTTGCTCCAGAAACGCGTTTTTCATCAGATCTGAAGGAATAATGTTACAGTGACGCATTTTTTTATTTCGTTTTTTGAAAAGAAAAAATATCATATTTCATCTTTTTTACTGTTAGATTTTTTTTTGGTTCGGATTGTTGCTTTCCCGTCTGCGTATGCTCTTTGCCGTGCACCTTGAGCGATCTCGGCAAATCAGAAACAGAAAGGGAAAGGGTTTTTCTCGGCTGCGTATGCTCTTTGCCGTGCACTTTGCGCAATCTCAGGAAATCAAAAACAGGGAGAAAACGTAGACTTTCCGGGAAAGCTAACAAGATCTAACTCCACAAGTGTGGAAAAGTTTTTTTGTTTCGTTTTGTGGTTTGTTTTGCAGGAAAAAGGGCAAGCAAGCAAACCGAGCAAGAAGAGTAAAAAAAAAAAAAAAAAAAGCCCCCTTCCTCATTCCCATATTTTACATACCTTTTAATCTAGCTCACTTGGTTCAAAGTTGCTTTATTCCTTAATAGGTCTTGAGTTCAAGTCTTAGGAAGTTTCTTTTAAAAGAAAAAGTGCATACAATTTCTAATTTCAAGTTACTTTATTGTAAAAGTGCATCTCACTTAAATAATAAAAAATAAAAATACAAGTGAGTCACTTAAGTTTTTTTTATTGTTGCACTATTTAAAAGTAATATCATTGTAAAAGTGAAATCACTTATTTTACAAAAGTGGTTCACTTAAAGCAACCTTATTGTAAAGTGATTGTCAAAAGGTTCATCTTGGGAAGAGGGGGGTTCTTTTTTTAGTTGGACATTCTCTAGCTGCCACGTCACTATTGGGGACATCTTCAACAGTTTCTTTGTTCAAGCATAACTTCATCATACAGAGTCAGTTTTCAGTGCCGTTTTTTTTTAAACCACCTATTTTTTCGAGCTCTTCACATCCAGACTATTGGTTTCTGCTTTTACAGCCATTAATTTACAAATATGGCCGCCCCTTGTGATATTCTACTTAACAATTCCAACTATTTCTCATGGAAATCTCGTATGGAGGATGTTCTACGAAGTAGGGGACTTTTCAGAATTACAACAGGGAAAGAAAAAGAACCCACTGATGATGATAAGAAAATAAAATGGGCAAATAGATGTGATGAAGCTCGTGGATTGATTGGGATGTCAATCTCTACTGATTTGCGATTCCACATATCTGGAATCGATGAACCTAATGCTGCTTGGGACAAGTTGGAAACTGTGTTTGGTAAACACAATGAAATTCGAGGTCACCAACTCGAAAATGAGTTGATTTCTTTAAATCCAAGTGACTTTTCATGCATTCAAGATTATTTATCTAAGTACAAAACTCTTAAACTCTTATGTGCAGAATGTAAGATTGAGAAGGAAGACAAACAGTGCATTTATCATATTCTTTCCAAACTTGGACCTGCATATTCTATTTTTGTATCTACTTTTTACTCCATGAAAGCATACTTGAATGCAGCTAGCTATCAAGAGCCTAGTCTTGAATCCTTTTGTGATTCCCTGATTAGAGAACAAGATAAACTCATTCATCTTGGAATAATCAACAATGCAGATACATCTGGGAAAGCCTTATTGTCCCAACAGAAAGAAAAGTCCAAGCCTCCCAAGAAATTTTTTTTTCCCAATAATAAGTCAAACAAGGGTCCCAAACCCTCTCAGTCAGCTCCTTCTTTAAAAAATGACAAAGGATCAAAGCAAAAAGGCAAGAAGACTGAGCGTCATTGCAACTATTGCGGGAAAGATAATCATGATGAATCTAAGTGTTTCAAGAAGATGGCAGCCTTGGAAGCAGCAATGAAGAAGTACCACATCAGCCTAGATTCGTCTTCAGAATCTACCTCTCATGGACATGCACTTTGTGCTTCTGGTTATTCTTATAATGCATCTTCTTCTTCTAATTCAAATGAATGGCTCATTGATTCTGGAGCATCTTATCATATGTCTAAGGATCAAGCCATCTTTTCTACTATGCATGAATGTAACACCAAACAAATATTTGTTGGTGATGATAGATCTCTAAGTGTTGTAGGAGCTGGAACAGTTCTAGTAGATAATGGTCATTTTAGTGATGTACTATGTGTTCCAAGAATTTCCTGCAATTTGTTATCAGTCTATCAGATCACTCATTCTGGTGAAGGTAAAACTGTGACCTTTACACCTCACCAAGTTGTAATCAAGGATTTTAAAGATCCTCAACAAGTCCTAGCTACCGGAATTGTTGATGATATTACCAGGTTGTATAAGTTTAACAACTTTGGGTCATCACCTTTCCCTTCAGTTTTTGTTGCTCATAGTGATAACTTGAGCAAACTTTGGCATGAGCGATTTGGTCACTTAAATTATCGCTCATTGCAACAACTATGTAAAGAAAATATGGTGACAGGTCTTCCGATGGTATCTTGCAGGGATGGTGTTTGCTCCGGTTGTGTACTCGGAAAACATCATCAGGACAATTTTGACAAACTTGCCTCTTGGCACGCCTCAGTTCCCTTGGAGCTTGTGCATAGTGACTTGTGTGGTCCTCTTCCATCTGCTTCCTTTTCTGGTTTCAAGTATTTCTTAACTTTCATTGATGATTACACCAGACGCACTTGGGTTTATTTCCTAAAACTTAAGAGCGAAGTATTTAACATGTTTTTGGCCTACAAGGCCCTTGTTGAAAAACAATCTGGTCATCAAATTATTAAGTTAAGATCTGACAATGGAGGAGAATATGTTAACAAACAGTTCACTACTTTCTGCACTGAACAAGGCATCCAACAACAGCACACTGTTCCATATACACCACAACAAAATGGTGTAGCTGAGCGGAAGAACCGCACTCTAAAAGAAATGGCTAATTGTATGATCCAATCTAAGGGACTAAGTCTTCAATTTTGGGCTGAAGCCATTAATTGTGCAAATTACATAGTTAATCGCACCCCCACTAAAGCATTACAAGGTATAACACCGGAAGAAGCATGGAATAAAACTAAACCTGATGTAAGTCACTTCCGTGTGTTTGGTAGTGAAGCATGGGCTCACATTCCGGATGAAAAACGGAAAGCATTGCAGCCTAAAAGTGAAAAGTGCATATTTGTTGGATATTCTGAAGATGTAAAAGGTTATAGACTTCTTCAACCACATTCTCATGCTATAATCATTAGAAGAGATGTTAAATTTGATGAAAATATCTTGGCCTGCGAGCCTAACTCGGCGAGTGTGCCATCTTTGGCCTGCGAGCCTGATTCGGCGTTTGTGCCTTCTTCTTCTTCTTCCAACTTTCTTGACAGGTTTCCAACCACAGTTTCTGATGATGACAGTGAGGATGAAAATCCACCTCCGCCTGCTCATGTTCCTCCAGTTGCACCAGCACAAGTGCTTCCTCGATGGGTTCGTTCAACATGTGAAGCAGCTGGTGATCTTGCCGGTGATCCTAGAGATCAACGTCGAACACGTTCTCAGTTTCAGCGAGCCTCTTCTCTTTTGGCTCAAGTTTCCGAGAATCATGATCCAGAAACTTTTGCAGAAGCTTCAGGGAATTCAGATTGGGATGCAGCCATGGATGAAGAATATCGTTCCTTAATGGTGAACGATACTTGGGATCTTGTACCTCTTCCAAAAGGAAGAAAACTTGTCAGATGTAAATGGGTCTACAGAACTAAGTATGCATCATATGGAAGTATTGAAAGACTTAAGGCAAGGTTAGTTGCCAAAGGTTTTTACCAAGTTGAAGGGATTGACTACAATGAAACCTTTGCTCCCGTCGCCAAAATGAACTCCATCCGCCTTGTTCTTTCCCTTGCAGCCTTACACAACTGGGAAGTCCATCAAATGGATGTCAAGTCTTCCTTCTTACATGGTGATTTACAGGAGGAAATTTACATGGAACAACCTCCTGGCTATGTTCAGAATAACTCTAGCCTTGTCTACCGCCTTAAGAAATCCTTATATGGCCTTAAGCAAGCTCCTAGAGCTTGGTATGCCAAAATGGATAACTTTCTCCTTGACACTGGTTTTTCTAGATGCCATTCTGACCCCAATGTCTATACCAAGAAAGTAGGAAACCATCTCATCATACTTGTTCTATATGTTGATGACCTTATTCTTACTGGTAGTGACCCTAAGCTTATAACCCATGTGAAATCCAGTCTTAAACAAACTTTTAAAATGTCAGACTTAGGACATTTGCATTATTTTCTTGGTCTTCAAGTTCTGCAAACCAAAGAAGGAATCTTTCTTTCTCAGTCTAAGTATGCTTGTGACCTTCTTCGTCACTTTCACATGGAAGATTATACACCAGCCCCTTCTCCCTTCCAGTCTGGAGTCAAACTTTCTGCCACTTGTACTTCACCTGAAGTAGATGCCACCTTGTATCGTCAGCTTGTTGGTAGTCTTTTATACTTGACTCATTCCCGTCCTGACCTTTCCTTTGTCGTTGGTCGAGTTGCCCGTTATATGCAGACACCTCATGAAAGTCACTGGAAAGCAGCTAAAAGAATACTTCGATATATTCGAGGTACAGTTCAGTTTGGGATTCATTACAGTACAGGGGGGAAACCTCTGTTGGTTGGTTTCACTGATTCAGATTGGGCCGGCGATCTTGATGATCGAAAGTCTACTGCAGGTTATGTTTTCAGTCTGGGATCTGGACCTATTACTTGGGCTTGTAAGAAACAACAAGCTCTTGCTCTTTCTTCAGCAGAGGCAGAATATCGAGCAGCAGTTAATGCCAGTCAGGAAGCTTTATGGCTTCGACAGATCCTTTCAGAGTTTGGATTCAAGCAGCAGCAGCCTACTCCACTTTGGTGCGACAATCAAAGTGCCATCAAGCTTTCCAAAGATCCAGTTCTACATCAACGCAGCAAACACATTGAGCTACATATGCACTTCATCAGAAATCTTGTTCATGATCGTGTTCTTGAAGTGCTCTTTTGCCCTACAGATGATCAAGTTGCAGACATCTTCACCAAGTCTCTTACAGAAGCGAAGTTTTCTAAACTTCGATCTATGTTAGGAGTTCAGGAACTTGTCATTAAGGGGGGATAGGCTCTAATTCCTCCTTCCTTCTCCTAATAGTGTCACTTTTGTAAATCCTTCAATCCTATCCCAAGTTGTTTTTAAGGGGGGATGTTAGGATATTTAGACACTTAGGAGTTAGTTAAGATCAACTTGTGTAATATATCCGTTAGGGATAGTGTGTTTCTTTAGTATGCATTAGTATGCATTTGTAAATACTTAATCCGACGGTCACGATATGTTTCCGACATAGAGTGATCCGACGGCTCAACTTCTCTTAGATCAAACCTAACCTTGATCCGTGGCTTAACACCCGATTGGTCCATGATCTCTATTTAAAGAGCATGGAGGGTCATTGTTTAGTTGATCGATTATGAGAAGCTCATTTGTAACTTTCTTTCTTTGCATAATAAATTGTCCCGTAGAAGCTATTTGGTCGGGGCCGTGGAGTGTTTCCCTCAAGAGGGTTTAAACCACGTCAAAACATTGGTGTGTTGATCTGTGATCTGTTTGTGTGAAGTGGTTGCTCTTGGTGTTCGGTCCTTTGGTAGTACCTTGTGTACCCGAACATGGGGCCACATAAGTCAGAATGAATCAGTTCTAACTTTCTACATGCTCTGAATTTAGACTCTGGAAATGGATGCTTACTATGTTTTCCTAGTATGCATGCATCACAATTGTTCATTAACTTAGGAATGGTGGGAAAACCAAATACACCATTCTTTCTTAATAATCTAATAATTTTATAATTCAAATGACCAAATCTAGCATGCCATAGTAAAATGGATGACGTATTACCTTATTTATGTTGAGAGATATAGGAAAAGTTCTGAACTCTTGCAGAAGATCCTCTCAACTTTAATAGTTGTCCATCTTCGTAACAATTCATGATGAACTTGTTGTCAGAGGATTTTCTTATCTCCGCAATCCTATCAAACATGTGGAATTAATGGACTTGCTGTCGAATTTGCACCAAGGACATCAATATTCTCTGTAACTCAAGAATATAGAGAACATTCCTTAATATGAAATTAGGGAATCCATGCAACTTTATCCTGATTGAGCCAATTCCCCGTGGTTTGAGGCTATATTTATCTGCAAAGTATACTATGCAATTTGCAATGTCATTCAGTTCTACAAAGCAATATTTTCTAAAATTCATATGAGATGTTGCACTAGAATCAAACAACTAACAATATTTGCAAGGTGAAAGAGAATTCATTTCATTAATTCCAAGATTACAATGTGCAACAATACAATGAGAAGAATCAGGGTTCTTACCACCCTCTTGGTTTTTATTATTATCTTCTTTATTCTGTCTACCTTTGGTGGAGTTCCAATATGCCCAGCACTGATCTGCTTCATGTCCATTCTTTTCGCAGTGTGTGCACTTCACATCTAATCTTTTGCTAGAGTTGTTTCTTCCTCCTCTTCCTCTAAAATTTATTCTTCCTCTACCTCTTTTGCTGCTCTCTCCCTTGAAAGGGTTTTTAGGCTTGTTCTTTGCTTTCTGATAAAAGAAAAGATATTTTGTAGTACTTTCACTTGTCTTCTTTCCAAAATCTTTCTCTCTGTCTGCAATCTTTTCTACTAGAACGTCAAAGGTGAGGTCTTTGAACTTGTTGCTTGCTTGCAAGGATTCAAGGTAGTTTGAGTGAGTGGGATAAAGAGATTTTACAAATGTTGCAAGTGGAAGGTATGGTATCATACCAGAGGCTTGAATCTTGTGCATGAGGGCTTTTATTTTAGATGCGACCAACATGGGGTCATTATCTTTTACTTCAATACTGAATAACTTTAACATTAATTGAATGAATTCCATTTCAGAGTGTGTATCATACAGATCTTTTAGAGTTTTTAAGGCTTCATAACATGTCTTATTAGGAAGAATATGTTGGCTTACCTCTTCAATGACTGTGGCATAAATCATGGCCAATGATTTCTTGTCTCTAGACTGCCAAATAGCAATTTCTTTCTCTGATGATGGGTGCTTTGGCGCTGAACTAATAACAGTGCCTTCATCGTTGATGGTGTTCTTTCCTTTGCAAATGTCATCCCACAAGTCATTGTATACATACGCAACCTTGAGATTCCTCCACCATTCTGGAAATGTATCTTTGCTGGCGAGTAGAGTACCAACAACTGATTCTATGGAATGCATCTTGAACCTGCAACTTATACAATTCTTGAAAAATATAGGATGTAGGCTTAAAAGATGCTCCTTTGTTTACATATTACAAAAATTATTTTGCAGCTCTATATAGATTCTTCCATACTCTTTTTAAAAATTAAGAGCAAGCTTTCTCTCACAACTCTTTAAAAAAGAAAGAGATTACAATATTCTTCACTTCTCAAATAATTAATTCTCACCCTCACAAGGAAAATCTAATGACACAGTCTTATTACAATTATGCCTTATAATTGAATCTTTGGCTTACGATATAAAAGTATGATTCCAATATTAGTATCAACCCCTTAACAATTGTAAAATTATATTTACCTCCATGCAAAGAATAACAATACTTTATTAGGGTTTCACTTCAATTTCACTAAAAAAAGATTATACTTGGTCTCAGCCAGATTTCTGATCGCAACTCTTCATGCTTGGATGCAGTCTTGATCAAATCTGTTCCAATGCGTCCAATATGCAGTTCTAGTATTGGTCTCCAGGCACTAGAACAAGGGTGATGATATCCAACACTTGAGCAGCTTCTACACAGCAATGTGAAACTCCAAAACAACCTTCAACCTTCTTGTAGTCTGTTGTAGTTCTGTTATGAAGAAAAATTCCTATGGCTTGGGGCAGACTACAAAAGACAACTGACTACCGGAAAATGACTCAATTCCCAATGCAATGCTATATAAATGACAATGCTAAGATAATGGAGAAAATACTAACCTTCAACCGGATGTTCGAAGTAGATCCCTGTTGAACTTTCAACCTCTACACTTGGACCTACAGATTAGTCTCAACAACAAGTACAAACAAGTGCATATAATATGTGAAAGACATTAGCATAATCAATAGCATGATCCATGATATCATAAGCAAATATAACCCAATGTAATTTAACAATATTCACAACATCAATTGGATGAGAAAATGAGTATTTCCATTAATGAATAACAAGAAGTACAATATACGACCTCTTGTCGGCAACCATTATGAACCAAGAACTGGGTCTCTCCACTTGTGCCTCCACCACTTCAATCCTCCATGTAATGGAAAACTCAAACTGTGAAAGGGGTTTGGAAGGTTAATATAAGGAATTCACAACAACTAGGATCAATGAGTGTAGACTCAAGTCATGGCAAATATCCACTAGAGTTATCTTGCTCTCTCTTTCTCCTCCCTTCCATATGCCATAAGTACTCAATATATAGCCTTCAAAAGGTAAGTGAAATGACACATCGAGGCGTTTCGGGGCATATGGAGGGCCAAAGGTCACCATAAGACTGCTTTTTGGAAGTAAAAAGTATTTTTATAATGATTTTTACCATTTTACTTGGTACCCGCGGGCTATAGTGGCAGAGCCTGCGTGTACGTTGGCTATGTTGGGACATCAAGCGTACAGGAAGAAAAATAAGGAAAAAGTGTTTCTGAAGGACATAAAGTGAATTTGAGTCAATGAAATGGATATTGAAGGCCAAAGAATGTTGATGCTCACAAGGTGGAAAATTACGTTGTACCAGATGCCCCCTAATGCGTGAGGTCAGAGAATGGTGCTACGATGGCCGAAATACATTATAAATATCAGAAGTGGAGTGATGGAGACACAACTGGAAGGAACAAATCACTCGTCATAATACAATAATATATCTGAATACATGTCAGTATAGTACAACAATATGATACAATGGCCATGAATAGGCAGTACATAATGAATACATGTCATAGGTGATCATAGCCATAACCATCTACAATAAGAGACAGTCTCCTGCTGAAAGGAAACAACTGGTGCAAACTGGAGGTGAAAACTGCTGATGTCTGAGAAGTGATATCTTAGATGTAAAGTCACGATCATAAGTAGCATACCGAATGCCACTATCTCCTGAGGTCTTATACACAAATCATCTACGGTGCAAGTCCCATCAAGTGAATAGAGGTGTTGAGGTCGAACCTGATGTGACATCGTCTGATTACCAGTCAATGATGTATACCATTAACAGACGTGAGATAACCCACCAATAATGAAAATGGGCATCAAGGCACAGAGTACAATCATCAGAGTGCGAATAGATGTGTTGAAGTCAAACACTAAGATGAATCCATCGATTAGGGGACATTGATGTATTCCCAAAATTGTCGATGGTGAGAGAACCTACCACTACTGACTGCAATCCTCAAGGTACTCAACCGAACTCTAAATATCAATTCCGAAATAAATGGGTTGATGTCGATAGAACGAAACTTGCTAGAAGGAGGGAATTAAGGCATCCCCCATCAACCAGCCTGAGGTAACAACTATGCTGAAAGATTTGGAAGAACTCAGGTGAAATGGACTAACTCAATAAGGATGGCTGACATGCAATAGTCAAGAGATCTAAGGAGTGGCCGACTCTGATTTTCGGACTTCCTTTGAACAAGAGCATGAGTAGATGGATAGACTCAGGCAGCATAGAATTGACATAATACTATGTGATGCAGGAGGCATGAACAAAGGGCTCCATAATGACTGGAAGCTTAACCAATTGGTGGAGTAAATTCTGAGAAATGAGTACAGCTCCTAAGGTCCAACTATAGTCCCGACTCATAATGGATGGAGTGGAATGAATGCTCTGTTCAAAGGCGACACAACAGCTGCCAACAAAAAGAAGTAAATATTCTCTCGTCCGAATTTTTGGAATATTTGATTTTTTTTTGTATTTTTCATATTTGGAAAGTTTGAAAAAGAATAAAATTGCTTATAGTACAACAATTGAGGGAATGAGTGTCAAATAGCGAGAAGACTAGTCCCAAGTAGTGGAACATACCTATGATCAATACAAGGAAGCATGTGCAGGATGTGGACACTCAGGGGGGTGTTCCCTCAGGGTCAAAAGGTCATCAAACTGTGAAAGGAAAATGAAAGCTCTGCAAGGCTCGGTAGGGGAAGTGCTCAGGAATCAGGCTAACAGTTGAGCAAGTGGGAGATGGCAGAAGGCTCCATCGGCAAGCAGGATGATGCGATGCAATCACAACTTGATACAACTATGGGGAGTCCTTATGGGAGATGGACAACATAAGACAAAGTAGAGTATGAGTCTTTATCGCAAAGTCATGGCGTAACTACGAAGGACTCCCGATATTAAGGAAAAACAACAGCATGGGAACCATATGAAAAAATGGGGTTCTAACTAGGGAACCCATGTTCGGAAAGGCCCTACCTCCAAATAATGACACTTCTATAACAGTGTGAAAGTTCCGTGTCGGTTAAGAAGCGAGGTCGCACCTAGGGTTAACGAAAATGGTCAAAAGGTCAAATGCTTAATGCATGTGAAAATGACATCTAACCTATATGATAGGTGTGAAATATACCCGCCGTAGGCATGAAACAGTCAAAAATCAACTCTCGTTGAAGAAATCCGTGCAACTCCAAGACATTATATTAGTCCAAAACAACTTAAAATAGTGAAAACTATAGACAAGTGGGTTTCCAAAACTATAAATAGTAATAAAAAATTACAATTTACAATTCATTTTCACTTTTTACCCAATTTGGAGTTTTTGGTTAGTTTTCACCTTGAATTTTAGTTGTTGATTTTGGGAGCTACAGGAATCCGTTCGTCGAGCCGTCTAGAGAAAGTTATCTATCTCATCCTCCTCTTCCATTTAGTAGCCTTTATTTCAGTTTTCAGTGGTTGAAATTTTTTATTGGGAAAGCCCTATTTATTCAGGGCAGCGTACGTGGGCTATAAGCATACGGGTCGCGGGTAGGGCCTGGTACCCATGTTCAACGCATGTGTTGACCGTGGGTACCTGCCTTTGTGACCCCATTAGCCAACGGGTACAGCTATGAAGTTTGTTTTTTAAATGAAAAAGGATAAACTGTTTTTGTTTTCTCCTCCATGTTAATTTTTTAGCATTAATTCAACATACTCTAGGATCTTTACTGAGAGAATAACATGTACAACATATCTACAGCATATCAATCATAGACACAATAGTAATCACACAAGAGACACAGAGTTTCCTCGGGGAAAACCAGAAGGTGAAAAACCCTACAACTTCCTCAGAGATAGAAAGAGCAATGATACAAAACCCAAGTACAAGAGATAGTCTCCTAGCGGCAGCTTCTCCTCCTCCACTAGTGCGCCACTCTCCAATGAGTGTATATGTGAGAAGTGAATGAATCAAATAGAGTGACTCCCGCACTCTATTTATACTTGAATTGACTTGCCTAATAACCTTTAATAGGTCGGCCTCAACTTAACCACTTAACATAATGCTGACAGGGACGACCCCCAATAGGGTGGTCTAATAACCCTTTAACCCACATGACTTATACAGGGCCGACCCCATCAAGGTGGTCTAATAACCCATCAAGTATAAGTTACGACACTTACAATATACATGAAGACACTTCCGTATAGAGGAATAATACCTTCTCTATAGGAGTACAATATACATATGTGAAATACATTCCAAAGTTACAAATACATCAACACTCCCTCTTAACTACGAAGGTATTTCTTGACATAGATTTGCTAGCACAAGTCTTCTTCTCTGGATCATCGTCATCAAATCATTGTCATTTTCACTGTTGTTGCTATCTCAATCAATCTCTGAACTACTCGTCATAGGAAGTTCTACAGAGCCAACCCTTTTTCATGTTGGATGTAGGCCTAGCCTCCTGTAGTTCTTCATCATCTCTGGCCATCTTGTGGAATACTCAGGACTGATTACGTGAGTCAACAAAACGTTGAAAGAGTATCCCAGGACATTTACGAGCACACATCTCAACCTATTGGATCTCCCAGTACCTTTTACATGCCACTGCACAACCCATCCACGGCCACAGAGTATCATCCTGATACTCATGATCATACTGATCATAACATCTCATCATTCACGAAGCACAACCCACATGCACATCACACATCACTTACATTCACCGGCATGGGAAGACACACTTCAACCATCCATGAAAGGCTCAGCACTTATATCTTTGCCATGGGAAGACACACTTCAACCATGCGAGAATGGCATAGCACTTATATCGCAGCCATGGGAGAACACATCTACAACCATGCTCGAATGGAAAAACACTTATATCGCAACCATGGGAGAACATATATACAACCATGCTCGAATGGCACAACACTTATATCGCAGCCATGGGAGAACACATCTACAACCATGCTCGAATGGCACAACACTTATATCGCAGCCATGGGAAGACACACTTCAGCCATGCTCGAATGGAATTAGCCCTTACATCTGCACCATGGGAGAACACATGTACCACCATGTGAGAATGGCTCCAGCAATTAAATCACGACCATGGGAGAACACATCTACCACCATGTCTGAAAATCCCGGCAATTACATCGTAACCATGGGAGAACACATCTACAACCATGTCCGAAAATCCCATGTGCACCTGTGTCTTTGGAAGTCATAATCCAAGTAATTATGCAATGCATCCACCTGATACATATCATCACATATGATCGTCCTGATCACAGCATCATCCTGATGCATATCATCTAGAGTATCATCCTGATACTCATCACACATGATCGTCCCGATCATCGTCACTGCATCGTCCTGATGCATGTCATCTAGAGCATCATCCTGATACTCAACACACATGATCATCCTGATCATACAAAGCATCCACTTGATGCATATACATATAAATGATTCAGCTGATCATACAAAGCATCCACCCGATTCATATCATAAGCAGTAATTGGAGCATCGTCCTGATGCTCATCACACAATGCTTACATCCACAGCCATGGAAAGGATCCTCCTTTCACCATGCTTGGAATGGCTCCTATAGATGTGTCCCATCACTTCTTCCTCAAAGTATCTTCTATCTGAAGAACACCAAGCCTCTCTCTGAAGTACTCAAACTTCACTCTGGCTAGTGGTTTTGTCAACACATCTGCAACCTCCTCAACCGTTGCAACATACAGGAGCTTCACTAATCCTCTATGCACCATATCCTTGATATAGTGATATTTGATCTCAATGTGCTTCGACCTGTCATGGAACACCAGGTTCTCAGACAGCTTCACACAAATTTGGTTGTCACAAAAGATACCAGTAGCATCCAACGGGATATCAAATAGCTCAGACAATATCTTCCTCAGCCATACTGCCTCACAACTAGACGAACAAGCTGCAACATACTCTGCTTTGACTGTACTCAGTGTTACACATGACTGCTTCCTGCTAAACCAAGAGATCACACCTGATCCCATACTGAAGTAGCACCCAGAAGTGTTCTTCCTATCTGCAGCACTGCCTGCCCAATCTGAATCAACATAACCTTGCAGGTTAAACTTTTGATTCGCATCATACTTGAGCCTATAATCAACCGTACCCTTCAGGTACCTTAGAATATGCTTTACAACAACTAGGTGAACACTTCTCGGATCCTTCAGGAACTGGATCAATGTGTTCACCGCAAAGCAAATATCTGGTCTCATGTTCGTCAAGTACATCAAGGACCCAATCATCTGACGATACACAGTGACATCAACCGGCTCATATGAAGGATCACACAAAAGCTTCAGGTTCGATTCCATAGGTGTGTCCATCATCCCAAATCTCTTCAGGATCTCTACTGCATACTTCCCTTGTCCAAGGAAGATCCCATCTGCACTCTGCCACACCTCCATGCCTAGAAAATAGTGCATCATCCCCAAGTCCTTCATCTCGAACTCGGTAGCAAGCTTCCTCTTGGTATCAGCAATCAATCCATCCTCTCCTATAACAAACAGGTCATCTGCATACAAAAGTAGTATCACAGGATTGCCTTCCTCAACCTTGTAGTAAAGGTTGGAATCCGCTTTACTCTTGGTAAAGCCCAAACTGGATAGAAAGATGTCTATCCTACCATACCAAGTCCTAGGAGCTTGCTTCAAGCCATACAAGGCTTTCTTCAACCTGCACACATATGAGCCCCCGTCATGTGTCTCAAAATCAAGTGGCTGCTCCACATACACTTCCTCTTCGACTACACCATTCAAGAAAGTTGTCTTGACATCCATCTAGTGTATCTTCCACTTCATCACTGCAGCCAGAGCAAGTACTGTTCTGATGGAAGTGTATATGGCTAGAGGAGCAAAAGTCTCTTCATAGTCTATTCCCTCTTTCTGGGAGAAGCCATGAGCTACAAACTTCGCCTTGTATTTCTCTATGCTACCATCTGCAGCATGCTTGATCATATAGATCCACTTGGAAGTCACAATAGAATTCCCTTGAGGTATTGGGACCACATCCCAAACATCATTCTTCATGATCGACTGATATTCCTCGATCATGGCATTTTTCCATTACTGCATCCCAAATCCTGGGAACTTCAAATTCTTCAATATCTTCAATAGATAGATTTCTTTAAACTTCGTTTCTTGAACAAATGTTGTATTCCTTCTTTTCTAGGTGATTGTACATGATCTTTCCTACAAAACAAGTTAAATTGCATGATTAGAAAACATCTCATAGTTTTCAGAACAAATTCTTACACATAAAGAAATATGTCACACAGTCATGCAATTATTTTAGCCAATGCTTCAATACAACATTTATCCATATCCTGTAACTTTCTAGATGCCTTCCAATCTCTACCAGAACATTGTTAAGAGTGTGCACAACTCCCAACATGTCAGCAAAGAGGTTTCATTCTAGATAAGTAGCAATGGAATGTTGTACAATGCCATAGGCCACTTACCCAATACATGCGTATTAGTAGTCTATTGTTCATTAACAAAATTATTCTAATATGTATAATACACAACCTAAGTCTAGGAACATAAGTATATACATCTTTGAACAGTATTATTTAAATAATCAAATATACAAGAAATGACATTTCAAGTACTTATGTTTGTTTGTTTGTTGGGTGGACTCCCTGTCAATCTTTGTTTCCTTGCAGGAACTACTGGAGTGTGCTCCCTCTTGATATTTGCTTCCTAGATTACATGTCCTTGAACTTATATCCATCCTCGATCACTATGCATGCTTACTAGTATCATCTTTGTGTTATCCTCGAGATCTCATACATAATCATACATTTATTAGTATAATCTTAATACTATCAAAACACAATAATCTTAAGCATGTATAGTCATGATAATTTCAAACAAAGATCATAAGCATTAGTATTCAAGGTTTATATAGGACTTTTCTGGTTAGTCATATCATTAATCAAAGTAAGGAGCATAATATGCATAAACCCTAGATTACTCAAACTTATAACTTCATGAGTAATCATTATCAATCATACAAAAGTATAAGGTCCTTACATAGGGTAGGATTCTAACTTGATATAGGAAAAACATACTTGGTCATCATATTTGCTAGTTATGTCTAGCAATGTTTTCTTGTTCTCTTCAATGACCTGCATAACTCATAATTTAACCATTGTAGAACCAAATTATACATACCTCTATGTGATCCATGACTATGGATGAGTCTTTCTCTTCATGTCATCATGGTTTTGATCTTGGAATTTGATTTGTACCTTCATGTTAGTGGATAACATTGTCCTCATACAATACCACCGTGCATTAGTACAATCATGATACAATCATAAGTGTCATAACCCTAATCAATGAATGTCTTCTATCATGCATTCATACTTTTACTAGGGTGATAAGACAAGTCTAAAATTAAACAAGATTGTTACTAAACTCAATAACATGAAGACAATCATATTATAAACTTAATCATGAACAGATTTCAAAACATACCTGTAAATCATACCTGTCAGATTGCTTGTAGTAGTAGTTGTTGTTGTTCCTTTTGTTCTTAGGAAAATCTGAGGAAAAGTGTCCTCTTCTTGGTATGTGCTGTGAGAGCTTGATCTTCATTTTTCTTCTCGGGCCACAAGCCTAGCTTCTTCTTGTGAGCATTCCTCCCACAGTCTACTGAAAGAGATCAATTTCTTTCTTGCACAAATTCCTTGGGTGAAGGAGTCCCATGACCTAGGTAGGCCATTCAAAGTGGTCATGATAATTTCTCCATTCTCCATATCTTCTCCCACAGCTTCAATTTGTTCTTTTGTCTAGGAGACCCTTGAGAAATAAGATTGCCTAGTCTCTGCATTCTGGATCTAGATATTCTCCAATTGATTCTTCAAGGTCATGTTCCAATTTATGTCCTTCCCTTCAAATAGCTTGGTCAAGGAATCAGACATCTCCTTGGGTGTCTTCAGAGATGACACAAATGGTCTCTGATAGAATCAACAATGATCCTCTTTTCCTTGACCAAGTTCTTCTTATGTGAGGCCTTAGCCTCTTCTCCCTCTAAGACAGGAACCTCTTCACTTATGTAGGTGTCCAACTCATTCTCTTCTAGGATTAACCCAATCCTATACTTCCAGGCTTGGAAGTTATCAACCCCTTCAAGTAGCTTGTCCTCAAGCTTGGTGTGGTAATACATTTTCAATGAGAAATTCAAATGGAAATAAGAGATTTAGGTCTTACCATTTGATTTGCTGAAAACTGGATCTGGAGCTGGATTAGGGTTTGTCAGAGAAACCCTAAAAATTCAAACTTTGAATTTCAAAGTTCTGAAAGGATAGAAAGATGTGCCTTGATGAGGAGAGTCAATCTAGCCTCTTTCTTTTCAAGATATGTGGAGAGAAACCCAAAAAACAAGAAGCCCTAGCTTCCGCAACTGCACAATGTCTTCTTCTCAAGTTAGCTCTGATACCATGTTAATTTTTTAGCATTAATTCAACATACTCTAGGATATTTACTGAGAGAATAACATGTACAACATATCTACAGCATATCAATCATAGACACAATAACAATCACACAAGAGACATAGAGTTTCCTCAGGGAAAACCAAGAAGGTGAAAAGCCCCGCAACTTCCTCAGAGATAGAAAGAGCAATGATACAAAACCCAAGTACAAGAGATAGTCTCCTAGCAGCAGCTTCTCCTCCTCCACTAGTGCACCACTGTCCAATGAGTGTATATGTGAGAAGTGAATGAATCAAATAGAGTGCCTCCCGCACTCTATTTATACTTGACTTGAATTGCCTAATAACCTTTAATAGGTCGGCCTCAACTTAACCACTTAACATAATGCTGACAGGGACAACCCCCAATAGGGTGGTCTAATAACCCTTCAGCCCACATGACTTATATAGGGCCGACCCCATAAGGGTGGTCTAATAACCCATCAAGTATAAGTTACGACACTTACAATCTAAATGAAGACACTTCCGTATAGAGGAATAATACCATCTCTATAGGAATACAATATACATATGTGAAATACATTCCAAAGTTACAAATACATCAACACTCCAGGATGGTTCTAGAATGGAGGGAGAGGGAGCATGACCTTATAGATGAGGCCATCCGCAATGATTTTCCTGCACAACAAGCATTGCAAGCATGTGGGATTTTTAAATTTTGGAGCATTGGGGGTTTGAGGGCCCAAAACCAATTGCTCCATGACTTGATAGACTACTGGGATGTAGATGTGCAAAATTTCAACCTGGATGGTCAAATACTCTCCTTGGAGGTAGATGACATTTACTTCAATACAGGATTGTTCCGACGAGAGGAAGTGGGAAGTCTTCGATCTTGTACTGTGGTTGGCGGGATCACCATCCATGACTACATTGAGTGGTACTGTCTTCTTGACACTCGGAAGGTGGGGAGTCAGGTACCCATTTGGAGGATAGTCCGTCTGAGTATGAATATCATTGTATCTACCCTCGTATGGATTACAGGTTCGACAGCTCTACACCAGGCTTCAAGGCCGGTGATGTTCTATGCCTCACAGTGCATGCGGCCCACTGTATATGACTGGTGCACAATGTTACTGGGGTCCATGAGGACCCAGTTAACGGAGTGCAAGCATGGGGAGGAAATTTTTTTTGGATACGACAGTATTTTATGTAGCTTCTTCTTTGAGAGGGATCCAAGGCTCAGTTTGAGGGTTGAAGTCCCTCCTCATAGTCTCCGTGACCCAGCCTTGACCCGGTGGGCAGAGGTATGGACACGACAGGGTGGTGGCCGATAGGAATCACCATACACAGATGAGTTCTTTCACTGGTGGGACTGACAGGTCATAGCCATTGATGACTACCCCTATGGAGGGATAGACTTCCATGGTGATCGTGACATGCTGCTTCCTCCAAGAGACGCGTACGGAGACATCGATATGTTACTCTTTTTATGTTTTTGTATAATAATTTTTTTGTATTTTTTATTATAAACGTAAATGCAAAAATATTTTTGGTGGTAGTATCATTTATTGACATTCTACTATTTTCTCACAGACACTGGTCTGCGAAGACCAGAGGGTTTCTCGAGACATCGTCGATGGGGAAGGGGTGGAGAGGTAGTAGGCACTGCAGCAGAGCGCACATTAGAGACCGTGCGGGTCAACCTGTCCCACATGGACAACAGGGTACCCATGGCTGAGATAGCGCGACTACTAGAGGATATGCAGCGCCATGTTGTGGGAGTTCTGGGTACCTGGGTGCGACGACTGCAACACATAACGAATGTAGTACATTATGACTATCAGACACATCCTGCCGAGGCAGCTAGGCCTCCTCGTGGGGCTTAGACATCTCATGGTCCCATATTTTGTATCGATATGTATATTTTTGAGAGCTACAGGATCCAGTTTTGTATCATGACACTACCATTTTGGACATGTTATTTATATAAACTATTGTTCTCCGGTTCTACTATATGTGTATGTACAAATGTATGAATGTATGTTTATTTGTGTGCTTTATTATGAATGTGACAAATGCCAATATAGGACATAGTTAGCATATGCATCAGATACATGACTAAAAATTCTTGGAACATGAATGTATGTAATGGAAACAAAATTATGTTTCAAGATTCTTACCCTTAATAATCTCCGTAGTAAAGTAGGATCCATCACACGGTACTGACCATTCAACTAAGACAACTAGTTGTGAATCTAGGCGGAATTCTAAAAACTGGATACCATGCAAAATAACATCCTAAAGTAGCTCAACCATGGCACTATACTCAGCCACATTGTTGGATCTAGGACCGACACAAGCACCTCTCAAAGACACAACTAGGTGGCCATGTGAATAAATAACCCAAGCAGCAGAAGTGAGCTGCTGCATATGACGACTAGCACCATCCCCGAATCCCAAGAACATGAAAGATTCCACTGACATCTGTCAACCAAACGGAAGCGAATCAGCAAACCCGACAAACCAAAAAGAAATCTAAACTATGTACATAAGCAACTATACAATAGTGTACAAAAGTATCAGCTCGAACTAGAAGTTCACGCATAATACCGCTTGAGGTAGAGCCCATTTCTAGGGTACTTCAAGGCATTCCCTTCATAATCTTCCAATTCGTATGCTCCTTTTTCCAGGAGACGCCTCACTATGTAAGGACTGTGCCACATGGGGTTGAACTTGCTTACCCCCAGTGGTTCCTTATCTTGGTCATACAAGAGGACCAAGTCACCTTCAGCATATTGTCAAGGACAGACATACCTATCGTACTGAAGCTTGACACAATGCTTATTGGAATCTATAGCCATAGAGGCATCTCGATGATGTTCGTTAAGCTGCTCAAGGTGGATTAAACGTTTCTCAATATCCGACGTATTAGGGAGGAGCTCTATGGCTAGTTTTAACGAAGGGATTTTGCATTCAATCAGTAAAATAGACTCCACACTGTGCACTATCTGAAATGGTGAGAACCCGGTGGCAGTCTTGACTGCAGTTCAATATGCCCACAAAGAAGGATATAACATAATATGCCAGTTTCTCTTGATATGTTGGATGGTATGTTGGAGAATGGTTTTTAAAGACTTATTGATTGCTTCAACTTGACCATTCACATGGGGATAGTAAGAAGATGAATGTTCTTGACGAAACCCAAACTTGAGTGACAAATCCTCCATCATTGTGTTCTAAAAGTGACTGCCATGGTCAATGACAATCTCTTTTAGAATACCGAACCGAGTAATAATCTGATTGGATACGAAGTGGGCTGCTTTAGCACCATCGACTTTTATGGTAGGCATGGCCTCAGCCCATTTGGAAAAGTAGTCCATAGCCACTATGATATGGTGATGCCCTCCATCCGAAGTTGGTTTGCAATCCATGAAATCCACCCCCCACTTGGTGAAGGGACCGATGGTGACGACGGGATGAAGGCACGCTGGATGCAAGTGTACATTCCAAGAAAACACCTGGAAAGGGTGACATCTCTTTACAACGTTCATACAATCTTTGAAGATCGAAGGCCAAAATTATTCGGCTTGCATAATGCGTTGGGATGTAGCAAGCCTGGATAAGTGACCGCCACACGCCCCATCATGGAAATCATTAAGAACATGCTCTGTTTCTTTGTGAGTTAAACAACGACGGAGGATAGAATCCTTTCCTCGATGATACAAACTGTCACCAACGATGGTCTAATATTTAGCGTGGTGTTTCACATGTCGTCGTTCGTCTCGTGAATAGTGCGGAGGAAACTTCAAAGTTTGAAGATGTACAATAATATCCCCATACCAAGGGTCCTCAGATGATATACGGAATAAGTGCTCATCCACAAAGGAATCTTCATGGAAAATATCCTCATCAAGTGGCAGAAGGTCTGACATGAGCTCAGCAAAAACCAAGGATTTCACCGACTTCGCCGAAGCAAACTCGAGATCAAACTCCTGAAGGATCACAATCCATTTATTGTACTTCCCCCCTATAAGACGTTGTGATAGTATGAACTGAAACGGATTGATGTGCGCTATGACTGTGGTTTTCCTAAGCATGATGTAGTGTCGTAACCGTTGGACTGCATGAACAGTCGCAAGTGCCAACTTTTCCACATGAGTGTATCTCAGTTCAGCATCTACTAGGTTTCGACTAAGATAATAGATCACATGCTCCGCGAGCACATCATTTGCCTGAACTAAGACCATTCCAATCCTCTCTTGAGACGCGGCCACATAAAGTATAAAATCTATTGCAAATTCGGGTGGACTAAGCAAAGGGGCCGATACCAAAGCTTTCTTAAGAGCATCGAAAGACTGTTGGGCTCGCTCATCCCAGATAAACGGTGTGTCTTTGTTCAACAAGCGTGCAAAACCTTTAGTAAGATTAGCATAATTCACTACAAAGCGATGTAGAAAAATGGCTCTCCCTTGGAGGCTCTAAAGTTGAAATAAATTGCGTGGAGGAGGCAACTGAAGTATTGCCTCAACTTTAAGAGGATCGACTCTAATACCCTCTTTTAAAACTATGAAGCCTAGAAGGAGACCCGTTCTCACAACAAAGATGCACTTATTAGGATTCAATCGAATCTTGTAGCGTATACATCGTTTGAGAATTAAACGGAGGTGCTTAGGGTGGTCCACTCTCTTTCAAGAATGGCCAGCAAGATCATCCAAGTATTCCTCCACTATGCGTTTAAGGTCATGAAAAGCATAGGTCATAGCCCGATGAAAAGTGGCTCCGACGTTTTTCAGGCCGAAAGGCATCTTCCCGTATGCAAATGTACCCCAAGGAAAAATGAAAGCAGTCTTATGTCGGTCCTCGGGCTTTATCTGAATCTGGTTATACCTCGAAAAGCCATCCATAAATGAAAAAACTTCGCTTCCCGCACAAGCATCCAAGACCTGATCTATGAATGGAGTGGGGAAATTGTCTTTCGGAGATGCACAGTTTATGTCTCTAAAATCAGTGCATACATGGATAGTTCCCTGCTTCTTATCCACAGGAAAGGGATTTGAAACCCATTCGGTAAGGGGAAATGGGTAGATAAAACTAGCCTTGAGCAGTTTCTCCACCTCTGCCTTGATCCCGGCTGCCTTTTTAGGGTTCACAGCACGAAGGCGTTGTCGAACCAGTTTAGCATTTGGATATGTTCTAATATCATGTTCAACAATGTTGGGGTCTATTCCTGGCATCTCCTCATATGACCAGATGAAAGCTTCTTGGAGTTCCTTAAACAATCCGGTGTAAATGCGAACCTCTTCAAGAGAGCAATCATCACTGATGTAAATGTTCTCTATATTTCTGGGAGTTCGATAAATGTTGATTGATATAGTAGGGGAAATATTAGCCATGTTCCCCTCTGCATAAATCCCATGTGTACCACAAGGAGCCACAGGGTGACCAACTTTCTCGGCAAGATTCGTCCTAAACTCATCTTGTTCAAAGAAATCAAGGTTGGGAATAAAACAGGAGTGATGATGCAAATCTCCCCAAGGTCTCTCAGTACCACACATGGCCTCAACGATGGCTTCATCCGAAGGAAAAACCCTATCAAGAAAATCGTGCGAGCAAGATGAGTTGGCTTCCCATCCCGACATCATAATCGGATCTTCCTCCTCTGTCTATGAAGAAGAGAGATCCGGCTCTGCTGTGTCTTGTTGAATATCTTGATATGCAAGATCAGTAGTAGACAGTGGCATAGCCATTCCAACATGCGCAATGTCTCGAGATGTGGAATTCGTGGATGGTAAGGTCCATGGATTGGTAAAATACGAAGTCCGGAATGGTACATTATTCAATGGAGGAGGCGCATTATCGCAAATGGTTCCAATAAAAGCAATGGGTGAAGGGAAATCAAAAGATCCCAACAATGAAGGGTACAATCCAACACCCATGTTCCCAGTTTCTGGCAGAGAATCATTGACTTGAGGGACAACATGTGTCGTAGATGCTGTGGAATAGGGACTCACGAAATCTAGTTGGTCGATCGTCACAATCTTGCCTTCATGCGGAAAGCAAATAATTCTGAAAATAGAAGACACGACCGCTCTCATAGTGTAAATCCAATTCCTACCCAGGAGAAGGTTGTATTCGATGGGCGCATCAACCACCTCGACTTCAATAGACATGGGATTCCCACCCAAGCAGACAACAAGAGAAGGGAGGATACCATGCGGCTTAAATGACCGACTATCGAATGCAGTGAGCATGGTCATAGACTTGGATAAGGGAGGAGAGCCAAGATCTTTCCAACAATATAAAGACATCACTGACGTAGAAGCACCTTCGTCAACCACCGTTCTTTTGATGATATTCTGTAGGCACTCCACATGGACTTGAAAAGCCACATGATAAGGTAAGCGAGGTCGGACATCAGTAGTGTCAAACTTGATAATGTTCGGACTTCCCCCATCCTGAACTCCTAAAGCACACAAAAGGGCATGTATTTGAGAAGGACACGCATGTAAAACCTCGAGAGCCAACATGGCGCACAGAGTTTGACCCAAATCTTCTACAATAGAGTAGTTTTGGGCGGCTCGAGCATTGGGATTATGTGTAGAGCGCTTCAGAACACCTTTCGGTATCCGCGGCATAGTAGTGGGATTCTTAATATGCCAAGAGGTATCAGGAGGTGGAGGAGGCTCATTCCCCATATTTGGTTGTGGTGTGTCATAATCACATTGACGAGTAGAAACACTAACCTCTGATTTAACCATATTCATGCATCCAAAGCCACCGGCATGGGAAGAGGACGTGGAAGTGTCAGTGGTCACATAACCAGTAGCGGGAGCATTCGAAGCCATGTTTTGATGGTGTGGAAGGGGATCTTTTAACATAGATGGGCTCTGTGCCAAATGCTTCAATGCTTCCTCAATCCGAGGACACAAGTGAGTAAGATGATCTTCCCCACAAATCTTGCAAGGGAATTTCACCTTACGCCTAGGTTTACGATCCCCATTATAATTTTTGTTGTCCCGAGGAGGGTTGGAGTTCTCTTTCCGAGGAGTATTACGATTACTACCATTGTTCCCATTCTTTCCACCCTTTCTATTATTTCTCCCCTTCTTCTTACCACCAGGTTGTTGGTTACTTGATGGTTCGTCGATTGCATAGCATGTACATCAGACAATGGGGTGGAAGTGGACAAGGTGTGAACTTGTCCAGGAGTAGATTGGTTAAGTGTCCAATTTTGCATATTATTAGCAACCAAATCTATGGGTTGAGTACTTGCAGATCCAACAATTCCATCGGCATGTGGTCCAGGAACTGGCTTACGCTCATGTCGTGACCGCGGTGGGTTAGGAATAATGTCGTACAAAATGCCAGATTGAGCATAGAGGAAATCTAGTTGCTAGACTTTTGATATAGTTTGTTCCTCAATCGTAATGCCGGACATCGAAATGTCCTTAGAAATGTGTGGAAGAAAAGACTTGAGAAACCATTCCAACAGAAACTCTGTAGGAATGTTGGCTTTCACTAGCCTCTTCCGCTGACACCACTCTTGAACATGGTCAGATATATGTGTGGCCTTATTCTTACGGAAAGTAGACAATATTTCAGTGCTAGTATCGTAGCGAACCGGTAGATGGAAATGATCCAGGAAAACCAAGGCTATCTCATTGAAACCCCTATACGTTCCCCCAGGAAACTTGACATACCACTTCGCCGGTGCCTCCGTGAGGGTGCATTGAAATAGTCTCAATCGAACAGAATCGTGATTTAACGAGTTGGATGAGCACCAAAGGTGAAAAGTCGTAAAATGATCACCTGGATCCTCACCACCCTTCCCCTCAAACTTGGGAATGTCTGAAGGGAGCTTGGTAGGGACTGGAGGCCAATTAGGATCGTGACACACCGGATCATTTGTGAGCTTTGAAAGATCCAGAAGATTCAATCGCGCAAGGAAAGGAAGCTGCGGCTATAAAGCTTGATTATAAGCTCCCATAAAAGGTTGATTTTACGGACCTGAAGGATAAGATGGACCATAACCATGACCCTGGCCATAAGGCTGATAACCTCCTCCAACCTGACCCATATGAGAGTAAGCAGGTATATGTGCATTATGAGCACCGTAATGAGGGCCAGCACCAACTGTATTATAGTAAGGGTTACCACCATAATTATGGGGCATATAAGTATTACTCATAGCAGGAACCGTGTTGTAATGACCATAATTGTAAGGTATGTTCCCACACCCTACATAAGAATTACTAGTAGCAGGAGCAGTCGTGTAGTGACCATAGGTAGAAGGTATATTCCCACCTCCTACATTGGCATTACTAGTGGCAGAGGCGGTAAAAGTATGCGGTATGTTTGCACCCCTGGTATTAGGAGGATTGCTAACATTAGCGAACGTGGTCCTGGGTTGAGGTCTATGGGCATGTGTATTATGCTGTGGAATGTGAGACGTATTGTGAATAGTGTTCGTATCAGGAGGGGTAGTCCTAGGAGGTGGCCTTCTGCCCAAATTTGGAATGTTTGGAGGAATGTAGCTTGACCCAGTATTATGTGTGTGAGTGAAAAATGAGGTGCCCCCAGTGGGTGCAGTGTTACTAACACCATGACTAGGGTTAGCATGGTTACCATACCTAGTAGATGGATCAAATGTACCATAACCAGGCATACCAAAATAGAATGGGGTAGTGTTGGTCGTAGGACTTGTGTTAACATGTGATTCTGGCATCCCATATAGCAAATTGTGTGGATTCGAAGGATCGAACAGGTCGTCCTCGGGTGGATCCAGCCCAAACAAACTAGGTTCGGTCTCAGGTTGTGGATCTCCACCCCATGCCTCTATAGGAGTAGGTGTGTCAGAAGTGTGTTTGACTCTACCCGACGGAGTCGTAGGGATTTCTCTCATGCCAAAACCAACGATAATGTCAGCTCAAATCACTTCAAAAGAATCAAAAGAATTGGAGGGAGCCTTCCAGGGCCTCCTATGAACACGACATGTAACTTCGATAGCTAGTAAACCAGCCAACACACCTAAAGAAACTATAGCCAAATGCACACAAACAGGACTGGCTCAAGGGACCTTCTGATACTACAACCGTTATGTCTTGCCTAGGAGAGGCTTCAGACTCCCAAACTATAACCGGAGGTAACATAATCTATTATAAGGGTTCCCAGACTGCACTGTGTGCAAAGGGTCAAATCCCTATACAACAACAACTGTGATGTCCAACCCCTATCTGACTCAGGATAGACACAGTATAACCACTGGAAGCACCCTATGTGATACCTACGTAAGGAAACTAAAGTCACCACAATATAACCAATGCTTAGGCAGACAGTCGCAGGTGGGATCCATCGTATGGGTAGGGTAGCTAAGCTCGAAACTCAAGAGGGTCAAATCCCCCAAGAGTCCCTACACACGAACAAATCTTGGAAATATCTCCCATGCTCAGTTAGTATTGGAGGGCTATCTCCGCAACCAACCTCTCGTGACCTCGTGCTTAACTCTGGTTTGAGTAGAGCTTCCTGAGAACACTGATGTATATTATGGGTTTCACCACTCCCTGGTCAGACACATAATGTTGGTTCAATAGTCTTGGATTGTTAACTCACAATGATCTATTCCAAGACTCTAAACCTAAGCTAGTTGGTGCACCCTATAGATAAAAATAGTTCTAATCAATTTTAAGATTAAGCATTGATTTTAAATGGCTGTAATTACTCAAAGGATATGGTCGTGAAACTAATGATGTGTAAGACTCAATAGTATGCACAATCATCAAACTCTAGACTCATCTATCCAATAAAAACAATGCCACTAAAATGATAATCAAACCAACGGTTCAAAATAAAATGCAATTCTTTTAAATTTCCAATGCACAAGCAGATCCTAGATGAAAGCACAAGCACTCAGATGCAAAAATTCAGTACGGAAAGAAAATATTTTTGTATTTTCTCTTATAATGGAAAGGAAAATGCAAAAATGTGTTTTTGTATTTTTCAATATAATAAAATTAAAAATTCAAGCGAAATCTACCTATTTGGTTAAATAAATGCAGAGCAGATCACTAAGATAACCCAGCACATCCCAAATAGTGAGACTCTACCAATGTAATGAGCTAGAAAATAAAAAATGGTGATAAACTAACAAGGCTCAAAACAGAAAGAAAGAAGAATTTCTGGTCACGAGCAGAGCATGGAACAGTCAGTATTAAGGCCAAATAAGACTCAGGAATACTCAAAACCAACCCAGCAACAATCCAAGGCCATAAATCAATCAAACTCGGAGTTGTACGCTACTATCGAAGTAAAACCAATGGGTAGACGCGAGCTATAGTGCAAACAGAGGTGGGTAGACGCGGGCTAAACTAAGCTAACCCGCGTATAGGGAAAGGAAAATGAGCAAATAAAGAGTCCAATCACCCAGAAAAATCTTTCTTTCTATAGTGTATCCCAACGGCCAATCAATGACATAGAGACTCTACACACAACAACTCTAAATAAGGACTAATGCCTAAAAATCACCAAAAATCGATGTTCTCCCCAGTGGAGTCGCCATTTCAGTTATGAAGAAAAAATCCTATGGCTTGGGGCAGACCACAACAGACATCTGATTACCAGAAAATGACTCAATTCCCAATGCAATGCTATATAAATGACAATGCTAAGATAATGGAGAAAAGACCAACCTTCAACCGAATGTTCGAAGTAGATCCCCGTTGAGCTTTCAACCTCTACACTTGGACCTACAAATTAGTCTCAACAACAAGTACAAGCAAGTGCATATAATATGTGAAAGACATTAGCATAATAAATAGCATGATCCATGATATCATAAGAGAATATAACCCAATGTAATTTAACAATATTCACAACATCAATTGGACGAGAAAATGAGTATTTCCATTAATGAATAACAAGAAGTACAATATACGACCTCTTGTCGGCAACCAATCTGAACCAAGAGCTGGGTCTCTCCACTTGTGCCTCCACCACTTCAATCCTCCATGTAATGGAAAACTCAAACTATGAAAGGAGTTTGGAAGGTGAATATAAGGAATTCACAACAACTAGGATCATTGAGTGTAGACTCAAGTCACGACAAAAATCCACTAGAGTTATCTTGCTCTCTCTTTCTCCTCCCTTCCATATGCCATAAGTGCTCAATATATAGCCTTCTAGAGGTAAGTGAAAGGACACATCGAGGCATTTCGGGGAATATGGAGGGCCAAAGGTCACCCTAAGACCGCTTTTTGGGAGTAAAAAGTAATTTTCTAATGATTTTTACCATTTTACTTGGTACCCGCGGGCTATAGTGCCACAGCCTGCGTGTACGATGGCTATAATGGGACAACAAGCGTATAGGAAGAAAAATAGGGAAAAAGTGTTTCTGAAGGACATAAAGTGAATCCGAGTCAGTGAAATGGATCCCGAAGGCCAAAGAATGCTGATGCTCACAAGGTGGAAAATTACGTTGTAATAGGTTCCTTTCTACGACGTGTCTTGTTTTCTTGGTTGAATATTGTCTCATTTCTCCCTTTTTAAGTCTATAAAATTTCCTTTATATTTTGTCATATGTTTAGAAAATCCATTATCAATATACCAATGATCCTTATAGAAGACCAGATTAAATTCTTCTTAGCATTGTTCTTCAGTCATTTTCTTCCAAATGTCTGTTCCCATCAACTTATCCCCTAAATTGAGTAAATAAGTTGTTCTCACTGAACTTGAACCTTTCATATTTTCCTCCATTTTATTCAACTTCTCCTCTAAATTATCCAAATCAACTTTTTTCACAGACCCTTTAATCATATATTCCAACTGGGACACTCAAAAAGAGAGGTCTTCCCTTTCATCATACATCGAGGATGGATCCTCTGGTGGTTTGGATGGAGTGTGAGTCTTTACACTTACTTTTGGTGGCATTTTGAACAATATAAATAGATATCACGCCCTAGGTTTCACCACAATTAGATCCTTCTATTCAAAGTTATTCAAAATTAAAAATGGCGTACATTTTCAAACTCTTATTGGAATACTTTTTAATGGTTGATTTGAAACTGATGTAAATTTGAAATTTCTACTCCTCTAGGTATGAAAATTCATTGTGTTGTATCCTGATGTGCCATATTTCCACTTCCATTGTTATGACCTAATTTGGATGTACCAATAATAAGTTATTGTGAATCTCCCAACACTTCTTGTTTTTTTTCTTTCCAGAATAACAAACTTGTACAGTATCCCATGTGTTCAATATTTCATACCTGAGGTTGAAAACCCTACCAAATATATTGTGATACATCTGCTTTCTGATTCAACATGTCTCACTCAATTTGGATCTTGCATTCCCCAGATATGACCTTTTTTTCCCAGAACACCTGTTTTAGACTAGTTAGAAACCCTAGCTTCTACAACAAATATCTTTGAACTTGTAATGTTTTAGGATATGAAACTTGGACCACAATTAGTTTGACCTTTTTTATAGATGGGTTTTATGTCTCTCTCTCTGAACCCTTCTAGAAAAATTCTTATAACAAAAATTCCAAGATGAATCTTTTTGAAGGAACCAGTCTCGAGGAAAGAGCTCTGATACCAAATGTTATGCAACAAATTTCCAAAAAGGACATGAAAAGAGAAGAAATAGATCATAAAGAGTACTTCACGACTTTATTGAAGAAAATATTTGAATAAAAAGCCTCTTTGAGGGGGAAACCTCCTTATACAATGTACTAAGTACACAAAACAAGACAAGACAAGATACTCCAAATGAAAAGGTCTCCTTCCTAATTATAGGAGACTAAGGGGTACAATCCCAACTAACTAACCCAAGCTGACGTAAATAATTTAACCATACTAATGAAAATTACAACTAATGGACCAAATCCAACATCAAAACTACTGTAATGCACCACAATATAGGGGGAAATGTGCCCATATTTAGGGATTAACATAAGGCACATTCATCAAATCTACCTTCTAAATGGGCCCTTGCTAGGATGATGAAACCATTTATATACCTTAGCAACAAGTTGCTAAAAACAACTCTCTTGTAATAGTCTACATTAATGGATTGTGAAATACAAAGTTCTATCTAGTGCTTTCCTTTGAAGCTCTCTAATACTATCAAATGATGAACCTACTATGGGATGAAAAAATACCTATATGTACTAGGGAGTTCTTGGATTCCTCAATGGATCCCATGGAATTTAAAGACTCCCTACAATTGATTCTTCCAATGGAAACAATCACATATTATTGATAGTTAAATGATCAACATGACAACTATTAACTAACAACTCATTTACTTTCATCACTCCTCTATCAATTGAACCTACAAGTTTTGTTTTCCTTAACGATTTGGTATGTTGTGTTATGTTGAGTTGTGGTGTAAACATATTTTTTTTGTGGATCCTTGTGCTATGTAATTTGCAATAATTTCATTGCTTGTCGGTTAAAGGTGAATTAAAAATTCCATAGCTTGTTGGTTAAAGGTTAACTATCCAATCAAGTCATTGAACCATGTTTTGTACTTGAAAATATTCAAAGGGAGAGTCTACAACAATCATAAGAAAGAATTCATAACAAGCATACTAAACAACACAAAGATAATGAAATATCATTTGTAAACAACTTTGCAACATAATTATTATCTCATTCAAATCCAATAACACATGTAACCCAAATATTCTATCACAAACCTTCATAAAACTACCAAAACACGTCAATTTGCAAGAAAGAACTAGAGACAATGAAATGACTATAATGTGATAAATTAGCAATAGAGAAGGCACACCAATGGAATATTTGGAGGCTTATAGTAGTTCAACAAAGAGAAACATAATGAGAAAATAAGGATAATTATGGGGCTCATTAGAAAGTGTTCAAATTCGTCATAATTTATGTTTTGTTTTGAGCCTCTGCATAAGGGTTATATGGGAAGTAGTGTTTTTATTGTTTTCAAAGAAAATTAATAAATGGATTTTGAATCCTTTATTTCTTACAAGAATATTTCAAATTTGCACCAAGGTGTTTGTTGCTACTCATTGGTACTACTCTTCATGAGGTGTTCCATTAATCCATTCATATGCTAACTTGGATAATATTCTATGCAACTTTTTGTAGGCCAATTTTAATGGACACATGGTCTCCTTTGTTGTACACCTAGGGAGAAAGGATGAATGATTGTTTTGGCCACTCGAAGACAGAATCACTGACTCCAAGTCGAATTCCTGAGAGGGGGAATAAATACCACAAAACCAACATGCATATTTCTAGTTAACCGTGGGATGATTTCCTTAAATCAAGGAACTGATTGCATGGATAGTTTTTGCATGTGCTGATTATTCTCATAATTTTTGGAAGAAGGACTCAAAATCATCCCAAGTCTAAATCATGGATGCCAAGTCGAATTTCTAAAGAGGCAATAAATCAAAGAGTAAAAAAATTTGAGGGTTTAGAGGACATATTAATCTATATCCCCATGCAATTTCATGAGAAATGGATGAGTTTAAGGGGGGTAAAAAATTCAATTACAGGCCTCTATCGAAAACTTGCAGATTTGAGGACAGCTTTGACATAGGTACGGTGTTTTGACCATTTCTCCCTCATAATTTGGAATTATGGTATAACAAAATTTGAGGTTGTAGGGAAAATCCTCCTCTACCTCCCCATGAAGTTTCATCGAAAAATATTGAGCTTAAGTGGGGTAGAAAATTCAATTACAGTCATTTAAATATCTAGAAGCCAATCTGTCATAGGTTCGGTATTTTCATCATAGATCCATCATAAGTTGGATTCAAGAATAAAATTTTTTATTAGAGCATAGAGGACATATTCGTGTGCCTCTCCATAAAATTTCATCAAAATATGAGGTGTATGAAGGTGTCAAAAAATTCAATTACAAGACAACATGGGGACAAGCATGAAAAGAAGAATTGAGAACAAAAATGGACTTTTAATATTCCAAGGGCATGCAACAGAGTTTTTTTAAGGCATACTCATCAAGATCAGAACCATATTCTCACTCCAGAATCTATCCATCATGAATTATTCGTTAAAATACAAGAAAAGATTCCCAAGGCAAACTAATGAAATACAACCTACAGGAATGCAAGCTGCAACTACATAATTTGATATAAAATGTCATTTCCAGATTTTTTTTCAAGCCAGCCAACCATAATTCAATCAAGTGATATAGCCTTTATTCAATCAAGTGAACTAGACATCATCCAAGCAAGTGAGGAAGAAGCAACATAATCTAGCTCAACCCCAACAAGCGACTCATCTCAAGGTTCAAACACGCATGAAGAAAAGGTTAATTAATTTATGTAACTTACTATCTCTTGTCATTTGATTCTTTTACCAATATCTGCAAGGCACTAGTAAGATATAAAATGTTCACTAATTCACGATGAAGACATCAAGCTTTAAGTTGTTGGGAGAGAAAAAATTGCTTGATATCTAATCCTTACCTAAAGTGCTAGTTCAAGTAATAAGGCTACATGTAGGTGGATCTATAGGTTACTAGATCTAGTAATGACAAGTCAGAAAGTATCATCATGGTGTGTAGAGATGTGTTGATGGCATAATTGGATGGTAGATAAAACAATGAGGAGATCTGAGGCATAGGAATGATGGAATATAGAGGCAGTGAAACATTGTGAGTTGCATGTGAAAGGTAAGTCAAGGCCGAAGGAATCAAGCAAAGGAATGCTCCATTCTACATCTAGGAAGGAGAGATTCATGTGTGTGTAGCTCTATGACACATTTCTAAATTCAGAAAGAAAGAATGCATGCACTAGAAGCACATAAAAGCTACATTAGAAAGGAAAGCATGGGAAAGAGTAATTCAGAAACGAGTATTTCCTAGATACTAATTCCTGTGGTATTTTTGCTGAAATGTTTGTTAATTGAGTAATTTTCTAGTGATATTTTTCAAATTTATGCTTCTGTAGAAAATATATACTCTACCTTGAGTTTCAAGTTTGAAGTTATCCATCCATAGTCATATACTCTGGTTAGGTTTCAAGTGATATATTCCTTGAATGCTTATTTCGAAGGTGTTAAATTTTCGATAATTTCATTCCATTATCATTCAGGATCACTAAGAGAATAACATGTACAGCATATCAATGGCATATCAATCATAAACACAATAATGCAAGCACACAAGAGACACAGAGTTTCCTCGGGGAAAACCAAGAATGTGAAAAACCCTGCAACTTACTTAGAGATAGAATAAGCCCCAATACAAGATCACAAAGATCAAAACCCAAAGAGATGTCTCTAGTAGATTCTTCTCCTCCTCCACAAGTGCGCCACTTTCTCTCTTAGCTATGCGAGCTTGAGTAGTAAGTGAATGAGATAAATGAGAGACACACCCTCTCTCTTTATACACTGACTTGACCTGCCAATAATCCATTGGGGCCGACTTGATACTCAAGTCTAATAACCCAACCACATGTGCTAACCAGGGCCGACCCCACACTGTTGGTCTAATAAACCATCAATACAAATGACGACACTTGTCAATACACATGGCGACACTTCCAAATACAAATGACAACACTTCCAATTAGAGGAATAATGCATCTCTGTGGGATATATAATAAAGTACAAATGTAATACATAGAAGAATATCTTCCAAAGTTACAAATACATCAACACTCCCTCTTAACTAGGAAGGTATTCTTTCGTCACAGGTCATCAATACATATTGGCGCAAGTCTTCAATTCTGGAGCTGGATCATCATCACTGGATCATGAAACATAATCATCATCGCTGCTGTTGTACTCGACATCTCGATCACTGGGCTATATCTAAATTCTTCTCGTCATAGGAAGTTCTACAAAGCCAACACTTTTTCATCTTGGATGTAGGCCCACCACCTGTAGGTCTTCATCATCACTGGCCATACTGTGGAATCCTCAGGACTTATTACGTGAGTCAACAAAACCTCAAAAGAGCATCCTAGGACTTTTACGAGCACACAGCTCAACCTATTGGATCTCCGAGGACCCTTTTACATGCCACTACACAACCTATCCACGGCCATAGAGTATCATCCTGATACTCATGATCATACTAATCATAACATCATTCACGAAGCACTACCCAGATGCACATCACACAGCATGTACATTCACCAGCATGGGAAGACACACTTCAACCATCCGTGAAAGGCTCAGCACTTATATCTACACCATGGGAAGACACACTTCAACCATGCGAGAATGGCACAACACTTATATCGCAGCCATGGGAGAACACATCTACAACCATGCTCGAATGGAAAAACACTTATATCGCAACCATGGGAGAACATATATACAACCATGCTCGAATGGTACAACACTTATATCGTAGCCATGGGAGAACACATCTACAACCATGCTCGAATGGCATAGAACTTATATCGTAGCCATGGGAGAACACATCTACAACCATGCTCGAATGGAACAATACTTATATTGCAGCCATGGGAGAACACATCTACAACCATGCTCGAATGGCATAGCACTTATATCGAAGCCATGGGAGAACACATATACAACCATGCTTGAATGGCACATCACTTATATCGCAACCATGGGAGAACACATCTACAACCATGCTCGAATGGCATCAGCCCTTACATCTGCACCATGGGAGAACACATCTACCACCATGTGAGAATGGCTCCAGCAATTACATCACGACCATGGGAGAACACATCTACCACCATGTTTGAAAATCTCGACAATTACATTACGACCATGGGAGAACACATCTACCACCATGTCTAAAAATCTCATGTGCATCTGTTTCTTTGGAACTCATCACACATAATCCAACTGATTATGTAATGTATCCACCTTATACATATCATCACATATGATCATCCTGATCATCATCATAGCATCATCCAGATGCATATCATCCAGAGTATCATCCTGATACTCTACTCACATGATCATCATGATCACGGTCACTGCATCGTCCTGATGCATATACATATACATGATCCAACTGATCATACCAAGCATCCAACCGATGCATATACATATACATGATCCAATTGATCATACCAAGCATCGAACTGATGCATATACATATACATGATCCAACTGATCATACCAAGCATCCAACCGATGCATATACATATACATGATCCAACTGATCATACCAAGCAGTAACTAGAGCATCATCCTGATGCTCATCACACAGTGCTTACATCCACAGCCATGGGAAGGATCCTCCTCTCACCATGCTTGGAATGGCTCCTTTAAATGTGTCCCATCACTTCTTCCTTGAAGTATCTTCAATATGAAGAACACCAAGCCTATCTCTGAAGTACTCAAACTTCACTCTGGCTAGTGGTTTCGTCAACACATCTGCAACCTGCTCATCCGTCGCAACATACAGGAGCTTCACTGCTCCTCTCTTCACCATATCCCTGATATAGTGATATTTGATCTCAATGAGCTTCGACCTGTCATGGAACACTGGGTTCTCAGACAGCTTCACACAAATCTAGTTGTCACAAAAGATACCAGTAGCATCCAATGGGAGATCAAATAGCTCAGACAGTAGCTTCCTCAGCCATATTGCCTCCCAACTAGCCGAACAAGTTGCAACATACTATGCTTCGTCTGTACTCAGTGCTACACAGGATTGCTTCCTGATAAACCAAGAGATCACACCTGATCCCATACTGAAGCAGCACCTAGAAATGCTCTTCCTATCAGCAGCACTTCCTTCCCAATCTGAATCAACATAACCCTCTAGGTTAAACTTTTGATTCGCATCATACTTGAGCCCATAATAAACCATACCCTTCAGGTACCTTAGAATATGATTTACAACAACCAGGTGAACACTTCTCGGATCCATCAGGAACTGGCTCAATGTGTTCACAGCAAAGCAAATATCTGGTCTTGTGTTCGTCAGGTACATCAAGGACCCAATCATCTGACGATACACAGTGACATCAACCAGCTCAAATGAAGCATCACACAAAAGCTTCAGGTTCAATGCCATAGGTGTGGCCATGGCCTTGCATTCCATCATCCCGAACCTCTTTAGGATCTCTAATGCATACTTCCCTTATCCAAGGAAGATCCCATCTGCACTCTGCCACACCTCCATGCCTAGAAAATAGTGCATCATCCCCAAGTCCTTCATCTCGAACTCGGCTGCAAGCTTCCTCTTGATGTCGGCAATCAACCCATCCTCTCTTTTAACAAACAAGTCATCCACATATAGGAGTAGTATCATAGGATTTCCTTCCTCAACCTTGTTGTAAAGGTTGGAATCTGCTTTACTCTTGGTAAATCCCAAACTGGATAGAAAATTGTCCATCCTACCATACGAAGTCCTAGGAGCTTGCTTCAAGCCATACAAGGCTTTCTTCAACCTACACACATATGAATATCTGTCATGTGTCTCAAAACTGAGTGGCTTCTCCACATACACTTCCTCTTCGACTACACCATTCAAGAAAGCTGTCTTGACATCCATCTGGTGTATCTTCCACTTCATCACTGCAGCCAGAGCAAGTACTGTTCTGATGGAAGTGTATCTGGCTATAGGAGCAAACGTCTCTTCATAGTCTATTCCCTCTTTTTAAGAGAAGACACGAGCTACAAACCTCACCTTGTATTTTTGTATGCTACCATCTGCAGCATGCTTGATCTTATAGATCCACTTGGAAGTCACAACAGATTTCCCTTCAGGTTTTGGGACCACATCCCAAACATCATTCTTCATGATCGACCGGTACTCCTCGATCATGGATTTATTCCATTATTGCATCCCGAATCCTGGGAGCTTCAGTTTCTTCAATATCTTCAATAGATAGTTTTCTTTAAACTTTGTTGATGGAACAAATGTTGTAGTCCTTCTTTTGTAGGTGATTGTACACGATCTTTCCTACAAGTCAAATTCATTTGCATGATTAGAAACTTCTCATAGTTTTTCATAACAAAATCTTACGCATAAATATATATGTCATACATTCATGCAATTATCTTAGCCAATGCTTCAATACAACATTTATCCATATCCCGTAACTTTCTAGATGCCTTCCATCTCTACCAGAACATTGTTAAGAGTGTGCACAACTCCCAACATGTTAGCAAAGAGGTTTCATTCTAGATAAGTAGCAATGGAATGTTGTACAGTACCATAGGCCACTTACCCATTACTTGCATATTAGTAGTATCTTGTTCATTAATGCAACTTTTCTAATATGCATAATACATATCTTAAATATAGGAACATAAGTATGTACATGATTGGACAACATCATTTAATTAATCATAAATGAGAATTCAAATACTTATCTTTGTTTAGTTGTTGGGTGGACTCCCTCTCGATCTTTTTTTCCTTGCAGGAACTACTAGAGTGTGCTCCCTATTGATCTTTGCTTCCTGGATTACATGTCCTTGAACTTATATCCATCCTCGATCACTATGCATGCTTACTAGTATCATCATTGTGTTATCCTCGAGATCTCATACATAATCATACATTTATTAGTATAATATTAATACTATCAAAAAACAATAATCTTAAGCATGTATAGTCATGATCATTTCAAACACAAATCATAAGCATTAGTATTCAAGGTTTATATATCATTAATCAAAGTAAGGAACATAATATTCATAAACCCTAGATTACTCAAACTTATAACTTCATGAATAAACATTATCTATCATACAAATGTATAAGATCCTTACATAGGGTAGGATTCTAACTTGATATAGGAAAGACATACCTGGTCATCATATTTGCTACTTATATCTAGCAATGTTTTCTTGTTTCTCTTCAAAGACCTGCATAACTCATAAGTTAACTGTTGTAGAACCAAATTATACATACCTCTATGTGATCCATGACTGTGGATGAGTCTTTGTCTTCATGTCACCATGGTCTTGATCTAGGAATTGATTTGTACCTTCATGTTAGCGGATAAAAATATCCTCATACAACACCACAGTGCATTAGTACAATCATAATACAATCATAAGTGTGATAACCCTAATCAATGAATGTCTTCTATCATGCATTCATACTTTTACTAGGGTGATAAGACAAGTCTAAAATTAAACAAGATTGTTACTAAACTCATGAAGACAATCCTATTATAAACTTAATCATGAACAGATTTCAAAACATACCTGTAAGTAATACCTGTCAGATTGCTTGTAGTAGTAGTTGTTGTTGTTCCTTTTGTTCTTAGGACAATCTGAGGAAAAACCATCTCAGATCTTCTTATCTCTATGATGATGGTAGTGTGAATATCTCTTGTTATGAGATGGCTCCTTCTTACTCTTCTTGGTATGTGTTGTGAGAGCTTGATCTTCATTTTTCTTCTTGGACCACAATCCTAGCTTCTTCTTGTGAACATTCCTCCCACAGTCTACTGAAAGAGATAAACTTCTTTCTTGCACAAATTCATTGGATGAAGGATTCCCATGACCTAGGTAGGCCATTCAAAGTGGTCATGACAATTTGTCCATTCTCCACCACTTCATCCACAGCTTCAAGATGTTCCTTGATTTGAGATACCTTTAGAAAAGTAGGATTGAATAGTCTCTCCATTATGAAGCTTTACCCCTTTTTAATTGGTTCTGCAGATTCATCTTCCGATTTATGTTCTTTCCTTCAAACAACTTAGTCAAGGAGTCAAACATCTCCTTAGGTGTCTTTAGGAAAGACACATGGGGTATGAGATGGTCCTTTATAGAATCAGCAATGATTCTCTTAGCCTTGACCAAGTTCTTCTTGTGTAATACCTTAGCCACTTCTCCCTCTGGGACTGGAACCTCTTCAGTTATGTAAGTGTCCAACTCATTCTCTTCTAGGATTAACCCAATCCTATACTTCCATGCTCGGAAGTTATCAGCCCCTTTCAAGCTTATCCTCAAGCTTGGTGTGGTGAGACATCTTAAGAAGTACTTCAAATGGAAATAGAAAAGTTATTAGGTCTTACCAGTTGATTTGCTGAAAATTGGATCTGGTGCTGGATTAGGGCTTGTTAGAGAAACCCTAAAAATTCAAACTTTGAATTTCAAACTTTTGAAAGGATAGCAAGATGCGCCTTGATGAGCTGATCAAGCTGGTATACTCAGAATTTGAAAATTGCAAAGTTTCACCCCTCAAATTTGCTTTTCAAACTTCTGGATTCACTATAGAGGACCATGAATTAGGGTTTGATTTTCCCGGAGCTTCATCCATCCAAAAAGTTCTATCTTGGTCTCTAAACTTCGATTTTTCAGAGAAGCTTCTAGCCATGGCCTCAGATTTCAGAAATTCCAACTTTTGTAGAAACCCTAATTTTCGGCTTCACTAGCAAGGATAATTTTAGGGGCGAAATTTAGCCCATGGGCTATTTTTCAATGTTTTTTTCCAAAAAAAGATTCGCCAATTTGCATTTTTTGAAGCCCCATTTCGCCCAATTTTGATGGGGTAAACTTATTTCACTCTAAAATTCGCCAAATTATTATATAAACTATATAAAATCCTTAGAAATTGAAATAATTTTAGAAAAATATCGTCAAATATTTTATAGTTGACTTTTTAAGAATTGGTAAGATTCGCCAAGGTTTATACCCTTTTAAATAAGTATGGGTCCTTAAAATTATCCATGTTCACTAGACAGGATCCCAAACAAGGGTTTGATTTTCCCAGAGCTTCACCCATCCAAAAAGTTTGATCTTGGTCTCTAAAATTTGATTTTTCAGAGGATCATCCAGCCATGGTGTCAGATTTCAGAAATTCCACTTTTAAGGTCAAAAACCCTAATTGTTAGGTCAAAAAAATTGAAAAAGCTCATAATTGAATTCTGTCTCGATAGAAAGATGCGCCCTTTTAAGGAGAGTCAATCTAGCCTCCTGCTTTTGATGATATTTGAAGAGAAACCCAAATATTAAGAATTCCTAGCTTCCGGAGCTGCATAGTACCTTCTTCTTAGGTCAGCTCTAATACCATGTTAAATTTTCGATAATTTCATTCCATTATCATTCAGGATCACTAAGAGAATAACATGTACAGCATATCAATAGCATATCAATCATAAACACAATAATGCAAGCACACAAGAGACACAGAGTTTCCTTGGGGAAAACCAAGAAGGTGAAAAACCCCACAACTTCCTCAAAGATAGAATAAGCCCCAATACAAGATCACAAATATCAAACCCAAAGAGATGTCTCTAGCAGATGCTCCTCCTCCTCCACAAGTGTGCCACTTTCTCTCTTAGCTATGCGAGCTTGAATAGTAAGTGAATGAGATAAATGAGAGACACACCCTCTCTATTTATACACTAACTTGACCTACCAATAATCCATTGGGGCCGACTTGCTACTCAAGTCTAATAACCCAACCACATGTGCTAACCAGGGCCGATCCCACACTGGTGGTCTAATAACCCATCAATACAAATGAAGACACTTGTCAATACACATGACGACACTTCCAATGAGAGGAATAATACATCTCTTTGGGATATACAATAAAGTACAAATGTAATACATAGAAGACTATCTTTCGAAGTTACAAATACATCAACAGAAGGTTAAATATTTATGGTAAATTTTAGATCTGTGGAAGTTACAAATACATCAAGAGAATTTGTTGATTCATTGTAATACTTTGATTTAGCTTCCAAATATGTAAAAAAATGAAGAAAGCATCCTACAGGAAGGCAGAGAAAGCATCACATTTGTGAGTATAAATTTGATAAAAATACCATAATGGCAGCCCAAGACTTCAACACATGCAAGAAAAGTCCATCTGGTGATCCTTCTTCACATGCATCCAAACACACAGTTAATGCATAAAATTTTATTTCCTTTGCATGAGGTCAGAGTATGTGCATGTAAAGTTAAGGTATATGAATGAAAGGGAATTGAAATATGAACATGCAAGGTGTGAATGTAGGACTAATATATGTATGCAGGAAGCAATAGAAGTGAGAGACAAACTTTTGAAGAGCATTTTGTTGCATGAGGACATGCAAATCCTCAAAGTTGGGGGGTTTGATGGGCCCCTAAAATGGAACATTATTTGGCCCATCTTGGAGATACCTAAGGAGATAAAAGTTATTAATTTGTGTTATTCATGGTGAACTTATGATAATCTCCATTAAAGTCTATGCATGTTTGTTAAATGAATATCTTGACATTTGATTAGTATAGTTTACTTAATTCGCTTATTCCTTTTATTTATTGGCTAATATTTGTCAAATATTTCTTGAGTTGTGGTGGAGTTGTAGGTAGAGTTATATCAATCCAACAGAAGGACATCAGGTCACCAAAATCACCTCAATCCGCTTCAATCAATTCACTAGTTAAACTAGATATTAATGGAGTAATTTAAGGTATTATGTCCCCTCGTGATTATAATGATCTCCAGAACATAAAGAAGGACTCAAGATGATCCAAAGACGAAATCATTGGTTTCGAGTTGAATTCCTAAGAGGGGGGATCAATCCCACAAAATCACCATGCATATTTCTAGTTAAATGGGGGGTAATTTCCTTAAATCAAGGAATTGATTGCATGGACAGCTTTATTAAGTGTTGAATATTCTCATGAGTTTCCACCAGTACATGGAGGAATGAATCAAAATCATCTCAATTTGAAATAATGGAGGCCAAGTCAAATTTCTAAAGAGGCAAACAATCCCACCAACTTGCATGCAGATTTCTAGTTAACCGGGACAACTTCCACAAATCAAGGAGTAGATTGCATGGGTAGTTCGAGTTATTTTTGTATAAATTCTAGAAAATTTGATACAATGAAATGCAGCTTCAATTATTACTCTTCTCTTTATCATTTTGTTTACTTCTCCCTTGCTGGTCAAGGAAAATTTGTAAGAGGCAGATTGCTGCCTTGTTTTAATGGCAGACTTTTAATGAATAAAAAATAGTTTTGCTTTATCTTTGAATTAGTTAGTTTAGAAAGGGTTACAGGAACTCCATTGGGTTGGGCCCACTCAAGGGAAGGACTGTGGACCCTTTCATACCTTTCCCTTCAGTCATGCATTTTATTTCATAATTTTTAAATACGGATTACAGAGAATGTAGAAATTCTACATTTGTTGTAACAACAATTGTAGAATTACAAAATTCTGTATCAATTTTATGTAGGAAGCTTTATTTTCATTTCTTAGTGCACAATTTTACTTTCTGTATGATTTAGGAGTAGATTAGATTTCATTTATGTTTTAAAGTAGATTTATTTTCATGTTTATTATAATTAAATTTCATTTATGTTGTTCATGGCATTTATTTATATGTACAAATTCATTATCTCGACTTGGTTAATGCTAGCCCTTTGCTTGTAGTCAATACTTGTATGGAACTCGTAGCTTCTCAAATTATGCATATTGTAACCCTAAGGAAGAGTAAGGGGGAATTTCACTGAAGGTTATTACAATTGAATGTGAAAAATCACCATATGCTTGCCCCCTCTAGGAACTAATGAGGAATTAAGTGCCAAGTGGAATATTTGGATATTACACTCTTGCAACCTGTAGTTAGATGTCATTTAAAGTTTATAGTTGTTAAATTAGATTTCATTTATTGTTTATTAGATTATGATTCATTTCTATTGTTAGAATAGATTTCATTCACGCTTATAAAAAATGATTCGTTTTGCGATTTCATATATATTGCACGGTGCCTTTTAAGTTTGTACGAACTCCCAGGTTGATAATTTAAGTAATGAGCCAAGGGATTTGGTTTTATAGATGCAATTCATTGGCCCATCAATAAGCTCTAGGAATGATAGGCCACAATGTGAACTCCGTACTCACGAACTACACCAATATCATATCAAGAGTTATCTTCTTTAATATCATGAGTGTTAGCACTTAATAAATTTTTGTGATTAATACCCCTTTGGAAACATCGACGATGCATAGCGGAGCTATTTCATGGTAGGTTTTCAAACATTGGCCGAGAAGAAGAAATTTGTCCTCAAGCGTGAGATAGCATGGTTGCAAAAGGAAGAATTGGTTCTAGGTGTTTGTGAACTAAGTATTTTTTTGAGGGACCTAGAGGGATTTTTAAAACCTAAGTCAAATGAGGAGGAGCATTAACTTTATAGCCTAAGTTTCGTTACCTTTGGTTTGGACCCAAACTTTAAAAATGGAGCAAAAGTTAATGCGAGCCCAGCACCAAGGGCTTATCAAGGAGACCAAGAGCCAAGTGAAAGGGGCCCCATGTATCATTCATCACCCAAACGCCAAGACCAAGGGCTTCTCTTCTTTATTACTTGATAATATATTGAAAGAAAAGGGGTATATAAAGAAGGAAGAGAGTTTGTTTCTATTTCATGTGGGATAAAGGCCAAAAAAATGAAATGTATAAAAGGTGTTGAAACTAAGCATGAAGTCGCAGCAGTGTTTTCCACATTGACATCACATTGAAAAATGTTCGGTGGATAGGAGACAAGACCGGTGCGATGGGAGAAACCACTACTACAGGTGTCATTCTATGGGAGGCATCGCGTGCGTATGAATGGTATTGTAAACAAGCAAGTGGGCCATGCGATACCACCTTTGGTTATATGAAACAACTTGGGAGGGTATAAAAGGAGGGTCATTCTATTTTCGGTGGCTTGTTTTCTTTGCATTTGACCGAAGCGTCAAAGGTTCCAAATCCCTAACACCATCTTTCTGCAGCTGAGGGAGAGGCATATCTAGCTAAGCTAGGTCAAATAACTTGATCTGGGAGGAGATTACACTAAGGTAGATGTTTGACAGAGATCTTTTTTTGGTTCTTCCCCACGATATGTTGGCCATGCAGTCTATATACAAACGTTACAAGTTTTTGGGGGTGGCGTTTCTAATCACTTGGCTCTGTCCATTCTATCTCAGTGTTGTTCCCAACATGGGGGGTATGTATCCATACTCAATGGCGCCAACTCGTGTGGTGTTTTCATTCGATAAGGGAGGAAATGTTAGGGTTTCCAGCATGGGAGCTTCGAAACAAAAGAACCCTCGGGGTAGGGCTCACTATGCACTTGTCATGACGCCTGCATATAGTTCGAGCACGGGCTTTGGTCCCCAACTACATTTGCTAGAGCTTGTAGAGCTCATGGCATGGGTTGTAATGGGTTCCTTCTCAATATTTCTTTTCAATTTCACCGTGGTTGGTGTTCTTTTCAACTTTTGCAGCCGGGATGTCGATTGTCATCACACAGTTTTATATGGTGGTATTGGGTATATTTGTAACTTACTGGTTTACAATGCTCCTTGAATGGACTACTTGGATGCTCTTGGTTGCTTTGGAAGTTTATGATTTGGTGGTAGTTTTGGCTCCACGTGGGCCTCTGAATTTGCTCGTGGATCTCGCCACAAGAAGGGGCGAAGAACTTCCTGCTTTTATATACGAGTCTCGACCCGCAGTTCATGCTAATGCTCCATATCTGCTTTCCTATTATTCTGATGTAACTTTTCCATCCAAACGAGAACAAGGTTTCAGAAGACAGGTGACAGCAGATACCTTAATGTTATCATCTGTTGAGCTTCAACCTTAGAACTTTCGAGTGCAATCTACTGTGGAGGTGTCAAACACTCTTACAAGATTAGGTGAAAGCATCAATATCCAAGATGGAATTTCTAGGACGCTTTCAGGAACTTACAGTCTAGGTCAATATTCCTCCATATTTGATGATGAAATTCCAACAATGCCTAGCACAGAAGCATTACTGTCCCTTGAAGTAACTCCTACCAGGGAGACTTCCAACCCCAATGACATTTCAATTGAGGAAATGTTCCCTTTGGTTAACCATACATTTGATGGTCCCATATATGAATTTGAAATTGCTGATGCAAGGGAAGAAGGAAGAGAAGGGAGAGTTACTATTTCAACATCACAAGGCATAAAGTTGGGCCTAGGAGATTTTGTGTTTTACAGTGTTCTTGTTGGGAGAGCTACAATGTATGATTTGATGACAGTCTACGCTTGTTATCTAGCTATAATTTCTGGGCTTGGATGTACACTTGGAGTCTTAGCTGTTTGTAAACGTGCTCTACCTGCTCTTCCCACCTCAGTCACACCCCAGTTTTGCAAATGGTACTATGGAGAATATCTCAAGTCTTGGCGAGAGCTGCTACTACATCTCTTGAAATGAAACTAAAATGATGCTAGGAAATCAATTTAAATATTAAGTGGTGCAGCACCTAGCCTTGGATGATAAACAGAAAAGAAGATTTTGAAGCTTGTGGAGGGCAGCCAGTTAGTGGAGTAGCCACTTGGAGAGCATCTCAGAAATATCTTTTTGTCTTTTGTGTGAGTCCATTGCCATTTAGTGAGAAATGATGCCAGATGTAATAAGGAAGTTAAGTCTATCTCTCGTATTTTGTTTTGTAAATAGAAATGGCAGATATGTATTGATGATGTGTCATCAAATTTGTAACTATTTTCTGGTAGGAGTAGGTCGATCCTAGGGCTCAAGACAGCTATAAATTTCATGTAATTGAAGGAATGAAGGGTTGGGTTTTCATTTTGGGGGAAACTCTCAAGAGCTGAGAGGCTCTGCATTGTATGTGTTTTCTATTTTTAGATATGAATGAAAATTGCAGAGATGGAATAATGTGAAGTTTCCATGGCTGAGATTCTTGTGCCATTGGTCTCTTTAGTAAGTAATTTCTTATGTTTTTTGTCTTCTTGTTTAACATTTCATTGTGTCTTTGCTTTCATGCTTGAGCACAAGGGTTATGGATCAGAATTCATCTAAGTATGCTTTGAATCCATTGTTCAAGCATTCAAACATCTTCTTCTAAAGTCTTACAGAATTCACCCAAGTTAGGTGCTCTGCTTGATGGGATGTCTTCCCCATTCCTCCAATCCACCTGCAAAAAAAAACCTTAACACAGAAGAGCTAGTGTCTACCCTGCCTCTGCCCATGATTTCTTTTAGCTCCTACCTATAACAACCTAAGTTAGATCTGTTTATTGACTCCATTTCCCAATGGTCTCCCTCCATGAATGTCTTACCAACACTCTTTGATTGTATATCTTTAGCAAGAATGCTGAACATGAGTTTTATATGTTAAATTGTTGATCATTTTGGTTTTCTGTGACTTTAAAGAGCGAGCCCTCTCAGACTAAGCTGGGTCAGTAGCTTAAGTCTAAATATTGGTTAGTGGTTACCCTAGTTTGCCCTCTCCCACAACCTAGGGGGTCATTTTGGGTGTTAACAATCAGGTTATTCAAGGTCTAGAATGTGTAGAACCAAAGCTAGTAAACAAAATATGCATTTGAGATGCTCAAAGGTATTGTTGGTAGCAAGTGTCTAGGAAAATTGTGGATGATTGCAAAGAATATGTTGTGGACTTTCTTGTTGGGAGAAGCGACGAATGAATTTGAAGAAAATAATTTAGTCCCCCTAGAAAAAAAATGATCTCATTAGCTATGCGGGGAAAAAACCATTCCATGAGAGCCTTCAAATTTTTTGGATTAGAAAGGATGCCATATTGGGTAATGAGAAAACCTAAACCCTAAATAACAAATGTTCACCAAAAGAAGATTTAGTTATTTTTACACGCAACTTGTGATTGCATAACAAATAAATTTAATAGTGTGGACATGTTTTAGGTGTTCATCCCATGTGTAGCCAAAAAATAAGAGGTCTTCATCTCTAGATGATAAATGACCCAAGTGTGGCTGAAAAATATCTTTGATGATGTGCATAAAAGTTGTTGGGAATTTGTGAGGCCATAAAGAATGGCCATCCATTCTAAAAGACCAAATATTGGCGTGTGGGTTGCTTTACAAGTATCACTGGTGGCCATGCAAGCCTAATGGTAGCTGGCTTGGATGTCCAACTTGGTAAAATAATGGGAACCTACAAGATGATCCAACAAATCCTTAATGCATGCCATGGGACATTGATTTTTAATAGTGATTTATCAATGAATCTAAAATTGGTCACCAAACTCCATTCATTGTACTCCTTTTGGGAGATGATGAAGGCCTCAAAGCCATAAGGGAAGAAGGTGGGTTGTATACGATCAACATCCAAAAGTTGTAGCTACAACCTAAGTTTTGCACTTTCGATGAGAGGTAATTGGTGGGTGGGATCATTAGGTGATATCAATAATTTCTTTGTGTATTTATATTTATAATATTCAATTCTATTGTGTTGGTCGTTATTTTCTTGCAATACATTAAACCTACCATATAAAAAGAAAAAAATGGTATGAAATATATATATAAACTCAAACATGCCACTTTATCGTCTTTCAATAATTTGTTTGCTTGTCTAGATATATAATTTCCATTTCCCTTACAATGGATTGATATTTTATTGCAAGACCTGTAATCTATGATAAGAAAGGACAAAAATTAGGAAATATGAATCAATTCAAAGTTATAGCATTCTAAATGTCAAAATAAGATTAAAAAAAAAAAAATTACTAAAATATGGCATTCCAAATAAAACTTAGAAAGGAAAATTGACCCAAACATGATTATGATCGTTATGATTTTACGGTACATCAAACATTTTAAAAATAAAATAATGGTAAAAAAAATTATTTAGTTATACAATAACATAATACCCGATTGAAAGAAAACAAAAAACTGTATATTGTTAAGAGAACATAGAGACTGTAAATGTTAACTCATAAAGAAGATATTGAACAAATCAATAACGCAGAGAAAACAGAAAACTGACGGAAAAGGCTTAATGCTTGTTCATTAATCAAAATGTACATATATAGTAATACATTGCTTAACTGTCCAACGGTATAACCGTTAGAGAGAACGAACTAGGATTAGGTTCTTTTAACATCCCCCCTTAATCATTAGTTTGTTCTTTCCTAAAAAACTACCACTACTTGACTATCAACTGTGTCAAGCAAATTCAGAGAGTAATAATTGAAAATCTCTCTGACATAAAAAGTAGCAGAACCTCAATTTTCTGCTAAATCACTGGTTTTAGGATGACCACAAACCAACATGGCTTTGACTCTGGCTCTGGATACTGCTCTGAATTTGGCTAGGAGGCTAGCTACTGGCACAAGTTCTAGCTCCGGCTCAGGTTCTGGCTCATTTGTTCCTTCTTGCTTGATAGGGATTTGACACTAAAATATCAATCAATCTACAAAATCAATCCAACATCATCTTGAATACTCTGCAATCCATCAAACTTCGAAACTTGAAGTCTGACAATCATCATTGTGTTCCCCCTGTCAGCTGAAAGAGGAGAAGTTTAATAAACCATATCAACAACAAAATTTGATCACATCACAAGCTCTCAAATTTAGATTACCACAAAATTTCAATAACACAAGTAGACTCTCATGTGTTCTATTCGATTTATGGTTCTGAAAACTTTTTACTTTCACTCTGTCTTCAAAATTCAGGAACAAGTTTGCATACTTGTTTCCCATTTGTTCACAAGCTCACAACAAAAACTTGGAACATGACTTCAATCTATAGATGTTATTCCCCCCTCTGTCAAGGACAAGTCCCTGTATCATCAAATCCTGAATCAAAACACTTTTGTCCATTTGCAGTAGTAAGATCACCAATCAAACATGTTTGTACATGTGTATGGATCCAATTGTAAGATCGTTCCAACTTGGCTTCCAATAACCAGCGCCAAGTACATAACCAACCAAAATGCACCTTTTTCTTCCTAATTTTTGGTTGCTTCCAACACTTATCTGAAGCATGATTCTTCTTTCCACAAAAACTGCATTGGTGAAGATCAAAACACTGAAATTCCTGATTCCCAACTCGGTGACAATGTTGGCATTGTTCAAGTTCTTCGTTCAACAAATTGTTGGTTGTGGAGCCAGATCTTCCAGTCTCATAGATGATATTGTCTTAGCCGTGCACTCAAGAGGACTGTACACTCATTCCCCTACCTTTGGGTTCGGGGGAAATGCCCTTGAGTCATGGGAGTGCAGGGGCGGAGCACCCACGAATGGGGGTTCGGGGGCAGGGGCCCCGAGAAATGGGGGTTCTGGGGAAACACCCCCGAGAAAAATTTTGGGGTTGTTTTCACCAACAGTTTTCGGGCCCATGGTTTTGGGTAACCCGTGGTATTTTCCCATTGTATTTCCTTTATAAAATAAAAACATTGTAATACGGCTACGGTAGATGTATTAGGTTTTATGCATTGTAAAGATCTCTGAGATCGGTAGAGAGACTGTGAGACAGTGAAAAGAGGAAGTGCAGCGGTTGTGCTGCAGGTTGTATCCCTTCACTTTGCTGGATGGAATAATAATAAGGACTGGAAACTTCAGTGTGGACGTAGCCCAAGTTGGGTGAACCACGATATATCTATGTTTCTCTTGTAATGTGTATGTGTGATTATATTTACATTTCTGTTTATTGTTATTGCTCTGCAATCCTATTTTTCTAACAATTGGTATCTGTGAAAAACCTGCAACAATTAATTAATGAGAATACACGAGATAGCATAAATAACAAAACTCAGAATCACTTTTATTGATCGCAGTCCACTTCGAGGGGGAAACCTCCTTTGAGCAAGCTCAATACAAAATAACTTCACGGTCCTTCATTGGTCTCAACAAAAACTTATATACTAAGTCTAGGCGCCAATACCATGGGTCAATACCATGTGTCAATACAAACCATGGGCCAATACAAACTATGGATCAACAATTACTACAAGACGACTTACAAAGCATATGCATCCAACAACAATAAGACAAACTATGGATCAGCAAATACTACGGGACGACTTACAAAGCATATGCGTCCAACAACAATATACTAACAAATTAAATAGAAGGGTTGACATGGGTTCCTAACATCCCCTCTCCCTTATAAAAATCTTTGTCCTTAAAGCTTTAGATGTGGAAATTGATGTAGAATCTGAAGGAGTGGTTCCCCTATAGCATCCTTGGGTTTCATTCCAGGCCACTGATTCCTTTTGAGTTGCAGGGAGCATTGATTGGAAGGCTGTAGATGAATAAGAACCATATCAGCTGCGTGAAAAGTGCACTCAAAACGGTGTTGATTGGCTTGTTTTTTTAGTCGATTTCTTGCCAGGTGAAGATTGTCCTGCAGAATGAGAAGAATCTGATCGTAGTGTCAAAGAACCAAGTCAATTTCCTGAACTGGGGAGCTGTTGAGGGTGTATGGAAGAAGAACTGGCAGTGCATGTCCATAGATTGCTTCATATGGTGTCCTTTTAGATGTGGTATTGTACCACTAGAGTGCTTCTAAGAAATCCATAGAAATAGTTGTCCAAATATCTGTAGGGATGGGAAAGGGTTCGAGCAGTTCTGAAAGGAGTGTCGTTTCACCCTTGTTGACCTAGAAAGTATCACAGTCAGCCACCATCTATTGAATTTTCATGTTCAGTCCCTGCCAAAAGAAGTTACATTGTTCCTAGTCATACATTTTTAGGAATCCATAGTGCCCTATTGATGAAGAAGCATGGAGTTCATAGAAGAGATATCCCTGTTGAACAGATTGCAACCAATTTGGAACTGTTAAGATTTAATATGCTAAGACAGAAAATAGCAGCATTACATTCCATTTCACAATAATAGCATATACAAGATCACTGAAGAAACAACAAGCATAGCATAAACACAAGAGACACAGATTTATCCTGGGAAACCCTCATGGGGTAGAAAACCCAGTAAAGCTTCCTCAATATAGATGACCAGCAATATACAAAGATGCAAACCAAAGATATGATCTCCTCCTCCACCATAGCAGACCTCTCCTCCACAAGTGTGCCTCTCTCTCAAGTGAGTGTATGTGTCAAATGAGGAACACACCTCCTCTATTTATACACTACTCTGACATATCTTTTACATAAGTACACGTAGGCTCGTATTTAACCAATGGGTTAAATACCCCACTACAACTGACTGGGCCGACCCCTCTAGGGTGGTCTAATAACCCTTTGACCCACATAACACATATAGGGCCGACCCCCACTAGGGAAGTCTAATAACCCGAGTTACCACATTCCGACGGAGGAATAAACATCTCCGGATATACAATAAGATCTTCACGGAGGAATGAAACATCTCCGGAATAATAAAGTACAAATATAATATTCTTTGAAGTTACAATATCTCAACACTCCCCCTTAACGAGAAGGATATTATAACAGCATCTGCACGAGTAAGGAGTCATCAACATCATGCATGATACATCTATAAATCATTGGATGCTTTCTCAACATCATCAGTAACTCAAGCAGTTACTGGAACATCTTCAATACTGGAATATCAACATCTTCAGTACTGAGTCTTCATCTTCTGCAGCACTCGAACAACTACAACTGAACATCAACATCTGGATCCTCACGATCATCAGCATTGTCATCATACAATCATCAGCATCGGGATCATCTCGATCTACAGCATCTGGATCATCTCGCTCTACAGTATCTGGATCATCATGATCTACAGTATTTGGATCATCTCGATATACAACATATGGATCATCTCGATCTACACCATCTGGATCATCACCATCTACAGCATCTGGATCATCACGATCTACAGCATTAGCATCTGGATTATCTGAATCATCTCGATCTACAACATCTGGATTATCTCAATCTACAGCATCTGGATCATCACTATATACAGCATCTGGATCATCTGGATCTACAACATCTATATCCACACTGATACATCTATCATCAAAACATGTATTCTCACTAATACATCTATCACCAAAAGCATGTATTCTCACTAATACATCTATCATCAATAGCATGTATTCTCACTAATACATCTATCATCAAAAGCATGTATTCTCACTAATACATAGCAGCATATCCTGCAACACACACGATCATATTACAGGATGATCAATCCCGCTCTCTTTAGGACATAGGTCCATGGATGATACAATCCAGTCATGTACCTTTTGAATCCGAAGTCCAGGGATGATCCAGTCCTATCATGTACCTTTTGAACCGAAGTCCGGGGACGATCCAGTCCTAACATGTACCTTTTGAACCGAAGTCCAGGGACGATCTAGTCCTATCAATTCTCGGAGACCTCATGTCTACGGCTCAGTTCACAGGACCAAAGTCCAAGGATGATCCAATCCTTACCGTACATTTAGGACCGCGTCCAAGGATGACTTAATCCTCAACTGTACATTTAGGACCATGTCCAAGGATGACTTAATCCTCAACCATACATTTAGGACCACGTTCAAGGATGACTTAATCCTCCACCATACATTTAGGACCACGTCCAAGGATGATTTAATCCTCCACCGTACATTTAGGACCACGTCCAAGGATGACTTAATCCTCCATCGTACATTTAGGACCATGTCCAAGGATGACTTAATCCTCCACCGTACATTTAGGACCACGTCCAAGGATGACTTAATCCTCCACCGTACATTTAGGACCACGTCCAAGGATGAATTAATCCTCCACCGTACATTTAGGACCACGTCCAAGGATGACTTAATCCTCCGCCGTACATTTAGGACCACGTCCAAGAATGACTTAATCCTCAACCATCCACCAAGGACTTCATTCTCGAAGACATACGTCTACGACTCTTCTTTAGGACTGAAGTCCAAGGATGATCCAATCCCCTCACATGTTCACCAAAAACTTCATTCTCGAAGACATACGTCTACGGCTCTTCTTTAGGACTGAAGTCCAAGGATGATCCAATCCCCTCACATGTTCACCAAGAACTTCATTCTCGAAGACATACGTCTACGGCTCTCTTGAGGATGATGCAATCCTATCATGTCCACCAAGGAATTCATTCTCGAAGACATACGTCTATGGCTCTCTTTAGAACATATGTTCAAGGATGATGCAATCCCCTTGTCACCTTTGACCCTGTCTAAGGACCATCCACCAACCTCTCTGTCGGCATCACTAATATAGGTATCCTCATCATCGACCTCACTGTCGATGCAGGCAATCTCATCATGAGTTATCACATCACTCCCCCTTTCAAGGAGGGTCCTTCTGAACTATATTAAGTTTGTCTCGGAAAACTTTATTTGAGGTAGAGGTTTGGTTAGTACATCGGATCGGTAGAAGTTTGGTTAGTACATTGGTAACTTGTTACAAATTCAAACTTTTGGTTCCTTTCAGCACCATATCTTGGAACATTAGAAATGCCAGATCTCTATGTGCTTTTGACTTATCATGGAACACTGGATTCTTTGCCATTTTAGTACAACTCTGTTTGTCACATAGGATCATAGTTGGGTCCATCTCTAAGTCAAACAATTTTGAAGCCATGCCATTTCACAATTAGCAGAGCAAGCAGCCATATATTCCGCTTGTGCTAGACTGCTTCCGGCTAAACCACAAGATCATGGCTGATCCCAAACAATAACATCTTCTCGATGTGCTCTTCCTGTTTGATACACTTTCTGCCCAATCAACATCTGTGTAGCCATCTTGAAGTCATGAATTCCAAGATAGCATAGATCAAAGTCTATCGTATCCTTTAGATACCTCATCACATGCTTTGCAACTATCAGGTGAACACATCTAGTTTCCACTAGATACTGACTCAAGGTGTTCACAACAAAGCATATATCTCACCTAGTATTTGTTAGATACATCAATGACCCAATAATTTGTCTGTACAGAGTTATATACACTAACTCTGATGAGTCATTCACTAACAGCTTCAAGTTGGAATCCATGCGAGTGGTCATTCCAACATATCAAGTCCTTTTAATATTTCTCGGCATACTTTCCCTGGTTGAGAAAGATTCCTTCTGAGTCTTTCCATACTTCCACACCTAGGAAGTAATGCATCAATCTGAGATCTTTCATTTTCATTGAATGATCTTCTGCATATCTGTCTGTGCCATCTCTCGTTATATGGGTCTACTGATATGAGCCTCAATATCATTCGAACTCTGTGGTGAGTTCCTTCTTGCATCCATGTCATCTGTGTATAGAAACAATATTCAACCTTGTAGCAAAGGTTGAGATCCCTATCACCCATGGTGATCATTAAGCTCATCAATTGATTATCGATCCTGGGAACCCATACAGAATCTGATTCACACTTCTTCTTTAATTACACCATTAAGAGAATGGTCTTATCTAGCCACTTGGAGCAAACATCTTATCATGATTCTCTTCCTCTTTCTAAGAGAATTTTCTAGCCACAAGCCTTCTATAGTGTGTTTGATTTGTAAATCCTTTTGTTGAACATCCATCGCTTGTTCAGTGTTCATCATTCATCATGATCTTTTCTACAAATCAAAATTAAGTACATGATTAGTAATACTTCATAATCATCAAATCATATTGACATGATAACCTATTATGCATACAGATATCATTTACATAGTTATGTAACTATTTTGACCAATACTTTGGCACAACACTTTCCCATATCCTGTATGCATACAGTGGCTATCTAGATGCCTTCCATCTCTACCAGAACATACTATTGAGAGTGTGCACAGCTCTCAGCATGTCAGCAAAGAGGTTTCATTCTAGACAAGCAACAATGGAATGTTTGTCCAACTTACCAATCATATGCATATTAGTAGTATACTGTTCAATGCTCTATGAATGTTTACACTCAGCATGATATATTCTAGGAATACAAATATGCATACAAGAAATATCATTTACTATAATAGCTCAAATACTTATCTTTTATGTTTGTGTGGTTGCCTCCCACTTGATCTTCTATATGTCTTTTGAACTTCTATTCATTCTGTACCACTGTGCATGCTCAAGTGTGCACTAGTGTCATCCTCATGATCTCATACACAAACATACATTCATTAGTATATTCTCAAAACATTCTAATTATAAATAATCTTGAATATGTATAGTCATGATTATAGATAATATTCAAGGTTTCAGGGAAGTCTTCTTTTACTCATGCATATTCTTGTTTGATCTAGTTAGTTAAATAGTCAACCAAGATAAGAGACATAATATGCATAAACCCTTGATTACTAACTTTATGAATAAGCATAACCAATCATACCAAGTACACTTATATAAGGGATCCTAACATGACATAGGAAAACATACCTGGATTAGTATACCTGCTTAGTTATGTACAACATACCTAAACAATCTCTTCAATGATTTAGAGATCCTGAGCTAGAACCTGCATGTCTCATAGGTTAAGCATAATATAACAAAGTCATACATACCTCGTAAGTAGAACAAAGATTATGGATGAGTCTTTGTCTTCATGATGTCATGGTCATGGAGCTTGATTTGTCTTTTGTGATGTACCTATATCTTGTTAGCAGACAACATCAACCTCACACAACACCATAATACAATCATATAGCCCTAATCAATGAATGTCTTCGATCATTCACATGCACTCATACTGTGATAAGACAATTCTAACGTTAATCAAGATTGTACTAATAGATAACATGAAGACAAACACATTATGAACTTAATCAAGAATCAGATTTCAAGACATACCTGAACCTCCTTAAGTCATACCTGTTGAGACTTCTTGTAGTCTTCTTATGTAAGGCCTTAGCCTCAACTCCCCCTGAAAATTGATCTGGATCTTGATTAGGGTTTGCTAGAAAAACCCTAAAAATTCAATCTTTGACTTTCACACTTCCGAATGAATGGAAGGACGTGTCTTGCTGAGCTGATCAAACTAGCATACTTCAATTTTGAAATCTCCAAAATTTGACCCCTCAAAATTGCCTTTGAAACTTCTGGATCTTCTGGAAAGGATCCCCAACTAGGGTTTGATGAAGCCCACCCTTCTGCTCAATCAAAAGGTTTGATCCAAGGCTCTAAACTCTTATTTTTCTGAGGAGCTTCCAGCCGTGGTTACAGACTTAAAAAATTCCAACTTTTGCTGAAGCCCTAAATTTCCATCTTTCCGATCAAAATCCCGAGCTAGGGTTTAGTCAAGCCCGGTCTTCTATCCAACCAAAAAATTCGATCTTGGTCTCTAAATTTCGATTTTCCTGAGTAGCATTCAACTGTGGATTCCGATTCCAAAAATTCTAACTTTCTCCGAAACCCTAAATTTCGGAAGTCATGAATAAAGGTGCTCCAAAAATAATTCTGTTTTGACAGAAATATGTACCTGATTGTTTCTGCTATAACTCCGAAATTTTTGCTCCACAGGGTCTGAAAATTTTTTCTACAGTAGCCTGATCTGTCATCTTTCCATCCTGACAGGTCTGACCTCAATTGGATTTTTTGAGAGAGAGTTATGCCAAATGTCGCAACGTGACCTGTTTATGGGATAAAACAGGAGAGCGAACTTGTACTGCGTGCCACGTGTCACTGTTTGAACTTCGGCCCTTGAAAACTTTTCCTGAGATAGATCGTCCTGTTTTCTTTCCATCCTGACAGGTATGACCTCAATTGGACTCTCTGAGAGAGAGTTATGCCAAGTGTCGCAACGTTACCTGTTTATGGGATAAAACAGGAGAGTGAACTTGTACGGAATGCCACGTGTCACTAGTTCAGCTTCGGCCTCTGAAAACGTTTCTTGAGATAGTACAGTCTATGTACTACCTATCAATTTTTACGAAATTTCATTTGGAGCTTCCTATCCCAAGTTATGACCTTTTTTCCTAGGTCACCTGATTTTGACTGAGATCTGGAAGAGGCAGAAACCCTAACTTGTATTGATCATAACTTACAAAGTACAACGAATCTGAGGGTGCCCTTTGGACACAAGATACCTGGAGATGTTATCTACAACCTGTAGAGGTTTTAGATCCTGAACCTTTTCCAAAATGGATTTATAGCGAAAGTTCCACGATGAATGGTTTTTTCTATGTAAAACCCTAACCTTCAAATTGTCGTAAGTGAAGCAAGTGTCGTAAGTGCCATACCTTGCCTTCCTCAAGGTTAGCTCTGATACCATGTTAAGATTTAATATGCTAAGACAGAAAATAGAAGCATTACATTCCATTTCATAATAATAGCATATACAGAATCACTGAAGAAACAACAAGCATAGCATAAACACAAGTGACAGAGATTTATCCTGGGAAATCCTCATGGGGTAGAAAACCCAGTAAAGCTTCCTCAATATAGACAACCAGCAATATACAAAGATGCAAACCAAAGATATTATCTCCTCCTACACCATAGTAGACCTCTCCTCCACAAGTGCGCCTCTCTCTCAAGTGAGTGTATGTGTTAAATGAGGAACACACCTCCTCTATTTATACACTACTCTAACATATCTTTTACACAAGTACACGTAGGCTCGTATTTAACCAATGGGTTAAATACCCCACTACAACTGGCTGGGCCGACCCCTCTAGGGTGGTCTAATAACCTTTTGACCCACATAACACATACAGGGCCGACCCCCACTAGGGAAGTCTAATAACCCAAGTTACCACATTCCGACGGAGGAATAAACATCTCCGGATATACAATAAGATCTTCACAGAGGAATGAAACATCTCCGGAATAATAAAGTACAAATATAATATTCTTTGAAGTTACAATATCTCAACAGGAACAACTAGAGAAATAGTTGTAAGAGAAACTGGTTCATCAAATGTGCGAGAAGGAGCATCTGCCACCATATTGTCCTTACCCTTCTTGTAAGTGATCGCATAGGCATAACCCATGAGTTGGATAACCCATTTCAGCTATGTTAGGGAGGAGACCCATTGTTCCAGGAAATTTTCCAGACTCCGAAGATCAGTCTTGATGCAGAAATAATTCCCTAATAGGTATGGCTGCCACTTTTGTATTGCATGCAAAATAGCCATCATTTCCTGCTGAGATGTAGATGTGGCGAAATTCTTACTGGAAAGGTCTCTTGAAGGCAACAAGCCCACTGGTTCAGTAAGGAAACCTGCATATGTATACAAGGAAGTAGGGGAGACCATTGATGGGTGCATCTGAATGGAATGGAGTTGAGTGATGACACCATGTGAATTCTTCTTAAGGATCTTTTCTAGGCGACGTGAACTAATGATGTAGAGAAACCCTTGTTGTAAGCCCTTAAAGTTGTGTTGTTTCCCATTGATTGAAAACTGCATCCAAAGTTCAGCAAAATCCCATAAGATAGGGCCAAGTGTGCATAACCATTGAACGCCCAAAACCACATCACATCCTCCTAGGGACAAGGAAAATATGTCAGAGCGCAGGTTATAATCTTCCAGAGAAATACGCACATTGTGACACTTTCCCTTGCAAGGTAAGGTGCCCCCATTGGAAACCATAAATTCAAAGTTGGAGCAAGGATGGACAAAACAATAAGCCTGTTTGGTGATCCGGGGGTCAATGAAGTTATGAGTGCTACCAGAATCAATGAGTATTGTAAGAGGAATCTTCTTGAAGTAACCTCTGACCTGCATTGTTTGGGGGGTGGTGACGCCAGATAAAGCATGGAGAGATATCTCTGGTTGGTCATCTTGAGATGGGGGGTCAATAGGTGGCTATTGAATGTCGACCTGATCATCCATTGTATCCGGAGCTTCTTCACCAATTTTAGAGGCAGGCGGAGAATCCATATCCAAGAGATAGAGCTTTTGTTGAACACATCTATGTCCCCGAGTGAATTTCTCATCACAATTATAACAAAGCCCTTTTTCTCTGCGTGACTGCATCTCTGTTTCAGACAAATGTTTTATAGGAGTTGGTCGAGGAGCTAGTAGGATGGGAGGTCGTTGAGAACCCATATTTCGGAAGTGAACAAAAGTGGGTTTGGAGCGCTGTTGGGATGCAATCTTTTCTTCTGCCAACTTAGCTAACCCTAGGACTTCCATCATTGTGTTGGGATAGAACTTTTTAACCTCTGATCGGATTTCATCCTTAAGACCACTGATAAAACAACTCTTGTAGAATTCATCAGACAATCCTTCTGTGTGATTGGCTAGTTTCTCAAATTCTGTTTGAAACTCTCTCACCGTGCCACTTTGACGAAGTTTAGTGAGTGATCCGGTGAAGTCATCAAAAGCACTAGGACCAAATCGTTACAAAAGGAGTTGGCAAAAATCTGTCCATTTTGGCTCGTCATGAGCCTTGATGTACCAACGGTACCATTGAAAGGCTTCCTATTCCAAATGAAAGGATGCAAGTGGAACTTTTTGGATGTCAAAAGTATTATGCAGACTGAAATACTGTTCTACACGATAGATCCATCTAGTCGGATCAGTACCATTGAAGCAAGGAAATTCAAGCTTCAGACCACGAAAATTGTTGGAAGAAGAGAACCCATTGGCTGCAGAAGATTCTTGCTGTCAGTTATTATTCATGGCTGATTGTTGAAGATGAAGGCTAAGAAATTTTTCATCCAGATCTTGGAGTTTGGTTTGGATGGCTGCAAGTGCTTCCTCCATGGTTTTCTCTCCTGTGCCGGTGACAACCATAACCAAGAGTTTTTTTGGGGGGAATGGATAGAAAAACACAAACAAAAGCTTATTTAGTAAAATGAAATTTGGATTTGGGAAAAACTCGGAGGGGTAATTGGGGTTTGACTAGGTTTTGGATACTTTTTGATGGACAAGGAAGCAAAAAATGGGGATTTCAGGAGTGGGGTGAAAGAATGAGAAAATTTGGCAGATAGGGACAAAGAAGCAAAATTAGGAAAGGAACTCTGTGGTAAAATTTGAAGGCGATTGGGTGAAATCCAAAGAAGTTATTTCAGGCTTTGGGAAGTGGAATTTGGGATAGGGTCCTCAAGAATGAAATATGCATAATGGGATGACAGGGGTGTTAAGGAAGTTTCAAGCGAATGGATCTACAATGGCATGGAAGGGATCTGAAACAAATAGATCTGCAATGGCGCGAAAGTGATCGGAAATAGAGGGATTTGAAACGACGCCGAATGGATCGAAAACGAATGGATCTGAAATGGATCTGAAATAGATCTGAAACTGCTGGATCTGGAATGGCTTTCAGAATGGATCTGAAATGGCTGGATCTGAAATGCCGCAGAAGTGATCGGCAATGGTTCAACTGAAAATAGATATGGACCCTAGGTATGTGTGGCTTCCTATCGGTTCAGGGGATTCACTCGGCCACCAATGTTATCTGACGGCTTGTGTATTGGGGCAGTACCCCTCACTCCACAGCTCAGGTAAAACTGATAACCGCTTTGCCACAAACGAAAGCTCTTGGTTTACCTCATGGGTGGGAACTAGTCAATCAGATAGGGGTCGTTGCACTTTTCGCTGGCAGGTCCTCTCAATGGCCCAGCTACTTCGGGGTTCCTATGGTACTCCTCACAATGAGTTTTAGTGCTTATGCCCAAGTACTTCCCACAGTTAAGCGGATAGGGATTATTACCAGATCCGAAGCTGCGAGTGATACAGAAAAAAAAAATTGACAGAAATTTCACCCAGCGAGCGCAAGAAAGTGCTCTAATACTAGATGTGAAGAACCTACAACAATTAATTAATGAGAATACACAAGATAACAGAAATAACAGAACTCAGAATCACTTTTATTGATCGCAGGCCACTTCGAGGGGGAAACCTCCTTTGAGCAAGCTCAATACAAAATAACTTCACTGTCCTTCATTGCTCTCAACAAAACCTTATATACTAAGTCTAGGCGCCAATACCATGGGTCAATACCATGTGTCAATACAAACCATGGGCCACTACAAACTATGGATCAACAATTACTACGGGACGACTTACAAAGCATATGTGTCCAACAACAATAAGACAAATTATGGATTCAACAAATACTATGGGACGACTTACAAAGTATATGCGTCCAACAACAATATACTAACAAAGTAAATAGAAGGGTTGACATGGGTTCCTAACAGTATCAGAGCCGAAGGTCTATTTGGAAGATAAACCTACAGGAAGCTAGGGTTTCTGGTTCGAGTGGGAGTAATGGCAGAAGAATGAAAGTTTAAGGTCGAGAAGTTTAACGGTAAAAAACTTCCAGTTATGGAAGATGCAATTGGAGGACTATCTGTACCAGAAGGATCTATTCCTACCTTTGGGAGGAAGAGAAAAGCAGCCGACGGCCATGAAGGACGAAGAATGGGAGGTTCTTGACAGAAAGGCTCTAGGAACAATACAGCTGAGCCTGCCTTCGTCGGTGACTTTCAATATCTCAAAAGAAACGACAACGGAGGGTTTGATGAGCGCACTGGGTAAGCTGTATGAAAAACCCTCGGCCTCCAACAAGGTATTTCTAATGAAGCGTTTATTTAATATGAAGATGTCTGAAGGTGGATCTATTACTGATCATTTAAATGAGTTTTATACGGTTACAAATCAACTAAGTTCTATAAGTGTGAACTTTGATGATGAGGTTAGGGTCTTTTAATCTTGTGTTCATTGCCAGAAAGATGGACTAGCTTGGTCGTGGTTGTAAGTAACTCTATCTCTGGTTCAAACACCTTGAAATTTGATGATGTTATTGGCGTTATTTTTAGAGAAGAAATGCTAAGAAAGAGCACAGGTAAGACATCAGGTAATTCTTTGACCATGGAGAGCAGGGGAAGACAAAAGGAGAGAGGAAAGAGCCAAGGTAATCGCAGCAACTCTAAAAAGGGCAGATCCAAGTCGAGACTGGGAAAAATAGAGTGCTAGCTAGAACTATGGAAAGAAAGGACATCTGAAGAAAGACTGCAGATCTCCAAAGAAGAAAGGAGATGGACAGAAGGAAACTACCCAAGAAGCAAATGTAGAAGGTGATGTGTTACAAGATGCTTTGATTCTTGCATTAGATAATACTAGTGATTATTGGGTAGTAGATTCAGGGGATTCATGTCATGCTACACCCCATAGGAAATATTTTCATGATTATGTTCTAGGCGATTTTGGACATGTTTTATTGGGTGATGATGAGCCATGTAAAATTGTTGGAATGGGTAAGGTATGGATAAAAGTTAAGAATTGAACTGACTGGCTGTAAAAAGATGTTGGCATATTCCTACTATGAAAAGAAATCTGATCTCAACAGGGCAGTTGGGAGATGGTGGCTGTCTATCTACATTTGGAGAAAAGTGGTGGAAGATCACTAAAGGATCAATGGTGATAGCAAAAGGAGATAAGGTAGGTACATTGTATTTATGTCCTCATAATATTGACCATTCTATCTCTTTAGCTTCCACAGGAACAGATACAGCATTGTGTCATCATAGGCTTGGCCACATGAGTGAGAAGGGGATGCATATTCTCCACTAAAGGAAGTTACTACCAGATTTGAAGCAGGTAAGTTTGGAATTCTATGAAAACTTTATTTATGGAAAACAGAAGAGAGTCAGATTTCTCAGGGTTGGGAAATAGAAGAAGAATGAAAAGTTAGGGCTTGTGCATACAAATGTATGGGGACCGGCTCAGGTACAATCTCTTGGTGGCTCTCATTATTATGTTACATTTATTGATGATGCAACTAGGAAAACTTGGGTTTATTGCATTAAACAGAAATCTGATGTGTTTGCTACTTTTAAGAAGTGGAAAGATTTGGTTGAGAATGAGACGGGAAAAAGGTTGAAGTGTCTCAGATCTGATAATGGAGGTGAGTACTGCGGCAAGGAGTTTGATACTTACTGTTCATACCATGGGATTCGTAGAGAGAAGATAGTCCCAGGAACACCACAAGAAAATGGTGTGCCTGAAAAGATGAACAGAACGATCATGGAGCGTGCAAGGTGTATGAGATTGCATGCAGGGTTTTCCTTACAGTTTTGGGTGGATTCTATAAATACTATTGTTTATTTAATAAACATAGGACCTTCAAGTGCTTTGGATGGTGGTATTCCAGAGGAGGCATGGACAGATAAAAAGGTAAAATACTCATTTCTGAGAACTTTTGGTTGTGAATCATTTGTCCTTATTGATAAAGAAAATAGAACAAAGCTTGAAGCTAAATCCAAAAAATGTACCTTTATTGGATATCGGGTTGATGAATTTGGTTATCGTTTATGAGATTATGAAAATAAAAAAATCATCAGGAGAAGAGATGTGATATTCAATGAAAATTTTATGTATAAAGATCAGTTGCAGAGAAAGAAATAGGAAAAGGAAAACACAGAGTACACAGTAATTGATGAAATTAAAGAAAATGAAGTTCCAAAGGTGCCAGAAAATCAAGAACAGCAGCAAATACCTAAAACTCCTGCAACTGCAAGAAGATCTACTAGGTTAAGTAGACTCCCTGAACGATACTTTCTTTCAATTTATTATTTATTGATGATTGATGTTGGTGAACCAGAGTGTTATGAAGAAGCAATGCAGGTGGAAATTAGAAAGAAGTGGGAGTAAGGCATGAACGAGGAGATGGACTCATTGGTAGGAAACAAGGCTTGGGATTTGGTTCAGTTTCCTGCTGGTAAAAGAGAATTGCAGAACAAATGGATTTACAGGTTGAAGGAAGAGGAAGGAAGTAAGAAGCGGTACAAGGGCAGACTTGTTGTAAAGGGGTTTGCACAGAAGAAAGGTATAGATTTTGATGAAATATTTTCTCCTATTGTTAAGATGACTTCAATTAGGACTATCTTAAGTCTAGTGGCAGTAGAATATTTTCATCTTGAACAGTTAGATGTAAAAACAACCTTTCTCCATGGGGATTTGGAGGAAGAGATATATATGTAGCAGCCACAAGGGTATTTGGTCAAAGGCAAGGAGAACTTGGTATGCAGGTTGAAAAAGAGTTTGTATGGCTTGAAGCAAGCTCCAAGGCAGTGGTATTTAAAATTTGACAGGTTTATGACAGAACAAGGTTATAGTAGATGTCATTCTGACCACTGTGTTTATTTCAAGAACCTAGACAATGAAAGATATATTATCTTGTTATAGTATGTGGATGACATGCTTGTTGCAGAGTCTAACATGTAGGATATAAATGTACTCAAAAGGAAGCTATCTAATTCATTTGCGATGAAGGATTTGGGTGCTGCAAAGCAAATCCTTGGTATGAGAATAACGAGAGACAAGAAAAATAAAAAATTGACATTGTCTCAGAGTGAGTACATACAAAAGGTGTTGGAGAGGTTCAGAATGCATAATGCAAAACCAGTTAGTACACCTTTGGCCAGCCATTTCAGTCTAAGTAAGGAAATGTGTCCCAAGACACAGGAAGAGACAGATTACATGTCCAAGATTCCCTGTCAATCAGCAGTTGGCAGCTTGATGTATGCCATGGTGTGCACAAGACCAGATATTGCACAAGTAGTGGGAGTTGTGAGTAGATATATGAACAATCTAGGTAAAGAACATTGGAAGGCAGTACAGTGGATTCTCAGGTATTTGAGAGGTACTAGCACTTAGGCATTATGTTTTGAAGGTTCAGACACTGTTCTACAGGGATATGTTGATGCAGATATGGAAGGTGATAAGGATAGGAGGAGGAGCACCATAGGGTATGTGTTTACTATAGGTGGAACAACAGTAAGTTGGATTTCGAAACTATAGAAGGTTGTTGCAATTTCAACAACGGAAGCAGAGTATGTTGCTATTACAGAGGCTAGTAAAGAGATGGTTTGGTTGCAGAGATTTATGGAGGAATTGGGTAAGAAGCAGAAGGATAGCGGGTTGTATAGTGATAGCCAAAGTGCCATTAATCTTGCAAAGAACTCAACATTCCATTCCAGGACTAAACATATATATCTCAAGTACCATTTCATACGCTCTGTTCTGGAAGATGAACTGTTGAAGCTGGAAAATATACATACTAGCTAGAGTCCTGCAGACATGTTCACAAAGGTAGTAACCAAAGAGAAACTAAGTTCTTGCTCAGTTTCAGTTGGCCTTCTAGCATGAAGGTGAAGATGAGAAAGTTGCCAAGTCCAAGTCTAGCAAGTGCACCAGTGGTGGAGTTGTTGTGATCAGTCTCCAAGTGGGAGATTGTTAGTTTTGGAGCCAGATCTTCCAATCTCATAGATGATATTTTCTTAGTCGTGCACCCGAGAGGACTGTACACTCATTCCCCTACCTTGGGATTCGGGGGCGGAGCCCCCGAGAAAATTTTTTGGGGTTGTTTTTGCCAACAATTTTCGGGCCCATGGTTTTGGGTAACCTGTGGTATTTTCCCATTGTATTTTCTTTATAAAAGAAAGACACTGTAATACGGCTAGGGTAGATGTTTTAGGTTTTATGCATTGTAAAGATCTCTGAGATCGGTAGAGAAACTGTGAGACAGTGAGAAGAGGAAGTGCATCGGTTGTGCTGCAAGTTGTATCCCTTCACTTGTTGGACAGAATAATAATAAGGACTGGCAACTTCAGTGTGGACGTAGCCCAAGTTGGGTAAACCATGATATATCTGTGTTTCTCTTATAATGTGTATGTGTGATTATATTTGCATTTCTGTTTATTGTTATTGCTCCGCGATCCTGTTTTTCTAACACAAATCATCCTCATCATCAATAACACATGTATCATTATCCATATCAACATCAAACATAAATCCACCACTCACAAACTTGATTGTTTTGGAATAATTAGGTATATGAAAAAACTCTTCATCATTATTAGCCTTTTCAAATCCTATACAATATCTATTACATTTAAACTCATTGTCTTCCCATGGACAAACAATATTATGATGATCCACTTTATCCTCTTTATTGTCAATGTCATCAATTGAAACTACATTGAACTAGTGCTCACAACCAACAGGTACATGTTCATTGTTTGAATACTTAGTGACATCATTTGGTTCACAATCAAACAATGGATTATTCTGAAATAGTATGAAATCATCCTTTTGACATCCAATAAGACATAACTCATCTGATAATAAGTTGTTTTGAACTTTTAACATGTCCATATTTTTGTTCATTAGGTGCAAACATGTAACAACATTTGTAAGCAACCCTTTACTTTTACAAATTTGAGATTCTGAAGCGGTTGTAATCAGTGCATGTAACTTTTTGAATAGTTCTTCAATGTAAGTCATTCTTCAAAACACTTTGAACATCAACAAATCTCCTTATAACTCCAAAAATGCAATAATACCTTATAACTCCAAAGCTAGAACATAAGCCCTTATAACTCTAGTAACAAATTGTCTTAAATAGGCATTAAAACACCCCTTACTATTCATTCAAAAAAATAACTTTGAAGTCATAAACCATTTAAATCCATTTAAATGAGTTGACCTTAAAGTGACACTTTATTCTTAAAGTGCACTTAACATATAACTTTCTCACATCTAAGCATCATAAATTTGGAAGGCTTCTATTAATGTTTTCACCGTAATCTTAAACTTATATGGTCCAAAATATATGCATATGTTAAAATAAACATTCAAATTCCCATCATAAAAGGCATACCTTCATTCTTCTTGTGATACGAATCATACAGAAAATCATCACTGCGCATGGATGATATCCTGGTCGCTCATTTCCTAACAATGATGGCTCGAGTTTTGATGGGGGCCGATTCGAGAATGAATTCTCTGTTTAAAACTCTTCATAGAAGCAACTTAAAACAATTTTGGTGCAAAAGTTGGCCATAAAAGTTTCTGCCGCTGTCAGAACTTTAATTTCTTGTGAACTGATAAATAAGTTCCAATTGTTCAAACCCTCTTACCTCTAGTCTTGAGATTCCCACAAAATCAACATTCCTGCTATAAAATCTCTACTCTCGACAACTTGGATGTGCAATCTCCCAAGACTTTGCACAATTGATCTCATTTAGTGATGGAACTCAACATTCCCAACATTGGTCTATATTCCATACATCGTTCTTCTTTACTTCAATCAATGTTTTTGGTTTATTTACGGAGAGATGGCAATTACTCACCAAGGATTTGAACATACCTTGGTCACTATCCATTACTGGGTGTACATATTTCTAACGCTCAACCCATAAATTCCATTTAACACAAAATTTATAATATTATTCAAAGCAGAGAATTATTCATCCAAGCAATTACCCTATAGAGAACTATGTTCGCATCATACTCGTCGAATCCCATCTCAATGATGTCTTGAACCTTTCAACTCAAATCTTGCAGATTCTTTCTTGACTTCAACGCAGGATGCACAAGCAACGGCAAGGAACGAAGACGAACCCAAGAAATAAGTAGCCTCTGCTTTTCAACCAAATCTGCATGCTTTTCAACCAAAAGTTGATGTTCGGCTTCCTTCAGGTCAAAATGGCAAACCATAGCACCGACAGGATTTTCTCATTTGCATTTTATCCAGACCTCACGGATTGACCACAAGCTTGTGAGATTTCACCTTTTACATGACAGGTTCTTCATGGCTTTTGATTGCTTCTATGCATCGGATGGTTCACAATTCTTGAAATGGGCGTCTCTATCTCTCTACTCCTCCGCTCTTGGGGAAAATATCGGGCGGAAAGACCTCTCTTCTTGAACACTTTCAAGAGTTTAATGTCAGCTCTCCTTTCTCTGCGCACCTTCACAATCCACGCTGACCTCCAAGGAATGTGAGCCTCCACCAGATATTCCATTCTTCGTGCTCTGTTATTTTCACCCGCCTAGGGCAGGGGCAGGATCTTCATGCGCTCTGACCTCATGGACCTTCATGCCGCTCTGATAACTAGGGTAGGATCTTCATGCATTCTGATACCAGTGTTAAGTCATAAAGAAGATATTGAACAAATCAATAAGGCAGAGAAAACAGAAAAGTGACGGAAAAGACTTAATGCTGGTTCATTAATCAAAATGTACATATGTAGTAGTACATTGCTTAGCTGTCAAACGGTTAGAGAACGAACTAGGATTAGGTTCTTTTAACAGTAAACCGCTGTGCTGTGAGTTTACCAGGTTAAGAAATCAAAACGCAATAGACCAAAGAAAAATAAAGAGTTTCTTTACAAAACAAAACAAGGTATAAAATTTAGAGAGACAATCATATTATCCATAATAATCAATTACGTGGGAACAGGTGTTTCTTCCACGTGGTATCGGAGCATGTGGGAACTAATCCTGCACAGTGAACCTTATCATCATTAGATTTGGCACTCAGAATACCAGTTAGTAGAGGCAAAATCCTCGTACTTCGAAGGCATTACACTAGAAAACTGCGAAAACCAAGATGTGAATATCTAGGAACTGGAATCATGAGGCCGCCCCATGAAAACAGCACACAGTATAGATGAAGCTATGTAACTAGTAAAGAGAGTGGACAATTCCAACTCCATAGACTATGATTAATCATTTTCATCTGCATTCTTATGCAACATTTCTATTTATGATTTAGAAAAATAAAATGATGGTTGAACCACAATTGTAGGAATTTGGGTCAATTGTTTTATCCAAATTGGACAACTATCAATTAGAAATATATGAAACAAGTCCAACAAAATTCATACATGACCACTGGTTATGAAAACTAAAGACTTGGATCACATGGAGAAATGGATAAGATTGATCACATATAGACCATGAGGGGCTGCACCAGAGACACCAACTTAACTATGTCTCTGTACAGTTTTTATCTACAACTGCACCAGAGAGACCATCTTAACTATGTCCTTGACAATTTTTATCTGCATGTCCATTGACTTAGTTATCATGGATTATGGTATGTTGAGCACTCTAAAATGGATCATTTTAATGCAATAAAGCTGGTTTAAGTTATCATGGACTATGGTTCTTTCAAATCTCGGTCAATCCATTTGGTTTGAAGAAAGTGAATGGCAAGATTACAGGAAAAATCTGCTTCAATATCACACCAAAAGTTGAGTCTATAAGTATGCTTTTGAGACCATACAACTTGCTATAAGTTCTCTTATAAAACTTAAGTGTTAATTCGATGCTGTGTCATCTCCAATATAATACAAATGTCTTCTAAAATCCAGTGTTTCTCTATTTAGTATTTCTGTCTATAGATAAAGTGTTTATTGTATATGTCATGGTGGATGGTGTTATCTATTTCAAAATGGAAATAGCTAAAGAGGTTTCGAACTTATAAAACTTAAGTGTTAATTCGATGTTGTGTCATCTCCAATATAATACAAATGTCTTCTAAAATCCATTGCTTCTCTGTTTGTTATTTATGTTTCTGTTTGGTATTTCTGTTTATAGATAAAATGTTTATGTTATGGTGGATGGTGTTATCTATTTCAACATGGAAATAGCTAAAGAGGTTTTGATGATGTTCTGGATAAATGGTTTAATGATATGGTCTTATTTTAGAAAATGATTTTTTTATCATCCCTCAACACAAATCTCTCTCAGAAACTGGCTCTCTAAAACCAATCATTCACAAATACATGAAGTTGCAGATGTAGGATCTGTATAGTAATGCTAACTCTTGAAAACCCATATTCTTGAATATCATGCAAAAGGTCGTGGGTTCTCTGACATGAGATGTCTTTCAACCTCAAAATGAAGATTCTTTCAAATGATGTAGACACGGAACCCGCCCTGCAGCATATAATAATCAGAAATAATAAAAAAAAGGGGAAACATCAAACTCTTCTTTAATATCTGTGTTTCATTTGAAGAAACAAACCCAATTATAAAATCTTCAGGGAATTGTCTAATGCAATCTACAATATGTAGGGATCTCAAAATAAAATGAAACTCTCGGGCAGGCCCTTGTTGAAACGTACAGAAAGATAAGTAGAAGAATTAATTTTCTGTAAGCCCAGAAAACTAGCAACATTAAGTGGAAATCATGACTATGGACTGAACCCTATAAAATACATAGTAACATTAAGTGGAAATCATGACTATGGACTGAACCATATACAATAGTAACATTAAGTGGAAATCATGACTACTGAACCCTATAAAATACATAGTAACATTAAGTGGAAGCTGAACCATATAAAATACAGTAATAATTTATCTTCTAAGTAGGAGAATACTCTGAAATTGTATGTTGTTTGTTATGGTTTTAATTTTTTTCATTATATATTTATAGTGATTTTCTTTTGTTATGATATGATGTGAGATTCACTTAAAGCATACAATACAAACACAAATGCATGCAAACCTCACTAAAAATGCAGAGTGATTAAAGTTGATTAAGGAATTTCCAGAAAGAGCCACATATTGACATAGACGCATTTAGTATTTGGATGCAATGTGCATTGCATTGAAAAGCAATAAAACTTATCCTTACTTGCACTCAAGGACAAATACAATAATTTATTGCGAGGACAACTACAAAGCTTCTACTAAATGGAATATGTGGAAACTTTGACAGTAAATTTGCCTAAAAGAGAGATTTTCAAAGGCAGCTCCCACCGATTTGAGAAATGCTTAAGAATAACAAAGAATGATTTCTCATTTGATGAATCCATACGAACTTTTCACGAGTTCTTTCATTAGTAGATGAACAATTGAAACAAATTAACACATATCTAGTTCTACAATCTCATTAAAATATGGAGTTACAAAAATATATTGTTTTCACGATGAAAACTATTACTCCAGTATTATATGACATCAAATTACTCCAGCTAAAAAAATATAAATACTTACAATTGGAATGATAAAAATCTTTTACAATTGAAATCTTTAGAAATTAAAATGTAGAACTTTGATCACTTGATGCCACTGCATTATTCATTAGTGTGTTGTAGTTACTAGTGGCAAGCATAGCAGATATGCTCCGTGATAATCCCCTTGAAGCACCACTATTTCCCACCAAATCATCTCTAAGACTATTCAACACAGTTGACACATATCTCATAGTTGGGCGTTCTTCAGGTGAATCTTTTGAACATAGCAAACCAACATATAGGAAAGAAAGCAAACATTTATATGCATCATTTTCTTCAATTTCATCTCCATCCATCTCACTCAAGAGATGACTGTCAATTACCTCCTTCACATTATTTGGAAATGTTAAGCTCACCCACTTATGCAAGTTCAAGTCTTCTGCAAATATGTCACTAGTTGGTTTTTTTAAAGTAAGCATTTCCAATAATAGAATGCCATAGCTGTAAACATCCCCTCGAATAGAAATCCTCTCACCCAGTCCATACTCTGCATTGAAAGCAACCTTGATCAAATTTACTCAACAAACACATATAAAATTGTTGTGAAGAAAATACAAATGCAAATAATGTTTTAAAATATCCATACCTGGGGCAATGTAGCCAATGGAACCTTTTAGAGAATGTGTTGAAGTAAGTGACTCATTGGAGATTGCACCAATTAATTTTGCAATTCCAAAATCTGTTACATGGCCAGACATGTTTGCATCCAACAACACATTGCTTGGTTTGATATCGCAGTGCACTACTTGTACAGAGGAATCATGATGAAGATATTCCATGGCATGGGCCACATCTATGGCAATGTCTAATCGTGTTTTCAATCCCAACTCACACACATCTTCAACATTGTTGTCATTTTTACCAGGATACAAATGCTTCTCTAAGCTTCCATTAGACATAAACTTGAACACTAAAGCTTTGAAATGGATGTTGGAACATGAGGTTATAATTCTCACAAGATTTCGATGTAGAACATTTTGCAAGACATTACACTCTGCTTTAAAACTCTTCAAAACCTGGTCATTTTGCAAATTTAAAACCTTCACAGCAACAAGCATGCCATCACTCAAAATTCCTTTGTACACTGATGCAAAACTACCACTCCCCAACAAGTTGGCCTCAATGAATCCATCAGTTGCTTTAGAAAGATCTTGATATGATATACTTTGATGCTCTGATCTATGGGAGATAACTCGTGGAAAATCAAAGATTTGTATATGCAAACCCCCCTTTGAGAGGAATCTCAAAAGTAGACAACATAGCATAAAAACAATAGCACCAACAATTGGCAATAGAACTTTTCTTAAAACATCAAAATGACTTTTTGGTGCTGGACATGCTGGTAAGGAAAATACTTGTGGCCCACAGAGGCCTGAATTTCCAATTAAGGATATGATAATGGTTTTATTTGTAGAAAATTCTCCTTTTGGCATTTCTCCTTTGAGATTGTTAAAAGATAAATTCAAATACTGAAGCTCTTTCAACTTGTTGAGAGTAACTGGTATTGTACCCGATAAGCAGTTGGAAGAGAGATCCAAGTCCATGAGATTTTGTAGATATCCAAGTGAATCTGGAATAGAACCTTCTAAGGAATTGTTACATAGATTCAAAGATTCCAGTGCAATGCAACTTCCAAGTGTTGGTGGAATGACACCAGTTAACAAATTGGCAGAAATGTCTATTGCTAAAGCATTTCCAAGTTTCCCCATCTCTAGAGGCAAGGGGCCATCCAACAAATTCCATGACAAATTTAAATAAAAATACAAGTAAGGAAGAGTAGTGACTTCTGGTGGTATTCTTCCACTGAGTCTATTGTGAGACAAATCAAGTAATGCTAAATTCTTGCAATCTCCTAAGCTGGTAGGTATTTTACCTGATAAGTAGTTGTGATGAAGAGATAGGGTCCTTAGTTGTTCAAGATGGTGTAAGGAATTGGGAATTTTTCCGGAAAGCATGTTTCTACTAATATCAAGGAGACCAAGATGTTTCAATTCTTTAAAAACATCCGGGATCTTTCCTTCTAATCTATTGTTTCCTAAAGACAATCTTTCTATATTTTCAAGGTTACCGAATGGTGGTATGTTGCCACTCAAAAAATTTCCACTTAAATTTAGAAAGGTTAAGCTGCTAAGATTGCCAATATGTGGAGGGATGTTTCCTTCTATCATGTTGTCTGCTAATGACAAGTAAGACAAATTGGCAAAGAGTGTGCTTATTGCAATGGGTAAAACGCCACTTAATTTATTGTGGTTCAATTTTATCGCCTCTAGGTGAGAACAATTTGTAAGAGCTATGAGAAAGGGCATGGTTGTAGTGCTTCCACTATCAAGTTGATTAGACTGCAAGCCTAGCTGTTCAAGGAGTGATAAGTTACCCAACTCTACTGGCACAGCCCCACTCAACTTGTTGTGACCTATAGCTATTATCTTGAGCTTGGAACAATTTCCAATGGAATTTGGTATGTTTCCACTTAGTTGATTTCCCCATAAATAGAGACCATTCAAGTTAAAGAGATTTGACAAAGAAGCAGGAATCTTGCCTACCAATTCATTATTATATAGTGAAAGGACTTGGAGATTGGTGAGCTTACCCAATTCTTGTGGAATGGTGCCAGTGAGATTGTTCGTGGAAATATCCATATAAAGCAAAGTGGAGATATTTGATAAAGAAGTGGGAATGGTACTCGACAAATAATTGTCATGGACAATGAGTGTGCGCAGTCTTGTGAGCAAGCTTAATTCTTGTGGAATCATGCCAGTCAGTTTGTTGGAAAAAATATTTAAATAAATCAAAGTGGAGATATTGGACAAAGAGGTGGGAATGGTGCCAGAGAATTGATTTTGTGATAACTCAAAATCTTCTAAACTATTGAGCAAACCTATTTGTGGTGGAATGACACCACTGAGTCTATTTCCTGCAATTCCTAAAGCAGTCAAATCTGAAAGGTTTGCTATGGAAAAGGGAATGGTACCTGTGAGGCTGTTTGCTCCCAAGTTTAGGCGTTGCAGACGTGTAAGGGAACCCAACTCCATGGGGATGTTTCCCTCCAGTTGATTGAAATGCAACTTGAGCGTTCTCAAACGGAAAAGGCGTCCCAATTGAGATGGGATTTGACCGTGAAGCGCATTGCTCGAAAGATCGAGTGAGTGGAGAAACGATAAATTTCCGAGTGAAGGAGAAATGGTGCCTTGCAAATCCATGGCACGAAGGTTGAGCGCGATCACTCTGTCGAATGGATGGCGGTGGGTGCATCTGACCGCAGTCCAGTTGCACAGGGGAACGGCGTAACTCCAATCGGCCATGGAATCGTTAGGACTGAGGGTGATGAGCGACTTGAACGCCAATAGCGATTGCCGATCATCATGAAATGAGTGACTACACGACGATATGATAAAGAGGAGCAACAACAGCAGCAAAGACAGTGGAAAAGAAAAACAGAGAGACGGCATCATCATAATGTTCCAAGTGATACTGGGGAAGCAGGAAGAGGAGAATTGGCGTTCTAGGCACAACCTCGCAGCTATTTAAAACGCGGAGAGAGATGGTGGGCCGCAGGCGACGAGACCGAGCTATTAAGTGGAGTGGGGTTATGTGTTGTTTTGTCAAAGCGCGTGTTGTTGACAAGAAACTTTTAAACGAAACTTTTAGAGTGGAGTGGGGTTATGTGTTGACAACCTCGCAGCTATTTAAAACGCGGAGAGTGATCGGGTGTATGTGTTGTTTTGTCAAACACGTGTTGTTGGGAGAGAGACACGAACCAAAGAATGTGGACAGAGATAGTGAGGTGCAGCACTATGCGTGGGGAAGCGGGAAGAGGAGAATTGGCGTTCTAGGCACAACCTCGCAGCTATTTAAAACGCGGAGAGAGATGGTGGGCCGCAGGGGAGCGAGCTCGAGCTATTAAGTGGAGTAGGGTTTATGTGTTGTTTTGTCAAAGCGCGTGTTGTTGACAAGAAACTTTCGAGCAATGCGTTGAATGGATATATCAATAGGGGAGAAATTCCAAAGTCAAAGTCTTCGGTGAATGGATATATAAAGTGGAGTGTTGTTTTTCAAACGCGTGTTGTTGAGAAGAAGAACAACTCGGACTTTTAAACGAAACATATCCAATTTAGAAGAATAAAAACTTTCAAACCAAATAAAAAATGGGGATTCGGCATCTCCCTTACCAGATAGATAATAAATAGGGGAGAAACTCCAAAGTCAAAGTAAACGTTGGATGGATACATCAAGTGGAGTGGGGTTATCTGTTGTTTTGTCATACGCGTGTTGTTGAGAAGAAGAAAAACTCGGACTTTTACCAAACATATCCCATTTTGAAGAACGTTTCTCTTCCACATATTAAATAGGAGAGAAATTCCAAATTTAGTTGGATATATATACATATAAAACTCAAGTAGGAGAGAAATTCCAAATTTAGTTGGATATATATATATATATATATATATAACACTTAAAATCCGCATTTTCTGCATTTATCTTCTACCTATTGAATAGGAGAGAAATTCCAAATTTGGATATATATATATAATCAAATCTAGTGATTTAAATATATTATGATTTGGATAGTTTAAATTGTAATCTTATTTTTTTTGTAACTAGGAGAATTAGCAACACCTCATACATGGTTAATTCTAGTCCACTATCACTATATCCCTAGGGGTACCAACGCTATCCCACACACGATACACTTGGCTAATCAAGGTTTAAACCTGTGACATCACAACAAGTGGCTTAACCGTGCACTCTATAGCCAACTGGTCTACACCCCAAGGGCTACAGTTTCTCATACTTACCATTAATCATTTATTAAAATAAAAAAATCAAATCAAATTAAAATGATTGTTTATTAGATTCATTATTACTAAACAACAACTATTGGATAAGAAATTTCAAATTTAATCAAATCAAGGAATTGCGCTAGGCATTAGTATGTCCATACAACACTGTGAATTTTAGAAAAACTAATGTTCTATGTAAGTTTATATTAAACTAAATTTTAAAAAAATATATTTATGTGAATTTTTGTTGGCTTCGTCTCATTGGCATTGGCCTCGGGTTTTGGATCCTAGGCCTTGGCAGGGAGCTTATCCCAGGTGCATTTGTCAAGTCCCCTCCCATCAGACTGAGCCAGGGAGAGAACATGACACTAAATCCAGGCATCTAGCCCCATATCCATTAAGTAAAATTCATTGATAATAAAAGACATATACATATGCATATAGTAATAAAACACAACGGAATTAAATTCATGTTTAATATCTAACATACATTCAACATTTTCATGACATCCATTACATAAAGACATTTCAGATTTTATAAAAGAGAGTACTTATCTTAAAACAGAGTAGTCCTGAGCAACCAGCTATGCAACTGCAACGTTCCACCCAACCATAAGCTAGTTGTGCTTATCAATCTCTTGATACAACTGCCACCCCTGAGCTGGGCATGATTTCTACAAGAAAAAGGGAACAACAGACTCACACATAGCCAAATATACACCAAAATCTGCCAAGCCAATCTACAATTGGGTTTATCAGGCTACTAAGGCAATGGAAAGGAAGAATTGCTAAGCTAGTGAGCTCAACCACAGAGATATAAATGCCCTCTACAAGATCTATCTAACTTGGCACCCACAATGCCTACACACCCCACTCAAGGAAGTATTCACTTCACCAATACACAGTCCCTCGGGCCATACCTTCCATTCTAGTGTTGTCCAAGGTGTGCATAGAAGAGTAGCCAGCCCTTTTGATCTTTCTGAGAGGTTACTCCCCTCACTAGGTTTATCAAGCCAATTATATCCACTACCACTCCAAATTTCTTGCTCACAGGTTCAAACCAAAACAGAGATGTACATAACAGCAAAACCACAATTGATGGGCATGAAGAAGAGCGTTTTTACAGTGGGATGCCCAAAATGGGGTTTCTACTAGTTCAGAAAAATGTAGGCAGCCAAAACGAAATGGGAGAAGGGGGGAACAACCTTGGGAGAGCAAATCGCTTTCAGAAAAACGTTTATGGCCATTCAAGGGACAAAAACGGCCTCCATAAACCCCAAAATCGTGACTCCCTTCCTCCCATCCATTGTGCAATACAAAAACGAGTTCTCAGGCATGGAAAATGCAGGAAAATGATGAAAAACATGATGGAGAAAGTCCCAGTTAGCTCTGACTGCGTGAGAGAGCAAAGTCCCTGGGTGAAAGATGGATTTGGGCACCATTTCGTGGGTGTTTTCTTGCCCTAGAAGAAAAAATACGATTTTGCAGATTGATGGCTTGCCCATACACGAAATTGACTGCCATACCTCTCCATTCCCAAAGCATTAACTGCCTCAACCAACTCTTGGAAGAATTAAATGATTGGGTGCATAACCCAAAATGGGTAGTTGGTGGTTTATGGGTTTTCTCATTGACACATGGATTAACACCATTGGCTCAAGGGTTTGAATAATTTCCCTCCCTATTCCTTATAAAAATCATGCCCCATCTCTTTGTTGCATTGCATAGCTAGTTGTGGGTATTTCATTAAAATTTGTATTTACATGATGTATTAATTTACATTGTGCATGTCCAACACAAGAACCATAGGCATATATTTTTAATTGTCGATACATACAAAGCTAAATCGATGGCGGGGCCTTGGCCTTGAGCTCTTCACCATGATTAAATAATGATATTTACATCATTTACAATTTTAATGCAATAGGGTCAAAATTGGTATATTACAGCATTCATAGCAACCATGCACAAGTCTGGAGCTCTCATTCTTGAACTTTTATAAGATTGGACTGTCACATTAGGGTCTTGAGTTCCATGTATGGATCAATGTCACAAAAACAATTTTACGAAGTGGTATGTAGGAAGTGGATGACACTCTAAATATTAGAAACCCAGTGATTAACAGTTCGGTTGTGAATTACAAAAATAAGATTAGATTGGTGAATTTACAAAATGAAAAAGTCACGCTTAATCAAATGCGTTTATAGAACTATAAACATATGGAATGAATGGAGGCCATAAAAAAATTTATTGAATGAAAGCTTGTTAAGGATAGACCATACTCCATCTCTGTCTAGGTATGAGAAGTAAAGAGTAGAAGTAAGTGAAACCTATTTTACAAAGGAAAAGCCTAAAACAAAAACCCAAGGAAATTATCTCAAAGAAGAGCCTAAAACAAGAAGCTGACAAAATTAGTAAACACTCAGAAGTAGTGAGAAAGGAGGACTACAAACAATTGTTGATAACAGTACATGCAGTAATATATATTGATTTCCAACATCGACATGGTTTCGAAGTGTCAAAACATGATGTCAATGGAGAACGCTCTCAGTGATGTCATCATGCTAATATCCTTTAGCCATAGAGACATATCCAAATCCCTCATTACGCCTATATGCAGTTTCGTCATATGCAACAACCTTTACCCCTCATGCCACTCTCGGAAAGTTTCTTCATGTTAGACCATGTATGTGTCGTCTATCGAATCACGCTAATTCTTTTTCAATTGGCCTATTTTGATTCGCTCGTCCTTTTCATTAATTTTTTTGTCATCAACAGAAAAATTTCCCCCCTCCAATCCCTCACCTGTAAAAATTTCTGTTAGTAGACAAAAAAAAGACCCTCTCTAGTAAACTTTTCTCTACATAAAAATAAATTGTCATTTGTTAAAAATAAAGGAAATATATTATGGCCTTATGCACCCACTGTTACCATTTGAAATCCAATATATTTACTGTACTTAAAAAATCAATATCATTATTGCAAGGGACAATTTATCGAAGTCGAGACCTTCTCTACTGCTAAAAATAGGATTCATTTCACTTCTCCCAAGAAAGTGCATGCATTTGGTTGCCAATAAAAATAATGGAAATGGCCCACTCCTACCCTAATATCATTCTATCATACTTGTGGAATTCAACTTCCCTTGCATTGAAGAGGCTTACGAGGAGGATGTCTCTATGATTAATATTGATGGTTACGATTATCAAAGTGGACATTCAGTTCAAAAGTTTTTACGCTTGAAGTGACTATCCTAGGCATTTTGGAATTTATTGTGGTAGCAACACGATCTATTTTCCATGACGAGCAAGCGATTTCATTGTTAAACAGGATTTGTGAATGACAATATAATTTGTTTGTTGATCAAGATGGTGCAATAGGGAAGTTTGGCGATGCTACTGTCCATAAACAAAATCGAACTACATAATTGGAGCAGATTGTTTACAATTGCAACGTACTTATTTTTAAAACTTAGTGAAAGATATAGGTCCATAGGTTGCTTCTACAACCCAAGGATGTTCAATTTTTTAGTCGATACCTACTTTTGTCAATGAATCACAATTATAGTTGATTTGAAATGGATCAATATATAATTTCTCACCTATTTGGTGTTGGAATAATTAAATCCATTGTCTATGTCATATTAATACATTAGTAGCATTAATTAATCATTTTATGATTAATTACTATGTATTAGACTAGATAGTTGGCATATGAGTCATTATGTGGACCACAAGCATCATTGTGTGGACCACAAGTTTCCTAAAACCACTAGAGACTATTTATGGATGTCTTAACATAGATTCTGGTTATTTTTAGACAATTCTGAGTTAGATTGGTGCACATGCTGCTTTTACTGTTTTTTACCACTTTTGGGGTGAAAGATAAAAGCTAGTTGACTAGGGAAATTGTTTTTTGGATCACTCATCCTACATGATGTTTCTTCCTTCCATTTTTGGGATTTGGCATGTTTTTTCATCATACATCACTATTTGATCACTAAATCAGAAATTCATGAGCCTTTGGTGTGACTTGGAGGACACACCTTCCACCTAGGAAGCATTATTTTAGTAAGTCATCTTTTGTGTGAATTCGAATGGCATCCTTATGCATTCGAATCTATGCTGGAAAGTTATATAATGACAGCCATTTAATTTACCAAGGTTGGCTGATGTATTATTATTCATTTGAGTAATAAATATTTGTACCTTCTGTGAGTGAATTTCAGTGTTCTTGACTAGTTGTGTGAGATCTTTTGTGAGAGTGTGTAATTTCTTGATCAGATCTTGGTGTGAACTAAATTTCACATGGTATCAAAGCTATCAAGCTATTCATTTCTCCTTCTATTGTCTTGTAGGATCCAACCAGTCTCAAGGAGGGCGCAGTAATTCATCCACAAGGCGCATTCTATCATCCAGAGGGCGCAACAAATCATCTTTAGGTGCACCCAAACCCCTCCAAAAGCTAATTCAGAGATTCCATGGATCAATCACATCATATAATTCTCACTCCATTCAATTACTTTGACTAGAAGGCAAATGGAGATCATGTTGAGGAGCAAAGGCCTCTACAGGGTGACTAGGGCAACTGAAGCTGAGCCAACCTCAGCAATTGAGAAATCAAAGTAGCATAATCGAAGAGATGAAGCATATGGCTTACCATGTCTCACTACATCCAGGGATCTTCTATTCCATCTCGATGGTCTTACCTCTCCCAATGAATTTTGGCCAAAGATTCAAGAATTGTTTGGAAATACTGATGAATTAAGAGGCCACCAACTAGATAATGAACTAGTTTCATTGAGTCCATCGAATTTCGATAACCTCCATGATTTCTTCTCTAAATTCAAGTCACTTGCTCTATAGTTGAAGCAATGTGGTATTGATAAAAAGGATGAGCAACTAATCTTGGCCATTCTCTCCAAACTTGGCCCTGATTACTTAGTCTTTGTTTCGACCTTCCACTCCACAAGGAAGGCAGTTAAAAATTGGAAGAGCCCCACACTCTCAGAATTCATGGAGTCTCTTACACAAGAACAAGACAAACTGGTCCTGATGGGAGCCATAAAAAATCCATCAAAAGATCACTGCCTGAATGTTGGAGATTCAAAGGGTTCGAAAGGGAAGAAGAAGGGAAATTTCAAGAAGCCCACTGATGAGAGGAAGGACAAGCATAAAGTCCATGAAAACTCATCTAGTTTCAAGAGAAATCCAAACAAGAAGAATGAGAGGACAAAGTGCAATTATTGCAGCAAGGGCTTTCAGGCTTTCATCCTGAAATCTCTTGCATGAAGAATATCATTGATCAAATAGCTCAACTCCTGGAGAAAGCCAACATTCCTCTTCCTGAGAGTGCAAGGAGGAAGGATGGAGGACAAAATTCTAAAGATAAGGAGCTAGTACATGCACTGATGGAAAGCACATCAACGCCTACCTCATTCATCATTGACTCAGGAGCTTCAAGGCACATGGTGTCCACAAGAGAAAGCTTCTCATCTCTTGACTTTTCCAGTGGCCCAAAAATTATATTGGGTGATGATTCTGAAACTTCAAGCAAAGCTAAAGGAAACATTGATCTATATTTTGGTACATTCAGTAATGTTTTATATGTTCCAGGACTTGTTGCTAACCTTTTGTCAGTATACCAGATGACTCACACAGGATCACCCAAAAAGGTGGTCTTTACACCTAATGATGTTCAGATTTGTGAAATGTCAACAGGTTGAATTGTTGCTTTAGGTTTTGTTGACCATAGCTCAAGAATCTATAGGTTTTCTCATTTTGTGCCATTCCCCTCACCTTTTGCTCTATTAACCCATGCCAATGAGTCAAGCAAATTATGGCATGAAAGATTTGGTCACCTAAATTATAAATATCTTTCCCAACTCCATGAGAAAGAAATGGTCATAGGGCTTCCCAATATCATATTTTCCATAGGTCTCTGTCAAAGTTGCATCCTATGAAAACACCCTGAGCATAAGTATGAGAGATCCAAAACTGAGCGAACCTCGGCACCCTTGGAGCTTATTCACAGTGACATATAAGGTCCATTCCCCCATGAGTATTTGAACCATGCCAAATAAATCCTTACCTTCATAGATGGATTTAGTAGATACTGCTGGATTTACTTCGTCAAACTAAAGTCTGAAGTGTTCGGTCTGTTCAAGCTTTTCAAGGCCTCGGTTGAGAACCAATCTGGTAGACATATCAAGATCATCAGATATGATAATAGTGGGGAGTACATCAAATCTGAGTTTCAGCAATTTTGTGCCTCTTCAGGCATTCAAATGTAACACACTGTTCCATTCCCATTAAAAATAGACAACTTCATGTCATCCCCAACCGTTCTGGGCCTCTGGGGTCTTGGTTGATTCACTACTAACGGACCACTACTTGGATCCTTCCCACTCATCGAAGTATTATTCTGACTATTGCCCCTAGTTTGGCTAGATTAAAAGAAATGTGAAGAATTACTATGTTTTACCTCAGTCTCCTGAGATGTACGCGAGGTTGTGGGTATGTCACAACCTCAGGTATGGAATTGTTTTGAAGATCCTTCTTCGTCCTTGGAAATGAGCTGCTACTCATCTTCCTCATCACTAGAATCCTTGTCGAGCTATGGTACTGGTTCGTAGTCTCTTCTTTCATTCGCACTACAACCCTTCTTTCATGTCGCAATTCTCCTCCTCTTGTTCGACTGAAACTGTCTCCCACTTCACATAAATTCATACTCTTTTATCGAATTCAATTTCTTCTCCCCTTATCATTTCAGCTCATCCCATGTATCGATCCAACCCTTCCTCCATACCATACTCATTTCCACCACGCACAATCGTTCTACTTGTCAGATTCCATTTGCATCACACCCTTTTCACAAAGTATCTTCTTGATTGACAAGTTCAATGACTTGAGGTACTTACTCTGTGGACATTCAAAGAAATCACATTCTGTTGCACTATAAGACTTGATAGTGTCAAAAATGAATTCAGTAATGTACCTCTCTAGTACACTGTCCAACCAATAATCTACTATGTGTGATATTTTGTTATTCACACCTTTCAGTTACTGTATCAACGTTGGTGTCCAACATCAAGGCTCACCTCCTTGTAAATTTGTCTTTTGCTCAGTCAACCTTGCTAACCATTCATGCAATATCACAACAAAACTCGCCAAAGAAGGGCTCATGAATATCAGTGAAAATATTCTAACCACCCTTCGTCGTCCAACTGAGGATGTCGGTTATCTTCCTTTGCAAATTCTTGCAGCTGCTGGCCTACCCAGTCGTGAATCTTTGGTTTAGTTGGATGCCACAACATTCCCCTTCACTCAAAACCCTGTCCTGACAACATAACCATTTGTTGGCACACTTTTACTTCGACCGGGATTCAACATTCAACAATACCAACAAAACACCCCCCACACCGGTACCGACCCGAAAGGGAATGAATCCATTTCGGCAACACTTGCGAAGAAAATGAAGTCTCACCCAAAGTACCTATGGATACAATAGGAACCATGCTTCTATAGCGTAGAAGGGGAATAGCCCTACATGCAATACATTCATTAACATATTCTATTCTAGAACATCAACATAATCATGGCTTTGACACATACGTCACTTCGACAGAACCCATGTAACTTCGTTAGATTGATGTACTCAGATTATAATTGAATTCACATTACATACACTTATGTAGATAATGTATTCATATAAGTATTCAATAGTGGAAATAAACACATACAAAATCACATCACATCACATGTCACAACACATAAAACACCGCGCTTAACGTGGAAACCCATCTAAGAAAAACCATGGAAGCACTTGTCTTTTATTATGAGTCGCAACCAAATAGGCACTTCAAGTATGACTTACAGATTTATTCATGAATTACAAAGGATTTGCACACACATCCTGCATATCAGTGACTCGACCTGCCCAAAATAACTCCAACAGATATAGCATAGCGCTTCATTACAAACTCAAAAGATAACAACAATAATAACCTGAATACAATAATCATAGAGATCAACCCCCAAAATTCCCTCTTTTTACATATATATAGGGCAGAATTAGCTTGCCCCGCTCCCACTAACACACTAACTTATTAACCCACTCATTAATACAATGTGGACCATCTCTAACTAACTGACTCAACTCCCCCCATGGACTCGATCAATAATGATTTTTTTTCTCGATTTATTGGACTCTTCATCAGAGTTGATCGCTTTGTCGAACCACTTTTGCCTTGTCTTTGTCCACACCAAAACTGTTTCTTCAAAAATGGTACCTCCAATAAGCTATGCGGAATATGTTACGTAAAATGAGCCTTCTAGAGGAAGTTCTCCCACCTACTCTTATTGCAAATGTAATATAATATATTAGTGTGTTTTTGTATTGAAAAATCTAATAGAGAAGAGCTTTGCGCTCCAGTTGCACAACAACATTATGTATTTGTCTCTGCAGTATAGTTTATCATTATCTACATTTCTTGATTACCCTGATTTTTTAAAATTTTATTGTCACAAAATTATTTTTTAAATGCAACATAGCGAGCAACAAATATGTTTTAGACCCTACTTCAACGTATTAGCCAATAGATAGATTAATATAATGAAAATTGAATGCAAAAAAAACACAACTTACATGGATCACTAACTATCGTACTCATTAATTGTTTTCTATGAGCTTGCAATCAATATGTCCAATAACATAGAAGTCTTATTTCTTTTTCTACATTTCTGTGTATAGCATAACATTCAATGCATCTTTTTGTGCATTAGTACAAAATACATACAACACTCGAAGCTTCTCACTCTGCTACTGTTGCTGTAGTAGCTATAGACACAAAATACTTTTCACACTCTCTAAGAAACCATGACATTATTTATAAAAAATTTGTTCATTTTTCATTAAAAATACATCTTGCTACATATCCACCTTTGCAAAATTTAGTCATTTCAACAAGTCTAATCAACCAAACATATATACCTAGCAAAATATAGCAAATCATAATAGCCACTAGGGTGACTTGAAGTTAGAGAACAATTTACTGCATTTTGTGCCAAATATCTATTCCTTTTTATAAAGGTTCTCTAACATTAGATAGATTAATATAATGAAAATTAAATAAAAAAAGAAATAATTTATTCAAATCACTGTAACTTAGTTACTAGTTATTTTTTATCATCTTTAAGTCAACATGTTCATTAACACATAATTCTTAACTTTTTGTTTTGCACTCTCCTTGAAACCATTGGCATTATTCATAAACTCCTATGTTCATATTTCATTACGCTAGATCATCTAGCAAAATACATTTTTATACATATCTATCCTTGCAAAATAGTCATTTCAACCAACCTAGCTCACTTAATATAGAGAACTAACTCACCCTAGTAGATCATAATAGCCATTATAGTGGCTTGAAACCAAAAAACAAGTTACTGCATTTTGTGCCACATGTCTCTCTTCATGATTACAAAAGTTCTCCAAAAATAGATAAATTAATATAATGAACATTAAATACAGAAAAAACAATTTATTCATATCATTAAATAGGTTACTCCTTGGAATGAGAGCAAGACAGGCTGCTGCCTGCCCTGCTGCTCAATGTATTATCCTTCTTTATGCCCTACAGTAGAGGAAGAGGAGGAGGGCTTATATCGAATTAATGATGATGAGGAGGAAGAAGGACTGGTTCTACCCAAAGGCCCTAATCCCTGACATGATTGATTATGGGCATACCGGATACGGTGGAAGGTTCCTACAGGCCCTACTGATGCCTGGCCATTATGGATATATTGGATAGATTGTCATCTCTAAGTTCCTATGATATCTTATTTTGTATTTAGAAACTCTCCATCTCTTTTTTCTTGGTCAGACTGCAATTCTCTCTGACATTCTTGTATCTGTGAACAATTAATATGCGTTGAATAACAATGACCATGAGTCTATTAAGCAATAATTGATTTGCATTTCTAAGTTCCTATGATATCTTGTATTGTAAATGAACTTTCCATTTGTTTTGATCGGAGTATCATTGATTTCATGGATGTGCCACCTGGATGTTGAGCTAAACTCCATTCCCCAAAGACACTTTTATGTAATTTTTAATCATTGAAATCTATAGATCATTGCTATAATAGAGACACTATTATGTAATTTTTAATTATTGAAATCTATAAATCTCTGTTTCTCTCTAATAGGTTTTGGGTTGGATTGCCTGTCTTTTCTCACATGGTATCAGAGTAGTACATGAGAAAAATAACTTATTTTTTTTCGGCTTCTCATGGCTCTTATGGGCATTGGTGTTGGAGCTGATTCACTTGAGTTGATCGTGGTGAGAGCTGTAGAGTGGAGGAATTATCTAATATTTATTGAATGTTCTCCTCCGGTGGTTCTTCGTTTTGGCTATCATCGAGCATCTATACTGTTTTAAGTCATTGCGTCAATGAGGTGCATTGTACAGTTTAGAAGGGGATGTTTAATTCATTCTGTGCTCATCTTGGTTGGGTGGAAGAAGCCCATTCTACAGCCCGGCAGGAAATGTTTAACTCTTTCAGTGCTCATCTTGGAAACACATGTTCTTTTTAAAAAATAATAAAAAATAACATATTAGGTCAAATTATATTTAAAACACTTACATTTGTAGCAATACGCCCAAGATCTATTTTGTTCTTCGCCAACAATTCCACAACATCAAATGATTTTATTGATATTTAAGCTTGCAAAATACAGACACGCAGATCGACTTCGGAGGGCGAAGCTCATCACTGCAAACACAAACTCAGTGCCTAGGCACAATGTCTCAGGCCCTTTTACTTTTCAGAACTTCGCAGAGCGATGAACTTACTTAGAGGCTTCCTGGGGATTCTGAGATATGCCCACTAACACTTTACAGACTCAAATAGACCAATTTTTACAGAGGTGAACCTCGGCTTTCTGATGCTGTGTTATACCTTTCGGCAACTAGCAGAGCATAATAACTCAGTTCTGGACACCTATGACTCGTAGAGCTCCAACCACTGGAACGCTCGGCTCTAGACCTCTACTTGCAGAGCAGACTACTTGCTCATGTAGACCTCTAGAATCGAATGAATGAAATGGGAGGAGAGGCCCTCCTTATATAACATCTTAGCCAATTAACCGGTCACACAAAATTGGCACAAGGCAGTCAAAAGTAGAGATTCCGGGGTAGTGGTGGGACACACCACTATTATCTCGTCCCGTGAGAGGCAGTGCCATAAGGGGACCTGGAAGACAGACATGACCCAGACGTCACCAAAAGTAAAAGCACTCGGGAGACAGCATCCCAGCAAAGTACAAAGTGGGGCTATTATACCAGCCCACTACGGCTTCCATTATTTGACGGAAAGTAAAAGCAATAATTACAATATTACATCAGTCATCGCCGGAACGATAGATGCAAAATAGTTTAGGGTTGCCCAGAGGAGAAACTAGTTGTCCGCCACATGGACAGTCAAAGCCGTCTTCTGCATATATGCATTCTTCTAGCTCACGAGCTTCCAGCAAGGCATCCACATCCTGCGAATCATCTAGAATAGGACTTTCATCTGTAAATACCGGAGGAGGATATAACCAAGTGCTAAAACATTTCTCTATGTCGGAACCATGTAATACATCACTGGTTTCTCCAATAAATTCACTCTCAAATAGTGATTCCACACAGAGATCTAATGGGAGAGTTTGCCTGTGGATGTTTCCATCTATTCTATTACCTCGAACATTTCTCTTGATGAACTTTCTAGTTACATGGATAGTATGCTCAAGAGGAGAGATACGACCACCTTGATGTTTTAAAAGAAATTTGAACTAGAGATTGTTCTGGTCCGCGACTTGCATATCGGCCTGCATGTGTAGAATAAAATTTGCTCGCCGATTCGTCCAATCAACTCTTGTCCTTCTTTATGCCCTACAGTAGAGGAAGAGGAGGAGGGATTATATCGAGTTAATGATGATGAGGAGGAAGAAGGACTGGTTCCGCCCAAAGGACCTGATCCCTGACATGATTGATTATGGGCATACCGGATACGGTGGAAGGTTCCTATAGGCCCTACTGATGCCTAGTCATTATGGATATATTGGATAGATTGTCATCTCTAAGTTCCTATGATATCTTATTTTGTATTTAGAAACTCTCCATCTCTTTTGTTTTGGTCAGACTGTGATTCTCTCTGACATTCTTGTATATGTTAACAATTAATATGCACTGAATAACAATGACCATGAGTCTATTAAGCAATAATTGAATTTGCATCTCTAAGTTCCTATGATATCTTGTATCGTAAATGAACTTTCCATTTGTTTTGATAGGAGTATCATTGATTTCATGGATGTGCCACTTGGATGTTGCGCTGAACTCCATTCCCCAAAGACACTTTTATGTAATTTTTAATCATTGAAATATATAGATCATTGCTATAATAGAGACACTATTATGTCATTTTTAATTATTGAAATCTATAAATTTCTGTTTCTCTCTAGTAGGTTTTGGTTTGGATTGCCTGTCTTTTCTCACATGGTATCAGAGCAGTACATGAGAAAAATAACTTATTTTTTATCGGTTTCTCATGGCTCTTATGGGCATTGGTGTTGGAGCTGATTCACCTGAGTTGATCGTGGTGAGAGCTGTCGAGTGGAGGAATTATCGAATATTTCTTGAATTTTCTCCTCCGGTGGTTCTTCGTCTTGGCTATCATCGGGCAGCTATACTGTTTTAAGTCATTGCGTCACTGAGGTGCGTTGTACAGCCCAGCAGGGCATGCGTAATTCATTCTGTGCTCATCTTGGTTGGGTGGAAGAGGCCCATTCTACAACCCAGTAGGAAATGTTTAACTCTTTCAGTGCTCCTCTTGGAGACACATGTTCTTTTTAAAAAAAATAAAATATTATAAAAAATAACATATGAGGTCAAATTATATTTAAAACACTTACGTTTACAATGGCATATATATAAACTACACAAATTAGATAAATTAAAACCCTTCATCAATATTTTTGCAGATAAATTCAATATTTGCACTTTAAAAAGGGGTTTGGGTCTTGAGAAATTTGATCCCTTTTTAGGAGGTTTTCAGTCAGATTCCATAAAAAGTCAATTCAGATAGATCATAGTCTACCAAATTCTGTTATGGCCACTACGATTGGCTGCTGCGACTATGATTAGAGCTGTGGATTGGAGGAATCATTGTGAATGTGAATTGATCAACCAAGGACTCCGTTAAATTTTTAGTATGCCGGATTTCGGCGGATAAGGCTATTTGAATGCGTCGTATCACACACCAACGTTTTGCTCACCAAGTAGTTGCATGGCCACCATTATCAGATGAAGATGGTGCACGCTATTTGTCTATGAAAAGAGAGAACCAGAATGAGATGGATTTGTTGGATGCTATAACTAACTCCTCCATTAACTTGGGGATCAGGTCCCTCACGAAGAGCTTCCTCATCCGTGGTAGAAAATTTGTGCAAACACAATGCAAAGTCCATTAGTGTATATGATTTGGAAATTATCATAGATATTTTATTGGAATAGTTCATCACAACACATCTTATAATTTTTTTATAAATTCTTAGATATGTACTTTTTATTAAACAAAGGAAAATAGCTAAACAAAAACAACACATTCACACATCCACAAATAACACAAGATATATTCTTGAAAAACCAATTACCACGAAAAACCCAACTAGAAGTGAAGACTTTTCCTTCTCTTCTTTACACTCTAGTATCCACTCTTTGGTTCTTGCTTAGCTATGAAACAATACAATAACACCATAAGAATGGAACCCCTTTCTTCTCCTAGTGGCAGTGAATTTAACAATGTCCTCATAGCCATCTAGGGTTAGTTTTAGTGTTTCGGCATGCATCAACTCCTGAATTGTAAGGGTTTCAAACCTTATAGAATGTTCTTGAAAGTCCACACTTCACTAGCTCCACATTTGTTGGTAATGAGAGTTGGAAACCACTCTGTACCATAGTTTTCAATAGGATAGATCAACTTGCGGGAGGCATAAATTCTTCATACGGACTCTCATTGAGGTGATCTTTGCACTCTCAAACAACTTCTAAGTGTAGATTAGTGTAAAGGGAATACGAGCATTGTTCATTAACTTTTGACCCAAAAATAAATTGTTGAAGCCCTCAAACAACATTTAGAATATTCTATACCCCAAATGTGCAAAGACTTGCCCCTAAAATGGCCCTACAAACCAATTCATCTAATCTTTCTGGACATAAATAACCAAAATATATAACAAATTATATATTGAGCCATTTTGGATTAGCATATATTGTTATAAAATTTGATGGATTAAGAGGAAACAAGTAATTTCTGCAACTACCTTGGAACAATTCTACAAATATATTAGACTTAAACATGGTGTGCTTATTTGTTGTGATAATCCACATGCAATTTGTTTGGTGGACTGAAGTAACTATACTTAAGGTTAGAAGTTAGGATAATGCAACACAAGTTTTTTAACTAGGGTGGTGGATTGGAGGAAATTTTCTTAATGTAGGGAGAAGGTCAAGATTTAACCTAGGTTAATGTAACTTCCTAGTGGGATATTTTTAGGATATTGCACCAAATCCTTTGGGTCCTTGATAGATCTGAGGTAAGATGGATCTACACTAGTTTAATTAATTGGGACAATATGATTTGTTGTTGAATTTTCTTTCACAAGTATATATGTTGTTGTTCTCTTATGGATGATTAGCATGAGAAGGCATAGGCACCTAGTTAGCATTAAAATTATAATTTTGATACATTAATTAATTAGTTTGAGAATAATTTCAAATTTTTCTCAGGCCTTTTGTTTTCCAAAGAAAGAAAAAAACTACAATATTGTTGATAACTAATGATTTGCAGTTGATTGATGTTCTACAGTATCAATCAAAGAAATCTACAACAAACTTTATGGCATATAAAGATTAAAAGATTTTATTAGCTTTCCATGTAATGTAATCATGATATAAGTATGTAGTTTTGCAATCTATTGATTAAGAAAGAATTAATAGAAAATTTAATTGCCTGAGTTGGATAAAATTTGTGTTTTTGTGTTGTTTTGTTTATGCTAGTGTAAGTTTGGCTCTTTAATAATCTTCATTTGGTATCAAAGCATGTGTTTTTGTTTGGGTTAAGTTCATCATGTCAAGTTCTAACCCTTTTCTCATTTTAGAATTTAATGGAAGTGATTATGATTATTGGTGGATCAAGATGATGAATTTTTTGATAGAAAAATATTTGTGGGATATTGTAGAAATAGGTTATGAAGATCCAGATGATTGGGGCACCCTTACAGCCAAAGAGAGAACAACCAAGAGAGAAGCTAAGAAGAAGAACTCCCAAGCATTATTTCATATTCAAATAGCTCTAGATAAGAGCCTATTTCCAAGAATTGCAGGAGAAAAGTCAGCTGAGGATGCCCGAAAGACTCTACATGAAGCTTACCATGGCAGTGATCAAGTTAAAGTTGTCAAGTTGCAGACATTGAGGAAATAATTTGAGAATTAGAAGATGATAAGGTGAGTGATTATTGTGTAAGAGTAAATGATGTGGTTAGTAAAATGGCTAGTCTAGGAGAAACTATGGACAAACAAGTTGTGATTAAAAAGGTGTTAAGGTCTCTAACACCAAGATGGAACCATGTTGCTTGTTGGAATATATTAATTTTATATTCCTTGGAAGGAATAATGTCTCTGTATTATATCAGAATTTGTCCACAATCTTATGTAAAAGAGTAATACATTATATCCCATATTCATTATGGTAAAGCATTCTCTTATTATCCATTATTATATGAAGAGATGTTATTATGAAGAATTCTATTATCGCGCATGCAATATGTAAGAGTAATTCCTCCACATCTCTTGGTATATAATAGGGTCAAGGGAGTCACATCATCCATGTCATTCATATATGATACCATGCTCACAAGCTCTCTACTATATTGGATTGGGGTTATTTGTAGTTGCTCTCTTGTAAGATTGAAGGAGATTTCTAGAGATAATAGAAGACAAGCTTCCCATGGACGTAGCCTAATTGGGTGAACCACGCATATCTGGTATATTTTTTTCCTTGTTCTCTTTCTTCTCTTATTTATGTTGATATGTTATTGATAGCTAATATATGTAAGCTAGTTTATCTAGATCTATAGTTCTGATATGGTATCACAGCTGGTTGCTATGATCTAGCACCTTCTATAGCTTTCAATCAATAACTATTATCATATGGGCATTGTTTATTCTTGTAGATTTGCTTTCTATCTAGTATCCATTAGGCTTCTCTTCAGATCTGGGCATGTTTCTGCAGTTTTTTTTATAACCTTAACTTTGTTGTGTAGTTTTTGCAGAAATTTTTCAAGGGTTTCTCGATTTTTTTTTTTTGTAGATGTATATGTTTTTTGGATTCTCCTCAAGGATATCTTTCTTCCGGTTGTCACATCTATTGTTTTTCATCCAATTTTGGTAGACTTTGTGTAGGTTTTCGTCAACAGATTAATCGGCGTTGTTTTCGGCCTAAAACTAGACATTCGTGACTTTTGCTTTGCACACAGTATGTGTAACCATGACTTGCCTTACTGCGAACCCACGAGTATATTGCAGACCGGTGACTTCCAGTGTACATACACGCGTGTGCTACGTCATACTCGTGCCTACTCTACTGTGAACTCGCGCTTACTTCAGTATACCCGCAACCCTCCTGTGCAGAGACCCGCGAGTGCTTCAGCATAACTGTGACTTCACTGTACAAAAACCCATGAGTTTCAGATATAATCGCGGCCTTGCTATGTAGAGACCCATGAGGATTCATGAGTTTACTGTGGAAGACCCGTGAGTGACTTTTCTTGGTTTTTAAGAGGCCGTAAGTAAAGTTCTTTGTTTTTTACTGTGTTTCTTCATATCCGCACAGTAAAGTGTATAAGTTTTCTGTTATTCACTTTTTTCTCTTGTCATTTCTAGCATTTGGGTTTCTGTTCAATATTTCTATCATTATGAATTCAGAAGTAGCTTATGTTCCTGAACTTGTTGGTCCTAACTATCTTACGTGGAAAAAAAAAGATTGATGTTCTCAGGAGTAAGAATCTATGGAGGATTGTTAATGGTGAACATCAAAAACATGTTGATGCTAAGGATGTGGCTATATGGGAAGATAAATGTGATCAAGCAAGAGGCCTCATTGGTCAAACGGTTTCAGATGGTCTTTAGGTAAGTATATATGCAGAAGATAGCTCAGTTGAGGTATGAAAAATTCTTGCTTCTTTATTTGATAAATCTGATGATGTTTCTAGTTATTACCTTGAAAAGAATATTTTTGAGATAGATCCCACTAACTTTGAAAGAGTAGAATTATATCTTGGTGAAGTGAAAACTTTAAATGAAAAATTAAATAATTGTGGTAAAGATTACAAGAAGACAGACATTGCTCTTATAATTCTTGTAGAACAAAAAATTCCATCTTGTTTTGATATGTTCATCCAAACTAGAAATAGGGTGCTTGAATTGTCTCAAAATACCATGAAACCTACTTTTGATGATTTTTGTAAAGGGTTGATAAATGAGCAAGAAAGGTTGATTGTTTCATAATAAGTCTCACATAATAAGGTTCTTATGGAACATAATAAGAATCCTAAGAATTTTTTTAATAATGTTAAAGGTTATAGTTCACACACTTCAAATCATACTAATAAATTTGGTCATGCTTCTAATGCCCATCATGAAAATAGTAAGAAGAATAATGTGTATGATCCTTCTAAACATTGTGGTAAAACTAACCATCCTGAAAAGAATTGCTTCAAAGCGAAACCTTTAATGGCTAAGGCTAAAAAGAAAGGTTATGATGAATCACAAGTAGTTTTATGTGCATATTTTGTTTTTTCTAGCAATTCTTCTTCTAATGTGGAATGGATAATGGATTCTGGTGCTTCTAAACATATGACTAGTAATGCTTCTTTATTTACATCTTGTGACAATAATAAACACACATCTCAGAAATTCTCTATAGGCGAGGGTAAACAACCATAATTGGTTCTGGTAATGTTAATGTTGCTAATGGTCAATTGGAAGATGTTTTTCATGTTGAACACATGCCCGTCAACTTTCTCTCTATTTATCGTGCATGTCAAAAAGGATATTGATTTGAAGCTTGGCCTGATAAATATGTTCTTAAAGATATCAATCATAATTTTAAAGTAGTTTCTTCTGGTCTTGTTGATCATATTGTTGGTTTATATAAATTTGTTGGTTTTAATTCAACTAAAAGACAACCTTTTTATTCCTATGTTGCTCATGTTGATGAACTAAGTAAATTATGGCATGAAAGATTGAGTCATTTGAATTATGGTAAACTGAAAATGTTAACTAAAATGGTACATGGCTTGCCTAATATTTCGTATACTAATGATGTTTGTGAAGGTTGTGTACTTGGTAAACATCACAGAGAAATGTTTGATAAGTTCAATCTTGGCGTGCTAAAGAATCTTTGCAATTAATTCATAGTGACACTTGTGGTCCTCTTGAAGTTCCTTCTATATCTCATGCAATCTATTTTCTTACTTTTATTGATGACTTTAGTAGAGGATGATTCCATGAAGATGGGTAACTCTTTTTGGCCAAATATGACGGTGAAAAACAGAAATTTTACCCATGTATTAAATTGAAGCCCTTGAAACTCATACTTGCCACATGAATTTTGACATGTGGTTGAAAAATGAAATGTAGATAATTATGTTGGCTTTCCAATGATGATTTTTTCAAAATATACCAATACCATATATCATGTCGAATTTTCATTTAATGAAACGTGTGTACTTAAAAATTTGAAGAGCAATTAACAAGTAGTTTGTGTGCGTGACAATAAATTAATGTTAAAGTAATAATTTTAAAAAATGAAATATGTGAACATGATCTAGATAGATTGCACTAGGGCTTACATATTTTTCTTTTAATTTTTCTCGAAAAATTATATTTATTATTATTTTTTGAAACTTACCAATGAATATTTAAGTCGCATTTTGCACACATGTGTGTGCGTGCATGAAATCTTTTGATTTTTTACATAATTTGCAAAACTAAAAACACCCTTTTAAAGAGGATGCGTTTATCTGGGGCTTGTGTATTTTTTCAAATTTTTTGGATGTGTATTTTGAATGTTGTGGGTTTATCTTTGAGCTCAATCGAAGTTGTCAGCATGGTTTTTTAGGACAAGTTTTAGTAGAAATTTAAAAACAACAGACATATGAAGATAAAAATTCGTAAATTTTATATATCTGGATAGAGGATTCATTGACGAATCCAATGGTATCAAGTCCGCTCAGTAATGAGCATTTAATGACATGGTTTAACTCTGTGGAAGGCAGACAAAAATTTCATTCTGTAGTGAAAAGGGCTCTCGGCTTGTTTATTAAGCCCTCGATCGAGCTAAATACCTCGATTGAGGGTTTAACAACACCTCGATCGAGGGTTTAACAAGACCTCGATTGAGGTATTTTAAACCCTCGATGGAGGGCCTAAAATGAGCCTTTTTATGTTTTTCAAAAGCTAGATCGAGCTTTTGCGATCTTTTCAAAATCTCGATCGAGCTTTTGCGAGCTTTTCAAAATCTCGATCGAGCTTTTGCGAGCTTTTCAAAATATCGATCGAGGGTTTTAAAAGCTAGATAGAGCTCTTGTTTCAACCCTCGATCGAGGTCTTTTAAAACCCTCGATCTACGTATTTTAAAACCCCCGATCGATCTTTTAAAACCCTCGATCGAGATTTTAAAACCTCGATCGAGGGCTTGAAAATACCTCGATCGAGGGTTCGAAAAACAATTTTTTTAGATTCCATCCACCAAAAATGGTGAACCACCTTCGTGGAATCACCCTAGAAAATCATGCGTTTATTTTTGAAAAATAAAAGTGACACTTTTTCTAAGTTTCAAATATTTAAATCCTTGGTTGAAAATGATTATATGGTATTAAAAGAATTAAGACTTTGAGAACTGATTAGGGGGGGGAATTTGTTATGAAATAATGTGAAGTATTTTTATCTAAACATGGAATTCAACATCAAAAGACTGTTCCTTACAGACCTCAACAAAATGGTGTTGCTGAAAGGAAAAACAGAACTTTAGTTGAAATGGCTAGATGTATGCTTTATTCTAAAGGATTACACAATAAATTTTGGGCTGAAGCCATAAGTTGTGCTAACTTTATTTTAAATAGAGTTCCTACAAAAGTTGTTAAGCATGTTACCACTGAGGAAAAATGGAAGGTAGAAAACCAGATATTAGTAACTTTAAGGTGTTTGGTTGTGAATGTTGGGCTCATATTCCTGATGAAAAACATAAAAAGTTAGAACCCAAGTCTCACCAATATAAAGCTATGTCAATATGTCCTTCTGCAGTAGACATAGATTAGTTACAAAAGGTTTTAATCAACTTGAAGGTATTGATTATAATGAAACTTCTGCTCATGCTGCTATTAAAATGAATACAATAAGAACCATCTTATCTCTTGCTGCATCTTATAAATTGGAAATACACCAAATGGATGTTAAAAGTGAATTTTTAAATGGTAATCTTAATTAAGACATTTATATGCAACAAACTCCTTATTTTATTAATGTTGAATCATCAATTTTTGTATGCAAATTACGCAAGTCTTTATATGGTCTCAAACAAGCACCTAGGACTTGGTATGAAAAAATTGATACATAGTTCTTGAATAATGGTTTTAAGCGTTCTACATTTGATCCAAATCTATATGTTAAGAACTTTGGTGATCATATCCTCATTATTATGTTATATGTGGGTGATCTTATTATCACTGGAAGCCAACTTGTTTTAATTCAAAGTATGAAAAGTGATCTTCAAAATCAATTTGAAATGAATGATCTCAGTATATCGCACTATTTCTCAGCCGAAGTATGTTACAAAATTATTGGCTCGTTTCCATATGAGTGACTGTAAACATGCTCCTACGCCATTTCAGTCCAGTGTAAAGTTAACTATTGAGTGTACTACTCCTCTTGTTGATGCTACTCTTTATCGACAACTCATGGGATTTTGATATATTTAACTCACAACAAACCAGATCTCTCTTTTTCCGTCACTATGGTTTCTCGATTCATGCAACAACCTCATGAAATTCATTGGCAGGAAGCTAAGAGAATTCTAAGATATTTACAGGGGACATTGCACTATGGTGTCTTTTATTCGAGCAGTGCTACAATTTCACTTTCTGGATATACAGATTCTGACTGGGAAGGTGACAGTTCTGATCAACGATCAACTGCTAGTTATATATTTCAACTTGATTCAGGTCCAATTTCTTGGTCCAGCATGAAGGTGACGACTCTTTCTTTATCTTCGTGTGAAGCAGAGTATAGAGCATCCAAAGAATCAGTTTGGTTACGGAATGTTTTCACTGAGCTTGGTCTAGTTCCGAAATCATCGATTGTGTTGAAATGTGATAATTAGGGTGCAACTCAGCTTGCTTATAATCTGGTATATCACTCCAAGACAAATCATCTCGACCTTGATCCTCATTACATTCGAGGTCACGTCGCAGATGGTATTCTTTCTCTTGAGTATTGTCCTACTAAGCACCAGGCAGCTGATATCTTCACCAAATCCTTAACAACAGTGAAGTATGTGCATCTTTGTTCTTTACTTGGGATGAGAGACGTTATCATCAAGGGGGAGCTGTAATGACTCCTTCCTTCCTTAGTGTTAGTGAGGTCCTTTATCCCAGCCATTATTAAGGGGGAGTGTTGGAATATATTAATTATATTCCTTGGAAGGTAATAATGTCTTTGTATTATGTCAGAATTTGTCCACAATCTTATGGGATATTCATTATGGTAAATTATTCTCTTATTATCCATTATTATATAAAGGGATGTTATTATGGAGAATTATATTATCCCACATGCAATATGTGAAAGTAATTCCTCCATATCTCTTGGTATATAATAGGGTCAAGGGAGTCACATCATCCATGCCATTCATATATGATACTGTGCTCACAAGCTCTCTGCTATATTGTATTGGGGTTATTTGTAGTTGCTATCTTGTAAGATTGAAGGAGATTTATGGAGATAATAGAAGACAACCTTCCCGTGGACGTAGCCCAATTGGGTAAACCACGTATATCTGACATATTCTTTTTCTTGTTCTCTTTATCTTCTTATTTATGTTGATATGTTATTGATAGTTAAGATAGGTAAGCTGTTTAGCTAGATCTATAGTTCTGACATTGCTATAGTCATTGAAGAAAGTAAATATTGGATTACCCTTCAGTTTGATCAACTAGTTGGATCTCTTATTTCTCATCAAGATAGAGTGAGAGATTCATTTGCAGAAAGTGATGAGAAATCTTTTGCCAAAAAATTACAGAGTACAAAGGATGAATATTCCAGTTCTAGCTCTAAAAACAACCAAGCCCAAGGTAGAGGTTTGAATCAAATTTTTTCAAGAGGACATAGAGGAAGAAGAGGTGGTTTTAGAGGCAGATTTGATAAGAGAAATATCTAGTGTTATCATTGTCATATATATGGTCATTTTGAAAGGGATTGCATATTAAAAGAAAACAAAAGTGTTAATTATGCTCAAGAGAGTGATGATGCTTCTCCAAATAATTTATTTTTATATGATGGAAAATTGAAAATGTTGTTAAAGATGTTTGGTATTTAGATTCAGGATGTTCTAACCACATGACAGGAAATTGCAAGCTATTTTCTACAATGGATAAAATTTTCAAATCTAAAATCAAACTTGGTGATGAAAAAAGCTTAGAGGTTTTTGCAAAAGGGGCTATGGAAGTCCATACTAAAGAAGGTATAAAAAGTGTTAAATATGTTAATTATTACACTGCACAATTAAAGCATGATTTATTAAGGGTTGGGTGGTTGTGTGAAAATAATAACAGAGTAGTGTTTGACAATAAACAATGCACAATTTATGATGAGAGTCAAGGCAATAGGGTGGTTACATTTGTGCCTATGTCAAAGAATTGGATGTTCGCATTAAAGTTTGGACAACATAGCATCAATCTTGCTAATATGGCATATGAGGACAAAAGTTGGTTGTGGCATCTCATATATGGGCATTTGAACTTTCATAATTTGAAGATTCTAACATCAAAAGAATTAGTTTATGGTTTACCTAAGGTTGAAGAGAACAAGGAGCTTTGTGAAGGATGTGCTAAAGGAAAACATGCAAGAGAGAAATTTTCTACAGGAAAGGCATGGAGGGCTCATTATCCACTTCAGCTAGTTCATTATGATATTTGTGGTCCTATGCAAACAAAGAGATTGGGTAAGTCATCATATTTCATTACTTTTATTGATTATTACTCACAAATGTGTTGGGTTTATTTTTTGAAGACCGAGGGTGAAGCATTTGATACATTCAAGAGGTTTAAATTCCTCGTGGAAAGTAAAAGTGATTACAAAATAAAGTGTTTAAGGATGGATCGTGGAGGAGAATTTTGTTCAAGATATTTTCAGAATTTTTATTATATGAATGGAATTAAAAGACAACTCACCACTACTTACATGCCTCAACAAAATGGGGTAGTTGAAAGGAAGAACCGTATAGTGGTGGAAATGGCAAGGAGTATGTTATAGCCCAAGGAATTAAGCAATTATTTTTGGGGTGATGCAGTTGCTACAACAGTGTACATTCTCAATCGAAGTCCCACTAGTGTGTTAGAATTTTAATGTTTATGCAATATCTTAAAAAATTTAGCATCATAACATCATAACCATATGCAATAAGATCACTGAAAGAAAGACAAGCAGAACAACACGAAAAGAACACAAATATTTTCATCTAGGAAACCACAAGGGAGAAAACCCAACAACTTCTTTAGTATAGATTCTATCACGAAGTGCAATGCCAACTAAGATAAACCCCAAAGACAATAGCAACTATCTCTCCTCTCTAGCGAGCCTCTTCTTCCTCTCCCTTGGGCACTTGCTTGAGTGTGAGGTGTGTCCAAATGAGAGGAGCGCCCTCTCTATTTATACTCATCAAGTGAGTGACCTTTTTACCTAACTAGTCCTACCTGTTGCTCTAAACATGTTCGACCTCATAGGGAGACTCAAAATAACCTTATATAATATTTCTTGTGGGTATTATTGACCCAACTTACAATGATAGGGTTACATTGATTCTTTCAAGTACATTTACATGACCAAGTACATCAATAACATCTCCCGAAGGAGGTACAACAATAATACAATAAAAATACAATAAGAATATCTTCCGAAGTTACATTCTTCAACACTCTTTCTTAAGAAGGAAGGTATTATTCCGTCACGGTCATCATCCATGGACATCATCACTGGTTCTCGTCACTCGATACTAGACACCATTGCTGGATATCAACTATTTACATCATCATTAGATCTCATCACTGGACATTATCACTGCTGCTACAACTTAGTACTAGGGCCATTTCCTTGTGACATCTCTCGAATCTATACATCATCATAAGTTCTATAGATTGAGACCTTTTTCATGTTGGATGTAACTGGTTCCTAGATCCATTCTAGGACTTCAACATCCACATTAGGATCTCCCCTTGGTGATACGAATAGTCATACTGGGATCCACCCGTGGAGATACAACCAACCACACTGGGATCTACCCTTCGAGATACGACCAACCATGTCGGGATCTCCCCTTGGTGATACTACCATTCAACATGCACTTGCTTAATCCAGTCTGTCGGAGATCCCACATGCACGAGTTCAACCCATTCCATCAGGGAAACTATATGTAACACTGGGATCTCCATCAATGATACCACCAACCATGTTGAGATCTACCCTCTGTAAGAACTGTAAAACTCATAAAACCTACTAAATAACAAAATAATATTAAATATGCATGCAGATCTATGATATCAACACAAGAATCTGATAACATGTAAAATCATATAAAAACCAGAAACAACAAGAACAACATGCATAGAAGATTTGATAAAAGAAAGTGGATCTAATCAATAATAAACGAAAATATGTTATGAAAATTAAGGATCCATACCTGTATAGATGACCTAGCAACTACCATTATGTTGACAGCTCCAATACTGCAACCGAAGGTGGGGGGACGAATCTCCACCCAACCAACCCCCAACCAATGGCTGAGGCCCCCGAGCCCCCAACAATTAACCCTATGCTAGTGATATCTTGCTTTCCTCTCCTCCAGAGCTCCTCTTCCAAATGCCAAAGACAAAAAAAAAGACCCCCCTCTCTTCTTCTTCTCCTCCTTTTATTTCCCCCTCTTCCCATTTTTCTTAATTTCTTTTAATGCAATTTGTTTTCCGTTATTTTTCTTTCATATTTCCCATTATATTATTTACCCCCTTTTTTTCATTATTTTATATGAGGGTTGTTACATACTTTCCCCCTTCAGGAAACTTCATCCTGAAGTTATAATCTTTAAGCAATAAATACAATACTTATTCAATCAATCAATCAAGTAAATACTATAGTATATAGGTAGCTAGTACTGTTGTGAAGTTTAGATATTTATATGTGTGGCCACCACTTAGAAGTCTCCAAACCACACTAAGACTATCAAACGCCCTAAGTTACAACATGCTCTTAAGTAATTCCCTATGAGTCTAGTATGCAACCATATCAACAGTCATGCATCATAAATATAGAAGCATTAGATAATTAATTAATAATTAATAACTATGTGTTTGATTACTTCCTCTTTCCTTACTCACCCTCTCCCTGAGAATCATACCATCCGATCAACCTCCATAAACCTCCCCTCCAACTTTAGATGGTCCTGCTCGCCATGGCACGATCCCTCTACTGTAACCTGTCCCCGGATCATACAGTAGGCATCAGAAGTTCCCCAAGAAGTTACTACGGCATTGCCACCTTCCCAACTCTAGTAATAATACGGCCTCATCGGATTCTAACTGGAATTGGGCCCTCATCGGTACTAGCCGGCATCTGGTTCCCGGTACCCCGATCCTGATACTCCCGGTACCCCGATCCTGATATCAAGATCATTATACCCCTGACATCTCGGAAGGCTAGCCTAAACATCCTCCACAACACCCTCAAGGAACTAGCCCCAGGCATCAGAAGTCCTTCTACATAAACCTCCCACCTGGTGAGTATGTCTCCAACCGTGGACTCTGGTCACATCAGAAGTTCTCCGGGAAGTATCTGTGGCATTGCAACCTTCCCAACTTCTGGTACTAAAGTCAAGCGCTGCTGGCATAGAGCTAATTGTTGGGCTTGTCCCCCAACCCATAATATATTTATAGTATCCATTCTCATTCGTGTTTATGGGCTCCCACGAAATCAAAGAATACTTAGCCTCATCATGCTTTGTGAGTGGATCACCTGGAACAATTGGAACTTGCCATAATGAATAATCATTAGAAACCATTTCTCAATATAATAATATATCATGGATCAACCTTGAATCATGTGCTAACAAGAATGTCTAGCCACCAGTTCATATTGCATTACATTGCATCATAAGCCATTGTCACGATAAGTCATGCCCAGTTTAACATCTAATGCATTTAGGTGCTACCATTATAACATAATTGGTCATGATACTTTCATAATTTCACTAAGCATCGCATTAATATGCCATGATAAGATACCATATTTCGACATTAGTACTATCAACATGGAGTAATGACCCACATAATCCACCATTATCGATCATCATATCAAATATGCATTATAACAACCCACATAATCCATCATCATATCCAATATGTATTCTACGGGGAGCAATAAGGGTTAGCATGAAACAATAACATGTCATACCAAATATCGGACATAATCTCTTATTCTTCACTAACACAAAACATAGCTGTAAAATACCAAACTTAATCATAGCATTCTTTCATACCATTTATGTGCCAAATTCCATTTATCTCTAGATGCAATGATAAGCTATAATATCATTTTATGTTATACACTTCATCTATCTTGTATAGCACCATAATGTCATGAAATGACATCAAGAAGTATCACATGCACAACCCATGGGTATAAGTTTCATGGCTAGAATTAACAATCATCAAATTTCACATGAATAATGCATGACCGTGAATGCATCATTCTAAGAACAACATGTAAAAAAAACCATGACATATGTACCCCATAACTTTCATTTCAAGATGCCAAAATAAAACTATAAATTACCAATTGAGTATCAACACTCAATGCATCATGTACCTCATGTCCTATACATCTTGAAACCATAATAAACTGAGTATCAACATGAAATATGCATCATGGAAACTGAGTAGCAGCATGAAAAACTGGGTATAATCATGAAATATGCAACATATGTCCTCTAACTTCAGAAACCATAAGAAACTACACCAATGTGGTTAAATTCACACAAGGATTCTTTTGGGATAGGTTTGGGGGAATACGGTACTTGGGATTATTATAGCGATAGATTTTCCAATTGATGATATTTGTAATTATGTACGAATTTCACAATATGTTCAATTAATCCTATATAATTAGTATGATGCATGAAACTATTCATGGTGTACTTATCAAGTTTTAATTTGAACAAATTATGGTGGAGCTCTAACAATAGAAATATCATGTCTTGATCCTCCATTGGTCCTTGGTAATCCCATCTAACAAGTCCTTCAACTCATCTCTTGATTCCAATTGCATGTTTTGAATAGATGAATGGCATGTGTTTATGCATGAAAAGTTGCTAGGATACTACCCTAACCTCCTTACATAATCTTCTTTGAATAAAGCACACTAGGTAGTTGGTGTGTAAATACTCAATATTTGAATATAATAAATCATATAAAATATAATAAATAAAAAAAATTAATTTATATTATTATTATTGTTCTTTGCTTGAATTGACTTTATTGTTTTAAGATGCATTACTTTGCTCTTCAATCCCATTATAGGCATTGAATTTTTCATTGCGCAGATGCGCTAAGTGAACCAAGTTCTTCTTCATATGGTTAATGATTAAATATGTGCTTAATGATGAGGACAATGGAAGGTTAATGATCAATTATTTATGCTTATGCATTAATTGTATATGATAAGTGTTTGCAGGCTTACATGCTATCTCTCATGATTATGATCTTGCTTTTTGTTTTCTCAAGATTATGATCTTTTTTATTGTTTTCACATTAGATGTGAGTTTAGAGCCAATGCAAGCATCACTAAACGCCATCAAAATGTCAAGTCACTAGTGAAGATCTAAGGCAATTCCAAAAAGAATATAAAAAAAACTCTTTTTTTTAATATTTTTTTTAAACAAAATATTTGATACTTTTAAAACTTGCATCACGCTCTAAAACATGGAAAATAAAACAACCACTTTAACCCATCAAGATTTGATCATTGTTGACATCTCTCGGCATCAACTTCACATGGCCATCTCTTAGAACCTTGACAACAAACTTACATCCTAGAAGCACACCTCATTGCTGAAAGAATATGTAGCATTCTTGTGTGCACAATTCAGTGCCTTCATGGGTGTATCTTTTCACGGTTTCTACTAATGGTCATACTTTAGGCTAAGACGGTTGGTTTTATGTTTGCAGCTATACTTCTGGTCATGGGTTTGACAATTAGCTAGTGTCAAGTATGTGCAAATAGTCCACTGTTTGCAGAAGTAGTGCCTATCAAACATAGGACTATGATCTATGCTTTTGACTGTGCATTTGAAGGGGATCGACGTTCCCATGGTTTCAAGTGACAAAATACAAAAAGCTTCTGGGTTCATACCCTTCATTGGAAGGGGGACAAACTATGGAAATATATATAAAAATAAATCAATTTCAATAAGGATTTACGCCAAGCAAAGGGCTGTGCCCAGGCCCCATGCCCTCTATACAAAAATAATATATATGAATGAGAAGATTCATAATATATATAATATGCAATTCCAAGGTTGAGCGTTCAATTATGTAACATGTGGACTGGAAAGAGATATGTACAGTATGGACTATTCCTTCCTGCAAATAGCTAAATTCAGTTGCGCTCCCCAAAAAATCTCTAAATTCTTCACCTAACCCGCTTCTTTAATTTCATCTATTCTCACAAACCAACTTCCTCCTGTTTAGCTTCCTCTCTACATTCGAGGTGCTTCGAAGGGCCAACTGCTTGGAATGTATGAAATCTGGAATTAAACTACCAAGGGCCAACTGCTTGGAATGGTTGAAATCTGTTCATGAATCATTAACCAAGTATGTTGTGTGTTTATTTAATGTTTGATTGCACGACCTATTGCAAATTGCACCTCTAGGAGGTAGCATATGTGTGAAGGAAGAGAACGTAAGCATATGAAAACATTGAACATTGAACAATTGAATATGCCTTGATTAAAATGTTTTCTTTTAATATTCAGTCAAGTGAGTTGAATATGCCTAATTTTTTAGGCTAGTCATTTTAAATGGTAACTTTTTCACCTTGAGATAATAGTTAATCAACCTGTGGAAGTAATATGTTGTTGGAATTGTTGAATCAGAAGTTGGCAGTAGAAGCTGATGCAAGTGCTATGGATAATGTTAACAACTCAGAGTTGATGACTTCAATCTTGGAAGACAATAAGAAAATAGTCCACCTTCCGAGAAATTTCTTCATATATGTGCACAACGAACTACCTACTATTTATTTTCCTATAGAGAAATCACTAAAGAAGTTAGTCAGAGTCTTTTAGATCATTGCTTGTAGTAAAACAAGGTGCAAAGAATTGAAGGAAAAGCTATGTCCTTAGAGTCTACCATTGACAAAATCTGTACAAAGGAAGGAGAATAATGTGCTTGTACTCATATCAATCAAACCCTAGAAAATTGTGGAAGAATGGTTCACTTTCTCTAACTATTAATTCTCCTAAATCCAATCATAAATACCAAACTCAATGGGACAGTTCTCTTGAGAGGCTACCCTTTGAGGTAAATTGTAAACCTAAATTGTATCCCAACATTTATATGATAGTACCAAATAATTAGGGCATTGACTCTATGAACAATTGCTGCAATTGCAAACGAGATATATATATAACATTAGCTTTTACTTTGGCATTGGTTCTCTGTCTAGAGGCCGCCATGTAATTTACATACTGCATATCTACAACATTCCAAATAGCAAGGCGTTGGCGTCCTATTTAGAGGCTGCTGTTGCCACAAACAAACTCTAACAGAAATGTATGAGTGCTCAGTTTAGAGGCCGTCGTTGCCAATAATCCAAACATTTATAAACAATCCCATTGGTATGACGTGGGCATTTTGTCTAAATACTCTGTGTTATGCAGAGATTGTGAACGTTATAGGTTTTTCGAACTTGAGTGAATGGTTAACACCGAGAGCCCTAGATATTAGGGTAATCCCTCCCCATATACTCTCATTCAAGCAGAAATTAAAAATACAAAGAAAGTAACTGAAAGACAATTATACTTGATCATAAAACAAAATGGAACCTGGTAATTTCGTAAAATCGTTGTCCTCTCCAACCATAATAATGCTGAGTGCAAGGTGTGTAAAAGAAATAGACCACAATTCATTTGTGTGCTCTTTTATTCAGCTTGACAATATAGAATATAGAGGCCACTTCAGAGAGCACATGCAGTCCATAATGCTTCCCCGCGAATGCATAGCGCCTCTCTCTATAAAAAACTAAAAGTTATCTAAAAGGAGATGTCATAGATTGTGTAGCATGCATCTCAGTCATCACAAGCAATGTAAGGCGGACAAATGCATGAAAAACACTAACGTTTTGGTTAACAGTAACCACACGCAAACGCACAAGCCAACATAGGGATCTTTCATTTAAAGGAGAATCACGATGGTTTTTTTTTTCAACTTTCATTAATGCAATTCATTATCAAACTCCACCATCACCATAATATTACCACTATCACATGCAGCAAAAAAAAAGTGTAGGGAGTTACACGCAGTCGATGGCCGTTACGCTGGCAACACAGTCTTGGTAGACTACGCAGCATCAAGATGGTTGTTTTTGTCAGAAGGTGGAAAAGAGGATACCCTGCATTCCTTTCTTCTTGAATGAGCTTCTGCCTACTGTGAGGCATTTCAACCCACATAAGTGAGCATTACAAAATAATTAATTGTCTAGTGAGCGTTGTACCACTAAATCTAGAAAACATATTCATTCTACATACCCACACATACAGATAGGTAACGTACATATATGTAACATATGGCCCTTTAAGGAGTTAAGAGAGGTCTGGAGAGACAAGTCTGGGGATTCTGATATCAAGCTTTACTATGAGATCTATTAAAATTTAATACTAGTGTTTTGTTAGGTCTTACACTTTGCTTTCTATATATAATTTGAGTATTTCATGTGTTTTTGATCATTTGATGCAAACAAGAGAAATATGTATTGATATCTTAAAAAAATACATGGTGCTTGGCATGGAATCTACAATCTGTCTATCGTGCAATAATTTCTTTAATGGCACATCCAAAACCAGATAGCCCCTTAAATTGTGACAGTGGAAACCTTCTGCGATCCGGTGATGATCGAGGGTATCAGTCAATGGCTAGAATGTATATGAGGGTTGGCCAATCATCAGAATAGTACTTAACTACAACCCGTTTTCTCTTTGAATCGAAAAGCAAAATGTTCTTGATCAAAGGACAAGATTCCATTTTCTGCGTTTCAGAGCTCCCCGAGACACCAATGTAAAGCTTGCCGATTAAAGGAGAGGCCGTTTAGACAGATCAGGGAAAGGGGAGTTGTGATTTCACCTTCACTTACGGTAGGTTGAATCATTACAGTGAATCATAAGGGAGAAAGGGAATAATTATAGTGAATTAGGAAGATCAAGGGAATCACTACAGCGAATGAGGAAGATCAAGGGAAAAGCGAATTCAAGGCTTTTTTATTTTTTTATCTAATTATTTTTCCCTTTCACGGATCAAAAAATGAAACATCTTCATCCTATGATAATAATGAAGGGTATGGTGATTAGATAGAGCTCGAATTTCCAGAGTAGGAATCCTTGCGAAGGTGGAAACTTTGGATTAAGAAAGATAGAGAGAGGGGATTTCTTATGATCTCTTTCCAATCTTCTCAAAACTATTATTTCTTTATTTCAAAAAAATAAAACCTAACGGACTGCCCAGAAAATCTATAAGAAGAGCATGTGCAGCAGAAAAGGGTTCCAACAGTTCCATATAGAGTTTTATTGACTTTTCATATTTTATATTTCTTCATATAGTTTCTTCTTACATGTTTAAATGGATTTGTTGATAGCAGGTAATCTATAAGAAGAGCATGCGTAGCATAAAAGGGTTCCAATAGTTCCATATAGAGTTTTATTGACTTTTCATTATTTATATTTCTTCATATAGTTTCCTCTTACATGTTTAACTGGATTTGTTGATAGCGGGTAACTCTTCCCGGCTTATAGAAGGAGAAAGATGAATATTTTTTAGTGTGGTGCTTTCACCAGTGTATTTCTTAATTTCCTATTTTATTTCAATTAATCTTGTCATTTTTTTGTTGTATTGATCAGTGAGCCATGTGTGTAGCCTAAGTAAGGCTACTGTTGTGCCAGGGTTCAAATCCCAGCACCCATTAACCTGATTTTAATCTTAGTCTTTAAATCTTACAGAGATTTAGTTTTTTTTTTTAAGCACTTAACCTAAAGATACAGATCTGCATATTGATTTGCATATTGATTTCTTTGTTTGATCTGTATCATTCCCACTCAATCTAATGATATTTTCTTGGAGAGCTACTTTACAAAATGATCATCAACATATCATGTGTGTGTAGTGAGAGCCCTTAGGTATGTGTGGGTATCATGAATGAATATGACAGCCCACACATACCTGGATAGATGACCTAGCAGCTACCATTACCTTGACAGCTCCAATAGTGCAACTGAAGGTGGGGGGACGACTCTCCACCCAACCAACCCCCATCCAATGGCTGAGGCCCCCGAGCCCCCAAAAATTAACCCTATGCCATTGCTATCTTGCTTTCCTCTCCTCCAGAGCTCCTCTTCCAAATGCCAAAGACAAAAAAAGACCCTCCTCTCTTCTTCTTCTCCTCCTTTTATTTCCCCCTCTTCCCATTTTTCTTAATTTCTTTTAATGCAATTTCTTTTCCCTTATTTTTCTTTCATATTCCCCATTATATTATTTACCCCCTTTTTTTCATTATTTTATATAAGGGTTGTTACACCCTTAGAGATACAACCAATCATACTAGGATATCCCTTGGTGATACCACAACCCATGCTGGGATCTACCCTCGTAGATACTACCACCTTGGAGATACAACCAACCAAGCTAGGATCATCCCGTATAGTGACTAGTCCTTTTTCATACTGGGTGTACCCGTGCAGTGACCAGTCCTTTTTCATACTGGGTGTACTCGTGCAATGACCAGTCCTTTTTCATACTAGGTGCACACCACTACAGAGCCAATCCTTTTTCATACTGGATGTAGATATCCTACAGAGATAGTCCTTTTTCATACTGGATGAACACCACTACAGAGCTAGTCCTTTTTCATATTGGATGTAGATATCCTGTAGAGTTGGTCCTTTTTCCTACCATATGCAACTATCATGCAGATTTGGTCGTTTTTTATACTAGATGCAACTATCCTGCAAAGCTAGTACTTTTTCATACCAGATGCAGCTGTCCTCTTCCACAAACCAAGCAAGCCATCTAGTGGGTCAAGTTTAGGAGCTCCATTATGTTGCACACCGCAACTACCTGTGTTACCTCACCACATGTCCATATCATCTCGTAGCCTAGGAGACTCAATTACATCACATAACCTGTGACTACCTGCTACCTCATTCGAGCTCATCACTCCCTCTTGATCTGGACCATTCCAAGATTGTCCTTGAAGTACTCAAACTTCACTCTTGATAGAGGCTTGGTCAACACATTTGCTATATGTCCCTTTGTTGTTATATACTAGAGAATCATTTCTCCCTTCTGCACCATATCCCAGATATAGTGATACCAGATCTTGATGCGCTTTGACTTGTCATAAAAAATGGGGTTCTCAGACAACTTCACACGGCTCTAGTTGTCACAAAAGACACAAGTTTCCTCTAACTCGAGATCAAACAACCGTGATAGCAACTTTCGAAGCCACACTATCTCCCAGCATGCCAAAAAATGTGCCATATACTCGGCTTGAGCTGAACTGAGTGCCACACTCATCTTCTTCCTACTAAACCATGAGATCATATCAGATCCAAAACTTTCTCTTTCTATCTGTGACATTCCCGGCCCAATCCACATACACATAACCCTATAGGTTAATCTTCTGATCCGATGCATATCAAAGGCCATAATCAACCGTACCCTTCAGGTACCTCAACACATGCTTTTCCGCAACCAAGTGAACATATCTTGGCTCTACCATATACTGACTAAGAGTGTTCACCGCAAAGCATAAATTTGGCCTCATGTTTGTCAAGTACATCAATGAACCAATCATCTACATATATACCATGGCATCCACCAGTTCTAAAGAAGTATTACTCAACAACTTCATATTTGATGCCATGGGTGTGGCCATAGCCTTACAATCTATCATCCTGAATCTCTTCGGGATCTCTATCGCATATTTTCCTTCACTTAAGAAAATCTCATCTGGATTCTACCACACCTCAAGACCTAAGAAATAGTGCATCATACACAGGTCTTTCATATTGAACTCTAAGGAAAGCCTCTTCTTCGTGTATACTATGAGATTCTCATTACCTATCAGAAACATATCATCTACATACAACAGTAGTATCACTGATTTCCCGTCCTCAACTTTGTACTAAAGTTTGGAATCCTCTTTACTCTTGGTAAAGCCCAAGCTCGTCAGAAATCTATCTATCTTGTTGTATCATGTTTCGGGTACCTATATCAAACTACACCACATATAGTTCCTCTTCATGATGGGAGACATATGGTATCACTATGAGCATAACCCTAAGATACTGAGGAAAAAAACCTTTGCCACAAATAGAGGCTAAGAGATAATGTCTCTCAATCTGTGTTGTAGTCACTCCATTCTAAGTGGAGCTTTCCTGCTCCCTCTGTAACTGAGCACTATCCTCCCTCTGCATCTTGTACTCTCTACATTGGGACATTCTGTAATGGAGTGACCAGTATCCTTCTCTTTTGTTGATATTTTGTGTATCCATCTATTCCATCTCTCTAGGTCACTAGATACAAAGATCTCGAACTCTGCTGCAATTTTTCTGTTGCACCAATCTATGAGCTCCTCATATTCAACCTTGTAGCAAAGGTTGATATCTCATCACTCTACATGATCCTCAAGTTCATCATGATATCCCATGGATTCCTTCTAATCCCATACAAATCCTTCTTCAACCTTCACACATGTGGTTCTCTATAGAGAGTCCTGAATCCTGGAGGTTGCTCGATATTCACCTTATCTTCGATTACACCATCTATCTAGTGTAATATCCACCACTAAGGAAGTGTGTCTGGCAACTAGAGAAACATCTCGTCATAGTCAACTCCCTCTTTCTGAGAGAACCCTCACTTTGTACTTTTGTAGTATGCTTTATTTCATAAATCTTCTTGAATGTTATAGCTGAACCATCATCACTTGTTCTTTGGAACAAGTCTCATCATTCTTCGTTTGTAGGTGATTGTACATGATATTTCCTACAAGTCAAATCCAGTTGCATGATTATAAAATTTTTATAGTTTCCAAAACATATTAATAATGACAAATTCTTATGCATAAAGACATAGGTCACATAGTCATGTAACTAGCTTATCCAATGCTTCAACACAACATTCATCCATATTCTAGATACATACGATAACTTTCTAGATGCCTTCCATCTCTACCAGAACATCATTAAGAGCGTGCACTACTCCCAACATGTCAACAAAGAGATTTCATTCTAGATAAGTAGCAATGGAATGTTGTACAACATCATAGGCCACTTACCCATCACATGCATATTAGTAGTATAATGTTCATTAATGCAAACACTCTAACATGCATAATACACTTCCTAAATCTAGGAAGATAAATATGTACACAACTGAACAATATCATTTAAGCAATTAGATATACATGAAATGACAATTCAAATACTTACCTCTGTTTGTTTGGTAGGATCCCTCTTGATCCTTGTCTCCTTGCAGGAATTACTAGAGTCTCTGACAGTGTGCTCTACTCCATCATCTGATTCCAAGGACCTGTGCCTTTCTTGCTTATGATCGACAATGCTGAGCAAGTCTTCTACACCATAGATCACATGAAACTATGTATTGGTGTTGAATTTGTGTGTCCCTTCTTCTTCATCAGTAATGAAAACTTCATCCCTTCTTATCCAATGCTGAAATGAATGACAGGTTATTCCATAGAGCATCATCTTCATCTTCATGGGTTTTCTGAAATCTAGATTTGTAGGAGGCTTCTCCCACACCTTTGATAATCATCTTCACATTTCACTTTATGCGGTGAATTATTCTAGATCAAACTACATATTCCTCATCACTGAAGGAGTTTTCAAGGATGATACATGTGGGATCAAATGATCCTTGATAGAGTCTTCAATAATCTTCTTGGTTTTGACCAAGTTCTTCTTATGCTTAGCTTTGTCCTCATCTCCCTCTATATTTTCAACTTCTTCTTTGACATAGTTTTCTAGGTCATGCTCTTCTTAGTATAAGAAGTAATCTACTTCCATGACTGCAATTTCTCGACTACTTCAAGCTTATCCTCAAGATTGGTATTTTTTTTCATCTTCATATGAAGAGAACCTCAAATTGAAATAGAGATAATAGTACTTACCAATGAGAGTGCTTCAATTGGATGCTTGCTTTAATGCTTTTCTGGAAGAATGCTTCTAGTGGACCTAGGGTTTGATAGAGAAACCCTAATTTTTCAAATTTGGTGACTTGCAAATATGATTGGATAGAAATATGTGCCTCATCAAGGATAATTGAGAAATGTACTCCTTTTTACAAATCTTTGTACAAAACTGCAAAATATTTGATGCCCTAGTTTCTTCAATTTCCTCTGTTGAATTCTCAGGTCTTAATTCTAATGTATCTCATAAATTTATGCTCCTCAAAGTCTGAAACGTTTTCCTGAGGTAGTTTCATCTGTCCTCTATCTAACCCCATAGGTTATATCAATATTGGATTCACCAAGTGGAACTTATCCTAAGTTTCCCAAGCTGACTTGTTTATGGACTGTTTTAGTAAAGTTAACTTGTACGAACTTCCACATGTCATTGTTTCAGTGTTGGGTTCTGAAACTCACACCAGAGAAACTGCAGTCCGTTAAATTTCTATAACATCTTATAAAATTCTATTTGGATCTTCATATCCCTAGATATAACATTTCTCCCTAGGTCACATGTTTAAGACTGAATTTTGGAAGAGGTTGGAACCCTAATTTGCATGGATCATATATCCTAAAGTACAATGAATCTGAATTTGAAACACACACACAAGGTACATCAACATTTTATCTTTGGCATGTCCTAGTTTCATCTCTTGGAACTTGACCAAAATCGAGTTGTAGAGAAAATTCTCAGATGACTATATTTCGCCTTCTAGGGTTTCAAGCATGAAGCCCTAATATCCGTGAGTTGTAGCAATAGCAATTGTTACGATTGTACAATGAATTCTTTCAGGATGGATCTAAAACCATTTTAGAATTTTAATGGTTATACAATATATTCAAACTTTTAGCATCATAACATCATAACCATATGCAATAGGATCATTGAAAGAAAGACAAGCACAACAACATGAAAATAACACAAAGATTTTCATCTGGGAAACCACAAGGGAGAAAACCTAGCAGCTTCTTTAGTATAGATTATGTCACCAAGTGAAATGCCAACCAATATAAACCCCAAAGACAATAGCATCTATCTCTCCTCTCTAGTGAGGCTCTTCCTCCTCTCTCATGTGCACTTAATTGAGTGTGAGGTATGTCCAAAAGAGAGGAGTGCCCTCTCTATTTATACTCATCAAGTGAGTGACCTTTTTACCTTACTAGGACGACCTGTTGTTCTAAACAGGGCCTACCTCCTAGGGAGACTCTAAATAAAATTTATATAATATTTCTTGTGGGTACTATTGTCCCGAATTACAATGGAAGGGTTACATTGATTCTTTCAAGTACAGTTATATGACCAAGTACATCAATAACATCTCCCGAAGGAGGTACACCAATAATACAATAAGAATATCTTTCAAAGTTTCATTCTTCAACATAGTGCACTTCACATGATGACTACTTATGAATCCTGGTGTGAGAAAAATCCTAATGTTAATCATTTAAAAGTGTTTGGTTGTTTAGCCTATGTTCATATAGCTGATCAAAAGAGACAAAATGTAGATCCAAAAGTGAATCATGCATTTTTGTTGGATATAGTGAGCAAAGTAAGGCTTGCAGGTTGTATAATCCTCTCACTAATAGCATTGTTGTGTCAAGAGACATGTGATTGTTGATGAAGTGGGAGTCTATGGTCATCAAAAAGACCATATTGAGAAGTCAAAATATGGTTTGAATGGTGATATTATTGATGATATTAATCATGAGCATCCCACTAATGTTTTAGTTCCAAATGCTAGAAATACACCAAGTAGCCCCTCATATAATTCTATAGATTCAAGTCCAAGTATTGCAAGGAAGGTAAGAATCTTAAATGACATTTGTCAGAGAAGTACAAGTTTGGCACATGAAGAAAATCCAAGACGTGAGACTGCAAATTTTGCTTTATTTTCACAAGCTGATTTTGAACCATCAAGTTCTGAATAAGCTTCTACTAATGAGGTTTGGGTGAATTCTATGAAAGAAAAGATAGATTCAATTCGTAAGAATGATGCTTGGGATCTTATAGATCTTCCACATGCCAAGAAACAAATTGGTACTAAATGCGTCTACAAGACAAAGTATAAAAGTCACATTGGATTTGTTAACACCCAAAAAGTGTTCACTACCTCATCTAGCACATTATATGGCTCATTTGTCCATTTTAAAAGCCTCCAAAAGGCCTAAAATGCCTCCAAAAGGCCACAAAATCATCAAAATAGCCTAAAAAAGGCTAAAAAACCCCCTTTTCCTCCAAAAATAGCAAAAATCCCCTAAAAAGGGAATAAAAAATATAAAATAATGAGGAAAAGGAGGAAAAAACCCTATACAGCTGCCCTAAACCATGTGTTTCCTAAAACCATGGGTCAGCACTCCACCACCAAAAAACTATAAATAGGTGATGGAGATCCCTTATTCCATATCCACAATCACAAGCACCCTTACTCTGCCAAAATCTCTCTCGAAACCCTAGTTCACCATTGAACTACTTTCACCTTGAGAGCCACCTTTGGCCCATTCCCACCATTGGAGAAAGAGAAGGAGCATATTGGAGCTTGGAGCATCCTCTCGGACATTGCAAAGAGCTTCATCAAACCTTCACATTGAAGGTAATATCAATACAAAAAGCCATTCTTTAAATTTGTTGTTTATGTTTCATGCATGTTTTAGAAGTAATTTAATTTCTGTTTTAGCTTAATTATTTACATTTACTGAACTGCTACTAAGGAGTCCATTCTCCTTAGTAGGTGCTCATTTGCACAAGCTAGGGGTAAAACCCTAGCTACAGGATTGTTGAAAGACACAAAGCATGGGTAGTTGTTAAGGGCTTCACAGAGAGGTATGGGATTGATTATGGAAAGACATTTGCACCTATATCAAGACAAAAGAATATCAGAATATTGATTTCAGTGGTTTCTCAAAATAAACGGAGCAATCATCACATGGATGTGAAAAGTGCCTTCTTGAATGGGTACCTAGAAGAGGAAATATTTGTGAAACATCCACAAGTTTCTGAAGTGTAGGGAAAAGAACAACAAGTCTACAAGTTGAAGAAGGTTTTGTATGGTTTAAAGCAAGCACCAAGAGCTTGGTATGTAAGGATTGATGGATATTTTCAGGAGAATGGATTCAAGAGAAGTTAGAGTGAACCTACCATTTACTACAAACAAGAAGGTAATTATATTCTTATTGTCAGTTTATATGTTGAATATTTGTTGTATATGGGTAGTAGTTCTAAGATGAAGGATGAATTCAAACTTGCTATGATGAGTGAGTTTTATATGAAAGATTTAAACCGCATGCAATATTTTCTAGGAATGGAGGTTTGTCAAAGCAAAGATGAAATTTTTTATTTGTCAGAGAAAGTCTACAAAGGATATGTTGCAGAAATTTGATATGTCTAATTATAAACCATCCTTTACTCCAATTGCTCATAGAGTTGTGTTGTGTAGAGATAATGGCGCTAAAATAGCTAATGAAATTGCTTACATAACTATTGTTGGAAGCATGATGTTTGTAACCCACACAAGGCTTGATATTGTTTATTCAGTTCACTTGTTTCTATGTATAAAGCCATATGAAATGGATACGAAGGCAGCTAAAAGAATTTTGAGGTATGTGAAAGGCACTCTAAATTTTGGCATTCATTACTACACTTCTAAGAGATTTGAATTGGTTGGATTCAACGATTCTGATTGGGGAGGTAGTTTGGATGATTGAAATTCTACTTCTTTTCTTTTGGTTCTGGTTTGATCACATTGAGCTTAAGAAGAAAAGTATAGTTTCTATTTCCTCTATAGAAGTAGAGTATGTTGCAATCACCTTGTTAAGATTTAATATGCTAAGACATAAAATAACAGTATTACATTCCATTTCACAACAATAGCATATACAGGATCACTAAAAGAACAAGCACAGCATAAACACGAGAGACAGATTTATCCCGGGAAACCCTCATGGGGTAGAAAACCCAACAAAGCTTCCTCAATATAGATGACCAGAAAATACAAAGATGTAATCCCCAAACATGAGCTCCTTCTCCTCCATAGCATATCTCTCTCTCACCTATGCGCTAATCACAAGTGAGTGAATGTGTGTTAAATGAGGAACACACCTCCTCTATTTATACACAACTCCGACTTGTCTTTTACATTAACTAGGTCGGCCCCAACTTAATCACTTTACATAATGCTGACTGGGCCGACCCCTCTAGGGTGGTCTAATAACCCTTTTACCCATATAACACATACAGGGCCGACCCCACTAGGGAAGTCTAATAACCCAAGTTACCACAATCTCCACAGTGGAATAAACATCTCCGGATATACAACAAAGTCCTGTCGGAGGAATGAAACATCTCCGGAATAATAAAGTACACAATATAATATTCTTAGAAGTTACAATATCTCAACACTCCCCCTTAACGAGAAGGATATTATGACAACATCTGCAGGAGCAAGTAGTCATCAACTACATGATACATGATACATCTATAAATCATTGGAAGCTTTCTTCATACATCATCAGTAACTCAAACAGTTACTAGAACATATTCAAGATCATCAATACTGGAAAATCAACATCTTCAGTACTAAGTCTTCATCTTCTGCAACACTCGAACAACTACAGTAACATCATCATCTGGATCTCTCGATCAACATCATCAACGTCTGGATCCTCTCGATCAACAGCATCAACATCTGGATCTCCCGATCAACAACATCAACATCTCGATCATCTCGATCTACAGCATTTGGACCATCTCGATCTACAGTATCTGGATCATCTTGATCTACAACATCTGGATCATCTTGATATACATCATCTGGATCATCTCGATCTACATCATCTGGATCATCTCGATCTACAGTATCATCATCTCGATCATCATCATTTGGATCATATCGATCAATAGTATCATCATCTCGATCATCTCAATCATCTCGATCATCATCATCTGGATCATCTCGATCAAAAGTATCATCATAGCAGCATACTCTGCAATGCACATGATCCAATTACGGGATGATCAATCCCTCTCACTTTAAGACACCTCTCATGTCTATGGACGATGCAATCCAGATCTACTTACAGGATGATCAGTCCTAATCCTTTTAAGACACCTCTCATGTCTAAGGACGATGCAATCCTTGATCCATTTAAGACACCTCTCATGTCTAAGGACGATGCAGTCCTTGTTCCATTTAAGACAAATCTCATGTCTAGGGACAATGCAGTCCGTGATCCATTTAAGACAAATCTCATGTCTAGGGACGATGCAGTCCATGATCCTTTTAAGACAAATCTCATGTCTAGGGACGATGCAGTCCATGATCCTTTTAAGACAAATATCATGTATAGGGAGATGCAGTCCATGATCCTTTTAAGAAAATTATCATGTCTAGGGACGATGCAGTCCGTGATCCGTTTAAGAAAAATCTCATGTCTAGGGACGATGCAGTCCATGATCCTTTTAAGACAAATATCATGTCTAGGGACGATGCATTCCATGATACTTTTAAGACAAATATCATGGCTATGGATGATGCAGTCCATGATCCTTTTAAGACAAATATCATGTCTAGGGACGATGCAATCCCGATCACAATGCCAGTCCTTTTTCATACTGGATGTGATCTAGATCAGATCTAGGATTTATCAACACAGAGCCAGTCCTTTTTCATACTGGATGTGACCTAGATCAGATCTAGGGTTTATAACGTACATTTTGAACCAACTATTCAGGGACGATGCAGTCCTGTCACGTACATTTTGAACTAAATGTTCAGGGACGATGCAATCCTATCACGTACATTTTGAACTAAATGTTCAGGGACAATGCAGTCCTATCACATACATTTTGAACTAAATGTTCAGGGACGATGTAGTCCTATCACATACATTTTGAACTAAACGTTTAGGGACGATGCAGTCCTATCACATACATTTTGAACCAAGGGTTTTGGGATGATGCAATCCCCATCTCGTCCACTAGGGACCACTTTCTCGGTGACATATGTCTACGGATCTCTTTTAGGACATGTGTCCAAGGATGATACAATCCACTTGTCAACTTAGACCAAGTGTAAGGAGCACTCATCGACCTCATCGTCGGTATCACCAATATAGGTATCCACATCATCAACCTCACTATAGATGCAGGCAATCTCATCATCAGCGACCACATCACTCCCCCTTTTGAGGAGGGTCCTTCTGAACTACACCAATATTGTCTTAAAAATACTCAAACTTTACTCAAGACAGAGGTTTGGTCAATATATCAGCAACTTGTTCGTTAGTGCTCACATACTCAAGCTTGATAGCTCCTTTTTGCACCATCCCGTATATAAAAATTATCAGATTTCTATGTGCTTTGACTTATCATGGAACACTGGATTCTTATTCATCTTGATACAACTCTGGTTGTCACACAGGATCACAGTGGGGTCCATCTCTAAGTCAAACAGTCCTGATAACAAATTCTGAAGCCATATCGCTTCACAACTAGCAGAGCAAGCAACTATTTATTCTGCTTCGGCTGTGCTGAGAGCCACACTAGACTGCTTCCTGCTAAACCACGAGATCATGGCAGATCCCAGACATTAACATCCGCTTGATGTGCTCTTCCTGTCTGATATACTTCCTTCCCAATCAACATCTGTGTAGCCATATAGTCTGAAGTCATTATCTCCAAGAAAACATAGACCAAAGTCTATCGTACCCTTTAGGTACCTCATCACATGCTTTGTAGCTATTAGGTGAACATGCCTAGGTTCCACTAGATACTGACTCAAGGCGTTCACCGCAAAGCATATATATGGCCTAGTATTCGTCATATACATCAATGACCCAATAATCTGTTTGTACATAGTCACATCCACTAACTCTGATGAGTCATCAGCTAACAACTTCAAGTTGGAATCCATGGGAGTGGCCATGGCTTTGCATTCCAACATATCGAGTACTTTCCCTGGTTGAGAAAGATTCCTTTTGGGCCTTGTTATACTTCTAGACATAGGAAGTAATGCATCAATCCGAGATCTATCATCTCAAATTATGTAGCTAGCTTCTTCTTGATTTCCATGACCTGTTTCTCATTCCATGTCAGAAAGAGATCATCCACATACAATGATAGTATAATAGGTTCATCATCCATAACCTTAAGGTAAATGTTAGGATCAACTTTACTTTTGGTAAAGCCCAATCTTGTCAAGAAGCTATCAATTCTCCCTCTCTGACTGAACATCATTCACAATCTACATTGAGTGATCTTCTGCATACCTATCCATGCCATCTCTTGTCATATGGGTCTACTGATATGAGCCTCAAGATTATTCAAACTTCTTGTATCCATCTAAGAGAAGAATTTCATCTATATATAGACACCATCTTCAACCTTGTCGAAAAGGTTGAAATATGCATCACCCATGGTGATCATTAAGCTCATCAAATGACTATCGATCCTGGGTACCCGTACAGAGCTTTCTTCAATTTCACCATTAAGAGAGTGGTCTAGCCACTTGGAGAAAACATATCGTCATGATCATCTTCCTCTTTCTAAGAGAATCTTCTAGCCACGAGCCTTCTTTGATTTGTAAGTATTCTTGTTGAACATCCATCACTTGTTTGGTGTTCATCATCCTTCTTTTGCAGATCATAGCACATGATCTTTCCTACAAATCAAATTTAATCACATGATTAGTAATACTTCATAATCATCAAATTATGTTGACATGATAACCTACATGCATACTGATATGATTCACATAGTCATGCAACTATCTTGACCAATACTTTGGCACAATACTTTTCCATATCTGTTGGGCCTAGGTTGAGTTAAAGTTTTGGAAGCACCTTTTTTTTTAGGCAAGCAGGGAAAGCTGAGCTGAGCACAGCTCAGAAACACAATTTTGGCTAAGTATTGAGGATGCTACGAAGTTGCGCACATCATCCAACTTTTGGCCAGACTGCGGAGTTGAGCACAACATCGAAGTTTGGCCGTGATGTGAAGACCAGTACTGCGCAGAAGCAGTGTTGTGGAGTTAGGAGGCCACGTGGAGCCATCAAAGCGGTGTGCTAGACTAGTACCAAGTGTAGCTACCGGCTCGACCGGTAGCAACCATTTTTGGAAAGATATTTTAGGATTGCCAAGCGACGGATGTAGGAAAAACAAGAAGGCGGCCACGCGTGGGTTGTTAAGGAAAGCGACGTTTGGCAGGCATAGAAGGTAAAACCGTTAGAGAGAAACAGTTCGACAGAAGCAGCCTGTAGGCACGCATGCGACAGGAAGGCCAATAGCGACAGAATGAGGATGTGGAGATCCACCATGATCAAGTAGATGCTACCAGGAGCCAGCAAGCCGGTTTGGAAACCATTAGGGTTTTGGGATTTAGGTCTTTGACATTGTACAGACATGACCTTCGGGCATGATCTATTTAAGAAGACATTTTGTATGGGATGGGGGTTCTCGGTGTTGTTCTCTTTTTTGGATTGTTATTCTTTTGTAGTTGTTGAGAACTTAAGGAGATAACCTTTTTTATATTGTAAAATCTCTCTGAGCTGAGAATATTGTAAAGGCTCTGCAGCTGTGTGTGCAAAGACCTAGCCGAGAGAAACAAGAGCCTGCAGCTGAGTGCGCAGACTAAGAACGGTTGCCCCATCCCTTTTGAAATAAATATATTACCAACCGTTCTTGTGGACGTAGCTTTCCATCCGAGGAAGTGAACCATGTTAAATCCTGTGTTATGTGATGATGTTTATGAATGAATGACTTTCTGTATTTTCTGTAGAATGAATGCTTGAATGTTTCCTTGCATACTGTAATATGAGAAATTTGATATGCATTTACCAATAGGAGAAGTTTGGAAATGATATGCTAGGTTCCACGGAAGCAGATGAATGGCAAACATTTCAACTCTATGTTAAGGTCGTGAATCAGTCATTTAAGTTTAAATACTTTCTTAAGCACAGTGAAGGAACGCAGCACAGTTAATCATGTTATCATTTTGGTTCACATTGTAATAGTACAAGGTCTAGAATGAATGCCAGAAAGATAACCAGTAAGTGCCTGAATGAATGGATGGGTGATATTCATTTCAGTCCCTTAACGGTTTCGAGATTTTCCAAGTAGAGGATAACTGTGGGTGATTCGCAGTCCCAGTAGAATATTCGCAGCAGTACGAAACCCTTGGTGTGGCCCGCAATGTTTCCTGCACCGTGCAGTACTGCTCACAGCATAGATCCTGCTACGTACCGCGTCACTCTGCCCGCAATGCCCTCCTTCTGTCCTGCGCTGCGCAGCTTGTTCTTATAAACAACTCATCATTTACTGTGGAAACCTGATTCCACAATACCTCATAAAGTTACACCTCGGGTGAGACCTCAACCTGCTCACAGGTTGTTGCCGAAAGGGCCGGTGCGAAGGGGTTTTGTTGGTCAAAGGGAGAACTGCAAAGAACCTGGGTCTAATTGAAAACCTCTGGGTCAGTTTAAGCCAACAAATGGTTCCATTACCACGCTAGAATCCATGATGAGTTGAAATGGTTCCATTGCCACACTAGAATCCATGATGAGTTGAAATGGTTCCCTTAAGTTGCAATCACGATGTGTGAAGAAGAATATCAATTCCTAGAAGGATCTGACTATTGGCATCCTGAAAAGACAATAATCCAAGCTTGGTGGGATAAGACCATAAGTGATTTTAATAGACAAGAAAATAGACATCGGCGTCTAAGTGACACACAGTGGTCGGATAGATATCTATTGGACGACATTCACAAGATCTTTTGGGCATCGTTTCCAAATGAGCTACATGCGTGGATCTCTAGGCTCGCAGAGAATAAAAACTGTTTCCAAGGAGGAGTTCCTACGGAGTTGACTCCTGAGCTCACAGCATAGCTTAAAGCGTTAGACAACCCATTGTCACGCGCAGTTGATTATTGGGTCGATCATATGCTAGAAGGATTTGTAACAGAATTTGCTGTAGACACACTCAAATCCTACAGCCAAGCACAAGCACATTTTTTTCGGAGGATTCCAAGGTAAGTTTCTGAACAATATCAGTCTATACATTAAGATGCTGTTAGCTGAGAAAGGTGTTCTAAGAATGTAGTAATATGCTTAAAGTTTGTCATGATAAATAGTACATATATTGATTCTGACGAAGAGACACATACTCTCAGAAGTGGTAAGAGATATAAAATTAATCAGAATCCGGAAGGCCCTAAACTTCATATAGATACTAAGATCCCCTGTGATCTTGATAGTGAAGTTGCCCAACCATTTACCCCTAAGAATCCGCTGGCTGCAAAAACCGCGCCACCCTTATCGCAGAACCCACCCGCTACACATCCCACCCCACAAAAGAATCAGCCTAGTCCATCTCTCCCGATAGTCCCATTTGTATTTACTGTGCAGATCCCTTTACAACAGCTGCGCACTAATCCCAGTGCCCCACCACCTAGTAGAACAATGGCGAACACTGATATGAAACTGCCAATATTCAGAGGAACTGGCCTAGAAGACTCTGATCAGCATTGGTTCCTTTGTGAAGCCGTATGGAGTGTAAGACAAATCTAGGACGATGCTGTGAAGCAAGCACAACTCATCACCACTTTTAGGGATAGAGCACTACATTGGTTTATGAAATAATCTACCGTACAGCCGAGAACCCTCGCAGAAATTAAAGTCATGCTGGTGGCAGAGTTTAAGAAACCTAAGTCTGAGTCTCAGTGTATAACTGAGTTGAAGGAAATAAAGTAGAGACCAACTGAAACGGTCTGGGAATTTTATCAGAAATTTAAGACCTTACTAGACCAAGTAAGTTTTGTTTTACCACCAGAACAACATAAGGAATGGTTCATTGCTGCGCTGTTACGTCATATCAGATTACCATTGATGCAGCAGAAGGTTCTATCCTAGGCAGAGGCCTTGGAAATTGCAATGAAGCTGGAAGCTTCACCGATTGGTGATACTAGTTCTGGGATGTCTCAGATCCAGAACCAGCTGACCACCTTCACACTTGAACTGCAAAGTATGAAAAATGGTAAAGAACAAAGATATGAACCTAGATAGGAGGTCTGGTGTACAAGTTGTAAAGGAGAAGGTCATGACCACGAGCACTGCCCTCTATTCCACGACTATATTAACAGTGGTGCACCTAACCCATTAAGTCAGAATCAGGCCCCATGGTGTGAAATTTGCAGAACCACAGGACACAGACCTGAAGACTGTTACCTAATCCAGAAATATGTGAAAACCCCTAAGAATTTATATTGGAATTTCTGTAAATCAGTTGGACATGATGAATCAAACTACCGCGCATATGAATTAATGAATGAAAGAAAAAGGGATATGGACTCAATGCGAGGCACTGGCTTGTACCGCGTACAAGAAGAGACCCAGCCAAAACAAGAAAATGCACAATATGACCAAGGAGGATACAGAGGTCGTGGTGGTGGATACTGCGACAGAGGAAGAAATGCTAGTCCAACACAAGGAAGAGGCCACGGCCAAGTCATTTGTTATAACTGTGGCCAACCTGGGCACATATCTAGAGATTGTGTTAACCCATGCACTACGCGCAACTATTGTAAATCGTTTGAGCATATCATTGAAGATTTCCTAGTATTAGAGGTGGAAATGCAGAAGAGAAGACGAAAAAAGGCTCTAAATCCAAACGTCCAGTGGATCGCAGTAGAGAATAGACCAGTGGGTCCAAGCATTAATGTGGTCACGCGCAGTGGCGCTGAGACAGGCCACGACATAGGAGCGAAAGCTTCAACATCAGGGGAGGCACATACAAAGAAGGATCCCCTTGAAACAATATGGATAAGGAAAGCTCCAGGAAAAGCACCCCCTCTTAACCTACAGAAGAACAAGGAGATCTTCATTTATGCACAGGACACCTTTAGAGAACCAACAGATAAGTCATCAAGGATCCCACTACACAGTGAAACACCGCATGTTGAAGACATGCCGGCTCCGTATGACAAAACAAGTACTGCGACAGATGTCCGTACTTCTGTTGCACAGTTCTTGTGAAGATGCATGAAGTTACTAAAAAGCGAAAAAGCCATAGTAGAGCTCTAGAAGCTCATCAGCCAGTATGAACCTCAGATTGCAATAGAGACTCCAGATAGCACTGTACATCATATAAGGAAGCACAAAAGAACAGGTTGAGAGATGAGGCTTACTACGTAGATAGGAGATTTTTAAATGGATGAGGTCATCCTTCATCTAGGATCAGAAGTGAATGTCTTGACTAAGCAGACATGGCAGCAAATGGGTCGACCAAAGTTGCTCTGGTCACCTATCCAATTACGAATGGCTAATAAGGAGAAGGTCATACCTTTTGTCCACTTAGCTAATGTAGTAGTTGTCATTGACGGAGTACAGAGTCATGCAGACTTCGAGGTTATTGAAATTGTGGATGATAGTCAACCTTTTCCAACAATATTGGGAACTAATTGGGCTATGGATAACTTGGCTATCATAAACTTGAAGACAAAGAAGATGATCTTTGAAGGGAAGCATCTTAGGGTCATCACACCATTGGATCCTAAAGATGGTGATAGATACAATGACCCGATTTAGGAGGAATCCCAAGCTCAAGATTTAGACCAACTATACCAGTTGACTGTGAACAAGGAAGACTACATTAATCCTACTGCAGACGGTACGCTCAACTGGTGATGTGACACTTCTTGTATCTCTGACTCAGATACAGGACTGGAGAATTGGCAAAGCCGCATGCATGAAGTACCAGCAAGAAGATGTGCGTAGGTTACAAAATCACTGTGCTGGATCGGAAAAGAGGTGAGTCCTATTCCCACATATGATGGTTCTGCTAATGTCTACAGTTTCATAAGGGAATATACTGCAGCTATACCAGATGAGCATAGACTGCCAGCTTTAGATATAGCATTGCACGATACACCTTCCAGATGGTGGAATGCACATAAGAAAACATTGACCACTTGGGATCAATGCAGAACTAAGATGCAGATCCAATTCACAGAAAAGGTTACTTTACCCTTTCAAAAGTATAATGGACAGATAGACCCTAGTCAGCACATTGAAATATGTTCAAAGGCATGGGTGGAAGGACCACTTACAGAATGGGTACATTTATTTGTACATACATTGGATGCGGGTATCCCAGAGAAATGGTACCTCGACCTGGAGTTGCATAGTGAACTCATTGATTGGGAGCTACTCGCTGCGAACTTCCGGAAGGACCTCAGTTTTGAAGACGAGAATCCATTAATCCACGAAGCATTACATCTAATCAAGAAGTGCATATTCCAGGACAACTGTCATCATCAAAACTTAACATTGCAGGAGTTTTTTGGGACAGAGTGCGTTCCTGCGAACCTATAGTCAGAATGGAAGGAACATGAAGAGCACTTGATCGAGTGTTAAAACTTAGCTGAAGATACCAATGATACAAATGAAGATGATGAGGACGACCTACGCAACATAGATATACCAGAATCAGAAGGCACGTGTGAGGTAGAAGGACCTCCCTTGGAAATCCCCGATATGACTGGACCAGTAAAAACGCAAAAAGTGAACATTGGCACAGACAAAGAACCAAAGTTCGCATCAATATGAGATTATTGGGATGATCAGACTATTGCAGAGATCGCAGATACCTTACATGAGTATCAGGAACTATTTCCAACAAAATTTACAGAGATGAAAGGAATTTTGGGAGACCTAGGGGTCATGAAAATACCTTTAAAACCAGGTGCTAAGCCTGTCAAGCAGAGGCCATACAGATTGAATCCACGCTATAAGGAAAAAGTCCGCACAGAGCTAGATAAGATGCTAGAAGTAGGAATCATTGAACTGATTGAAGAATCTGAATGGATTAGCCCCATGGTTGTTCAAGACAAGAAAGCAAAAGGCGAGATTAGGATTTTTGTGGATCTCAGAAAACTAAACGATGCTTCCATGCACGACCCATTTCCTACTCCATTCATAGACGAAGTGCTTGATAACATTGGAGGAAATGAGGCATATTCTTTCACTGATGGTTTCTATGGTTATCATCAGATCAGGATTGATCCTGCAGATAGGCATAAGACGACATTTGCTACAGAATGGGGGTCATTCCAGTACACTGTCATGCCTTTTGGGCTGAGGAACGCACCTTCCATATTCTCTAGAGTCGTCATCGCATCATTTAAAGATTTTATGCACAAGTTTTTAGAAGCGTATTTTGATGATTGGACTGTATTTGTTCTATTGAAAAATCATTGCATGAATCTCCGCATGATGCTCGAGAAGTGTCGACAGCATCAAATATCATTGAATTTGAAAAAGTGTATTTTCTGTGTACCTTATGGAATTTTACTTGGCCACATTGTCTGTAAGCAAGGATTGATGGTAGAACCTACGAAGATTGTAGTTATTGCAAACTTACCAACACCAAATTCAGTCAAGATGTTGCGATCTAGATTAGGCCATACTGGATATTACAGGAAATTTATAAAGGGTTATGCACAGATAACCGCAGCAATGGAAAAGCTGCTGAAGAAAGACGCACCATTCATTTGGAATGCAGAATGCGAACAGGGTTTTGACACATTAAAAGAAAAGATGGTCATTTCTCCGATTCTAGTCTTTCCAGACTGGACAAAGCCATTCCATGTCCATGTTGACGCATCATGTCTTGCCCTAGGGATTGTGTTAGCTCAGCTAGGAGAGGGAGTTATTGACCACCCTATTGCATTTTCTAGCAGAAAGCTTTCAATAGCAGAGAAGAACTATACTACTACTGAGAGGGAAGGCCTTGCGATGGTATATGCCCTACAGAAATTTAGACACTACTTGTTGGGATCGCACTTCCTTATGTTTACTGACCATTTTGCGTTGAAATATTTGGTCAACAAGCCAGTCTTAGGGGGATGCATATTCCGATGGCTATTGCTGTTCCAGGAATATGACTTTGAAATTATTGTCAAGCCAAGTAGACTGAACTTGGGACCTGATCATCTATCAAGGATCGAGTCAAGAGAAGAGCCGACGAATATTGAAGACATCCTACCTAATGTGTAGTTATTTAGTATACAGGTTGCCGATGATTATTACAAGGACATCATTGACTTCCTAACCACAGGGTTGGCACCCCAGGAATTCTCAGTCCAGCAGAAAAAACAGTTAGTGGTGAACATCGCGGACTTCACTATAATTGCAAGACAGTTATACAAACTTGGGCCATATGAAGTCATGCGCAGGTGCATACTCGATCATGAGAAGCCATTTATTCTAGCCGATGCACATGCAAGAATCATGGGAGGTCACTATGCAGGAAGGGCTAATGCGCAGAAGATATTGCACGTAGGGATATGGTGGCCTACGATCCATAAAGATGCCAAAGAACATTGCAGGAACTGTGACGTTTGTCAAAGGATAGGAAAACCATCACGCCGAGATGAGATGCCATTGAATCCACAGTTGACACTGCAGCCATTTGAAAAATGGGCAATAGACTTTGTGGGTCCTATAAACCCACCGGGAAAAAGAACGGGTGCAAGGTATATTATTACTGCTACAGATTACCTCACCAGATGGGCGGAAGCAAAATGAGTTAAGGACTGTAGCACCAGCACTGCTGCGCAGTTTATTTTTGAAGAAATACTCACCAGATTTGGTTGTCCGAAGATTTTTATGAGTGACCAAGGTACTCACTTTTTGAATAAGATTATTGAGGCGCTTATAGAGGAATTCCACATTCATCATCAGAGCAGTACTCCATATCATCCACAGGCAAATGGTACTGTAGAGGCTTTCAATAAAATATTGGAGAACGCACTCAATAAGGTGTGCAATGTAAATAGAGACGATTGGGACCTGCGCGTCTCATCTATGCTATGGGCATACGGAACCACATGCAAGATATTGACAGGACAGACACCCTTTTGGTTCGTTTATGGGCAGGAGGCTATAATTCCTATGGAATATATTGTCCCTAGTTTGAGAATCCCTGCATTTATGGGGATGGCAGATTGCGAAGCTCTAGAAGAAATATTACTACACTTACTGGGCTTGGAGGAAGATCACTTCATCGCAGGCTTCCACCAGCAAGCTCAGAAGGACCGCGAGAAAGCATGGCATGATCGCCATATAAAGAACAAGTGTTTTTAGGTAGGTGATCTAGTCTTCCTGTATGATAGCAAATTCATGAATTCCCTGGTAAATTTAAGATGCATTGGCTTGGCCCATATACTGTGATACATGTTACTAACACTGGTGCAGTCCAGTTAGCCAATTTAGCTAGTGATACCTTGCCAACTTTGATAAATGGAAGCAGGCTAAAGCTATACCATGATAGCACTGCTTCGCAGAACCCTGAATAACGAACCAAGGAAGGAAGTTCTAAGTGTCAACTACAGTTGAAAGTGGACACTAGTAATGTAAAGGAATCTGTACATGTATGATAAAAGGAAGAAGGTATGATAAGAAGAATGATCTATGCACCGCGCAACACTGTTGAAGCTGTGGGGAAAATTTAAAAATAAAAAAAAAGAGAAAAAGAAGAAGAAAAATATATATAGTGGAAGCCACGTAGTTGAAAATTTTTGGCATTGCGAAGTAGCCACGCAGTTGGAAATTTTTGGCACTGCGAAGTAGCCGTACAGGGTTGCAGATGGCTTGCCGCGCAGTTCAGTGCAACACCTAGAGAAAAATAGCCGTTGCATGGCTTTTCAGAAAAATAGTCGTTAGATGACCTTTGCAGCAACCACTTCAGCATTTAAAGCAAAGATAACTGTTCTGAGCACACTGACAACAGAAAAGATCGAAGGATCCGCTCAAATTCGCCAACAGACACCACATTAAATGCTATCTAGCCGTTGAAGGGTGCAGGAGAGGGTCTGCTGTGCCTATAAATAACACCGTTGGGAGACTTGTGGGCGTTACCAAGCACTTAGAATTTCCTTGTGATTAACCTCTCTGAGCTAGTAGCCATCTGTATTCTGTCTGCCTTAGCCACTACCTCATTTGTGAATGTCCGAACCTTCCTTTAGAGAAGAAGAACTGACCCTTGAAGAAGCACTGAGGCTCTTTCAGCAAGGAGGGATTCAGCAGTTAATGAAAACTCCAGTTAAGAAGGTCGTTGTAGAACAAGGAGAAGGATCCCACAGATCACCAAGAATTAATCCCACGATGCAGGAAAAACCAAAAGATAAGGGAAAAGTTGTAATTGCACCTCGATCCAACGTCATAAAGCTGGGATCCTTAGCACAGAAAGCACCAGTTTTTTAGACAGAAGCTTTGAAGATGACACCTGAATATATCTCCCCGCAGGCACTGAATGTTAAATTTTGAGCATTAATTCACAATACTCTAGGATCTTTACTGAGAGAATAACATATACAGTATATCAATGCATGACAATCACAATAAGCATGACAAGCATCACAAGAATCAAAATCATGAGAGACAAGAGACACAGAGTTTCCGTGGGGAAAACTATAAGGTGAAAAAACCCACAACTTCCTCAGAGATAGAGAGAGCAATGGCTCAACCAAAGTACAACCAAAATACACTGAGATATTCTCCTAGTAGCAGATGATCCTCCTCCTCACTAGTGCGCCACTTTCTAAGTGAGAGTGATATGACTTTTCGAATGATCTAAATAGAGATCTCCTGATCTCTATTTATACTACCCTGTTTGCCGAGTGACCTTATGGGGCCAACTTGTCTAGCTAGGTACATCCACATTATAATATATATTTCAGGGCCGACCCCACACATGGTGGTATAATAACCCATCGGCAAGTACACACACTTGCGACACTTGTCAATCCACATGACGACACTTCCTTATAGAGGAATAACACATCTCCATTAAGGGTACAATAAATATATATAAAATACATAGATGAAATACATTCCGAAGTTACATATACATCAACACTCCCTCTTAACTAGGAAGGTATTTCTCGACACAGATCTGCTAGACAAGTCTTCTTCTCAGGATCATCGTCATCGATGCATCGTCATCATCATCATCACTACTACTGCTATCTCAACCAATCTCTGACTCTACTCGTCATAGGAAGTTCTACAGAGCCAGTCCTTTTTCATACTGGATGTAGGCCCACCACCTGCAGGTCTTCGTCATCACTGGCCATACTGTGGAACCCTCAGGACTTATTACGTGTGTCACAAAACCTTGAAAGAGCATCCCAGGCTGTTACGAGCACACGGCTCTACCTATAGGATCTCCCAAGGCCATATTATATGTGACCTCACCACAAAACCTCGCAAGAGCATCCTAGGATATTACGAGCACACAGCTCTACCTATAGGATCTCCCAAGGACAGATTATATGTGGTCACCACAAAACCTCGCAAGAGCATCCCAGGCTGTTACAAGCACACAGCTCTACCTATAGGATCTCCTAGGGACAGATTATATGTGGTCATGGAAAAACCTCGCAAGAGCATCCCAAGACTTATTACGGGCACACAGCCCAACCTATCGGATCTCCCAGGGACATATTATATGCCATAGGACAAAACCTCGAAAGAGCATCTGCCAGATATCCCAGGGCATGAATTACATGCCATAGGAAAAACCTCGAAAGACTATCTGCAGATCTCCCAGGGCCAAATTATATGTCCTCCCAGAGCAAAACCTCGAAAGAGCATTTGCCAGATATCCCAGGGCCAAATTATATGCCATAGGCAAAACCTCGAAAGACTATCTACAAATCTCCCAGCGCCAAATTATATGCTCATCTGCACAACCTGATCCACAGCCATAGAGTATCAACCTGATACTCACCATACATCATCCTGATGTACACATGATCATCCTGATCATCATCACTGCAACATCCTGCTGCATGTCATCTAGAGAAACATCCTGAAGCTCGTCATCCATGATCATCCTGATCATACAATGCATCTACCTGATGCATACCAAGTATCTACCTGATAAATATCATCATACATGATCCACCTGATCATACAATGTATCCACCTGATACAAATACAAATACATGATACATATCACCATACATGATCCATCTGATCATTCAATGTATCCACCTGATACATATACAGATACATGGTCCAAGCATCCAACATGATGCATATACAAAAATACATACACATGATCCAACCAATCATATCCAGCATCCAACATGATGTGTACATACATATGAATGATCCAACTGATCATATCCAACATCCAACATGATGCATACATTCATACATAAAAATGATCCAACTGATCATATCCAGCATCCAACATGATGCGTACATACATATGAATGATCCAACTGATCATATCCAGCATCCAACATGATGCATACATACATACATAAAAATGATCCAACTGATCATATCCAAGCAGAAACCAGAACATCATCCTGATGCTCGTCATCCAGCACTTACATCCATAGCCATGTGAAGGATCCTCCTTCCAACATACTTGGAATGGCTTCAACAAATGTGTCCATCACTTCTTCCTCGAAGTGTCCTCGATCTAAAGAACGCCAAGCCTCTCTCTGAAGTATTGGAACTTCACCCTAGCTAGTGGCTTCGTCAGCACATCTGCAATCTACTCATCCGTCGCAACATACAGGAGCTTCACAGCTCCTCTCTGCACCATATCCCTGATATAGTGATATTTGATCTCTATGTGTTTCGACCTGTGATGAAACACTAGGTTCTCAGACAGCTTCACGCAACTCTGGTTATCATAGAAGATACCAATAGCATCCAACGGGAGATCAAATAACTCAGACAGTAGCTTCCGTAGCCATACTGCCTCACAACTAGCTGAACAGGCTGCAACATACTCTGCCTCAGTTGTACTCAGTGCTACGCAGGACTGCTTCCTGCTAAACCAAGAGATCACACCTGATCCCATACTGAAGCAGCACCTAGATGTGCTCTTCCTATCTGTAGCACTACCAGCCCAATCTGAATCAACATAACCCTGCAGGTTAAACTTTTGATTCGCTTCATACTTGAGACCATAATCCACTGTACCCTTCAGGTACCTCAGAACATGCTTTACTGCAACTAGGTGAACACTCCTCGGATCCGTCAGGAACTGGCTCAATGTGTTCACAGCAAAGCAAATATTCGGTCTCATGTTCGTCAGGTACATCAAGGACCCAATCACCTGACGATACATAGAGACATCAACCGGCTTAGATAAAGCAGCACATAGAAGCTTTAGATTCGATGCCATAAGTGTGGCCATGGCCTTTCAATCCATCATCCTGAATCTCTTCAGGATATCTACTGTGTAATTCCCTTGACCAAGGAAGATCCCACCTGCACTCTGCCACACGTCCATACCTAGGAAATAATGTATCATTCCCAAATCTTTCATATCGAACTCGGCAGCGAGCTTCCTCTTTGTATCACACCAAATTCTGGGAGCTTGCTACAATCCATACAAGGCTTTCTTCAATCTGCACACATGTGACTCCCTGTCAGGTCTTGGGACTGCATCCCAAACATCTTCTTCATGATCGATGGATCATGGCATTCCATTTCTTCATCCTAGATCCTGGGAACTTCAATATCTTCAATAGATATCTTGTTGCTGGAACAAATGTTGTAGTCCTTCTTTTGTAGGTGAAGATATACGATCTTTCCTAAAAAACAAGTTAAATTGCATGATTAGAAACATTTCATAATTTTTAGAACAAATTCTTTACAGATAAAGAAATATGTCATGTAGTCATGCAGTTATCTTATCCAATGCTTCAATACAACATTTATCCATGTTCCACAACTTTCTAGATGCCTTCCAGTCTCTACCAGTTAATTGTTAAGAGTTTGCACTACTCCCAACATGTCAGCAAAGAGGTTTCATTCTAGATAAGTAGCACTAGAATGTTGCACAGTGCCATAGGCCACTTACCCATCACATGCATATTAGTAGTATCTTGTTCATTAATGCAATCATTCCAATATGCACAATACATCTCCTAACCATAATATTATTTAAACAAAAATAGGCAAGAAATGATAATTGAAATACTTATCTTTGTTTGTTTGTTGGGTGGATTCCCTCTGAGTCTTTACTTCCTGGCAGGAGCTACTGAAGTAGCTTCTTCTACACCTTTCTGTTGTGGAACGAAGGAAGATGGTCAACTCCCTCTGAAAATTTGCATCCTTGCAGGAGCTGCTGGAGTGTGCTCCCTCTTGATCTTTGCTTCCTGGATTACCTGTCCTTGAACTTATATTCATCCTTGTTGACATCAATCTTCTTGAACCATGGAAAGTATTATCTGTAGGCCTTCGAGCTTTCATTGTAACCCACAAAGATACCCTTCTTACCTGAAGGATCTAGTTTAGTCCTCTTTTCCTTTGGGACATGAGTGTATACTAGACAAGCAAATATTTTGAGATCGCTGACTTCAAGTTTCTTACTAGAAAAGACTTCTTCCGGTGTCTTGTTGTCCAATATCTTGTGGGGTGCTTTGTTCTGCACATATACAGCTGTTCTAGCTGCTTCTGCCCATAGATGCATAGGTAGATCCTAGTCATACAACATTGCCATTGCTGCTTCCATGAGAGTTCTGTTCTTCCTTTCTGCAACTCCATTCTGTTGAGGATTATAAGGAGCAGTCAACTCCCTCTTAATCCTTGAATCACTACAAATCTTCTTGAAGTCACCTGAGGTGAATTCTCCACCATTGTCGGATCTGAATGTTTTGATCTTCTTGTCAGTTTGATTCTCCATCAAGGTTTTGAATTCCTTGAACTTATCAAACACCTCATCTTTGTTCTTCAAGAAGTATACCCAAGTCTTCCTGGAGAAGTCATCAATAAATGAGACATAGTAAACATACCCACTAAGAGAACTGGATGACATAGGACCACATACATCTGACTGGATGATCTCCAGGATAGCCTTTTCCTTGCTTTCACTGCTTGGGAAAGCCTTCTTAATGTTCTTACCTTTTGAACATCCTTTTCAAACACCTTCATGTTTGGTCTTGATTTCAGGAAGACCCTCTACAGCCTTGCTTGCAATTGGAAGTGCCATATAGTGCATATGAGCAAGTCTTCTATGCCAAAGTTCACTTGGCTCCATGGATTCATGTACCATGGCATGTTCAGGTTGTCCCTTCAATTTATACAAACCTCCCTCTTGCTCTCCAATCACTACTGCATCATCTATGGTCTTTCCCTTTGGCCACATTAGGACTTGGCCATCCACAAATGCAACCCTCATACCTTTTGCATCCAATGCAGAGATGGAGAGTAAGTTCTTCTTGAGCCCAGGTACATAAAGGACTTCTTTCATCTTCAAATATTTTCTAGAATCTAGGTTGTAGGAGGCTTCACCACTTCCTTTGATTGGGTATTGATAATCATCCCCAAGTTTCATCTTATGGGGTGATTCATGTTTAGATAGGTTCACAAAAGATTCCTTAAACCTAGTCATGTGTTTAGAAGCCCCACTGTCAATTAACCAATCATTACAACCATGGGAGATAGTACCTGTGAGAGCAAAGATCAGAACATACTCTTCTTCACTTGATGAGTCATCATCACTATCACTTTCTGCCCTAGCCTTCTTCTTTGGGGGTTCATCATCTTCGGCAGCATGAGCATGAAACCTTCTTTTGCTGCCCTTCTTCTTCTTACTGGAGTTGTTATTATCCCTTTTGTTCTTGGGACAATCTGAAGCAAAGTGACCCTTCTCATTGCATGTGAAGCATCTTAGATCCTTCTTATTCTTTTGATAGGATCTCTTGTAGCGAGAGTGCTCCTTCTTGGGCTTGCTTCTTTTGGTGTGAGCTGCAAGAGCTTGATCTTCACCTCCCATCTTTTCCTCATGAGCTACAAGTCTAGCTTCTTGTTGAGAGCATTCTTCCCATAGCCTATTGAAGGATACCAACTTCTTTCTTACACAGATTCCTTGAATGAAGGAGTCCCATGACCTAGGTAGGCCATTCAGAGTGGTCATGAAAACTTCACCATTCTCCACCATTTCATCTACTGCTTCCAGTTGTTCCTTAATTTGGGAGACCCTAGAAAAATAAGATTGAATGGTTTCTCCATTCTAAAACTTTACTCCTTTCAATTGGTTCCTCAGGGTCATCTTCCGATTTATGTTCTTCCCTTCAAATAGCTTGGTCAAAGAGTCAAACATATCCTTGGGTGTCTTTAGAGAAGACACATGGGGTATGAGATGATATTTGATAGAATCAGCAATGATTCTCTTTGCCTTGACCAAGTTCTTATTATGCAATACCTTGGCCTCTTCATCCTCTGGGATAGGGATGTCTTCTTTTATATATGAGTCCAACTCATTCTCTTCCAGGATTAACCCAATCCTATACTTCCAAGCTCGGAAGTTATCATCCCCTTCAAGCTTATCCTCAATCTTGGTGTGGTGAGACATCTTAAAGAGTACTTCAAATGGAAATAGAAAATATTTAGGTCTTACCACTTGAAATGCTGAAAACTGGATCTGGTCTCGGATTAGGGTTTGTCGGAAAAACCCTAAAAATTCAAAATGTGAATTTCAAATTTATGAAAGGATAGAAAGATGCGCCTTGATGAGCTGATCAGCCTGGTGCATTCAGAAATTGAGATCAGCAAAGTTTTACCCTTCAAATTTTCCCTTTTGTCCTCTCGGGTTCACTGGGGAGAGCCCTAATTAGGGTTTGAGTTTCCCGGAGATCTACCTAGCCAAAAATCTCGATCCAAAGCTCTAAACTTCGATTTTTGCAAGGAGCTTCCAGTTGTGCCTTCAGATTCCAGAAATTCCTATTTTTGTGGAAACCCTAATTTTTAGGGCCAAATCTGAAAATGCTCGAAATTGAATTCTGATTGGATAGATAGATGCACCTTGATGAGTAGAGTCAATCTACTATACTTCTTTTCCAAAATCTGTGGAGAGAAACCCAATAAACAAGAAACTCAAGTTTCCGTTACTGCAAAATGTCTTCTTCTCAACCTGGCTTTGATACCATGTTAAATTTGGAGCATTAATTCACAATACTCTAGGATCTTTACTGAGAGAATAACATATATAGTATATCAATGCATGACAATCACAATAAGCATGACAAGCATCACAAGAATCAAAAGCATGAGAGACAAGAGACACGGAGTTTCCGTGGGGAAAACCCTAAGGTGAAAAACCCCACAACTTCCTCAGAGATAGAGAGAGCAATGGCTCAACCAAAGTACAACCAAAATACTCTGAGATAGTCTCCTAGTAGCAGATGATCCTTCTCCTCACTATTGCGCCACTTTCAGAGTGAGAGTGATATGACTTTCTGAATAATCTAAATAGAGATCTCCTGATCTCTATTTATACTAACCTGTTTTCCCAGTGACCTTATGGGGCCGACTTGTCTAGCTAGGTACATCCACATTATAATATATATTTCAGGGCCGACCCCACACATGGTGTTCTAATAACCCATCGGCAAGTACACACACTTGCGACACTTGTCAATCCACATGACGACACTTCCTTATAGAGGAATAACACATCTCTATTAAGGGTACAATAAATATATATAAAATACATAGATGAAATACATTCCGAAGTTACATATACATCAACACTGAATGCCCCAGTGTTTAAATTGTCCAAGAATGCGAGATACGACATCCCGCTGTCACCTATGTCAAAGCATGTAAACGTTGCTAAGAATCTACTGGAAAAGATAACAGATTGTAAATGGGAGGATTATGACCTCTTGAGAATGAAGAAAGACAAGCTAGATGTTCCCAAATACCCGTATTTTCAACCAGACCAGTATATGTGCTGGAAAAAGGACACCAATGGAACTCTGAACTTGATAGTTGACAGTTGGTTAGCACCTGTCGTTCAATCGAGGCTACTGAACCTGTTGATATTGCCACATTTTTACCGTTCCCCAGAATTGAATATCGTGGTTCACACACTCATGGTGTGAATCCATCAAGGTTATCTGTGGCTGGACATAAATGTTGATATTAATATTGATTTGATCCACTGCATCACCGGGCTAAGCAAGCGCGGTAAGGATCCAAAGTAATTCTTCCAGGGGAAGAGCAAAGAAAAAGAGGCTGTTGAGAAGATGAAGAAGACCCACTTGGTGGTAAAGGAAAAAAGAGGATTCCCGACAGAAGACATAGAGGACCGAGCAACAAGATTCATAACGCAGTTGCTCGCAGGCAAGATGCTCAAAATAGCTAGGCCTTTGGAGGTGCCTGCGGGCGAAATACTCCTTGGTGCCGTAGCGGCCAAAGGCCATATCTTCAATTGGTGTCAGTTTCTATTGAATGAGTTCCTTGAAGAACTCAACGACACCCAAGTGAATGGCGGCCAGTTCCATTTCACCTGGCTCATCGTCCTGATTCCTTTGTGAGGATGGAAGGAGCCGTGAGATTATGTGGGCGTCGTTATGGATACCAAGGATCCTAGAGGGTTTAAGTTCATCAACCTCTGGGAAAACACAAATGCAGAGCGCCAGCATGCAACAATAGAAGTCTTTTACCAGTACTATATTCAGCTGCGTGACGCAATCACGAAGACACCTCGCATTACAAAGCAAGTCACGGCGAAGTATATCCGCATCATTGACTTTGAGGCGGATATGAAATGTATCTTCATATCGCCGAAAGCACAAACAAGGAAACCAGAGTGGTTCCCAGGAAAGTACATCATGTATGTGCAGGATATTGAGGACCTCATGAAAGATTGGCCAACAGATTTCCACGTAGAGGTTATGGACGTGGAGACAGATTCAGCAGAAGATGAGTCGATTCCGCTCTCATGCCCAATCATTGAAGAAACAGGGAAGAAAAAGGAAGCTGAAACTTCGGAGAAGCCAAAGTCGAGGAAAAAGGTGAAGGCTACAAAGATTTAATCGGAGGCAGTCCTCAATGATGATGACTACGAGATGATAGCCGAAATAGTCTCAGAGTAGATGAAGGAGCTTATGGAAGCTAAAGAAAAGAAGGACAAGGTCATCCACGATGACCTGCACCAGACGAGGCTCGCAATGCAAGGCCTAATGAAGAAAATGGACGATGTCCAGAAAAGTCTTATTGTGCCAAAGGAAGCAGGGGCTGAAAGGAGGTCGGTAGGAACCTTGCAGCAAGGAAGCTAGTAGCTAGCAATAATGTTGCCATTGAAGACTAGGATTGTCCATGTGGACCCATTGGTTGTTGTGTTTCCAATAGCAGAGCAAGTGGCCTTGGACACGAAGGGAGTCAAGAGGGTAGAGCTTGACTTAGCCAAAATATCGTTACCAGGATTGAACTTCATCCACACGCAGATCATGGAGGAGATGCATGAATGGACAGTTGAAGCAATGAAGTTACAGGAAGAACTCACCGCAACAAATAGACAAATTCAGCAGAAGGCAGAAGTACATCTACGCAATGAACAGGACCGCCGACAAAATTTGGAGACAACCATATCCAATGTGGCGAAGGATATCAAAGGCATAGAAATCTAGGATGATCCTGCGGACATAGTTTTGAGGATCAGAGATAAGGTGAGATCCTTGCAGACGGAGATGCGGGACAAAGAGATTTACTATGAGGCCGATATTGCTACATTGAAGGATAAGTTGAATAAGCAGGCACCATTAACTGAACAGCAAGTCAGAGATCAAGCAGTGAGCGCCACCTCGAAAAGCATCACAAGTGAGATGGCTAAGTGCCAATCTCTCCTGGATAAGGTTTTGCAGGAAATCACGACCCGTGAAGAGGATCAAGGGTTTTTGCAGGTCAAGACCGCGGTACAAGAAAAACAGACCACGCTGGACAAGTTGAATGCAGAGGTGAAAGCTCTGCCACCTAAAGAAAGGCTGCTGAGATACAAGGAGATATCTAGCTTAAAGAAAGAAGTACAGGAATTACGACAAAAAGAGACTGATATGGATAATCAGTCACAGCAGCTCTTGGAGAATGCCATGGTAGTATTGCAACAGATTGAAGATAAGTTAGTAGAACTGTGCGATAACCAAGAGCAGGTATAAGATCAAATTGGACAAGAAATAACTCCAACAATGCTTGAGACAGTTAAACAAGTTGAGGAGGATACAAGAGAAGTAATGGTGTAGTTGTGCGGTGCATATGATGAGTTTGCGGCCAAGTTCGTCCCACCAGTCGCGGCGCAGAGTGAGACAGCTAAAACAATTAGTGGCTCAGGGACGAGCCACATGTAAGTGTTAGGGGCATGTTGGGCTTAGGTTGAGTTAAAGTTTTGGAAGCACCTTTTTTTTAGGCAAGCAGGGAAAGCTAAGCTGAGCACAGCTCATAAACACAATTTTGGCTAAGTATTGAGGATGTTGCGAAGTTGCGCGCAGCATCCAACTTTTGACCAGACTACGGAGTTGCACACATCGTCGAAGTTTGGCCGTGATGCGAAGACCAATACTGCGCAGAAGCAGTGCTGCGGAGTTAGGAGGCCACGTGGAGCCAGCAAAGCAATGTGCTGGACAAGTATCAAGTGTAGCTACCGTCTCGACTGGTAGCAGCCATTTTTAGAAAGATATTTCAGGATTGCCGAGCAGTGGATGTAGGCAAAATAGGAAGGCAGCCACGCGTGGGTTGTTAAGGAAAGCGATGTTTGGCCTGCGTAGAAGGTAAAACCGTTAGAGAGAAACGGTTTGGCAGAAGCAGCCTGCAGGCACGCGTGCGATAGGAAGGCCGATAGAGACATAATGAGGACATGGAGATCTGCCATGATCAAGTAGATGCTATCAGGAGCTAGCAAGTCGGTTTGCAAAACCGATGCAGTTTTGGAAACCCTTAGGGTTTTGGGTTTTAGGTCTTCGACATTGTACAGACATGACCTTCGGGCATGATCTATTTAAGAAGACATTTTGTATGGGATGGGGGTTCTCGGTGTTGTTCTCTTTTTTGGATTGTTATTCTTTTGTAGTTGTTGAGAACTTAAGGAGATAACCCTTTTTATATTGTAAAATCTCTCTGAGCTGAGAATATTGTAAAGGCTCTACAGCTGTGTGCACAAAGACCTAGCCGAGAGAAGGAAGAGTCTGCAGCTGAGTGCACAGACTAAGAATGGTTGCCCCATCCCTTTTGAAAGAAATATATTACCAACCGTTCTTGTGGACGTAGCTTTCCATCCGGGGAAGTGAACCACGTTAAATCCTGTGTTATGTGATGATGTTTATGAATGAATGACTTTCTGTATTTTCTGTAGAATGAATGCTTGAATGTTTCCTTGCATGCTGTAATATGAGAACTTTGATATGCATTTACCAATAGGAGAAGTTTGGAAATGATATGCTAGGTTCCATGGAAGCAGATGAATGGAAAACATTTCAACTCTATGTTAAGGTCATGAATCAGTCATTTAAGTTTAAATAATTTCTTAAGCACAGTGAAGGAACACAGCACAGTTAATCATGTTATCATTTCGGTTCACATTATAATAGTCCAAGGTCTAGAATGAATGCTAGAAAGATAACCAGTAAGTGCCTGAATGAATGGATGGGTGATATTCATTTCAGTTCCTTAACATTTTTGATATTTTCCAAGTAGAGGAATTGTGGGTGATTCGCAGTCCCAGTAGAAGATTCGCAGTAGTATGAAACCCTTGGTGCGGCCCGCAGTGTTGCCTGCACCGCGCAGTACTGCTCACAGCATAGATCCTGCTGCGTACCGCGTCACTCTACCTGCAACGCCCTCCTTCTGTCCCGCGCTGCGCAGCTTGTTCTTATAAACAACTCATCATTTACTGTGGAAACCTGATTCTGCAATACCCCATAAAGTTACACCTCGGGTGAGACCTCAACCTGCTCGTAGATTGTTGCCGAAAGGGCCGGTGTGAAGGGGTTTTGTTGGTCAAAGGGAGAACCGCAAAGAACCTGGGTCTAATTGAAAACCTCTGGGTTAGTTTAAGCCAACAATATCCTATATGCATACAGTGGCTATCTAGATGCCTTCCATCTCTACTAGAACATACTGTCAAGAGCGTGCACAACTCTCAGCATGTCAGCAAATACGTTTCATTCTAGATAAAAAATTAATGGACTTGTTTGTCCAACTTACCCATCATATGCATATTAGTAGTATACTGTTCAATGCTATATAAATTCTCACACTATGCATGATGTATTCTAGGAATACAAATATGCATACAGCTATTACAAGCAATATCATTTACTATTTCAAAGATTCAAATAACAACTCAAATACTTATCTTTTATGTTGTGTGGTTGCCTCCCGCTTGATCTCTATATGTCTTTGAACTTCTATTCATTCTGTACCATTATGCATGCTTAAGTGTGCACTAGTGTCATCCTCATGATCTCATACATAATCATACATTCATTAATATAATCTCAATACTATCAAAACATTATGTATGGTCATGATCATTTCATACACAGGTATACTTACATAAGATCCTAACACAAAGTAGGATTCTAACTGATATAGGAAAACATGCTTGGTTATGTCTTAACATACCCAAACAATATCTTCTTTGTTCTCTTCAATGATTTAGATACCTTGTGCTAGAACCTGCATATCTCATAGGTTAAGCATAGTAGAACAAAGGCATACATACCTCGTAAGTGGAGCTTCTATGTGGTCAAAGACTATGGATGAGTCTTTGTCTTCATGTCATCATGGTCATAGAACTCCATTTGTCTTGCTTGATGTGACTGTATCTTGTTAGCAGATAAAATCATCCTCATACAACACCACAGGTGCATTAGTACAATCAAATAACCCTAATCAATGAATGTCTTCTATCATTCACATGCATTCATACTTTTACTAGGGTGATAAGACAATTCTAAGATTAATCAAGATTGTACTAACCTCAATAATATGAAGATAAACATATCATAAACTTAATCATGAACATATTTCAATACATACGTGTATCTCCTCAAGTCATACCTGTCAGGATTTCTTTTAACCCAGTCCACTTTTATTTGCTGAAACTTGATCTGAAGCTGGATTAGGATTTGTCAGAGAAACCCTAAAAATTCAAACTTTGAATTTCAAACTTCTGAAAGGATGTAAAGATGCACCTTGCTGAGCTGATCAAGCTAGTATACTTCAATTTTGAAAACTGTAAAATTTGACCCCTCAAAATTACCTTTGAAACTTCCGTATTTTTTGGATAGGATCCCAAACTAGGGTTTGATGAAGCCCAGTGTTAACACAAAAATTGACCCCCAAGGCTGAAAGAGGGTAATTCTGGGTAACCACTAACCAATATTTGGCCTGTGCTACTGAACCAACACAGACAGAGAGGGCTCTCTCTAAAATCTCATGAAAAGACTCGAATAATCAAGATTGTCAATAATGAAAAAGGAACACCAGCATTCACGGCCAAGATATTCAATTACAACAATTATACAGAAGATCAGTTTTATGTTTGGAAATAAAATGATTCACGTGTTGTTTGGTTGAAAACGTATGGGATTTAGTTTGGGCAATGGAGTCACCTTTAACAAACTATGAAACATCATTCACAAAGATTCTGCAAACGCATTCACGGGGGCAAGGTAGCAAGTAGCTAGGAGTCAAAGAGAATTTAATTTTGTGGAATAGAAGAGAAAAGCAACAGTCCATCAATGTAAGGCATACCAAGATGAATCCTACATCAACTTTAGTAGAACATGTTGGTGAAATACTTGGAAAAGACTAAGCAGAGCATAATTTCTATGAATTCCACTTAATAATTACCCTGATCCAAGCATGAAAGAAATAACACAAAATGGGATTTCGAAGAGAGAAAATACAATTTCACGTGGGAAGAGAGAAAATACAGACTACTAGACCAATTACACAGGAATCCCTGTCAAAACGCAGGCTTCAGCTCTGCAAACTTTATTAAAACAACTCAAAAGATGTCTTACAGACCAATCCTCAAAATTACCAAAAGCTTTCAACATAAGATTTTCAACCATTGTGCCTTTGATTACAAACATATTTATAGATCTCCTTGAGCTCTAGGCTCGACATCCTCTAAACCAAAATGTTTTGCAATAGAATGACACTTCATCAAAGTTTGTTTGTCATAACTGTTTTAAAACAGAAACAGGTAGAGCTTGTCTAACTATTTCTTACAATTGCCGATATTATCATAGCATGGAATTAATCTTATAGTAAAAACAAATATAGTCAAGATAAAAGTTCCAGCTGGTTATCCATTTAGCCACCTCAAAGAATATTACAAATTATATCAAAAATTGGAAATGTCTTATGTGTCTTTCGGACCTTTCAAACAAATACTTGACAACTTATAAAAACTTAGACAGTTACTGTAGCTGATGGAGAGCGCATCTCATATTTGCATATGCATGCACAACAACGTAGCGTTCAGCTGAAGGGAGATCGTAATCTGTCATTTCCCTCACCATTACTCGGATTTCAATGTGGTCAGAGTATGAGGCTGGCAGAAGCCTTTCGCCAATGGCAATTAACCTGTTCAGGATTTCAAAGTCATCTTGGATCTTTTCCATCAACGTTTTACCTATGAGCAACTGCTCCATGTGTTCGAACCTCGAATGATCCATTATCCTAGCCGAGATCTTCATTTTGTAGGCACCTTTGGAGAGCAGCTCTAAATTGTCATCACAAAAAGACGGTAGTCCCATTTCATTTAACTTACCAAATGAACTCCTGAATTCCGCTATTTCCTTCCTCATGTCTTCTGCTTTGGCCTCCACACTTTCCACCTGAGCATACTTCCTCAAAATTCTTCGAGCCGCGGCGATTGTCACGATCCGGTTGCCCATGTTTAATCAGACCCTATCTTCTTCTGACAAGTCATTTAAAAAGGCCATAGCACTTAATGTTGTTTCTTTGGGTTTTTGGGTCAAGTCTTCTCTCGCGGCTACATAGGCTGCCCAAGCATCACTGATCGTTTTTTCCTTGACTCTTATAAATTCTAGATAGGGCCAAAAACTCTCAACCTCTTTGTATATCTTGTCCCACACCAGATGTCTACACCCTTGCATAGCATCCTGTCCTGCTACTTGGCGAGTGAGTTTTTTATTCTATTCAATTGACTCTTTCTTCTTTCACGGAGGTCGTTTATCTCCTCCTCTTGCTTATTGTTTTCCTCTTCTAGTTTCCACACGCTTTCTCTTAATTCCCTGATCTCATTGTCCTTCAGGATGATGTGTGACATAGCCTGTGCCAGATCATTTGCACTATCTTCATCACCACCTTGACTTACATTGGTAGGCCGCATGTCCATACTGGACAAGTTACTTCTTAGCTATTCCAGTTTCTTTTCTAGGCTAGTTTTCTCCCATTTCCAATTGTCCTTTTCCCCAACAAGTTTTAGAATTTGTGCTTTACACCCCTCCAATTCTTTAGATAAAGCCTCCTTTTGTATTTCGAAACTGGTTTCCTCAGGGGGCTAGATTAGCTGGATGTTAGGGACTTTAGCCTTTTTTTGCAGATTTGAAATTAACTTCTCTTTATCTGCCAAGAAATGCTTCATGGCTTTCCCTCCCCCGTCAACTCCAACAAGTTCAATTTGTAATATTTTTACAAGTTGCTGAAGGGCTCGATTTTCACTCTTTTCTTGTTTTAGCTGATTCACCAATTTCTTTACAGCAACTTCCAAGTTATCACTTTTCAGTGCAGCTTTCGCAAGATCAACATGGATGAGATCACCAATCTGTTGGTGAAAATGGATCTTGTCAGGGACTGGTATCGCGTCCCACCTGAGGTTCATCTCTTTTACTTTTGCATCTGTTGATATGGCCAGATTTAAAGTGTTGTGCTTCTCATCTCTACTAGCTATTAAGGAGGTCTTAGTTTTGGACAAACTGCCAGCTCTCGGCATTAGGTCAAACAACTTCTGGGCTGAGGCTTGCCTACTTTGTTTATATTGCTCATACAAATCATCCTTGGACCGAAATCTACTACTTCCTTCACCTTCTTCAACATCTTGAAATTGGTATTCTTTTATTTGAACATTAGGGGTTGGGGACCCCTCATTTTCGGCTTTCTAATTATCTATCCATACGGTCAACTCTTCCATAGGTGTCCCATCAACAACCTCTTCTCCATCGAGGGGAATCAATGACTCGACTTGAGTATTTCCATTAAACACCTCAACTGGTGTTATCATCCTAGGTCGTTTATCTTCATCGCCCATCTCAGTATCCATATCTTGTATTTCCTCAAGATCTCCTTTCTGGCCCACTTATCCAGCGTCCGGCACCTGTTCGATACTCATTTCAGCATCAGACGTTCAGGGGTCCCTTTCCTGCAAGTTTGGTACTATTTCTGCCTCGGGCTCCCATTGTAGTAGGTTCCGTCTCCCGAGTGGCCTCTCTTTCTCCTTGTGTCCGAAGGCGCTCATATTGCACTCCTTCCTTCTTCTGGAAATAACATGCAGGGGATCGTATTCAACAGCTATGTCCTTTCTGAACCCCGGGAGTCTTATCATTTCCTCTATCTCCGGTAAAGCTTTCTTGCTTTCTACAATAAAAGGGCCGACCTTCCACGGGTATTTTATATCAGTGCCCTTTTTGAATTGCAGGAACAGTGCCTCTTCTAATCTCAATTTTTGCCTGATAAATTCTAGGGATAAGGTTCTTAATGTTAGAAAGGCGGGCAAGATGTATGGTTCCTTCACAAAGCCATACAGCCGAATGACTGTAGTATCTTTCGAAGGAACCGGTCTCCAACGGCTACTTCATCTTTTAACTGCATCATGGACTTCATCTCGGGAAGTACTCTCGGCAGTCCCTCCCCAAAAATGACTTTGTACACTGGGGGTAAAACATAATTGAAGTATTCAAACACATTGTCCAACCGAGCATTTGTCTCAAGAAAAGGGTGAAAATGCAGGCTTTCCATGTTACTGTACATGATCATCTTCATGAGTTGCATCTGGTATCTGAAAAACCTAGCATTTGGGAAATTTTCCAACTATTCATGCATTCTATTATCCAAAAATTCATCAAACTTCAGAGGAGGGATGAGTCCTATGTCGGACCTCGCTAAACAAATACTAATTCTAAAGAGTAAACTAAGCTGGACCTCTGTTACCCATTGATCGATATCTAAACCTAAAAATTGAGCCAACAGTGAGAAGACCAACTAGGAATCGTCATCGAAAAGGTTGACGTCCAAGGGGTACGACTTTTCAGCAACTTCAGAATGGGGTTTTAGGCATGTGGCCAGGAAAATTCGACGGCTTTCTGGGGAAATTTGGCGGAATAAGGCGACCACCGACTCTTCTGAAAAGCTTTCCAACTCCTGGTACTGTGGCTCGGGGATAAAAAATGAATTTCTTACAACTGACGCATCTAAAACACAGACCACTTTAGACCTGGGGGCTTCCATGATTATCCTTGTGGATTTGAAATAATTCATGGAGCACCATGTTACAAACTCGGGGAAAGAGGGTACCTGGTCTAAGCAAAAGTAAATAAAGGATGACCTAAAAACCCCGTGTATGTCCAAACCCTGCTCATGCAGAGTGTCTAACTTTCTCTTAATTTCCAGGATGGAGAGCCGAAGGTGTGGGTTGAATACATCTGCATCCCTATCTTCCAAGGCTACCCTAGCTTTATGGTTGGTAGAATCCTATTCCTCTCCCATTTTATGACTTTAAAAATTCAACTTTCAAGAGAGAGGACGGTTACAAGGCCCTACCTGTCAGTTTAGAAGCTTTGAGCAGGTTTCTGGAAGTTCTGTCACCTTCTCCATCTGCCACACGTCGAGGGACCACCAGACTTCTACAATCTTTGAGAACAAATGTCAACCCTCACGGTTGTTTCTTATATATATAAGCGTGCCAACATAACCTCGGCTCATCTTCAATTGTTGTCCTTTGATCTCTGCCGTTGGTTTTCTCACGTGCCTCTTTGCTATCGTCAGATCGGCTGCCCCTTTATCTCTTGATTTGACCATAGAGTCCTCCTTGTCGTCAGATCTAGTTTACCTTTCCATCCACGTCGTTCTTTTTGGACACATTTCTCCATAAGACGGTCTCGCATGCATCCAAATGGTCCTTACCATGATTTTCCTCTTCTATGCGACAGGTTCTGAAATTGACACCTAGCAGGCGGGAAACTATCATCGCATTCATCCCTTTCTTATCCAGTGCGCTACTTCTACTTCTCTATGCGAGCTGCTGCGAGAGCCATTGATGTATATCCCTTTTGCATTCCAAACCGTGGATCTTTCCCCCAACTCACGCCATCGCATGTGCCCGCTCTTACATACTGATTTTTGATCTGTCTTTGTGCAATGATGTCTGCTGCTGACACGTGGATGGCGGAGAAACCTCATCGCGTCTGCTCCTTTCTTATCTCCCTCGCAACTTGGCTGTGCAGGATTACACGCAGGACCGTGGATCTGATCTCCGCACCAAATCTACAACGTATATTGATGTGATGTTTATCTCTTCATGACTTGACCGGTAGATCATAATGTTATAAAGTATGTTTCTCGTCTATTTATATCCCTAATTCAACATTTCTTCTTCCTTTTCACATTTGTTCCTCCTTAGACCCCTTAGTCTTTCCCATTAGCATCTAGCACTGGAGCATGGAGGATATCTCGGTTTCACTGCCAGTTACATTTTGACCCTCCATTCCTTCCATTCAACTGCATATGATAGAAAAATATATGGGTGCTAACACCCGGTCTTCTTCCCATCCAAAAGGTTCGATCTTGTGTTCTAAAATTCGATTTTTTTTAGGAGCTTCCAGCCGTGGTCATAGATTTCAAAAACTCCAACTTTTGCAAAAGCCCTAATTTTTCACCTTTCCAATCAAAATCTTGATTTAGGGTTTGAACAAGCCCGACCTTCTTCCCAACCAAAAAATTCAATCTTGGTCTCTAAATTTCAATTTTGATGAGGAGCATTCAGCCGTGGACTCTGATTCAACAAATTCCAACTTTCTTCGAAGCCCTAAATTCCCGCAGTAGTGACAAACCAAGAATGAAGGTGCTCAAAATCCAATTCTGTTTTGACAGAAATATGCACCTTATTGTTTCTGGTGCATCTCTGAAATTACAAATGCACAGGGTATGAAACTTTGACCTGTGGTATCTTAACCTAACATCTTTCCAACCCCATAGGTCTTACCTCAATTGGATTCTTGGAGAGAGAGTTATTCCAAGTGTCGCAACGTGACCTGTTTATGGGATAAAACATGAGAGTGAACTTGAACGGAGTTCCACGTGTCACTGGTTAAGTTTCGGCCTCCTAAAAACTTACCCGATAAAGTACAGTCCATGCCCTACCTGTCACTTTTTACGAAATTTAATTTGGAGCTTCCTAGCCCAAGTTGTGACCTTTTTTCCTAGGTCACCTGTTTATGACTGAGATCTGGAAGAGGAAGAAACCCTAGATTGTACTGATCATAAATCACAAATTACATCAAATTAGAAGTTTTGCTTCAGACACAAGGTACATGGGGATGTTATCTACGACCTATAAAGTTTTTAGATCCTGAACCTTCTCCAAAATGGATTTATAGCGAAAGTTCCACGATGACTGGCTTTTGCTATACAAAAACCTAACTTGCAAATTGTCGCAAGTGAGACAAGTGTCGCAAGTGCCATACATTGCCTTCCTTTAGGCTAGCTCTGATACCATGTTAAGATTTAATATGATAAGACATAAAATAACAGTATTACATTCCATTTCACAACAATAGCATATACAGGATTACTGAAAGAACAACAAGCACAACATAAACACAAGAGACACAGATTTATCGTAGGAAACCCTCATGGGGTAGAAAACCCAGCAAAGCTTCCTCAATATAGATGACTAGAAAATACAAAGATGTAATCCCCAAACATGAGCTCCTTCTCCTCCATAGAAGATCTCTCTCTCACCTGTGCGCTAATCAAAAGTGAGTGAATGTGTGTTAAATGAGGAACACACCTCCTCTATTTATACACAACTCCGACTTGTCTTTTACATTAACTAGGTCGGCCCCAACTTAATCAGTTTACATAATGCTGACTAGGCCGACCCCTCTAGGGTGGTATAATAACCCTTTTACCCACATAACACATACAGGGCCGACCCCACTAGGGAAGTCTAATAACCCAAGTTACCACAATCTCCACGGAGGAATAAACATCTCAGGATATATAACAAAGTCCCATCGGAGGAATGAAACATCTCCAGAATAATAAAGTACACAATATAATATTCTTAGAAGTTACAATATCTCAACACACCTCAGTAGGTACATAAGCATTATGGCTTAGAAAATTTCTCGAAGAAATTGCAGAGAAAGAAATTCAACGTACAGTAATTTTTTGTGATAATATGAGTGCCATCAAATTGACCAAGAATCCAGTACGCCATAGTAGGACAAAACATTTTGATTTAAAGTATAATTTTATTGGAGATTTGGTGCAAAAGAAACAAGTAGAGTTGAAATACATCAGCACTCATAAACAACTAATAGATATCTTCACTAAGGCTATTTCAAAGGTCCAGTTTTTGAATCTTAGAGATCTTATTGTGAGCTTTCTCAGTGTCAAGGGGGAATATGTTGATAACTGATGTTGTGCAGTTGTCGATTGATGTTGTGTAGTATCAATCATTTACAGTGTCCATTTTATTTTTAGTTTGCATGTGTTTATGAAATAATTAGAAACAATCTTAATTGCATGTTAATGCACGTGAAGAATATAATAAATTTACAGGAATCTATAGCAAACTTTACTGCATGTTAAGATTAAAGGCTTTTATTATCTTTCTATGCAATATAAGCATGATATAAGTATGTAGTTAAGTTAATTGTCTCGTTGGATAAAATTTATTTTTTATGTGTTGTTTTGTTGTTGTTTTGTTTATGCAACTTTAAGTTTGGCTCTTTCATAGTCTTCAAATACTTAGGACTACTTGTCTAGTATTTGTTGATATAATCTCTAAACCCCGATACACAACAACATTGTTGTACAATAGATTCTAATTTGTGTACAACATTATCTTGGTTCCTTAGCTCTTTATATTTGACTTCCCATTGTCTAAGGTAATTAATTCCTGTCTAGTCAAAAGTAACTAGAGTAGACTGTTTGGATTTATTAGTCTCCACCACGTTGTGTAGGTGCGAGCTCTGATGGACCTTAGACTGAAGTGGGGGAAGGGTATCATTTCCAAAGCGGACAAGGAAACAAGATTTGATTTGTATAATTTTGGAGCCAGAATCCATCTTGAAACCACGAGGTAAGATATATGCCTTAAGCAGATCATATATATATATACGGATCATCAAGACTAACAGAATACTTAGGAAATATAGTGCCAAAACACAGGCCATTATGTAAAGGAGCGGTAAAGCCACCAATGATAGCATCAGAAAAATCGTTATGTTGGGTGTCTATGGAAACAAATAAAGAGGAAACAGGTAGATATGATCGAACCAAAGGACCAATGCCAAGTTTAATTGCACCAAGATGGTCATACTTATACCCTTGGGTTTTCGCCCCATCTATCTGAGATTTATCTAGCAAATTAATATGCACAGGCTCATCTCGGTCTAATACTTCAAGCATTCTTTTCAAATCTTCAATTTCCCATACAAGCTAATTCCTAAGAGAATTTTGTTTTTATTTGATTTGTAGGTGAAGTAGATTTTCTTTATCTTTTTGAAACTTATGCCTATCCTCATGCTCTGTAGGATAGTGCTTATATAAATCTGGAAGACTGTAGCATGTGGGATTATGGGAAGGAGAGAGTTTACCTTCTTCTGATTTCTTCTCTTTTCCTTTAAGCAATGACAGTATATTTTTTTTGCTTCCTTTAATTCTCCTGTGGGAATATACTCAAAAGAATCTTAGATATTTGTTGATCAATTGTAGCTAATAGTTGTTGAGGAGATGGTTTTACTAAAGCATAAAACATATGACAAGAAAAATCAAAGTCTGGAAGTCCCTCACACCCCCCTAAATTTGCATTCGAGGATGAATCAGAGTCGGAAGAGGAAGAATCAGAGCTGGAGGGAAAAAAATTATTCAGATTGATATCATAATCATCATCAGAAGACTCATCGTCAGGGAGAAACATAATTTCTCCAGAAGGATACTGATCTTTTTCACAAAAATAAAGATCCCACCAAGATGGATCTAGTTGTTCGGAGAAAGTGGTACAAGCTTAGGTTTGGATTTTTTTTGTGCACATTTACTTTCCCAATGACCTTTGTTTCTACAAATAAAAAAATTTATTTGTGTGCTGGCTCAGACATTTTTTTGACATAAGCGTTTTTATGGAATGGTTTTCTAAATTTTTTCTTATAAGACTTGTGAGTCTTATGCTTGTAAGCTTTGTAAGGATGATATCTAGGAGCACTTGTATAGAATCATTTATTTTTCTTCTTGCAGTGGCAGGATTATTTTTCGAAATGCCCTTTATTGTAAGCACCACAACCCCCATCAGTCATTTTTGCAACATCTTTACAAAAACTAGAGGAATACATAGATTGGTGCCTTTTGAAATCCCGACCGACTCTCTTTTCTAGGCAATGTTCTTTCCAAGTTTCCATGATAAAATCATGGAGTTGTGCTAATGAGAATCTGCAAAGATTAATCTTCTTATCTTTTAGAAATTGTTCCACACCATCTGGAACATGACCAGGAAAGATTCTAAGATAGTGTTTCAAATATGTTGGTTCACTAGACTTTCCGAAGGAGATAAGGAGATTCTGCATATAGCAGAAGTATTTATCACTTTGATTGAGGTCACATATTCTTGCAGACAAGAATAAGGAAGCTAGGTGCTCATACTCTTCTTTTGTGATGCACCTGCAACAATTAATTAACAAGAATATGCGAAATAGCAAAAATGACAGAACTCAAAATAACTTTTATATTGATCACAGGCCACTTCGAGGGGGCAACCTCCTTTGAGCAAGCTCAATACAATTAACTTCACGGTGTCTTCATAGGTCTCAACACACACTTATATACTAAGTCTAGGCACCAATACTATGGGTCAAAACCATGGGCCACTACAAACTATGAATCAACAATATTACGAGCGACTTACAAAGCATATGCGCCAACAACAATAACACAAACTATTGATCAACAAATACTACGGGACGACTTACGAAGCATATGCGTCCAACAACAACATACTAACAAAGTAAAGACATGGGTTCCTAACATCCCCTCCCCCTTAAAAAAAGCTTTGTCCTCAAAGCTTTAGATGTGGAAATTGTTGTTGAATCTGAAGGAGTGGTTCCCATGTAGCATCCTCTGGTTGCATGCTATGCCACTGAATTAAGACCTCTGTCATAGAGCGAGATCGAAGCTGATGCGTGCGCCGATTGAGGATGGCCTCTGGCTCCAAAAGGATGGATCCTTCATTATCCAGTTTGGGTAAAATCGTTTGTCCACTGATGTTGGTGCCAAGAACTTTCTTCAGACAAGAGACATGAAAGACTGGATGAATGCGGGAAGAAGGAGGAAGTTCCAATTTATAAGCAACGGACCCAATCTTCTGAAGAATCCGGTATGGCCCATAGAACTTTGGAGCGAGCTTATGACGCTCTTTGAGTTTCAAGGAGGATTGCTTGTACGGTTGGAGACGAAGAAAAACCATATCACCGACTTGAAAAGTACGCTCAGAATGGTGCTGATCAGCTTGTTGCTTCATGCGATTTCTTGCCATGTGAAGATTGTCCCGCAAAATGCGAAGAATTTGATCGTGGTTTCGAAGGACCGTGTCAACTTCCTGAACTGGTGAACTAGTGGGTGTGTATGGAAGAAGAACTGGAGGTGCTTGACCATAGACTGCTTCATATGGGGTCATTTTAGAGGCAGTGTGGTAAGAGGTATTGTACCACCATTCAGCGAGAGGGAGCCACTTTGCCCACTGATGTTGTTGTTCCGAGGTGAAGCAACGAAGATAAGTTTCCAAGCATTTATTGATAATTTCAGTCTGACCATTTGTTTGTGGGTGATACCCTGAACTCATATTCAGTTTGGTGCTAGTGTGGTGAAATAGTTCTGTCCAAAAATGACTGGTGAAAGTCGCATCACGATCCGAGACAATGGAAGAAGGGATGGCATGAAGACGAAAGATTTGGTCCAGGAAAATTTGAGCGACGGAGGAGGCTGTATAGGGATGGCTGAGAGCAAAAAAAATGACTATATTTGGAGAGGCGATAAACCACAACGAGAATCACTGTCTTCCCACCAGATTTAGGGAGCCCTTCAATGAAATCCATAGAAATATCTATCCAAATCCGTGTAGGTATGGGCAAGGGTTCAAGAAATCCTGGAAGGAGTGTTGTTTCACCCTTATTGCGCTAGCAGGTATCACATTCGGCCACCATCTGTTGAATTGTCCTTTTCATGCCCTGCCAGAAGAAGTTACGCCGTGCTCGTTCATACGTTTTGAGGAACCCACAGTGCCCTGCTGATGGAGAAGCATGGAGTTCATAGAAGATAGCCTGTTGAATATCTGGGCTTTGGGGAAGCACCAAACGACCCTTGTATCTCAGAGAAGCACCATCCCAAGAGTAATGTGGTACAGCAGAAGGGTTGTTGGTTAAGCGTTGGATGATTTGAGATAAGGAAGAGTCATTGACATAACCCTGTTGAACAGATTGCAACCAATTTGGAACAGGCATAGAAATAGCTGAAAGAGAACCTTGGGCATCAAATGTGCAAGAAAGAGCATCTGCCACAATATTGTCTTTACCCTTCTTGTAAGTGATCTCATAGTCATAACCCATGAGTTTGCTAACCCATTTCTGTTGTGCCGGGGAGGAGACACGCTGTTCCAAGAAATATTTCAGACTCTGGTGATCAGTCTTGATGCAGAAATGATTCCCTAATAGGTATGGGCGCCACTTCTGTATTGAATGCAAAATAGCCATCATTTCCTTCTCATAGGTAGAGGTAGCTAAATTCTTACCTGAAAGGGATTTGCTGGTGAATGCAATGGGGTGTTCATCTTGAAGGAGAATAGCACCAAGTCCATTTCCACAAGCATCACTCTCAATAGTGAAGGTCTTGGAAAAATCGGGCATAGCTAGAACAGGTGTAGTACACATAGCTTGTTTTAATTTGTCAAATGCACACTGAGCAGAAGGTGTCCATGTAAACGCATCCTTTTTCAATAAAGCAGTTAATGGAGCTGCAATCTTCCCATAATCCTTGACAAACTTGCGGTAGTATCCAGCCAACCCCAAAAAACCACGAAGGTTCTTGAGTGTCTGAGGATGCGGCCAATTGTTCATGGCGTCGATTTTGGAAGGATCCACGTGAACCCCTTGTGCTGAGATAATGTGCCCGAGATACTCAACTTCCTTCTGTCCAAAAACACATTTAGACTACTTGGCATGGAGATGATGGTCAGAGAAAAGTTGCATGACAAGATCCAAATGTTGGAGATGTTCATCTCATGTTTTACTGTAGATGAGGATATCATCAAAGAATACCAGAATGAATTTCCGCAAGTAGGGGCGAAATATTTTATTCCTTACGGCCTGGAATGTGGAAGGGGCATTAGTGAGGCCAAAGGGCATGACCAAAAACTCATAATGGTCGTCATGTGTGCGGAAAGCTGTTTTAGGGATATCATCCTCATGAACCCGAATTTGATGATACCCAGAACGAAGATCCAACTTGGAGAAAAAGTGAGCCCCATGAAGCTCATCAAGAAGCTCATCAACAACAAGAATTGGAAACTTATCCTTGATGGTGAGGTGATTAAGTGCTCGGAATTCAATGCAGAGGCGCCATGACCCATCTTTTTTGCGGACAAGAATAACTGGAGAAGAAAAGGAACTGGTGCTTGGGCGAATAATACCTTGCTTCAATAAGTCCCGAACGAGCATTTCAATCTCCGTTTTTTGGTGAAATGGGTAGTGATAGGGCCTGATGTTGGGAGGAACGCTGCTAGGAAGGAGCTGAATACGATGGTCTTTTGGCCTGGAAGGTGGCAATCCCACTGGTTCAGCAAAGACACCTGTATATCGATCCAGAATTTGTTGTAGATCCAAAGGAGTAGTGGAGACCGCTGATGGTTGCATCTGAATGGAATGGATCTGAGCGATGACACCATGTGAACTCTTCTTGAGGAGTTTTTCTATGCGATGTGAACTGATGATGCTGAGAGAACCTGGTTGTAATCCTGTCAATGTGTGCTTTTGTCCATTGAGGGAAAACTACGTCCAAAGTTCAGCAAAATCCCATAAGATAGGGCCAAGTGTGCGTAGCCATTGAGCGCCCAAAACCACATCACATCTGCCTAAGGGCAAGGGAAACATGTCAGAGCGCAAGGTATAATCTTCCATAGAGATACGCACATTTAGACACTTCCCTTTGCAAGGTAAGGTGCCCCCATTGGCAATCATGACTTCAAAGTTGGAGCAAGGATGGATAAAACAATCAGCTTGTTTGGCGATCCGAGGGTCAATGAAATTATGAGTGCTACTAGAATCAATGAGTATTGTAAGAGGAATCTTCTTGAAGTAACTCCTGACCTGCATTGTTTGGAGGGTGGTGATTCCAGCTAAATCATGGAGAGATATCTCTGGATGGTCATCTTGAGACGGAGGGACAATAGGTGGTTCCTGAATGTCGACCAGAGCATCTAGTGTTTCTGGATCTTCATCACCAATTTCAAAAGCAGGCGGAGAATCCACATCCAAGAGATAGAGCTTTTGCTGAGCACATCTATGCCCCCGAGTGAATTTCTCATCACAATTATAGCAAAGCCCCTTTTCTCTGCATGCTTGCATCTATGTTTCCGACAAATGTTTGATAGGAGTTGGTTGAGGAGCCTGTGGTATAGGTGGTCGTTGAGAACCCATATTTCAGAAGGGAACAAAAGTGGGCTTGGAGCGTTGTTGGGCTGCAATCTTGTCTTCTGCCAACTTAGCCAACCCAAGGGTTTCCATCATTATGGTAGGACAGAACATTTTGACCTTAGAGCGGATGGCATCCTTTAGACCACTGATAAAACAACTCCGGTAAAAGTCATCAGACAATCCTTCGGTGTGGTTGGCTAGGTTCTCAAATTCAGTTTGATACTCTCTCACAGTGCCAATTTGGAGAAGTTTAGTGAGGGCTCCTGTGAAGTCATCAAAAGCACTAGGACCAAATCGTTGCAAAAGAAGCTGGCAAAAGTCTGACCACTTGGGCTCTGGATGAGCCTTGATGTACCAATGGTACCATTGAAGAGCTTCTTGTTCTAAATGAAAGGATGCCAGCGGAACTTTGTTGACATCAAAAGTATTATGCAGACTGAAATACTGTTCTGCACGATAGATCCATCCAGTTGGATCAGTACCATTGAAGCGAGGAAAATCAAGCTTCGGTCCACGAAAATTGCTGGAAGAAGAGAACCCATTGTCTGCTGAAGACTCGGACTACCGTTTGTTGTTCATAGCTGAATGTTCTAGATGGAGGCCAATAAATTTTTCATCCAGATCCTGGAGTTTGGCTTGGATGGCTGCAAGTGAGTCTTCCATGGTTTTTGCTCCTGCACGGGTGACAACCATAACCAGGAGTTTTTTTTTTTTTTTTTGACTAGGTAGGAAAACAAAAACAGAAACTGCTTTAGTAAGGGAAAATATGGACTTAGGAAAAAATATGAAGGGTAATTGGAGTTTGACTAGGTGTTGGACACTATCGACTAGACAGGGAAGCAAAGATGAGGATTTCAGAAGCGAGGTGAAAGAATGGGAAAATTTGGTAGAGGGGGAAAAAGAAGCAGAATTCAGAAAGGAACTCTGCGGAAAAATTTGAAGGTGATTGGGTGAAATCTGAGGAAATTATGGCAAACCCTAAAAATAGACAAATGTGGAATTTTGGGCTTTGAGAAGGGAAATTGGGGATAGGGTCCTCAGTAATGAAATATGCAGAATGGGATGACAGGGGTTCCCTGAAAATTTCAAGGGAAACAGAGTGAAAACAAGGGAGATATGGAGCAGCTACGGCTCGGATTTATTTATTTATTTATTTTTATTTTTTTTCAGACTGGAGCGGCTACGGCTCAGATTTTTTTTTTATTACAGATTGGAGCAGCTATGGCTCGGAAAGGATCTGGAACAACGCCGAATGGATTGAAAACAGCGGGATCTGGAATGACTTGCAAAATGGATCTGAAACGGCGCAGCAGTGATCGACAACAGTTCAGCTAAAAGTAGATATGGACTCCAGGTATGTGCAGCTTCCTAACAGTTCAGAGGTTTCACTCGGCCACCAATGCTGTCTGATGGCTTGCGTATTGGGGCAGTACCCCTCACTTCACGGCTCAGGTAAAACTGATAACCGCTTTGCCACAAACGACAACTCTTGGTTTACCTCACGGGTGGGAACTAGTCAATCAGGTAGGGGTCGTTTCCCTTTTCGCTGGCAGGTCCTCTCAATGGGCCAGCTACTTCGGGGTTCCTGTGGTACTCCTCACAATGAGTTTTAGGGATTATGCCCTAGTACTTCCCACAGTTAAGCGGATAGAGATTATTCCCAAATCCGAACCTGCAACAGATGCGAAAAAAAATTGGCAGAAATTTCACCCGGCGAGCCCAAGAAAGTGCTCTAATACCAGATGTGATGCACCTGCAACAATTAATTAACAAGAATATGCGAAATAGCATAAATCATAGAACACAGAATCACTTTTATATTGTTCACAGGCCACTTCGAGGGGGCAACCTCCTTTGAGCAAGCTCAATACAATTAACTTCACGGTGTCTTCATAGGTCTCAACACACACTTATATACTAAGTCTAGGCACCAATACTATGGGTCAAAACCATGGGCCACTACAAACTATGAATCAACAATACTACGGGCGACTTACAAAGCATATGCGCCAACAACAATAACACAAATTATTGATCAACAAATACTACGGGACGACTTACGAAGCATATGCGTCCAACAACAACATACTAACAAAGTAAAGACATGGGTTCCTAACATCTTTATCATAAGGGCCATAGAACTCTTTTCCCAAAGCATGCAGTATTTGTTGATCTACATCATTGGCATTATTGTGTGCAAACAAAGCTAAGAACAACATTATTGTGTGCAAACAAAGCTTGGGCTACCTTATATAACTAGCAAGTGGTCTATAAAAAGGCAAAATTCTTCTCCTACGACATACCTATGTGTCTTGAGTTGTTAACATGTTTCTTAAGTCAAAAGAAAATGAATTCTTAACCAATTAGAAATAGTTTTAGGTCATATTACAAGACAAAAATGATGATTTCAACTCAATAACTTCCAAAATAAATCCACTGCCATTGGAATTGCTAATTTGCAATTCCAAGAGGGGATGAGGGTAATTGCAAGTATGATAATATTGCACAAGAAGAACATGCAGAGAGTGTTCGAGCAATGAAAGGAATATATAAGCCCATGGCGCAGTGAAGGTTTTGTAGGCAAACGCAATGCCCATACCAACATTACAACAACCACACCGAGGATAACAACGCTAAAAGACCACTTGTATTTGGACTGCATTTTAATTTTTCTATTATCAATGGATATTTAAGTAGAGAAACTTAGAAGGCAAGACACAACGTAGAGAGAGTCAAATGGAGATCTTTCATGGGAAATTGCATAAACAAAAGAACATGAGTATGTATGTATAGGTTGGTCTGGTCTTGGAATGTGGCTCATGGAATGGTTACTTCAAAACTTGCATATGATTCACTATTTGCTGACTGTATACCGATGGAGGTTTGGTGGCACTCGTGGGTCTGGAAACTTGCCCTTCCTCCGCGGATAAGATGTTTTATCTGGTTGGCTTTGGGAAATAATATACTGACCTGGGATAACCTCTGTCGTCGTGGATTTATCGGTCCTGGGTGGTGTCATCTGTGCTGTTCTTTTGAGGAGTCGGTTGACCATCTTTTCTCTTCGTGCCCACTCTGGAAGGAGCTCTGGACACACACGGTCTACTCTATTGGTTTAATTGCTGATTGGAACTCGGTCTCATTACTGGACAGCTTCGGTAACTGGCTCTGCAATCCTCACTATGCCCGTTGGCTTGAACTCCCCTATTACATGATGTGGGAGCTATGGAAGGCTCGTAATCGTCTTATATTTGATGGGACACCTATTAATCTGCACTGGCTCAGTGGCCATATCATTGCTTCTTTTACGGAGTACAATTCCAACACTGCTCCATCGAGTGGCACAACGGTTACTTCTGGTTTACCCCCCCGGTTATCGCATGGCTCCCCCGGTTTTAATGTTCCCTTGTGGCTTCTTCGATGGGGCTGCGGCCGGGGGTGGTGGTGGGTGTGGGGCGGGGGCAGTGCTACATCTAAACACCTCTCTCACCTACCGGCTACTTTTAAACTTGGGTCCTGGTACTAATACTCGCAGTGAGTTATGTGCACTCTGGCTCCTTCTGTTCTATGCCCGGCGCTTACAGGTTTCCTCTCTTGTTGTAATGGGCGACTCTTCTACCATTATTTCTTGGGCTCTGGGGTCTTCCGCACTGAATGTATTGATACTCACTGAATGGATGGCTGCTGTAAGGAAATACATTAGTGAATTTCAGCATATTCATTTTGCCCATGTTTTTCGCGAATCAAATTTGGAGGCGGATTTACTTTCCAAGAGGGCTCTGATTTCGCCGGCTGGACACATTATGTGGGAGGAATGGCATGAGGACCTTCTTTCCTCTCGGGGCTCGATTGACCTGCTTTAGAGCTGACTTATTATTTTGGATATGATATGGTTTTTTGGTATTTTTTCCTCTTGATTATATGCGGATATACTTTGGTGTAGGTACTTAGTTCACTCTTCTCCAACTACTTGTTGGAATTTTGATATGGTTATGGTTTTGCGGCTCTATTGGACTATTGATCTGGTTATGGTATTGCGGCTCTATTGTATATTTAGACTTATGTGTCCAGGCCTCAGGCTGTTTTGGACTTCTATATGCGTAGACTTTACATGTATTTTGTATTGACACCTTGACACATTGCTACTTTATTACTGTTGGACTGAGTATGTGATTGGGGGCTCATGTGCCCGTATGTTCTTATGGGGCTCTTGTGCCCGTGGATTTGGGGCACACATGCACGTATGCTTTATGTTTATGTTCTTGCGGGTTGATGACCTGATGTATTGTTCCTATTTACTATTTCACTTTATTAATAGTAAGATAAATTTATGTGTGAAAAAAAAAAAATAGGCCGTCAAAGTCTCTGCATGATGGTCCTTTCATGGGCAATGCATCGCAAGTTCTTGTGAGTCAATGGAGAGAAAATTCTGAATGAGAAAATATTATGAACAACAAATAAGTCGCCAGTCATTTAGCCTGCTGGTCATGGTTGAATTTCGGAGCTACGCGTTTTGTGGAATATTGATTGAATGATATGAATTTCACAGAAATTAATATTGGTTGTGGTTTAAATGGTTTAATATTTTAGGTTGTAAAGGAATGTGTGAAAATAAAGTCATATTGAAAAAATTTGTGTAAACGATTTGTTGTGGCATTATTATATTAAAAAAGTTATGTTACGTATTATGATATTTTGAATTAGAATTAATATGCAATGCAGTTCGATTGATACAATCTAGAATTTTTGTTTGTTTCAAAGTGTATTGTAATTTTTATTTATGAAATTGTACGGTATTAATATAGGTATTTAATTTGTGGAATCACGTGTTGTTTATGTCTATGCTACTTGTTATCTTTTTTAGTTAAATGGATTGTCTATCACTACATGCTATCAATACATGAGCTACCAGTTATCTATGCATCTGCAACTACCAGTTATTTTTTATATTTTTTTTTAATAATTGTTTATTTTGAATTTTGAAGGATGACCATAAAATCAATCTCAAGAGTCCACTTGTCCTATCCCCTCAATCTAGGAAAAACATAAATAGTAGTACACCCCAAATTCTAAAATATAAACACCTATAATAAAGATTATGATCTCCGCGTTATTTACAATTATTAATGTAAATGTTGTGAAGTCATGGGATACATTATAGACTACGTACCAAGGTATGGAGAAGGTAAAGACTACTAAATTATATCTTCTTAGAACAGATTTTGAAAACTTGTTAATGAAAGATTTAGATTCAGTGGAATATTTCTTACCCATGTTCTCAGTTTGATTAATCAAATTAAATCTCATGGAAAGGCTAGAGGATAGGAAGATTGTTGAAAAGGTGCTTAAGATTATCCCTTCTAAAGTTGATCCCCTAGTTGTGGCTTTGGAGGAAACCAAATATTAGAGTTAGTTTAATGTTGATGAGCTTCATGCCTCTCTCATCAATCATGAACATAGATTAAATAGATCAAACGTGCCATTGGAAAATGTATTTGCATTCTAGTCATCTATAAGTCGGGGAGGAGGACGGGGGAGATCCAATCCTAGAGTTAGAGGAAGAAGTTCCCCTAGAGGTGGACGTAGCAGTAGTCCTACAAATGTTGGTGGTAGAAGTCAAAATCAGAATTCCAGTCATCCGAGTGGCCACAGATTTGATAAATCACACATTCAATGTCGCTATTGTAAAAAAATTGGGCATTATGCATATGAATGCAAGAAAAAATAGCATGACCAGCACAAACAAGGTCAAAATCAGCCAAGTAGCACTTCCACAAACACAATGTTTATTGCATACACTAGGAATGCAGAAGCAATTCCTACAAATACCCCAATTGAGTGTAATGTTGTCCAGGAAATCCCATGTGATGTATGGTATTTTAGATTCCAGCTACAATAATCACATGGAAAATAATGCAAATTTATTTTCTAGTTTGGATGAAACAGTTCAAAGTGATGTCACACTTGGCATTAACATCATGCTCACTGTTTTGGGCAAAGGTACGATTAATATTATAACCAAAAGGGGGAGAAAAAAGTCATGCCTGATGTATATTATGTTGTTGGCTTAAAACATAATTTAATGAATATTGGTGTTGGAATATTTTATATTCCTTGGAAAGTAATAATGTCTTTGTATTATGTCGAAAGATATCCACAATCTTATGTAAAAGAGTAATACATTATATCCCATATTCATTATGGTAAAGTATATTCTTGATATTCATTATTATATAAAGAGATGTTATTATGGAGATTTATATCATCCCACATGTAATATGTGAGAGTAATTCCTCCTCATCTCTTAGTATATAATAGAGTCAAGGGAGTCACATCACTCAATTATGATCTTTACTTATTCAACACAAGTATTGCTATATTATATTGGTGTTATTGGCATTACTCTCTTGTAAGCTTGAGAGAGATATTCTGGAGATAATAGAAAACTATCTTCCCGTGGACGTAGCCCAATTCGGTGAACCACATATATCTGGTGTACGTAGCCCAATTTATTTTCTATTAATAAATTGTCATCAGTTTGCAATGAAGTTAGGTAACACCAACTACAATTGAAGTCACACAATGATCTCATTCTTAGATATGGGTATAGCACCTTATGCATAGTTACTTGACTCTTATGAGCTTGAGTCAAGTCTTCCAAGTTTAATTTGGCCTTGGTTCATATGCACAATTTTGTTGAGTCTAGAGAGCCATAGGATTGTTTGATTATATTTTTCAAAAATCTTTTTAAAACACATCCTTTTATCAAAATTTCTTCAAAGTGGCTACTCTCCCGACCCGCCAGTCACGGCGGCAGCGAGGTGAGTTCATCAGGAGCACAAGGGACCCCATCACCACAACCTTAGGAAAATTTTTATTGTGGTGTGTTGTTTGTTCCCTGTTGTTCTAGTGGCCCCTAGGTTAATCACTTAGTATATTTTTGGTGCAATTGTGGAGGACCAACCTCCTCGTAGGGAATTGTAGTTGTACTAATTTTATATCATTTTTCTCATGCAGGCCTCCTTCTGGTTTCTATATTGATTTGGAATATCAATTGTGGAACATTAAGTAAGAAACAAGATGTCAAACATGGATCATGGAGAGAAAAATAAAACATTAAGACAAAAGGATGTAATATCATATTTTCGAAAACATCAATCCAATCATCCACATCATATTCATGGTTCAAGCTCTCTTGAGCAAGGTATCGGTGAGAGAGATGTCAACACTTTGGAGGATGCATCTGCAAAACATACAATGGATGGTAGAATACATTGCTCTAGTGATCAAAGTGAGGCAAATGCATTTTCATCAGAAATTGGTAGCTCAAATGTTGAATATTTTTCCTTGCAAGGTGACATAGACCATTCATTGAAGAGGAAAAGAGGCCGATGGGACTTCGGGAGACAATTCCAATCTGATTGGGTATCAAGATTCCCATTTATTGAACCGATACCTCCAACAAATAAGAATGAGACCTCACAAGAATTTAAATGCATTTCATGTAGTTGGAAACTTGGCAAGGTAGTGAAATTGCAAATGAAGTTGGACACAATAGAGAAGCATGTTGGGAAGGTGTATGATAAGAAAACTGGAAATGATGAGAAGAAATCTACTGCTAGATGGAAATCTGATAGCCGACATCTCCAATATGAAGAGGAATACAATAAATACTTAATAAATAAGAGAAAACTAGATGAAAGTGGAGGAACCATCACTTCTCAATTCGGAAAGATGATGGAAAAAAATTTGTTATCGAAGTTGATAGAATTAAGCACTGTATTTCACATCCTATCCAATGGTCGTCCTATGACAGATTATCCAAAAATGATGAAATATCTATCTTTTATTCAAGTGCCAAATTTTCCATCTTCTCATTGGTCTTTAACGAGTGGTTGGGAATGGGGAAAATATCTAGCTCAAGTAGAAAAGGATGATATGAAAGAGAAGATTGTGAATGCAACATTTTTTTCACTGTCCTTGGATGAAGTTACAGCTGTTGATAATACTGCATGGATTTGCATGAGCATTTATACGGTCAATTACCATATCAGGAATTCCTATCTACTTGGAATTCATAAAATGAGCAAAAGTTCTACAGCAGAAAACATTTATGAACTTGTTATTAATACTTTGAAGGAAACTGGTGGTATGGATCATTCAATGATCGCAAAAAAGTTGGTATGCGTTGGAGCAGATGGAGCATCAGTAATGCAGGGACAAAGGAACGGCCTTTGTGCTAGACTACAACTCTCAGCTTCACCGTATATGATTGGTATTCATTGTATGGCTCACAAAATGAATCTTGCATTTAAAATAGTGAGCAACTTTCCATTGGTTTCAAAAGTTGAATATCTTGTACGTGAGGTTCATGCATACTTTTGTCGGAGTCCCAAATGGTTTTCAGAGTTTAAAAAATTTGCCGACGGTGTTACAAATGGAAACAAACTATTAAAAGATGTTGATACAAGATGGATCTCACTGAAGGGACCAACTCAAAGACTATTCGATGAATATGCATCCTTGGTAGGGGTGATGTATGAACATCGCCTAAGTGTAGAAAAAGCTCAAACTCTTCTCTTTATATTAACTGATATAGAGACATATTTAACATTGGATGGAGTCCTTCCTCTGCTTCATGAAATGAATAGCCTCGTGAAGATGTCTCAGAGTCGCACGATGTATATTGCTGAATACACAAATGCTAGAAAACTAGCATGCCTTGCATTAGATAATTTGTATATGATGGCAGATTCTTTTACAGGTCTAGCATTTACAAATTGGGCTAAGATAATCAATATTGAAAATGATGAAAATTTATTGAAGTTTGATGAAAAAGGGTTTCTATGTATGGCAGTGCGTGGGTATATGGTTCCTTTTTATTATAATGACAAAATAGGAAGAACCACCAAAGAGTGCCCTGTGTCAAGAGAACAATTTGACAATGTTGTGATTTCAGTGAGGCGCAGCTTGATAGAAATTGCAAAATCACTATCATCAGAGATAAGAGAACGATTTCCTCGAGATGAATTGTTGGAGGCCATGTATGTGGTATACCCTCAATATTGGAACCATCGTCAATGTTCAAAAACTATAAAGGTTGACTTTATAGCTAAATGCAAGATTTTGCAGAGCCATTTTTGTCGAGAGACCGAGATACAAGGAGAAAATATTCAAGGTATTTTAGATGGAAAAAAATTGAAAGATCAATCCCAATGCTTTGCTGATACAATGTGGGAGCAATTTTCTAAGTTGGATAATGCTCTAGAATATGGTGCAATTACAAAATTATGGACTACACTCAGTGGTAGTTAATTTCTACTGCAAAATATGTCAGAGTATTTCAAATTAGTAGATTTATGTCAAACCATGATTTTGGGATTAGTGGAGGATGAGAGAATGTTTAGTGCATTAACATTTTTGAAGTCAAAGTTGAGGAGTAAGCTTGATAAAAATGTGGATACATGCTTAAGATTATATGTAACAAAGTATGAGGTTGACAATTTTCCATATGAAAGAGCAGTAGCTCTTTGGCGATCAAATTGTGAAAGAAGGGGAGAAAACAATCTGGCAAATTTATCTAATGAATTTGATATGGAACATAATGTTGTTGAGGATCATAATGACGGCTCATTCGAAGGTCATGTTCAGAGTGCTGAAAATGAGGACTAGTCCGAGAATGTGAATTGGGAAATGGATTTCACCTAAGATTGTATATGATCCAATACACATGAGAGACTCTTGAGTCTTATTTTGGTATAGGTGTTCCATGGACCCTTGCGGGTGATCATTATATGTAAATTTGAGCTAGCATTTTAATTACAAATAGATTCTACATTGTACTTTTTTGTTCTAACATTGATGATATGACATACATTTCCTTGATGCAATTTATTTTAAGATTGATGTTTTTATATTTATCTTTTACATTGTCTCTTTTTTTATGTGATAGGAAATGACACTGGAATTTGACAAAGCTAGGCCTAGGAGCTATCTCTTCACATAGATAGTGTCTTGACATTAAAGGATAAATAACTAATTTGACTACACTTTCGCTAAGCAAGAATGAGCTCATTCAAGTACATGAAACCATGTTGGTGTTTATCTCAAATATTTTGTGCAAATTTTTATGGTTTGTTTATTGCTTTTATTTGAAACATTTTGTCGATTTGTGGAGTTTGCATGTATTTTGGTTAATTATTGTGTTAGACCCTTGAATGCTTCTAGTTCTCATTCGATGCTTGATTTAACCCTTTGTTGTAGCTTGAATCAATATTAGATTTAGTTGATTTCCATTGATTTAGGGTTCGAGAAAATAATTTTTTATTACCTTTTATTTGCATGAATTAATTGTGTTCACTTTTTCGATTTGTTTATGCTGATTGTATATTTTCTTTGTAAATACTTATCGTTATTCAGAAAAATAAAAGAGCTCTACATAGCTAAGCGAAGATAAAAATGGTCTATGTACTAGGTTCCTATGCATTGATCATAGGAGACCTATTGGCACGAGACCAACATTCCTCTAGTCCAACATTCCTCTAGTCCAATTGGCATAATTACATTTCAAAATTTTCCTAGCCTCCATGGGCATAATTGGCTAGTGAAGGCCAAAATGATGCATAATGTCTGATTCTATTAGTTTATCGGTTTGTCAAGGTCCAAGTCCCCACATGTCATCGAAACTCTAATCAATAGAAAAAAACAATTTGTAATAAAAGCTCTAACATGGGTTATAATAACATCTACACACCAATATCAACAAACAATACAACATCTACAATCAAAATCAACTACTAGACACATTTAGATATGGTATCAACAAATGGTATAACATTTAGATATGGTACTAGTGTTGAGGAATTTAGATGGAAAAAAGTTACATTGTCCAAAAGTATGACACAACAATAAGATAGCCCCCAATAGTCGACACTACAGGATGCCAACAAAATCACTATAATGTTATTCAAAGTATGTGCCAAGAAAAATACTTAAGGAACATGCCTAGCTTAAAACCTATGTACAAACTTGCCTTGAAGTATCAAAAACAGTCTAGGGTAGCCACACAATCTATTGAAGGATAGTCTGTGGGTGCAATTCCTTTGTTGATTTAAGCAATTAAAAAAAGTCATCTCCCAAGACTATTAAAGAAGAACAATAAGAAATCTCTAATAATTGCAGGGAGGACTACAAATAGATTCTAGAAACTCAAGTAGTAGAGGAAAAAATTGTAAGTAAGAAGAAGATGCAATGCTATCGTCATCAGAGCTATGAATGACAATCTCCACCCGAAGAACCCCTCTGATAATGTTCCTCCCTGCCATGTCCATGTTGAGCACATCTTGAAATCATTGCATTCAATGAGGCTGTATTTTGCTTTGGCACTTGGATAAACACTTTATGTGCATCCTCCAAACACCCACATTTAGAATACATGTCTCCAAGATCTACTCTGCTTTGCTTGGATATCAAGGCTTCATTAAGGCCACCACCATTTGGTATTGAGACCAAAACTTGAAATAGAGCAATTGAACTCAACATTTGAAGAAGCCTTGAACTCATAATTAACAAGCAGAGTGTCATTCAATGTGTTTTATAGATCAATGAAAGATTCACCAAATTTTTACAATATTTTATAATACAGTGAAATATTCGCCAAATTTTTACAATATTTTATAATTTAGTGAAATATTCGTCAACTTTTTACAATATTTTATAATTCAGTAAAATATTCGCCAAGATTTTACAATATCTTATAATTTAGTGAAAGATTCGCCAAGATTTTACAATATCATATAATAAAATGAAAGATTCGCCAAAATATTATATATACATATTATATTATTGATAAAATCGCTTTCAAATTTTCCTATATATCGGGGAGATTCGCCAATTTTTTTTACATATAAATTTGGGGGGGGTTCTTAAAATCATCCCTGCTCTCAATCTCTCTAATACTATCAAATGATGAACCTACTATGAGATGCAAAAATACCTATATGTACTAGGGAGTTCTTGGATTCCTCAATGGATCCCATGGAATTTCAAGACTCCCTACAATTGATTCTTCCAATGGAAACACTCACAAATTCTTGGTAGTTAAATGATCAATGGGACAACTATTAACCAACAACTCCTTTAGTTTCATCACTCCTCTATCAATTGAACCTACAAGTTTTGTTTTCCTTAACCATTTGGTATGTTTTGTTATGTTGAGTTGTGACGTAAACATTTTTTTTGTGGATCCTTGTGCTATGGAATTTGCAAGAATTTAATAGCTTGTCAGTTAAAGGTGAATTATAAATTCCATAGCTTGTTGGTTAAAGGTTAACTATCCAATAATTCATTGAACCATGTTTTGTATTGGAAAATATGCAAAGGGAGAGTCTGTAACAATCATAAGAAAGACTTCATAACAAGCATACTAAACAACACAAAGTCAAGGAAATATCATTTGTAAACAACTTTGGAACATAATTATTATCACATTCAAATCCAATAACACATGTAACCCAAATATTATATGTCAAACCTTCATAAAACTACAAAAACACGTCAATTTGCAAGAAATAACTAGAGACATTGAAATGACTATAATGTGATAAATTAACAATACATAAGGCACGAAAATGGAATATTTGGAGGCTTATAGTGGTTCAATAAAGAGAAACATAATGAGAAAATAAGGATAGTCATGGGGCTCATTAGCAAGTGTTCAAATTTGTCAGAATTTATGTTTCGTTTTGAGCCTCTGCATAAGGCTTATACGGAAAGTAGTGTATTATTGTTTTCAAAGAAAATTAATAAATGGATTTTGAAGCCTTTATCTCTTACAAGAATATTTCAAATTTGAACCAAGGTGTTTGTTGCTACTCATTGGTACTACTCTTCATGAGGGGTTCCATTAATCCATGCCTATACTAACTTGGATAAGATTCTATGCAGCTTTTTGTAGGCCAATTTTAATGGACACATGGTCGCCTTCATTGTACACATAGGAAGAAAGGATGGATGATTGTTTTGGCCACTCAAACATAGGCCAAAAATTTACTTTCCAAATGGATCAATAGAGTTGTAGAAGGTAAGGAATCCTAGAAGTAATTGCTAAAAAAATGTATTATTTCAGGAGCACCATAGACTAAAAAACTAGAAAACCTAAATCTGCAAACCATATTGACCATACCATCCCCTATCCCAATTGTGGGGATTCTTTTAAAAAATTATTTATATTGGGAAGCCATAAAGTATAGTTTGGTTTGGAAAACATGACTTGTTCAAGTCTGGGCTCTCCTTTAATGACCATTTCCTATGTTGGTTTCCATTAGTGCATTAGGAAGGGATCCATTGGTCAATATTTCCCAGTTCTCAACCAAGATATTGTATAAAAAAATAATTAGGGTCCCAAAGATATTTCAAATAGATAGTCTAGAAACTGTAAGAGTAGATACATTTTTAATACTGAATCTTGCCCTGGTTCTGTAGATAAGATTATTCTAGGAAAATTGGAGGGTTAATCCTTGATAACCTCTTCCTTAAGCTGTTTCTTCCTAAACATTGTAAATAGTGGAAAGATTATAGATGGAGCCAAAGAAATGGATTCATTAAGTACAAGTTCGATGGTGGGTGTAATGATTGTTGATAAGGCCTAGGATCGAGGCCAAGTTTAATCAAGTTTGGAGAACCAAATAAAAGGAGAGGACTTGGTCATATAGACTAAATTCCATTTGCATGTGACAACAGATATTGTTTTATGGTCCTTCTTACATTAAGGCTTACCCACAGGGAAACCACTAAAATACTTACGAATTACGCATCCCAAATGTTCAGTATGTGGAATAGTTGAAACTCCAAAACATTTTTATGGTTCTACAAATATGCTTAATCAACTTGCAATTGGGCTTTCAATCTTTGTCATACCTTTCTCCTAGCCAGTATTACCTGGAAGGATACCCTATTGGGAGATTCTCTCCCTTGGGTTGTTTTCTTTCACAAAACATGGAACTATATTAGAGCTAATATTTTATATAATCTTTGGAATCCAACAAATGAGTGTTTTTCACCAAAGCACAATATAACACAATTTTTTCTTAGCAAGAAGGGTCTCTATTTATGCCCATATGCTTGTACAAATTTGGGGCCAAACATAAAAGGTGGACATGGAAGTAGCTCACATGTAGGAGATAATCGATTACTGGATGAATGTGCAATGTACCATGTGTAGGGTTCTACTTCAAGGAACTCTCCAACGCACTCTACACATTCCCTAGTTTCTAGAATCCATCGATACACACAAATTAGGTTGATTTGTAAGAGAGCACTAAGAGAGGAAAATGAGATTTCCCTCCTTGAGATATTCAAAGGTCTCATGGTTTTACAAGTTTCGTAATGTTCCTTTGGCCATATCTAAACTAGTGATTCATGAAGAACCCAAGTAGGTCGACAACATATGGGATCCCATCATGGATGATCTAGATCCCACACTAGGTAGCTGACCCTAAATGGAACTCATATCCATCAAAGAAGAAATTGTACAATAAATAAAACTATCAAATCACAAACCTATCTTAAGTTGATAGTAATTCTAATTATTCGCTCCACTATCTAGCCCCTTGCCTAAATCTAATGGTGGCATTAAATACAATATGATAGTGTGCCTCCCTTGGAGCTAGTATTTAATTGATTTATGTTAGTTTTTCAGCATTTAAGGGTGAATCCATGAATGTGGTTCACCATTTTTGGTAGATCGCAAGGAAAAAATTCATTTTTTGGAACCTCAATCAAGATAATTTCAAGCCCTCGATCGAGGTTTTATATGCTCGATCGAGGGTTTAAAACTACCTCGATCGAGGGATTTAACATACATTGATCGAGGATGTTTTGAACCCTCGATCGAGGGTCTAACCAAACCCTCGATCGAGAAAAACCTCGATTGAGAGTTTGGTTAGACCCTCAATCGAGGGTGTGTTCGAACCGTCAGAAAAAAACAAAATTATTCGTGCGGTTGTGCATTGACAGACCCTCGATCGAGGGAATGCGACAGAGAAAATAAAAATAAAACAGGGCCCGACTGGCCCAACCGGCCTTGTTTTCGTGTTTGACAGAGACAGAGACAAAGAACAGTGAGCCGGGACCTCGACTGAGCACATGCCCAACCCACAGTGACACCATAGTGACGCGACCTCCCCACAGCAACGCAACGCCATGTCATCTCTTCCACCAGGTGGGTGGAAATCCTACCATTCGTTTTGTTATTAAAAAAAATATATATTTCTTATTTTATGTATAAATTTGTCTATTTTTATCAAATCTAGGTTTATTTTAGATTTGTAGAAATGGTTAGGATGTAGGCAATTAAACTAAACCGCCATTGAAACCAAACTTATTGAAAAAAAAAAACCATTTGATTTAACTAAAACAAAAACCTATTTCAAACCAAAACAAAAACCCATTTCAAACCAAAACAAGAACCAAATTTGAAATAGATTTAGGGTTTTAGATATTTGTCACTTATTTGTTTAAATTATTAAATTTAATTTTGTTTTTATATCAACCGGTAGCATTTCACCCCATAAATGCTACTGGTTTTATTTTAAAATGTGATTTTACAAGCCGAAATGCTGCCCATTTTTTTCAATCCTCTAAGAACGCCAAGAGGATTGAAAAAAAAAACCATTTGAACCTAAAACAAAAAACCATTTCAAAACAAAAACCAAAACTATTTTAAATTTAAAATACTTTTAAGATTTTAAATTTATTTTGCATTTATTTGTTTAAAAATTATTTGGTATGTGAATTTGCAAGCAGAAATGCTGCCAATTTTTTTTCAATCCTCCGAGAACACCAAGAAGATTATAAAAAAATCATATATTAATATTAATATTATAATATAAAAAATTTAAAAATAAATATTAATAATATATATAATCATATATTGTTTATTAATTTTTACTTAATTTATTTTAAAAAAATAGTGTTTAATAAATTAATAATATAATATAAAAAATTAAAGAATGAATATTAATAATGTATAATCATATATTATTAATCATAACCATAACCATAACCAACTTGCCAAATTGTCCTAAATAGGATCCCCTCTAAGGCCATGAAAAGTATGTCCACAATGTGAGCATCAATGAAGATAAATTGGCCTGGAACCATAATGGATAGCTTGGAAAAATTCCCAACATCAGGTGGCCTAACATAACATTATTAATATTAAAATAGGAAACATTTTATAAATATGATAATATTAATATTAATATTGTTTACATTATTAAAAAAAATATCAATAATTATTTATAAAAATAAAAATAAAATAAAGACATATTGTGGAGAGAAATTCTCTTGTAGACAAGAAAATATCATAAAAAAAATTAACATATAGTAAATTAAATTATTATTATTAAAATAAAATAAGAAATAATTTAAGTTTATAATAAACTATAATGGTTTATATTTCAAATAATTACTTTAATTAAAGTTCATTATATTTAATAATGATTGCTTACGAATAGACTATGGTAAAATATTGTTAAGAGTTATTATAATTAATCACAATTAATTATAATTAAATATGGTCTATGTGTTGATTATATGATTTTTATGATTAACTATGATATTATGGCTTTTATTTGACATAAATATTCCATCCATGTCTAGGTTGGATATTTTGTGTCATAATTAAATATTTCTATGTGTTGATTATATGATTTTTATGATTAACTATTATATTATGACTTTTATTTGACGTAAATATTCCATCCATGTCTAGGTTTGATATTTTGTGTCAATCATATATAATATTGAGATCTTTTACCTCATATATATAGATGAAATTAATGAAAAAAATTAATCATAAAAACAATAACATTTCTTTAAATGAAATTAGTAAAATAAAAAACTAAACATAAGATAACAACATTTTTTTTTAATTCTTTACATAATTATATACATGATATCTTATGTTAAAATTTAAAAATTATGTTGAAATTAAAAAATTAGATACATATCACTACGAGTTCATTACGGTTATATTCTATTTTTCATATATTTTTCATGGTTAATTTTTTTTTTAACATGTGAAATCTGTCCCCGTATCACTTAAAGCTTCAACAGAAACTTTAAGCATGGTATCTCTACACTATCTATGCACTTAGCAAAGATAGCATGGACTAAGCACTTGTGGCTTTTTATTTTAAGATGTAATAAATACCAAAAAATTCACTCAATGTTAAGAATTTCTTTTATGTGAAATTTGAAATAGAATTTGAAATTTGAATTGAATTTGAATTTGAAATTGAAATGTGAAATTTGGAATAGAATTTGAATTTGAAATTGAAATGTGAAATTTGGAATAGAATTTGAAATTTGAATTGAATTTGAATTTGAAATTGAAATGTGAAATTTGGAATAGGATTTGAAATTGAAATGAGAAAATTTGAAATTGAAATGTGAAATTTGGAATAGAATTTGAAAGAAAATTAGAATTAGAAATTAAAATGTGATGCAGATAGTCTTGAAGAGAGAGATTTGGTGCTTCGTGCTCCACGAAGCATGAGAAGATCTGACATCGTCCGGCAGGGAGGCCATCGACAACGCTCCCGTTCACCTAGGAGTGATGCCAGGCCGGGGTCGGCTGCCACTGGTGGCGGCAGCAGGAGAGATAGTGTGTTGGTTCATCTCGACGACATACATGCGGATCCCTAGGAGGAGGATGTGCAACAAGACACAAGTGCATTAGGTGCATATTTTTTGTTAGCACATTTTCAGTAAATTTTTAGTATATAATGCATTGAATTTCAGCTGCAAGTTATAATATATATTTTTAGTAACATTTGTGTTTTGGTTTGGATCGCAGGTGCCCCATTAGGGGGATCGTATGATGATGAGGTTGCATAGATCACTCTCGTTGACATCATTTCCCAGCGAGAGTGGGTGAGCTCATGTGTGAGCACTTTGAGGGAGGATTCTCCCACATGACGATCTTTGTCGATGATGTTATCGGCGATTAATGAGATGTTGACCCTCTACAGGAGGGTATGACCTCTCAGTGACATTTGGCGACATTCATGCCATAGGAGGAGAGATGGTGTCATTGGGATCCACAAATGGGAGGATGTCAAAGTCTCCATTAGAGGGCATGACATCAAGGGTGCTTTATTCGACGTCCCTCGTGACTGCGCCCCCGGTCAACCGCTTAGACTCAAAGAGTTTAAGTTGGAGGTCGCTGCACCACATATATATGATAGATTCGTGGGAGCGTGGGGCATGTTCCCCCACCATGGCTAGGTTCCATTTTACTTTGAAAAACATGTTTATGCAGAGTTTGTTCTGGACATGCACCCGGATTACACTATCACAGGGTCCCAGTTCTATGGGGCTGGTAGGGGACGCTCCTACCAACGTCCTGGAGCTCAGAGAGACCCTGCCTTCGTGCCACCCGCTTCGAGGTTTATACCGCTTCCAGACATGGTAGTTATCAGGTCGGGGGATGTGGTACAATTATCCCAGCTTGCTGCAGAGGCTAGAGCTGACCTTCCAGACTCGTTCACTACCTTGGGTAGTGTTGTTGTTGTTGCGCATGGAGAGGCATCTAGACCACCCCCTCCACCTATAGAGCCAGAGATAGAGCATGTCTCTAGTGACATGCTCAGGAGTTTCGATCGCGAGACCCTACTGCGGTATGCTGAGTCAGCGCAAGATGCATACTTTCAGTTATATCGTAGATGTGTCACTACATGATAGGTATACTTTTGTACAATTATGTATATATGTTCTTCATGTTACATCATATCAATGTCGCAAATTGAATGGTCAATAATACTTAAGGGAGTTTTATTCTATTGATCCATGTAGGGGACCCCATTCATGGATCAAATCTTTGCTAGCGAGCCATCTATTGGTCCGCCAGTTGGGGTAAGTTATAATTTATGTTCCAATTTTATTTGTGTTTGAATATTATTTCTCAGTTTAAATAATTTGTGTTTTATTTCTTAATTTTTGAGACTTATGTTGTCGATCTTAACTTCAAATGAACTTCAAATTGTACAGGGCAATGGAAAGGTGGTAGATCCTGATTATGGACATGAGGACCGTGAAGGTTCTGACGAGCCTAGTCCAGAGACACATGTGAGTTTTAATTTATGTTCCAATTCATGTTATTTAGTCATATTTAGTAATTGATTTTTGTACTTTATGTTTCATTTTTTTACGGATAGCTTTTAAATTATGTTAAATTTAGTTTTAATTTTTAATAAATCTAACTTATTACATGTAATGGCATATTACATAGGCATCGCAACAGGCAGGTGTCAGTGCTGCATTGGATTTCACACGTAGTTGGGATGTACCTCAAGTACATTATCCTGATGAAGGGCCATCTACCCGTATTCCTACCCAGATCCCAGATATCACCATTGACACGGCGGATATGGCACAATTCCTTGAAGGTTTAGAGTCATAGAGATAGCAGTGGGCTGTTGCATAGGAGGGCTGTCAGAGGGACGATCATAGGCCTCGTGGGGGTAGTGGCCGAGGAGTTGATGATCTATACATTTCCATGTTTTGGATATTTTCATATTTGATATATTTTCATGTTTAGATGATCTATATATACATTATCATGTTTTGGATATGGATTCATATCATTTATACATGGACTTTTATCATATATGGACTTTAGATATGGACTTTTGTATATTTTGTATATTTTATCATATTGATGTTTTCATGTGTATTTTGTATATGATTTGAAATCAATTGTTTTTTATATTAGATCTGGACATAGTTATTACAGTTACAAATTTATGTTTTATCGTTTCAAATGCAAATTTAATGTGTAGTTACAATTTAGTTCAATTTAAAATGCAAATTTCGACTACATTAGAGTTCACATCTTCCAAAATTTAGAATTGAATACATACATTACGTTTTAAAATTGAAATTACAATTCAATTCAATTACAATGTAAAATTTCCAATTTAATGTGTAATTTCAATTCCAATTCAATTGCAATTTCAAAGCTTGTTTTCAACTATATTACAATTGCAAAAATAAAATCAACATGTAAAATTAGAATACATTTGAAATTAATAATTGAAATTTTGATTACATTATGTTGTCTACACATTACAATTCAATTACAATTTACACATTCCAATTCAATTACAATTTAAAATTAAAATCTCAAATTTAATGTGTAATTTCAATTGAGAATACAATGTGTTGTTCCAATTTACAAGTTCAATTTCAATTACATTACAATTGCATTAGAAATAAAAATTTTAAATTATGATACATTGTACAATCTAAAATTTAAATTTTACAATTTTACCTTGTATCTAGATGTATTTTAAATTCTCAATTTTGTATTTGAAATCAAAATTTAAAATTAGAATACATTTCAAATTGAAAATTGAAATTGACATTTTGCATTATGTTGTCTACACATTACAATTCACTTGCAGTTTCCAGATTCCAATTCAATTACAATTTAAAATTAAAATCTCAAATTTAATGTGTAATTTCAATTGAGAATACAATGTGTTGTTCCAATGTACAAGTTCAATTTCAATTACATTACAATTGCATTTGAAATAAAATTTTTAAATTATGATACATTGTACAATCTAAAATTTAAATTTTACAATTTTACATTGTATATAGATGTATTTTAAATTCTCATTTTTGTATTTGAAACCAAAAATTAAAATTAGAATACATTTGAAATTGAAAATTGAAATTGACATTTTGCATTATGTTGTCTACACATTACAATTCACTTAAAGTTTCCACATTCCAATTCAATTACATGGAAAATTTAATGTGTAATTTCAATTGAAAATTCAATGTGTTGTTGTATATAAGAAAGTTTTTGTCCATTGAGAGTGTGAAATATCCCTTGAGACAAAATTATATAATTACAAGTTATATAGTATGTAGGTAATCTTTGTGTTATTTTCTTTTAAGTGTGTGCTCTAATCTAAAGTCATAAATGTATGGTTTGTTTTCTTGGCAATGGGCATAACCACCTAGTTAATATAAGAAATGGAAATATGTTGATAGCAGATGTTTGTACAACTATGGTAGAAACTATGCTTGTACAACTATTTCATATGATTTATGTTTTGATGACAAATGGAGATAATGACACCATTTACTCCAACTAGGTAATTTGCATATATGAAGGCATGTACAAGTTATTACCTTTACATGTACTATGCTTGTATGTTGAATGTTCACATCAACATGTACAAAATAACTTTTTAAATTGAATGCGAGTATGTAAAGTTAATGAATGCTTACATCAACAAACAAAATAATGTTTTGTGAGACTATGCTTCCCAACTACTTATGACAAAACCTTACCAATCATTTTGATGATATGGACGAACATTCATTATGTGAATTATAACAAGTGTCAAGCAAAGGGATTTTCAACCACCAAATCACCATAACTAAATGTCACCCACGAATGTAAAAATTCTACTAGCAAGGTCAATCTAATTATTAATCAATTGCTTTGGAAGGAAACCAAATTGAAGGAGTGTTTTGGTGCCCTTCATTTCCCTTAGTAAGAAAAATTAAAAACTATGGATTGATTGCGGTCACGTCACAAAAAATATAGCTTAGGAAGAGTCACATATATACCACACATGGGTATGTATGAGACCTTTGGTTGAAGCTTCAATGATAGACTATGAACAATCAAGGGAAACACAATAGTCCTAAATAGCAAAAATTCTAGGTTATCGATACAAGAATGTGTGGTCCAAACAATAATTATAATGCCCAAAATTTTCTAAATTCATATATTAAAGAATGTTGCACAAAATGGTAATCGATCACCAAATTCAAGTTCAAGGTAGGTGACAACATTGAGTATCTATTATGTAGATCATTGTCACATATGAATACAAGGGACATAGAAGAGTCTAGAGGTTTAAGGATAAAGTCTAGAGCCATATAAATTACCCTGAAGGTGTGGGGACTCTCAATTGCATAAACAATGTATGCCTTAATCATCACACTCCTAAATTGAATTAAGTGGGCATGCATTGCATGCTAACCACGGTAGTTATCTCTCAATTCCTTTTTTCTTGTGTTTTGAAGGTACTTATGATAGTTATGTGTTTTCAAGCTACCCAAACTCATTTCACATGATTTCCATTCTTATAAATACGAAAATAGAAATTAAGTTTTGGCCATCGTGAATTTTAGTTAGTTGAAGCAATTATTTAGTGACCTAAAACCTAAAATACATAAGTTTATTGATTTTGGTTTAACCTATAAATTATAATGTATAAAATTTTGCAAGTTTGGAATCAAAATTTAAAATTAGAATACATTGTACAATTCAAAATTTAAATTTCGCCATTCCACATTGTATAGATGTATTTTAAATTCTCAATTACATTACAATTGTATTTGAAATCAAAATCTAAAATTAGAACTTGTACATGTTCAAGTGTATTCACATTGGAGCACCATGACCCAAATTTCACAAAAGCCTCCCATCTGGTATTTGTATTCTTGACATTAAGCATAGATACAAAAATACATTTATAAACAACCTCCACAAAAATCTCCAAAAAAATATTACACAAGACAACATGAAAACTTCTGACATGTATGCAAGTGGCATACATGTAATTCATTCATCTGGCCAATGGGTTATAGAAATGCAAGTCTCCATAATACGATCATGGTCAGCTTCTGTCATCTTCCATCTCTTTGGATCACCTCTCTTCACCTTGATTTTTGTTAGAGGTATCCGAGCTACAACCACCGAATGACTGTATTGACATGATATATATCCAGGCATAAAATCTCTATAAATAATGTGAGCACCCTGTTTTTTCACTTTTTCAAAAAAGTGTCCCATTAGAACCATGTCTCCAACCTGGTATGTGAAGTCCCCATCTTGGTAGGGTCGCAGCAATCTACTATTTATTTGCATGCACCGCATCAAATAGTATGCAACAGTTTCTTGGTTATGGACAGGTGCAATGACAACGAATACATCACCTACAAGATACATTACAAATATTATTCAAATATCCTACGTGCAAATTTGTACAACATTTGTATATGTGTAAGATATAATGAACTAATTAACTTAATGAAGACTCTTATACCTTCCCTAACCATATCGAAAACTCGATCATGATCTAATGAGACCATTGCCTCTTCAGTGTTCATCTCTTGCCATGTTGGAATTGGATGTGGGCCCTTTGGATTAAGAGATACATTTTTCCATGGTTTGACATATAAATCATTTTCACAGTGATCAAGCCTGCATCCATTTGCATCAATGCAAAAATCGCAAAAGCAGGCATACTTCCTCGTTTCAATGGAAAACATGTCCCCCATATCTTTACTTCGAACATAATTCAGTTCCCTCATACCAGGGATGGTGTCACAATACCATGGAATGGATCTATTAACATCTCCAAGGGCAAAATCCCAGAAGAACCTACATGGAATTCAATTTGTCATATGTAAATTCCTATCGAGTACATGTGTTCTTTTGGAAATGTTGATATTGAATGTTATTAGCTTATTAATTGAGTTTGGAGTTTATTACCTGCACACCGGCCTTGCTTGTTCGTGACCCTGATGTCCCAAATAACGTGTGCACCAATCAACTACTTCAGTGGAGCATTTGAGTCGGGTTGCACCATGACTCATCTGGTACCTCCGAAGTGCTCGTTTCACACATGCACCTGCGCCATCATGTTCACCCTTCCTTCCCATGCCCTGTCTCAAAAAAGCTCCAGGTGTGTCGGATTCCTGTCTGTTTGTGCAGACAACTCAACCAATAAAATGAGCATGCCGATTTGAATTGCCCTGCACACCCATCTGACCAAATCCAGTGTTCAGTAAATGATACGCCTCTCTACCTGAATGAATCATAAATCAACCCAAAGCAATGTTGAAAAAACAATGTGTCATGCTCACGATCATCACTAACATAAAAATGGTACTCCTTGATCACTTCACGTGACTGGGGAGTGCTATCCCTAACATCAATGTTTTCCTGAGCATGTCTATACAACACATGTACGAAGATAGACACCTGGTCGGAGTGATAGTACTCACTCTGTATCTCTCTCTGAGGAGAAAAGGTGTAGTTCTCCGCAAAGTCTACCACTGATAAGATTGTGCTCGGCTCAAACACCTCACGGGAATGTTTGAATTCTGAAGCTTGCCACCTGGACCTACGGGATTGCTTTATGTATTTATAAATCTGACTTTGAAACTTCTCCATGAAATCTGGAACAGGAATCTCATCATCGAGCAAGTCGATCCTCTTGGATGGCACAGATGAAGAAGGTGTTGGATTCATGGTGATGTACTCGCACCTCTTCCACCTAACGGTGATATCTGACAATCCATGGTGTGTTGGATCGATAGGAAAGCTCCTATGGAACAATGTCAAATCACCGCATTCATGGCATTTTCTCCCACCTACACACCTCTTATTGAAAAACACGTGTTCAGGATTCCTGTTGCAGAGTATTATAGAAATAAAATCTCTCACTGTGTGAGGATCTAGTACACTGTTCCAGTGCCTTTTGCAAAAATCCAGAAATGTGTCATAGTATAGTTGAAATTCAACGTGGTATCGACAGTAACAAGTGTCGTGAATCGTATTCGGCCTAATATACCATGGTTTCAATTTTTTGAACATGCTAAATGATATTTGAACACCAGGATTGGTTTCTTGGAATTCCTCGTAAAGTGAAACTCCCGTCATCTCCATCACATGCTTACAGTGCTCCTGATAAATGCCTCTGGATAAACGTTGTCGCAGGACATGCTTTCGATCTGGAGTAGCACGAGAATGACTATCCCAAAACTCTATCACCTTCTCTCTAATGCCTGCTTCCATCCTATCTCGATAGGGTTCCCTACAAATAAGAGCCCAACAAGCAGCTTCATCACTTTCATCTATCCGGACCCTGAATTTAGTATATTTGAGCAATGTTCTTTTTGAAACATTGAGCAATGATGCCATTGCTGATACCATTCGATTTCTTGAGGTGCTTTGTGCCACAACAGCCATTGTAATTGCCTTACGAGCAACTCAGGTATCATTGTTTCTTGATTTTCCAAATGAAGATAATGCAGTTCTTACATTTTCTATTGCATTCTGGCATGTCTTTTTTGTTTTAACATCTTGAAAACTCAACAACTTTGTGGCACGTTTCAATTTTTTGTGTTTTATCAACCCATGTAGGATTTGAGCTTGTGCCATCATTGAATGTTGTTCAAAATATGACTTGATTATGTTATTGACATGCTCTCTAACTCTCCGACCAGGGATCGAGTTCCCAATCTCTTCTTGTGCAAAAACAACTGCACAATCCTCTAGAAAATTTCCACCCCTTCCAACCCCACTGCAACTCCCAATTATATTTTCAATGTGAGAGGGAAAGGTGTCATGTGATGGCTGATCAAGATCATGAGGGGGCACAGGGTCATGTGATTCTTGATCACCATGATGTGATGTTTGACCATAATCTCTCCCTGCGTAACATGTAAATTAAAACAAACTGAAAATTGGTTACTTCATAGCTGTGCATTGAACTTTAAAATAGCCAGTAACTTGAAATTTGATGTGGAAATTGAAAAATTGAAAATTGCATGTGAATTGAATTTTCCAACTAATACATTTAGCTTGAGAATTGTTCTAAGTAAAAATCGAAATTGCTAGTAACTTGAAATTTGAAATTGCTCAAGTAACTTGAAATTGCTAGTAACTTTAAATTTCAAATTGCTCAAGTGATACGAACCGTTACACCAAAACCCCGAGGTGTTAGTGAAGGCCGCCCACTAGGATCTTAACCTCTGCATCGTACGAGCCCCGGATGAACACTGCAATGCCGACGTTGGATCTGAAACGGCACGGAAGTGATCGACAACAGTTCAGCTGAAAATAGATATGGACCCCAGGTATGTTAGGCTTCCTAATAGTTCACGTGTTTCACTCGGCTACCAATACTGTCTAACGACTTGCGTATTTGGGTAGTACCCCTCACTCCACGGCTCAAGTAAAACTGATAACCGCTTGGCCACAAACGACAGCTCTTGGTTTACCTCACGGATGGAAACTAGTTAATCAGGTAGGGGTCGTTGCCCTTTTCGCTGGCAGGTCCTCTCAATGGGCCAACTACTTTGGGGTTCTTGTGGTACTCCTCACAATGAGTTTTAGGGATTATGCCCAAGTACTTCCCACAGTTAAGCAAACAGGGATTATTCCCAGATCCGAACTTGCAACAGATGCAAAATTTGTAGTAACTTGTACATTTAACTTCAAAATTGCTAGTAACTTGAAAATCAACTATATATATTTAAGTCAAGATAATTATTAATAACTTGATAAAAATTATTGTGGGCATAAAAATTAATATCATTTACAATCATCACATTATATAATTGTGGGCAAATTTTCTTTATGCAATTTATGTCCATTTTACTTTTACATTACAAGAAAAATGTTATTTTAACTTTATGGTATAATTTATAAATAAATAAATATTTAAAATACAAGTTGCAAATCACCATGCAAAGAATAAATAATTGCAACACTTCTACCCTAGAATTTCAAGGACAACATCATGCATCCCATGTTGTATATAAGTGAAATAAAAATTTGAGATTGATTTTCTACCCATCATAACATACCTATTATACTCTAAATGTGGGGAAAAAAACATTGATTTAGAGATGAATACGATATTTAATTAAAAACATTGTAGTGATATGATAGAGGGGAAATTCATAATTTTTAATGCAAAATAACATTTTCGTTAGTTGATGATTTTGCAATTTCAACAATATACATTTAAATGGAAATTGTAATTTTATCATAAATTGCAATTTAAGGATTTTTTATCAATAATGCTTCACATATCAATGCAAGGTTGCAAACATTGCAAATTTAATTATTTCCAATTTGTCCTAACAAAATATATGGTTCTAATCATTAATCTTATCATGGTAATATGTCATATTATGCAAATAAAAATATATGTGATAGATGAATTTTTTTTAAAGTAAACATTATAATTAAATAACTCTTTGAACATTCATTTGTATTCAAATATTCATTACTACTAGAATATTGCCAACCACCATAACTATGAAAATATTCATTCATTTGTTTTCAAATTGAATAAATTCTAACTAATACATAACTATCAAACATGTAAATTTCAAAATATTCATTCATTTGTTTTGAAATCGAATTTTCTAACAAAACAAGAATTGAAATTACATTTAACTTGAAATTGCTAGTAACTTAAAAAATTGCAATTAGTTAAATACGTACAATTTAACTCGAAAATATAGTGTCTAAGTGTACATTTAATTTGAAAATTATTCTAATAACATTGAAAATTGTTAATAAAGTTTAGAAATTTCAAAATAGTTAATATGTACATACATTTTAATTTGAAAATAGAATCTAAGTGTACATTTCATTTGAAAATTGTTGGACAATAAAATTGAAAAATGTTAGCAAACTTTGAAATAATTTGAAAATTGTTTTAAAGCAACTTTGAAGCATAATTTGAAAATTGTTAGCAACTTTGAAATAATTTGAAAATAGTTAAAAATATGTTCATATCTTAACATGAAAATAGAATATAAATTTACATGTTTCATTTGAAAATTGTTCTAATTTAAGTTTGGTTTAAAGCCACTTGAAAATTGTTCATTTAACATAAAAATTGTTGCAAACTTTGAAATTTAAATAACAAATTGATGAAATAAATAAGAATATAATTACAAATAAATATGAAACAAATTAAATTATGAAATTTAGTTAGATTTATTGAAAAATTGTTACTAATTTTGTAAATTATGTAGCATGATATTTAAATTATGATAGCATGTAATTCAATAAATTACCTTGGTTGTCCTCCATTGGAATTTGTTGCACCAAATGTGCATCTTCTTCTTCTTTCAACCTTGCTCTTTGTTGTCTCATTCATTCTCTATTGTACTCACGTTCTTCATTGGCATTTTGTTGTCTAGCATGTTTTCTTTGTCTTTTTTTTTATTCCCCATCAATCTACAATAAAAACAAACAATTTGTTTTTCAAAATGTTATAAGAAACAAAAATATGTTAGTATGAAATGTTGAAATATGCCTACAAAGAAATCTTACATGAATCAATTTACAATGAAAACAAACAATTTTTTTTTCAAATTATTATAATAAACAATAAAATGTTAGTATGAAATCTTGAATTATGCCTACACAGATATCTTACATGTCTAATGAGGTCTAATTCAGCAATATGAAAATGACAAATCTCTAATTCAACAAGATCAAATTCATAAATCTCTAATTCAACAAGATCAAATTGTTAAATCTCTAATGGAAAAAAAAAACTAGAAAGGAAGTAAATTGTATTTTGTGAATCCTTCTTTGTTAGTTATATACAGGTTCATTGTTGTTTTTCGGAGGGAAGGGTAGTTGGAAACATTAATTGTTTCCAACTCCTTTCGTGGTTTCACCTCGACTGCTTTATATATTTTTTTACATAGACAATCCCTCGATTGAGCCTTTTTGACAGACACTCGATTGAGCAAATACCTCGATCGAGGGTTTAACAAGACCTCGATCGAGGTTTTATTAAACCCTCGATCGAGGTATCGTTAAACCCTCGATCGAGGTTCTGTTAATCCCTCGATCAAGGTTTTTGAAAAAGCTCGATCGAGCAAATAGCTCGATCAAGGGCTTAAAATACAGGCTGAGAGCCCCTTTCTCAACAGAATGGAATGTTTGTCTGCCTTCCACAGAGTTGAACTATGGCATTACATGCTCATTAATGAGCGAACTTGAAACCATTGGATTCGTCAACGAATCCTCTATCCAGATATATAAAATTTACGAATTTTTATCTTGATATGTCTGTTGTTTTTAATTTTCTACTAAAACTTTCCCTAAAAAACCATGCCGACAACTTCAATTGAGCTCAAAGATAAATCCACAACATTCAAAATACACATGCAAAAAATTTGAAAAAATACACAAGCCCCAGATAAACGTGTCCTCTTTAAAAGGGTAGTTTTAGTTTTGCAAATTATATAAAAAATCATAAGATTTCGTGCACGCACACACATGTGTGCAAAATGCGACTTAAATATACATTGGTAAGTTTCGAAAAATAATAATAAATATAATTTTTTGAGAAAAATTAAAATAAAAATATGTAAGCCCCAGTGCACTCTGTCTAGATCATGTTCACATATTTCATTTTTTAAAATTATTATTTAACATTAACTTATTGTGCATGCACGCATACTACTTGTTAATTGCTCTTCAAATTTTTAAGTACACGCGTTTCATTAAATGAAAATTCGACATGATATATGGCATTGGTATATTTCAAAAAAAATATCATTAGAAAGCCAACATAATTCTTTATATTTCGTTTTTCAACTACATGTCAAAATTCATAAGGCAAGTATGAGTTTTGAGGGCTTCAATTTAATACATGGGTAAAATTTCCGTTTTTCACCGTCATATTTGGCCAAAAAGAGTTACCCATCTTCATGGAATCACCCTTAATTCAATCTAATCTAGGATATTAACTAAGAGAACAACATGTACAGCATATCAAACACAAGAGACAAGAGACACAAAGCATTTCACTAGGGAAAACCAAGAAGGTGAAAAACCCCGCAACTTCCTCAGAGATAGAATGAGCACCAATACAAAGATCACAAAGATCAAACCCCAAGAGGTAGATGACTGTAGCAACTACTCCTCCTCAACTTGTGTGCACTCCTCTCTCTCACTAATGCGAAGTGAGTGAGTGAATGAATGAATAGAATGAGAGAGTCACACTCTCTATTTATACAATGACTTGACTTGCCTTTAACCCTAACTGGGCTGACTTCCTAAGGAAGCTTAATAACCCATCCACATTTCACTGGGCCGACCCCACTAGGGTGTTATAATAACCCTTTAACCCACACTAGGACAAACCCTCTAAGGTGTTCTAATAGCCCATCAAATATAAATTGCGACACTTACAATAATACTTGCGACACTTGCAAATACAAATGACGACACTTCCAATTGGAGGAATAATACATCTCCATTGGGGATATAATAAAGTATAAAAGTAATACATAGGAGAATATCTTCCGAAGTTACAAATACATCAACGCTCCCTCCTAACTAGGAAGGTATTCTCTCGACACAGGTCATCAATACACATATGCACAAGTCTTCAATTCTGGAGCTGGATCATCGTCACCGGATCACGGAGCATCATCGTCACTACTGTTGTACTTGTCATCTCAATCACTGGGCTATCTCTCAATTCTTCTCGTCATAGGAAGTTCTGCAGAGCCAACCCTTTCTCATGATGGATGTAGGCCTAGCCTCCTATGGAATCCTCAGGTTTGATTACTTGCGTCAACAAAACCTTGAAAGAGCATCCCAGGACTAATTACGAGCTTACTGCTCAACCTATCAGATCTCCCAGGAGTTTTACATCTGACCTTCACAAAACCTTAAAAGAGTGTCTTGCGACCTGCAAGATCTCTAAAGAGCATATGAGTACTTTTACGTGCCTAGCACAACCTGTCCGGATCTCCACGACTGATTACATGTGATCTCCACAAAACCTTAAAAGAGTGTCTTTCCCTGCAATATCTCTAAAGAGCATCCGAGGACTTTTATGTGCCTAGCACAACCTGTCCGGATCTCCAGGACTTATTACATCTGGTCCCCACAAAACCTTAAAAGAGTGTCTTGCCCAGCAAGATCTCTAAAGAGCATCTGACGACTTTTACATGCTTAGCACAACTTGTCCGGATCTCCATGACTTATTACATGTGGTCTAGCAAAACCTTGAAAGAGTGTCTTTCCCTATAAGATCTCTAAAGAGCATCCGAGGACTTTTACATTCCTAGCACAACCTGTCTGGATCTCCAGGACTTATTACATGATACCCTCGCACAACCTGTCCACAGCCACAGAGTAACATCCTAACACTCATGATCATACTGATGTATATCATCTGGAGCATCGTCATGATGCTCATGATCATACTAATCATGATCATACAGTGCATCATCCTGATGCACATCATCATCACATGATCATCATCATAGCATCGTCTTAATGCATATCATCTGGACCATCATCCTGATGCTCATCACACATGATCAACCTGATCATCATCATAGCATCATCTGGAGCATCATCCTGATGCTCATCACACAGCTCTTACATCCACATCCATGGGAAGGATCCTCCTACCACCATGCTTGGAATGGCTCCTGCAAATGTGTCCCATCACTTCCTCCTCAAAGTATCTTCTATCTGAAAAACACCAAGCCTCTCTCTGAAGTACTCGAACTTCACTCTGGCTAGTGGTTTGGTCAACACATCTGTAATCTGCTCATCTGTCGCAACATACTGGAGCTTCACCGCTCCTCTCTGCACTATATCCTTGATATAGTGATATTTGATCTCGATGTACCTCGACCTTTCATGGAACACCAGGTTCTCAGACAACTTCACACAACTCTGGTTGTCACAATAGATACAAGTAGCATCCAACTAGAGGTCAAATAAATTAGATAGTAGCTTCCTTAGCCATACTGCCTCACAACTAGCCGAACAAGTTGCGACATACTCTGCTTCAGCTTTACTCAGTTCTATGCAAGATTGCTTCCTGATAAACCAAGATATCACACAGACACTTGATCCCATATTGAAGCAGCACCCTGAAGTGCTCTTCTTATCTACAACACTACCTGCCCAATATGAATCAACATAACCCTCCAGGTTAAAATTTTGATTCACATCATACTTGAGCCCATAATCAACCTTACCCTTCAGGCACCTCAGAATATGCTTTACAGTAATCAGGTGAACATGTCTAGGATCCGTCAGGAACTGGCCTAAGGTGTTCACCGCAAAGCAAATATCTGGTCTCGTGTTCATCAGGTACATCAAGGACCCAATCATCTGATGATACATAGTGGCATCAACTGACTTTGATGAAGCATCATTCAATAGCTTCAGTTTCGATGCCATAGGTGTGGCCATGGCCTTACAGTCCATCATCCTGAACCGCTTCAGGATCTCTACTGCATACTTCCCTTGACCAAGGAAGATTCCATCTGCACTCTGCCACACCTCCATACCTAGAAAGTAATGCATCATACCCAATTCCTTCATATCGAATTCGACAAAAATCTTCCTCTTCATGTCGGCAATCAAACTATCCTCACTTGTCAAAACCAGGTCATCCACATACAATAGGAGTATCATTGGATTGCCTTCCTCAACCTTGTAGTAAAGGTTGGAATCCACTTTACTCTTGGTAAATCCCAAACTGGATAGGAAGCTGTCTATCCTGTTGTACCATGTCCTGGGTGCTTGCTTCAATCCACACAAGGATTTCTTCAATCTGCACACATATGAAGCCGGATCTGGAGCTGGCTAGGGTTTGACAGAGAAACCCTAAAAATCCAAACTTGAAATTTCAAACTTCTGTCTCGACAGGGAGATGCAGATGACTGAGGTGAGCAAGCTGGTGTGCTCAGATTTTGAAAACTTCAAAAATTGACCTACGAGTTTCGGATCTGCAACTTCTGTCAAATTTTGGTTTTCTAGTTTTTCTGGTTTTCTGGTCAAAATCCCGAACTAGGGTTTGATAGAGCCCGAGGTTCTTCCCAACCAAAAACTTCGATCTTGGTCTCTAAATTTTGATTTTTATGAGGATCATCCAGCCGTGGTTTTGAATTCCAAAAATTCCAACTTTTTCAGAAACCCTAATTTCCCGCAGCAGTAATAAACCAAAAATGAAAGTGCTTAGAATCCAATTCTGTTTTGAACAGAAATACATGCCATATTGTTTCTGATGTATCTCTGAAATTTTGGATCCTCAAGGTTTGAAACTTCGTCTTGTGGTAGAATGACCTATCATCTTTCCAACCCTATAGATCTGAGCTCTAATGGATTCTCTAAGAGAGAGATATGCCAAGTGTCGCAACATGACCTATTTATGGGATGAAACAGTATAACGAACTTGTACAGAGTGCCACATGTCACTATTTCAACTTCGGCCTCTGAAACCCAGACCTGTGAAACTACAGTCCATTCCCTAACTACCACTTTTTACGAAATTCCATTTGGAGCTTCCTAGCCCGAGATATGACCTTTGTGCATAGGTCACTTGTTTAGGGCTGCATTCTAGAAGAGGCAGAAACCCTAACTTGTACGAATCATATCTCACAAATTAAAAAAAATATGAGGCTGTGCTTCAAACACAAGGTAAATGAACATTTCATCTTCGACCTGTAAAATTTTCAGATCCTTTGCCAAAACTGATTTATAGAGAAAGTTCCACGATGACTAGTTTTTATTAAACCAAGCCCTAGCTTCCAATTTGTCGCAAGTGCAACAAGTGTCGTAACTGCCATACAATGCCTTCCTTCAGGCTAGCTCTGATACCATGTTATTTTTTCAGCATTTAATTCAATCTGATCTAGGATCTTAACTAAGAGAACAACATGTATAGCATATCAAACACAAGATACAAGAGACACAAAGCATTTCATCGGGGAAAACCAAGAAGGTGAAAAACCCCGCAACTTCCTCGGAGATAGAATGAGCACCAATACAAATATCACAAAGATCAAACCCCAAGAGGTAGATGACTGCAGCAGCTACTCCTCCTCCACTTGTTCATACTCCTCCTCTCTCTCACTAATGCGAAGTGAGTGAGTGAATGAATGAATAGAATGAGAGAGTCACGCTCTCTATTTATACAATGACTTGACTTGCCTTTAACCCTAACTGGGCTGACTTCCTAAGGAAGCCTAATAACCCATCCACATGTCACTGAGCCGACCCCACTAGGGTGGTCTAATAACCCTTTAACCCACACTGGGCCGACCCCTCTAAGGTGGTCTAATAACCCATCAAATATAAGTTGCAACACTTACAATAATACTTGCGGCACTTGCAAATACAGATGACGACACTTCCAATCGGAGGAATAATACATATCCGTTGGGGATACAATAAAGTAAAAATGTAATACAGGGGAGAATATCTTCCGAAGTTACAAATACATCAACAATTTATGTTATTGTTGATGTGGTGTGGTTGTTATGTTTTCCTATGAATTGTCTCTCTATTTTGTGTTTTGTGGGAAGGTTGTTAGAATGGCACTATGATCCCACTAAACTAGTCTAAGACAAGGTATGTGGAAGGAAATACCATTGTTCATTGTTTTGTTTTGTTGTTTTGGTGGAAGATACAATAAATAGTCAAGTCACGTTGCTAGGAAGGAATGGCAGGTGGGGTTTGGCAATGTATTACTTCCTGGAGAATGAGGGAACAGTCCATGGATCAAACATTCAAGTCACGTGGAAAGCTATCATGGAGGGGGGGATTGGAAAGCAAGTGTAGGGAAGAGGTCTAGTAGAATGGAAAAATATAGAGTGAGGAATGTGGCTACTTGTGGTATAATTGGAGTGTGTGTAGATGTTTTTTTTGATGGTGTGGTCTGAATTTCTTTAGTTGAATCAATGTGCAATTTAGTATATTATTTTGCTGTTGTATTCTTTGGCAACTAGTTGGCAATGTGGTTTATAGGAAGCACATTGATTCATTTGTCATTATTTCATTGATAAGATACATATGCATATCACTAATTTATTTTTTCCATTCAATGAATTCAACATGTGACTTGTGTTCATTTTCAAATTTAGTGGGAAATCGTCAACGATGAAGTTCCTCTGCAACTTCAATGTACAACTTCAATAATTAGGTGTTATAGCTTCAAATTTGGTGATTTTTTTTTTCATTTTTTTATCTACATGTTCTATGGGTTGGTAATGGATATCTTTAGCTTTCAAGTGCTAAGTTTCAATTTCAATATCTGCTCCGCCATACTAAAGCTAATGCACATATCTTCCATTCACTGTTGTCGAGGTAAAACCTTGTAGATGTTTCCTTCAATACCCATAACTTGAAAATCAAGTATTTGAACATAATATCCAACTTTAATAATCACATCATTCAACAATCATCCTACCATATTTAGCTGGTCATCAACTATGATAAAAAAAAACATTCAAGGTAATTTAATAAAGGACATGTTGATGCCTCGAATATCGTAGCATCAATCAGAAAAGGATTCTCCCCGAGAGATGATCCCAATTAGACTATCTCCCGTTTGGTGTAGGGAATCCGTCCGGTTAGCGGTTCCGGCAACCGTGAGTTTGGAGTTTAATTCCGATACTACTAGTTATGGCCCGATCCATCTTTCTTTTGGAATTTATGTGTTTTTCTGAGATGCAAGTGCCTAGTTTATATTTGATCTAGATGCAACTAAAACAGATCTAAGTCTAGAAACTGAAGTAAATCTACCTATCCTTGCAGGGAACACGTTTAAAGGATGAGCAATGAGCTGTAACAGATAACATAAAGAAAGAACAGATAGCTGTCAATTCTTACAGGTAAAGCTACAGCAACATAAAGGATCTTAGAAGATAGCTTCTAGTTTAATGTAAAACACATCTATTTGCTCATGAAACAGAGAAAGAAGCAAAAATATCTAATCTAAATGGAAAGAACGAAGAAACAGATCTAAATGTAAACAAACTGAAATTAAATTTAAAGATCCCTGCAAGGAGCAAATTAAAGGCATGAACAATGAGCTATATGACTTATCTTGAAGAAAGAACAGTTAGCTATTTAATCTAAAAGAGAACTCTACAGCAATGGTAAAGATATCAACAGCTAGCTCCTGATTTAATATGAAACGCATTCATTGTTCACAAAATACAGAAAATCGTATGCACAGGAAGGAGCAAAAATCATTAATACAAAGAAATAGTTCAGATAGTAAGAGTGATCTCACATTACAGTACGGAAGTCATTAGAATAGTCCAACATTCCCATGCAAAACGTCCATCTCCCGTGGCTTTTATTAGAAAATTCGATTTTACAGAAACGATACAAGATAGCTCGTAAAGGTTTCAAAATTTCATTCCCTGCCAAAAGTCCATTTCTATTCTTCCTAGCTCCTATTTATAATTACAAAATCGCCCTTTGGGCTACCACCTAGCCTCTTCCACCTATCACTTACAGGAATTTCTTCTATTACAGACCAAAAAATGACTACTTCTTTTACAAAATATTTAACAAAAGAGAATGGACAGCTGTCCCTTAGCTCACGCTGTATACATTTGAGAGTTTAACAAAATACACATGGCAGAAATAATGTTCTAATGTCGTGCTGTCATTCCTGTGCGTGAGCTTCAGCTAGGAGAGGATCGCCCAAGTCAATTGATGCTGTTGATGCTGCCTAGGAGGAGACACTTGAACCAATTGTTGCTGCTGCTTCTACTTGGGAAGAAGGGATTGAGCTGGCTAGACTTTCTGCCACTGCTGGGGAAGAGGGAATCGGGCCCACTGCTGTTGCTGGAATGGCTGCTGGGAGAGAAGATTCTGGATCTGCTGATGCTCCTGCTACTGCTGCAGCTTTCTTTTCCTCTTCTGCTATGTAGTTATACCACACACCTGTGTCCCTTATGACAATGTTTGCTGCAGCAGGGAACAAGATTTTCTGAGAAGTCACATTCTTCCCTAGCTCTGCTCCAATGTTTGGAACCTCTGCTACTGCAGCTTGATGTATTTCTTTCAGCAGATGGTTGTGGAGTGATCACAATCCAATATAATGTTGGAGGTCATCAATAGCCAAGACATCAATCCTCTTCACATACTCCGTTTGAATGCCCAGCCCTTCCTTTAATTGAGACAAACGTTGCTCCTTTTCCGGAAAATCCTCCAGGGTCTGAGGGAAGTCCAATTTGCATTTGTCATGCACCCCTTGGAGCCTTTGATACAGACTGCTGATCTTATCCCTTGTTCTTTGTACACTGGCTATCAGCTTACTGGCACAGTTCCTGCCAAACTCCAACAAGGCTATGTCCTCATTAAAATCGTCCACAGATTTAAATGGGAGATGCGTGGGGAAACCCCCTTTCCCTTCTCTCCATGCCATCTGACTGATGATATTTTCCTTGACACGGGTATTCTTTGCTTTGAGCCTATGGGATTCCGCATTAATTTCTTTTAACCTGACCACCATGGCCTTGAGATTGCAAACCTCATCAGTGATTAGCTCCTGAGTTTCATGCATTTGCTTCAGGATGCTGCAGGACAGCTCATGGAAGGGAGATATGTCCATCGTTCTGCTCTCGGCTTGCGCTAACTGCTCAGCTAATGTCCGCTTGTCTGCTTCTAGCTGGGATGCTTTATCTTCCACTCTATTCTTCTCTGCCTCCACAATCATCATTTGGAGTGTTAGTTGGTCCTTTTCCTCTTCCAGCTGGTTATACTTACCTGATAGCTCTTTATGCTCGGCATACAGGCAATTATACTTGTTTACTACCAGATCCCTTTAGGCCTGCTCATTAGCCACAGTTTGTTGTAGCGAACGAGATCTCTTCTTTGTCAATACATTTTCTCTGACTATAACGCCCACATTGTCTAGTGATGCCTTTGTTGTTTCCACAGCTGCGGATGCCATGGAAAAGGGATCTTGATCTGTGTTCTGCATTATGGTGACCTCTCGGTGGGTAACGATGTCTTCATGGAAGGGACTTTTGATCCTCTCTTCCGATTTGAGGACCATAGCTTTCCTTTTCTTGTCATAGACAAACTCATTCCACCTGGACACCGTATGTTTTCCCGATGGAGTGTATGGGACAATAGGGCGGTTCATGATGTCTATGTCTTCTTCAGCAGGTGGGGTCCGGACTTCCTGAGCTGGATCTACTCCCGCCTTTTGGGTACCAGAGCCACCTGCTTGAGATGTGTCTATTTCCATGTCTTGGACACCGGATCCACTTGCTTGGGCATCTTCCCCTTCTTTCAGCTCTTCTTCCGCCTTCCTTTCTGCCTCGGCTTGCTCAGCTTCAGCCTCTTTCTGCTTCTGGGCTTCCTCAGCCTCCTTCTGCAGGCTTTCTTTTTTAGCTTCCTGATGCATTCTTGCCACTTCAGCTTCCTGCTGCAATCTTGCCACTTCAGCTTCCTGCTGCCACTTGGATTCCTCCGCCTCCCACTGCAGTCTGGCTTCTTCAGCTTCCTGGAGTAACCTTGCTTCTTCTCTTAATCTGAGCTTTTCCTGAGCTCAGGCATCCTCAGCTTCTTTCTCCTTCTGCTGCCTGGTCTTCTGGACCTTGGTTGAGCTAGAGCTTTCTCCAGTGCCTTGGCGGCAGACCCGTAGCTCAGCCATGTTGCTGATGCCTCTGAATGCCTCTTCCTCGGCATCAGGATAGTGAGAGCACTCGAAGTGAGCATAAATCTCCTTATAGTGCTCAGCAACTTTTCCCTTCCTATCATTCCTGTGGAAGATTACCTCACCGAAGTGGAAGGCTTTCAGCTCTTGAACAAATTCATCGGCCGAGGCAACTCCCGAGAACTTGTAAGCACCTATGCAGAAAGGTAGAGGGGGAAAGGAAGCCTTATGCTGTTTGTGGAGCATTGCTCCAATTCCATCCAAGAAGATTTGTCTTACTGCCTCCTTGAGGACCACATAATCCGTGGCATACTGCGGCAAAATTTATGGGGGCTTAGTTCCTCCAAACATTCTGAGGTAGGTGCCTTGCTCTGAAAAGTAAAAATCCCCGTAATCCTCAAGGACTTCCACAGCGTTCTCTGACAGGTAGTTGGGCTCCTCCTTGAATAACTTCTCATATAATGGCATGATGAACCCTTCACAGATGAGTTTGTAGTTAGGTTTGTAATTCTGGGCCCACATCATCCTAAAAGCGGTATAAACTGGGGTGGTGGCCTTATCCCATGTACAGCCCAATTTGCGGAATTCCACCTTGGTCAACACACAATCAATCAAATATGAGGACATGAAAAAATCTGCCTTCTTCAAGGCTAGTCCTTCTCTTTCCGCTACTATCATTGAGGCCAAACTATCTGATAAGAGAGTGGCCCAGTCAAATACAGTTCCTTTAAACGCCACAAAGTGAATAATAGGGACCCACTGAATCTTATACACGGTGCCATCGGGCATGCCGAAGATTCTGCACAGCATCAGGGCGATCAATCTGAAAGGAGATCTCAGATTCTGTACGTCATATTCATCATTTCCCTTCTTTCTCAAATGTTTTCCTGCCATTAGTAGCTTCATGGCCATCTCGACGTTGTTCATCTGGCTTAGCCATTCATCAGTCAGAGATTGTTGGACGCGGGGAAATTTGTAGGCTGCCGCAAGATATGCGGGTTGAAATGAGGCAATGGCCACTTTCCCGCTGTCATTTATCACTCTTCCTTCAGCATCGGCATGTTGGAGTATCCATCCGATCACTTCAGCACAGGGGAATAGTTCAGGGTGGGTAGTAGCTCTGGTTATGCCTGAGGCTTTGATATTTAGATAAATTGGCCCCTCTTCTAACAACATGTCCGGGACATCCTGGTCTCGGATCATCTTGTAAATGTCACCCCATCTGATTTCTGGAGGAACACCAGTGGTTCACCTAGTATCCTGGAGTGAGGTTTCAGTTTTAAGTGGCGCAGGCTTCTTTTCTGACATTTTAGCCTTCTTCTTACCGGCTTTCGACATTTTGACTTATCCCTGCTAGCACCCATATACGAGTCATCATGAAATTGAGCAACATACTGTGAGATTTTAACAAAAGAATTACCCATTTAATATGTGAATGAGATAAAAAACAATGTGAAGCTGTATGTTTAGGAAGAAAAATACACCATTTCAACATGAAATACAAATTAAAACATTTGAATCTTTTAAAGGGATGAATTTGGAATGCTCCCGAGAGGATAGGTATGTTGCAGAACAATCCGCTCTCGGGCTGGCCCTAGGAGAAATGGTGATCTTCGTTTCAACTGAAACATAATTATAAATTTTAGCCATCCTAATTCTTTGAAGGGGCAGGTTTGGAATGCTCCTGTGAGGATAAGCGTGTTGCGGAAGCAACCTGCTTTCGGTTTAGCTCTGGGGAAGAGGGTGACCTTCGTCACGGTGCTTTTAATGATTAGTGGCGGGCGAGTCTGAGGTCGAAACAAATTTAAAAACTAGAGCAGGGATGACCCTCCGTGTTGACACACAGGCGAGAGGTTTTAGCCCAGACACTATTGTTATTTATAATATTTGACGGGGCGTCCTACGGTTGGTTTGAGTTCGAGCGAGGGTGATGGCGCCCGAAGAAAGACTGACGAAAAGGCTCGGGCGGCCATAGTTTCGGCTGGTGTAGTTTGGACATTCACGGGGTTTGGTGAATTCGAATGCGAAGAACAACGACGTATGTGGCTTGCAGACTGACGGTCTAACACTTTAATATTTCTATGTTTTGTATGACGGAACCAATGAAAAACAAGCCATATTTGACGTGCAAAATAGCCTATGACGGGCATTTTGCCCGTCGAATTCAACCAATGCCTATCGTTTAAAAAAAAATGACAACCCAATAGCAATTTGATGCGTAGAAGGGACAGATTTAATGGTTAATATCCTACCTAGCACCGACAAGGATAGCTGACTGAGGTGGCTGTGAACGTGGTCGAGCAATCTGAGCAGGAACGGTCGCGCGGCGTCCAATGGTTTTGCCAATCAACAAAATGACAATGTTTTGGTTTGAACCCCTACCATCCATTTAAATGAACTGGGCACGTGTGGCACTTAAATTTGGTGGGTGGCGCATTTAAAGCGCGGCTTAAATATAAGTATGTTGGCGTCAAATCAAACCACCTCGATATGCGTGCGACCGCCACTCGCGGGATGAACTCGCGACCTTCACCCGCTGTTGCGGAACGATAAAACGAAGGTTTCCGCCGAACTCCCCGCCGTTTCGGGAAGCATTGATGAACGACTTCCGCAAAAAGGATGTGAATGGTTGATTCCTTTGGCGGCACTTTTCGGGGTGATATCGCGAAGGCTTCCGAAATTGCGGAGAGATTTTGACAATTGCTTCCACCGTTTCGGAAGACTTCCGCCAATGCTTCCGCAGAAGGCCATCGTGAAATCGAGAATTTCTCTAAGTTTCGGCCACTCTCGCTTCTGACGTTGTGGAAAGCTCTCGCAATTTGCTTCCGCCGTTCCAGAAGGAAATAGCAAATGGCCCCGCTGTTTCAGAAGACTAAAATGAAGACGTCCGCAACTCGAACCAAAAATTCCAAGGCTCCGCGGGGTTTCGGAAAGAATATCGCAAACGCTTCCGCGAAGGATCGGGAAGAATATCGCTAACGCTTCCGCGAAGGCTCGGGAAGAATATCGCTAACGCTTCCGCAAAAGAAAAAAAAATTTAAGTCTCTTCACAGTTTCGGAAGGAATTCATGAATTCCTCCATGGTTTCGGGAAGCTTACGCGAGTGGCCTCCGCAAGTTTCGGGCAGTTCCCTTAAATTCTTCTGCAACCTTTTGGGAAAATGTTTCAAGTTCTTTTCGAGAGGTTCAGACAAACAGCTCCCGCCGTTTCGGGGGGAAAGCTTGAAAGCTTCCGCGGTTGAGGAAGGTTTGAACGAAGAATTCCGCCGTTTCGGGAAGGATTGCCCAATGGTTTCCGCGACTTTCCAATCGAAATTTTCTAAGTCTTCTTTTGGTTGTTTAAGCAAAGGCTTCCGCCACTGCGGGGCTTTATCAATTCATTCTGCGACTTTTCAGGAAGACTTCATAGAAAAGATTTCTGTGGGGAAACAAGATTTTCTGTTGAAAAACAAAGATAACAGCTGGGATGGCTTCTTAAGGCAAACTTTCTACAAAAAATGAAAGGAGGGGCCCCAATATGTACAAAATTTTGGGGGGGGGTGTTGCTGCAACAACAATGGCAAGTCGCTGGCGAACACAGATCTCTGAAAAAATTCCTCTTCATGGTCCAAAACCTCATCGAAGACATCCATCTTAGGTGCACTACTCAGCTGAGCATTTTTAAATTCATGTGAGGGGAAGGAGACACTTTACCTGCTAGCCATTGGGGAAAGGGGAGCTTTGACCGAGACATCTTCACCACTCTCAAAGGGCCAATATATGAGATTCATTTTAGGAGGGTCATCTTTCAGATGGTCACTACTGCCGGACTCCACAGTATTTGCAACACTTTCTCATGGACATTATTGCTCTTGTTCCTCATTCCCATGCTGCTTGCATCCTTTTGGATGCTTGTACTTTGGACAGCTTAGCTGTTTGAGCCTTCCAGAGATATTTTCTTTGGACATGACCTTTGATTTTAGGCTCCTCAATCCAAAATGTCCTTTTGTGTGAGTTAGAAATTTTATTGATTTGATCAAAATTCACGGACGGAGAGGAGCCCATTTTGGGTTGAGCCTTTTGGACACCCTTCTTGATTTTACATGTCTTTTGCTTTTGTCTCAGCCATGCTTTAATTGAGGCGAGAATCTCTAGAAAACGGACTCTTGGGTACTAGCCATTTTGGTTGTTAAATTTGCAGCATGGAGTCATTTGAATACCCTATGTCCTCGAGGTGTGCTACTTTCCATGGGTCCAATTTTGGTAACCTTCTTGAGATTCCTTTAAAGTGTGAGAGTGGGTGGAGCCCAATGATAGTAATGAAGATGGTCATAGGTCTCTGTTATTTAAACAGGATTAGTGTGACCAGCAGAGTAGGCTTCCTTCCTTCTGAACATTTCAGCGAGAGCACACAGACAGGATTTATTCGAGCACAGTTCCAGACTTATGGGTTGCGAGATTTCTTCAAAAAATCTATCTTCAGCGGGGAACTTCAACCAAAGCGGTTTCAGAAAACAAAACTTGTCGCAAAAGTTCAAATAACAATGAAAGAAACAAAATGGCCAAAAATAAAGCAAACAAAGGCTAAAGCAAAATAAAAGAAACTTTTATTTATGTACAGAAAGTCTCAGCGAGACTATGTGAAGTATTGCTTCAGAGCGAGGCTGTTGAGAGGAAGGGTTACTTCTTCTCCCTCGAGATTTGTCAATTTATAAGTAGATGGGCCTAATTTTGCCGAAATCTGGTACGGACCTACCCAAAGATGTTGGAATTTCGTATGCATTCCTTTGCCTTCGTGATTATGGTCCCATTTCAAGACTAAGTCCCCAACTTCAAAGCTTCTCTTGCCAGATTTTCTCTTATTGAACCATCTTTTAACTATGTATTGATGTTGATGAAATCGGTCTTTAGCCTTTTGTCGGGCTTCTTCAAGTTGAAGCAGGGTATTGATCCTAGATTGTAAGGCTTGGCTACCAAAACCCCGGGAGGCTTGAGATAACTGCAAGGATGGTAGTAAGATGTTTGGGGGAAGAATGGCTTCCTTGCCATATACAAGAGTGAAAGGGGAGACACCTAAAGCGCTCTTCGGGGTTACCCTATCTTCCCACAAGGCGTTTGGGAGAGCCACATGCCAACTTCTCTGGTTTTCTATCACAGTTTTCTTAAGGATTCGAATCAGATTCTTGTTTGAGGATCCGTTCCCCTGAGGATAATAATTGGCTGAATAATGCAACTTGATTCCCCATTCATAAACAAATTCATTTATTTTGCAAGACGAGAAATAAGTAGCATTATCAAAAACAAGGGAAATTGGAACCCCAAACCTGGTTATGATGTTTTCCTTTAAGAAGCTGATTACTGCGTCTTCGTTGATTTTGCGCAAAGGGATGGCCTCCGTCCACCTAGTGAAGTAGTCAGTAGCTGTCAGGATGTATCGATGTTGCAACGAAGAATTTGGATTTATTTCTCCGATAACATCTATACCCCATTGCTCAAAAGGTTCAGAGATGATGACCGACTGCAATGGTCCTGCTGCCTTAGGTAACTTCCCAGCACTTCTCTGGCATACATCATAGTTTCATGCATATGTGTGGGCATCTCAGAACAGAGTGGGCCAATAATAACCAGCTCTCAGAATCTTGTGTGCTGTCGTCTCTCCTGAATAATGTCCGCCTGCGGGGCCATCATGCAATTCCTTGACAACTCTGTTTGCATCTTCCTTTTCCAAACATCTAAGGAGAACTCCATCATAATTCTTCCTGAAAAGAATCCCATCAATAATTTGATAAGGAGCTGATTTCAAGCGGAGTGCCCTTCTTTGCTTAGAGTTCCAGTGCTCAGGTAGATATCCCTGCTGTAAATAGTGCACCAGATCTCTATACCATGACTGGGGGGCTGTGAAGATATGACACATTTCAACCGAATTGAGCTCAACTTCATTTTTCCAATGTTGCTCTTCATCAGTCGAGTTTCCCGCAAGTAACTTACACCGGCCTTGCCCTTTGATGATCGTGGCTGGTTTAAATTCCAAATCATATTCCTGCAGAGCTGTGACCCAGTTCCCTCTCTTTTCTCCCAATTCCTTTTGAACGAAAATGGATCTAATGGCTGGGTGGGGAACTATGACTTTAGTTCTGTTCTTCAGAATGTATGGCCTAAACTGCTTGACCACTTTGAAGACCGCATATGCATGCTTTTCCACTACGGGGTAATTCAACTCAGCCCCCTGCAAACCAGTGCTCATAAACGAAATTGGGTATTCATCTGCCAACTCCACCTTTTGCGTGAGTATAGCTGCGAGGGAGTCATCCGAAGCAAAAGTATACAAGATGAAATCCTTATCAAAATCTGGGCTCCTCAAGGAAGGAGCCTTAGCTATGGCTGCCTTGATATCTCTAAATGCGTCCTTCTCCAGATCTGTCCACTTGAATTGCATGCTTTGTTTAACCATCTTTTGCAATGGCTTAACAATTTGCGCAAAATCTGGAACAAATCTGCGGACAAAATTGATAGTGCCCATAAAAGACTGCATAGATTTCTTGTTGTAAGGCATTGGAATCTTATTAATGGCTTGGACCCTTTCTTGATCAATTGACATTTCCCCTTTGGAGATGATATGACCCAAGAGTTTACCTTCGGGAATAGAAAATACACTCTTCTTGGGATTTAAGGAAATTCCATATTTCCGGCAGCGATCAAAAATATGCTTTAGATGTACGACATGGTCTTCCCTTTTCTTCGAAAAGACTGTAACATCGTCTAAGTATACAACCACGCATTGTCCACCCAATCCTCGGAAGGCAATATCCATCACCCTTTGGAATGTAGCTCCTGCATTTATCAGACCAAATGGCATTCTTCTGTAGGCGAAAGTTCCCCACTTAGTTCTGAAAGTAGTCTTAAGGCGATCTTCTTCGGCTACTAACACTTGATTGTATCCAGAGAAACCATCGAGGAGAGAAAACAATTCGGATCCTGACACCATTTTAAGGATTTGTTCCATTGAAGGTACGGGGTAGTTGTCTTTATCTGAAGCTTTGTTTAAATTTCTGAAATCTACACATAGCCTTATCTCTCCCGACTTCTTCCTTACGGGAACCAAGTTTGCAACCCACTCAGAATGCCCAACTTTGAAAATTATCTTAGCGTCCAGGAGCTTCTTTAATTCCTTTTGGATCAGCGGTTCTAGAGTGGGATGCATTCTTCTTAACTGCTGCTGAAATGGTTTGACGCCCGCTTTCATTGGTATAATATGCTGAATAATGCGGATGTCATACGTTTTCAGATCTTGATAGGTCCATGCAAAAACATCCTTGTATTGTTTAAACAATTTAATGAACCTGTCTCTTTCTCCTGGTGAACAACATTTGCCAAGGTTGACAAATCTTGGTTCTGCCTCGGTACCCAAATTAACTAACTCATGTTTCATTTATGAGCTGTTAGTTTTGGTATTGGCTGGCCTTTTGAACTTATTTTGAAGATCGAACAGCATTTCGAGGGACCTTACCCCCTTGGGCATGAAATTTCCTTTCTCCTCATCCTTCTTCATCAAATCAGCATCATGTTCTTCCTCATCTATTGCAGATCCTTGAAAGCTATCTTCGTTTGTTAGGAAGCTGATAATTTGTTCATCATCATCGAAGATTCTGAAGTTCGTGATGTTATCGGGAACGGAAGGCCTGAAAATCAATTCAATTGAGCATTTATTATTTGATGGCACCAATCTAGAAGCAGATGTTGCTAACAAATCAGCAGCAGAATTTTGCAATCTAGGAATGGATTTTATATTGAAAGCATCAAAATGCATAATTAAATCCCATACCTCAGCCTGATAACCCTTCAAATGAGGTGAGAGACAATGAATGGTGTCCCTTACCTGTCTTACAACTATCTCGAAGTCACCAAAGACCTTCAGGTACTTAACATTTAAGCCAATGGCCTTCTTTAATCCATGCACCAAAGCTTCATATTCAGCGGTGTTATTAGTACAATCGAATTCTAATCTACAAGACAAAAAATACTTGTTCTTTTTAGATCCATTAGAACACAATCGGCTCCGGATCCTTCCAGAGTTTTAGAACCATCAAAGTATAATGTCCAAAAAGTATCTTTAGATTCAACTAAGTTAGTTTCTTTGTGATCTATGTCAGTAACTAAATTTACTATGTTACAATCAACATCATCAGTCCGAGAGAAATGAAGGAGATCGGACTGTCTATCTGATTCATGGCTAATGGCTTCAGATTGATAATTACCCGGATCCATCTCTAAGAAGTAATTCCCAAGAACCGAGGATGAGAAGGCTACAGCCTCATTCTTTTCTTCTAACTGAGTTACGTTTTGCTTCATATGAGGTTCCCTAAGAACTTTAATCTGATTCTGCCTGTTCTGATAAGGCAGCCATAGATGAGACCAATCAGTAGCAAAGTAGCCACTTAGCTTGGTAGACTAATCCCTACTTAAAATCAGCCCATAGGCTTCAGGAATATCGACCACCATTATGTCAATGAATTGACAGACTCTAGGGTCAGCTGACAGTCTAATTAGGACATCTTTCATCTCCCCAATAACCTTGACAGCAGTCCTATCTAATTGGATAATTTGAGCTGGGGATGGAACAGGCTTCCCATTAACCTTTTACAAATTGACAGTGGCATAACGTTTGAGGATGCTCCAGAATCTACCAAACAGTTGTGAACATTATGGTTAAAAAATTCAAAAGTCAAAAGGAATGGCAAAGTTTGAGATTTAGACTTCCCACCGATGCTAGCCTCATTAATTTCGGGACTGTTTTGAGACTCTGTTAATGAAGTGCTTGTTTGAGGTTGTAGAACATGCAGCAATTTATCTCGTTGATGGGGCAAGATACATATGTCAAATATTGACACATTCGCTTTGAATTTCTTGATATCTTCAATAATATCGTATCCTATGTCAGATTCGTTCCCAATTCGAGCTTGCTGATCTGTTTTGTTCGTTGTGACCTTAGGTGGTTGAACTATCGTGTTAGCGTTTGGCTGTTTGGTTACTGTTTGGCTAACTTTGGGCTGCGGTGGGATAATCGTTATATGCCTCCTAACTGGTTCTTTTGAGACTTTGGGCTTATGAGGAGCTGTGCTTGGCACGGGGTCAGCAATAGGACCTTTGCTACGAGTAGCAACATTTACGGTGGAGGGAGAGCTATCTATGGGATCCTCTTTTGCTAATTCAGTCATAGGTACCCAATCCCATAGCACCATAGTAGTGTCCGGGATTGGTTCCTCTAACTCAGGGTTCGATTCCTCTGGAGAATCATCTTGGTCTAGGATTTGAGAATCTAGAATTTGGTTCATGACTAAGCTCATGGAATTAATCCATTGCGGGCAGCTCTTTTCCGAATGTGGTTCTTGATGAAAAGTGCAAAAATTTTCCATTTCGATTTCCTTTAAGTTTAAGACAGGGGCAGTATTCATTGGTGGATGAGTTTGGTCACCGTCCTCCCTTATTTTATAAAACGGCTTGAAAGGTTTCCTAGATGTGCTAGCAGCCTTGTCTTTCTCGAGATCTACGATTTTATTAGATAAATTCTGCATCATCTTGACTACATTTTCCATGTCTGTAGATGGCTCTTCTTTACCTCTAGTGAGCAGCAAAGGTTTTTTGCTAGCTGCTGGTTTTGGTTCTACATCTAAGGCATGTTTAGTAATGCTATCAGCTTCTTCTTCTACCTTTCTAGCTTCCTCAAAGTTCTCTATCAAGGTAGTTTTCTTGGATCTTTTTACGAACATTGCTATGGGTCCTTCAAGAGCGGTGGTGTAGTATTCAATCAAAGACTCCTCTGCTGGTTCATTAGCTTCACTGAAGTTATTTAACAGCATTGTGAATCTTTGATTAAATTCTTGGACCTTTTCTTTCTTTTCCATTCTCATGGATAAGAGTTCTTTCATAAGTGTTGCCAGAGTCTTTTGGTTTCTGTATTTCTTTAGAAAACATTTCTCGAATTCATCCCAACTAGAGATTGAGCTGGGTTGTAGGCTAAAGTACCATGACGATACTTTTGGTTCGAATGTATATGGAAACAACCTGCAGACTACGTCTTCATGTTGTACGTTCAAAAGGTTCAGAGCTAAGTAAAAACTCTTGAAATGATCTTCCGCCGAAATGGCTTTCCCTGGATCGTACTTAGGCAAGACCTTTTCTGGGTTTTTAGGAAGATTATGGAATGGTCCAGCTAGGTTCAGCGCTCCCCTTGCTCTCCAAGAAGGTACATCCATGTTTGGATGTGGAGACCCGGGTGGAGAATTTTAAGGTGAATTCTGAGGAGTACTCTTTAGAGTAATTGGTTCTTCAAGGTTTTCTTGGTCTGAAATTTTTTCTGAGTTTTCAAGATCTGCCTTGTTAAGAGTGTCTGAAATTTCTTCCAAAGTCAGATTCACAAGTTCTTCAAATCTTTGAATAAGAATCGAATCTCGGGTATATTGTGGCTCTTTTCTAGGGGTAGTTTTCTTAGGGAGGAGATTGACAGCGTTTAAACCAACTAACTGCCTAACGTAGGATCTTGTATGTCTTCTTAAATCCTCTATTTTTGTAAAAGGGACAGCGTATAAGGATTTTTGAGGCTCAGGATCAGAAATGAGGTGTTCTTGATTTAATAATTCAAGATCTGGGCTGTTCGAAATGCTTTCTTTAAGCGGGTTTTCAGTGTCATCTATGACAGTGGAAGATTTTCCTCTATCAGCCATGCACTTTCAGGCCCTCCTTCTAGCGCCAAAAACTATTTATGCCTCGAATATCGTAGCATCAATCAGAAAGGGATTCTCCCTGAGAGATGATCCCAATTAGACTATCTCCCGTTTGGTGTAGGGAATCCTTCTGGTTAGCGGTTCCGGCAACCGTGAGTTTGGAGTTTAATTCCGATTCTACCGGTTATGGCCCGATCCACCTTTCTTTTGGATTTTATGTGTTTTTCTAAGATGCAAGTGCCTAGTTTATATTTGATCTAGATGCAACTAAAACAGATCTAAGTCTAGAAACTGAAGTAAATCTACCTATCCTTGCAGGGAACACGTTTAAAGGATGAGCAATGAGCTGTAACAGATAACATAAAGAAAGAACAGATAACTGTCAATTCTTACAGGTAAAGCTACAGCAAGATAAAGGATCTTAGAAGATAGCTTCTAGTTTAATGTAAAACGCATATATTTGCTCATGAAATAGAGAAAGAAGCAAAAATATCTAATCTAAATGGAAAGAACGAAGAAACAAATCTAAATGTAAACAAACTGAAATTAAATTTAAAGATCCCTGCAATGAGCAAATTAAAGGCATGAACAATGAGCTATATGAGTTATCTTGAAGAAAGAATAGTTAGCCATTTAATCTAAAAGAGAACTCTACAGCAATGGTAAAGATATCAACAGCTAGCTCCTGATTTAATATGAAACGCATTCATTGTTCACAAAATAGAGAAAATTGTATGCACAGGAAGGAGCAAAAATCATTAATACAAAGAAATAGTTCAGATACTAAGAGTGATCTCACATTACAGTATGGAAGTCATTAGAATAGTCCAACATACATCCGTCCAACATTCCCATGCAAAACATCCATCTCCCGTGGCTTTTATTAGAAAATTTGATTTTACAGAAACGATACAAGATAGCTCGTAAAGGTTTCAAAATTTCATTCCCTGCCAAAAGTCCATTTCTATTCTTCCTAGCTCCTATTTATAATTACAAAATCACCCTTTGGGATACCACCTAGCCTCTTCCACCTGTCACTTACAGGAATTTCTTCTATTACAAACCAAAAAATGACTACTTCTTTTACAAAATATTTAACAAAAGAGAATGGACAGCTGTCCCTTAGCTCACGCTGTATACATTTGAGAGTTTAACAAAATACACATGGCAGAAATAATGTTCTAATGTCGTGTTGTCATTCCTGTGTGTGAGCTTCAGCTGGGAGAGGATCACCCAAGTCAATTGATGCTGCGGATGCTGCCTGGGAGGAGACACTCGAACCAATTGTTGCTGCTGCTTCTACTTGGGAAGAAGGGATTGAGCTGGCTAGACTTTCTGCCACTGCTGGGGAAGAGGGAATCGGGCCCACTGCTGTTGCTGGAATGGCTGCTGGGAGAGAAGATTCTGGATCTGCTGATGCTCCTGCTACTGCTGCAGCTTTCTTTTCCTCTTCCGCTATGTAGTTATACCACACACCTGTGTCCCTTATGATTATGTTTGCTGCAGCAGGGAACAAGATTTTCTGAGAAGTCACATTCTTCCCTAGCTTTTCTCCAATGTTTGGAACCTCTACTACTGCAGCTTGATGTATTTCTTTCAGCAGATGGTTGTGGAGTGATCACAATCCAATATAATGTTGGAGGTCATCAATAGCCAAGACATCAATCCTCTTCACATACTCCATTTGAATGCCCAGCCCTTCCTTTAATTGAGACAAACGTTGCTCCTTTTCCAGAAAATCCACCAGGGTCTGAGGGAAGTCCAATTTGCATTTTTCATGCACCCCTTGGAGCCTTTGATACAGACTGCTGATCTTATCCCTTGTTCTTTGCACACTGGCTATCAGCTTACTAGCACAGTTCCTGCCAAACTCCAACAAGGCTATGTCCTCATTAAAATCGTCCACAGATTTAAATGGGAGATGCATGGGGAAACCCCCTTTCCCTTCTCTCCATGCCATCTGACTGATGATATTTTCCTTGACACGGGTATTCTTTGCTTTGAGCCTATGGGCTTCCGCATTAATTTCTTTTAACCTAACCACCATGGCCTTGAGCTTGCAAACCTCATCAGTGATTAGCTCCTGCGTTTCATGCATTTGCTTCAGGATGCTGCAGGACAACTCATGGAAGGGAGATATGTCCATCGTTCTGCTCTCGGCTTGCTCTAACTGCTCATCTAATGTCCACTTGTCTGCTTCTAGATGGGATGCTTTATCTTCCGCTCTATTCTTCTGTGCCTACACAATCATCATTTGGAGTGTCAGTTGGTCCTTTTCCTCTTCCAGCTGGTTATACTTACCTGATAGATCTTTATGCTCGGCATACAGGCAATTCTACTTGTTTACTACCAGATCCCTTTGGGCCTGCTCATTAGCCACAGTTTGTTGTAGCGAACGACCTCTCTTCTTTGTCAATACGTTTTCTCTGACTATAACGTCCACATTGTCTAGTGATGCCTTTGTTGTTTCCACAGCTGCGGATGCCATGGCAAAGGGATCTTGATCTGTGTTCTTCATTATGGTGACCTCTCGGTGGGTAACGATGTCTTCATGGAAGGGACTTTTGATCCTCTCTTCCGATTTGAGGACCATAGCTTTCCTTTTCTTGTCATAGACAAACTCATTCCACCTGGACACCATATGTTTTCCCGATGGAGTGTACGGGACAATAGGGCGGTTCATGATGTCTATGTCTTCTTCAGCAGGTGGGGTCCGGACTTCCTGAGCTAGATCTACTCCCGCCTTTTGGGTACCAGAGCCACCTGCTTGAGATGCGTCTATTTCCATGTCTTGGACACCGGATCCACTTGCTTGGGCATCTTCCCCTTCTTTCAGCTCTTCTTCCGCCTTCCTTTCTGCCTCGGCTTGCTCAGCTTCAGCCTCTTTCTGCTTCTGGGCTTCCTCAGCCTCCTTCTGCAGGATTTCTTTTTCAGCTTCCTGATGCATTCTTGCCACTTCAGCTTCCTGCTGCAATCTTGCCACTTCAGCTTCCTACTGCCACCTGGCTTCCTCCGCCTCCCGCTGCAGTCTGGCTTCTTCAGCTTCCTGGAGTAACCTTGCTTCTTCTCTTAATCTGAGCTTTTCCTGAGCTCGGGCTTCCTCAGCTTCTTTCTCCTTCTGCTGCCTGGTCTTCTGGACCTTGGTTGAGCTAGAGCTTTCTCCAGTGCCTTGGCGGCAGACCCGTAGCTCAGCCATGTTGCGGATGCCTCTGAATTCCTCTTCCTCGGCATCAGGATAGTGAGAGTACTCGAAGTGAGCATAAATCTCCTTACAGTGCTCAGCAAATTTTCCCTTCCTGTCATTCCTATGGAAGATTACCTCACCAAAGTGGAAGGCTTTCAGCTCTTGACCAAATTCATCGGCCGAGGCAACTCCCGGGAACTTGTAAGCACCTATGCAGAAAGGTAGAGGGGGAAAGGAAGCCTTATGCTGTTTGTGGAGCATTGCTCCAATTCCATCCAGGAAGATTTGTCTTACTGCCTCCTTGAGGACCACATAATCCGTGGCATACTGCGGAAAAATGTATGGGGGCTTAGTTCCTCCAAACATTCTGAGGTAGGTGCCTTGCTCTGAAAAGTAAAAATCCCCGTAATCCTCAAGGACTTCCACAGCGTTCTCTGACAGGCAGTTGGGCTCCTCCTTGAATAACTTCTCATATAAGGGCATGATGAACCCTTCATAGATGAGTTTGTAGTTAGGTTTGTAATTCTGGGCCCACATCATCCTAAAAGCGGTATAAACCGGGGTTGTGGCCTTATCCCATGTACAGCCCAATTTGGGGAATTCCACCTTGGTTAACACACAAACAATCAGATATGAGGACATGAAAAATTATGCCTTCTTCAAGGCTAGTCCTTCTCTTGCCGCTACTATCATTGAGGCCAACTATCTGATAAGAGAGTGGCCCAATCAAAAACAATTCCTTTAAACGCCACAAAGTGAATAATAGGGACCCACTGAATCTTATACACGGTGCCATCGGGCATGCCGAAGATTCTGCAGAGCATCAGGGCGATCAATCTGAAAGGAGATCTCAGATTCTGTACGTCATATTCATCATTTCCCTTCTTTCTCAAATGTTTGCCTGCCATTAGTAACTTCTTGGCCATCTCGACGTTGTTCATCTGGCTCAGCCATTCATCAGTCAGAGATTGTTGGACGCGGGGAAATTTGTAGGCTGTCGCAAGATATGCGGGTTGAAATGAGGCAATGGCCACTTTCTCGCTGTCATTTATCACTCTTCCTTCAGCATCGGCATGTTGGAGTATCCATCCGATCACTTCAGCACAGGGGAATAGTTCAGGGTGGGTAGCAGCTCTGGTTATGCCTAAGGCTTTGATATTTAGATAAATTGGCCCCTCTTCTAACAACATGTCTGGGACATCCTGTAAATGTCACCCCATCTGATTTCTGGAGGAACAGCAGTGGTGCACCTAGTATCCTAGAGTGAGGTTTCAGTTTTAAGTGGCGCAGTCTTCTTTTCTGACATTTTAGCCTTCTTCGTACCGGCTTTCGGCATTTTGACTTATCCCTGCTAGCACCCATATACGAGTCATTATGAAATTGAGCAACATACTGTGAGATTTAAACAAAAGCATTACCCATTTAATATGTGAATGAGATAAAAAACAATGTGAAGCTGTATGTTTAGGAAGCAAAATACACCATTTCAACATGAAATACAAATTAAAACATTTGAATCTTTTAAAGGGATGAATTTGGAATGCTCCCGAGAGGATAGGTATGTCGCAGAACAATCCGCTCTCGTGCTGGCCCTAGGAGAAATGGTGATCTTCATTTCAACCGGAACATAATTATAAATTTTAGCCATCCTAATTCTTTGAAGGGGTAGGTTTGGAATGCTCCTGTGAGGATAAGCGTGTTGCGGAAGCAACCTGATTTCGGTTTAGCTCTGGGGAAGAGGGTGACCTTCGTCACGGTGCTTTGAATGATTAGTGGCGGGTGAGTCTGAGGTCGAAACAAATTTAAAAACTAGACCAGGGATGACCCTCCGTGTTGACACATAGGCGAGAGGTTTTAGCCCAGATGCTATTGTTATTTATAATATTTGACGGGGCGTCCTACGGTTGGTTTGAGTTCGAGCGAGGGTGATGGCGCCCGGAGAAAGACTGACGAAAAGGCTCAGGTCGCCATAGTTTCGGCTGGTGTAGTTTGGACATTCACGGGGTTTGGTGACTTCGAATGCGAAGAACAACGACGTATGCGGCTTGCAGACTGACGGTCTAACACTTTAAGATTTCTATGTTTTGTATGATGGAACCAATGAAAAATAAGCCGTATTTGACATGCAAAATAGCCTATGACGGGCATTTTTCCCGTCGAATTCAACCAATGCCTATCGTTTTCAAAAAAAATGACAACCCAATAGCAATTTGACGCGTAGAAGGGACAGATTTAATGGTTAAGATCCTACCTGGCACCGACAAGGATAGCTGAGTGAGGTGGCCGTGAACGTGGTCGAGCAATCTGAGCTGGAACGGTCGCGCGGTGTCCAATGGTTTTGCCAATCAACAAAATGACAATGTTTTGGTTTGAACCCCTACCGTCCATTTAAATGAACTGGGCACGTGTGGCACTTAAATTTGGTGGGTGGCGCATTTAAAGCACGGCTTAAATATAAGTACTTTGGCGTCAAATCAAACCGCCTCGGTACGCATGCGACCGCCACCTGCGGGATGAACTCGCGACCTTCACCCGCTGTTGCGGAACGATAAAACGAAGGTTTCCGCTGAACTCCCCGCCGTTTCGGGAAGCATTGATTAACGACTTCCGCAAAAAGGACGTGAATGGTTGATTCCTTCGGCGGCACTTTTCGGGGTGATATCGCGAATTCTTCCGAAATTGCGGAGAGTTTTTGCCAATGGCTTCCCCCGTTTCGGAAGACTTCCGCCAATGCTTCCGCAGAAGGCCATCGTGAAATCGAGAATTTCTCTAAGTTTCGGCTGCTCTCACTTCTGACGTTGCGGAAAGCTCTCGCGATTTGCTTCCACCATTTCGGAAGGAAACAACGAATGGCCCCGCTGTTTCGGAATACTAAAATGAAGACGTCCGCAACTCGAACCTAAAATTCCAAGGCTCCGCGGGGTTTTGGAAGGAATATCGCAAATGCTTCCGCGAAGGCTCGGGAAGAATATCGCTAACGCTTCCACGAAGGCTCGGGAAGAATATCGCTAATGCTTCCGCAAAAGAAAAAAAAATTTAAGTCTCTTCACAGTTTCGGAAGGAATTCGTGAATTCCTCCATGGTTTCGGGAAGCTTACGCAAGTGGCCTCCGCAAGTTTCGGGCGGTTCCCTTAAATTCTTCTACAACCTTTTGGGAAAATGTTTCAAGTTCTTTTCGAGAGGTTCAGACAAACAGCTCCCGCCGTTTCGGGGGGAAAGCTTGAAAGCTTCTGCGGTTGTGGAAGGTTTGAACGAAGAATTCCGCCGTTTCGGGAAGGATTGCCCAATGGTTTTCGCGACTTTCCAATCAAAATTTTCTAAGTCTTCTTTCGGGAGTTTAAGCAAAGGCTTCCGCCACTGCGGGGCTTTATCAAGTCATTCTGCGACTTTTCAAGAAGACTTCATAGAAAAGATTTCTGTGGGGAAACAAGATTTTCTGTTGAAAAACAAAGATAACAGCTGGGATGGCTTCTTAAGGCAAACTTTCTACAAAAAATGAAAGGAGGGGCCCCAATATGTACAAAATTTTGGGGGGGGAGTTGCTGCAACAACAATGGCAAGTCGCTGGGGAACACAGATCTCTGAAAAAATTCCTCTTCATGGTCTGAAACCTCATCGAAGACATCCATCTTAGGTGCACTACTCAGCTGAGCATTTTTAAATTCATGTGAGGGGAAGGAGACACTTTACCTGCTAGCCATTGGGGAAAGGGGAGCTTTGACCCAGACATCTTCACCACTCTCAAAGGGCCAATATATGAGATTCATTTTAGGAGGGTCATCTTTCAGATGGTCACTACTGCCGGACTCCACAGGATTTGCAACACTTTCTCATGGACATTATTGCTCTTGTTCCTCATTCCCATGCTGCTTGCATCCTTTTGGATGTTTGTACTTTGGACAGCTTAGTTGTTTGAGCCTTCCAGAGATATTTTCTTTGGACATGACCTTTGATTTTAGGCTCCTCAATCCAAAATGTCCTTTTGTGTGAGTTAGAAATTTTATTGATTTGATCAAAATTCACGGACGGAGAGGAGCCCATTTTGGGTTGAGCCTTTTGGACACCCTTCTTGATTTTACATGTCTTTTGCTTTTGTCTCAGCCATGCTTTAATTGAGTCGAGAATCTCTGGAAAATGGACTCTTGGGTACTAGCCATTTTGGCTGTTAAATTTGCAGCATGGAGTCATTTCAACACCCTATGTCCTCGAGGTGTGCTACTTTCCATGGGTCCAATTTTGGTAACCTTCTTGAGATGCCTTTAAAGTGTGAGAGTGGGTGGAGCCCAACGATATTAGTGAAGATGGTCATAGGTCTCTGCTATTTAAACAGGATTAGTGTGACCAGCAGAGTAGGCTTCCTTCCTTCTGAACATTTCAGCGAGAGCACACAGACAAGATTTATTCGAGCACAGTTCCAGACTTATGGGTTGCGAGATTTCTTCGAAAAATCTATCTTTAGCGGGGAACTTCAACCAAAGGGGTTTCAGAAAACAAAACTTGTTGCAAAAGTTCAAATAACAATGAAAGAAACAAAATTGCCAAAAATAAAGCAAACAAAGGCTAAAGCAAAATAAAAGAAACTTTTATTTATGTACAGAAAGTCTCAGCGAGACTATGCGAAGTATTGCTTCAGAGCGAGGCTGTTGAGAGGAAGGGTTACTTCTTCTCCCTCGAGATTTGTCAATTTATAAGTAGATGGGCCTAATTTTGCCGAAATCTGGTACGGACCTACCCAAAGATGTTGGAATTTCGTATGCATTCCTTTGCCTTCGTGATTATGGTCCCATTTCAGGACTAAGTCCCCAACTTCAAAGCTTCTCTTGCCAGATTTTCTCTTATTGAACCATCTTTTAACTATGTCTTGATGTTGATGAAATCGGTCTTTAGCCTTTTGTCGAGCTTCTTCAAGTTGAAGTAGGGTATTGATCCTAGATTGTAAGGCTTGGCTACCAGAACCCCGGGAGGCTTGAGATAACTGCAAGGATGGTAGTAAGATGTTTGGGGGAAGAATGGCTTCCTTGCCATATACAAGAGTGAAAGGGGAGACACCTAAAGCGTTCTTCGAGGTTACCCTATCTTCCCACAAGGCGTTTGGGAGAGCCACATGCCAACTTCTCTGGTTTTCTATCACATTTTTCTTAAGGATTCGAATTAGATTCTTGTTTGAGGATTCAGCTAATCCGTTCCCCTGAGGATAATAATTGGCTGAATAATGCAACTTGATTCCCCATTCATAAACAAATTCATTTATTTTGCAAGACGAGAAATAAGTAGCATTATCAAAAACAAGGGAAATTGGAACCCCAAACCTGGTTATGATGTTTTCCTTTAAGAAGCTGATGACTGCGTCTTCGTTGATTTTGCGCAAAGGGATGGCCTCCGTCCACCTGATGAAGTAGTCAGTAGCTGTCAGGATGTATCGATGTTGCAACGAAGAATTTGGATTTATTTCTCCGATAACATCTATACCCCATTGCTCAAAAGGTTCAGAGATGATGACCGGCTGCAATGGTCCTGCTACCTTAGGTAACTTCCCAGCACTTCTCTGGCATACATCACAGTTTCATGCATATGTGTGGGAATCTCGGAACAGAGTGGGCCAATAATAACCAGCTCTCAGAATCTTGTGTGCTGTCGTCTCTCCTGAATAATGTCCGCCTGCGGGGCCATCATGCAATTCCTTGACAACTCTGTTTGCATCTTCCTTTTCCAAACATCTAAGGAGAACTCCATCATAATTCTTCCTGAAAAGAATCCCATCAATGATTTGATAAGGTGTTGATTTCAAGCGGAGTGCCCTTCTTTGCTTAGAGTTCCAGTGCGCAGGTAGATATCCCTACTATAAATAGTGCACCAGATCTCTATACCATGACTGGGGGACTGTGAAGATATGACACACTTCAACCGAATTGAGCTCAACTTCATTTTTCCAATGTTGCTCTTCATCAGTCGAGTTTCCCGCAAGTAACTTACATAGGCCTTTCCCTTTGATGATCGTGGCTGGTTTAAATTCCAAATCATATTCCTGCAGAGCTGTGACCCAGTTCCCTCTCTTTTCTCCCAATTCCTTTTGAACGAAAATGGATCTAACGGCTGGGTGGGGAACTATGACTTTAGTTCTATTCTTCAGAATGTATGGCCTAAACTGCTTGACCACTTTGAAGACCGCATACGCATGCTTGTCAACTACGGGGTAATTCAACTCAGCCCCCTGCAAACCAGTGCTCATAAACGAAATTGGGTATTCATCCCCCAACTCCACCTTTTGCATGAGTACAGCTGCGAGGGAGTCATCCGAAGCAAAAGTATACAAGATGAAATCCTTATCAAAATCTAGGCTCCTCAAGGAAGGAGCCTTAGCTATGGCTGCCTTGATATCTCTAAATGCGTCCTTCTCCAGATCTGTCCACTTGAATTGCATGCTTTGTTTAACCATCTGTTGCAATGGCTTAACAATTTGCGCGAAATCCGGAACAAATCTGCGGACAAAATTGATGGTGCCCATAAAAGACTGCATAGATTTCTTGTTGTAAGGCATTGGAATCTTATTAATGGCTTGGACCCTTTCTTGATCAATTGACACTCCCCCTTTGGAGATGATATGACCCAAGAGTTTACCTTTGGGAACAGCAAATACGCTCTTCTTGGGATTTAAGGAAATTCCATATTTCCGGCAGCGATCAAAAATATGCTTTAGATGTACGACATGGTCTTCCCTTTTCTTCGAAAAGACTGTAACATCGTCTAAGTATACAACCACGCATTGTCCACCCAATCCTCGGAAGGCAATATCCATCACCCTTTGGAATGTAGCTCCTGCATTTATCAGACCAAATGGCATTCTTCTGTAGGCGAAAGTTCCCCACTTAGTTCTGAAAGTAGCCTTAAGGCGATCTTCTTCGGCTACTAACACTTGATTGTATCCAGAGAAACCATCGAGGAGAGAAAACAATTCGGATCCTGACACCATTTTAAGGATTTGTTCCATTGAAGGTACGGGGTAGTTGTCTTTATCTGAAGCTTTGTTTAAATTTCTGAAATCTACACATAGCCTTATCTCTCCCGACTTCTTCCTTACGGGAACCAAGTTTGCAACCCACTCAGAATGCCCAACTTTGAAAATTATCTTAGCGTCCAGGAGCTTCTTTAATTCCTTTTGGATCAGCGGTTCTAGAGTGGGATGCATTCTTCTTAACTGCTGCTGAAATGGTTTGACGCCCGCTTTCATTGGTATAATATGCTGAATAATGCGGATGTCATACGTTTTCAGATCTTGATAGGTCCATGCAAAAACATCCTTGTATTGTTTAAACAGTTTAATGAACCTATCTCTTTCTCCTGGTGAACAACATTTGCCAAGGATGACAAATCTTGGTTCTGCCTCGATACCCACATTAACTAACTCATTTTGCATTTATGAGCTGTTATTTTTGGTATTGGCTGGCCTTTTGAACTTATTTTGAAGATCGAACAGCATTTCGAGGGACCTTACCCCCTTGGGCATGAAATTTTCTTTCTCCTCATCCTTCTTCATCAAATCAGCATCATGTTCTTCCTCATCTATTGCAGCTCCTTGAAAGCTATCTTCGTTTGTTAGGAAGCTGATAATTTGTTCATCATCATTGAAGATTCTGAAGTTCGTGATGTTATCGGGAACGGAAGGATTGAAAATCAATTCAATTGAGCATTTATTATTTGATGGCACCAATCTAGAAGCAGATGTTGCTAACAAATCAGCAGCAGAATTTTGCAATCTAGGAATGGATTTTATATTGAAAGCGTCAAAATGCATAATTAAATCTCATACCTTAGCCTAATAACCCTTCAAATGAGGTGAGAGAGAATGAATGGTGTCCCTTACCTGTCTTACAATTATCTCGGAGTCACCGAAGACCTTCAAGTACTTAACATTTAAGCCAATGGCCTTCTTTAATCCATGCACCAAAGCTTCATATTCAGCGGTGTTATTAGTACAATCGAATTCTAATCTACAAGACAAAAAATACTTGTTTCCTTTTGGATCCATTAGAACACAACCGGCTCTGGAACCTTCTAGAGTTTTAGAACCATCAAAGTATAATGTCAAAAAAGTATCTTTAGATTCAACTAAGTTAGTTTCTTTGTGATCTATGTCAGTAACTAAATTGACTATGTTACAATCAACATCATCAGTCCGAGAGAAATGAAGGAGATCGGACTGTCTATCTGATTCATGGCTAATGGCTTCAGATTGATAATTACCCGGATCCATCTCTAAGAAGTAATTCCCCAGAACCGAGGATGAGAAGGATACAACCTCATTCTTTTCTTCTAACTGAGTTACGTTTTGCTTCATATGAGGTTCCCTAAGAACTTTAATCTGATTCTGCCTGTTCTGATAAGGCAGCCATAGATGAGACCAATCAGTAGCAAAGTAGCCACTTAGCTTGGTATACCAATCCCTACTTAAAATCATCCCATAGGCTTCAGGAATATCGACCACCATTATGTCAATGAATTGACAGACTCTAGGGTCAGCTGACAGTCTAATTAGAACATCTTTCATCTCCCCAATAACCTTGACAGCAGTCCTATCTAATTGGATAATTTGAGCTGGGGATGGAACAGGCTTCCCATTAATCCTTTTACAAATTGACAGTGGCATAACGTTTGAGGATGCTCCAGAATCTACCAAACAGTTGTGAACATTATGGTTAAAAATTTCAAAAGTCAAAAGGAATGGCAAAGTTTTAGATTTAGACTTCCCACCGATGCTAGCTTCATTAATTTCGGGACTGTTTTGAGACTCTGTTAATGAAGTGCTTGTTTGAGGTTGTAGAACATGCAACAATTCATCTCGTTGATGGGGCAAGCTACACATGTCAAATATTGACACATTCGCTTTGAATTTCTTGATATCTTCAATAATATCGTATCCTATGTCAGATTCGTTCCCAATTCGAGCTTGCTGATCTGTTTTGTTCGTTGTGACCTTAGGTGGTTGAACTATCGTGTCAGCGTTTGGCTGTTTGGTTACTGTTTGGCTAACTTTGGGCTGCGGTGGGATAATCGTTATATGCCTCCTAACTGGTTCTTTTGAGACTTTGGGCTTATGAGGAGCTGTGCTTGGCACGGGGTCAGCAATAGGACCTTTGCTACGAGTAGCAACATTTACGGTGGAGGGAGAGCTATCTATGGGATCCTCTTTTTCTAATTCAGTCATAGGTACCCAATCCCATAGCACCATAGTAGTGTCCGGGATTGGTTCCTCTAACTCAGGGTTCGATTCCTCTCGAGAATCATCTTGTTCTAGGATTTGAGAATCTAGCATTTGGTTCATGACTAAGCTCATGGAATTAATCCATTGCGGGCAGCTCTTTTTCGAATGTGGTTCTTGATGAAAAGTGCAAAAATTTTCCATTCCTATTTCGTTTAAGTTTAAGACAGGGGCAGTATTCATTGGTGGATGAGTTTGGTCACCGTCCTCCCTTATTTTATAAAACGGCTTGAAAGGTTTCCTAGATGTGCTAGCAGCCTTGTCTTTCTCGAGATCTACGATTTTATTAGATAAGTTCTGCATCATCTTGACTACATTTTCCATGTCTGTAGATGGCTCTTCTTTACCTCTAGTGAGCAGCAAAGGTTTTTTGCTAGCTGCTGGTTTTGGTTCTACATCTAAGGCATGTTTAGCAATGCTATCAGCTTCTTCTTCTACCTTTCTAGCTTCCTCAAAGTTCTCTATCAAGGTAGTTTTCTTGGATCTTTTTACGAACATTGCTATGGGTCCTTCAATAGTGGTGGTGTAGTATTCAATCAGAGACTCCTCTGCTGGTTTATTAGCTTCACTGAAGTTATTTAACAGCATTGTGAATCTTTGATTAAAGTCTTGGACCTTTTCTTTCTTTTCCATTCTCATGGATAAGAGTTCTTTCATAAGTGTTGCCACAGTCTTTTGGTTTCCGTATTTCTTTAGAAAACATTTCTCGAATTCATCCCAACCAGAGATTGAGCTGGGTTGTAGGCTAAAGTACCATGACGATACTTTTGGTTCGAATGTATATGGAAACAACCTGCAGAATATGTCTTCATGTTGTACGTTCAAAAGGTTCAGAGCTAAGTAAAAACTCTTGAAATGATCTTCCGCCGAAATGGCTTTCCTTGGATCGTACTTAGGCAAGACCTTTTCTGGGTTTTTAGGAAGATTATGGAATGGTCCAACTAGGTTCAGCGCTCCCCTTGCTCTCCAAGCAGGTACAACCATGTTTGGATATGGAGACCCTGGTGGAGAATTGTAAGGTGAATTCTGAGGAGTACTCTTTGGAGTAATTGGTTCTTCAAGGTTTTCTTGGTCTGAAATTTTTTCTGAGTTTTCAAGATCTGCCTTGTTAAGAGTGTCTGAAATTTCTTCCAAAGTCAGATTCACAAGTTCTTCAAAACTTTGAACAAGAATCGAATCTCGGGTATATTGTGGCTCTTTTCTAGGGGTACTTTTCTTATGGAGGAAATTGACAGCGTTTAAACCACCTAACTGCCTAACGTAGGATCTTGTATGTCTTCTTAAATCCTCTATTTCTGTAAAAGGGACAGCGTATAAGGCTTCTTGAGGCTCAGGATCAGAAATGAGGTGTTCTTGATTTAATAATTCAAGATCTGGGTTGTTCGAAATGCTTTCTTTAAGCGGGTTTTTAGTGTCAACTATGACAGTGGAAGATTTTCCTCTATCAGCCATGCACTTTCAGGCCCTCCTTCTAGCGCCAAAAACTGTTGATGCCTCGAATATCGTAGCATCAATCAGAAAGGGATTCTCCCCGAGAGATGATCCCAATTAGACTATCTCCCATTTGGTGTAGGGAATCCGTCCGGTTAGCGGTTCCGGCAACCGTGAGTTTGGAGTTTAATTCCGATTCTACCGGTTATGGCCCGATCCACCTTTCTTTTGGATTTTATGTGTTTTTCTGAGATGCAAGTGCCTAGTTTATATTTGATCTAGATGCAACTAAAACAGATCTAAGTCTAGAAACTGAAGTAAATCTACCTACCCTTGCAGGGAACACATTTAAAGGATGAGCAATGAGCTGTAACAGATAACATAAAGAAAGAATAGATAGCTGTCAATTCTTACAGGTAAAGCTACAGCAAGATAAAGGATCTTAGAAGATAGCTTCTAGTTTAATGTAAAATGCATCTATTTGCTTATGAAACAGAGAAAGAAGCAAAAATATCTAATCTAAATGGAAAGAACGAAGAAACAGATCTAAATGTAAACAAACTGAAATTAAATTTAAAGATCCCTGCAAGGAGAAAATTAAAGGCATGAAGAATGAGCTATATGAGTTATCTTGAAGAAAGAACAGTTATCCATTTAATCTAAAAGAGAACTCTACAGCAATGGTAAAGATATCAGCAGCTAGCTCCTGATTTAATATGAAACGCATTCATTGTTCACAAAATAGAGAAAATCGTATGCACAGGAAGGAGCAAAAATCATTAATACAAAGAAATAGTTCAGATAGTAAGAGTGATCTCACATTACAGTACAGAAGTCATTAGAATAGTCCAACATTCCCATGCAAAATGTCCATCTCCCATCGGTTTTATTAGAAAATTCGATTTTACAGAAACGATACAAGGTAGCTCGTAAAGGTTTCAAAATTTCATTCCCTGCCAAAAGTCCATTTCTATTCTTCCTAGCTCCTATTTATAATTACAAAATCGCCCTTTGGGCTGCCACCTAGCCTCTTCCACCTGTCACTTACAAGAATTTCTTCTATTACAGACCAAAAAATGACTACTTCTTTTACAAAATATTTAACAAAAGAGAATGGATAGCTGTCCCTTAGCTCACGCTGTATGCATTTGAGAGTTTAACAAAATACACATGGCAGAAATAATGTTCTAATGTCGTGATGTCATTCCTGTGCGTGAGCTTCAGCTGGGAGAGGATCGGCCAAGTCAATTGATGCTGCTGATGCTTCCTGGGAGGAGACACTCGAACCAATTGTTGCTGCTGCTTCTACTTGGGAAGAAGGGATTGAGCTGGCTAGACTTTCTGCCACTGCTGGGGAAGAGGGAATCGGGCCCACTGCTGTTGCTGGAATGGCTGCTGGGAGAGAAGATTCTGGATCTACTGATGCTCCTGCTACTGCTGCAGCTTTCTTTTCCTCTTCCGCTATGTAGTTATACCACACACCTGTGTCCCTTATGACTATGTTTGCTGCAGCAGGGAACAAGATTTTCTGAGAAGTCACATTCTTCCCTAGCTCTGCTCCAATGTTTGGAACCTCTGCTACTGCAGCTTGATGTATTTCTTTCAGCAGATGGTTGTGGAGTGATGACAATCCAATATAATGTTGGAGGTCATCAATAGCCAAGACATCAATCCTCTTCACATACTCCATTTGAATGCCCAGCCCTTCCTTTAATTGAGACAAACGTTGCTCCTTTTCCGGAAAATCCACCAGGGTCTGAGGGAAGTCCAATTTGCATTTGTCATGCACCCCTTGGAGCCTTTGATACAGACTACTGATCTTATCCCTTGTTCTTTGCACACTGGCTATCAGCTTACTGGCACAGTTCCTGCCAAACTCCAACAAGGCTATGTCCTCATTAAAATCGTCCACAGATTTAAATGGGAGATGCGTGGGGAAACCCCCTTTCCCTTCTCTCCATGCCATCTGACTGATGATATTTGCCTTGACACGGGTATTCTTTGCTTTGAGCCTATGGGCTTCCGTATTAATTTCTTTTAACCTGACCACCATGGCCTTGAGCTTGCAAACCTCATCAGTGATTAGCTCCTGAGTTTCATGCATTTGCTTCAGGATGCTGCAGGACAGCTCATGGAAGGGAGATATGTCCATCGTTCTGCTCTCGGATTGCTCTAACTTCTCAGCTAATGTTCGCTTGTCTGCTTCTAGCTGGGATGCTTTATCTTCCGCTCTATTATTCTCTGAATCAACAATCATCATTTGGAGTGTCAGTTGGTCCTTTTCCTCTTCCAGCTGGTTATACTTACCTGATAGCTCTTTATGCTCGGCATACATGCAATTATACTTATTTACTACCAGATCCCTTTGGGCCTGCTCATTAGCCACAGTTTGTTGTAGCGAACGACCTCTCTTCTTTGTCAATACATTTTCTCTGACTATAACGCCCACATTGTCCAGTGATGCCTTTGTTGTTTCCACAGCTGCGGATGCCATGGAAAAGGGATCTTGATCTGTGTTCTGCATTATGGTAACCTCTCGGTGGGTAACGATGTCTTCATGGAAGGGACTTTTGATCCTCTCTTCCGATTTGAGGACCATAGCTTTCCTTTTCTTGTCATAGACAAACTCATTCCACCTGGACACCGTATGTTTTCCCGATGGAGTGTACGGGACAATAGGGCGGTTCATGATGTCTATGTCTTCTTCAGCAGGTGGGGTCCGGACTTCCTGAGCTGGATCTACTCCCGCCTTTTGGGTACCAGAGCCACCTGCTTGAGATGCGTCTATTTCCATGTCTTGGACACCGGATCCACTTGCTTGGGCATCTTCCCCTTCTTTCAGCTCTTCTTCCACCTTCCTTTCTGACTCGGCTTGCTCAGCTTCATCCTCTTTCTGCTTCTGGGCTTCCTCAACCTCCTTCTACAGGCTTTCTTTTTCAGCTTCCTGATGCATTCTTGCCACTTCAGCTTCCTCCTGCAATCTTGCCACTTCAGCTTCCTGCTACCACCTGGCTTCCTCCGCCTCCCGCTGCAGTCTGGCTTCTTCAGCTTCCTGGAGTAACCTTGCTTCTTCTCTTAATCTGAGCTTTTCCTGAGCTCGGGCATCCTCAGCTTCTTTCTCCTTCTGCTGGCTGGTCTTCTGGACCTTGGTTGAGCTAGAGCTTGCTCCAGTGCCTTGGTGGCAGACCCGTAGCTCAGCCATGTTGCTGATGCCTCTGAATGCCTCTTCCTCGGCATCAGGATAGTGAGAGTACTCGAAGTGAGCATAAATATCCTTACAGTGCTCAGCAACTTTTCCCTTCCTGTCATTCCTGTGGAAGATTACCTCACCGAAGTGGAAGGCTTTCAGCTCTTGAACAAATTCATCGGCCGAGGCAACTCCCGAGAACTTGTAAGCACCTATGCAGAAAGGTAGAGGGGGAAAGGAAGCCTTATGTTGTTTGTGGAGCATTGCTCCAATTCCATCCAGGAAGATTTGTCTTACTGCCTCCTTGAGGACCACATAATCCGTGGCATACTGCGGAAAAATGTATGGGGGCTTAGTTCCTCCAAACATTCTGAGGTAGGTGCCTTGCTCTGAAAAGTAAAAATCCCCGTAATCCTCAAGGACTTCCACAGCGTTCTCTGACAGCCAGTTGGGATCCTCCTTGAATAACTTCTCATATAAGGGCATGATGAACCCTTCATAGATGAGTTTGTAGTTAGGTTTGTAATTCTGGGCCCACATCATCCTAAAAGCGGTATAAACCGGGGTGGTGGCCTTATCCCATGTACAGCCCAATTTGGGGAATTCCACCTTGGTCAACACACAATCAATCAGATATGAGGACATGAAAAATTCTTCCTTCTTCAAGGCTAGTCCTTCTCTTGCCGCTATTATCATTGAGGCCAAACTATCTGATATGAGAGTGGCCCAGTCAAATACAGTTCCTTTAAACGCCACAAAGTGAATAATAGGGACCCACTGAATCTTATACACGGTGCCATCGGGCATGCCGAAGATTCTGCAGAGCATCAGGGCGATCAATCTGAAAGGAGATCTCAGATTCTGTACGTCATATTCATCATTTCCCTTCTTTCACAAATGTTTTCCTGCCATTAGTAGCTTCTTGGCCATTTCGACGTTGTTCATCTGGCTCAGCCATTCATCAGTCAAAGATTGTTGGACGTGGGGAAATTTGTAGGCTGCCGCAAGATATGCGGGTTGAAATGAGGCAATGGCCACTTTCCCGCTGTCATTTATCACTCTTCCTTCAACATCGGCATGTTGGAGTATCCATCCAATCACTTCAGCACAGGGGAATAGTTCAGGGCGGGTAGCAGCTCTGGTTATGCCTGAGGCTTTGATATTTAGATAACTTGGCCCCTCTTCTAACAACATGTCCGGGACATCCTGGTCTCGGATCATCCTGTAAATGTCACCCCATCTGATTTCTGGAGGAACACCAGTGGTGCACCTAGTATCCTGGAGTGAGGTTTCAGTTTTAAATGGCGCAGGCTTCTTTTCTGACATTTTAGCCTTCTTCTTACCGGCTTTCGGCATTTTGACTTATCCCTGCTAGCACCCATATACGAGTCATCATGAAATTGAGCAACATACTGTGAGATTTTAACAAAAGCATTACCCATTTAATATGTGAATGAGATAAAAAACAATGTGAAGATGTATGTTTAGGAAGCAAAATACACCATTTCAACATGAAATACAAATTAAAACATTTGAATCTTTTAAAGGGATGAATTTGGAATGCTCCCGAGAGGATAGGTATGTCGAGGAACAATCCGCTCTCGGGCTGGCCCTAGGAGAAATGGTGATCTTCGTTTCAACCGGAACATAATTATAAATTTTAGCCATCCTAATTCTTTGAAGGGGCAGGTTTGGAATGCTCCTGTGAGGATAAGCGTGTTGCGGAAGCAACCTGCTTTCGGTTTAGCTCTGGGGAAGAGGGTGACCTTCGTCACGGTGCTTTTAATGATTAGTGGCGGGCGAGTCTGAGGTCGAAACAAATTTAAAAACTAGACCAGGGATGACCCTCCGTGTTGACAGACAGGCGAGAGGTTTTATCCCAGATGCTATTGTTATTTATAATATTTGACGGGGCGTCCTACGGTTGGTTTGAGTTCGAGCAAGGGTGATGGCGCCCGGAGAAAGACTGACAAAAAGGCTCGGGCGGCCATAGTTTCGGCTGGTGTAGTTTGGACATTCATGGGGTTTGGTGACTTTGAATGCGAAGAACAACGACGTATGCGGCTTGCAGACTGACGGTCTAACAGTTTAAGATTTCTATGTTTTGTGTGACGGAACCAATGAAAAATAAGCCGTATTTGACGTGCAAAATAGCCTATGATGGGCATTTTGCCCGTCGAATTCAACCAATGCCTATCGTTTTCAAAAAAATGACAACCCAATAGCAATTTGACGCGTAGAAGGGACAGATTTAATGGTTAAGATCCTACCTGGCACCGATGAGGATAGCTGACTAAGGTGACCGTGAATGTGGTCGAGCAATCTGAGCTGGAACGGTCGCGCGGCATCCAATGGTTTTGCCAATCAACAAAATGACAATGTTTTGGTTTGAACCCCTACCGTCCATTTAGATGAACTGGGCACGTGTGGCACTTAAATTTGGTGGGTGGCGCATTTAAAGCGCGGCTTAAATATAAGTACGTTGGCGTCAAATCAAACCGCCTTGGTACGCGTGCGACCACCACCCGCGGGATGAACTCGCGACCTTCACCCGCTGTTGCGGAACGATAAAACGAAGGTTTCCGCTGAACTCCCCGCCGTTTCGGGAAGCATTGATGAACGGCTTCCGCAAAAATTACGTGAATGGTTGATTCCTTCGGCGGCACTTTTCGGGGTGATATCGCGAAGTCTTCCGAAATTGCGGAGAGTTTTTTCCAATGGCTTCCGCCATTTCGGAAGACTTCCGCCAATGCTTCCGCAGAAGTCCATCGTGAAATCGAGAATTTCTCTAAGTTTCGGCCGCTCTCGCTTCTGACGTTGCGGAAAGCTCTCACGATTTGCTTCCGCCGTTTCGGAAGGAAACAACGAATGGCCCCGCTGTTTCGGAAGACTAAAATGAAGACATCCGCAACTCGAACCAAAAATTCCAAGGCTCCACGGGATTTCGGAAGGAATATCGCAAACGCTTCCGCGAAGGCTTGGGAAGAATATCGCTAACGCTTCCGCGAAGGCTCGGGAAGAATATCGCTAACGCTTCTGCAAAAGAAAAAAAAATTTAAGTCTCTTCACAGTTTCGGAAGGAATTCGTGAATTCCTCCGTGGTTTCGGGAAGCTTACGCGAGTGGCCTCCGCAAGTTTCGGGCGGTTCCCTTAAATTCTTCCGCAACCTTTTGTGAAAATGTTTCAAGTTCTTTTCAAGAGGTTCAGACAACAGCTCCCTCCATTTCAGGGGGAAAGCTTGAAAGCTTCTGCGGTTGCGGAAGGTTTGAACGAAGAATTCCACCGTTTCGAGAAGGATTGCCCAATGGTTTCCGTGACTTTCCAATCAAAATTTTCTAAGTCTTCTTTCGGGAGTTTAAGCAAAGGCTTCCGCCACTGCGGGGCTTTATCAAGTCATTCTGCGACTTTTCAGGAAGACTCCATAGAAAAGATTTCTGTGGGGAAACAAGATTTTCTGTTGAAAAACAAAGATAACAGCTGGGATGGCTTCTTAAGGCAAACTTTCTACAAAAAATGAAAGGAGGGGCCCCAATATGTACAAAATTTTGGGGGGGGGGTGTTGCTGCAACAACAGGACATCCAATCTCCTTTGAGAAAGAAGTTTTGACTACATTTGTGTTGCTCCCTAATCTACCATGGTGCAAGGGACTAGCAATCTATTGAAGTAAATGGAAATTATTCTATGACTTCATAATGCAATTATTATATGACTTCATAATGCAACATATATTTGGATGAGTGGGTGTAGGAATATCCTTTTGGATGTCAATATTGTACAATGAGATTAAAATGTAGAGCATCTTCTTCAAGGATGGATAATAATTTTGATTTTCAATCACAAGATTGGGCTAGTGGAAAAAGTCCAAGATATATAAGTCATGGTGGAGACACGTGATCATGACGAGTGTAGGATTCATGAAATATGGTAATTCAAGAAGTGATCAATTTGGATTTGAGTATCAAACAATCACAAAGGACATAAGGCATTGCTTACTTGGTGAAAGAAACATGGTAAAATAACATTGCACTAATAAATCTAGATACAATAACCAATACATTTACCTTGAAGTTAGAGGCAAGAGTGGCAACATATACATTGCATCAACGGCTACTTTAATCCAAACAATATAATTTCTACCAGGCACAAGCTTTGAATAGAGATAAACCATTCCTACATATCATAGAAAACATTGTAGAATACAAGGAAAAATAGAACATATTATTAATGAGGGACTTCAATGGAAAATTAGAGAACTTGTTGTTATAAACCAATGAGAAAAAAAGAATAATGGAAGTAGATTATAATACTTATTGAGCATTCTTGTGTTGTAGTGTGTAGGTTGTGATAATAACATAAGACTCATGCATAAGATGGAAAAAAAAATTACAGCATTAAATACAGAACATAATACTCATGCATAATGTGGAAAAACAAAAAACTATATCATTAAATACTTTATATTAATGAATTTATCATAAAAACAAATGTTTCAACTATACATCTGTCTTGTAATATATAGAATCATTTTTTTTTTGTTTCTTAGACGATGCTACATATTTATAAAGTGGCTCATCCAATTCCACTTCTTCATCTATTGGGCACTCTTTTATTATTGATTGGATATGCATCCTCTGTGTTAGGAACCCATGTCTTTACTTTGTTAGTATATTGTTGTTGGACGCATATGCTTTGTAAGTAGTCCCGTAGTATTTGTTGATCAATAGTTTGCGTTATTGTTGTTGGCACATATGCTTTGTAAGTCACCCGTAGTATTGTTGACCCATAGTTTGTAGTGGTCCATAGTATTGGTGCCTAGAGTTAGTATATAAGTGTGTGTTGAGACCTATGAAGGCACCGTGAAGTTATTTGTATTAATCTTGCTCAAAGGAGGTTGCCCCCTCGAAGTGGCTTGTGATCAATATAAAAGTGATTCTGAGTTCTATCATTTCTGCTATTTTGCATATTCTTATTAATTAATTGTTGCAGGTGCTTCACATCTGGTATTAGAGCACTTTCTTGGGCTCGGTGAGTGAAATTTCTGCTAAAATTTTTTTTTCGCATTTGTTGCAGGTTCGGATTTGGGAATAATCCCTATCCGCCTAACTGTGGGAAGTACTTGGGCATAAGCCCTAAAACTCATTGTGAGGAGTACCACGGGAACCCCGAAGTAGCTGGCCCATTGAGAGGACCTACCAGCGAAAAGGGCAACGACCCCTACCTGATTGACTAGTTCCCACCCGTGAGGTAAACCAAGAGCTGTCATTTGTGGCAAAGCGGTTATCATTTTTACCTGAGCCGTGGAGTGAGGGGTACTGCCCCAATATGCAAGCCATCAGACAACATTGGTGGCCGAGTGAAACCCCTGAACTATTAGGAAGCCGCACATACCTGGGGTCCATATCTATTTTCAGCTGAACTGTTTTCAATCACTGCTGCATTGTTTCAGCTCTAGCCATTCAGATCCATTCAGAAAGCCATTCTAGATCTAGTCGTTTTCAATCCACTCGGCGCTGTTTCAGATCCCTTCTGAGCCATAGCCGCTCCAATCTAAAAAAAAAAAAAAAACAACAACAACAGTTTTTTCTCCACATCTCCCTTGTTTTCACTCTGTTTTCCTTGAAATTTTCGGGGAGCCCTGTCATCCCATTTTGCATATTTCATTCCTGAGGACCCTGTCCCCAATTCCACTTCCCAAAGCCTGAAATCCCACATTTGTCTATTTTTAGGGTTTGCCTTAACTTCCTCAGATTTCACCCAATCACCTTCAAATTTTACCACAGAGTTCCTTTCTGAATTCTGCATCTTTGTCCCCCTCTGCCAAATTTTCCCATTCTTTCACCCCGCTTCTGAAATCCTCATTTTTTGCTTCCCTGTCTATTCGATAATGTCCAAAACCTAGTCAAACCCCAATTACCCTTCAGATTTTTTCCCAAATCCAGATTTTCCTTTACTGAAGCAGTTTCTGTTTTTGTTTTCCTACCCAGTCAACCAAAAAAAAAAAAAAACTCCTGGTTATTGTCGTCACCCGTGCAGGAGCAAAAACCATGGAAGAAGCACTTGCAGCCATCCAAGCCAAACTCCAGGATTTGGATGAAAAATTTCTCGGCCTCCATCTTGAACATTCAGCTATGAACAACAAATGGCAATCCAAGTCTTCATCAGACAATGGGTTCTCTTCTTCCAGCAATTTCCATGGTCCGAAGCTTGATTTTCTTCGCGTCAATGGTACTGATCCAACTGGATGGATCTATCGTGCAGAAGAATATTTCAGTCTGCATAATACTTTTGATGTCAACAAAGTTCCGCTTGCATCCTTTCATTTGGAACAGGAAGCTCTTCAATGGTACCGTTGGTACATCAAGGCTCATGAAGAGCCAAAATGGCCAAACTTTTGGCAGTTCCTTTTGCAACAATTTGGTCCTAGTGCTTTTGATGACTTCACAGGAGCCCTCACTAAACTTCGCCAAATTGGAACTGTGAGAGAGTATCAAACCGAATTTGAGAAACTAGCCAACCACACTAAACGATTGTCTGATGACTTTTACCGGAGTTGTTTTATCAGTGGTCTAAAGGATGCCATCCACTCTGAGGTCAAAACGTTCTTTCCCAACACAATGATGGAAGCCCTAGGGTTGGCTAAGTTGGCAAAAGACAAGATTGCAGCCCAACAACGCTCCAAGCCCACTTTTGTTCCCTTCTGAAATATGGGTTCTCAATGACCACCTATACCGCAGGCTCCTCAACCAGCTCCTATCAAGTGTTTGTCTAACACAGAGATGCAAGCACGTAGAGAAAAGGGTCTTTGCTATAATTGTGATGAGAAATTCACTCGGGGACATAGATGTGTTTAGCAAAGGCTCTATCTCTTGGATGTGGATTCTCCGCCTGCCTCTGAAATTCATGATGAAGATCTAGAAACAATGGATGCTCAGGTCGACATTCAGGAACCGCCTATTGACCCTCCGTCTCAGGATGACCAACTAGAGATATCTCTCCATGATTTAGCTGGAATCACAATCCCCCAAACAATGCGGGTCAGTGGTTACTTCAAGAAGCTTCCTCTTACAATACTCATTGATTCTAGTAGCACTCATAATTTCATTGACCCTCGGATCGCCAAACAAGCTGATTGTTTTATCCATCCTTGCTCCAACTTTGAAGTCATGGTTGCCAATGGGGGCACCTTACCTTGCAAAGGGAAGTGTCGAAATGTGTGTATCTCTATGGGAGATTATACCTTGCGCTCTGACATGTTTGCCTTGACCTTAGGCGGATGTGATGTAGTTTTGGGCGCTCAATGGCTACGCACACTTGGCCCTATCTTATGGGATTTTGCTGAACTTTGGATGCAGTTGTCCCTCAATGGACAAAAACACACATTGACAGGATTACAACTAGGGTCTCTCAGCATCATCAGTTCACATCGCATTGAAAAACTCCTCAAGAAGAACTCACATGGTGTCATCGCTCAGATCCATTCCATTCAGATGCAACCATTAGCGATCTCCACTACTCCTTTAGATCTACAACAAATTCTGGATCGATATACAGGTGTCTTTGCTGAACCAGTGGAATTTCCACCTTCAAGGCCAGAAGACCATCATATTCAGCTCCTTCCTGGCAACGTTCCTCCCAACATCAGGCCCTATCGCTACCCATTTCACCAAAAAACGGAGATTGAAATGATCGTTCGGGACTTATTGAAGCAAGGTATTATTCTCCCAAGCACTAGTTCCTTTTCTTCTCCAATTCTTCTTGTCCACAAAAAAGATGGGTCATGGTGCCTCTACATTGATTTCCGCACACTTAATCACCTCACCATCAAGGATAAGCTTCTAACTCCTATTGTTGATGAGCTTCTTGATGAGCTTCATGGGGCTCAATTTTTCTCCAAGTTGGATCTTCGTTCTGGGTATCATCAAATTCGGGTTCATGAGGATGATATCCCTAAAACAGCTTTCCGCACACATGATGGCCATTATGAGTTTTTGGTCAGGCCCTTTGGCCTCACTAATGCTCCTTCCACATTCCAGGCCTTAATGAATAAACTATTTCGACCCTACTTACGGAAATTCATTCTAGTATTCTTTGATGATATCCTCATCTATAGTAAAACATGGGATGAACATCTCCAGCATCTGGATCTTGTCATGCAACTTTTCTCTAACCATCATCTCCACGCCAAGCAATCTAAATGTGTTTTTGGACAGAAGGAAGTTGAGTATCTCAGGCACATTATCTCAGCACAAGGGGTTTGCGTGGATCCTGCCAAAATCGATGCCATGAACAATTGGCCGCATCCTCAGACACTCAAGAGCCTTCGTGATTTTTTGGGGTTGACTGGATACTACCGCAAGTTTGTCAAGGATTATGGGAAGATTGCAGCTCCATTAACTGCTCTATTGAAAAAGGACGCTTTTACATGGACACATGCTGCTTAGTGTGCATTTGAAAAACTAAAACAAGCTATGTGTACTACACCTGTTCTAGCTATGCCCGATTTTTCCAAGCCCTTCACTATTGAGAGTGATGCTTGCGGCAATGGACTTGGTGCTATTCTCCTTCAAGATGAACACCCCATTTCGTTCACCAGCAAAGCCCTTTCAGGTAAGAATTTAGATGCCTCTACATATGAGAAGGAAATGATGGCTATTTTGCATGCAGTACAGAAGTGGCGACCATACCTATTAGGGAATCATTTCTGCATCAAGACTGATCACCAGAGTCTAAAATATTTCTTGGAACAGCGTGTCTCCTCCCCAGCACAACAGAAATGGGTTAGCAAACTCATGGGTTATGACTATGAGATCACTTACAAGAAGGGTAAAGACAATATTGTGGCAGATGCTCTTTCTCACACATTTGATGCCCAAGGTTCTCTTTCAGATATTTCTATGCATGTTCCAAATTGGTTGCAATCCGTTCAACAGGGTTATGTCAATGACTCTTCCTTATCTCAAATCATTCAATGCTTGACCAACAACCCTTCTGCTGTACCACATTACTCTTGGGATGGTGCTTCTCTGAGATACAAGGGTCGTCTGGTGCTTCCCCAGAGCACAGATCTTCAACAAGCTATCTTCTATGAACTCCATGCTTCTCCACCAGCAGGGCACTCTGGGTTCCTCAAAACGTATGAACGGGCATGGCGTAACTTCTTTTGGCAGGGCATGAAAAGGACAATTCAACAGATGGTGGCTGAATGTGATACCTGCCAGTGCAATAAGGGTGAAACAACACTCCTTCCAGGATTGCTCGAACACTTGCCCATACCTACACGGATTTGGACAGATATTTCTATGGATTTCATTGAAGGGATCCCTAAATATGACAGGAAGACAGTGATTCTCGTTGTGGTTGATCGCCTCTCCAAATATAGTCATTTTTGTGCTCTCAGCCATCCCTATACAACCTCCTCAGTCGCTCAAATTTTTCTGGACCAAATCTTTCGTCTTCATGGAATCCCTTCTTCCATTGTCTCGGATCGTGATGCGACTTTCACCAGTCATTTTTGGACAGAACTATTTTGCCACACTGGCACCAAACTGAAGATGAGTTCAGGGTATCACCCACAAACAGATGGTCAGACTGAAATTATCAATAAATGCTTGGAAACTTATCTTCGTTGCTTCACCTCTGAACAACATCAGTGGGAAAAGTGGCTCCCTCTCGTTGAATGGTGGTACAATACCTCTTACCACACTGCCTCTAAAATGACCCCATATGAAGCAGTCCATGGTCAGGCACCTCCAGTTCTTCTCCCATACACCCCCAACAGTTCACCAGTTGAGGAAGTTGACACAGTCCTTCGAAACCGCGATCAGATTCTTCGCATTTTGCGGGACAATCTTCGCATGGCAAGAAATCGCATGAAGCAACAAGCTGATCAGCACTATTCTGAGCGCACTTTTCAAGTAGGCGATATGGTTTTTCTTCGTCTCCAGCCGTACAAGCAATCCTCCCTGAAATGCAAAGGGCGTCATAAGCTTGCTCCAAAGTTCTATGGGCCATATCGGATTCTTCACAAGATTGGGTCCGTTGGTTATAAATTGGAACTTCCTCGTTCTTCCCGCATTCATCCAGTATTTCTTGTCTCTTGTCTGAAGAAAGTTCTTGGCACCAACATCAGTGGACAAATGATTTTACCCGAACTGGATAATGAAGGATCCATCCTTTTGGAGCCGGAGGCCATCCTCAATTGGCGCACTCGTCAGCTTCGCTCTCGCTCTATCACAGAGGTCTTAATTCAGTGGCACGGTATGCAACCAGAAGATGCTACATGGGAACCACTCCTTCAGATTCAACAACAATTTCCACATCTAAAGCTATGAGGACAAAGCTTTTTTTAAGGGGGAGGGGATGTTAGGAACCCATGTCTTTACTTTGTTAGTATATTGTTGTTGGACGCATATACTTTGTAAGTCATCCCGTAGTATTTGTTGATCAATAGTTTGTGTTATTGTTGTCAGCGCATATGCTTTGTAAGTCGCCCGTAGTATTGTTGACCCATAGTTTGTAGTGGCCCATAGTATTGGCGCCTAGACTTAGTATATAAGTGTGTGTTGAGACCTATGAAGGCACTGTGAAGTTATTTGTATTGAGCTTGCTCAAAGGAGGTTGCCCCCTCGAAGTGGCCTGTGATCAATATAAAAGTGATTCTGAGTTCTGTCATTTCTGCTATTTTGCATATTCTTATTAATTAATTGTTGTAGGTGCTTCACACTCTGACACTCAATACACATGGTCGTGTACTCATAACGTGGAGGCTACTGTAAGGCCGAGGTATCACCTACAATAACAAAAATAGTTAGATTTATATGGTCAATTATTAATCATTGAAGTAGTTCATTAATAAAAAATACATTTGCAATGGTATTTACCTAGTGTACTACTTGACACCATTGGATTGGTTGCCATGTGTTCCTCTTCTCGTAGAGGGTCCTTAGCTGCATCATCTGCCTGAAACAACAAAAATTATAACTACACCATCATAAATTTATAAGTACAAAATTTATAAGTATCAAGTTACTAGCCTTTGCCCTAGTTGGTAAATCTTGAATCGTCAAATTGAGTAAGGACCTTGGCCTCAATCAATAATTGTGGTAGGGTTGAGGACTAAGGTCATAACCCCTTCTCTTCATATTTTTTCATCAAAATTCTCATGTACATTTATTATAAAAAATCCCAACAATATAAAATTGGAAAAACCCTAAAAAATAGAAAAATTCATATCTCAAAAATTACTTACAGTTTGGAATTTATGTTCAGACACTCAAGTGCTCCCTAGGCAAGTTAATGGTCAATACTTGAAGGCGCCTTTTTGCAATGGTTGGATTGTATGGTTTTTTGTGACCTATGCTTGCTAAGGTTTGGTTTTGTAGATTTATTATTACTTATGCAACAAGTAAATTGATCATTTCAAGCAAGTATGAAGACCCAAAAAGCAACTAATTTAAGGCTCCTTCTTCATCCTATTGCACATCCCCCTCACCTCTGTACTTTAAAGTACATCTTATATGGTAAGTTGGTGAAGTTTTGTCTTGTTTTTTGAAGTGATTTCAGTGTTGCAATTTCATAACAGCAATAGCATATTGAAGTTTCTTTCTTGGGATATTTGACAAAGTGAAATAACTTTTACCTCTCATTTAATGTTGTTGTTGCTTTATTATTTTGATTCCATAAGGCAATCATCTTCACTAGAGGTTTTTGGGAAAGGTGTTTTTGTGTTGTTAAAGTAATTGCATATGTCATTCACTAAAAAACTAAGGACTTCCTCTTGGTCTTAGAAGTTGACCTAAAGTGTTGAGGAGATATAAAGTGTTAAGGAGATATGCGGTGGTGACTTTGGGCACTAGCTCCTCCTGTACTTACCACTCATCGCACCGTGAATCGTGATCCTAATATAATTTATTTTTTTTTCAACATGGTTTTAAATTTGTCAATGGAGCTTCATTGCCTTTTCGCATTGTTTGGCAATATGCCTCACACCATTTGAAAGCACTCATCTTGAGTCTGGAAAAATAAATATGTTGTCCATCATCTAGCCCATTACAACAAAAGCATATTCAAGCTGTGTCACCCAATTATTTAATTTCTCCATGTCTACAGAGCCATCATATGTAGGAATATTTAGCATCGCTTCAACTGTAAAAGGATTTACTCAGAGCTTCATCTGGTTCTTCTTAGACATTAACTTTCTCTGTCTTCAACATAAGAGAAGTTGTCCCATCAGCATCTGGATTTCTCTCCATTCTGTTGAAGCCAGCTCATGCAAATCGTTTACGAGTCTGCATCATCGACAGACCTGGATAACACAACTGCCCAGACAACAGTTGAATAGGAACTTAGTGCTCTGATACCATAGATCGATGACCTCTTTCAACGAAATAGAAATCTGAACGCAATATCTGCCCTTGCCGGGTTTAGCGGATTCAGAAATAAAATAAAATAAAAACGTTACTCAAACTACATGCTTCCTGATCTGGAATATAATACTCCAGAATATTACCCTGAATGCAATACAAATCCGTAGGTAATTAGTAGTGGAATTACAAAATTAGTGCAGAATGCTTCTTGTTTTGTTATGGATGCCTCTATGTTTTAGTTACCAAACATCTTTCTCTGCCCATAAAAGCTTCTATAGGAAACTAAACTACTGCGCATGAATACAAACAGATGACAGATATGAAATGTACATCAGAGTAAACATCGCATCCACACTAAAAATTGCACACAGAAGATTTAAAGTGGAGAGAAAATCCAGATGGGAAAAGTTTGCCATTAAAACATGAATACAAACAGCTTCTGCAGTGAGATATGCATCAATGCACAGGCACTGATGCTCCCTCGCTGGTGGTATTTGTGCTTATTAGCTTTACTAACTCCTCAGCTAGGATATCTCTTCCTCTCTCCGTATATTTTTTCCCATCCACAGGCCGGATTTTAATGGATTTCCCTTGCCTCTCCATGTTCCTCCCAAGTCCTTTGTTGAAGCCTGACATTTCACCTGTTTTGCGGGTTCGCCTTCTTCCTATCCAATTATTGATCATCAATAAGTGACAAAATTGATCTACTGAACACTGCAACATGTCAAACACAGGTGCCTTGGAATCAAACTTTGGATTTGTTAAAATTTGACAAAGGAAATCTACCTTGCGAACCCAAGAATCAATTATAGTCTAAGTTTCAGCTGTCTTCTAGCATGATAAATTTTGATTCGTGCATTTGTAGTTGAAATATGAGTTTTGATTAGATTTTTTTCAGATGCTATGACGGAATGCTGCAGCTTATTCAATGTACAATCTGATTATACACAGATTGAGAAAGTATGAACCGATAAATGCTTAAAATGTGTAAGACGTGTTCCAAACAAACAAATAAATGTATTTTATTTGAGAGCGTATTTTGTAACAAGCCCAATTAAAAATTGTATTTTGTACGATTTATTGTTTCCTTGAAGAATGTATTTGCTACTATGGTTTTAACTTTAAGTTCCAACCTCCAAAGGAGACCGCTACTGCATATGACATTTAATGGAAATTACATTATGACATTAAGTCATTCAGATAGATCCAAAACTATTCCGAAAGGCAACAAACTGACTACATTTTCAAAACTTAGACAATAAACTGTCATAAAAAGAAAAAAGTGCTTCTGTAATGAATACTAGCATTTCCTACTGTAGGATTTGCAGCTTAAACCAGTTGGCATGTACTGAAATTATTTATTATCACCAATTTTGCCTCTGGTCAGCATTCCTCCTGACCTTTATCGCTCTAAAGGAATCCTCAAAACATTCCTTGTGATTTAGGCTCCTTAACTCTTGTACAATCGGTTCTTTTCTTTGCTACTGAACTGTGTTCATCGCCCAAGTGCATTAATCCAACTTATTATTATATATAATATAAAGAACATAAACTATATCCAACAAATTACATTTAATATCAAGGGCAAGTGTTATATATTATAGACCCAATAATTTCAGCAGAATCATTACATGAACACTACCTGGAAAGATAGATCTGGAATACTTTATGGAATCCTGGTGCAAGATTAAGGAAACTGCACACCGAAATCTACTTTGAATACAATGACTGATTGCGTATTTCTACACAGTTAACCCTGTATTCCTACTTTAAAAACAATGAGAGGACTTGTTTACCCTGTATTCCTACACAGTTAACCTTATCCTCATTATAATTTGGCCATTGAAAAGGAAAAGACACTCAGTGTACTTGTCAGTGGAGAAAAAAACATAAGCCTCATACTCCAAGCCAAAACCAAGATGTAAATAGCTAGTAACTGAAGTCATGAGCCCTTCTCATGAAAAAAACTCTCCTTACCGATGAAGATATTTTACTAGTAAAGCGAATGCGCAGTGCCAACTCCATAGACTAAGAATAATCTTTTTCATCTGCATTTTTATGCAACACTTCTGTTTGTGATTAAGGAAATAAAAATGATGGTTTCCACCATTGTAGGATTTGGGGCCACTGTTTTATGAAAATTGCACAAATATGAATTAGAAACACATCAAGTCCAAAAATCACTGATTATGAAAACTTAAGATTAGGATCATATGGAGAAATGGATAAGATTAGTCGGGAACATAACATAGGGACTACACCAGAGGAACCATCTCAACTAAGTCCCTGTACAACTCTTTTTTCTACATGTCGAACTTCTGATGACACAGGTGGTGAAAAAGGTCCAGAATCCAATCTGTACAACTTTTTTTTCTACATGTCGATTGACTTCTGATGACACAGGTGGTGAAAAAGGCCTAGAATCCAATCAAGCAGCAAGATAACCCGAGTCAATCATACCACCATATCCTCTAATACTCTCCCAGCTCTCCTCGAATAAATGTTGATCCATTGACAAGGACTATTGCTCTTCATGATTATTAACACCTAACTACAAAATCTGAGAACTTTATGACTCAACGATGTAGGTATACAGATACTAGACTCGAAATTAGCACTTTTCGACTTCATTGACAGATTCATCATCTGCTCCTGAAAAACCTATGGACCAATTTCGTCTTTGGGCCAAATGTCTAAACTCAAATGATCAAAACCACCAAATCATCATACTAAGACCAAATCTCCACTGCTTCTCTGTTCTTTTCTGTCAAATGATGGGAACCCAACTCAAGATTGGTGACAATTTCTCAGGAGAAACCACTAAAACGTACGTGGGTACTCTTGATTTCCCAAGTAAAGCAAAACAACAATCTTTGTCTGTATTCAAATCTCAATTTTCTTTTCAAATGAATACCCGGGTAAGTTGAGAAGTTTAAAATTCACAATGTCTGGACAGGTTTGACTGATGTAATTAATTTAAGTTATCATGGACTATGGTATGTTGAATTACAAAACAATAAGAATAGAAAACAAATGCAGAATAGAACACACTCGACTTGATTGATAATTAAGAAAATGCGGTTACAATATATAGCTTGATTGATAATTAAGAAAATGCGGTTACAATATATAGCTCTGAGAGCTGTTGATTAACTCCTATACAAGAGGATCTCGAACTGATCTCAATCACACGTAATCTAACAGAAAACTAAAAATAGTAATTCGACATTATTATCCAACACTCCCCCTTAATAGAGAAATGGATTCTCTACCACACCTAACTGTTTCCTACATACTTCAAAACTCATCTTTCCAAGAGGCTTGGTAAAGATGTCAGCCACATTCTCAGTGGTATTACAATAGGTCAAATCAATTTCCTTCTCTTGTATCTTTTTTCTTACAAAATGATGTTGAATTTCAATATGCTTGGTTCTAGCATGATACATTGGATTATATTCCAATTTAATAGAGCTTTGATTGTCACTTTTGAGAACAGTTGGCTTCATTTGCTTGTTGCCAATATCTTCAAGAATTCTCCTTAACCAAACAGCTTCACAAGTAGCATGGCATAGCGCTTTGTATTCAGCGTCTATTGATGATAAAGAAACAGTTAGTTGTTTCTTACTGCTCCATGATACGACCCCAGTGCCTATGTTGAATGCATATCCTGAGGTTGATTTCCTGTCATTTGGATTTCCAGCCCAATCTGAATCAAAGTAACCTGTCAACTCAACATCACAATTATCAGTATACAAAATACCAAAATTAACAGTTCCTTTCAGATATCGAAGGACTTTCTTTGCAGCTATCCAGTGGCTTTCCAAAGGTTTAGCCATGAACTGACTCAGGATGCTGACAGAATATGCTAAGTCTGGTCTGGTAGTGGTAAGATAGTTTAAACTTCCCACCAACTGGCGATACAGAACACCATTTTCCTCTTTAGTTTCATCAAGACTAGATAACTTAACATTCTGTTCCAAAGGTATTGATACTGCCTTGCTATCACTCATATTGAATCTTTCTAGAATCTCCCTTAATTATTTGCTTTGAGTGACAATTGTTTTATTGCCTTCTCTCCATATTTCCAAACCTAAACAATAATGTATTTCACCAAGATCCTTCATTTCAAATATCTATGCTAACTGAATCTTAATGTCTTCAATCAAATTAGAAGCACTACCAGTGATAATCAAATCATCAACATATAAGGATATTAAAGCAACATTTCCATTTTCATCCTTTTTAACATACAGATTTGGATAATTTTTGCTTTTCACAAAACCTTTTTGGGCAAAGAACAAATCTATCTTAATATACCAAGATCTAGGTGCTTGTTTTAAACCATATAATGCTTTCTTGAGTTTACAGACAAGATCTTCTTCCCCTTTCTTTATAAATCCTTCGAGCTGAACCAAATAAACTTCTTCTTTTAAATCACCATTCAGAAATGCAGACTTAACATCTAACTGATGAACTTTCCAATTGTATTTTGTAGCTAATGCAATCATGACTCTAATTGTATTTAACTTAGCTATAGGTGCAAAGGTGTCTTCATAATCAATTCCTTCCTTTTGTGAATACCCTTTTGCAACTAATTTGGCCTTATATTTGTCAATACTTCCATTTGCATTAAACTTGGTTTTATACAGCCATTTACATCCTATAGTAACTTTGTTTTCAGGCAGCTCAGTTAATTCCCAAGTGTCATTCTTCATAATTGAGTCATATTCTTCATTCATTGCATTATTCCAGTCCTTATGAGTTTTGGCTTGTTCATAAGAAGTAGGTTCTACAACATTCATTACTTGAGTCATCAAAGCATAGTCTTTATACCTGGAGGGTATCTGAATTGTTCTTGTAGACCTCCTCAGTGATCCACCACTTTCTGCACTTTCATCTCTTCTTTTCTGAGGCGTAGAAGTTGATGGAGTCACTACACTGCTCTCACCTTGTTGTTGTACCTGTTCCTTTTCATGTTCTTGTTCACTATCTATATCAATTTTCACTTGAACATCAACATCATTGTCATAAGAAGTATGCCAAACATCATACTTACTTACTTCTTCATCTGTAGTCTCATGAAAAATCACATCTCTACTTGTTATGAGCTTATGTGAATTAAGATCAAACAGTTTGTATGCCTTACGTTCATCATAATAACCAAGAAAAGTACACTTAACATATTTTGAATCTAGTTTTCTTCTCTCATCTTTGGGAATATGAGCAAATGCCTTTGAACCAAATATTTTTAAATGACCAACTTCATGTTTATAGCCATAAAGAACTTCAAAAGGTGTTTTTGAATCTAGAATCTTAATTGGACTTCTATTCTTTAAGTAAACAACAGTGTTAATGGCTTCTGTCCAAAAACCATTAGAGATATTTTTACCTTTTAACATGCTGCGAGCACATTCCACTAATGTCCTGTTCTTCCTTTCAGCTACACCGTTTTGTTGTGGTGTAGAAGGCACTGTGAATTGTTGAATGATCCCATTGTTCTTGCAGTAGCTCTCAAAAGGTCCTGAGGTGTATTCTCCACCTTGATCAGATCTGAGTATCTTGTTGCATTTACCTGTCTGCTTTTCCACCATAGTTTTTAATTCTTTAAAATATTCAAATATATCACTCTTTTTCCTTATAAAATAAACCCAAGTAAATCGAGATTTGTCATCAACAAATATAATAAAGTACCTCGTACCACCAAGTGATAAGGTTTGCATGGGACTACAGACATCAGTATGTATTAATTCAAGTAATTCTCTCAGTTTCTTCTCTTTATGCACTGGAAATTCTTCCCTATGTTGTTTACCTAGTGCACAAGCTTCACATTCTATATGCTGATGTTTCAAAACAGGAAGCCCCTCAACCATTAATTTCTTCTGAAGTAGTACTAAATCATTTTGATTAAGATGCCCATACCTGCGATGCCATAGCTCTTATGTTGTCATTGTAGTAGATGCCAATGCTTGATGAGTGGGCTTTGTGACATCAAGCTTATACAGTCCTCCAATTCTTGTCCCTGTGGCTATGACATTATAATGATTCTGAATATCCTTCACAAGACAGTGAGACTGCATAAAATCTATATTCATATTTTGATCAGTTATAGTGGAAACAGAAATCAAGTTCTTTTTTATGCCTGGAACATACAATACATCATGAATCTGTTTGTTTTTGCCATTAGGTAATTTTACACTTATCACTCCATAACCCTGAATCTTATGAGATCTATTATCTCCTAGATATATGTGTGTCTCATCTATTTTCTCATGATATTCATCAAACCATTCTTTGACACAAGACATGTGGGTTGAGGCATCTGAATCTATGAACCACGCATTTTCATCATCAGTTTCTGCAGACAATGCAGCTTCTGAAATAAACAACTTTAAATTCTTGAAACCTTCATTGGATGTGTCAGTGGTCACATAATTTCCATTATGTTTTCTAAATTTCTGTTTGGATTCATCAACTTTTCTTTTATAACAATCTTTAGCATGATGACCAGGTTTCCCACAATAAAAACAACCATCATTTTTCTAATCATGAGAATCAGATTTTGAGTGAGTCATACCTTTGTGTCTTGGCTGAAACTTGCTTGTCTTGTTTCTATCCCATGTCTTGCCCCTGTAGGGATGTTTCCCTTTCACCATTAATGCCACTTCTGAAGATTGAGAGTCCATCTCAAATACTTTCATCCTTTCTTCTTCTTGGAGAAGAATCCTTGTTAACTCATTAAATTTTGGTGGTGTTGCTCTACCTCCCAAACTTGAAATAAAAACATGATAATCTCTAATTAAACCCTTTAACGTAATTGTTACCATGTCAGTATTTGAAACAGTATCACCAATTGCTTTTAACTGATCACTTAAATCCTTAATCTAGGAAACATAGCTAGTGATATTCTCATTTGCAGCCATTTTGATAGACAATAACTTAGTTTTCAGAAACAACAGTCTATTGAAGTTTGTAGTTTCATACAAACCTTTCAGGATGTCCCATGTCTCCTTGGAAGTTGTACAATCTCTGATGTGCGGGATGATGTTGTCTTTGACAGACAGCCGCAACAGTACATTTGCCTTCATTTCTCGTTTCTCCCAATCTGCAAGAGTAGCACCTGTGGGCTTGGCTTCATCCCCTTTGACAATAGTCCAGACATTTAGTGCTTCGAGCATAGTTGAAATCTTGAATTTCCTGTCAAGATAAGAAGCCTCATTCAGATAATTTTCGGGAAAAGAATTTTTCATGGCTAAAATAAAAAATACCTCTACTCTTCCGCGACTTGAAAAAATACCCAAAATACCTCTGTATGTTCTGGCTACTCCCCTCTTTCTTCTTAGAAATACATTTTAATGGTGAATATTGAATGATTTTGGGATCAATGACATCAAATATGGATGCAAATGCACTACGCAACACCTTAAATGAATTTGTATTGTGTCCAACAAATAACACAAGAAAACTCACTTACAGGAAATTATCGCAAGTTATCGGAGTGCACTACTAAACTACCGCGCCCTGACACAGTGAGGACCCGCAGTACTGCAGTATTACCACGCCCCTGTCACACTCGCCAGAAATTTTGCTTGGGCGAGCACTTTGGTCAAGCTGGCAATCGGCGAGCTGTTTTCTTGGCATGCCCAGTGGGACACGAACCCACAATTCGGATTCTTCCTCCTTTTCAGAACACGAGGCAGAGAGAACCTCCAACACTGGCAGCGACTCTACACCGAGACCCTGTGTAGCAGCGATCTCCAACAAATAGTTATCACCAGCAAACAACAAGCTATTCTCAGCAAATAGTTTAACAAATAATTTAGTAGCAATATGTGGTGATTCTCAACAGTGATCCAACAACGCCAATCCAACGGCGATCCAAGAACAACGATCTCCAGCAATCTTCAGCAACATCAAATAGTCTTGCACAGCGAGCCACAGTGGGCTTCTCAACAGCAAGCCGCAGAGGGCTTCTCGACAGGCCACTCAGGGCTCTGATACCAAATTACAAAACAATAAGAACAGAAAACAAATGCAGAATAGAACACACTCGACTTGATTGATCATTAAGAAAATGCGGTTACAATATATAGCTCTGAGAGCTGTTAATTAACTCCTATAAAAGAGTATCTCGAACTGATCTCAATCACACGTAATCTAACAGAAAACTAAAAATAGTAATTCGGCATTATTATCCAACATGTTGGGCACTCCAATACGAACTGTATGAATGCAGTGATTGGCTTGTTTAAGTTATCGTGGACGATGGTTCTTTCAACTCTCTGTCAATCTATTTGGTTTGAAGAAAATAAAGGGCGAGATTACATGGAAAATCTCCTTCAGTATCACACCAAAATTTGAGTCTGTCAGCGTGCTTTTGAGACGATAAAAATTATTATAAGTTTTATTCTAAAACTCGAATGTTAATTTAATGTGATCTCATCTTCAATACAATCCAAATGTCTTCTAGAATCCATGGTTTTTCTCCTTGTTATTTCTATCTGTTATAGATAGAATGTTTGTTGTATATGTCACGGTGCAGGGTGTTATCTATTTCAATATGGAAATGGTTAAAGAGGTTAAAATTGTGTGCTGAATGAATGGTGTAATGATATGGTCTTATTTCAGAAAACGTTTTCTTTTTACATCCTTCAACACAAATCTCTATATCAGAAAGTGACTCCCTAAAACCAATCATTCACAGCTAGATGAAGTTGCATATGTAGGATATGTAAAGGGATATGCTAAGTCTGCGAATCCCATATTATTGAATATAACGAAAAAGCTTATGAGGGTCCTAACATGAGATGTCTTTCAATTCTTCAAATGCAGATTCTTCAAAGTGATGTAGATATAGAACCCACCCTGTTGCATATAAGAATCAGAAATAAATAAAGGGCAACATCAAACTCTTCTTTGATACCTACAAATCATTTGAAGCAACAAACCCAATTATAAAATCTTCAGGAAATCGACGGCTACAATTTGTAGGGATCTCAAAATAAGTAGAGGCCCTTGCGCAGGCCTTTGCTAAAAACATACAAAAAGACAAGTGGAAAAATCCATTTTCAAAAATCCCAGACACTGTAAATGTTAAAATAGAGCAACATTAAGTGGATGTCATGGACTATGGAGTCAGACCTATACAATATAGTAATAATTTCTCCTCTAAGTAGAAGACTGAAATTGTATTGTTGGTTATAACCTTTTCTATTGTATAATTATATTATTTTTCTTTGTCATGGTTACCACGTGAGGTTTGCTCATACTAGACTATATTACAAACACAAGTGCATTCATACCTCAATGAAGGTGGATAGCAATTAAAGTGGAAAGAATTCCCAGAAAGCACCACATATAGACATAGAAGCGTTAAACATTTGGATGCAATGTGCATTGCATCGAAAAGCAGCCACACTTATCCTTCACTTTCATGCAGGGACAACTACTAGAATTTAAGGTGATGACAACTACAAAGCTTCTACTAAATCGAATATGTGAAAGCTTTGATAGAAAACATGCTTGGAAAAGCAAGATTTTCATAGTCAGTTTCCACCAATTTGGGAGATGCTCAAGAATAACAAAATGAATTTTTATGAGATGAATCCATACAACCTTTTGGTGAGTTCGTCCATTAATGGATGAACAATTGAAATACATTAAGAGATATATAGTTCTCTAATCTCATTAAAATATGGAATTACAAACACATGTAATTTTCATGATGAAAACTACTGCTCAAGTATTATATTAACGTCAAATTACTTCAACTACTACAAAAATATAAATACTTGCAGCTGAAAGAATATAACTCTTTTACAATTGAAATCTTTAGAAACTAAAATGTAGAACTTTGATCAATTGATGCCACTGCCTTATTCATTATTGTGTTGTAGTCACTAGTGGCAAGCATAGCAGATATGCTTTGTGATAATCTCCTTGAAGCACCACTATTTTCCACCAAATCATCTCTAAGACTATTCAACACAGTTGACACATATCTCATAGTTGGACGTTCTTTGGGTGAATCTTTTGATTATAGAAAACCAACATGTAGGAAAAAAAGCAGAAATTTATATGCACCATTTTCTTCAATTTCATCTCCATCCATCTCACTCAAGAGACGACTATCAATTACCTCCTTCACATTATTTGGAAATGTTAAGCTCACCCATTTATGCAAGTTCAAGTTTCCTGTAAACATGTGGCTAGTAGGCTTTTTTCCAGTAAGCATTTCCAATAATAGAATGCCATAGCTATAAACATCCCCTTGAATAGAAACCCTCTCACCCAATCCATACTCTGCATTCAAAATAACCTTGATCAAATTTACTTAACAAATACATATAAATTTGTTGTGGAGAAAATAAAAATAAAAATAATATTGTAAAATATCCACACCTGGGGCAATGTAACCCATGGATCCTTTCAGAGAAGGTGTTGAAGTACGTGAATCATTGGAGGTTGCACCAATTAATTTTGCAATCCCAAAATTTGTTACATGGCTAACCATGTTTTCATCCAACAACACATTGCTTGTCTTTATATCACAGTGCACTACTTGTACAAAAGAATCATGATGAAGATATTCCATGGCATGGGCCACATCTATGGCAATGTCTAATCGTGTTTTCATCCCCAACTCACATGCATCTTCAACATTATTGTCATCTTTATTAGGATACAAATGATTCTCTAAGCTTCCATTACACATAAACTTGAACACTAAACCTTTGAAATGGAGGTTGGAACATGAGGCTATAATTCTCACAAGATTTTGATGTCGAACATTTTGCAAGACATTACACTCTCCTTTAAAACTCTTCACAACCTGGTCATTTTTCAAATTGAAAACCTTCACAGCAACAAGCATGCCATCACTCAAAATGCCTTTGTACACTGATCCAAAACTACCTTTCCCCAACAAGTTGGGCTCAATAAATCCATTAGTTGCTCTAGAAAGCTCTTGATATGATAAACTTTGATGTTCTGATTTATCATAAATAACTCCTGGAGAATAAAAGTTTTGTATATGCAAATTCCCTCTTAAGAAGAATCCCAAAAGTAGACAACATAGTATAAAACCAATAGCACCAACAATTGGCAATAGTACTTTTCTCAAAACATCAAAATGGATTTTCTTTGTTGGACATGCCGGTAAGGATCACTAAGTTTTTTGGACCCAAAATCCGACGGCAAAAAAGTTGAATTTGCTACAATCTATGGTCGACTATCCGACAATTCCAGTCTTTTTTTATCGTCGGTGGGATATCGACTAAAATCCGACATAGTTCAAGACATTGGATATTCGACTACCATACCTCGTCGGTTAACCGACTTCCTCCAGCTTCATAGGTAGTCGGATAAGCAACATCGTTAACTTCCAATATTTATTGGATACCATCCTTTTGCCATCGATTATGTGTCAGTTTAGTCGTCAGTTAAGGGACGTGTTTGCCATAAAAAAAAGTCAGTTTCGACGTTTCGAGCAGTCGGAAGTATAGCACAAGCGTAGGATATCACCCTGCAATCGTAGGATAGGTTGTCGATTAAGCGACATGGATAACATAGCAAAAAAAAATGGATCCGACATTCCAAGCCATTGGAAGTATTGCAAAACCGTCGGATATTACCCTATGGTCGTCATGATTAGGTCGTCGGTTAAGCGTCTACGCAATACATTTTTTTTTTATAAATAGCGTTTTTCAAATAAAATTTTTCATACTACAGGAAATCAATATATTCTATCTCTATTGTGGAAATATGTAGAATAATTACATATATATATAACTGAGAACCCCATTATGATCTTCCCATTGTATTAGGAGCAGAGTAGCCTAAGGGAATAGAGTCGTTGTAATAAAGCCATTGTATTAGAGTCATTGCATTAAGCGGCGGAGTCAATCATTATTGAAGTGGACCTACAGGCTAGTGGGTGCCTATTAAGGTGGCACAAAAGACTATACTCTAAGTCTCAAGTGCTAGTGTCTATGGAACTTACTTTATGGACTACAGGGTTTCCATGTAGTAGAATAAAAGGACTGGGAAGTTATGTAACATTGTGGCATATTCGTCACAAAGAGATGGTAGTGTGCTTCCATTGTGTCAAGGTACTCTTACCTAACTTCTCTAATTTGGTATACTGAGGAGTTTGTATATTCATGTATGAGATCATATTCTTTGAATAAGGCTCATTAGATAGTTAATGGGTAGTTACTTAATGTAAAAGACTCATTTTTATTAAATAAGAACCAGTAGGTGGTTGGTAGTCATTAATTTTGAGATTGCATGTAGTTAGGGTTTTGGTAGTTATTAAGAAACTATTTATAGCGCTAGAAGGATGTATATTGTTTTGTCAAAGATTGGTATTGTATTGAAGCTTTGCTCAAAGGAGCTCATCCTCTCCAAGAGGCCCATGAACATTACTCTCTCTTTTTGAATTTATTGATACAAGTGTTATATTTTGCAAGTTTAATATCTTTCTTGCATTTTCTTTTGTTCACTTATATTTATTTGAGGTTAAGCTGGATATTGATTCCAAGGAAATTAAAGAGAAGGTTAAGGATATTGATTCTAGTGCATCATTTACTCAACCTTTGAAGTTATGGAAACTCGAAATTGGTTATGAGGAGCAACCAAAAATCACAAGCAGCTCCAAGAAATTGTAAAAATTTAAACAACACGCGTGTGGGTTGTAGAAAGCCAGCATCGTAGCCATTCATTGAGCTCCTCTCTGTTTCGAGAATAATTTCATATTCTTTGCTGAACAGGGCCAACCACGTGAAGGTGGAAGCTCTTCTGGCCCCTCCCCCCCCTCACATCACTCTCAATTCCCCATACCCAATGCACGCACTCGAAAAAAACAAATATGTGCAAATTCATCCATATTTTATCATGAACTTTCGTCCATTATTCATTTAATAAATGCTAACATTCACTAAACCGTTGTTTCTACCGATACACACATCCATTCAATAAAAGATAACATTCAATAAACCATTCATTAATCATTCAGTCAACACATTCATTCAATAAAAGCTGAAATTCAATAAAGGTAATAGTTTACTACACTGAATCATTAAAACATTAGAAAATTCATTAAACCATTCAATGAATTTCCACCATCCAATGAGTTTTCGAGGTCTTCAGTTTCATCCTAGAAATGGTTGACGATTCATGGTGTTACGTTTCCCTTCGACTGCAAATGAAAAACTCATAGTTCACTATTAAGGTTTGTCTGACAAAGCTGGCAGTCAAAGAAATCTTGATAGTGAACTATGAGTTTGCCATATTGCAGCTTAAGGGAAATGTAAATATAGAATGAATCGTCACCATTATCAGGATGGAACTCAAGACCGCAGAAACACTCCTCGGACGGCAGGTGTGGGTCATATCGAATTGATAAACTAATAGAGGGAAAACGCAACGAGAATCTGAGATGATTGCATAGTGAAATGCATACACAATGAATCAAGGTTGAATGTGGTAGCCCGCCATCTCCCATTGTGAAATGCATGCAGAATGAATCGAGCTTGAAGGTGGTCGCCCTTGCCAACTATACTTCAAGCTTGAAGGTGGTAGCCTTGGGACTAGACATAGGTCACAAGTTCGGATCTCCTCAGTTCAGTTTGTACCCTGTTATTTTTTCAATGCAAACTATATGTTTTCTTTAATTTGTTGTTGGCTTTAATTCCCTAGCGTAGGAGGAGCCATTATGGTCAAGTTGCATTCCTAAAAAAAAAGATGAACATTCACAACAAGCAGCATGTCTCTAATTGTTGTCGGTGTATGCTAGCCTAGTTGCAAATATCATGCTTCAGAAGAAGCCAGCCTTGAATGGTAAATATACCAATTTGGAAGGGTTTAATGTGAGGTTAAGGATATTGATTCCAAGGAAATTAAAGAGAAGGTTAAGGATATTGATTCCAGTGCATCATTTACTCAACCTTTGATGTTGTGGAAACTGGAAATTGGTTATGAGGAGCAACCAAAAATCACAACAAGCTCCAAGAAATTGTCAAAATTTAGACAACATGCGAGTGGGTTGTAGAAAGCCAGCATCGTAGCCATTCATTGAGCTCCTTTCTGTTTCGAGAATAATTTCATATTCTCTACTGAACAGGACCAACCACGTGAAGGTGGAAGCTCTTATGCCCCCCCTCCTCACATCACTCTCAATTCCCCCTACCCAGTGCATGTACTTGAAAAAAAAAAATATGTGCAAATTCATCCATATTTCATCATGAACTTTCATCCATTATTCATTCAATAAATGCTAACATTCACTAAACCATCGTTTCAGTCGATCAACACATTCATTCAATAAAAGATAACATTCAATACACCATTCATTAATCATTCAGTCAACACATTCATTCAATAAAAGTTGAAATTCAATGAAGGTAACAGTTTACTACACTGAATCATTACAACATTAGAACATTCATTAAACCATTCATTCATTCATTAGACCAAAAATAGTGGACGATATATTGTTATTAAAAATATTTAGACGTTGTTTTTCCCGTCCTTCTTTTTATAAGTTTGTCTTTTCTTCAATGGTATATAATCTATGAGAGGACCATCTACATCATTTGGACTTTCTCTTCCAGTTCTTGGTTCTTTAGCAGGCGCTTTTGGTGATGTTTGCAATATCCTAGCTGATTGTTGTTCTAGACCTGGATTTTGCGGCAAGGGGTTCGGATTTGCTGCAACGATGTGAAAATGTTACATCGTTATATTTTGCTATTGTAATGACAAGTTTTTCATTTAAAAAAATTCATTACGAAGGTGTTTTTTTACTAGGTGTGACCAAATCATGTTGTTGATGTTCTTGTCCAGTCTCAACCTGTACAGTTTCACCCTCTACATGCTCTGTAGTTGAAATACGGTGAACTACAATTAATGTTCACCATTTGCAATGCTATACATAAAATTGTAGCATATGAATAAATTCATTACCGGGATTTGAAGCTTAATCATTGATTTGTTGTTGTCCCTCCTCGACACTAATGGGATCATTACTTTCCTGTTAAAAACAGAGTCAATATTTTACATCAAGTATTTGGAACAAAAATATTCCACAAGCGATAAATCTTCATTAAACTATATAGATTCTATATACCTGTGCACCGGATGGATTGGTACCACAAGACTGCGTTTTCCCAGATAAGCTTCTTCTATGTTCAACAACAGCTCCAAAGCCTTCCTGGAAGCTAAGCTTCATGTCTTCCTCTGTGGGTACTTCATTGAATCGATGAGCCTACATATTTTCTTATCATCGTTAATTAACATTTTACGGTGCAATAAAATGAAAAATAATTTTCAATTTATTATTTGTATTCATTGTTGGTTTCTCGAAACTTACAAACCATGCCTCCAAATTCGAATAACCACTAGGGCCAAGCTTGTGCTGACCTATTTTTTCTAGTCTTGCCTTTGTGGCCTTTGATGTGTCTGGTAGCCTATGCAAGTGTTGAAATACGTTAGATGTTCCAAGTTTGATATAGAAATCAAGGATAATAAGGTTTATAATTACATTGCGGAAAGTATTGCATACCTCCCTGTTCTTGGTGTTAGCTTTCCTTCTCTTCTCAGAGCCTTCTCCTTTCCATCTTCCACTAGAGCTCTCCACTCCATTGCTGGAATCATTGGTGGGCGCTCATACCTATGGTTTCTTTCAAGGTGTGTCCTATATTGGTCTCGGACAACCTTCACATGTTGACAAGCCTTTTTCAAGGCATTGGCATGACTGAAGGTTTTCTCCCCGAACAGGCCAACCAACCGATTAGTGAGTTCATCTTTTAAATGTTTCGGTTGTCTATCCCACCTTGTTTGGATGGTGGGCTCGAATATCTCCAAGCAAAAGTCATTCATATGTTTATAGAAAACATTGTTTCCTACACAACGATCATGCCATGATCATAATTAGTTGATAAAAAAAGTTTTATCGGTATATTACAATGAAATTATAAACACTAATTAACCTGATCAACTATGATTAATTACCTGGGATCGTCGGTATATTTATTGGGACGAGATCTTCGTCCACCAAAAATGTTGTCTCCAGTGTTCCTATGCTTTTGACACGGGAAGATCCTGGAAATGTAGCTTGTTCGACATCAAAATTGATAGGGGACTCGGTGTCGGCCCCTTCTTGTGGACGATCCGTTGTGTGTTGGTCAGTAGCAGCTATTGCGCTCACAGCGGGGGTCCGTGGTGTTTCGGAACATGTTGCTGACTGTTCGGTCGACAACAATGGCGAAGGATTCGAACTACGTGGAGTTGTTTGGTCGTGATACGAAGTCTCTCCATGAGCCTCGCTGGGGCCAACACCACCTTGACCAATATTGTGTGGTCCCTTATAATTCTGTAAATACACACCATGTCTTATACGTTCAATACTATCATATAAAAGAGAACATTATAAATATTTAAATGAATTATTCTATGATTCAAGATTCCTCAACTTACTCGCAAGTTATTAGATTTTTGTTCCAACAATGCAATCCTTTCTTTAATTGCGCTTGTCTGCGGAACCTGGATTACTAGAGAAAGGATTTCCACAGTATATCTATTCAACAATTTCTCTACCATCTTTAGCGGGTGTGCGGCTTCACCAATTTTTTCGCAATCGTGAAGCACCTCTGCCACTTCAGGGTCTAATGGAAAATCTTGCGATGTTGATTCATACTGCAATTCACTAGTGGGCTGCAACAAACATATATAAAGCACTACTAAGTTCTCTATTGATAGATTCCAAATTTTATATTAACGTATATAACACATCGATCATGATAGATTCGTAAAATTACAACACGGTTTACATTATCATAACGAAACCAATATATCACACAAAAAATACATAACAAAATTAACATCATGCTACGTATTATATTGGTACAATTGAAATGAATTATACCAGTGACCTCAAGGATCGCGATCCACTGATTGGATCAATGGTCATAGGCGACTTGCCCCAATCTGCTAATATCTGGGAGCTGCCCCTAACAACACCCTAATAAAAAAACATAGTGAAAGTCACCTAAACGATTCCAAAACTATTCATGAGAAAACACATCATAAAAATTATTATTCATATTATATTTTTAATATTACAAAGATGTATACCCGTTGCATGGACCCTGGTGTGGCCGACCTTATGGAACCGGCCTGCATCAAAAACATAGACTAGAAAATTACGTAAACAAAACCAAAATATTCATTGAAACATTAATATAATGCCAAAACATTTTGACATATTTTAATTGTACAATTCAAATCAATTCTACCTGTTTTCCCGAGGGTGTTGTCGTCTGATCAACATTCGACGGGTGTATTTCCTGATCAACGTTCTGCATCAAATATGAATTTCATTATATAAAACAAACCAAGTTATTAATAATGGAAAAAGAAATCAAATAAAAACTCTTTTTTCTTATTATATTTGTACTATTAGAAAGATGTATACCTGCTCCGTCGAGGAAGAAGTTCTCCTCCGACCATTTGTTGGTAGGGATTTATCCCGATCACTGGCCTGCGAAGTAAATATGGGAAATTTAAACGAAATAAACTAACAAAAAATCCTTATGATGTTTAATTTATTACTAAAAGGTTGGGTAAAATGTTATATAGTAACCTTGTTTGTATCTACTCGGTTGACAGGGTAATTAATAAGCAACTCGTCCCCTGCAGATTTTGTTTTAATAGCAACTACAAAAACATGGTTTCCTTCACGCCCCTCAAATTCGCAGTTTGGTTTCTTAATTATAGACCCTGGTTGTGTATTGTTTATAAACCCCACAATATTCCCTATGGCCTTTGGCCTTCCGTCCATGTACAACGTTCCTCCTTTATTTTAATTTTTGTCTTTCAATTGTAAATAGTTTGTTGACAATCCATAGCTACGCATACTTTTTGTATATCGGACAAGGCACATCCAATCGTTGTAGTTGTATATGGGTCCAACATGCTCCATCAATTCTGTACATGTCCCGTAACCGATGAAGATGCAATCCATGGAAAACAACCCGAAACCATGTATCGACGACGATGCAATTCGATATCTCCTTTCATTCACACAAAAATCAGTGTTCGGTGGAGGAAGATCCTTCGATACCCATTGTTTCACTAAATGTCTGTACCTCAAGGGCACCTCTTCATCGTCTTTTTTCTCATCACCATAGGAACGTGCCCCCCTTTGACCGTGAAAAAATTCATTACGTCTATGGAATCTTCTTTTGGTTTTTTGACATCTAGTTGATACAATTCTTCTAGACCTACTATATGTCTCACTTTCCTCTAGCCTTCCTAAACTCCCCTCACTTGAGGAAGACAGATCAGACAAATATCTGTTTGGTTCTACCTGCACCATTGGAAAAAAGTTTAGATTCGACCGCAAGGCATAGCACCTCTTAAAAGTTGACATGTATCGCCTTTTATAATTTTACTTGATCCTCATTCCCTTTGTCAACATGTAGGCATTCAAGTGATGATCAGAAGACGACCAATTTATCTTTCTTAAGAGTAGAAATTCATGCAATCTTTATGAGTTGTTTTTTCTATTTGATTTAACGCTACATCACACATGTAACACACATGTAGCACACATGAAACACTACACATACACGTTACAAGATCTCCTCTAATGCTACAAGTCCTAGCTACTTAATGAAAACTATTTACCACATATTTGATACCTTAGTGTAGACGTTTCCTGTAATATACTCAGAAGAGTTACTTTCAGAAATGACTGTGCCTCTTAGAGGCCAGTCAACTCTAGGAACCAAGTGACCCTATGATAGGGCTAGTACAAACCAGAGAGAGAGAGATGACTGGGCTATGGTACGGTCAATCAAAGAAATTCAGTGACAGTAAAAAGGCTCAGTACAAAGACCAACCAGTAAGCTACAAGTAAAAAAAAAAAAAGGGTATAAAGACTCACAACCCTTGGGACTAAGGGGGTGTACACTACCTCAAACGTGGACAAACTACCATAGTTATAACCACAAGACCAAAAACATAAAAGGCAGTACAAATCAATATATGTAATATCTCCTTGTAACTACCTCATATATGTAACTACCTCATATATGCAATATCTCCTTGTAACTACCTCATATATGCAATATATCCTTGTAACTACCTCTTGTAACTTAAATAGTACCACCAAAAGGTATGATAGCATGCAATCTTCCAAACTAAGGTCAGGAGGGTGGTACAAAGTGGGTATAAAGACACATAACAATTTGGAGAAAGTGGGTGTACCTCAAATGTGGACAAACTACCATAGTACCCACAATACCTAAAACATAAAAGGTGGTACAAATCACAAGATATCCCAATATCAGTAAAACACCCAAAAGGTAAAAGGCAAGGTACCACAAAAATATTATCGAAAAAATGAAAGAACCATAAGACAATCGACCAAGGTGGGGTACAACCATTCATCTCTCTCTCAAATGTACCATTGTTCCATATAACTCGAAAGACCATCATCACAGTAAACAGAAAAGTCCACACGGGTGATGTGATCACGTGGTCCTCTAGACTACTCTTACGGTCAAGCGTTAGTGGCTCCATGAAGGGGTGTTCGGTCCCTTTAGAAGACCATCTAACTCAACCATCTCGAAGACCTAGGAGAAGAGGACATCACACATCATCAAATAAGTATTGGTAACTACCGTGTATGAACTCAAAAACCCTAAAGCAACCGAGCGTGAAGAAGGGGAGCTATGAAAAGACAAGGCTCGCAGGCCAAAAAAACAAGCTCAAAAAACTATACTGGGATCGATGTCACAGTAAGCAAGCTAAAACAAAAGTGGCCAGAATGCCAACAAGTAGCACTAAAAAGAAAAAGACCCTCTAAAAAGGTGAAAATGCAAGCAAACTTCCTAACTAGGAGCTGGAGACCTCGACAAATCATATCCTTCGCAAGGTGATGAAATCCAAGTCGAACAATACGAAGTGAGAGACTGAATTTGAAGGATATCCCTCTACCGAAAGGGAGCCTGGGTAAAAGAGCCCTAGTAGAAAAATCACTAAGCTACCTCGTTCATGACACATCGGAAAAGGTTTTTGGCACTTCTGCCTTATCACCCTTGTATCACCAGTATGGTGGCCAGAGAATACAAGGAAGACAATGATCAATGTTGCCTTAGGGCTAAGTGGAGTGCGGCATTCCACATAGTTCATCCAGTTCTCGATCTCGCGGTGGTTTAACCCTTGAAACAACAGGAGGCCCCTCCACTCCACAAATAGGTCGTGACCATGTCAACAAATACTAGAGGATTTTGGTTCCCTAAAGACAACGACTATGTCTCAGATGAAAAATGACAAGGGGGAATTATTTGGATGCCTATCCGCGGTGTCCTACCTAACTACCAAATTCTTTTGATTTCCTCAAGTGAGGTTATAGTGTTTTTAGTTAGGGGGTGTAAATTTTAGTGGTTGTATTACTCAATCGGGTGATGGAAGTGAAACTCGTGGTGTGATGATTGACTCAAACCATGCAAATGCATATGAATAAAATAAGCCTTTCCTTTCAATGAATGCTAGCTAAGGTAAGGAGAGAGTTCTTTCAAACTATAACTACTCTTTCAAAGTAAATGAATCCATTAACAATAACTTTCTTCTACTTCTAATGACTAAAATGCATGACAATGTTTAAACCTAATTAGCAAGCATAACCATGACATTGTGATATTGTGAATAATCGTGTATGGTAGGACACATTATTTCAATTTAAAACCCATTTAATGTACGCTAGGAGACTTAAATTACAGAATGATCTCATAAGTATAAGCCCAAGAATATTTGTCTCAGTTGGGTGATGGAAGTGCAACTCATGGTGTGATGACTGACTCAAACCATGCAAATGCATATGAATAAAATAAGCCTTTCCTTTCAATGAATGCTAGCTAAGGTAAGGAGAGAGTTCTTTCAAACTATAACTACTCTTTCAAATTAAATGAATGCAACAAGTGTTCAAGTTCATTCATGGGACTTCAATGAGAGCTTCAGATATAGTCAAGTCATGCAAACAAATTCATCACATAAAACAAAGTGATAATAAATATAAGGAATTGTACATATCCGTGTTCATAATTCTCTAGGAACACTTATAACATTCTTCAATCATTCTTCACAAAAACACAGGGATAGTAGAAACAATAAACTGCATATAAATCTTCATGAGCTTAATAAAAAAACAGTAACCACAACTAGGGAAGCTATACCACAACTTGTTTTTTTATGACTATAAATACAAGAGTATCCTAATCATGAGCAATACATCCTTTACTTTTACATCATGAGAAATACTAATCACTTCCCCTTTAACTTGCATTGAGTACCTTGACATGAATTCCCCCAAGCTACTATATTATAAGTGTTAAAGTTGTTACAGTACTACCCTAGTCGAAGACTAAAATTGCCACAATCCAAGTCATGATGGTTTGATTGAAGTCTGAAGTATGATGATGCATGCTTTCCTTTTATTAATTTACTGACCCTGATGAATGATACAATGAAAGCCAATTTTAAGAAGATGAAGACTTTAAAACAAACCATAATAGCCTGAAATACTTCCTAAACCAGAACAACAAAAATGGGTAAGCAAAATCTAAGTTCCGTTTTCCGTCGAGGTGGCTTACAAATTGATTTAAATTTGACCACAATGGCACCAACCGCAATTTTAGGCCTATATAATTCTTTTCCTTTTATATATATACATTTCCAATCCGTCAAATGTTTCGTTACTTTGTACCCTGGGGCCACTTTCTGGAAATTATCATCTTCAAGCAACCTCGACGGAAAACGGAACTTCGATTTTGCTTATATCATGATGCTAATGGTGTTATAGGATCTATCTCACATGGTTCTACTTCATAATGGGATGGGGCCAATTAATCTTACTTTCAAAACTCATATGGTGGCAATGATTGATGCATTCTCATTCCTCACATTCTACACTACCCAAACTTTTCTAATTGTATGAAAATTGAAGCTTTCAATTTTATCCAAACCATATAAGGAGAACTTGACCTAATTGCAGTTTTTATAATCTACATGGAAGGATATGTCAATTTATAGACAGGGCAATTTTTAGCCGTAGTATAGTTATCAACCTAATCCTTCGCATATCAAGGCAATCTAATTTATAGAGACAGGGCAATTTAAAGAGGATGATGATTTGGTTGACATCCATACTAGATTGATCTTTAATTTGTTGCTGAGTTATTTAACACGCAGACCGTATGACTTGAATCTGGGTGAGACCCAATTCTGCAACAAATTTCAAAAGATAGAAGAGCAAATTGAACTCACCCATATTGTTTTTCCTAGCCCCCAAGTAGGATTTATCTATGAAGAAATGGCTATCGGAGATATATAGAGAAAACCTGATCTTGCACTACTCTATGGAGCCTTGACAGGCCCCATGAAAAAAACTCCAAGTCATATCTGGATTCACTGCTACTTCACTAATAACACAGGGAACCTTCAAAACTACAATGCGGGTGGCCTTAAGTCTTGCTTTTTGCATTCACGGTTTGGTTGGTTAACTTAACATCCCTCCAATTCACAACAATTTTTTGTGGCATTCATTTAATTTGGTGGAGGCTGAGGCATTCATTTCAAAATCGGATATGGAGGCTGCTTCCATGCCGAGACTTGAGGAAAGTTCAAAGTATGGTGATTTTAGTTTACAAAAATTACTACTTCGGGACTGTTTTGGGACTGAGGTCTGCTCAGGAGAGGCTACAGCTTGTTATATGAGTTGAAAATTGGGTTAGGTTAGGGTTTGGAGCAGAAAATTAAAATATTTATACTTTAATGCATAAATAAATTCCTAAATCAATGCTAGAAACAAAATAATATAGTTGTGACAAGGTAATATAAATTTAAACATAATTTTCATCTCTTTCAACTTTAACACTCCCAAAGGTCCCTATGTTAAAGTTGAAGTAGACAAGGACAATAAATAACAACATCATTAATAAAGTAATGAACAAATTAAACAGAACTAACAACTAGCATCAGTAATGCTGGTTTAGACCTTCCTTATAATCAGATATATTTTTCAATAAACCCTTTCTGCAATAGCTGACAGCCACCAGGGATCAACAACGTATGCCCCAGCAAGGCCCATAGGCTCAGAGTAGAGGCCAAAGACAGTTTCGATAGTCATGTTCCTATGTATACTGATTCTGAAGATAAGCATAATGACGGGGTTGGAACTAGTGGATTGTCTCTTGAAAATATGAGTAATGAACGCTTTCTAAAATTAAGCATTTCACATGCCATGGTGTTTGAGCATCTGGCAATGGAAAATCCTGAAACTTGTAGAATATTTGTTGAGAAAAAGGGCATTGAAGCCCTTATGAGGTTCTTGACTCTTCCAAGTATTCCGCTATCTTCAAAAGGGATGTTTGTAGCTGTGCACATGGTTGCAGTTTGCAAAGCATTCACACAACAACACTCAGTTGCCCTTTCAAGGGTATTTTGTGCTCATCTGAAGGAACATCTCAAGACTACATTAAATGTTTTGGATCATGTTGCAGGGACTAATTTATTAGCTGCAAAAGATGGGCTGAATAGGAAAGTATTTTGGTGCTTGTTTGTGGTACAATTTTTTGTCTTTCTAGCTTATGATACTAAAGAGAATCAATGGTTGGTAGCATTAACGGCAAAGTTTGGAAATGATAGCAAGGATGTGCTTCTTGATATTGGGATGATACATCAAGAAATACTATGGCAAGTTTCACTTACTGAGGATTCAAAGGTGTTGCTAAAGAAAGATGATGGCAATGTTTCCAGCAGTGTCACAACTAATTTGGATGCGCATGCAAATGAAATTGATGATCACTTGCCAATTTCACATTTTAAATATAATAATTTGACCCAATTGCTGCTTCATTCATAGGGGGCCTTTAAAAAGCACGATATAGGTCTATGGGCAGCTTATTAAAAGTAGTTATTTCCAATCTAGTCGTAGCCTCCTATGGAGGTTTAGATTCAGTCAATACAAATAGGTGTTCCCTCTTCTACCTGCCCCCCTATGAAAAGAGGAATGAGTTCAAGTTTCTGCCCGGCCTATTATTATTTGCTGTTAGCTCGGATTGGTGCTGTAATGCAATAATGGAAACCTTAACTCAAGCCTGTGTGAATACAAGTACTCAGTCATAGTGAGAGCTTGGTAACTCTGCTTTATCAGGGTCATTAGTAATAGCCCCACCCCCCCCATTCATGATAAAATAAGGGAGTCCATTGCAATAACCTCAACGTTTTGATCTAATACATCTATTTCATGATATTGGTCACAGTGCTCGGCTTCAACGAAGGTTGAAAATTGATTCCTTTTCCCGAGGACAACAAGCCTATGTTCGTCAACCATAGTATTCTCATTCTGATGAAGGCCCTGCTAGAATCAAAACGCAAGGCAATAAGCAAAAGTCACTACATTCTTTTTGCTATGAGATATTAAGGCCGTCATTTTCAGTTCACTACAAAGAGGTGAGGGTTCACCCATCAAACTAAAAAAAACAGTAGATGCAATAAGATAAAAATACCCCAATGTAGATTAAATTAGTAATGAAACCCTCTTAGAAGATCGAATTAGCAATGAAACCATAGTGATTTGCTACCAAATTTTTAAATTTGTCAAATCAAAAAAATTTAGGGCTTGGGACTCATGGACATGGGAGGCATTTCCGGCTCCTCTTATAGTTTATTTGCTTGGACTCCAAACCACCTCTCCCAATGCTTGCTCGTTGGGTCACTCCCACTTCTTGGTCATTGGGTCACTCCCTCTCCACTGCCACAATCACAAACCTCCTCTCCCACAATCACAAACCTCCTCTCCCACAATCGAACAGTCCAATCCAAATCAATAGCAGGTCCAAATCGCAGAGGCGCAGGTCCAAATCACAGAGGTGTAGCTCCAAATCGAGGGTCACTCCAAATCGAGGTCACTTGAGATCACTCCAAATCGCAAATCGCAGGTTTGTGAAATGCATATGGCCGCTAGCTTTTCTATTTGTTCAATATATATGTTATTTAATGTTTGTGTTAAATTTTGAGCATTAATTCACAATACTCTTGGATCTTTACTGAGAGAATAACATATACAGTATATCAATGCATAACAATCACAATAAGCATGACACGCATCACAAGAATCAAAAGCATGAGAGACAAGAGACACAGAGTTTCCATGGGGAAAACCCTAAGGTGAAAAACCCGACAACTTCCTCAGAGATAGAGAGAGCAATGGTTCAACCAAAGTACAACCAAAATACACTTGAGATAGTCTCCTAGAGCAGATGATCCTCCTCCTCACTAGTGCGCCACTTTTTTAGTGAGAGAGATATGACTTTCCGAATGATGCAAATAGAGATCTCCTGATCTCTATTTATACTGAACCTATTTTTCCAGTGACCTTATGGGGCCGACTTGTCTATCTAGATACATCCACAATATAATATATATTTTAGGGTCGACCCCACACATGGTGGTCTACTAACCCATTGGAAAGTACACACACTTGCGACACTTGTCAATCCACATGACGACACTTCCTTATAGAGGAATAACACATCTCTTATAAGAGTAAAATAAATATATATGAAATACATAGATGAAATACATTCTGAAGTTACATATACATCAACACTCCCTCTTAATAGGAAGGTATTTCTCGACACAGTTCTGCTAGACAAGTCTTCTTCTCGGGATTATCGTCATCGAAGCATCGTCATCATCATCGTCACTGCTACTACTATCTCAACCAATCTCTGACTCTACTCTTCATAGGAAGTTCTACAGAGCCAGTCCTTTTTCATACTGGATGTAGGCCCTCCACCTGCAGGTCTTCATCATTTGTGTGAACGGTCTGATAGAGGTGGCCTCTCAGGACTAATTTTATGTGCGGATACAATACTGGAAAGAGTATCCCAGGAACATTTATGTGCCTAAGCATGACCGGCAAGATCTCCCAGGACTGATTACATGCATCTCCTCCACAATACCTTTAAAGAGCATCCCAGGAACATTTATGTGCCGCAGCACGACCGGCAAGATCTCTGAAGAGCATCCCAGGACTTATTACGCGCACACAACTCAACCTCTCGGATCTCTAGGACTGATTACATGTGGATAGACAAAACCTTTAAAGAGCATCCCATGAACATTTATGTGCCACAGCACGACCAGAAAGATCTCTAAAGAGCATCCCAGGACTAATTACGAGCACACAGCTCAACCTCTAGGATCTCCAGGACTGATTACATGTCTCCATAGTAATACCTCATCCCAGGACTGATTACGAGCACACAGCTCAACCTATCGGATATGTGAGGACTGATTACATACTACATAGCAATACCGGAAAGAGTACCCCAGGAACATTTATGTGCCGTAGCATGACCGGAAAGATCTCCCAGGACTGATTACATGTTATTTGCACAACCTGCCACATATCATCTCTGACCTCCAAGTATCAATCTGATACTCATGATCCAACGGATCATCATCGCACGAGGCATCATCCTGATGCCCATGATCATACTCATCATCATCATTGTAACATCCTGGTACATATCATCTGGAGCAACATCCTAAATCTCATCATCATGATCAACCTGATCATACAATGCATCCACCTGATGCATACCAAGTATCTACCTGATACATATCACCATACACAGTGTATCCACCTGATACATAGATACATGATCCACACAATGTATCCATACATGATCTACCTGATCATACCTGATACATATCAACATACATGATCTACCTGGTCATACAATGTATCCACCTGATACATATACAGATACATGGTCTAAGCATCCAACATGATGCATATACAAAATACATACAAATGATCCAACTGATCATATCCATCATCCTAAATCTCATCATCATGATCAACCTGATCATACAATGCATCCACCTGATGCATACCAAGTATCTACCTGATACATATCACCATACACAGTGTATCCACCTGATACATAGATACATGATCCACACAATGTATCCATACATGATCTACCTGATCATACCTGATACATATCAACATACATGATCTACCTGGTCATACAATGTATCCACCTGATACATATACAGATACATGGTCTAAGCATCCAACATGATGCATATACAAAATACATACAAATGATCCAACTGATCATATCCATCATCCAACATGATGCGTACATACATATACATATAAATGATCCAACTGATCATATCCAGCATCCAACATGATGCGTACATACATATATAAATGATCCAACTGATCATACAAAGCAGAAACCAGAACATCATCCTGATGCTCATCATCCAGCGCTTACATCCACAGCCATGTGAAGGATCCTCCTTCCAACATGATTGGAATGGCTTCAACAAATGTGTCCATCACTTCTTCCTCGAAGTGTCCTCGATCTGAAGAACACCAAGCCTCTCCCTGAAGTACTCGAACTTCACCCTAGCTAGTGGCTTCGTCAGCACATCTACAATCTTCTCATCCGTAGCAACATACAGGAGCTTCACAGCTCCTCTCTGCACCATATCCCTGATATAGTGATATTTGATCTCTATGTGTTTCGACTTGTCATGAAACAATGGGTTCTCAGACAGCTTCACACAACTCTGGTTATTGCAGAATATACCAGTAGCATCCAATGGGAGATCAAATAACTCAGATAGTAGCTTCCGTAGCCATACTGCCTCACAATTAGCTGAACAGGTTGCAACATACTCTGCCTTAGCTGTACTCAGTGCCATGCAAGACTGCTTCCTGTTGAACCAAGAGATCACACCTAATCCCATATTGAAGCAGCACCCAGATGTGCTCTTCCTATCTGTAGCACTGCCATCCCAATCTGAATCAACATAACCCTGCAGGTTAAACTTTTGATTCGCTTCATACTTGAGCCCATAATCCACTGTACCCTTCAGGTACCTCAGAACATGCTTTACAGCAACTAGGTGAACACTCCTCGGATCCATCAGGAACTGGCTCAATGTGTTCACCACAAAGCAAATATCTGGTCTCGTGTTCGTCAGGTACATCAAGGACCCAATCATCTGACGATACATAGAGACATCAATCGGCTCAGATGAAGCATCACATAGAAGCTTCAGATTCGATGCCATGGGTGTGGCCATGGCCTTGCAAGCCATCATCCCGAATCTCTTCAGGATATCTACTGTGTACTTCCCTTGACCAAGGAAGATCCCACCTGAATTCTGCCACACCTCCATACCTAGGAGATAATGCATCATTCCCAAAGTTCTTCATATCGAATTTGGCAGCAAGCTTCCTCTTTGTATCACACCAAGTTCTGGGAGCTTGCTACAAGCATACAAGGATTTCTTCAATCTGCACACATGTGACTCCCTGTCAGGTCTTGGGACTGCATCCCAAACATCTTCTTCATGATCGACTGATCATGGCATTCCATTTCTTCATCCCAGATCCTGGGAACTTCAATATCTTCAATAGATATCTTTGTTGCTGGAACAAATGTTGTAGTCCTTTTGTAGGTGAAGATATACGGTCTTTCCTACAAAACAAGTTAAATTGCATGATTAGAAACATCTCATAATTTTCAGAACAAATTCTTTTACACATAAAGAAATATGTCATGCAGTCATGCAGTTATCTTAGCCAATGCTTCAATACAACATTTATCCATGTTCCACAACTTTCTAGATGCCTTCCAGTCTCTACTAGAACATTGTTAAGAGTTTGCACTACTCCCAACATGTCAGCAAAGAGGTTTCATTCTAGATAAGTAGCACTGGAATGTTGTACAATGCCATAGTTCACTTACCATCACATGCACATTAGTAGTATACTGTTCATTAATGCAATCATTCTAATATGCACAATACATCTCCTAAGTCTAGGAACATAAGCATAATATTATTTTAAAAAATAGGAAAGAAATGATAATTGAAATACTTATCTTTGTTTGTTTGTTGGGTGGACTCCCTCTGAGTCTTTGCTTCCTGGCAGGAGCTACTGAAGTAGCTTCTTCTACACCTTTCTGTTGTGGAATGTAGGAAGATGGTCAACTCCCTCTAAAAATCTGAATCCTTGCAGGAGCTGCTGGAGTGTGCTCCCTCTTGATCTTTGCTTCCTGGATTACTTGTCCTTGAACTTATATTCATCCTTGCTACCATCAAACTTCTTGAACCCTGAAAAGTATATTCTGTAAGCCTTCGAGCTTTCACTGTAACCCACAAAGATACCCTTCTTTCCTGAAGGATCTAGTATGGTCCTCTTTTCCTTTGGGACATGAGTGTATACTGGACAACCAAATATTTTGAGATGGCTGACTTCAAGTTTCTTACCAGAAAAGACCTCTTCTGGTGTCTTGTTGGCCAATATCTCGTGGGGTGTTCTGTTCTGCACATATACAGCTCTTCTAGCTGCTTCTACCTATAGATGCATAGGTAGATCCTGGTCATGCAGCATTGCCCTTGCTGCTTCCATGATTGTTCTGTTCTTCATTTCTGCAACTCCATTCTATTGAGGATTATAAGGAGCAGTCAACTCCCTCTTAATCCCTGAATCACTGCAAAGCTTCTTGAAGTCACCTGAGGTGAATTCTCCACCACTGTCAGATCTGAATGTTTTAATCTTCTTGTCAGTTTGATTCTCCATTAAGGTTTTGAATTCCTTGAACTTATCAAACACCTCATCTTTGTTCTTCAAGAAGTATACCCAAGTATTCCTAGAGAAGTCATCAATAAATGAGACATAGTAAACATACCCACTTAGAGAACTGGATGACATAGGACCACATACATCTGAGTGGATGATTTCCAGGATATCGTTTGCCTTGCTTTCACTACTTGGGAAAGCCTTCTTAATATTCTTACCTTTTGCACATCTTTTGCAAACACCTTCATGTTTGGTCTTGATTTCAGGAAGACTCTCTATAGCCTTGCTTGCAATTGGAAGTGCCCTATAGTGCATATGAGCAAGTCTTCTATGCCAAAGTTCACTTGGCTCCATGGATTCATGCACCATGGCATGTTCAGGTTGTCCTTTTAATTTATACAAACCTCCCTCTTGCTCTCCAATCACAACTGCATCATCTATAGTCTTTCCCTTTGGCCACATTAGGACTTGGCCATCCACAAATGCAACCCTCATACCTTTTGCATCCAATGCAGAGATGGAGAGTAAGTTCTTCTTAAGCCTAGGTACATAAATGACTTCTTTCATCTTCAAATATTTTCCAGAATCTAGGTTGTAGGAGGCTTCACCACTTCCTTTGATTGGGTATTGATAATCATCCCCAAGTTTCACCTTATGGGGTGATTCATGTTCAGATAGGTTCACAAAAGATTCCTTAAACCCAGTGATGTGTTTGGAAGCCCCACTATCAATTAACCAATCATTACAACCATGGGAGATAGTACCCGTGAGAGCAGAGATTAGAATATATTCTTCTTCACTTGATGAGTCATCATTACTATCATCACTTTCTGCCCTAGCATTCTTCTTTGGAGGTTCATCATCTTCGACAGCATGAGCATGGTACCTTGTTTTGTTACCCTTCTTCTTCTTGTTGGATTTGTTGTTGTTGTGGTTGTCCCTTTTGGTCTTGGGACATTCTGAAGCAAAGTGACCCTTCTCATTACAAGTGAAACACCTTAGATCTTTCTTGTCTTTGTGAAAATGATGAGAAGATTTCTTCTTGTGATGGGATGGCTCCCTCTTGAACTTGCCCTTCTTAGTGTGAGCTGTAAGAGCTTGATCTTCATTTCCCATCTTCTCTTCTCTTGCCACAATCCTTGCTTCTTCTTGAGAACATTCCTCCCATAATCTGCTGAAGGAGCTTAACTTCTTTCTGGCACAGATCCCCTGGATAAAAGAGTCCCATGACCTAGGTAGGCCATTCAAAGTAGTAATAACAATTTCACCATTCTCCACCATTTCATCTACAGCTTCAAGTTGTTCCTTGATCTAAGAGACCTTGGAGAAATAGGATTGAATAGTTTCTCCATTCGACATCTTGACCCATTTCAATTGATTCCGTAGGGTCATCTTCCGATTTATGTTCTTTCCTTCAAATAGCTTGGTCAAAGAGTCAAACATAGCCTTGGGTGTCTTTAGAGAAGACACATGGGGTATGAGATGGTCTTTGATAGAATCAGCAATGATTCTCTTTGCCTTGACCAAGTTCTTCTTATGCAAAACCTTAGCCTCTTCATCCTCTGGGATAGGGATGTCTTCTTTTATATATGAGTCCAACTCATTCTCTTCCAGGATTAACCCAATCCTATACTTCCAAGCTCGGAAGTTATCAGCCCCTTCAAGATTATCCTCAAGCTTGGTGTGGTGAGACATCTTAGAGAGTACTTCAAATGGAAATAGAAAAGATTTAGGTCTTACCACTTGAAATACTGAAAACTGGATTTGGTCCTGGATTAGGGTTTGTCGGAAAAAACCCTAAAAATTCAAAATGTGAATTTCAACTTTCTGAAAGGATAGAAAGATGCACCTTGATGAGCTGATCAACTTGGTGTATTCAGAATTTGAGATCAGCAAAGATTTACCCTTCAGATTTTCCTTTTTGTCCTCCCGGGTTCACTAGGGAGAGCCCTAAATTAGGGTTTGAGTTTCCCGGAGATCTACGCAGCCAAAAATTTTGATCCAAAGCTCTAAACTTCGATTTTTGCAAGGAGCTTCCAGCTATGTCTTCAGATTTCAGAAATTCCTATTTTTGTGGAAACCTTAATTTTTAGGGCCAAATCTGAAAATGCTCAGAATTGAATTTTGATTGGACAGATAGATTCTCCTTGATGACTAGTGTCAATCTACTATACTGCTTTTCCAAAAACTGTGGAGAGAAACCCAATAAACAAGAAACTCAAGTTTCCGTCACTACAAAATGTCTTCTTCTCAGGTTAGTTCTGATACCATGTTAAATTTTGAGCATTAATTCACAATACTCTTGGATCTTTACTGAGAGAATAACATATACAGTATATCAATGCATAACAATCACAATAAGCATCACAAGCATCACAAGAATCAAAAGCATGAGAGACAAGAGACACAAAGTTTCTGTAGGGAAAACCCTAAGGTGAAAAACCCCACAACTTCCTCAGAGATAGAGAGAGCAATGGCTCAACCAAAGTACAACCAAAATACAATTGCGATAGTCTCCTAGAGCAGATGATCCTCCTCCTCACTAGTGCGCCACTTTTTGAGTGAGAGAGATATGACTTTCCGAATGATGCAAATAGAGATCTCCTGATCTCTATTTATACTTAACCTGTTTTCCCAGTGACCTTATGGGGCCGACTTGTCTATCTAGATACATCCACAATATAATATATATTTTAGGGCTGGCCCCACACGTGGTGGTCTAGTAACCCATCGACAAGTACACCCACTTGCGACACTTGTCAATCCACATGATGACACTTCCTTATAGAGGAATAACACATCTCTTATAAGGGTACAATAAATATATATGAAATACATTCCGAAGTTACATATACATCAACAGTTTGTTTTTTGGTTTTTTTAATTTGTTTTTAATTAAATATATATATAACAATTAAAATTTAATTGTTATATATAATGTTATATATAACAATTAAAATTTAATTGTTATATATAACATTATATATAACAATTAAATTTTAATTGTTATATATATATTTAATTAAAAACAAATTAAAAAACCATTGTTATATATTTATGTTGTAATTTTATTTATTCATGTTTTAATTCTATTTATCATATATTCATTTTTTTAATTTTAATTGGTTTTTTTTGTTATATATAATGTTTTTTTTTTTAATTGTTATATATAATGTTATATATATAACGATTTTTTAATTATTATCTAATTGTTATATATATAATGTTTGTTACATAATCATTGCCATCATCATGATCTTGGTATATGTTGACCATTCTTAACTACCTCCTATAGCCAATTGGCTACTAGGGAAGATAAGGAAAATATGCACCCTTCCTCCTCATACTTTCAAGAAGGGGCTTAAAAAATATGGTTCATGCCAGGCTCTGAAAAGTGGAAGGGTCATTGCAAAGGATAAAAGGAATCACCAAAAACTCATGTTGACCTTAATTACTGTGGAAACATATTTAGGAATATTTTCTTCATTCATGTGAATTTGGTGATAACTAGAGCGAAGGTCACGATCAATGAAGAATTTATCTCCATGTATCATATAAGATATAATTAATGACTAGAATGAGAAATTTATCTTTCAATATCAAGGATTTAATAGATAAAAAATTGGGACACATGTGCCAAGTGACTTGTTTTTTAAGGACCATGACAACCAAAGAAGAGTATGGGTTGGTACTAGGATGAATGATACCAATATCTAAGAACAACGATACAATATTTTTAATTTCATATATTATTTTGTTCAAAAGTATGACAATATGATCACACATTAGATGGGAGGATACGATGAAGCGATGAGATGCTATGATCATGCTCTCTCATTTGTAATTCCAATAAATCCATGGTGATATGACATAATCTTATTATCCATTCACACCGAGAACAATATCACGCCCACCCGTTTCAATGGAAAACATGTTAGTTTTCCGGGAGTAATCACCCATTTGAACATTAATGAGGAGAAATAAATACTAGTCAAATAATTAAGGGAGATATAGGGTTCTTCACGGGGTTAGGAAGAAAAACTTCCTCAATGATGGGAGGGGATTCCTTTTGAGTTCTTCCATCAAGTTCATCATCATAAATGTCCTCAAATATGTCCACAAATAATTGATGTTCCTTACCTCTATGCTCAAGAGAATATTTTTCATTACAATTGTAGCATAGAACCTTAAGTTGATGTTCCTCCATTTTGTCCTATGCCAACTTATGGACCTTGAAAGGTGGAAGAGGTTGTTGAAGAGCCACCATAGTTGGGGAAAGGAAATGAAATAAAGTTGGGGATTTTGGACTGAGCATAGGATATAACACAGGCATGACAATAAATATTATTGTCCTCCAACCAAGTAGTAGGGTGGTTCACCTCTAAGTGGGATTTAATTTCCTCTTTAAGACCACTAATAAGGAATTGCTTAAAAAATAATCAATTAGTTTTTATGAAAAAACAAATGAACTTTGATGACTCCTATAATGAATTTCATTAGGTAATAAAATATTACATTAAGGGAAAGTTAGTGCTTCATTTGATCGATCAAACCAACCAATCGGATCTAACCCGCCAAACTTGTTTAGAAATACTTCAGAAAAATGAGGCATCATACTATTGGAAGGGTCGGAAAATGAGAAGTGATTCTTGGTTTCCATTTTGCTAACTAATTGGGTGAGAGAATCAACCATTTTTTGTATGTCCTCTATAGTTTACATGTTATGAGTGTTTATAATGGGACCATTAGGTCCATCAAACAAGTTAGTGATGATTTATTCCAACACAATCAACGACCTAAGAGGATTTCCTTGTGAGGGTCCATAAGCAATGGTACTAGCGAGTCCACTAAAAAATAAGTTATTTCAGAGTGAAACCATGGTGATCAAATTACTCCTTGTTGAGTATCATTACATGGTTTTTAATGCTCCATTAATGGTTGGTGTCAATCATTTTTGAGTCTAGAAACCCTCCCACACCGTAAATGCATGCATCTAGTCTAACCATGCCAAATTTCAGTCCAAGCCAACACATATTTAAAAAATTTCAACGTTGGCCCCATGTATCACATTATTTAATTTATAGGTATGGTTTATGATGTTGTAATGGTGAGTGTCATTCATTCGAGTCTTGAAATCCTCCCACACCGTCAGTGCATGTGTCTAATATCAGACTTCTGACTTCAAAAGAATCCAACGAGATCGCTAAATCACCGATGACAAGCACCGTTGGTTTTTCTAGGTAATAGCTGCATCGGATATCATATAACAATGATGATCATGATGATGATGACGATGATGAAGATGACGATGATGATGAAGACGATCGATGATGACGATGATGATGAAGATGATCGATGATGATGATGATGATGACGACGATGATGATGATGATGACGATCGATGATGACGATGATGACAATGGAGACGATCGATGATGACGATGATGATGAAGATATTGCTGATGATGATGAGGAAGATGATGATGATGATGATGGTGAGGATGATGATGATGATGCTCATCACAATGATGATGATGATGATGGTGGCCGTGACGACGACAATAAACATGATGCTGCTGCTACTGATGATGATGAGAATGATGAAGATCATGATGATGATGACGATGATGAAGATGACGATGATGATGAAGACGATCAATGATGACAATGATGATGACGATGATGATGAAGACGATCGATGATGACGATGATGATGATGATGATGATGATGATGATGACGATTGATGATGATGATGAAGACGATCGATGATGACGATGATGATGAAGATATTGTTGGTGATGATGAGGAAGATGATGATGATGATGGTGGTGAGGATGATGACGATGATGCTGATCACAATGATGATGATGATGATGGTGGTTGTGACGATGACGATAAACATGATACTGCTATTGATGATGATGATGACGATGATGAAGATGACGATGATGATGAAGACGATCGATGATGACGATGATGACGATGATGATGATGATGATGATGAAGATGATCGATGATGACGATGATGATGACGACGACGATGATGATGATGATGACGATGAAGACGATCGATGATGACGATGATGATGAAGATATTGTTGCTGATGATGAGGCAGATGATGATGATGATGATGGTGATGATGATGACAATGATGTTGATCACAATGATGATGATGATGATGGTGGCCGTGACGACGACGATAAACATGATGTTGTTGATGATGATGATGATGAGAATGATGAAGATGATGATCAAAATGATGATCAAGATGATGATCAAGAAGAAAAATATGATGATGATGAATATGATCACAATGACGACGATGACGATGATGATGATGATGTTTGAGTCTTGATAATTGTGCATTTCATTACTAAGCTTCTCTCTGTTTCAAGAATAATTTAATATTCTCTACTAAATAGGGTCAACCACGTGAAGGTGGAAGCTCTTATGACCCCTCCCCCCCCTCACATCACTCTCAATTCCCCATAACCTGACAAAAATATCTATGTACACTAGAAACTTTAAATGTGTTTTTTGACATACTCTAAAACAAGCAATGTTTCTAATTATATCATATAGGGAAATGGAAACTCACTACGAAACAATTAATTTATTATTACTGCATACCTCGTAAAATTCAATGGTCTTCATCATCTTCTTCATCTGGGTCATCGTCTGTACTATCACCCGATGATCCAAATTCAACATTGTAAGGATTGGCCATATCATCCTTGTCGTCGATGTCAGTTGTGATCAACATGTCATCGTCTATATCATCTTCATGGACATTGTCTGATAATACATCATCTGATTCAATAAGTTCTTCAACATCTTCTTCTGGACCATGATCATCTAACTCATGTTGATCATGATCATCTTCTGCGGCGTCTTCTTCTTTGAGAACGTCTTCATTACCTTCATCAATGTTATACTTTACCATCCTTCCCCTTGGATCGTGTCTCACAACAAATGACCAACCCGCTCTACCTGGAACCTCAGAGTAAAATACCTGTGCACATTGGGTTGGAAGAACATAGGGCTCCATTCCTAGCTCAAATAACCTTGTATTTACCATGGTAAAACCATTATCATGTTCAATAATTGTTCTATCGGGATCACGTTGATTCAATCGACACCTGTACCATTTGACAACGAACAGAAATGCCTTGAAGGAGTTAAATTCACACTAAATAATGTCTTCCAGATACCCATAGTATCCATTTTCAGATAGTTCTGGATGTCTTTCACTGCTAGAAGAAACATTGGTCACCTCAAAGACTGCAGATATCCCACAATCAGATGTTTTCTTTGTTTCATCCAACTTTTTGATGCGATATCTACATCCATTGCACCACATAGCCTTATGGTGTTTTACCTAGTACAACAAGCCATACAAGAAAAGATTACATAATGATCACACCATATTTATGATAAAGTAGTGCATGTTTATTATAATGCCATAAAAGGAAAATAACCAGTGTAACGTACAACAACAATATTTAAAAAAATAAATAAATAGTGCCGTTGATTAATATGCTTACCTGCTTATCTTTTAAACCTCTTGCTAAATCGATTTCCCTTTGTGTTACATTGGTGTCTCCATTACGATGTGCAGCTTTAACCAATGAAGCCACACCTTCCCATGATATTCCATGACCAAATTGTTCACATTTTTCGATCCATACCTTCATCCAGTCAAGATTGTTTGCAATGTATAAATGAATCGCATCCCACTCTCGACCAACTATTTGATGACAATAAAATTAAAATTCAATGAAAATTTATATTAGTCACTTTAAAAAGTATATAATTACAATATAAAATGATGCAAAATACTAAATAAAAAAATAGAATATATATGTATGATATATAAACATAAAAATCATCAGTGAAATGTGTTATATTACCTTTCACCTTCCTCGATCTACTTTTCCCCTTTGGGTACTCCCCTTCGAAATCATTTTTGGAGTCTGGATCACAAATGCGACGTAAATTGAGCTTTGACGCCAATATAGGAAGATATTCACTAATGTACAACATGTTTTGGTACACCATATATCCCTTCATCATAGAACCCTCAACATATGCTCGTTGTCTGACCAAACCCTTCATAAATTTCAAGTGCCTCTCAACCATCCAGATGGACCTTGAATGCGCAGGTCCACACAGTTCAATCTCCTCAACTTGGTGTATGAGGTAGTGTTCATGTGCATTGAAAAATGCTGTAGGTAGATGCTTCTGCATTTCACACATGAGACGAGGAATTTCTCTCCTCCAATACTTTATGTCTTCTTTATGGAATTCGTTAGATGACAACCATCTACAAGTGACATGACAATCAGCCAATCAAGAGATTAAAGAAAAAAGTCATTATACTATGTAACATGAAGTAGAGAATGAAAATCAAATTAAGAATAAGTTCTATGTTGAATTAAACAAACAGTAAGCACATGGAAAAATCACCACTTACCTCATCTATTTCCGGAGACAATATATTATTTGCTTGACATTGTTGTCAAAGTTGTTCGGGATAGAGAGAGGTATAACATACTATAACAATAATATACAAATAGTTTCAGTATATCGAAAAAGAGTACTAGAAAAAGAAAAAAAAATTATTAAATGCATACCATATTAATTATTACCTTCATGAAGACATGCCAATCGTGCGTTTTCACCCCCGTCAAATCACCTTTCTTTGTTATGATATTCTTCATGTTCGCACAAAATCCGGTGAGAAATTTAATTTTTCGAATGACTTCTTTTACAACATTACTTTGCTAGTCCGTTAACATCCATGGAAGTGAGTTTATATTAATTTTCTCTCCATTGCTATGAAATTGAATGACATCTTTTATTTCATGGTTGTTATCTTGAATGTCTTTGCAAATTTTGACAATTTTTTCTTTGTCACTCCTTCCATCCAATATTCACCATAATGTTTCAGTCACATTCTTTCTGATATGGATTGTATCAAATAGATGAGCAATTTGTAGGTGCTCATAATAGGGAAACCTACTAAATTGTCTAGGATAACTTTTCACTCCTCGTGGAATCCCATTAATGCCTTCATGATGATCACATGAACGACAATGATGAAATTAAATATTAAATCAATGTCAATTACACTAAACAGCACACAATAATATAATAAAATACAATATGATCATATACAATTATTGATTATACGTACCTTGACAATTTCTATTATATTGCAACTTCCATAGCTGAGGTGTCATTCTCTTTGGTTTTAATGCAGTCTCTTGCTTGCCATTGAAAAGATGTTTTTCGTTAGTTCGATACCTATGATTCTTGGAGAGGAAGTGCTTATACTCATCAAACACCTCCTTTCCTAAGCTTTTTGAACGACGAGATTTGATCTTAGGACCACAAACTGGACATGCAAATTTCCCCTTTGTTTGAAGACCTAAATAAAAAGATGGAATATCAATATTAATGTCTATTATAATTATATAAAAAATGACTGGATTATTTAGAAAAACATGCATGCGTATTATATTAACTAGTAGTTCGTAAAGTTAAATGCAACTAAAGTGGAACTTATACTTACATACCACAGAAATGGGTTAACCCTGGGGCATCATGTATTGTCCATACAAGCATTGCATGGAATTGGAATTTCCTTTGTCGTATTGGTCTAGATAAGTCATACATAGTGATGCCATTCCATAACTTCAGTAGCTCGTCAACAAGAGGTTCGATATATACATTCATATCTTTGACTTGGTACTTACCTGATTGATTTGAACATATAAAATAAATATTCTGATTATGAGACTTACCATTTAGATATATAAACCATATTTCACAATAGAAAAACTTTAAATATATATATAACATTATGAGACAAAAAACGACAAATGATAATATACCACTGCAATAAAAAAAAACTGCAGTGTTCGTACCTGGAATAATCATCGACAACATTATGTGCTCCCTCTTTATTGTCAACCATGGAGGAATGTTGTTGTTGATAACAAAAATAGGCCACACCGAGTAGACAAATCTCATCTTTGCAAAAGGATTGACACCATTTGCTGCTAAAGAAATCCTATGATTACAAGGTTTGTCTTTAAAGTGAGGCCATTTTTCCTCCATATCTCTAAATGCAGACCCATCTGCAGGCATCCGAATAATGTCGTCTTGACTTCTGTTTGGTGCATGGTAATCCATAAACTACGCTATGTTTTTGCACCTGAACAGTCGTTGCAAATGGGGAATAATGGGAATATAATGTAGAACCTTGTGAGGCACCTTTTTAGTTACTTGATCTATGCGATATCTACTGATATGACATTCAGGACATTCTGTTGCAAATTCATGCTGGTTGTAATAAAGATCATGATCATCGGGGCATGCATGAATTGCTTCATACTGCAATCCAATTTCTTTCATGATGGCAGATAAATCTCGATATGTGCGAGGTAAAATATTTGAAGGTGGTAACAAATATTCACCTATCATGCTACAACAAATTAAAATAAAAATCTAGTTTAATATAATATAGAAATAATATTAATGAAACAAATTTCATCCGTAGTAATTTGACTTATATATGAATTAACAATAAAATACATGACAATCATATATATTTTGTGATGGAATATATTACATACCTTAACATCCGTGTGATTGATATGTTTGAAAGACCATTCATAACCTTCAAATTCATTACCAACAATATAGCAGAGAGAAGATTTGTCTTGGAGCCGTCATAAAAGAGTTCGTATGCCTTGTCAAGAAGAGGTATATCATGAATATCATCAAAATGTTCATCATTTTCATGATCATCATCATCATCCATTCCAACATTAAATGAATCATTGATCAAAGTATTTGTAACATCATCTTCAACTATGTTATCAGTATGATCATCTTCTTCAATGTGATCATTAACTTGTTCTCCATTACTATTCATAGCTCCATGTTCCTCCTGTACTTGTTCTGGAAGCACTTGTTGATCCGGACGTTATGTCGTAGGATGTCTTTCCTTTATAATTACATGAAACAATCAATAGATAAAAGTTAATATAAGAAATTCAAACGCAAAATGTAAAAATTTATGTGATACATTAAAAATTTAACAAATTTTGTACTGTTGGGATGAAAAGAACAACCAATTGTACTGTTGGTAAAAAATAAGAAATATTATAATAATACATAAATTTACAAAAGCAATCAAAATAAAAACATATATAATGCAAACTTACAAATGGATGGTATTCATGTCCCCCCTCGGTGTGCCCATGCTCCCTACAATGTTTTGTGGCTGTTGTGATCAAAATTCTTCTCCTCTTAAAGCCTCTGCATTGATTACATGGACAATAGCATTTACCATCACCCCTTCTTTCAACTCCTTCCCACAATCTAGCAAGCAATTGTTGATTTTGTTCGTCTGGATCAAGAATATTCGTAGTTGACATTTTCTCATAAAGAGCTTAAATGAAGATTATCGATCTTAGAAAATGAAGCTCCAGATTACTTTGCTCACTTGAATAACAAAAACAACGAAAAACAATCCGCCGAACAAAAAAAATATCCGCAAACCGTCGCTGGTATGGCAAACATGTCAGAATGGTTTGATATTTATAAATTGTAAAAGTCAAAAATTCAAACCTACGTCGGATATCCGACGACACTAATCTTGTGACCGCTGGGAAAAAATCCGTCGGATATCCGACCTCTTCGGGTTCAAAATGAAGTCGGTTATCCGACATCCATTTCGTCAAATATCCGAATAGGCGTCGGATATTAGCAGAGCCGTCGGATAGCCTGCCAGCCTCATCGGATATTCAAAAGTACGTTGGATATCCGATGGACACCTCTCGAAATTTATAAAAAAAACAAAAAATAATAATTTTCAAAGAAAAATCCGACGACATAGTCCATTTCGTCGGAGGTCGTCGGATTTGCTCGTTGGATTTTGGGTTCAAATCTACTAGTGGATAATGCTTGTGGCCCACAGAGACCCGAATTTCCAATCAAGGATATGATAATGGTTTGATTTGTAGAGAATTCTCCTTTTGATATTTCTCATATGAGATTGTTAAAAGATAAATTCAAATAGTGAAGCTCTTTCAACTTGTTGAGAGTGATTGATATTGTACCCGATAAGGAGTTGGAAGAGAGATCCAAGTCTATGAGACTTTGTAGATCTCCAAGGGAATCTGGAAGAGAACCTTCTAAGGAATTGTTAGATAGATTCAATGATTCAAGTGCAACACAACTTCCAAGTGTAGGTGGAATGACACTAGTTAACAGATTGGCAGAAATATCTATAGCTAAAGCATTTTCAAGTTTCCCCATCTCTAGAGGCAAGGGGCCATCCAACAAATTCCATGACAAATTTAAATAAAAATACAAGTAAGGAAGAGTAGCGACTTCTGGTGGTATTCTTCCACTGAGTCTATTGTGAGACAAGTCAAGTGATGCCAAATTCTTGCAATCTCCTAAGCTGGTAGGTATTTTGTCTGATAAGTAGTTGTAATGTAGATAAAGGAACCTTAGTTGTTCAAGCTGGTGCAAGATAATGGGAATTTTTCCAGAAAGCATGTTTCTACTAAGATCCAAGAGATCAAGATGTTTTAATTGTTTAAAATCAGTGGATATGTTTCCCTCTAATCTATTGTTTCCTAAATCCAATCTTTCTATATTTTCAAGGTTACCTAATGGTGGAATACTGCCATTTAAAATATTTCCACTTAAATTTAGAAAGATCAAGCTGCTAAGATTGCCAATATGTGGAAGGATGTTTCCCTCTATCATGTTGCTTGATAATGACAAATAAGACAAATTGGCAAAAAATCTACTTATCATAGGGGGCAAAACACCACTTAGTTTATTGTTTCTCAAGTCTAGAATTTTTAGATGGGAACAATTGGTAAGAGACACAAGAAAGGGCATGGTTGTAGTACTTCCACTTTCAAGTTGATTAGATTCTAAGCCTAGCCTTTCATTGAGTGATAAATTACCCAACTCTAATGGCACACTCCCACCCAACGTATTGTTGCCTAGTGATAGTAGCGTGAGTTCAGAACAATTTCCAATGGAATTTGGTATGTTTCCACTCAAATGATTTCCCCATAAATAGAGATTATTCAAGTTAAGGATATATGACAAAGACGTGGGAATGATGCCTACCAATTGATTCTCTTCTAGAGAAAGCACTTGCAAATCGATGAGAGAGCTATTTAAGTGGAGTAGGGTTTATGTGTTGTTTTGTCAAAGCTAGTGTTGTTGAGAAATTCGAAAGTCAATGTCTTCGTTGAATAGGGGAGAAATTCCAAAGTCAAAGTCTTCTTTGAATGGATATATCAAGTGGCGTGGGGTTATGTGTTGTTTTGTCAAACGCGTGTTGTTGAGAAGAACAACAACTCGGACTTTTAAATGAAACAACTGGGACTTGAAGTCTAATAGCGATTGTCGATCACCAAGAAATGAGTGAGTAGACGATATGATAACGAGGAACGGAGAAACTCCAATCGGCCATGGAATGATGAGCGACTTGAAGTCTAAAAGCGATTGTCGATCATCAAGAAAATGAAAGGAGTGAGAGTAGACGAACAACAGCAACAAAGAAAATGGAAAAGCAAAACAGAGAGACGGCATCATCATCATGATGTTCGAAGTGGGTACTGGGGAAGCGGGAAGAGGAGAATTGGCGTTCTAGGCACAACCTCGCAGCTATTTAAAACGCGGAGAGAGATGGTGGGCCGCAGGGGAGGGGAGCGAGCTATTAAGTGGAGTAGGGTTGAGAGATACTGAGGTTTATATGTTGTTGTGTCAAACACGTGTTGTTGATAGACACGAACCAAAGAATGTGGACAGAGATAGTGAGGCGCAGCCGAGGGAAGTGGGCATTCAAGTCAAATCTAAATCGACATCTATTTAAAATGCAGAGAGTGATGGGGTCTATGTATTGTTTTGTCAAACACTTTTTGTTGAGAGAGAGACGCGAACCAAAGAAAACAGGCTATGTCAAACGCATGTTGTTGAGAGAGAGAGAGACAAAACCTAAGAAAACTAATTTAACTCGTCCATGCTAAACATCTCAAACCAAATCAAAATCGACATTTCTCATAGTTACCCGAAAACAGGCGATGGCATTCGAGAAAACCAAAATTTTCAAATTCAAAGCGTTCATTTTTCTTGATAAAACAAATTCAAATCAAATCTAAATCGACATCTATCGTACATACCACACATTTAATATGCCATTCTCGGCATTTATCACACACACCCCAGACAATATTTGTCATTGTCCATTTTTCTTGATAAAAAAATTCAAATTCAAACCAAACCAAATCAAATCTTATCTAAATGGATATCTCTCGTACTACCACAAGTTTTATAGGGTAAATGTTATTAAAAAAATGAATCATATTCAAAGTTTTAGTTGACATTAAGATTTTAATAACAAGTGAAATTAGCATTAAAGTTGCCTATACATGTCTTTAAGAAATGTTTAAATATAATAATTGTAAATAGTTTAAAGCTTAAAGCTAAAATAACTATGTGTTAAATCAAGAAGCCATAGAAAATAATATGCAGCGAAAGATATTTAACAAGAAAACAAATTTACAACAAATCTCATCAATCTATTCTCCTACGAGAATACAAGAAATAAATGTATTTCTTACACAATTACTCATAATTGACCAAACTTAGTTACTCAGTTAGACAGTTATACAAACACCGGTAGAATTGGTTGTCACCCGTTTCCAACAATCTCCACCTTGACAATAATTTACCAGATACCTTGCTCATTCCTTTGTTCATCACCTTTCCTGCAAGCCGAGAGAAGCTAAGCACCACCGTAGCTTCTCTAAAGTAATTGGTTTTGTGAGCATGTCTGCACTATTCTTTTGAGTGTGGACCTTTTCAAGAACAACTCCACCTTCATCAATAACATGTCTTACAAAATGGCATTTTACAGGAATGTGTTTTGTCTTACTGTGATAAGCTATATTTTTAGCCAAATAAATAGCACTTTGACTATCACAGAAAATGTATATAGCGTTCTGAACCTTTCCTAACTCACCCAAAAAACCTTTTAACCAGATTGCCTCTTTGCAAGCATGTGAAACAGATATATACTATGTCTATGTAATGGATAAAGCAACAATATTATGAAGCTTTGACATCCAACTAATAGCTCCACCTACAAGAGTAAAGACATAACCTGAAGTGGATCTTCTCTTGTCCAAGTCACCTGCAAAATCAAAATCAACATAACCACAGACTTCATACTACAACCATCAAAGGTGATACAATCATTGCTTGTGCCTCTAAGATATAAAAGCACCCATTTCACTGCTACCCAATGCTCTTGTCCTGGATTTTCCATGTATCTACTGACAACACCAACTGCATGTGAAATATTTGGTCGTGTACTTATCATCGCATACATCAAACTTCCTACAGCATTGCATATGGTACACGAGACATATATTGCTTTTCTTCATCACTACTAGGACTCAAACCTAAAGAAAGCTTGAAATGAGAAGTTAACGGGATATTCACTGACCTTTCACCTTATTCATACCGAATCTCTGAAGTATTTTCTCCACATACTTCTTTTGTGACAACCACAACTTGCCATTTTTTTCGTTTCTGTGTATCTGCATGCCCAAGATCTGATTTGGTGCTCCTAGATCCTTCCTATCAAATGTCCTAGCCAACTAATCCTATAACCTGTTGATTTCAAACATGATTTTGCTTGCGACAAGCATATCATCAACATATAATACCAAAATAGTGAACATGTCATTTTCCAACTTTTTAAAGTACACACAATGATCATACTCACTTCTGGTAAAATTTTGGCTCACCATGAAAGAATCAAACTTCTTGTACCATTGCCTGGGAGACTGATTTAGGCCACACAATGATTTTCTGAGCTTGCAAACAAACCTTTTGTTGCAATTCTGGACAAATGCTTCTGGTTGTTCCATGAAAATTCCCTCATCTAAATATCCATGTAAGAAAGTTGTCTTAACATCTAGCTGCTCTAACTCCAAATCATATAAGGCAACTAGTGCTAATAGAATTATGATAGAAACAAGTTTCACAACTGGTGAAAAAATATTATGAAAGTCAATACCTGCTTTATGAGAAAACCCTTTTGCAACTAGTCTGGCCTTGTAGTTCGAAACAATGTCATCAGCTCCTTTCTTCAATTTGTACACCCATTTGCAGTGAACCACTTTCCTATTCTCAGGAAGTTCCACAAGATCCCATGTTTTGTTCTTTGCCAAAGAATTCATTTCTTCTTTCATTGCAAGTTTCCATTTGTCACTGTCAGACACTTCTAATGCTTCCTGATAACTGTTAGGTTCTCCTTCATTAGAAATTAAAGCAAGAGATGTGACAAAATCATCATACATCTTTGGAAAAGTTCTGACCCGTGTAGATCTCCATAGAGATTGTTGTGGCATTTAATCTATTTCTTGATATGTTTATGTCTGCTCATCCTCCCAAGGAGTGTCCTCATGAATATCCTCCTCATGGACATCCTCATGATTCCTCCTTGTATATGATTGAGTATCAAACACAACTTGGTGTAACTGTGGTACATTATCCTGTTTCAAATCATTAATTACATCTAAATTTGATAGAGAAAGTTCATCAGATATTACATCTTTGTTTATGATGATTTTGTGAGTAGTAGGATTCCACAATTCATATCCCTCAATGCCATCACCATATCCAATAAAGATCAATTTGCTTGATTTAGGATCTAGTTTGGAACATTGATTTTTCAGAATAAGTGCATAGGCTTCACAACCAAATACTCTAAGATTAGAATAATCACATGGTTGACCTGTCCATACCTCTTCTGGAAGTTTGCAGTCAATTGTTTTCGATGGTGATCGGTTGACTAGGTAACAAGATATAAGCAATGCCTCTCCCCACAATTCTTGCTGCAACTTTTCATTACTGAGCATACTCCTTGCTCGTTCAAGAAGAGTCATGTTCATGCGCTCAACAACATCGTTCTGTTGCGGAGTGTAAACAGTGTTTTTATGTCTCTCGATCCCATCCTTCATGCAATAATGATCAAACTCCTTAGAAGTAAATTCGGTTCCATTATCTATTCTAGGACATTTAATGAACCTGCCAGTGCTCTTTTCAACCAAAGCTCTAAACTGCTTAAATATATCGAAAATGTCAACTTTTCTTTTTAATAAATAGATCCAGACTTTCCTCGAGTAATCATCTATAAAACTGATGAAATATGATGATCCCCCATAAGATATTTTAGGAGATGGACCCATTAGATCATAATGAATATAGTCTAGGATACCTTTACTGGTGTGTCTTCCAGGTTTAAATTTTTGTCTAGCTTGTTTACCATAAATACAATGCTCACAAAACTTCAAATCTATAGATTTTAAACTAGGAAGCAATTTTCAATCAACAAGTACCTTCATTCATTTTTCGCTCATATGACCTAATCGTTGATGCCATAAATGAGTGAAGTATGCTGCACCAACAAATGCTATTATTGCGTGATTGATTTCCATTCTCCCTTCAAGTTTATACAAGTTCCTGACTTTGTTTTCCTTTATGACAACTAAGATAGCTTTCGATATCTTCATAAATCCACCTAGAACTGTAAATTTGTAACCGGCATCATCTAGAACTCCCATTGATATCAGGTTCTTCCTAAGTTCAAGTACATGCCTCACAACTGTTAGAGACCTAATAGTCCCATCATACATTTTTATTCAAATACTCCCTATCCCAACAGTTTTACATGAAACATTATTTCCCATATAAACTACCCTGTCATCTATAGATTGGTATGTGGAATACCAATTTCTATGAAGACACATGTGATGGGATGCTCCATAATCAATTAACCAGTCATTATGGTATTTTTAAACAATAGATGTAGATAATACCTCATCTATCATACCTGAATCCTTCTCGGCTATGTTTGCCTCCTTTGTAGAGTCCTCCTCCTTAGATGTTTGCTTCTGTTTCCAGCAATATTTCTTAAGGTGTCCTGTTTTATTGCAATACCGACACTTCAATTTACTCTTTTTTCCCTTCGACTTTGATCTTGATGTTCCCCTCGAATGTTGTCCTCTTTCACTGGTTCTTCCTATGGCCACCATTACTTCTGATGTCAAGGTTACAAGACTAGATTTCTTTCGTGTTTCCTCAGAAATCAAGGCTCCCACAACATCATCAAAGGTAATAGACTCAGTAGAACTTAAACTGATAGAGGTTACAAAATGTACCCCAGACTCAGGTAGAGAGCACAACAATAAAATCGCCTTGTCTTCAGATTGAATTTTATCATCCATGCTAGCCAATTATTGAATGCATTCAAATGATTTGAAATTTTTGTACCTTCTTTCATACGCAAAATAAATAACTGCCGCTTCAGGAGGATTTTATTCGTCAAGGATTTAGTCATGTATAGGCTTTCCAATTTTTTCTAGAGACCTACTATTGTAGTTTCAGACACGATGTTAAATAGAGCATCGTCGACCAAGCACAGATGAATAGCAATGAGAGCTCTATTATCCATCTCCTCCCGGTATTCATCTGATATATCTGTGGGTTTCTTCATCTTCCCTGCCAGTGCCTTTTCCACTCCTTGCTGCATGAGCATATCTCACATCTTGACCTTCCATAACTCGGAATTATTGCTCCCATTAAACATTTGAATTTCAAACTTAACACTCCGTGTTTTCGCCATTTTCTCAAGGAACCAGATCACAAACTTTATAAAAGACCAAATTCTTAAATAAAATAAACCAAACCCTTTTCAAAATAGTGGATTAACTAATTTTATAGTTTAAATCAAAAAAACAAATGGAATAGAGTTTTTTTTTTAATAACAAAATATATAATAAAAAGAAAAAATCACCTTATGACTCCCATCTCAATCCACTTTATAAAAAAACAAAATCCACCTTTATATGATCCACAATCTACGCAATCACCTTATACCGCATACACGTGAAATACATATAATCTACCATATAAGTTAAAACCTTATACCTCCCACTTTATAAGGTATCCACACATCATATAATTTTAAAAAAAAATCTGAATCAATCACCTTTTTTTTCACACCGAAAAAACACTTACTATTAATACTGGTAATAGTAACAAAGAGTAACAAGTACATCTCAATTCATAGACCCCCAACCGGCCAACCGGACCAAAAGGGAGATAAAGAGACTCCATCATAGCATCATAAGAAAAAAGACGCATGATTGGCCAAATTACACCGGACCAATCCCCCCAGAGTGACCATAGAACATACACACAAAATATGAGCAAAAAAAACAGTTTGATACAAAGGGATGGTCAAATTACATCAGTCCAGCCCATCTCAAGTCAAAGGATCATCACCCAAAGCCATGAAAACGAGAACCACATAATCCATAACAATAAATAAACATGCTAATAGGAAACACTACTGATGGACCTGTAAATCATGCACCACCAAAGCCAAAACAAATATGTCACCATCACCACTGAGATCAAGAACCTGCACAATGATAAAAGCTTCACCATAACCATGACTAGTAATCCAAAAAAAACTCAGAAAAAGGGTAGAGTAAACCAGTCTAGTGACTAATTATCCCGCCACTCCTCGCCTCATCCACGTGAAATATATATAATCCACCATATAAGTTAAAAACATGGCATACATTCATATAAGGATTTCCGCTCCTCCCGATGAGTACAACACGTGAAAATTTCAAAATATAGGCATACATTCATATAAGGATTTTTGCTCCTCCCGATGAGTACAATGCGTGAAAAATTCAAAATCTAGGCATACATTCATATAAGGATTTTCCCTCCTCCCGATGAGTACAACACGCGAAAAATTCAAAATCTAATGATCGTAGAAGTTATGCTTTATTTTATCGTGCCTCTCCACTTGTTTGTCCCACGAAAATATTGAATTTTCACCCCTGGCCATATTTTATGGTACAAATTTTCGCTTCTCATGTGGCTTTTCACCCACGGAAAAAACTGGAATTTGTCCTCTCTTCAATTGATAGGAAAGGTGATAATATCTCTCAACATTCTTGTTATCTGCGCCCTCCTTCCTTTCTTTGATACCACTTGTTAGATCAAGCATCCACAGAAAATAATATGCAATGGAAGATATTAAACAAGAAAACAAATAATGGCAAACACATAAAAAATGTACACAAAGATTTACGTGGTAAAACCCTCGAGAGGGAAACATCCACAGAGCAATGGTATTGGTTCTCTTATTATTCTGAACATGAAGATTACAACAACTCTCATCAATATCTTCTCCTACGAGAATACAAGAAATAAATATATTTCTTACACAGTTACTCATAACTGACCAAACTTCGTTACTCGATTGGACAACTATACAATCATCGAGAGAACTGGTTGTCACTTGTTTCCAACAATATGAAACATTTGAAACATGTAACAATGTATTATTTATGAATATGCTAAAAACAAAGTTAAAATATTTATGAAACATAGCCTAAAAGAAAAAAACAATGCACAAGCCATTCCATGCCTTTAAAAATAGAGATGTTTAAATGTTAGCAACTATTAATAAAGCATTAAAAATGTTACAAATTTAAATTGAACTTTTTAAAACCTTCTAAAAATAAGTTGATATATAAAAAATTTCTAACATATTAACTCTATCCATGACATTCCAAAAAATATGGCCAAACTAAAAGAAAAGTACCCTTGTAGCCTTTAAGTAAGAAACTATCAAAGCTATCTAATATCACATAATTAACGATTCATAATTATCATAACAAATCAAACTATTTGCATTGTAATAATTCATTTTAAATTCTTAATATTCTAAGTTCACAACAGTATGAGATTCAACATATGCAAATAGAGTGTATGCTTGTGCTGAGAGAAGGGGGGCTACTAGATTGGTAGCCTATTTTCAAGTCCTTAATGAAGACAAATGATATACCAAAATTGTTTCCCTTTGCTCAAAAGATTGATATTATGACAGGAAAAGCAGAGTTTAAGAAGCGTCGGTGTTAAATCACATCTTCCATCCGTCCTTCCTAGTTGGCCTCAACTTTGAAGTCATGAATGTGAAGATTTTCCATCAGTTTATGAGTATCTTAGAAGCATTAGGCCCACTCACAAGAAAATCATAGCAAATTAGCAACTAAGCACTTAGGATTTAATTTTTAATAAATTAGTTGTGCACATTCCAAAAGTTAGAATAAATATCAAACATAAATATCTTAGATATAATGCCAAAATTTGATAGTAAAGAACAAGTGGATAGATAAACAATTAAATAATACAATAGTTGTCTACATAAAATTTTAAAATAGTACAATAATTGTTAGCCTTATGTTTGGATGAAGTTAGGGTAATACGATGTTATGCTTCAAATAAATCCAAGGCTTCCTAGCTTTTGTTAACTTTCTATGCTTGTAAGTATATAGTATTGACAAATTAGTTTCTCAAGCTTCATACACATTAAGTATTACATAAAAAAAAATAACTGATTTTTTTAAAATAATCCTCAATTTTATTGATTCTGTTTAAGAGTTTTTAGTATAATAGAGTTCATAGTTACCCAGTTCCAAAACTTAATACATTTCAAAAATAATTTGTATTAAAAACTTTTAATTCAATAACACAAAAATATATTAAGACAAAAAAATAAAAATATATTTTAATTATTAGATATTAAATATTAGTATATGAAATGTTGCTTGGTTTTAGGTAGTCGAGGCATTGTTTGATCCTAGTGCTACCTCTCAATTTCAATTGAGTGTAAGAAGAGCTAATACAACTTTCTCTTTGGGATCTTCATTCTTCGCCCTTGAGAAGGAAATAACACTGTGACCTGGGCATAATATTTTTAAGACATAAGGGCATATTCCCACATTTAGGAAATAAAATTCCTTTATATCGAGCCAAGAAAAGGCTTGCCTAATTTTATTTGATCTTACGCAATATAGTTCATAAATAAACATGCTAATTAACAATCTACAAATGACAACATTTTGACATAAGACTAAAACATCTACCTTTCAAATTTTCTTGAAGCAAAGTTGGATCACTAAGACTAATAAGATTCTCACTCGTCCCTAATTAGGAACATTTGAAAGCAACTTTTTTATATGATGGATATTAAATTTAATCATATGCTCTTTCAAAGAGTATTCTCCATAGGAAATTTAAGGAAACCTTGAAATGTAGAAATACATTGGCCCGGAAAGATCAACAATCTACAAACTACAAAATGGATGGACCAATTCTGAAGAGTCATTTTAAGAGTGAACATAATTACTAATTCAAGAGACAAACTAATTTTTTGCATTTCATATTAATTGGTCTTATTCAACCAAATTTGGTAAACATGGTGGAGTTTATACACATGGAAATTATTTTAAATAATTTAAGTGACCTACTTTTTTAAAATGATAATGATGAGTCAACTTTATTTACATCTATATTATGATAAATTTTGTCAATTCCATAAAAAAATTATAAAAAATGAAAATGATTGTTGTATGATAAATAATTGTTTGCATAAAATTTAAAAATAGTGCAAAATGACAACATAAAATTAGTAGTAAAAGAAAGGGTAACATGTAAATAATTGGTACCATAAAGTTTAAAGTACTAAAATAGTTATTTGCATAAAATTTAAACAATAAAAATATTTCCACCTAAAGTTTAAAGTACTAAGGGGCGAAAACAAAAGGTTGATCAAACATGTTTGAACATTGAAGATTCAGTAGTATGACTATGGAGATGTGGATTTTTGAAAACCCTAATAGGGTTTGAGCTCGTTTTTCTTTTGCATACTTGGAGTCAAGACAACTCTCAGGTTGGCCTAGTACCAACCAAGTAAAAAAAGTGGGAATTTTTCTATGCTGCAGATTTACGAGTTTAAACTTTTTATTAGTTGTTTTTTAGATTTTACATTATATATGGTCTTATTTTGTGTTAGATCTATCTAGATGGCATCCATGTTGCACTAGGATGGCCCTCCTCTAGCACATGGAATGGGTTTTCAAGACTCTCCAGTCACATCAAATTGCTTGGGTCCATACGCTTTTTCGAGAGGCATAAAATCGGTTAGTCGGGAGTCATTTTCTCCAAAAAAAGGCATTATTTGGATTGAGATTGAAGCTTAACCCTAATTTGGTAGTAGATAATGCTGTGGTAAAAAAATTCTAACCATGCAACTTCTTTGTATGTTGGAGATGGTTTGGGATGTCTATCTGGTAGAGGTCATTTTTATGTACAAACCCTCCCTCATTCTAATAAACCTATTCCTTTGGAGTTATTGAAAAAAAACCGCCATATTAAGAGCAAGAAGGTGAAGAAGGGCCAATCATTATGTGTACTGGGTAAAGACATTACATTCGACATGGTTGATTCTCTATCAAATCATGCCCTAATGGGAAAGTTTGAATACATTAGACTCTCGTGCTCTGAAATTATAGATCGGATTCAGCTGAAGTGGAAACCGATTATTAATCGCATTCCCAGGGTTATAATGTTGATGAACTGTTGGATATGCTTTTTGTTTCTATCATAGTATGACCAAAAAAATATAGAGAGTCATTTTGGGGTTGATGAAGATTCGCTAGTGTTATCACGATGGCATTCGGGGTTTGACGCTTGAAAGGAGAAGCTCCAAAAGAGGAATTTATGGGTTCTTTTACCCAGTTTTTCACTTCATTGCTGAAGCATTGAGGGTCTCATGGTAGTAGCAAAATCGATAGGTTGTTTCATATTGATGTAGGAATAACAACTCTTAGCCCTGAAGAGAAAAATCCCTTGTATGTTGGTAGAAATAAATGTTATAGAGGGGTTACCTGAAGAACTGGAAGTTATTTGGGATGGAGGTTCATTTGTTCAGCGGATTGACTATTGGAAAATCCCTTTTTGGTGTTTTGGATGCCATCTCCTTGGACATGTAAAAGCTAAGTGTCCTCATCTTCTTAAGAATGGTTTGGAAGCAGTGTCTCCTGGCTCTTCTTCTAATGGTGAGGAAGAAATTGATCAAGGAATGTATCTTCCTATCCCTCTTGATTTGGCTTTGACGACATCTTTCCTGGGTAAGTTTTGTACCACCCTTCCTATACTTAAATTCTTTTTATCAGTAGATGAAATTTCAAAATCCCTAGATGTTGGGTTGAGATGTATTGATGAGTCTTTATTTAGGGTTCAAGGGGTTTCTATGGATCATCCAATACCAATTATTGTCAATAACCCAACAGATAATGAATCCCCTCTTGAGAAAACATCTGTGTTAGGCTTAGATCCCATGGATGATTGTAGGCTTTTGAAGCTTGAAAGTGTGTTGAAGGGGGTTTGTATTTATCCAAGGGGTTATTTTGGAAATGATTCTAGGGTTGAATGTCGTAATATCCATACTCCTCAAGATTCTTGTCTGAACAAAAACCCTCGAGAATCTATTTCTAACACTCTGTTCAATCCCACTGAGCTTCCTCCTTTGCAAAAATATAGGGTTCCTTCTCTTCCTTTCAATATTTCTCCCTCTCCATTGGAATATTCCCAAGAATTGGAAACCCCAAATCATATGGTACTAAGGAAAGCAGACTAAGACCTAAATCTGATTCCAAATTTTTCATCAGTATTGGATGATTTTGTTGGCACTCTCCCTATTTCCTCCATAAGAACTATGAATGTTACTATCTAAAATCCTAAGGAAAGAAAGGAAAAAATCTAAGTGGAGAAGATCAAAATATCACTCATAATGTTAATCCTAAGGTTACTTCTCTCTTTCAGAAAGTTCTGAAACCAACCTTTTTACCTATTTCCACTAATTCTAGGGCTCTTAGAGACAAGGCGTCCCATGCTGGGTTTTCTCAATAATCATTATTTCCCTGAATATAAGAGGGATTGGTGGTTCACCAAAAAGAACTTCCCTTAAAATAATTTTGGAGAATGTAAACCCTTCTATTATTTGTCTTCAAGAAACTATGTCTACAACCATCATTGCTTGTGAGGTTTTTATTAGAATTCGGCCCAACTGGAAATGTTGTGCTTTAGAATCAGGTGGCTTATCTGGTGGTACTATGGTGGCATGGGATCTAACCTATGTTGATTTAAAGCCATATTCTACCATTGCAGGAATCCTGATTAGGGGTGTGGATTATGATATCATATTGCTAAATATTTATGGGCCTTATAGCCATAGAATGGATTTCTAGAAGAAAATTGAACATTCAGGGTTATTAAATTATAAGGGATTAATTATTGCAGGGGATCTTAATCTTACATAATCAGCAGATGAAATCTGGGGATCAAGGGCATCTGTAGATCCTCTTGGAAATTATTTCTCATCTTTATTTGAGAATGCTAGATTGGTTGACATCTCTCAAAATGTTTTGATCCCTACATGGTCAAATGGCGGAGTCGATTCGACTGGCATTGCAAAATGATTAGACCATTTTTTGATGTATGATCACTTATGTTCTCTATTAAGGAGATATAGATATTGGTCTCTTGCTACCGAGGTTTCGGATCAAAAAGCTGTAATTCTTCAATTGGATTGTTAGGAACCCGTATCAACCCTTCTCTTTACTATGTTAGTATATTGCTGTTGGATGCATATGCTTTGTAAGTCGTCCCGTAGTATTTGTTGATCCATAGTTTATATTAGCCCATAGTATTGACCCATAGTATTGGACGCATATGCTTTGTAAGTCGTCCCGTAGTATTATATGTCCCATGGTTTTGACTCATAGTATTGGGCATATACTTAGTATATAAGTGTGTGTTGAGGTCATTGAAGGCACCATGAAGTTAATTGTATTGAGCTTGCTCAAAGGAGGTTGCCCCCTCGAAGTGGCCCGTGATCAATATAAAAGTGATTCTGAGTTCTATTATTTCTGATATCTCGTGTATTTGCATTAATTAATTATTGCAGGTTCATCACATCTGGTATCAAAGCACTTTCTTGGGCTCGTTGGGTGGAATTTCTGCCAATTTTTTTTTTCACGTTATTGCAAGTTCAGATCTGGGGATAACCCCTATCTGCTTAACTGTAGGAAGTACTTGGGCATAAGCCCTAAAACTTATTGTGAGGAGTACCACAGGAACCCCAAAGTAGCTGGCCTATTGAGAGGACCTACCAGCGAAAAGGGCAACGACCCCTACCTAATTGACTAGTTCCCACCCGTGAGGTAAACCAAGAGCTGTCGTTTGTGGCAAAGCGGTTATCAATTTTACCTGAGCCATGGAGTGAGGGGTACTGCCCCAATATGCAAGCCGTCAGACAGCATTGGTGGCCAATTGAATCCCCTAAACCGATAGGAAGCCGCACATACATGGGGTCCATATCTATTTTCAGCTGAATTGTTGCCGATCACTTCCGCTCCAGATCCAGCCGTTTCAGATCTATTCTGAAAGTCGTTCCAGATCCAGTCGTCGTTTCAGATCCAGCCGTTTTCGGCTATATCTCCCTTGTTTCAACTCTGTTTTCCCTGAAACTTCACTGACATCCCTGCAACCCCATTCTGCATATTTCATTCCTGAAGACCCTATCCCAAATTCCACTTCCTAAGACCAGAAATCCCACATTTGCATATTTTTAGGGTTTGACATAACTCCTTCAATTTTCACCCAAACTCCTTCAACTTTTGCCACCGTGTTCCTTTCCTAATTCTGCTTCTTTGTCCCTCTCTAGCAAATTTTCTCATTCTTTCACCCCGCTTTTGAAATCCCCATTTTTAGCTTCCCTGTCCATCAGAAAGTGTCCAAAACCTAGTCAAACCCTAATTACCCATCCGAGTTTTTCCCAAATCCAAATCTTCCTATACTAAATAAGCTTTTGTTTGTGTTTTTCTATCCATTTCCTTCAAAAAAAAAAGAAACTCTTGGTTGTGGTTGTCACCCGCGCAGGAGCAAAAACTATGGAGGAAGCACTTGCAGCCATCCAAACCAAACTCCAAGATCTGGATGAAAAATTTCTCAGCCTCCATCTTCAGCATTCAACCATGAACAATAACCGACAGCCAAAATCTTTTGTAGCCACTGGGTTCTCTTCTTCCAGCAATTTTCGTGGATCGAAGCTTGATTTTCCTCGCTTCAATGGTACTGATCCGACTGGATGGATATACCGAGCAGAACAATATTTCAGTTTGCATAATACTTTTGATGTCTAGAAAGTTCCACTTGCATCCTTTCATTTGGAACAAGAATCCCTTCAATGGTACCGTTGGTACATCAAAGCTCATCCCGAGCCAAACTGGACAAATTTTTTCCAACTCCTTTTGCCACGATTTGGTCCTGGTGCTTTTGATAACTACACAGGAGCACCAAGTAAACTTCACCAAATTGGCACAGTGAGAGAGTATCAGACAGAATTTGAGAAACTGTCCAATCACACATAAGGATTGTCTGATGAATTCTACAGGAGTTGTTTTATCAGTGGTCTCAAGGATGAAATCTGCTTAGAGGTCAAAATGTTCTGTCCCAACACAATGATGGAATTCCTAGGGTTGGCTAAGTTGGCAGAGGACAAGATCGCAGCTCAACAACGCTCCAAACTCACCTTTGTTCCCTTCAGAAATATGGGTTCCCAACGACCTCCCATCATGCCTGCTCCTCAACCAACTCCTATCAAGCATTTGTCGATGCAGGCACGCCGAGAAAAAGGACTTTGTTATAATTGTGATGAGAAATTCACTCGGGGACATAGATGTGTTCAACAAAATCTCTATCTCTTGGATGTAGATTCTCTGCCTGCCTCAGAACTTGATGAAGAAGCTCCAGATACAGTAGATGATCAGGTTGACATTCAACACCCTCCTGTTGACACCCCATATCAGGACGACCCACCCGAGATCTCTCTCCATGCTGTAACCGGTGTCACCACCCCACAAACAATGTGAGTCAGGGGATACATCAAGAAGCTCCCTCTTACCGTACTCATTGATTCTGGTAGCACTCATAACTTCATTGACCCTCGGATTGCCAAACAGGCTGATTGTTTTGTCCATCCTTGCTCGAACTTTGAAGTCATGGTTGCCAATGGGGGCACTTTACCTTGCAAGGGGAGGTGCCACAATGTGCATATCTCTATGGAAGATTATAACCTGCGCTCTGACATGTTTGCCTTGTCCTTAGGCGGATGTGATGTGGTTTTGGGCATTCAATGGTTACGCACACTTGGCCCCATCTTATGGGATTTTGCGGGCCTTTGGATGCAGTTTTCAGTCAATGGGACACAACACAAATTAATGGGCTTACAACCAGGGCCTCTCCGCATCATCAGTTCACATCGCCTGGAAAACATCCTTAAGAAGAATTCACATGGTGTCATCGCTCAGCTCCATTCCATTCAGATGCACCCATCAATGGTCCCCACTACTTCCTTGGATAGATATGCAGGTGTCCTTGCTAAACCAATGAGCTTGCCACCTTCAAGATACCTTTCCGGTAAGAATTTAATCGCATCTACCTCTCAGCAGGAACTGATGGCTATTTTGCATGCAGTACAGAAGTGGCAGCCATACCTATTAGGGAATTATTTATGCATCAAGACTGATCTCCAGATTCTGGAAAATTTTCTAGAACAATGGGTCTCCTACCCAACACACCTGAAATGGGTTATCCAACTCATGGGTTATCCCTATGCGATCACTTACAAGAAGGTTAAGGACAATATGGTGGCAAATGCTCCTTCTCACACAATTGATGACCCAGTTTCTCTTCCAGCTCTTTCTCTGCTTGTTCCAAATTGGTTGCAATATGTTCAACAGGGCTATCTCTTCTATGAACTCCATGCTTATTCATCAACAGGGCACTCTGGGTTCTTCAAAATGTATGACCGGGAACAATGTAACTTCTTTTGGCAGGGACTGACAATGAAAATTCAACAGATGGTGGCTAACTATGATACTTTCCATGTCAACAAGGGTGCAACGACACTCCTTTCGGGATTGCTCAAACCCTTTCCCATCCCTACACAACTTTGGCCAACTATTTCTATGGATTTCCTAGAAGCGCTCTGGTGGTATAATACCACATCTCAAAGGACACCATATGAAGCAGTCTATGGATATACACCTCCAATTCTTCTTCCATACACCCTAAGCAGCTCCCCAGTTCAAGAAATTGACTCGGTTCTTCGAAACCGCGATCAGATTCTTCTCATTCTGTAGGACAATCTTCACATGGCCAGAATTCACCTAAAACAACAAGTCGATCAACACCGTTCTGAGCGCATTTTCCATGCAACTGATAGGGTTCTTCTTCATCTACAGCCTTCCAAGCAATCCTCCCTGACACTCCAAAGGTGCCAGTGGCCCAAAATGCAAACCAAGGATGCTACCAGGGAACCACTCCTTCAGATTTTGCAACAATTTCTCCAACCAAAGCTTTGAGGACAAAGCTTTTTCTAAGGGAGAGGGGATGTTAGGAACCCGTGTCAACCCTTCTCTTTACTATGTTAGTATATTGTTGTTGGACGCATATGCTTTGTAAGTCGTCCCGTAGTATTTGTTGATCCATAGTTTATATTAGCCCATAGTATTGACCCATAGTATTGGACGCATATGCTTTGTAAGTCGTCCTGTAGTATTATATGTCACATGGTTTTGATTCATAGTATTGGGCATAGACTTAGTATATAAGTGTGTGTTGAGGTCATTGAAGGCACCGTGAAGTTAATTGTATTGAGCTTGCTCAAAGGAGGCTGCCCCCTCGAAGTGGCCCGTGATCAATATAAAAGTGATTATGAGTTCTATTATTTCTGATATCTCGTGTATTTGCATTAATTAATTATTGCAGGTTCATCACATGGAAAGTGAAAAGAACTTCATACATTTCCCCTTTGAGATTAATCATAGATGGTTAAAGGATGAATCTTTCCGCAAGTTGGTCAAGGAGAAATGACAGTCGTATAATCAATACAATAATCTGTCTCCTATGGCAGTAATTGTAAAAAAAAGAATGAAATTAAACTATTGAATATGTGGTGGAAGATGACTACTTATCTGTGATGAGAAAGGAAGATATTACAAATCTACATTCTTGAAGACAGGAAATTCTAAAGATTGATGAAGAAACCTGACAACTTAAAAGTCGTGCAATTTGGCTAGAAGTGGGTGACAATAATACCAAATATTTCCATAATTTTGCAAACCAGTGAAGGATCATCAATTCTATATGGGATTTGAAAGATCAAAATGCTAATGTCATTAGAAATAGTAATTCCTTAAAAGAGGAAGCAGTGAATTATTTCAAATCTATCTATAGCAATCACAATTCTACACAACTGGATCAACAATTGAATGTTTTAAGAAAGTATCCAAGATTTTTCAATGAGGAAGACAACATAAAAGTTAGTGCAGAGGTGTCTCTTGAAGAAGTTAAAAGTACTCTACTAGAGTTTTCAAGGGGAAAATGCCCTGGACTTGACGGCTGGCCCATTGAGTGGCCCGTTGAGTTCTTCATCCATTTTTTTATTTGTGGGAAAATATCTCATAGAGATGGTTAATGAATCAAGGAGAAAATGTTTGGTTCCTAAATGTCTAAATGCTACCTACATTACTCTTATTCCAAAGCGTGATAGGCCTATATCATTTAATGACCATAGGCCTATCTCTTTGTGCAATCTAATCTATAAAGTCATCACAAAAATAATTGCAAATAGAATGTGGCCAATACTTGGGAAGGGGATTTTGGAAGAACAATTTGGTTTTCTCCTAAACAGGAAAATCCTAGATGTAGTTGAAATTGCACAAGAAGGTCTCCATAGTGTTAAAGTGAAGAAGTTTCAGGATTTTATATTAAAACTCGACTTGGTCAAATCATATGACCAAGTTGATTTATATTTTCTTAGATTTATTCTACTACATATTGGTCTTTGTGTGGAAGTTACATGTTGGATCATGGCATGTGTCTCATCGGTGTACTTTGCAATTTTAATTAATGGATCTCCGACAAATTTCATTAGCAGTTCCTGTGGTCTCAGGTAGGGATGTCCCCTTGTTGGTTTATCCAGCAAAACTGAGAAGGGAGGTGAATCAATATTGTCTTATTTTACCTTTTAAAACAATTAGTATAAAAGATGCTATGAATCAAACAAGCAAAGACACTCAATTTTATCGTGGAAAGCTCAAAGAGCAAACCAAAAAATCAAAATTATTAATAAGATGATTTCTACAAAAAAAAAAATCTGCTACAACAGAAAAGATACACCAACATCCCAGTTTTACCTACACCAACATATAGGGATGCCACAACACCCCTATTTTCCAACCACTACTGGAAGGAGGCTACAACCTCCTTAGTAGGCTACGAACTACCCCTAGCATCACCCAAACACCCTTATCTTGATTTTCAGGTCTTCAAGAACTTCTATAATATATGCTTATGTTCTTCACATTTCTTCTCTGGCCTCTGCTTTTGATCTTCACTTGAATGCTTCAGAGATACTTACCACACTTCACATCCTATGTTTATATAGTATATCGATAGGTTCTATATTTTGAAGTAATATGCCTTTTCATAGCCAATACGTCTCTTCATAAACAATTTTCCTCTTCAATTATAACCTTGTGAAATGATGTGCCTCTTTGTAACTAAATTTGTTAATCAAATTGATTGTTAACTCTGAGAAACAATTTAAATCATTCCAACGATCCACTAAAAACATTGATCCATTAATTAAGAGCTTCTACTATAATTTCGTTTGACAATTGTGTTGCTAATTTCTGTTCATTCACTATTAAAATATACCGACGAGAACCTTCCTTCTTCTTGTTGATTTCAATGCCAACACATTATTCAACATTCTCCCCCTTTGGAATTTACGGCAACCCAAAAAATAGTCTCCCCCTTTGACACCAATGACAAAGGCCTTCTTTTGACAGCTCCCCCTGTCAACATGTCTCCCCCTGACAAAATATTTTTCTTCTTTTTGTCTACTGTAGGGAGATTACTCCCAAATTTTGTCTAAGATGCTCAAATGCTTCTATGGGGAGTGCCTTAGTGAAGATATAAGCTATTTGTTCCTTTGTATCAACATATTCCAGTTTGACAACCTTTTTTGATGCTTGATCTCTTAGAAAGTGATATTTTATTGGAATGTGCTTTGTCTTGGAGTGCATGACAGGATTTTTGATATGTTTATGGCACTGGTATTGTCACAGTTTATAACTATGGGATGCTCATACTTCACGAGTAAGTATTCCAATGTCTGTTTCATCCAAATGACTTGAGTACAACATAATGCAGCATCAATATATTCAGCTTTTGCTATAGATAGTGCAATGGAGGGCTGTTTCTTGCTTAGTCATGATACCAAACAGTCTCCCAAGTAGAATGTTGCTCCACTGGTACTCTTTTGGTCATCAAAACTTCCTGCCCAATATGCATCAGTAAATGCTTTTAAAGTGAAGTCTTGGCCTTTTGGGTACCATAAACCATATTCCATAGTCCCTTTTAAGTATTTGAGAATTCTTTTTGTTGTCATTACATGTGTTTCTTTGGGTGCTGATTGGAATCTAGCAACCAATCCTACAGCTTGCATCACATCCGGTTTTGTAGCTGTCACATATAGCAGGCTACCTATCATAGATCTATACATAGCATGATCCACTTCCAAATATTCATCATCCTTTCTTAACTTACAACCAATGATCATGGGGGTACTAACAGGCTTGGAATATTCCATCTTAAATTTTTTTAGCATCTCTTTAATGTACATGGTTTGAGAAATGAAAATCCCTTTGTCTGATTGATTTACTTTTAAGCCTAAGAAGAATTTTAGTTCTCCCAACAGATACATTTCAAATTCTTTCTTTATATCTGAAGTAAAGTTTACACTTAGGACGTGTAGCTCACTTCCAAATATGATATCATCTACATATACAACAACAATGATCGTATTCTCATTTTCAAATTTTATGTAGAGATTACTATCAGTGGCCCCTCTTCTGTATCCTTGTTGTTTCAAGTAGTTCTCAAGTCTTGAAAACCATGCCCTTGGAGCTTATTTGAGACCATAGAGTACCCTTTTTAATTTGCAAACATAATCTCTGTTTTCTGATAATAGAAAACCTTCAGGTTGTTCAATATAGACTTCTTCTTCAAGATTTCCATTCAGAAATACAGATTTAACATCCATTTGATATACTTTGAAATTTTTGTAACATGCAAAAGCTAAGAACATCCTGATTGCTTCAAGTCTTTCTACAGGGGAAAATGTTTCTTCAAAGTCAATACCTTCCACCTGAGCATATCCCTTACATACTAGTATGGCCTTGTTTCTTCTTACTTTACCATCTTCATTTAACTTGTTCTTTAAAATCCACTTGGTCCCAATCACATTCTCGTCTTTAGGTCTTGGTACAATTTTCCAGGTTTGGTTATTCTCTATTTGGTCCAACTCCTCATTCATAGCTTTGATCCAAGCATCACTTTTGCTAGATTCTGCAAATGTTTTAGGCTCTACTAGAGAAAGTAGTTCTTTTTCTTGATCATATATTAACCTTCTTCTTGTTTGAACTCTAATACTTATGTCACCAATAAATTGACTTTCAGGATGATCTCTTTGAATTATTCTTGATGGTGCTCTTGTATCAAGTCTTGGAGAATCTTCTTTGTTAATTTCGTGAGATACCTCATCTTCCTTTTCTTCCTGCTCAATTTATTGTTCATCTTGTGAATCCTATTTCCTTTGTGAATCTTCTTCGTCCTTATCATTATTTGTTATCTCATCATCTTGACTTCTAATACTTCTTGAATTCATGTCATCTATTCTTACATCTGCACTCTCTATGATCTTGTGTAGTCTTTGATTGTAACATCTATATGCTTTCTTGGTGGATGAATATCCTAGAAATATTCCTTCATCGGTTCTAGAGTCAAACTTACCAAGATCATCCTCATTCCTCTTTATGTAGCACTTACTACCAAACACTCTGAAATATTTGATAGAGGCAAGTCTTCCATACCATAGCTCATAAGGATTCTTGTCATGATTTACTCTGATTTGTACTCTATTAAGTACATAGACAGATGTATATACTTCTTCTCTCCAATATGCATATGAAAGTTTTGCTTCATTAAGCATAGTTATGGCTGCTTCTTGTACTGTCCTATTTTTTCTTTCTACAACGCCATTTTGCTGAGGAGTCATTGGAGCTGAAAATTATCTTTTAATTCCAGGGGTTTCACAAAACTCATTGAATTCATTTGAGGTAAATTCTCCTCCATTATCTGACCTTAAACATTTGATTTTTAGATCTGTCTCATTCTCAACCATTGCTTTAAAAATTTTAAACTTCTCAAAAGCTTCTGATTTTTCTTTGAGGAATGTCACCCTAGTCATCCTTGTATAATCATCAATGAACAACATGAAATATGATTCTCATTGCAAGCTTTTAGTTATTGTTGGTCCACAAATATCAGTGTGAACTATTTTCAATGGTTGTGAGGATGTATATTCCTTGATTCTGAAGCTAGATTTAGTTTGTTTCCCATGTTGACAATGTTTACAAACTGAATTTTGAGGCTTCACAATCTTTGGCAAGCCTCTTATAGCTTCCTTCTTATTCACCTTTATAAGATTGTCAAAATTCAAGTGTCCCAACCTTCTATTCCATAGCCATCTTTCATCAATCAGACTCATGTGGCATTGTTCTTCATTTTCTAGGATATATACATTACTTGAATTCCTTACAACAGTCCCAATAAGTTTTCCTGATTTTTTCTTCCTGATTTCACATTTATCGGAATCAAATATGCAGATGTGGCCTTGATCACATGTTTGACTCACGCTAAGAAGATTATGCTTTAATTCTTCTACTAGCAACACATTTTCAACTCTGATTTTATTTCTTATAGCAACTGTACCTTTTCCAATTATCTTAGAGGACATATTGTCTCCAAAAGTAACTTTTCCCTTCTGATCTCTTTTGAGGCTTATGAACTTGTTTGGATCTCCTGTCATGTGTTTTGAACATCCACTATCAACATGCCATAAATTTTGCTTTTCTGTTGCACATAGAGCTATCATGGATTCTGTCCTCTCTACTATTTCTTTTTTCTTCCAGATCTTTCTCTGCTCTTTGTCTTGAAACCCGTTTGCAGTATTCCTTTCTGTAGGAGTCATTAGTTTGCATTCTCTAGATATATGTCCATGGTTATTGCATTTGTAACATTCTATATCATAGCTGTGTAGAGGTGTAAATGAGTCATGATTTTCTTTTCTTTCTTTTGGATAATTGTTAGATGTTTTCTTCTTATCAAAATGAACCATTCCATATGCTTTGCAATTCAGGGCTTTATGTCCAAAATTATTACATTAGTAGCAGTGACCCAAAAATATCTGCTGATACCTGCTTGTCATTGATCTTCTAGGCACCATATTTGTCTCATGTAAGTGAGGATTAGATTTCTGACTATCCCTTGTTTTGGTTGGACTCATAAGTGCAGCAGCATAACTTTTTTTGTTATATCCTAACCCAGTTTTGTCACTTGATGATATTTGGGCACTTAGGATGTCATCTAGAGTCTTTGAGCTCTTCTCAAATTTTTTTTTAATATATTTCTCATAAATTTTCTTTTTAAGCTGAATAATTTATGCTCCAAGTCTTTCATATTCTTGCATTCTTTCTTTGAGCTGCAATTCTAAGTTCTCTTCAATTTTCTCAGCTTCTTGGAGCTAGATCTTCAGATCTACAATGATTTGACTTGACTCCTCATCTCTTATCTTTTGTTCCTCTTCATGATCATCTAGTTGTGTTCTTAAACATTTAATCTTCCTTTTACTTTTTCTCAATTCTTCAAGAGCACTTATGAGTTTGGCCTTTAGGTCCACCTCTCCTTTCATATCTTATTCATCATCTGGAGCTTGAGTTTCTATTCCCATGAATAGAATTTTTGTTTCATCATCTTCTTCTTCTTCAAATTCACTATCTTCCATAGCGTAAAATATATTCTTCTTCCCATTAAACTTCATTTTGTTTGCTGTAGTGTTCTTCTTGAATTTCTTAGAGGTTTCTCTATCATCACTATCATCTTGTTTGGGATAGGGACATTTTAATGCAAAATTCCCAATTCTTCCATAGTTAAAGCATTTCAAGGGTAGCTTTCCTTCGTACTTACCAGTACAGTACCTTTCTCAAATTTCCTGATGAAAAGAGCTTCTTCATCATCTGATTTCTCGAAGTGGTTTTTGGTTAATGTTTCATATTTCTTTGACTCTTTCGTGGCTTTGAATGCTGCCTCTTTTCTTGATGGTTTATTCTGTTATGTTCTCATCTCATAGGAAGTGAAGATTCCATGTAAATCATCCACTGTTAGAAATTCAAGATCATCTCAATCTTATACAGTAGACACTTTGGAGTCATAACTTATTAGTAGTGTTCTTAGTACCTTTTCAACAACTTCTTTCTCCTATATTTCTCCTCCCAGGCCTCTGATTGCATTGACAATTTCATCTACTCTTAAAAGGTAATCTACGATGTTTTCCTCTTCTTTCATTTTTAAACTTTCGAATTGTCCTTTTGCCTAGTGCATATACTATACAAATCTTATGTGACCACAACAAATTGTGGGTAATTGATGTAACTATGTTTTTTGTTAAAGCAATTCTACATTTAACTTTCTTGTCATGTCTCTGCAATCATTACATGGTGGCCTTAGTGAATGTTATGTGATGGAAACTATGTTGGTAAATTATTAGTCCTATTTTCTCATTGAAAATAGTCCAGTGGAAGAATCTTGATGTTTCATGAAGTGTCTACGAAATTAAGTGCAAAACTAGATAAGAATGAGCTCACTATTTGCAATCCTTTAGTGGATACACTGTTGTCAATGGTTCAATAGTAGGTGGATATTAGCTTCATTAGCATGTGATAATTATCCATTAGTAATAAGTTGCCTCATCTACTAGAAAATGTTTTGTGTTGTTGCTAACAGAATAATCCGTTGATTGCATCCTTTTCTATATGAATATAACCAGGAATACAAATCAACTCTGAAGCGGGAATCCGGACACCACAGAGATTGAGTGTAATCTCTCTGATGATTTGTATATTTTCTCTTTATTCTATTTATGGTTGCTTCCTTTATCTTGACAATAACAAGATTCAGGAGCAACTTTGATGTGCACTTCTTTCTTATATTTTTTCTACAATTTTCATTTGAATGTTTTGCCTTTTTTTGTTTTGCTTGTTTGATTCTCACATGTTTTTTGACACCTCTCTCAATAAGAGTTACTGAATTTGGAATGTCCTATTTCTTTGTCTTCCAAAGTCCCCTTTAATTGTATAATTTAACTTTTAAAAATAAAACTTCTTAACCAGGGTTAATAATATAAAATATTACTTTGAGGGAAATGTGGTGAATCATGAAAGTCTATTATTTTTTCCTTCTATTCGTCTTTAATGATATTCATTATTTCACCTGTTATTATCTATCTTATAATTTTTAGCATCTGGATCTTCTATTTAACCTCTAGTGCATGCATTTTGTTTAAATCATTAAAAATATTATGTCTCTATTCCGGCTTGTGTTGTGTGTGTTATTTGATCTATCACTAATTTTCTTATTTAATTTGTATAAGAAAAGTTTTTGAGTAGCTTTTTAACATTCAAGGGCATATTGCATATGAAATATTTATGGTTTTGGTTAATTAGTGTTTCATTTATATATAGAAAAGAGTCATGTTTTTTAAGTCTCTTGGATGTTGTTGTGGTACAGAATGCAATGGAGCATCCTGCTTGTGAATTTGTTGTCAAAGATTATCCCGCTTTCAAGGAGGCAATGAAAAAGAGGGGAATTGATGACATGGCTCTGGTGATGGTTGACCCATGGTAAGTTGTCCAACTTCTTATCTTCTTTGTTTAATCTATTTTTATGATACAAATTTTACCATGATTATTAGGAGGGATGTAGTTGTTGTCAGTTCAATTCCAAAAATTTATTTCAAATTGCATAAGTGTCTTTTCAAGTGTGTTGGTTATTATCTAGAAGAAGATGATCCTTTACACCTAACCGTGGCTATCCAATTGAAAATGGATATGCTTGTCCATTTGAAGGCATACATGTTCTTGTTGATATGAAAAAAATGGAAGTAGTGGAGTTTGAAGATCAGAAGGTAATTCCTTGCCACTTCCAGATCCCCTAAGAAACTATAGTGTAGAAGAAACACTTAGTATGATTAATTTAGTTATGCACACAAAATTGATAAATTGTATTGTAATTTGTGGCATTCTGTACAATGCGTAATTGAACACAATTGCAATTTTTCTTGTCTTTTGGAAAATAATAACTTCCTTTGCATCTCAAAAGTTTCCATTGTGAAGTTATATAGTCACATGATACAATTTCCAATGAGATTTAACACCTTGCTACCCCCTATTTACATGGGTGGTCACTTGGAGGGTTTGGGGCTAATGCTGGGCCAGTCATTGACCACCAAACTGCATTTGAAAATGAATTATGGGCAACATTCATGTGCTTGATCATTGGCCCGGTAAGGGGGCATGCACTTTAGGGTTCCCAGAGGCAATTTTCAACACAAGAAGGAACAAAGCATAGGGATACTTGCAGCAGACTTGGAGACCATTTCAAGTAGTAGCAACTCATGTACCTCATAACTGGGAAGTTCTGGGAGATATAACAATTAGCTAACTGGAGAATGTCGCACAACAAACTTCACACAGTTATGATGAGCAATTTGGATTTGAAAATGGACTAGAGATCGGTCCCTTCTTCAGCATGACGTCCTTTTCTCAATGGCCACATAACAGATCTGATCATTTCTTTCCAATGGTGACAAAAATGAAGACAGATCCTCTGTTATAACGCAGTAATACTGGCATCAAACCAATCCAGACATACAAAATTATGAGACTCGACCTGTTTTAATAGAGACACTTCCATATGTCATGTAGGAGCAATCGTTGAGGTGATCTGGGGCTTCTTGAGACCAATTTCAGATCTGGTTTCCTTCTTCCTAGCAGACGGCAGGTCCATAGGAATTCCTATCGTAGCAACTCACCACAGGTCCCTTGTAGCACTCAGGGGGGCCAAAAAAAATGGGCTAGAGTAGAGCATGGCTTCCTAAACACCTTATATCAAGAAGAGTGAAGCATGGTTTCTAACTATATCCTCGACACTCATTCATTGGCTCTATATTTATTAGTTGGAGTCCGTACTCCATGATCCAGCAGGGTCAAATAGTGAGTGTGATCTTCTTTCATTTTAGGATTCCATATTGTTTTTTATTGGATCTGATTATGGGGTTATTTATTCTAGAACACGCCGACTCCAACGTCAAAATAAACATACTGAGGTAGTTTTTTTAGCCCTAATATATTTTCGGTCAACTGGGTGGGAAGACCAAGGCTAAACAAATATTAATTGTGGATAGGATATAGTCAAGGATTATTACATCAACAGTTGACTTTTATTTGGCTGCAAGTATTCATAGTGTACGAGTGGAGTGTTGTAGCTTACTCTGGATGTAAATTTTCTTGCCTAGAAATTCATTTGCAGCCTTTACATAACCAAGTAATCATTTGATGTGCCTTGATCCATTGTGATGAAGGGGCGATCAGCCCTTTGGAATAGATTTGCATGCCTTTATTGCCATTTTTGGACGACACTCCATAATGAGGGTTTGTTGCACAGTTTGGGATGGTTTAGAGTCGGATCGTTGGAGTTCGAGACCTGTGATGGGGCGTCTAGCCTTGAAGGTGCCTTATTCACTTTTTATACCATATTTTGTGCTCATTTCACATGCTTGTGAAAGCACTCAATTGAAGGGACCTCTTTCCATCGCTATGTGCCACTATCTTTGAAGCACTTAGCCTTGGAGGATATTTGACTCATTATCGGCTTATATGTGACGAATCGTTGCACTTATAATTTGTGATCTGCACATGTTTATGCAACCAATCCACTAAGCTTGTAGAAGAACGATATATTGGTTCCTAATATGCTCCGAGGATTAGATTGATTTCTGAATTTTTTTAGCAGATCTAAGTGGAAGCAAAAGGGACTTTGAAAGCTACAGGAAATGATCTCACAAAAGCTTTCATTGGGCACATATGACATCGGATTGGCACAACCTAGAGGCATTCACCACAGGAGTTGGTTGGTTTTTATTAATTTAAATAATGGGAAGAATTTGCATGGACATGTGAGCATCTTTTTTACCATATGTTCCGATGTACACCTAACACATCAAAATATTGAATGTGATTATAAAAGTAGATTGAATGTGATTATAAAAGTTATCTCACATATGCTAATTTTCCCATAGTATTTTAAGAACGGATATGTACTCCATCAACTCACATAATAAATCAATAATGTGATATGGATTTTAGACAAAGTGGATTATCACTTATCATACATAAATAAATAATGTGATATGGATCTTAGATAAAGTGGATTATCACTTATCATACATAAATAAATAATGTGATATGGATCTGAGACAAAATAGTGGATTATCACTTATCATTTGATTCTTTTATGATGCCATCATCATTTGGAACACTCTGACTCCAGACTCCAACTCCACTTATCATTTGATTGTTTTATGATGACATCATCGTTTGGAATAAAATGTGAAGATTAAATAATCAATAGAATATTTATAACGCAACTTGATGGTGAATGGTTATTTGTTGTCATTTATGCATGGGACCTTATTGGTCCTTTCAAATTTCATTCCATTCCAATATGTAACACAAACAATGTAATCTTATGGGTTAAATTACAATCTTTATAGAACATTGTAAACAAAAAAATAAGTTATTTGCTAATTTAGATCATGTATATTCTAAAAACATTGTCATTTTCTTGTAACATAATTTATTTCACATTTTTTTCAAAACAAACAATTTAATTTCATATATGTAAAAACACTTCAAAACTCGCAATGTCTTGAAAGTTAAATTTATATAGTGTTCATCTATATTGTCTAGAAATACATAATCAAAATAAGAAATACATAGAAATACATAATCAAAATAAGCCATAGATTATTTTTAAAAATTATGAAATTTTTACCAACATTTCTTAGAAATTGTTATTTTAATGTCAATTTATTATAAAATAATAACTTAATATTTAATGTCAATTTATTATAAAATAATAACTTAATATTTAATGTCAATTTATTATAAAATGATGGTTGATTGCTAACTTAGCTCAACATAAACTCTAAAAAATACTATTAGTATTTAATGTCAAATTATTATAAAATAATTTAATTTACTGCCACTTTTTTCAAAAACAAAATATTTCATCTCACTTCAAACTACAATTTGCTATGTATTTATAATCAACATAACAAGATTAGTAACAAGTTGAAACTTATCCCAGTAGAGATGGAGGGTAATATTACCATACTAACATCCATACCTCATATAAATAGCATAGTTCATGGCAAATCCAAATTCTTTTGATGTCAATTGTGGCAAGGTTCAATTATTCAATTGATTTCATTCATTTGCCAAAAATTTCTACTTCTTGCTCTTTTGGTGCAATGAATTGTTGTATAAGAGAAAATAAGATTCTACATTAATTATAAAAGTGGCATTGGTCTAACAATATATTTCCACTCATTGGAGCCTCTAATTGTTTCATAATTGGAAGTTGGATTTAAAAAAAACCAGGTCTAATTGTTTCATAAAATGAGAAAAATAGAGCCTTTAACTTGGGATGACAAAAATGAAATTGTGTATATACATTATCTCTAGAGTGTCCTTAACCAGAAATTATAGATTTATGATAGAACTAGGGGTATAAATACATGTAAATAGTCCCAATAGGATTTCATACCTTGTAGAGTGGAGTATTGATATTAATATTTAATATTTAAGGAGCAATGATACTCAAGCTTTCTTGTTCTTTTACTACTCTCTTTTTCACATCATCACATATACTTTACTTTCCTTTTGTTTTTTTCCTTTCGGCGTTCCTTTGCACCTTCTGGGGCAATTGCTAGTTATATTTACAAAAGGAAAATTAACCACGGGATGAAACCCTGGCAAGACTTCAAGGTATAGAAGTTCCGAGCTAAAACATTACCAAAAATCCTAGGAAACCAAAAATTTCTCATCAGCTTTGAAGTATGGTTAAAGAAAATAAAGTGCTCTTCACTCTCATCGTTATAAACTTGAACAATATAATAGGTTTACGACTTGTAGGACACGAGATCGCTTTACCCCGAAATATAGTACTCATTCATTCTGAGGAAACATCCTTATGAATTAATCCTTTCCAGGATAGTAAACTTATACAATAGGAATAAACATGAACTGGAAGACTCTCGATTGTTTTTTGAGCTGGGATAAAAGCCAAGTCCAAGTCCAAGTATTTAATTTCGATAAAGTACTGTCACTCTGGAAAAATAATACTCAAATCGGTAGTTGTATGTTGGTGAGCAGTGAAGTGGTATGGAAATTTAAATCCCATGTTTACCCTTTTTAACCTTCACAATTAGGTTTAAGATCATCATGTTATAAAAAACATCTAGAAAAGATTAAATCTAGGAAGACTGGAATCCTGCATTAATACCTGCATATGAATGAAAAAAGTGGGTAACCATTCTAGCTTAGTAAGCACTCAAGCCCCTACGTACACAAGCAACCTAGAGCTAGAAGTTTTAGTCACATTCTTTTAGATTGGTTATTAAATAATAACGTTTTACTCTTCTTTGAAATCATAATTGCTTAAACATACAAGTTCCTCAATAATTCTCAAGCCTTTTTTCTCGATGTCAACATCACAAGGGATTAACTAGCAAACCGATATCATCATATGTGGGTTCAAATTGGAGGTTTATAAATAACTAGCATAGATCCATCTTAAACCCGTATCTATCAAGCACCGAGAGGGGTCCAATTTCTTGAGGTGTATTTCTTTTTTTAAATTTAAACTCAAGAAATTTGATCTCTCTTGATTGATAGATCCGAGTTTAACTTTTAACTTTTTATTTTATAAATGAACATCTATTTTTTAATTACTTTTCATAATATTTTATTTTATGAACCAACATGGATTTTTTTAAAATACTTTCCATAATTTTTTATTTTATGAGCCGACATGAATTTTTTTTAACTATTTTTTAATTATTTTGTTAGTAACAAATGTTACATCACAAACGTTACAACATCTCCCCCGTACTGGGCAATATTATTTTTGGCCAACATGTTACAAACGTTACATTACGTTACAAGATCTCCCCCATTCTGGGCTGTAGAGCACCTCTCAGCACAATTAATATGTGATTCAGTTTATTAAATGATATTGAGGGGGTGAATGTATTTTTAAAGCTAAACTAGGGGCATTAATATTAGGAAATGCCTAGGGGAGAGGGGGTGTGAATGAGAGAAGAGTTAGCAATATGAGGAGATCTACATTTGTCAATGGCTTTATGGAAGTGAGGCATCTCATGGAGCAAGGTGATATACCTCTAGTCCTTGTAGCTTATAAAAAATTCAATAGACCATGAAATTATCTAAACGAGAAATTAAAATGACCACAAATTTCAAATTTCATAACAAGGTGATCTAACTAAGTTTGATCCTTTTCATTGAAAGCTCAAGTAGCATGTTATAAACAACATTTTCTAAAGTTAATTTCAAATACATATGTAAAGTATTGGGACTAACATACTAGGAGTAGAAATAATAAAGAATAAAGGATATAAAAGCATTGTGAAAAAAATATACATACAATATTTATTGAAAATAAAAAAATTATTTTCTTTAAACACATATATTTAAAGGGATACTAATATTTAAATTTTGTAGATATAATCAAAATAATAAACATTTTTTAATACTCCATGAACACAAATGTTATATCTTAGTTTATTAAATGAACATCATATGATCATCGTGTGCTTCATATGTTGACATCCATATAGTTTATCATCTCTTTCTTATATAAAACCTTGAGTTGTATTGTTTTTTTTCTCTTTATCTCATCCAACGTAATCATATTTTCATATTTTTTCAATTACTAGTAAGCATATTCACTATATTTCAAGAACAACTATAGCCTAGAGATTTGCAAACAAAGACATTTGCATAAAACACAAAAAGGGAACAATACTCAAGACAATGGTGTCGAGCCCTTCTTATTCCTCAATTATAAAATAATATTGAAATATCTTGTAAAATTTTCAAACTTCCCTTTATACATAACTTCTTTTCGAAAATAAAAATATTCAGAATGAAAAGTTAAATTCCAAAATTTAAAAGCAATAGATTTTATTTAAAAAATTAAAAAATATATATTTTTATCTTTTTATATTTTTAATAATAATTTTTTAAAACAAACTTTTCAACCATAAAAATATTCCATATTTATAATTAATTACAATATATATATATATATATATATATATATATATATTGTTTAGTGACAAACCTTAGGATGTAGAGCTGGACCAAAATATTTATAATTAATTACAAAATATATATAATATATATAAAGAGTTTAGTGACAAACCTCAGGGTGTAGAGTTGGACCAAACTCGCTCTAGTCAACTCTTTGTTTCCATGGAGAGCGTTAGTATATTTTTACACATACAATTTTTTAAAATGTAATTCTTTGCATTTATTAAATATGGAGTGTTAAAAACACTCTCCGCATATTCAACTGTAAATATAATTTTTTTGTTATATTTAAATTTGAATTTATTTTTGTATTTTTTATGAATATTAAATATGGAGTGTAAAAAACACTATCCGCATATTCAACTGTAAATATAATTTTTTTGTTATATTTAAATTTGAATTTAGTTTTGTATTTTTTATGAATAAGTATTAATGGCTGATTTTAAAAAATATTTTTATGGTAATGATAATTGTAATTATTTAAAATAATATTTATAATAATTGTATTGAATATTTTTAACAATTTGTCATAACATATTTGGTACAAGTTTCTAATCTTTTCTTTAAAAACTCAAAGAAGGTTTCTTAAATTTTTAGAATCCTACCACTAAATTGCATAATATATAAATTAATTAAATATTAAATTGTGTAGACATTTATAATGTTCTATATATATTATGTGGTTTTTTCATAATTCTGTTGGAATAATTTGCATTTTTTTAAAGGTTATAAAGTTATTATATATAATGAAAATAATTTCTTTTTTGTGATATATTATTAATTTAAACAAATACAGATTTATTGATGGTTGTTGCTATTTAATATGTTTAATTTTAAGGTTAGCATTAAGGGTTAACTCAATTGGTAAGACGCGCGCACACTCTCTTGGTTACATAATCCAATGATTATTACTAGCATGGATCATTATTAACTTAACATTACAATATCCAATATATTTTTCATTATAATAATCTAGATGCCAACTATTCCAATTTGGAATCCTGTTGTAAATGATAACGCACAAACCTTACAAAGGATAATTATGAAGTAAAATAGTTGCAATTTAGCCATTTATTGATTAATTTGCAATCATTACAAAACTAATATCTAAATCATTGTTTTATTATTAACTTAACATTGCATATTTCAATAACATCAACTATTTCAAGTTGAAATAGTGTCGTAAATGATAACAAAAATCGTAGCAATAGAGAAAAGTTGCATTAATTAATTAATTATGAAGTAAAATAGTTATTCTACATGCATGCTATAGTTATATATAGTTTTACTCTACACACACGATTTAATTGTTTTGTTAATATTTATGAAAAGATTTAATTAATACTTAAGTTGTCTATATCAATTGATCCATAGCTTCACCATGCATCAATAGAATTTGAAATTTTAATTTCATATATAACACATCTCATCCACTTGAGTAAGATGCGTTACATAATTAAAATTCATTTATAATTTCCAATATAACATAGCAATCGGGGCAGGTGAACGGTAAAAAATGATTATAGGCTACTACCAATGGGTTTGCGTGGTTTTTTAACAGGGTTTGTAGGTCTGGGTTAGGGTTTTCAGGTCTGGATTTGTAGGTATCATGGTGGTCGTTTCTGTTTTGGTGATATGAATATGGGCTCTTTATGCCATTATCTGTGATAATCCTAGGTAGGTGGTTAGTATTTATTTGTTTTTCCTCTCGGTGGTTGCGCTAATTACTAGCACTGACCTAACCTAGAGTTTTTCATTTGTTATGCTCCTTCGTTTTGCGGTCTTGTCGGAGTTGAATGGTTTTTGTTTTGGAGCTTTGTGCACCTCATCATCCCCTTCTTGACTCTGGCACCTGTCAGGTCTTTTGGATGACTGATGGGTGGGGCCGGTGACCTCTGTGGGTTTGGTGACTATAGAACTGCGAGAGAAAGTATGATATGCTTGGAAGATCCTTTACTTTTCCCATCAGAGTTGGGACTTTATCCTTTTGTTGTGGAAGGGGCGGAAATTTCAGAGGCTTTTGTTCCTGAAAATCTATCGAGAAAGGGTGGTGGTCTCTCTCGCAGCACTGGGGAGAAGGCGAAGAGCCATCATCATCAAAAGATTTATAAGCGACGGGATGTTGTACATGAGATGACGGTCGGGAAGATGTGAAGGTTGGTAGGGTTTTAAGCATGTCTAAGTGGGTGGTTGTGGGGAAGGTTTGTTTCACTAATGTCTCACATTCAGTACTCATTAAGTGGGTCTCAGATAACTGGAAACCCATTTTACACTATTGCATGAGGATTCACATTCTTGTGAACAACTGGATCGTTTCCCACTTTATTGACGAGGAACATGTGGAGCAGATACTTTCCAGGCCATGGGTTATTGGATGTGGCTCACTTAGCCACATGCGTTGGAACTTAGATTTTAATCTGAGGATGAAGGTACTTCAAAAAACCCACTTCTGGGTTCTTCTGAAAGGTTTCCCACTAGAGCCGTGGTTGAGAGAGATTTTTGTCTCATTAGCCAACTGCATTGGACATTTTATCTATTTCAAAGATAAGTCCCTGTATCATGAAGACAAAAAAACTGCGTGGGTTTTGACCAAGATGGATGTGGAACTGGGTATTCTTGAAGAAATCAAGGTTCGTTGGGGAGATAAAGTTTTCATGTAGCCATTGGATTATTGGTGGGTTTCGTTTCGGTGCCACCTCTATAGGTTAGTTGGGCACTTAAAAGCATGTTGTCCTTCAAAACTCATAGGACTAAACAAGGCTGACACTAGGTTGAATGGGGATGATGGTGAGCTGCTTTCGTCTCCTGGGGCATAGGCTTTATCCCGGGTGGTTGTTGATTTGGACCCACTCGATCGGGATTCTTGTACCATTCTGGGTAAGTTGATAATATAGACTCTTGCTACTATAATTCTAAGCCTAATAAACTCATTTCTCTGGTTACAGACTCAGCAGGATTTACTCTAAATCGAGGGTTTCTCCTTTATTTGGGATTGAGTGTTCAGACCATATTGTTCCTTCTCCTTTTGTTTCCCTGGAAGAAGACATTACCATTTTTGACAAACAACTATTAGAGGATGAACATATCCTCTTGGACTCATGGGTATCTCTATTAAGACCAAGCCTTGTCCTGTTTCTCTAGATTCTTCCGGGCTGGGCATTTTTTATGATCCTTTGATGGTATACAAAGATTCTAATTCTTCTCATCCCTCTTTGAACACTACAAATTATAATATGTAAAAATATGGGGGTAGACATCCGAAATATTTAGCGAGAGCTTCTAATGGAAACCCTAGTTTGGCAATAACTGAGACTCCAAATTATTACTCTGCGAATCAGGATACTTCCAATCCCTCGCTATCAAGTACTTTTGGGCCACTTAGAGCGGTGAAGGCCCCAAAACTGGTTACCCAAAGATCCTACTCTCTCTTAATGTGAGAGGGGTTGGGGTGCCCCGAAACTACGAGCCCTCAGAAGGTTACTAGAGGTCGTTAACCCGAATGTTGTATTTTTACAAGAGACGATGGTTACTAGTGATAGAGCTACAGAACTAGTGGGGAGACTACTTCCTACTTGGGATTGTGCTTTGGTGGAATCTACTGGATTGTTGGAGGGACTTATCTCTGTATGGAATCCTAAGTTGGCTCTGTTTCAGACTTTTCTTGTTTGGGGTGGAAATTTTTTTATCTTGGAGATGTGGTGAACTAAGTTATGGACTAAATATTTTTAATTGTTATGGCCCATATTCAAATTTATAGGCATATTGGTCCTCATTAGTGTCTTGTGGACTTATGAGCATACCTAGTCTTATTTTCGTGGGAGACCTCAATCTGACTTTGTTCTCATGCAAAACTTCGGATGCTCGGGCTAGAACAAACCCATTACAGGGTTGGTTTTGAGACCTTTTTAAGGGAAATGATTTAGTAGAACTTGCTCTTGTGACTTCTAATCCTCCTTGGAATAATGGGATGAACGAGGAGGATTTTATTGCTAAAGGGATTGATTGATTTATGGTTAAAGAGTCACTTATCAGCTCAGTTTATTCGATTAGATCTCTTATTGAATTAGAAAATATCTTTGATCATCAACTGATTTTCTTGAGGATTGGCTTGAGACCCAGTTTTCTCGTTTACCATTTAAATACTTTCTGGTTTGGTCGACAAAGCAGACTTATGTCACACTGGTGCACGAACAATGGTTTAACTTTATGAGGCATAATTAGGGATTGATAATGATTAGACTACCTGCATTTCTTAAGTCATTGAAATCAGTTATTGCTCCTTGGTCCTGGGAAAAAATACTAGCTTAAAGAGAAAGGATTTTATTTATTGAAAATGAGATTAAGTCATTCAAGCATGATATGTTACTTGGTTACATTATGGATCAACATTATGAGATTATTATGGATTTGCAAAGGGAAAAAGATGAGATTATTGGCATTGAAGAAGAAATTTGGAGATTGAAGAGTTGATCCCTTTGGATCACTCTTGGAGATAAAAATACTAATTTTTTTTGTGCATTTGCTAATCCGTACCAGGCTCATAATATTGTCTGGGAGATTTTAGATTCGGAGGGTAATATGGTGGTGACTCAGTCTGGTATTGAGGATGTTGCAGCTAAACATTTTAGCAGACTTTATTCCAAATCTTGTGTCAACAACTTGGAATCTCAACTGGAGGTTTTTCTTTCTTTGTCGAAGATATTCACAGATGAAGATTGTAAACATATTGGCCAACCTATTACAATTAAGCATATTGAGGATATATTGAAGCATATGGCCAAGGACAAGAGTCCTGGGATGGATGGATGGACGGTTTAATTTTATCTGCAATTTTTTGACCCGCTAGGCGTGTAGATCACTAGATTGGCTGAAGAATCTCGCATCTGTGTCAAGGTTGATGGAGGATTAAATTCTACCTTCATTTCACTTATTCTGAAAGTATCAAATCAAAACACTTTCCAGGACTTTAGGCCGATTTCACTTTGTAATATTTTGTACAAGATTATCTTGAAGGTATTAGCAAATTGGGTGAAACATGGATTATCAAGGGGGTGTCAAAAGAACAATTTGACTTTCTAGATCAACGACATATTTTTGATGCAGTTGGACTTGCACATGAAACTATTCACTCGACTAAGATGTTGAAGCATAAGTCCTTAGTGTTTAAGCTTGACTTGGTCAAAGCTTACGATTTAGTGGATCGTTCTTTTCTTAGATTCATCCTTATTAACGCTAGTGTTACCTTTGATGTTACATAGTGGATAGTGGGATGCATTAGCTTTGCCAACTTTGTCGTTCTAGTCAATGGATGTCATAATAATTTTTTTAAAAGTGGTCGGGGCCTACGGTAGGGGTGCCTACTCTCCCCGCTACTTTTCCTTCTAATTATTGAAGGATTGAGCTGATTATTGAGTCGGGATAGGAACGAGGGAAAAATTAAGGGCATTAAAGTCTGAAAGCATAATCATATAACTCATCTACTATTTGTATATGGTGTCCTCTTGTTTGGAATTGGAGACCTATATGAATGGCAACATTTTAAGGAGATTTTGGAACTTTTATGTCATGCTTCAGGTATGGAAATAAATAATTTGAAATTTAATCTGTTGCATTTTAATTTAGATGTTGATATGCTGAAGCATTTTAGTTTGCTATTACCCTTTGATAATAGCGAGCTAGAAGGATGATTTAAATATCTGGGATATTATATGAAGCCGAATGATTATCATAGTACAGATTGGGTTTGGTTGGTAAAGAAGTTTGAGCAGAGAATTAACTATTGGTATCATCATAAGTTATCGGTTGGAGGCCGCGTTACACTTATTATGTCTATTCTGTCCAATTTTCCAGTGTATTGGTTTACATTAGCGAAGGTTCCTAAGATCACCCTATTACAGATCATGTGTATCATCTTTTCTCTTCTATGGTATGCTATCCCAGGTAAGGCGAGGATTCACTTGGTTGCTTGGGATAAATTGGTATGTTCTAAGGTGGATGGCTAGTGGGGTATAAGGAACTTATTTTAAACATATTCAGCCCTTCATTTAAAGAGTCTGTGGAGGGAATTAACTCTTCTAAGGCTCTGGTGTGATACGCCAAAAACATTATTATTTATTTCATTTTGATTTAATAATTGTAACAATTATTTTCTCTATGTAAGAGTTATTTAACACTCAAAAACACAAGGTGACACCTAGCACATCAAACTATTTCTTACTATTAAATAAAATAAAAAGGAACTTGGAGAGTTCAGCTAAATGAGGGGACACCACCATGGCACATAAAGAACATGTGTAAACAAGCAAGAAATATTTTGACCAATCAAATCCAATCTAAAAGCTCAACTACCAGACAAGATCCTAAATCATAGGGATTGATGGATTGATTGAAGATTTGATTGGGATGGCACAAGACCTAGGAAAACCTATATATAATAGTGCACTCATATAGCATGCAATTTCATGTTATGCATAGAGGAATTGGTTGAGTGTCCTCTCTTTTCATAAGTCCATCATTGCTTGTTACAGACTTTGAAAGAGAGTATTACGAGGAAGTGATTGCTTGCGTTCTAGTGCATGGTGGTGATCTAGCTCAGGGATGGAGCTGGGAAAACAGTTGAGTTACTCTCTCCTACAGTTGGGAGGAGTTGATTCTCCAATATGTCAATCACATTGCTTAAGTAAGTATATGCTAATTATAAAAGGTTATAGAATTGTCAATATTATTCATACTACTTCCTTTTCTTGAATTGATGTTTACAATTCTTTCTATGGGAAGCCGTGGAGACATGGGGTTGTGTTATAAACTTTGTTATTTTCTTGAGACAAACTATAACTATGTTCACATAGTATGTTATCCAATTCCATAATGTATATTAAAATATGAGGTCAAATAAATTTATGAATTTAAAATATCTGTTCTCTCTCTAGAGTTAATGGCCATGGTAATTCTCCTTATATATCCCATTCAAAGGCGACTTTTGATATACGTTGACCAGTAGCTATCCTCAAGGATGTAATCGCTTTATCTCTATGAGAGAATTGAATCTGCTCGTTTTTCTGTGTATAAACAATGGTGTTAAAGTTAAAGGATCAGATCTCTTGGTTGTTAGGTTAAAAATTGTGTATGTCCTATAAGTAAATGGAGTGGATTCGTTTTCTAATTATTATAGAGTACACGTTTGTGTTGAAAATAAAATGGGATGGATTCCTCCAAACCGGTGAATCGTATTCCTTTCCTTAGGTTGAAAACCTGTGATAATTTATGAGAGTCGGTTGATTCTTTGTCGCATTACTTTTAGTAATACTGCATAATTATGGATTTAACTTTGCGACAAATGTTAATGTTGTTGAATGTTTACAATAAAGATTAAATTTTTTGGGGTTGTGTAAAATTTGAATAAGATGGATTATATCAGTTTAAACACTCATTGATTTATTCTCTGCTGCTATACGTAAGTCAGATTGAGTACAGAGATTTAAAACATATCGATTTTTACACAGAGCTAACATCTCTATTGGTACTGTATGGGACTATGTTTGAATTAAGAGTTAACATATTTTATAGAAGGCGATCTCTCTCTAAAAATCATCGATTGAAGACTTGTCAAAATACCTAATTACATAATGTCGATATGTTGTTAAGTTTGTATTTAGAGATCGTTATTGAGAATCGACTTCAAACTAATTTGTTAATTGGTGCTTGCTTATAAACATTTTGTTTTTGGGACTTTTCCATTTAAGAGTATCCAATAGACATTTCGACATAGCTCGGGTTTCGAGATTGCTACATGTGTTATCTGTCCCTACCATGATGAAACACTTAACGCGATAGTTAGTTGGTTAGGAATTCGAGTGAAGTGGTTGTCTTTATAGTTTCTATTTGACTGCTCGCTAGTAGGAAAAGTGCTAAATTAAAGCGGCATCGAACTATGTTCTTTTATTTATTGTGATCCCTCTGCCTATTTTTTTTGTTTCCCACCTTTTTTTTTGGAATTGACATTTCCTTTGGAATATCTTACCTCATGATATCTGTGAGTAGTGGAAAACCCAGGGTTAAGACAATACCTTAACTTGGTTGTGTCGTGGTTTTTCAAACTTTTGTTCACCTACCAATACACACACACATTGATTCGACATAAAATCCAATATTATTATGGTGACGATGTTGAACCTAATGTTTATTGTTTCTCATAGACTACAACTACCACGATATTCTTTACATTTAATTAATGATCAGTCCTAGTTATCCCTATCTCTTAACGTTAACTATGAGTTGTTTGTTGATTGCTGAGGTAAAGATTCTTTGTATTTATTGCTTGGACAAATAGTTTGAGACTTTCAATTGTTTGGTGGTTGTGAGAGTATGACTCAAAACCACATTTTATGTTGCCTTGGTCGTGTGGTTAACTATTATCCTACAGGTGTCTCCCTAATCGATGAAGATCTAGCATCGATGGTTGAGGCATGTGTTTCAAGTCTGCGCTTTTAATCTCCATGGATAGTGTGGATATCCCCCATCCTTTACTCATTTAGTTTAGCCTTGCACCAAACTTGTTCCTCCCCAATTACCTCTTTTGTATAGTTATGCCAAGTGTTTCGTATAGTGCTTATCAAATTTTGATAAATTATACGTGATCGAAATCCTTTATGTTCATTTATATATATGCATGTTATGTATATATGTGTTTTGTTCTTCATTTTTATATATCATTTCCCACAAAGAAAAAAAATATAGAGTAGATACCTTATGATATACAATGAACTTAAGAAAATAAGCAAAAAAGGGGATCCTTTATAAGGGCTAAAACGATATGGTGTATACATTTTTCATATAAAAGAAAAAATTATTAAGAGTAGTGACTTTGTGCTTGAATGATTATAGGAAGAAAAAAATCATTTATGAGCATATGAAAATAGTGTATCTATATAAACCTGCATAAAAACCTATAGAATACAATTGTTAATAGTTTCATAAAATCCATAAATGATGTTATTTTTTCAAGGTTCATGAAATTGCATTTTTTATATATGAACTGATACCAACTGCACCAGGATCTCCACAGACTCTTTCTATCTCTTTTGACAGTTCTTCTTCTGATGACTGGTCCTTTTCTTGGATTAGAACCGTAAGAGCATGCTTAATTGCATCTGCTTCTTTCAGCAGTTCCTTTATCTTGGTTTGTTTTTCTTTTAACTGCATCTTTAACAATTTCTCTCTATCATGTCTGTGAGATTGTCTATCTACATGAGAACCAGGATATTCTTGATATAGTTCTACTGGGTTATATTCCACAGTAGCTTTTTCCTTACCCTTAGCTTGGGTTATAGCCTAAAGTCTTTGCTGGAGTGCTTTCTTCTCTTCTCGGAGTTTGGTCCTTTCAACATGTCTATATACAGGGATAGAAGCTAGTTGTAAATCAATGGAAGCAATCTGCTTTTCTATCTGATATGGAGATGGCGAACTAGAAAACATATACAATGAAAAATCATAATCTGGCTTCTCACACCCCCCTAAATGTGGCTCAAGATCAGATTCGGATGCAGAGGAGGAAGACTGAGATTGACCACATTTAGCTAAAACTGGATGGTCAGAGTCATTTTTTGTACAAGAGGAAGACTCAGACTCTGAATCAGGTAAATAAATAACTTCATCAGAAGGATCAGGTGAATTGGAAGAAACTTTATACAGATCCCACCAGGCTGGGTCAAGGTTTGTACATAGTGCAGCTAACATGGGTTTGGATTTTCTTTCTTGGCACTTGCTAGCCCAGTGGCCTGTTTTACCACATATGAAACAAACATCTGCTTTGCCCTTTTCATGTCTTCTTTTAACAAACCTTTTGGATTTGTATTTTGATTTCTTGTAAGGCTTTTTTGATCTATACTCTTTGTAGCGATGTTTGGACTTGTGTTTATATGGCTTATCTGGATGATATCTGGATTCAGAGGTATATAATTTTCTATGCTTCTTTTTCTTTTCACAATGGCAACCTCCTTTGCCAAAGTGACCTCTGTTATGGGCACCACACCCCCAATCCGGAATTCCTGCTACATTCTTACAGAAGGATGCAGAAAATTTTTTTTTGATGCCTCTTGAAGTCTTTACTGACACGTCTTTCTAGGCAATGTTCTTGCCAAGTTTCCAAAACATGACCATGTAGCCGTGCTAGAGAAATACTTCTTAATTCTATCTTCTTATCTTTCAGTGCTTGTTCAACTGCATCTGGTACGTGACCAGGGTAACTACAAAGATAGTGTTTGAGATATGCAGGATTTCCAGACTTACCAGATGAAATTAACAATTTCTGCATGTAGCAGAAATATTCTTCAGATCTACTAAGATCACATAACCTTGCTGACATAAATAACGAGGCTAAATGATCATAGTCTTCTACTTCTTCCTGGCCATAGAATTCTCTGCCAAGGGTAGACAGAATCTGTTCATCTGCATCATCTGTAGATAACAATTCATTGCGAGTTTCTTGTGGCAACCAACGCCACCATTCATAAGCAAGCCCTGATAAACCAGCAATTAACTGGGTACCCAACATTTGACCAGTTAGATTGTGATCTTGTTGTTTTTTGTATAGTGTCCAGTGGGAAAGCAATTGGATTGCATTCTTTACTTCTGCTCTTGTTTGACACTGGATATTCAGGACAGGCTGTTCAGGCATCTGAGAGATGAGATTGTTCATAGAGTTTATTCCAAAATTGAAAGTTTTGGGAGGAGGAACTGATGTAGAAGTTGCATCCGGCATATGGGTATCAAAACCTTCTTGGCGAGGAGGGGCTTCTATTATTCTTCTGTTGGAGGATTCAACTTCCATCATATTTAAGTCAGCTACATACTTAGGATCAAGCACAGGCTTAAAAGATTTAAATTCAGTGATCCATTCTTCAATATCCTGCTTGATAGCATCACTCTCACCGAAATCCCATTCCGGTTTCTCTTCATCACGTATAACATTGAATTGACCTAATGAAGCAGATTTACCATGACCCTTTCTAGCTAGCTTTAAGACATGATCAGGAACAATATATTGTTTCTGTTTAAGTTCCTTCGTTTTTGAGCTCAGATCGCTCAATACAGCTAGTCTCCTTTCAAGTTTTTGGGAGGCTTCATGAATAGCACTCTCTATCTGGGTCGTATCATGAAGTAAGTGGTCAAGCAGTTCAAGTTTTGTAATGACTTTATCTAATTGTTCTTTTTGTTCAGAACAACTGTGTTTTAATAGAAGAATATCAGTAGCCATGTCATCTAAATTTCTTGCAGTATGTAATTCCTGCAAGTTTCCCCAATTAGCCAATTTTATCTCATCTGAGACAGTTTGATCAAAGGCTGATGATTTACTTGGTAAAAACTCTCTTCTTGTCAAACCATCTTGAGAATACTGCCTAAATGATGCATCTAGTAAATTTCTACCAGGTACAAATGATTTCTGACCAGCAGTATTAGTAACTTCCATGCTTGATTTTTCCCTGGGTAGAGAGAACATTCCCAGAGTAGGAAAATCATGTTGTTTATTTTTGTGCTAAAGTTTTTGTTTTATTTTCTGACATGCCTGGCAGGCGGCATGTTGACCTCTATGTTCATATTCAGACAAACCTGTGAAAGAAGTATTTACAGAATCGGAATTTACAGAATCAGATGAAGAGACAGGGGCTTTGCCTTTGGATTCAGCTATTGACTGTTGACTGAGTTGGTTTGACATAGCCTGAAGCTTAGCATTATTATAGGAGGACATGGATGTTGACTTGTTCAATGGGGGACCAAATCTTCTAATAGGCTCTTCTTGGGGAGAACGGAAAGAGATGGAGGCTTCATCAAATATCAACGGCTTTGGGTTGAAGGAAGCGGCTACTCTTTCTTTATTTCTAAGTTCAGAGTATTTCAATTCCCAAGATGTAGGATATGTAATACCAGTCCAATTAAATGTAATGGGAGTCGCATTTTTGGATTTTGCATTTGGCTGTTCCACCATGCTGCAGTCTGCAGAACTTTGATGAACATGGGAACGCAACTGCGGGAGGGTATCGTTACCAAAACGTACACAGACTCCACCCTTAAGTTGAATAATGCGAGATCCTATCTCCATGTCAAAACCTTTGGGAAGGATGTAAGCTTTAAGAAGGTTATATATATGAGGGTCATCTAAGCTTACAGAAAATTTGGGGTAAACAGTACCAAAGGCTGGTCCATCATGCAAAGGAGCAGTGAATCCACCAATAACAGCATCTGAAAAATTCTTATGTCTAGTGTCTACAACACAACAAAGGGAAGAAACAGCAAGACGTGGATGTACCAAGGGGCCAAGGCCTAATTTGATGGCTCCAAAATGAGCATATTTAAACTTTTTAGAGATTTCCCAATCAATCTGACTTTTATCTAACAGATTTATATGAATAGGTTCTTGTTTGTCAGTGAAGGCAACATCTATGCTAGACACTCGGATTTGTGTGGCAGACTGAAGGTTCCACCAATGTAGTCTGTAAACATCATGGGGCAAGATCTGGGGCAACTGCCAGTGCTCTGAAGGATTCTGGTCATTAATAGTAATGTATGAAGAAGATGCTTCATCAGAAGATGAAGGAGTATAAGAAGAATTTCTTCTTTCTACTAAAGATACTTCAGTATCATTGGCTGACTCACACTCTAAATGTGTCAGCTCAACAGCATCCATTGTTGGGTCCATTTTAAAATGAAAAGGTGAGTGTTGACTCTATCTAGTCTCCGGAAACCTGTAGACTTACTCCCCTAATCCCTGCGGGCCTTACTGCTACGACGTTGGACGACTCTTACACATTTATATCCCAACAATTCGCTCAGCGGTCATTTCCACCGCCTACAGGATACTATTGTAGAGTTTTGACAGACAACCAATAGATAACAAAGAGATGATATTGCAGCAGATTTATAATTCATACATTCATCATAAAATGAGCATTTAAGTTTAAGTGTTACCAGAATTAAAGCAACCAATTTGACTGGTTCTGATACCAACTGCACCAGGATCTCCACAAGCTTTAAGCATAATCTTTATTCATCTTTCACAACTTTACAGACTCGAGTGGATCGACCTCGGTTTGCGAAGTTCGTCACCACATTCTCTCGACTGAGTGTCTGAACACAATGTCTTGGGCCCTTTTAGCTTTCAGAATTTCCCGAAGGCATAAACTTACTTGCAGGTTCCTGGGGATCCCAAGATATGCCCACTAACACACCTCACACAGACACAACCAATGTACAGGGTCGGGCTATGGCTTTTTGATGTTGTGTTATACCCTTGCAGGCAACCAGCAGAGCATACAACCTTAGCTCTCACACTGAGCTTCCAACTACTGGAACAGCTCGACACTCTAATTTGCAGAGCTCTTAACCAGCTCAATGCAACCTACAAGACTCAAATGACAAATGAGCTCCGGGACCTTGCATTTATAGGATTTGGGCAGGTCATCCGGTTACACACTACTTACACCAAGCGGTGAAAAGTAAAGATTCTGAGGACATGGTGGAACAACACCACGTTTATCTCGTCCCTTCGAGGCTCAGCCATATGGGGACTCGGAACCGACAAAGACTGACCCACACAGGACAAATCACACCGAAAGCAGATTCGGTACTAAAAGTAAAGATACCGGCCGACATACATAAACCATCGGGGAAAAGCATCCCGAGAAAAGACAATTGGCCGAAAGACATGGCCGACAATATAAAGTGGAGCTATTATACCGGCCCAATATGGCTTCCATTAAACCAAAGCATAATTATGTAAAATATACAAATCACGGACCATGATCTTCATTCCCTTAGAAAAGGTTCTGGTGCTAATCATCTCCGGATCTGCATACGCAGAAAAGCTCTTCATTTCCTGGTGGTCCCACTGGCTGGCCGCCGCTCGCACAATCTAAGACACCTTCATCAAAGAGATTGTTCTCAATCTCTCTCTGCGCCAAGTCATATTCCCAATTGTAAGGTTGGGAATCATCATATGGATGGTAGGCATCTTCTGGGTAGTCTAATTCAGGATACAAAAGATCGCCGAAACACCTTTCAATATCAGATCCATGTAAAGCATCATTTTTATCATATAAAAATTCAGAAGCAAACATTGATTCCACTCGATAGTTAAGTGGCAGAGTTCTTCTGTGGATCTGAGTATCCAATCTATTACCTTGAGCATCTCTCTTAATGAATTTCTGAGTAATATTTACAGTATGCTCCAGTGGTGAATATCTACCACCATGATGTCTTAACAAAAACTTAAACCACATATTGTGCTGATCCGCAACCTGCATATCATCTTCCATATGAAGAATAAAATTTTCCCTTCGATTTAACCAATCTACCTGAGGACAAAACTTATCCAATAACACCTTTGTCCATCCGGACCATTTCTTGTTGCGCATGTTTCCAGGATCTGCACATATTACTATGGCAGTTTGTTCTCTGCAAAACTGGAGGATTAAATTGTAGGAGGTCCATGTGAGGTTACCCTCACCTATATCAACATACTAGAGGAGTCCTTCCTTATCATCATCATTACAGTCGATCCATAATTCTCTGCATTTTCTGAGATGAGCTTGGGCTTTGCTGAAGCCATTGAAAGCTTTCTTTTCCCAGCGTTCTAGAATCTGGAGTTTGCAGGGACTCGACTGAATCTCTCTAATCAAAGTCAGACTAAGAAACTTCTTAGCCTGATGTCTGTCAGCGTAATCAAGCAATTCTCTGCGCTCTTCAATAGACAAACTGTTATCCCATGGCTTTAAAAATAAAGCATTTCTTGGCAATGCTTCTTCATCTGGCATAGGGCTTTTGCCCTTTGAATCTTTGGTACCTGAACTAGATCCTGCTGAAAACATGTTTAGACTGGGAACTTCTTGCTGCACATTTTCCCGAGTAAGCATGTCAGCTAGACAATTTAAATATCCAGGCTTATAAACAATATCATAATCAAAATTTGAAAGCCAAATGAACCATTTCAGAATTCAGCTACTATTCTCTGCCATTAGATTTTCATTCTTAAAAATACCAGGCATAATTTTTAAATCGGTTCTTATGGTAAATCTGACTGGTTTAAGGTAGAGAATAAAATGGTGAATAGTCTTCTTTACAGCCAATATTTCCTTATGGCTGCTGAGATAATTTAACTCTGCGCCTTTAAAGGAACCAGACGCATAGCCACAAATATTTTCCTTTCCCTCAACTTCTTCAAGTAGAACACCACCCCAGGTAGTGTTTGAAGCATCTGTCTCTATGATTAACTTACCCACACCTTGAGGGAGATGCAGGGCTGGTAATGAATTAACTCTGGTCTTTATCTGTTGAACTGCTTTTGTCATTTCATCAGACCAGGCTACGGGCTTCTTCTTAAGTCTTTGTTGCAAACAGTGGATGTCAGAGGCTTGACCTCTATAAAATGGACGAATATAATTCAAACATCCCAAAAAAAGCTGGTCAAGTCCCAAAGAAGTAAAGTAAAGACTAGTAAAGTTTCTTGTAAAAATTTTTATATACAATTTGTAATAAAGTAATGGCTATTTACATATTTTTTGCTCCCACATTCATAACATTAGTAATATTTCAAGTAAACCCATCTTATATAAATTTAATAATAATGCATTAACTAATTCATTTTTTTAATCCCACATTCATAAAACAAGTAATGTTAAACCTAATCTAGGCTACATAAACCAATTAGATTTCCTAGTATTCATCATTTAATTTGGAGCAATTTAGTAACACTTTCAAAGTTAGTGCTTTTTCTATTTTTAATAAATTAGTTAGTTTTATTGTTAATTTTGTAATGATTATTTTATGGCTTTATTAATTTGGCAATACTTATTTTATGGCTTTATTGATTTTTTATTTGACAATTTTGTTTATCTCACATTCTTAAGAGTGGTAATCTTCATTCTTAAGAGTGGTAATCTTAAACCTTATCTATCTTATTAAGACACTATTTTTTAGACGTTGGAGCAATTCACAAAGGGATTTCAAGAAGAACGAGAAGATTGCAGAAATGAGCTTCTAGCACTTTCAAGAGAGAAGTCTCTACCACTTTCCAGGTTATCTATATATATATATATATATATATATATATTAAATGTATTTTTTTTTTTAAATTCATGTAGTATTAATTGAAGCAAGTCTTTCCCACTATCCCACGAATTTTAGTTTCGATTTTTTTTTTTAATTTAACCTACATTTACGAAAATATTTAAACTTCCCCCCTAACCCTTAACCCTCCTCCCGCCGTCTCCCTTCCCTTCTGCCACCCCCTTCCCCCTCCTCCCCGCGACCCCTCCTTCCCCCCTCCCCCTTCCCCCTCTTCTGACCCCTTCCCCCTCCTCCTCGCGCCCCCTCCCTCCCCCCTCCTCCTTCCACCTCCGCCACCCCCTTCCCCCTCCTCCTCGAGCCCCCTTCCCCCTCCTCCCCCTACGTCTCCCCCTCCACCTCCTCCTCGTTCCCCCTTCCCCTAATCCCCCTATGCATCCTCCCTTATACCTCTCCCCTCCTCCCCCTCCGCCCCCTCCATCCATTGCCCCCTCCTCCTCCTCCCTTCTCCCTTTGCGGCCCTTTGGCCACTCGATTGGGTGCCAAAGGGCCACAGAGGGAGAAGGAAGGAGGAGGAGGGGGAGGAGGGGGAAAGGGGCAGTGGGAGGAGGGGGGAGGGAGGGGGGCATGAGCATGCCGCTTGCTTGGGAGCCAAAGGGCCACCCCTCACAGGCAATGTGATGCTGAGGAGGAGGGGGAAGGGGGGCGGCAGGGGGATGGGGAAGGGAGGGGGCGTGAGCAGGCCGCTCACTTGGGCGCTAAAGGCTCGCCCCTCATGGGTGGCATGATGCTGAGAATTGCACCGCTCATGAGGGGGGTCCCTTTGGCGCCCAATCGAGTGGCCCACTCGTGGCCACTCCCTTCCCCCTCCTCCCCGTTCACTTCCACCCTTCTCCCTCCCCCCTCCTCGCACCCCCTCTTCTCCCTCTTCCCCCTCCCTTACCTCTCCTCCTTTGGCCGCTCTCTTGGGTGCCAAAGGGCCGCATGGGGAGAAGGGAGGAGGAGGAGTGGGAGGAGGGGGATGGGGGTGGCAGGAGGAGGAGGAGGGTGATGGAGGCGACATGAGGAGGAGGAGGGGGAAGAGGGGGAAGGGAGGGAGCATGAGCGCGAGGGGGAGAAGGGAGGAGGAGGAGGGGGAAGAGGGGGAAGGGGGCGATAGGAGGGGGGGGGGGGGGATGGGGGAGGGAGAAGGGAGTAGGATTAGGGGGAGGAGGGGGAAGGGGGCGCAAGGAGGGGGAAGGAGGAGGGGGAAGGAGGAGGGGGAATTGGGGGGGGCGCGAGGAGGAGGGCGAAGGGGGAGGATGGGAGGTTAGGTTTTATTTTTATTTTTAATTTTTAATTATTTAGTTTAGGGAGGTGTTAGGGGGTAGGTTTTATTTTTATTTTTAAATTAATTATTATATATTTTAGGGGGGGTTAGGGAGTAGGTTTGCATTTTTTTTAAAGTTATTTGTTATATATATATTTGTTATATAGTTTAGGGGGGTAATTATTTTTTAAAATTTGTTTTGATTGTTTTGATTGTTTCCTAAGTTCGGGGGGTAATTTATATTTTATTTTTATGTGTGGGGGGTTAGGGGGTAGGGGGTATTTAATTATTTTCTATTTAGTTTTTATCTATGATGGAAGGAGAGAAGGGACAAGGAAGGGTAGGGGTAAAAATATTTTTTAATTTTTTTAAACGTTTTTCAAATACAATTTATAGTGAATATTGATGTTGATTTTGTTTAGATTATGAATGTTTGTTGATTGTATTTTAAAATTCTACCTTTTGGATATAGGGATAATGACATCAATAAAGATATTTGTAAATGTTTCTGGATCAAGAGCGGTGATGATTGCATCGAAAAAAACAGTTGAGGCATCTGAGAATGTTCATCCTCAAGACGAAGTTTTTAACTTTGTGGATTTAAAAATGAAGAATGATAGAGAATGGAAATAACAGAGTATCATTGACATTTGAAGGAAAAATATCAAGCAAACCAGAGAATATTCACTTAAATTCTTCTGTATTTCCATATATTCAATTAGATTACCATCCATTGGGATTGCTTAGATATGTATGTGTGTTTCCGGGTATAGATATTGTTTATTCACAAGCGAAACAAGCCTAGACCTTTTCCAAAATCCGATATTGTTTGAAGATTTCAAAATATAATGTTCAAGAAAATTTCAGAAATTTTTGTCAAGGGGTCGAGCATGAAATTGACAGCGGGATAGTAAGTTTGAATATATATATATATATATATATATAGAGAGAGAGAGAGAGAGAGAGAATATTCACTTAAATTCTTCTGTATTTCCATATATTCAATTAGATTACCATCCATTGGGATTGCTTAGAGATGTATGTGTGTTTCCGGGTACAGATATTGTTTATTCACAAGCGAAACAAGCCTAGACCTTTTCCAAAATCCGATATTGTTTGAAGATTTCAAAATATAATGTTCAAGAAAATTTCACAAATTTTTGTCAAGGGGTCGAGCATGAAATTGACAACAAGATAGTAAGTTTGAATATATATATATATATATATATATATATATATATATAATTGCTACAAATTCTATTAAGCTAAAAGAAGTAAAGTTACAGAGAAAGTTACAAACTGAGGTGGTCTTATCAGATGCCAACCTTGAAAATCATCATTGCCATGACCATACAGACCCAAAATGATTAAAAAAACCCCAAGAATAGGGTGAGGTACAGAGCCGTGAAGGCAATGGAAAAACTAACAGTCTGATATTTGACAAAAAACACAAAAAAATAGGAAACTGAAATTGAACCACATAAGAACCTCGTTAACCAGCTGTAGAGGGAGTTTCAGCATCAGAAGGAATTTCTTCAAGGATTGGGAAACTGTAGCAGATGGAGTCCTCCTCATTCCATGCAGGTGGTGAGGTGATTTTCATAGGTGGTGGGAAGTCCTTCACTGAAGTCCGGGTGTCACAAGTAGGGAGTTTGATGGGAAGTGGAGAAGTCTTCCTGAATGCAAAGATGCCACTGTCAAATTCATTTCGAGTGTGCTTTGCCAGAATTAGCCCTAGAGTCGAGGGGATGGGGAAGGACACGTGAGCAAGTTCCTTTTCTTTCTGCGACCTTCCTCATGGCTAGACTGGATCTTTACCAGTTGTTATGTTCCGAGCGCTGCCAGGAGTAGGCGCTAGAATGCCAGGTGGGATGGCCTTTCTAGGAGAGGTGGCCATATTTCCAAGAGTAGTGGCCCTAGATCCTAGAATGGTGGCCAGAGTGCCCAAGCCAAGAGAGGTGTCCAAATTTCCAAAGCCTTGAGAAGCGCCCAGTGTGGTGGCTGGAATGATAAAGCCATGTGACATAGCCAAATTGGCTTCGTTTCTGGCCACAGAGGGCATGGCCGAAAGTACAAGAGCGCTGCTACTAGGTCGGAGGTCATAGCGAAGGTGCCGAGTGGGAGTGTAGGAGTCCCAGCCGAATGCACTCTCCAAATTGCTCAAAATGGCTTCCATATTGGGCAAGGAGGCACTTAGAGATTGAGTGGCATGCCGAGCTGAGGCTCAGTTTGACAGCATATCCTCCATTAAATCTCCTAAGATGTTTTTTGCAAGCCAATACGGGTCCCATGGCTGCTCCTGGTCCTTGTTAGAGAGAGTGTCAGCAATGAGGCAAGGTTCCCAGTTGTATATTAGAAGACGAACATGGATGGAGATTTTAGACTTGTAACCTTTCCTGCTTTGGTCAGTTTCTTGGGTGTTCTTCTTCTTTCCGGTCTTGGAGCCTTTCGGCCTACCCATGGTGTGGGAGTCACAAAACCTTTCGAACCAGAGCTTCGGGGACGTAGGCGCAGGAAGTAGAGAAGCCTGGAGTAGAGTGGTGATGAAATGAATGGGCATGGCGAAGAGCCAAGGCAAGGAGTTGTAGAGCAGTTGCTAAATCCAGATAGCTGGCTGCTAGTGCTTCACACGCCCGAGAGCCATGGGGCTGGTGCTAGACAAGAAGAGTGAGGCGATGTCAAAGGTCATGGAGTTTAATGCTCCCAGTGACTTGACATCACTTCGAAGTCATGTCGTCCCCTCTGTCACTTCATCGCCTCCTCTAGGGTGACACTCAATTCTTTCCTCAGCGCTGCCACTTGGATGGAAAGCGTGGATGGGTGCTATGATCTTCCCAGACCTGGTGTCATGTCCAACAGTTTCACTCACACCTATTTGAGTCCACTTGTGTCCACCTGTGTCACCCACATCTGGGGGGATGAGGTCCAAACTGGCCAAAGTTTGACATTGAAGGGCGTTTGTTCTGGAGGTTGAGGAAGTGAGAACATCTTCAAAGTAGGCATTGTTGCAGGTTACCCCTTCATTGGCTAGGTAGTTCGCAAGCGCATTAGATTTTCTCCATAGGGGCTTCACTAGAAGGTAATATAATATCATGTTCATTCATATTGCGGTATTAAATATTCATGAAAACCTAAAAATTATATTGCTTATATATTAAGCGGTAAAGGGTTTTTTTTATTTAATGTAACAATACAAAAATACTTTGGAGTCTTTTTTATATGGGCGGGATGACAAATATCCTCCAAATGGCAGGATCACGGTCGGATGAGAAATCGGGTTGAGGAAAGGCTCGAGCTTACCAGTACGTGGGGAAATCGCGTCTTGAGGCATGCTTGAGGCCAGGGATTTCGTTGTGAAGTGGGTTTCCAATCGATCATAGTCGAGAGATAGTGGTCATTGATAGCCAATTGTTACCAATAGCACTCAGCCATTTGTTACCAATAGCCTTGGGAGGCTCTAAGCCTCCAGGTCCTATTATAGGCCCTCGATAGGCCTTGGGGGATTGAATAACCAACCACTCATTCCTATTACAGGCCTTGGGAGTTTTAGTCAGCCTCCTAGAGCTTGTACTATGTGCATTGGCTCTAGTGATATACAAGAAGTGATCTCCTATCTCTTCATTCGACCATTAGATGTTGCAAATCATAATGATATGTGGTTGAGTAATTGCATTGTGGGTGAAGTAATGTGAATCCACAATATACATTGAAAGAAGCAAGGTGCATTGTAGAGTGCATGTGGGGTCATAAGAGGGGTATCATATCAATATACTAGGTAGAAATATAAAGGGGTATAAAAAATGGTAGTGAAAAAATTGATACATACAATATCTAGTGAAAATAGGGTTTTTTTTTTTTAAATTGGGAAGGCATATTGGGAGGGGTTAAAAAAAAACGATTTTGGAAGGTATTTTCCAATATTGAGTGAAATTAGGGGTATTGTTTCATATGCCACGAACAAACGTGCTATGATAGCGGTTTATTGAGTGAATCCCCCGTCGTTGGCACATTTGAGACCTTCCAGAAGACCAGTGAGCTCAGTTGCATTGTTAGTGTCATGGCCAATGGTGCCCATGAAAAAATACTTGATGGTTCTAGTCTCATCACGGATTGCTTCCCCAAAACCAGTAGGACCAGGATTACCTTTGTAAGCTCCATCAAAGTTGAGTTTGAAGAAGGTAGGAGGAGGCTTGCTCCAATGCTCCGGGCTAGGAGACGAGGCAGAATTCTTGCGAGGAGTGCAGGGAGGGGGACAAAGAAGGAGGTTCCAATTGGAAAAGATAAGTTTTTCATAAGGGAGAGTGGGGAAATCAGAGGGGCTCCATATCTTCAAGGAGAGGGTTTCCTGAAGGTTAAGGATGAGGTTGTCCCAGATTTCTTGGGGTTGCTTTTTCTTGGAGTCAAAGATTCTTCTATTGCGTTCCTTCCAAGTATTCCACATAACTAGTTTTGGGATGAGTTCCCAAAGAAGATTGAAAAAGAGGTTCTGAAAGGGATGGGTGTTCCAACTGGAAATAGTTTGTACAATGTATTCTCTGACTCTGTTAGTGCGATTGCAGAGATGTTCTACTTTGTCCCAGATGGTTGTGGTGACTTCACAAGAACTGAGGAGGTGATCAATGGTTTCAGGATGGGTTTCGTACATGGGGAACCACGAAGGACCATGAATGCCTCTTCTTTGGATGTTGTACTAGGTGAGGATGTGTCTAATGGCTAAAAGCCATAGGAAGGAAGAAACTTTTGGCCAGAGTTGAGAATCCCATATTTTTTCCAGATGGAGCTTCGTTTATATTCCAGAGTTCTAGTGAGAATATGGTAAGCCTCTTTAGTGGAGAAGGTTCCTGCCGGTAGGTGCCCCCAACGAAGAATGGAAGGATCATGATTGAGTCTTATTTGTATTGCTTGGAGATCTTGCCAAAGCTGCTCAGCATTATCTGTAGGGATAGGTGGGTTCCAAAGGCCAAGTGGTTTCCAAATGCGTATTTTGCTGGAATAAGAGGGAATCCAATAGTCCTGAACAAGAAGATGGTTATTATGATCACTATGAATTTGGAGTTCCAGCAAGAGAGTAAGAGTTTGGAGGCAGGGAAGTTGTCACCAGGAATCAAGCCAAAAATTAGCTTGTATTCCATTTCTGACTTCCCAGAACCACTGTTGTTGAATGATGGCTCTTTGATAGTTGACAATTCTCCAGATTAGAGATCCCAGGGGATCTTGATCAAAGCGGATGCGTTGTTGTTCTGGCCAGAGAGGGGCATATTTGTTGTTCCAGAGAAGGCTCTAGGGGGAGACTGCGTCCGTGACCCATTTCCACCAAGTTTTAGTCGAGAAGACCTGATTTTTGATTTCTTGGTCTCTGAGCCCAAGGCCTCCTTGTCGCTTGGGTGTGCAGAGAGTATCCCATTTTACCAGGGCCCACTTGTGATTGTTGTGGTTCCCCCCCAAAGGAAATATTTTTGAATTTTTCTCATTGATTTGAGGACCCACTTGGGGGAAGCAAGGACAGATAAGAGATAAAGTGACATGGATTGAAGGAATGAATTGAGGAGCACAATTCTGCTGGGCAAGTTAAGGGGGCGGAAATTCCAAGAGGAGATTTTGTTTTCGCGCTTGTCGAGGAGTTCTCTCCAGGAGGAGTGCTTGATGGAAGATTCGAAGAGAGGGGAACCCAGGTATTTGGAGGGGATGGAGGCCATGGAGTAGCCCAAGATGCGAGAGACATTTCTTTGTGTGATGGGGTCAGTGTGGAAAAAGAAAATCTCAAATTTTTGAAGGTTCACAGTGGTGCCTGAGGCTTCAAAGTAGGTTTGCAAAATGCGCTTGAGGGTCGAGGCTTCCTGGACAGAGGGGTGCCCAAAAAGGAGGTTGTAATCCACAAATTGCTGGTACACTGTGGGAGGGTTTCCGTGAAGGGAAATTCCCTTGAGGGCTCTAGCCGAGATCTCAGCCTTAAGCATTCTTCCCAGTCCCTCAGCCATGAGAATGAAGAGGAAGGGGTAGAGGGGGTTCCCTTGACGGATTCCTATGGAGGGGCAGAAGGTGGAGGAGGGATACCCATTGACAAGGATGGAGAAGAAGGAAGAAGAAATGAGAGAAAGAACCCAGTTGGTCCAGTCTGGGCAAAACCCAAATTCCAGGAGCATTTTTTCTATGAATTTCCAGCTGAGTTTATCAAAAGCCTTTTGAAGTTGAGCTTGACCAACACCCCAGGGGTTTTGGTGGTTTTTAAGGAGTGGATCATTTCATGAGAAAGAATGATTCCATCAAATATTTGATGCCCTTCCACATAGCCAGTTTGTTCAGGTGAGATCAGGATAGGTAGGAGAACTTTAAGATGATTGGCGATGACTTTGGTCAGATATTTATAGACCACATTGCAAAGGGAAATGGGCTTGAACTTGGTGGGATTGCTGGCACTGGTATCTTTAGGGATGAGGGTGACAAAGGTGGCATTGAGCGTAGGGAGAAGCCACTGTTTGGTTTTGGATTCTTCAACCAGATCTAGAACCTCCTGCTTGAGGATTTCCTAGCAATAGTGAAAGAAGTTGATTGTGAAGCCATCCGGTCTCGGGATTGTGCCTTCTTCCATCTGATTGACAGTCGTCTCTAGTTTAGCTATAGAGATTTCCTTCATGAGAGCGGCATTGTGCTCAGGCGTGAGGATGGAGGGGATGTGGTTGGTGACCCTGCTTATGGCTTGGGACCTATCATCATTATCCTCAGTGAGCAAGGCCTTGAAATGACTGACTAGTTCATGCTCAATCTCCTCCTGGTCTCGAATATCACCACCTGTTGTAGATTTCAAAGTGTTGATCCTATTTTGCATTATGTGCTTCATAGTTGTGCGGTGGAATGTGGTATTTTTTTGCCCCTATTTGATCCAATTGATTCTTGATTTCTACCTCCACAAGATTTCTTCTTGCTCACAGCAGATGTCCAGCTGATTGAGTTTTTCTTTTTGCTATTGTTTGAGCTCTTTAGTGTGACCTTGTTCCATGATATCCTTTTGGATGCTCTCTAGGCTTTTTTCCAGCTCACTTTTGGTCGTGAAGATATTACCAAAGGTTGTTTTGTTCCAAATCCTTAACTGCGATTTGAGCAACTTGAGTTTTTTGTGAAAGATGGCCATTTTGGAGCGGCCTTCCATCTTCATATTAAGCCACCAGTTGCGAATAGTTTCCTGGAAAGAGGGGTGAGTTAGCCCAAGAATTTCAAAGCGGAAGGGTCAGATTTTTGTATTACCCGAGTGAAGCGAGTTGAGAGAAATCGACAAGTGATCAGATCCTACAGAGGGTAGAACCGCCATGGTGAGAAGGCCTCTTGCATTTATGGAATTTTCAGATATCAGGAAATGGTCGAGACAGGATGGAATTTGAAGCACACCTCCTCTGCGGTTGTTCTAGGTGAGAAGTCCGTCCGAGGGATGAGGATCGATGAGATCACAATCATTGATGCAGTTTTTGAATAGGGTGTCTTCAGGGGTGAGAAAGCAACGGCCCCTTTTTTTCTCTTGCAGAGAGGTGATCATGTTGAAATCCCCTCCTATAATGAGAATGGAATCAGGGTGCTTCGAGGTAAACCAAGAGATTGAATCGAGGAGATTAAGTTTGGCGGTGGGGGCTTGAGGCCCGGAAACATTCATAAGATGTCCAGAGAGGTTGGTGCCTAGAATGTTAAAAGAGGAAGAAAGGGAGTGGGCAGTGGCGGAAAAGTTATTCAGGGTTAGAAGGGTGAGGTTCCAGGAAATCGCAATTCCCCCAAAAGCACCCAAGGAATCAATAGCAATAACATGGCAACCCTTCCAAAGTTTGGACAGAAGGGAGTGGGATTTCTCATGAGTGGTTTTGGTGTCCTGTAGAAAGATAACATAGGGAAAATATTGCATAATTTTGAGCTTTAACATTCGGTGCTTGGTGGGTCCATTTAGCCCTCTCACGTTCCAGGAGATTAGCTGCATTGGGAACCTTGTAAAGCAGTAGGGAAGAACTCTTTTAGCTGGGAATATTGCCTTGATTCAACCAGTTTGGTGCCTAACTGACTAATCCTTTGAAGATAAGTTTTTCTCCCTCTCTTCTTGGAGTCCCTCTGTGTTTTGAACTTCTCTTTTTGGGGGAGATTGTGAACCCCTAGTTTGAGGTGTTTGACTTTGCTCAGGGCCTATTTCAGAAGTTGGATTTACTTGGGTGGGATGGAATTGAAGGCCTTTCTGGTGCAAGCATATTCTAGGCACAGGATATCAAGCTCACCGAGCTCAAGATCGGCCATTTCTTCATCCATGAGTGAATCAGTTCCTTGCATGCTTGTTGGATGTTTTGGCTTGTCCATGTGGATTTCGTGCTCCTTCGTGGGTTGTCCTTTATTGGGTACATCGTTGTTGATAGTGCCGTCATTCTTCTCAAAATTTTATGTCTGGATCTGATCAATTGTCATTTGGGTGGGAACATGATCTTATGGTTGCTGGTTCTTTGCTGTGGGATCTTCCTGTTGCTCTTCCAGAATAGCGAAGCTGTTGCAGGTGGATGGGTTAGTGGAGTTTTTCTCCTCTGTGGGTGCTTTGCATTGATGTCTTCTTTTTCTCCCAAATTTTTGAAAACCCTCATTGTCTTTGTTAGCCGCCTATGTGTTGGTATTGTTGAGGTGACAGTCACGGTACAGATGTCCATGTTCATGACATTTTCTGCATATGAAAGGAACATGCTCGTAGTCTAAAGTTTGGCTCCATTCTGAATCTTCATGGTTGAGACAGATCGAATCGGGTAGAGACTTAGCTATGTGCATGTAAACACATATACAAGCATAGGAGGTTTACTTACTGTTCTTTGTTTGTTATGCTACTCTGATATAGGTGCCAAGGGTGTTGCCAATGTCCTGGAGCATGTCTTCATCCCAGTACTCTTGGGTTAAAGAGTACATTCGTATCCAAACTGGCGCCCATGTGAAGTATTGTTTATTAGGGTTGAATCTTTCTGTCCAGTGACAGAGGTATAATCCGACAGAGTTGAAGAAGTAAGGGCTTCCATTCTCAATTAGAGCTTTATCATCCAGTCGGTGGAAAATTATGGTGAAGAAGCCTTTCGATCCAAGTTGTAGATCGAAGTGTGCCTTGGGTTTCCATTTATCCATTATCCATCCGCGAAGGGCTTTCTCAGTTGGCCAAAATCCAATGAATTTTCCAACTAGGGCATGATCCTTGAGTTTTGGTGCTCTGGCATTGATGTGATCTGCCGAGAGCATTAGCTAAGGTCTTTTCAAGGATTTCACAATGCATGTTTTGGTTCCAAATGCTTGATTGGGGGCTTCCAGAGTCTTCAGTACATTCAGGGTTTCAGGGTACGTCAGGGGTACCTTGTCCATCCCAATTTGGACAGAGGCGGTAGGGTTTGAGGATGAGGGGACCATCCCAGAGGGGCCCTCGGCCCCTCCCAGTGAATCTTCCATGAGTCGTACCAGGCGCAGAGGAACATAGCAAAAGGTAGGCATGAAAGGGTGAGGCCACAGGGACGACTAAGAACCCTAGGGATTACATGCAGCAGGGTGGCGTGCAGAGCTCTACATTCCTTCTTCCAAAAGGAGGATCATCCAGAACCGGAGTAAGTTTGAATATTTATATTATTCTTAAATTGGTTTTGTTATAAATTGGATATCACAATGTAATAGATTTAATACGATAATGTTTTTATTTTGCAGGATTTTTCCATGTCGATTTCAAAAATGTTGAATGGAATTTATTATACAGAGGACAATCCTATGGATGTCGTTAATGCCATCGTTCAAAAGGGACATGAAGCAAGGAAGAAGAAACAAGTTCTAAATGTTCAAACTGCAGAAGTACAAGCACACAGAGGAAAAGGCATCCGACAATCAAATTAGGTACCTAGAAGAGTTATATTTAAATCTTCATCTCGCCCAATTGAACATGTTGAAATTGTTGCAAATGAGGTTGTTAGTCCTGCTGGTAAGAGTAACAAACAATCTCGTAAAATAAATATGGTTGAGGGTGTTTCAATTCCTGTTGAAGGCATTGTTGATTTAGAAGGAACCCATTCAAATTAGAAAAAGAGGAGATCTACTATTACTGAAGCCAATGTTATTCCTGAATCTGAGAGTGAAAATAATGGGGGTAGTAGGGAAATCATTACTCTAGGTGCTGATCTAGAGGATGGCATTGTCAAGTCAACACAAAATTCCATTCGAGATCGATTGTGGAGGGATACTTTGGTTAAACATAGACATACATTTGAGTTGAATGTGAATCAACTTTATAGACCCACAGAAGGGAAACACCAATATAGAATTAGAAAACCACATCACTTGCATATTCACATCTTGAAAGCATTGATGAGGCACAATCCCTATGCACATGTGGTTGACTACCTAGTCCTTGTTGACCCAAAAGATGTTCCTACTAGAGATGAATTTGATCGAAAAATATGTTTTAATTACAAATATTATGTTCCTGGGGGGAATCATTCTGTAGAGGCAAGAAGAGAGTTGATGCAAGAATATCCCAATAAACCTATTTTTGAAATAGTTAAATGCATCATTTATGATGGTTTAACAAATGTAGAAGCAAAGTTGTTGGCATGGGATCATAAAACATATAGTGAATGTAGGTTGACTATGAAATTTAATCAAAGGGTGAGATTTATCCACAGTGAATTTGTGTAAATATGTGGTGGGAAAAAATCTAGAGTTGATGCAAGTTTTCAGAGACAATGTTGTCTTGAAATAGGTATCCCTATTAAAGAGGATAATGTGAAACAAAAAAAATGCCAAAGGAAGTGATGCATTCAGAGCTGTAGATTCCTATTTCCAGTTGACATTTAGAGTTGGGAAAACATGGGATTTAATTGATGACATATTTAACTAATGGAAGAATATTGGCATAAAAATCAGAAAGTGAAAAAATGTAAAGTTGTTCCATGGAGCGGTGGTAAGACAGGCCCGGGCGTCAAGAATTTGCTAGAAGACATGACTATTACACCTTGGAGAACAATACAAGCTGTGGAGGATGAAACATTAATAGCTACAATACTATCATGGGTAAAGTCAAGTGAATTATCCATGGAGGAAATGTGCAATGAATTTGACAAGTAAGTTGATGTTTTTTATTATGGCACGATGTTTTGTTCTTGAGTTTAAAATTTTTGTTATGTTCTAAAGTATTCTGTTATATATTATATATGATTGTAAACATCATTTATTGTTTCATTGTCTAGTCACAAGATCTACATGAAAATACAAGAGGAGATGGTTATAATGTTGAATGAGAAGAGTTGGGATGATGTCAAATGCAACTATCCAGACTCAAGCTCGATAGAAACCTTAAAACAATTTTTCTGTTGCATTCAAGAAGGTATGTTGATCTATGATACATCCTATTTTATTTATTTGCTAATTGAATTCATTTCTATTTTATTACTTATAGAGATAATTTTCATTTGAATATTCCAAAGATGAGTATAGATGGAGTACCAGAGTCCTTCAAAATTCATATCCAAAGAGCCAAAATAGAACGATAAAGGAGACAACGTCTTTCAAACGTTGAACTTGATGATACACATGATCATTATATTTGGAATGGGCTTGACACCGTGCAATATAAAGTCATTTAGGTGACTATGAAGACATTGCAAATATCGTTCCTAAAAAGGAGTACGTAGTAGTTATTGCGGATATCCCTCATGGATACAATATCCGAAACACTACTTATGATTGTGATCCTTATACTTACCAATCATTCAATAAAGTGGTTTCGGGATTTGTAGATGTCACAACATCACAACAATGGAGATTTGTTATTTTCCACTCATACACACAATTAGGGGGGTTGTTGAAATCCTTCAAGGGTAAAGGAAAAACAACGAAGCAACTTTATTGGTAATATATTTTGCACTATATTATCAAGTTTTGAGTTTATAAATCAACTATATTTATTGATAAGTTAATTAATTTTTTTATATTTTTGTTATAGGAAAAAGCCTAATATTTGTAGCTCTAGCAATGATCCATTGTGAGTGATATTAAAAACATACATCTTGCAACTTGGACAAAATATGAGACTTATGAATCTCTTTCAATCAATGAAAAGAGTGAAGGAAAATATACTCAGGTGTTGAGTTATAATGTTGTGGTTAAAAAATTAACATATGATGAAAGGGATTTGAAAGGAGTGACTGTAACATCTATCAAAATCCACAAGCATTGATTAATTATCTCATAGATACATTTTCAAGAGAAGGGGATTGGGTCTTAGATTTTTTCTCGGGTTTAGGTAAACTTTCTCATATTACATATGAAAGCATATTTCAAGTTTTATTGTTTTTTTATTCTTCATTATTTTTTTTTTTAAAAGTATGCTTCTTTATGCTATTTGACTTAACTTTATTTTTGTTTTTGGTGATTAGGTACAATAATAGCATGCTCCTTATAGAAAGAAAGAAATTGCATATCCATTGATAATGATCCACTGCAATGCAATTACATCAAGCAGATAGTTAATGCTATTAAAGTTCTTCCAGATAAACTGCAAGAAGTTGGTTTGGAGAAAGGAGAGTTTAGTGAAAGAATTGTGGCAAAGATCTCAAATAAGCCTCAACCCCCATTAGGAGGGGTGTTTGGAAAGGATCACTTTGGGAATTTTGCAGACATAAAAGACCCAATGGAAGGGCACATTGATGTCCCTGAGGAAATCCAAGTTCCAGAAAATTCCAATTTCGATGAAGAATTTGGCTTGCATGATATTCTTGATTAGTTTCATGTCTTGAAGAAAATGTTAAATTTGAATTTTTTTTTATAAGATATATTAGTAATGTTTTGACTTTCAGACTTTATTTTATAAATAAAATTTCTATATATAATGTTTTTTACAAATATATAGTATAGTTTTCCTTGAATTTATGTGAATCATCACTTTTCTGAAAATAATATGAAATAGTAGCATTTTTATACTAAAAATCTCTGAAAGTTCATTGAAAATAGTTTTAAATGTCTTTATTTTATGGAATTTTTTACAATTTTGTCAATAAAAATGTCTTATTTTATTAAAAAAAATTGCAGAATGTATATGTTCTTCATTATTAAATTGCTTATAATTGTATGCTATTTTGTTAAATTTCTAAAAACACACTTGAAAATAGAAATTAAAAATATTTTATGACAAAGATAATTCAAAGGCCCGAAAAAATGCCTCAAAATGAAGATGTGTGATACTGGTATCAACCCTTTTTGAAACGGAGGTAAAAATAGCTACTAAAATTAGGAGAGAGGAAAACGAGAATTGTTTCGAGTTCTTGTTTCATAATATATGTGGTGTTCATATTCAAAGTTTGATTACAAAAGTAGATTCAAATAGTTTTCCATTAGGATCTTATGATGTATTAATTGGCATGGATTGGCTAGAAAAACATAGAGTTCTGCTAAATTGCTTTGAAAAAACCTTTAATTGCCTTGATGGAAATGGTGAAAGTAAAATTGTTAGAGGGATTCCAAAAAAGGTTCGTACTAGAAAAATATATGCTTTGCAATTGAAAAATTGTGCGAGGAAATGATGTAGGTTGTTTGCAGTACACATCACCGAAACTAATGATGATAAACCAAAACCTAGTTTAGAGTATTTTCCTCTTTTAAATGAATTTAAAGATGTTTTTCCATAAGAGATACATGGACTACCTTTGAAGAAGGATATTGACTTTACCATTGAGTTCGTAGCAGGAGCGGTACCTGCCTTAAAGGATCCTTATCGAATGAACACACCTGAATTGGTGCAATTAGAAGTACAATTGCAAGAATTAATAGATAAAGAATATATAAGACATAGTGTGTCTCCGTGGGGAGCACCGTTTTTGTTTATTAAAAAGAAAGATGGAACACTAAGGATTTGCATTGATTATAGACAACTGAATAAAATGACAATTAAAAATAGACACCATCTCCCTCACATCGATGACATGTTTGATCAAGTATGGGGAGCATGGTATTCTCTAAAATTGACTTGAGGTATGGGTACCATCAAGTAAGAATTAAGGATGAGGATGCTCATAAAAAGACATTTAGAACAATGTATGGGCATTACAAGTTCTTGGTAGTAACATTTGGCTTGACCAATGCTCCATCCACGTTCATGTGTTTAATGAAAAACACCCTCCATAAATACTTATATAAGTTTGTAATAGTGTTTATTGATGACATCTTAATATATTCTAAAAATGAAGAAGAGCATAAAGAACACCTAAAGTTAGTCTTACAAACCCTAAGAGAACATAAACTGTATGCGAAGTTTAGTAAATGTGATTTATTTCATGAAAAAAATCAATACCTAGGTCATGTAATATCTAAGGAAGCAATTTCTGTAGACTCAGATAAAAGCAAGGAAATCATTGATTAGCCAGTTCCTAAGGATGTAACCAGGATTCAATCCTCTATGGGGATCACAGGTTACTATCGTAGGTTCATTGAGGGGTTCTCCAGGATTGCTTACCTGATAAATTCACTTCAAAAGAAAGGAACTAAATTCATATGGTATAATAAATGTCAAGTAAGCTTTGGAAAGCTTAAACACTTGCTGACCACCACAACTATTCTAAGAATAGAGGATACGTACAAGGACTTCATTGTATGTACATATGCATTCTTATAAGGGTTAGGTGGCATGCTTTTGCAAGAGGATTATGTAATAAGGTATGAGTCATGAAACTTAAACAACATGGATGTAACTATGCGACACATGACTTAGAACTAGCTACTATAATATATGCATTAAGGATGTGGAGACACTACTTAATAGGAAGAAAATTCACTTTAATGTCTGATAATATAAGCTTAAAATACTTATTTGATCAACAAAGTTTAAATTCTCATCAAGCAAGGTGGTTAGCCTTCTTCACTGAGTATGATTTTGAAATCAAATGCATTAAAGGAAAATAGAACAAAGTGGTAAATGCCCTGCGTAGGAATGGCAATCCACATTGTTCGATTGCTTTTAGCAATTCTAAGAAAAATCTTGAAGATTTGATAAAAGATGCAGCTTAAAATGATGAAGAATACTTTAAAATTAAATAAAAACTAGAAAATGATGTAAATGGAAACGAATTCTCAACTTACTCCATAAGCTTAGAATACTTATTAGTCTATAAAGATCAGTTATACATACCTAATTCAAAATAAATAAACAATTAATCATGAATGAGTTGCATAAGAAACTGGATTCCGGACACCCGTGATACCAAAAGATGATAAAAAAACTAAGAAGAAGTTATTATTTTCCTAACATAAATAATGATGCTGCAAATTACCTAGCTATATGCATTGAATGTCAACAAGTAAACACAAAACATCAACATGCTTCCGGATTACTTCAACCCTTACCTATTCCACAATGGAAATGGGAGATAATAAGTATGTATTTTATAACATGATTACCTAAAATGAATAAACAACATGACTCAATAATGGTAGTTGTTGATAAGTTAAGTAAAGTTGCACACTTCATACCTGTGATATATACCTTTAAAACCATTAACATAGCTGATATTTTTATGAAAGAAATCTTTCGTTTGCATGGTATTCCGAAAGTTGTGATTTCTGATAGAGATGCAAAATTTATGAGTAACTTTTGTATATCCTTTTTTAAAGTTCTAGATACGCAGCTGAATTTCAATATTACTTATCATCCTCAAACGGATGGGAAAACTGAAAGAACTAATCAAGTGTTAGAAGTTATGCTGCGAATGTATGTAATGGGTAAACCAAGTAAATGGGAAGAGTATTTGCATTTAGTAGAATTTGCTTATAATAATGATTGTCAAGCTTCATTAAAAATGAACCCATTTGAAGTCTTGTATGGTCGAAAATGCCACACTTCGGTGTCTTGGAATAATCTTGTTGATATGATTGTTCTAGGAGCTGACATGTTAAAGGATGCGGAACAAATGGTGAAAGAGGTGCAACAAAACTTAAAGGTTGGCTAGGATCGGCATAAGATTTATGTAGATTTAAAGAGAAATCCAAATGAGTTCAACATTGGTGATCATGCATATCTAATGGTAAAGTTGAATGAGAGTTCCTTGAGCTTGGGAAGGTGTTCCAAGTTGGCACCCAAGTATTGTGGAACTTTCTAAGTGTTAGCTAAGATAGGGTCGGTAGCTTATCAGCTTGTAATTCCCCCTAATATAAAAGTGCATGATTTATTACATGATTCATTATTTACAAAAATATGTGCATGATGCTACACATGTAATTGACTGGAATGCGATTCAGGTAGAACTCGAGGGCGATTTCCAGACCGAACCTTTTCGCATCCTAGACATGAAGGAATATATGCTACAGAATTGAGCCATCCTTCAAATAAAAGTGCAATGGAAGCACTTCATCCCTGAAGAGGCAACTTGGGAAATGGAGGATAAAATGCGAGAGGCATATCCCTCCATGTTCTTGAATGAGCAAGAGAGCTCATAATAACTAACACCGAGGACGGTGTTATGAATAAAGGGGGGAGAAATGTGATACCCCAAAAACATTATTAATTATTTTATTTTTATTTAATAATTGTAATAATTATTTTTTCTAAATAAGAGTTATTTAAAACTCAAAAACACAAGGTGACACTTTGCACAACAAACTATTTTTTATTATTAAATAAAAATAAAAAGGCACTTGGAGAGTTCAACTAAATGAGGGGACACCACCATGGCACATAAAGAACATGTGTAAGCAAGAAATAAATATTTTTACCAATCGAATCCAATCTAAAATCTCAACCACCAGACACGATCCTAAATCATAGGGATTGATGGATTGATTGAGGATTTGATTGGGATGGCAAAAGACCTAGGTAAAACTATATATAATAGTGCACTGAGATAGCATGGGATTCCATGTTGTGCATAGAGGAACTGGTTGAGTGCTCTCTCTTTTCATAAGTCCATCATTGCTTGTTATGGACTCTGGAAGAGATTGTTGCGAGGAAGTGATTGTTTGTTTTCTATTGCATGGTGGTGATTTAGCTCGGGGGTGGAGCTGGGAAAACAATTGGGTTTCTCTCTCCTTATGTTGGGAGGAGTTGATTCTCCAAGTTTCCATTTACATTGCTCAAGTAAGTATATGTTGATTATACAAGGTTGTAGAATTGTCAATATTATTCATACTACTTCCTTTTCTTGAATTAATGGATGTTTACAGTTCTTTTTATGCGAAGCCATGGCAGCATTGGTTTGTGTTATAAACTTTGTTATTTTCTTGAGACAAACTATGACTCTATTCACATAGTATGTAATCGAATTCCATAATGTATATTCAAATCCAAGGTCAAGGAAATTTATGAATTTAAAATCTTTGTTCTCTCTCTATAGTTTATGGCCTTGTTAACTCTCCTTATATATCTCATTCAAAGGGGATTTTTGATATACGTTGACCAATATCCATCCTCAAGGATGGAATCGCTTTATATCTATGACAGAATTGAAGCTTTGCTCATTTTTTCTGTGTATAAAATGATGGCGTTAAAATTAAAGGATCAGATCTCCTTGTTGTTAGATTAAAAATTATGTATGTCCTATATGTAAATGGAGTGGATTCATTCTCTGATTATTATAGAATACACGTTTGTGTTGAAAATCAAATGGGATGGATTCCTCCAAACCAGTGATGTTGATGTATATGTAACTTCGGAATGTATTTCACATATATGTATGTTGTATTCCTATAGAGATGTTATTATTCCTCTATACGGAAGTGTCGTCATTTATATTGTAAGTGTCGTAACTTATACTTGATGGGTTATTAGACCACCTTGTTGGGGTTGGCCCTGTATAAGTCATGTGGGTCAAAGGGTTATTAGACCACCCTATTGGGGGTCGGCCATGTGGGTCAAAGGGTTATTAGACCACCCTAGTGGGGGTCGGCCCAGTCATCATTATGTTAAGTGGTTAAGTTGAGGCCGACCTAGTTGAGTAAAGGTCGAGTCAAGTTAGTGTATAAATAGAGAGCGTGTCTCTCTCATTTTACACATTCTATTCTCTCACTTACACTTGGGAGAATGGCACACTTGTGGAGGAGGAGGCTCTGCTGCTAGGAGAATTCTATCTCTTGTATTCTGGTTGTATCATTGCTCTATCTATCTCTGAGGAAGTTATTGGGGTTTTTCACCTTTACGGTTTTCCCCAAGTAAACTCTGTGTCTCTTGTGTGCTTGCATTATTGTGTACATGATTGATATGCTGTAGATTTGTTGTACATTTTGTTCTCTCAGTTAAGATCCTAGATCATATTGAAGTAAATTCTAAAAATTTAACATGGTATTAGAGCTAGCCTGAAAGAAGGCATGATATGGCATGTATGACACTTGTTGCTCTTACGATGCTAGGGCTTGATATAGCAAAAACCAGTCATTGTAGGACTTTCGCTATAAATCCGTTTTGGAGAATTTTTCGGGTCTGAAACTCTTACAAGTTGAATATTAGATCCCCATGTACCTTGTGTCCAAAGAACAACCTCTAATTTGTTGTAATTATTTATTTATGATCTTTACAATATAGGGTTTCTGCCTCTTCCAGATCTGAGTCAAAATCAGGTGACCTTGGGAAAAAGGTCATAACTTGGGCTAGGATGATCCAAAAGAAATTTCATAAAAAGTGACAGTTATTACACAGACTGTAATATCTTAGGAATATTTTTTAGAGGCCTAAGTTGAACCACTGACACGTGGCACGCCGTACAAGTTCGCTTTCCTGTATTATCCCATAAACAGGTCACGTTGCAACACTTGGCATAACTCTCTCTCTTAGAGAATCCAATTGAGGTCAGAGATGTTGGGATGGAAATATAACAGGTCCGACTATCTCAGGAAAAGTGTTCAGAGGCCGAAGTTGAACCAGTGACATGTGGCATGCTGTACAAGTTTGCTCTCCTGTATTATCCCATAAACAGGTCATGTTGCGACGCTTGGCATAACTCTCTCTCAGAGAATCCAATTGAGGTCAGACCTGTCGGGATGGAAACATAACCGGTCGGGATATTGCAGAAAATTTTTTCAAACCCTGTAGATCGAAACGTTCAGAGTTACACCATAAACAATCAGGTACATATTTCTGTCAAAACATAATTATTTTTGAGCACCTTCATTCATGGCTTCCGGAATTTAGGGCTTCGGAGAAAGTTGGAATTTTTGTAATCGGAGACCACGGCTGGATGCCACTCATCAAAATCGAAATTTAGAGACCAAGATCATATTTTTTGGTTGGGCAGAAGGTCGGGCTTGATCAAACCCCAGTTTGGGACTTTGATCAGAAAGATAGAAAATTAGGGCTTCTGCAAAAATTGGAATTTTGGAAATCTGTGACCACGGCTGGAAGCTCCTCAGAAAAATCAAAGATTATAGCTTTGAATCAAATCTTTTGGTTGGGTGAATCTCTAGGAAACTCAAACCCTAATTCAGGGTCCTCCCTAGTGAATCAGGAAATCTAAAAGGCAATTTCGAGGGGTGAAACTTTGTAGTTTTCAAATTCTGAATATACCAACTTGATCAGCTCATCAAGGCGCATATTTCTATCCTTTCAAAAGTTTGAAATTCAAAGTTTGAATTTTTGGGGTTTCTTTGACAAACCCTAATCCAGCTCCTAGTCCAGTTCTTGCAAATCAAGTGGATTGGGTTAATCCTAGAAGAAGATGGATTGGTCACCTGCATAAGTGAAGAATTTCCTGTCTCAGAGGGAGATGAGGCTAAGGCCTTCCATAAGAAGATTACAAGCAATCTTGACAGGCATGGCTTACAGGTATGTTTCATGGTTAAGTTTATTATATGTTTGTCTTCATATCATTACAGTACAATCTTGATTAATTACTAGACTTGTCGTATCACCTTAATAGAAGATATTCAATGATTAAGGTTTTGACACTTATGAATATACTAATGCATTGTGATGTTGTATGAGGTTTATGTTGTTTGATAACATAAAAGGTACACCAAGAAAGACAAATCATGTTCTACTTCAAGAACATATGATCATGGTGACATGAAGACAAAGATTCATCCATTGTCATGGATCACATAGAAGATCTACTTACGAGGTATGTATAACTTGGTTCTACAATGGTTAACTTATGAGACATGCAGGTTACTAGCACAAGTCACTAAAGAGAACCAAAAGACATTATGCGGGTATGTTAGAAATATCTAGCTAGCATGCTAATCCAGGTATGTTTTTCCTATATCAAGCTAGAATCCTACCTTGTGTTAGGATCTTATACTGTTGTGTTGTTGATAATGATTATTCATGAAGTCATAGGCTTGAATAGTCATGGCTGTATGCATATTATGTTTCTTACCATAATTGATGATATGACTAACCAGAAGAATCATGAAGGTATAGGTTTGAGTAATCACGGGTTTATGCATTGATGATTTAACTAATCAGAAGAGTCCTATGATCAAATAAGAATATGCATGAGTAAAAGAAGACTTCCCTGAAACCTTGAATACTAATGTTTATTATCTGTGAATGATCATGATTATACATGTTTAAGATTATTGTGTTTTGATAGTATTAAGATTATACTAATAAATGTGTGATTATGTATGAGACCTCAAGGATAACACAATGATGATACTAATAAGCATGCATAGTGATTACGGATGGATGTAAGTTCAAGGACAGGTAATCCAGGAAGCAAAGATCAAGAGGGAGCACACTCCAGTTGTTCCTGCAAGAAAGCAAAGGAGCACACTTCAGTAGTTTCTGCAAGGATGCAGACATTCAGAGGGAGTTGACCACTTCTCACAATCCACATCAGAAGGGAGTTGCAAAGATTCAGAGGGAGTCCACCCAGCAACCAAACAAAGATAAGTATTTCAATTATCATTTCTTGCCTATTTTTGTTTAAATAATATTATGCTTATGTTCCTAGACTTAGGAGATGTATTGTGCATATTAGAATGATTGCATTAATGAACAGTATACTACTATTATGTATGTGATGGGTAAGTGGCCTATTGCAATGTACAACATTCTAGTGCTACTTATCTAGCATGAAACCTCTTTGCTGACATGTTGGGAGTAGTGCAAACTCTTAACAATGTTCTGGTAGAGACTGGAAGGCATCTAGAAAGTTGTGGAACATGGATAAATGTTGTATTGAAGCATTGGATAAGATAACTGCATGACTGCATGACATATTTCTTTATGTGTAAAGAATTTGTTCTGAAAATTATGAGATGTTTCTAATCATGCAATTTGATTTGTTTTGTAGGAAAGACCGTATATTTTCACCTACAAAAGAATGACTACAACATTTGTTCCAGCAACAAAGATATCTATTGAAGATATTGAAGTTCCCAGGATCTAGGATGAAGAAATGGAATGCCATGATTTGTCGATCATGAAGAAGATGTTTGGGATGCAGTCCCAAGACCTGACAGGGAGTCACATGTGTACAGATTGAAGAAATCCTTGTATGTCTTGTAGCAAGCTCCTAGAACTTGGTGTGATACAAAGAGGAAGCTTGCTGCGGAGTTCGATATCAAAGAACTTGGGGATGATGCACTATTTTTTTTTGGCATAGAGGTGTGGCAGAGTGATGGAATCTTCCTTGGACAAGGGAAGTATGCAGTAGAGATCCTGAAGAGGTTCGGGATGATGGACTGCAAGGCTATGGCCACACCTATGGCATCGAACCTGAACCTTCTGTGTGATTCTTCATCTGAGCCGGTTGATATCACTATGTATCATCAGATGATTGGGTCCTTGATGTACCTGATGAACACGAGACCAGATATTTGCTTTGCGGTGAACACATTCAGCCAGTTTTTGACGGATCCGAGGAGTGTTCACTTGGTTGCTGTAAAGCATGTTCTGAGGTACCTGAAGGGTACAGTGGATTATGGGCTCAAGTATGAAGCGAATCAAAAGTTTAACCTGCAGGGTTATGTTGATTCAGATTGGGCTGGCAGTGCTGCAGATAGGAAGAGCACGTCTGGATGCTGCTTCAGTATGGGATCAGGTGTGATCTCTTGGTTGAGCAGGAAGCAGTCCTGCGTAGCACTGAGTATAGCTGAGGCAGAGTATGTTGCAGCCTGTTCAACTAGTTGTGAGGCAGTATGGCTATGGAAGCTACTGTCTGAGTTATTTGATCTCCCATTGGATGCTATTGGTATTTTCTGCGATAACCAGAGTTGTGTGAAGCTGTCTGAGAACCCAGTGTTTCATGACAGGTCGAAACACATAGAGATCAAATATCACTATATCAGGGATATGGTGCAGAGAGGAGCTGTGAAGCTCCTGTATGTTGCGACAGACGAGCAGATTGCAGATGTGCTGACGAAGCCACTAGCCAGGGTGAAGTTTGAGTACTTCAGGGAGAGGCTTGGTGTTCTTCAGATCGAGGACACTTCGAGGAAGAAGTGATGGACACATTTGCTGAAGCCATTCCAAGCAGGTTGGAAGGACGATCCTTCACATGGCTGTGGATGTAAGTGTTGGATGATGAGCATCAGGATGATGTTCTAGTTTATGCTTTGTATGATCAGTTGGATCATTTATATGTATATGTATGTACGCATCATGTTGGATGCTGGATATGATCAGTTGGATCATTTATATGTATGTACGCATCATGTTGGATGCTGGATATGATTAGTTGGATCATTTATATGTATGTAAAAATCATGTTGGATGCTGGATATGATCGGTTGGATCATTTGTATGTATTTTGTATATGCATCATGTTGGATGCGTAGACCATGTATCTGTATATGTATTAGGTGGATACACTGTATGATCAGGTAGATCATGTATATTGATATGCATCAGGTATGATCAGGTAGATCATGTATGTTAATGGATACATTGTGTGGATCATGTATCTATGTATCAGGTGGATACACTGTGTATGATGATATGTATCAGGTAGATACTTGGTGTGCATCAGATGGATGCATTGTATGATTAGGGTGATCGTGGATGACGAGCTTCTCCAAATGACATGCAGCAGGATGTTGTAGTGATGATGATCAGGATGATCATGTGTACATCAGGATGATGTATGGTGAGTATCAGATGATACTTTGTGGCCGCGGATCAGGTTGTGCAGCTGAACATGTCTGGGATATTCTATAGGTCGGAGTTGCGTACCCATAACAGCCTGGGATGCTCTTTCGAGACATTACTCTGGGAGGACATGTAATTTGTGCCCTGGGGGATTTCAAGTCGGAGTTGTGTACCCATAACATCCTGAGATGCTCTTGCGAGGTTTTGTGCTATGGCATGTAATGTGCTTCGAGGAGATCTGGACAGGATGAAAAAGGCCTCAGATGCTTCAGCCAGGTTTTGCCATGACCACATGTAATTTGCTCCTGGGAGATCTGGACAGGATGAAAAAGGCCTCAGATGCTTCAGCCAGGTTTTGTGGTGGACCACATGTAATGTGCTCCTGGGATATCCGATAGGTAGAGCTGTGTGCTCATAACAACCTGGGATGCTTCAGCCAGGTTTTGTGGTGAGATCACATGTAATGTGCTCCTAGGAGATCCGACAGGTATAGCTGTGTGCTCGTAACAGCCTGGGATGCTTCAGCCAGGTTTTGTGATGGGTCACATGTAATGTTCTCCTGGGAGATCCGACAGGTAGAGCTGTGTGCTTGTAATAGCCTGGGATGCTGCAGCCAGGTTTTGTGACGCATGTAATAAGTCCTGAGGATTCCACAGTATGGATGTTCGGGTACACAGGGTACTACCAAAGGACCGAACACCAAGAGAAACCACTTCACACAAACAGATCATAGATCAACACACCGATATTTTGACGTGGTTTAAACCCTCTTGAGGGAAACACTCCATGGCCCCGGCCAAATAGCTTCTACGGGATAATTTATTATGCGAAGAAAGAAAGTTACAAATGAGCTTCTTGTAATCGATCAACTAAATAATGACCCTCCATGCTCTTTAAATAGAGATCATGGACCAATTGGGTGTCAAGCCACAGATCAGGGTTAGGTTTGATCTAAGAGAAGTTGAGCCGTCCGATCACTCTATGTCGGGAACATATCGTGACCATCGGATTAAGTATTTACAAATGCATACTAAGGCATACTAAAGAAACACACTATCCCTAACGGATATATTACACAAGTTGATATTAACTAACTCCTAAGTCTCTAAATATCCTAACATCCCCCCTTAAGAACAACTTGGGATAGGATTGAAGGATTTACAAAAGTGACACTATTAGGAGAAGGAAGGAGGCATTAGAGCCTATCCCCCCTTAATGACAAGTTCCTGAACTCCTAACATAGATCGAAGTTTAGAAAACTTCGCTTCTGTAAGAGACTTGGTGAATATGTCCGCAACTTGATCATCTGTAGGGCAAAAGAGCACTTCAAGAACACGATCATGAACAAGATATCTGATGAAGTGCATATGTAGCTCAATGTGTTTGCTGCGTTGATGTAGAACTGGATCTTTGGCAAGCTTGATGGCACTTTGATTGTCGCACCAAAGTGGAGTAGGCTGCTGCTGCTCGAATCCAAACTTTGAAAGGATCTGTCGAAGCCATAAAGCTTCCTGACTGCATTAACTGTTGCTCGATATTCTGCCTCTGCTGAAGAAAGAGCAAGAGCTTGTTGTTTCTTACAAGCCCAAGTAATAGGTCCAGATCCCAGACTAAAAACATAACCTGCAGTAGACTTTCGATCATCAGGATCGCCGACCCAATCTGAATCAGTGAAACCAACCAACAAAGGTTCCCCCCCTGTACTGTAATGAATCCCAAACTGAACTGTATCTCGAATATATCGAAGTATTCTTTTAGCTACTTTCCAGTGACTTTCATGAGGTGTCTGCATATAACGGGCAACACGACCAACAACAAAAGAAAGGTCAGGACGGGAATGAGTCAAGTATAAGAGACTACCAACAAGCTGACGATACAAGGTGGCATCGACTTTAGGTGAAGTACAAGTGGTAGAAAGTTTGACTCCAGACTGGAAGGGAGAAGGGGCTGGTGTACAATCTTCCATGTGAAAGCGACGAATAAGGTCACAAGCATACTTAGACTGTGAAAGAAAGATTCCTTCATTGGTTTGCAGGACTTGGAGACCAAGAAAATAATGCAAATGTCCTAAGTTTGACATTTCAAAATTTTGTTTAAGACTGGATTTCACATGGGTTATAAGCTTAGGGTCACTACCAGTAAGAATAAGGTCATCAACATATAGAACAAGTATGATGAGATGGTTTCCTACTTTCTTGGTATAGACATTGGGGTCATAATGGCATCTAGAAAAACCAGTGTCAAGGAGAAAGTTATCCATTTTGGCATACCAAGCTCTAGGAGCTTGCTTAAGGCCATATAAGGATTTCTTAAGGTGGCAGACAAGGCTAGAGTTATTCTGAACATAGCCAGGAGGTTGTTCCATGTAAATTTCTTCCTGTAAATCACCATGTAAGAAGGCAGACTTGACATCCATTTGATGGACTTCCTAGTTGTGTAAGGCTGCAAGGGAAAGAACAAGGCGGATGAACACATATTTCATTAAATTTGGAATTAAACAGTGGATCTAGAATTCCAAAATAGCCAAAAAAACTCAATTCTAACATTGTTATTGTAATAAAATATTTCTAATTTTAATGAAATATCTGTTGATGGAGTTCATTTTTGCGATGGGAGCAAAGATTTCATTGTAGTCAATCCCTTCAACTTGGGAAAAACCTTTGGCAACTAACCTTGCCTTAAGTCTTTCAACACTTCCATATGATGCATACTTAGTTCTGTAGACCCATTTACATCTGACAAGTTTTCTTCCTTTTGGAAGAGGTACAAGATCCCAAGTATCGTTCGCCATTAAGGAATGATATTCTTCATCCATGGCTGCATCCCAATCTGGATTCCCAGAAGCTTCTGCAAAATTTTATGGATCATGATTCTCGGAAACTTGAGCCAAAAGAGAAGAGGCTCGTTGAAACTGAGAACGTGTTCGATGTTGATGTCTAGGATCACCGGCAATATCACCAGCTGCTTCACATGTTGAATGGACCCATCGAGGAAGCACTTGTGCTGGTGCAACTGGAGGAACATGAGCAGGCGGAGGTGGATTTTCATCCTCACTGTCATCATAAGAAACTGGAGATGAAAACCTATCAAGGAAGTTGGAAGAAGAAGAAGAAGGCACAAACGCCGAATCAGGCTCGCAGGCCAAAGATGGCACAATCACCGAGTTAGGCTTGCAGGACAAGAGATTTTCATCAAATTTAACATCTCTTCTAATGATTATATCATGAGAATGTGGTTGAAGAAGTCTATAACCTTTTACATCTTCAGAATATCCAACAAATATGCACTTTTCACTTTTAGGCTACAATGCTTTCCGTTTTTCATCCGGAATGTGAGCCCATGCTTCACTACCAAACACATGGAAGTGACTTACATCAGGTTTAGTTTTACTCCATGCTTCTTCCAGTGTTATAACTTGTAATGCTTTAGTGGGGGTGCGATTAACTATGTAATTTGCACAATTAATGGCTTCATCCCAAAATTGAAGACTTAGTCCCTTAGATTTGATCATACAATTAGCCATTTCTTTTAAAGTGCGGTTCTTCCGCTCAGCTACACCATTTTGTTGTGGTGTATATGAAACAGTGTGATGTTGTTGGATGCCTTGTTCAGTGCAGAAATTAGTGAACTTATTGTTAACATATTCTCCTCCATTGTCATATCTTAACTTAATAATTTGATGATCAGATTGTTTTTCAACAAGGGCCTTGTAGGCCAAGAACATGTTAAATACTTCGCTCTTAATTTTTAGGAAATAAACCCAAGTGCGTCTGGTGTAATCATCAATGAAAGTTAAGAAATATTTGAAACCAGAAAAGGAAGCAGATGGAAGAGGACCACACAAGTCACTATGCACAAGCTCTAAGGGAACCGAGGCGTGCCAAGAGGCACGTTTGTCAAAACTGTCCCGATGATGTTTTTCGAGTACACAACCAGAGCAAACACCATCCCTGCAAGATACCATCGGAAGACCTGTCACCATATTTTCTTTACATAGTTGTTGCAATGAGTGATAATTTAAGTGACCAAATCGCTCATGCCAAAGTTTGCTCAAGTTATCACTATGAGCAACAAAAACTGAAGGGAAAGGTGATGACCCAAAGTTGTTAAACTTGTACAACCTTGTAATATCATCAACAATTCCGGTAGCTAGGACCTCTTGAGGATCTTTAAAATCCTGGATTACAACTTGGTGAGGTGTAAAGGTCACAGTTTTACCTTCACCAGAATGAGTGATCTGATAGACTGATAAAAAATTGTAAGAAATTCTTGGAACACATAGTACATCACTAAAATGACCATTATCTACTGGAATTGTTCCAGCTCCTACAACACTTAGAGATCTATCATCACCAACAAATATTTGTTTGGTGTTACATTCATGCATAGTAGAAAAGATGGCTTGATCCTTATCCATATGATAAGATGCTCCAGAATCAATGAGCCATTCATTTGAAGTAGAAGAAGAAGACGCATTATAAGAATAACCAGAAGCACAAAGTGCATGGCCATGAGAGGCAGATTCTGAAGACGAATCTAGGCTGATGTGGTGCTTCTTCATTGCTGCTTCCAAGGCTTCCATCTTCTTGAAACACTTAGATTCATCATGATTATCTTTCCCGCAATAGTTGCAATGACGCTCAGTCTTCTTTCCTTTTGGCTTGGATCCTTTGTCATTTTTTAAAGAATGAGCTGACTGAGAGGGTTTGGGACCCTTGTTTGACTTATTATTGCGAAAATTTTGTTTCTTGGGAGGCTTGGACTTTTCTTTCTATTGGGACAATAAGGCTTTCCCAGATGTATCTGCATTGTTGATTATTCCAAGATGAATGAGTTTATCTTATTCCCTAATCAAGGAATCACAAAAGGATCCAAGACTAGGCTCTTGATAGCTAGCTGCATTCAAGGATGTTTTCATGGAGTAAAATGTAGATACAAAAACAGAATATGCAGGTCCAAGTTTGGAAAGAATATGATAAATGCATTGTTTGTCTTCCCTCTCAATCTTACATTCTGTACATAAGAGTTTAAGATTTTTGTACTTAGATAAATAATTTTGAATGCATGAAAAGTCACTTGGATTTAAAGAAATCAACTCATTTTCGAGTTGGTGACCCCGAATTTCATTGTGTTTACCAAACACAGATTCCAACTTGTCCCAAGCAGCATTAGGCTCATCAATTCCAGATATGTGAAATCGCAAATCAGTAGAGATTGACATCCCAATCAATCCACGAGCTTCATCACATCTATTTGCCCATTTTATTTTCTTATCATCATCAGTGAGTTCTTTTTCTTTCCCTGAGGTAATTCTGAAAATTTCCCTACTTCGTAGAACATCCTCCATACGAGATTTCCATGAGAAATAGTTGGAACTGTTAAGTAGAATATCATAAGGGGCTGCCATATTTGTAAATTAATGGTTGTAAAAGCAGAAACCAATAGTCTGGATGTGAAGAGATCGAAAACATAGGTGGTTTAAAAAAAAACGGCACTGAAAACTAACTCTGTATGATGAAGTTATGCTTGAACAAAGAAACTGTTGAAGATGTCCCCAATAGTGACGTGGTAGCTAGAGAATGTCCAACAAAAAAAGAACCCCCCTCTTCCCAAGATGAACCTTTTGACAATCACTTTACAAGAAAGTTGCTTTAAGTGAACCACTTTTGTAAAATAAGTGATTTCACTTTTACAATGATATTACTTTTAAATAGTGCAACAATAAAAAAAACTTAAGTGACTCACTTGTAATTTTATTTTTTATTATTTAAGTGAGATGCACTTTTACAATAAAATAACTTGAAAATAGAAATTGCATGCACTTTTTCTTTTAAAAGTAACTTCCTAAGACTTGAACTCAAGACCTATTAAGGAATAAAGCAACTTTGAACCAAGTGAGCTAAATTAAAAGGTATGTAAAATATTGGAATGATGAAGGGTTTTTTTTTTTTTACTCTTCTTGCTCGGTTTGCGTGCTTACTCTTTTTCCTGCAAAACACACCACAAATTGAAACAAAAAAAACTTTTCCACACTTGTGGAGTTAGATCTTCTTAGCTTTCCCAGAAAGTCTACGTTTTCTCTCTGTTTCTGATTTGTCGAGATCGCGCAAGGTGCACGGCAAAGAGCATACACAGCCGAGAAAAACCCTTTCCCTTTTTGTTTCTGATTTTCCGAGATCGCTCAAGGTGCAAGACAAAGAGCATACGCAGACGGGAAAGCAACAATCCGAACCCAAAAAAAAATATAACAGTAAAAAAATGATGAAATATGATATTTTTCACTTTTAAAAAAAGAAAAAAAAGAAAAAAATGCGTCACTATAACATTATAGGTTCAGATCTGATGAAATACGCGTTTCTGGAGAAACCGGCAACTGTTTTCGATCAAACGAAAACTATTTCCCAATGGAAATGATGCTCCGGACACAATGGAACACCTCCCACAGCCCAAAAATGCATAGAAGTACCAGAACTAGAAACCCTTTCGAGTTTCAGCAACATTAGTTCAAGATCTAGATCATAACCGGAAGCGACACTTCATAAAAGCTCTGATACCATGTTCGGGTACACAGGGTACTACCAAAGGACTGAACACCAAGAGAAACCACTTCACACAAACAGATCACAGATCAACACACCGATGTTTTGATGTGGTTTAAACCCTCTTGAGGGAAACACTCTACGACCCCGACCAAATAGCTTGTACGGGACAATTTATTATGCAAAGAAAGAAAGTTACAAATGAGCTTCTCGTAATCGATCAACTAAACAATGACCCTCCATGCTCTTTAAATAGAGATCATGGACCAATTGGGTGTTAAGCCACAGATCAAGGTTAGGTTTGATCTAAGAGAAGTTGAGCCGTCGGATCACTCTATGTCGGGAACATATCGTGACCGTCGGATTAAGTATTTATAAATGCATACTAATGCATACTAAAGAAACACACTATCCCTAATGGATATATTACACAAGTTGATCTTAACTAACTCCTAAGTGTCTAAATATCCTAACAATGGCCAGTGATGACGAAGACCTGCAGGTGGTGGGCCTACATCCATTATGAAAAAGGATTGGCTCTGTAGAACTTCCTATGACGAGTAGATTCAGAGATTGATTGAGATAGCAGTAGCAGTGACGATGATGATGACTCGATGATAATTATCCAGTGACGATGATCCAGAGAAGATGACTTGTGCTAGAAGAACTGTGTTGACAAATACCTTCCTAGTTAAGAGGGAGTGTTGATGTATATGTCACTTTGGAATGTATTTCACATATATGTATGTTGTATTCCTATAGAGATGTTATTATTCCTCTATACGTAAGTGTCGTCATTTATATTGTAAGTGTCGTAACTTATACTTGATGGGTTATTAGACCACCTTGTTGGGGTCGGCCCTGTATAAGTCATGTGGGTCAAAGGGTTATTAGACCACCCTATTGGGGGTCGGCCATGTGGGTCAAAGGGTTATTAGACCACCCTAGTGGGGGTCGGCCCAGTCAGCATTATGTTAAGTGGTTAAGTTGAGGCCGACCTAGTTGAGTAAAGGTCAAGTCAAGTTAGTGTATAAATAGAGAGTGTGTCTCTCTCATTTTACACATTTTATTCTCTCACTTACACTTGGGAGAGTGGCACACTTGTGGAGGAGGAGGCTCTGCTGCTAGGAGAAGTCTATCTCTTGTATTCTGGTTGTATCATTGCTCTATCTATCTCTAAGGAAGTTATTGGGGTTTTTCACCTTTACGATTTTCCCCAAGTAAACTCTGTGTCTCTTGTGTGCTTGCATTATTGTGTCCATGATTGATATGATGTAGATTTGCTGTACATGTTGTTCTCTCAGTTAAGATCCTAGATCATATTGAAGTAAATTCTGAAAATTTAACAAGTGAATCGTATTCCTTTTCTTAAGATGAAAACCTGTGATAATTTATGAGAGTCTATCGATTCTCTATCGCATTACTTTTAGTAATGTTGCATAATTATGGATATAAATTTGCGACAAACGTTAACGTTGTTCAATGTTTACAATAAAGATTAAATTTTCCGGGGTTGTGTAAAATTTTAATAAGATGGATTTTATCAGTTTAAACACTCACCGATCTATCCTCTGCTGCTATATGTAATTCAGATCAGGTGCAGAGATTTAAAACGTATCGATTTTTACAGAGAGATAAAATCTCTATTGATAATGTATGAGACACTGTTTGAATTAATAATCTTAAATTAATATATATATATATATATATATATATATATATATATATATAAACCATATTATAGCCTTAAAAGTAGTTAACATATTTTCTGGAAGGCGATCTCTCTCTAAAATTTATCGATTGACGGCCTGCCAAGGTCCCTAATTACATAATGTCGATATGTTGTTAAGTTTAATGTATTTATTCCTGTCTAGAAGTCGTGGTGTAGATTTTGTGTTGACTATTTCTTAATTTAGACATCATTACTGAGAATCGAATCGATATTGATTTGTTAACTAATGCTTGCTTATAAACATTTTGATTTTGGTCGTTATCCCTTTAAGAGTATCCAATCAACATTTCGACATAGCCCAGGTTCCAGGATTGCTACATGTGTTATATGTCCTTACGATGATGAAAGGATTAACGTGATAGTTAGTTGGTTGGGAATTTGAGTGTTCTGGATGAATTTCTAGTTTCTATTTCACTACTCGTTAGTAGGCAATGTGCTAAATTAAAGCTGCACCGAAATTTGTTCTTTTATTTATTGTGATATGTCTGCCTATTTTTTTGTTTTCCTCCTTTTCTTTTTGGCATTGACCTTTCCTTTGGTAGATATTACCTCTTGATATCCATGAGTAGTGGAAAACCCTGGGATGAGAGAATACCTTACCTTGGTTGTGTCATGGTTTTTCAAACTTTTGTTCACCTACAAACATATATATATATATATATATATATTCGACATAAAATCCAATCTTATTCTGGTGATAATGTTGAACCTTGCATTTATGATCAATCCTATACAACTACCACGATCTTTACATTTAATTATGATCAATCCTAGTTGTCTCTATCTCTTAACACTAACTGTGAGTTGTTTGTATTTATTTCATGGATGAATAGTCTGAGACTTTCAGTTGTTTGGTGGTTGTGATAGTATCACTCGAAACCACATTTTATGTTGCCTTGGTCGTGTGGTTAACTATTATCCTACAAGTGTCTCGCTAATACATGAAGATTTAGCATTGAGGGTTAGGGAATTTGTTTTAAGTTTGTTCTTTTAATCTCCACAGAGAGTGTGGATATCCGCCATCCTTTACTCATTTAGTTTTACCTTGCACCAGACTTGTTCTGCCCCAACTACCTGTTTTGTATAGTTATGCCAAATGTTTCGTATAGTGCTTATCAAATTTTGATAACATATACACGATTGAAATCCCTTATGTTCATTTATATATGCATGTTATGTATATGTGTTTTGTCATTCATTTTCATATATTATTTCCCACAAAGAAAACAAATATAGAGAGTAGATACCTTATGATATACAATGAAATTAAGAAAATAAGCAAAAAAAGGGTATCCTTTATAAGGACTAAAATGATATGGTGTATACATTTTCCATATAAAAGAAAAAATTATTAAGAGTAGTGACTTTGTGCTTCAATGATTATTGGAAGAAAAAAATCATTTATGAGCAAATGAAAATAGTGTACTCTATATAAACCTCAAGCATAAAAACCTATAGAATACAATTGCTAATAGTTTCATAAAATCCATAACTGATGTTATTTTTTCAAGGTTCATGAAATTGCAATTTTTATCTATACGAATGTAGCAAACATTGAAGTCATTGAAAATGTTATATATTTTCTTTTAGTACCAAAGAAGTTCGTAATATGCTACATTCATCAAGTGTAATAAAAGTTCAAGTTTTACCAAACACAATTCGTATAACTTGGGGTTGTTACATTGTGGTATCAGAGCTTAGATTTTGACACTTGGCCTTATGGTGTCCATTAAGTGTTCTAATAAAACTAATTTTGTTTATATGTTGTTCTTCTTTCGTACATAGAAGATATTTTGTGTTACTAAACTGCAGGAGGAAATGGCCGGAAGACGATCCCCTACCCCACCTATTTGGGTTGAACTTAATGATGAGGATAATAATGTAAATAATGAAATTTTAAAAAAAAAGGAGATTTACAAGTCGAGTTGATGACCTTTAAGACTGAAAATTGAAGGGTATTGAGAACCCAGGAGGACTTAAATGAAGCCTTACTATCTAAACTGAATTAGATAACTAATAAAAATAAACGTAAACAAGAAAATCTATCCTTTGACTGCCCTTATTTTGAAGAAATCCCTATATCTAGTGAATCAGAATATTCTAGTGATAGCTATGAGGGAAGACATAGGAATAAAAGAAAATATAAAGATGAGCTAATAAGAGAATTTAAAAAAATAAATCCTCCTACCTTTGATGGCGAAGTAAAAAATGGAGAATATGTTGAGGCTTGGATCTCTGGAATGAAGAAGTACTTTACTATGTACAATTATTCCAACTCTACGAAGGGAAAAATGGCCATATTCAATCTAGTCAGAAAGGATGAGATTTGGTGGTAGGACTTAAAAAGAGAAAAAATAATCAATGATAGAAAAGTAAACTGGAACTGGTTTAAAAATGAATTTAAAAGGGATACATCTCAGAATATTAGTATGAGGGGAAAGCAAAGGATTTTTAAGAGCTAAGACTGGGATAAATGCCTATACATGATTTATGTACTAAAATTTTATCCTTATTAAGATATGTGCCTTACCTAAATGAATAAAAAGCTAAAATTTGAGATATTTTTAGGTTTCTTACCTAACTTTTATAAAAACAAATTAGAGTTTGATGAAGCAAATGTTAGTTTTTCATAATTTCATTCAATATTATATAGGATCTTAACTGAGAGAAAAACATGTACAACATATCATACACAAGAGACAAGAGACACAAAGCATCTCACTGGGGAAAACCATAAAGGTGAAAAAACCCGCAACTTCCTCAGAGATAGAATAAGCACCAATACAAGGATCACAAAGATCAAACCCAAAAGATAGAAGTCTCTAGCAACTTACTCCTCAACCACTTGTGAGCATTCCTCCTCTCTCTCACTAATATTAAGTGAGTGAGTGTGTGAACGAATCAAATGGGAGAGTCACACTCTCTATTTATACTTTTACTTTCACTTGACCTTTACTCAACTAGGTCGGCCCTAACTAAACCACATAACATAATGTTGACTAGGCTGACCCCACTAGGGTAGTCTAATAACCCTTTGACCCACATGACTCATACAGGGCCGACCTCCCTAAGGTGGTCTAATAACCCTTTGACCCACATAACTCATACAGGGCCGACCCCATCAAGGTGGTCTAATAACCCATCAAGTATAAGTTATGACACTTACAATATAACTTGCGACACTTGCAAGTACACATGACGACACTTCCAACCAGAGGAATAATACATCTCTGTTGGTAATATAATAAGGTACAAATTTAATACATACAATATACAAGTGAATATATTCCGAATTTACATATACATCAACACTCCCTCTTAACTAGGAAGGTATTCTCTTGACACAGGTCATCAATACATATCGGCACAAGTCTTCAATACTGGATCTAGATCATCATCATTGGATCACGAAGTATCATCATCACTGCTGTTGTACTCGTCATCTCGATGACTGGTGCTATCTCTCAATTCTTCTCGTCAAAGGAAGTTCTACAGAGCCAGCCCTTTTTCATGCTGGATGTAGGCCTAGCCTCCTGTAGGTCTTCATCATCTCTGGCCATACTGTGGAATCCTCAAGACTAATTACGTGCATCACAAAACCTTGAAAGAGTATCCTAGGATCCTTTATGTGCCTAAGCACAACTGAAAAGATCTCCTAGGGAGCTATTACATGTGAGCCCACCAAAAACCTTAAAAGAGTGTCTCAGGAACGTTTATGTGCATAGCACGACTAGCAAGAACTCTAAAGAGCATCCTAGGAACTTTTATGTGCCTAAGAACGACTAGCAAGATCTCCAGGACTGATTACATGTGGTCTGGAAAAAATTCGAAAGAGCATCCTAGGAATGATTACGAGCATACTGCTAAACCTATCGGATCTCCCAGGGCGCTATTACATGCCACAGAAAAAACCTCGAAAGAGCATTTTCCAGATATCCCAGGGCGCTATTATATGCCATAGGAAAAACCTTGAAAGAGTATCTGCAAATCTCCGAGGGCACTATTATATGTCCTCTAAGCAAAACCTCGAAAGAGAATTTGCCATATATCCTAGGGCGCTATTATATGCCATAGGAAAAACCTCGAAAGAGTAATTGCAAACCTCCCAGGGCACTATTATATGCTTATTACACAACCTATCCATGGCCACAGAGTATCATCCTGATACTCATGATCCACCTGATCATCCTTGCACGGAGCATCCTCTTGATGCTCATGATCATATTGATCATCATCATACAGTACATCATCCTGATGCACATCATCATCACATGATCATCCTGATCATCATCATAGCATCGTCCTGATGCATATCGTCATCGCATGATCATCCTGGTGATCGTCACAACATCATCCTGATGCATATCATCTGGAGCATTGTCCTAATGCTCATCACACAGCGCTTACATCCACAACCATGGGAAGGATCCTCCTACCACCATGTTGGAATGGCTCCTGCAAATGTGTCCCATCACTTCTTCCTTGAAGTATCTTCTATCTAAAGAACACCAAGCCTCTCTCTGAAGTACTCAAACTTCACTCTGGCTAGTGGTTTGGTCAACACATCTACAATCTACTCGTCCGTCACAACATACAGGGGCTTCACTGCTCTTCTCTGCACCATATCCCTGATATAGTGATATTTGATCTCGATGTGATTCGACCTGTCATGGAACACTGGGTTCTTTGACATCTTCACACAACTCTGGTTGTCACAGAAAATACAGATAGAATCCAACTGGAGATCAAATAACTCAGACAGTATCTTCCACAGCCATACTACCTCACAACAGGACTAACAAGCTGCGACATACTCTGCTTCGGCTGTACTCGGTGCTACATAAGACTGCTTCCTGCTAAAACAAGAGATCACACCTGATCCCATACTGAAGCAACACCCCGAAGTGCTCTTCCTATCTGCAGCACTGCCTTCCCAATCTGAATCAACATAACCCTCCAGGTTAAACTTTTGATTCGCATCATACTTGATCCCATAATCAATTATACCCTTCAGGTACCTCAGAATATGCTTTACAACAATCAGGTTAACATCTAAAGGATCCGTCAGGAACTGGCTCAATGTGTTCATCGCAAAGAAATTATTTGGTCTCATGTTCGTCAGGTACATCAAGGACCCAATCATCTAACGATACATAGTGGCATCAACCATCTCAGATGAAGCATCACACAAAAGCTTCAGGTTCGATACCATAGGTGTGGCCATGTCCTTGCAGTCCATCATCCCGAACCGCTTCATGATCTCTAATGCATACATCCCTTGTCCAAGGAAGATTCCATCTATACTGTTCCACACCTCCATGCCTAGAAAGTAATGCATCATACCCAAGTCCTTCATCTAGAACTTAGCAGCAAGCTTCCTCTTAGTGTCGGCAATCAACCTATCCTCAATTTTAACAAACAGGTCATCCACATATAGTAGTAGTATCATTGGATTGCCTTCCTCAACCTTGTAGTAAAGGTTGGAATACGCTTTACTCTTAGTAAATCCCAAACTGGATAGGAAGACGTCTATCCTTTTGTACCAAGTCCTGGGTTCTTTCTTCAAACCATACAAGGCTTTCTTCAATCTGCACACATATGACTCCCTGCCATGTGTCTCAAAACCGAGTGGCTGCTCCACATACACTTCCTTTTTTACTATACCATTCAAGAAAACTGTCTTGACATCCATCTGGTGTATCTTCCAATTCATCACTGCAGCCAGAGCAAGTACTGTTCTAATGGAAGTGTATCTAGCTACAAGTGCAAAGGTTTCTTGATAATATATCCCTTCTTTCTAGGAGAATCCATGAGCTACAAACCTCGCCTTGTATTTCTCTATGCTACCATGTGCAGCATGCTTGATCTTGTAGATCCACTTGGAAGTCACAACCAACTTTCCTTCTGGTCTTGGGACCACATCCCAAACATCATTCTTCATGATCGAATGGTACTCCTCGATCATGGCATCCTTCCATTACTGCATCCCTGATCATGGGAACTTCAGATTCCTTAATATCTTCAATAGATAGTTTTCTTGAACTCCGTTGCTGGAACAAATGGTGTTGTCCTTCTTTTGTAGGCGATTGTATACAATCTTTCCTACAAGTCAAATTCAATTGCATGATTAGAAACTTCTCATAGTTTTCAGGACAAAATCTTACACATAAGAACATATGTCATACAATCATGCAATTATCTTAGCCAGTACTTCAATACAACATTTATCCATATCTCGTAACTTTCTAGATGCCTTCCATCTCTACCAGAACATTGTTAAGAGTGTGCACAACTCCCAACATGTCAGCAAAGAGGTTTCATTTTAGATAAGTAGCAATGGAATGTTGCACAGTACCATAGGCCACTTACCCATTACTATATTTAGTAGTATCTTGTTCATTAAGGCAAATTTTTCTAAAATGCATAATATACAACCTAAATCTAGGAACATAAGTATGTACATGACTGAACAACATCATTTAAGTACTAAGAAATGAAAATTCAAATACTTATCTTTGTTTTCTTGTTGGGTGGACTCCCTCTCAATTTTTGCTTCCTTGTATTAACTACTGGAGTGTGCTCCCTCTTGATCTTTGCTTCCTGTCCTTGAACTTATATCCATCCCGAACCACTATGCATGCTTAAGTGTGCACTAGTGTCATCATTGTGTCATCCTCAATATCTCATACACAATCATACATTCATTAGTATAATCTCAATACTTATAAAAATATTATGTTTCTAAATAATCTTAAACATGTATAGTCATGATTATTTCATACACAGGTAATTTATCACAAACGTTAGTATTCATGGTTTCAGGGAGTACTTCTTTTACTCATGCATATTCTTATTTGACCATAGAACTCTTTTGGTTAGTCATATCATCAATCACGGTAAGAAACATAATATGCATAAACCCTTGATTACTCAAACTTATAACTTCATGAATAATCATTATCAATCATGGCAAGTATACTTATATAAGGGATCCTACCACAAGGTAGGGTTCTAACTTGATGTAGGAAAAACATACCTGAATTACAATGTTAGTTAGTTATGTCTAATATACCCACATAATGTCTTCTTGTTCTTTTCAATGACTTGTGCTAGTGACCTGCATATCTCATAAGTTAACCATTGTAGAACCAAGTTATACATACCTCGTAAGTAGAGCTTCTATGTGATCCATGACAATGTATGAATATTTGTCTTCATGTCACCATGGTCATATGTTCTTGAACTAGAACTTGATTTGTCTTTCTTGATGTACCTTTCATGTTAGCGGACAACATCATACTCATACAACACCATAGTGCATTAGTACAATCATAAGTGTCAAAACCCTAATCAATGAATATGCATTCATATTTTTATTAAGGTGATAAGGCAAGTCTAAAATTAATCAAGATTGTACTAACCTCAATAATATGAAGACAAACATATCATAAACTTAATCATGAACAGATTTCGAAACATACATGTAAGTCATACCTGTTGAGATTGCTTGTAGTCTTCTTATGTAAGGCCTTAGCCTCATCTCCCTCTAGAACTGGAACTTCTTCACTTATGCAGGTGTCCAATTCATTCTCTTCTAGGATTAACCCAATCCACTTGATTTGCAGAAACTGGATCTAGAGCTGGAATAGGGTTTGTCAGAGAAACACTAAAAATTCAAACTTTGAATTTCAAACTTCTGATTAGATGAAAAGATGCACCTTGCTGAGATGATCAAGCTGGTATACTTCAATTTTGAAAACTGCAAAATTTGACACCTCAAAATTTCCTTTGAAACTTCCGAATTTTCTAGACAGGATCCCGAACTAGGGTTTGATAAAGCCCGGTCTTCTTCCCAACCAAAAATTCGATCTTGTGCTCTAAACTTCGATTTTTCTGAGGAGTTTCTAGCCATGGTCACATATTTCAAAAATTCCAACTTTTGTAAAAGTCCTAATTTTCCATCTTTCCGATCAAAATCCCGAACTAGGGTTTGATCAAGCCCAGCCTTCTTCCGAACCAAAAAATTCAATCTTGGTCTCTAAATTTCGATTTTGATGAGGAGCTTCTAGCCGTGGTCTCTGATTCCAAAAAATTGCAACTTTCTCTGAAACCCTAAATTCCCGCAGCAGTGATAAGCCAAGAATGAAAGTGCTCAGAATCCAATTCTATTTTGACAGAAATATGTGCCTTATTGTTTCTGGTGTATCTCCGAAATTTTAGATCTTTAGGATCTGAAACTTCTACCTATTGTAGCCTGACCTGTCATCTTTCCAACCCACAGATATGACTTCAAATGGATTCTCTGAGAGAGAGTTATGCCAAGTGTTGCAATGTGACCTGTTCATGGAATAAAACAGTATAGCGAACTTGTACGGAGTGCCACATGTCACCGGTTCAATTTCGGCCTCTGAAAATCGTACCTGTGAAACTAAAATCCGTGCCCTTAATGCCACTTTTACATAATTTCATTTGGATATTTCTATTCCAAGTTATGACCTTTTTTCCTAGGTCACCTGTTTATGACTGAGATATGGAAGAGGCAGAAACCCTAGATTGTACAGATCATAAAACAGAAAGTACAACAAATGAGATGTTGTTCTTCGGACACAAGGTACACGAGGATGCTATCTTCGACTTGTAGAAGTTTGAGAATTTGAACCTTCGCCAAAATGGATTTATAGCGAACGTGCCATGATGACAGGTTTTTGCTATATCAAGCCCTAGCTTCCAATTTGTCGCAAGTGCAACAAGTGTCATAAATGCCATACCATGCCTTCCTTCAGGATACCTCTGATACCATGTTAGTTTTTCATAATTTCATTCAATATTATCTAGGATCTTAACTGAGAGAACAACATGTACAACATATCATACACAAGAGACAAGAGACACAAAGCATTTCATCGGGGAAAACCATAAAGGTGAAAACCACGCAACTTCCTCAGAGATAGAATAAGCACCAATACAAGGATCACAAAGATCAAATCCAAAAGATATAAGTATCCAGCAGCATACTCCTCCTCCACTTGTGTGCATTCCTCCTCTCTCTCACTAATATGAAGTGAGTGAGTATGTGAATGAATCAAATGAGAGAGTCACACTCTCTATTTATACTTTTACTTTCACTTGACCTTTACTCAACTAGGTCGGCCCTAACTTAACCACGTAATATAATGCTGACTGGGCTGACTCCACTAGGGTGGTCCAATAACCCTTTAACCCACATGACTCATACAGGGCCGACCTCCCTAAGGTGGTCTAATAACCCTTTGACCCAAATAACTCATACAGGGCCGACCCCATCAAGGTGGTCTAATAACCCATCAAGTATAAGTTACGACACTTACAATATAACTTGCAACACTTGCAAGTACACATGACGACACTTCCAATCAGAGGAATAATATATCTCTATTGGAAATACAATAGGGTACGAATGTAATACATACAATATACAAGTGAATATCTTTTGATGTTACATATACATCAACACCAAAAACTTTGTATGAAGCAATGAGGAAGGCCAAACTAACATATGATCAATCTAAGAGTAAGAATTAAAATCCTTACAACTTCAAGAATAGAGATGGAATTAATTTTAAGAGAAGAGAATTCAAACCTTTCAATAAACATAAAGATTTTCATAGAAATACTTTTAAATATAGACAACAAACAATAATGACTGAGTATAAACAACCCATGAGAACTGCTGAGTATAAAGATAATCTCTTTAATAAAAGGAAAGAAGAAATAAAAAGAGAACCTTTACAGTGTTGGGGCTGTGGCGAGAGTCATTTCTATGGGGATTGTCCTCATAAGAAGGATAATCGGAATATTCACACTATCCGAGAAGCAGTCACAGTTGGAGAGGTTGATCAAAACATATTGCAGATTAACGCCACCTTGGACAATCCTCAAGTGGATTATCAACATTCCATGATTGAAGTAGATTGTAAGATATTTGACAAACCTATTTCTATATTAATTGATTATGGATCTACTTTAAGTTACATTTCTCCTAAGCCAGTAGATTTATGTAAAATTAAAAAAATATGATTATGAAAGGCCGTGGTTAGTACAATTAGACACAAGGACAAAAATAAAATTAAACAGCTATGTTTCTAGTTGTGAATTTCATATGCAATGTTTGATTACGAAAGTAGATTTGAATATTTTTCCATTAGGAACTTATGATGTACTAATTGGCATGGATTGGCTAGAAAAACATAGAGTTGTGCTAAATTTATTTGAAAAATATTTTAATTGTATTGATGAAAATGGTGAAAGTAAAATGGTTAGAGGGATTCCAAAAAAGGTTCTTACGAGAAAAATATCTGCTTTGCAATTGAAAAAGTGTGCTAGGAAAGGATGTAGGTTGTTTACAGTACACATCACCGAAACTAATGATGATAAACCAAAACCTAGTTTAGAGGATTTTCCTCTTTAAAATGAATTTAAAGATGTTTTTCCAAAAGAAATACCTGGACTACCTCCAAAGAGGGATATTGACTTTACCATTGATTTGGGACTAGGAGCAGTATGTGTCTCAAATGCTTCTGATCGAATGAACACACCTGAGTTGGTGGAATTAGAATTACAATTGAAATAATTAATAGATAAAGAATATATAAGACCGAGTGTGTCTTCGTGGGGAGCACCCGTTTTGTTTATTAAAAAAAAAGATGGCACACTAAGGATTTGCATTGATTATAGATAATTGAATAAAATGATAATTAAAAATAGACAACCTCTCCGCCGAATTCATGGCATGTTTGATCAAGTATGGGGAGAAACGATATTCTCTAAAATTGACTTGAGGTCTCAGTACCATCAAGTAAGAATTAAGGACGAGTATGCTCATAAAACAAAATTTAGAACAAGGTATGGGCATTACGAGTTCTTGGTAGTACCATTTGGCTCGACCAATGCTCCAGCCACGTTCATGTGTTTAATGACCATCGTCCTCCATAAATACTTAGATAATTTTGTAATAGTGTTTGTTGATGACATCTTAATATATTCTAAAAATGAAGTAGAGCATAAAGAACACCTAAAGTTAGTCTTAGAAACCCCAAGAGAACATAAACTGCATGCGAAGTTTAGTAAATGTGATTTCTTTCAAGATAAAATTCAATACCTACGTCATGTAATATCTAAGGAAGGAAATTCTTGTAGACCTAGATAAAATCAAGACAATCATTGATTGACTAGTTCCCTAAGGATGTAACCATGATTCGATCCTTTATGGGGATCACGGGTTACTACCATAGTTTCATTGAGGGGTTCTCCAAGATTGCTTATTGGATAAGTTCACTTCAAAATAAAGGAACTAAATTCATATGGTATAATAAATGTCAAGTAAGCTTTGAAAAGCTTAAACACTTGCTAACCACCGCACCTATTCTAAGAATAGTGGATCCATACAAGGACTTTGTTGTATGTATGGATGCATGCTGAGAAGGGTTAGGTGGCATGCTATGAGTCAAGAAAACTTAAACAACATCAACGTAACTATGCGACACGTGACTTATAACTAGCTACTATAATACATGCATTAAGGATGTGGAGACCAGGGCCTTTTTCAAAAAATAAATTAATTATTTGGTCATTTTTAGTCTCTAATATCGCCTATATTTACATAAAATATGTTTTTCTATCATTATATTCACCAAATTTTACACATTTAAGTAGTCAATTGTATGTTTCATTCACCGGCCTATCTATATACATGACTTTTTCAATCCAAAATAATCACCTATGATACTATACTTAAGTATAATATTAGAATCCTTAGAGAATACCCTAGTGGAGACACTACTTAATAGGAAGAAAATCCACTTTAATGTTCAATAATATCATGGGGGGTTCACTAGTGAGACAATATCATATCACGTCCATTCATATTGTGGTTTTGAATACGCTTAAAAACCTAAAATATATATTTCCACATATTAAGGGGTCAAGGGGGGTTTTTAATTTGACATAGTGATATAAATATTGGGGGTTATTTTATTTAGGTGTGTTGAGGAATAACCTCCAAATTCTTGGATGGATTCATACTTCCAAATCATGGGCTCAATTCATACCCACCTAAAACCTAATAACCCTCCATTTTTATTTGATATTGCTTATGATCCTAATTTTTGCATAATATCATAGTAGTGTACCAACGATAATATCAATGGAAGTCTCTATGGAATATTGGCCTTGAGAAATTCTCATTTAATAGCTTATTTAGGCTTTGTTTGAATTGATGTTATATTGTTTTTCATCTTTAAGTTAAGAGATGTAGCTAATTGGGAGTTTCATACTTGAACAACTGAAGTGTATTTTTTGTAGGAATTCAAGTAAAAGATCTAACTCTTCATTTTTAGGTTGGGGTTTAGGTGGGTATTGAGATGTAATTAAACCTTGCTCCATGACAACCACGAAAAATTAGATCAATGTTACTTGACTAATTATTTATTTCAACCTTTTGTATTCTTCTTCATATTTTCACATTGCCAGTTAGGAATAGTTGTTAGATTGAGTTATATTTGGCACATTCATACTTGCAATTTCAATTCTTATATGCAAGACGTCCATCTTAATATTTTATTGGAACTGACATGAACATAGGTGAAAATCTAAATTCTTATTTGCATACCCTGTGTTATCATCACCATGAAATGATATCATATAAGTTTAATCATATGTGTATCTTTATAACTATTGCATGCTTGAAATTTAACAATGGAGATTTTTTCCCTCTCTTGTAAAAAAGAGAAAAAAAAATATAACCCAAGAAAATGTAACTAAATGTTGTTAATTCCCTTGAATGCAAGAATAAATGTAGAGGAAGTGGAGGCAACTCATTAGATATTGTGAATGACCCAAATCCAAGCTATGCATGTCATCATATGGTGTTATTGAAAAGCAAGAGGAATTTTTTATGTTCATTTGGGTTCAAACATCAATGATGTTTGTTTTGATAGGAAGGTAGGGGAGTCCATCCATGAAAGGGTTTAAATTTTTAATTTTTATGGCTCGTTTAATCTATTAAGCTTACAAAAAACATGAGCTCTCTATGACTATATTTGTATTTACATGATATCAAATTGGTATATTGGCAGGCTGTGGCGTGAAACATTTGCAATTATCATGTTTTCTAAGCATTGGACTAACTATTGGACTATCAATATTTTACATTCTTTGTTATGTTGATCTCTTGAATAGGTCTCCTTTTACGCATTTTTCCTTCCCTAGTAATAGTTAGTTGGGTCTTCCACAATCCAATGCTACAAATTGATTAGTCGCCCTTGCAATCCTAGTGGGATCATTATTAGCATTATACTATTATTTTATTTAGCATCATGTTTGGTTATATTAAGATGTCTTAGGGATATTGTTTGTTACAACTTGATAATATGATATAAAGGGGGTGTAAAAAATGGGTTGATAAAAATGGATACCTACAATATATGGTGAAACTAGGGGTTTTCTTAATTGGAAAGGCATATTGGGAGGGGGGATCAACAGTACAATTTTAGGATGCATTTTCCAATATTTAGTGAAATTAGGGATATTTTTTAATATCATGCGAATGATCGTGCTATGTAACAAGTTCATTGAGTGAACCCCCCGTGAATAATATAAGCTTAAAATACTTATTTGATCAACAAAGTTTTTAAATGCTCGTCAAGCAAGGTGGTTAGCCTTCTTGAGTGAGTATGATTTTGAAATTAAACACATTAAAGGAAAAGAGAACAAAGCGGCATATGCCTTGAGCAGGAATGCCATTCCACATTATTCAGTTTCTTTTAGTAGTTATAAGAAAAATCTTAAAGATATGATAAAAGAAGCAGCTAAAAATGATGAAGAATACTTAAAATTAAAGAACAACTAGAAAATGATGTAAATGGAAACGAATTCCCAGCTTACTTCATAAGCTCAGAAGACTTATTAGTCTATAAAAATCAGTTATACATACCTAATTCAGAAGAACATAAAGAATTAATCATGAATGAGTTGCATAAGAATCTGTATTCCAGACACTCGAGATACCAAAAGATGATAACAAAACTAAGAAGAAGCAATTATTGTCCTAACATGAAGAATGATGTTGCAAATTACCTAGCTAGATGGATTGAATGTCAACAAGTAAAAACAAAATATCAACATCCTTCCGGATTATTTCAACCCTTACCTATTCTAGATTGGAAGTGGGAGATAATAACTATGGATTTTATAATAGGATTACCTAAAACGAATAAAAAACATGACTCAATAATGGTTGTTGTTGATAAGTTAAGTATAGTTGCACACTTCATACCTGTGAAATCAACCTTTAAAGCCATTAACAATATAACTAACATTTTTATGAAAGAAATATTCCGTTTGCATGGTATTCTGAAAGTTTTGATTTCTGATAGAGATGCAAAATTTACAAGTAACTTTTGGAAATCCTTGTTTAAAGGTCTAGATACAGAGCTGAATTTCAGTATTGCTTATCTTCCTCAAACAAATGGGAAAACTGAAAGAACTAATCACGTGTTAGAAGATATGTTGGAAATGTATGTAATGGATAACCAGGTAAATGGGAAGATTATTTGCATTTAGTAGAATTTGCTTATAATAATCGGTATTGAGATTCATTAAAAATGAACCCATTTGAAGTATTTTATGGTAAAAAATGCCACACTCCTGTGTCTTGGGATAACCATGTTGATAGGATTGTTCTAGGACTTGACATGTTAAAGGAGATTGAACAAATGGTGAAAAAAGTGCAACAAAATTTAAAGGTTGCCTAGGATTGGAAGAAGGGTTATGCAAATTTAAAGAGAACAAGTACACGTAAGTCAGATCGGGTACAAAGATTTGAAATATATCGATTTTTGCATAGAGATAAAATCTCTATTGATATTATATGAGACACTATTTAGATTAATAATCTCAAATATATATATATAAAGCAGATTATATCCATAAAAATAGTTAACATATTTTCTGGAAGGGAGCCTCTCTTTAAAAATCATCGATTGATGTCCTGTCAAGATACCTAATTACATAATGTTGATCTGTTGTTAAGTTTGTATTTATTCCTGTCTAGAAGTCATGTTGTAGATTTTGTTTTGATTATTTCTGAAATTAGACATTGTTACTAAGAATCGACTTGATATTGATTTGTTAACTCGTGCTTGCTTATAAACATTTTGTTTTTGGTCTTTATCCCTTTAAGAGTATGTAGTCAACAATTCGACATAGCTCAGGTTCTGGGATTGCTGCATGTCTTATCTTTCCTTACCGTGATGAAATGATTAATGTGATAGTTAGTTGGTTGGGAATTCGAGTGAAGTGGTTGTCTTTCTAGTTTCTATTTGACTACCTGTTAATAGGCAATGTGCTAAATTAAAGCCTCATCGAACTCTGCTCTTTTATTTATTGTGATCCCTCTGCCTATTTTTTTGTTTCCTGCCTTTTATTTTTGGCATTGACCTTTACATTGGCAGATATTACCTCATGATATCCGTGAGTAGTGAAAACCCAAGGCCGAGAGAATACCTTACCTTGGTTGTGTCATGGTTTTTCAAACTTTTCTTCACCTACCAACACACACACACACATATATTGATTCGACATTAAATCCAATCTTCTTCTGGCGATAATGTTGAACCTCGTGTTTATTGGTTCCCATAGACTATACAACTACCACGATCTTTACATTTAATTTATGATCAATCCTATCCCTATCTCTTAATGCTAACTGTGAGATGTTTGTTGATTACTGAGGTAAAGTTTCTTTGTATTTATTTCCTGGATGAATAGTCCAAGAATTTCAGTTGTTTGGTGGTTGTGAGAGTATCACTTGAAACCACATTTTATGTTTCCTTGGTTGTGTGGTTAACTATTATCCTACAGGTGTCTCGCTAATCCATGAAGATCTAACAGCGAGGGTTAAGGCATGTGTTTTAAGTCTGTGCTTTTAATCTCCATGGATAGTGTGGATATCCCCCATCTTTTACTCATTTAGTTTTACCTTGCACCAACTTGTTCCGCTCCAACCACCTCTTTTGTATAGTTATGCCAAATGTTTGGTATAGTGCTTATCAAATTTTGATAACTTATACGGGATCGAAATCCCTTATGTTCATTTATCTATGCATGTTATGTATATATGTTTTGTCGTTCATTTTGATATATTATTTCCCACAAAGAAAAAAAAATAGAGTAGATACCTTATGATATACAATGAACTTAAAAAAAAAAGCAAAAAAGGGGATCCTTTATAAGGACTAAAATGATATGGTGTATACATTTGCCATATAAAAGAAAAAATTATTAAGAGTAGTGTCTTTGTGCTTCAATGATTATAAGAAAAAAAATCATTTATGAGCATATGAAAATAGTGTACTCTATATAAACCTCAAGCATAAAAACCTATAGAATACAACTGCTAATAGTTTCATAAAAACCATAAATCACGTTATTTTTTTAAGGTTCATGAAATTGCATTTTTTTTATCTATATGCCATGTAGCAAACATTGAAGTCATTGAAAATGTTATATATTTTCTTTTAGTGCTAATGAAATTTGTAATATGCTACTTTCATCAAATGTAATAAAAGTTTCAGTTCCCCCCCCAAAAAAATAGTATAATTTGGGGTTGTTACATTTGGGGATTATTGTTCGAGATAAGTATTTGGAGTCACTCACTATTTCTGAATGGATCATGAAGGTTCATAAACCCAACTCTGATTTTTCAAATATATGGTGTGGATTTATTGAAGTGGTTCCCTTTCTCCAGCGATGGAATAGTTTGCAGGTTCGTGATGGATATCAAGTTCGAATAGGGATGGACTCCATTTTGGGTGATTTATATACTATTCATGTATAGACCCTTAATCTACTTCACGACAAGGGTTTATTTTATTTAAACCAAGTGATTTATTTGAATCCTACTAACATGGGTCAGTGGTGGTTACTTGCTTCAGACATTGGACTTCGAGGGGAGGCGGTTACTGATTGGGATTCATATGTGTTGGGAATGACTCATTTAGGGATTAAACTTGAGAATGTATCGAACAAACTTATTTGGTCTTGGAGCGATTCTTGTGGTGATATTACCACTTATGTGGCTTATTTGTATATTGCTTCACTTCATACTTTCCCGTGGGGTAGGTTTCCATATTAATATAACTAGAGGCAAGTATTATGAAGGTTTCTTTGGATGTGGCAAAGGAAGAAATACAAGGGATGAGTTTCTTTCATTATGGGGATTACTCTTATTTGCTAACTCAGTTGGATTGAAAGAATTATTTATTTATGGGGACTCTTTGGTTCTTATTGAATGGATCTGAGGTAATAAGCAGCTCTGGGTTTCCTCACTTAATTATTGGAAATGCAAGACTGAACAAATCCAGGAGAACTTCACTTCTTTGGCATTTGGTCATGTTCCAAGATTCTATAATCAACATGCAGATATTCTATCCTAACAGGTTTTGGGATGTGATGAAGGGGAGTTCCATTTCTCCTATTTTGACAATTTTGTATTACAACAAGTAGGGTCATATCAGATCTATTAGTCTTAGTATTTATATTTTATTTTTCCTTTTGAATGAGCCCATGGTATATGGAGGCTCATAGAAAATATGACTTGTATGAATGTAACATGAAAGGACTATCACACATAAAGTTGTGTTTTAAGACTTAGAGTAGAGACTTTGAAATATATGTAATGACTAAATATTTGAAATCTATCCAGGTGTAAAATTAGTCACAGCAGATCTAATGAACAAGTAAATCAATCACAACAGATGAACATAGAAAATATGGTGCAAAACTGTGCAAAACATGCAGCAGTGCTCTCTATCCCAGAAAGGGTGAATGAATTACAATACAAACTGTCACAATGACAGAGCAATTCGAATTGCCTAAGGAGGTCATTCGAATCACTGAATGGAGTAGCTTGACTCTATCTAGGAGTCCTCATCAATCATGGGTGGTGCTCATCAATCACAACAACCAGTCATCCAGGTGTCAATTTGAGTCTAACTGAGTGTAATAAGTGTAACAGAAGTGTGTAGCACTGATATAGGATCTGGAGGCTCAGTGGGGGCGCATGGGAGGCTAACTGAAGTCAGAACAAGTCACCTAATCAAACTGGAGGTCAAACGGAAGTGATATAGTCAGTCGGGAGTGAAACTAGCCTCAAATCAGGGAGAATCGGAGCTAACTGAATGTAACTGAAGTGGAACTGCAGTGGTAGGTGAACAAGTGCGCCCTTCTCTGGCAGTAGGTGAGAAGTGGGCGCCTTTAAGCTTAGGAGGGCTAAAACTCTGTGGTAGGTGGCTCCCGGGTGCTAGAAGAAGGTGGATAAGGTGCTGGAGGCATCAAACTGGTGAATGGGATGCATGCCAGTGCATGCAGGTGCATGCAAACCCTAGATTCTGCATGCAAACCCTAATTTGCATGCAGATCCTGAAAAAGATGATGTGGATATCCGAACACCCCCCCTCAAGCTAGACTATGATGTGCCAACAAAAATAATGTGGGGCCCTGGTAACTAAGACCAAAGGTCACCCCAATACAATAATCCAAAAAATGCTGAAAATAAACTAAGTGAGGAAAGAGGGAAAACCCAGTGGGAAGAAAGCCCCCCCTCAAGCTAAAGCATAATAATGAATCAATCTGTCTCCACCACGATGGAACTCACCCCCAACAGTGAACGGAGGTAAGAGAACTTCTTCTCAGTGAAGCTCTTGGTGAAGATGTCTGCAATTTGCTCATCGGTAGGGAAATATTGCAGAATGATGGTGCGGTCATGCACCAACTGTTGAATGTAATGCATATGAATCTCAATGTGTTTGGTCCTCTTCCGCTGAACTAGATCTGTGGAGATCTTGATAGCACTTTGATTTTCACAAAATAGGACAGTCGAAGTAGTGCCACCAAAACCAAACTCGGAAAGAATACCCTGCAACCAAACTGCCTGAATGCAGGCATTGACTGCCCCTCGATACTCTGCCTCTGCTGAAGAAAGTGAAATGGCTGCTTGCTTTTTGCTGGACCAGCAAATAGCACCATGACCAATCATGAAAACATAACCGGAAGTGGACTTCCGATCAATGCTATCACCTTCCTAATCTGAATCAGTAAAACCAATGAAATCTAGCTCAGAATCTGCAGCATAATGTATGCCAAACTGTTTCGTACCTTGCACATACTGCAAGATCTGCTTGGCTGCTCGCCAATGAAGCTCATGTGGCTGCTGCATATATCTTGACACGGCACTCACGGCATATGAGATATCAGGCCGTGAATGTGTCAAATAAATTAGTGAACCAATCAACTGTCGATACATACTGCAATCTGCAAGCGGTGTGGAATATCCCTCCTCAAGACTGATTCCTGAGAGGAATGGGAACGGGGCTGCCTTACATTCAGCCATATTAAACTTCAATAACAGGTCGGAAGCATATTTTTGCTGAGATATAGTGATCCCATCAAAATTTTGAGCTATCTCCAAGCCCAAAAAATGACTCAGCAAGCCCAAATCGCTCATGTCAAAAGCTAGATTTAAGGCAGATTTTAGCTTGTTTATTGAAGTAAGTGTGCTACCAGTAATAAGCAGATCATCAACATAAAGTACAATAACCAACAAATTACCTTTAACTCGCTGAAGATACACATTCGGATCAGATTTGCATCTTTGGAAATTCTGAGAAAGAAGGAAGGAGTCCATCTTTGCGTACCAAGCTCTTGGGCCCTGTTTTAACCCGTACAAAGATTTCTTCAATCTACAAACCAATGATGGATCTGATGTATAACCCTCTGGTTGCTGCATATAGACCTCTTCAGCAAGGTCTCCATGTAAAAATGCACTCTTCACATCCATATGGTGCACTTCCCAGTGCTTGGATGCGGCAATAGCTAAAACAAGGCGGATGGAATCCATCTTTGCAACCGGTGCAAAAGTCTCTGTGTAGTCCACTCCTTGGACTTGGGAAAAACCTTTTGCCACCAACCTTGCTTTATATTTGCTGATAGTGCCATCATCAGCAACTTTAGTACGGTAGACCCATTTACACTTCACTAATTTTCTTCCAGGTGGAAGAGAAACTAGCTCCCATGTATTGTTCTTTTGAAGAGAACTGTACTCTTCATCCATGGCACTTTTCCATCTCGGATCTCGATGGGCTGAATAGTATGATGTAGGATCTGAACCAGCCATCAAATAACAAATCTCAGGAAGAAATGGATCAGCAATAGAAAGAGCCATACCTGCTCTTTGAAAGTCTCCTCTTGTTCGTCTCGGATCAGCAGGATTTCCAAGATTCGAACCAGCAGATTGTAGAGTGTTTTGGGCCCACTTTGGTAACTGAGGGGGATCATAATGGTCGGATTCCGAACCTGATATGTCATGATCATCATATGATTCTACAATATCAGAAATATCAGAACTCATACCTTCATTATCGCTGCTCGAATCTTCTTCTGGTGAAGGCGGTGAATCGGCAGTTTTCTCCTCAATGTTCGGATATCCATCATCTATTTCGGGATACATATCTATTTCAGGATCATCTATTTCGGGATACATATCTACTTCAGGATCTTGCATGATCTATTTCAGGATATGCAGTCCAGTCACCAGTTTGATGCCTCCAGCACCTTATCCACCTTCTTCTAGCACCCGGGAGCCACTTTCCACAGAGTTTTAGCCCTCCTAAGCTGAAAGGCGCCCTCTTCTCACCTACTGACTGAGAAGGGCGCACTTGCTCACCTACCACTGCAGATTCACTCCAGTTACATTCAGTTAGCTCCGATTCTGATTGATTTCACTCCGATTTCACTCCTGACTGACTGTTTCACCTCCGATTGACCTCCAGTTCGATTAGGTGACTTGCTCTGACTCCAGTTAGCCTCCCATGCGCCCCCACTGAGCCTCCAGATCCTATATCAGTGCTACACACTTCAGTTACATTTATTATGATCAGTTAGACTCAGCTTGACACCTGGATGACTGTTTGTTGTGATTGATGAGCAACACCGATGATTGATGAGGACTCCTAGATTGAGTCAAGCTACTCCATTCAGTGATTCGAATGACCTCCTTAGGCAATTCGAATTGCTCTGTTCATTGTAACAGTTTGTATTGTAATTCATTCACCCTTTCTGGGATAGAGAGCACTGCTGCATGTTTTGCACAGTTTTGCACCATATTTTCTATGTTCATCTGTTGTGACTGATTTATTTGTTCATTAGATCTACTGTGACTAACTTTACATGGTATCAGAGCCATTGCAGGGACAAGATCTCTTTTCTACAGGTGTTTATACAAGAAGATTTGACTGAATTGCTAAAAATTGCAAAAAGTTTGGCATGAGATATCTCAAGGGCATTCGCTCATGTGCATGCAAAGCTTGAAAATTATTCCAATACCACTCCAGAAGCTTGAGTTACCACATAATTCCTGGATTTGATACATTGGACCCATTCAACATTGCTTGAAATCCAATCCCAGGTGTGATGCAACTCTCAAAGGGTGGATTGTTCGACCTTATTGTGATTGTTCTTATGTGATTTGCAGGTTAATTATCTCCTCCAAGTGCACTCGCTACATTCTGCATGCAAGCTTCCCTACAGCATTTCCATTCGCTATAGTTTGCAAGCAAGCTTCTTCTTCATCATTTGACTCACTCCTAGCAATGGAATACTCTTCTTCAAAGCCTATCCTCACCCCATTCAATTATTTTGATTGGAAAGATGATATGGAGATCATATTACGTTCAAAAGGTTACTACCGAGTCACTCTTGGTCTTGAATTGGAGCCAAACAATGTAGCAGAAAGAACTAAACACTACAACAAGCTTGATGAAGCTTATGGTCTTCTTTGTCTCTCCATCTCCAAGGATCTTCACTTCCATCTCAGCGGATTGAAGACTCCAAAAGCCATATGGGAGCAACTTGAGACACTATTCGGCAAGCAGGATGAGCTTAGGGCTTTTCAATTAGAGAATGAATTGATTGGCCTTAATCCTGAAAATTTCGAGACCATCAATGAATTCTTCACAAAATTCAAGAACTTGAACTTGCAATTGAAGAACAGTGGTGTTATCAAAGAGGATAAGCAGTTGATCCTCTCCATTCTAAGCAAGCTTGGGAAAGATTATTCGGTATTTGTCTCCACTTTCAATTCCGGTCGGCTAACTACCCCGAATTGGAAGATGCCTACCTTGAATGCCTTCATTGAGTCCGTTACGAAAGAGCATGACAAGTTGATTCAAATGGGGTCCATAAGCTCCAAAGATTCAGCCCTATTTGTTCAAGGACCCAAGATTTCGAATGGTAAAGGAAAGCTAAAGAAGGAGAAGCCCAAATTCGAGCCTCACAAGCAAAAAGACAAAGGCAAGCAAACGGATGCACCATCCAGTTCGAAATCCAAGCAAAAGGGCAAAGAAGGTAACCAAAAATCTAAATGTACTTATTGTAACCGTGGCTTTCATCCCGAAAGTTCATGTATGAAGAAGACTATAGATCAAATGGCCCTCCTTTTGGAAAAGAACAACATAACCCTTCCTGACGGTGCAAGGAAGAAGGATCGGAATGACGATCATGAAAGAGGACAAGCACTCATGGCAACGGTTTCGAAGCCCACTCTCTTGATAGATTCGGGTGCATCAAATCATATGGCTGCAAATATTGATTCTTTTTCCTCATTCGATCCAAACAGCTCCATCCCCATCCATTTGGGAGATGACTCAAAAATTTCTTCAAAGGGCAAAGGTACGATTCATGTAGATCATGGATGCTTTCAGAATGTTCTCTATGTGCCTTCCTTAGCTTCGAATCTCCTTTCTGTGTATCAAATGACACATACTGGTGATCCAAAGAAAGTCACATTCAGCCCTAATACAGTTGAAATTTCTGATATCAAAAGTGGAAGACTAGTTGCGGTTGGAAAGGCAAACCACACTGCTAAATGTTATGAGTTTTCGCACTTTATTCCGCTTGCAAAGCCCACTGCTCTTCGCACACATGGTAATGAGGTTAGTAGGCTTTGGCATGAAAGATTTGGACATCTAAATTATAAGTATTTGCTGCTGCTATCAAATAAATCCATGGTTGATGGGCTTCCACAACTCCGTTCCTCGAAGGGAATATGCTCCGATTGCATTATTGGGAAGCACCCCGAGCACAGATTCGACCGCGGCAAGGCTAGCAGAGCCTCTACTATTTTGGGATTGATCCATTCTGATATCAGCGGTCCGCTGCCCCATATGTCATTAAATGGTTCAAGGTATGTTTTGACATTTATTGATGATTATTCTCGCTTTACATGGGTATTCTTTCTCAAAAACAAGTCAGAAGTGCTTGGAAAATTCAAGGATTTTAAGGCTTCTGTTGAGACCACCACTGAGAGCAAGATCAAAGCTCTTAGATCTGATAATGGTGGGGAATATATCAAGTCCGAGTTGCTGCAACTTTATGCCCAAAGCGGAATCAAGATCCAACATACAGTTCCCTACACACCCCAGCAGAACGGTGTAGCGGAAAGGAAAAACCGGTCACTGAAAGAGATGGCTACATGCATGATTGAATCAAAAGGTTTGGCTGCAAATCTTTGGGCTGAAGCAATCAATGTTGCTGCATATATACAGAACCGAGTTCCACATTCATCCGTGAAAGGTATGACTCCTTTCGAAGCATTCTTTGGTCACAAACCGGATGTGTCAAATTTGAGAGTTTTTGGCTCTACTGCATGGGCTAGAATTCCTTCTGAGAAGAGACGAGCTTTGGATCCACAAAGTATCGAGTGCATATTGATAGGATATGGGGAAGAATCAAAAGCATATAAACTCATGGATATCAGATCTAAAAAGATATTCATAGAGCGCAGTGTGCAGTTTGAAGAACCGCTTCAAGAATTGCAACTAGTTGAGGAGAAAACTGCCGATTCACCGCCTTCACCAGAAGAAGATTCGAGCAGCGATAATGAAGGTATGAGTTCTGATATTTCTGATATTGTAGCAGCATATGATGATCATGACATATCAGGTTCGGAATCCGACCATTCAGATCCCCCTCAGTTACCAAAGTGGGCCCAAAATACTCTACAATCTGCTGGTTCGAATCTTGGAAATCCTGCTGATCCGAGACGAACAAGAGGAGACTTTCAAAGGGCAGGTATGGCTCTTTCTATTGCTGATCCATTTCTTCTTGAGATTTGTTATTTGATGGCTGGTTCAGATCCCCAATCATATTATTCAGCCCATCGAGATCCGAGATGGAAAGATGCCATGGATGAAGAGTACAGTTCTCTTCAAAAGAACAATACATGGGAGCTAGTTTCTCTTCCACCTGGAAGAAAATTAGTGAAGTGTAAATGGGTCTACCGTACTAAAGTTGCTGCTGATGGCACTATCAGCAAATATAAAGCAAGGTTGGTGGCAAAAGGTTTTTCCCAAGTCCAAGGAGTGGACTACACAGAGACCTTTGCACCGGTTGCAAAGATGGATTCCATCCGCCTTGTTTTAGCTATTGCCGCATCCAAGCACTGGGAGGTGCATCACATGGATGTGAAGAGTGCATTTTTACATGGAGACCTTGCTGAAGAGGTCTATATGCAGCAGCCAGAGGGTTATACATCAGATCCATCATTGGTTTGTAGATTGAAGAAGTCTTTGTACGGGTTAAAACAGGCCCCAAGAGCTTGGTACGCAAAGATGGACTCCTTCCTTCTTTCTCAGAATTTCCAAAGATGCAAATCTGATCCGAATGTCTATCTTCAGCGAGTTAAAGGTAATTTGTTGGTTATTGTACTTTATGTTGATGATCTACTTATTACTGGTAGCACACTTACTTCAATAAACAAGCTAAAAATTGCCTTAAATCTAGCTTTTGACATGAGCGATTTGGGCTTGCTGAGTCACTTTTTGGGCTTGGAGATAGCTCAAAATTTCGATGGGATCACTATATCTCAGCAAAAATATGCTTCCGACCTGTTATTGAAGTTTAATATGGCTGAATGTAAGGCAGCCCCGTTCCCATTCCTCTCAGGAATCAGTCTTGAGGAGGGAGATTCCACACCGCTTGCAGATTGCAGTATGTATCGACAGTTGATTGGTTCACTACTTTATTTGACACATTCACGGCCTGATATCTCATATGTCGTGAGTGCCGTGTCAAGATATATGCAGCAGCCACATGAGCTTCATTGGCGAGCAGCCAAGCGGATCTTGCAGTATGTGCAAGGTACGAGACAGTTTGGCATACATTATGCTGCAGATTCTGAGCTAGATTTCATTGGTTTTACTGATTCAGATTGGGTAGGTGATAGCATTGATCGGAAGTCCACTTCCGGTTATGTTTTCATGATTGGTCATGGTGCTATTTGCTGGTCCAGCAAAAAGCAAGCAGCCATTGCACTTTCTTCAGCAGAGGCAGAGTATCGAGGGGCAGTCAATGCCTGCATTCAGGCAGTTTGGTTGCAGGGTATTCTTTCCGAGTTTGGTTTTGGTGGCACTACTTCGACTGTCCTATTTTGTGACAATCAAAGTGCTATCAAGATCTCCACAGATCCAGTTCAGCGGCAGAGGACCAAGCACATTGATATTCATATGCATTACATTCGACAGTTGGTGCATGACCGCACCATCATTCTGCAATATTGCCCTACTGATGAGCAAATTGCAGACATCTTCACCAAGAGCTTCACTGAGAAGAAGTTCTCTTACCTCCGTTCACTGTTGGGGGTGAGTTCCATCATGGTGGAGACAGATTGATTCATTATTATGCTTTAGACTTGAGGGGGGGCTTTCTTCCCACTGGGTTTTCCCTCTTTCCTCACTTAGTTTATTTTTCAGCATTTTTTGGATTATTGTATTGGGGTGACCTTTGGTCTTAGTTAACAGGGCCCCACATTATTTTAGTTGGCACATCATAGTCTAGCTTGAGGGGGGGTGTTCGGATATCCATCATCTATTTCGGGATACATATCTATTTCAGGATCATCTATTTCGGGATACATATCTACTTCAGGATCTTGCATGATCTATTTCAGGATATGCAGTCCAGTCACCAGTTTGATGCCTCCAGCACCTTATCCACCTTCTTCTAGCACCCGGGAGCCACTTTCCACAGAGTTTTAGCCCTCCTAAGCTGAAAGGCGCCCTCTTCTCACCTACTGACTGAGAAGGGCGCACTTGCTCACCTACCACTGCAGATTCACTCCAGTTACATTCAGTTAGCTCCGATTCTGATTGATTTCACTCCGATTTCACTCCTGACTGACTGTTTCACCTCCGATTGACCTCCAGTTCGATTAGGTGACTTGCTCTGACTCCAGTTAGCCTCCCATGCGCCCCCACTGAGCCTCCAGATCCTATATCAGTGCTACACACTTCAGTTACATTTATTATGATCAGTTAGACTCAGCTTGACACCTGGATGACTGTTTGTTGTGATTGATGAGCAACACCGATGATTGATGAGGACTCCTAGATTGAGTCAAGCTACTCCATTCAGTGATTCGAATGACCTCCTTAGGCAATTCGAATTGCTCTGTTCATTGTAACAGTTTGTATTGTAATTCATTCACCCTTTCTGGGATAGAGAGCACTGCTGCATGTTTTGCACAGTTTTGCACCATATTTTCTATGTTCATCTGTTGTGACTGATTTATTTGTTCATTAGATCTGCTGTGACTAACTTTACACTCAACTAGTTGCAATTCTTGAAGTGGTTCTTCAAACTGCACACTGCGCTCTATGAATATCTTTTTAGATCTGATATCCATGAGTTTATATGCTTTTGATTCTTCCCCATATCCTATCAATATGCACTCGATACTTTGTGGATCCAAAGCTCGTCTCTTCTCAGAAGGAATTCTAGCCCATGCAGTAGAGCCAAAAACTCTCAAATTTGACACATCCGGTTTGTGACCAAAGAATGCTTCGAAAGGAGTCATACCTTTCACGGATGAATGTGGAACACGGTTCTGTATATATGCAGCAACATTGATTGCTTCAGCCCAAAGATTTGCAGCCAAACCTTTCGATTCAATCATGCATGTAGCCATCTCTTTCAGTGACCGATTTTTCCTTTCCGCTACACCGTTCTGCTGGGGTGTGTAGGGAACTGTATGTTGGATCTTGATTCCCCTTTGGGCACAAAGTTGCAGCAACTCGGACTTGATATATTCCCCACCATTATCAGATCTAAGAGCTTTGATCTTGCTCTCAGTGGTGGTCTCAACAGAAGCCTTAAAATCCTTGAATTTTCCAAGCACTTCTGACTTGTTTTTGAGAAAGAATACCCATGTAAAGCGGGAAAAATCGTCAATAAATGTCAAAACATACCTTGAACCATTTAATGACATATGGGGCAGCGGACCACTGATATCAGAATGGATCAATCCCAAAATAGTAGAGGCTCTTCTAGCCTTGCCGCGGTCGAATCTGTGCTCGGGGTGCTTCCCAATAATGCAACCGGTGCATATTCCCTTCGAGGAACGGAGTTGTGGAAGCCCATATACCATGGATTTATTTGATAGCAGCAACAAATACTTATAATTTAGATGTCCAAATATTTCATGCCAAAGCATACTAACCTCATTACCATGTGTGCGAAGAGCAGTGGGCTTTGCAAGCGGAATAAAGTGCGAAAACTCATAACATTTTGCAGTGTGGTTTGCCTTTCCAACCGCAACTAGTCTTCCACTTTTGATATCAGAAATTTCAACTATATTAGGGCTGAATGTGACTTGCTTTGGTTCACCAGTATGTGTCATTTGATACACAGAAAGGAGATTCGAAGCTAAGGAAGGCACATAGAGAACATTCTGAAAGCATCCATGTTCTACATGAATCGTACCTTTGCCCTTTGAAGAAATTTTTGAGTCATCTCCCAAATGGATGGGGATGGAGCTGTTTGGATCGAATGAGGAAAAATAATCAATATTTGCAGCCATATGATTTGATGCACCCGAATCTATCAAGAGAGTAGTGGGCTTCGAAACCGTTGCCATGAGTGCTTGTCCTCTTTCATGATCATCATTCCGATCCTTCTTCCTTGCACCGTCAGGAAGGGTTATGTTGTTCTTTTCCAAAAGGAGGGCCATTTGATCTATAGTCTTCTTCATACATGAAGTTTCGGGATGAAAGCCATGGTTACAATAAGTACATTTAGATTTTTGGTTACCTTCTTTCCCCTTTTGCTTGGATTTCGAACCGGATGGTGCATCCGTTTGCTTGCCTTTGTCTTTTTGCTTGTGAGGCTCGAATTTGGGCTTCTCCTTCTTTAGCTTTCCTTTACCATTCGAGATCTTGGGTCCTTGAACAAATAGGGCTGAATCTTTGGAGCTTATGGACCCCATTTGAATCAACTTGTCATGCTCTTTTGTAACGGACTCAATGAAGGCATTCAAGGTAGGCATCTTCCAATTCGGGGTAGTTAGCTGACCGGAATTGAAAGTAGAGACAAATACCGAATAATATTTCCCAAGCTTGCTTAGAATGGAGAGGATCAACTGTTTATCCTCTTTGATAACACCACTGTTCTTCAATTGCAAGTTCAAGTTCTTGAATTTTGTGAAGAATTCATTGATGGTCTCAAAATTCTCAGGATTAAGGCCAATCAATTCATTCTCTAATTGAAAAGCCCTAAGCTCATCCTGCTTGCCGAATAGTGTTTCAAGTTGCTCCCATATGGCTTTTGGAGTCTTCAATCCGCTGAGATGGAAGTGAAGATCCTTGGAGATGGAGAGACAAAGAAGACCATAAGCTTCATCAAGCTTGTTGTAGTGTTTGGTTCGATCTGACACATTGTTTGGCTCCAATTCAAGACCAAGAGTGACTCGGTAGTAACCTTTTGAATGTAATATGATCTCCATATCATCTTTCCAATCAAAATAATTGAATGGGGTGAGGATAGGCTTTGAAGAAGAGTATTCCATTGCAAGGATTGAGTCAACTGATGAAGAGGAAGCTTGCATGCAGACTATAGCGAATGCAATTGATGTAGGAAACCTTGCATGCAGAAGATAGCGAGTGCACTTGAAGGAGACAATAAACCTGCAAATCACATCAAAACAACCACAATAAGGTCGAACAATCCACCCTTTGAGAGTTGCATCACACCTGGGATTGGATTTCAAGCAATGTTGAATAGGTCCAATGTATCAGATCCAGGAATTATGTGGTAACTCAAGCTTCTGGAGTGGTATTGGAATAATTTTCAAGCTTTGCATGCACAGGAGCGAATGCCCTTGAGATATCTCATGCCAAACTTTTTGCAATTTTTAGCAATTCAGTCAAATCTTCTTGTATAAACACCTGTAGAAAAGAGATCTTGTCCCTGCAATGGCTCTGATACCATGTAAAATTAGTCACAACAGATCTAATGAACAAGTAAATCAATCACAACAGATGAACATAGAAAATATGGTGCAAAACTGTGCAAAACATGCAGCAGTGCTCTCTATCCCAGAAAGGGTGAATGAATTACAATACAAACTGTCACAATGACAGAGCAATTCGAATTGCCTAAGGAGGTAATTCGAATCACTGAATGGAGTAGCTTGACTCTATCTAGGAGTCCTCATCAATCATCGGTGGTGCTCATCAATCACAACAACCAGTCATCCAGGTGTCAATCTGAGTCTAACTGAGTGTAATAAGTGTAACTGAAGTGTGTAGCACTGATATAGGATCTGGAGGCTCAGTGGGGGCGCATGGGAGGCTAACTGAAGTCAGAACAAGTCACCTAATCAAACTGGAGGTCAAATGGAAGTGATACAGTCAGTCGGGAGTGAAACTAGCCTCAAATCAGGGAGAATCGGAGCTAACTGAATGTAACTGAAGTGGAACTGCAGTGGTAGGTGAACAAGTGCGCCCTTCTCTGGCAGTAGGTGAGAAGTGGGCGCCTTTCAGCTTAGGAGGGATAAAACTCTATGGTAGGTGGCTCCCGGGTGCTAAAAGAAGGTGGATAAGGTGCTGGAGGCATCAAACTGGTGACTGGGATGCATGCCAGTGCATGCAGGTGCATGCAAACCCTAGATTCTGCATGCAAACCCTAATTTGCATGCAGATCCTGAAAAAGATGATGTGGATATCTGAACACCAGGAGGATAAATTTCAACTTTGGACTATTAATATATGCTGAATAACTGACCCTGAATCTGGATAATGGGTTTAGAGGGAAAGAAATAGATCAAAGTAGTTTGAAAAGAGAGAGAAATTAGGGTTAGGTGTTTAATATGAGATGGAGAAAAATTGGAGGTTAGGAATTTAAATGGTGAGAGAGAGATTGGGGTTTATAGGGAGAAATCATTACCCCTATAACCCTTAAAGACTATCAATTTTGAACAATAAGATATATAACCTTTAACCCCATAAATTTAACAACTCTTAACCTACAATCCTTATAACCCTAACCACCCCCTAAACACCTAGAAAGCACTTATGCACTTGGGGATTATGGTTTAGAAGAGGTCCTAAAGGACTTTATGGGGGAGGGGCTCTAGGAATACACCAGAAAATAGACATTCACTGGGAAATAAATGAACTAAACGTTGCCCATAGACAAAGCAACGTTTAGCAGAGGCACACATGTGCTCCTAGCGCTTGCGTGCCTCTACTGAACATAAAATTTTGCAAATAACCCGTGCTCTTCCCCTGCATTTTTTTCGCTCATATTGCATATTTTTCGCTCATGTCGCATATTTTTCGCTCTTCTCACACACAGCTCGACAATCACTTGCATTTTGGATTGAATTCACACACGTTTTGGTGTTTCTTTGACAATTTGGATTGAATACACATCAGTTGGACTCCATTTGGATCTTTGGATTGAATTCTCATGCTGATTGGACACACTTGAACTCTTCTTACATATAGTGGATACATCAAAAGACCATTTTACATTTCAAGCAAAGAGAAATCCTTGAAGTATGGTGACAATTTTTCCTTATGAATTGTATTTTAGTCTTCATTCACTTTGTTTGAATTGTATGTATTTTAATTTTTCCTCATGAATTGTATGATAAATGTATTTTAGTCTTCTTAATCTTCAACATAGACAATAAAAACATCTTACCACAAAAAAACTACAACATGTACCAAACAATGCTTTCAACCTTTCATAAAGATAATAAAAAACTTACTTGCATCACCACCAATAACCTTTCATAATCACATAATTCCATCCAATACACAAACATTTGTTGAATTTTGTTTGCTTGGAGTACCATTGATTTCATGAACTAAAAATTGAAGTTGAGCCAATGGCGATAAACTCCTTATGTTTACAAGTGATCATAATAACTCAAATCATTGTTGTTTTTTAATTAACTATATCTAATTAGTAGTTGGTTAAAACTTTGATTTTTTTTAATTATGCGTGTGTGTGTGTGTGTGTGTGTGTGTGTGTGATTTTAATTTTTTGGGTTAAGCAAAGTTATATTCTTATTGGTTAGTTTAAATATTCTATATTTTTAATCTTTTTCTATCTTATTTTGTTTGGAGTATTTCCATCTTAGAATCACATATACTAGTTATGAAAATTGAATAACGTGGGTACCATGTGGTTATTTGAAGATGTGAAATTTATTTATGGATTCAAAAAACACAATTTGAACACTTTCGAATTTGGATTCTATAAAAAAAGAAATTAATAGAAAGTCCAAAACATAGAATACATAAACTACTCCATTCTTATTTAGTAGTGTTTTTTAAATTTTAATAATTTGAATATTATTAAAAATAAGTTACTTGTCATAATTAAAATTCTCATCAAATAAGTAGAATTATAACTTCAAAAAAATATTCCTTTATTGAAAAAGAAATTTGAAATAAAAAAAATTGAGTTCATCCACTTTTGACAAACTCATATTAGATTTAGAAAATATTTTCAAGTAAAAATAATTAAATTCATCCACTTTTTAACTTGTGCTCGAATGAAATTCTTAGATAGCACATTTTTTATGATTATATGAGAGATGGGAATTAAAGTGGTAATAAAATCACTATTATTTATTATTAACAATGTGGCCACAAAAGCTTAAAGAGGTAAATCACTAAGAATTTCACTTGAAATTGTAAAACTCACTCGTAAACGTTATAGAGTAGTGTTAAACTTAAAATACTTAAGCAACTATATGAATATATGTTTTAAGTTATTTCTATGTGATAAACTTTCAATAAACAATGACATGAATGGACTAATCAAAGAAAGAAATGAAATCATCCAAGAGTATATACAATTACTTAATCTATATAGTTTATTGTTTATATATAGAAATTACATTAAATTTGATAAATATAATAATTTAATGTAAGATTCATTGCATACTTTAGTCATGTATTTATTATGATTATATTTAGTATGATTATAGAGCTCAATTTTAAATAATGATAGAAAGAGAACCATGAGAAATTTTAAGAACCTCTCCTAAATTTCTATGTATAATAAATGGGCGAATCCCCATGATATATATACGAAAATATGAATGTTATTTTATCAATGTTATATTATGTATATATAATTTTTTTTACAGATTCTCTTATTGAATTATATAATCTTGTAAAATCTTGAAAAATCTTTTACTAAATTATAAAACCTTGTAAAATCTTGGCGAATCTTTCACTAAATTATAAAACCTTGTAATATCTTGGCAAATCTTTTACTAAATTATAAAATATTTTGAAGTCTTGGTGAATTTTTTGATAAAGTATAAAAACCGTACATAGTAATGGGAAAACATACACAAAAAATACTAAATAGGAGATAAATCTTAATAAATGATCACATAACAAGCCTTCTTTTGGTGGTAGTTTGGTACCTCACTCTAACTATTGCAGTACATATAAATTCACCATACTCTAGGAATATTCTTGGAAAACAACAATAAATTTTTTCATCACCACAACAAATAGAATCAATGTTAATATGAGGGCCCAACAACACTTCGATCCTAATTTAGCTCTCCATGCTATTACAAGGGCCCAACAACACCTCATTTATGCACACACCTTACCAGATATCATTTTAAGAGAGAAATACCGATGCATATAGGTATGTTTTCAATGAATCACAAGTGTGGGAGAATCTTACCAAGAAACTAACTGCTTTCTTTATGCATCTTAATTCATCCCAAGATGTCCCTGCATATTGAATTTATGAAGAGTCAATCAAATAATGCACAATATCACCAATTCTAACATAGAATCATATACACCTTTCTATGTGGCATCCAGAAAAATAGAGTTAAGTATTTCATACCTTCTCTTATGATTCACATATCCATTTTTACAGCTCTATAAGTCTAGATTTAATGTATTCCCCATTACTAAAAGTTAAACATGCATGCCACAACAATAGGATAACCAACTACAAAATATAATGTAAACCCTATAAAAATCCTTTGAGAAACATAAAATTCAATAAACAAAGAAAGAAACATGTCAAAATACCTGACAATGCCCAAAGAAAAAGAAGAATCAAAGACAATGGGATTCCAAGTTGCTCCACCCATGCCTTGTCCTAGATAGGAGAACACAAACAGAAGTAGAAACAAAATGGCACTGGTTATAAGCAGTGTCATGCCCCCCTACACGCCCAAATATGCGGCTATGAATGAAGTGCCACCCCCCCAAGCATCATGCCCCAAACACCCACATAAATGTTATTTCCGCATCATCGATTGCAAGCTTCACAATCCCCATGTTTCTTGGGGAAACTTTGGATCTAAGGAAATGGGATTTTGAACATTACTAGATGCAAATGGGTCATTGTAAGACCTAATAGTAAATATACACTTCCCTTTTCATGTGGACGTTAAGCAACTTGAAAAACGAGATTCAACCCATAAAATTTGGATGAATGTAACTCTGAATTTGATTTCCATGATCGATAGAAGGAGAAAGAGCCCCTAGCAACTTCCATTTCTGGAAATCAAGGGCGAATGGGAGCTACCTATTGATTTTCATGGGAGAACAAAGGTTTCGATCGACTTTTAGAGGGGTGAAATTATTTTAACTTACCTCCCCTTTTGAAATTCAATGTGGCTAACCTTATATTCATTAAAAATAAATAAATAAAATGTGGACTAATCATACCTAACGGGTGTTTAATAAAAAATTAGCCCATTAAAAATTTAAAACCCCTAAATTTAGCCCATGGGCTAAGATTAGCCCCTAAAAATTTCCATGAAGAGAACTCACTATCAATTGTGAACAATTTTTTTTGTAAGACTAATAGATAGTACATGGTATTTATATATAAATAGATGATCAAATGATGAAAAATGCTTGATGGTCATGATGGTACATGGTATTTATAAATAGATCAAATGATGAAAAATGCTTGATAGTCATGATTCTCATACACAATAATTGAGTTTCATCACAATGTCTTTTTTAAAATAAAGTAATCTAGGACATGCATTTAGTCAAATTTGATCACATAATCAAATTTTGTAGGTTGAAAATGGACACCGTTATTATAAAATTAACAAAAACATTGCATGTTTGTTGTTTTTTCTTTTTAAGTTTTGAGTTTAAAAAATCATTGCCCTAGGAATTTCTAATTATAATTTCTTATTTAGAGGAATCACAAAATTAAGGAATTTTTCAATTTGAAAAAATAATTCTAAGTTTAGTTACACCTCAAGTTATAACAAATTTCATTTTGATAAGTGCATAAAATCTTTTATTTTTAGAAGTTATAAAAAGTTTTTAGTTTTATATTTTAGAAATGGTACTAGTCCATCTCTATTAGATTGAGTTGGTTGGTCTTGTGTCTAAAGGTGCATGTTCTTTTTAGAAAGGTATATGTAAAGAAAAATAGAATTAAAGGAAGCTATTTTTTCTAAAGGGTTTCGTTGTTGAAGGATATATCATACATAAATACTTATTTTTCATTAATGAAATTTTGCATAAGTTTTATGTCAATGTACTATATATTATATACATAGGACATATGAATGCGGAACTACAACAAGGATGCATGGCAGTGATACCTGACGCGGTTGGATTTGTTAGCAATTTGGAAGTTGAGAATGTTGGCAAATTGGAAGTTGCGAATGTTGTCGATTTGGACGTTGCGAATGTTGGCGATTTCAATGTTGCGGATGGTATGTATTCCTTCTACATTGCTTTATGTACGACGGGGTGGAAACGCGAAGGTGGGTAACACTTTGGTGAGAATCGGCGGGGTAAGAACTCTAGCGTATGTTATTCGGCCGAATAACGTTAATTATTCGACCGAATAATTATAATTATTCGGCCGAATAATTAACGTTATTCGGCCGAATAATATAGTATTTATTCGGCCGAATAATCTTTAACGGGCCACCGTTAAACATAACGGAGGCCTCGGAATATGTGCCATGGGCTAGCCGGACGGAGCAAACTCACGGCGGTGGAAATAATTGTTCGGCCGAACAAGTGTTTGGGCCGAACAATTATTCGGCATAAAAGCTCGGTCCCGGCCCCTCTCCCGTCACTTTCGTGGGATCTCGTGGACCCCTGTTGTGTTGGTAGTGGCCCGTCTGCTCCGTCACCCCCGCTGCCCTGTCGCCCGTTAGCCACCCTATTGGTCGACGGCGTGTGTTGTCGACCTGTAAGCCTGCGTGTAAGTCAACCATTCGTCGTTGTTTCGCCTCTCGTTGTTTAGCCACCTGCACGTAAGTAATACTGTTTGCTGCTTGCTGCTGGTAAGTGGTGGTGTTCTGGTGCGCAGGAAGGATTCAGCAAAGACGTTGCTGCTGGTATGTAATATCGTTTCGGCTGGTATGTAATATTGTTTGCTGCATGCTGTTTGCTGCTTGCTGCTGGTAACATATGTAGCAGATTTGGGCTTGTAGGGCTTCACAGCGCGGGGTCGAACGTCGTTGAGAAGTTGCGGGTGGTGACAGATCGACACGGCATTTGCAGAGGTTGAAGGTATCGTTTTTCTGTTTTGTAGATGTGTATTTTATTGAAGTGTGTTATCGCTATTTTTTGTTGCTAAAATGTTATTGATTTTACGCAGGTCTCCTAGTTCGTCTGCTACGGCTGCTCTGTTTCGGGTGGAAGAAATTTTATCTGCGCTGTCGTCCGAAAGATTTCAGGTCGCGCTCATTTGTTTTGGCTGCGTTTTAGAGGTAAGGTGGATAAATCTTTCTAATTCCCGTTTATATAAATTGTTTTCGATCGTTTTGTAATTCCCATATTCTCTGTATATTGCACTCTGTCCAACTGGGCAGAGGCCATGGGCTGCAACAGGACAGAGTCCATGGACTCTGCCCAGTTGGACAGAGTCCATGGACTCTGCCCAGTAGGACGGAGTCCATGGACTATGTACAGTTGATTGAGTTCTTGGAGTTGGTCGAATTGAATGTCCAGAATGTCTTAAATTAAAATATGAAGAGGAGTATTTAAATTTAAATATAAAGAAATTTTTTGAGTATTTTTTTAAATTGTTGTATTTGGCTGTGTTTAGAAAAGAAATTAACATTAATTTTAATTTGAAAGAACATTTTTAAGTTGTATGTAGGCTTGTTTTACTTAAGAACTCTGTCGACTTGTCTAAGTTGACAGAGTTCATGAACTCTGTGGACTCGTCTAAGTTGACAGAGTTCAGAGATTAAGATATTAATTATATTATCAACTTTGGCAATAGATAGTTCAGATACAAACAAATTTCAGATAGTTCAACTCTATTTTTGATAAAACAACAATGTAAATGGACTTGAGGTACAAGGAAACTAAAGACATGAATAGATTTTAATTTATAAGTATTATAGTAAGTCTTATGTAATTTAACAATGATGACATGAACTCTGTCAACTAAAACATGTTGACAGAGTTCATGAACTCTGTCAACATGTCTTAGTTGACAGAGTTCATGAACTCTGTCAACATGTCTTAGTTGACAGAGTTCATAAACTCTGTCAACATGTTTTAGTTTAGCTTAGATACACAGTCTATTTTTGATAAAACAATAATTTAAATGGATTTTATGCAAAAGGGAACTATAGACATGAATAGGCTTTAATCTAAATGTACTATAGTAAGTTTTATAAAATACTAGGTGATGTTATGTCAGAATGGTTCGAGTTTTATTCTAGTAAAGGTGGTAAATTGGTATTGTGTTTTCTTTTGTTTGCAACATGGCTGACTTGGAGAACATAATACCAAGAATTGTTACCATTATTAGATTGAAATTAAAGATCATTGTCAAACGAGGCCAATTTGAGAAACATGACATTTAACTCAATCATAATACTTGAACAGTAATTTTTTTTTTGTTCTATGGAACAATGAGATTATTTGTAGATATAATTTATGTCTAGAGTAATAAAATTTCTGGTTTAAATTTGTAGTTTAAGAAACTGAAAACGATTATCAAATGGCAAATTTTGAAAACATAAAACATGAATTGTCAATTTTTATTTTATTGTCAATAATGAAAATATTTTCAAGACTTAATTTATGTTTCAGATATTAAGTTATGTATTAAGAAGGTGAGAGAGATTCATGATTTATGCTTTAGGTATTAAGTTATGTATTAAAAAGGTAAAAGAGATTCATGATTTATGTTTTAGGTATTAAGTTATGTAGTAAAAAGGTTAAATAGATTCATGATTTATGTTTTAGGTATTAAGTTATGTATGAAGAAGGTAAAAGAGATTCATGAACTCATACACATAAAAAAAAGACCCATTATTTAGTACTTAACTATATTGGTTCCATTCATTTTAAACATCAAAAACACCTAAAAGATTGGTACATTAATTCATCATCTAACAATATTAGCTATATTTTTTTTGAAAATTGTTAGATGATAAATTAGGTAAATCTAGGTACTTGTTAAATAACTTAGTCTATTAAGTAGTTGTTTTTTAGAGTTCATAGAATTAACTTGTAGGATTTGAATATGTAATTAGCTGATTCGTCTTTAGGTGTAGGCATTATATATCAAATGGAAAGAGAGGATTCTTTAAGGCGAAAGCGTAGGAGGTCTTCACAATCTTCTGGCGTAGGTGGTACGAGTGATAATCGGAGGTTGTCAACCTCTCCTCGGGACTCTAATTTATTGTATAGTTCACACCGACAAGGTGAAAGGGGTACAAATGATTCCCCTGTATCTTCTATGGGAGAACGTCGATCTCGACCCTCTATTGGTACATATGAATATCAATCTTTGAACATTTATATATGCAAATTGTTTTTTTGAGAGTGCAAAATTTGTAGTTGTGTTTAAACTAGACTTTGTCATATGAAGCAGAGCATGGTTCGGAAGATGCTCCTAATTCTGTAGGGAGGGAGACAGGGCAAACAAGGGAGACGGATGACGGTGCAGAGCAAGGTTCTCAAGAGGCTCACCATTCGGAACGAGGTGATGATGGTAGAGCTAGGACACAATATGTTGAATTAACTGAGGGTTGTACACCCATTACGACATATCCATCTGATCTACCTCGGGAGCTTCCATGGGAAGGTGGTAATCATCAAATGACTCTTGAAAGATGTAGATCTCACTATGAAAAGTTGCAAAATGATTTGTCTACTATGGATCTTCCTCCGGAGAGTAAACAAAGTTTGGAGATTGTCTTGGGATCATTGCAAAACTTCATTCAAGCATATGAGAATCTTGGGCCGACTACAGATGGTTTTGTAGATTTGATGCGAAGACGAAGGGATCAAGTGATGGGTCCAGACAAATGGGATGTTGTGAAAGAAAGAGTGACAAGAGAGCAGGCCAAATCAATGTTTAATTTCAAAGAAGGTTTGAAAAAAGAAATGTTGAAAGTGCAATATTTCAAACATCCTCATCTGACACACTTACTTTATGATCGGTTTCTTGCTGCCTATGGTCGTTTTCCATGGAACGATGAGGTTTCTCAGTATTTTGCTAGATTTTTTTATGCTGATTTTTTTTTAAATATGAAGCCAGATTATACTGATGTTCATTCAAAATTTTATGGAGTTGGGAAGGGTCGAATATATGATCGAGAGGGTGCACATAGAGATCCTGCAACTCTTAGACCTCCGCCCCAGATATCTCGTCCACCTAGGTTGGTGGCATTAAAATCAGAGATGGAGCCCACATCTCAACTTGGGACGACAGTAAGGAATTTTGTTGGTGATGGGCTATCATCAGTATTAGTGGGAGTAGATGTGGGGTTGGTTAGAGAAAGGGCTCGTTCTGCTATTCGTCAAAAGTTTGTTTATAAAACTGATGATGAAATAGATGGAATGAGCATTGAAGATCTCAGGGCATATGCAAAGATTTGTCGTGACTTAGCAGCAAATGTTATATCCAACGACACATCGAGTTTGGGAGAGGTTCGTTGACTACATGATATGATTTGATTTGAATTAAATATTTTATTTATCTTGATTTTATTTTTTTTGTTACATTATCATAGGTACATTATGTAAATGTTTAAATTGGTTGCAGTTTTCAAGAATGATGAACGAACATTCTTTTCACATTTCAACTAGCGAAAATGTAGGGAGAGAGGTACATATTTATTATCAACATATTTGTACTTATGTTTGAATTTGATATATATATATATATATATAAATTATTATTTTTTGAATGATAATTTAACTGTGTATTTTATTGTTAATTTGACTCATCCATGCAGGTTTCTTTAGATACCAACTTTATAAATGATTTACCATCTATTGTGAGCTAATGTTTTTTAAATTTTTTGTTTTAGTTTTAAGTTTTAATTGGTATAGTAATTTTTTTGGTTTGTATTATATGTTTTATTTATTAATACAATTTAAATTTTAGGGTGGAGATATAGGTTCTTTGCTTAATGATGCAGATATTGGTAGAGAGGTAATTTCATTGATTGCTTTAATTTTGCTTTAATTTTGTTTACTGTTTTAATATTTTAATTTTTGTGGATTTAGATTTATGAGATTCATAAATTGATTTTATATATGGATTGCAGCTTGGGTCTCTCAAATCTTTTGGAGGCAAAGGAAAAAGTCCTTTGGAGGATGGTGGTGGACAAGCATTTGGAGAATTTGATGTAATATTGTTAATATTTGAATTGTATTTTGATATATTAGTTTAATATTTTAATTTTTTGATTATAGTTTAAGTAATTTAAATGATATGAACATAATTTTTTTTTACACATGTTGCAGGGAGGGTTGAGTCCAGGGGGAGGCTTGAGTGGAGGAGGGGGAGGCCCGAGTGGAGGATAGCACATACATTTTAATTTTATAGTTCATGGTGTCCACTATTTTTTGTTGTTGATATGCATTTAGATTGGAAACATTTGTCTTGGACATGTTGAGGAGGTTTATTTTTGGACGAGATATATACATATATGGATGTACATTGAATTTGCATGTTCATGATTATTTTTTTGGAGATTATATACATATAAATTTTGAACTTACATATTTCGTGAATCATGGTTTTTAAATGATTTCTAAGTTTATTTTTGTTTATTTGACATATTTGGTGTTAAATTTAGTTTAAAATATGTATTTGCATGTTTGAATGAATGTTTGAATGAATGAATATATGTAAAACTGAATGTTAAGAAACATGACATTCTTGAATATTATTAAGTTTAAGAAATGTTATTTAGGAAGTTTAAAAATGGATAAACATATTAGGTTTAAAGTTCATAAATGAGGAAGTTTTGATTGAAGTTTAAAAAATGTTATTTAGGAAATTTTTAAAAGTGGATGTTCACATATAGGTTTAGAGTTTATAAATGAGGAAGTTATAATTGTTCGACATGAATGAATGATAAGATTAAGTGTATTAAGAACAAGAATGTTAGGAAGTTTAATAATTTGTTAGAAAGTTTTGATAGTTATATGGATCAGGTAGTTTAAAAATGAATGTTGTTTTTGAATGTTAGAGTTCTTAGAAATGTTAGTTTTTATACATATCGATGAATCAGGAAGTTTAAAAGTGATTACATTCAAACTTTAGAGATGTTAGGAAGTTCAAGAATGTTTGAAGTTTTAATGAAAATATGGATGAAATATAAAGTTTAAAAATGAAATTTAAGTAAGGTTGAATGTTATTTTCAAGGATGTTATGAAGTTTCAGGAATGTTAGAAGTCTATAGAAATATGGAAGAAATAGAAAGTTTAAGAATGTTATATAAAGTTTTAGAGAATGATAGAAGTTTTGATAAAAATATTGTCTTTGAATGTTAGAATGCTTAGAAATGTTAGAAGTTTTCGTACATATCGATGAATTAGGAAGATTAAAAGTGATTACATTAAACTTTAGAGATGTTAGGAAGTTCAAGAATGTTTGAAGTTTTGATGAAAATACATGGATGAAATATAAAGTTTAAAAATGAAATTTAAGTAAGTTTGAATGTTATCTTCAAGGATGTTATGAAGTTTTAGGAATGTTAGAAAGTCGATAGAAATATGGAAAAAATAGAAAGTTTAGGAATGTTAAATATAAGTTTTGATAGAAAATATGGATGGATTAGGAAGTTTTAAAGCAAATATATGTTAAGTTCAAATTTTGATATAATGGATTTTTAATTAATTTAATTTTTATTTACAATGTTCAGGTACATTTGATGCAGCTGAAATCATGGCAAATGGGGGTAACGGTTTTTTGTTTTTTAATCATAAGCGAAGATTCCAGGATTGTGAAGTTTGTGTTAAATTAGAGCAATGATTTTAAACAACAATTTGATGAATTTTCATTGATTTGTTGTAAATAATCATTTCTCTAATTTAGCATAAGCTTCACAATCCTGGAATCCTTGCTTGTGATTAAAAATCAAATGATCGTTATCTCCATTTGCCATGATTTCAGTTATGTGAATTTGCACAAGCGATATTTTAAATTAAAGATTTGGGACGGAGAACTTGGTGACAATTTTAAGACATCTATTTAAGATCATATTTATGGTGAAGTATGTATTAAATAAACATGTTCGATGGATTAAAATAATACAAAATTTAATGGGTCTTTTTGTGATTTTTTGTTAGTATCAATCAATCAAAAGTAAAAATTCGGGGCGGAGTGGGGATAGCCACATCCGTTATCTCATCCCTTAGTGGTCTAATAGACATATGGGGACCCGAATAAAGTACTTTTGAATTTTCAAATTATATTTGAATTCATTTTTAAGCATGTTAAAGTACAACCATTTAAGCTTTTGTGTTAGTGGTCATTCAAGAAAATATTCATAAAATTTCAATGAAAAAATAAACCATTTAAGCTTTTGTGTTAGTTGTCATTCAAGAAAATATTCATAAAATCTCAATGAAAAAATATACTGTGCACAACAATTTTGATAATTGGACAAAAAATATATTGCACACAACAATTGATATGGACAAAAATATAGATCAATTTATTTTTGATATGTAGTTAAAAACATCGCAATGGAATACCATCTTCAACTATCCGTTCATGGTCACATATGGATAGTTTCCATTTTTTGGTTTTTAACTGTTGTTTTGATGGAACTTGTATCAATTTTATTCGAGATGCACATACTAAATGACTATATTGACAACATATAACATCGGGTTCATAATCTTGAAAGTAGACATAATTTTTAGTCATATGCGTCTGCTGAAAAAAGTAGCCTTTTAAAATGATGGATCCTCTTTCGTATGTAAATCCGTTGTCGTTGTAGTCCTCCAATAATTTCATTTTTCCTTCAGTGCATCGCATCAAATAATATTTGACATTTTCGTTGTTGTCTACAGGTGCAATCACAGCGAAAACATCTCCTGTGCAAGTTATGATTGGTGTTAGCGTATTTAAATGAATTGAATTGACTACTTATGGCGAAGGATTAGAATGAACAATTGATTAAAAAGTCAAAAACAAGTTTATTACCTTCTCTTACGAGATCTGAAATTCTATCGCCATCAGACGATATTGCTATTTCTTCTGATTCTAATTCTTCAACACTTGCCAGTGGCATTTTTCCTTTTGGATTAATCTCTGTGTGTCTCCAAGCTTTTACGTAGTTGTTTGTTATGTTTTCACAAACTTCTGTAGACTCGACATTTTCAATGCAAATATGACAAAAGCATGATTGCTTTCTACTGTCAAATGCAAACACGTTGTGAAATGATTTTGTTTGAATAGAGTGAAGATCTCTAGTTCCATGTATGGTGCTAGCGTCATATGGTATTGATCTATTTATATCTTGGACCCCAACAAGCCAAAAAAACCTACACAATAAATAGTGTACATGTGTACTTAAATGTTAGTATATACATTTTTTTTAATTTTAAGAAATAATATAAATTAAAAAAATAGTGGACATACCTGCGCACGTCTTTTGATTGTTGATTATAATCATGGCTTAGATTTAATTGACACCATTGGACAACCTCTGCAGCTGAATGAAACCGTGCTGAAGAATAGTTCATTTTCCATCTTCGAAGTGCTCTTTTCACGCATGCTCCTGCACCATCATGCTCACCTTTTCCATGCCCAGTTTCAAAGAAATTCCAGCGATGTTTAATGTTCAGCGCTTTATGAAGTCGACATAACCAAAAAAATGATCGTGAAGATTTAAATTGACCCGCACATCCATCAGACCATATCCAATGCTCTTTGAATTTGACTTCGCGTTTTTTCAGTGAGTCATAGAAAATATTTTCTATACAATGTTGGACAAAATGTGTGTCGTGTGTACGATCATCGCTGATATAGAAGTGATATTCTTTAATCACATCTCGATTGTCACATGTGCTTTCAATGCCATCGATATCCTGTTGAGAATGTCTATATACAACATGGACAAATATCGAAACTTGGTCAGAGTGATAGTATTCACTCTGTATTTCATTTTGTGCAGCAAATGTATAGTTTTAAGCAAAATCAACCACCGACAAAATTGTTCCGGGTGGAAAAATTTCACGAGACTGTTTGAATTGAAGATCTTGCCATCGTGCTCTATGTGAATGCTGGGTGTATTTATAAATTTCGTTTTCAAATTTTTTGAGAAAATCTGTGACACATATCTTGTCTTCTGGGGAACGTGAATCACTAGAACTTGTATTATAGTTGATGTATTCGTATCTCTTCCAATCAACATTTACATTTGACAACGATTGATCATTATCGATAGGGTATTTATTGTGGAATAACACCAAATTTCCACAATGATGACAATGTTTTCCATTGACACATTTCTTTGAATAAAATACTTCATCGTGATTTCTCTCACATAAAATTTGAGATATGAATTCACGTATCGTCGACGGAGGTGGTGAATTTGTCCAAAACATTTTACCAAATTCAAGAAACGTGTCATAATATAACTGAAATTGCACATGATAACGGCAACAACATGTATCACGTATAGTTATAGGTCGAACATACCATGGTTTTTGTTGCACAAATGTAGTGATTGATATATTAATTCCACGATGATCTTCCTTGAATTTATTGAACAATTGTACTTGTGTCATGTCCATTATATGTTTTGGTTGGCTTTCATATACATTTCTTGATATTCTTTTGCGTATCACATCTCTTGCATTTGGTGAAACTTGAGCATGTTCCAACCAATATTCTCGTACAATATCTTTAACCCCTGCTCCTAATCTATCTTTGTAAGGTTGTCTACAAATAATTGCCCAACAAGCAAGTTCATTATTTTCATCTATTTGCATTCTGAATTTTCTATGTTTGTATAATGTTTTTCTTGATGTTCCAACTGCTTTTGCTAGTTCTGTTGTCAAACGCTTTTGTTTAGTACTAGCTGAAAGAATTGCTGTATGAATTGCTTTACGTGCAGCACTGATATTTTCTTCCTGGATTTTCCAAATTTTTTTATTGCATCGCCTATATTTTCCATCACATTTTGTTTCAATTTCGACTCTTTTGTTACTTTGTGAATACCCAATAACGATGTAGCACCTTCTAATTTCTTGGACACTAATAAACATCTCAAAATTTGTGCTTGTCCTGCTATTGAGTAATCTTTGAGAACTTCATCATAAAATTTTGTAGCACGATATCGTGCAACATGTATTGGTAGTTTTTCTCCATATTTGTCGCAATCAATGTCTTCTAACATTTCATCATCAATAGTAAAAGTACCTATACATCAAGTTAAATTTAATTTAACATATATCAAAAAATAAAATTCATTATAAAAAAATGAATTTGGAAAATATATGATATATACATACCAGGTTCAATTTCTGGATTTTGAACTTGATCTTCAATATTGATTTCATCGACATTAGCATGTAAATCACTATTTACATCTTCTACAATGTTCTTTTCAACTTCAATTTGTTCTTCTTGTACTCTATTTTCAATTTCCATTTCTTCAACATTATCATGTAAATCTGTATTTATATCTTCAATAGTTCTCTCTTCCGTTTCAGCAACCCTTTGTTTTTTGGCAATATATCTGAGTTTTTGTTTCTCTCTATTATCATCATCATCACGTTTACGACCAGCTTTTCTTTTACGATTTCTCTTATTGCCCATGGTTGTTTAATCTATAGATGATAAATTAAAGAATCATGTTACTTTATAGTAAAAACAAATAAATTAAGATTTAAAAACATTTACGGAATTTATAAAAACATGAACTGAAATTTACTTTACCTTTTAAAAATTTTGTAAGAGTCTTTTGAAGAAGATTTCTTTGGAATTAACTTTCCTTTGAAAAAATTCTCTGAACAAAAATCTTCTTTGGAAAATAATAAAAACACCTTGTGCCAAGGAAGAAAATAAAACACGTTGTAAATAAATCTTTGTTGTAAAATTCATTCCAAGAATACTTTTTTGAAAAAATATCTACGAAAAAAATCACTAGAAAAAAATACTTTCAATAAAAACTTATTTATAAATATATCTGGGAAAAAATCATTGTAAAGAAACAACTCTTTGAAAAAAACCCAATTTCAAAGAAATAAGAAGTACAAAATTACTTTGTAAAAAATCATTTGCAAAATAAGATAACTATTTGAAAAAAGTCCTTTCAAATAAATAAGAAGTGCAAAACTACTTTGGAAAAAAATCATTTGCAAAATACCTTAGTAAAACAACTATTTGAAAAAACCTCTTTCAATTAAATAAAAAGTGCAAAGCTACTTTGAAAAAAAAACATCCTTGCAAAGAACCTCCTTGCAAACATGTCTAAGAAAAGAAATATTTTGAAAAAACTCCTTGCAAATATCCCTTAAAAAAAACACTTTCAATGTGTCTTTTGGAAAAAAGAAGAAGAAACATACTTTGTAAAAATCTCTTTTTCAAAAAAATGTTTTCTTTGCAAATATACAACAAGAAAATAAATATTTGGAAAAAACTTCTTGCAAATATGCCTTAGAAAAAATTTTTCTTCAATGTGTCTTTGTAAAAAAGAAGAAACATACCTTGTAAAAACCTCATTTTGCAAAAAATGTCTTCTTTGTAAAAATGCAATAAAAAAGAGATATGTTGGAAAAACTCCTTCAATGTGCCTTTTGTAAAAAAGAAGAAGACATAGCTTGTAAAAACTTTCTTTTGCAAAAAATGTCTTCTTTGTAAAAATGCAATAAGAAAAGAGATAGTTTGGAAAAACTCCTTGCAAATATGCCTTAGAAAAAAAAACTCCTTCAATGTGCCTTTTGTGAAGAAGAAGAAGAAACATAGCTTGTAAAAATCTCATTTTGCAAAAAATGTCTTCTTTGTAAAAATGCAATAAGAAAAGAGATAGTTTGGAAAAACTCCTTGCAAATATGCCTTAGAAAAAAAAACTCCTTCAATGTGCCTTTTGTAAAGAAGAAGAAGAAACATACCTTGTAAAAACCTCCTTTTGCAAAAATTATCTTCTCCTTCCGAAATTAGTTTGACAAAAAAATGCGAAGTTCAAACATGTGAAAATAATGAATTAACTTTACGTTTATTTATATGAGTATAATTTTTTATTTTTTATTTTTTATTTTTTATTTTTTATTTTTTTTTTTCGGCCGACGTAATTTTTTTTTTCCGTTTAGTTATTCGGCCGAATAACCTTCGCCATAAGTTACGGCGCCGTTACGAAAAACAGTTATTCGGCCGAATAATTATTTCGGCCGAATAATCTCTGAAACATGACCGATTCAGATCTCTACAAAAATTTCAGGTTTCTCCATTTTCGGAAGAAGAAAACCACCTCTTACACAACAAAACGAATGTCGGACTTCATACCAGTAGATTCATCATTGAATCTACTTTACGAGGGTATAAATTTTGTTGTATATAGATAAGAACTGATATTTTTTAAGTTTTATATTTGTAACATGTGTCGAGTTATGATTCAGCTCTTTAAAAAAACAGCGAAAAGAAAAATCCATAACTTTGTAAATACAACACCAAAAAAATCGAAGAAAATGTGGGTCGATTCATTGACGTGTCTACTTCAAAAGGGTGGTCGTAGATTTTTTGATTTTATAGCGGATTGAGAGAAAAGTGGTGCAACAAAAAGGTTGTTGAAAATCGACTGAGTTTCCCCATGGATCGACTTTAAAAAAATATAATAATTAGTATAGAGGTCCATTGGATGCAAACTTATAGTCAGACGTTAGTACATTGTGTGTAGATTGTCGTAGCATTTTCAGTTTTTGCAAAACACAAGTCTAACAACGATTTTAGTGGTGCAACAAATCATAACTTTTTTGTAGTCTTTTCATTTTATAAGAACACACTGTCAAACATTTGCGAAATCGACATATCAAATCTTAATAAAAAAATTTGAAAAATTTATGAGTAGAAAGCTAACATAATTCTACAAAAGTTTTCTTTTTACGGCAAAGTGAAATTTTAAATAAAAATATCACTTTTGTTCGCCCGAAGTTGGAAGACATGAAAAAAACAGAATTATTTTCTCACGAGACCCCCCAAAATAGACACCCATCTTCATTTTTTCACCCGACGAAAACATTGGCTTCTGTTCAGTTTGACTTTCTTCTGTGTTATTTATTTGCTCTTAGCCTTTAGATATTAAACTCGGATTTGCAATGTTGGGGGAGATTTCATTGTTAGTCATTAACAGTTTAAAGACTATTTATATACCTTAAAATAGAAAATAAGGCACCTCCCCATAGCAAGTTGAAGAAATTTTCCTTTTATTAGGGGCCTTCTCTTTGATTAAGATCCCAAAACTCTGTAAGAGCTTGTTGTTCAGATTGCGGTAGCCAAAATGCTGAGGGATGGTCTACTGAACAAGGAGGGCTGGTTGAAACCGAAGATTGGGATTGATGGCGAGATGGCAGGAAGGATGCTGCTGGATAGATCGGAAAATAACGCTACGAAATCAATCAATTTTTCCATAGTGTTTTGTTCCCTCACCTGACAAATGTTGCAATCTCCAAACTCAATGAAGGTATTAAAGTATGCGAAAGATAGTGCTTTTTCGAAGGCTCATGCGGGCTGAGGAACTCAATGAAGGTATTAAAGTATGCGGAAGATAGTACTTTTTCGAAGGCTCATGCTGACTGAGGATAATATAATAGATATGGATGTCTTTCATGTATGTTACAAAACCTTGTTTGTACAAGTATATAAAACATGACGAAACCATTGATTGAACTTGCCATCTGTATTTACAAGCGGTGAAGGCTCATGTCAATGTTTTGGTTCTTGCAAATTGGTCATGCAAAATGCTATTACGTCTTCGCAAAAGTTGAGAGCACAGCTCGAGGGAAGGTAGATATTGGAGTCCACCCGGAGCCCCGATATATATGTGTGAAAACAATGAAGAAACGAATCGTAGCTGCTATTTCGAACAAATGGGGGATCACTGATCTTCGTATGGATTTATTTGAAGAAATCAATAAGTGGTGGGTGTAGTTAGTATCTTTAGGAAAATTCGTTGGGTTGGAAGGAATCTCTCATAGGGAATTGCAAATATGCAAGATAGCATTTGATAAGAAAATGAGTCTCTTTCGAGCATCCAATAGCTAGGAAAAAGCTAGAATACGTGACTTATTTACGCGCAACAAGGTAAATCAGAAGAGACGTTAACAACAAGATTAAACCTCGTGTGGTAAGGTCATTCACCCAACTTATAAAATGCTAGGCTCTCGCTCTAAAATTTATAAGTATGGTGCGTCATTCTTAAAGTATAATTCCCAACTATATTTCTATGTTTACAAAGAAATTCCCAACGTATGTTTCTAAGGCCAGGTTATTTAATGTAAAACCACCACCCCCACCCAATGCACGGCAGTCGCCACTGACACGCTTAAGCATGCATGCACCCTGGTATTATGTGCCGCAAAGCAATCATCCTGTACTCTATTATGTTCAACAAATGGACAATACGCCAATAAAACATGCTTAGTAGCAGCTGAGGAAGGGAATGAAACCACGGAGCTCAGAACAAAAAATGCCCAACTAGAATCCCGTCCATGAGCAGTAAGAACCTAGACAATCCAGAGAATATTCAGCACACAATGGAACAACTCGATGGGAGTAAGAATAGTGCTTTCTACGAGATACTCCATTGAAGAAATTTGGAAATAAGAAATTTCTTAACTGAGATCTCTACCACCAGCGTTACAGATCAACGATGAGATCTATGAGGCCTGGTTCATGCTTTAGTTGATACAAGTTTCAAGCTCTATTTTTCAGGTAATATACGACAAAATATTCTTTAATTATGAATCCGTTATCAATATTTGAAATAATCAACGTGATTATAATACAGAGCTTCTAGATTGAGTAAATAACATATAATTCTACCAGGTGCGGATGAACCATGTAATGATATGTTATAGTTATAATAGTATTACAGCTTATCGCATGCAAGAACCATATTGGTTAAGTGAGGCATTGTTTCTATAAGGCCTACCCAGCGCCCATCATAATCTTTCCCAATACATTTTTAAAACCTAATAATATTATTTTTTGTTGTTTTATTAGTTTCGTGTAAAGGTGACAGGATTCAAACCTATGCCTTCTGCAAACACAAATGCGCTAACCAAGCTGCACAACGCCTTGTATCAGGGAAATAAAAATTTGGCTTTTATTATATGGTACATTATTCACATCTGGATACTATCCATTGATGCACCCACCGGCCCTATAATCTAAGGCATAACTCCCATATCCAGTGCCAAATCCATATGTTGATTCCGTTGACCTAGCTGCAGAGAGTGCCTTTGTTATACAGTGCTATATTTTTCATTTACGAATCTGAGATACGTGAGGGAATGAATCTGGATATTTATGGTTATTGTAAACAAAGAATGCTAAAATTCTTACCTTGTTATGTAGAGCAAGAAATTCCTTGACCCTCTGAACAAGAAGAAGGGGTTGGCACCTGTTGTGCAGTGACTGATCTTTTTCCTGGCCTGTTGTGTAGGGACTCAATTGTTGGAATTTTTTGAAGGAGTGTAACAATGGTTCCTTTGTAGGCTTTAGAACAGGAAGACGAATAAGAAAATGATATTGGTATGCTTCGGTCCAGATCCATCTTTAAACATGGAGGGAATTGAGGCATGAAGATGGTGCATAGATAGTCATAAAGGTAGTGCATTGGAGGCAATGAAGTGGAAGTAGTGGAGTGGAAGGCGGTGCATTGGAAGTAGTGGAGTGGAAGGCGGTGCATTAAAGGCATATGACAAAAACATTCAATGTCATATAAAAAAGCATTTAGCCGTCACCCCGGAAATAACACCCTCAATCAAATAGCCAATGGCATGCCAGAGAAATGAGATAAAACAATTGCAAAAATTAAAAAATTTGACTCTCTAATGTAAAACTTTGGGAAAATTGAACTAAATTTGTAGTCAACCCACCAACTAATAGTGGTTGACCGCAAATCGATCACAATATATACACTGCCTCGCGGCAGGTATAATAATGGAAGAGTCGCTTCAAGGAAGAGGGCAATATATGAGTCTAAGTATGTGATTAAGCCAAGACAATATAACAACAAATTTATTATATTTAATTAAATATCTACTTTTGTCTCTTTATAATTTTCATTCCACTAATCATGCAAAATTCTCTTTAAGCCATGAATGAAATTTCTTTTTAAGCAACTAATCATTGTAACTTTTATTTAAGTAACCATGGAAGAAGAGAATGTAATCAATAAGCATTGAAAATTGATTCAGTGAGTATTTAATAGTTGAAGAGTTATGGGAAGAATTGTTGAAGTTGAAGAGTTATGCTTATTGTGTATTTTTTTTTTCTACAATGTTTGGTTAATTTTAAAATACATCTCAACTATGTTGGAAAAATAAAATAATTTCTCAATACAGGTTGTATAGATTCCTTTGAAATGATAATATTTTAGTATAAATTATTTGAGTAATATGATAAGAGATCGAGAATAATTTATAAAACTAATGGTTCATCTACAATTAGAGTCCTCACAATTATTACCAAAGAACAAAGTGATGTATATTATAAATGCTTGAAATATGTTTTTCTTGTAGGGAAATCTCAATGGATGCTTTCCCACATTCTTGGATGGAATCCCTAGTAAACACATAAGTGTAGAATAGTGCACATCACTTAGGGTGATTTGAATTAGGAATATTCTAGCACAAAACTAATCATATGCCCAACAACATTGGTAACAATCGGTTGAGATATTACCTTTGGAATTTTAAATGTTTGGAAACGTCTTGTCCTGCCCTCAAACGCTTGATAAAGAGTGACATTGTTGGTACCTTTCTATCCATATTCGATCCATGAGTGGAAAACATGTCATGAGTAGGATTTGAACTTGGGTGGAGAGGATAATAATATCTCCTCTTAACCACCCAAGTTAGACCCGATTCTGCAAAAATATCATCTCACCCTCAAGCAATTAAGGGAAAGTGAGATTGATAGTAAATTTCCATCTTTAAATTTTGTCCACAAGGGGAAAACATGTCAAAAGTGGGATTTGAACCTAGGAAAGAAGGATAACAACTTCTCCTTCTAACCATGCTATATTTAATTGAAACCAAGAAAATTGTCTACATTTGATTATATAATGTGATATAAGATTCATGAACATGGATTAGGAGATGAATGAAACCAAGGTGATGAATTGACAAATAGTGACAGTGAAAGAAAAAATGATAACCACCCATATATGGGGTTTCCTTATTATATTCTCTTGAATATGATAAATGATGAAGGTGGACACCATCAAATTAATTATGACTATGTATTAAGCAAGGTTTCCCTTAATGATGATGTAGAAAAAGAAAGAACGAGAATGAAGATAATGTTCCTCTGTAACCATTTCTAGGTAAAATGAAGGTTAATGATCTTAAAGAAAATGATATAGAGAAAACCTATAAGATAAGGAATATGATGATCAGAACCTTAGTAAAGCAATATTGAAACATGGGAAAATGAGGAAGAGGTTGATTGATAAAATTAGAGGCATTTATAGAGAGAAACTAAATGAAATTGCACAAGATGAGGATATGTATAAAATTGTATGATGTTAATATTTTTAAAGAGATTTAGGTTCCTAAGTGTGAACATTACACTACAAAGAAAACACCTTCTAGTAGTAGTTTTTGTGGACCCCCCCAAAAAGAAATGATCCCTTCTTCATTTATAACAGATGTTACTAGTGGAGGAAATAAATTAAAGAGTTTTTAGTGGAGGTTTATTCATTGGTGTGTTTAAATCATATAAGGTGCACTAGTGTGCTCATACATATGGCACATCAGTGAAAATTTTAGGGGCAAAATTTCGCCTATTGGCTATTTTTTGGGCATTTTTTCAAAAAATAAATTCGCTATTTGGTCATTTTTAGTCTCTAATATCACCAATATTTACATAAAATATGTTTTTTTTATCATAATATTCACCAAAATTTACAAGTTTTAGTAGTAAATTGTATGTTTCATATTTAATATCCGCCTACCTATCTATATATATATGTTTTTTCCAATCCAAAATAATCGCCTAGAATATTATACTTGAGTATACTATTAGAACATCCCTTAAAAAATACTCTGATGGCACATCGATCCATTTATTGACCAGGTCCACTAAAGTTGCTATTATTTGTTTCACAAAAACAAATGTAATTATATTGATATATGAAAATTGTGGTCAAACTAATCAACACAAGTTATAGATTGTCCATTACATTACATAACCAAAATCAAAATTTTCAAAGTTCTCAAAAATTTCTTATCCACTACATATTACGATTATACCTACTTCCATTTTTCATTTAAAATAATCTATATCTATATAGCTTGATAAAATGAACAAAGGGCATACATAATACATAAAAACCAAGTATCCCTAAGTGAAATCATGCCCGTTGTGGGATTATTCCATGGTTGTGTCTTATATTATTTGGCTTCCAATTCCATGCTCTATTTGCACATGCCTACGGGATATTCACAAGGCTACTGCACTTGTTGGTTCCTTTGTTTTTTATGGTGCTAACCCATGGAAGATAGATGAATTCAACGAGGTGGAAATTGCAGAAGAAAGCGTGGCTCAAGGCTAAGTGCATCATAAAGATGCTAGCTCATAAGATGTTGATATGTAACTATCTTGACGTGGTTAGAAACAACTATTTCAACAACTATAAAAGCACCATGTAAGCAAGAGAAAGGATTTTTCTTGTTATCACTTTGTTGTTATTCATAATTATTGAAATTAACATATCTGTTGATGGGAGTTGTATATGGAGCTTTAAGGGTTACATGGGTTTTTCGCATGTATTTTGAGTAGATCTGCGATGTCATGAATTCCATAGTGTAGGGGATAAGATGGAATGGACACAAATCCTATATTGTATGAATACGTTTGATATGAATTAAGAAGGATGGAGATGTTTTACCCCCTTCAATTTTTGTATATGCTATGAATGTTATGAATGTTTTTCTAGTTTACTATTTACTCTTTATATACTTGAAGTGAAACTTTGTTGATATATAATGTTATACTAATGATTAATTTGTACATTGCGGGAGGATGATATAGTAATATTTATGGATAGACTTATTCCCATAGACCCTTACAACTAAACTTCCTTATCATACACAGGTTTAGGTCATTTTTCAGGTGAGACTTTCTTCCCTTAGGAGGATTCAAAATACCAACACTCTGGACTATAGCGCTCCCCTTTGTTAGTACCTACACAAGAACCCTAGTCTCATCTAATTTCACACAAAAAAGGGTTGTACTATTGAGACTTGGGTTTCAATATGATGTTGTTAGCTACATGGATACCTTGGTCCTAAAGATCCATATTCAAGATTGGTGCGAGAAAATATTTGAATATTTGTAGTGTAAGAATCTCAACTACGAGGATGGAATCTAGTTAAGGTTTGAGAGTAAATACTATACGAAGCACTTGAGTTTGGTGAGTACAAAGGGTTTTCGTGCAAGTTTCCTATAACTCTATATATGTGGCCGAAGAAACTTGAAGAAGCCCTAGAACATAAATTAGGACGACAATGGAGAATTGTCCAGTGGACCACATGAGATATAATAGCCCTACATCATATTGATACTGTGCTAACCCAAGCCATTCATTTTTGGGTAGAGAAAACCCTTACATGGTATATTTTGGAGTTTGCAGCAGAGAATAACCAGTCAGTATCGAAGGGAGAAGAAGATATTCATATTGATACTGTGCTAACCCAAGCCATTCATTTTTGGGTAGAGAAAACCCTTACATGGTATATTTTGGAGTTTGCAGCAGAGAATAACCAGTCAGTATCGAAGGGAGAAGAAGATATTAGGAAGGGATCCCAAGGAAGGATGTTGACGGAGATACCAATGTGGATTAATATTTGAATGCTAGAAGCCGTATTTTTACCACTCAACCTATTCCACATGGTGGAGTAAACCCTCTTTCCATAAAGGATTGGTCGGTAATGATGCTATACAGTTGCGAAAGGTAGAAATTCAACAATATGAGGGGGGAATTTGGTGATCCCGCAAGGGATGAGCACATAGATAAGAGAGCGATAAAATGAAAAAAGTGGTGGAATACATATATGTGGGATGTAAAGAAGAGAATTGTGCAACTAGAAGAATAGTTGGGGAATGACGATAATGGCGAGGTTGGGTGGAGGAAGTTTTAGAAGATGAAATGACGAAGAGAATTGGGAAGTTCATGCTTGAAATTGAGAGGATTAGATGCACAAGACAACCCAGTAAGGAGGATATTAGGAGAACATGTATATGATATGAATGAAAAGAGAGTGTGTGAAGATGATTTGTATAACTCCAAATTGCAATCTTAGTCATTTTGGTTAGATAGAGAATATGTTACAGAAAAATCTAAGTTATCAATTCGTATGGGAAACAATGAAATGCTTGAAAGTGAACTCCTATTGGTTGTAGAAGGAGATATTGGACAAAAACACCAATATGATTTCAAATACTCCCCAAGCGTCTCTAGACAATATGGTATTTTTTTTTCTAAACATGTTCTAAGTTTAACTTGGTATGATCAAGTAGGTGGTAGTTTCAATAGTATACGAGTCAATGCAGTAGCAGGTGGAAGTAATGATAGCAGTTTGATCTCGGCCTTAGTCACAAATAAATAGAATAGTAGCAGTCATTCCACATCTGTCATGGCCTTGAATACAATATTACAACCTATACTTAGAGGATTTGTATTGGTGGGACTCCCAGACACTAGAGTGATCAGGGTATAGAGAGGTTCGTTTATGTAATATCTTCAGTTTTTGGGAAAAGCTAACGAAGAGGATGCGAGACAACATGGGTTACTATGTGAAGCTATTTGGAACTCTAGAGGGATTCCATATACCTTGAAGTTGATTGAATTTCAAACCATGTTGTGAGACAAAGAACTCTAGTGGTATACTAAACTAGTAGAATAATGGGATGACAGTGCCCCACCATTGACGTTACAAGAAGTGAAATAGGTTTTTTGGATGAGTTTCAATTTCTGAAGTCAGAACAACAAGGGATTGTGGAACTATGGGAGATCTGATAGACACAAGGGGATTCTGTCTAGCAATATGTGTAGTGGTTCAAAGATGTATTAGTGAAACTCTACTTTCATGTGCATGATTCCCATCATAAACAATTGTTCATGTAGGGCCTATTGTGATTGGCTTAGATCCCACTATCACAATAAGTTATTGATTCAACGCTCTAGAAAAAGAAATGAATATTGAAGTGATGTTTAATTATTTGGGTGGGCCCCAAACATGAGAATATTCATCCACCTTAGAATTTTCTTGAGTCCATACTTAGATTGTTTCCCTAACAAAGAAGATCTAGGAGTTATAATCTATACCAAAGTCGAGATGAGAAAAAGTCTGGTGTATATGGCGCATGGCCAAAGGCCATCATGCATTGGAGTGTCCACACTTATGAAGGTGAAAAACCCTTCCAGGAAGTTCATTTCCTGGGAGACCAACTACAATAGTTGTACAAGTAACGAAATTGGCCCCTTTCCAAGGGATTGTGTACAATATTTTTCCACAATCTCAGAGTTCTTCTACCAATTAATACTGTGGAATCCATAAAGTATTTGAGAAGCCCCCGGGAATTTTTCCTATCTTGCAAAAGTATTCCTTGGTTCCAAATACAATACATTTTGATTTTTTGGTTCTAGAGCACATAATGTTAACACCAAAAAAGTGCTCACTAACTCATCCCTTTGGACATACACCTCTGTTGACCAAATTTCCTACCAACCTCGCCTCCAAAATCCTATAAAACCCAAATGGATATTGAAAATACCCAAAAATTCCCTCAAAAACATACTAAAACCCCAAAAGAGGGTCAAAATCAAACAAATATGAAATAAAACCCAAAAGAAAAAAGGAAAAAAAGAGAAAATAGGGAAAAAATCCTAAAAAGCCCTAAAACCCTAATCCAAGTTTATAAAAAGGGGTGGAGGCCCCTCATCTTGAGATCCCCAATCACTCTACCCTCCTGCTGCTGAATTTTTTCAAAGCCTTAAGCCATCCATCTTTGTGCCTTTTGGCCTCCCTTGAGATAAAAATTTTAGCCACCATCCAAGAATTGGAGAGAAGAGTACCAAACTAAGGAGCTCTGGAGCACACCGCCAGAACTCCAACAGACTCATCTTCGAGGTAAATTTATTTTTTGCAAGCCCTTTGCTTGCCCATAATAAAAAAAAAAGATTCTTTATTTCACAGTTTTCTGAAGTGTATCGTTTTTTATTTCAAGTCATATTTTACTTCATGCACGTGTTTAAGCTTAGGTTTATTGTTTAATGTCATTCATTTCAATCATTTGTACTTAGTTTATTGTTGTTTACTTCCATACTGCTGTTAAGGATTCCATAATCCTTAACAGGTGCTCATTTGCACAAGCTGGGGCGAAAACCCTAGCTACAATTTTGCGACTCCACTGTCTGAACCCATCTCTGACAAGTTTAGTTTTTATTAATATTTCTGTTTGCAGTTCTGTTTTCTATTTTTCCTTGCTTAGTTGATCAGTTCTGCGTGTTTTCCTGTACGGTTGCAACCAGTTTGCATTCATGTAGAAACCGCGTATTTTTCACTGACAGCTGTGGTCCAAACCGTGGCTATTCTCCACCTTTGCATGGTCTGCACATCGGCTTCTTATCCTTTTGCTGTGATTCAAAACGCGAGTTATCGTTACCTATGCATGGTCACAACTGCGACCGTTCTCCACCTTCGCACTCTCTGCACATCGGCTTCTTAGCCTTTTGCTGTGACTCAAAATGCGAGCTAGTCTTACTTGTTCGCAGTCTCGACCGCGCCTGTTTTCCATTTTTATGTGGATTGCACCGCGTAAAACCCAATCTTCTGCTCGCGGACCATATCGCGGCTCTCACCACTCTTACCGCGTCCTCGTCCCCGCACCAGAGCGGCGCCGCTCACTACCCCAACATCTACGCGGTCCACACCGCAAGACAGACCAGCCACCTGTGCGGCTTCCACCTCAGCAACACGCCCATGAATTGCGCTGCAAAATGCAGGTTTCCTAGTGACCTACGCGCTGCCACCACCCCACTTGCACGCTTTTACTTCCGTGATTTTTGCACTGCACACCGCATTCTCCGAGCCGAAACTTGTGCTACAATCCACATTTTTCTCACTGATACCCGTGCTGCACCACACCAAACTTCCCGGAACTTGGGTTGCACACTGCACTGAGCAGGCCCTTAGCCGCATTCTAATTTCCACTTTTTTCTTAATTTTAGTTGTTTTAAAAAAAAAAAAAATTGTTTTAAAGTCTTTGAATCAGCATTCAATTTCCAGCATTGTTTCCATTTTTCTAGCATTTAAATACCATCTTTTTATTTGCTAGTTAACTGCCAACATTATCATTGCACACAGTCTGACACCTAACTCAAGTGAGCCTTAAAAAACTACTTAACTCAACCAAATTTTAACCCCACTTGGGGAACACAAAAGAATTTGGTAGCTAGGTAGGGCAAGGGGCATAGGTATCCAAATAACACCCCTTTGCTGCTTACATCTGAGACATAGTTTTTGTCATCTAGGGTGCCAAAATCCCATAGTATCTTTTGACATGGTTACGACCAATTTGTTGGAAAGGCCTCTCGCTTAGGAGGGTTGAAGTGGCGAGACTGGTTCCGGAGGCCTGAGTGGAATAAGGCAATCCATTCAGTCCGCGTGTGGTGATTCCTTTTAGGCCCACACGGTGATAGGACTGTAGCCACATATTCACCTTTCTAAACATGTCATGAACAGGGTATCTTAGTTGCCTTTCTTCTAGGATTGTCTACCCGGTGTCCCTCTAGGTAGGGGGATATCATTGGCCTTTGGTTCCACTTTTCGTATTTTTTGACCGGGATTTCATCACCCTGTAGAGGATACGTCGAGTTCGAATCAACATACCTTCTAGTTAGGTGTTTGCATGATCCCTTACCTCCCCTGAGTCTAGTGAGTACACCTTTTTTCTCTTTGTCGGAGCCTTTGTCTGCTGGTATTCTGACCATTTTTTTCTACTCCGTTTGATTGCAACACAGCTATTGCAACCAGCGTTTTGAGCATTGTTGTTGGCCTGAGCGCCACCTTTTTTACACCCTCCTTCTGCACACACAGTTGCACTAGGATTTTTTGAGCTTTTCACTCATCACACCTCACTCGGAATACCCTCATCGTCATCGTTGAGTCTCAAATACAGTCCCGGCGCCAACGGAACCAACCCCCGCAGCACGGTCTACTTGGCTCTCCCCATCACAGACGTAGAGCCTTGATCCCTGATCCAGACGCCCCTTATACCACATTTGATTCAGAACCAGAACACACCACATAGTCGGCTCCATCTAGCCCCTTAGCTGGCATGACGTCCAACCCCTTTTTCGGTGGGATGGTTGGTGGAGGATCCACCACTCATCCAGCTACCACCTCAATAGTCACACCATCTACAAGCCCTACTCCTACCATTAACGCCACTACATCCCATCCCATTGGGTAGTGTCTTAGTTACTAGTACAAATCCAGCAATGACTAGTGTCATGCTTGGGGGCAACACCTCCACCATGGTTTCTATGGCCCACACCGTCGCCCCACACATTGGGGGAAGCACCTCCACCATGGTTTCTATGGCCCACACCGTCACCCCACACATTGGGGGCAGCACCTCCACTATGGCCGATATGTCCGACACCATTTCCCCACACATTGGGGGCAGTGGCCATACCATCACCGCCGGCGGAGAACACACTTCCCCCACCACCTCCAATGCACCTTCCCGCTAATTTTCCATTCATGGCCAGTCTGAACCTCCCCGACTTGGCTAAGTTGACTAATGATCCAATATGACATGATCCTATGTGGCCTCCTATGCCCACCAAACTCCCCTCGGACATACCCAAATTTGAGGGAAAGGGCGGAGAAGACCCTCAAAATAACATCATGTCTTTCCACTTACGGTGTTCCTCTAACTCCATCGTGGACAACTCTATTCACCTTTGACTACTACAAAGAACCTTTACTGGAGCTGCAGCCAAGTGGTATATTGACCAACCTCATGGGACCCACCCTACATTCACATCCCTTTCCTCCACTTTCCTACAATTATTCCAGCTACTCGTTCGTTACGATGCCGGTGTAGAGATCCTCTTGTCTTGCAGACAAAACACCGCCACACACATCACGGACCACATCCATGAATGGATTAAACGACGTACGTTATGCAAGATCAAGTTGGATGACCGGATATTTTTAGACTAGTTCCTCAAATCTCTCATACCAACCATCGCAAAGGATGTGGCATTCGAGCGACCCCAGTCTGAGGAAGAAGAAATTCTCAAAGCTCAATAGTTTGACCTCATCTACGCCCACTCTGGTTATCTATATTCTATTTTACCTGATGCCCCCTGTGCCTACTCAGCCAGGAGCGATGCGCCCGGGGCATCCCATGCTGCCGATGGTATCATCGGGCATGTGGCATCACGCCCTCAACTGTACACAACTATGCCTGCTACTAGTGGCCTGGACCTCTCACGCGCCACGTCCCATTCTGGAGCGACTACTTCATACGCCCCGGTCATAAAACCTCCTCATATCCATGGACCATCATGCCCACCGCAGTGTTATGGACATGCACCCCCACCTTATAATTCTCCTATGGGATAGCCTACATTTTATCAACACCTAGCTCTGCCCACCCATTCACACCCCCAAGTCCAGCAAGCTTACTACCCCCTGCAAGCCCCAATTGCGCAACCACCAGTTCCTCCAGTTTATCATCCAAAACCGACCCCACCAGCTCCAGCCCAACCTCAAGCACATCCTGGTTACTACCCAACGCCGACACCTTCACCACCTGCTCAACCACAGAATCCTCCCAATCCCCAAGGGAAATTTTATGCCCAACAACACCCATAGCAAAATCATCCTGCTCAACGCAACCAGCAAGGCCAACAGAATAGGGGAAGAGGATGGAACAGGAGGACTAACCAACCTCAAGGCCAAGGCGGTCAACAACCAAACCCCCCCAATAACAACAATGCCACCCCACTCGACCAAAACCCCAACAGACCACCTCGTGAGGGAAAGAATCCCATCCTACGAACGAATCATCCTTGTTCCATATGTGGGGTATATGTCCACTATACGTACAATTGTCTGCATTTAGATCATGCCCGTCAACTCTGGATGGACGACGCCCAAAGCCAAGGACAAGCTGCTCCCCCCGACACAACCCAACCCCCAGCCACCCCCCATGGTGCTGCAAAATCCCTTGCCCATGCAAGGAGTAGTAAACGCTCAACCACTACCTCCTCCTCAAGGAACCGTACAACCACCTCAGCAAATCACATATGCTACACAGACAAACCAACCCACGGATTCGGGTACTCACCATATCCTCATGATGTCATCAACCGATGTCAACCTTCAAACGCGTCGAAATCAATACAGACCTAATCCCGAAACCCCCCGTTGATACTACTACCCCCATAGATCATCCCTTATGCATACCCCCACCACACGGCGGTGGGGCCCCTAAAGCCCCTCGTTTCCCACTATGACGGACGATGGGGCCCCTAAAGCCCCTCGTTTCCCACTATGACGGACGATGGGGCCCCTAAATCCCCTCGTTTCCCACTATGACGGATCAACAACAATCCCAACGCTTGTGCCGCAACAAATTATAATATCGTAGAAGATCTAGCGCAATCCCCCGCAGCTATGTCTACATTGGAAGTCCTGAATAATTGCCCCGCACAGGGGAAACTATTGTTATCCGCCATCGGCGCGATAGACCCTAACAACTCTCGACTAATGGCATTTGACTTAGACCAAGCTGAACCACTTTTTCCTTCAACATTAGCCTTCCACGTCTCTGTATCAGTTCGGAACTTAGTCATCCATCGATGCATCATCGATGAAGGTGCCTCCACCTACGTCATGTCGACATTTGTTTGGAAGAATATTGGATCCCCTACTCTATAGCCATCAACAACTCCATTAAGAGCTTATGATGGTCGCGCAACCCAACCTCAGGGCCTTTTGACCAACGTCCCCGTTCAACTAGCGGGAAAAATAGTCCTAATCAATATAGAGGTTATCAATGCACAACTTGATTACAATCTCTTACTTGGTCGTAGTTACATGTATGCTATGAAGGCCATCACTTCATCTGTCTTCCGCATCATGATGTTCCCCCATGAGGGATGTGTGGTCAAAATTGACCAAATAACATACTACGATCCTAATGCCCTAGCTGTCCCCGAGAATGTTCTCCCCATGATCGAACAACCCGTGCACAATGCTCCTACATCGCTAGTCTCCACAGTTGGACCCGGATTATACTTGGAGGCACCCATGACTTCCACGTTCCAATCCATTCCGCCCCCTCTAAAGATAACTGAGATATCGGATCTTTGCACAATTTCCTCCAACCATACAGCGCCCAACCACCAACCGTCTTTACTACCGCAACCACCATTGGTACCAAATTACATTGGGGCGACACCTATCCATACGATCCCGTTTTTATTTCCACCATCTGGAGTGATAAGTTCACTGGTGATAGCCACTTTGAACCTCCCTGGATTAACCCTAGGACTTCCCGTGTGGTACTTACCCGCCCCTAATCCTACACCAACACCACATGCCGTTCTTCAACCAGTTCAACCTATTAACACTTCCAACCGCCCACCACCTGGAGTGGCGGACATGCCCAACTATCCCCCTTCTAGTGTAGCATCCACATCTGCTACACAACCCCCACCACCACAACCAAAAAACACTGGGGGAAGAGGCCCGCAAAACTATACCACCCTACCGGCAAGAAAACCAGTGGCACCCCAACCACCCCCCCCGAGCACTCCCTAAGTGCTTTTGTGTGACAATATTGGCCACGCTACCCACAACTGTCTGCATTTACCCAATCTCCAAAAAGACATGCAGACCTTGGATGACAACCCCAACATCCCCGTGGTCGTACTAAACCCCCCAGCCCATCAGCGCCACAAGGCATTACGTACTAATCATGCTTGCGCCATCTGTAGAATATATGGTCACTACTCACACCACTGCCCCGACCTCCCGGATTACAGAGCATCCCTCTACGAATTGAATAATGCTGACATGGAAACATCACCTCCCACCATTGAAGAAATTCATCCTCCAACACCTTCCCCTTCGGAAGAAGTCAACACCATATATATTATCTCTACAGTTGATAGAAATGACTCTCTTCCAACACCTACCCTTCCCTCGTATGACTTGATCTCCCAGCACTTCCACAGCAATGAGGAAATCCTCGAAGCCCTTATGGAACTAGACTACCCATGGGATGACATGCACCATCGATCATATTTCATCCCCAGTGAGTCCACCCCTATCGCAGCCAACCAATTGGCAATTGAAACAAAAGACTTCCTCGTCAAAAAGGTCGATTGGTTTAAGAATCCTATTCCCACCCAAGACGCCTTCGAGGAAGGAAACATGGTGAATATTTCTCCCATCACATAGGTAGACATTGCTCGCTCGAGTGGCCAATCCGAGATCATCACCTTAGGGGCCACTTGTATAGAATATGAAATTGGGGAAGCCAAAAAACGTTTTCAGGAGTTCTGTGATGTCTTTGCTTGGTCTTATATAGAGATGCCCGACCTAGATCCTACTATTGTAGAACACCACATCGACACATGGCCTGAGGTCCCACCTTTTCGCCAAAAGCAGAGACCAATTCACCCCTCCAAACTCTTTGCAGTTAAAACTGAAATTGAGAAGCTCCGGAAAGCTGGATTCATCTATCCCATTGCTTACACCACCTAGGTGTCCAACCCTGTACCTGTCAACAAAAAATAGGGCACTCTCCATGTTTGCACAGATTTTCGAGATCTCAATCAAGCATGTCCCAAAGACAACTTTCCCACACCTTTCATCGACCAGCTCGTTGATGCTTGTGTCGGACATGAAGTCCTCTCCTTTATGGACGGTTTTTCTGTATATAACCAAATACACATCCAGAAAGAAGATCAATATAAAACTGCGTTCACTACCCCATTGGGCACCTTTTCCTACCGGATCATGCCATTTGGTATAAAGAACGCGGGTGCCACTTTCCAACAAACCATGACATACTGCTTCCATGACCTAACCCATATCATTCTGGTTTACCTAGATGACCTAACCGCTCGATCCAAAAAATGATCTAACCACTTAAATGACCTCCGGCAAGTCTTCCTTCATTGCTTCAAGTACATAATCCGCTTGAACCCTCTCAAGTGTGTCTTTTTTGTTTCTGCAGGACGATTGTTAGGATTCATCATGTCACAGAAAGGGATAACTATCAACCCCTTAAAATTCCAAGCCATCCTGGACCTACCCCCCCTTCGCACCATACGTCAATTACAAAGTCTACAAAGAAGAGCCAACTTTCTCCGTCGCTTTGTTCCTAAATATGCCACGACAATCCACGACTTCCTTCGCTTACTCTGTACTCGCAACCCCTTTGTCTGGGATGAGCAAGCTCAAGAAGCCTTTACAACCCTCAAAACAACCCTAACTAATGCCCCTTTGATCTCCCCACCGGATTTCTCCAAGGATTTTATCCTGTACGTTTCGACATCTGAATACACCGTCTCTGGGGTGCTTGTCCAAGAAGATAGTGCACGGAAAGAGCACCTAATCTACTACGTGAGTCAAACCTTGTCTGGCCCACAATTGCGTTACCCTCCTAAGGAGAAGTTGGCCCTAGCTGTCGTCTTCTCCGTACAAAAGCTCCGTCACTACATATTGCTGAGCACAACTACTGTTGTGGCTGACTCTAATCCTATGGTTTACCTACTGAGTCGTCATCTACTTCAAGGCTGTGTGGCTAAGTGGGTCGTTATTCTCCAAGAATATTACCTCACGTTTACAACACCAAAGAGCATCAAGGCCCTTGCTTTGGCACAACTTATGACAGACTTGCCATCGTCATCCATATTAGCCCCCATTCAGACCAATCTCCCGGATGATCATTTATTTATCATTTCTTCAGATGACCCTTGGTACGACGATATCTTGGTGTACCTTCGCACTTAGAAATTTCGACCAGATCTCGACCGCGATGAGCATCGACGCATATGTCATCATGCTTCACGTTACCTTCTCCTAGGAGATGTGTTATACCATTGTGGTATTGACACCATCTTACGTCGCTGCCTCACCCACGATGAGGCCGAACAAGTCATTAATGATTTCCACAACGGAGCTTGTGGCGGACATTTTTCAGGGATGGCCACCGCCCAAAAATTCATATGTGTTAGATATTTTTGGCCTTCCCTTTTCACTGACTCTATCACTACAGTAAAAAATTGCCGCAACTTCCAGCTCTTTGCACCCAAGGCCACCCGCCCCCCTCCAACCAGTCGTCATTGTTGTCCCCTTTTGCAAACGGGCCATCGATTTCATGGAATGCAACCCAACCTCGACAGGTGGCCATAAGTACATCATTGTCGCTGTGGATTACTTCACCAAATGGGCTGAAGCCATGCCCACATTCAACTGCAAAGCTAACACCGTAGCTCGTTTCTTCTTTAATCATGTCATTACTCGGTTTGGTGTCCCCCAACAACTGGTGTCTGACCACGGAAGCCACTTTGAAGATGCCATCTGGAAGGAATTGTCCATCCTTCTTAAATTCAAGCATCAATACTCTTCCTCCTATTACCCTCAAGGGAATGGTCAGGTCGAGGCCATCAATAAAATACTAAAGACCATTCTTCAACATACCGTAGATCGCCATAAGTCCAACTGGCATCACATGTTATTTCTAGCACTTTGGGCTTATCGCACTTCCACTAAGACCGCCACAGGGTTCACCCCTTTTCACTTGGTCCACGGCGTCAAATTGGTTCTCCCCATAGAGTGTCAGATTCCCTCCCTCCACATAGCTGTAGAACTCCTTCCCGACACCTCCCCACTTGAGCAACGCCTAATCCCTTTGGAACAGGCTAACGAGGATCGCCGGATGGCCCTTCAAACCATCGAAGCTTCAAAAAACCACTCCAAAGTAGGTTATGATAAACACGTTCACCCACGCAATTTCAGGGAAGGAGACCTTGTCCTAGTCTATGACCGAGCACATGATAAGACCAGGAAAGGAAAATTTGAATCCATGTGGCAAGGACCATACATCGTGCATACCTATTTGGGACATGGGGCATACATCCTCACCGATTCTGAAGGGACCCCTTTGTGCAATCCTCGGAATGGGTTGTACCTTAAACGCTTCTACCCATAACACCTTTTTTGAGGACCCACTAGTCCCCTTTTGTATAGTTTCATTCCCCTTTTTTGTTTCCCACCCTTTTTTATCTATGACCTTACGTTTTGATTACCCTGCATGATCACAAATGAAATCCCTCCCACCACAATATGTTGGTTTTGCTGATGGCGCAAGTCGCTGGTCCCCGAACCTCACCTCTGCAGCTTGGGTCTTATATTCCCCCTCACATGAGCTCATCCACCTTAATGGAGTGTGCATAGGCGCTGCTACCAACAACCAGGCTGAGTATGATGTCGTGGCCGGTCTACTAACCATTGCCCTCCATATGGGCATATGTCACCTTCGTGTGTTTCTTGACTCCCAGCTGCTTGTCGCTCAACTCAACAACTGTTACCAGGTATGGGACCCCTGCGTTTTTAGAAAGTTCCTGGGCACTAAACAAATGATTAGACAATTTGAATCCATTACATTCACTCATGTCCCACGCAATCAAAATAGTGTAGCAGACCAAATAGATAATAATATTCTAGACTGGCACACGAATCACCATATGTAGGGCACCAATCATACATACAATCCACATGTACATAACAATATCATTTAAATATATAAAAAAAAAGAAGAAAAATCAATCATAGGTGCATCCACGTGCATAGAAAGCAAAACATCATCACAAAAGGCATCCACGTGCCATCAATATATATATATATCATCATGAAAATGTCATAAGTACCCACTGTACCAAAATATACATATAAACATAGCGAGGAGCCCCAACAACATCCTCGGTAAATATCATAAGTCATATATACAAAAACCCCACATGATCATCACAGTGGGGGCAGCCCTGTCAACTGCCTAGTCAGACTCCTCCTGGTAGTCCTCATCATCATCATCACCTGCGGACCCCCCTACCTTAGCGGCAGCAGCCACAGTTTCCCGTGTTTCCTCCTCATCCTCTCCCAGCCCCTCCTCAGGATCCTCCTCCTCGGGCTCCTCATCCTCCTCATCCTCCCCAAGATAAGGTACATCCCCTCGAGCAAACGCTCTCACAGTCTGTGTGGCTATCCCAATGCACCGCATAATAGGTCTCCACTCCTATGGAGCATCATAACAAATATAGATCAACTCCTGATGCAAATACTGCCAACCATTGCTCAAGATCCCCTCCACGAGCCGATCAATCCCCTACCTCAAAACATCCAGAATAACAACAACACTCCAACGACAACCCTGTCCACACCCGACTGGGTCCACCCCTTCCACATGCCCTCACCGTAGCCTATGACCTGGCGGTGGTAATGGTCCCACATCTGCCAAACAAAAACACCAAAATGTTAATACAAGTCCAGCAACTACAAAATGATATCATACACAAAACCTGTCGAACTGAAATAAAACAAACATACCGTCTGGGCCCCAAGCTTGGCCAGGAGGTCTTGGCATCTCGGGATCCCCACAAAATTCCATCCCAGCGTATGGATAATCCTCGATGGATACCGGTATCTGCATCCATTGTAGAAACCACTCCTCGGTGAAAAAAAGGCCCACTAGCCCTCCACCCCTACGAGTCATCATCTCGCCCCATCACCACATCCGCGGCTCGGTCAGGGGAGCCACTTGTATCACTCGGTGAGGCCGAAGCATCTGAAACCACTCAAAGAAAAAGGAACACAGAAAAGATGGGAAATAAAACTCCTTCCCCAGGCACCGAATCTTGCTCAACTCTCGCTGAACAGCGGTCAAATACATCTATCCCCATGCATAGTACGTCCCATTAAGGACGCCCTCTATCAATAACATATGCCCTACCGTAATCCGGTTAGGGCCATGAGAACCCAAAACCCGTACCACTTCCATTGCAATAGCCTGCGTAACCGAGCTGTCTATGTCACACAACATGAGTGAAGAACCACTCACCACCGCTACAGGAAAACAGTGTCTCTCCAGTAAAGTATCCATGGATATATTCCCTGGCCTCCTCGGCTGAGTCTCGGCAACTATACCTAACTGAGGCAACCCAGTCAGGAAATATACATCGGCTAAGGCCAAATCTAGCTGCTCACCGTAAATCATGAAAGCCTTGATATCAGAATCCCAGAACTCTACTAACTTGTTCAACAACATAGGTGCTGAATGCATGTATGGAATCTCTGCAAACTTCAGAAGCCCATTATCATCTAGTGCCTCCCAAACTGCTCGATCTGTCTGGATATTCCTCCAGCTGTTGGGAGGAATCTCCCACTCTCGCCATTTGACCTCTGGCATCCTGCCAATAACAACAATAACGCTCATTAGATCCCCATCTAAATAAAAAAAAAACACAACCCTCTGGAGCGTGCTTTCTCCCTTGAAACGCGCGTTCCAGAATGCATTCACCAACCATTTCCTTGCGCTTCACACCGCACTTTCCTCCTGAAAAGCTGCGGTCCACACCGCAAACCAAACCACCCCCTGGTTGTGCCCTGAAGCGCGTTTTCCCCTTTGAAAGCTGCATTTCAGAGTGCAACCATCATGGGTCCACCCGCGGGACACACCGCAGTTTTCTGGATACCCCAGCATGGCCTAAACCGCACCTTTCGCGAAGAAAACTGCGCTTTGCAGCGCAGTTATCCCCCCCATTGCCATGGTCCAGACCACACCAAACCATCTGGAACCCGCGCTATGCTACATAGGTTCCCATTTATGGCCGGTACAACCCCCCAGAGACTCGAAAAAATACAAAAACTCTTAAATGACAAAGCTTAGGACATGGGCTCTTACCTGCAACTCCTGGAATTCAAATCCACCGGTGAAATCTCCCACAAACTCAACTTTTACCTCTGACCTCCTCTAATGCTCTGTCAAACTCACCACACACAAATGACACCTATTATGGGGGACTACTTACTATTTATAGACATTGGCCTTATCCTCCTTTCGCCATTATGAGATCATCCGAGGCCTGTTTCTCAAACCATTGATACCAATGCACTCAGCACAGCTAGAATTCCGCGGTGGTACGGTCAGTTTAAATTTTTCACCGACACCTTTTTTCGAGCATATTTTCATGCCCTTCGTCGCCTTGGTTTGCATGCCACTTTGGCCGTCATCCATTTCTGACTTTCTTTATATCGTCAGATTCATTTTTCTGCGCTCGTGATGACGCTTGAGACCATTTCTCGCTCTCACCTCTAACTTGTTCGGGCATTTTTTACAGTGTTCTCGTCACCTCGGTTTGCATGCCACTTTGGCCGTTGTCCATTTCTGACATTCTTTATATTGTTGGATTCAGTTTTCCGTCCCCATGATGATGCTTGAGATCATTTCTCGCTCTCACCTCCAAATCTCCCGGGCATTTCTCAAATGTTCCTCGTTGCCTCAGTTTGTGTGCCACTTCGGCCGTTGTCCGTTTCTAACACTCTTTATATTGCTGGATTCATTTTTCCGCGCCCATGATGATGCTTGAGATCATTTCTCGCTCTCACCTCCAAATCTTTCGAGCATTTGTCAAATGTTCCTCGTCTCCTCGGTTTGCGTGCCACTTCGATCGTTGCTCATTTCCTACGTTCTTTATACTGCCAGATTTCGTTTTTTGTGCTCATGATGAGGCTTAAGATCATTTCTCACCCTCACCTTAAATTGTTTTGATGTTGTGTCCCTACACCTTTCCACCTCGGTTTGTGTGCCACATCGGCCACCGCCAAGTCTTTACAAGTTCGTGCATCACAACCTATCCATGAACCCTCCACTCCATCTATACTACAATTATGATGTTGTTTTGCTGCCATTCATCGACCCCCAAGGAGGCCCCATCAGTGTTCCCCCCCCTATCACTCTATTGGATACCCATATTTATGCCTTGATCGAACACTTCCTCCTTGCCTCACCAACACTTTTGTTCGGTTCAAGTTTGCCCCTTTTTCGGGCCAAGCAATTCCTTTACGAAAAAGGCACTTAGGGAGTTTCTGTTAAGCTCTTTTCTGACTCCTATAACAATGAAAAGATCGCCGAGCAATCTTGCTTATTTTCATGCTCGCTAAAAGTATCTAAAAGGGCGTGCACCTGGTATAAGTTTACCCCTTTTCCGTACCTCATAGACTAATTATGAAAAAGGAATATTCTAGTCACACTGGCTAGAAGAGTTCTTCACTGCATCCTTTTACGCCTTTTCAGGATTTGAAGACTAACACACGAAAAAGCACCCCCTTGGAGTCCTCTTACTACTTTTAGACTCTCTAAAAGTGAAAGCAACCACGAGCAATCACCGTCCTGGGCTCGTACAAATCCACAAGATGGTACATATCCACCATTTCAGAGTTTTCTTATCGCTTACAGACTCCTTAAAATTGAAAGCACTTACGAGCATTAACTGTCTTGGGCTCGCACAAATCCACATGACAGTACCATTTTTTTAGCATACTTTCACCTCTTCTTCGAATTCCTTAAACCATGAAGAAGGCCCCAACGCTGCCTCTCGGTGCCACACCAAAGCATATATATAATTGCACTGTCACGACAACTTCCCCATCTTGGTCTCCTTTATTTAGAGCATTCTCCAAAATGTCACCTTTAGAGTCTCCGGATATGATCCTTTAGTAGATCCCCTTGAGTCTTTCTCGCTGCAATACTTATCCCTTATCCCTTAAGCTATGATTCCCATACCGAAAAGTTAGTTTCATAAGCTTCCAGGTCATCCATGTCATCATGCTCTGAATAAAGGAAGTTTGAGTCCTCCCACTCCATTGACCCCAGTTATTCCCTGTCCCCACAGTACGTCAGTCCCGCCATTAGTAGTATCACATCTCAGTTGTACACCTCGCGCTCCTATCAAGGAAACATCATTACCTTGGTAGTTGCAAGGTCTCCCTCTGTCGACGCCAACCAATCTATTTCATAGGATAGACCCAGAGGTCCCTGTGCCTTGGACTCATCGCCATCAGTAGTGAGTCCCTATGGATCATTTTGAAAGGAGTCCTTAGTGCCTCTCCAGATGATTGTTTCTCACATGCTCGACGTCAACACCTTGATCGCATCGTTGAGATTCGTACAGGGTATCGGTCATTTTAGTTATTAATAGAAGACCCCGGATGTTACCTGACTCCAGCACATTTGTGAGTCTACTAGAGGAAACAACTAGTCATATGTTCCTGTAGATATCCGGGCTGCGCATGGTGACAGTTTCATGAAAGTACCCCAGTAACATGCTTCTTTGACTCACAGTTATTTGACACTTTCAGATCCAACATTTTTATCAGTCATTCCGGTACCACAATCAAAGTGATGAAATTTTTCCAGTGTATCATTTTTTTCACATCAACCATGGCTAGGCCATGGGTATGTCCCATATTTGCGTCCCCTCTGGACCAATATGATGTACACAACAGTTTTCTCATGTATTGTTCTGGTCCCCCTTCATGGACCCCATTATTATATTTTGAAAACGAGCATGGGTATGCCCACCTCGTCCATATGTTGAGATACTCATTGGTAAGACATGTATTTTTAGTTCTTGGCAGTCAGTACAAACCCCATGTTCCGGTCTCCAACAAGTTCGTGCTCTTCTCCATCCCAATGCTCATTACCTAGGAAAACCACAGTACTTATGATGTCCATCGGCCATACGATGAGCTCCTACCCTCACACATCAGGGGGCAATCTGTTAACACCAAAAAAGTTCTCACTAAATCATCCCTTTGGACATACATCTCTGTTGACCAAATTTCCTACCAACCTCGCCTCCAAAACCCTATAAAACCCAAATGGATATTGAAAATACCCAAAAATTCCCTCAAAAACATACTAAAACCCTAAAAGAGGGTCAAAATCAAACAAATAGGGAATAAAACCCAAAAGAAAAAAGAAAAAAAAGAGAGAATAGGGAAAAAACCCTAAAACCCTAATCCAAGTTTATAAAAAGGGGTGGAGGCCCCTCATCTCTAGATCCCCAATCACTCTACCCTCATGCTGCTGAATTTTTTCAAAGCCTTAAGCCATCCATCTTTGTGCCTTTTGGCCTCCCTTGAGATAAAATTTTTAGCCACCATCCAAGCATTGGAGAGAAGAGTACCAAACTAAGGAGCTCCGGAGGACACCGCTAGAACTCCACCGGCCTCATCTTCAAGGTAAATTTATTTTTTGCAAGCCCTTTGCTTGCCCATAATAAAAAAAAAGATTCTTTATTTCACAGTTTTATGAAGTGTATCGTTTGTTATTTCAAGTCATATTTTACTTCATGCACATGTTTAAGCTCAGGTTTATTGTTTAATGTCATTCGTTTCAATCATTTGTACTTAGTTTATTGTTGTTTACTTCCATACTGCTGTTAAGGATTCCATAATCCTTAACAGGTGCTCATTTGCACAAGCTGGGGCGAAAACCCCAGCTACACATAACACAAATAAATTGTAATATCCTTAAACCCAAAATTAGTAGAAAGATAAAAGTAGATGAAATAGATAACAATGTTCACTTGCCTCTTTAAGGGGGAAACCTCCAAGAGCACTAGATCCAAATACAATGACAATTCTTGACTTCACATTACATATCTTACTACTCTCTATATAGTACTTCGATATCCCAAGTCCAACTACTTGTGGTCCCACTATTAATAAGGGACAACTACCTAAGGGACTTTATTGAATAAGGAAGGACCTTTTACATTAAACAACTACCCAAAAAATAACTAATGGGCCTGATGGCCTTGCACATAGATAAGGTAGGGGGGCTAGGGTAGGACCCTAACATGTCCAACCCCTTCAATAACATTTCCCTCAATGTTGGATATGGGGAAACTATTGAAAAACTATTGATGGTTCCCAAGTAGCATTTTCTAGTCACATATCCTTCCACTGAATCAAAACTTCTCGAATAGTGCGTTGATGTAGCTGATGCTCCCAAGTGTCCAAAAATCACTTCTGGTTGGAATCAGATAGAAAATTCTTCATCCATTTCTGGTAATTTAGTTTGAACTGGACAATTCTGGCCCACTACCTTTGTTGAGGGAAAAATTACTACAAGGGTGAGTAGTCCTCCCTCTTTAGGGAAATCCTTGAGGTTGCAGCAAGGACCCAATGTTGTTAATTGTAAGTTAGTATCCAAAAATACAAATGGAAAATAAATCTATAAATAATAAATAAAAAGAAACTAATATGAAATAAAAGGGACAAGTGCTAAGGAAACCAAATAGAACAAGAGTATGCCAAACCAAATGTTGAAGCCCAATAGTCCCACTAAATACAATGGTGTCACCTAGGAGGTGAAGGATTCAAAGGGAAGCCAACAATATCCCTTAGGGAGGTCCTTTTTGTCCACAAATTTGTAAGATAACTATAATAGAACAATAGAGAAACACTTGCTTCTTAGAGGAAGAAAGCAAGGGATATTTTGCATGCCAACTTTAAGTAAGAATTGGATTGAAAGGTGAGATCCCAATGCAATTATTGTAGCATAAATTTGCTTTGATTTTCTCCTATAGAATGCATGCCCATGGATTCCTTTTATAGGACAAATGGAGGCCAAGAAACATCTAGATCCATATGTGAAAATCCTTTCTCTTTAACTAGTTCTTCAAGTACATGAAGGGGGCTATTCAATGCTCCCAAGCTTGTGACAAATAGAGTTCTAATTTCAGAGCCAAGCAATCCATTTGTTGGAAATACTGAGAGGGGGGTGATTTAGTATTTCATACCTTTTATTCTTTCAAACATTTGTTATACCATATAATCATTTATCAACACATATACCATGTATCAAAAGCAAGTTTTAATGTAAAGAATGTTGCACGCAAATAATATGTAGCGAAATCTTATATATAAAGAATATTCTATTACAAATAATGTTAGGAGACAACAATATCCAATACAAGTGTGAGCACCCACTCACATATTTTGCTGACACCAATCAGACATGAACAACAATCCCTTGCAAGAACCAACTTGTTGTTTTACAGGAGCCAACCTATGAGGACATCAATCCTCTTAGGAGCATCAAATATTAGTCAGCAAGCAACAACTTGGGTGGTCAGGAACCCACCTGATCTGTCAGGCACCAACCTGTGGAAGACACCAATCTTGTTTCCTTGCCCCATCCTGCCACCCATATATAGATTTTTCATTGTATTCCTTGATCACAATCCAATATGCACTTCCAACTCTTTCTATGCGGCCATTCCTTGTATCCTTATGTTCAAATGTTCCTTGTATAAATGTTCCTTGTGCTCTTCACAAATCCTCCATATATTTTGCGCGGATGATCCTTGTATTTCTCCTTGTGCTATAATCTCATGCACTTCCTCAAGTCATACAGTCATTGATTCCCCTGAGCATAATTTCATAATACTACATATTTTTGTGCCCAAGCTTATCAAAACACTTCAATCTTTTGCTTATTTATACTATTCTTTCCTTTATTTTTTCAATTGATTTATCCATAAGCAAAGGCTTTTGTATGTTGGCTTCTTCCCTTCTACCTTTCTTCATGAATACGTTTACCCACACATTTGTTGGACCTAATTACTTAATCCTTTGTCCGCTTGTAATTTTTTAAGTTTAATTTTTTACTTGATTAGCACACAAACTATTGCATGGTGTATTGCACAACATACTTGTGTTGAGACCTGCATAGATAACTCTAGTGAGATTTTGCGCAAACTTCTTGCGCACGTTTGGTGGGGCTTGTTGAGACTTGGACACATATTTTCTATATACTTATTCAAACTGGCTTTAAAAATTCAATGCCATTACCATGTTCAAAAATATCTTTGACATCAATGACAACATCAAGCTCAACAAAATCCCCATTTGGCATTGATGTCAACACTAAGTAAAGCTAAGCTCCCTCTGAATACTAGCTCTTCATTGAAGTCTTGTGTTGTGCAATCTTGTTTTCATAATTACTTGCTAATTCCCCCCCCCTTTGACATCAATGGAAAAGGAATATTAAATTATTTGCAAAATTGTATTACCAAAGTGTATCCTCCGCCTACGCAGTTGCAAGTTCTCCCCTTGGATTTATGCTTATGTTCATGTCTTTTGTTGCTCCTTTGTGCTGGTTACTTCTTCTTTGTGTGGTCCTTTTTACACAACCTCTTCTATTTTTCTTCTTCCTCCTTTGGTTTTATCATTGTTGCTAACTTCTTCAGGGTTTCTTGTACATTTGTAAATTTTCCTTCGTTTCTGCTTCTTTAATTGAAATTGTCTCATCTACCTATTTATTGAGATTTAGCTTCAATTGTGCATTCCTCAACATCTCTTACAACATCCCTTTTCCTCCTACACACAGTATTCAACTACCTTCATAGATTCATCTTGTAATGCTATATTTTATTCCATATTTTAATGCACATGTACATCCAAATTACATATGATTAGATGATTATTGAAACCAAGCATGGCTTCACATCATTATTAATTATATAATCTATTGGATGTCTAACATAGATCTTGGCATGACGCAAGCATGACATCTATATCCTAGCAAATTTAATTCACGTGAAATAAAGTTGATCATGTCATTTATGTTCAAATAAATGTTGTCCTTTCATGTTGTTTTTGCTGTTGTGGACACATGCGATGGTAAGTACTCTGATTTTTCTTATGGTTATGAGCTGATTTGTCACTTTTTAAATCCTGCAAAACTCAACTGTTAAGTTTTTTTATTGATTTTGACAGTAAATAACTCCCGGATATTCAATTCATTCACCAAACATTGCATTTATACAAATATTTTATGACCTGTAGGATTCATATTCCAATGGTCCGTTGGAATCTTTATGAATCTTTGTATTCTTTAGTTACAAACTACCCTAGGATTCTAACATTCCCCCTCTTAATCTGAAGGGGTGTTTGTAAGTCCGAGCATGGTTCTAAATATTTCATACTTTTCTCGTCCAAGTGCTTTGGTGAAGATATCTGCAGTTTGATCATTAGTGGAACAATGACATAAATGAACTATCTTGGCCTCTACATGATGTCAAATCAGATGATACTTTGTGTTGATATGTTTGGTTCGATCATGGAATCTAGGATTCTTGGCCAACTTGATTGCAAAAGTGTTGTCAATCAAAAGTGGAGTGGAGTCTTCTTGTTTCTCCTGCAAATATTCAAGTATCTTCCTAAGCCACACAATCTCTTTGGTTGCTTCTATAGCTGCTACATATTATTACTCTGTTGTCGAATCTGCTGGAACTGATTGTTTGCATGATCTCCAGGAGATAGCTGCTGATCCAAGACTCATCGTGTATCCATAAGTGGACACTCTTGTTTCTTTGTCACCATCGAAGTATGAATAAGAGTACCCAATAAGTCTGAAGTCATCCACCTTAGAATACTTGAGTCCAAATTCTTGAGTCCCTTTCAAGTATCTTAGAACTCTCTTTGTTGCAGACCAATGTACTTCACAAGGTTTGTGCATAAACCGTGAAAGAATGATAACATCATAAAAAATATCTGGTCTGGTGGTAGTAAGGTAGATAAGGCTTCCTACAAGCTGTCAGTACTTAGTTGCATCCTCGAATTATTTTCCTTCACTTGATATGAGATTTAGCTTTTGTTCCATTTGAGTTGACAGTGGGCTACAATCTGTCATGCCAAATTCGTTCAATAGTTCTCTAATATACTTTTTCTAAGAAATGAAAATGTGCTTAGGATGTTGAGTCACTTCAATTCCTAAGTAATAGTGAAGAGGTCCCAGATCATTCATTTCAAATCCTTTCTTTAAGTCTTTCTTTATGGATGATATATAACTTTCATTGTTCCCAGTCATCAAAATATCATCCACATATACAACAAGAAACACCACAGATATTCCAACTTTCCTTACAAATAGTGTTGCGTCATCAGGATTGTAATGTTTGAAATTTAGCTTTAGAAGATACTCAGTTATATTTTCATACGATGCTCGAGATGATTTTTTCAGGCCATACAAGGACTTGACAAGTTTGCATACCTTTTGTTCTTGTCCCTTCACAACAAAACCTTCGGGTTGAGGCATGAAGACATTTTATTTGAAGTATCCATTCAATAATGTAGTCTTTACAGCCATCTGATGAAATTTCCAACCATTTTGTGTAGCTATGGAAAGAATAGTCCGGATGGTGCCCCATTTTGTTGTGGGAGAGAACGTTTCTTCATAGTCAATTCCTTATTTCTCTGCATAGTCTTTTTCCACGAGCATTTCTTTTTGTTTGTCAAGTAAGCCATCTGATTTGTATGTGTTCTTGTACATCCACTTGTTTCCAATTGGTTTGGTTCCTACTTGAGGATCGACCAGCTTCCAAGTTCCATTCTTTATGAGTGCATCATACTCATTATGCATCACTTCTTTCCACTCATCACGAGTAGTAGCCTCTTCAAAGGAAGTTGAGCTTCTTGTTCCCATCTTTCCTACTTCATCTATATAGACACTTTTAAGTGTCTTTGTGGCTGATTTAGGAATATTCCTCGATGGTATAGGTTGATCAACTGGTGGTGCATTCTTCTCTTCTAGATTCAATCTTCCAATCCTCTCGATTACATCATCCAGTTGATTTTCTTGTTCAGTTGAAGTGGCAAGAACATAGTCTTCATCATTCTATTCACGAGGAGTTATTGGTGCTGCTTCAAATGAAAATTCCATGGATTGATCCAAGATAGTGATTCCCCCTTTAATATGTGGAGTTTCATTATCACATTCATAATATGTCTTTGGATGAGCAAACCTCTCCAGACGATCAAGCTGTCTTTCAATAGACTTGTCATTTTTATTAGTTTCAAGAAAAATGACATCTCTGGAAATAACAAACTTTTTGTTTACCTCATCATAAAGATGATATTCCTTGTATGTTTCTAAGTAGCCCAAGAAAATAGATCTTCTTCTTCTAGCACCAAGCTTGTTTCTTTGCTCCTTTGGTATTAAGGCATAACATGTGGAACCAAAATTTCTAAGATGCCTAACCGAAGGAAGGTGGCCAAGCCACACTTCATGTGAATTCTTATCTTCTAGAACATGAGAAGGACTTCTATTTCTCAAATATGTTGTGCATAAGACTCCATCACCCCAAAACATTAGCTTCACATTCTTGAAAAACATCATTGATCGTGTTGTATTCATTAAGGTTCTATTCATCCTTTCTTCTACATCGTTTTGTTGGGGATTGTAGAGAACTGTAGTTTGATGTGTAATTCCATGTTTGAAAAGATAGTCTTCAAATTCCTTAGATTTATATTCTTTACCATTATCATATCTGAATGTACCAATACGTACTTGTGCTTGATTTTCTATCAATGCATAGAAATTCTTGAAAGTTTGAAATGCTTGAGATTTTGTATTCAGCAAATACACCCAACACATTCTAGTATAATCATCAACTAATGTCATAATGTACCTATTACCATTTGCATAAGGAATACGCATGGGGCCAGATAAGTCAGAACGAACTAGTTCTAACTTTCTACATGCTCTGAATTTAGACTCTGGAAATGGCTGCTTACTATGTTTTCGTAGTATGCATGCATCACACTTGTTCCTTAGATTAGGAATGGTGGAAAACCCAAATACATCATTATTTCTTAACAATCTAAGACTATAATAATTCAAATGACCAAATATAGCATGCCATAGTAAATTGGATGACATATTACCTTCTTCATACTGAGAGATATAGGCAAAGTTTTGAACTCTTGCAGAAGAGCCTCTCAACTTTAATAGCTGTCCATCTTCATAACTAGTCATGCCAACCTTATTGTCAGATGATTTTCTTATACTGTAATGTCCCCATTCAAATAAATTCATGACAGGAAAATTCCACCAATCCTACTAGTTCCCTAGGTTGAATGGAGACATTGGGATTTGAAATAAGAGGGCTAATAAATGATGTTTGGACATTAGAATGGCACAAATATTTAATAAAGGAGCTAAATAAATAAGCACAAGGAAAAGTCAAACTGGGAATTGATCATGAAGACACATGGAGGATGTGGGACCCACACAAGCCAGATTTTCTATGCCACATGGCATCCTCCTCTTGTCAATTCGAATCCATAAGAAGTCCAATGTTCTTGGGATGAGTTGAAAGGCTCATACACTTGGAAATATGCATCATAGTTCGAATTGGGATGGAAGTGCAACTCCCATGGAAGAGGAAGAGTCAAATGAGAGGTTCTTGGACACTTGGGCTAGATTCCCTAACCTCTATGACAACAATGATGAAGATGCTATGAAACCTATGAAAAATTTCAGACCTGATTGATGACATCTTACCAATATGACATGTCAGGCCTAACAATAGACTCCAAGGGAATGCTCATGGGATTCAGAGAAGCCCAAGGGATTCCTACTCAAATTGGTGGAAGGTGGAAGGCTAGGAAGTAGAAGACAAGTGGCAAATCTTGAATCCCTCCCTAATTTGAATTGGCTTGGATTTCATGGATGGAATTCAAACCTTAGAAGGCTAAGGATGTTTATAAAATTTACAGGGATCAAGAAAGAGAAGGGATTTTGATCATTTTCACAATTTCATTTGAGAGGAGAGCTAGTGGAGGGCTACTCTACTTGCCTTAGCAGCAATTTCGAGGGTGAAAGATTCCCATACTAGTTGGTAATTGGAAAGGCCATTCATAACTTTCATTTGGAGCTTAAACGGAGTCATATGTTGCATATTCAAGCTACAGTTCAGCTCGTGGTCACTTCTAGTTCATCTTGTTTCTCCAACCATTTCAAGTTTTCTCAACATATTCATGATCCTTGAGGTGGGGTGCACTTGGTGAACTGTTGTTCTCTTTGGGGGAGATTCTAATGCCCCATTCATTTGTCATCTGTTGTAAATGATCTTTTTATCATACTCAGAATATTTTCAAGTCGAGATTCCAAGTGGAACTATGTAAATTTGATCATTAATGAGCAAATGGTGCCATTTTCCCCACTATGTTGATGTATGCCAATGATATGTTGATATATTCGAATGGAAAAGTAAACCACTGATGAATTAATGATGTATGGACTGCTAATAATGTGTTATACTAGTTTCATGTTCATTTCATAAGCTTTTGGAGTCATATTGTTCAATTTCATAGCATTTGGAGAAGATTGCCTATCATTTCTCCCAAGGTTGAAACTAGTCTTTTTGTATCTGATTTGAGAGGGTTGTAGCAGAATTAATAAACTAAATGGTGATGCATATGAGACCATAATTATGTCCCCTATATGTCCCCTACTTATTTCCTGAAATTCGAGAGGTTCCAATAGCAATTGGAGAGCCATCTCTAGCACCTACCCAGGAGGGAATTGAACCCCTAATTGCTAGTCAAATCCCCTACCTTGGTCAGAATTCAAAGGAGATTTGCATAAGCCTTTTGAAGACTCTAAAGAATCCATGAACCTCATAATCATTTTTGATGTAATTGTAACTTCGGAATGTATTTCACCTATTTATATTGTATTCCTATAGAGATGTTATTATTCCTCTATACGGAAGTGTTTGTATTCCTATAGAGATGTTATTATTCCTCTATACGGAAGTGTCGTCATTTATATTGTAAGTGTCGTAACTTATACTTGATAGGTTATTAGACCACCTTGATGGGGTCGGCCCTGTATGAGTCATGTGGGTAAAAGGGTTATTAGACCACCTTATTGGGGGTCGGCCCTGTCAGCATTATGTTATGTGGTTAAATTAAGGCCGACCTAGTAAAGGTTATTAGGCAAGTCAAGTCAAGTATAAATAGAGTGCGGGAGGCACTCTATTTGATCATTCACTTTCTCACTCATACACTCATTGGAGAGTGGCGCACTGGTGGAGGAGGAGAAGCTGCTGCTAGGAGACTATCTCTTATGCTTGGGTTTTGTATCATTGCTCTATCTATCTCTGAGGAAGTTATTGGGGTTTTTCACCTTTATGGTTTTCCCCAAGGAAACTTTGTGTGTCTATTGTCTCATGTGATTGCTTGTTGTGATTGATATCCTTGATATGCCATACATGTTATTCTCTCAGTAAAGATCCTAGAGTATGTTGAATTAATGCTCAAAAATTAACATGGTATCAGAGCTAACTTGAGAAGAAGACACTATGCAGTTGCGAAAGCTAGGGATTCTTGTTTTTGGGTTTCGCTCCATAGATTTTGGAAATTTAGTAGGGTAGATTGACTCTCCTCAGCAAGGTGCATCTTTCTGTCCAATCAGAATTCAATTCTGGGCACTTTCATTTTTGGCCCTAAAAATTAGGGTTTCCACAAAATAGGAATTTCTGAAATCCGAGACCATGGCTAGACGCTCCTTGGAAAAATCGAAGTTTAGAGATTTGGATCGAAATTTTTGGTTGGGTGAAGCTCTAGTAAAACCAAACCCTAGTTTGGGGTCCTGTCTAGTGAAGCTAGAAATTAGGGCTTCTGCAAAAGTTGGAATTTCTAAAATCTGTGACCATGGCTGGAAGCTCCTCTGAAAAATTGAAGTTTAGAGCTTTGGCTCGAACTTTTTGGTTGGGTGAAGCTCCGGGAAAATCAAACCCTAGTTTGGGGTCTTGTCTAGAGAAGCCAAAAATTAGGGCTTATGCAAAAGTTGGAATTTCTGAAATCTGAGACCATGGCTGGAAGCTCCTCTGAAAAATCGAAGTTTAGAGATCAAGATATAACTTTTTGGATGGATGAAGCTCCGGGAAAATTAAACCATAATTCAGGGTCCTCCCGAGTGAATCTGGAAGTTTGAAAAGCAAATTTGAGGGGTGAAACTTTGCAATTTTCAAATTTTGAGTACACCAGCTTGATCAGCTCATGAAGGCGCATCTTTCTATCTTTTCAGAACTTTGAATTTTTAGGGTTTCTCTGACAAACCCTAATCTAGCTCTAGATCAAGATTTCTGCAAATCAAGTGGTAAGACCTAAATCTTTTCTATTTCATTTGAAGTTCTCACCACACCAAGCTTGGGGATAAGCTTGAAGGGGCTGATAACTTTCGAGCATGGAAGTATAGGATTGGGTTAATTCTAGAAGAGCGTGAGTTGGACACCTACATAAGTGAAGGGGTTCCTATCCCAGAGGGAGAAGAGACTAAGGCCTTACACAAGAGGAACTTAGTCAAGGTTAAAACGATCATTGCTGATTCTATCAAAAACCATCTCATGCCACATGTGTCATCTCTAAAGACACTTAAGGAGATGTTTGATTCCTTGACCAAGCTATTTGAAGGGAAGAATATAAATTGGAAGATGACCTTAAGGAATCAATTGAAGAACATCAAGTTCCAGAATGCAGAGACCATGCAGTCTTATTTCTGAAGGGTCTCCCAGATAAAAGAAAAACTTGAAGCTGTGGGAGAAGTTATAGAGAATGTAGAAGTGGTAATGACCACTCTTAATGGCCTTCCTAGGTCATGGGATTCCTTCATCCAAGGAATTTGTGCTAGGAAGAAACTTATCTCTTTCAATAAGTTGTGGGAAGAATGCTCACAGGAAGAAGCTCAGAGTGTAGCTCGAGAAGAGAAGACGGGGAATGAAGATCAAGCTCTCACAGCACATACCAAGAAGATGACATTGTTCCTCAGATTGTCCTAAGAACAAAAGGAACAACAACAACTACTACAAGCAATCTGACAGGTATGACTTATAGGTATGTTTTGAAATCTGTTCATGATTAAGTTTATAATATGATTGTCCTCATGTTATTGAGTTTAGTAACAATCTTGTTTAATTTTAGACTTGTCTTATCACCCTAGTAAAATAATGAATGCATGATAGAAGACATTCATTGATTAGGGCTATGACACTTATGATTGTATTATGTTTGTACTAATGCATTGTGGTGTTGTATGAGGAGAATGTTATCCGCCAACATGAAAGGTTCAAATCAAGCTCTAGATCAAGACCATGATGACATGAAGACAAAGACTTATCCATAGTCATGGATCACAAAGAGGTATGTATAATTTGGTTCTACAATGGTTAAATTATGAGCTATGGAGGTCATTGAAGAGAACAAGAAAACATTGCTAGACATAACTAGCAAATATGATGACCAGGTATGTTTTTCCTATATCAAAGGATCTTATACTTTTGTATGATTGATAATGATTATTCATGAAGTTAAAAGTTTGAGTAATCTAGGGTTTATGCATGTTATGTTCCTTACTTTGATTAATGATATGACTAAACAGAAAAGTTCTCTATAAACCTTGAATACTAATGCTTATTATCTGTGTTTGAAATGATCATGACTATACATGCTTAAGATTATTGTGTTTTGATAGTATTAAGATTATACTAATAAATGTATGATTATGTATGAGATCTCGAGGATAACACAATGATGATACTAGTAAGCATGCATAGTGATTGAGGATGGATATAAGTTCAAGGACAGGTAATCCAGGAAGCAAAGATCAAGAGGGAGCACACTCCAGTAGTTCCTACAAGGAAACAAAGATTGAGAGGGAGTCCACCCATCAAACAAACAAAGATAAGTATTTGAATTGTCATTTCTTGTATATTTGATTGTTTAAATAATATTGTTCAAAGATGTATAAACTTATGTTCCTAGACTTAGGTTGTGTATTATGCATATTAGAATAATTGCATTAATGAACAATATACTACTAATATGCATGTAATGGGTAAGTGGCCTATTGCACTGTACAACATTCCATTGCTACCTATCTAGAATGAAACCTCTTTGCCGACATGTTGGGAGTTGTGCACACTTTTAACAATGTTCTGGTAGAGATTGGAAGGCATCTAGAAAGTTACAGGATATGGATAAATGTTGTATTAAAGCATTGGCTAAATTAAATGCATGACTGTATGACATATTTCTTTATGTGTAAGAATTTGTTCTGAAAACTATGAGATGTTTTCTAATCATGCAATTTAACTTGTCTTGTAGGAAAGATCGTATACCATCACCTACAAAAGAAGAACTACAACATTTGTTCCAGCAACAAAGCTATCTATTGAAGATATTGAAGAATCTGAAGTTCCCAGGATTCGAAAAGAATGCCATGATCGAGGAATACCAGTCGATCATGAAGAATGATGTTTGGAATGTGGTCCCAAGACCTGAAGGGAAGTCTATTGTGACTTCCAAGTGGATCTATAAGATCAAGCTTGCTGCAGATGGTAGCATGGAGAAATACAAAGCAAGGTTTGTAGCTCGTGGCTTCTCCCAGAAAGAGGGACTCATGTGTGCAAACTGAAGAAATCCTTGTATGGCTTGAAGCAAGCTCCTAGGACTTGGTGAGGATAGATTGATTGCCGACACGAAGTGGAAGCTTGTTGCCGAGTTTGAGATGAAGGACTTGGGGATGATGCACTATTTTCTAGGCATGGAGGTGTGGCAAAGTGCAGATGGGATCTTCCTTGAACAAGGGAAGTATGCAGTAGAGATCCTGAAGCGGTTCGGGATGATCGAATGCAAGGCCATGGCCACACCTATGGCATCGAACCTAAAGCTTATGTGTGATGCTTCATCTGATCCGGTTGATGTCACATTGTATCGTCAGATGATTGGGTCCTTGATGTACCTGACAAACACTAGACCAGATATTTGCTTTGCAGTGAACACATTAAGCCAGTTTTTGACGGATCCGAGAGGTGTTCACCAGTTGTTGTAAAGCATATTCTGAGGTACCTTAAGGGTACAATTGATTATGGACTCAAGTATGATGCGAATCAAAAGTTTAACCTGCAAGGTATGTTGATTCAGACTGGGCAGGCAGTGCTGCAGATAGGAAGAGCACTTATGGGTGCTGCTTCAGTATGGGATCAGGTGTGATCTCTTGGTTTAACAAGAAGCAGTCCTGCATAGCACTGAGTATAGCCGAAGCAGAGTATGTTGCAGCTTGTTCAGCAAGTTGTGAGGCAGTATGGCTCTGGAAGCTACTATCTGAGCTATTTGATCACCCGTTGGAGGCTACTAGTATTTTTTTTTACAACCAGAGTTGTGTGAAGCTGTTTGAGAACCCGGTATTCCACGACAGGTCGAAGCACATTGAGATCAAATATCACTATATCAGGGATATGGTGCAGAGAGGAGTAGTGAAGAGGAGTATTTGTATCAGTGTGGAAGATGTGGGACACGCAGGCAGTAAGGAGAGGGGAAGCTCACAAGAACATACACCCTGTTCTTCTATTTATAGATGTTGATAATGTTTGAAGAGGGGGCGAATGGAGGTAAGGAGGAAGTAGGAGTTACTGCCATCTAGGCATGCGAGGAATAGTATTGCGGGGAATGGTAGTGACAAACGGGTGAGATATCCTCTCCCGGTACTTCTTTCCATGGGGAAAGTGAACCATCACGATGGTGGCAATCGCTGTAGCAGGTGAATTCTGCTTATGATCCAGGGCAGGGCTGCAACCCAAGTCGGAAGGCTGGGTCTTTTGCAGAGGTACACACGACTTAAAATCCTGTTGATATATATATATATATTGCTAGCTTCGATCCGTTGTTGTTTATCTCTATTCTAATATTATTTTGATGCTAGTATGAATCTGTTTAGATCTCTGGTTAGTTTTAATGAGGGATGCTGGCGTTGATTCCAGTCGAAAACAATGGATTCTGCCAGAGAGGATGATACAAAGATCTTACCTTTGTCTTGTTATAGTTTTGTCAAGCGTTGATTTAATCTGGTACATGCTAATGTCTTGTATTGATTGGCTCGAGTTCAATCGATATATGTATTTATTAGTATAGCATTGGTTCTGTTATTTACCAACGTTTTTGGGATTGCTTTCTCTGTTGGTTTGAGTTCCGATATCTAGGTAAGAGCGTAGTATACATACTCTGAGTAGTTTATTTTACTATAACCTAGAATGAGGATTTCTTTTAGGAACATATTTTTATTGCTAAACATAGTGACCCTTGCCGCAAGTGACCCTTGCGTCCCAAATTGAATACTGAGTTTAGCAGTCATCATTATCCTGGTCTGTGACCTCAGATCATGGCTGCATCCTCTTTATCAAGACCCAAGAATCTGAGGATCGTGGTGTGACGAGGTTCATATAGATAGAATTATCCCTAACATGAGCGTTATGATTCTAGTCTTTCGTTTAGTAGGACAGTTTCTGTATATTAATAATATCCCGGTCGTTGATTGCCTTCTTTTCTCTCAGCATACTGTTATATGTCGCCAACGTATTTCCTCTTTATTATGTGGAATATTTATCTTCTGGAAATCTTGCTCATACAAATAGGGCTTAATTTCTTGGTAAGATCATGAGTATTATATAGACGGTCGATATGATCTATAAATATAATTTGCTCCTTGTTTGAAGGTCGACCCTTAGATGCGATAGGGGGCTGTCATACCTTACACACTGCGTTTATTACAATACTAAACGTTGTATGCGATAGAATATCTTAGCGTCATTTTTTATCATTCACATTAAACATATACTCTACATAAATGATTGTACATAGGGTCAATCTTAATAGACAGCTACATACATTGACTCCGTCTTATGTTATTAAAATAATGATGTGATCACATTTTCAATCTAATAAAGTATGGAGTTGAAGTTCTATATTTTTATGAATATTTAAGATTTCGGTATCGAGGAATTATTTCTTTAAGACTATATTGAATACTATAATCATATTTAGTTATTAGAGAGAGAGTCATAGCAAGTTGTCCATGATATTTACGAAGGGTATAGTTTTATGACTAAGAGAGTTTACCAGCTCTCAAAAGTGTAATATTATAGTAGAAAAATCCCATATATATATATGGAATTAAATAAAAAGGTTTGAGATTTGTTTCAATAAATGTTTAAAGGGTTTCAGTGCAAACTATCACTTTTAGTCTGCATCAATTATAATATTAAAAGTAAAAAGAACCTCATCTAAATTTATTCTTGTCCTGAAAAGAAAGGGATTTGTAATAAGTTATACATGCTCATACCCTAGAAAAGGGTTTTCCATGTATATATTACTATTTGTAGTAATAATTATATAAATATAAAACTAAAAAGATGTCTTTGTTGGACAAAAAGAGGGAGGACAAGTAATCTAGCATGTAGTAGTTGTTCTATGCTAGTTCTAACATAATCTCTTAGAATAAGTGAGAAGAGCTTACTTTATGACTCAGTAGGGAGTATATTTGAGTTATGTTACTAATATTATAATATACATGGTTAGACTTTGGTATCTTTACATTATGATGTGACTTATGGCATATATTGGATATACAAGTTATAGAGTAGAAGGGGTTATGCATTAGAAGATGTAGAAAGGTTTATATTTACATCAACCTTCATATTATTATAGGAAGAACCTTATATTTTCAATGAAGGATATGTTATTCTAGAAAAATGCTTCATGAAAGGAAGGCTTGAAGAAATTTAAGTCTTGTGACAATTGTGTCACAGTAGGTTGTAACCCTTCACCTTGGTTATAATAAAACACAACCTTTGGTGGATGTAGCCCGAGATACGGGTGAACCACATGAAAATATTCTCTTGTTATGTGTTCCTTGTATAAATCTCTCTTGTGTTGTATCTCAATTATTATCTCAGTTTTGGTTGTGTACCTTACGATTTTTTAAGATGGTTGTTATCAATGATATGGTCCCTGGTTTACATATGTTGGAAAATCTATTTAGTGGTTACGTATACTTAATATTTAAAAATGTGTAGTTGGCCGATGTTACGAGATGGTGTATCTTATTGTATTGTTCAGTTTATTGATAAATATTTAATCTAATAGAAGAAATTGGTTAATGTGAGACAAGTGTTAGAACATTATTAAGTTATGCTATTAGGATAAATATTATTATAAGAGTTGCAAATTCATAAAAATGGTATGAAGACCTTCCTTGTAAAATTATAGAGGAACCTTATATCGAAAAGTAAAGTTTTATAAACGATTTTAATTAACTAGTTAATGTTAAAAAGTTGTGAGATATCATAATAATGTTTTATTTTAAACAGTAAATTAAGTTGTGTTCTATCTTTCGCATAAGATTTAATGACAATTGGTCGCTTAGAAAATATTTAAATTTTTACGAATTTTTGGGTATGTGACAAAAGGGCTGAAGGAAGATGTTCTAAAATATGTGAATTAATGTAAGGTATTTTAGCAAAACAAATATGATCTCACATGCCTAGCTGGTTTATTGCAACCATTGCCCATTCCAAAACAAAAATGGGAGAGTATCTCAATGGACTTCATCACGGGTTTTCCCAAATCTTTGGGAAATGATTGCATAGATGTGGTAGTGGATAGGCTGACCAAATTTGCTCATTTCTTTGATGTTACATCATCTTTTAGTGTTGCACAAGTGGCTGATATTTGTTTTAAAGAAATCTTCAGATTACATGGGCTCCCCAAGAACATTGTAAGTGATAGAGATAGTTGATTCATGGGTGCTTTTTGGCAAGAAATTTTTAGATTGGTGGGCACTCAATTGAATCCAAGCACAAGCTATCATCCATAAACTGATGGCCAAACAAAGAGAGTGAATCAATGGCTGGAAGGGTACCTAAGGAACTATGTGAGAGAGAAGTAAAAAGCATGGGTAAAATGGCTACACTTGGGTGAGTTTTGCTACAACACCACTTTTCATATGTCAATAGGAATGTCTCCTTTCAAAGAATTATATGGTTATGAAGCACTCACCTTTTTCGAGCATATCTTTGGTGATAGTAGAGCCCCAAAATCTAAATATTGGGTGGAAGAGAGCCAATAAATTTTAAAGCTTTTGAAAGACAACTTGCAGGTTTCCTAGAATCAGCAAAAACAATATGCAGATCAACATAGGGAAGAAAGGACCTTTCAAATCAATTATTTGGTATATTTGAGGTTGCATCCATATAAACAAACATCTTTGAAAAAGAAGGGAGCAGAGAAGCTAAACCAAGATACTATGGCCCATACAAGGTAGATCGGAAGGCTGGGGAGGTAGCATTTGAGTTAGAACTTCCAGAAGGAAGTAAAATCCACAATGTATTTCATGTTTCAGGTCTCAAGAAGGATATTGGTCACAAAATTGTCATTTCAGAAACACTTCCTCCTTTGGATGATGAAGGTCAACTCATACTTGTTCCAGAAAAAATTTTGAAGACAAGGGAAAGAAGATTAAGGAGCATAACTATCAAAGAGGACTTGGTATGATGGAAGGATATACCAAGTGAAGATGCCACATGGGAAGAGGAACAAATTTTGAAGCATCTAAATCTGAAATTGCTTGAGGGAAAGCAATATTGGGTGGGGAGGACTGTAATGTCCCCATTCAAATAAATTCATGACAGGAAAATTCCACCAATCCTACTAGTTGCCTAGGTTGGATGGAGACATTGGGATTTGAAATAAGGGGGATAATAAATTATGTTTGGGCATTAGAATGGAATAAATATTTATAAAGGACCTAAATAAATAAACACATGGGAAAATCAAAGTGGCAATTGATCATGAAGACACATGGAGGATGTGGGACCCACACAAGCTAGATTTTCTATGCCACATGGCAGCCTCCTGTTGTCAATTCGAATCCATAAGAAGTCCAACGTCCTTGGGATGAGTTGGAAGGATCATACACTTGGAAATATGCATCATAGGTCGAATTGGGATGGAATTTTAACTCCCATGGAAGAGGAAGAGTCAAATGAAAGGTTCTTGGACACTTGGGCTAGATTCCATAACCTCTATGATAACAATGATGAAGATGCTATGACACCTATGACAAATTTCAGACCTGATTGCTGACATCTGACCAATATGACATGTCAGGCCTAAAACTAGCCTCCAAGGGATCGCTCATGGGATTTATAGAATCCCAAGAGATTCCTACTTGAATTGGTGGAAGGTGGAAGGCTAGGAAGTGGAAGACAAGTGAAAAATCTTGAATCCCTCCCTAATTCGAATTGGCTTGGAGTTCATGGATCGAATTTGAACCTTAGAAGGCTAAGGATGTTTATAAAATATAGGGATCAAGAAAGAGAAGGGATTTTGATCATTTTCACAATTGCATTTGAGAGGAAAGCTAGTGGAGGGCTACTCTACTTTCCTTAGCACCAATTTCGAGGGTGAAAGATTCCCATTCTAGTTGGTAATTGGAAAGTCCATTCAAACCTTTAATTTGGAGCTTCAATAGAGTCATATGTTGCAGATGAAAGCTACAGGGAAGCTCGTGGTTACTTCTAGTTCAACTTGTTCTCTTTGGGGGAGATTATAATTCCCCATTAATTTTTCATATGATGTAAATTCTCTTTTTATCATACTAATAATAGTTTCAAGTCGAGAGTCCAAGTGGAACTATGTAAATCTGATCATTAATGAGCAAATGGTGTCATTTTCCCCACTATGTTGATGTATGCCAATGATATGTTGATATATTCAAATGGAAAAGTGAAAAAAATTATGAATTAATGATGTATGGACTTTTAATAATGTGTTATACAATTTTCATGTTCAGTTCATAAGCTTTTGGAGTCATATTGTTCAATTTCATAGCATTTGGAGAAGATTGCGTATCATTTCCCCCAAGGTCGAAACTAGTCTTTTTGTATCTAATTTGAGAGGGTTGTAGCATAATTAATAAATTGGATGGTGATGCATATGATACCATAATTATGCCCCCTATATTTCCCCTATTTCTGTCCTAAAATTCGAGACGGTCCAATAGAATTTGGAGAGCCATCTCTAGCACCTACCCAGGAGGGAATTGAACCCCTATTTGCTAGTAAAATCCCCTACCTTGTCCAAAATTCAAAGGAGAATTGAAGAATCCTTTTGAATACTCTAAAGCATCCATGAACTTGATGATCATTTCCCAATACCATCCATATTATAACTTATGTGACAAGTTGGTAGCATTTGGAGCCATTTGGAGATCAAGAAACCAATACTAGTTAAGGGTCGAACTAGTGGAAAAATTGAAATTTTCACTCTTTTAATAAATTTCTAAAAAGGGACATTACAATCCACAATCCCATCAAACATGTGGATGGAATGGAATTGCTGTCGAATCTGCACCGAGGATGTCAAGCTTCTCTGCAACTCAAGAAGATAGAGAACATTCTTTAATATGAAATCAGGGAATCCAAGAAAATTTAGCCTGATTGAGCGAATTCCCCGTGGTTTGAGGCTATATTTATCTACAAAGTATACTATGCCATTCACAATGTCATTCAGTTCTACAAACCAATCTTTTCTAAAATTCATATGAGATGTTGCATCGGAATCAAGCAACCAACAATCTTTGTAAGTTGAAAGAGAAGTCATTTCATTAATTCCAAGATTACATTGTGCAACAATACAATGAGCAGAATCAGGGGTTTTAACACCCTATTGGACTTTATTATTATCTTCTTTATTCTTTCTACCTTTGATAGAGTTCCTATATGCCCAGCACTGATCTGCTTCATGTCCATTCTTTCTACAGCATGTGCACTTCACATATGATATTTTGCTAGAGTTGTTTCTTCCTCCTCTTCCTCTAAAATTTATTCTTCCTCTACCTCTTTTGTTGCTATCTCCCTTGAAAGGGTCTTTAGGCTTGTTCTTTTCTTTCTGACAAAATAAAAGAGGTTCTGTAGTACTTTCACTTGTCTTCTTTCCAAAAGCTTTCTCTCTGTCTGTAATCTTTTCTACCATAACTTCAAAGGTGAGGTCTTTGAACTTGTCGCTTGCTTGCAAGGATTCAAGGTAGCTTGAGTGAGTGGGATAAAGATATTTTACAAATGATGCAAGTGGAAGGTCTAGCTTCATACCAGAGGCTTGAATCTTGTGCATGATGGCTTTTATTTTAGATGCGACTAGCATGGGGTCATTATCTTTTACTTCAATACTGAATAAATTTAACATTAATTGAATGAATTCCATTTTAGAGTAAGAATCACACAAATATTATAGAGTTTTTAAGGCTTCATAACATGTCTTTGCTGGAAGAATATGTTGGTTCACCTCTTCACTGACTATGGCATAAATCATGGCCAATGATTTCTTGTCTCTGGACTGCCAAATAACAAGTTTTTTCTCTGATGATGGGGGATTTGGCGTTGAACTGATGACGGTTCCTTCATCGTTGATGGTATTCTTTCCTTTGCAAATGTAGTCCCACAAGTCATTGTAGACATACACAACCTTGAGCTTCCTCCACCATTATGGAAATGTATCTTTGTCAGTGAGTGTAGCACAAACAACTGATGTTATGGAATGCATCTTGAACCTGCAACTTATACAATTCTTGAAAAATATAGGATACAGGCTTAAAATATGCTCCTTTGTTTACATATTACAAAAATGATTTTGCAGCTCTATACAGATTCTTCCATACTTTTTTTGAAAATTAAGAGAAAGCTTTCTCTCACAACTCTTTAAAAAAGAAAGAGATTACAATATTCTTCACTTCTCAAATAATTAATTCTCACCCTCACAAGGCAAATCTAATGACGCAGTCTTATTACAATGATGCCTTATACTTGAATATTTGGCTTACAATATAAAAGTATGATTCCAATATTAGTCTCAACCCCTTAAAAATTGTAAAATTGTATTTACCTCCATGCAAAGAATAGAAATACTTTATTAGGGTTTCACTTCAATTTCTCTAAACAGATATTATAATTGGTCTCATCCAGATTTCTGATCGCAACTCTTCATGCTTGGATGCAGTCTTCAACTTTGTTCCAATGCGTCCAATATGCAGTTCTAGTCTCGGTCTCTAGGCACTAGAACAAGGGTGATGATATCCAACACTTGAGCAGCTTCTACGCAACAATGTGCAACTCCAGAATAACCTTCAACGCAGCTTCCAAACAACAACAATTTGATGTGGAGATTCACACTCTTCAACGCAGTCTCAATCTTCACTTAGCATGTAGGAGGTTGCATTTTTAAACACTACGTAGGCCTCAAATATGTAGTCGTAGCTCCCAATGGTTGCAAAGGAGGAGAGATGGAAGCTTCATAGTAATGGCTCCAACGCACAATGGAGAGAGGTCTTCACACTATTGCTTCCCTTCAATATCTACACGCAGGAATATATAACAAAGAAGGTGCATCCTTTCACACATAAATCAATGTAGGTCACAAAAATTTGGACGTGTCTCTCCTTAGCACCTCGAGCTCGCAGCAACCATTCGACCAATAGCATAGGTTTAATCTCTCCTCAAATGTCGATGTAGAAGTCTTCACGTCGTGTGGGTCGCAGTCTTCATAAAATTGATGTCTTCACGCTGGTGGTTGAAATGGAGATATACCATATACACTCACAATAAAATAGGATTTAAAATTGAACGCAACCTTCACGGTTAATGCAAAGATGTAACCCAATAGCAGCATTCTCCAGCGCCATACGCAGAAGTGTTCACATGAATGCAAATGTATAGTAGGGTTGTAGCTCACTTATTCATAAGGAAAATATGCAAAACTCTCAGCAATCACCTCTTCATTAACGGTCTTCAAATAACAGGATTCACAAAGGAGAGACCACACACTAGAAAGAGGAATCCACAATAAATGAGAGTAGACTACAATCGCGCAGGTAGAAAAAATGCACCCACAGGTCGAGCAGTTCCATAATTAGGGTTTTGATGCTAAGATAAGGGTGTTATCCTTCAAGAAGAGAGCAGGTTTGGCATGGATTGATCAAGTAGGAGGACACAATGCCAAAATTGGCAATCTGACCAGCGCATGAGTTATGGAAGAGCAGGTCTGAGCTCTGATACCACATGACAGTAAATAATTCCCGAATATTCAAATCATTCACCAAACAATCCATTTATACAAATATTTTACGACCTTTGGGATTCATATTCCAGTGGTCCGTTGGAGTCTTCATGACTCTTTGCATTCTTCAGTTACAAACTAACCTAGGATTTTAACAGATTCTATAATGCCAGGACTTCAATTCCTCCTTCAAACAATTTAAACACAACGCAGTGACTTTTCCAAACTACAAGAAAATGTGGACGCCCAAAAAACAAAGATTGAGGAAAACAATTTGAAAGAGTGGTATGCCTAGACATCAATTAATTGAAATCATGCCAATGATATTTCAGTTCTCAAGGAGTGCATGGACCATATGGAGAAACAACAACAACAAATCTTGAGTCTATTGAAGCATATTGAGTCATACTTGAACAAGGATCAAAATACTCCAGATATTAGGTTCTAGTTATGAACATAAGGTTCCGTTCCTCAATTTTGATCTTATCATTGTCTTCAAAAGTTTTGAATCTTTCATAGTTGGTTAGAGGGTGAAAAAATGAAGATGGGTGTCTATTTTGGGGGGTCTCGTGAGAAATAATTCTGGTTTTTTCATGTTTTTCAACTTCGGGTGAACAAAAGTGATATTTTTGTTTAAAATTTCACTTTGCCGCAAAAAGAAAACTTTTATAAAATTATGTTAGCTTTCTATTCATAATTTTTTCAATTTTTTTTATTAAGATTTGATATGTCGATTTCGCAAATGTTTGACAGTGTGTTCTTATAAAATGAAAAGACTACAAAAGAGTTATGATTTGTTGCACCACTAAAATCGTTGTTGGACTTGTTTTTTGCAAAAACAGAAAATGCTACGACAATCTACACACAATGTACTAGTGCCTGACTATAAGTTTGCAACCAATGGATCTATATACTAATTATTATATTTTTTTAAAGTCGATCAATGGGAAAACTCAGTCGATTTTCAACAACTTTTTTGCTGCACCATTTTTCTCTCAATCCGCTATAAAAGCAAAAAATCTACGAAGACCCTTTTGAAGTAGACACGCCAATTAAGAGTCCCACATTTTTTTCGATTTTTTTGTTGTGGTATTTTAAAAGTTATGGATTTTTCTTTTCGTCGTTTTTTTAAAGAGTTGAATCATAACTCGACACATGTTACGAAAATAAAACTTAAAAAATATCAGTTCTTATCTATATACAACAAAATTTATACCCACGTAAAGTAGATTCAATGATGAACCTACTGGTATGAAGTCCGACATTCGTTTTGTTGTGTAAGAGGTGGTTTTTCCCTTCCGAAAATGGAGAAACCTAAAAATTCTGCATAGATGTGAATCTTTTAGGTTTCAGAGATTATTCGGTCGAATAATTATTCGGCCGAATAACGTTTTTTCGTAACGGCGCCGTAAATTATGGTAAAGGTTATTCGGCCGAATAATGGAACGGAAAAAAAAACTCGTCGACCGGAAAAAAAATAAAATTTGTTTTTTATACTCATATAAATAAGCCTAAAGTTGATTCATTATTTTCGCATGTTTTAATTTCGCATTTTTTTGTCAAACTAATTTTGAAAGGAAAGGAGGAGACATTTTTTGCAAAAGGAGGTTTTTACAAGGTATGTTTCTTCTTTTTTTTAACAAAAGACACATTGAAGGAGTTTTTTTTCTAAGGCATATTTGCAAGGAGTTTTTTCAAAATATTTCTTTTCTTATTGCATATTTGCAAAGAAGACATTTTTTGCAAAAGGAGGTTTTTATAAAGTATGTTTCTTCTTTTTTTCTTCTAAAAGGCACATTGAAGGTGATTTTTTTCTAAGGCATATTTGCAAAGAGTTTTTTCAAAATATTTCTTTTCTTATTGCATATTTGCAAAGAAGACTTTTTTGCAAAATGAGGTTTTTACAAAGTATGTTTTTTTTTTTTTTTTTTTCCAAAAGACATGTTGAAAGTGTTTTTTTTCTAAGGCATATTTGCAAGGAGTTTTTTCAAAATATTTCTTTTCTTAGACATGTTTGCAAGGAGGTTCTTTGCAAGGACTGTATTTAAAAAGTGTGTATTTCAAAGTATTTTTGCAAAAAAAATGTATTTTTCCTTCTTATTTATTTGAAAGGGATTTTTTCAAAGAGTTGTTTTGGTAAGATAATTTACAAATGGTTTTTTTCCAAAGTAGTTTTGCACTTCTTATTTATTTGAAAGAGGTTTTTTCAAATAGTTGTTTTGCTAATATATTTTGCAAAGAGTTTTTTTCCAAAGTAGTTTTGCACTTCTTATTTATTTGAAAGGAGTTTTTTCAAATAGTTATGTTGCTAAGGTATTTTGTAAAGGGTTTTTTGCAAGGTAGTTTTGTACTTCTTATTTATTTGAAATGGGTTTTTTCAAAGAGTTATTTCTTTACAATGGTTTTTTCCCAGATATGTTTACAAATAAGTTTTTATTCAAAGTACTTTTTCCTAGTGGCTTTTTTCGTAGATATTTTTTCAAAGAGGCTTTTTTCCAATGATTTTTACAACAAAGATTTATTTACAAGGTGTTTTTATTATTTTCCAATGGGTAGGTAATTTATTGTCAAGGAGTTTCTTATTTCTTTCCAAGAAGGTTTTTTTCAAAGAAGATTTTTGTTCAGAGAGTTTTTTCAAAGGAAAGTTAATTCCAAAGAGATCTTCTTCAAAAGACTCTTACAAAATTTTTATAAGGTGAAGTAAATTTCAGTTCATGTTTTTATAAATTTCGTAAATGTTTTTAAATCTTAATTTATTTATTTTTACTATAAAGTAACATGATTCTTTAATTTATCATCTATAGATTAAACAACCATGGGCAATAAGAGAAAACATTAAAGAAAAAGTGATCGTAAACGTGATGATGATGATAATAGAGAGAAACAAAAACTCAAATATATTGCCAAAAAACAAAGGGTTGCCGAAACAGAAGAGAGAACTATTGAAGATATAAATACAGATTTACATGATAATGTTGAAGAGATGGAAATTGAAAATAGAGTACAAGAAGAGCAAATTGAAGTTGAAAAGAACATTGTAGAAGATGTAAATAGTGATTTACATGCTAATGTCGATGAAGTCAATATTGAAGATCAAGTTCAAGATCCAGAAATTGGACCTGGTATGTATATATCATATATTTTCCAAATTCATTTTTTTATAATGAATTTTATTTTTGGATATATGTTAAATTAAATTTAACTTGATGTATAGGTACTTTTACTATTGATGATGAAATGTTAGAAGACATTGATTGCGACAAATATGGAGAAAAACTACCAATACATGTTGCACGATATCGTGCTACAAAATTTTATGATGAAGTTCTCAAGGATTACTCAATTGCAGGACAAGCACAAATTTTGAGATGTTTATTAGTGTCCAAGAAGTTAGAAGGTGCTACATCATTATTGGGTATTCACAAAGCGACAAAAGAGTCGAAATTGAAACAAAATGTGATGGAAAATATAGGTGATGCAATAAAAAAATTTGAAAAATCCAGGAAGAAAGATATCAGTGCTGCACGTAAAGCAATTCATACAGCAATTCTTTCAGCTAGTACTAAACAAAAGCATTTGACAACAGAACTAGCAAAAGCAGTTGGAACATCAAGAAATACATTATACAAACATAGCAAATTCAGAATGCAAATAGATGAAAATAATGAACTTGCTTACTTGGCAATTATTTGTAGACAACCTTACAAAGATAGATTAGGAGCAGGTGTTAAAGATATTGTACGAGAATATTGGTTGGAACATGCTCGAGTTTCACAAAATTCAAGAGATATGATACGCAAAAGAATATCACGAAATGTATATGAAAGCCAACCAAAACATATAATGGACATGACACAAGTACAATTGTTCAATAAATTCAAGGAAGATCATCGTGGAATTAATATATCAATCACTACATTTGTGCAACAAAAACCATGGTATGTTCGACCTATTACTATACGTGATACATGTTGTTGCCGTTATCATGTGCAATTTCAGTTATATTATGACACGTTTCTTGAATTTGGTAAAATGTTTTGGACAAATTCACCACCTCCACCGACGATACGTGAATTCATATCTCAAATTTTATGTGAGAGAAATCACGATGAAGTATTTTATTCAAATAAATGTGTCAATGGAAAACATTGTCAACATTGTGGAAATCTGGTGCTATTCCACAATAAATATCCTATCGATAATGATCAATCATTGTCAAATGTAAATGTTGATTGGAGGAGATACGAATACATCAACTATAGTACAAGTTCTAGTGATTCACATTCCAAAAGAATTGATTTGCTAGAAGACAAGATATGCGTCACAGATTTTCAAAAAAATTTGAAAGCGAAATTTATAAATACACCCAGCATTCACATAGAGCACGATGGCAAGATCTTCAATTCAAACAGTCTCGTGAAATTTTTCCACCCGGAACAATTTTGTCCGTAGTTGATTTTGCTGAAAACTATACATTTGCTGCACAAAAAGAGATAGAGAGTGAATACTATCACTCTGACCAAGTTTCGATATTTGTCCATGTTGTATATAGACATTCTCAACAGGATGTTGATGGCATTGAAAGCACATGTGACAATCGAGATGTGATTAAAGAATATCACTTCTATATCAGCGATGATCGTACACACGATACACATTTTGTTCAACATTGTATAGAAAATATTTTCTATGACTCACTGAAAAAACGCGAAGTCAAATTCAATGAGCATTGGATATGGTCTGATGGATGTGCGGGTCAATTTAAATCTTCACGATCATTTTTTTGGTTATGTCGACTTCATAAAGCGCTGAACATTAAACATCGCTGGAATTTCTTTGAAACTGGGCATGGAAAAGGTGAGCATGATGGTGCAGGAGCATGCGTAAAAAGAGCACTTCGAAGATGGCAAATGAACTATTCTTCTGCACGGTTTCATTCAGCTGCAGAGGTTGTCCAATGGTGTCAATTAAATCTAAGCCATGATTATAATCAACAATCAAAAGATGTGCGTAGGTATGTACACTATTTTTTTAATTTATATTATTTCTTGAAATTTTTAAAAATGTATGTACTAACATTTAAGTACATGTACACTAACATTAAAAGTTGTTCTTTGAAAGTGATTCATCATTTATTGTGTAGGTTTTTTTGGCTTGTTGGGGTCCAAGATATAAATAGATCAATACCATATGACGCTAGCACCATACATGGGACTAGAGATCTTCACTCTATTCAAACAAAATCATTTCACAACGTGTTTGCATTTGACAGTAGAAAGCAATCATGCTTTTGTCATATTTGCATTGAAAATGTTGAATCTACAGAAGTTTGTGAAAACATAACAAACAACTACGTAAAAGCTTGGAAACACATAGAGATTAATCCAAAAGGAAAAATGCCACTGGCAAGTGTAGAAGAGTTAGAATCAGAAGAAATAGCAATATCGTCTGATGGCGATAGAATTTCAGATCTTGTTAGAGAAGGTAATAAACTTGTTCTTGACTTTTAAGTTAATTGTTCATTCTAGTCCATCGCCATAAGTATAGTCAATTTAATTCATTTAAAAACGCTAACACCAATTATAATTTGCGCAGGAGATGTTTTCGCTGTGATTGCACGTGTAGACAACAACGAAAATGTCAAATATTATTTGATGCGATGCACTGAAAGAAAAATGAAGTTATTGGAGAACTACAACGACAATGGATTTACATACGAAAGAGGATCCATCATTTTAAAGGGCTATTTTTTTCAACAAACCCATATGACTCAAAATTATGTCTACTTTCAGGATTATGAACTTGATGTCATATGTTGTCAATATAGCCATTTAGTATGTGCATCTCGAATAAAATTGGTTCAAGTTCCATCGAAAAAACTTTCAAAAAATAAAAAAATGGAAACTGTCCAAATATGACCATGAACGGATAATTGAAGATGGCATTCCATTGCGATGTTTTTAAAACTATATATTTAAAATTAATAGATCAATGGTTTTTTGTCGATTTCATTATCGAATGTGTACAATATATTTTTTTATTTTTATGTTTATGATCTTGAAAAGAACTATAATATAAAAGTTTAAATAATCGTATTCTAGTATGCTGAAATTTGAATTAAAAAATTATTTGATATTGAAAACTTCAATGTGTAAAATTTTTGACTTAATTTTGTTTGAAATACCTTATTCGGGTCCCCATATGTCTATTAGACCACTTAAGGGATGAGATAACGGATCTGTGGTTTTCGCCACTCTCCGCCCCGAATCTTTAATTTAAAATATCGCTTGTATAAAATTATTTGGTAACGAACACCTGAATATATAAAATTTTTGTCTTAATTCTGTCTGAAATACTTCATTCACGTGGACCCGTATGTCTATTAGACCAATTAAATGATGAGATCTAACGAATCTGTAATTGTCGCCACTCTCTGCCCCAAATCTTTAATTTAAAATATCGCTTATCTAAATTCATATAACTGAAATCATGGCAAATGGAAACAACGATTATTTGATTTTTAATCACAAGAAAAAATTCTAGGATTGTGAAGCTTATGCTAAATTAGAGAAATGATTATTTACAACAAATCGATGAAAATTCATCAAAATTGTTGTTAAAAAATCATTGCTCTAATTTAACATAAACTCCACAATCCTGTAATCTTCGCTTATGATTAAAAAACAAAAAACCGTTATCCCCATTTGCCATGATTTCAGCTACATCAAATGTACCTGAACATTGAAAATAAATTTATTATTAATTAAAAATCCATATATCAAAATTTGAACAAATAATATTTATTTTTCAAACTTCCTAAAATTTGAACAAGTAACATGTGTTCCCTTTAAAGATAAGATTTATGTGTTCTTAACATTCATTTTAAACTTCATAAATTTCATAACATTCCTAAATTTTATTATTTCATCCATATTTCTATCATTTGAACTTTCTATCAAAACTTCTAACAAATTATTAAACTTCCTAACATTTGAAAAGATAACATTCTTGTTCTTAATATATTCAAATCTCAACATTCATTCATGTTTCAATCAAAAGTTCATCATTTATGAACTTTAAACCTATGTTCATCTATAACATTTCTTAAACTTCATAATATTCATAAATGTCATGTCCTTAACATCCATTTTTACATATTCATTCATTTATTTAAACATACAAATACATATTCTAAACCTTTAAATCACACAAAATATGTCAAATAAAATAAACTAGATCATTTAAACCAAGATTCACAAAATATGTAAATTCAAAGAACATGTATATAATCTTCAAAAAAATACTCACGAACATATGCATGTTCAATGTACCCACATATATATATATCTAGTCCAAAAATAAATCTTCTCAACATGTCCAAAACAAATGTTTCCAATCTAGATGCATATCAACAACAAAAAAATTGTCCACCATGCTATAAAAATAAAATGTCCACCATGCTATCCTCCACTCGGACCTCCCCCTCCACTCGAACCTCCCCCTGGACTCAAACCACCCTGCAACATGTGTAAAAAAAGATTATGAATATCATTTAAATTATTTAAACTATATTCAGAAAATTAAAATATTAAACTTATATATCAAAAAACAATTCGAATATTAACAATATTACATCAAATTCTCCAAATGCTTGTCCACCACCATCCTCCAAAGGAGTTTTTCCTTTGCCTCCAAAATATTTGAGAGACCCAAGCTGCAACATATATAAAATCAATTTATAAAGATGTCATAAATCTAAATCCATAAAAAATAAAATATTAAAACAATAAACAAAATTAAAGCAATAAACGAAATTACCTCTCTACCAATATCTGCTCCATTAAGCAAAGAACCTATATCTCCCCCCTAAAATTTAAGTTGTATTAATAAATAAAACATAATGCAAACCAAAAAAATTACTATGCCAATTAACTTAAAACTAAAACAAAAAGATTAAAAAACATTAGCTCACAATAGATGGTAAATCATTTATAAAGTTCGTATCTAAAGAAACCTGCACGTATAAGTCAAATTAACAATAAGATGCATAGTTAAATTAACATTCAAAAAATAATAATATATATATATATATATCAAATTCAAACATAATTACAAATATGTTAATAATAAATATGTACCTCTCTCTCTAGATTTTCACTAGTTGAAATGTGGAAAGAATGTTCGTTCATCAATCTCGAAAACTGCAACCAATTTAAACATTTACATAATGTACCTATTACTTTACATCAAAAAACATAATTTATCATTCATATAATGTAACAAAAAAAATCAATTCAAAATAAATAAAATATTTAATTAAGATCAAGTCATATCATAGTCAACAAACCTCTCCCAAACTTGATGTGTCATTGGATATCACATTTGCCGCTAGGTCTCGACAAACCTTCGCATATGCCCTGAGATCTTCAATGCTCATTCCATCTATCTCATCATCAGTTTTGTAAACAAACTTTTGACGAATAGCAGAACGAGCCCTTTCTCGAACCAATCCCACATCCACTCCGACTAATGCTGACGATAAACCATCGCCAACAAAATTCCTTGCAATTGTCCCAAGTTGAGATGTGGGCTCTATCTCTGATTTTAATGCCACCAACCTAGGTGGACAAGATATCTGGGGTGGAGGTCGAAGAGTTGCAGGATCTCTAAATGCACCTTCTCGATCATATATTCGACCCTTTCCAACTCCATAAAATTTTGAATGAACATCGGTATAGTCTGGCTTCATATTTAAAAAAAACTCAGCATAAAAAAATCTAGCAAAATATTGTGAAACCTCATCGTTCCATGGAAATCGACCATAGGCTGCAAGAAACCGATCATAAAGTAGATGTGCAAGATGAGGATGCTTGAAATATTGCACTTTCAACATTTCTTTTTTCAAACCTTCTTTGAAATTAAACATTGATTTGGCCTGTTCTTTTGTCACTCTCTCCTTCACAACATTCCATTTGTCTGGACCCATCACTTGTTCCCTTCGTCTTTGCATCAAATCTACAAAACCATCTGTAGTTGGTCCGAGATTCTCATATGCCTGAATGAAGTTTTTCAATGATCCCAAGATAATCTCCAAACTTTGTTTACTCTCTAGAGGGAGATCCATAGTAGACAAATCATTTGCCAACTTGTCATAGTGGGATCTACATCTTTCAAGAGTCATTTGATGATCACCACCTTCCCATGGAAGCTCCCGAGGTAAGTTAGATGGATATGTTGTAATGGGTGTACAACCCTCAGTTAATTCAACATATTGAGTCCTAGCTCGACCATCGCCACCTCGTGTAGAATGGTGAGCCTCTTGAGAACCCTGCTCTGTACCCTCATCCGTCTCCCTTTCTTGCTCTGCTTCCCTCCCTATAGAATTACAAGCATCTTCCAAACCATGCTCTGCTTCAAATGAAAAAAAAGTCTTATTTAAACACAAATACAAATTTTGCACACACAAAAATACAATTTGCATATAAATGTTAAAAGATCGATATTCATATACCAATAGAGGGTCAAGATCGACGTTCTCCCACAGAAGATATAGGGGAATCATTTGTACCCCTTTCACCTTGTCGATGCGAACTATACAATAAATTAGAATCCCGAGGAGAAGTTGAGAACTTCTGATTATCACTCGTAACACCAACCCCAGAAGTTTGTGAAGACCTCCTACGTTTTCGCCTCAAAGAATCCTCTCTTTCCATTTGATATATAATGCCTACACTTAAACAAAAATATCAACTAATTACATATTCAAATCCTACATGTTAATTCTATGAATTCTAAAACCTAACTACTAAAGAGACTAAGTTACTTAACAAGGACCTAGATTTACCTAATTCATCATCTAATAGTTCTCAAAAAGGGTATAGCTAATATTGTTAGATGTGTGATGAATTAATGTACCAATTTTGTAAGTGTTTTTGGTGTTTAAAATGAATGGAACCAATATAGTTAGGTACTAAGTGAAGGGTTGATTTCTTGATGTCAAATAATAAGTTCATGAAACTGTTTTAACTTCTAAACTCAATCTTAAATTAATAACTTAATTGATATTTTAATACCTAAAACATAAATTACATCTTCAAATATTTTCATTATTGCACAAAACAAAGTAAAAATTGACAATTGATGTATTACGTTTTGAGTTGAAATGTCTTCCAAATTTGCCATTTTTGAAGACGATTTTCAGCTTCTTAAATTAATAATTTAATCATTTAAACATTTTAATACTCAAAACATAAATTACATCTACAACTATTCTCATTATTCCATTGAATAAAAAAAAATTTAAATTTCTTACTATTATGTTTGGAGTTAAATGACATGTTTCCCAATTGACCATGTTCGACAATAGTCTTCAATTTCAATCTGATAACAGTAACGATTCTTGGTATTATGTTCTCCGAGTTTGCCATGTTGCAAACAAAGGAAAACATAATACCAGAATCGCCACCCTTACAAAAATAAAAGTCAAGACCATCGTGGGATAAGATCACCTAATCTAGTTCATAAAATGACTATGACTATTATTGTTCAATTGCATGAAACTTACTATAGTACATCTAAATTAAAGCCTATTCATGCCTATAGTTTCGTTGTACCTAAAGTCCATTTAACGTTTTGTTGTATCAAAAATAGAATTTAGTTGTCTAAAGTTTGGTAGTATCTATAGCTATCTATCCACACAGTTTGTCATAGAACTTATATATTGATCTCTGCACTCTGTAAACATAGACAGAGTTCATGAACTCAGTCCATGTCCATGTTGACAGAGTTCATGAACTCTGTTTTCGTCCATTTCGACAGAGTTCATGAACTCTGTCCATGTCCATGTTGACAAAGTTCATGAATAAAACAAGCCTTTAAATAAATGGGATATGTCCTCTACAAACAAAATTACAGTCCTACTTTTATTTTCATTACAAACAAAATTACAGTCCTACTTTTATTTTAATTTCTTAAAACAGGCAAATCGAACAATTTAAAAAAACAACTAACTGGACACTAACCATATTTCTCTCTATATTTAAATTTAAATCATTTTCCACATACAATTTAGCCATAGCACGAGAACTCTACCCATTTGGACAGAGTCCATGGACTCTGTCCAAATGGACAGAGTGCATTAACTCTGCACATTTGGACAGAGTCCATGGACTCTGTCCAAATGGACAGAGTGCATTAACTCTGCCCATTTGGAGAGAGTCCATGGACTCTGCCCATTTGGACAGAGTCCATGGTCTCTGCAAAATTTTTGACAGACTCCATGGACACAGCCGACACGAAAAGCAAACAAAATGATTGCATGCAACAAGAATGCAGGCAAAATTGACAAATAAGTTCTACTTACCTTTACAGACGCAGCCAAAACAAAAGCAGGCTTGAAATATGGCTGAAGAGAGCCCAGGGACGAATTTGAATCAGCCGAAACAGAATGAACGAAGTAGACAGAAACGAAACCATGCAAACACAACAATAACTTAACTAAGAAAACCTGCAACAAACATTGCAACTTAAAAAACAAACTTAAAGACAGAAAAACAGAGTTTCGGAAAGAAAATAAGATCACTTTTACCTCTACAAACGGTGTCGATATGTCTCCACCTACAGCACCTCAGCGATGTTCAAACATTCACAGCATTACACCGGACACAGACTCCACCATATCGCTTTCAATGGCTGAAACATAAAATCAAACACGCAGGAGAGGCTAAACCTCAATTACATGCAGATGGCTAAACCAGAAGGTGGCGGACAAACGAAAGACAGAGGCGAGATGGGGCGGCAAAACTCCATCTAGGACGAATCGGCGGGCATACGCGCACCATGGAGGATGGATGACACACTCCAACGATGAATCGAATGGCGGAAAAGGGACAGAGCGGACCGTCGACGCGGAGGTAGGACCACCATCAGCGTCGAGGGGTCCACGAGATCACGGGAAAGTGACAAGAAATGGCCGCGACCGAGCTTTTATGCAGAATAATTGTTCGGCCGAACAATTATTCGGCCGAATACTTATTCGGCCGAATAATTGTTCGGTTCGAACAATTATTCGGCCCGAATAACTGAATACAGCGCCGTGACTTTCCTCCATCCGGCTAAACCTTGGCATATAGATCGAGGCCACCGTTAGGTCTAACGGTGGCCCGTTAACTGTTATTCGGTCGAATAAATACTAAGTTATTTGGCCGAATAATTAAACTTATTCGGCCGAACAATTAAATTATTCGGCCGAACAATTAAACTTATTCGGCCGAATAACCTCCGCTATAGTTCTGCACCCGGCGATTCTCACCAAAGTGTTACCCACCTTCGCGTTTCCACCCTACACATATTTTCAATTTCATCAATGTTGTGACAAGTATAAATTTATTTTGTAAGCATATTTGCTGTAGTAATACTATTTTCCCTCCCTCCTTTTTGGACAAGTTGTGATTTTGTAATATGTGAATTTTAAATGATGCAATATACATTACCAGACTTCCCTGTATACACAATTAGTGTTATGGAGGTGGTTTATAATTTGATGCTTCACTGAATTTTTATTTTGAAAGATGATGCAACCTTATAGTCCAAAATAGTTCTTTGTTTTTAAATGAATGACTTGAATGTCCATTGTGTACATCGATGCTTATATTTAGTTGAAATTTGTGTAACTTTTTGTTTCATCATTAGTTACTTCCATTCTTTGTCACAATTTGCACAAATTATTCCGCGACTTCTTCCATATTGACCTTCTGAATAATTGCTTTCATTAGTTGAAGAATAATTTTTCCTGCATGTACCTTCTACTTTATTTAATCCTCTACTTCCTTTTCATTGTTTTCCTGCACAAATCATCCCTATCATCCTCTTTGTTTCTCTTGCACTGATCATACTAGAGCTTGTCCTATGTCTATGGCTAAGGTTTGAATTGAGCCTTGAATTATGCCAAACAATGTTTCCTCTTCTTGTCCTATCTTTTCCACTTTTTCATTCTTTAGTACTTCCCTTGTATTTTCTTGCAGTCTATTTGGGTTCCTTTCTACGACATGTCTTGTTTTCTTGATTGCAAATTGTCTCCTTTATCCCTTTGTAAGTCTATAAAATTTCTTTTATCTTTTGTAATGTGTTTAGAAAATCCATTATCAATATACCAATGGTCCTTATGGAAGGCCAGGTTACATTCTTCTTAGCATTGTTTTTTGGTCATTTTCTTCCAAATGTGTGTTCCCATCAACTTCTCCTCTAAATTGAGTAAATCAGTTGTTCTCACAGAACTAGAACCTTTCATATTTTCCTCCATTTTATTCAACTTCTCCTCTAAATTATCCAAATCTACTTTTTTGACAGACCCTTTAATCATATATTCCAATTGGGACACTCGAAAAGAGAGGTCTTCCCTTTCATCATACATCGAGGATGGATCCTCTGGTGGTTTGGATGGAGTGTGAGTCTTTACACTTACTTTTCTTGGAATTTTGAACAATATAAATAGATATCATGCCCTAGGTTTCACCACAATTATATCCTTCTATTCAAATTTATTCAAAATTAAAACGGCGTACCTTTTCAAACTCTGATTGGAATACTTTTTAATGGTCGACTTGAAACTGATGTAAATTTGAAATTTCTACTCCTCTAGGTCTGAAAATTCGTTGTGTTGTATCCTTATGTGTCATATTTCCAATGCCATTGTTCTGACCTAATTTGGATGTACCAATAATAATTTATTGTGAATCTCCCAACACTTCTTATTTTTTGTATTTCCAGAATAACAAACTTGTACAGTCTTCCATGTGTCCAATATTTTGTATCCGAGGTTGAAAACCCTACCAAATATATTGTGATCCATCTAATTTCTCATGCAACATGTCTCACTCAATTTGGATCTTGAATTCCCCAAATATGACCTTTTTTTCCCAAAACACCTATTTTAGACTAATTTTTGGACTAGTCAGAAACCCTAGCTTCTACAACAAATATCTCAGAACCCGTAATGTTCCAAGATATGAAACCTGGACCACAATTAGTTCGACCTTTTTTCTATATGGGTTTTATGTCTCTCTCTCTGAACCCTTCTAGAAAAATTCTTATAACAAAAATTCCAAGATTAATCTTTTTGAAGGAACTAGTCCCGAGGAAAGAGCTCTGATACCAAATGTTATGCAACAAATTTCCAAAAATACCATGAAAAGAGCAGAAATAGATCAAAAAGAGTACTTCATGAATTTATTGAAGAAAATATTTGAATAAAAAGCCTCTTTAAGGGGGAAACCTCCTTATACAATGTACTAAGTACACAAGACAATACAAGAAAAGATACTCCAAATGAAAAGGTCTCCTTCCTATATATAGGAGACTAAGGGGTACAATCCCAACTAACTAACCCAAGTCGACGTAAATAATATAACCATACTGAAGAAAATTACAACTAATGGACCAAATCCAACATCAAATCTACTGTAATGCACCACAATATAGGGGGAAATGTGCCCATATTTAGGGATTAACAGAAGGCACATTCATCAACTCTACCTTATAAATGGGCCCTTGCTAGGATGATGAATCCATTTACTATACCTTAGCAACAAGCTTCTAAAAACAACTCTCTTGTAATAGTCTACATTAATGGATTCTGAAATACAAATTTCTATCTAGTGCTTTCCTCTGAAGCTCTCTAATACTATCAAATGATGAACCTACTATGGGATGCAAAAATACCTATATGTACTAGGGAGTTCTTGGATTCCTCAATGGATCCCATGGAATTTCAAGACTCCATACAATTGATTCTTCCAGTGGAAACACTCACATATTCTTGATAGTTAAATGATCAATGGGACAGTTATTAACTAACAACTCCTTTAGTTTCATCACTCCTCTTCTTAGGATGTTCCTATACTCCATTCCTTTCCTACCTAGCATTATCATTGTTTTGCATTCAGTCATGCATGCAGGCATGCAATTACATGCATCCCAGTCATCAGTAGCCCTGTCTCCCAGCACCTTGTCCCTAGTCTGCTAACCCCATGAGCTTCTTTCTGTTCAGTTACAACCCTCCTAGTTAGTGATGTGCCCTCTTTTTCACCTACGACATGTGAAGTGTGCCCTCTCTCACCTACCACCAGTGGCACACTCAGTTAGTTGCTTGTTAACGGACTCCACTCAATTAGTTGCTTGTTAACTGACTGAACACTCTGTTAGACATCCAGAGAGACTTGTTTATCTGTTCTGACTACTGACAGCTTCAGTTACATCCAGTTAAGACTAGTTATATTCTGTTAGACTCAGTTACATCTAGTTGACTCAATTTGACAGCTACCAATGGATTGATGACACTCCACTACTGATATGATGATGAGTTCATGCAGGCTAATTCGAATTGCCACCTTGGCATTCGAATCCATTCCATTGTATTATTTATTGTTCATATTATGATTAATGAATTAGTGTGATGTTATTCTGCTTCTATCTGATTTCTACTGTATCATAATTCTGCTGCTCTTTTACATTGCATTGTCCACTCTTCTATTTTCCTGCTTAATCTTTCTTGTGAGGTATACATCAGCTCTTAGATCTGCTGTGAGGATTTTCACATGGTATCAGAGCATGTTGAGAGTATAGTATATATCCATTCCTGGGAGTTTTTTTTTGCAGGTTATTACCAAGATTTCGAGTGCAACAATAGTTGTAGCAGTTTTCTGCAGTTGCAGCAGTTTTCTGCAGTTGCAGCAGTTTTCTGTAGTTTTGTAGCAGTAGCAATTGCGGATATTCTCCATTTTTTTTGCAGGTCTTTTGCAACAAATTCCATGAATCTGGAAGGAATTCCTCCTCTCTCTCCATTCAACTATGATGAGTGGAAACCAAAGATGATAGAATATTTGAAGAGACATGGTCTTTTTTATTATTATCTTGAAAGAGAGTTCGAAACCTCTGAAGAGGAGAATTATTGGTTAAATGAAGGTGACAGAGCCTATGGAGCAATGTTGACTGCTATGTCTCATTGTATGTTACCCCACTTCCATGATTCTGTTGAATCTCCAAAAGAGCTATGGGCCCAACTAGATGAAATATTTGAAAAACAAAATGAAGGGATTGGTGAAAACTATTTGGAGAGCAAGCCCAGTGATGCATTCGCCCTCCTTGATGGTCTCTCTGATCATGATTCAGTATCAAACATATCTCATAATGAAGTTGTCCAAAAAGAAGAAGAACTTGCAGATTCAACACTCATGTTCTCAATGTCTTCTATTTCGAATTTTGAGCCAGCTCACACTCTAGAAACTGAAGAGGTTCTTAAATCATCTTTTGCACAAGAGTCTGTTGGTTTGCATAATTCTAATCTATTGAATGTTTCGGAGGTTAAATCAGTAATTGGAGTTGATGCATTCGCTCTCCTTGATCACTTACCTCTTATGTACTACTATATGATCATTTGTAGATGCTCTCAGAATTTCATTAAAGATGTAGGGCATTACCATTCGCTTGGGATCATTTCTCATGCATATCATGGTTTATTTGGTTTTGATCTCACCAAAAACCATTTATTAAGTCTTGGAGCTGATTTAAATTCCAAGCAACCACTATCATGTGATGGCTCTTTTGGGCATGATCTCACCTATGATGGTTCAAAGGAGATAACAAAAGACTATCTGCACATTCATGGATTTGATCCTACCTCAGCTGATTCGAATCATAGGTTCCAGGATTATCCTCATACCTTTGGATTTGTTCTCATCACATTTGGTCTAAAGAGCAAGCACAAGCACATGTTTTTCGAGCATGAACCACTTCTTCCCAAGAAGAAGATACCTCTAGACATATGACCAAGCATCACACCTGCTTGAGTTTGGAGCATTTATTTTTTGGTGTGCCTTACAGTCTCTTTTGAGGGGGGGGTATTTTTCCCGTGAGGTTTTTCCCCATTTCCTTGTTTCATGGACTATTCTTTATTATTGATTGTATGGGTGACCTTTGGTCCTAGTTACCAGGGCCCAGGATGCAAAGTATGGATTAAGGGGGGGGTGTTAGGATATTTCTATACTCCATTCCTTTCCTACCTAGCATTATCATTGTTTTTCATTCAGTCATGCATGCAGGCATGCAATTGCATGCATCCCAGTCATCAATAGCCCTACCTCCTAGCACCTTGTTCCTAGTTTGATAGCCCCAAGAGCTTCCTTTTGTTCAGTTCCGACCCTCCTAGTCAGTGATGCGCCCTCTTTTTCACCTACCAAATGTGAAGTGCGCCCTCTCTCACCTACCACCAGTGGCACACTCAATTAGTTTCTTGTTAATTGACTGCACTCAGTTAGTTGCTTGTTAACTGACGGATACACTCTGTTATACATCCAGAGAGACTAGTTTATCTGTTCTGACTACTGACAGCTTCAGTTACATCAAGTTAAGACTAGTTATATTTTGTTAGACTCAGTTACATCTAGTTGACTCAGTTTGACAACTACCAGTGGATTGATGACACTCCACTACTAATCTGATGATGAGTTCATGCAGGCTAATTCGAATTGCCACCTTGGCATTAGAATCCTTTCCATTGTATTATTTATTGTTCATATTATGATTAATGAATTAGTGTGATGTTATTCTGCTTCTATCTGATTTCTACTGTATCATAATTATGCTTCTCTTTCACACTGCGTTGTCCACTCTTCTTCTATTTTCCTGCTTAATATTTCTTGTGAGGCATACATCAGCTCTTAGATCTACTATGAGGATTTTCACACCTCTATCAATTGAACCTACAAGTTTTTTTTCCTTAACCATTTGGTATATTGTGTTATGTTGAGTTGTGATGTAAACACATTTTTTTTGTGGATCCTTGTGCTACGGAATTTGCAAGAATTTCATAGCTTGTCGGTTACAAGGTAAATTACAAATTCCACAGCTTGTTGGTTAAAGGTTAACTATCCAATCAAGTCATTGAACCATGTTTTGTACTGGAAAATATGCAAAGGGATAGTTTGCAACAATCATAAGAAAGACTTCATAACAAGCATACTAAACAACACAAAGCCAAGGAAATATAATTTGTAAACAAATTTGCAACATAATTATTATCACATTCAAATCCAATAACACATGTAACCCAAATATTCTATCACAAACGTTCATAAAACTACCAAAACACGTGAATTTGCAAGAAAGAACTAGAGATAATGAAATAGCTATAATGTGATAAATTAGCAATAGAGAAGGAACAAAAATGGAATATTTGGAGGCTTATAGTGGTTCAATAAAGAGAAACATAATGATAAAATAAGGATAATTATGGGGCTAATTAGCAAGTGTTCAAATTCGTCAAAATTTATGTTTCGTTTTGAGCCTCTGCATAAGGGTTATATGGGAAGTAGTGTTTTTATTGTTTTCAAAGAAAATTAATAAATGGATTTTGAATCCTTTATCTCTTACAATAATATTTCAAATTTGTACAAGGTGTTTGTTGCTACTCATTGGTACTACTCTTCATGAGGGGTTCCATTAATCCATGCCTATGCTAACTTGGATAAGATTCTATGCAACATTTTGTAGGCCAATTTTAATGGACACATGGTTTCCTTTGGGAGAAAGGATGAATGATTGTTTTGGCCACTAGAAGACAGAATCATTGAGACCAAGTCGAATTCCTAAGAGGGGGAATCAATCCCACAAAACCAACATGCATATTTCTAGTTAACTGGGGGATAATTTCCTTAAATCAAGGAACTGATTGCATGGATAGTTTTTGCATGTGCTGATTATTCTCATGAGTTACCACCACATGGAAGAAGGACTCAAAATCATCCCAAGTCTAAATCATGGATTCCAAGTCGAACTTCTAAAGAGGAAATAAATCATAGAATGAAAAAAATTGAGGGCTTAGAGGACATATTAATCTATATCCCCATGAAATTTCGTGAGAAATGGTTGAGTTTAAGGGGGGTAAAAAATTCAATTACAGGCCTCTATCGAAAACTTGCAGATTTGAGGACATCTCTAACATAGGTATGGTGTTTTGACCATTTCTCCCTCATAATTTGGAATTAAGGTCTAACAAAATTTGAGGTTGTAGGGAAAATCCTCCTCTACCTCCCCATGAAGTTTCATCGAAAAATATTGAGCTTAAGTGGGGTAGAAAATTCAATTGCAGTCATCTAAATATCTAGAAGCCAATTTGTCATAGGTTCGGTGTTTTCATAATAGCTCCATCATAAGTTGGATTCAAGGTCTACTTTTTTTATAGAGCACAGAGGACATATTCGTGTACCTCTCCATAAAATTTCATCAAAATAAGAGGTGTATGAAGGTGTCAAAAAATTCAATTACAAGCCAACATGGAGACAAGCATGAAAAGAAGAATTGAGAACAAAAATGAAGGACTTTTAATATTCCAAGGGCATGCAACAAAGTTTTTTTAAGGCATACTCATCAAGATCAGATCCATATTCTCACTCCAGCAGCTATCCATCATCAATTTTCAGTTAACATACAAGCAAAGATTCCCAAGACAAACCAATGAAATACAACCTACAGGGAATGCAAGCTACAACTACATAATTTGATATAAAATGTCATTTCCAAATTTTGTTTCAAGCGATCCAACCATAATTTGTTGAAATATTGTAACTTCTAAGAATATTCTATTTGTACTTTATTATCCAGAGATGTTTATTCCTCCGTCGGGATGTTGTAACTAGGGTTATTAGACTTCCCTAGTGGGGTCGGCCCTTAGTTAAGTTATTAGGGGTTATTAGACTCTCCTAGGAGAAGTCGGCCCAAATAGGGTTAAAATTCAAGTGAAGTAAAGTATAAATAGAGGAGGTGTGTTCCTCATTTAACACGCACTCACTCACTTGTGAAACTCGCATAGGAGAGAGAAAGATTTGCAAAGGAGGAGAAGGAGGTCTTATTTGGGGATTACATATTTGTATTTGTTGGTCATCTATATTGAGGAAGCTTTGCTGGGTTTTCTACCCCATGAGGGTTTCCCAGGATAAATCTGTGTCTATCTTGTGATTGTGTTTCTTTCAGTGATCCTTATTATGTCTTGTTGTGATTTTTATGCTAAACTTAACATGGTATTAGAGCTAGCTTGAATATGACATCTTTCATAAGGTGAAAATATCTCTCTTCCTCCTCCGGTGAGAAATTAGGGTTTCTGCAAAAGTTGGAATTTTTGGAATCTGTGCATGGCTGGATGCCCCTCCTCAAAAGCGAAATTTTGAGCCTTGGATCAAAGTTTTTGAGTGGGTAGAATCCCTGGATATGTCAAACCCTAGTTTGACTTCTAGACCAAAAAAGATGCGAACTTGTGCACCAATGAACCATAAAAAGTGTGAACATGTGCACTAGTGAACCAGAAAAAAATGCGAACTTGTGCACTAGTAAACCAGAAAACTTGTTGCAGATCCGAAATTTGTTGGTCAAGTTTGAAGGGTGAAAAGTTGAAGTTTTCAGAAATAGAGTACACTAGTAAACTCAATTCAGTCAAGCACATATCCTGGTAAGGTCTGTTTTGTATTTTGAGAATTTTCAATTTTTGGTGACCTCCTGGATAAGATGGCCCCAAGCACTAAGCTTGAGGATAAGCTAGAGGGTATAGAGAATTTCCAGGCATGGAAATAGAGGACTGGTCTCATTCTTGAAGAGAATGATCTTTCCCAATACATTAAAGATGAAGTTGCAAAACCTGATGAAGATGAAGCTAAAGAGAAGTACAAGAAGGACATAATTAAGGAAAAGAGAATCATTGTTGATTCTATTAAAGACCACTTGATCCCTCAAGTGCCATCCAATAAGACCCCCAAAGAAATGTATGATGCCCTAGCCAGAATGTATGAAGGAAGGAACATCAATAGGAAGATGAACCTAAGAGCTCAATTGAAGAGCACTAAGATGAGTCAAGGAGAATCCATTCAAGATTACTTCACAAGGGTCTCCCAGTTCAAGGAATAACTAGAAGCCATTGGAGATTCCCTTGATGAAGATGAACTAGCCATGACTGCTCTCAATGGTCTCACTAGACCTTGGGATTCATTCATCTAGATCATGTGTGCCAGAAAGGAAAGCATGAAGTTTGACATTGTATGGGAGGATTGCATTCAAGAAGAGGCTAGAGTAGCCAATAGAGAGGCCCTACTCAAAGAAGATAACCAAGCATTAACCACCCATACCAAGAGAAGAAGAAGTCAATCCAACTTCAAGAAGGAAATCCACAGGGATTCTCAACCTCCACAAAGGTTTCAAAAGAAAGGAAGAACCAATCCAGAAAGAGATCACTCTTCATTCCAATGTTTCAATTGCCACAAAATAGGACACATTGCTAGAAATTGTCCTTCAAAGAAAAAGAAGGGTTTCCACCACAAAAGACATCAAGCACATCTAGTAGAAGATGATAGTGAAGAAGAAGAGGAAGAAATACCTCAAAGAAAAGAGCTAAGGTAGAAGAAGAAGATGCAGAAGAATATGTTCTCTTCTCTACACTCTCTGGGTCCATAACACCTAGAGAATATACATGGCTTATTGATAGTGGTGCTTCCAAGCACATGATGGGACAAAAGAAAACTTTGTCAAGACTTGAAGAAATAACCTCTCCACAAAAGGTATCATTAGGAGATGATTACCAATACCCCATCAAAGGAATTGGTGAAGAAATCTACAAGCTTGATTCTGGAATGCCAATGAAGATGAAGGAAGTTTTATATGTACCAGGATTAAAGAAGAACTTACTTTCTATCTCAGCATTGGATAAGAAAGGTTATAGGGTTGCATTCATAGATGGACAAGTACTCATGTGGTCCAAAGGAAAATCAATTGAGGATGCAGTTGTCATTGGTGAATAAGAAGGAGGGCTATATAAAGTCAAAGGATCATAGGAGAAGCAAAATACAAGATTGATGATGGAGTAGAGTTCACCATCATACATTCTAGTAATACATGCAAGGAGACTAGGATCACAAGAGATCCTGCCAAACAATCAAAGATAAGTATTTGAATTGTCATTTCTATCACATTGTTTAAAAGATAGTATCCAGTTGTATACACATTTATTTAGGATGTTTGTAGTGTCATGCATGTGATGGATAAGTAGCCTATGGTTCCATACAACATTCCATTGCTACTTATCTAGAGTGAAACCCCTTTGCTGACATATTGGGAGTAGTGCACACTCTTAATAATGTCCTGGTAGAGATGGAAGGCATCTAGAAAGTTACCCTATGAATATGGGATATGGATGAATGTTTTGGCATTGGCTAAGATATTGTGACTTATGTTTTCATACATAAATATTTGGAAACTATGAAATGTTTCTAACCATGCTATTGAATTTGACTTGTAGGAAGTATCGTACAACGATCACCTACAAAAGAAGAATGATGAGACTTGTTCCGTAGAACAAGTGACAATGGTTCAACTATAAAAGAATCTAGAAGAAATGTTCATGGGAAAGAAGCCTGAAGTAAAGCCTTCAAAATATACATTCTAGGACTCCATCACATGGAGATTAGTAGAGATGTAACATTTGACGAAGAAGTAACTCTCAAAAGATCCAAAAAGTGCCAGTATGAAGAAGTATATGAAGAAGATATACCTCCTAGAAATACATAAGTTGTTTCCTTCCTCGAAGAGGAAACACCAGAATACCATGATATGATAGAACCTCAAGAACCCCCTATTGAGCTCCTAATGTGGATGCCTAATGAGGGCAGCTATACCAAGAGCCTACTTTAAATGTCAACCTGGGGAACGTACAAACTTTAGAGATGCATGCACTATCTGTGCTCTTATAGGATAATCTCTTGTCACAGTTGGATGTCGGTATCGATGTTCTAAAGATTGTCTACTAAATATGAAAACTGATTATGCTATGGAATTAAATACTGGAAAGCAATAAATCTAATTAAAAGAATTAAAGTGCTGAAAGCAGTAAATCTGTTCTAAGAAATAAAGTTACCAAAAGCAGTAAATTTGTTCTAAGAAATAAAGCAATAAATCTATCTTAAATAATCAAAATGTTGAGAGTAAAGGGAACAATCTTATAAAATTACTTAATGCAGAATAATAAATCTAAAAATGAACATGCCATAACAGATCTATTCTAAGATTGGGGAAAACAAGGTATGTAGTTATTTTATGCCTAAAAGCAGAATTCTGATCTAAACCATTTTAAATCCCAAGACTAAAATTGAAGTGCAATCGTTTCAAGCTATCCATCTAATACTAAAGAAATTGATCACAATGAGAAACAGTCAAAGACCTCAGATATAAACCATGGTATCGAAAGAAAAGCTGAGACACATGCAATCGTTGATTCAAATATGCGTTGAAAGAAAGAACCTACAGGACTACTGAAACTGTTCTGCTGTACTACATAATGTATGATAGACTACTACAGAAAAAATGAATCATTCAAGCACTCCCATATGTCATAGAACTGTTCATCAATGTAAAACGCATACTTGGAAAAACACCTGCAAATAGGAATCTCCTGACCTACGTGTTGGAGGGGCCCTCCCCAACCCGTATTCAGGAGAGAATAAAAACTTAGAAACGCTGGCTGGAATTAATCATCAATCTCTTAATTAAAATATAGAATCCATGTCAAAACAAAGGTCTGTACTTCGCAGTATCGATAGGGCAGAAAACGTTAAAACAATGTTTTTCTCAAAATAACAGGCAGGGCCTCTCGCTACCCAAGAGGTCCATATTTATACGATTTAATGTTGATCCTAACTGATTGTCAAAATGTCGATTCTTCTTGAAAGTGGGAGTGTGTCCTCTATAAATCGGGAAACAGGGCGCCGAGCTTGGTGATCCTTGAGTCTTCTACACGTCCATCCTTGAATGATCCTGAACCTGCTCAATCATGCTTGGTTTCCCTATAATTAGTTTATTTGATACACATTCTAACATCCAAGAATAATCATAAAACAATTCCATTAAATAATTAAAGTAAAACATTTTCCCCCACAAATGAGTATGTTTCATCACCATTACTTGAGTTTGGCTGCTGGAAAAAAGGTTATCAAATACCTGAAAACTTGACTCATCATTCTCTCCCATACTTGAACGATTCACCCATCCTTGGGTGACTTATTCGATTCATCGATGACCTCCCTGATGTCCCATGCTACCACCCTAGGGATCCCTGCCTGTCTGTGATACCCAAAGTTCTGATCCTCCCTGGTCCATGTCCTCCTTTCTTCCTCTTCATTTATTTGTTCATTGATGCCTGGGGAAAGAAAGAATGGGGGATTCAGTCTCATCCCGATCCATCTGAGTTGGTTCCTTTCCAGGGATTCTTTGTAGAGTGTGGCTTTGAAAAGTTCATCATCAATCCCGAGGGGAGAGTGGAGTTCTCTCCTCTTCAAATCGTTTTCTACTCTGCTCCATCTTTCCTTAATGGACTCATTAACTTCCTTCTGTGTGCTGCAGAGTGTAATGTCAAAATGAGTCATGGCCTCCTGTTGTTTTGCGAGGAGAATGGGTATCAATTCCTCATCCTGAGTGAGGATCCTGTGGTTATATATTATTCCCTCGGGGTGAGTTGGCTCAGGTTTGATCATCAATGGGATTTCCCAGTTGGATGCAACAATTGGTTTCAATTTTGTGGTTCATCCACGAACATAATGCCCTCAACTGGAAATCACCCACATATGGGTTTGGCGACCAGTTGGGAAAGCCAGAAACCATGAAGTTATGCAAAAGGAACTCACTTAATTTGTCTTTCTCCAGCTCTATGGAGTTCAAACATGCATCCATAAACTCCTTGGGGGTGCTTACCTTTATAGGGAGTCCTTGCTTCAACCTCTCGAGCTGGAATTTGCCCCATTTCTCCTGCATATAGACTGCATAGATTGCCGACGGGGGTCTGAGGTCTCTCAGTTTTTCATATATGCTGACAGTAGTGGCCAAAACGTCTTTTAATTTGGTGACCTCCTGGTCCTTTTTGGCCAATTCGGATTGTGCCTCCGCCAACTTTTCTTGAAGCACTAAATGCTTCTGCTCGGCTAGCCGTAGCTCCTCTGCATGGTGCATCTTCAGTATTTGAGTTTTCTTGGCTGAGAACGGGGGAGGTGTGGGCTAGCTTCCTGGCCCAATCCTTAATGCTGCCAGCTCGTTTCTGAGCTTCTCCAATTCTGCTCATGCCTCGGCGAGTTGGGTGACGACCTCGAGGTTATCTTGTGCTGGAGGATTTCCCTGGAAGTTGCCTTGCTCTCCTAAGTTCTGCTCTTCTCCCTTATCCATTTCTTCTGCTTCTTTATTCATTTCTTCCCCTTCGTCCTACCTTTCTTCATCCTGTTCCTCTTCTGTAGTGGGGTCTTCCTGATCTACCTACTGATCATCATCCCCATCCGACACATCTTGAAGAATGGGACTGGGTTCTCTGCTCTTTTCCTTGTCTGTTCGGATTTGGGCTGTTTGGTTGAATCTCGTACTCCTCCTCTTGGGTTCTTGACTTTTGGCAGGAATTTCTGATTTTTCCCTGGGGGAGTGCTCTTTTGAATTTTGTATTTCTACCAGGGTCTCTGCTACATGGTCCAGGTCAATCTTCCTTTTCGCCCCTGATACGGAGGCAGCTCCATTCCTTCCTCCAGGTGGTATTCTAGCTGTGGGTGTACTTCTCATCCTTTGAACATCTTCTGCAGATACCAACACGAATTCCTCCCATGAAAGTTCTGGTATCCGTGCCTTCAATTCCTTGTAAACAATTATCTTGATTAGCCCATGATGGGCCAAGGCATCATATTTACCCTTTGCCACCTTCTTGCTCATTTCCGATAGGGATTGGAGCAAGTAGAATGGGATACTAATGTTATTATTTGAGGGATGTTAGGTCCTGTGTCTTATCAGTTCTAGGATCAGAAAATGAAAGATGGGAACATAGCTTAACCTACCAGAGCATGTGATGTACCTTAGAATGATTTCAGCTACATCCTCCCATGGCACTGGCATGGAGAGTCTTTTGACTCCGTTTTTGTCCTCCTCATAGACCTCTCCTTGCTCAAAGAATGCTGCTTTTGCTTCTTGGTTTGCCTCCCTGTCATCCCTGCTCCAATACAAACCCCTCTGTAGGCTAGTGAATTTGGCAATTGTCTCCTCGTCCAACTTGATAAGTAACCCCTTCACCCGGGTGACGTACTATTCATATTTAATATGCTTGAAATGTCTTGTGAATTCCTAAGCTATCCCTGCATCATGTCGTTTCAGACCCAGGATGAAGGGCATCCAGCCTGCGCTGCGAAGTGTCTGCAGGACTCTCATGTTCTGGTATATGATGTTGTGATCCTCTAGTTCACTCCTTTTAAAACCCTTTGTAATTTTGAGAACCTCTCTTATAATCAACAAAACCAGGGCTTTTGGAATGAAATTTTATACCTTCAACTTGGTCGGGCTCTGCCTACGGGTTCGAGGAATACAAATGGTGGCTGCTTCTCATGAAGTCCGGGTGGTTACTTATATGCGCAGTCATGGAATATTATGCCCCTTAATTCGATGTCTTTCTGCACCTGTTATTTCCATTATGCCTGTACTTGCCCCTTTTAATCCCCTATTTTCCATGATTGATCTCTGTCTTCTCATGATCGACCTCTGTATTGAAGATTGCGATCATGATTTGATGATGTGACTGAATTTAAAGTAGCGATTATGACTTTTTAGGGTCATTCCACCACCATGCCGCCAATTTAGAGTAGAAGCTGTCCTCAGCTGACAAAAATCTCATGTAGTGTGGGATAATGTTTTACTTTAATCATAAAATAAAATCGTGTTAGAGATTCCCTTGGTGTTTATGCATACTTGCTTTGATGCTCTGGTGCGATTTTTATGGATGGTGGATTCTGTAGTAGATTTGTGCATGTCAGTAGTTGCTCGTGTGAGCTGCTTTTTCCGTTTCATGTCATTTTGAATTTGTTGTATTGCCTTCTTTTGAAAGTTGTGCCTGTTGAGGATAGCAGTTATGCGATGTTTTTTCTTATTGGATGGTTCAATGGCTGTATGTGACTGGCTGTGTTGAATACATGGCAGCATCGCTCGAATCATTTTTTAGGCTCGCTTGAATAGCTGGCACCCTTGCTTGAATTATTTTGCAGGCTCGCTTGAATAGTTGGCAGCTTTTTGTGATGATACTGTAGAGTGTCCGTAGTTGTAGAAATTTTTGCTGGCTCTCTTGAATAGGTGGCACCCTCACTTGAATTATTTCGCTGGCTCACTTGAATAGATGGTAGCCTCTCTTGAATTGTGGTCGATGCCTTGTAAATTTTCTGTTACCTTTTGTGTGTTGTTTTTTTTCTTTTATTTTTTCTTTTATTTTTTCTATTTTCTCTTTTTATTTTATTTTTTATGACATGCGTTGAACTTCATTGATTTGTAGCATGCTCTATCAGCATAAATTGTTGCTGGTAGAGTACTTATGTAAATTCTTCTTTGGACTGTGGTTTTTTGTATATTTTTAGGTGATGCCCATTCACTATCATGGGGAACCCATCATCATCAATTGTAATAATTCTTACAGCACCATTGTCATAAATTTTCTATATAATGTAAGGTCCAAGCCATCTAGTGGTTAGCTTTCCTTTGAATGTGTGAAATATGTAGTCGTAGAGTAGTGCCCAATCACCCTCTTTGAATTTCCTATCCTTCAAATGTTGGTCATGCCATTTCTTTCTTTGTTATTGGATGATTTCAATATATGTAAGTGCTTGTTGGTGGTGTTCATCCAGTTGATTTAGCTGTAGCATGCGTTCTTTTTGAATGTCTGATAGGTTCATATTTAGATTGGCTGCAATTCTTAATGTTCTTACTTCAAATTCGATTGGTAGCATGACCTTTTTCCCATAGACCAGTTCATAAGGTGTGAATCCTGTTGTTGTTTTCCATGTAGTATTGTAAGCCCAAACTGCTTCACTAAGTCTGTCAGTCCAATCCCTTTGGTGAAGTTGGGCAGTTTTTGTCAAGATTCTCTCTAATTCCTTGTTGGTTACCTCAGCTTGACCATTTCCTTGAGGGTGGTAGGAGGATGACTGTCTGTGCTTTACATTGTTTCTTTTCATCAAGTCTTTAATTAAATTTGATGTGAATTGTGGTCCTTGATCAGAAACTACTTCTCTTGGCACCCCAAATCTGTGAAATATCTGCTCAGTAAAGAATTTGGCCACATTGGTTTCATTTGTAGCAGCCAGTGCTGCTACCTCTGTCCATTTTGTAAGGTAATCAATGCATACAAGGATGTAGCTCTTCTGATTGGACTGTGGGTTGAATGGGCCAACAAAATCGAATCCCCACTTATCGAATGCCTCTAAAGAGATTTGTGGATGTAGTGGCATTTCTTGTTTGTGCGTCGGTTTTCCCATTCTTTGGCAATCGTCACAATGGGACACATACTCATAAGCATCTCTGTGGAGTGTTGGCCAATAATACCTTGTTTGCAAGATCTTGTAGGTTGTCCTTTATGCAGCGTAGTTTCCTCCACAGGGTTCATTGTGGGTGGCATGCATTATGTCATGTACCTCATCTTCCCTAATGAACCTTCTAAGTACTTGATTTGGTCCCTGTTTAAAAAGCATGCCCTCTATCCATGTATATGTGGCACTTTGTCTTATTACTTTTGTCCTTTCTTTATAACTGTAATGTTCTGGAAACTTCTCGGATACCAAATAGTTTGCTATGTCAGCAAACCATGGGATTTTTATTGGTATGGCAAAAAGGTGCTCATCAGGGAAGTCATCTTGGACAATTTCATTATCTTTCCCATGTGTTACTCTTGACAAAAAGTTTGCTATGACATTACGCTTGCCTGGTTTATCTATTATAGTGATGTCGAATTCCTGTAGAAGTAGCATCCATCGAATAATTCTTGCACTGGTACTAGGTTTGTTCATAAGATATCTGAACGCTAAGTGGTCAGTATGGATAAAACTTTAGTATCCTGTAATGTAATGCCTGAATTTGTTGATTGCATGTATGACTGCTAGAAATTCCTTCTCTATGACTATGTAGTTGAGTTCTTCCCCAGCCAAATTTTTGCTTATATAGTATATGGCATAGGGTTTCTTGTCTTGTTCTTTCCCAAGCACGGATCCGATTGCTTTATTTGATGCATCGGTGTGAATGTGAAATGGAATTTCCTAGTTTGGTCCTTGAAGTATTGGTGATGTGATGGTTTTCTGTTTAAGACTTTCAAATGCTGACATGCAGTTGCTTGACCATATGAACTCATTGTCATTTGTGAGAAGTGCAAACATGGGGGCAGCAATTCTGCTATAATTCTCAATAAACCTTCTGTAGTACCCTATCTGTCCAAGGAAGCTTCTCACATCTCTTTGTTTGACAGGTGGAGGCAGTGTCTTGATTACTGATACTTTGGATTGATCCACCTCTATACCTCTCTATGATATATGATGTCCTAGAACAATTCCTTCTTCCATTAACATCCTGCATTTGTCATTGCTTAGGCACAAGCTCATTTCAATACATTTTGTTAATATTAATTCAAGATTTTTCAATGCTTGCTCAAAGCTTTGTCCATAAGGTGTGAAATCATCCATGAATACTTCCATTTTGTTATTCAGAAAATCAGAGAAAATACTCAGTATGGCTCTTTGAAATGACGTTGGGGCATTACATAGACCAAAGGTTAGGACCCTATAGGCGTAAGTTCCCCGTTGGCATGTGAAGGTCGTCTTATCTTGATCAGCTGGGTGTATTAAAATTTGGTTGTAACCACTGGAACCGTCGAGGAATGAAAAGTACTTGTTTCCAGATAATGTATCCAGTACTTGGTCTATAAATGGAAGTGGAAAATGATCTTTCTTTGTTGCTTTATTCAGCTCCTTGTAGTCCACAAAAATTCTCCATTTGCCTCCTTTTTTGGGCACTATGACTAGTGGTGAGACCCACTCACTATCAGATATTGGATAGATGAACCTTGCGTCTAATAACTTTTGTAAATCTACTTTGACTATGTATTTTAGTGCAGGGTTCAGCCTTCTTTAAGGTTGCCTGATGGGACTAGAACCTTCTTTGATGTAAATGTAGTGTTTGCAGATATCAAGATGTATTCCTTTCATATCCGCATATGTCCATGCAAATGATTTACTTTGTTGTGTTAGTATCTTCATCAATTTCTCTTCTTGCTCCGATTCTAAATTGGAATTTATGTTGACTGTTTTGCCAGGGTTAATTTCCACGACTTTTACCTTCTTAATCTGTTCTGGCAGCACTTCTGTCCATAAGTCATCCATGTTCTGTTTTGAACTTTCACCTGTTTCTGTAGAAAAAAATTCTTGAATAACATGATTGTTAGGAGATATATTTTGTATAAATCTATCTATATGGCCATCTTCATCTACTGCCTTTAAAGATATTGCAGCATCAATTGTTAGGATAGGCCAGAGGTTGTGATTTGGTGTGTTCTGGTAATCATCAGTCCAATTTTGATATTCTAACTCTGAGGATTTCATTGCTGGTGGGTAGATTGTGATTTTCTTCCTGGTATGTCCACTGGTGATTGTCATATTTCCTGATCGGCAACCTATGTAAGCGTCCGCAGTTGCTAACCAAGGTCTACCCAGGATAATTGGATAGCCACTAAGTTTGCTTTTGATTTCGATTATTATAAAATCAGTTGGGTATTCCCAGGACTCGATATTGATCATAATGTCTTCTAGCATTCCTTCGGGCTTCACAGTGGACATGTCTGCTAGTTGGAGTACTGTTGTGGTTGGTCTTACCATTGATTGGAGTTCTAGGTATAACATGGTTTCTTTAGTCATGACATTGATCACAGCTCCTAAATCGATTAAGCTTTTATTTATTTGCTTGATATTTATGGTGACGCTTACTACAGGACTACGAGGATCAAGATATTTAGGATTTATTATGACACCTAGCATCAAATCGGCTAATTGTCCCACTACATTAATAGGTGGTGGGTCACGCTTCCTTCTTCCTAGCTTCTTTAGGAAATTTTCTCTAATGAATTTGTTGCAGATGGGCACATCCCTTATGGCTTGTAAAATTGGGATTTGGATGTTTAGGTGTTTGAATTCGTTTAAGATTGTATTCTCTTCCTCTTCTTTTGTATTCCGGACAAGTTTTTCTGGAAATGGGGGATTTCTGTTGCGTGGAAGTGGTTGGGTTTCATCCTCGGTAGGTTCTGGTTCATCAGGATGCTGAACATAGGGTTCTGATGTGTGGCCTTGAGCTTCAGGTACAGTTTGTTGGATGTTGTGTGGGGATGTATTCTGCAACATTTTTCCAGATCGTAGGTTTATTTCATTTATTTCTGTGGTGTCTACAACATAAGTTGGTAATTGTGTGATATCAGTGTTATAAGCCTGTTGCTGTTGTGGGGGTCTGTTATTATTAGGATTTGGAATTGGTTGGGCTGGAATAGGTGGAGGTCTGGGGGGTGGTTGAGGTTGTGGGGGTGGCATAATGAGTGGCTGTTGTAATGGCGCCCTCCAATTTGATGGATGGGGGTACTGGTTTGCATAATTTGTGGTGGATGGAAATGGTGGGGGGTATTGAGGATAAGTCGGTGGATAATATGGCTGTTGATAGGATGGTTGATATGCTTTCTAGTTTTGTTGCCATTGGTTTTGATTTGGCTGTGCTTGCCATGGAGTCGGTGCAGAGTTCCAATTTGGCTGTCCTTGATTATAGTAAGTTTGATTGCTCTGCTGATATGGCCTAACAAAATTATTCCTCCTCTGATTTATAAAACAGAGCTGTTCTATAGTTCCTTCAGCTGCTGGGTCTTGAATAGCTGCCTTACATGAGGGTAAGAGGGTACATTTATCAGTGGAATGGTCATCGGTGCAGAGACCACATACTTCTATTGTGTTCAAGGTGCACTGCCCCTTCTCATGCTTCTTTCTACAATGAGGACAAAATACTGCCAAGGCTTGGTTAATTTCATCCTGTTTCTTTTTTATTTGAAGAGCATCAAGTTGCATGGCTAGGGATTGCAGTATGTCAGTTTTCATGTCATCCAGCAGGTTTCCTAAATCATATTTTGTAAGTGTTGGTGTTGAGGATGATGATCCACTGGTGGTTGTATGTGTATCCCTCGTCCCATTCTTAGTTTTCCTAGATCTTGAGTAGTTTTTGAAGATTTGCAGGATCTAGTCAAAAGATTTTTGGAATATATCTCCATCTCCAAGGAGATTTAAGACTTCAAAATTCTCCTCTTTTACACCTCTGAGAAGGACAAGCTTTAGTGATTCAGGATCCAATGTGCAATGGCTGGCTCGTTTGTAGCTGAGTTGAAATCTTTGGGCATAATCTTCTAATGACTCTCTATCTCCTTGTTGCATCCTAAAGATTTCATCCCTAGTATCTTTGGCCTTGCAGTAGTCCCTATATTTTTCTAAGAATGATTGTTTCATTTGATCCCAGCTAAAGATACTATTTCCTTCAAGGCTAATGAACCACTGAAGTGATAGGTCTTTCAGTGTGGAAGGAAAAAGCCTAAGCTTTTGTGCATCAGTAGTGTAATCAAATGATCTGCAAACTACCTCAAATTCAAATAGGAATGTGTCAGGATCTTCTGAAGTCAACCCATGAAAGTTTGGCAGATTATTAGGATTGATGTTCTTCATTCTGGCATCTCCGAGAGGTACGTTAATGGGAAAAGTGAAAATCTCCCTAGGTTCTTCCTCTTCATTTGCCATTGCGGTGTTTGAGCTGGAACTGGTAGTGAAGTTGCTTCTGTTTTGATTGTATGTGGAGTCGGTTTCATTTTCAGAGTGTAGAAATTCAAACTAAGAATGGTTAGAACTGTTATTATCGTTGTTGCTCATGGAATGCTTGGGAAGAAAGCATCCAAACCTATCCCTTTGTTGACGAGGCATTCATTGGTAGAAGATATTTATGTTTTTGTTTTGTGTAATTTTTGTTTTCTTTTTGTGGTTTTTAGGTGATGTCTCCTAAAAGATTTAGCACCTCCCCGGCAAGGGCGTCAAAAAGTGGTGAGCTCCTAATGTGGATGCCTAATGAGGGAAGCTATACCAAGAGCCTACTTTAAATGTCAACTCGGGGAACGTACAAACTTTAGAGATGCATGCACTATCTGTGCTCTTATAGGATAATCTCTTGTCACAGTAGGATGTCGGTATCGATGTTCTAAAGATTGTCTACTAAATATGAAAACTGATTATGCTATGGAATTAAATACTGGAAAGCAATAAATCTAATTAAAAGAATTAAAGTGCTGAAAGCAATAAATCTGTTCTAAGAAATAAAGGTACCAAAAGCAGTAAATCTGTTCTAAGAAATAAAGCAATAAATCTATCTTAAATAATCAAAATGCTGAGAGTAAAGGGAATGATCTTATAAAATTACTTAATGCAGAATAATAAATCTAAAAATGAACATGCCATAACAGATCTATTCTAAGATTGCGGAAAACAAGGTCTGTAGTTATTTTATGCCTAAAACCAGAATTCTGATCTAAACCATTTTAAATCCCAAGACTAAAATTGAAGTGCAATCATTTCAATCTATCCATCTAATACTAAAGAAATTGATCACGGTGAGAAACAGTCAAAGACCTCAGATATAAACCATGGTATTGAAAGCAAAGCTGATACACATGCAATCATTGATTCAAATATGCGTTGAAAGAAAGAACCTACAGGACTACTGACACTGTTTTGCTGTACTACAGAATGTATGATAAACTACTATAGAAATAATGAATCATTCAAATGCTCCCATATGTCATAGAACTGTTCATCAATGTAAAACGTATACTTGGAAAAATACCTGCAAATAGGAATCTCCTGACCTACGTGTTGGAGGGGCCCTCCCCAACCTGTACTTAGGAGAGAATAAAAACTTAGAAATGATGGCTGGAATTAATCATCAATCTCTTAATTAAAATATAGAATCCATGTCAAAACAAAGGTCTGTACTTCGCAGTATCGATAGGGCAGAAAACGTTAAAACAATGTTTTTCTCAAAATAACAGCTGGGGCCTCTCGCTACCCGAGAGGTCCATATTTATACAATTTAATGCTGATCCTAACTGATTGTCAAAATGCCGATTCTTCTTGAAAGTGGGAGTGCATCCTCTATAAATCAGGAAACAGGGTGCCGAGCTTGGTGATCCTATAGTCTTCTACACATCCATCCTTGAATGACCCTAAACCTGCTCAATCACGCTTGGTTTCCATATAATTATTTTATTTGATACGCATTCTAACATCCAAGAACAATCATAAAACAATTCCATTAAATAATTAAAGTAAAACATTTTCCCCCACAAATGAGTATGTTTCATCACCATTGCTTGAGTTTGGCTGTTGGAAAAAAGGTTATCAAATACCTGAAAACTTGACTCATCACCCCCACCTATGAACATATCACAGAAGAGAAAGATAGCATGGGAAAGAGATATTATACAGGGAGCAAAAAAGTATGGAGCTCTAGAAGGCTCCACAAGAGTGAGCAAGAAACCAAAGCCATTTTCTAGCTATGTGGCTTTGATGTGTGATCTTGTAGATCAAGAACCTACCAATTATGAAGAAGCAGTTGATAAGAAAGAATGGGTAGAAGCAATGATAGAGGAGTACCAGTCAATAATGAAGAATGATGTTTGGGATGTAGTTCCCAAACCAAAAGGCAAGAGTGTGGTATCCACCAAATGGATATAGAAGATAAAGCATGCTGCAGATGGTAGCATTGAAAAGAATAAGGCAAGGTTTGTGGCCAAAGGATTCTCTCAGAAAGAGGGAATTGACTATGAAGAGACATTTGCATCAGTTGCAAGGTACACTTCCATTAGAACCATCACGGCACTTGCATCCATGATGAAGTGGAGATTACACCAGATGGATGTGAAGACAACCTTCCTGAATGGTGTGATTGAGGAAGAAGTGTACATAGAAAAACCACAAGGATTTGAGGTTGAAGATAGAAGAACTCACATATGTAAGTTGAATAAATCTCTGTACGGATTGAAACAAGCTCCTAGAGCTTGGCATGGTTGATAGCTTCTTGATGAGCTTGGGATTTACCAAAAGTAAAGCTGACCCTAACCTTTACCTTAAGGTTATGGATGATAAACCTGTCATACTATTATTGTATGTGGATGATATATTTCTGACAGGGAATGAGAAACAGATCATGGGAAGCAAGAAGAATCTAGCTACAGAATTTGAGATGAAAGATCTCGGATTGATGCATTACTTCTTAGGTTTGGAAGTATGGAAAGGCCCAGAAGGAATCTTTCTCAACCAGAGAAAGTATGCTATGGAAATATTGAAAATATTTGATATGTTGGAATGTAAATCCATGGCCACTCCCATGGATTCCAACTTGAAGTTGTTAGTTGATGAATCATCGGAATTAGTGGACGTGACTCAGTATAGACAGATGATTGGGTCATTGATGTATCTGACGAATACTAGGACAAATATATGCTTTGTTGTGAACACCCAGAGTCAGTATCTAGTTGAGCCTAGACGTGTTCAGCTGATAGCTGCAAAGCATGTGATGAGGTACCTGAAAGGTATGATAGATTTTGGTCTACATTGTCTTGGAGATCATGACTTCAAATTGTATGGTTATACAGATGCAGACTGGGTTGGAAGTGTCTCAGACAGAAAGAGCACATCGGGTGGATGTTATTATATGGGATCTGCTATGATCTCGTGGTTTAGCAGGAAGAAGTTCAGTGTGGCTCTCAGCACAGGTGAAGCAGAATATATAGCAGCTTGCTCTTCTAGTTGTGAAGCCATATGGATTCGGAAGTTGTTATCGAGACTATTTGACTTAGAGATGGATCCCACTATGATCTGGTGTGACAACCAGAGTTGCATCAAGATGACGGAGAATCCAGTGTTCCATGATAAGTCAAAGCACATAGAGATCCGATATTTCTATATATGGGATATGGTGCAAAAAGAAGCTATAAAGCTCAAGTATGTGATCAATGACGAACAAGTTGCTGATGTATTGACCAAACCTATGTATCGAGTAAAGTTTGAGTATTTCCGAGACAAGCTTGGTGTAGTTTAGAAGGACCCTCCTCGAAAGGGGGAGTGATATGGTCGATGATGATATTTGGATCGACGATGAGGTCGATGATGAAGATAATTGTATCGATGATGAGGATACATGTATCAATGATGAGGATACTTGTTCCAACGATGAGGTCGGTGATGAGGATACCTATTCCGATGATGAGGTCGATGATGAGGATACCTGTTCCGATGATTAGGTCGATGATGAGGATACATGTTTCGACGATGAGGTCGATGATATAGATGATGAGGTCAATGATATCGACGATGAGGTCGATGACACTGACGATGAGGTCGATGATACCGACGATGAGGTCGATGAGTGGTCCTTAGACTTTGTCTAAGTGGACGAGTGGATTGTATCATCCATGGAATTTAGTCCTAAATGGATCCAGAGACCCGTGTCTTCGAGAAGTGGTCCTTAGACTTTGTCTAAGTAGACGAGTGGATTTCATCATCCTTGGAATTTTGTCCTAAACGGATCCGGAGACCTATGTCTTCGAGAAGTGGTCCTTAGAATTTTTCTAAGTAGACGAGTGGATTGTATCATCCCTGGAATTTAGTCCTAAACGGATCTGGAGACCTATGTCTACGAGAAGTGGTCCTTAGACTTTGTCTAAGTAGACGAGAGGATTGCATCATCCCTGGACTTTTTTCCTAAATGGATCTAGAGACCTGTGTCTTTGAGAAGTGGTCCTTATACCTTGTCTAAGTAGACGAGTGGATTGCATCATCCCTGTACTTTTTTCCTAAATGGATCCAGAGACCTATGTCTTCGAGAAGTGGTCCTTAGAATTTTTCTAAGTAGACGAATAGATTGCATCATCCCTAGACATGATATGGTGTCTTAAATTGATAGGGATTGATCATCCCATAAGTGGATCAAGATTGTATCATCCTTGGACTTATGTCCTAAAGTGAGAGGGATTGATCATTCCATAATTGGATCATGTGTATTGCAGATTATGTTGTTGATCGGAATATCCAGATGATGATGTTGTTGATCAAGAGATCCAGATGACGATGTTGTTGATCGAAAGATCCAGATGATGATGATGTTGATCGAGAGATCCAGATGATGCTATTGATCGGAAGATCCAAATGATGTTGCTGTAGTTGATCGAGTGATTGAGTGATGCAGAAGATGAAGACTCAGTACTGAAGATGCCGATGTTCCAGTATTGAAGATATTGAAGATGTTCCAGTAGTTGTTTGAGTTACTGATGATGATCGAAGAAAGCTTCCAATGATTTATAGATGTATCATGTATGATATTGTTGATGACTCCTTGCGCCTGCAGATGTTGTTAGAATATCCTTCTCATTAAGGGGGAGTGTTGAAATATTGTAACTTCTAAGAATATTCTATTTGTACTTTATTATCCGGAGATGTTTATTCCTCCATCGGGACATTATTATATATCCAGAGATGTTTATTCCTCCATTGGGATGTTGTAACTAGGTTTATTGGACTTCTCTAGTGGGTCGACCCTGAGTTAAGTTATTAGGGGTTATTATACTCTCCTAGGAGAAGACGGCCCAGTTAGGGTTAAAAGTCAAGTGAAGTAAAGTATAAACAGAGGAGGCGTGTTCCTCATTTAACACACACTCACTCACTTGTGAAACTCACATAGGAGAGAGATATCTGCAAAGGAGGAGAATGAGCTCTTGTTTGGGGATTACATCTTTGTATTTGTTGGTCATCTATATTGAGAAATATTTGCTGGATTTTCTACCCCATGAAGGTTTCCCAGGATAAATCTATGTCTATCTTGTGATTTTTTTTCTTTCAGTTATCCTTATTATGCTTGTAATGTACCCTCCTGCTGAATCAATGCAAGGAAGGGAACATGGCACTAAAATTCGGGCATTTCATAAGACTCAGCCCACTAATTAGAATCATGAGAATTTAAACATTAGTGTGCAGATACAATTAGGCAATATGCACAGCGGAATTTAAAACTAATCCACACACACAATTCATGCCCATCCAGCATATCAAAACAGTCATCAAATTGATGCATTGTAGAGGTAAATACATAGACAGAAAACACTTAACTTCATTGTGCAATTGTCCCAAGCAACTAGCTATGTCACTGCAACGTTCCACCCAGCCATAGGCTCTTCGACAGCTTATACTGAGTCCGTCCGAAGGCCACCCCCGAGCTGGGCATGATTCTCACAAGGAAAGGGAACATTCTGGCTCACACACAGCCCATTAACTATTTCATCTCATCCAAGCTAGTCCAACTATGTTTATCAGGCTACACTTGAACAATGGATGCTTATTCTCAAGCTCAAGTCAGAACAATGGATTACCCATTACCCATACCCCAACATACTCTTTCTTCTCACAGCAAAAATGATCATTGACAGGGATACACATTTACAACAGAGGTGTTCACAAAATAGGGTCCACATTGGCTCTCCCAACTCGTGGTTCACCCAAGCGAACTGTGGAATTTTGATTTCAACCCCAGGGAGCAAAACCGACTTCTCCCCACTGGTTAGGATCCTTTCCAATGGCCTAAATGACCTATGGGAAGGCCCAAAAACGTTCTGTTTTCTTCCCCACTGGTAATCAATACAAAAACGCCCCTTCCCAGGTAAAAAGATGAAGGGAAACCCAGAAAAACCATGGAGGAAAACGCCCAGGAAGCTAGAGCTGCGTGAGGGAGCAATACTGATGGTTGCATAATGGCTTAGAGAGCAATTCTTGTGGCTCTATTCTTTCCCAAGGAGACAAACACGTTTTTCCATAAAGTGTGGCTTGCCCATACCCGAATTTGGACAGCCATACCTCTCCATTCCCAAGGCATTAACTACCTCAACCAACTCTTGGGAGAAATCAATGGTTGGGTACAAAAGTCAACATGGGTAGTTGAGGGTTTGATGGGTTCTCTCATTGACACTTGGCTTGACCTGATTGGCTCAATGGTTTGAATGTTTTCCCTCCCAATTCCTTGTGAAATCATGCCCCCATCTCTTTGTTGCATTGCATAGCTAGTTGTGGGTATTTTTATTAAAATGCATATTACATGATATTTGAATTTCCAATGTGCATTGCTAGCACGCAAAACATATGCATCACTAAATCGATGGCGGGGCCTTGGCCTTGAGCTCCTCACCATGATTTCATAACAATATTACATCAGTTATAATGTTAATGCCATGGGGTCAAACTAGGGACATTACAATGCTCTTGTTGTGATTTTTATGCTAAACTTAACACAATTCAATCAAGTGATATAGCCTTTATTCAATCAAGTGAGCTAGCCATCATCCAAGAAAGTGAGGTAGAAGAAACATCATACAGGTCAACCCCAACAAGCGACTCATCTCAAGGTTCAAACACGCATGAAGAAAAGGATAAGTAATTTAGGTAACTTACTATCTCTTGTCATTGTATTCCTTTACCAATATCTACAAGGCACTAGTAAGATATCAAATGTTCACTAATTCATGATGAAGACATCAAGATTTAAGTTATCGGGAGAGAAGTTACTATATCTAGTAATCACAAGTCAGAAAGTATCATCATGGTGTGTAGAGATTTGTTGATGGGATAATTGGATGGAAGATAAAACAATGAGGATATCTGAGGCATATGAATGATGGAATATAGAGGCAGTGATACAATGTGAGTCACATGTGAAAGATAAGTCAAGGCCGAAGGAATCAGGCAAAGTACTACTCCATTCTACATCCGGGAAGGAGAGATTCATGTGTGTGTAGCTCTATGACACATTTCTACATTCAGAAAGAAAGAATGCATGCCTTATCAGCGCATAAAAGCTACATCATCAAGGAAAGCGCAGGAAAGAGTAATTCAAAAACGAGTATTTCCTAGATACTAATTCCTGTGGTATTTTTGCTGAAATGTTTGTTAATTGAGTATTTTTCTAGTGACATTTTTCAAATTTATGCTTTTGTAGAAAATATATACTCTACCTTGAGTTTCAAGTTTGATGCTATCCATCCATAGTCATATACTCTGGCTAGGTTTCAAGTGATATATTCCTTGAATGCTTATTTCGAAGGCTAATTGTTTATGGTAAATTTTAGATCTGTGGAAGAAAGCTCCAAAATGAAGGAAACCAAAGGAGATGTACAAAAAGAAAGGAAAAAGAGAATTTGTTGATTCATTGTCATACTCTGATTTAGCTGCCAAATATGTAAACAAATTGCATAAAGAATCCTCCAGGAAGGCAAATCAAGCATTACATTTGTGAGTATAAATTTGAACAAAAGCCCAGAATGGCAGCCCAAGACTTCAACACATGCAAGAAAAGTCCATTTGGTGATCCTTCTTCAAATGCATCCAAACACACAGTTAATGCATAAAATTGTATTTCCTTTGCATGAGGTCAGAGTATGTGCATGTAAAGTTAAGGTATATGAATGAAAGGGAATTGAAATATGAACATGCAAGGTGTGAATGTAGGACTAATATATGTATGCAAGAAGAAATAGAAGCGAGAGAAACTTTTGAAGAGCAGTTTGTTGCATGAGGACATGCAAAACCTCAAAGTAATATATATTGATTTCCAACATTGACATGGTTTCGAAGTGTCAAAACATGATGTCAATGGTGAACGCTCTCAGCAATGTCATCATGCTAATATCCTTCAGCCATAAGGTCATGCCCAAATCCCTCCTTACGCCTATATGCAGTTTCGTCATATGCAACAACCTTTACCCCTCATGCCACTCTTGGAAAGTTTCGTCATGTTAGACCATGTATGTGTTGTCTATCGAATCACGCTAATTCTTTTTTAATTGGCGTCTTTTGATTCGATCATCCTTTTCGTTAATTTTGTTGTCATCAACAAAAAAAGTTCCCCCCTCCCAAGCCCTCACCTGTAAAAATTTATGTTACTAGACAAAAGAAAAGAACCTCTCTAGTAAACTTTTCTCTACATAAAAAAATGTCATTTTTTTAAAATAAAGGAAATATATTATGGCCTTGTGCACCCACTATTACCATTTGAAATCCAATATATTCACTATGCTTAAAAAAATCAATATCATTATTGCAAGGGAAAACTTTTCGAAGTCGAGACCTCCTCTAATGCTAAAAATAGGACTCATTTCACTTCTCCCAAGAAAGTGCATGCATTTGGTTGCCAATAAAAATAATGGAAATGGACTGCTCCTACCCTAATATCATTCTACCATACTTGTGGAATTCAACTTCCCTTGCATTGAAGAGGCTTATGAGGAGGATGTCTCGAGGCTTAAGATTGATGGTTACAATTATCAAAGTGGAAATTCAGTTCAAAAGTTTTTATGCTTGAAGGTCCTCGACATTTTGGAATTTATTGTGGTAGCAACACGATCTATTTTTCATGACGAGTAGATGATTTCATTGTTAAACAGGATTTGTGAATGACAATATATTTTGTTTGTTGATCAAGCTGGTGCAATAGGGGAGGTTGGTGATGCTATTGCCCATAAACAAAACCAAACTACATAATTGGAGCAGATTGTTTACAATTGCAACGTACTTATTTTTAAAACTTAGTGAAAGATATAGGTCTATAGGTTGCTTCTACAACCCAAGGATGTTCAAATTTTTAGTTGATACCTACTTCTGTCAATGAATCACAAATATAGTTGATCTGAAATGGATCAATATATAGTTTGTCACCTATTTGGAGATTTTGGGGTAAGAATATTGGATGAATTGGCTTGTAATGACCATTTTAGGGGTAGGTCTCACTTTTTAGATTTGGAGTCAAAAAACCATTTGAAACCTTCCGGGGCCATTTTGATGGATTAAAGATTAGTTTTCAACAGTACATACCAAAACCTTTCCAATGGTGCAAGCATCGCCTTGAACAGAGTTTATATGAAGAATCCTATGCATCCCACAAGTTGACCTATCTAGTTGACAACCATGGTACCTAGTGGATTCCATGTCATCTCTCATTTCTCGCATATGTGGAGCTAGTCATGTGTGGATTTTGAAGAAAATTCTAGAATTTCCAAAACCTTGGCCCTAATCATGAGTTGGGGCATGCAAAAAACCCTAAAATTAACCCTAGATGGTTATTGGGCAATGTTAAATATTGGGTTGTTAAGAGAAGAAAGGGTTCCATTCTTTCGATGTTATTGTTTTGTTCCATGGTTGAGCAAACAACACAGGAATGGTTATTATAGAAGAACAAAGGAAATAGGAGAACCTTTAGTAGTCATTCTGGCCATAGAGTCATATATAACTCCATAGAGAGTTTCATTTCCTTTGTATTTTCATTTTGATATGAAGAGCAAGGTGCTGTCGCCCTCTTTGTTCTTGTAGCTGTCACGTTATTATGCTCCTATGAAGAAGAAGAATGAAGTCTGAAAATAGAAAACATTGAGTGCCAATGATCAATGGTCACAATTAAATGTTACAAATTATACATAAAATACCTGAGCTATTCATGGGAGGTAACTAGTAAGAGGAATAACAAGTGATTCTTCGGTCGATGGCTTAGATGTTACCATGCAACTTACCAAGATATATTTGGAATATTAGAGGCTTTGGAATATGCAACAAAGATAAGAGGCAAAGTTTCTCGTTGACGGTCCATATACAATAACACATCTTGCTAGAATAAATATGGATTGTTGAAGGTGTCAAAAATTGCTACTGGGATGAAAATGGAGGCCTTTTGCCGATGACTTGATGGCAATATGCATCTTACTAAGGTAAATCTCAAACATTGATGGACTAAAAGTGCGCAACAAGAATGAATTGGGTTCCTCCCCATCAATAACCTAGAAGCAATCATGCATCTTATCAGGACAGACCTGGATCATTGGAGGCATGAGAAAAGTGTCTGGACAGAAAAGGAGCCTCTTCTCTGATGAGTCAGATCGAACCATGTAATTCATCAAGACGGATATCTACCATCGGAGGTGTAAAAGTTGTCGATGGAATTTCAAGAAGCCATTCCATGCTTATGGATTAGATTGAATGGTGCAATTCTTCATAATCAATCCAAGTCATTTGTAAAGAGAGGTCCTCATCACCACCATGGCAAGTTTCCCATTTCCTAGAATAAGCTGAGTCCCTTCTTTGAAAAAAGATCTAGTCGCATAAAGTAATGTGAGAGCTTGGTAATTATTCATTTTAATGGTAAAATTCTTAGATGAGATAAGTACCACCAAAATCAGCGCTCTAATGATTGAAAATATCTAGCATCATTGATGCCTGATCCTTTAAATTTTATGACACGTCAAAAATCCCCCAAGAGGATTCAATCACCTCCTATTTTTCCTTTGAACCATACAGTAGTTGAGAGCTCTGGAGAAAAAATCTTTACCGACATTGACATTCATGAAGTTGAGAGATAGATGTTCAGAAATGAGCAGGCGAACTCATGCATTGTTTTATAGTGGATTCAAGTAAGTATAATTCTCAATCCTTTGCCATTTTCTCTGTTTAAAGTTATTTTAAAGTGATTTTTCATAAGTAAGTGTTGGGAATTTCCCTCATTTCATGTCCCCAAATATTTATATTTAATCACTTGACGAAAATAATTAAATTTGTCCTAAAGTTATTTTTTAATTATTAATGTGGTGGTTTGGGTCATGAATTTGTAATATATGAGACCGAATGTTTATTTTGAATGCAATATTGATTTAATTTGGTCAAGGAGGGCACATAGGAGGATGTATGGGGCCGTTATGAGTTGTCTCCCTCAAGGAATCTAGAAAAAAGTAGCTAGAAAGTAGGACAAGCAGTGGAAAACTAGGAAAAGCATAAGTTTCCATATTTTTGCTAAAAGAAGGAAAAATAGTGGAAAAGCAAGAAAGGAAGAAGCTTACAGATTTCGCTAATAAAGCTCAATAAGGAATAGAAACAACAAGAGAGAATCAAGGGATCTCATTAAAATCTACATGGCCTGAATTTATCCAAGGAGGGTGCAATTGATCAGAGATAGTAGGTCCATATGTGCTAGTAACTTACCAAAGATTCCTCCAAACATCTAGGGATCGAATTCTAAGAAAGCAAGTTCTAGTAGGAAAAATCCAATAGAAGCTTTGATTCTAATAAAAGAGTTATGAGCACTCTAGTGGAAGAAACATTTGGCCAATTTTTTATTTTGACTTGAAGACCTCCATGATTTTCATAGCTTGGGTGATGTGCTCGTTTCTAGCATTGGGAGATGTTGGTGCAGATCTACTTCGACCAGGGTTCACACAATTAAACACTAACAAAACCCCAAGATACTGGCCCGAAAGGGTCTAGATATTTTGGCAACACCTTTGATGTAGATGAGGTCTCACCCAAAGTACCTATGGGAGCTGCAGAAACCAAGTTTATGTAGTAGCGAAGGGGTGCAACACGAACCCAACAACCATGACATCCTTAACCTCAACAAAGAGCCTTACTTAACACTACACATAATTAATTACATCTAAAACTTTAATTAACTATGACAGATATTCATTCATATACCATTCATACACATGGATCATCAATCATTTAGCAATATGCATCATATAACAGTAAACACAACACAACATCATAGAAAACATACATATTAGACACCAAATGTAACGTGGAGACCCAAACGGGAGAAAACCATGGAGGTGCTTTCTTTATTCATGACTTGCAATCAACATAAGCACTTCATGTTTACAATGACTTACAAATTTCTCCTTCTTTTACAATGGATCTACGCACATAGCCTACAGATCATGCAAATTTTCTTCTCACAATACTAAATATCTTCGGCATACAAAATAGAGCTTACCATTGAGTGAACATCGACTAGCTAAATAATTCACTAACAACCTAAAAGATCCCACCCCTTTACATATTTATAGGGTGAACATAGCCTGCCCCTCTCCCACTTCTCCACTACTCAACTTTTAAATGTAGGTGGACAAAATTCCTAACTAACTTACTTAAATTTTCCCTTGACATCGTTAAAATTCCCAATTTCCTGGAATCTTGGCCGCTATGTCAGAGTTGACTTCTCTTTGTTGGACCACTTCATCTTGGTCCTGTTCGCATCAAAACTTCACAAAATTTTTACCCCAAAACTTTATGTGTCCCAACAGGCCCCCAACACTCACATGTGGCTCATCTCGAGCCACTTCAAGATTATACTAGTGGGGTTTTGTACTTTTCCTAAAATTCCGCAAACTTTCACTTCAGTTCTTCAACAGTGTACTGAACTTCATCCCGATACTGGCATACTTCTTGTACCATCTCCCTAGTTAGGTGAACATTTGTCTGTTGTTCACCCCATTCAGCTGCTTCCTGCACTTTGCTGCTCACACTACTAATGATTTGCAAGACCTGCTCTGGTTCGCCTTGCAACTCCTCAACCAATTCATTGTGTCATTGCTGCTCGACTCTTTGTTGGTTAACTTCCTATTGGAGCTTCTTGTTCTTGTTGGGTGTGTGAGCTATCTCAAAGAAATCACCTAATATTTAATTATTGACCAGGGTTGGTATTCTTAGAGTTGTGGCAAAGTCTATGCTGAGGTAGAATGGTACCTAAGATTTTTGGCTTGTCAGACCTTAGAAATATTTAATAAAGAAAAGATCGAAAGATCTTTCAAAATGAAAAACCAAGTCAAACTTCAGAAAGACAACAAATGAACTAATTAAACCTGATTAAATTAGCAGATCAGAATAGTAGAAAACTACATGACTGAAAGATACAAGAACAACAATATTATTCTGGAAAGAAAGACTAAAACAAGGCTACTTTGATGAAATTGGAAATTGCTGATTAAAAACTCTAATCTAGGAATTAGAAATAACTGTAAGTGAATTTGAAACCTATCTATGACAATTAATTATGAAAACAAGAAACTATGTTAACTCAAAATAAGACTACAAACTACTTAATAAATTCAGCAATGATTCATGCATTAATATTCAAGACTACACTAAACTACCTAATTCCATTCTCCCTGGGGATTCTGAGGAAGTGTATCAAATGTAATGGGGATGGGAGAGAAGGTGTTAAAGTGACTTTCAAACGTACAAAGGAAGAAAAATGGAAGCAAGTCTAGTTTAACCTCTACAAATAAATGTAAACTAAATATTATCCAACTACAATTAACTTTAAACATTGCGATCTATTTCCTATCTATAAGCAAAACTATATGAAACTGATGTAACTTAGAAACAAGTAGAAAACTTAATAAAGACATTTAATGGGATTAAATTTGATTTGTAAGCAAGTAGAAAACTTGATAAAGATATGTTATATAGAATCAAGTAGAAAACTTGATAAAGATATTTATTTCTGAACCAAACCCTATCTTATGAACATCGTCATTATCTGTGTGAATGGAAAACTGATCATAAGCTTAACGAAGAAACTATCAAACACTAAGATACTTGGAGAATGAAGTTATTAACTCTAATCCAAAAGAAATCTTAAGAACATATAATAACTACCCTAAGAATGAAACTAATAAGTTCTAGAACAGTAACATGTTAGCAAATCAAACATGAAAGACATAACTTGAAAATCAAGTAAAGCAAAGTTAAAGAAGATGAGATGGAAATAAAGAATGATGATAAAACTTAATTAAAATTTTATGCAATGTAAAACAAGATCTTAATTACAGCTAAGAATGCTAATTAAAAGCAAGGAATATTACAGTTAACAGCCTAAGAAACTGGATTAAAAAATAAGCATGAAAGCAATGCAAAAAGTACTGAGGTCTGAATGACGATTAGGATGGTTGTTTGAATGACAGTTTGGATGGAAGAAAACGATTTAAACTAAGGAAAGAGAATATTGGATGATCTTAACTACTAGTTGGTTGATGCATGTGATCTTACGGTGCAAGGGAAACAACGAATAAGCTATTTAAGAGCTAGAATAAGAAAAATCCATCTATGTTAATCAAAATTTAGGAAACTAGCTATTTCTATTTCATCCTAAAACGAGACTGAAATGTAACTAAAGCTAATCTTCTACTATAGGAAAGAAACTATAGAACTTAAATCCAACTATGAGTGAACTTAGAAGGTTAAGCTAACTAGACTCTAAGCAAACTAAGCAATCTAAACCATTGAAGCAAACTAAGAAAACTAAGCAAACTAAGTGAACTAAACTATTTAAGCAAACTAAATGAACTAAACGTGACCGGTCACCAATTACATTTTGGAAATATTATTAATATGAACAGCAACAAGATATACATAACATAAAACAGAAACATCATTTATATAAATAGCACAACGTCATTTATATCACAAAACAAAGATATCATATACAAAACAAATACATAAATAAATAATAACACAACTTATCTGCAGAAGACAAAGACAAATTATGTACACAGACGGAAGACCACTGGTTGTTGAGGGGCCCTTCTTAGCAAACAGAGGCTGAGTTAAGCTTGACTAATGTCTATTTTGCTATATATTCTATCAATATTTGATATGGATAATTTTCTGTTTTGGTTCATTAGCTTCATTTGTATGCATATAACTTAGTTTGACCATAAATATAAGTTTATGTGAAAACGCTTTTTGATTTCATGCTAAGCTTGATGGTTGTGTTTTGCTACATAGTCTATCAATATCTAGTATGGATCATTTTGTGTTTTTGGTTCATTAGGTTCACTTGTATGAATATAACTTAGTTTCAACATAAAAGTGTGTCTAGATATAAAACTTAAATATATACTAGCATAATTCGGCCATATTTTTTGTACAAAATTTCCAAACAAATTCAAATTCATCTAGTGTTGTGTAATAAGAACAATTAGGACAATCTCAACAAGAGCATCATGTCACTTACAAGAATTGAATCTAGGTGGGGAGGGTAACAAACATTCTTCCTAACCACCCAAGCTACACCCAATGGACAAGTACTCTACTTCATTATTCTTACTAGATTTTTTTATTACTTATTTTTTCCTAATCCTAGTATTCTTAAACTCTTATAATTATGCTACTATGTTTAAGTAGTGTTTAATCATAATTAACACTAAGAAAACAATATAGTGTGCAATTAGTAATACCTAAGATTGGTAGTGCCACATTACTTAATATTACTTAATGGAGGGAAGTGATAGTTAGTTAATGGATGGAGGTGATAGTTGAGATTGCTGGTTGAAGTTTGGAACAAAACCTAATAAAGGTGAGAATGGAAAGAGTAGGATAATCTTTATTCAAATGATATGAATTTATCAGTTTTTGTTTTACTTAATAAATTTGGTAGAAAATTAAATGTCAAAATATTGTGAGCATGGTTTTGCGTTGTGAGGGTTTTTGAATTGACCTAGAACTTCCATATTTCCATAAACAACCCAAAACCTCCAAATTTCTGTAAAAAGGTTGCAACCATGCCAAATGTGAATTGTTTATGTGGTTGAAATTTTAAGAGTGCTTTTGGAAAAGGATACACTACTCCGGTGATGAAAGTCTATGATACATAGCGATTAATTAAGACAAGTGGTGGAAGTCTACAATAACGATTAATATGATGCTGAGTAGTTCCTATGATATCTTGTATCGTAAATGAACTTTCCATTTGTTTTGATCGGAGTATCATTGATTTCATGGATGTGGCACCTAGAAGTTGAGCTAAACTCCATTCCTCAGAGACACTTTTATGTAATTTTTAATCATTGCTATAATAGAGAAACTATTATGTAATTTAATTTTAATATATTATTGAAATCTATAAATCTTTGCTTTTTCCTTAGAAAGTCTTTAGAAAGTTTTGGGTTGGATTACCTATCTTGTCTCACATGGTATCAGAGCACATGAGAAAAATAACTTATTTTTTATCTGCTTCTCATGGCTCTTCTTGGCATTGGTGTTGGGAGGTGATTCACCTGAGTTGATCGTGGTGAGAGCTGTTGATGGGAGGAATTATCGAATATTTCTTAAATGTTCCTCTCTAGTTGTTCTTAGTCTTGGTTATGATCTGGCAGTTATATTATTCTAAGTCATTGTGCTAAGGAGGTGCATTCTAAAGCCCATTAGGGGATGTGTAACTCCTTATGTGCTCATCTTGGTTGGGTGGAAGAGATGCATTGTACAACCCAATAAGAAGATGTGTAACTCTTTCTGATGTCATCTTGGAGACACATGTTCTTTTTAAAAAATAATAAATATTATAAAAAATTACATATCCTCTCAAATTAGATTTAAAACACTTACATTTACAATGGCATATATAAAACTACACAAATTAGATAAATTAAAACCCTTTCTCAATATTTTCACTTTGAAAAGAGGTTTGCGCCTTGAATGATTTAATCCCTTTCGACACTTGGTAGATCCCTTTTTAGGCGGTTTGTGCTTTGAGAGATTTGATTCCTCTAGAATTTTGGTAGATCTACTTTTTAGATGAATTTATATGATATTAAACTAGATTCCATAAAAACTCTATTAAAAAACTATATCATAGTCTACCAAATTCTGTTGGCGTTCACAAACTATATCATAGTCTACCAAATTCTGTTGTGGCCGTTGCGATTATGATTAGAGCTGTGGATTGGAGGAATCATTGTGAACGTGAATTGATCAAAGAGGTTTCTTTAGCAAATTGCTATTTGAGCAATGGAAATTCCACTTTAAATTCTTAGTATGCCAGATTTCGGCGGATGAGGCTATTTGAATGCGCCTTATCAGACACCAACGTTTTGCTCACCATGTAGTTGCATGCCCACCTTTATCAGATGAAGATGGTGCGCGCTACTCCTGCGACAACCAATGAAATTCAGTATTTGGCTATGAAAAAAGAGAACCAGAAATTGCTGAGATGGATTTGTTGGATGCTAGAACTCCTCCACCATTGACTTGGGGATTAGGACCCTCATGAAGAGCTTCCTAATGCATGGTAGAAAATTTGTGCAAATGATGTGGGCAATGCAAACTGTTATAAATATTTTATTGGAATAGTTCATCACAACATATTTTATAACTTTTTGCAGATCCTTAGATATGCAATGTTTATTAAAGATTTAAGATTCATTGTTGTTAGTTTAATCTCATAAAATGCTAAAATACACTGAAACTGAAAGAAAAATAGCTAAAGAAAAACAACACATCCACAAATAACACAAGATATACCGTGGAAAAACCAACTACTAGGAAAAACCTAATGAGAAGTGAAGACTTTGCCTTCTCTTCGTTACACTCTAGTATCCACTCCTTGGTTATGGCTTAGCTATGAAACAATACAATAATACCATAAGAATGGAACCCCTTTCTTCTCGTAGTGACAATGTGTTAGGGTTTCAAACCTTATAGAATGTTCTTGAAAGTCCACATGTGACTAGATCCACATTTTTTGGTAATGAGAGTTAACACAGAAACCACTCTGTAACATAGTGGTCAATAGGATAGATCAACTTGCATGAGGCATACATTCTTCATACCGACTCTGATTGAGGTGATATTTGCACTCTAAAACAACTCTAAGAGTGTAGAATAGCATAAAGGGAATACGAATATTTTTCATTAGCTGTTGACCCAAAAAAACTTTGTTGAAGCCCTCAAACAAGATTTAGAATATTCTAGACCCCAAATGTGCAAAATAAGACTTGCCCCTAAAATGGCCCTACAAGCCAATTCATCTAATCTTTCCAGCGAGAAATAACCAAAATATATAGCAAATTATATATTGATCCATTTTGGATTAGCATATATAGCTATATCATTTGATGGATTAAGAGGCAACAGGTAGTTTCCCCTCTTAATATTGAAGCATAGTACATTACAACTTAAAATGCTCCAAGGTAGTTGCTTAGTTGAATTAGTTCTGCAAATATATTAGACTTAAACATGGTGTGCTTATTTGTTGTGATAATCCACATGAAATTTGCTTGGTGGACTGATGTAACTATACTTAAGGTTAGAAGTTAGGATAATGCAACATAAGTTTTTTAACTAGGGTGGTGGATTGAAGGAAATTTGCTTAATGTAGGGTGAATGTAGGGAGAAGGTCAAGATTTAACATAGGTTAATGTAACTTCAAAGTGGGATATTGTTAGGATATTGCACCTGCATCATTTGTGTAATTAGTAGTTTTCATTTCTATATGGAGTGTGTAAAGTAATGTCTAGATTATATTAGTGTTTTTTAGAAGCGAAAATCTTTCTTTGTTCTAGCCTTAATTCTAAGTGAAACATTATTTCTATGCGAAAATAAAATAAGAAGGCAAAGAAAAATTTGTCCACAAACAATGAAAACTTCTTTGTTGTTGTGTGTGCCTCTTTAGTGCGGTTGTTTTGTTCATTTGAATTTCATTTTTTATGTGGAACTCAAGAAATTGGATCCCTTTTGGTCCTTGATAGATCCATGGTAAGATGGATCTACGCTAGTTTAATTAATTGGGACAATATGATTTGTTGTTGAATTTTCTTTCATAAGTATATATGTTGTTGTTATCTTATGGATGATTAGCATGAGAAGGCATAGGCACCTAGTTAGCATTAAAATTATAATTTTGATACATTAATTAATTAGTTTGAGAATAATTTCAAATTTGTCTTAGGCCTTTTGTTTTCCAAAGCAAGAAAAAAACTACAATATTGTTGATAACTAATGTTGTGCAGTTAATTGATGCTCTGCAGTATCAACCATTAACAATGTCTATTTTATTTTTAGTTTGCATGTGTTTATGAAATAATTAGCAACAATCAATCTTCATTGCATGTTAATGCATGCGAAGAATATAATAAATTTAAATAAATCTACAACAAACTTTATGGCATGTAAAGATTAAATGATTTTATTAGCTTTCTATGTAATGTAATCATGATATAAGTATGGGTGAAAACACGAAGTTGAGTAACACTTTTGGCTTGTTTTTGACAAACAAAACTGCTAAATTTTCTGTTTTTCAACTTCGACCTCTTCAAACCTATATCTCCCTTAGGAATTTCAACTTGAAGTAAACACAAGGTTTTAGAGAATTGAATTATCTTTCTACTCGTATTTTTTAAATTTTTTTTATGGACATATTGTGGGACAAATTTGGTGCATACCAACGGCATATACTTGAAAATTTTAGGTATGGATAATGAGTGACATGTGTGGACGTCAGGTTTTTGATAGATGGTTATTCATTTTAAGGAAACAAATTGTATGCTCATAATCTACACAAACTACACTTGTGCATGGACTATATTTGAGTTTTTTAAGACTTGGCAACTATTTTTTATTATTTATCAAAACAACATATGTTCAAAAAATGGTGCATTATCGACACACGTTGGTGAGCTTCAATTTTATTTTTAGTTTGATTCTTATTGGAAAACCTAAAAGTACCCTTTTGAAGAGGACGAGCCAATTATGATCTCTGAGAAGATTTCAAATTTTTTGGTGTTGTCTTTGTTATGATATTGAATTTTCATTTCGGGTGATTTTCAGAGTAACAAAATTCTTAAGGGATAAGGTTTAGAAAAAAATTATTAATAAATAGAAATTCAAATTGAAATGAAACAATTATTATATCATTGGAAACTAGATTCAGAGATGAATACATTGCTACCATGTCTGACAAATAATATTTAAAATTTGCAGGGGTTTGGGCTTGCTGAAGTTGCAGGTTCCAGAAATATGCTAGATATTTTCGCAGGTTTTGTTGACCATAAACTCTCAGTTGAAAAAATATATTCCAAACTCTCGGACGAGAGTTCAATTCAAACTCTCATCTGAGAGTTTTTTTAAAAATACAGTGCGGTGATTGGTTCAAACTCTTGGCCTAGAGTTTTTTTAAACTCTCGGCCTAGAGTTTGAGGTTGAATTTTTTTCCCCTTTTCATTTGTGAGCCCTCTTTTTTTTCACTCCATTGTCACTCCATTGTTTCCCAGCTTCACGTTTTTACCCGTATGTAGTTTTGCAACATATTGATTAAGAAAGAAATAATAGAAAATTTAATTGCTTGCGTTGAATAAAATTTATGTGTTTTTTTGTTGTTTTGTTTATGCTAGTGTAAGTCTGGCTCTTTCATAATGTTTGTTTGGTATCAAAGAACCTGTTTCTATTTGGGTTAAGTTCATCATGTCAAATTCTAACTCTTTTCCCATTTTAGAATTTAATGGAAGTGATTATGATTATTGGTGCATCAAGATGATGAATTTGTTTGACAGGAAAATATTTGTGGGAGATTGTAGAAATAGTTTATGAATATCCGACTGATTGGAGCATCCTTACAGCCAAAGAGAGAACAAATAAGAGAGAATCTAAGAATAAGAATTCCCAAGATTTATTTCATATTCAAATAGCTCTAGATAAGAGCCTATTTCCAAGAATTGCAGGAGAAAAGTCAGCTGAGGATCCCCAGAAGAATCTACATGAAGCTTACCATGGCAGTGATCAAGTTAAAGTTGTGAAGTTGCAGACATTGAGGATAGAATTTGATAATTTGAAGATGCGAGAAGATGAGAAGGTGAGTTATTATTGTGTAAGAGTAAATGACGTGGTTAGTAAAATGGCTACTCTAGGAGAAACTATGGACAGACAAGTTGTGATTAAAAAGGTGTTGAGGTCTCTAACACCAAGATGGAACCATGTTTCTATAGTCATTGAAGAAAGTAAGGATCTGATTACCCTTCGGTTTGATCAATTAGTTGGATGTCTTATTTCTCATGAAGACAGAGTGAGAGAGACATTTGCAGAAAGTGATGAGAAAGTTTTTTCCACAAAATTACAGAGTACAAAAAATGAAGATTCCAGTTCTAGCTCCAAAAACAACCAAGCCCAAGGTAGAGGTAAGAATAAAATTTTTCAAGAGGACATATAGGAAGAAGAGGTGGTTTTAGAGGAAGAGCTAGAGGCAAATTTGATAAGAGAAACATCTAGTGTTATCATTGTCACAGATATGGTCATTTTGAAAGGGATTGCGGATTAAAAGAAAAAAAAGTGTTAATTATGATCAAGAGGGTGATGATGCTTCTCCAAATAATTTATTTTTATCTTATGGAAAAAATGAAAATGTTATTAAAGATGTTTGGTAATTAGATTCAGGATGTTCTAACCACATGACAGGAAATTGCAAGCTCGTTTCTACAATGGATAAAAGTTTCAAATCTAAAATCAAACCCGGTGATGAAAAAAGCTTAGAGGTTTCTGCAAAAGGAGCTACGGAAGTCCATACTAAAGAAGGTATGAAAAGTGTTAAAGATGTTTATTACACTCCATATTTAAAGCATAATTTATTAAGTGTTGGGAAGTTGTGTGAGTAGAATAATAGAGTAGTGTTTGATGATAGACAATCCACAATTTATGATAAGAGTCAAGGAACTAGGGTGGTTACAATTATTCCTACGTCAGAGAATTATATGTTCTCATTGAAGTTTGGACAACATAGAAAAAATCTTGCTAATATGGTATATGAGGACAGAAGTATGGGTGGAATCTCATATATGGGCATTTGAATTTTCATAATTTGAAGATTCTAACATCAAAAGAATTTGTTTATGGTTTACCTAATTGAAGAGCATAAGGAGCTTTGTGAAGGATGTGCTAAAGGAAAAAATGCAAGAGAGAAATTTTCTATAGGCAAGGCATGGAGGGCCCATTATCCCCTTCAACTAGTTCGTTTTGATATTTGTTGTCCTACGCAAACAAAGAGGTTGGTTAAGTCATCATATTCCATTACTTTTATTGATTATTACTCACAAATGTGTTGGGTTTATTTTTTGAAGACCAGGGGTGAAGCATTTGATACATTCAAGAGGTTTAAATCCCTTGTGGAAAATGAAAGTGGTTACAAATAGAGAGAAGACTAGTCCCAAGCAGTGGAACATACCTATGATCAATGCAAGGAAGCATGTGCAAGATGTGGACACTCAGGGGTGTGTTCCCTTAGGGTCAAAATGTCATCAAATTGCGAAATGAAAATGAAAACTCTGCAGGGCTCGACAAGGAAAGTGCTCAGGTACCAAGCTAACAATTGAGTAAGCGGGAGCTGGCATGAGGCTCAAGCGGCAAGCAGGATGATGCCATGCAATCACAACTTGGTAAAAATGGGGGAGTCCTTATGGGAGATGGCCAACAGAAGACAAAGTAGAGTATGAATCTTTATTGCAACGTCATGGCATAACTACAAAGGACTCCCGATCCTAAGGAGAGACAACAACATAGGCGCCAAAAGGAAAAAAGGTTCTAACTAGGGAAGCCATGTTCGGACAAGCCCTATCGCCAAATAACGACACTTCTATAACAATGTGAAGGTTCTGTGTCGGTTACAAAGCGGGGTCGCACCTAGGGTTAATGACAAATGGTCAAAGTTCAAATGAAAAATGCAGGTGAAAATGACATCTAACCTATATGACGGGTGTGAAATATACCTTCCGCAGGCGTGAAATGGTAAAAAATTCAACTCTCATCGGGAAAATCTGTTAAAAATGGTACTCCAAGACATTATATTAGTTCGAAACAACTTAAAATGGTGAAAAATATAGAAAAGTGGGTTTGCAAAACTATAATTAGTAAAAATAAATTACTATTTACCAATTCATTTTCATTTTCACCCAAATAATGATTTTGGTTAGTTTTCACCTCAAAGTTCAGTTGCTGATTCCGGAAGCTATGGGCGTCCATTTCATGAACCGTCTGGAGCAGGTTAGTCATCTCATCCCCCTCTTTAATTTGATAGATTTTATTTATGTTTTTAGTGGTCCATTATTTTTATTAGGCCAGCCCTACTTCTCCACGATGTTGTACGCGGGCTACAGCTCCGCAGGTCGTGGGTGGTGCCTGCTAGATGTAGTCAATGCATGTATTGACCGCGGGTAGATGCCCCTGTCTACTTAGTTTCCCGCGGGTACGCCCGTGAGTAAGGTTTTTAAAATGTTTAAAGGGCTAAAAAACTTTTGGTTTGTCTCTAGGATGGTTCTAGAGTGGAGGGAAAGAGCACATGATCTTATGGATGAGGTTGTCCGTCGAGACTTGCCTGCGCAACAAGCACTACAAGCGTGTGGCCTTTATAAATTCTGTAGCATTAGGGGTTTAAGGGCCTAGTCCGAGGGTTGAATTCCCTCTGCATAGTCTCCATGACCCAGCCTTGACCTATTGGGCAGAGGTACTAACGCGACAAGCTGGTGGCCGATAGGCATCACCATATACAGCTGAGTTCTTCCACTGGTGGGATTGGCAGGTCATAGCCATTGATGACTACCCATATGCAGGGATAGACTTTAGTGGTGATTGCGACATGCCGCTTCCTCCAGGGGCCGCATTCGGAGACATCGGTATGTTACTCTTTTTATGTTTTGTGTATTTAATTTTTTTGGCCTTTTTATTATATATGAAAATGCAAAAATCTTTTTAGTGTAGTATCACATATTAAAATTCTACTATTTGCTCGCAGATACTGGTCTGCGAAGACCATATGGTTTCCCGAGACATCGTCGACGGGGAGGGGGTGGAGAGGTAGTAGGTGCGGCAGTAGAGCGCACGCTAGAGACCGTATGGGTCAACCTGCCCCGTATGACTACCAGAGTACCCATGATCGAGGTAGAGAATCTTCCATAGGCGATGCAACGCCATGTTGTGGGAGTACCAGGCACCTGGGTGCGGTTACGGTGGTGGATAGCCAATGCAGTTCACTATTATATTCCGACACATCTTGTCGAGGCAGCTAGGCCTCCTCGTGGGGCTTAGACATCTCAGAGTCCCATATTTTGTATCGATTATGTATATTTTTGAGAGCTATGGGCTCGAGTTTTGTACTGTGACACTATCTTTTTGGGTATATTATTTATAAAAACTATGATTCTCCGGTTCTACTATATGTGTATGTACAAATGTGTGAATGCATGTTTATTTGTGTGCTTCTTTATTGATATGACAAATGTCAATCTAGGACATAATTAGCATATGCATCAGATACATGATTAAAACACCTTGGAACATGAATGTATGTAATGGAAACAAAATGAAGGTCCAAGAGCCTTACCCTTAAGAACCTCTAAAGTAATGTAGGATCCCTCGCCCGATACTGGCCATTCAATTGAGACACAACCAGTTGTGAATCTAGGCAGAATTCTAAAGACTGGATACCATGTGAAATGGCATCTCGAAGTAGCTCAACTACGGCACTGTAGTCAGCCACATTGTTGGATGTAGGACCGAGACAAACACCTCCTCGAAGACACAATCTAATGGTCCGGTGAATAAATAACCCACGTAGCAGAAGTGAGTTGCTACGTATGATGGCTAGCACCATCCACGAATCCCAAAAACACAGGAGATTCTACTGGCATTTGTCAACCAAACATAAGCGAATCAACAGATCTGAAAAACCAAAAGAAATATAAACTATGTACAGAAGCAACTATACAATAGTATACAAAAGTATTAGCTCGAGCTATAAGCTCAAGCATAATACCGCTTGAGGTAGAGCCCATTTCTAGGCTCCTTCAAGGCGTTCCCCTCATAATATTCCAATTCATAGGCTCCTTCTCAAGGACATGCCTCACTATGTAAGGACCGTGACACATTGGGTTAAACCGGTCTGCCCGCAGGGGTTCCTTAGCTTGGTCATACAAGAGGACCAAGTCACCTTCAACATACTTTCGGGGATGGATAGACCTATCATATTGAACCTTGACATGATGCTTGATTGCATCTATAGCCACGACGACATCTCAATTCTGCTCGTCAAGCTGCTCAAGGTGGATGAAACATTGCTCAACATCTGACGTGTCAAGAAAGAGATCTATGGCTAGTTTTAATGAAGGGATTTCGCATTCAATCGGTAATATAGACTCCACACCATGTACTAGCTAAAATGGTGAGAAACCTGTGGCAGTCTTAATTGCGGTTCGATATGCCCACAAAGCAGGATATAACATAATATACAAGCTGGAGAATGGTATTTAAGGACTTATTGACTACCTCAACCTGACCGTTCACTTGGGGGTAGTAGGAAGATGAATGATCTTGACTAAACCCAAGCTTGAGTGACAAATCTGCCATCATTTTGTTTTGAAAGTGACTTCCATGGTCAGTCACAATCTCTTTCGGGATACCGAATTGAGAGATAATTTGACTGAACACAAAGTGGGCTGCTGTAGCACCATCGTCTTTTATGGTAGGCATGGCTTCAACCCATTTGGAAAAGTAGTCCACGGCCACAATGATATGGTGATGCCCCCAGCCGAAGCTGGTTTGCAATCCATGAATTCCACCCCCACTTGGTGAAGGGACCGACAGTGATGACCAAATGAAGGGGTGCAGGATGCGAGTGTATATTTCAAGAAAACACCTGGAAAGGGTGAGATCTCTTTACAAGGTTCATACAATCTTTAAAGATCGAAGGCCATAAATAACCTGCTCGCATGATGCGTTGGGTTGTCACAAGACCTGATAAGTGACCACCACATGCCCCGTTGTGGCAGTAATTCAGTACTAACTCCGCTTCTTCATGAGTCAAACAATGACGGAGGATAGAGTTCTTCCCTCGACGATACAAAGTGTTGCCGACGATGACATAATCTTTAGCTTGGTGTCTCACACATCATTGTTCATCCCGTGAATACTGCGAAGGAAACTTCAAAGTTTGGAGATATATGATGATATCCCCATACCAAGGGCCCACCGACGAGATAAAAAATAAATGCTCATCCACAAAGGAATATTCATGGACAATGTCCTCATCAAGTCGTGGAAAATATGACATCAGCTTAGAGAAAACCAAGTATTTCACCGACTTCGTCGAAGCAAAATCGAGATCAAACTCCTGAAGAATAACAATCCATTTATTATACTTCCCCCATATTAGACATCGTGACATCACGAACTGAAATGGATTGATGTGTGCTATGACAGTGGTTTTCCTAAGCATGATGTAATGTCGTAAGTGTTGGACTGCATGAACAGTCGCAAGTGCCAACTACTCCACATGAGTGTATCTCAGCTCAGCATCTACTAAATTTCGACTAAGATAATAGATGACATGCTCTTGGAGTGCATCATCTACCTGAACTAATACCATGGCGATCTTCTCAAGAGATGCAGCCACATAAAGCAAGAAATCTCTAGCAAAGTCGGGTGGACTAAGTAGAGGGGCCGATGCCAAAGCTTTCTTTAAAGCATCGAAAGATTGTTGGGCTCGCTCATCCCAGATAAACGGTGTGTCCTTCTTCAACAGTCGCACAAAACCTTTGGTAAGACTAGCATAATTCACTACAAAGTGTCGTAGAAAAGTGGTTCTCCCTTGGAGGCTCTGAAGTTGAATTAGGTTACGCGGGGGAGGCAACCAAAGTATTGCCCCAACCTTAAGAGGATCGATGAGCTTATACTCTCTTGTGAAACTATGAACCCTAAAAGGTGACCTGTTCTCACGACAAAGATGCACTTATTGGGATTCAAACGAATCTTGTAACATCGACATATTTCAAAAATGAGGCGGAGGTTCTTGAGGTGGTCCACTCTTTTATGAGAATGGCCAGCAAGATCATCCAAGTATGCCTCCACTATACGCTTGAGGTCATTAAACACATAAGTCATAGCACGTTGAAATGTAGCTCCGGCGTTTTTAAGGCCCAAGGGAATTTTCCGGTATGCAAATGTACCCCAAGGACATATAAAAGTTGTTTTATGTTGGTCCTCGGGATTTATCTGGATCTGATTATATCCGGAGAAACCGTCCATAAATGAAAAAACCTCGCTTCCTGCACACGCATCCAAGATTTGATCTATGAACGGTGTGGGAAAGTTGTCTTTCGGACATATGCGGTTCAAATCTCTAAATTCTGTGCATACAGGGATGCTTCCTTGCTTCTTATCTAAAGGAACAAGATTTGACACCCATTCAGTAAGAGGAACCGGGCAGATGAAACCAGCTTTAAGGAGTTTCTCCACCTCTGCCTTAATCGCGGCTTCCTTTCTAGGATTCATAGCACGAATTCGTTGCCGAACCGGATTAGCATTGGGATATGAATTAATATCATGTTCGACAATAATAGGGTCTATTCCTAGCATCTCCTCATATGACCAGGTGAAAACATCCCAAAATTCTTTGAACAGTTCGGTGTATATACGGATCTCATCAGGAGTACAATCAGCACCGATATAAACATTCTCTATCTTTCCAGGTGTGTGAGAGATGTTGATCGGTATGGTTGGGGAGATATTGGCCATATTTCCCTCCGCGTAAATCCCGTGTGAATCCAAAGGAGCCATAGGGTTACCAATCCTCTCTGCAAGAGTCGTCTTGAACTCTTCTCGCTCAATGAGATCGAGGTTAGCGAGAAAATAAGAGCGGTGATGCAAATATTCCCATGGCCTCTCACTACCACACATTGCCTCAATGATGGCTTCATCTAAAGGAAAATTACCATCAAGACAATCGTACGAGCAAGACAAGTCAGCTACCCATGCCGGTAGCATAACGGGATCTTCCTCTTCTGTCCGTGAAGAGAGGGGATCCGGCTTTGCAGTGGCTTGTTGAATTTCATGGTATGCAATCTCAACTGTAGATAATGGCATGGCCATTCCAACATGCGAAATTTCTTCGGACGAGGTACTCATGGATGGTAAGGTCCACAAATCATTAAAATACGGGGTCCGAAAAGGTACATTATTCAATGAGGACGGTGCACTATTGGAAATGGTTCCAATAAAAGCAATTGGTGCAACAAAGTCGAATGATCCCATCAAGGATGGATACAATCCTACACCCATTTTCCCAGTTTCTGGCTGAGAATTGTTGATCTGAGGAACCACAATTCCCGACAATGCTACGAAATTAGAACTAGGGAAGTCTAGCTGATCGACCGTCACGATTCTTCCTTCATGAGGAAAGCAAATAACTCTAAACACGGAAGATACGATCGCTTTCATTCCATAGATCCAATTCCTTCCCAAAAGAAGGTTGTAGTCGATGGACGCATCAACCACCTCGACTTCAATAGGCATGAATTTCCCACCCAAGTGGACCTCAAGGGAAGGGAGAATACCATGCGGCCTAAATGACTGACCATCGAACATGGTAAGCATGGTCATAGACTTTGACAAAGGAGGAGATCCGAGAGATTTCCAACAATCCAATGACATTACTGAGGTGGAAGCACTTTCATCCACCACCGTACACTTAACGAACTTATCCAAGCACCTCACATGGATTTGAAAAGCCACATGGTAAGGAAAGCGAGACTGGACATCGGTAATGTCGAATTTAATGATGCTAGGGCTACTCTCATCCTGAACTCCCAAAGTAGATAAAAGGGCATACCTTTGTGAACGACATTCCTGTAACACCTCAAGAGCCAACATGGCACATGGATTATGGACCAAATATTCTACAATGGAGTAGTTATGGGCGGCTTGGGCATTGGGATTGTGTGACAAGTGCTTAAGAACACCTTTCAGTATCCGTGGCATAGTAGTGGGCTTCTCGATATGCAGTGAAGTGTCAGGAGGAGGGGAAGGCTAATTCCTCATATTCGGTTGTGGTGCACCATAATCGCGTTGACGAGTAGCAACACTAACTTGATATTGGACCATGTTCACACATCCGTAGCCACCGGTATGAGAAGAAGACATTGTAGTTTCATTAGTCCCATAACCAGTGGCGAGAGCATTCGAAGCCATATTCTGATGATGTGGAAGGGGATATTTCAACACAGCTGGGTTCTGTGCAAGATGATTAGATTCTTCCTCAATTCGAGGACACAAGTGAGTCAGGTGATCCTTCCCACAAAGTTTGCAACGGAATTTCACTTTACGTCTCGGCTTATGGTCCCTACCAGCATTTCTGCCATCCTGTGGAGGGTTGGCATTCTGTTTCCTATTAGTGTTTCGATTACTTCCAATATTTCCATTATTCCCACCCTTACGATTGTTTCTCTCCTTCTTCTTTCCACCAGGTTGTTGGTTACTTGATGGGTTCGCCGTCTGTATAGAATGGACATTAGATGATTGGGTAGGAGTGGACGAGGCATGAGCCTGTCCAGGGGTAGACTGGCTAATAGAAAAATTTTGCTTTTGATTTTTCACGAAGTCTATAGGTCGAGTACTTGTGGATCCCATAATGCCATTAGCATGTGGTCCAGGAATAGGCTTGGGCTCATGATGTGAGTGCAGTGCATCAGGAATGATATCGTACAGGATGTCCGACTGAGCGTAGAGTAAATATAACTGCTGGGATTTGAATATGGCTTGCTCCTAAGTCATAATATCGGACACTGAAACGTCCTTATATATGTAGGGAAGAAAAGACTTGAGGAACCATTCCAACATAAATTCTGGAGGAATGTTGGCTTTGACTAACCTCTTCTGTCGACGCCACTCCTGAATATGATCGGATATGTGCGTGGCCTTATTCTTGCGGAAGGTAGATAAAATTTCAGTGCCAGTATCGTAGCGAACTAGAAGCTGAAAGTGATCTAAGAAAACAAAAGCTATCTCATTAAAGCCCCTGTAAGTGCCCCCAGTAAACTCGACATACCACTTCACAGCTGCCCCTGTGAGGGTGCATTGAAATAGTCTCAAATGAATAGAATCGTGATTTAATGAATTCGAGGAGCACCAAAGGTGAAAAGTCATAACATGATCACCCGGATCCTCACCATTATTCCCTTCGAACTTCGGAATGTCAGAAGGGAGCTTGGTAGGGACTGGAGGCCAAGAAGGATCGTGACACACCGGATCATTTGTGAGCTTCGAAAGATCTAGTAGATTCAACCAAGCGAGAAATGGGAGTTGTGGCTGTGAAGCTGGATTAAAGGCTCCCACAAGAGGCTAACTTTGCGAAGCGTAGGGATGATATGAACCATGACCATGACCATAGCCTCCACCTTGAACCGTGGAAGGGTACGAAGGTATATACGTGTTATAAGCACCATAATTAGGAGGGTTGTAATAAGGGCCATAACCGGTTGCATTATAAGAAGGATTGCCACCATACTGGTGGGGCATATAAGTGCTAGCTATAGTAGAAGTAGTCGAGTAATGGCCATAATTATAGGGTATGTTCCCACCCCCAACATAGGGAATATTCCCACACCTAGTGTTGGGAATGTGCCCACCCCCTGTGTTGGGAATGTGCCCACCCCCAGTGTTGGGAATGTGCCCACCCCTAATGTAGGGAATATGCCCACCCCCAGTGTTAGGAGGGACATGCTGGTTAGCAGTCATGGTCATAGTCACGGGTATATGCATAGCAACATGCGTGTTTGATTGTGTAACATGAGTTGTGTTATGTGAAGTGTTCCCACCAAAATGAGGGGTAGTACTAGGACGTGGTCCACCCCCAACAGATGTAGAAGCTGAAGGGAAATGACTAGACATAAATTGAAATCGAGTGGAAAAGTTTTTGCCACCCCCAGATGGGGCAGAAGCGGATGTACCGCCCTCGGAGGGAGCAGAATGGGTGGAGCCACCCCCGGGGGGAGCAGTGCCTGCAGCTCCATTGCTAGTATTAGCTTGACTACTCGACGAAGTGGATGTAACATTTGAATTAAGACTAGGCATACCATGTGGAGAAGGATTAGTGGTTGAAGGATTTGTGGTGTCATTGAGATATGGCATCCCATATCGGAATCCTTGTGTGCGTGTATCATGAGATGGGTTAGGATCTGGGGGAGGGTATGGCCCAAAACTCGAAAAAGTAACATGTGGGGGTGAACCTTCCTCTCCAACTTCTCTAGGGGTGGAAGGAATCGGATGGCCATCAGCCTCACCCGACGGAGTCACGAGAATTCTTCCCGGTGTGCCAAATGCAAAATTCATAATGTAATATTGAAGTTCGTCAAAAGTATCAAAAGGATCGAAGGGGATCCTTCGACGTCTCTTATTAAAATGACGTGCTACCTTGTCGGTTGGTAAACCAGCCAAACGACGAGACCTATGAAGAGGTGGATCTTCCTCCACGATAAAAAAAATCTAAACGCCCCCTAACGGCCAACTAACGATCAAAGAGCACACACCTAAAGAAACTACAGCCAAATGCACACAAATAGGACTGGCTTTAGGGACCTCCCGACACTACAGCCGGTATGTCTCGCCTAGGAGAGGATTGAGACTCCCAAACTATAATTGGAGGTAACATAATCAGTTATAAGGGTTCCCATACTTCACTACATTCACAGGGTCAAATCCCCATACAACAAGCAACTGTGCTGTCCAACCCCTATCTGAGTCAGGACAATCGTAGAATAAATGCGACGAATGCCCTATGTGATACTTAGGTAAAGAAACTAATGTCACCACAATATAACCAATGCTGAGGGGGACAGTCACAGGTGGGATCCGTCATATGGGAAGGGTAGCTAAGCCCGAAACTCAAGAGGGTCAAATCCCCCAAGAGTCCCCTTACACAAACAAATCCTGGAAGTATATCCCACGTTCAACTAGTATTGGAGGGCTATCTCTGCAACCAACCTCCCGTGACCTCGTGCTTAACTCTGGTTTGAGTAGAACTTCCTGATAACACTGGTGTATATCATGGGTTTCACCATTCCCTGGTCAGACACATAATGTTGGTTCAATAGTCTTGGATTTTTAACTCACAATGATCTATTCCAAGACTCTAAACCTAAGCTAGTTGGTGCACCCCATAAAAGAAAATCCTTTCTAATCAATTTTAAGATTAAGTGTTGATTTTAATGGCTGTAATTCCTTGAAGGATGTGGTCGTGAAACTGGTGATGTATAAGACTCAATGGTATGCCCAACCCGAAAACACTAGACTCAACTATTCAATAGAAAAGTATGCCACTAATATGGAAATCAATCCAATGGTTCGAAATAAAATGCAATCTCTTTAAAGTTTCAATGCACAAGCAAGTCCTAGATGAAATCACAAGCACTCATATGCAAAATGTAGTACATAAATCAAATATTTTTGTATTTTCTCTTATAAATGCAAGGAAAATGAAAAACAATGTTTTTGTATTTTTTCAATATAAGGAAATGAAAAAATGCAAGCAAAATCTAACTATTCAATAAAGAGATGCAGAGCATATCAAATAGACAACCCAAAAAACCCAAACAGTAAGATTCATCCAAGCTAACGCGCTATAAAAGAAGAAATCGTGGAAAATTAAGAAGCTCAAAAACTAAAAGAAAGAGGAGTTTCTGGTCATAAACAGAGCATGGAACATTTAAGAAATAGGCCAACTAAGACTCAGGAACACTCATAATCAACCCAGCAACTACCCAAGGCCAAAAATTGAACAATCCCGGAGTTGTACGCAACTGTTCAAAGAAACGTTGCGGGTAGAGGCGGGCTAAAGTTGTATTGTCCCTTATTAGGAATTTTATTAAAATTGCAATTTTCCACTTTTTTTCCCTAGTTCGACCTTTGACTAGTTTTGATCTCTAGGTCCCAAATTTGCCCCAAATGATCCCAAATCTTCCGAGAAGGTATATGAATGATATTAGAACATAAATATGTGTTTCAGGGATTCCTTTGGACCTTTAAAATACTTCTGCAAATCCTCTTTCAATTCTGATCAATGTAGGTAACTTTACTAGTGATTTTCCTTTGACTAGTATTGGTCTCTAGGTCTCAAATTGACTCCAAATGCCTTCAAATCTTCAAGGAAGGTGTATGAATTATATTAGAACTTTAATATGATGTTTATGGATGACATATGGCCACCAAAACACCTCTTCAAACTCTCTTAAGATTCTGGACCAATTATGCAATTTTACTAGTAATTTGGGGTTCAAATCCCCCTGGGGTAAGTACTGAAAATGGCTTCCTAAATGCCTCCAAACCAACTCAAATTTATGAAAATAGGTATGTAATGTGTTAAGTATGTTATTAAAATCTCATATGCACCATTAATGGATTATTACAACTGTTCTCACCCTCTCCCATTCAACTACAAAAATCCCCAATTCGACCCTTGGGGAAATGGCACTATTTCACCTCCCAATACAACTAAACTGAGTAAAAATGTTTCAAATTCTAAAGTACAGTACATGAAACTTGTATAATACATCCAGGGCAGTATATTGATCACAAATATATCATAGAATCATCCATTCATTCGAAATCAACAGCATTACATTGATTCACAACAAGGTAGTGGGGAAATGACACTGTTCTTTCATTAAAATTGCGATTTATACATTTCTACTTGGGATTTCGACCTGAAACTTTTTGGAGATGAAGAATAGAGTATTTAATTCATATTAAAAAATAAATGGGGCATTAAAATCTTCCCCAAAGAGTACAATAGCTCACCGAAAATGCCCTCCCTCAAGGATCAAGAATATGCCATCAAAAATGGAAATGCTTGAAGGAGTGAGCTGGAATAGAAGAAACCATGAACTACCCTGTAGCTTACACCTGCAAATAAAGACTCCATTAAATCTCCAAATGAAAGGTCTGAATGGACTTTCCAATTACCAACTTGGATGGGAATCTTTCACCCTCGAAATTAGTTAAGGCAAGAAACTAGTCATCCACTAGCTCTCCCTCTTCACAAATGCAATTGCAAATTCTACAAATGATCAAAAAGCCGCTTTAATTCTTTGTTATTGAAATTTATAAAGTTCTAATGTCCTCCATGGGTCGAATTCCTTCCAAGAGACTCATGCCAACTCAAGTTGGGAAGAGATTCCAAAGAACGCCACTTGTACACCAATTCCTAGTCTCCCCACTTCCACCAAATCACATGTGGAAGCATCTTAGCTGCCCTAACACCCTTGAGCACCCTCTTGGAGTCTATTTTTAGCCCTGACATGTCATATATGTCATATTTCAGCCTTCAGGTTTGATTTGTGTCATAGGTGTCATAGCATCTTCATCATTGTTGTCATAGAGCTAGGGAATCTAGCCCAAGTGTCTCACTAGCTCCAAATTGCCTCTTCCTCTTCCATGGGAGTTACTCTTCCTCTATATTTTGACCTTGGATGAGTCATGCCATGAATAATACCTTTTGTAATCCCCCAAGTATGTTACCATTCACCTTGAATTCGAATTGGTGAGAGAATGATGCCAAGTGTAGTGGGGAAATCTAGCCATATGTGGGTCCCACTTCCTCCATGTGTCTTCATGATCAAATTCCTCTTTGATTTTCACTTGTATATATTTATTTATCTCCTTTATTAAATATTTATGCCATTGTAATGTTCAAACATCATTTATTATCCCCATTATTCCAAATCCCAAAGCTTCCACCCCAAACCTAGGAAACTAGTAATTTTCCTCCTTGGCAATTATTTGACCTTTAGCATCAATTTGACAAACTCTAATGAATAGGGCCAATGTTATTAGGCCATTTTGACCCAATGCCAAATTTGGGACATGACAAATCCTCCCTTCCCAATATTGCTTGTCCTCAAGCAATTTCAAACATGGGTGTTGAAGAACCTGCTTTCTGTATAGTTCTTTGAAGTTGCCATTGAATTGCCCAACCTTGAATCTTTGAGTTTCCATGAATATTTTAGAGAGGAACCACCTTGCTTGCTGCTGCACTACTCTGATAAAAATCACTTTATTTAGTGGAAAATCCATCTCCCATACTTCTTGTTTCCCCAAAAAAATTGAAACCAATGAGACAAAAATTATTCCAGGATCCCATTGCTTGTATTGCACCCGAACAATTAAGAGTGCTCTCCAACCCATGACATCAGATAAGAGGATTCATGGATCCCATTTTCTTGTATGCATTCTTCCAAACATCATGAGTACAAAATATATATCATCAAAGTACATAACTACATAATGAAAATTAATATCAAGGAGGTGCTTCATCAAATAATCATGAAAGTGCTTATACCTCCAAGCAAGTAGACCACCGTTTTCCAAGTGCATACAAGCTTCAAGTGACCAATCAAATCTGCTCCAATGACATAGGTGAGGATCCCATGTCTTATAAAGCTACTCCAAAAGGATGTGATATGCATCAAAATATTCATCCATGTATTCTTTCATCCAAGAAGTTGTTGATGTATATGTAACTTTGGAATGTATTTCATATATGTATGTTGTATGTACTCCTATAGAGATGGTATTATTCCTCTATACGGAAGTGTTGTCATTTATATTGTAAATGTCGTAACTTATACTTGATGGGTTATTAGACCACCTGGTTGGGGTCGGCCCTGTATAAGTCATGTGGGTCAAAGGGTTATTAGACCACCCTATTGGGGGTCGACCATGTGGGTCGAAGGGTTATTAGACCACCCTATTGGGGGTCGGCCCAGTCAGCATTATGTTATGTGGTTAAGTTCGAGCCTACATGATTTATGTAAAAGGCAAGTCAAGTCAAGTATAAATAGAGTGCGGGAGGCACTCTATTTGATCACTCACTTCTCACTCATGCACTCAAGGAGAAGTGGCGCACTTATGGAGAAGGAGGATCTGCTGCTAGGATATGTCTATCTCTTATGGTTGGGTTGTATCATTGCTCTATCTATCTCTGAGGAAGTTATTGGGGTTTTTCACCTTTATGGTTTTCCCCAAGTAAATCTTTGTGTCTCTTGTGTGTTTGCATTATTGTCTCCATGATTGATATGCTGTAGATATGTTCTACATGTTGTTATCTCAGTTAAGATCCTAGATCAAATTGAAGTAAATTCTGAAAATTTAACATGGTATCAGAGCTAGCCTGAAAGAAGGCATGATATGGCATGTATGACACTTGTTGCACTTACGATGCTAGGGCTTGATATAGCAAAAACCAGTCATCGTAGCAATTTCGCTATAAATCTGTTTTGGCAAAGTTTTTGGATCTGAAGTATTTACAGGTCGAAGATTAAATCCCCATGTACCTTGTGTCCAAAGGACAACCTCTAATTCGTTGTACTTTGTGATTTATGATCTGTACAATATAGGATTTCTGCCTCTTCCAGATCTGAGTCAAAATCAGGTGACCTTGGGAAAAAGTTCTTAACTTGGGATAGGAAGCTCCAAATGAAATTTCGTAAAAAGTGACAGGTAGTACACAGACTGTACTATCTCAGGAAACGTTTTTAGAGGCCGAAGTTGAACCAGTGACATGTGGCACACCATACAAGTTCACTCTCCTGTATTATCCCATAAACAGGTCACGTTGCGACATGTGGCATAACTCTCTCTCTCAGAGAGTTCAATTGAGGTCAGAACTGTCATGATGGAAAGATAACAGGGTGAGCTATCTTAGGAAATGTTTTCAGAAGCCGAAGTTGAAACAGTGACATGTGGCACGCTGTACAAGTTAGCTCTCTTGTATTATCCCATAAACAGGTCACGTTGCGACACTTGGCATAACTCTCTCTCAGAGAGTCCAATTGAGGTCAGACCTGTCAGGATGGAAAGATAATAGGTCGGGCTATCTCAAGAAATGTTTTCAGACCCTGTGTTTCGAAAATTTCGGAGGTACACCAAAAAAAATCAGGTACATATTTATGTCAAAAACATAACTATTTTTGAATACCTTCATTCATGGCTTCCGGAATTTAGGGCTTCGGAAAAAGTTGGAATTTTTGTAATCAGAGACCACGGATGGATGCTAATCATCAAAATCAAAATTTAGAGACCAAGATCAGAATTTTTGGTTGGGCAGAAGGCCGGGCTTGATCAGACCCTAGTTTGGGACTTTGATCAGAAAAGTGGAAAATTAGGGCTTCTGTAAAAATGGGAATTTTTGAAATATGTGACCACGGCTGGAAGCTCCTCAGAAAAATAGAAGCTTAGAGATTTGGATCAAACATTTTGATTGGGAAGAAGAGTGGGCTTCATCAAACCCCAGTTCAGGGTCGCGTCCAGTGAATCCGGAAGTTTCAAAGGCAAAATTGAGGAGTGAAACTTTGCAGTTTTCAAATTTTGAATATACCAGCTTGATCAGCTCATCAAGGCGCATATTTCTATCCTTTCGAAAGTTTGAAATTCAAAGTTTGAATTTTTGGGGTTTCTCTGACAAACCCATATCCAGCTCCAGGTCCAGTTCTTGCAAATCAAGTGGATTGGGTTAATCCTAGAAGAAGATGGATTGGTCACCTGCATAAGTGAAGAAGTTCCTATTTCAGAGGGAGATGAGGCTAAGGCCTTACATAAGAATATTACAAGCGATCTCGACAGGTATGACTCATCGAGGTATGTTTTGAGATTTGTTCATGATTAAGTTTATGGTATGTTTGTCTTCATGTTATTATGGTTAGTACAATCTTGATTTTAGACTTGTCATATCACCTTAATAAAATTATGAATGCACGATAGAAAATATTCATTGATTAGGGTGTTGACACTTATGATTGTACTAATGCATTATGGTGTTGTATGAGGTTTATGTTGTCTACTAACATGAAAGGTACACCAAGAAAGACAAATCATGTTCTGGTTCAAGAACATATGATCATGATGACATGAGGACAAAGATTCAGCCATTGTCATGGATCTCATACGAGATCCATTTACAAGGTATGTATAACTTGGTTTCATAATGGTCAACCTATGAGATATACAGGTTACTAGCACAAGTCATTGAAGAAGAACAAGAAGACATCATGTGAGTATGTTAGACATAACTAGCTAGCATGCTAATCCAGGTATGTTTTTACTATATCAAGATAGAATCCTACCTTGTGTTAGGATCTTATATTGTTGTGTTGTTGATAATGATTATTCATGAAGTCATAGGTTTGAATAGTCATGGTTGTATGCATATTATGTTTCTTACCATAATTGATGATATGACTAACCAGAAGAATCATGAAGGTATAGGTTTGAGTAATCACTGGTTTTATGCACATTATATCTCTTATCTTGATTGATGATTTAACTAACCAAAAGAGTCCTATGATCAAATAAGAATATGCATGAGTAAAAGAAGACTTCCCTGAAACCTTGAACACTAATGTTTATTATCTGTGTTTGAAATGATCCTGACTATACATGCTTGAGATTATTGTGATTATACTAATGAATGTTTGATTACGTATGAGACCTAGAGGATAACACAATGGTGATACTAACAAGCATGCATAGTGATCGAGAATGAATATAAGTTCAAGGACAAGTAATCCAGGAAGCAAAGATCAAGAGGGAGTACACTCCAGTGGTTTCTGCAAGGATGCAGATATTCAGGGGGAGTTAACCATCTCTCTACATTCCACAACAGAAAGGTGTAGAAGAAGCTACTTCAGATTAGGACTCCAGTAGCTCCTGCAAGGAAGCGAAGACTCAGAGGGAGTCCACCCAACGAACAAACAAAGATAAGTATTTGAATTGTCATTTCTTAAATAATACTGTTCAATAATGTATATACTGATGTTCCTAGAATTAGGTTGTGTATTATGCATATTAGAATAATTGCATTGATGAACAGTATACTACTAATATGCATGGGTAAGTGGCCTATGGCACTGTACAACATTCCATTGCTACTTATCTAGAATGAAACCTCTTTGCTAACATGTTGGGAGTTGTGCACACTCTTAACAATGTTCTGGTAGAGATTGGAAGGCATCTAGAAAGTTACGGGATATGGATAAATGTTGTATGGAAGCATTGGCTAAGATAATTGCATGACTGTATGACATATTTCTTTATGTGTAATAATTTGTTCTGGAAAATATGAGATGTTTTCTAATCATGCAATTTAACTTGTTGTGTAGGAAAGATCATATGCCATCTCCTACAAAAGAAGAACTACAACATTTGTTCCAGCAACAAAGATATCTATTGAAGATATTGAAGTTCCCGGGATCTGGGATGAAGAAATGGAATAGCTTGATCCGTCGATCATGAAGAATGATGTTTGGGATGTAGTCCCAAGACGTGAAGGGAAGTTTGTTATGACTTCCAAATGTAACTATCAGATCAAGCATGTTGCAGATGGCAGCATTGAGAAATATAAAAGTGATGAAATAGAAGATGCACCAGATGGATTTCAAGACAGCATGGTGTAGTCATATATGTGTGCAGAACTTGGTATGGTAGGATAGACAACTTTCTATCCAGTTTGTGCTTTACCAAGAATAAAGCGGATTCCAACCTTTTCTACAAGGTTGAGGAAGGCAATCCAGTGATACTACTTTTGTATGCGGATAACCTGTTTGTTACAGGTGAAGATAGATTGATTGCCGACACGCAGCGGAAGCTTGCTGCCGAGTTCGAGATGAAGAACTTGGGGATGATGCACTATTTGTTTTTGGCATGGAGGTGTGGCAGAGTGTAGATGGAATCTTCCTTCGACAAGGGAAGTATGCAGTAAGAGATCCTGAAGAGGTTCGGGATTATGGATTGCAAGGCCATGGCCACACCTATGACATCGAATCTGAAGCTTCTATGTGATGCTTCATCTGAGCCGGTTGATGTCTCTACGTATCGTCAGATGATTGGGTCCTTGATGTACCTGACGAACACGAGACCAGATATTTGCTTTGTTGTGAACACCTTGAGCCAGTTCCTGACGGATCCGAGGAGTGTTCACCTGGTTGCTGTAAAGCATGTTTTGAGGTACCTGAAGGGTACAGTGGATTTTTGGCTCAAGTATGAAACGAATCAAAAGTTTAACCTGCAGGGTTATGTTGATTAAGATTGGGCTGGCAGTGCTGCAAATAGGAAGAGCACATCTGGGTGCTGCTTCAGTAAGGGATCAGGTGTGATATCATGGTTTAGTAGGAAGCAGTCCTGCGTGGCATTGAGTACAGCTGAGGCAGAGTATGTTGCAGCCTGTTCAGCTAGTTGTGAGGCAGTATGGCTATGAAAGCTACTGTCTGAGTTATTTGATCTCTCGTTGGATGATACTAGTATCTTCTGTGATAACTAGAGTTGTGTGAAGCTATCTGAGAACCCAGTGTTTCATGACAGGTCGAAACACATAGAGATCAAATATCACTATATCAGGGATATGGTGCAGAGAGGAGCTGTGAAGCTCCTGTATGTTGCGACGGACGAACAGATTGCAGATGTGCTGACGAAGCCACTAGCCAGAGTGAAGTTCGAGTACTTCAGAGAGAGGCTTTCCGTTCTTCAGATCGAGGACACTTCGAGGAAGAAGTGATGGACACATTTGTTGAAGCCATTCCAAGCATGATGGAAGGAGGATCCTCCACATGGCTGTGGATGTAAGCATTGGATGATGAACATCAGGATGATGTTCTGGTTTCTACTGGATATGATCAATTGGATCATTTTTATGTATGTATGTATGCATCATGTTGGATGCTGGATATGATCAATTGGATCATTTATATGTATATACGCATCATGTTGGATGTTGGATATGATCAGTTGGATCATTTGTATGTATGTACGCATCATGTTGGATGGTGGATATGATCGGTTGGATCATGTGTATGTATTTTGTATATGAATCATGTTGTTGAATATTGTAACTTCTAAGAATATTATATTTGTATATTATTTATTCTGGAGATGTTCCATACCTCCGATGTGATTATACTATGAATCCGGAGATGTTTATTCCTCCAAGAAGTTGTGGTAACTAGGGTTATTAGACCCACCATGTGGGGGTCGGCCCAGTTAGTTATAATAGGGTATTTAACCTAATGGTTAAATACGAGCCTACATGTACTTGTGTAAAATATATGTCAGTGTAGTGTATAAATAGAGGAGGTGTGTTCCTCATTTGACACACACACTCACTTGAGAAAGGTGCACTTGTGGAGGAGAGGTCTGCTATGGTGGAGGAGGAGATCATGTCTTTGGTTTTCATCTTTGTATATTGCTGGTCATATATATTGAGGAAGCTTTGCTGGGTTTTCTACCCCATGAGGGTTTCCCAGGATAAATTTGTGTCTCTTGTGTTTATGCTATGCTTGTTGTTTCTTCAGTGATCCTGTATATGCTATTATTGTGAAATGGAATGTAATGTTGCTATTTTTGTATTAGCATATTAAATCTTAACATGGTATCAGAGCTAAATTGAAGGAAGGCAAGGTATGGCACTTACGACACTTGCTTTACTTACGACAATTTGAAGGTTAGGGTTTTATATAGCAAAAACCAGTCATCGTGGAACTTTCGCTATAAATCCAGTTTGACGAAGGTTCAGGATCTGAAACCTTTACAGGTCGTAGAAAACGTCTCCAGGTATCTTGTGTCCAAAGGGAACCCTCAGATTCGTTGTACTTTGTAAGTTATGATCAGTACAAGTTAGGGTTTCTGCCTCTTCTAGATCTCAGTCAAAATCAGGTGACCTTGGAAAAAAGGTCATAACTTGGGCTAAGAAGATCCAAATGAAAGTTCGTAAAAAGTGACAGGTAGTACACAGACTGTACTATCTCAAGAAACTTTTTCAGAGGCCGAAGGTGAACCAGTGACACGTGGCACGTCGTACAATCTCGCTCTCCTGTTTTATCCCATAAACAGGTCACGTTGCGACACTTGGCATAAATCTCTCTCAGAGAGTCCAATTGAGGTCATACCTATCAGGATGGAAAGATAATAGGGAGAGCTATCTCAGGAAACGTTTTCAGAGGCTGAAGTTCAAACAGTGACACGTGGCACGCCGTACAAGTTCGCTCTCCTGTTTTATCCCATAAACAGGTCACGTTGCGACACTTGGCATAACTTTCTCTCAGAAAATCCAATTGAGGTCAGACCTGTCAGGATGGAAAGATGACAGGTCAGGCTACTACATAAAAGGTTTTCAGACCCTGTGGAGCATAAATTTCAGAGTTATAGCAGAAACAATCAGGTGCATATTTATGTCAAAACAGAATTATTTTTGGAGCACCTTTATTCATGGCTTCCGGAATTTAGGGTTTCAGAGAAAGTTAGAATTTTTGGAATCGGAGTCCATGGCTGGAAGCTCCTCAGAAAAATAAGAGTTTAGAGCCTTGGATCGAACCTTTTGATTGGACAGAAGGGTGGGCTTCATCAAACCCTAGTTCGAGTTCCTGTCCAGAAGATCCAGAAGTTTCGAAGGCAATTTTGAGGGGTCAAATTTTGGAGATTTCAAAATTGAAGAATGCTAGGTTGATCAGCTCAGCAAGACACATTCTTCTATCCATTCAGAAGTGTGAAAGTCAAAGATTGAATTTTTAGGGTTTCTCTAGCAAACCCTAATCAAGTTCCAGATCAAGTTTCAGGGGGAGTTGAGGCTAAGGCCTTACATAAGAAGACTACAAAAAGTCTCGACAGGTATGACTTAAGGAGGTTCAGGTATGCCTTGAAATATGATTCTTGATTAAGTTCATAATGTGTTTGTCTGCATGTTATTTATTAGTACAATCTTGATTAATGTTATTAATTGTCTTATCACCCTAGTAACAATATGAATGCATGTGAATGATCAAAGACATTCATTGATTAGGGCTATATGATTGTACTTATGCATTATGGTGTTGTGTGAGGTTGATGTTGTCTACTAACAAGACACAGGTACATCACAAAAGACAAATCAAGTTCCATGACCATGACAACATGAAGACAAAGACTCACGAGGTATGTATGACTTTGTTATATCATTTTTAACCTACGAGACATGCAGGTTCTAGCTCAGGATCTCTAAATCATTGAAGAGATTGTTTAGGTATGTTGTACATAACTAAGCAGGTATACTAATCCAGGTATGTTTTCCTATGTCAAGTTAGAATCTTACCTTGTGTAAGTATACTTGGTATGATTGGTTAGTAATCAAGGGTTTATGCATATTATGTCTCTTATCTTGGTTGATGATTTAACTAACTAGATCAAACAAGAATATGCATGAGTAAAAGAAGACTTCCTTGAAACCCTGAATACTAATGATCATTTCTGTACATATTCAAGATTATTTAGAATTAGAATGTTTTGATAATATTGAGAATATACTAATGAATGTATGTTTGTGTATGAGATCATGAGGATGACACTAGTGTACACTTGAGCATGCATAGTGGTACATAATGAATAGAAGTTTAGAAGACATACAGAAGATCAAGCGGGAGGCAACTACACAAACATAAAAGATAAGTATTTGGGTTGTTATTAGAAATAGTAAATGATATTGCTTGCATGCATATTTGTATTCCTAGAATATATCATGCTGAGTGTAAACATTCATAAAGCATTGAACAATATACTACTAATATGCATATGATTGGTAAATTGGTCAAACATTCCATTGTTGCTTGTCTAGATTGAAACCTCTTTGCTGACATGTTGAGAGTTGTGCACACTCTCGATAGTATGTTCTGGTAGAGATGGAAGGCATCTAGATAGCCACTGTATGCATACAGGATATGGGAAAGTGTTGTGCCAAAGTATTGGTCAAAATAGTTGCATAACTATCTAAATGATATCTGTATGCATAATAGGTTATCATATCAATATGATTTGATGATTATGAAGTATTACTAATCATGTACTTAATTTTGATTTGTAGGAAAGATCATGATGAATGATGAACTCTGAACAAGCGATGGATGTTCAACAAAAGATTTACAAATCAAACACACTATAGAAAGCTTGTGGTTAAGAGATTCTCTTAGAAAGAGGAAGAGAATCATGATGAGATGTTTTGCTCCAAGGGACTAGATAAGACCATTCTCTTAATAATGTAATCAGGTTCTATATGGGTTCCCAGGATCGGTAGTCAATTGATGAGCTTAATGATCATCATGGGTGATGTGGATCTCAACCTCTGCTACAAGGTTGAATATGGGTTCTATACACATATGACATGGATGCAAGAAGGAACTCACCACAGAGTTCGAATGATTTTGAGGCTCATATTAGTAGACCCATCTGACGAGAGATGGCACAGATAGATATGCAGAAGATCACTCAATGCTGAGTGTGAATAATGGACAATTGACAGCTTCATGACAAAGCTTGGGCTTTACCAGAAGTAAAGTTGTTCCTAACCTTTACCTTAAGGTTGTGGATGATGAACCTATCATACCATTATTGTATGACGATGATCTCTTTCTGACAAGGAATGAGAAACAGGTCATGAAAATGGTTGCAGAAATGAAAATGAAAGATCTCGGATTAATGCACTACTTCTTAGGTCTAGAAGTATGGCAATATCCAAAAGGAATATTTTAAATCATATCTTGGAGGTCATGAACTCCGTTTACATGGTTACTTAGATTCTGATTGGGCAGGAAGTGTCTCAGACAGAAAGAGTACATCAGGTGGATGTTATAGTCTTGAATCTGCCATGATCTCATGGTTCAGCAAGAAACAATCTAGTGTGGATCTCAGTACTGCTGAAGTAGAATATATGGATGTCTGCTCTGCCAACTGTGAAGCAGTATGGCTTCAGAAGCTTTTATATGGAGTGTTTGACTTAGAAATGGATCCCACTGTGATTATGTGTGACAATCAAAGCTGCATTAAGATGACTGAAAATCCTGTGTTCCACGATAAGTCAAAACACATAGAGATCCGATACTTCTATATACGAGATATGGTGCAAAAAGGAGCTATCAAGCTCGAATATATATATAAGCACTGAGGATCAGATTGCTGATATCTTGACTAAACCTCTGTCTCGAGTAAAGTTTGAATACTTTCGAGACAAGCTTGGTATAGTTCAAAAGGACCCTCCTCGAAAGGGGGAGTAGCATAGTATCTGATAACAAGTCTGTCTCATCAATGATGAGGTTACCTATTTACTGCACCTAGTTACTTAGAATTATTTAGATTTAGGAATCTTATATTTTTACTCTTGATGATAGATGTATTAGTGAGAATACATGCTCTTGATGATAGATGTATTAGTGAGAATACATGCTTTTGATGATAGATGTATTAGTGAGAATACATGCTTTTGATGATAGATGTATACATGTTTTTTTGATAGATGTATACATGCTTTTAATGATATATGCATTGATGCTATTGATGAGGATACATGCTTTGATATACATGTTTTGATGATGAGGATACATGTTTTGATATACATGTCTTGTTGATGAGGATACATGTTTTGATATACATGTTTTGATGATGAGGATACATGTTTTGATATACATGTCTTGTTGATGAGGATACATGTTTTGATATACATGTCTTGTTGATGAGGATACATGTTTTGATATACATGTTTTGATGATGAGGATACATGTTTTGATGATGAGGATACATGATGCCTTGATGTACTTGTATGGATGAAGATACTTGTACCCATGATTGACACTTGAGGGGATTGGATCATCCCTGGACTTCAGTCCTAAAGAGAGCCGTATACGTATGTCTTCGAGAATGAAGTCCTTGGTGGACTTGAGGGGATTGGATCATCCCTGGACTTCAGTCCTAAAGAGAGCCGTAGACGTATGTCTTCGAGAATGAAGTCCTTGGTGGACTTGAGGGGATTGGATCATCCCTGGACTTCAGTCCTAAAGAGAGCCATAGACGTATGTCTTCGAGAATGAAGTCCTTGGTGGACTTGAGGGGATTGGATCATCCCTGGACTTCAGTCCTAAAGAGAGTCGTAGACATGATGTCTCCGGAACTAAATCCTGAATGAATAGGTAAGGGGATTGGATCGTCCTCGGAATTTAGTCCTTTGAATTGAGCCGTAGACATGATGTCTCCGAGAACTAAATCCTGAATGAACAGGTAAGGGGATTGGATCGTCCTCCGACTTTAGTCCTTTGAATTGAGCCGTAGACATGAGGTCTCCAAGAATTGAATGATAGGACTGGATCATCGCTGGACTTCGGTTCAAAAGGTACATGATAGGACTGGATCATCCCTAGACTTCGGTTCAAAAGGTACATGATAGGACTTGATCGTCCCTGGACCTCGGTTCAAAATGTACGTGACAAATCCTAGAATTGTTCTAGGTTACATCCAGCATGAAACAGGGCTGGCTCTGTAGTTGTGATACATCCAGCATGAAACAGGGCTGGCTCTGTAGTTGTGATACATCTAGCATGAAACAGGGCCGGCTCTGTAGATGTGATACATCCAGCATGAAACAGGGCTGGCTCTGTAGTTGTGATACATCCAGCATGAAACAGGGCTGGCTCTGTAGATGTGATACATCCAGCATGAAACAGGGCTGGCTCTGTAGTTGCGATACATCCAGCATGAAACAGGGCTGGCTCTGTAGATGTGGTACATCCATCATGAAACAGGGATGGCTCTGTAGATGTGATACATCCAGCATGAAACAGGGCTGGCTCTGTAGTTGTGATACATCCAGCATGAAACAGGGCTGGCTCTGTAGATGTGACACATCTAGTATGAAAGAGGACTGGATCTGTGGCGGTAAATCCTAGATTTGATCTAGGTCACATCCAGTATGAAAAAGGACTGGCACTGTGGTCGGGATTGGATCGTCCCTAGACATGAGAATTGTCTTAAAGAGATAAGGATTGATCATCCTGGAACTTGATCTGGATTGCATCATCCATGGACCTATGTCCTAAAGAGAGCAGGATTGATCATCCTGTAATATGATCGTGTGATGACGATGCTGATGATCGTGTGATGATCGTGTTGATGATCGTGTGATGATGATGCTGATCGTGCGATGATGATGTTGATGATCGTGAGATGACGATGATGATGATTGTGTGATGACGATGCTAATGATCATATGATGACGATGCTGCTGATCGTGATGGTCTAGATGATGATGCTGATGATCATGTGATGACAATGTTGATGATCGTATGATGACGATGATGCTGATCGTGATGGTCTAGATGACGATGTTGATGATCGTGAGGATCCAGACGTTGATGTTGCTATAGTTGTTTGAGTGCTACAGAAGATAAAGACTCAGTACTGAAGATGTTGATGTTCCAGTAACTGGTTGAGTTACTGATGATGTTGAGAAAGCTTCCAATGATTTATAGATGTATCATGTATGATGTATGACTTGTTGCTCCTGCAGATGTTGTTATAATATCCTTCTCGTTAAGGGGGAGTGTTGAATATTGTAACTTCTAAGAATATTATATTTGTATATTATTTATTCCGGAGATGTTCCATACCTCCGATGTGATTATACTATGAATCCGGAGATGTTTATTCCTCCGAGAAGTTGTGGTAACTAGGTTTATTAGACCCACCATGTGGGGGTCGTCCCAGTTAGTTATAATAGGGTATTTAACCTAATGGTTAAATACGAGCCTACATGTACTTGTGTAAAATATATGTCAATGTAGTGTATAAATAGAGGAGGTGTGTTCCTCATTTGACACACACACTCACTTGAGAAAGGCGCACTTGTGGAGGAGAGGTCTGCTATGGTGGAGGAGGAGATCATGTCTTTGGTTTGCATCTTTGTATATTGTTGGTCATCTATATTGAGGAAGATTTGCTGGGTTTTCTACCCCATGAGGGTTTCCCAGGATAAATTTGTGTCTCTTGTGTTTATGTTATGCTTGTTGTTTCTTCAGTGATCCTGTATATGCTATTATTGTGAAATGGAATGTAATGCTGCTATTTTTGTATTAGCATATTAAATCTTAACACATGTTGGATGATTGGACCATGTATCTATATATGTATCAAGTGGATACATTGTATGATCAGGTAGATCATGTATATTGATATGTATCAGATATGATCAGGTAGATCATGTATGTTGATGGATACATTGTGTGGATCATGTATCTATGTATTAGGTGGATACACTATGTATGATGATATGTATCAGGTAGATACGTGGTGTGCATCAGATGGATGCATTATATGATCAGGATGATCGTGGATGACGAGCTTCTCCAGATGAAATGCAGCAGGATGTTGCAGTGATGATGATCAGGGTGATCATGTGTACATCAGGATGATGTATGATGAGTATCAGATGATACTTTGTGGCCGTGGATCAGGTTGTGCAGGTAAGCATGTAATTTGTGCCCTGGGAGATTTAAAGATGGTCTTTCGAGGTTCTTCCTATGGCATGTAATTCGGTGCCCTGGGACATCTGGCAAATGCTCTTTCAAGGTTTTGCTTGGGAGGACATATAATTTGTGCCCTGGGAGATCTGCAGATAGTCTTTCGAGGTTTTTCCTATGGCATGTAATTCGTTTCCCTGGGATATCTGGCAGATGCTCTTTCGAGGTTTTGTCCTATGGCATGTAATTTGCTCCTGGGAGATCTGGACAGGATGAAAAAGGCCTCAGATGCTTCAGCCAGGTTTTTCCATGACCACATGTAATTTGCTCCTGGGAGATCTAGACAGGATGAAAAAGGCCTCAGATGCTTCAGCCAGGTTTTGTGGTGGACCACATGTAATGTGCTCCTGGGAGATCCGACAGGTAGAGATGTGTGCTCGTAACAGCCTGGGATGCTTCAGCCAGGTTTTGTGGTGAGATCACATGTAATGTGCTCCTGGGAGATCCGACAGGTAGAGCCGTGTGGTCATAACAGCCTGGGATGCTTCAGCCAGGTTTTGTGATGGGTCACATGTAATGTGCTCCTGGGAGATCCGACAGGTAGAGCTATATGCTCGTAATAGCCTGGGATGCTGCAGCCAGGTTTTGTGATGCACGTAATAAGTCCTGAGAATTCCACAGTATGGCCAGTAATGACGAAGACCTGCAGGTGGTGGGCCTACATCCAGTATGAAAAAGGACTGGCTCTGTAGAACTTCCTATGACGAGTAGATTCAGAGATTGATTGAGATAGCAGCAGTAGTGACGATGATGATGTCTCGATGATGATTATCCAGTGACGATGATCCAGAGAAGAAGACTTGTGCTAGAAGACCTGTGCTGAGAAATACCTTCCTAGTTAAGAGGGAGTGTTGATGTATATGTAACTTCAGAATGTATTTCATATATGTATGTTGTATGTACTCCTATAGAGATGGTATTATTCCTCTATACAGAAGTGTCGTCATTTATATTGTAAATGTCGTAACTTATACTTGATGGGTTATTAGACCACCTTGTTGGGGTCGGCCCTGTATAAGTCATGTGGGTCAAAGGGTTATTAGACCACCCTATTGGGGGTCGGCCATGTGGGTCGAAGGGTTATTAGACCACCCTGTTGGGGGTCGACCCAATCAGCATTATGTTATGTGGTTAAGTTCGAGCCTACATGATTTATGTAAAAGGCAAGTCAAGTCAAGTATAAATAGAGTGCGGGAGGCACTCTATTTGATCACTCACTTCTCACTCATGCACTCAAGGAGGAGTGGCGCACTTATGGAGGAGGAGGATCTGCTGCTAGGATATGTCTATCTCTTATGGTTGGGTTGTATCATTGCTCTATCTATCTCTGAGGAAGTTATTGGGGTTTTTCACCTTTATGGTTTTCCCCAAGTAAATCTTTGTGTCTCTTGTGTGCTTGCATTATTGTCTCCATGATTGATATGTTGTAGATATGCTGTACATGTTGTTCTCTCAGTTAAGATCCTAGATCAGATTGAAGTAAATTCTGAAAATTTAACATGGTATCAGAGCTAGCCTGAAAGAAGGCATGATATGGCATGTATGACACTTGTTGCACTTACGATGCACTTACGATGCTAGGGCTTGATATAGCAAAAACCAGTCATCGTAGCACTTTTGCTATAAATCCATTTTGGTGAATTTTTCAGATCTGAAGTATTTACAGGTCGAAGATTAAATCCCGATGTACCTTGTGTCCAAAGGAAAACCTCTAATTCGTTGTGATTTGTGATTTATGATCTGTACAATATAAGGTTTCTGCCTCTTCCAGATCTGAGTCAAAATCAGGTGACCTTGGGAAAAAGGTCATAACTTGGGATAGGAAGCTCCAAATGAAATTTCGTAGAGGTGTACTTGTACTTGTAGAAACACTTTCAAAAGTGATCTCTATGTCACCAACATAGAGGTGTGAGCACCCATCAGTAGGTACTCCTTCATAGTTTAAGCATCCATCAGTAGATGCTCTTTGGTTCATGTCTAAGCTACAAGGTGTCTCAAAATGATCTTCCATATTTTCAATAGAATCTTCTTCATGCTCTTGTGATGTCTCTTCCTTTTGCTCCTTAAAGCAAGCTGATGCATTTTTCCCCTTCTTTTCCTTAGGATTAGTATATTTGGAATCTCTTTTTGAATAAATCTCAAAAGCTCTCCTCAAGGACGACATCATTTCATGCACACATATATGATACCCGCTCCAAGGGTTTTTACAAGAAGGGCATAAACCTTTTCACTAACTCCACATCTTCATTTTTGGGCCTATTTTCAAAAACATGTTCAACATAGTACTCAAAAGACATGGCATTTTGTGTATTTTTGCTCGAAGCAAGATATTCTTGATATTTTTGATATTGTTGGGGCAAGGTTTATATTTTTCTCTCCATCTTTGGAACTCGCTCATAGAATTATCCTTGGTTGGTGTGACACACTCATATTCATTAGATCTAAAGTCATAAGAATAATATTCATTTCTCTTGAAATTGTAATAAGTGTTGCATGATGGAACCTCTTCCTCGTACCATCAACATTCTGCTTCATATTGCTCATAAGCATCTGCATATTCCTCATAAGAATTGTACTCATAGGATTCATCATAATAGTAAGACATGGCTGCCAATTATTCTTGAATGTATGTACCTAATCCACAGGTGCAAGGACTATGCTCTGATACCACTGTATTGTCCCTTATTAGGAATTTTATTAAAATTGCAATTTTCCACTTTTTTTCCCTAGTTCGACCTTTGACTAGTTTTGATCTCTAGGCCCCAAATTTGCCCCAAATGATCCCAAATATTCTGAGAAGGTATATGAATGATATTAGAACATAAATATGTGTTTCAGGGATTCCTTTGGACCTTAAAAATACTTCTGTAAATCCTCTTTCAATTCTGATCAATGTAGGTAACTTTACTAGTGATTTTCCTTTGACTAGTATTGGTCTCTAGGTCTCAAATTGACTCCAAATGCCTTCAAATATTCAAGGAAGGTGTATGAATGATATTAGAACTTGAATATGATTTTTATGGATGACATATGGCCACCAAAAGACCTCTGTAAACTCTCTTAAGATTCTGGACCAATTATGCAATTTTACTAGTAATTTGGGGTTCAAATCCCCCTGGGGTAAGTACTGAAAATGGCTTCCCAAATGCCTCCAAACCCACTAAAATTTATGAAAAGAGGTATGTAATGTATTAAGTATGTTATTAAATTCTCATATGCACCATTACTGTATTATTACAACTTTTCTCACCCTCTCCCATTCAACTACAAAAATCCCCAATTCAACCCTTGGGGAAATGGCACTATTTCACCTCCCAATACAACTAAACTGAGTAAAAATGCTTCAAATGCTCAAGTACAGTACCTGAAACTTGTAGAAGACATCTATGGCAGTACATTTATCACAAATATATTATAGAATCATCCATTCATTCGAAATCATCAGCATTACATTGATTCACAACAAGGTAGTGGGGAAATGACATTGTTCTTTCATTAAAATTGAGATTTATACATTTCTACTTGGAATTTCGACCTGAAACTTTATGGAGATGAAGAAAAGAGTATTTAATTCATATTACAAAATAAATGGGGCATTAAAATCTTCCCCAAAGAGTACAATAGCTCACCAAAAATGCCCTCCCTCAAGGATCAAGAATATGCCATCAAAACTGGAAATGGTTGAAGGAGTGAGCTGCAATAGAAGAAACCATGAGCTTCCCTGTAGCTTAAACCTGCAAATAAAGAATCCATTAAAGCTCCAAATGAAAGGTTTTAATGGCCTTTCCAATTACCAACTTGGATGGGAATCTTTCACCCTTGAAATTGGCTAAGGTAAGAAACTAGTCATCCACTAGCTCTCCCTCTTCACAAATGCAATTGCAAATTCTACAAATGATCAAAAATCCGCTTTCCTTCTTTTTTATTGACATTTATAAAGTTCTAATGTCCTCCATGGGTCTAATTCCTTCCAAGAGACTCATGCCAACTCAAGTTGGGAAGAGATTCCAAAGAACGCCACTTGTACACCAATTCCTAGTCTCCCACTTCCACCAAATCACATGTGGAAGCATCTTAGCTGCCCTAACACCCTTGAGTGCCCTCTTGGAGTATATTTTTATCCCTGACATGTCATATATGTCATATGTCAGCCTTCAGGTCTGATTTGTGTCATAGGTGTCATAGCATCTTCATCATTGTTGTCATAGAGCTAGGGAATCTAGCCCAAGTGTCTCACTAGCTCCAAATTGCCTCTTCCTCTTCCATGGGAGTTACTCTTCCTCTATATTTCGACCTTGTATGAGTCATGCCATGAATAATACCTTTGGGACTCCCACAAGTATGTTACCATTCACCTTGAATTCAAATTGGTGAGAGAATGATGCCAAGTGTAGTGGGGAAATCTAGCCATATGTGGGTCCCACTTCCTCCATGTGTCTTCATGATCAAATTCCAATTTGATTTTCACTTGTATATATTTATTTATCTTTTTTATTAAATATTTATGCCATTCTAATGTTCAAACATCATTTATTATCCCCATTATTCCAAATCCCAAAACTTCCACCCCAAACCTAGGAGACTAGTAATTTTCCTCCTTGGCAATTATTTGACCTTTAGCATCAATTTAACAAACTCTAATGAATAGGGACAATGTTATTAGGCCATTTTGACCCAATGCCAAATTTGGGACATGACAAAAGTTCACACAGAGGTGGGTAGATGCAGTCAAAAATAGGTTGACTCGCGTACAGGGAAAGGAAAATGAGCCCAAAAAAGGTCAAACATCCTAGAAAAACTAGTTTTCTACTGCAGATCCCGACGGCCAATCAATGACACAGAAGCTCGACAAACAACAACTCTAAATAAGGACAAATTCCTAAAAATCCCTAAAAATGGAGGTGTTCCCCAGTGGAGTCGCCATTTCTGTTACGGAGAAAACTTCCTATGGTTTGGGGTAGACAACAACATACATCTAACTACCAGAAAATAACTCAATTCCCAATGCAATGCTATATAAATGTCAATGCTAAGATAATGGAGAAAAGACCAACCTTCAACCAGATGTTTGAAGTAGATCCCCGTTGAGCTTTCAACCTCTACACTTGAACCTACAGAGTAGTCTCAACAACAAGTACAAGCAAGTGCATATAACATGTGAAAGAATCGATAGCATGATCCATGATATCATAAGCAAATGTAACCCAATGTAATTTAACAACATTCACAAGGTCAATTGGACAAGACAATGAGTATTTCCATTAATAAATAACAAGAAGTACAATATATGACCTCTTGTTGGCAACCAATCTGAACCAAGAACTGGGTCTCTCCACTCGTGCCTCCACCACTTCAATCCCCCATGCAATGGCAAACTCAAACTATGAAAGGAGTTTGGTAGGTGAACATAAAAAGTTCACAACAACAAGGATCAATGAGTGTAGACACAAGTCACGGAAAAATCCCACTAGAATTATCTTACTCTCTCTTTCTCCTCCCTTCCATACACCATAAGAGCTCAATTTATAGCCTTCCAAAGGTAAGTGAAAGGTTGAATCGAGTCATGTCGGGGCATATGGAGAGCCAAAGGTCACCCTAAGACCGATTTTGGGAGTAAAAAGTAATTATCTATTGGTTTTTACCATTTAACTTGGTGTACGCTGGCTATAGTGGAGCAACCTATGTGTACACTGGCTTAGTGGAACAACTAGCGTGCAGAAACAAAAATAGGGAAAAATGTGTTTCTGGAGGACACAATGTGAATCTGAGTAAATAAAATGGATCCCAAAGGCCAGTCAATGTTGATGCTCACGAGGTGTAAAATTACGCTTTAACAACAATACAAGTTGTGGAGCAGGTATAGCTAGTTACCATTGATGATTATAATATAGAGATCTTCTTTCCCATCAAATGATTTATCTATTTTGTGAATCTAGTTAAGTGAATAGTTGATATCATGTTTATATATGAGTTTCATGCTAGTTTATTCAAGTTTTATATAGTCAAAATCTTTTAGGAAGATGTCTTTTGTCTTGCAAGTTTATCATATAGCATCGTGGATTCGAGGAGTGAGGCTTAAAGCTTGGATCAGACTTTGTTTGTCCAGGTATGCTTTTTTACATTAAACCCTAGTTCTTTATTGATTAAAAAAATGTTGTATGTTGTACTTGCTTGTTTGTTAGACTCTGTACCTTAGGAGTAGTATGTTGGTGATCTCTTGAACTTCCCTATCACAGGTTAAATTAATGAACAACAGAACTAGAAACTCTGTCGAGGAGTTCTTTATGTTGCTTTTGGAGTCCTTGGGTAGTTTTTCTTCAGTTTAATTAGTTCTTTAGTTCTCTGGGAGTGTTTACAGGGTGTTTCCACCTTTGTCTCAGTTTTAGATTGGTTCTTCTTGAGATTTTCTTTATTTTCTTTATTTTTTTTAAGCAGACCTGCGAGCTATCTTTAGTTACAGTTGTGAGTTTTACCCATACCTGTGAGCTGCTGCTATAAGAACCCGCGAGTCAACCGCGTGCTGTTGTACTACAGTAACAGTTTTTTTCTATAGGTTTTGATTTTCTACTAGGGTTTAAACCTTAGGTCTTTGATTTGATTTTAGAAGAGTGTCTCTACTTAGATTTGAATCATTTGGACCTATTAGTAGGATGTGACTAAGTCTTTTTTCTCTCTCATTAGATTCTTTTTTGTTTTCATTTGCTTGATGAGGGTGTACTTAGGTCTACCGAGTTCAAAGTTTGTTTGGTTGGCATTTGGAATATTTCTTTATGATCAATGACTTGATTAATAACAATTAGGTTGCTTGAAAAATATATTGGTTTTCTTATTTGAGTTGGTTATTTCCATTTATGTCTCTATGCAAAAGTTGGTTACTTCTTTGCTTGGATTGAAGAAACCTATTGAACTTGTTATTTTCAATTTTCACTAGAGGGTAGTGTTTTTGTCTCTTATATGTGTATTTGTAGTTAGTTTACACTTACATTTCTGAGTGTTACTTTCTTATTCACATTCAATTTGTGATTTTTTTATTTTAAAGAAAATTGCAAAAAAGAACAACCATTTTTCCCTTAGTAAGAGCACTGTTTTTTCAATATAAATATTAGTTTCATATACTAATCTTTTGGAAAAAGAAAAAGAAAATTTCAAGTTATTTTAGGTTTACTTTGAAAACGTTTTTATTTTGAAAGATAACAAGCAAAAAAGAAAAGTAGTGAAAGGAATCTTTCATTTTCATTATACATTTTACTTGTTCAATCATAACCATCTTACACACACACTCACTCCTTTTTGAGTAAACAACAACCTTAAAAAGAACATTAACGTTAAAATCTAATAGTAACTTTTCTTTCTAGGGAACACACGGAAACTAGCTTAGGCTAGGGTTTTGTATTAGGTTGTTCAACCATCCAAATCCATTTAAAATCAAAATCATAGTAGACTATCACTAAGAAAATCCACCTTTGTAGAAGGTGTGCTGAGAAGCTCCATTGAAACCAGAGTCAAGCACGAGGTCGTGTGAGATTGATTAATTGGAGATACCCCTCCACTTTTCAATCAAGCATCTACCAAAATCGATATGCGTATGGGGATCCACTAGTACCTTTGGTGCTTTTGGATTTCAGGCTTATTTACCCTTCCCATGCATGTTGGTTTGACCTGCGACTATCCCCCCAAACTCTTTCTACATTTTATGTAGCCATAGTATCTTGACCATTAGGGCTCTACACAGGTGATAGTGAAAGGATTTTCACTTCACCTAGGACAGATTTGGGTGGAAATCCTATGCAACTCTTTGGGAAGGTGGTTGGGTGATTCCATCACTTGGCCCATCGTGACTATACTGTGGACCCCGAATAAATTTTCTCCGTCACTTTACTCGTTCGTTATGGGCCCTAATCATCCCAAACTTTCCTTCTTGGTTTGGATTACTATAGGATTTTTTCGCGGTGTGCTTACTCTTGTTCTAGTTGGCCTTAGTTTGTTTACATAGAATATTTTTTGTTGTAGTTATGGAGGAACAACCTCCTCATAGGTCACGAAGGTTGAGAAACCTTCCTCCACTCACCGTGGAGCCTCCACCACAACCTTAGCGGCGTAGAAAAAATACAAGCGTTTATTTTGAACCAACTGGTACGACCAAACCACCTAGAAAACCTCAAATCATCACTCCAACTGCATCAGTCCCACATACCATCGAGGTTGAAGACTTTCCAATAGAAGACTTTGCAAGACACTTTAACCCTCCCTTAACTGGACGTGACGATCCATTGTTAGTGAGATTTATCTCTTTAGGTTTACTTGAGTTTAGTGTATATAGGTTTACGTTTGGATATACCATGGATAATAGTGTGAATAGATCAGGAGTTCCACAGACTCCCACATCCGCTATTATGCCAGGATGTCTTTCTCCTCCTCATGTAAACACTCTGATATCAATTTTGTTGCAGATATCTTCTGCACTGTTCATTTTACCAACCTTTAACACATGATACTTAGGGTTGTCAAGCACTCAGATTGCATCGGCCTCTTTACCTTTTGGATCTACTATTGGTTCATCCAATTTCCCTTTTAGTGGGATACCTACAGTATCATTTACTTCTTCCCCATTTCTTAAACAGTTCCTTGCTAACCCTATTGGTTCAACTCCTTTCACTCAAGGATTCCCTTGGCATGGAGGGAATATTGCTCCTTCACCCCCATTTATAGGCTTGATTCCTATCACTTCCATTGCACAACTACTGACTTCAAACCCCTTTACAGGCTATAATTGGAAACAATCAAATGTTTAAAGTTCTAACATACCTATAGGGAACACTCCTTTTTAACTTTTTGGTGGAGGAGGAGGAAATGTTCACACTTCAACTTCTTTTGGAGGAACACTCAATCGCAATGGAGTGGACCCCAAGGGAGAAATCCACTAGCTTATGGATGGAGCAATTTTCAAAACTCATTTTAATCACAGCCAATGGCTGGGGGAAACCCCAACCAACCTTATGGGTGTCATGGTTTGGGTACTTCTCCTTACCATATCCCTCAAACTCATATTCCATCGGCGAGGCATCGCTTACCTTTTTTAGCGAGTTGAATTTTCCCGATCTTTCAAATTTAGTGAATGACCCAGTTCACCATAATCCTGCTTGGCTTTCAGTCCCAACCAAACTCCCTTCAGACATTCCTAAGTTTGAAGGAAAAACTAGTGAAGACCCAGGGGACCATGTCACAACATTTCATCTTTGGTGTTCCTCTAACTCGTTGAATGATGAATTGATTTGTTTGAGTATATTTCAAAGAAACTTGACTAGTGTTGCAACCATATGGTATATCGAGTTACCTGCTGCAGCTTATAACAATTTTTATGATTTAGCGACAGTTTTTCTGAACCATTTCCAGCTTCCTATCCAGTGTGATTCAGGCATGGACCTTCTATCTACTTTTAGATAGAATAAATCCACTCATATATCTGATCACATTCAAGACTGGAGAATATGGAATTGACTCATCAAAGCTGAGATACCCCCAGAGTTTCTATTGGAGTGGTTTTTCAAATCATTGTTACCCTACATCTCCAAGTATGTCTCAACTTTTGGGATTATTTCTGAAGAGGAAGCCATTTTAAGGACCCAACAACTAGACTTGATTTATGCACAGTCAAGGATCCTTTTTGAAATTATCCCAGATGCACCTAGGTTAAACATTGATATTGGTAAACCTAAACCTGGACCACATGCCGACGACATTGTAGGTTCAATCGATTCATCCACTTTAGAAGCTTTGACTAAGTTCATGCACTTTCAATAAACCATTCTCTTGCGGAAGAAACTATCGTTGCATCCTCTCCTTCGCAAATGGAAACTATACAAAATGTGCATTCAAATCAAAAGGCTCCTTGACAACCGAATAACAAGAAAAAGGGCAAGAAAGGGGAAGGAAATCAACACAATCCCAAAACTACAGAGAATGTCGAGGAGGGAAAAAGAGAAAAGAATAAGGTGAAGTTTCCTTGCAAAATTTGTAAAGAAGATCACCTGACTCATCAATGTCCTCTTATTGACGAAGCCCATAAGCTGTTAAATTAAAATAAAGCAGCCGTACTGAAGGATCCTTTTCCCAAAGGACAAAACCTAGCTTTTGGAAGCTCTAATACTAGGGGAGCTCATTGTGCCACACAAGCTAATCAATTCTATATAAATATGGTTAACTCACATGCTTTATTGCGAATGAGAGCCAAGAATTATACCCCATATTTTTCGTAGAAAGACAAAGAAATCCCTGAGTCATCGGTTCCTCTTCATATAAAGAGACCTGTAGATCCTATGTCGATCCTCTTGATATAAACGAGAAACGCACAACCCTAATGCACGAGATGCTCCTAACTACTCAGTTATAGAGGACCTAGCCCAAACGTTGTGTGCTATGTCCGCTCTGGAAGTTTTGCAAAGCTTCCCATCGCAACGAAATGCACTTTTAGTGGCAATAGGAAGTATGGATTCGTCAAGTATGTTGGCTAGATTTGATATGTCAAATATCAAACCCCAGTTTACCAATCATGTGGCCTTCCAAATCGAAGTAGTCCATGGTTCAAAAACCATTGGACGAACAATAGTGGATGAAGGCATGTCAACGTACGTAATGTATATCTATTGTTCGCAAGGCTTAGGCTCTCCAGAGTTACCCCCTCGATTACATTGCTTACCTCTTTTGATGGGAGATCCTTCCGTCCTCATGAAATCTTACCTTCTTTTGAGATCCAACTTGCGGGAAAAGTAGTGTAAGTAGAGATGGAAGTTGTATATTCTTATCTCGATTACAACTTGTTTTTGAGAAGAAGTTGGACGTATGCAATGCAAGCCATTCCTTCGTCCATTTTTTGGGTACTTATGCTCCCCCATGATGGAAATATCATCACGATTTACCAACTCACCTTTTCCTAAAAAACTAACACAACTCCTTTCGATTCTAATATCCCATGGGTTGATCAGGACCATCCTCTTAGTGAGACTTTAGGAGTAGGTATGTACTCGACGTTGATGGGAACATTTGATTTACCTGCTCCTGTGAACTATATTGGTTCAAAGAGTAACTCTAGTATGTCATCTAAGGAGGTCTTCACGGTTGTTCAAACAACTGATCCTTGGATCCTTCCTACTCAAGAAGAACCAATAGTGCCCATATCTATTGCAGAGGTGTCTTATCAATCTTCACAAAACTTTGCGATAGATTATATCTTGACTCCTTCGGTCTCCATGGAGTTGGATATCGATTATGCACGGGCATGGGAAATAGACTCTACGCATTCCTTCAATTGTTTAGACATGGTTTTACCATCAGATGAAGCTATTCTAGAAGCTATAATAGGTATGGATCAACCTTGGGAACATATGCATCACAGATCCTATTTTCTTCCAGACTTAAACAAAATCGAGAATGGAGAGTTCTTCGTGAGAATCTGTGGAAATGTTGACTTGTCCATCAACCCTTTAACAAATCAAGGGATTTTGATTGAAGGTAATATGGATAACATTTCAACAACTATCCCAATCAATATTTCCACCAAACCCGATGTCGTGGAAAACATTTTTATTGGCGCAAATTTTTCTCCGCAAGAGATCATTACACTCGTAACATTGAACATGAGATATATCTTTCTTCTTGTGATGAGGGTGAGAATGTTTCTTGTTATGAGATCTCTCCATCTTAAAATTGCATCCCTTGGTATGAGCTGTGAGAGCTTGATCTTCATTCCCCATATTTTCTTCTCGGGCCACAAGCCTTGCTTCTTATTGTGAGCATTCCTCCCACAGTCTACTGAAAGAGACCAACTTCTTTCTTGCACAGATTCCTTGGATAAAGGAATCCCATGACCTAGGTAGGCCATTTAGTGTGGTCATCACAACTTCACCATTATCCACTACTTCATCCACAACTTCGAGTTGTTCCTTGATCTGAGAGACCTTAGAAAAATAAGATTGAATGGTCTCTCCATTCTGAAGCTTTACCCCTTTCAATTGATTCCACAAAGTCATCTTTCGATTTATGTTCTTCCCTTCAAATAGCTTGGATAGGGAATCAAACATCTCTTTGGGTGTCTTCAGAGATGACACATGTGGGATGAGATGGTCCTTGATAGAATTAACAATGATCCTCTTTTCCTTGACCAAGTTCTTCTTGTGAAGAGCTTTAGCCTCTTCTCCCTCTGGGACAGGGACCTCAGAGCTTATGTAAGTATCCAACTCATTTTCTTCCAAGATTAACCCAATCCTACACTTCCATGCTCGGAAGTTATCAACCCCTTCAAGCTTATCTTCAAGCTTGGTGTGGTGAGACATCTTAAAGAGTAATTCAAATGGAAATAAAAATATTTTGGGTCTTACCACTTGATTTGTTGAAAATTGGATCTGGTCACGGATTAGGGTTTGTCAGAGAAACCCTAAAAATTCAAAATGTGAATTTCAAAATTCTGAAAGGATAGAAAGATGCGCCTTGATGAGCGGATCAGCTTGGTATGCTCAGAATTTGAAAACTGCAAAGTTTCACCCTTCAGAAATGCTTTTCAATCTCCCAGATTCACCAGGAGGACCCTGAATTAGGGTTTGAGTTTCCCGGAGCTTCACCCATCCAAAAATCTCGATCCAAAGCTCTAAACTTTGATTTTTCCAAGGAGCTTCCAGCTATGTCTTCAGATTTCAGAAATTCCTATGTTTGAGGAAACCCTAATGTTTAGGGCCAAAACTGAAAGTGCTCAGAATTGAATTCTGATTGGATAGAAAGATTATCCTTGATGAGTAGAGTCAATCTACCTTGCTTCTTTTCCAAAATATGTGGAGAGAAACCCAATAAACAAGAAACCCTAGTTTTCGCCACTGCACAATGTCTTCTTCTTAGGTTAGCTCTGATTCCATGTTAATTTTTGAGCATTAATTCAATATACTCTAGGATCTTTACTGAGATAATAACATGTACAACATATCAAGTATAACAATGAATATCAATCACACCAAGCAATCACATGAGACAATAGACACACAGAGTTTCACCGGGGAAAACCATAAAGGTGAAAAACCCCACTACTTCCTTAGAGATAGAGAGAGAAATGATACAACCAAAGTACAAGAGATAGTCTTCTACTAGAAGCTCCTCCTCCTCCTCAACTAGTGTGAAACTTTTCGAGTGATGTAGGAGTGAATAATGAGATGATCAAATAGAGAGATCCCGCTCTCTATTTATACTTGTCCTGAGCAGCCTAATAAACCAGTGGGCCTGACTTGCATAACTCCGTCTAATAACCCATGGTTACATTAATCTAGGCTGACCCCTTTAATAGGTGGTCTAATAACCCATCAGCAAGTTACAACACTTGCGACACTTGTCAATACAAATGACGACACTTCTGTATAGAGGAATAATAGCATCTCTATAGGAATACAATATACATATATGAAATGCATTCCGAAGTTACATATACATCAACATCATTGAGTTCGTCATCGACACAATCAATTAATACAGTGACGCAAAAAGAAATTTTTTCAAAGGACTCAGAGGGATATTTATACTATCGCTAAAGTTGTGGATTAAGATGCTTATCTGCAAGAAGGGTATACTGAAGATGAATTTCGATGAGTAGAGATCGATGTGCAGAGGTTGCAGGTACCGCGTGAATGCAGATCTTATAGAAGGATGCGGGGTAGATGGACATGCGAGACGACGAATTTCTAAGGGAGGATGAGGAAGATTGTGGTACCTTGGAAGTGGGGTGAGGTTCTAGCGGACAGAGAAGAAGAGGAGGAGGAAGGAGATTGAGAGAGAGTCTCCTGAGGCGACTGGAGCGGAGAACTGTGAAACGGGACCACAAGGGAATAAGCGGCGTTATTGTGAGGAATAAAGTAACCAGGATACCCCTGAAGCCAAAAAGGGAAGAACCCAAAGCTACAACATACCCTCAACGCTGCGCACTACTACGAAATTTGTAGGAAGGAATACAAGTTACTCGCAGGGTTGTCTTACGTGCTAGAATAGCAGTAAGAGTAGCAAGACTGTAAATACCAACAGGAGACCAATAATGGCAGGTGACGATGTAAAAATGCCAATATTTCAGGGAAACGAGACCAAGGATCCCAAACAGTACTAGTTTCTATGCGAAGCGGTATGGACAATCAAGCAGGTCCAAGACAATGACATCAAAAAGGGACAACTGGCGACAACCTTCAGGGGCCGTTCATTGGACTAGTTTATGAAATTTATACAGGTACTGACAGGGATTCCAGATAAAAAAATATCACAGATCAAGGCAGGATTGATTGATGAATTTAGAAAATTGAAATTTGAGTCGCAATACATGACAAAGCTGAAAGAAATCAAGCAGTTTCCAAATAAATCAGTATGGGAATTTGACCAAAGATATAAAAATCTAATGGAAAAAGTGAGTTTTGGAATGAGAAACATGCAACATAAAGAGTGGTTCATTGCAATATGGGTACCACACATTCGTGGGACGCTGATGCAACACAAAATAGAATCCCAAGAAGAAGCATTGGAAATTGCAATGAAGCTGGAGGCTTCACCAGTCGGCGAAACAGGAATAGGTATGAACCAGATACAAGCGCAGTTGGTAAACCTGACGATCCATCTACAAGACATTAAGAAGGGAAAATAATTCTATGAATAAATATGTTGCAGTAGATTCAAATCAGAAGGACATCACAAGGATCAGTGCCCAGAATTCCAAGAATATTTACAGTCAGGTGCACCAAATCCACTCAGTCAGGGAGGAATACCATGGTGTCGCATCTGCTAGATAAGAGGACATCGACTAGAGGAATGCATGTACCTACAGAATATGGTGTCAAAGCTAGCCAATTTATTTTGAAATTTATGTCGATCAGTTGGCCATGAAGAAAAATATTGTAGGGTGTACGACCTACTCCAAGAATGAACTGCAGATACGTTTTTCATGAAGGGAGAGGAGCAACCGCCTGTACAATAGAAACTTGAGTACATCAACAAAAACTTCACTATAATCAACCTAAGACACAACTACAGTATGTTCATCCGCGGTATGGTCAACTGTAGTATCAGCAACCACAGTATCTGCCATATGGTTAGCTGCGAGGAGGTTTCAGATGAGGATATTTTGGACGAGGTCAAGGACCAATCATATGCTACAATTGCGGTCACGCTTGACATTATCAAAGGGATTTCCTGAATCCAACTCTGTAGTGTACTTACTGCATAGTGGACTACGGTGTCAAGGACTATCCTCATCTAATTGTGAAGTGGAAAACTAAAAATCCACCCCCACCACCACCAAATCAGAATCAAAACCAAAATCTGCCACCAAATGTACAGAATATATCAGCGAAGGTACGAAGTTGACCTGTGAATGTTGAAGTAGTGACCCAAGGAGCAGCTTCGACAGGGGAAGACAGGCCACACCCTATCATTCGATCTACAGCAAGAAAAATAGGTTTGATTCAATGTAGAAGTGGAGAAGGAGGCATTTTTGGAAGCACAAGACACCATGAGAAGAACTAAGCTGTCATCGATCAACCAGAGAGAACCTGTCTATGAGATGTCGCCAATATTGGATATGACGAACCCACAGAGGCCATCAGGAAGGATCAACATGTTGAGGGATTTCCTGGAAAGCTGTTTGGAGCTATCAAGAGATGAGGAGGAACTAGCATAAATATCCAACCTATTACATCGACAGGAGGATGCATGACAGGATCAAACGGTCAATCGAGTACACAAGAGGAAGACAAGAAGAGAAATGAGGATGATTGCAAAAATCAGAGCATTTGACGTCGAATCCATCATTCTAGAATTGGGATCAGACATAAACATCTTGAAAAAGCAGACATGGGAGACAATGGGGAAACTAGAGTTCACATGGTCCCAGATACAACTTTGACTAGCAAATCAAAGCAAGGTCACCCCAATTGGTCGATTATGCCATATCCCAGTCGAAATAGAAGGACTAAAAACATACGCAAACTTTGATGTGATAGATATCGTCGACAACAAAAACCCCTATCCAGTGTTGTTAGGGATAGACTAGGAAATGGAGAATCAGGACATCGTCAACTTTAAAAAAAGAACCATGTCGTTTGACAATCATGATATGAGGGTAGTCATACCCCTCAATCCATCAGAAGGGTAGCGGTACGTCGAGCCAATGTAAGATGAATTCAGTGAAGGGAGGGATAGTGTATACAACATATCATTGGACTACATCAATCCCACTGTAGATGGAGAGTTGGGATGGAAGAGTGTTAGTTTGGCATCGTCGGATTCAGATGAAGCGCTTGAGAATTGGCAGAATTGTCTACACGAAGTATCATTCAGGAGGTGCGCACGAGTCACCGAGTCGTTAAGATGGGTAGCAACGGAAGTACATGAACTTCCAACATACGAAGGATTTCCCAATTTGACTGGATTTATCACTAAGTTTGAAGAAAAAGTAGCAGAACCACAACGACTGCTAGCATTGGAGGAAGCACTGAATGCTACACCAGCGCGATGGTGGGAAGCGCACAAGTCGACGATAACAGACTGAAAATTATGTCGACAACTAATAGAAGTTAGGTTCGGCGACACTGAAGGATACTGTGGAAGAAAGTACAATGGAAGAGGAGACCGAAGGGAGCACTTGGATGAATGCCAAAGAAAATGGGGAATGAGACCAAAACAAGAATGGGTCCACGCATTCATTCACACATTTGATGAGGTACCGCAAAGATGGTAAATCGCAGCAGAACTGAGATGCGGAACAACCACATGGGAAGAATTAACTATTATGTTTACCCAAACTTTTAGCTACTCTGATGAAAACCCCTTGGATTACAGTGGACTATGACACTAAAAATGTTGATGGAATGCTACAATGTGACGGGAGAACCTGATGATGAGGATGATCCATGGGCTACTTATATACCAAAGTTAGAAGGAAGTTGGAATGTTGAAGTGCCAGATATTCCCTTCAACAAATTCCAATAGCCATTGTGAATAAAGAAAGTTAATATTGGGTTGGAGGAAAATCCCAAGTTCGCAAGTATCAGAGATTATTGGGACGACTCGACCATTGCCAAGATAACTGATCTGCTACACGAGTTTCAAGACTTGTTCCCAATGAAATTTTTCAGAAATGAAAAGCATTTATTGGGACCTGGGTGAAATGAAGATCCCATTGAAACCTGATGTGGATCTAGTAAAGCAACATCCTTACAGATTGAATCCCAGGTATAAGGAGCATGTGAAATCCAAGATAGAGCGGATGTTGGACGCAAGAATAATAGAACCTATGGAGGAATCTGAATGGATCATCCCAATTTTGGTACAAGATAAGAAGATTGGTGAAATCGGGATTTGTCACCAATCTAAGAAAACTGAACGATGCATGTCAACATGCTCCATTCCCCATATCATTCACTGATGGATTCTCAAGGTACCACCAGGTAAAAATTGCGAAGGAGGATCGACACAAGACAATGTTCGTAACATAATGGGTTTTTTTTAGCCTATATAGTGATGGCATTCGGCCTGAAAAATGCGCCAGTGATCTTTTCAAGACTGGTTGTCGCTGCATTCAAGGATTTCATTCATAAATTCCTCGCCGTTTACATGGATGATTGGATTGTATATGGACTAATTAAAGATCACGTTTCAAATCTAATACTAATGCTAGAGAGATGTCGACAACACCAAATTTCAATAAACCTGAAGAAGTGCATCTTTCGTGCTCCATTTGGGATTCTATTAGGACACATTGTATTCAAGGAAGGGATGTTGGTGGACCCTATGAATATCGCAATCATTGTCGACTTGTCACCACCGACGACAGTAAATCAACTAGGGGCGAAGTTGGGACATACTGGGTATTACAGAAATTTTATGAGAGGATATGAAGCGATCACGATAGTGATGGAAAAAATATTGAAAAAGGATGCCAAATTTGAATGGAATGAAGAATGCCAGAAGAGCCTCGATATACTGAAAGCAAAGATGGTCACAACACCAATACTAGTGTTTCCTGATTGGACAAAAGAATTCCATGTTCATGTCGATGCGTCATTAGTCGCACTAGGAGTAATATTGGCCCAGACAGGAGAAGGAGCGATCGACCATCCAATCACATTCCCAAGTAGGAAGCTGTCCATTGCAGAGAAGAACTACATGACAACGGAAAGGGAAGGTCTAGCGATGGTCTATGCCTTACAAAAATTTCGACATTATCTGTTAGGAGGCCTTTTCAAAATGTTCACTTATCATTCGACACTCAAATACCTAATGAATAAGCCTATGTTGGGGGGGGGAATATGTCGATGGATACTAATCTTCCAAGAGTTCAACTTTGAGATACTTGTGAAGCCCGCACGACTGAATGCAGGACCAGATCATCTGTCGTGAATAGAATTAGGAGAAGAACCAAGAAATATTGACAAAGGCTTGCTCGACGCTCAGTTATTCAGGATTGGAATGGTTGATGACCATTATGAGAAAATTGTTCAATTCTTGGCAATAGGAAAAGCACCAGAGGAATTTACTACCAACCAAAGAAACAAATAGTTGTTAGAGCTGCAGATTTCCAACTGATCGTGGGATAACTATAAAAAATGGGCCTAGACAAAATACTTCGACGATACATCCTTCCGCATGAACATGAAAGGATCTTGGTAGAATCTCATGATGGGATCGTAGGAGGACACTATGGAGGGTGCACCACTGCTAGAAAGATACTTCGAGCTTGACTATGGTGGTCGACGCTGCATCGAGATGCTGCCGACTATGCAAAAATCTGCGACGTATGCCAAAGAACAGGGAAACCATCGCGAAAGGGTGAAATGCCGCTAGTACCTCAATTAACACTATAGGATTTCGACAAATGGGTGGTCAAATTTGTAGGACCTATCAACCCACCAAGAAAAAGAACAGGGTCGCGATACATAATTACTGTGATGGATTGATTGATGCGATGGGCGGAAGCCACACCAGTAAAGGATTGCATGACTGCGACTGCAGCAAGATTTCTCTTCGATAATGTTGTCACCAGGTTTGGGTGCCCAAAGATAATGATGAGAGACAAGGATACTCATTTTTTCAATCAAATGATCAGAGCGATGACAGAGGAATTTCAAATACAATGTAGGAAGGGTACTCCATATCACCCACAAGCTAATGGCGCAGTTGAAGCATTCAACAAAATATTCGAGCATGCACTCACAAAAGGTGTGTAACACAAACTGCGATGGCTGGGATTTGAAGATTCCAACAATACTATGGGCCTACAGAACGACTTGCAAACGATTGACAGGACATACTCCATTCAAGTTAGTTTACAGACAAGAAGCGGTGATTCCAATGGAGTATATTGTCCTGAGTTTGCGCATCGCAACAGCCACATGAATGAGAGACGATGGAGCAATCGAAGAATAGTTTGCACAAATGGTACAGCTTGACGAAGACCAGTTTATCGCAGAATTACATTAGAAGGTAGAAAAGGATCGACAAAAGACTTGGCATGATCTCCATGTCAAATCAAAGCACTTCTAGCATGGATATATGGTCCTATTATATGACAGTAAGTTTGTGAAGCATCCATGTAAGTTGCAGATGCATTGGTTAGGTCCCTATATCATAAATTTTGTTACTGAAAGAGGTGCAGTGTAATTACAAAGGTTAGATGGGACATTGTTGACAATTATGGTGAACGGGAACCGACTGAAACCTTATCGCCATAATCAGGCGCATAGCAACTGAAAAACGAGTTGCACAATGAAAAAAAAATGGTGACAAAAATGCGGAGACATGGAATGGCTAGTCACTTGTTGATGTTTATCACGCGATAGTCAATTCATAGCATAATTGCAGCAGTTAAGCATCGACAAAAGACAACATAGGTTCATGATGACACACTCGATGAAAGAATTTGGTAAATAGATGAAAGATTTGGTGAATGATTTAACAATCATTGATCAAGGACATGAGGAATGAGTGAGTAAAGCTATAAATACACAAAGCAGATGGATAGGTCGAAAGATTAAGGCATATGTGCATTATGGGTAAGATTCATTGAGTCGAATGCACGATTCTAAGAAAGTTGCAGGATAAGGAAATGAGATTAGGGGGTTGATATGGTGCATTTCATTTCCAGCGGAAGTAGCCATGGTGCAAGGATGAAAAGTGTTCATGAGAAACTGGTAGATGTAGAGGCACCAACAACCAGGAAGAACAGAGGTGAGGTCTCCCCCTGAGATATCTAAGCAAGTTTCAGTTGTTAGAAGAGAAGCGGTTCGCTTGACCACCGAAGTACCAAGGGCAAGGGCATGCCGGTCCCAGTGAAGGATGATCAAATGTGTAAAATAGATGTGCCGGACCGTTAAGCCCTTTTCACAATTCGGTGATGTCGATTAACTTTTGTCCAGTCAAAATCCTTGGTCGAGAGCAACAGATGACTCAGAAGGTATAGATGATGAAGGTTTCAAGAGACTGGAGGCTGAGTTCAAGAATTACATAACAATAATCAAGAGGCTGGAGGATGATTTCGAGAAGTACATAACAACAAAGGACGAGAATAGTACCAAAAGGGTCCGACCGAGGTGGCTCAAGGGTGAGCCACAAGTTTGTGTTGGGGACTTGTTGGCACACAGTTAGAGTGCATGAAGTGTGGAAGCCGACAACAAAAAAAGGAGCATTCACGGAAGAAAGTACCATTCACGAAGAACAAGGAGCCGACAAAAGCGCAAGTTTTGGTTTAGTTAGTTAGAATGGGCCATTTGGATAGTTTTGTAATAACCTTAGTTGTCTATAAATAGAACCATAATTGTAAGCTTAAGGGCATCGAATGTAGACCGTTATATCTCACAACTATGTTTTTCTTTGCCTTTGGCAAGTTTTGGTCTACTTGTATGGATTCATGATAAGTCGCTTGGAACTGTTGCTATGAAGGTTGTATCGCAGATTTTGGGATGAGTTAATGCATGAGGATGTTCGGTTATGTCTCTATTCTGTGTTTCTATTTGTGTTAAATGAAGAATCTTATCTCAATGATGCGATGTGTTTAAGGTTTTTTTGCTATCTGTAATGCTCGTTGATGCGATTGTCAATTATATAATGCTGATGCGAATGTTGATTATATATTGTTGATGCAGATGTCGAATATATATTTGAACTGTTAGCATGGTGCGAAGATAAATATCTGGTTTCTGTAGCGGTTGAGTGATAGTAGGCGCATGTCCTCCCCCAACTGTGGAAACTTCGTTCTTGCAGCCCCCTTAACCATCTCGGGTGAGACTTCTCTCCCTCTGCGAGCGTTGCTAGAAAGGGTAAAACCTTTCTGGCCCGATGCTTAAGGGTTTCTGGTCGATGTTTGTTGATAGCAGTGCGAAGTGAACCCCTGTCGATAGAACTCTATCAACACCACTTTCCAGCGAGCTATGAAATTTTATTTTCATGACATCAAACACATGTTTGAACCTTACCTGGATGATTTACCTGCACGATCTCAAGAGAGAAGAGATCATCCAGAACACTTACGACTCATATTTGAACGATGCAGACACTACAAGATTCGGTTAAACCCCTAAAAATGTGTGTTATGCATCAAGTCTGGACTACTATTAGGTTTCATAGTGTCAAATTGAGGGATCATGGTCAATGCATTGAAATTCGAGGCCATTTTCAAATTGCCTCCTCCTCGCAATATCCAACAAATTCAAATTTTACAAGGCATGTCCAATTTTCTTAGACGTTTTATCATTAACTATGTAAATATTACTAAAGGTTTCATGCGACTGCTTAAACAAGATACCCATTTATTTTGGGATGAGGTTGCACAGAAATATTTTGAGGCTTTGAAAAAAGAATTACTGTCACCCCCCTTGTTAATCCCACTAGATTACACCCGGGACTTTATTTCGTATCTAGCTGCATCCAATTCCATGGTGGGAATAGTATTGGTTCAGGAGGGTGACATACTCCAACACCATGTCACTTATTATATTTCTTGCGCGCTCTTAACACCTGAACTAAGGTACTCACACATCAAGAAATTGGCACTGGCCGTAGTGTATGTTGTTCAGATATTACGTCATTATATTTTACTATGCACTACAATGGTGATTACAGATTTCAATCCTTTCCAATATGTTTTAACCCAATGAATCATCGGGGGAAAATTCAACAAATGGATTGTCATTCTTCAAGAGTTCGATCTTACCTTTCAATCCACAAAGTCAAAGAAGTTGTTAGTGTTTGCAGAATTGATATTTGAATTCTCTAGTGGTGTAGATTCCGATGAAGAAGATACTTCATTCCCTGATGAACATATCTTCCTCATTGAAACCTCTGATTCGTGGTATGGAGACATTTTAATATATCTTCATACATTGAAGTGTCTGTCGGATTTCTCTAGAGAGGAATGACGAAAAATCAAGCATCATTACAAGAAATACCTTATTATTTCGATATTATATCGTTGCTTAACTCTGGATGAAGCCGGGTTAGTATTGAATGATGCCCATAGTGGATCATGTGGGGATCATCTTTCGGGGTTGGAAACAACCCAAAAAATACTTTGTCCTGGTTATTTTTGGCACACTATCTTCAAATATTGTGTGGAAGCCATGAAACACTATCACCCATGTCAATTATTCACAAATAAAATGCGAGCACACCCTGCTCCCCTTCACCACGTTATCACAGCAGGTCTCTTCACTAAGTGGGGATTTGATTATATGACTTGTAATCCAGTCTCTGTTGGGGGGAATCAGTACATTATCATTGCCATCGACTACTTTACCAAGTGGGCAGAGGCAATGATGACTATGAAGGCGGATGGTGGAGCTGTAGCCTATTTTGAATTCAATCAGGTCATTACTAGATTCGACATCCCTAAAAATATTATCACCGATCATGGTAGACATTTTCAGAAGCACATGATGACCGAGCTAACCACTATGCTTAGGTTTAGATAAGAACACTCATACTCTTACTATCCACGAGCGAGTTTTAGAGTTCTGTAACTCAACAAAACTCTAAAAACCATTCTTCAACACACCGTCAATTCGAGTTGCAGATCAAAATGACACATCATGTTGTATCTGGCTCTTTGGGCATATTGTTATAATGTTAAGACTGCTACCATTTTCTCACCATTCCAACTTGTCCACGGGTTGGAGGAGTTCACACCTATCGAATGCGAAATCCCACCACTAAAGTTTCCTATCCAATTGTTACCCGACACTTCTGCTTTAGAAGAACGGTTACTTCATTTGGAACATTTGGATGAACTATGCAGAGATGCGCTCATTTCCAATGAAGCTCATAAAAATGAGTCAAAAATCAATACGAAAAGTTTGTAAAACCTAGGGTATTCTCTGAATGAGACCTTGTTTTGGTTTACGGTCAAGATAAAGATCCCCTGGGGGCAGGAAATTTCAAATCTATGTGGCTCGGTCCCTACATTATTTCTAGATTTTTGAAGAAATGATCATACAAATTGATTGATTATGATGGAGTTAAGCTTCCCAAGCCTAGAAATGGGCTCTACTTGAAGAAGTATTATTCCTAGGCATACATGCTTTTTCTTGTAATATAGATGTACATTTTTTGTAGAGTTAGTGTTTTAGTTTTTGTTGGGCCCAGGTTGAGATGAAGTGTTGGAAGCACCTTTTTGAGGTAAGCAGGGAAAGCTGAGCTGAGTGCAGCTCAAAAACACAATTTTGGCTAAGTATTGAGGATGCTGCGAAGTTGTGCGCAGCATCCAACTTTTGACGAGACTGCGGAGTTGCGCGTAGCGTCGAAGTTTTGGCCGTGATGTAAAGACCAATACTGCACAGAAGCAATGCTACAGAGTTAGGAGGCCACGTGGAGCCAGCAAAGCGGTGTGCTGGACAAGTATCAAGTGTAGCTACCGGCTTGACCGATAGCAGCCATTTTTAGAAAGATATTTCAGGATTGCCGAGCGGCGGACGTAGGAAAAATAGGAAGGCGGCCACGTGTGGGTTCTTAAGGAAAGCGACGTTTGGCATGCTTAGAAGGAAAAACCGTTAGAGAGAAACGGTTAGGCAGAAGCATCCTGTAGGCATGCGTGTGACAGGAAGGCTGATAGCGACAGAATGGGGATGTGGAGATCCGCTATGATCAAGCAGACGCTACCAAGAGCCAGCAAACCGGTTTGGAAAACCGGCGCAGTTTTGGAAACCCTTAGGGTTTTGGGTTTTAGGTCTTCGGCATTGTACAGACATGACCTTTGGGCATGATCTATTTAAGAAGACATTTTGTATGGGATGGGGGTTCGCTTTCGGGGTTCTCTATGTTGTTCTTTTTGGGTTGTTGTTCTTTTGTTGTTGCTAAAGAAGATAACCTTTTTTATTGTAAAATCTCTCCAGGCTGAGAATATTGTAAAGGATCTACAGCTGTGTGCGCAGATACCTAGCCAAGAGAAAGGAGAGTCTGCAGCTGAGTGCGCAGACTAAGAATGATTGCCCCATCCCTTTTGAAAGAAATATATTACTAATCGTTCTTGTGGACGTAGCTTTCCATCCGAGGAAGTGAACCACGTTAAATCCTGTGTTATGTGATGATATTTATGAATGAATGACTGTCTGTATTTTCTGTAGAATGAATCCTTGAATGTTTCCTTGCATGCTGTAATATGAGAATTTTGATATGCATTTACCAATAGGAGAATTTTGGGAATGATTTTCTAAGTTCCACGGAAGCAGATGAATGGTGAAAATTTCAATTCTATGTTAAGGTCGTGAATCACTCATTTAAGTTTAAATACTTTCTTAAACATAGTGAAGGAACGCAACACTGTTAATCATGTTATCATTTCGGTTCACGTTGTAATAATCCAAGTTCTTGAAGAATGCTAGAAAGATAACCAGTAAGTGCCTGAATGAATGGATGACTGATATTCATTTTAGTGCGTTAATTTTTTCGAGATTTTCCAAGTAAAGGATAATTGTGGGTGATTCGCAATTCCAGTAGAAGATTTGCAGCAGTAAGAAACCCTTGGTGTGGACCGCAGTGTTTCCCGCACCGCGCAGTACTGCTCGTAGCATAGATCCTGCTGCGTACCGCATCATTCTGTCCGCAGTGCCATCCTTTTGTCCTGCGCTGTGCAACTTGTTCTTATAAACAACTCATCATTTTACTTTGGAAACCTGATTCCGCAGTACCCCATAAAGATACACCTCGGGTGAGACCTCAACCTACTCGTAGGTTGTTGCTGAAAGGGCCAGTGCGAAGGGGTTTTGTTGGTCAAAGGGAGAACCACAAAGAACCCGAGTTAGGTCAGTTTAAGCCAACAAATGGTTCTATTGCCGCGCTGGAATCCATGATGAGTTGAAATGGTTCCGTTGCCATGCTAGAATCCATGATGAGTTGAAATGGTCCCGTTAAGTTGCAATCACGATGTGTGAAGAAGAATATCAGTTCACCAAAGGATGAGACTATTAGCATCCTGAAAAGACAGAAATCCAAGCTTGGTGGGATAAGACCATAAGTGATTTTAACAGACAAGAAAATAGACATCCATGTCTAAATGACACAAAGTGGTCGGATAGATATCTGTTGGATGACATTCATGAGATCTTTTGGGCATTGTTTCCAAACGAGCTGCATGCGTGGATCTCGCGCCTCACAGAGAAGAAAAACTGTTTCCAAGGAGGAGTTCCTACGGAGTGGACTCCCGAGCTCACAGCGTAGCTTAAAGCGTTAGACATCCCATTGTCACACACAGTTAATTATTGGGTCGATCATATGCTAGAAGGATTTGTAACAGAATTTGCTGTAGACACACTCAAATCCTACAACCAAGCAGAAGTACATTTTTTCGAAGGATACAAAGGTAAGTTTCTGAACAATCTCATTCTATACATTAAGATGCTGTTAGCTGAGAAAGGTGTTCTGAGAATGCAGTAATATGCTTGAAGTTTGTCATGATAAACAGTACATATATTGATTCTGACGAAGAGACACATACTCTTAGAAGTGGCAAGAGATATAAAATTAATAAGAATCTGGAAGGCCCTAAAATCCATATAGATACTGAGATCCCCTGCGATCTTGATAGCGAAGTTGCACAACCATTTACCCCTGAGAATCCGTCGGGTGCACAAATTGCGCCACCCTTATTGTAGAACCCACCCGCTACGCAGCCCACCCCACAGAAGAATCAACCTAGTCCATCTCTCTCGATAGTCCCATTTGTATTTACTGAGCAGATCCCTTTACAGCAGCCGCGCACTAATTCCGGCGCCCCACCACCTAGTAGCACAATGGCGAACACTAATATGAAACTGCCAATATTTAGAGGAATTGGCCTAGAAGACCCTGATCAACATTGGTTCCTTTGTGAAGCTGTATGGAGTGTAAGACAAATCTAGGACAATGCTGTGAAACAAGCACAGCTCATCACCACTTTCAAGGATAGAGCACTACATTGGATTATGAAATACTCTACCGTACAGCCAAGAACCCTTGCAGAAATTAAAGTCGCGCTAGTGGCAGAGTTCAAGAAACCTAAGTCTAAGTATTAGTGTATAACTGAGTTGAAGGAAATAAAGAAGAGACCAACTGAAATGGTCTGGGAATTTGATCAAAAATTTAAGACCTTACTAGACCAAGTAAGTTTGGTTATACCACCAGAACAACATAAAGAATGGTTCATTGCTGCGTTTTTACCTCATATCAGATTACCATTGATGCAGTAGAAGGTTCTATCCCAGGCAGAGGCCTTGGAAATCGTAATGAAGCTGGAAGCTTCGTCAATTGGTGATACTAATTATGGGATGTCTCAGATCCAGAACCAGCTGACCACCCTGACACTTGAACTGCAAAGTATGAAAAATGGTAAAGAACAAAGATATGAACCTAGACAGGAGGTCTGGTGTACAAGTTGTAAAGGAGAAGGCCATGACCGCGAGCATTTCCCTCTATTCCGCAATTATATTAACAATGGTGCACCTAACCCATTAAATCAGAATCAGGCCCCATGGTGTGAAATTTGTAGAACCATGGGACATAGACCTAAAGACTATTACCTCATCCATAAATATGTGAAAACTACTAAGAATTTATACTGCAATTTCTGTAAATCAATTGGAGATGATGAATCCAACTCCCGCGCATATGAATTAATGAATTAAAGAAAAAGGGATATGGACTCAATGCGAGGTGCTAACTTGTACCGCGTACAAGAAGATACCCAGCCGAAACAAGAAAATGCACAATATGACCAAGGAAGATACAGAGGTTGTGGTGGTGGATACCGCGGCAGAGAAAGAAATGCTGGTCTGACACAAGGAAGAGGCCACGGCCAAGTCATTTGTTATAACTATGGCCAACCCGGGCACGTGTCTAGAGATTGTGTTAACCCATGCATTACGTGCAACTATTGTAAATCGCTTGAACATGTTATTGAATATTGCCCAGTATTAGAGGTGGAAATGCAGAAGAGAAGACGAACAGAGGCTCCGAATCCAAACGTCCAGTGGATCGCAGTAGAGAATAGACCAGTGGATCCAAGCATTAATGTGGTCACGCGTAGTGGCGCTGAGACAGGCTGCAACAGAGGAGTGGAAGCTTCAACGTCAGGGGAAGCACATACGAGGAAGGATCCCCTTGAAATAGTATGGATAAGGAAAGCTCCAGGAAAAGCACCCCATCTTAACCTACAGAAGAACAAGGAGATCTTCATTGATGCATGGGATACCTTTAGAGAACTAGTGGACAAGTCATGAAGGATCCCGCTACGCAATGAAACACCGCATGTTAAAGACATGTTGGCTCCGTATGACAAAACAAGTACTACGACAGATGTCCGTACTTCTGTTGTGCAATTCTTGTAAAGCTGCATGAAGTTACTAAAAAGTGAAAAAGCCATAGTAGAGCTCCAGAAGCTTATCAGCCAGTATGAACCTCAGATTGCAATAGAGACTCCAGATAGCGTTGTACATCATATAAGGAAGCACAAAAGAACAGGCTGAGAGATGAGGCTTACTGCGCAGATAGGAGATTTTGAAATGGATGAAGTCATCCTTGATCTGGGATCAGAAGTGAATGTCTTGACTAAGCAGACATGGAAGCATATGGGTTGACCAAAGTTGCTCTGGTCACCTATCCAGTTACGAATGGCTAATCAGGAGAAGGTCATACCTTTTGGCCGCTTAGCTAATGTAGTAGTTGACATTGACGGAGTACAGAGTCATGCAGACTTTGAGGTTATTGAAATTGTGGATGATAGTCAACCTTTTCCAGCAATATTGGGAATTGATTGGGCTATGGATAACTTGGCTATCATAAACTTGAAAACAAAGAAGAAGATCTTTGAAGGGAAGCATCTTAGGGTCATCGCACCATTGGATCCTAAAGATGGTGATAGATATAGTGAGCTGATTCATGAGGAATCCCAAGCTCAAGATTTAGACCGACTATACCAGCTGAATGCGAACAAGGAAGACTACATTAATCCTACTGCGGACAGTACGCTCAGCTGGAAATGTGACACTTCTTGTATCTCTAACTCGGATACAGGACTGGAGAATTGGCAAAGCCATATGCATGAAGTATCAATAAGAAGATGTGCACATGTTACAAAATCACTGCGCTGGATCGGAAAAGAGGTGAGTCCTATTCCCACATATGATGGTTATGCTAATGTTTATAGTTTCATAAGGGAATATACTGCAGTTATACCAGATGAGCATAGACTGCCAGCTTTAGATATAGCATTGCATGATACACCTGCCAGATGGTGGAATGCACATAATAAAACATTGACCACTTGGGATCAATGAAAAACTAAAATGCAGATCTGGTTCGCCGAAAAGTTTACTTTACCCTTTCAAAAGTATAATGGACAAACAGACCCTGGTTAGCACATTGAAATCTGTTCAAAGGCACGGGTGGAAAGACCTCTTACAGAATGGGTACATTTATTTGTACATACATTGGATGCGGGTATCCCAGAGAAATGGTACCTTGACCTGGAGTTGCGCAGTGAACTCACTGATTGGGAGCTGCTCACTGCGAACTTCCGGAAGGACTTCAGTTTTGAAGACAAGAACCCACTAATCCATGAAGAATTACAACTAATGAAGAAGTGCATATTCCAGGATGACTGTCCTGATCAAAACATAACATTGCAGGAGTTTTTTGGGACAGAGTGCGTTCCTGCGTTCCTACGAACCTACAGTCGGAATGGAAGTAACATGAAGAGAACTTGATCGAGTGTTGCAACTTAGCTGAAGATACCAATGATACAAATGAAGGTGATGAGGAGGACCCGCGCAACATAGATATACCAAAATCAGAAGGCATGCGTGAGGTAGAAGGACCTCCGTTGGAAATCCCAGATATGACTGGACCAGTAAAAACACAAAAAGTGAACATTGGCACAGACAAAGAGCTGAAGTTCACATCAATAGGATATTATTGGGACGATCAGACTATTACAGAGATCACAGATACCTTACATGAGTATCAGGAACTATTTCCAACAAAATTTACAAAGATGAAAGGAATTTTGGGAGACCTAGGGGTTATGAAAATACCTTTAAAGCCAGGTGCTAAGCCTGTCAAGCAGAGGCCATATAGATTGAATCCGCGCTATAAGGAAAAAGTCCACGTAGAGCTAGATAAGATGCTAGAAGCATGAATCATTGAACTAGTCGAAGAATCCGAATGGATTGGCCCCATGGTTGTTCAAGACAAGAAAGCAAAAGGAGAGATCAGGATTTGTGTGGATCTTAGAAAGCTGAACGATGCTTCCATGCACGACCCATTTCCTACTCCATTCACAGACGAAGTGCTTGACAATGTTGGAGGAAATGAGGCATATTCTTTCACTGATGGTTTCTCTGGTTATCATCAGATCAGGATTGATCCTGCAGATAGGCATAAGACGACATTTACAACAGAATGGGGGTCATTCCAGTACACCGTCATGCCTTTTGGGCTGAAGAAAGCACCTGCCATATTCTCTAGAGTCGTCGTTGCAACATTTAAAGATTTTATGCACAAGTTTTTAGAAGCGTATTTTGATGGTTGGACTGTATTTGGTTTATTGAAAAATCATTGCGCAAATCTCCGCATGATGCTTGAGAAGTGTCGACAACATCAAATATCCTTGAATTTGAAAAAGTGTATTTTCTGTGTGCCTTATGGAATTTTGATTGGCCACATTGTCTGTAAGCAAGGATTGATGGTAGACCCTGCGAAGATTGCAGTTATTGCAAACTTACCGACACCAAATTCAGTCAAGATGTTGCGATCTACATTAGGCCATACTGGATATTACAGGAAATTTATAAAGGGTTATGCACAGATAATCGCAGCAATGGAAAAGCTGTTGAAGAAAGACGCACCGTTCATTTGGAACACAGAATGCAAACAGGGTTTTGACACATTAAAAGAAAAGATGGTCACTGCGCTAATTCTATTCTTTCCAGACTGGACAAAGCCATTCCATGTCCATGTTAACGCATCATGTATTTCCCTAGGGATTGTGTTAGCTCAGCTAGGAGAGGGAGGTATTGACCACCCTATTGCGTTTTTTAGCAGAAAGCTTTCAACAACAGAGAAGAACTATACTACTACTGAGAGGGAAGGCCTTGTGATGGTATATTCCCTATAGAAATTTAGACACTACTTGCTGGGATCGCACTTCCTTATGTTTACTGACCATTCTGCGTTGAAATATTTGGTCAACAAGCTAGTGTTAGGGGGATGCATATGCCGATGGCTATTGCTGTTCCAGGAATATGACTTTGAAATTATTGTCAAGCCAGGTAGACTGAACTTGGGACCTGATCATCTGTCAAGGATCGAGTCAGGAGAGGAGCCTATGAATATTGAAGACAGTCTACCGGATGCGCGGTTATTTAGTATACAGGTTGCCAATGATTATTACAAGGATATCATCGACTTCCTGACCACAAGGCTGGCACCCCAGGAATTCTCGGTCCAGTAGAAAAAAAAGTTAGTGGTGCGTGCCGCAGACTTCACTATAATTGTAGGTCAGTTATACAAACTTAGGCCGTATGAAGTCCTGTGCAGGTGCGTACTCGATCATGAGAAGCTATTTATTCTAGCCGACGCACACTCAGGAATCGCGGGAGGTCACTATGCAGGAAGGGCTACTACGCAGAAGATATTGCGCACAGGGCTATGGTGGCCTACGATCGATAAAGATGCCAAAGAGCATTGTAGGAACTGTGATGTTTGTCATAGGACAGGAAAAACATCACACTGAGATGAGATGCCATTGAATCCATAGTTAACACTGCAGCCATTTGAAAAATGGGCAATAGACTTTGTGGGTCCTATAAACCCACCAGGAAAAAGAATGGGTGCAATGTATATTATTACTGCTACGGATTACCTCACCAGATGGGAAGAAGCAAAACCAGTTAAGGACTGCAGCGCCAGTACTGTTGCGCAGTTTATTTTTGAAGAAATACTCACCAGATTTGGCTGCCCGAAGATTTTGATGAGTGACCAAGGTACTCACTTTTTGAACAAGACGATTGAGGCACTTACAGAAGAATTCTACATTCATAATCAATGCAGCACTCCATATCATCCATAGGTGAATGGTACTGTAGAGGCTTTCAATAAAATATTGGAGAATGCATTCACTAAGGTGTGCAATGTAAATAGAGACGATTGGGACCTGCGCGTCTCATCTGTGCTATGGGCATACAGGACAACATGCAAGAAATTGATAGGACAGACACCCTTTATGTTGGTTTATGGGAAGGAGGCTATAATGCCTATGGAATATATTGTCCCTAGTTTGAGAATCGCTGCATTTACAGGGATGGCAGACTGCGAAGCTCTAGAAGAAAGATTACTACATTTACTGGGCTTGGAGGAAGATCGCTTCATCACAGGCTTCCACCAGCAAGCTCAGAAGGACCGTGAGAAAGCATGGCATGATCACCATATAAAGAACAAGTGTTTTCAGGTAGGTGATCTAGTCCTCTTGTATGATAGAAAATTCATGAAATTCCCTGGTAAATTTAAGATGCATTGGCTTGGCCCATATACTGTGATACATGTTAGTAACACTGGTGCAATCCACTTAGCCAATTTAGTTGGTGATACTTTTCCAACTTTGATAAATGGAAGCAGGCTAAAGCTATACCATGATAGCACTGCTTCGTAGAACCCAAAATAACGAAACAAGGAAGGAAGTTCTAAGTGTCAAGTACAGTTGAAAGTGGACACTAGAAATGTAAAGGAGTATGTACATGTATGATAAAAGGAAGAAGGTATGATAGGAAGAATGATCTATGCACCACACAACACTATTGAAGCTGCACGAAAAAAAAAAAAAGAACAAGAAAAATATATATAGTGGAATCCGCGCAGTTGGAAATTTTTGGCACTGTAAAGTAGCCGCGCAGTTGGAACTTTTCGGCATTGCGAAGTAGCTGTGCAGGGTTGTAGATGGCTTGCCACGCACTTCGGCGCAAGCACTAAGAGAAAAGTAGTCGTTGCATGGATTTTCAGAAAATAGTCGTTAGATGACCATTGCACCAACCGCTTCAGCATTTAAAGAGAAGATATTCGTTCTGAGCATGCCGACGACAGAAAAGACCGAAGGATCCACTCAAATTCGCCAATGGACACCACATTAAATTCTTATCTAGCTGTTGAAGGGCGCGCGAGAGGGTCTGCTGCGCCTATAAATAACACCATTGGGAGACTCATGGGCATTACCAAGCACTTAGAATTTTCTTGCGATTAACCTCTCGGAGCTAGTAGCCATCTGTATTCTTTCTGCCTTAGCCACTACCTCATTTGTGAATGTCCTAACCTTCCTTTAGAGAAGAAGAATTGACCCTTGAAGAATCCCTAAGGATCTTTAAGCAAGGAGGGATTCAACAATTAATGAAAACCCCAGTTAAGAAGGTTGCCGTAGAACAAGGTGAAGGATCCCGCAGATCACCAAGAATTAATCCCACGATGCAAAAAAAACCAAAAGATAAGGGAAAAGTTGTAACTGCACCTCGATCCAACACCATAAAGTTGGTATCCTAGGCACAGAAAGCACTAATCTTTCATAAAGAACCTTTAAAGATGATGCCTAAATATATCTCTCCATGGGCACTGAATGCCCTTGTGTTTAAATTGCTCCAGAATGCAAGATACGACATCCCGATGTCACCTATGTAAAAGCATGTAAACGTTGGTAAGAATCTGCTAGGAAAGATAGTAGATTGTAAATGGGAGGATTATGACCTCTTTGGAATGAAGAAAGACGAGCCAGATGTTCCCAAATACCCATATTTTCAACCAGACCAGTATATGTGCTGGAAAAAGGATGCCAAGGGATCTCTGAACTTGGTAGCTGACAGTTGGTTAGAACCTGTCGTTTAGTCAGGGCTACTGAACTTGCTGATATTGCCACACTTTGACCGCTCTCCATAAATGAATGTCGTGGTTGGCACACTCATGGCGCGAATCCACCAAGGTTATCGGTGGCTGGACATAAACATTGACATTAACATTGATTTGATCCACTGCATCACCGGGCTAAGCAAGCGCGGTAAGGATCCGAAGCAGTTCTTCCAGGGGAAGAGAAAAGAAAAAGAGGTTGTTGAGAAGATGAAGAAAACCCACTCGGTGGTGAAGGCCAAAAGAGGATTCCCGACAGAAGATATAGAGGACCGAGCAACAAGATTCATAATGCAGTTGCTCATAGGCAAGATGCTCAAAACAACTAGACCTTCGGAGGTGCCTGCGGGTGCAATAATCCTTGGTGCCACAGCAGCCGAAGGCCACAACTTCAATTGGTGTCAGTTTCTATTGAATGAGTTCCTTGAAGAACTCAATGACACCTAGGTGAATGGCGGCCAGTTCCATTTCACCTGGTTCGTCATCCTCATTGCTTTGTACGGGTGGAAGGAGCCGCAAATTTATATGTGTGTCATGATGGACACCAAGGATCCTAGAGGATTTAAGTTTGTCAACCTCTGAGAAAACACAAATGCAGAGCGCCAGCATGCAACAACAAAAGTATTTTACCAATACTATATTCAGCTACATGACGCAATCACGAAGACACCTCGTATTACAAAGCAGGTCATGGTGAAATATATCCGTATCATCGACTTTGAGGCAGATATGAAATGTATATTCATATCGCCGAAAGCACAAACGAGGAAACCGGAGTGGTTCCTAGGTAAGTACATCATGTACGAGCAAGATATTGAGGACCTCATGAAATATTGGCCAGCAAAGTTCTGTGTAGAGGTCATGGACATGGAGACAGATTCAGTAGAAGATGAGCCGATCCCACTCTCATGCCCAATTATTGAAGAAATAGGGAAGAGAAAAGAAGCTAAGACTTCAGAGAAGCCAAAATCAAGGAAAAAGGTGAAGGCTACAAAGATTCAATCGCAGGAAGTCCTCAAAGATGATGACTACGAGATGATAGCCAAAACAGTCTCAGAGTAGATGAAGGAGCTTATGGTGGCTAAGGAAAAGAAGGACAAGGTCATCCATGATGACCTACACCAGACGAGGCTCGCAATGCAAGGCCTAATGAAGAAAATGGATGATGTCTAGAAAAGCCTTATTGTGCTGAAGGAAGCAGGGGCTGAAAGGAGGTCGGTAGGAACCTCACAGCAAGGAAGCCAGCAGCTAGCAATAACGCTACCATCGAAGACTAGGATTGTCCATGTGGACCCATTGGTTGTTGTGTTTCCAATGGCAGAGCAAGTGGTCTTGGACATAAAGGGAGTCGAGAGGGTAGAGCTCGACTTAGCCAAAATACCATTACCAGGATTGCACTTCATCCACACGCAGATCGTGGAGGAGATGCATGAATGGACGGTTGAAGCGATGAATTTACAGGCAGAACTCGACGCAGCAAACAGACAAATTCAGTAGAGGGCAGAAATACAGCTACACAACGAATAGGACCGTCGACAAAATTTGGAGACCACCATATCCAATGTGGCGAAGGATATTAAAGACATAGAAATCCAGGATGATCCTGCAGACACAGTTCTGAGGATCGAAGATAAGGTGAGATACTTGCAGTTGGAGATGCAGGATAAAGAGATTTATTATGAGGTCGACATTGCCACATTGAAGTATAAGCTGAATAAGCAGGTGCCATTAACTGAACAACAGGTCAGAGAGCAAGCAGTGAGTGCAACCTCAAAAAACATTGCAAGTGATATGGATAAGTGCCAATCTCTCCTGGATAAGGTTTCACAGGAAATTGTAACCCTTGAAGAAGATCAAGAGTTGCTGCAGGTCAAGACCATGGCACAAGAAAAACAGACCACGCTAAACAAGTTGAACACAGAGGTGAAAGCTCTGCCACCTAGAGAAAGGCTGCCGAGATACAAGGAGATATCCAGCTTAAAGAAAGAAGTACAGGAATTATGACAAAAAGAGACTGAGATGGATAATCATTCGCAGCAGCTCATGGAGAATGCCATGGCGGTATCGCAACAAATTGAAGATAAGTTAGCAGAACTGCGTGATAACCAGGAGCAGGTACATGATCAAATTAGACAAGAAATAACTCCAACATTGCTTCAGACAATTAAACAGGTTGAGGAGGATACAAGAGAAGCAGTGGTGTAGCACATATGATGAGTTTGCGGCCAAGTTCGTCCCACTGGTCGCAGCGCAGAGTGAGACAGCTGAAACAATTAGTGGCTCGGGGATGAGCCACATGCAAGTGTTAGGGGCATGTTGGGCCCAGGTTGAGATGAAGTGTTGGAAGCACCTTTTATAGGAAAGCAGGGAAAGCTGAGCTGAGCGCAGCTCAGAAACACAATTTTGGCTAAGTATTGAGGATGTTGTGAAGTTGCGCGCAGCATCCAACTTTTGACGAGACTGCGGAGTTGAACGCAGCATCGAAGTTTTGGCCGTGATGCGAAGACCAGTACTGCACAGAAGCAGTGCTATGGAGTTAGGAGGCCACGTGGAGCTAGCAAAACGGTGTGCTGGACAAGTATCAAGTGTAGCTACTGGATCGACCGGTAGCAGCCATTTTTGGAAAGATATTTCAGGATTTCCAAGCGCCGGACATAGGCAAAACAGGAAGGCGACCATGCGTGGGTTGTTAAGGAAAGCGACGTTTGGCACGCTTAGAAGGAAAAACCGTTAGAGAGAAATGGTTCCGCAGAAGCAGCCTATAGGCACGCGTGCGACAAGAAGGCCGATAGCGACATAATGGGGACGTGGAGATCCACCATGATTAAGCAGACGCTACCAGGAGCCAGCAAGTTGGTTTGGAAAACCGGCGCAGTTTTGGAAACCCTTAGGGTTTTGGGTTTTAGGTCTTCGGCATTGTACAGACATGACCTTCGAGCATGATCTATTTAAGAAGACATTTTGTATGGGATGGGGGTTCACTTTTGGGGTTCTCTGTGTTGTTCTTTTGTTGTTGCTAAAGAAGATAAGATTTTTGTATTGTAAAATCTCTCCAGGCTGAGAATATTGTAAAGGCTCTGCATTTGTGTGCACAGAGACCTAGACGAGAGAAAGGAGAGTCTGCAGCTAAGTGCGCAGACTAAGAACAGTTGCCCCATCCCTTTTGAAAGAAATATATTACCAACCATTCTTGTGGACGTAGCTTTCCATCCAAGGAAGTGAACCACGTTAAATCCTGTGTTATTGGATGATATTTATGAATGAATGACTGTCTGTATTTTCTGTAGAATGAATGCTTGAATGTTTCCTTGCATGCTGTAATATGAGAACTTTGATATGCATTTCCCAATAGGAGAAGTTTGGGAATGATATGCTAAGTTCCGTGGAAGCAGATGAATGGTGAACATTTCAATTCTATGTTAAGGTCGTGAATTAGTCATTTAAGTTTAAATACTTTCTTAAACACAGTGAAGGAACGCAACACTGTTAATCATGTTATCATTTTGGTTCACATTGTAATAATCCAAGTTCTTGACGAATGCTAGAAAGATAACTAGTAAGTGCCTGAATGAATGGATGAGTGATATTCATTTTAGTGCCTTAATGTTTCCGAGATTTTCCAAGTAAAGGATAATTGTGGGTGATTCACAGTTCCAGTAGAAGATTCGCAGCAGTAAGAAACCCTTGGTGCAGCCCGCAGTGTTTCCCGCACCATGCAGTACTGCTCGCAGCATATATCCTCCTGCGTACCGCATCATTCCGTCCATAGCTCCATCTTTCTTTCCTGCGCTGCGCAGCTTGTTCTTATAAACAACTCATCATTTATTGTGGAAACCTGATTCCGTAGTACCCCATAAAGATACACCTCGGGTGAAACCTCAACCTACTCACAGGTTGTTTCCGAAAGGTCCGGTGCGAAGGGGTTTTGTTGGTCAAAGGGAGAACCGCAAAGAACCTGGGTCTAATTGGAAACCTCTAGGTTAGTTTAAGCCAAGATTTTTTTCTTATGTGTCTTATGGATTGTGTTTTCATATGGAATTCGAGTGCTTTGTAGGATTCGCTGATGTCGCTAATCCTCACACTCGTAACTTGGCTTCAGCTGCTTGGGTGATCTACTTGCCTACAAGCCAACTTGTTTAATAAGGAGGTTCCTGTTTAGGATCTATGACGAGCAATATAGCTGAGTATAGTGCGGTTATTGAGCTACTCCGAGATTCTATCCATCATGACATTTCATGTTTAGAAGTGAGGCTCGATTCATACTTAGTTGTACTTTAGTTGATGGGTGAGTATCGGGTTAGAGATACTTCTTTGTTATGTCAGTTTTTGAGGGTTAGATTACTTGAACAACATTTTGATCCCATTTTATATCAACATATTTCAAGAAATCACAATTCATCAGCTAATGCATATGCAAATTATGTACTTGATTGGCATTTGTATCATACACGATAATTTTAAACCATTAAAACGCATAAAGAAAACATGTATATAAACCAATAGTGTATATATATATGTCCAAAAACTATAATATGTGAGTTTGAGTCAATCTCTGTCAAAATATAAGTATCAATATACAAAATGGGAATAACAACCTCAAAATAGTGTCGGTCTCTCTATGGAGAGGTAGGAGCCTCATCCTGCTCTGCTAGGGCATATCTATAACAAATCAATAGCCTGGCTACTTTCCTAAGTAACCAGATCCATGCAGCGGGAACACCCACCAAGTGTTCCTACATAGCTAGAGGCATCCGCTCAATGCGATATGTAGGAATTCCATGGGTGAATTGGCCCATATTTCCCTCAATACTCTGCAGCATGGCATCACTACCTCCTGGCTCGGTTGGTCACACATATATCCCGGGATTCCCAGCTGGCCTCAGAGGCCCAATATATACACAAAATGTATGTTTTTATTAGACAAACTCACAAAAAACACATGTTTATATTTACAATAAAATTCATAAAAATTAAATTACTTTCGAAACAAATTTTGGTACCTATATCTCCCCAGGAAGCTCTTGGAGGTAACATGAGCTCGGGATCCCCCCAGAATTCCATACCGACATACGAAAACTGTTTGAATGCTGGAACCTGGAGGCTCCACCATCCGATATAATCCTTGGTATCATAAGAAATGTTTGTCTCACCTCCTCCCTGGCATAGGAAAATATCACCCCATCGAGTTAGCATAGGATCATGGGGGTTGAGAGGTAGGAGAGCCACTCCTAGAATCAAGGTAGGGACTCTCTCTCTCTCGAAGGTACAAAGTATGCTTCCATATCCAAAAAATTTCTTCTTCCTTGTTCTTCACTCCGTGAGTTGCTATTTCATATTCGCCAACAAATTGAACACCAATCAAAGATAACATTGCATTGACATTCCATGCCTATCTGCATGTAGTTTCAGTAAGCTAAATGTTGGGACACACTTCTGCTGATCCTGTTTATGGTACTCAGGATCACTTTCAAAAGAAAGCTAGCTACTTGCTTAATCGACACTTGACTACCGCTCTTTTTCGTTTATGTTATGCAGCAAATATTGATGTAATCTTGTACCGACAAAGCTCCAACACCTCTAAATGTGCCTTTGAGGTTTACCATCTCTCATCGACGGGATAGTCCATTGATGAAATATATATAATCCACCGTGATATCTATCATCTCCCCTTAGAGATTGAACATCCCCTAATCAGGATCCCAATATTGCACTAACATTTGGAGTAAGTGGTATTGCGCTCTCATGTTTGATGTGCAGAAGAATTTAATGATTCCACACCGTCTTAAGGCATTTAATTTCAATGGATCCCCCATGGTTGTTCTATCCATGTCCTCATGCTCCCTTTCTCTCCAAACGAGCACCATCCTGCATTACAACCATCATTTTTTGCATTAGTTTGAATTTTTTTTATTTTGTTTTGCTCCACCCACGGGTATATTTTTAAGACAGTAGCGAGTACTCACAGGTTGAGTTCACTCTATGTAACATCCCAAAAATCACAAAATTTTTAAAAAAATCTGAGTAGCATTAAGTGCTATAAACGCTATGCAGAAATAAAATAAATGATAGTCTATTTAACTAGACGACACACTAGGGATAACGATTCTCCATATATTACGTAAATTACCTATGTATGTGTTTGTATTATTGAATACATGTAATGTGTTTGTGCTTACTTAAGATATTGTTGGATGTTATTACCTCATTCTTGCATCCTATATCAATTCTAGTTACTTATTTAAATGTCGAAACTTTATGGATTTAACTTGATATTGATTTCATTTTATGTGCTAACTGTTTACTTTCTTATTGATGATGAAGGGGTCCTATGGGCACCCCGAGGCTTACTTAGCTATTTATCTAAAGCATTTGAACTTCTGTCACATATTGCAGGTAAGAGCGATACTTCTTTCAAAGTGTATAAAAAGGTCTTAATTAAACTTCAGTTAGCATTCAATGTTTAAAAGAGAAAGATAGAAAGAATCGAAGTGTTCTAGGTGAGATCTATTCTAGTTTGATCTTCAGTTAAATTATGGATAAAGTTGGTATATAATTCCATATCAATTAAATTCGAATCTCAAAAATTGTATTGCTAATACATTTGTCTTGTATTAAGTTATCATTGGAAGTAATGAACTTGATTACAAGGATATATGTTTTTAAATCCTACACTTAGGAATTATGCCATGTATTTAATTATATATTTAAAGGGAACATACCCTAAGCTTAATGCTAACACTATAATTCTAAACCTATCCTTTGATGTTATGCACTATATGCACAAACCCTATGTGTTAGTTCTACTATGGCAACTTTGAAAATGCCGATATTTGCAAACTATACACTATATGCAACTAATCTCTATTAAATTAATTATGCATTCGATCTTTATAATCCTAAGAGTATTGTAACATGAGCTATGTAATAGTATTGAATTGCGCTCTAAGGTTTTTATACTACGTACCAAGGTTTGATTAAAAAGGGCTCCACTTCCTACTCCATATGTTATTGGATAGTGAACAATGATAGGTTTGGCCTTTGATATAATACTTAACCAAACCATAATAAGGTTGTAAGGTTTAACCATATAGTAGACTGAAACATTAACCTTGATTCATGATTGCGATGGAAGGCTCTACGAAAGGTGGTATCTATGGTAATTAAAGTGCAATAAAAGCGTGTTTGGTGGAATGCCTGTTGGCATCCACCATGGCAGTCTTCACATGGTTTTATTGGTAGTGGTGACAACCCTAACTATCTTCAGACTTACCTCGACGAAGGCATAATCCAGGGCATTCATTTTGCAGTGAGTGGGGTTTTGGAGAGGCCAACAGGCCTGTGGGTTCTTAGGGTTTGTAGTAGTCTTTTGGGGGCACCTCTCTAGGGTTCGATACCTCGACCTGTGGCTTGTAAACAGTCACCTTCAAGATTTAAGAGCTGAGACAAGCCTGAGATAAGGCTTGCTGCGTTCGTTAATGGTTTGTATGGCTTTGGTGTCCTTTCCGGTTACAGGAGTGTTCGTTCAAGACGCAAGGTTTTCTTTGAGAGGTAAGTTGTAATTATTTTCTTTCTATTCCACGAAGGTTGATAATGTACAACTGCATGTTTTTAAGTTTTGAGCTTCGTTTTCCGATATTTAACCATACTGTATGTTGCATTGACAGGTAACTCTTCGGCTTTGGCCTTCTATGTTTGAAGCAAAGGACAAATGAGCTTAAAACCGGTAAGCCTCAGTGATTTCCCGTAAGGTGCATCCTGGAAAAATGTCGGTCCTTGTTTGGTATAGTCGAGTATTCAGTTCTGTGGTTAGTTGTGTATTTTTCCATCGTTGTAATGTTTGAGCCATAAGGCACGTTTTCATTGTATGGAGGATTGAATCCTCAACCTACTTCTGCGTTGGCTCTACAACGTTTCATTTCATAACAATTTAATTGATAATGTATACAGTTGTTTTGAAGGGTCTAATCCTCAGAATTTTGATGAAATGAAAGGGTAAACTATTTAGGTTATTCGAAACTTGATTTTGTTTATAGGATGCAATTGGGGTTTCAATCTCTGGACCTCGTGTTGTTTCTTTTCGAAATGTTGTGTTTTCAAAGGATGATGCTGTTGTTTGTGTGTATTGATTAAATGAAGTCCTAAAATTTTAAGCTGAGAAGAAAACTCCCGGTGGTGTTAATTTGAAAGTTTACTTCGTGGCCGAAAACAGGTTTCGTCATTTTGTTCAAAAGATTAATGAATCTTTGGTTTTTATGTGTAAACTTAATCCATAACGCTGGACTGTGAATTCTACCCGAAAACTAAATGTTGTTGTGATTTTAGTTGCAAAACTAGTTTGGGTTTCGAATATTTGAATTCGTTGTGTAAGGTTTAGACTAGACTGTATGGAAAAATCTTCATGTACAATTCTCTTTTGTTTTTATTATAAGATGAATGTTAACATCGTATAGTTTGATTAGCTAGAGTTGGGGTTGAGACCTGGAATAAATGACAGTTTACTTGTTGCTATTCGTTTAGCTCAGTTAATTTAATGTATAACTATTGTAGTAGGGTAATGACATATTATAATACCAGTAGTATATAAATATATTTAAATACCTAAACTCTTTTCCGAAATGTTGAGACTCGGTTTTGATTTAAAGATACCTGTACTAAGATTTTTGATCTATTTTTTTATTACAGTAATTATAAATCATAGTTAGTTTATGAAGACTTGAACTATGTGTTTGACCTTATTAGGGTCTTGTGTAATCAATGTTTAAATGTGAGAGAATGCTCTCTGTAATAGTTTTGTAAGTAAGTTCGATACTGAAATAAGTTGTTTTGATGATGAAGAACTGAGTTGTCCCTTTTCATCACTTCTTTATGTTTATTTATGATAATTTACAAAACGATGGAAGCATTGTTTTTAGTCTTAAAACCCCGAAACAAATATTTTTATAATGAAATACATATTTGGTGTTTTGAATGAAACTATCTATGAAAACATTTCAGAACTCTGTCCTATTCATACTGTTTATAGAGTTGATACTATTTAACATAAAGCTTGTACTACACAATCTTTATTTTAATGAAAAGAAAATGTAAATAGTCCTACTATTAATCTATGTGCATACATACAATCTTTGGTTCGAATCTATTTACAGTGCATCAATATTCAGATCTATCTTTAAACACTCTTCCCTGCACTAGAGTACGACACAAAGACAGTGTGTGTAAAAATGCAGGGAAGCATTTTATTCTATCTCTATCATAAAAACTTCTTCAACTATTTACAGAAATAATATACAGTTCAGAAAACCAGTCATTTAAATCTGAATGATGATGACTAACAACATTCATCTAATAATCATAAATCAACAGTTATAAAAGAAATAAGTTATAACCATTTAGAAAATAAAATAGCAAGTAGAACTTGATAAATTGATAGGGTGGACAAACACCCAAAGAGGCCTGTTCCTCCCAACCTTCTCCAGAAGAAGCAACCAATATCACTTGCTCTTTTGGACCCCCGATCCTGTTTACTAAACCACTAGGTAGAAGACTCTGTGTAGAAGTAAGGCACTCAGATGTACTTTCGCAATCAATGGAGACTTGCATACACCTCAAAAACCTCTGCATTCAGCAGGAAAACTCTGCACTCAGCAGAAGTGAAACAAAATTACAATACAACTCAAAACATAGATTCCCCTCATCGAATCTCTTGTGTGCATACAACAGAACCACATGGTAAATTTTCTTGTCAGAAAAAGTGTGAGCCTCTGCTTAAATTCGATGGCTTAAAAAGATGCCTAGGTATTTTCGTGGTCAGCTTCCAAATAAATGAGCCTCAAGCTCTAGTTCCATATTTCAGGGAACTTTGACCACAATTCAAGGGAGTTGTCCCATAACAACAACTAGTTACTGAGTTCCTGATGCTGCCACTTGTCCATTGCATTCTACCCCAGATTCCATTCCACCTAGTGGGTCAGTAAACAATCTTTCAACAGTCTCTTTGGGTGAGTGTCTCCTATTTTATTTTATTAAATAATAATATTGTGCAATTACAGTCATCCTCGACCACTTGGCCAAATTAAAACTTTACAATAAAAGTTAAGATAATGTTTTTCTCAAACATAAAATGTTTCGAGTAATGGGTATGTTAGAAACACCCCCACTTAAGCTCAACATCGTCCTCGATGTTGCTTATTCTTCCTCAGAGCCTCCCTGGAAAAGAATTGGATATGCTGTCCACATATTACTTTCCAATTCCCAGGTAGCTTCATCACGACTAAGCTGATTTCATTGCACCTTTACCTGCCCTATAATATGATTCCAGAGCATAATTTACCTCCTATCGAGGATACGGTCCGTTCCACCTGAAAATCTCCTTCGGGCTCCACCTGTATGTCATTCCAATTCAGCACATGAGTAGTATCGTGCACATACTTCTTTAAAACAGAAATGTGAAAAAAATTATGTATTCTTAAGTTAGATGGTAGAGCCAATTGATATGCAACTGGTCCAATCCTTGACTGGACTTCGAATGGTCCACAGTACCTTGGTTATAGTTTAACACATCTGCCAAGCTTAAAAGAACTTTTCTTGGGTTTTACCTTTACAAAGACATGATCTCCAACCTAAAATTATGTTTCAGTTCGTTTCAGATCTGCATAACTTTTTTGTCTATCTTGTGCAATTTTTAAATTTCCTTGTACCTGTTTCACGGTTAGTTGCATCTCTCTTAACAAATCTGGTCCTAACATTAATTTGTCAACAGGATTATCCCCAGAAATAGGAGTACTACATTTGCTTCCATATAAAATTTCAAATGGACTAAGTCTAGCATATGCTTGATAATGGTTATTGTAAGCAAATTTAGCTAAATGTAAATAGTCTTCCCATTTAGTTGGCTAATATTTAACATACATTCTTAACATATCTTCTATAATCTGATTAACCCTTTCAGTCTGCCTGTCAGTTTTTGGGTGAAAGGAAGTACTGAAATTTAACTTAGTATTTAGACCCTTAGACAATGTTGTCTATAAATTTCCAATAAACTTAGAATCTCGATCAGAAATAATTACCTTTGGAATCCTGTGTAAGAGAAAGATTTGCTTCATAAACACATCAACAATTTTAGCAGCTTTAAAAGTAGTTTTAACATGAATAAAATGCGCTGCTTTACTGAGCTTGTCAACAACTACCATTATAGAGTCATTCTGTTTTTTATTCTTGGGCAAACCAGTTATGAAATCAATACTTGTAATTTCCCACTTCCATTCTGGAATTGGCAATGGCTGCAATAGGCCAGATGGGCATTGATGCTCAGCGTTAATTGTTTGACATTCAAAACAAATAGGTATGTATTTAGCCACCTCATTCTTCATGTTTGGCCAAAAGTAATCTTTTCTTACCATAGTTATCATTTTATGATAACCCGGGTGTCCCAAATAAGGATTTTTATGAACTTCATCCAAAATCAGCAATTTAACTTTTGACACATTAGGTACATAAATTCTATTTTTATAAGTCATTAAACCCTTTTCATTAATGTTGTATATGTTATTAAATTTTCAGATACATTTTTAGCAACTTTATCATGTAAGTTCCGATAATTTTCATCTTGCTTAATTCCTTCCTCGATTTGGTTTTCTAGATCTGTTTTAAAAGTGTTGATTGCTGCCACAAAATTTAATTTGGTGTTTCTACTCAAGGAATAAACAACTTTGTTTTCTTTATCCTTAATGTGTTGAATCTCGAAATCATATTTGCTAAGGAAAGCTAGCCACCTAGCTTGCCTTGTGTTAAGATTTGTTTGATCCAACAAGTATTTTAAGCCTTTATTTTTTTTTCCATGTGGTTCACTTTAATCGGCTTAGCCGACCGCTACATCCACGAAATAATTTCTGGCGGATCCACCCGAAGGGGCCTCACACCCGCGGCCGCTGCGTGCCTAACCCCAAGAGAGTCAATGAGAATGGATCCCGTGACCTCGCATGCTGGGAGGCCTAACTACGAGCACTCAACCGATTGAGCTAACTCTTAGGGCTATTTTTTTAAGCCTTTATTATATGTCATTAGTGAAATAATTCTTCCAAGCAAGTGATGTCACCACATTTTTAATGCATGTATCACAGCTGCCAGCTCTAGATCATAAGTTACGTAGTTCTTTTCGTGGATTTTTAATTTCTTGGACTCATATGCAATGACGTGACCTTCTTGATTTAAGACCCCACCAAGTCCATCGATGCATGCATCAATGCATACAATGAAGTCCTTATTAGGATCAGTAATTTTTAATATAGGCACTGTTGTTAATAATTCTTTTAACTTCTTAAAACTTTCTTCACATTTTTGATCCCAGACGAATTTCTTTCCCTTCTTCTGCAAAGAAGTTATGGGATTTTCAATTCTGGAGAATCCTTCAATAAATTTTCCGTAGTAACCTGTTATCCCCATAAATGACCGTACGTCAGTTACGTCTTTAGGGATAGGCCACTCGTTAATTGCTCTTATTTTATCTGGGTCGATAGAAATTTCGTCTTTAGCTATTATGTGATCTAAGCACTGTATTTTATCTTTATAAAAGTCACATTTACTGAACTTAGCACAAAGTTGATGTTCTCTTAAAACTTACAGAATTATTCTTAAATGTTCGTCGTGTTCCTCTTTAGTCTTAGAATAAATTAAAATATCATCAATGAACACAATTACAAACTTATCTAGGTACTTATGTAGAACATTATTCATTAAACACATGAAGATTGCCGGTGCATTAGTTAGCCCGAAAGGCATAACTACGAACTTGTAGTTCCCATAACGGGTTGTGAAAGCAGTTTTAAAAATGTCTTCATCCTTTATTCTAACTTGATGGTATCCATACCTCAAGTCAATCTTAATGAATATCTTTGCTTCATGTACTTGCTCGAATAGATCGTCAATGCGGGGCAAGGGATATCAATTTTTAATAGTCATTTTATTAAGTTGACGGTAATCTATGCACAATCACAAGGTACCGTCCTTCTTTTTAACAAATATAACCGGTGCTCCCCAAGGAGACACACTTGGCATTATGTAGTTCTTATCAATTAGGTCTTTTAGCTGAGATTTTAGTTCATTTAATTCCATAATATTCATTCTGTAAGGAGCCTTTGAGTTTGGTACCACCCCCGGTACTAACTCAATGGTGAAATCAAGTTCCCTTTTCGGAGGTAGTTCTGGAATTTCTTCCGGGAATACATCAGAAAAGTCCTTAAGAATAGGTATGTCTTCCAATTTTATCTTATCTTCATTAAATGAATATTCGTCATTAATCACATTTACAACGAACATTTTACAACCCTTTCTTACAGCTTTCTTTACTTGTAAAGCAAAAATTTGTCTAACAGATGTTTTCCTAGGGATTCCTTTTACTGTTTTAGTGTTTTCTTCATTATTCAAACAAGTAAAAGACTTTTCATAACAGTTAAGTATTACTCTATGCTGTTCAAGCCATTCCATGCCAATTAATACATCATATGACCCTAATGGAAAAACATTCAATTTAACTTGCATCTTCAACTGACTCATAAGTAAATCACAACTTTTAACAACCTATACAAATTTTCTTTTGGTGCCTATTGCTAGCTGAACTAACCATGATTTATCAAATTTTTCTACCTTTAACTTGCAACTTTTCACTAAATCAGGTGATATGTAACTCAAACTTGCACCTGGATCTATTAAAATGGAAATAGATTTGTTTTGTATCATATATTCGATTTCGACCATAGAAGTTTGATGATCTGCTTGTCGATTTTCCAGCGGTGCATTAATCCTGGGAATTTCTCTTGCTACATCACCAACTGTCGATTCCACTTGTATGGTGTGAATGTTGCTGACTGTCCTTCTTTTGAGTGTGAAGTTTTCTCTGGTATGTTGTCCATTGCATTCATAACACTTTAAAGGTGGTCTTACTTCAACATTTATGTTATCATTATTATTATTATTAGGAACATTCTGTGTAGCTATGAAATTATGTGGTGCATTACCTCTGTAATTATTTTTATTCTGAAATTTTCTGTTATTGAAATTTTTATTATTTCTAGAATTCTTGAAATTAAAAGTTTTATTTTTATGCTCATAATTACTTGGTTTATTATTCCTCCAACTCAATATAACTTCTCTTTTCTTATTATGTTCAAAATAGAAATTAGCCTTCCTCATGGCTTCTTCAAGAGTTGAAGGATTATCGTATTCAATTATGTCTTTTATGTTAATTAAGGGTAAGCAGCTCAGGAACCTTTGTACCTTAGGTTTCTCTTCAGCTAGGTAAGGTACATACCTTAACAAGATGAGAAATTTGCTACTTAACCCCTTCATAGTCATAGAACCCAACTTTAAATCATAAAATTCTTTTGACTTATCTTCGTAATACTATTCGGATAAAATTTTTTTCTTAAACAGTTTCTTAAATGTACTCCATTTTATATTCTTGTCTTTAATGCTTTTAACTCTTTTAATATATTGCCACTAGATGTCTTGGGCTGGTGCAAGCTAATGCTGGCCACTCATAACGCGTTAGTCGCAATGGAATTCTGGAAAAACAGAAATCTGAACGTCAAAAAGCAATATTAGAGCTACATACACAACTTTTTGGAATATGGCGCAAGAAGATCAAACATAGACAATCAGATTACCTTCTGGAATATATAAATATTATTTATGGAAATTAAGTATAAATCCCAAAAAATGGGGTTCTCCTAAGGTTGGTATGTTATTTTTTTAAGAAAATATAATGAATGTGTTTGCATTAGCCCCCTGGGTTGGTATTCAAATGGTGGATTTTTGTTAAAAAAATTATATACAGTCGTAGATAACAAACCGTTCTAGTGCGGTGTTATTTTTCCATATTTATTTATGTTAATTTTATTTTATT